>JAEPBF010000009.1:10002500-12507638 GCA_019739055.1 Passiflora organensis
GCTTCCAACATTGAACATAAATGGAATTGTTTAAGAGTCTCTTCCAGAGCCTACAAGCAAACTAAAGCAATCAGTTTTGATAATATCAAATAAATACCTGCACGCTGTAGCAGCAACAATATCACTGAGCCCTTTTATGATAATCAGGTAACAGGGTGCTGATATCCAAAGATATGATGGCAGATATTAAATTCTTAAAATTGATTGCAAGGGCCAATGCCATTAAAGCAGACAATCTGACTGGCTTTCTCTAAGGATCCTCAATTTAGTGAAGGATGTTGCTTAATGATTGAAGAACTAAAAAATGAAACTGGAGCTATCTCGATATGCTTACACATTTGACATTTCTGAATGTCCTCACCTTGGTTGTTGAAGCAGATGACTTTTCAGGAGTATTTTTGCTATCCTCATCCAACTGGTGTGATGATATTTTTGTCTCAGCAATCTCTTCCATTAACTTGTTGGCTTTAGCATCTATTCTGAGGGCATAGAGCAATAAACAAAAAGATGCATAGATAAAACAACATTTTCAGCACCCACTTGCGAAACAAAACGAGCTCAGTAACGAAAAGAACCTAGAGATTTTAGTATCCTGCATTTATTTTCACTCATAAAGCTATGGAAATAATATCCTTAACCACCTTGCGATATCTGCATTTTTTCTGATCCCTGAAATGGCACCCCTTGCATACTGTAGCAGTTCTTCTCGCTTAATCTGAAAACACAGAACAAGGGACAGGTATCATACGTCAATCATAAACTATCTTTACGAGCAAAGGCATCTTGTAAACAAAAAGTACCCAGGAGTAAAGCCCATCCACTTCCTGTTTCCCAGTTTCTATCATAAGCTAAGCTATGTCTACCCGTTGGAACTGAAATGAAATTAACCACTGGTGCAAATCCTAATTGTGAATAACAGAGACATTAATTATCCATCTCCCATATTCCGAATTGTTTCTACTCCTGGATAGGAAATTTAAGTCTTTTGTTGCTTTATTGAAGGCCCCTCAAACTCCCTGTTTCCCACCTTCTATCATCATCAATATTAGGCTACATACACCCCGGGCCTTACCAATACTTCATCTTTGTAGCCTGACAATGCCGTTGCCAAATCTTGTATATTCCTCATGACTGCCTTGTGTACTTCCTTTCCCCCTGTGAGGCATAGCCTGCATAAAGACCAAAGGGAAAACCTACATTCAAACAGTATTTCACAAACATGAAACTGAAGAGCATGAAAAGTTCAAATTTTTCATATGATTTTGCTCAAACTCGTTGACCCCCCTAAGTGAAACCACTCTTCTAGACTGCTTAGACACAGAAATCAGAAGAAGATGACAAATGAAAAAGGGAACAACAGAGCAAGGAGAATCACCCGAATATCTCCAAAAGCAACGAAACTTCTTCCCCGTTTGGTGCTTCAAGAATCTGAGTCATACAAAAGAGTTAACCTGCGGTTAAATTCAATCAATCAGCAAATACAAAACCCTGCAGAACATTCAACCAGAAAACAACACCAAAACTGCAATATTGTGTTCATCTCCATCGCCAACTTTCGAGTTGCAGCAGAATTTCGTCAAACCTAGCTCTTTCATTGTCTACAACTAGGTATGCAAATCAGGCTGGCACAGCAGAACAAAATGGAAACACCAGTAAACATATTGCTTCTCCCTTACCATAGATAATGTAATGCCTTCAAGTGCTTGACTGTAAAGAAAAACATCGCCGAAATTCATCGTTCCAAGCTCAGGATCAACGTAATAAACCTGTTAAAACGACCATTTTCGATTAGATAAAACCATACCACAAGAATCAGGAAAAAAGAACAAGAAAATCGAATGAATATGGTAACAATATTAATTACTACATCATTTGGAAACAACAATTGTACATCAAAAGGAAAAACAGCGACAACATATACCGCTCACCATAGTTGGCTTCTTCGGAGAATCCTTATTCTCATCATTGCCATTCTGGTCTACCAAAGACTTCTCTTCGTTCAAAGAAGATAGCCTCTCGATTTCTTTGAGTGCAACTAACCACCTTCTCATTAACTGCACCCTCTCTACTCCTTTACACGACACCGCCAACTCCTCTAGTCTCTTCACCGTCGATCTAAAGCTGTTCAAATCCCTAGCTCCCTGCATTTTTATTTTTGAAAAAAATAAAAATAAAAATGGAAATAACAAATATTAAATCTATATTTTTTCTTACAGAAAAAAAGAAGTCAAAATCGTAACGGTGAAGAAACCGGAGAACTAAGAGAAAGGGAAATTACAATGCGTTCTTGGATGATCTTGGCGCCCTCGGCTACTGCATTTCCGGCGTGGATGACGACGGAGTCAGCATAGCTTCGAACGGTGCGGCGTAAGTTGGTATGCCCTCCTGCTTCTACTGCTCTGTTCACCGCCATCCTTAGCCACGACATTTTCGTTCTTAAGAATGAAGTATTGTTCGTTAAACTATCCTTTTTTTATCTGTTGGGTTATTAAAATTTAATCACCCAGAAAAGAAACCATGGACGGAAAACCTCGCAAGATATGGATCCAAGACACCGACCAAAACTATCAAACAATAACACGCACGTCGTTTTTATGATTTAAACGTCGACAGTGATACGCAAATAAGGAAAAAAATCTGGAGAAAATGAAAGCAGAGAATGGATAGAGTTGAGGATTGAAGGAATAGATTGGAGATTGAAGAAGTCAAAGTGTCGTTGCGTGTTTTTGTTTGGAGAAAATAGGAATGGCATTTTATGGCCGTTGGTTGCGTTCCTTCCATTTTGCTTCACTCCTCGTTTGACTTTTTTCTTCTCTTATTCCATTTTTTATGCTTCTCGTTGACCCGAACCAGATCTTGTCTTTATATGGGACGACTTTTCTGCTCTGGAACTCGACGTGTTAGAATGAATCATGTCTGATTTTTGTATTTTTTCCCCGAGATTTGATCGTGTGATGCCCGTCCGTCGATCACCAGCTTCCCCTTTTTATTAAAAAAATTTAAATAAATGATAGTACATTTTTGTTAAATCTAAATAAGAGAAAGCAGTCAAACATTTATATAGCATATGATCTAGCATATTTGAAATTCCAAATTTAAAGAATTAACATATGATCTATGAGGATACATTTTGTATAAGTATATAATAATAATAATATACTTTTTTAATTTTTACTGCTAAATGGGTCATTATTCTTACAAAAACATCAATAACAGCAGGGCCCAAGTTCTCTCTAGTTGAAGGATGGGCTTGAGATGGTCATGGGCCAAGGCCCTCCCAACAATAGTGGCAAATAAGGATGCAAGTCGACGTCGTAGACACGGGAATGATGCTCCTCCGTCACCATCCTCCAACGTGGCAAGATCTGATCAGAGATCAACTAACAAAACAAAAGCAAACTTCAAATTCCAGACTCTTCATATTCGTAAATTACCCTCGTTTTTCTCTATTTCTCACATCTTTGCCTCCTCCGTCGCTACCACCGAGATGGCAAATCCACGCCCCCTCCACGGCCTAGTTCTGCTTCTCATTGTCGTTCTCCTCACTCCCATCACCGCCGAAATCATATCTCTCAGCATCACAGATGACTCGCGCGCCATGATCCTCTTTGAGAAATTCGGTTTTACTCACACCGGCCACGTCAGCATCTCCGTTCACTCTGTCTCCGTTGCAAGCTCCCCCAATGCCCCCAACCCTATCTCCTCCCGCCTCGGCTTTTTCCTCTTATCTGAAGAATCGCTCCTCCAAGTCCTCCTCGAGATCCAACAGAACCCTAACTTCTGCGTCCTTGACTCCCACTACATCCTCCCCCTTTTCACCTTCCGTGATCTCTCCCCTCCCCCTCTCTCTTCGTTTCATCAGTCCTACCCCGTCACCGCCCCCAATGAGTATTCACTCTTTTTCGCCAATTGCGCCCCCGAGACCCGCGTCTCCATGGCCGTGCGCACCGAAATTTTCAATCTCGATCGTGACGGATCCCCCGACTTTCTCTCTGCCGGCCTCACCCAGCTTCCTACCCTATACACTCTCTATTCGCTCGCTTACATAGCTTTCTTGGCTCTCTGGATCTATGTTTGCTACAAGGAAAAAAGATCCGTGCATCGGATCCACCTTCTCATGGCTGGTTTGCTGATCATGAAGACCCTTAACTTGATTTGTGCCGCGGAGGATAAGCATTACGTCAAAGTTACCGGCAAGCCTCACGGCTGGGATGTGCTGTTCTACATTTTCCAATTTATTCGAGTAGTTTTATTGTTTACTGTTATCGTATTGATCGGGACCGGGTGGTCGTTTTTGAAGCCATTTTTGCAAGAGAGGGAGAAGAAGGTGTTGATGATTGTGATCCCGCTTCAGGTGCTGGCGAATTTGGCGTCCGTTGTGATTGGCGAAACCGGGCCATTTATCAAGGATTGGGTGACCTGGAACCAGGTATTCCTGCTGGTGGATATTATTTGCTGCTGCGCGATCATCTTTCCCATTGTGTGGTCGATCCGGTCATTGAGAGAGACATCCAAGACAGACGGGAAGGCTGCCAGGAACTTGTCCAAACTGCAACTATTTAGGCAATTTTACATTGTGGTGATTGGCTATTTATATTTTACGAGGATCGTGGTGTTTGCACTGAGGACCATTGCGGCTTACAAATACCAGTGGGTTAGTTATGCTGCAGAGGAGATTGCGAGTTTGGTATTTTATGGGGTGATGTTCTATATGTTTAGGCCTGTGGAGAAGAATGAGTATTTTGTCCTTGACGAGGAGGAAGAAGAGGCTGCAGAGTTAGCTCTCAGGGATGAAGAATTCGAGCTTTGAAACAAAATTTTTTAGTTTCCAGTTGTAATATTCTCTGATATTCACTTGTGTTGGTGATAGAGTTGCCGAATCAGATAAAGATGCTGCAGCTGCTGGGCCCCTCTTAGGTTCTATTAATTTTCATTTGCATATTATGAAATTTTCATTTTCATATGGCATTGGGTGTTCTACCTTTTTGGCTATAATAGATTTTTGTCTCATGAACTGATGACATCTTTTTCATTTTACAGTAACTCGATTATCTTGTGATTGATCTTTATCTATATGTGGTGCGATTCGGGATAACTAACTTGTTCGTGTTTTAACTGTTACATTTACCTTTTACTCTTACTGTGTGGTTATGGTTGGAGCTTTTCGATCTGAGGCCATGAGGTGTACATATTGTGAGCAATCAGTTTCCTTCTTTGCAGATGTTTTTGCAATGATATAGTTTTGACAATGTTTGGTCAGCAAGGCATGTTACTGAGGAGCATTCTTTGCCTATTGCTTCACTCTCTTTAATTATCCAAAATGCTACTGTTCATTTTTTTAAAGTTATTTTGGGAATTATTCTTCAATGTGCTCTTGTGGTCAGTCACAGTCATTTCTTTTACTCTTTTTTATCATTCTTTTCCCCCTCGTGGATGAGTACCTGACTGCCTCCTGCCACTATTATGCATTTTTGTGATACGCTCTTCTGAGTGGAGCAGAAATTGTTATGGTTTTATCGTTGCCGTGATAATGATTCCATGTAGTAGATCTGCTTATTAGCTTCTCCTCTAGTGGCTAAGGATGTCAGGCAGAATTTTTTGCCGTTTCTTTATTGCTTGAGAGCTATATGTCTTCCTGATCCTGTGTTTCTCCTTATCAACACCAACGATTTCTTACTTGACTGGCTAGGGTACTTGCTTGTAAGATCTATTAACTGGTTTTCTGTTAGTTCAAAATATTCCAGTAGATTGGCCAATCTATGATTTCACTATAAGCATGAGATCTGAAAATGATGTGCCATTTGACAGATAAATCATTCATAGTTGGTCTTAGAGTTGACAAATTTAGTATGTGTCGTAGCCTAATTGAATGCGACTTAGTATTGTGAGAAGTCAGTTTGAGCCCATTTATGTTGTTTGCTGCATGTATTTTTCTCATGCTTACTGTTTTCATTTTGTAGAAGTTTGTGTGGTCAAGGCTTTAGCTTCTGGGTCTTCTTAAAGACGAATGAGGCAAGGCTTTATGTTAATCTGCTTTTGTTTTCAATTGATGATCCTGTGACCTCTTTGCTTCATATTACTGTTAACTTCAACTTTCTTCCATTCATTTCACAAACTTATTGAGACCAGGAGAAGGGTACCCTTTTTGTTTGTTCTGTTCAAATGTTTTGCCGACTCTAATAAATGCATAATTTCTGGGCCTTGCCGCATGATATTTTTCCTTCTCTTTGAATGGTTGCTGCATGATTCTTCTATTGGAAGGTATTGCAATGGTAGCAAGTTAGTTCACCTGTTATTGAAGCATATTTAGTGATTCTGAAAACTCCATTTCTGAACCAGTATTGCACACCAATGGTTATTAGATAACCATTTAAGCAATAAAATTTTAGTTTTTAGTGGGTGTGGCTGACAAATTGGAATTGTGTTATGACAATATGGTGATGCAAGATGCTACATTTTATGCCTTCATGATGATTGAAACCATCTGTAATTGCGTTTCAACCAAACACGTACGGCCAGTGGGTTAGAATCGGGGTAATAAATGTTCCATTATGTTAGTCTCTTGGAAGAATAGTAATGATTCTATTATAGCAGTGGTAGCATAAAAATTCAAAAACACAGGAGTTTACGATGTAAATTGAAGATTAAGGTAGAGTGATCCTATATCTCTTTTTTTAACCTAATACATTATAAATTTATTTAACAAATTTCTAGCAATATCTTGTAACTAGAGAGGACGTTCGCGAAATTTGTTATCTCTATTCTTTTGAACCTAATACATAGTTGAGTTTTTTTTCTGCTATACTTGATGGTGGATCGAGACAAGCTTTAATCGGTTTTCAAAAACCCGTCCAGATCAACTGGTTTTTACCGATTTTTACTGATATTAATATTTAAGGTTTATTTGAACCGGATCATGTACCGGGTCCGGTTCAACCTGGTGAACCGGCCGGTCCGATCCGGTTTTCAAAACATTGAGGTAAAGATATTCTTAGATTGATTAATCTTTCTCGCTTGAAATTTTTAGGTGATGCACTATTTTTTTTTTTACCATAAGCGTGGGGAGAAACCTTTGAAACAGTAAGAGGATTTTGAAGAGCTTTGAATTAATGTTGAGACTATAGACGGATTTCACTAGGAGCTCTTTGTATGATATTCATCTATTTAAGATTCGCTTTTTCTCATTAATGAGCCTTCTCGAAAAAGAAAGACGAATCAGGAAGCTCCCCCTTTCCCCGGTACTGGCAGACGAGCTTTATAACAATTTTAGAGAGGCTCTCTCCGCGGATCAGTGTAGTTGAAATTTCCCTCGGGGGAGGGGACTTCCACCAGTGGTTGCTCGAGAACCAGCGGCGGCGCTGCCCTCTTGGATGACGTTGACAAATGACAAAACGGCTTCTAGGAGCTCATTTCCGCCGCATCTCGGGTTGAAAATTCTCGTTTCTTTATCTTACCTACGCAATTATTGTTTTCTTAAAAAAAATGCTTTCTAAATTCAAGTATAGGCGTCGGCGATTAATTTAGGAAAAATGTTGTAAAACTGGCAATAGAAAGATCCATGCATAAATGGGAATCCACACCTTCAGTGAACCAAGGAATAAATCAGTGAGATGGAAAGATTGTCACATTCCCATCTCAACAGACCAGAGCGAGTGTGCATGTATAGAATTACAAATGAAATGTATTACTGGTCTGGATTATTATTCTTGTAATTCAGAATGCTGTATACAAGCTTATATTTATATATCTAATACCATCCTATTATCTTTCAATATAGAATTGGTTATTTTACAAAGACATGGTGCAAACTGCAATCCACAAGTGCCTAACTCTTGTCTACTGTCCTGTGTTTAGAAAGATATTTCTTTTTAGTGTACGACAGTTTGCATAAATTGATAAATAATTTTAAATTTACAGTAGATTAAAAAAAATGAATGGAATGGTTTTTTTTTTTTGGTGAGAGGCTGGGTCCGTATCCTTGGATGAGAATTCTATGTCCCTAACGTAGTTTGAGCTGACGTTGGCTAACGAAAAAATAGGATATATGTGAGCATTGCTCTGCTTCTCTCTCTGCTCTTTATGTAGTAAAGATGCAGAAGAATGCATGATTTGCTGCGCATCTATTACCTGCACGGTTTACAGCTAGAAATGTTATGGAGCTTGATGATGACTGAATGGAAGTCAGCCAATAAGTTCATCATAGCATGTTATCAAGAGAGACTGTCATCATAGGATTCAGAAAAACCTGAGAAAGGTAATGAATATTGGCGTTGTGGTATCCGCATTGCCCTAAGGACCTGCTAGAGCTCTCTCTATCACTAAAGGTTCCTCCATCATCTTGAATTTGGATTCTGGATTAAGATTGTACCATAAATCATGCTCTGAAGTCAAACAGTTGGAATTCCCCAGTAGCTGCTTTTTATCCTGTTTTATTCCATAGCCTCGCATTTAAAGTTGTGGGGTTGGAGCATTTCCGGGTAATGGACTTACAAATGAAGTCCAATCCATTTTTGGTATATGTTCAGAGGTAGGAGTGCATTTGCGTACTTGATTGTGCTGTAAAAGGAAATTCTAAGTGGTAGAGATAGCATTGCATGGGCTGGCCGAGACTTTCTCCCAAACTCCCATTATCCAAGTCTTCACATCGGACAAACCCCACATAGACTAAACATCAACTAATTGAGAACTTTAAGTTTAACTTTTTATTTCTAATCTATAAAATTTATTTATAGATTTTTTATTTTGAAGGTAAAATAATTTAAAATTTTCGGATTAGATCATGCTTGGTATTTACGAGACAGCCAATATATCTTTAATATGTTTTTTGCTTCCCTCATATAGATAATAAATCTCTTTAAGTTTGGATGCCCTCGTGTGGGTTGATCCTTGGGGTGGGCACCGGTAGGGTTGAACTTCCTCGAAGAAAAATATAAAAAAGCATGAGCGGTAATATGACTGTAGTCCTTATAGTAATGAGCATTCAGTAACAGCACTGGCAGTGATGATGGCTACATAGAAAGCTTCCCACCTTACTTTATTTTAGGCTTTATGTTAATACTGAGCAATCGAGAACGATAGGATCATTACTTCAAATGCATGGAATAGAAGTCCCCTGGAAATTCTTCCTGCTCAACGAAGAAGATATATCACAAGAACGCATTCGATACAAATTGGCTGTTAAACTGAAAAGCTAACCCAGCCACTCGGGTTGTTCTATGAAGTTCACCGCAATTAAGAATCGTTTGCATGTTTTTCAGAGGACCCTTCGTTCGCACCCAAGTTGCAGGAACAGCCTCTTGGTGTTATGATTATTTCTTATTCTATATCGACTTTTTCTTGGCCTGCACCTGTTTCTTTTACAATTGCTCTTCATCATCAGAAACCTGAATATAATGAAAGCATTGCACTTGCTGTGCATTATTACAGTTCCTCTGTTAAAGCTGGCGACAGATAAATTAGGGCCTAATACCCGCAAAGAAATATCGTTGTAATAATGATGTGTCCTGTTCTACCTTGCATGCCGTCGCGGCAGGTCGACCTGCACTGGAATTACAAGATAATATGACAGTTGATGGTGACCAGCGCATGTAGCTAGCTTTTTATTTTTAAAAAATAAATTAAAGGATTATGAGTCCAAGTACCATAATATCCACTCCTTTGTACCAATTATAAAATTTTTAAATTATTTTATATCCAAAATCAGATAAATAAATCGAAATCCAAAAATCTTTTGCCGGATAATTCACTGCCGCATCATTAGGCTTTTTCTCCCTCGACTCAAACATACTGATCCCGAACATCGATCCTACTATTTGACTCAGGCATCCGATGCCATATAGCTTCTTTTATCTTTGTGATACATTGTCGAAACTTATTTTCTATTTGGGAATGAAGATTATCCTTAACCCCTCGATTCCACATCAATATTATAATTAATAATAGTTAAAATTTAAGCAGATATAAGATCCGGGATCACCAATTTTAGTTCTTTTAGAAAATATAAAAATTTCAGAACAAGCAGATATAAGATCCATTCTGCCATTACGTTGCCACATCTACAACAAAACCGGAATCTGATCGAGGACAAACCCAGAAAACGGAAATGGTTCTCGATCCAATGCTATCAACTAATATAATCTTTCTGATCCACAACATCTACGCTGGCAGCGCAGAACAAAAACCTGCGATACATCCTACACAGAGCACTGCACGATACGTCCTTGACTTTTCTAAACATCAAACACTTCTTTTGACAACCCGTTTCTTTTCTATTCTTACCACGATTAATCACCTTCTGCTTGACTCTACCGAAGCACTTGTTGGTCTTCTCTGGCATGCTTTCTTTCCTTGAGAATTTGTAGCTCCTAAGATACATTTGTCTGCAAGAAATGCTGTCCACTACTCTTGGATGCCCAGGCAACCCCTGCCCTACACGGCGGACCGCCTTTATGAACTCAGCGTCGGTCTCCGGCCACTTGTAGAGGTTCATATAGCTGGCACGAACTGGTATACGTGGGTCACTGGCGTCGTTGAGACAGTTAGATATGCAAACTGAACTCATCTTTTCTGCTGGTTTGAAACTCGAAAGACAATAGTTTCTTTTATATGTCAAGCTCAGGGTCATATGGCAAGAAAAGGTAAAATGGAGCGAACTGTTGGCCTGCTCTTGTGAGAGTATGATGTGACATAATGGGCAATGAACATGCCAACTTGTTTTATACACGGTTTATTCGAGCCTGCACATTTTCTTTTAAAAAAAATTTAGAAGAGTATCTCATAAATATTTTTAATCCTTTTTATTCATGAAATAGATTATCAAATATTATTATTAGATTTATTGGGATAAATCTGTAATTTAATCATGAAAATTTTAATTTTCTATATTGATTATTTATTAATGGAAAAATTATTAAGTGAGACTAACATAGTCAGAAAATTAGACAATTATTTTTATTAACATGGAAGGAATTTTTCTATACTTTTTATCAAAAACTTCATCCCCATAAAATTTAAGACGAAGCAACTCTAACTTTATAATAAAATTAAATAATATGTAATTTTATCTTATTTTATTAATAATCGTAATCCAGTTAATGTAATCCATTTTAGGCTGCGTAATATTATTTGTGTGGTGAGGCAAAAACAGGAATGGGTCCAATAAACTCATCCATTGGGTCAGTCCAATGTTGATCTTTTACAATATTATTCGTTTATTTGGGTCATTAAATTGGATCCATCTAATAAATTTTGTTAGGTTGTACGACCTCTAGCTGGATTGCGGCCCACATCAGAAACAGGGTCCATTTAACCACACGGGATTATTAGGCAAGTCGGTCAGATTTTCTCCTTGAGTCTTAACCCTTGGATTTACAGGACTCTATGCCAGCCGTCCAATTCCTGTCCATGGCCTTTTCCAGATACGAATAAGAGCCTTGGGTTTCTTCCCCTTTTGTACAGATATCAAAGCAAACACCTCTGCGGTTCTCTCAAGTCCAAAGGCGATTTAGGTTTTTCTTCTTTCAAGGTACTGATTCTACGAATCAGCTTCTACTATCTAGTTGTTAGGGTTTTTTTTGTGCCTTGACGCCGATTGTGTTATTCAATTACGAATTTGGAGGCGGATGGTGGAATTATTATTTCTTTTGTCATGGATCCGGGGGTTTATTTAGCGGTCTTAATTTTAGATTTTAATATTTATTTTTTTGGGTCTAGAAGTCGCCTATATATGATGTTTACATTCTTGTAGATCTGCTTAGATGATTTATTGATTTTGCATGTTTCTATTTATGCATTCACTCATCTCATGGTTCTGCTATGTTCTATAGATACACACAGCTTACCTTATTTGGCATTCCTGTATGGTCCCTTCCTTTACTGAGGGGATGAGTACAAAAATTTGAAAGATTTATGATGTTTAGTTTTTGTTTTTGAAAAGACCAGTTATGATTATTTTATTTTGGGCTATTTATTGTAGAAAGTCTTCTGCAACACAGCTTGAATATGCCTCGATACGATGATAGATATGCCAATACACGGCTGTATGTGGGTCATCTCTCCTCACGGACAAGATCGCGTGATCTTGAGCATGCATTCAGCAAATATGGGAGGTAGTTACTCTATTTACAAGTGTTTTTTGTGTTATAACGTTGTTGAGATGGTTTTTAAAGGATTGGGCTGGTCCCTTGTCTTCTTTTGCATATCATGTATTAAAATTTATATTCTGGGTTCTTTGACGTAGAAGAATAGTCTTCAATCGTCTCCTGCCTTTTTATTTTTATCGAGTATTCTGTGGTTACAGTGATTCATTATTGGGTATTGGTTAGCTTCCTGCTAACACTTTGTGACACATCGGTATTCAGCAACTTCTTTTGTGTCTTGTTCGTAGATTTTTGTGTGTGGTAATGTTGTGAACCTAGGTGTCATTTTTAACTTGAATGATCTTGTTGAAGGTTTCTGGGCTTTTCCCTAACCTGGAGTTCTATGGTGTGATGGTTGCCATGGTGGAATGTGGAAATTCTTGTCGGGTTATAAGAGACTTTGGCGATTCTTTCTATTATGTTATTGAGTGTTTTTGTGATCGAATTGGCAACAATCTCAAACTGGTGTTTAGTACGTCTATGAGGATGGAGTATCACACACTTGCAGTTGTTAAGTAATGATGGCCTTACTGTTTGTGGGAATCATTTCGCAGAGTACGAGATGTGGATATGAAGCGTGACTACGCATTTATTGTAAGTACTGTCTTTTTACCTGTTATTTTCTCTGTAAAGTCTTTGTGAGCTTTGGTTTAACGTTTTCTATCAACCAGTACGAGTAGTTTTGAAATATTTTTGAGAAACGTGGCTTTGGTTTCTGTCATTGTTTCTCTTGAACAGGATGATTTGGAAATGGTCTGCTTTGTTTCTGTTCTCACTTCACTTGAATAGGATGACTTTGTAGAAATACTTTCTGTTTTGTTGTGGTTGTGCTCATCTCTCTTGAACAGGAATTTAGTGATCATCGAGATGCTGATGATGCAAGATACCATTTAGATGGTAAAGATGTTGATGGAAGTCGTATCATTGTGGAGTTTGCAAAGGGTGTAAGTATTATTGGAAAAATTGCTTTGAGTTATATTTACTGGTTTTTGCTGTTGTGACAGCTTCATTTTAAGAGGTTGTTGTATTTTGGAAACTTGTTAGTACAGAATTGTTAAAATTCTAATGTTGTTCATTAAATCTTCCGGCCAATTAGATGGTGGTGGACAGCTTTTTCTCCCTTGCAATTATTCTGGACTTCCTATTGTGAAAAATATTGTTGTTTTATTAATATGTGAACATGTACTCATTCAAATTGTATTTTGCCTGCTGCTGTTTCACTGCAGGTGCCTCGTGGATCTCGAGAATATTTAGGTAAAGGGCCACCACCTGGTTCTGGACGCTGCTTCAACTGTGGCATAGATGGCCACTGGGCACGAGATTGCAAAGCTGGAGATTGGAAGAACAAGTGTTATCGCTGTGGAGAAAGAGGCCATGTAGAGAGAAACTGCAAGAATAGTCCAAAGAAACTCAAGTAATTTCTTCTTTCCTTGACTTGTTTTCGACTGTTGCATCTGGGACTTCGTGTCCAAAAGCTTGTATATTTTTGTGCTTCAGTTACTGATTGTGCAAGACATTGCAGACGTGGGAGGAGTTATTCTCGATCACCTGTTAGATCACGTTCTCCTCGCCGTGGAAGAAGTCGTAGCCCAAGTTACAGCAGAGGGCGTAGCTACAGGTATGAGCTTGCTTTTAACTAATGCACTTAACAAATCAATGGATGGTTATTTTTGTGCCCCTGATCCATTCACTTTTGTCATGTTTCACTGATTGGATATTTTATATTTCAGCCGATCAAGATCTCCTCCGCCAAAGAGGGATAGAAGTTTGGAGAATCCACCAAGGAGGGATAGAAGTTTGGAGAATGACAGATCATTGAGTCCTGGGCCAAAGAATGGCCTCCCGTCTAAGGGTAGGGAGCGCAGTCTAACACCTGGGGATGGCAGCCCACGACCTTCCCCCAAATATAGGAAACTGGATGATGAACGAGATAGGGAGTATAGCAGCAGCCCAAGGGTGAGGACCAGAAGTCCAGACAGTCGCAGCCCCATGGAGGGGAGGCATGGAAGCCCTTCAAAAGGTAATGGTCGTGGCCACAACCTGAGTCCCAGAGATGATAGGAGCCCAGTTGATGATTACAC
The DNA here is from genome assembly GCA_019739055.1 of Passiflora organensis. NCBI lineage: Eukaryota > Viridiplantae > Streptophyta > Magnoliopsida > Malpighiales > Passifloraceae > Passiflora > Passiflora organensis. The sequence goes on from JAEPBF010000009.1 coordinate 10,016,719, forward strand.
AGACAGCCGCCGCTCCCCCAGAGGCAGCGAGTCACCATAGAAATCCTGCCTGCTGGTCTTTAAACTCTTTGAAGATGCATGTCGTCGTCCCGGATGGTTGATTTTCTTATTTATTAAGTACTATGTTCACTGACTAGGCTTATATGCATTCTTAACTTGGTTTGATGACAACATAATTTGATTTCTGCCTCTTAAGCTTTACCTAAATTTTTTTATGTCCTTTTCAAAGGAATTAGGCAATTGATACGAGGATCATTGATTAGAATGATGTAATAAGGTGATATATTGAGTGAGCTGCCTTTCGTATAAGTCACTGATAATCCATTGCACGATCTAGCTGATCCTTACTTTGATGCGCAATAGGTTTAAAAAAGGGCAATCAATAGGCTGTCATTTGATCAAAAAAAAAAAAGACAACAATTTCTTTAATTGTAATGAGTTTTGTCATAAGGTGATTATAATAGAAAGGCATGTTATTTGCAAAGGTAAGGGATGAAAGTTCATGCAAATACTCAATAATATCGAGTCAAATTATCTATTTATAAAGGTACCTCAAATAAAAGTTTGTGATTGCAAGGTTAGTCTCGCCAGAAATGGAAGCAAACGAAGCCGGACGATTGGAATGGCGTTGGAATTACCATCTAGAAGTTACTCTACTCCCCTTCAAACCTTCAAACCTTCAAACTTGCAGAGGTATACATAAGGGCATTCCCTCTTTATGTGGGCGGCATTTGTGGATTTATTATGCGACTAGTAGTCAGAAGGAAAGATTTTAGTCTTAGATTGGTCCTATTATAGACATGTACAACAAAATAAAAGCCGGTTCCAACGTTCACAAGTCCGAATAACCAGAGGTAGGCCTCTTCTAATTTTAGGATCCATGGTGGAAACTGCTAGGAATAGGACTAACGAGAACGGGCCTTCTCATCTTGCCGTCGCTCTCGAATTGTGGGAGCTGGCTAGCGGCCATAATCCTGAAACACTTCTCCAAGGGAGAGAACATACGCAAAAGCAACACCAATGTTGCGATTAGTGATACTCTCCATTGTGATCTTCTCCTCCACCACCCTGGTTGTACTCGCCGACCCAGGCAATCGGTTATTCAACCGAAATGGCGCTGCTTCTCAAATGACAAACAAAAAGGGTGGAAACCCACTGCAGGATGGCGTCACCAGCAAACCCAATCCTCAGATGGCAAAGGCACTGCAGGGTGGCATCTCCATCAGTATCCCTGGAACCCCACCGGTTGGCAAGGGCATCACAATCGGTGTTCCTTCACCTCCACCGGTCACCGGTGGCATCGCCATTGGTATTCCTGGAACCCCACCGGTCGGCGGGGGAGGCATCACCAAGCGTGTTCGCCAAGCAGGAAACCCACCGCCAAGCGGCAAAACCAATCTTATTCCTCCAACGGGAAAAACACCGCCGGTTGGTACTGGCATTACCATGCCTAATCTTCGATCAGGCAGCCCAACGGTCGGCATTGGCACAGCCAATCCTACTCCTCCATCCGCAACCCAACCGGTAGGCACCCCTCCAACAGCAAACACACCTCTAGAGCTTGCAGTAGGACCAGCGGAAGAATACATCGGCAAACCAATGGCTAGGCAATTCGTAATTGGCCACAACAAGATCAGGGCAAAGTTCAACCTGCAACCCCTGCAATGGAACAGAACTTTGGCTAGATTCGCTCGCCACTGGGCCTACGAACGCATGAGCGATTGCAAGGTGCTGCACTCCACCAATAACCTTTACGGAGAGAACTTGTTCTGGAGCTTAAGAAGTCACTGGACACCAAGAGATGTGGTGTCGGTTTGGAGTAAAGAACACAAGTACTACAATCCGATTACAAACGAGTGCATCAACAACAACATCTGCGGACATTACACGCAGATGGTATGGCATACCACCACTAGTATTGGCTGTGGCCGCGTCGAGTGCCTTGATGACAAAGGTTTCCTGTACGTTTGCTCCTACGAACCCCCAGGGAACTACTATTTCGAAGGTCCATTTGGTGGTAAATTTAACAAATCCATCGTACCACCTCAGGGATAAACTCAAAAACCATGAACTCCATTCTGTGTTTTGAAGGTCTTCGTTCGTCCCCAAGTATAATTCATTGGAGAAAAGTTCCCTTACGCAGGAGTTCGTTCTTGGTTTACTCTAGGCATAGCTTCCGCCATCAGAGTCGCCGTCTCCCTGTTAATTAACGGTCTACTTTGTTGTCTTTTTCTGTCATGCCCTTTGTTCGAACATCATTTCAACCCGACAGAATCTTCAAACGTTATTTCAATTCTAACTATTTACATCAACCACGACATCTATGTATGGAACTGCTGATTCATTGAATAATAGACACCAACCATTCATATGGCCAGGTGTATATAGCTGACTGACTCCCAGACTGAATCTGTGTAATGAACGCAACAGTATTGGACTAGTTTGCAATGATCATGTCTACTTGTTTTTATGGATTAATATTTTCTCCGATTTTGATCAATACATACTAAATGAATTTCCAATCAATATATTAAGATACATTCCTATTTTCATTTATATTTTTAATTATTTAAGGAACTGGAGACATTGTTCATTGTATTCATCCTAAAATGTATTGATCAAAATCCGAGGAAACATTAATCCATAAAACAAGTTACATGTTCATTGCAAACTAGTCCAACACTGTTTTAGAGTCATCTGTCATTTGTTGATCAAAGATCAGCCTATTTTGTACCAAATTTTGCTCCAAAATGGTCATTTCCTGAGCCAAAGAATGGCCTCCCATCTAAGGGTAGGGAGCGCAGTCTAACACCTAGGGTGGCAGCTGACGACCTTTCCCCAAATATCGGAAACTGGATAATGAATGAGGTAGGGAGTATAGTAGCAGCCCCAGGGTGAGCAGCAGAAGCCAGACAGTAGCAGCCGCATGGAGAGGCGGCATGGAAGCCCTTCAAAAGCTAATGGTCCCGGCCCCAGCCTGAGTTGCAGAGATGATAGGAGGAGTCCTATTGATGATTATACAGACAGCCGCCGCTCCCCTAGGACAGAAGGAACCCTCTCTGTTCATTAATTAATGCATTTCACTTTGTTTTCCTTTTCTGTCATGTCCCTTTGTTCAAACATCTTTGACATTCAAACCAACAGAATCTTCAAACAATATTTCAATTCTAACTATCTACATCAACCACGACACCTATGTATGGAACTGCTTATTCATTAAATAATGAGCACCAATCGTTTATATGGCCAGAATTATATGGTGAACAAAGAGCAGACTGACTCCCAGGCCGAATCTGTGTAATGAATGCAACAGGATTGGACTAGTTAATCTGAAGTAAACACTTTTGTTTCTAATTGAAAAGCCTTGGTGAAGAAAGCAGGCCAACAGAGGTACGTTGACATGATGCTACTAACAGTTGACGCACCAATCAACATGTTCATTACCACGATTTGCAGCTGAATGGCTTCCAGGGGAGAAGCTCCTCCCATGATTAGACCAGTCATCGCCCCAGGAAGCGAAATAAGACCCACAGTTTTCGCATTGTCCAACACCGGAGAAAGTGCGATTACCAGTGCTCTTTTCACTTGTTGCATTGTGGCTTGGCGTGGGGTTGCACCAAGTGCCAATGCTGTCTCTACCTGTCAAAGAAAAACACCAATCTGGTCAAGTCATAAAATTATAGCTCAACAAGGTCAACTTGAAAAAGTCTTCAGAAAAGCAAATTTGAGAGAAAAAAAAATGGTATCTATATGTTCATTGATGCAACATACCAAATTCATCTGAATTTTGATGTCATCACGGAGTCTTTTCATTGTAACCCCAGTGACTGTCATTGCATTTCCCACCATCATTCCTGCTACAGGGATGATATACCTTGGAGTAAAAGGGAAAACGTTCAATACAACAAGCAGAACCATTGTCACTGCAGTTCCTGTCAGAATGGAAACTCCTGCAACGTACATCCCTCGGGGAATGTGTTTGGCACGCTGCCCAGCTGTGTAACCAGCAACAGAGACCTACACGGTGTTGAAAATTAGATTGTTTTTCGGAAGTTGAAATGTTATCTCTGTGTGAAAAAAGAATGCTATCCTGAAACGGATGCAGTTAAAATATCCGCTTCCAGGAACTATTTTGTAAAATTTTAAATAATTTGGAATGAGGATTAGGTAGAAGTTGAAGTCAGAAGGCAAGGAACTAATAAACTATGCAGAGTCTACTAGACTTAATTGGTCTACCCATGAAAAACCAGCATTTCTGAGTACATGGCATCCCGTCCCTACCCAGAATCATTATTTAGTTAGACAGAAATCATGCAAGCAACATGCTTTCCTTCTTACATTTCTCCCTGAAAACACAAGGAGACTCTTTTCTCTAACTTCCCGTTTTCTTTATTCCTTCATACAGGATAAGCAGAGCTAAAACGTGGCATAACATTGAGGTCATCCTCGCAGCAAAATCCTTAGAATTGGACCTCCATCCATGGTTCATTTGTCAACTCACCACAGATATTCAAACGAGAAAACAAACCAAGTCAAAGGGATAGAATAGAAACAGAAATAGAGAGGTGCTAACCATGAAAAGGTAAGCAAGAACGATCCAGAAACTGTTTTCCTGGTTGAAAATGAACTGCAACACGAAGCCAATAACAGATAGTTGAAGAAAGGCCCTGATGATTGAATACACCATCTCTCCTTCCAAGCCAAGCTTTTGCGTAAAAGACAGTACTACTGCCATAAGCACCACGGCAGAAGCAGCCAATGGTTTAATCATACCCTTCATGAACTCACGAAGCCAGTCCAAATCCATCCCGAGATGCAAACCCTCCAACTCCATCGCAAGAATCTACAGCCTCTCCCTCTCTTTTTCTTTCTTGGTTAATATGCGAATCCCCCCTTTTCAACTCCAATTATACAAAAAAGTTTAGCTCTTACAACTGGAAAGCCGTTCGCAACTTTCCATTGGGACATTTTAAATAGGATTTATGGTTAAATGAAGTGTGGCTTTATGCTTAAGGTTCGGACAACCTTCCCCAGATAAAACTGGTGCATCCCGTGGAGCTATTATTTGGGACACAGACAGCTTATACTTATGCAAGAATATGCTAGTAGGCTAGTGGCTGTGCTTTGATTGGTAGTCTCTGTTATATTTTTTGTACACCAACATTATTATTCATATAAATCTTCCCCATGGAAAGGTCTGGCACGTACGGACGATCCTTACCGTGGTAAGGAAACTTGGTTTCATGCTCAGGCGGCGCGTGATTGACTAGTGGCCGCTTCGACTTCGACGTGGGATCAATAGGCAACGTGGCTATCGCATAAAAAGACACCTGGTACTTTGACACTTTTTTCGAATTTAGATTTTTATGATTATTTCCACTGTCGCTTACTTTTTCTTTAAAAATAAATTTAATGACCATAAGAATATTATTGTAACATAATCTTTTCGTTAAACAATAGTTTATTTCTCTCAGTGTTATAATAAAATAGGAAAATAATGCAAAGCGTGATATATGCTTCCATCATCCCTCACTAGTACCACCACCACTAGAAACCCACTCAAATTTTATTTTAATTCTGAGAATTCCGACAAGTAAATTGATTTTAGCTGGAGGCAAGCAATATATACGGCATAGGTTGGATTGGTTATAAAAAGTTGTCAAGCTCACCGTTTAATTCTTCGAACCACAGGCTGGGCCTAAAGTTCGGGTTGGACTCTTTTTAAACTTATTTTCTAAAGCCCAAGCTTAAAAACTTAGCACGACATCGTTTTATTACCACCCAGTCGCCGTCTTCCCGGTATATCACATCGCTCTTGTACCTCTTTAGTGAACTGAGTGATACTGTGTGCAAGAAATCCTTGAGGTTTCTCTCTTAACCGGTAGAAAACGTAGAAATGAGCCTTTTAAGAAACGCAATCAGATCTCACTTGCACTTCAACTCTTTGAGGCCGAATCACGCCCTAGCTCAGGTACTTCTCCGCCAATGTCACGCGCAGCATTTTAGCACTGACGCTACACAACTGCCGCCTCCTTCTCCAAACAATCCATCAACCCCAAGTGATTCCCGTTCTCTCTCCTTCTCTATGTGTTTTAGTTTTCACTCTTCCGAAGATTCTTTTTTTTTTCAGTTAGGCCTGGGGTTTAGGGTTTATGTTTTTTTTTTTCAATTTAGGAACTTAGAAAATGTGCGCGCTCATAGTTTAACGATCTTACGAGTGAATTTTCTACAGGTCCTGTTTATGGGAAACTATCTGGGATCAAGAATCTTACATTGAAGAGTGATATCTTAAATTTGCTGGACGGATGTGGTTTGACTCCCGAAGATATTAAAGTCAGCTATAACCGCTTAACTCCAGTTGGAATGTACTCGATTTTTCTTTTAGCCCATCTACTTCTGTGTTGCGTCTTCTTTTGATTTTTTGGGCTTTTGATCGTTTTGTGATATTCGCTGTTTTATCGTCAGGTTCATAAGGTTTCCTTCTGGTAGTGCTTATAATAATGCGATGAAGATAATCAATAAGGCAGGACGTCTTGTCAGTTTGGGGAAGGTAATCCTTCTGGATCAGCGATGCTTATTATTCAGGCTTCTCTTGGTTGTTTTCGTTTTGTTTATTGGATTTCAGATACTGGATTCCGGTGCTTATCATTGATGACCTTTTATTGCTTTGAATGTCAGGCTGAACCGGGACAATGGGAGATTCTTATGCCTTATGATGGAAAAACCGTAATTCTGTGTTCTATTGCTTTATTCTTTTTCCTTATAATGGCTTTAATCTTCGGTTGGTTTCTGAGTTTTCAAATCGATTATATTCTGCTTGCTGCCTATGTTGGAAGTTTCCAATATTAGTCATGAAATATGTCACTTGCTTCAGACCTTTCAGCTTCTATTGGTGATTAAGATCAAGATGACCAAAGTTTTTTGTGTATTTATCTTGTGGGACAATATATCTTGATGTATGTATATCCTTGGCACAAAAATCTTGAATAAACCTTTTATGGTTGGTGAATTCGTTAATCAATTTATTTTCTTCCCTACTTTATTAGCTTAAATGCTTGATGTATATGCCAACTTCACTTGAAGTAATGAAGGTCAAGGAGGTTTTACCATCAAATAGGAATTTCTAGCTTGTTCACATTTCATTCTAAAATGATAAAAGAGCTATGTTAACGGGGCTAGTTCTCTTAGTAGTCATTTCTCTTCATCTTGGCATCAATGCTAATGGGCAGTTATCTCTTTCTAGCATTTGGATGGCGTGCATACTCCTATTATCTTGATAATTTTTTCTGTATAACTGATTATGGGTGCATACTAGTGAAGTTGGGGGTTTGGCTTTTGATCTTTTACTTCATTTCACAATATGTCCTTCTAACATTCCACGAATATATTTTGAGAACAAAGAGTGGGGATTTATGCATTCTCTTAGTTGATTCTGTTTTCACATGGATTGCATTTTAGGTTCTGCTGCAAGGAATCCCTCAAAATGCAATTACAGAAGATGTTGAGCGCTTCCTTTCTGGTTGTGAATTTGATCCTAATTCCATCAAGATGTTTTTAACGTGAGTACTAAGCAGGTTATACAATAGTTAGCTGACTGGTTATACTGCTAGATTACATTCAATTTACACGACACTATTGCAGGCAAGACAATGACAAGCCAGACCCCATAAGAGTGGCAATGGTACGCTTCCATACCACGATTGGGGCGATGAATGCTTTCATTACAAGAAACAGAGGCTTCTGTCTCAATAATCAAATCCTTTTGAGAGTTCTCCAGTGAAAATTTTGCCTCTCACAGCGCACAATTACTTCTCAATCTAGAAAATGTTGGATCCTAGAATTTTTAAAATTTTGTTGAATATGTTCATGTTGTTCTCTCAAAGCATTGCCAAACTTTTTTTCTTTCAAATGATGTTTAAAACATTGTAAGAGGATGAGAGCAACTATTATATTTTGTTGCCTACTAGAAATTCTGGACTGGACCAGTTGTCGAGCGAATTGCTGCGGTTGGTATTAGCATTACTGTTATCATTTTTATCATGCTATGGCCTTATCTGTTTCCTAGGAACTCTCCGTCAACATTTTCTTATTGGTTGCCCGCATTCCTTTTATTTATGTCTTGATACTTGATTAAAGTTATGCCAGGGTTTTCATTCTGGCCGATATAATTTCATTGCTGTAAGAATTAGCTAGATATATAAGAAAATGAGGCAGTTCAGGAGGCGTCTCCTCTAAATCTGTTAACCCAATTATTGATGTTAATCCAGCTATCTCATTTGTCTTGCAAATCCTACGTAGCGTCAACACAGGACTACTGAATCCTGAATAATAGATCATTACGATTAATAAAAAACAAAAAGATAACCCTTTCCACATTCATCTATTAGCTTGATTGATAAAGGGAGCCACATGGTCAATCACACAATCAGGTTGAAAGATGACTCAAATGTGATACATTTGAGTATAAAGTTCCCCCAACGAAACACGACATGAAACACAATCTAATATCTTTCAGTAGAACACATACGCCCGCCCACATAATATCTGACCCCAACCCAAAGCAACAAAATTTATGTATGTTTTTTCCAGAAATACACTCCTCTAGGGTTGGTCTACGCCTCGAAGATCACTTCTTTAAGCTGCCTCGAATCCCAGGACGGGACTTGTTAGGATCAGCGGCATTGACGGTATGAAGATTGGCAAGCTTTTCCTCCTCAAACGGGATTTTGGGGTGGCGAGCTTCGTGGTGGATCTGCATGGATTTGACATCCGGGGCGGTGATCTTACAGTGCGGGCACTCCAACTTGGCGTGGCCCCCTTTCTCCTGCCCAGTCCTGTCGGACTGCCCCGCTTTTCCTCCGCCTCTGTTAGTCGTCGCCGCATCAAGCTTTGCCGCTATCTCCTTCGCCGTATGCTTTTTGGGCTTGGCCTTCCCGGTCATGTTTCCGAAAACCCTAAATTTCCAAACCCGTCAGCAACTATTGGAATCGGCTATGCTAATCCGACTGAGTAGTGAGCAGCAGCGTCTCCGTTTTTTCTTCTCGTTATCGTTTATATGGTGAGGAAAAACTCTACCCTGTTCCTTTTAGGTTAGAAGATAAGGTCGGTGTTATGTACTCTATTTACAAATATATTGGACCACGTATTGGGCTTGAGTGGGGCCCATTCCAACCCATAATGATTACAGGTGACGCTACCAATTATGTGTTTAATGGGCTTAACTCCAAGAGCCTTTGCCCTACATAGCTTGCCTCCGGATAGTCCGGACCCGGAACCTGTCTCCCCGTTGGCCTTTGCTACCAAAACAAGGCTGCCTGGATATCCTTTATGCTTGTCAATTGGCTCACAGTTCTGCCACCTACTATTTGGCAGCTTCCCGCTCCATCAACAACCCTTGGATTAATACTTTTCCCCCGGCGACTCAGAAGAAAACCCCTTAAAGTCCTGTTGGCTTTGTGGTAACATGTTCCTTGTATATTGTTCTCACAAAGATGATTTTGTTGCCAGTTCCTTCATCAACTGAACTTCTGTTCCTACGGTTTTGGATTTCCCTGTAGAACCATGGCTCTTCAGCTTCGAGGTACGTCGTTTTATTTGAAAGGAGACACCCACAACTGGGTCTCTTCCCGTTCCCAGACAAATTATGTTCTTGAATCTTTTCTTCACTATCATGACCGCAATAAGAGTCGCTGAAACTACAGAGAACAATGAATACTATAATCTGACCGAAGATTAATAGCTATTTCGTTTGAGTTTGGTATTGGCAACATCTAATGTGAAATGCATGACTGTTAGGATATTTCTAGTTTAAGAGCTTAATGAAGGTTAATTACCTGCAGGGGTTTATTTTCCAGGTGAAACAAAGAGATGAATGAGAGCTTGAAGCTTCTGAATTTGGAAACGCACTGGGAATTAAGAGTGAGACTACAAATGGGAACAGAAACGAAAATGAAGAGACTTTAACTTTTAACGGTTTAAGGCTTTAAGCTTCAGCTTCTGTTCTGATATATATGGATGATTCTCAGCTTTAGCTTACTACGTTTACTGATAGCCTCACTATAACGTTTCTTTGGTGGTTGTTCTTGTTGTCATGAAATATGATAAAAAGGGTTATTAGCAAATCACTTCTTGTCACGACAATCCCATATATCATAAGAATTATGGTACACTGAACTGTTATCCTAAATTTATTTTCCAGCTTGAAAAGCTATGCCGTTATTGTGCTATTTGAGGCATCATTTTGGTGTAAAAGTAACCCACATTTCCTTGAAATACCTGCAGCTTTGCTGAATGCTCCACAGCCTTTTGTTATTCCAATTATGGGGAAAGTCCTAGAATATGCAGCAAGGAAACCAAAAATTGAGACAGCCAATAATCAAGAAAATATCCAGAATCCTTAGTCTTGTTTCATATAGTGCGACCAAGGCAGGTACTGAAACAGGGAAGGAATGAAAAGAGCTGAAGGTTTAAGTTTACTGGGGCAAATATAGCCAGTGTCTTGCAGTTGTATAGGCAGTCAGATTTTCCGAGCGGAGTTGCATATATTTGTTGTTCATAAGGGCGTGATGGATGTTTCGGCTGGAAATGCGGTGATCTGATTATTTGCAAAATGCGAGATTTGAGATTTTGGATTATTCGGGGGAATTGTCCAAGAAATGAATGAGAAGGATAAGTTTGCTTATGATCTTCTTGTATTGGAATGAGCTTCATGCGTTGGTTGATGAAAACTTATTAAATGCAAAAATGTTGGCCTGCATTGCTCTGTGGGATTCATCCTCTGGCGGTGCTGAATGGACAGTTCATCTTTCTATCGATTATTGAATATTAAACCAGAAAATAACGGAAAAATTATGACTAATCACTATCCTGTTAGAAAACCATCTTTATTTAATTTGAGGTGTTTTTCTATTTTGTTAATCGATAAAATAATATTTTGGATTGACATCTTATTTTAAAAAATACCTTTATTCAGATCTTCGGCACTTCATCCTAAGCAAATTCTTAAAAAGACTCCAATCCTTCTTGACGCCATAGCATAATAATTTTCGTGGATCTGCATCACATTTGATGAAACTCGTAATATGAATTTTGTTTATATTGAAAAGCGTTCAGGCTGACACCTTTTGCCAGAAGAGAAGGAGCAATTCGCATCTTTAATGTGTTCTTTTGGTCGTGCACCTTGCTTTACTTTTGTAAATGCTGGCCTTTCATCATCATTGAACAGACATCATAATGTTCAAGGTCTTCTTTAGTTGTTTGTTGGGAGGCTTTATCTATTGTTTAACTTTTATTCCAGCGGAGGAAAACTCACATTGACGATCAAATGGTACAATGGTTTATCGTCAGCAAGTCTTCGGGAAATTCATCGCTGTTATATCATATATACGTATTTTAATTTTTAAAAGCTTATACTCTCCTAGTTGCATTATTACAAGCACCTTGTGGGTAGGCTTAGAGTTCGACCAAAGCAAAAGTTAAAACGACCCAGATCTCAACATTTCTTCGTTCATTCGAGATCCTACATCGAGGAGATCAAGAGAAAAAGAATGGTTAATGATGCGGATTTTACCATGTGTGTGGACTCGACACATGGCCCGAATCCCAGATCATGTCTGAAGCGAGTCTAGGGCGGTGCTTGCAAGTTCTAAAGGGTGACAAAAGGCCGTGATAAAGGTAAAACATTGCGTGCTGTTGCCAACTTTCATGAAGGGTTGCAATAATGGTGCAGCTCTAGGAGACAAGAGAATGGAGCCAGGGATGGGTTAAATGATTGTTTTCCTCTTCTTCTTGTTTTGTTGCTCTTAAACAGTGGAGGATCATAGCAAATAGATAATGAAAAGAAAGAGATGCGAAATGTGGTTGAACTCGACACAGGCAAGTAGACAAAAAACCCAAATTCTAGCTAAGCCACTCCACCATTTCACTGCCCGATCCCCCTAACTACCTAATGCAAATTGGCGCCACTTTGCTCCTCTTCGCTGGAAGGGTCTGGTGGCTTTGCATCCTTCGGTCTTTAACAGCAACTGTCACTGATAGCTTAATTAATTAAGATGCCACTTTATGTAAACTCTTAATTCATTCTAAAATCTCTTTGGAGCTCTACCGTACGTTAGCAATCTGATCATACTTAAATACAACACATCTTGTCCAAAAGAGAGCCAAACTGATCCGTATAAAAGGACACTGAACCCTCGCTAAGTCATCACAGGCACACAATCCCATAATGGAAGAAGAAAGAACTATCATGGCTGCACTGTGCACCCTCACTCCTGCCCACCTCTCAGATCTTACTACCTCAATTCTCGCACAAACTATCCACCGCCACCACCGTCTCAGCACCCTTCTCTCCTCTCCCTCCCTCTTCTCCCTCACCCTTCACCACCTTCACTCCCTTTCTCTTTCCGACAAATCCCTCCTCATTGCCAAACACCTCCTATCCTCTCTTCACCTCCTGACTCGCCACTTCCATGCATCTCTTCGTCTCTCTTCCCATCCCTCCCCCACGATCAAACACCGTGATCTCGACGCGGCGTTGCTTCTACTTCTCCTTTGCAACATCCATCACGAAAACCCTGAGATACTCAAAACCTCACACAGTGAATGGCGTGAAGTTTTGCGCAGACACTACTCTGGCACCCTTCTGACGCAGTCTGGCATTGGGGTATATTACGGTGGTGTACTTTTGCCGTATCTTGAGGTGGTAATAAGATGCCGGAGGTTCGTCGGTGTTATGGGTGACTGTGGAGGTAAAGAGAGCAGAGAGGTCGCAGCAGCACCCGCAGCAGTAGTGGCGCTGCCGACAGTGAAGGTGAAAGGGGACGGTGGAGATCAGTGTGCGATATGTAGAGAGGATACAAGTGAAGGGAGAGACGTGTGTGAGTTGCCATGCGAACACTTGTTCCATTGGATGTGCATTTTGCCATGGCTAAGGAAGAGGAACACTTGCCCGTGTTGCAGGTTTCAACTCCCCACAGATGATGTCTTTGCAGAGATCCGACGGCTTTGGGGTATTGTAGAGAAGATCAGCGACGGGTCCCGGCACATGATGGCCCGGTGATCCAAAATGTACGATGTACGTGACCGGGAATAATACGAACCGCCTGTTCTTTCCAATTGGGGCGTTACATGTGTTCCTATGGCTGAGGCATATTCGTCGATTTTCACTACTTTTTCTTATATCGCCTTGCCTATGGTATTATTAGGACAGGAATAATAGATAAGCATATCATACAGTAAAGTTCGCAGTCCATGTAGTGTTATAAATTATATTTGTACTCTTTAACTTTATACATAATATATAAAAGATATAACCGTTCCTATGACACGTGTAGTTTATGTGAATATATAAATTTGCTCCTCATTTGGCAATAAGAAAAAAAGAAAAATCTACTTTTAACTGCATATAAATATCCAAACTGAGAAGAAAAGCAATTCCCGAGAACAAACTCGAGTCCTTGAGAATATCAGTTTCGTTGGGGGAGGGAGCTGAACCGTCAAGCCCAACTGATGACAACTCAGAAACCTTTATATTAATACTTGTTCATGGGTGTGAATGCCTTGAATCCTTGGCACTTCTTCCAAAAGAGGAATATTCATCTTAATCGAAAGTTAGAGAAACTAGTTTGAGATAACATGTACCATCCTCTTGCGTTACAGGAACTTTAACAAATGGTAGTAAACCGTATTTAGCCACATCCCATGGCATCAGTCATCTCTAGCCCTGTTGTCCGGGGAAAGGTTCCTAAACTCTGGAATGCCGTGGCAGTTTTTGATCCTGTTGGCTCATCCTTGCTCTCTTTGTACAAAAGCCGATATAATGATAACTACGTTGCGAATATGGTAACAAAACGCAAAGATTTGATTTGTTCTGTTCAAAATGGCATGGCACTGCCGTTAAAAGGCTGCAGGCTTATCTCTTCAGCTTGTCGCCTAGGCTATCTCTACAGTAGGGGACACCTGTTCTCTTTCCTTGCTCTGGGTGCAGGCACGTCAACATCAGTCATTATGGTACAGCAGTTCGGATGGTAGATAAGCAGGCAGTGGTGCGAAAGAGTAATAAATCAGTTTCGGCGACTGCTTTTTAGTCCTGAAGATCACTCTTCAGCTTGTGTGAGAGAGTTCAGTCGGTTCCAAACGATGGCACCGAGTATCCAAGTTGATGGCTTCTATCTCTTGTCAATCTTAATCCTGCTCTCTGCTTGTCCCTTAAGATCACTTCCAAATCAGGTACTTCTAACAATCGCTTATCGAGTCAGAGCTAATGGCATGAAGTGTTTGCTCTTGTTCTTCTGTGATGTCCTAATTGATGTTGACAGGTTTACATCATTTATTTTTCTTACAGAATTTGATTGGTCATTCTGTTCTTTGCCTAGAAAACAAAGCAAAACTGGTTCCTGGTTGGGTAGTTTTAAGGGGTAGGTTTAAGGTGTTCCCGGTATACCATGTCATTTTTATTTCATCCACTCACATTCATTATTTAATATTATTCAGTCACATGTCACATACGTTGTCACTCAGCAGTCTGAGATTGTCACAATAACTCAAATTTCGGGAGGGTAAACAGTCTTTTTACCCTTCCCGCCCACTTTTGATAAAATGAGTTTTGCCCCCAAATTTGAATTTCAATTTCGGCCTATATATATATAGATATAATTCTGGCTGTTACCACAGAGTCTGTCATCCTCAACGCAATCTGCAACACCATTTTTCTATCCCCAAAAATCAAGTTTGTAGATTGGAGGAGTATACTGAGTTGAAGGTAGCCGTTGTTGGCATGTGGGGGACATTCTGTATATCACGTACAGAATGTGCATTGCATTGTGGAATAAATTATCTTTAGAGTGCCAGTATATGGCCCCAACATAATGTACCAGTATATGGCTAGTATATCTTTAGAGTGCCATTATCTTTAGGATAATATGCCTGGTGTCATTATACACTAGGTCGGTAACATTAGGTGTGTCCCCAACATAATGTACCTATTGTTGTTGTGATTCACAGGATTCATTAACAATTTTGTATTGCTGTGTAGATATGGACACTGCCACTAACCCAAAGGATTCTTCGCCATTGGACAATTCAAGAAGTTATATAGGTACGTGTGTACATATGTTGGGTTAATGGCATTGAAGTTATAATTGCTTTCTTGTTAGCATTGAAATGCATCGGTTAGTATATAGGTTTTGTTATATAAATATTCATAATTGCAACATTATTTACATAACATTAATTGTTTACCGATATCTTGCAATAGGCGTGGAGAACCTAAGGGTAGGTTCTATTTTTTTAAGTGATGATGAAGCATATGATGCATATAATGCTCATGGACTGTCTAGAGGATTTGGTGTGAGAAAGGGCAAGAAACATTTTAACAATAGAGGTGAACTGATGAGGAGGGAGATGTATTGTGCCTGCGAAGGTTCATCAAATACTGTTGAGGTTAACAACCCACCGAAGCGAACACGAATGGATTATAGATGCGAATGTCTAGCGAAGATTGTATTCAAGGTTACAGCAGGACAGTACAAAGTGAAATTGTTTGAGGATGAACACAATCATCCTATGATCGATGGGAGACAGAGACATTTCATAAAATCTGCAAGAAGGTTAGGTGCTGAAAATAAGGAGTTAATTGGGTCACTGGTGGCTGCAGGTGTGAAGCCATCTAGAGCATTTCGCTTTGTTGTTGGTGAAACGGGGGGAAGTCAGAATGTTGGATTCATAGAGGAAGACTGTCAGAATTTCATACAACAAAGGAGGCAAAGTTTGATCGGACATGGAGATGTGGTTGCTGTTATGGATCATTTTCGAAATATGAGTGCGGAGGATAGTAACTTCTTATATGCCATGCAACCTGATGACGATGGTAGATTGATGAATATGTTTTGGCGGGATGGTATGTCAAAATTACACTATGATGCATTTGGAGATGTGGTGATTTTTGATACCACATATAGGACTAACAAATACAATATGATTTATGCTCCATTTACTTGCATAAATAGTCATTGGCATAATGTATTTGTTGGATGTGCCTTCTTGAGCGATGAGACAACAATTACCTTTGAATGGTTGTTCGAGTCTTTCTTGACTGCTATGGGGGGGAAGCAACCGATTACTATTTTTACCGACCAGGCACCAGCCATTGCAGCAGCTTGCCGGACTGTGTTTCCTCAATCCAAACATCGTCTTTGTCAGTGGCACATAGAACAAAATGCAATGAAAAATATTCAGCACCTGTTGGGTGACAAAGACTTCAAGGAAATATTTCATACAATTCTATGGCAAATACGAAATAAAGACAAATTTGAGGAGACTTGGAAAGATATGATTAGACGGTTTGATCTTGTGGATCAGACATGGCTGAAGAGATTGTACAACTTGAGAGAAAAATGGTCTCCAGCGTTCAATTTAGATCTTTTCTCCATTGACATTAAGTCTACACAACGAAGTGAAAGCGCAAATAATGTCTTCAACAAGATATCAACGAAGTCTATGTTGTTGGTGGAATTTGTGAGTGCTTATGAACAGAGATCGAGAGCAATGAGGGATGAGGAACTTTTGCATGATTTCAGGGACAGAGGCAAGCCGAAACTGACATTAGAACATGGGATGTTAGCACATGCGGGTGACATATACACTCGAGAGCTATTCGGTAGATTTCACGAGGAGTTTTTGAAGTCTGTCTCCCTTAAAATACTTGGCAATGTCAAGTCTGGAAATGTAACGCAAATCACTATTGAAGGGGATTATCAGGTCCAAGTTGATGAGGAGCACAAAACATTTGTTTGTTTTTGTAAAAAGTTCACAACCATGGGATTGTTGTGCCAGCATTCACTGAGGGTAATGCATTCAATCTATAACATAGACTATGTTCCAGAAAAGTATATCATGAAGAGGTGGACAAAGACAGCGAAAGATGGCCTTGGGTTCCACCATTACACAAACCAGAGTACTGGCATTGTTCGCACACCAACAGCTAGTAGATTGAGTGGTCTTATGAGGAGATCATTTGCTGTAATGAGTAGTGCAGCAACTGAAGAAGAATGGACAGAGATGGCATATGATGGTCTGACGGAGCTGGAAAAAAGATTTAAAACATATTTACAGCCACTTGGTTCTGATGATCAACAGGGTAAACAAGACCGAATTGGTGATCCAGCTGGGAGATGGCCAAAAGGGCAAAAGAACAAACGACTAAAGCCAGCTTGTGAAAGGAAGAAAAAGGCTGGGCAGAAGAAAGTTGTACAAGTCGATGCTCCATCAACCCCAGGGATACAAATCAGTCCTTTTCCACAAAGTGATGTTACTGAAGCTGTCGACCTAGGACCACCCCAGGGATTCGCATAAGCCCCTCACAATGTCATTTACATGTCTTATTGCCAACAGGTATGATTCAGGATTTCTATAATTACACAGTTGGGTTAATGTATTTGCTGACATGATGTATTAACTGTTAATTTTATCATGTGATACAGATGATGCATTTACATCAACAAGTGAACCCTTTCACGTTCATGCCCCAAGTTCAACAGTATGGTTCGCAGCAGTATGGTTCGCAGTAGTTGCCCGATCATCCTCTATAGTGCAACTGTAAACCATTGTATTCACATATATGCAAGAGTATATTGTAATGCGACTGTAATGTTCTGATTTGAATGTGACCATTGTAATGTTCTGATTTGAATGTCACCATTGTAATGTTCTAATTTGAATGTCACCACAGGAATATTGTGTTTTGAATGTGACCATTGTAAGTCACACATACTGGTACATCACGTAGGACACACAGGGTATGTGACCATTGTAATGTCACACATACTGGTACATCACTTAGGACACACAGGGTATGTGACCACTGTAATATCACACATACTGATCCGGTCCTTGTTGATGGGACGGCTTGTCATCCAGCTCTGTAATGACTATAAGCAATTAATGTTAGGGTACTGAACACGCCACAAGTAATACACAACCGACCTGGAAAATCGGAAGGCCAAAGCTATTTCGCATTCTGAGTCATTCATCCATCATGCCGAGAGATTCGTCCTCCTCCCATCAACGGAAGAGATAACGGAAGCCATATGCTTCAACATCGCAACCTGAACAACAACCACCACCTAATAACACCGACCAAGACCCACAGTCCAATCCCGTTCAACAACCATACACTGACCGAATGCATATTTCGTCTGATGATAGTCTTCTCCCAGAAGACGCTGAACAAACGGAGACGGTTAGGCCTGACGAGGCTTCCCCCGAAGACGATTAAGTGGCAGTATCTGCCATTTTGAACATTCGGCGGTTTACAGACCCAGAGGAGAAGGCTTATTATCAACGATTGAGATCTAGCAAGCAAAACGTCATGCCGGACCGTCGTATCATGTGGCCAGATATGGAGAAGTGCGGTCTTGCAGACGAAATACGAACCTTTCTACGCAATGGAGGCCTTCTTTGACATGGCAGAAATCAATGAAGATGGCGAAAGGTTCGTTTTTTATGAGTTTATCAGTACTTTCGTTATTAAGAAAACTGATAGTGATGAGCATGAAAACGATGTTCACTTTCGATTGGGGGGGACACGGTATGACATGTCTTATGTGGAGTTTGGAATTTCTTGTGGTTTTTGGAGTCGTGAGTTTGTGGATAGTGAGGGTTATGCAAATGTCATTTCTGATTTTGATGAAGAATATGTCGTCCAAGATATATGGGCAGAACTAACAGTGAATGAAGCCGGTGAGGGTAGCAGTAATCCATGTGATGTGGCCCGATTTTATGAAATGGTGGACATTATATACGTTATATGGGGTGTGTACCCCATGTGATGTGGCTCGATGCTATCAAATGGTGGACATTACATATGTAATATGGGGTGTGTACCCCATGTGATATGGCCCGATGCTATCAAATGGTAGACATTACATACGTTATATGGGGTATGTACCCCATGTGATGTGGCCTGATGCTATCAAATGGTAGACATTATATAC
The DNA here is from genome assembly GCA_019739055.1 of Passiflora organensis. Taxonomy (NCBI): domain Eukaryota; kingdom Viridiplantae; phylum Streptophyta; class Magnoliopsida; order Malpighiales; family Passifloraceae; genus Passiflora; species Passiflora organensis. The sequence continues at coordinate 10,035,708 of JAEPBF010000009.1, forward strand.
GTTATATGGGGTGTTTATGTCGTTATATTGTTGATAAAATCACAACCTTACTGATTATCCATTCGTGAACAATCAATCCACTGATAAAGCAAAAGTGAACGTGCATCAGTTGAAACAAAAAGATTAGTTCACATTCCAAACTAAGCAAAAGATCAGTTCACATTGATAAGAATAAATAGAGGAAATAAACAGTCCACTAAGTTTCATCGTGAGTTTCTTCTTGAAATTCCTGTGGAGGTGTGGTAATGGGTCGTGGAGGACCTTGACCCGATACATGTCCTATCTTATTGAAGAAGTCGACCATACTGTTCTGCATCCACAGCATTCGCTCTTGGCATTCATCAATCCTATCACATAGATAGTCCAAGTATCGTCGGAGGCGCATCTTCGTTAGTTTGGGATTGCGTACAACACCCCCAGTACTGGCCCTTGGTGGTGTATCAGGCTGCGGAGTGTGATCCTTGTTTGTTGGCTTTATTACTGGTGAATCTGGTTCTTCAGAATCAGTCGGAATGTCTGGATTTTCTTGGACGAACGTATAGCCCGTGGCGATGACCTTGTACTTATTCTTCTTTAACCCTTTCTTCTTGGTCACCCTACTCACAATTCCCATGTGTGCCAAAACTGTCAACCCAATTCGCCCCGTCATATAGAACCTGCCGACAATAAATTTTTCTTTTCCTAGGTTTTTGGCCAACCTGGTGATGTACGACGATCCATGGATAACACCTCCACGATCAGCATTCTTCATGGCATGTAGGTGGCTTGCAAACAAGCGGGTAACATTGATTGGGATCGCCCTTTTCATGCAGTACAAACAAAGCAAGTCAGCTCTTGAAACGACATTCGTACTCCCCTTCCTCCCATGAATCGATTTAGTGAGTCATTTATGGATGACTCGGAGCGAAGGGTTCAATATGGCCGACCCTCTAGCACGTGTCGGGTTATATTTGTGCCCTCTACTGCTACCCTCACCGGCTTCATTCACTGTTAGTTCTGCCCATATATCTTGGACGACATCTTCTTCATCAAAATCAGAAATGGCATTTGCATAACCCTCACTATCCACAAACTCACGACTCCAAAAACCACAAGAAATTCCAAACTCCGCATAAGACATGTCATACCGTGTTCCCCCCAATCGAAAGTGAACATCGTTTTCATGCTCATCACAATCAGTTTTCTTAATAGCGAAAGTACCGATAAACTCATAAAAAACGAACCTTTCGCCATCTTCATTGATTTCTGCCATGTCAAGAAGGCCTCCATTGCGTAGAAAGGTTCGTATTTCGTCTGCAAGAACGCACTTCTCCATATCTGGCCACATGATACGACGGTCCGGCATGACGTTTTGCTTGCTAGATCTCAATCGTTGATAATAAGCTTTCTCCTCTGGGTCTGTAAACCGCCAAATGTTCAAAATGGCAGATACTGCCACTTCATCGTCTTCGGGGGAAGCCTCGTCAGGCCTAACCGTCTCCGTTTGTTCAGCGTCTTCTGGGAGAAGACTATCATCAGACGAAATATGCATTCGGTCAGTGTATGGTTGTTGAACGGGATTGGACTGTGGGTCTTGGTCGGTGTTATTAGGTGGTGGTTGTTGTTCAGGTTGCGATGTTGAAGCATATGGCTTCCGTAATCTCTTCCGTTGATGGGAGGAGGACGAATCTCTCGGCATGATGGATGAATGACTCAGAATGCGGAATAACTTTGGCCTTCCGATTTTCCAGGTCGGCTGTGTATTACTTGTGGCGTGTTCAGTACCCTAACATTAATTGCTTATAGTCATTACAGAGCTGGATGACAAGTCGTCCCATCAACAAGGACCGGACCAGTATGTGTGATATTACAGTGGTCACATACCCTGTGTGTCCTAAGTGATGTACCAGTATGTGTGACATTACAATGGTCACATACCCTGTGTGTCCTACGTGATGTACCAGTATGTGTGACTTACAATGGTCACATTCAAAACACAATATTCCTGTGGTGACATTCAAATTAGAACATTACAATGGTGACATTCAAATCAGAACATTACAGTCGCATTACAATATACTCTTGCATATATGTGAATACAATGGTTTACAGTTGCACTATAGAGGATGATCGGGCAACTACTGCGAATCATACTGCTGCGAACCATACTGTTGAACTTGGGGCATGAACGTGAAAGGGTTCACTTGTTGATGTAAATGCATCATCTGTATCACATGATAAAATTAACAGTTAATACATCATGTCAGCAAATACATTAACCCAACTGTGTAATTATAGAAATCCTGAATCATACCTGTTGGCAATAAGACATGTAAATGACATTGTGAGGGGCTTATGCGAATCCCTGGGGTGGTCCTAGGTCGACAGCTTCAGTAACATCACTTTGTGGAAAAGGACTGATTTGTATCCCTGGGGTTGATGGAGCATCGACTTGTACAACTTTCTTCTGCCCAGCCTTTTTCTTCCTTTCACAAGCTGGCTTTAGTCGTTTGTTCTTTTGCCCTTTTGGCCATCTCCCAGCTGGATCACCAATTCGGTCTTGTTTACCCTGTTGATCATCAGAACCAAGTGGCTGTAAATATGTTTTAAATCTTTTTTCCAGCTCCGTCAGACCATCATATGCCATCTCTGTCCATTCTTCTTCAGTTGCTGCACTACTCATTACAGCAAATGATCTCCTCATAAGACCACTCAATCTACTAGCTGTTGGTGTGCGAACAATGCCAGTACTCTGGTTTGTGTAATGGTGGAACCCAAGGCCATCTTTCGCTGTCTTTGTCCACCTCTTCATGATATACTTTTCTGGAACATAGTCTATGTTATAGATTGAATGCATTACCCTCAGTGAATGCTGGCACAACAATCCCATGGTTGTGAACTTTTTACAAAAACAAACAAATGTTTTGTGCTCCTCATCAACTTGGACCTGATAATCCCCTTCAATAGTGATTTGCGTTACATTTCCAGACTTGACATTGCCAAGTATTTTAAGGGAGACAGACTTCAAAAACTCCTCGTGAAATCTACCGAATAGCTCTCGAGTGTATATGTCACCCGCATGTGCTAACATCCCATGTTCTAATGTCAGTTTCGGCTTGCCTCTGTCCCTGAAATCATGCAAAAGTTCCTCATCCCTCATTGCTCTCGATCTCTGTTCATAAGCACTCACAAATTCCACCAACAACATAGACTTCGTTGATATCTTGTTGAAGACATTATTTGCGCTTTCACTTCGTTGTGTAGACTTAATGTCAATGGAGAAAAGATCTAAATTGAACGCTGGAGACCATTTTTCTCTCAAGTTGTACAATCTCTTCAGCCATGTCTGATCCACAAGATCAAACCGTCTAATCATATCTTTCCAAGTCTCCTCAAATTTGTCTTTATTTCGTATTTGCCATAGAATTGTATGAAATATTTCCTTGAAGTCTTTGTCACCCAACAGGTGCTGAATATTTTTCATTGCATTTTGTTCTATGTGCCACTGACAAAGACGATGTTTGGATTGAGGAAACACAGTCCGGCAAGCTGCTGCAATGGCTGGTGCCTGGTCGGTAAAAATAGTAATCGGTTGCTTCCCCCCCATAGCAGTCAAGAAAGACTCGAACAACCATTCAAAGGTAATTGTTGTCTCATCGCTCAAGAAGGCACATCCAACAAATACATTATGCCAATGACTATTTATGCAAGTAAATGGAGCATAAATCATATTGTATTTGTTAGTCCTATATGTGGTATCAAAAATCACCACATCTCCAAATGCATCATAGTGTAATTTTGACATACCATCCCGCCAAAACATATTCATCAATCTACCATCGTCATCAGGTTGCATGGCATATAAGAAGTTACTATCCTCCGCACTCATATTTCGAAAATGATCCATAACAGCAACCACATCTCCATGTCCGATCAAACTTTGCCTCCTTTGTTGTATGAAATTCTGACAGTCTTCCTCTATGAATCCAACATTCTGACTTCCCCCCGCTTCACCAACAACAAAGCGAAATGCTCTAGATGGCTTCACACCTGCAGCCACCAGTGACCCAATTAACTCCTTATTTTCAGCACCTAACCTTCTTGCAGATTTTATGAAATGTCTCTGTCTCCCATCGATCATAGGATGATTGTGTTCATCCTCAAACAATTTCACTTTGTACTGTCCTGCTGTAACCTTGAATACAATCTTCGCTAGACATTCGCATCTATAATCCATTCGTGTTCGCTTCGGTGGGTTGTTAACCTCAACAGTATTTGATGAACCTTCGCAGGCACAATACATCTCCCTCCTCATCAATTCACCTCTATTGTTAAAATATTTCTTGCCCTTTCTCACACCAAATCCTCTAGACAGTCCATGAGCATTATATGCATCATATGCTTCATCATCACTTAAAAAAATAGAACCTACCCTTAGGTTCTCCACGCCTATTGCAAGATATCGGTAAACAATTAATGTTGTGTAAATAATGTTGCAATTATTAATATTTATATAACAAAACCTATGTACTAACCGATGCATTTCAATGCTAACAAGAAAGCAATTATAACTTCAATGCCACTAACCCAACATATGTACACACGTACCTATATAACTTCTTGAGTTGTCCAATGGTGAAGAATCCTTTGGGTTAGTGGCAGTGTCCATATCTACACAGCAATACAAAATTGTTAATGAATCATGTGAATCACAACAACAATAGGTACATTATGTTGGGGACACACCTAATGTTACCGACCTAGTGTATAATGACACCAGGCATATTATCCTAAAGATAATGACACTCTAAAGATATACTGGCACATTATGTTGGGGACACACCTAATATTACCGACCTAGTGTATAATGACACCATGCATATTATCCTAAAGATAATGGCACTCTAAAGATATACTGGTTCATTATGTTGGGGCCATATACTGGCACTCTAAAGATAATTTATTCCACAATGTAATGCACATTCTGTACGTGATTTACAGAATGTCCCCCACATGCCAACAACGGCTACCTTCAACTCAGTATACTCCTCTAATCTACAAACTTGGTTTTTGGGGATAGAAAAGTGGTGTTGCAGATTGCGTTGAGGATGACAGACTCTGTGGTAACAGCCAGAATTATATCCATATATATATGAGCCGAAATTGAAATTCAAATTTGGGGGCAAAACTCACTTTATGAAAAGTGGACGGGAAGGGTAAAAAGACCGTTTATCCTCCCGAAATTTGAGTTACTGTGACAATCCCAGGCTACTGAGTGGCAGCGTATGTGACAGGTGACTGGATAATATTAAATAATGAATGTGAGTGAGTGGAGTAAAGCTGACATGGTACTACCCCCTTTCTAATCATGATTCATGAAGGAGAAAAATATCAAAATATCAACTTTTTATGGGGTGAGAGAGGCTCGAACTCTCGACCTCAGGATCACTCAGAAGCTATGAGACCTACGCGCTAGCCAACTGCGCCACCACCCCTTTGGTTGTCATTTCTAGTTAGTGGTTTTTGTAAAATGTTCATCGGAAAAAAAACAAAAGAGTTTCAAGGCGCAGCAGCTATTTTATGCATTAATTTCATTGTTTTGTACAGTACTGTGAAGCCGAGGTTGGACACGGGGAAACTGGGTGTGGAGTTTCACTACCCTCATCATCTAAACTCTTGATAAAAGGAGGAACTGTTGTGAATGCTCACCTGCAGGAGGTTGCTGATGTTTATGTGGAGGGTGGGGTTATTGTTGCCGTCGAGCCTAATATTGTAAAGGTTGGCTATTCGTGTGTCTGTTTTTCAACATTAGAAATGCTTCTTCCCTCCATCACGTCCCTTCTCTGTCACTCTTCTTCCTTTCATGCATGTTTTAGAGTGTTAGGGTTATCATTCTTAAGACTCAGAAGTTTTGCATGGTGGGCAGGTCGGTGATGATATTCGTGTGCTTGATGCCACTGGGAAATTTGTCCTTCCAGGTCAGTTATCATGTTATGGCTTCAATTACATGTTAGAACATTGTTGCAGTTTGATATCTAGTCATAAGCTAAATAGCGATTCCAGGTTGATTGTTTTCTTCAATAATCTGTCATTTTTGCTGCATCTTATCTCTTTCTTCACACGTTCCCCTTATCCAGGCGGTGTTGATCCTCACACGCATCTGGGCTTTGAGTTTATGGGTGCTGAGGCTGTTGATGATTTCTTCAGTGGTCAGGCTGCAGCTTTAGCAGGTGGAACAACGATGCATATAGACTTTGTCATCCCAGTCAATGGAAGTTTAATGGCAGGATTAGAGCACTACCAGAAAAAAACTGAGAATTCGTGCATGGATTATGGTTTCCATATGGTTCCACTGCTTTGGTTCAATTATTTTCTTTTCAATATTTGATGCGACTCTTTATGACGACTGTCTTTTTGGAGGAGAAATAGAAATATTACTTTCTTAAGCAGTCGATATATATAGTGATGTCACTAATGTCAGGGTTGGATTATTTAAATTTTACTATTTTAAATTCTAGGTCCAGAATTCGATGGGATTCGGATTTTTAATCTCATAACGAATTTAATGGATTTTCATATTATTCATGAATTAATCGCTACTTAGTACTAATTTATTATATAAAATATATTTTTTTATAAAAATAATTATTTATAATTTATTTTCATTTTTTTTACTCTAACTATATTATTTATTATATTTTTTAAAAAAATAATTGATATATTATACAAATAATTTTAAGTTAAATAGTTTTAATTAAATAGGTAATTATAAATTTTGAGTAAAATTATCATCCTAATATATGATAGATCCTTTTCTTTACGCAAGATTAATAACATACTAGGCCCAAACCCTCTTTACAGAATCGGGCCTGTCTAGGATGTACCAAAGCCGGTGATGAGCTTAACAACGCCAACTTCTTCACATCGGTTACGTAAGACCAGAGAAGAAAGGAATGAAAGAAAAATAAGATATTCTAATATAGGCCGTATCTGTTAAATATATATAAGGGCCCCCATAAATATCATTAATAAGTATAGTGGGAATTAAATCTGGTGAATAATTTTATAAATTGAATCAATTGAAAAGAAAAAACTATATTGAAGTTCCTCCCATTCTTTCACCCACTAAAGATATCTGTATTGTGGCTCATATATTGCTTTGCAGTGGAGCCAACCACGAAGCTGCATGAAAATGGGCAAAAGGCAAACAGAAAACAGAAATCACTACTGCAGCTTTCAATGGCCGCCAGGAGTTTGTCCCCGGCCAGTTGTGTTTTCCTTTTTCTTTTTTTTTCCTCTCGATCCACTGCTGTATGTATGCCCCTAAGATAAAGGACATGCAAGAACTGCCAAACCCATCAAGATATGCATGTATTTCTTTATAGTTTAATAGTAATTGCCATACATTATTTCCTAAAATAGCACTGCCCGAGACGGCCAACCAGCTGGAGAACTGCAAGGGTTTGGCAACCCGGACGAATAGATGATTGAGAAATGCACCCAACCTATCAACTTGTGGTGAATTTATATTTACTCCATTGGACAGTAATCTCACACGTAGCTGACACGGTTTTGCATTTGCTTTATCCTTTTTTCTTTTTCTTCTGTTTCGGTAGGTGGATGTTTTGAATATGGAAGATTGGTGGAGGAACCAGTTACTTGTCAGCTGGAGTTGCAGAAAGAACATATATAGCTGTTTCAATATTTGTGGTGATGTGTTGCAGTGCAGTGCATGCACCAGTTATCTCCACCGATCACCTCCATCTCATATGTACAGCTTGCTGGGTCCCCGTTGAAAGTTTGTCATCTTCCTGTAGATTAAGCCCGCTGTTAACTAATGGATCCCCTCTTTTGCTTTCTATCAGAAGCTCATCTCTTTCTTTCTTTCTCTTCTTCTGTCCTTTTAGCGAGCTACTTAGAGAAGACCCATCCGCGACCAGGACAGAATGCTTGAAGACTTTGCTATGCTAAACATCTCAAAAGTCGGTACTAAGTTTAGAAAGAAGGACAAGGACAAGGACCCTGAAAAACCGGATGCTGAGGCCATCACACAATTCTAATCGAGAGTTCTTTAATTATCAATAAAGTTTGTCCTAATGGAGATATTCAATTAGGGTCGAGTTCTGACTATCTTGAAAGATAGCGAAATCGGGAAGAGATTAGTCGATTGTTAAATATCTGTAAACAAATAAGGGTTTGGATAATCCAGCAATTAACTGAGGAGGATGGTGGGATTGTTAAATATCTTTCTCTACCTAAACTCAACTTCAGTTTTGCCAAGTATTTCTTGCCGTCTCTGGTTTAGTTTTGTCAACTAGTTCGGTGACATCTGTTCTGTCTCCTAACAAAGTGTTTACAATCATAATCGATGAACAGCATTCTAAACTACTACTCCAGATTGGTATAAATCATCTCAAGGGTGACAAAGTTTGGTGCATGAACTATTCTCCACAGAAAAGGAATGCAGCATTTCCTGCAATAGAAAGAACAAACAAAAGCTTCTTTGATCTCCAAGTTCCTTGATCCTGGGAAAAATTAACACACGGTGCTCTCAAGGTATTTTATTCCAATCTTATGTGTCTCTGTTTATATTTGTCTTATCAGAAGTAATTTTACAAATTAGTAAAACACAAGGAATGTTTAATTGAATTGGGAAAATAAATACTTCAAGTAAGGAAGTCATGGTCCATCTCATGGGGAAAGCAAGAGCAGAACAGCAGCAGGTTCACAGTATACGGGAAAGTAGAAAATGGGAAGAGCTTAGGCTGAATAAAGAATTGCCGAAATTTGTATAATGCGTCAGAAAACAGAAGTGTCTAAAACACAACTAGGCCACAAGAACATAATGACAGAAAAAACAAAAGAACAAGGGAAAGAACAACTGCAGCTATGTCAGTCGTTGTCATTATAATCTGTTTTACCTCCCATCCTTGGATCTCATCTGACAACAAAACTGAAGATCTTCTAGCAAAAAACTCCAAACACTTCTCTTATCCTTTGCTCCCTTTGATCTCTCTGATCTCAGACCAAACTCTGCCATCTCCAAGTCCATGTGTTCTTTTACAGCTAAGTCTGTTTCTCGAAATATGGTACACATGAAAGGACCCAGGGTACTCTACCCAGATTCAAGGTACATGGCACCAGCACGCCTACATATTCTCTGAACTCAAATAAAAACTACTGCCTCCTTGTCTCAATATATGCTTTTCAGTTAATCTAGCCCATACCCATTTGGTTTTTACTCGAGAATTGTACTTATTAATGGTGTCTTGCTTTGGCGGGCTATAAATGCTCAAGAGGTGGAACTGTGGGCATAACCAGAAACATAATTTAGGTCTAATTTTTTTCTCCAACAGATTGATTGCTACGCTATTTGGTAACTATCATGTTAGTTATTTTTGTATAAGATTCAGCTTGGTGTCAAAGTGATCTATTGGAAATGGCTAAATCTTGTTGGAGACCTTGTGTTGAGGATTCCACTGGGAGAGCTGAGGGGTTGTGGTGGCATAAGGACCTCGGACACCATGCTTATGGAGAGTTCTCAATGGCTGTAATTCAAGCTAATACTCTGCTTGAAGACCAAAGCCAACTGGAATCAGGACCTTTGAGCTCCACAAATTCAGGTCCTCTTGGGACTTTTGTTGGAGTATATGATGGACATGCGGGGAATGATGCTTCCAGATTCATCAATCATAACCTTTTCTCCAATCTCAAAAGTATGTTTTCCACTGAATTATTTTGCCAATTCTGCAGTTTTAATTATTGCTTGATATTATTGAATTGAAGAACCGATGGGTTAATCCATACGCAAAGGAATCCAGTTTAAGTTCTATTATAAAACTTTGATAGCCAACTGCTTATCCATACAATATGTTCTGTTGTTTCCTACTCAGGATTTGTATCTGAACATCAAGTGGTATCAGAAAATGTTGTGAAGAAGGCATTTGCAGCAACTGAAGAGGATTTCCTAGCTCTTGTGAAGAAGCAATGGCTCAGAAAGCCACATATGGCGTCCGTAGGATCTTGTTGTTTAGTGGGAGTGTTATGCAATGGCTTGTTATATGTAGCTAACGCCGGCGACTCCAGGGTGATCTTGGGAAGAGAAACAAGAGGGATAAAAAGCGTCGAAGCAATACAATTATCGAAAGAGCACAATGCAAATATAGAATCTGTGAGAGATGAACTCCATTCTTCACACCCGGATGATCCACAGATTGTTTTGTTGAAACACAAAGTCTGGCGAGTGAAAGGCATCATACAGGTAATTTCCTTACTACTTTTTTTCCATTCCTCCTCACCCAAATTTGAATGTTTGGTACCACACCTGGAAACTTCAACGTTCAGGAAATTTATGAGGGCTGCACTTTGATCTCTTAACAAATTTCTTCATTCCCAGGTTTCGAGATCAATTGGTGATGCTTATCTTAAGAGGACAGAATTCAACCGAGAGCCTTTGCCATTGAAGTATAGATTGAGTGAACCTTTCCATAAGCCAATCCTTAGCTCGGAGCCAGAAATCACAGTGCACAAACTCCAACCTCAAGATCACTTCCTCATATTTGCTTCCGATGGTCTGTGGGAGCACCTTAGCAACCAGGAGGCCGTGGACATAGTTCATAATTCCCCACGCAATGTAAGTTTTCTCCTCTAAAACTCTGTCTTAACTCTGCCATAGCAAGTACTACCCACCCAGTAGATTTCATGGGTATTTGGTTGGCCTAACGGTTGAGTTTGATTCCTTCTACACAGGGTATAGCCAAGAGACTTGTGAAAGCAGCGCTTCAGAAAGCCGCAAAGAAACGAGAAATGAGGTACGCAGATTTGGCAAAGATAAGTGAAGGGGTGAGGAGGCATTTCCATGATGACATTACGGTTGTAGTCTTGTTCATAGATTCTCATTTGATCAACAGAAGGTCCATCAGCAGTTGCCCTGTTTCTGTAAAAGGAGCGACCAGTCCAGCCAACTCTTAAGGCCTCATTCCCTCATCAGTTCTCTAGAACATAAGAAGAAATCGAGTTGCGGTCATTAACCAACTTTAGGGCTTATAGGATATATAAGGCTTATAAGATATCTCTTGCCGCAAGTTCATTCTATCTCCCTCAAATGAAGTGTTATGTTTTATTTTCTTCCTTTCGATAAGATTTAAACTCATTATTTTAATGGTGTCATCCTCTCGTACAAAGAATGAAAGAAATATGGCTGTTTGTTAAAATTGTGGGAATTAAAATTAGAATAAAAAATCGAAATAAAATAAATTAATTTTATGATAATAAATTTTGATTTTTTGTAAATTGATCTGTTTATATTGAAATATAATATATTATGTTCATTCATCAACAATTTGCTTTTAAAAAAACACAACTCCAATACTAATAATCTAAACGTGGCATAATAACGTGTTTGTTTGGTGTAAACAAAATGAATTGGCAACAATATTTTGATAAACAAAATTATTTTACTATAATATAGATCAAATTTAACCAAAATTTATCATTACAAAATTAATTTAATAAATTCTGAAACGAGATAACTAGTTTGTTGAGTGTCAAACATTTAAGTCGAAGATTTATGTTTAAGTAACGTGATATTTTAAAAGGATAATGAAAAAAAAAAGCTTTACAGGTACTATCTTATGATCCAACGTCATGTCATCTTGCATCATCTCTATGTTATATGCCTAGTGATATACTTCAGCACCTAACTTTATTAAAGGAAAATATTTACAGCAAAAATTGTAGCCTGATTGGAATCTGTGCTTAACCCACCAAAAACAGAATTTCTAAATAATAAAAGAAAAGGCGTGGAAGGAATCTGTTGATATTTGATTATAAGGTAATCGTATTATATTCAGAATGCTTGTTTTTTTTGAATTAATAAAGAATATCCCGTCGATCGCAGGAATCTCTCTCCGAACCTCGATTAGGTACCACTATTTCAGGTAAAATGCCCTGTAAAATGCCCTCCCAACAATATTTGCTCCATACGTGAGGACCAGAATGCTTGTTTAAAATATTAGTGTTAGTAATCATTAAAATATTAGTGTTAGTAATCAATAAATCAGATTAAATAACAGTTGTAGTTGTTTTTATTAATGCAAATAATAATAGTCATGGTCTACTCCATGGTCTTTTGAAAATTTTTGTTTTTGTTTCGAAAGACATAATACATAAAAATTTGGAATTACATCAAATCTAATCCATACGGTTCAATCAATAAAATTCACTTAAGATTAACCTAACCCAATTACAAAATAATACTCGAAAACTGTCCTACCTGCCATAAAGCTTAAAACCTTTTTACCGTGCATCGAAGTTCCCTCGACCGAATTTTTTTTTTAAAATTAACTCCACCAAGAAAGAGGATTAAAATGATAACCGCGATTAGCCACCATGACGGTTCAGTACCCTGGTTCGTTGCTTTCATTATCGCCAAATGAACCAAAAATATTATAAATAGAATATCAAAAATAAATTTAAAAAAAGAGAGCAAAGTTTGAACATTTTCCTAAACAAAGTGGCTGGTCCTTCCATCCCAAAATATCCATAACAAAGAACTCCAGATGCCACATTACAATACATCTTTACATAAATTAATACTACAATCATCATGCAGTCCAAACAAACATAACATAATAAATATCCGCCATCAACAGCATCCATATAGTGTTATCAGGTGGAATAAACAAGGCCATGAGGAAACCAACAACTCCTTCGAATTGTTAACTGCTTTCCATTTGGTATTAGAAATTCTGAAGCAATATGCGGGAAACACATCTTTTGAATCATCAACTGATGGATTTATACTGATCATGACACAAACATTGTATGCGTGCTTTACATCAATGTCAAATATAACCAAATTTTGACAAGAACCTTATGATCACTTGTTCAACAGTCATAAGCGGAAGATGCATCTACTTCTCTCTATCCAACAGAATGTAACAACCACAGTGCGGGCTTAACCATTGCATGATTGCTAACTGCTACGAATTACTAAAATCATTCTAGTTCACTGAGATGCCACGACGGGCTATGAGAGGATGCGTTTCTAGTGAAATAAAAAGAAAAAAGAAAACTCACATAACATGACCTGGGACTCAAAACGACTCAAAATTCACATGATTCATAGAAGACATCGAAATGCAGCCTATTTCAAACTTTTAAAATAGAAAGTAGCAGGCATACCTGTACTTGCTTCAATTGAACATTCTTGCATATCATGGTAACGGAATCGTATAACAGTCCAAACAAAACCGTAAACCCCGGATTTCAAAAACCCAAATGACAAAAGATAAGACATTACCAGTCAAATCAAGCCTTATAAGTACTTTTACCGTAGAGTTATAAAGAGCAGTACCCATTCCCTAATGTAGTAAATAACTGACTCTTAAGCCCAAGACCACAATTTTTTACTAATGCAACTTACTTAAAGCTACCATTTCAAAATGGATCATGAACATGTACCAAAATGTACAATTATGACATAAGACCACGCAAACCACAAAAAAGTTATCTTTCCCCCAGATTTGAAGTTCAGAACTTATGGTGGTTTTCAGTAGATTAGGAGAAGAATCAACACTCGAAGAAAGTTGTTGGATATTCATGGCCTGATCATTCAAATTGATATTAGCAGCTGCATGGGAAACTAGAGATTCCAAAACTTGTTCATTGCACCTAGGAAAATTTTATACTTAGAAAATATATTTACTGCATCTGGAAATTCTGTGCTGGAAAATAAAAACGGACGGAAGTCACCAAAAGAGTCACTTGTAATGCCTGCCAAAGTAAGGGAAAACAATATTGTACATTAATAACAGAGCTCAATTGAAAATTAAAAGAATATAAAACCAACTGAAAATTTCGTGTGGCATTTCATATGTCCATCATTCTACAATCAAGAAAAATTATAGTATGAACCAATGAAATTGCTGCAATAGAAATCCATTACACAACATAAACCAAAGTGGGAAGACCACATGCAATTTCAAGTAAGTATCATGCAGTGATTAGCTGGTAATGCTAAGCATAATGGAGATGATACCTAGTAGAGGAGGCGCCTCCTTAGGACCCTTCTCCAGCCTTGGAAGCAATAGCTGCCTTCTGATGCGGGAATAAAAAAGAGGGAATTTTAAAAAAACGTTAACAATCACCAAGTCCTAACATGAAAATGAGCGAGGAAAAGATCCACTCTTGACGAACTTACTGGTTCAATATTTCCTTCCTCATTGGTGGACAGGGACCCAGTTGAAGGTTGTGAAAACCTGATAAGAAGCAGCATTATGTCAGTATAGTGCACAAAGCACTCAATGGAGGAAAACGAATATATAGTGAACATTTGGAATGATAAAGACCTCAAAGCCCTTGCTTTTCTTTTATCTTCTTCCACTGCATCCGTTTTCAGAGCCGGAGCAAATCTATCACGTCGAGCTTTCTTCTTTGCCTCCTCATCAGCTGGCACAGAAGGCACAGGGAGTCCAAACCTAAAGAAAAGAAAGTAAGGGGGAAATTGTAATACTATGTACAATAAGCTGATTATCAAGAGTTGAAGTCAAAACCAAGAAATATAACCACTGCATAAGACATCTAAATAAGACCTCTCTGCTCTGGCCTTCCTTTTCAGTTCCTCTGCTTTCTTGGTTGTGTCCGACCCATGTGATGTAGATGGGGATACCGATGCAGTACCGAACCTGACAATCGAAAGATTCAACCACGACAACTTGAGAGCTTCAACCAACAATAAATTATACAAACAAGAAGAGCAGAAAATGCCATAGCAAAGATTAAGCTTTGGACAGTAACGAAGATAACAAGCATATAACCATTTCCTGAGTAACAGTAACCACAGTTACGCTCGCTCAACATGCTAGAACAATCATCGCCTAAGGTGTCATCTACATATAAATCTTACAATCTCACATTCCCATTAGCAAATAAAACAAGAAACGGTCAGTCAAAAAATAAACCATAACCCTAAAACAGCAAAAAAGAAATAGCAAACAAACATATTATACAATCTAAAGTCGTAAACAACACGCTGTTACCTTTCAGCACGAGAGTTGCGTTTCTCCTCCTCGGACAACTGAACATTGATCCCAAAACGCTCAGCGCGGCGGATCTTCTTCTCCGTATCGGTGACAGCGGGGCTTGTTCCTGGGAGCGAGCTTACGGCAGTGCCCTTGGTATCCTTCGTATAGTCTGCTTCTTTCGTAGTCTTGTCCGCACTCGAATCTACGGCTGGTGGAGCGGCGGCGGAATCGTCGATCTGATCTGGCTTGGTTGAGGCAGCGACCGTCTTGGCAAGGATTTTGCTAGGGTTTCCTTCGACCGAAGTAGGGGCGGCGATGGTAATCGAAGCGGGATTCTCCGTTTGGGTAGCCATTAGATGGAGATAAGGTCGGGAGCAGGTGTTAAGCAGATAAGAGAAATAAAGATTTCGTTTGTTCGGGGTTGCGTGAGGAGCAGTTTGTTAAGCTTAAATCTGAGGGTTTTGCCCATGCGGGGAGTGCTGTGGGTATTTATTTATTGTTGCAAGACGAACCTGTTTGGGATTTGATTCGGTATAAACAGGGGTAGAATTGAAAGTTCCGCCTTCTTCTAGATTCTCCTGCAAATGCATTTCGTGTCAGGAAAGAAATCATGGAGAATTTATGGGATTATACTGTGGGGATAAAAATAATATTTCAGCTCAACGGAAAACTCACAAGTACTACCATTTTTTTTATTATTTCCCTTTTATTCATCTTTTTCATATATTATATCAGATGCTGTGATGTTTTAATTTAGAGCCTTGTTCATCAAGTCAAAATTCATTTAAAATCAATCTAAATTCTGGACACCCTCGACTTATGTAATTAAATCTTGGATTCCTTTTTCATCCCTTATTTATTTTTTCAGCAAGATAAAAATTCGTAGATTTTAATTTATGCATAAATCAATTAAAACTCTAGTCTCTACCATCATCTATGGATGATTTTGAGTCATCAAACACTCATTTTGGTCGGATTTAAACCAAAATTCAGGCCTCCTCCTCGTAAGTGCTGAGTTGGATTTTCATACTCATGAATTGGTTTCAATGATTAGTTTCTTATGATTTTGTTTTAGAGATTTTGAGGACAAATCATACCCGATTCTTAGGAGACGTTGTGAATTTGTTGTTTTTTTTGTGGATTGTTACAAATTCATACACCGTAGGCTTCGCATGATTTGAGTGTTATGTCTTAAGGTAATGTTTTGAACTTGTTTATTAATTGTTTCTGATATGATGCCATGTTTCGATTCTTGGTTTGAGTTGCGGGAAGGATCAAGATTGGTCCTTGATGCTCTAGATACACTTAAGTGCACTTGTGGAGACCTTATGCGCCATGGCGATTGTCATACCATGCCGGAAGATTTTGTTAGTAATTTCGTACCTTTGTAAAAATATATTATATATGTACTTAATATAATTTCGAAGCTTATCTAGGTAAGTGTTGGTAAAAAACATAAATATATATTATATTATTTTTAAAAAAATTTAAATATACATGAACCCATGTTAAAAAGGGTCCATGATCCATCACCACAGGACAGGATATACAAAAAAGCAGGCAAACAGTCATTCGAGGTCTATCTGAGCTGCTACAGCACACGTGTCAGCCGTAAGAGCAAATGGTACGGTTCGCGTTCGCGTTCATGTCCTGGGTAGCTAATATTAGAAATTCAATTAATATGCGGAGTCATTAAAAGCCGCTTTAATATTTAACACCAACCCTTCTGCTCTGTCCTTGGCTTTCTTCTTATGCGTCATACAACGAGAGGAGCAAATGCTATATTCTTGGGACGAGGAAGCAATAAAAACATTGTAATATTCGTTGAAATCAGATTTCGAAACCATACTATACGGAGATGCCGGAGAAGAGTTTTCACCTCCTCCACATTTTCGAACACAGGAGGTCTCTGCTTTGCTCTCATTGCTACTCCATGTTTTGCGTGAACACGTGTGAACTGAACCTGATATTTCTCCAGTCTCTTTGAATATTTCTTTCTAGTTTTGTTAATGATCTCTTGGTTGACAGAGAGCACAATGAGAGCAAAACTCGTCTTGCTTGCACTTGGTTTAGAATGGCATCAGGACCTTGGGTGTTGGTTTTTGCTGTTTTGTTGTAGAATGCAATTTGAGGGGGAGAAAGAAAGAAAGAAAGAAAAACTTTTGGCTATTGATCTTGAACTTTGATTCTAATTGTAAGTAAATGAAAGATGGGAAATATGTGAAAGTGATGAGCGAATAGTATGAGGTATAAAATTGTAAGCTTGGTGTAAATGAGTAGGGAGATATGGGAATTAGAACCGGAATTGGAATTTTATGTGAATTATGTTGCTGTCCTTGTTGAGTAGGCGATCATTGGAGGTTGATTCCAGGCAAGTCATATTTTGATGTCTGATTTTCTTTTTTTTTTAACGGCTGTGATGTTCCTGCTTGCTTGATGCTTGAAGGTGTGTATTGGGTACTGTCTGTAATTCACGTTTGTGGATTGATGTGAACAGGGACGCCTATGGATTTGCTCTGAGGCCTCAGCTTGTTCAAAGATACAAAGAGTACGCTAGTATCTACAAGGTTTTTCTTTTCAATCTCAACTAGTGGGAAGCGTTTTGGTGGTTCTGTTAATGCGATCAGTTATAGTAACCCTCACACAAATTTTGAGCAACCTCCTGTTATGATTTTATTTATTGATTGAAACTTGGCTTGCTTTTCCTTAGAAGTTAGAACAGATTTGGAATTTCGTTTTAGGTTTCATGTTTTGATATTTGCTGTCTCTATCTCGAGATGCTGTCATTCTCAATTTTAGGGTGCGTATTGGAAGATCTGATTGTCTATTTGCGACTGTGGGGTTTTGCATCATATGATCAAATACATTTGTTTTCTGGATTTTTCTTTTGTGAAATATTTTCAGTAAAGAGTAATATAGAACAGATCATTAAATTTGAGCAAGTGCAGTAATGATTCATGATATCAGGAGGAAGAAGAGGAAAGGTCAGATAAATGGAAGATCTTTCTTGAACAACAAGGTCAATCTTATCAGTTTAGTCTTGATGAGGAGCAATATATACAGAGCTTGCAGGCAGAAACAAGTGAATTGAGAGAACCGACTGTTTCAGAAACAGAAGTACGAGAAGTGATTGTTCCAGAAAAAAGCAGGGAGTTTGATAATTCAAGTGAGAGATCCGATTCCCAGGATACGTCAGGATATTATATTGAAAAAGAGGATCAGGTTTCAGGCGGCTCTGAAAAGGAGGTGCGGGTTTTAGAGGAATATAAGGAGGAAAAGTTTTTGGAAGAGCCAGGAAAATTAGCGCAGCCGTCACAAGAAACTAACAAAGAGGAGAAGTCTTCAGAAGAACCAACAGAGGAGTTGTGTATTTCAAAGGAACCTGGGGAGCAGTTATTAGAACGAACAGAAAAGGAAACACGACCAGAAGAACCTGAGAAGCAGGATCATTTTTCAGAACAACAAGAAAAAGAGACACCCAATTCAAAAGAACCTGAAAAGAAGGTTTCTGAAGAACCTGGAAAAGAGGCGCAAGAAACAAAGATTAATAAAGTTAGATCTTGGGCTCGTATTAGATCATCCCTTCATTCCCTCGAGAATATAATGAGTTTGCGCGTTAAGCATGCGCAGAGTATGAAACGTGCGCCGAATCATTTAAGTAGAAACCATCTCCCGACCTTGAAAGAGACAGAAGTAGAGGGGGAGTCTGACAATGACATCAAAGAGGAGATAACAAATGACAAAGTCATCGCATCTACAGAAAAAACCATAGAGGTGAATGAGACCTCACCGGAATCTTTATTTCCTTGGAGAGAACTTGAGCTCCTTGTCCATGGGGGGGTGCCCAAGGATCTTAGAGGAGAGGTACAACGTTAAGTTTGTTAATGTTTTTTAAATTACCATATTTGTATTGTCATGTTTCCTTCTGTTAAAGGTATGGCAAGCCTTTGCTGGTGTCAAGGCACGCCGTATTGAGAATTATTACAAGGAGCTGTTGGCTGAAGAGGATGATGCTGATGAAAATCAGGAACACAGTAAATCAACTGAGGCAGTCAGGAAATGGAAAAGGCAGATTGAGAAGGTCATTAGATGCATGCGCCCTGGACTTTATCATTCAATCTTTTAACTTCGTAGGTGCTACTTCTTTTGTTTGTTATTTTTGTCCAGGTTTCTCCCTAGAATGATTTTTATGTTTACTTTTACAGGACATACCACGAACTTTCCCTGGTCATCCTGCTTTGGATGAGCATGGTCGGGATTCCTTGAGGCGTTTGCTATCGGCATATGCTAGACATAACCCCTCAGTTGGGTATTGCCAGGTAATTAGGGTCCAGAGCAATTCCTTTGTCGATAATTTTCATTTGACTTGTTACGGTTCTTTTCTTCTTTCATTTCTGCCTCTCTATTCTTTATAACTGATGTTTCCTATGTGAGACTTTATGCAACCGATAGCAATGTTCATTATTTATGTCCTTCCTTGCTGGTTCTCTTATCTTGTATTTGTAGAACAGCTAAAAAATGAATAAAAATTTCTTAACTGAATGTCTGGAACCTGTAAAACAATAACAGGTTATAGGCTTATGTTGACACAAACTCTTACAGGAAGCAGTGCGGTAGCAAAATTACAAAATCAGCTCTCCATTTTTAAGAAACATTGGCATTTGATGGATTTGACTGGTGGCCATCACTCTCCATTTTTATGCAAGATGAATTGGTTTCTATTTGTGATTTTTTCTGTCAGAAACTAGGATTCAACTGGTGACCGTATATCTATTTCAAGGTACCTGTTTGCCCTAAAAGGGGAGAAGAAAAAACGATTTAGATTGTGTATAGCAACCTGTTATTGCTAGCAAGAACTAACATGACTAAGGTTGCCACTTTGTTTATTTGCTATATGAAAATGTTAGCTTTTGATTTCTTTATTATGCCCAGTGACTTTTCTGGGACTTTGTTAATATGGACTGGTATGGTGCTTACTATTTATCTAAGTATGAAAATATATGCAGGCAATGAATTTTTTTGCCGGGCTATTGCTACTCCTAATGCCTGAAGAAAATGCGTTTTGGTAGGTTTGAGCAGCTGATTTTATTTGTTACTCTAAACATGGTTGAGCTATTAAAACTGTTCAGAATAGCATCCTTGAAACAACACTTGAATTTGCAACTATAGTAATTCATGATATTGGTTCTCTTCCCAAAAATTTATTTATCTTCTCAGAATGCAGTTTAAAAGTATATTCTGGTGGAATTCAGGACTTTGGTCGGCGTTATCGATGACTATTTTAATGGCTACTATACAGAAGAAATGATTGAATCTCAGGTGTTGTAGTTGAAACATGTTATGCATATTCTAACTCTTTTTGCATTATTTTTTAGTTTTTTGAATGATCCTTGTGCAAGACGTCCTCTGTGAAACTTTATTAACTTCCTTTCTGTGACTAGGTGGACCAACTTGTTCTTGAGGACTTGATGCGAGAAAGATTTCCTAAACTAGGTTTGTCTCTGTTAACAATTGCGACATGTTAATCCTTCCATTGTGGTTATTTCTTACATGTAAGCTGGATGGATGATTTATTTTTTCACTGATTTTATGCCCCTGGTGCAGTTAATCATCTGGATTACTTGGGAGTGCAGGTGGCTTGGATCTCTGCACCTTGGTTTCTTTCCATTTTTGTTAACATGCTTCCTTGGGAAAGTGGTAAGCTCATGTTAGCTAACAGTTAGTCTATTGTTTTTATTATTTCTTGCTCCGATTTACTGATACGGCCCTTATTTTCAGTTCTTCGGGTGTGGGATGTTATTTTGTTTGAAGGAAATCGTGTGATGCTGTTTCGAACTGCTCTTGCTTTGATGGATTTATATGGTAGCTATAATTTTCCTTGAGATAGCAAATCTTTCATGTTTAAAGGTTTAAGCAACATAGCACCATTTCCTGCGATGTTCTGTAGGTCCAGCGTTGGTTACAACCAAAGATGCCGGGGATGCAATAACTTTATTGCAATCTCTTACTGGATCAACATTTGACAGCAGCCAGCTTGTTTTGACTGCTTGTATGGGATTCCTAGCTGTGACAGAAGGTAGATTACAAGAGTTGAGAAAGAAGCATAGGCCTTCTGTGCTCCTAGTTGTTGAGGAAAGAACCAAAAAGGGTAGAGTTTGGAAAGATTCAAAAGGGCTTGCATCAAAGCTGTACAGTTTTAAGCATGATAGTGGATCAGCGATAGAAGAAAGGAAAACTTGTGAAGACTCCTCCAACCTAGATGATTTGCTCTCTTGCATAGCTGATCCTGGAGCAGAGTCTCTTCCAGATCTTCAAGAACAGGTATATTTCCTTTCCAACCTTGCATATAGGTACTGCTTCTGAAAATAATCAAATTCATCTGAAAATATGATGTAGAAATCTTATTTTATTTTCTCATGAATCTTTTGAAATTCATGTATTGCTATTTGCTATACCTTTTGTTTCTTAAATATTTTTTCACATCGGCATGGTCTTATTATCAAAACAACCTCAATAATCTCGATGAGCTCATCCAGGGCTACATTCTGATAGCGTTTCATGCAACATTTAAGTGAATGTTAGTGCAATTCTATTGCACTTTTAGTTATTCAAAGAGTACATGTGATTCGTTCACAAACTCATTTTAAAGTTCAACCATTAACAGCTTTTGCGCAGGTGGTATGGATGAAGGTGGAGTTGTGCAGGTTGCTTGAGGAGAAAAGATCTTCCATTATCAGGTTGGCATTCTCTAGTATCAGAATCTTCTTAGGAGCATGGTTTGTTCAGTAGCACATATGTTGAAGATAACAGTGTAAATGACTATTTTTTTCCAAAACCTTGGACCCTTAGAACCATTTTTATTCTATCTATGTCTCATGTCTAACCATCTCATCTTAAAACTCCATTAAAATACTTAGTTGATTCTATCCTAAATCCATCAGTGGCTCAATTGCCTTTGATTCCATGCATTATATAGTGTATCATAATGTTTTTATTTGTTATTTGCGGTTCTTTTTCAGGTCTGAGGAGCTGGAGACAGCTCTAATGGAGATGGTCAAAGAAGATAACCGACTGGAATTGAGTGCAAAGGTATATCAAAGTTACTATGCAGACAGTGAGAAGTAGGTAGTTTTAGCAGAATCTTGAAGTGAGTGATTGCTTAGTAGTTTTGACTTTGTAAATGCAATTCATGGTTCATGCATAAAGAAGCTTTCCATCTTCTGTGCAACAAGTGATTGACTTGGTTATCTAGTATGATAGTTCTGATCTCGTTTTCTGATCCCTTGAAGCTAAATTTGCCTGTGAATTTGAAATTTTTTCTGCAGGTTGAGCTGCTGGAGCGTGAAATTGCTGAACTTCAGCAGACCCTTACTGATAAGAAAGAACAAGAAGGCGCTATGCTTCAGGTAACTATTTCCTCTTTTCCTTTTCTTTTTCCGCTTTGATGACCAAGAAGTTACATTGATTTCTTACTGTGAATGAAAAGTTTATTTTATGATGCTGTATCCTTGAGTAATCTATTCACTGTCTATGAGCTGAAGGTCCTAATGCGGGTAGAACAAGAACAGAGGATTGCTGAAGAAGCTCGACTAAATGCTGAGAAAGAGTCAGCTGCTCAGAGAGATGCACTGACTCTGCTTCAGGTCCCCCCTCTCTTCCTCTCTCCCTACCTTTTGTAGATGTCTTAAAGATCTATTTTTAACTCTCTGTCTTCTGGTCCTTACTGATGCGAATTGAAAGAGCATAGCATTAAGTTTAACTCTCTGTTTCGACTCACAGACCAAAGATGGTTTGTGCAGGAAAAATATGAGAAGGCTATGGCTGCAGTTGCTCAGATGGAACAGAGAGTAGTCATGGCTGAATCTATGTTAGAGGCTACATTGCAATACGAATCTGGACAAGCCAAAGCACAATCCTCCCCACGGTATGTAGTAAATTTTTTCCCCTGTCGAGCTATGTTTTATTTTCATGGAGCTATAATCTTAGATTTACTCGCGAAACCGACAAAAATTTCCCCACTCTCCATTTCTTGAAACGGAATCATATTTCCATGATGAGAAAGATCTCCCCACCACCCTCCATTTCTTTCTTGAACATGTTTAGAAGTAATAAAAAAAGGACCCTACAAGAGGTTTTTGTCACCAATAACTTAAGAAGTTGTGCTAGCGGCTGCGTTGTTGTTGACTATCGCCAAATGACAACGTGTTTGTATGTATGGACTTCTCTTTTAGGTCTGCACTTAATCGGAACTCCACAATGGATAGCCCCAGAAGAAAGTCTCTATTTGGCTTAGGCTGGCGCGAGAAGAATAAGGTCAGTTTCCCTTCATCCGCACCTTCTTTGGTAGAGAAATGCTATTCAAGCGCCAAAGCCAATCTGCAACCTCGCAATTTGGACAAATAATATAGCCTGGCAGAAACCAGCAATCTCTATACTTGACTTGGTTGGAATTACATGACAGGATGGCAATGTCCAGCAATGAGAGGAAACATCCCAAGTAAAACCGTGCAAAGTAGATGTAGTCATAGATTCAAGAATGGCCTAAGGCACCAAGCTTTCACGGATATAGAGCTCCAGCTGCCCAGGAACTCAGATTTTGTATGTCATTTTTGCTTGGTCTCATTATCAGGATCCAAGACTCATTTATTACTGTCAATCTCAATCGAACTCGTTAGGAAGTCTTTGCCTCTTCTTTTCCTCACTTGTTTCATCGATCATTGAGGCAACACTTTGCTAGCTTACAGTCTTCAGGTATTTTAGCAGAAACTATCTGGAATGTCCATAATACTACATGCATTCCCTTACGAACCTTCTCATACGACCTCTGCCCGTTAATATACAATAGCCAGGATAAAAAGGCCAAAGCAGCAAGAACATACAAAAACAATGCTACAACCCGATTCTCAGATGCTTTCAGACTTCCAGTAAAGAGATACCCCGGACACCATCAAGATCTAAACTCCAGATTAACCCTAAATTTTGATAGCAGGAAAAGAATGAGATGCATACATAATATGTGTAACACCGATATAGAGTCAACATAACTATCGACTTGTAATACAATCCATGAGAGGATCTACATGTTTCTTTCCCCCTTTTTATCCACATTTGACAAGCTACCGACGAGCTCTGCCATCCTTTTTGGCTCTAGGAGGAGTTCCGGAGGCCAAGCGGGGACTTTGATCTGGCTGTGCATCAGGGTCGTATTTTTGTGTAGCAAGGTAGCTCAAAGCTGTGACCACATCAGCTATAGCTGGTCTCATGTTAGGCTGTTCCTGAACACACATCGCCGCAACAGCAAGCGCTTGGTACAAACCCCTTGAAGGATACTTACCTTGAAGTAAAGGATCGGCCATTTGTGTAAATTTGCTTCTGTCCTTGAACAGAGGTCTTGCCTGCAATACAAGCAACATTTACACATAAGAACAAAGGCATAAGGTAATCATGGAGAAGAATGAAACAGTGAGGACCTAACATTGGGCTAAAATGGTTTTCGGATCTGGTTAAAATAGTTAAGAAGCTTTAGCCAACGTAATTAACAGCCATTGTTAAAATCAAGAACATGCTTTGAAGCATCAGAACTAAGACGGAACATCCATGCAGACACCAAAGATCTGACAAAGGCGGGGAGATCTCTTACCCAAGAGACTAGATTCTGCTCCCCCGTGGTTTTTGAATCATCTATTGCCCTTCTCCCTGTAATAATTTCAAGAAGAACAACTCCAAAGCTATATACATCTGATTTCAGCGTCAACTGGCCTGTCATGGCATACTCAGGAGCACAGTAGCCATAAGTGCCCATAACCCTGGTAGATACGTGGGAATTATCCCCAACTGGACCAAGTTTAGCCAATCCAAAATCAGAGAGCTTTGGCTGATACCCTTTACCAAGCAAAATGTTGGAGCATTTTAGATCCCGGTATATAACAGGGGGACTAGCTTTATCATGCAAGTACTCCAATCCTTTTGCTGCCCCAGCAGCTATTTTCATTCTTGTGTTCCAATCAAGTACTCTTTTGCCAGGTAAAATTTCTGCAAAATGTTCAATTCAGACCAACAGCTAAATCAAAAGAAAGGCACTAATGATGGTTCGGAAGTTAATATGAGTACAAACCATGTAGATGATCCTCCAAAGATCCCAGGGACATGTACTCATAAACCAGAAGCCTTTGATCTCCGTCAGCACAATAGCCAATCAGGTTAACTAAGTTAGGGTGGTGAAGTAGGCTTAACATCAATACTTCAACCAGGAATTCCCTGTTCCCTTGTAAGCCATTACGATTCAATTGCTTGATAGCTACAACCTGAAACAAAGACAATGAGGCTTTCACCAACCACTTGTTTCATATGCTGGAGAAAGCGGTTCTACAGATGGATTTTGATCTAGAAACTAGCATTTACAAGAAAGACAAAGGTATGCATCTTTAGAGGTCACCAAAAGATCCACACCATTGTATAAGCAATCAAGCTTGTAAGCATTTCTGATAAAGGGTTATGATATGATGGACATGACTAACCTGATTAGTGCTCTCCAGATACCCTTTATACACTTTTCCAAAACCTCCCTCGCCCAAGAGGCATTCTGCTTTGAAATTTTTAGCTGCAACTGCCAATTCACGAAAGTTAAAAGTCTGCGCTACGTTGTTCTCCGACTTCCCACTTTTAGAAGCTTCCTTGCTATGCGGGGATTCAATCTTCAGTCGCTCTACACACAACCATTCGAGGATGAACATAAAGAATTAGGCAGCTCCCAGTTAAGTATTAGGACATGATTCTCTCCATAAGGAAAACGAAGCCGCAGGTATTGAAATCTTACTAGTAAACAATGATTAACGTATGTAAAGGCAAGAAAAAACTAATTTTTAGAGTTAGCCTTACAGCCTCAAAAACTTTTAAGAGACAAAGATGTGGCCTCACTGATACAGCTTGAAGACTGCGATTAACGCTTGCGTTTGACCAATAATCATGCAAAGAACATTCAAACTTACTAGCATTTCTTCAAAAATAAATACATAATAAAAAAATAAGAAAGGAATTACCATCCACCATGAAAAGCTAAGTTCAAATATTGTCATCCTTTAACTCAAATTATAGAAAGAAATCTCTGCTCAGTCGAAAATTAACAAAATCAACAAGGCGAATCAAAAGTCAATCAAGCACTTAAACCCTGCCAAGCATTTCGATGGCTTCGCGTAGGACATAACCGCAGAATGAGACCAACATACAGTTATAATGAAAACGGAAGGAAATTAAAAATAAAAAAAAGGAATCAAATCACAAATCCCTGGAGATTCTACATCCTATTATGGTTCTACCGCACTAGGCAAGTGCTGGGAAACCTGTAGTTGATTTGATCCTTTCAGGTGGGTTCTGGCTCATTATCATCATCTTCTTGTTCTTTGAAAATCCTGTACAGGGAATCCATCCCATGCCTTGACTGCCTTGTTTATCCTCGCAATGCCTGAAATATGTGCAGTCGCTAACAGAGCCTGGCTAACTTACAAGTCAGTAGACATGGAACAACGAAAGCATCCTTTTCAGGCAAGAAGGCCTCGCTTAGCCACAGCTCGTACATATAGAGAGAGAGACATAAAGGGTTGAGAAATGATCATCATCTCCTTCAAGTTTCCATGGTCGTTCATCAAATTCTCTCATTGGCTGAAACGGTCTACTCGAGGGTCATCTTCCCCACAAACGCTGTCGTTTACACGGTTTAGAACCTATTTTTGAAAAGAGCAAGTGAACTACTACTGTAGCCTTTTTCATATGCTAGTAATAATTATAGCTGAGACTGCTTTTGCCCCCTTCAAGTATAGAAGAGTCTTCTTCTTTCTGCTTTTATTATTGCTGTGAGATGTGGCGGCAGACAATCCAATCCAATGATGCCGCCCTTCTCGTACCAACAAGCACGCATATCCATAACCTTCCATGGTCCATACAATTATATCAAATAAAATTTCAGCAAACAGGAAAAAAACTTTTTGGTAAGAACCACTCTCGTTTAATCTCCTGTTCCTATAACAAAACCACCAAACGAAACAAATTTGGGTCAAAAGTTCAAAATAAACAGATCTGACTGTCGGTATCTAGTGGGTTCGGATAATCTACATTCAGACACAGCTGTGTGCATGAGAAACGATCTCTCTGTAAAAAGGTAACCTCGGATCTTTTTTGCCCGTCAGTGGTGGGCACTCTTACTTACTGATAGAGCCCACGTGGGTTTTACGGTGAAATAATCTTAGACCTCCTAGGGTTGCGTGCCAAATGTATAAATATATGCTTTGACCTTCCTTGTTGTGTTAATGGTGACACCATTCTGGTTTAAACCTACCAGTAACTTCCAGGTTTGAACAAATTAACCATGAAACATGATTTTGCCTTTTGGGTTCGCTTTTGAATACCATAAAAGTCCTTCCTATATGGTCTTTAATCATTGCTCATTACAAGCTTTATCAGGAGTGGAAAAGAATTTGGTTCGATGATGAAGATGCTCGCAATATGGGATTATTGGTGGCACGTCCTATTGTAACAGGTGCCAACAGCCAGCCAAAATGGACCTTATGTTTATTATGTGGTCTAAACAAAGCAGATTTCTGATATTTAATTGTGCAGATTTGGCGTGAAAATCACGGGCTTTGATTTGTTTACTCATCACTAACAGGACGGACAATTGTTTTCCAGATTCCAGGTATCTTTGACGATTGTGTTTGTGTTTGTGTATAGCCATTAAAACGTGATCAATGTACGTGCTGTTTTCTTGTATGAAGAAGAGAGGGGCCTGCCTTGCTGAGAGTGAAATAGGCTGCAGATCATTTTTGTCCTAGTTGTGTAGACTTTAGGAAAAGGTCGGAAGATAACCCGTGACCGACACTATTTAAGCCGAATGCAACTGCAACTGCAACAGCTAGCTAGTGTTGGGCCCGGTATCAAGCCTGCCATTGTTGTCCTTCTACTCCTGAAGAGTGCTTGTTCCAGATATAAAAATAACTAAATTTCCTCAGCTTTTCACCGGTCCTGGAGAAATAGAACAGTTTCTATCTGAGAAGAGGCAATCTGACGAATTTGACTTGAAAGTTTCAGAATAACCAAGCAATGTTACAGGTCGGTCCTTGCTGACTCCTGATGAGGCTTTGAAAGGCCTAAGATCATTACAGAGGAAATAGTTGGATCGTCGGGAAGTGTGCGAGAACGACGGAAGCATGCATGTTTAAACAATCGATTCCACAGACACGAAATTTCTCCACCAAGTCACATTAAATCAGACCCAAAATTGACGAAGGACTCCCATTGATGAACCTTCATGCGCTTAATGAAGAACCAAACTTATTTTTGTGCTACATAATATAATTGTTATTTGCTTCCTAAGAGTTGCTGATAAACATTGAAGATATGATTGTTAAACAGCAGATTACCAAAGCTAATTTACATGCTTTGTTCTGGAGCACAGTATAAATTAGATAGGGAGGAACCGTACTTTTGAGCTAAAGAAGGGTAACTGATCCGAAGTCCTGGATTACCAGTATAGAGCTGTCTCCAGGAAGAGGCAAGCGGTCGTTTTGATTTTGTATGGCATCCTTGGTCCACCAATATCTATTTGTTTCTTTTCAGTAATGAATTGGCCGATCTCTATCTAGGAGGTGCCTGTAAACCAGATAAAAGGGATGCTCAATTGGTGCTCCTCATAGGCATTTCATGGTTATGCTTTCCCTCGTAGGTGGTAATAAAAGCTTTCGGATCATCTGATGTTCTTTCAACATACTTTCGGACATTGCACTTGAGACTGGTACATCTGAAGTAACTTCTGCGAGGGATATAAAATACTGTGAAGGATATTCAGGAAATAGAAGCACACACACAAAAAAAAATTGAGCAAGGTTACAAACACAGAATTAAGCATCTTATAAACACTGGAGTAAATTTTATACATGGAAACAACGAGAGGAAGAAGAAGTAGGAAGCAGCTCCGGATACTGATCCTGATCCTGTTCTTTTTAAGGATAAAGAGTTGATATTGAAGACTTTGAATTTACAGAAAAGAAAAAAATCCAGTCATATAGGAGTCCTAACCTGGGATATGGATTTCCCTTCACAACCTTCTGCCCGTATTTTCTCCAGCGGAATCCATCTCCCAAATTTTCAGTATCTGTGGAGCTTTGCGTCACAACATTGGACTCTCGTAAGGCACCTTCCCCTGCTATTGTTGTTTCATTGATCTGATTGTCATATTTCCTGAACAAAAAATTGAACATGATTGAACATTAAGATGGCACCAGAATGAGACCGAGGAGTATGTCTGGAGTCGTTTAACCCACGAAAAAAGGTTTAGAAACTATCTTTGCATGGTAAGAAGAATGAAGAGCAGAAGCAACAATGGTTAGAACAACATCAACTTGCATCATCTTTGGTATTGAAATACTTCTGTGTTTTTAGGCATCTTGGTGAATGCAGATTACAGTCATAGATTTTAAAACCAATAAATTCCGTTTTTTTTTCTTCTTTTACCTTCTTTTACTTCTTCTAGGTGCATCATCATCTCGATCAAATCCTTTGCAACCTTCATCAAATTCTCCACTCAGACCACAGGAGCTATCAGAAGTTCCCGCAACAGCAAGGATTGATCCGGCACCTGAAGGATCATACTGTACTGGAGTTTTTTCCTGAAGAATAGAGTGAGATGGCAATCCTAATCCATTCTGATTCTCAACTCTGCCTTCCAAATCATCATTTCTTTCATTCAGGTGATTACTCCACAACAGGGTGTTCTCTTGTTCACCGGTTCTATCAGGTACAACTCCTAACCCTTGTGTTCCTGATGTATTCCGTTTAGGAGGCAGAGGCTTCGCATGGTTGTGCTCACCCTTGTATACAACCTCTGCAATCTGCCCATCAAACGATCTTTCAACCTTTTTCTTCACCGGACAGTTGGGATGAGTGCACTTGTAGTAACTTCTAGGATACTCACTCCCTTTCACTTGCTTTTGCCCATACTTCCTCCAATTATAGCCATCGTAGGAGGGTCGATCCCCATTAGCAGCCGAGGGTATAATTTTTGGATCCTCATATTGGTTTTGAGCTGTTGGCCTTGAGAGTTTAGCCATCTGATTTGCTTCAGTATCAGGTGGAAAATGGGGATGAAGATTTGAGTAATCTGGGGGGGATGTTAAATTGCATACGTCTTGGTTTCGACGTTCGAGAGAAGCCTCAGCTGATGGCAGTGCTTGTTGACGAGTGGCATTGAGGTTTCCCTGGTCAGAAACGTTTTTTATCCATAAAAGTTGTCTCTAGCAAAACAAAGCTACAAACAGGTAGAACCTTCAGCTACTGACCATATTTGCCAAGAGAGAAACCGTGGTCCTGGAGACAAGCTTTGCTCGTGGTTTGTATATATTAGTGCCTATGGTCTCTGATGTTGAACCTTTGTCATAAGATCTGCGTTCCTCTGTTCCAAGGACTTCAGCCTGAAATTGTCAAACAGAAAACATAATGGTAAGGGTAACAAAGGTCTTCAACGGGATGTGCAGTCTAAAGAACTAACTAATCACCTGGGAAGAAGGCAATCCAGCAGGAGCACGGTTGACCATAGGCTTGAACCTCAGTGTCTTTGGTCTAATGGCAGCAGTAACTGCAGTTTCAGAGCTTGTATCAGGAGGCGAGGAATCAATGGCACCTGCAAGGAGCTCCGAGAAAGTTCTGAACTTGGAGGGAGTAGGCCTGGATGCTACTGGCTTAGCTATAACCACTCTCTCTGCTTCCTTGATCTCCATTTTCTTATCATACAACGTCTTGCCACTTATTGATGGATAATAAGTTACTCCAGTATGACCATAAGCTTAGAAATCTGGTTTTCCTCGTATAATTCACAGTCAAGACCATATACGTTGGGATCTTTCTTTTCCTCTGAACTTTCACCTAAACGATCGATGGTTTAGCAGACTTAGCCAAATAAACAGCAAAAATAATCCTACCCACTGTAACTGCAGTAGGAGCAACGTCGAAGGTTGCGCTAAGGAAAAAGAAATACAAGAACCCGATGACATATGACTCAGAGAAACCTTGCAATCACCAACTTAAAGAGAGCACATGTATGAGCCTTGAAAGGGTAGTTAGCAAATGGAAGGAGAGGAAATATCAACTAACCAGAAATCAGAATAAAAGAAACAAGAAAACCCACAAGGTTAAATGCTTCCGAAAATTTTCATTTGCTACCCGCAGTTTGTACCATGAATGTAGAACGACTGCCTCGACCTCACGCAACCAGGTTACCGAGCTAAGTCAAGGATAAAATGAGACACGCGCAAGAACGCAGACCTCAGGCCAGCAAAAACAATTGTTCACCAGCTCCCTAAATGATGATACTGCCAACAGGCTAACTTTAGCAGACAATAAAAGCGAAAAAAAAAAAAGGGTCTCTGATCCTTCGTTTTCTTTCAGCTGAAAACAGCCAAGAGTTTCTCCGACTTGCACACCAGCTCTTCAGAAGAAATGCAGACAGGAGCTTGAGGTGACTGAAAGCAACTTAAAAGATGAAGAAAAATACCTTGTACTGCAGCTTCTTATCTACCACCTAAAAACAGCCAGGAATTCTCTCGTCATGGGTTCTAAAGTGAGGACATTTCAATAGCTCCCTGGCGATAAACCCAATGGCAGAAGAAGAAATAGAGAGAGACAAAAGAAGATGTCGCGAAGAAGGCTTAATTGTCGGCGTCTACCGGTGGAAAGCAGTCATATTAGAGGATAATAGATTAGAATAGTTGCAGAAAGTCTTGCCAAATATAAAAAGAATGAAGAGAAGCGATGCCAAAGAGAACACTTGTAACTTTAGATTAATCATTTAAAGATATCGCTACTGCAATTTTAAATGTTTTTGCATGAAGGGTCCAATTTCATGGTACGGCCAACTAACTATCCCGTGGATCCTCATCTACCTTGACTGGTGGAGTCGTCCCAACAATGAACAGTAGATAGTTAGTAATTCCAGTTTGCTGCAATGTGGACAGCAGGTTCCCGTTCCCATCCCCTTGGTTTTTAAACCTCAACTGTATTTGTCTTCTCTGTCAAATGTCAATTCTTGTCATAAGTTTCTTGTGTTTGGCAACGATGGCCATGCCAGAATCTATCCCGAGCACGAGCTACTTCGCTAGCTCCTCCCTGTTTGCCACCAAGCATGAACTATTATAGCTTGTCAGTGATCCCTTTTTTTAATCCACTCGTACGAGTAATGTATTAATCACAGTTTATAATTAATCCCCTAGTCTGTGTGTTTGGTTTAAGCGGAGTTAATCTACGGTGGATCTAATATTATGGCATGGTTAATTAAATATGCACAAGCTGGAGCAATATGATGATATATGACCCAAAGGCAAGTTCTGATAGGAAATTAAAAGAGCTATCCTTCTGTAAAGGAACAAAATTCTGAGGTGATCAAGATTCTCATGAACTAAGGAGGAGAATGTTTGCATGTACAGTATATAACAAAAAAAAATGTCGAAATCGGAGGGTTCAAGAAGCACATTTCCAGAAGATTTTCCAAGTAGATTGGAAATTAATGGATAGGACTAAATTATACATGAAAACCCAATCTACATTTAAAAAATTTCATTAATCATATCATAATAGTTTCTATCATTGTTTGAATTTTTTTTATTTTAAATAAAAAATAAACGATGAGAAAATAGAAATGTATTTAAGTCTAAAAAATATTAATCATTATTATATATAAAATTTTGTTATTATTAAGCATTGGGTTAGTCAAGATTAACCTATTCGATTCTTAAAAAATGATGAGAGTGTTCGGAGTAGTAATAGTAAAATAAAAAGAAAGACAAACTTTGTTTTTTTTAAAAAAATTGTCTTCTTATAAAAAGGCATAATAAAATTATGCATAATTTGAGATTGGTTGGATTTAATTGGGGTGTTTAAAAAGTTAGTTGGGATTGGATTTATTGAGAGGAGGGATGACCACTTGTTGTCCACTTCCATCCACCGGCAACTGAACTTCCATGGTCTTGACTGGTGGTTGCTGTTGTCCTCCACAGTCCACATGTGCTAAACGATTTTACTCCTTTCAATTTAATATTCAAATAAATATTTTGAATGTAAACTGTAAGTTTCTGTGCTACATCTCCTGTGTGGTTTTGCCACGACTTTTTGCTGGTCTCCCGCGAAGAGAGTGCTCTTAGGCCTGAAAAGAACAACAATACCTATACATTGATGAGCCAGCTATGCTATGGATATGGATGCTAAGATATCATCATTGGCAATATCTATATGAATCACCCGGCCCAGGAAAATGTTATCCTGGCCTTCCAATCAAGGCCCCACAGGCCTCTCAGGCACGCAGATTTCCAAGTTTGCTTGCCCAATTGCACATTACTGGAATCATTTATATCCTTACCATCAACATATATAGAGGTGCACGAGCCTGACAACTTTAGTCTTTCAGGCAACTCCACCAGGTGGATTGTGATGATAATAAATGCTGTCTGTTTGGTAGTCCGAACGGCCACTAAAACATGCAGAGCCTATTTGTTTTAATTAATGTTAGAAATGGAATTTGTGTTTTATTAATTCACGTTAGTTCTTTCCATAACCTGTATTTGTTGTGCATCTATAATTGATTTGATTATTGCAAATTGACAATTTGTAAGATGTATGTGTGGCCAAGTAGTTTGTCTAAAATACCCCGATGCACATTGTCCAGATTTGTGAATGTGTGTATCACATATACATTCCAGTTGGATTTTTATTCATATTATATATCAGTGCATAATTTTTTCACACTAAAACCTCTCCATTCTTTCACGATATAAAACTAAATTCTCATACTTTTATCGTAGCCCCAAAGGCTGGGTCTGTGAGGGGAAAAGAAAACCCTCCGAGTATGGATCAATAGTGGTCCAGACCCACTATTTAGGGCATATACGTGTTGCCATGTGTCCTCATCGTACGACTATGTACCTAACGGAACCACAGGCGGTGGTCACCTTCTCCCGTCCAGATACATTGCAAGGTAAACAAAGTTTTTTCGTTCTGATCCCGGCTTGGAGACAGACGCAGAGATCAACAAGTACAATGGCGAGCTCCTTGCTGCCAGTTATTCGGGCCGACTCCGGCAGGGTATATGATGAATCACAGTCGTTGATTATCAATTACTACTCCAATAGCGATGCCTTTAAAAAACCAAACATGCGATTTGAAATACTGTTGGATACCGACATCAACAATTCAAGAAAAACAAATATACAGAGTTAAATTTGGATTTAGCAGTAATATTTAGAAACGCATAAATTAACTTACTCCTTATCACTTTGGTTTTGTCTTCGAATTTTGAAAAAAGTTACATCAGCGGTCACTGGCATTCGATTATTCATCCTAAAATTTATGTTCTGAATAACTTTTCTTAATTACATAATTGCACCCAATCAAAATCACATCAATAATCAAGGACGTAACATTTTCACCAATAAGTCTATGACCCATGATATTTACAATTCATCAACCCAAGTTGATAATCCCAGATTTGCAATTTTTTTAAAGAAACACGCCGTTTTTAGATTAAATATGATACGGGTAATATATGAAACCAAAATATGCCTTACATTAGTTGAATTACCTGCTGAAATGGATCCTTGGATTCATACCAAAAGAACCATCTGGAATACAGAGCAGCGCGATCAATTTTCTTGCGGTCATGATTGATCCAACTATTGTTTTGACTGTATTTGTGGGTCGAGATCTGGGCGGAGAAGATCATTTTCAACCTACCTGCGTTTAAGATGAAAGAAAACAATAATCCAGAAAATCCGAAAGGATTTTGATTCCCATGATAAATTAACAGAAGAAATACCCAAATTAAAGAATTTCAACAAACACCGAAGATGTCTTGGAAAATTTGTTATAAACAATCTGCTGACCAACGAAGTTTATGAAACCCATCAAACAGAAGATAAAGACGGTCTTGAGTCATCTTTCTTCAGAGTAGCACTCTGAGAAATTCACGGCAACCATATGTAGTTGGCTAATCATCTTAGTTTTGTCACAGTTCCGACATCCAAACAATCCAGGGGTACTAATAGTAATAGTCTCAGGCAAAGTGGGTTGAATCAGCTCTCGGTGGATTCGCTTGCGTATCCATTTGCTACCTGAGGCACAAATTGTCCCCAAACCCGCGGTCGTTGCTCAGCCAGTCTCTTTCGGCTCTGGTATCGAACCTGGAACACCAGCCATAAAAAATACATTTATCTGGTTCCGAGCTTGGATCTAAGTATGGCAATCAGTGAGTTTAAGAAGGGGAACCTGACCTACAAAACAAAAAAAGTAAAGATTTTGCTATAGCCATGTTTGTATTTTATTTTAGATTAAGGATATGTCTAAGTAATAGCAAAACAGAACAAAATTTTAGGTCCAGGCAGCATAGCAAACCCAATGCATGCTTATAATGCTAAAACACTGGCCAGAAAAAGAGATGACAAAACACTGACCCGTGAAAGGGTCTTGTTTCATTTGACAGGCTTATTCGAGCAGATTTTCTCTGTTGTAGGTCGATAAATTATTTGGGCACTGAACTTCAAGAATGCTACATGAAAGGATAACAACCTCCCTACTTTTGGGGTTAGGCTGAAAATAAAAAACATAAGAATCCCCGGAAAGGAACCAGTAGGGGTGAAACTTGTATGATATTTCATGTTAAACCCAATGAAGTACTTGATAATAACTTAAATGACGAAGAAAACGTAAGGGAAATCTACAGGACATCGCGGGAAGACGTAATATGAATCAAAAAGACCAAAACATTGTCGTAAGAACTATAACCAAAAAATAGTATCAACGAAAAACAAGTTTTTTGGTTGATCACCTTTTTCCGGAAGCATCTCTCTTTTCGCTTCAGTCGAAACTTTGTCAGAGCAGCCTCTCTTTGAGCGATTCTGCTTTCATCCACTTTGTTTCCACTCCCATTCCCACTGCCACTAGCATCACCGCTTCCACTTTGTCCTGCAGGCATGTTACCACCTGCGACGTTTGTGCTTCCAGGGTTAGCTGCAGTGCTGGCTCCGTTGTGTCCATTGCTTCCATGATTACTACCTGAGGCACTTCTGATGATGCTATAGTGGCCAGCATTTCCTGCAATATGTGCGTTCAACACATTGGATGACTCGCACTGTGGAGCAGCTGCAGTCGTTTTCTTTGGTAAGGACACATCAGCTAGCAGTTGTTCCTGTTGATTTTGCTTTTGTGCTCCGTAGAAATGATCATAATATTCATATCTATGAACATAGTGCTGAATTTGAAGCTCGTGAGGAGTACTACTTTGTTGAGCCAGCAAGATTGTTGAAGCCGTTTCATTTTTCTTCTCTTGTGAACTGTGCCCTGGCATTTCACTTTTCATTGTTTGGGAAGCTGAAAGCAAGTGTGAACATTTACATGAAGACATTACTGATGAATCGGTTATCAAGAGTAAAGATTTCATAGCACTGTTACTAGTGGTGGAGCCCCTATCGACGTTGTTGCTACCAATATTCAAGCACTGATTAGGGTCACAGCCATTCGAATCACAATGTTTATTATACACCAATACATTTTTTGCAACATCTAATCTACAATCCTGTGGAGACCCACTTTTAAGGTTCACACCAGGAACCTTACATGCCTGTGAAGCGCCAGAATACCTGTTAACAGGAACGAACAGATAGGGTCTAATTATTTAGGATTCAGTACGGTGAAAGCAAATCATCAAGAATTCCATTTAGGTAACAGAGAACATATGCCTGTTAACAGGAACAAACAGATAGGGTCTAATTATTTAGGATTCAGTACGGTGAAAGTAAATCATCAAGATTTCCATTTAGGTAACAGAGAACATATGCATGCACGCTTGTGTGTGTGTATGTGTGTGCGAGTCCTTGCTATTTTCTTATACCTTGAGAATGTTGATGACTCAGACTGTCTCAACATATTGCAGTCTGTGTGTGCATGTGCGTGTGCGAGAGAGAGAGAGTCCTTACTCTTTTCTTATACCTTGAGAATGCTGAAGACTCAGACTGTCTCAACAGTGTGTGTGTATGTGAGTCCTTACTGTTTACTTATATACCTTGAGAATGCTGATGACTCGGACTGTCTCAACATATTGCGGTCCTCCTGCACTTCTCTGCCAATATCCTGGATAACTCTAGATCTTCTTGGGCTGCACTCAAAGGGTGATACTTCTTTAGGATCACCAATGGTTTTACTTCCTATATCAGAGATCTTCAAATGCATACTGGGAGCCTCAAAATCTTCATGATCTCTTTGAGAATTGCCACTTTTGGCTGTGACAACTGTCAGATCAACAACTTCGTATGTTAATTTGTTCAATGTGCTCGCACTATTGAGATGTAACTGCCCATCAATTTGTTCAGTAAATCTACTATGTCCACTCTCAAGAAGATTATTTTGTCTCATTCCCACAATTTTTACTGGATCTTCAACAATGTGTTTGAATGGTAAATCTAGATTCCTTGGCTCCATTATCTCCCTTTCTGCACCATCGCCATCTTCATCTGATAGAAGAAATGGCACGTTTCATATTAGAGCATGAAGAAAAAGGAGAGTAACAATGATGATCTATATCTAGAAAAAGGCTACAACGAGCCAGTATGACATGCATACCAAGTTGGTCATCCTGTTCTTGTCTCTCCTTTGCAGGAATTGTGCGATCCAGTTTATCATTAGATATTTCAGCATTTAAGTGAATAACTTGTGCACAAGTGCTATCAGGCGGACCAGCAACTTTATCCAATGCCCGAGGGCTATCAGCCTCTGCAGCTTGTTTTGTCCATGAGCTCTGCAATATTGTGTGCTAGTACTCTCATCATTTTTGCAGATCACTATAATCATCAAATTCTATAAGCAATGAAACATAACTAGAATGATTAAAACTATCACAAACTCAAAAGCTACAGCAGTCTAGTCTCTATCCTTCATTTTCCTTGTAGCATCCACATGATGAATCCTTGCACATTTCTACATACACAAGGGAATTAGTGCAACTCGAGGAATGTAGAAAGATCCCATAAATTATTTGTATTTTGTAAAAACGGGATACCATTAATTAAAGTTGCTATAGCATACAGTTTAGATTGTATTTGATTATAAGTCACTTAACTGCTATCCAAAATAATGTAAGCTGAACTTTCTCCTGCACCTCACAGACGAAAATGATTTACAGCACTCAAGTTGAACTTGCTGTAACCACTTCCACATCCGCTTTCAGTGAAGTAATATAATTATACCAAGGGATTTAGAAAAAAACGATTTTTTTTCCAAGTAGAAAGAAGATGAAGCAACAACAATAATAAGTTCAATGGCCATAGAGATGCATATTATTTCGAATGTCGAAATAGCAGGACAGGAGGAGTTCCTCTAACATTAAGCAAACTCATCGAGTGGATTACAAAGGCCTAGTCCTCATAACAAACATGGAAGAAGAACTAAAGTATGTGTCATTTGGTTTAATCATTCAACATTCAGGATTGTTATCTATTCCAAGAAAATAAGTAAACATGCAGTGTCAAAGAAGAGGCAACGCATAGCATGTGCTAAGTGGTCGGAAATATTAAATGGAATTGACTAGCTGATCTCATATTCAAACATTTTAAATGAAAATCAACTCAGCTTAACTGGACATTAAAGTCTTGAGGAAATTAAAGTGATAAAAGTAGATCCAAGCCAGACAGGCTTCCACTATCCATATACAGAGTAGTTTTACCTGGGTGCCACTCCCATGGTCACTTCCATCCCCATTATTCAAACCAATGCTCCCATCATCTTCATCTTCATCACTTCCAGTATTGTTATCAGACTGTTTTATACTTTTTGACTTTACAGATTTCTGAGTTTGCGTACCACTCTCACTTCCGCTATCACTAGACTGAGGGAAAACAAGAAATGATTACTTAGCTGGCAAGAAATAAAACCTTCATATTGGAAATTGGACCTTCAAGGCATTAAACACACAAATCAAGTCAGCAAAAGATCATAAATTTGGAATCTGAATGCATAAATTTGGAAGAGACATGACCAGTTAATTTGTGTAGTATTACATACAAATTAAAAAAAAAAACTCTTCCATGATGGTCTGAATAGTGATTCAAGCAACTCACACTATGACATCTTCTCCAAACATGCTGCCAAAGGTTCTTGAGCTCATTCTTTCGTATAGGTTTCACTAAAAAGTCCACAGCACCTTTTGAGAGACACGTGAAGACTAAACCCATTGAATCTTGTGAAGACATCACTGCAGACAGCTCTCAACAGAAGAGACAGTAAAATGGTATACTTGACAAGAAAGTTACATTTTTAAAACTTTTATAGCAAGAGATCATAACTAATAATGATTCATAAAATGGATAAAGCTAAAACTCACTGATGACGGGAATGTTCTTGCGTGTTATATGGCTCATAGTCTTGCACAAAAGGCCAATGCCTGACATGCCAGGCATTGCTACCTCAGTTAAGACAAGATCAATATGATTGGTCAAATCTTTGAGTATCTTCCATGCTTGTAATCCATTTGCTGTTTCGATAACTACAATTACCAAATGATACTCAAAACCGTCATATTGAAAGCATAGAAAATAGGAATACATTAATATATTACACGAGAGGTAGAAACAATAAACATTTGAGAAAATGACATGTTTATGTGAGGTGATGAAATAAAAATCCATAGAAGCTAAACAAGAAGGCAAGTCGAGAATAAAAGATTACAACTCTACACTGTAATATTGCAACCGTTAAAAATTATGTTTTGAAGAATATGACTATAGTTCGAAAAACAAATAGTTGCTTAAACCAACTCCAGCACAACCTCAAGAGGCCGCAGCCTTTGTTGAATTTACTGGGAAACAGTTTCAAGAGTTTTCTATGACTTGCAATTTCAAGCCAGTAAGTCTTCTACGACAGATTGTTTGTGCTGGGTCCAGAACAGCCATTAAAGTAGCAAGGAATACCAGAAAAAAT
Organism: Passiflora organensis; assembly: GCA_019739055.1. NCBI lineage: Eukaryota > Viridiplantae > Streptophyta > Magnoliopsida > Malpighiales > Passifloraceae > Passiflora > Passiflora organensis. The sequence goes on from JAEPBF010000009.1 coordinate 10,075,709, forward strand.
AGCACTCCATGTTAGAAGTATTACAGATATAATATCTAATGGTCAGCTCCAAAACCAAATAAAGAAGACCAAAAAAACAGAGAATATGATAGGAGAATCAGTGGACCAGGGAGCTAAGTGGTCATGATAACGGCAGTTAAAATGATGATTGGTGAGATGTGCAATCCCATGAATGTTCCAGAGGCACAAAAGGATACAGATTAAACTGAAATTTGAGACTATCTCATCTTTTGACAGAAAACAGTTGTTACAAACCACAAAATATATTATCACAGAAATCAAAACACTAACCTTCATAGCGGCAATTGCGTAGCAGTGCACTAACAATATGGCGGGTAGAGTCATCATTTTCCACTAGTAGTACCTTGAGAGATCTCAGATGAAGAAACTTCTCCCAGCAAACAATTCCCTCACAAGACTGCGGCTGCTGGGGAACTTGCAGCCTTGCTGGGGACTGCCGAGCCCCTCCGTGACCGTCTATTACATTTTCAGCTGTACCATTAACCTTCAAATTGCCATCTTCAGCTAAATGCTCTTCCTCAATCACGCCTTCATTCTTAACTCCTTTAGTCTCACTACAGAGCCCGTCGATTAGGTGTCTCCAATCTCTTACCGGCTCACCATCAACGCTCATCTATATCGCCCGTCAGTTTAGATTAGAAAAAACTGGAAACACCACTAATAAGCAAGGCCCAATATCTGATCAGTGAAAGACCTTCTTCAATCCACAAAACAAATGGCACATAACTTCCTCTTGAGAGTTCAACCTCTGCAATAATAGATTCCAACCTGATACAAATCTACCAATTCCCGGACACAAAAATCCACAACTAGCATGAAACAGAGCATACCAAATGCCAGGAAATTGTTTCGAATTCGCTAAAAATACCTCGAATCTCCCTGCAAGCATGAGCAGAAAACCATTCCAGAACAGAACTGTTAAAAATTAGAACAACAAACGATCTCAGGCTTCATTCAAACAAAGTATTACCCATGGCATAAGTATTAACTGTCGGAAGGAACCTCAATCTCTAGCAAGCATAGGATAGCTAAAACTTTATATATTACATAGACTAATAAAAAATCGAACCAGAAACTGTCCAAAATATCATAAAAGATGTTTGAATCTAAACGAATTAAACAATACCTGTAAGAAATTATGCAATTTTATAATCATTTATGATAGAGATGAAATAGCTTGACTGCTGTGAGATGGTGGAGAAATAGATTTGAAAACAGGATACTAGTGATTAGGAGAAAGCAGATAGGTAGGAAGACAGGGTACAAGATCGCTGACATGGAGAAATCCGAGGTGTGGAATTTTCTAGAAATGCCATGTAGGAGTAATATCTACGCGTGGCCGTGCTAATTTGGTGGAGCAGGATCGCTGATCTGGACGAAATCCACAGCCATTTGAGATCCGGTGGCGTGGATGCATCTGTAAGGCTTTATCTGCTGATCTGGTTTGTACACGTGTCAACAATGCAGTGCGGTATCGAAGGCGAGTTCGAAGCATCAAGCCCATTTCAACTGTTTCCGTTACGCTGTGAGTAATATGTCAAGACGGCGTCTAAACGATGCGGAATCATTACCCGACAGCTAGTTATGTTTTATTTACCCGTCAATAAAATTTTAATTTGCTGATTACCCCGATCCGCGCTCACTATGTGTGCTACTGTGCTGTGTAGGTAGTAAAACGACGTAGCCTGAAGCATTTTGGGTCCAATTCCTTCGCTGCCTACTGTGACAGGCATGTGCTGTGTAGCTCCAATCTCACTTGAAACCTAAGAAATCATTTCCCGCCTCACCTTCCCTCTATTTCGCTCTGTCCGTGCCCCGGATCTCAAGATGGCCGAAACAAGCAGCAAGTCTAAGAAACGCGGCCGCAGCAATCCAGATTCCAACTCCACTGAACTCCCCTTCAAAAACAGCCTCAAACCCGATTCCGCCATCCTCCAAACCCTCGAATCCCTTGTAACCTCCACTACCGCCGCAGCGACCTCCTCCTCATCTAAACCCCTAGCGCTTTCCGACCTCGCCCTTTCAGACGCATGCCGCGAGGTCTCCGACTTCTCCCTCTCGGACGTCCAGTCTGCCATCGAGTCCCTCGTCCTCTCCATCACCCACTCCATCCTCTCCGGTCAAGGCTTCTCCTTCAACGTCCCTTCGCGTGCCGCCTCCAACCAGCTCTACGTCCCCCAGCTCGACCGGATCGTTCTCAAGGAGAAAAACACCCTCCGCCCCTTCGCCCACATCTCCTCCGTCCGGAAGTCCACCATCACGGCTAAAATCCTCTCCCTCGTCCACCAGCTCTGCCTCAAGAGCATCCACGTCACCAAGCGAGACTTGTTCTACACCGACGTCAAACTCTTCCAGGACCAGACCCAGTCCGACGCCGTCCTGGACGATGTTTCGTGTATGCTTGGCTGCACCAGATCTTCCCTCAATGTAATTGCAGCGGAGAAGGGAGTGGTGGTCGGGAGATTAATGTTTAGTGACAATGGAGACATGATCGACTGCACAAAAATGGGGATGGGAGGGAAGGCCATCCCGCCCAATATTGATCGAGTCGGGGATATGAAGAGCGATGCATTGTTTATCCTGTTGGTAGAGAAGGACGCTGCTTATATGAGGCTGGCGGAAGACAGGTTTTATAATCGATTTCCGTGCATTATCGTGACTGCCAAAGGGCAGCCGGATGTGGCTACCAGGTTGTTTCTGAGAAAGATGAAGATGGAACTGAAGTTACCTGTCCTGGCGTTGGTGGATAGCGATCCTTACGGGTTAAAGATTCTCTCGGTGTATGGGTGTGGATCCAAGAATATGTCATATGATAGTGCGAATTTGACTACTCCAGATATAAAGTGGCTGGGGATCCGGCCGAGTGACCTGGATAAGTATAAGATACCAGACCAATGTAGATTGCCGATGACGGAGCAGGATATTAAGACCGGAAAGGATTTGTTGGAGGAGGACTTTGTGAAGAAGAATCCCGGTTGGGTTGAGGAGCTGAGCTTGATGGTGAAGACCAAACAGAAGGCCGAGATTCAGGCTTTGAGCTCCTTCGGATTCCAGTACCTTTCGGAGGTTTATTTGCCATTGAAGCTGCAGCAGCAAGACTGGCTTTGAGTTCCTTCATGAATTTGAGTAGGAGAGTTCAGTTACCTGTGTTTCTTGTTTATTCTACAATTACGAAAAGTAGAAGGTTTGCTGTTGATGCCATCATGTACTCTTTCAACACCAATGGTAATAAATTCCTACTGAAGATTGTTGTGTGATCGTGTCATACACGTGTACTATAGTTTGCAACAACCAGATTGATTTCACCCGTAGTTTTTACAATTTTCTTTGTATTACAAATAAAGCAGTCCACAATGTCTTGTTAATTAACAAAGCAATATGGAAAAACTACTTTTCTTTTAATTCTAGCAAAACCAAAAACATGCATTACCATATAAGGTCACAAATTAAGATTGATCTTAGTTAGTTTTAAGCATGCCTGACCAGGCAAGGGCTTGAGTTCTTAGCGACTAAAGGGGGACATTTTGTCGAACTGTATCAAGAAAATCAAACTGAAAAGACATAGCAATGTCAAGGAAAATGGAAATGAGTAGTTTGATAAAAGATATGGTTCTTGAGATTACAAGAAGCTGATGAGAAAGAAAACAAGCCTGAATAAACTTCCACTCCTAGTTTCTCGTTCTGCAAGAATTACCAGCCTAGATAGTTGGTGTGAATCCCACCCTTACTATCTCAGGCCATCTCCTTCCTCTGGCTCTAGAATTAGGGCCCTAATCACTGGCTGCAGCCAAAACCACCACATTGTTCAAGTGAACCACATTCAACAAGATGAGACCAAATTCAACGATTAGCTTTTTAAGAAGACAAAGTTGGATCCAGACAACAGCAACTAGCTGAATAATATGAGAGGATGACTTACAGAAATTCCTACAACACAAGGATATGTAAAGCATGGAACAGAGAATTGTAAAAAATGGACTGAACTCTGAATAGGTGTATGTCTGACCTGTATAGCATCCTCAACATTGCCCAAGCGTCCACATTTGTCAATAAAGAGAGAGCGACTTATATTATTTGGGAAAAACACCTGGTGACTTCATCTCATCCATTAAGGCTTGGCATGGAACGAACTGGATATCTGTAAATGCACGATGCCCTTTGCCTCTCAAGTGTTATCTCCAATAAAATCTCTTCACTTTTTCCCCGATTACAGGGAAAGATTATCATCTGGCAATATCTGTCTACGCACAATGCCCTTTGCCTTGCAAATGATCATCTGGCGAGCATCAATACAAGGATCCAGAAGGCTGTTAAATTGTGAATTAGGCAGCCGGATAGAGTTATCATTGTGCGAAGGCATCCCCTTCAAGATTCTCATTTCCTGTAGTGGCCTTATATTCTGGCAAGTTTCTTTGGCCAAACTGACTCTTCCATCAAGACAGCATGCCTCAGAAAGATGTAATAAGTTACAACTTCTGCCGTAAAGTGCAACTTCTGCTGTTATCCCAAGGTTCTAGATATAAAGGACAAATTAAGAAACACAGTTGAAAGGGTGTGGTGTTTCCACCATATTGGTTCCAAATCAGGAGCGGTTAGTCTTTGACCGACAAAGATATTCTTCGTTAATAAAAAAGGAGAAATATGACATACAAGTAATGCATTTCTACTGCTTAGGAACACACATTAGTCAAGATCTGATAGTTCTGATACATGATGAATCTCATCAGCAGTTTCTTGGAATCAAGACAAAGATAACATGATGAATCTCTTTCAAAGGTCAACCACTCCAATGTGTGATCAAATACAAAGCAAAAAGGAATATTTTAGTGAAAAACATCGAAAGGAAACCTGAAACTAGATAGTTTATCCAGCAGACCTCAACCTTGATAGATGTAGGCATGGCATGTGTGATTGTGGTGAATATTTGTGCATGTGCAAGCAAATACAAGGACTATAGGAAGAGAGCTGTCTGCATGCTCTTGTAGCAAGGTGATTTATAGGCTAAGTCATTGGCATTCACCATTATGAGACGGTGAAAACAAAGATATTCAGTCTGATCTTCTGATTGAGCAAGTCCTCCAATAAGATTCATTTGTAAAAGAGCCCAGATATTATCAAGAGCAAAAAGGACATCCTCAAATAGAAAGCCCATTCCAAGACAACGAGCAAGCAAGCATAAAAATCTTTTGCAAAATTGGTCGCAAGTTTCTCTAAACTTTTGATCAAGTCATGCATCAGTGTCATTTAAATCTGTTTCGGGTACTGCCTTCTCCAAACCAGGGGGTAAGTTGCCATTCTTCGACCCTGTGCTTCCTCTACGATAGACCATCACTCACCGGGTACTAATTCCTTTAATATGGTGATCGGTGGAGTGAATCATATAATTCTACGAGTGCTGAGATTAAAAATTGATCAAACAGGATAGAAGCCTAAAGTAGAAAGCAGCTCTAAAACCTGCCATGGAAAAAAAAGACTCTATTCCCCACGCGTTCATAGATACTCAACGGAATAACAAATCGTAAATGTCAGAAAAAGAATTTAACTTATTATAAACAAAATCAATTGATGATTAAGCAAGGAAGTTAAACCTCAAAACCCTGAACCGCAAAATCCCACCAGTAACTCTAAGTTATTGACATGAAGAAATCCTTATCTACAAGAAAGAGCCTTCGTAAAGTCAAATACAACTTCGACGTCACCAGAACAAGGCAATCCGTAGACTCTCTTTATCACACAGCTCCACGGTGGCATCATCAAACGGCTCCTCCGAAGAAACTCCTAGGCCCTAGCTTTTCAACGCCCGTACGACCTCATCGATATGTCGTACATCCCCCTAGCGAAGGTTCATTGAGATGCCACGAGCGACGGTGTTCACACGCAACGATTCAAGGGAATGCAAGGATTCCAAATCGGCAGAGATAGGGGACCAGAATGACTGGCGTGAGTAGGTAAGGCAGGGAAAAGATAACTGCAACTAGATGGTGAGCGTGTCGTTTAGAGTGGAGTTACAACGGAAAAAGAGTTTTATTAATCTAATACTTTAATCATAATTTATTATTTTATCCAAATACATTGAATTCTCATTATTATTACTATATTTGCCAAAACGTCTGCAGCCACAGGGACCCCAGGCCTTTCATTAATCTAAACACTCGAGTCCACGGCATCATCTGATAGTATGGGCCACATCTGGTGTTTTCAGGCATTGAGACTGACCCTCCTTTGTTATATTCCTCGCCCGTTGTGCTAGTGCTGCATATTTGAAGCTATGCTGGCCACAAACTTGAAAAATTCATATATGATTCTCTTCTTTATTAGGCCTCTCTTTCCAGCAAGTATGCTTCCTCTTTTGCGCACAATAGCCATATTCAGTAGCCACGGAATGGCTGGTTTTGAAGCAAGAAATGGGAATTGGGTATATATAAATATAGAATTTATCAGATGCTGAAAAAGAATCAATCAACCTTTTAGCAAACGCTGCGGACATATGCAAATACAGAGGTGGAGCAGAACTGGGTTATATATAGAAACTAGATGACGTCGAATGGCTCACGTTAAATCTCTTCAATGTGAACCCAAAATCCAACTTGAGAATGAGCATTGACTTCAAATTCCCCGCAAGTTTGTTGTCCTGAAGTTGGTACGATTAATTTACAATTATGTCAATTTCACCCATTAAAAATATTTAAGACTATTTTATATATTAATAAAAATTAAATTATAAATTAACAAAAATATAAATAATAATAATTTGTTATTTTATTTTTTATTTTTTTTATTTTTTCAATTTGGACAAATGCAGATGTGAACCCATTGGTAAAGTTTTATGTTAAAATGCCTACTGTATCCGTCAGATTATGTAGTAATGGTACGCTTGATCCACACGTTTCCCAAAACGTCAATCCATCTGATAAGCTATCATGGATCTTTTTCTTTCTCTTACAGCTTGCTTGAAGCATATTTGATGTGGACTGCTTGACTACATTCACAAGATCACGGTGCTTGATAAGCATAACGAGATTCCGTAAAAGAGTGGTGTTTGTATTAAAAAGGTTTTTAAATTGTACTGGCGACTCTTCTTCCCGCGTTATAACGGAAGTTTTAACATTTGCAGTTTAATAAAATCAGGATTTGACGTCGTAATTGAGAACTGGTCATCTTCTAGTATGTACCAAGTCAAGTGGAAGTACTTAGCCAGATTTTTCACGTTTCTGGCTGGTGCCCCGTAAGCTCCTTAGTGGCGACGGAAGAAATGAGGCATTTGCTATTGCCGAGAAGCTTCACGACGATACATTTTCGAGAATTAGTTTTTATTAAAATATTTTCAGACTGATGTGTCATTTGAACTAAGACATATTGACTGCATATAATTGTGATATTTCAAATATTTAATAAAAATTTGAATGTTGAAATTATAGATTGAGACTATTTTATTTATAGCGTATTTATTATTATTTTTTTTAAAAAAATAATTATACAACATTTTAAATTAAAAACTAATAAAGTGATTCCTCTACTAATTCTTGTATGTAAAATTTATTTTTTCGTTGTAGTTTTGAACATTATCTATGTATATATTGGAGATTGAAATAATCCTTGCCATTTCGCTCATCATATCCCACATTTATTATGGTTAGCGCAACCGTATTATAAGCTAGCCCAACCGTTTTAAGGCTTATCTAAACTTACAGAGACGGTTTATTTTGAATAGGCTCGGGATCCGTACAGCATTGCGGGTTCCAGGAAGAGTAGGATCTGTTTTGTTTTTTCGGAAAATAGAAATAAAAATAATTATAAAAATAATAAATTCTAATTAGATTGTATATTAAATTAATATTTTTAAAATTAAAATACAATATTTTTACATAGATTAAAATTAATTTTAGTTTCCGAGTCATGAAACAGGACCCTGTTTGGCAAGTTAAAATCATCAAATTAAAACATGGGAAAAATGATCAACTAACTATTGATGCGGAGTTGAGTGAGAGAGATGAGAGAGAAACACAACGGATACTCTGCACTCACGTCTCCCTATCGCACATTACATCCCCCCACTCTCACAGGTCATCTTCGATTACCTCTACCCGCACCACCCGTCACCTCGCTTACTGATACTGAAACAAAAGGAACGTTACGACCGGAGACTTCTGATTGGCATCAGCGCATTCCTCGACCTACTTCGGGAGCACGTTGGAATCCTAATGTTATATTTAAGGATAAAAAATATGTTTCCTATTTTGTTGATAATATCCCTGAAGGATGGAGCTCAGGTGATTTGTTTCGGATAATACGCGAATGGGACCAGGTGGTGGATGCTTATATTCCGAGGAAGCGGAGCGCGCGGAATACACGGTTCGGTTTCGTGCGTTTTATCCATCATGGCCGTCATGAAGGTAGACGCTTGGACAAACTCAATGAAATGTTATCGGCGAGCTATTCTTTGCGACTTCGCGTGGCACGGTATGTCGATCGAGATAAGGCTCGTCATACTACATATTCGGGGTATTCACGCGCAGGAGTCGCGGAAGCAAGGGAGGCACCCCTGCCGAGCCCCAGATGTATTAATCTGGCTACCGTACCAACACGGGATCCACGTACATTCTCAGAGGTAGTGAAAGGGAAACGCACAGGAGCACGGGACGTGGCACTTGGTCTGAGCGTTCGGGTGAATGAGGCGGCAGCAAACAAGGACTGGTTGAATCGCAGCTTTGTGGGCATTGCCAGAGATGGTGTGTTAAAAGCTAGTATTCTATTACAGAATGTGACAGTGAGCAGTTTGGGTCCCTGGACATTTTTAGTAACCTTTCCTACATTTGAAGCCAAGTATCATGCCATGAATACGGATCAGGATCTTTGGGCTGAGTTATTTGTCGAATCCCATAACTGGTGCCCGGAGGATGTTAGACGCGGAAGGCTCTGTTGGCTGAGCCTGTCGGGTGTTCCGTTGCATGTTTGGTCGGAAGAAGGACTCAGTAGGATTGCACAGCAGTATGGCCAGGTCGTGCAAATTCACTCCGACACAACTAACCGTTTGAATTTGGAAGTGGCTTTGGTGTGTGTGAGGACGTCTTCACCTGACAGGATTGGGGGACAGATTCAACTCCTGGTGGCAGAAGATAGCTTCCTGGTCACGGTGTCCGAAGCCGCACGGATGGAACGTGGTGATACGCAACAGGTAGTAGATGCTACTGGAAGAGAGGGATACTACTTGGCTGCGGTCGCATCAGACATGCAAGGACAAGATGGTTACAGAGTCAACAGTCGTGATATACAGATTGGAATTTTGAAAACAGGAGGACGTTGCCAAACTCTTTCGGGGAAGCCGGCTCTGGGGACTAATACACGGGTGTTAGAGGTAGGGGAAACGGGTCCACAATCTCCTTGTGGGTCAAGTGTAGTTGGGGCAGGAGGCCTGGGCCATTGTCACAATGGGCTTCAAAAAGAAACACTTGAAGTAGCCAACTCTAAAGACAAAGGAGCCCAGGAGAGGGATTTAGCTGGACTGGTTCCCGGACAGTATGGTGCTAAGGGTGGTCTGGTCCAGGAACCTCTGGAAAGTGTTCGACAGATTACTCCTCGCAAAGTTGGAGTGGTAAAGAAATGGGAACCGAAGCTGGTACCTTGTGAGGAAAGGGCGGTCTCGGAAGATTCAAACCATCGGAGGAGCTATGACGAAGGGAAAGGAGTTGGTTCCAGCCGAGGCAGTTTATGCTCTGATGAAGTTCTTGCTCGTGTCTATGAACGGCTCATGCTTGCTAGATCAAGAACAGCAAAGGGTGCACGTGAGAGAGCTAGGCCGGAAATGGTGAGTGAGAATGTTGATAATCAAGCTTCGATTTCGTGTCCTAGTACTCTACCCAGTGAGTTACCAGTATTGGGTCATTTATACGGAAGCCAGATAGAGTTGGAAACAGTTGAGGATCGGGTAAGCAATGAGGAAGAGGAGGAAATAGTCCAGGAAACGCAGGCTACGATTGCAGTTATGGAACAATTGGGATTGAAATCACTCAAGCCGAGGGAGGACTTGACATGAAGGATAGCGAAAATGGTGGAAGAGGAACGTGCCCAATGGGCACACAATGGAGACAGGTAAACCTAGAATACAATTAGTATGTGATTGGGGTGTGTCGTGTTTTTTATATGTTTAATATTGGTTTTTGGAATGTGAGAGGTTTGCGAAGTGTAATGAAGTGTAGGAATGTGAGAAATTTGGTGACTAGCAATAATCTTGCTGTCTGTTTTGTGGCGGAGACCAAATTGAAGTCAATGGATGTCCGTTGGGTGAGTCGGCTGTGGCTGTCAGGAGATGTGGGGTGGCTTGCTAGTGATGCGCACGGTAGATCACGAGGGTTGTTGGTGATGTGGGACAAATCTGAAGTGGAGGTGCTTCAACAACAATGTTATGATGATTGGATGGCTCTGGAATGTCGTTCACAGCGGACGGGATACACTGTGTGGTGTGTGGGTTTACACGCTCCAAATACGATAACTGGCAGAGAAGCGCTATGGCGGGATATATTGGCTACTAAAGCCTCTTGCGAACATCCATGGGTGTTAATTGGAGATTTTAATGAAGTAGTGTTGCCTAGGGAGAGATCAAGTGGCGGTTTTGACAATAGAGGGGCTGAAAATCTGCAGAGTTTGATGAATGCTGGGGGGTTGATTGATCTTCCATTACATGGTACTACTTTCACATGGTTCTCGCCCAGATGTGCATCTAGAATAGACAAAGCATTAGTGAGTGCTGAGTGGCTTGCTGCGAATTCTACATTCCATTTATCAACGGGGTGTAAACAACTCTCTGATCATGTTCCGTTATTGCTCAAGCTGGACAATGTGAATTGGGGTACAAAACCAGTTCGTGCCTGGGATGTTTGGTGGACTGAGCAGAATTTCTTACAGGTAGTACATGATAAATGGCAGGAAGCATCAGAGCGATATCCGGGACAGTATACACTCTTGCGAAAATTGAAGTTTCTTCTATTTGGCCTTCGAAAATGGAGCCAGGAGCACATGGTACAACCGGATGATAGTCTGAAGCAGGTTGTGGAGGAGATAGAGAGGATAGATGCTACATGGGGGAGGACAGAATCTCGAAGTAATGACGAGGTGAATCGCTACTCAAGGTTGTTGGCAGCAAAATGGAGGATTAAGTCTCAACTGGAATCGATATGGAGGCAGAAATCACGGGTGCAGTGGCTGAAATTGGGGGATTTCAATACGAGATTTTTCCATGTCTGTGCCAGCACCAGGGGGACTCGGAATCAGATTAAAGCTTTGTATATTGATGATAGACTTTCGACGGATCCGGAGGAAATAAAAAGAGAGATCCAGCTGTTCTATAGAGACATGTATCAGGAGGATACTGAACAATGGTTGGGAATTGGTGGGTTGCAATTTCATTCATTGTCAGAAGAGGCGTCTGAGTCACTAGTTCAGCGGATGGAGATGGATGAGATTAAAAGAGCAGTATGGGAGTGTGGTAGTCACAAAGCTCCGGGGCCGGATGGTTTCAACTTCTATTTTTACAAGAAATCTTGGGATGTGTTACAGGTGGATATAGTGGGCTTCATGGAGGAATTTTACAGGAGCGGTTGCATCCCAAAAGGAGTGAACAAGTCCTTTATGGTTCTATTACCGAAGGAGTCTGGAACTACCAGCTTACTGAAATTTCGGCCTATCAGTTTGATACATGGGATTTACAAAATCTTAGCTAAGATTTTGACTAGCCGCCTAAGTCGAATCATATCACCCGTGATATCCAACACTCAATCCGGATTTATTGTAGGTCGCCAATTGGTAGAGTCAGTAATGGTGGCATCCGAGGTGATACAAGTAGTCAAGGCAGAACGTCGACGCGCTTGGTGTTTGAAAGTGGATTTCCATAAGGCTTATGACACGGTGTGCTGGAGTGCCTTGGAGGAGATTATGATGGCTATGGGATTTCCTTCCCGGTGGAGGAGATGGATAAATCAATGCACAAGCACCGCCAAAACAACAATTTTAGTTAATGGAGCCCTTACGGAACCTTTCGATATGAAGAAGGGATTGAGACAAGGCGACCCCTTATCCCCCCTGTTGTTCGCAATTGTGGCTGATTGTCTCTCCAGTATGTTAGTAAAAGCGGAGGAGGTTGGGCTTATACAAGGTATATCGATTGGGAGGACATCAGTTACTCACCTACAATTTGCTGATGACGTGATCCTGTTCAGCGAGGATGGAGAAGAAGGGTTGCGGAATTTGAAGAGGATATTACGATGTTTTGCACTAATTACAGGCCTGCAGGTCAACTACCACAAGAGCGCATTGATAGGATTAAATCAACCTTCAGCGAACGTGACTTTCATGGCGGCTCAATTACAGTGCCGCTCAGCAACCTTTCCGATTACATACCTGGGAATGCCCCTAGGGGCAAATCCAGGGAAGTACAAAACTTGGGAAGGGGTGATAAATAAGTTTAGATGGAGGATTGCAGGTTGGCAAGGGCGTTTGTTGTCCATGGGTGGCCGGCTCACCTTGGTGAAATCAGTCCTTAATTCCATTCCGCTGTTCTATATGTCTTTGTTCAGGATCCCTAGACGAGTGTTAAAGGAACTTGAGAGATTAGCTCAACGATTTGTGTGGACAGGGGTGGTAGAAAAACGATGTATACACAAGGTTAAGTGGAGTAGAACATGTAGGAGGACAGAGAAAGGGGGGGCGGGTATAGGGAGTCTGGAGAATAAAAATAGAGCTATGTTGCTAAAATGGTGTTGGAGATTACTCACTGAAGAGGATTCTTTGTGGATTAGGGTGGTGCAAGATCGGTATAACCCCACACTACATAGGGAGGGATTAAAGTTTGATTGTGGGAATGCTTCCTGGATTTGGACTGGCATTGCGACATGTATTAATGGAGATCATAAGGCTGCAGTTGCAGTTCGTGAACGGCTGCAATGGAGACTAGGTAATGGCCATAAGATTCGTTTTTGGTCTGACATATGGGTTGGAAATCTCAATCTCGCTTTGCAGTTTCCACGGTTGTTTGACATCTCGTTACAGAAGGGAGCAAGAGTGGCGCAAATGGGGAGTTGGGCGGATGGCAGATGGCAGTGGAGTTTCAGGTGGCGCAGACCACTATTTGTCTGGGAAACAGAAGCTGCAGATCGATTGGGAGTCTTGTTGGCGACTCATCCACTGCGGTTAGACAATCCTGATCAATTACTCTGGGCAAGCGGAGTGGAAGCATTCTCTGTTCGCACGGTATCTAACACATTGGAAGATGTGATGGCCGAGGATGAAGTAAATGATATTCCAAATGTCTGGCAACTGCCTGGTACTCCCAAAAGTAGAGTGTTTGCTTGGCTGGCTTGTCAGAATCGTATATCTTCAAAGGGTCGATTGTACAGACTGCATCTTATCAGGGAGGAAGAGCAATTATGTGAGGGATGTATGCTGGTGGAGGATAATGCTAACCACATATTACTTCTCTGTCAGGTGGCGTGGTTATGCTGGATGGAGATGCTGAAACGGTGGGGAGTACAGGGGCCCTTACCACAGATGGTAAGTGATTTGATTTGTCAATGGAGGGGTTTTGATCCAGGCAGGCATCGTAATAAGGTATGGGAATGCATGCTATTAGCGGGAATATGGAGTTTATGGTATGCTCGCAATAATAGAGTGTTCCGGAACAAACTTAGCAGCCCACGGGATATTGCGATGACAGGGTTGATGAGGGGTTTGGAATGGGCAAGAGCACACACGGTAGCAACGGGATATATAGGATCAGAGTTGTTTGCGATTGATGACTGGCACCAGGTTGTTAGGTGACAAGGCTCTCAGGTATAGATATACAGGGAGTTATGAGAATGCTGTGAATCTCTAAGATGCTTGGTATCTCAGGTCTTGCAGCTTAGATATTCATAGATACTTCACATTCTGTATTTGGTTATTTTGTTAGTTGTAGATTTCAGTCATATGTGTCCTAGCAGGGTGTTCTTTGGATGATCCTGGCGTCATGCGGGGTGTATTTCAATTTTGGTTGAAATAATATCATCATCTTTATATCAAAAAAAAAAAAAATTAAAATAGGGGAGGGCAGCAAGCATAAGCAAAGGCAGCTACTGAGGCAGAACCCGCATAGACGGAGGTACCACCACCGGTAGCTACGGTAGTACCATAGGCGAAGGCAGGGGAAGGACAAAAAAAGGGTAGGAGAGGCGTCGGTTGACTCTTCCGATTTCGCAGTGGATTCCGATGCTTCCTTAATGCCGTAGCTGCGTTCTGAACTCCGTAATCTGATGAAGGGTTAATTATGGGACTCGACAGCTTTAATAGTCTGAATGTTACATCTGAAATTTTAAATTTAGTTATAATAGAATATTAAATGTAAACAGTCACTCCAAACCTGTAATAATACAATCTCACGTCATCATAACGAATTGTTAAAACTACGTTTATATATGGACAATAAAGCTACCAAGTCAAGGTCTATTATCAGAGGAAACAACCAATTTCTTTTTCTTTTTGGGGGTAAAGGTAGAAGGAATCAATCATTTTCTAGTTTTTCAGTAATATCAAGTTCTGATTATTTATTACTAAGACCTTTGACCATCCAGTAGTATATATATTGACTCAAACACTATAATCCTAACATATCTTAACAGGATTGGCACGCAAAACCAATAAGCATTAATGATGTATCTAACCTTTTAAAAAGAAAATCCCATTGTATAATTATATGGTAAGTTTAAAACCGCTATTATTGGCTAATACATAACAAATTAACAACTAATTTGAGTTAATTCCTTCTATAATAAAAGTTTTTAAAATGCAAGAAACATTGATAGAAGATTACAAACATTTGATATGTATTGCTTAAAGTTGGAGAAACAAGAGAGTTTTTGGCATTATTTGGCTGGCGTTGAGCTTAAAGATTGCCATCGGGGCCTAGCCTCCTTCGTCAGCTTCCCCGCCCACAGTGCTTTTGCTTTTGAAGCTACACCAGCTACCATCTTGAAAAATTCACACACGATCCTCTTTTTTATTAGGCCTCTCTTTGCAGGGAGTATCGCTCTGTTATTGGGAGCTTTAGTTGGTCCCTGAGCAGTGGCCATATGCTGGAGCCACGGAACGGTAAGGCCTTGGAACAAAAGAAGCTGAAGGGGGGAAGAACAATAAGAATCAACCTAGCAAGTTCTTCAAATTAAGTATGCGAATGCAGAGGCAGAAAATTGGGTAATATATAGAGCCATAAACATCTAGACGGTGGCTACTTCTGCCTCACAGTGAACCTTCCATGAATCATCCGAGTTGATAGCAAGGATTGACTAAGGCCCCAAACCCCAAAATGTCAACCCACGTGTAATGTTTGTGTTAAGTTTCTGTAATAAGATTGAGTTGTCCATTTGAAATTTTTTTAAAATTAATAATTATCATATTATTTTTTAATAATATAATTTGATTTGATTTGACGTATAATTAATATATTTAATATCAGAATTTTTTTTATAAATTAGTCAAATCCAATATCAATCATGGTAATTAGTTATATTAGATTGTATAGTTAATCTATTGTTTGATGGATTGTTATGGATAATAACTCTATATTAAGGAGGCCTCCTGTCTAATCTTTTACCTCAATTAGTGTCCAAAATACTAGAGGAAATTAATATTTCAAATCACCAAGCAACTACGCAAACGCAAAACGACAAATCTGTTGGCGTGACTCATTTTCCAGCGGTATGAACAAGTTTGACATTTGCCATTTGACAAAATCAGGATTGACTCATAATATGGGAATTTTGACATAAAAGATTTACCAAAAAATCATGGTTGACTTCACAACAGTCATCTTCTAGTATTTACAAAAGTCAAAGAGAACAAATTTACTATTTAGCCAATTTATAACATGGGGTCTCCTGCCCCGTAGGCTTTTAATGTGAGACCCCAACCCTGACGCTTCCAGCTCTATCGTCTTGGCCAGACCTTATCAGTCATTTTTAGTCCGTCTCCGACCGTTATCCGAATTATATCTTGACCACACTACCGAATCGGGTCTTATTTCACATTCCCATAATCATTTTATAGCTTGGTTGAGTATTTAGATTTATAGATAATGTTGGGCTTTAGATACAATCGGGCTAAGAAAATGTTTGAGGCCGTGAAATCAGGAGAGCTTCCCATTAGAGATTGAATGTCCCAGAAAAATAGGTGTCTGGAATGTTTTATTATTTTTTAAAAATCCAGATAATATAGAGAGAATAAAATTAATAGTGATAAATAAGATTTTTCTTTTTTGTCTTTTTTATGACAAAAATGTTCAATTTTGTCATATCTCATACGAAAACATTTAATAACCGTCCTTAATCTATATTTTCAATGCATGGGACAGAAAATCATTATGTGGGGTATAATGCTACCAAACCTACTACTAACCACTGAGGAAAAAAACAATATTGGATTATGCTATAATGCATAAACAAACTTTTATTTATAACCTATACTCTTAATGCCTGGGAAAGAAAACCGGTATGTGGGGCATAATGTCACTGACCTTACTACCTAATCACGGAAAAAATTAATAATTTTTATCGATAATTTTTCGGGTTGGAATCCAAGACTTCCCAGTCCCATAATTCTTAAGACACACACAGTAGCATCACGCTGCGGTTTCTTTCCCTTCGTATTCAGATACTGTCGATGATACCATCTAAATCATTTAGATTTAATCCAAAATCTATTAATATTAAACCTAGAAATTGAGATAGTTTCGTATGAAAACGGGTTTACTTCATACGAGAAAATAGCCTATTAAAAATTAGAGGATTTCCCTACGCAAGGTCGTCCATATTGAATTTCTGCTGGAACTGAAAGCAAACAGGCAGATTTTCTTACAGCGTTCATGTTTGATTATGGTCTACCTAACAACCGAAAGAAGTGCATGCTTTCACCCGTGGAAAGCAAGCTATCCAAGTGTCGCGTGATCCCTCGCAATAGAAAAGCAAAACAGACAAGTGGGACCCAAGGCTTCAATAGACACAAAGGAAGGGGCTTTGTATTGTCAACCACCGGATAAGAGACGATGCATCTCCGCCCTTAGGATCGTCGGGCTCATCCGAGCAGCAAAACTTTAAATGTAGACCACGAGAAACATTACTGTATACGTTGTGAAATAACTTAAAAATGAAAAATGACAGCATAGAGGAATGACAAGACGGTGGTACTTGTTGTGGGATTAGTGGACCAAAAGGACTCACAGGTAGCTATCTGTGTCAACCCGGGCCCATGTTGGGCTTGCGATTAATCGCTCGAATTTCAAACATCGGCGGCGCTGTCATTGGTTGAGAAAGATTGATAGGTACCATATCAGAATCTAGTTAGTTTCCCTTTGGTGGTGGATAGGACGGAATATGTATAGGATTATTCGTATAATAAATATTTATTTTTTAATGCTTCTCATATATTTATTTAATACATATAAATATAAAAAATATTTTATGTTATGCATTTCGTTCAACAATATTAACCAAACAAATATCATTACTAATGTATATATTTAAATTTATCGAAATTTATTCTAAATTTATTTTTTTAAAAGATAACAAATGACATAAACAAGTATAATATTATATTATAATTTAAAAATTGTTCGGACAACAAATAATTCAAAATAAAACAATTGATAATGTTATTTTTATTAATTTATAACTAGTATGAAGAGATTAGTATGATGGTCTATTATTTTTTATTATTTTAAAAAATATTAAATATGTATTTATTTTCAACAAAATAACAATCTATTTAATATAATAATCAAACAAATAAATAACAAGTTAAATTATAAATGAATTGCTTCTACATCCAAACTCCCAAAAAAATAAGCCCATGTACCAAATATGACGTTTAGAGAAAATGACTAATCATAAGAAGAAAAACTTAGATACTCACAAATTGATACAAAATAGACAAAAACCATAAAGACCAATCTACTTTGACGATGATTGATTACACATTTCACAAATAAAGTCAAAATATCATAGACTAGTTGGGCTATAGAGTTTAGAGTGATTGGAGTTTAACTTGAAATATAGCAAGAGTTGATGGATAGATCGAAGATCACTTAGTGCAAATTGGAAAACTGTCTGAAAAATGTTGACAAACCCACCAAAATTGACAAAAAGATTAAAGATCAATAAATCGTATAACAAAAATTGATAAGTAAAAAAATATATATATCAAAACTCACGATGACCTTTTCTGAATATTAGATATAACCGATTGTGACTAGTATACTAGGTATGCCCACTAATTAGAGAATCAATTAGAAGAAACAACACATGAAATAATTTTTTATCTTTTAAGTCAATTAGTTAGAAAATTTATATAATCTATATAAATAAATTTTAGTTAATTTTCTCATTATATTTGACTTTTTTAGTTTATTTCAACTATGATGAGAATTTCAATGTAGATATCAATTACACATTTATAGTTTGTTTATCAATTTAACCATATGTTTGGTTCTTTCATTCTTAATTTATATTAATTCAATTTTAATTATGATATATTAAATTTATTTTTGGGGTCCAAATGGATGTGATGGTTTATATTTAATACTATCATATATTATAATTATTATTGTAATATTTGATATTTTTATTAAATATTTAATATTTTCGATTGTCTCAGTATTTGATGAATCTAATCCCAAGCCAAGAAATATTTAAAACCTTAAATAAGATGATAAAATTCTTTGATCTTTGATCCCTGACATCTGTAATATTTAATTCATTCATAATTAATGTGTACGATATAACAAAAGATTAGTTATTATTATAAAAATAAATATATATACGTAAAATTATAGTTCGTTACTTACTATATATAAATCACGTCACACTCAATTCAATCTCCATTGAATTAACGAACCAGTTTTTAACTATTGCATTTTCTGTTCCCCACTTGTGTAATTAATGTTGTATATCGGTGGAGATACAGGTAATTCCTTTCATATTCTATCAGACCTCATCCTGAAACGAATTTTTATACTACCTAGGACCACAAATCATAGTTCTTCCTGTCTACTTTTTACTTTATCTGAGGTAGTGGTAGTTTTCCGATTAAGTCCTCAAAACCAACTTATATTAATAATATACTCATGCCATTGTCCCCTACTTGTTCTCAACAAAAAGAACAGTTATCCTGCCGAGGAAGATGCGATGATAAACGCTACACGAACGCGATTACGGATGATTTAATCGGCGCGGACCAGGAATTACTGTAGACGATTAATTGAGAGGCCTCAGATGTCTCCCACGGAACACAGGAGTCACGTACTTTGCCCGCCATAAATAAAATAAGAAAAAAAAATATAAAAAAAGCTTTGTCCATTTTCTCGTCCTCTCCCACCCACACAACCGGTCTCTTCCTCCTGTTCTTTCCATTTCTACACCACCAATTATTCGATAACACTCTCCTTCTTCTTCTTCGTTTTCTTTCTTGTTCTATGTTTTGAAATCGAGGAATTAGTAATGAATTCTAACGTACCGTCGTCCGCAGCAGCAGCCGCCGCAGCCGCAGGGAACCCTGGTCCGCCTCAATCACTGACCTCGTCATCAATACCTACAACAGCGGCAGCAGCATCGGCAACAACTTCAACCACAGCAACAACGAGTAATACTGATGGCTCAGGCAAGAAAGTGAGAAAACCGTACACAATTACCAAGTCACGCGAGAGCTGGACCGAGGAAGAGCACGACAAGTTCCTGGAAGCTCTTCAACTGTAAGAGATATTTCTTTATTGTATTTTAGCTTCAATTCCAGTATCCTTTACTGATGTTGTTTTTGGATGCCTGTTATGACTGTTATGCGGAATTTTAGATTAAAACGTCTTGGTTACCGACTAAACCTTTCAATTCCCTTCTTCTTTATTTCCCGATTAACCCTGATTGGTAGCATTTGGCATTAATTTGTAACTCAGTTTCGATCGTGACTGGAAAAAGATTGAGGATTTTGTGGGTTCCAAGACAGTGATTCAGGTCTCGATTTGTCACTTGTTTTGCTCATAGAAAGTGGTTTCTTTATCTGCTATTGGGATGCTTGTTGATCAGTTTGAAATTGCAGATTAGGAGTCACGCACAAAAGTACTTTTTGAAGGTCCAAAAGAATGGTACAATTGCACATGTGCCTCCTCCGCGCCCTAAACGGAAAGCTGCACATCCTTACCCACAAAAAGCTGCAAAGAATGGTTAGGCTGTTTTCTCTGTGTAAAATCTTCATTTCATCATATTGTGAATTTCAGAGTCTTTATTGATATTCTGCCATGCCTTTTCTGTGATTGTAGTTTTGGTTCCATTGCCAGCATCTATACCTTATAACTCCTCAATGAATACACTTGTGCCTCGATATACTCCCTGGGACGATAGTTCAATGATAATAAACCCCGCAGCAGGAAACATCATGCCATTGCAAGATGAATTTGCAAGCCATTGTGCAGCTGAAGGCACGCATGCTTATTTATGTTTTTGATTTTATTGTTATACTATCATATAAAAAAAATTCTTAAAACTTAATGGTATGTCAGAGATATTTTCCAGCACTTATTATGGCGTACATTGTTACTGATTCAGCTGACATTGGATCGAAGAGCATACCAAGAATAGGAAGTAACTGTAACAGTGGCCTTGGAACCCCTGGGAGAACAATGCCTTGTCCTGAAACACCAAAGCAAGAGAAAAATACTCCTGCTCTTCATGGTAATGCTCTAGACCATTGCTTGACCCTTTTTTTGCATCCACTGATCTTAATCTCGAAGAATCAAAAAGAGCTATCTTTTATGCTTGCTTACTCTCTGCAGGTTTACCGGATTTTGTTGAAGTATATAGCTTTATTGGGAGCATATTTGATCCGGACACCAAAGGACATGTGCACAAGCTAAAGGAAATGGATCCTATTAATTTTGAAACTGTGAGTCACTTGAAAGTCACTGAAAATTGGTTCTGAAGGACTGTAGGATTGTACATGCTGTGTTTCTTCAATGATAGTAATTGGTATTAGGGGAGATGACTGACTTATTCAAATAGCTCTACGGGCCAGAGGAAAAGTAGCCAAGCAGCTATTGATAAAGTTTAGACAATAGTGTGACAGATGGCTTAGAGGATTAACTTACTTCCTGATTTGTTCAAGCATGATATGGTGTGCCTTGAATTTGGTTTATTAATAGTATCTTTTGAGTGTGTTAGTTTTTCAGCGCAGTCACTCCCATCAATACCTGGAGTTCATTGCTTTGTTCTGTTTAGGCCGTGATGTCAAGTGCTTTTATTTACAGCTAAATTTGTTGTGGAACACCATGGAATTATGAATTTACTGATTTGTTATACATTTCAACCTATTGTTCTTTTAATATAAGTTCAAATATCCCAATTGCACAGTTCAAGTAATTTATTTTGGTAATTCACAGGTTTTGTTATTGATGAGGAACCTCACCATTAACCTGGCCAGCCCTGATTTCAAGCCAATTGTGAGTACTAATATTCTCGTCATATTGTTTTGGGATGTTGAATCTTATTTTTGTTTGTTATTGTCTTCAATACCTGCATAGATCGTTTATATAATTTTTTTGAGCTGCTTGTGCAACATCATATATTGGCTATTCATTTCTTTTAACGTAGGAATTATTGCTTGTTTCATTTCTTCACGGTAGTATGACCAAGCAACATGATGAACTTTCTGAGGATTTTAATGTGGGATTATGTCATCTGTATGATTCTGTCTTCTTCAGAAATTGCGAGTCATGATAATATTTTTTGGTCAATACGCTGTAATAGTCCATATGGCGAGCTCTAAAATATCTGGACTATCTATTTCATTTTAAATAGAATAACATCCCGTGGGAAAAGATTAGCTTTATCCGTTATGCTTAGAATGTTTTTTATTTGTTTGCGCATTATTAATTCCCATCATGCCACGATAAATGATTCTGTTGTGTAACGTTGGCTGGTTAACCTCCTTGATTCCTCTAGAGGGAGGTGTTGTCATCCTATGATGCCAATGGCAAAACAGTGGGAGTTGCACCCCATAATCGGACTAGTGATGTATCAAGCTGAATCTTCACGACTAACATTCTGTTGACTAGTGAGTAGTAGTTCTCTGTAGTATGTCTGTCTGTTTTCATTAATTCCTAGCATCCATGGGTCGTAATTTCCTCTTCATGTCTATTCTTTGCAGTAACCTGGTGATGTTTCGCTAGAGGTTCTTGCTTCCTTGCTGTAAGTGATCAAAGAATGCCGATTGACTCTTGCAGTTCACGGATTACAGTTCACTACAGGCAGTTTAGAGCAAGCATAAGCAAGGATACTATGATAGTCGAAGAAAGTTTTTACTGATTTTGTCGGTCCTTGTGGATCCCGATATCCACTGGCCTAAGTAGGCAGGTTGGTGGCATTTACTAGTGTGCATATCTTTTGACGATCGCCTGGAGATTGTTTCAACAAGTTTTAAAAGATCTGATTATATAATTTTGTATCTGTGGCTATTCATTTTGCAAAAGCAATGTAAACCACAAGGAATTACAATAAAACGCTGCCCTTCAGGCCTGTCAATGTCGATTATTTGTACTGTTATCTCATGACAGGCAATAACTTTCAGTAGATACTCCTAGTGTCGATATTGTTCCTACCGTTTTCTGTTCAGTCAAGCATAGCAAAAGGCGAGCCAGTATCGTGCTATGCCTGTTTCTTACTTCCTTGTAACTGTGAGGCTAATTGTTTCTTCAATTCAGTGGATAAGTTGGCAATTAGAAAAACGACATGTAGGTTGTACTTGCAACGACAGTGCCGGAATTTCGTTTACTGGGAAGATGTCAGTCATATAACTAAGAAAGACCAGCAATCGCTGGAGGAAGAGGAGGGGGAAGAAACGTAGTAGAGCGAATCCAAAATGATGCAGCACCAAATCGTACAATCACCGGCGAGGTTAGGACTGACAAACCCTAACTCTCCTTCCATTCAAAGCTCCACACCACCCAAATTCCCCTCCGCCTCGCACCACCCGTCTACTCCTCCCTCTTCCTCCACCACCACCGCATCATCCGCCCTCCTCTCCCTTCTCCCGCCTCTCCCCCGCGCTCAGTCTCTTCTCCTGCAGATGGCTTCCTTGTCGTCCAAGCTCTTCGAGGTCTCCCCTAACCGTTCCCATTGGCTCTCTGCTTTCCGTGGAAACCCCCCGACTTTTCTTTCTTCGCAATCGCAGGCCGCTAACGACCAATCTGCCCCTTCCTCCACCAAAGAGATACTCTCAAACCTTTTGTCCCTCCAATCCCAGCTCTTCGAAGCCGTCTCGGAGCTTCAGGAAATCCTCGACCTGCAAGACGCCAAGCAGAAACTTGCTCGCGAAATCAAATCTAAGGATAACTCCATCCTTAATTTCGCTAACAAGCTTAAAGATGCTGAAAGAGTGCTGGACATTCTCGTCGATGATTACGCCGATTATCGCCGGCCGAAAAGAACGAAGTCGTCCAAGGACGAGGAATCGGAGGCCGGTGAGGATGATGCTGCGAGTAGCACAACCGTTGCTTCTCAACTTAAGCTGGCTGATATTTTATCTTATGCGCACCGGATTAGCTACACAACGTTTGCTCCTCCGGAGTTTGGAGCAGGACAAGCTCCTCTCCGCGGCGCGTTGCCTCCTGCTCCACAAGAAGAGCAAATGCGGGCTTCCCAGTTATATAATTTCGCTGATCTTGATGTAGGGTTGCCGAAGACAGATGAACTCAAGGAGCAAACAATTGAGGCAATAATCGAGCATCCGCCTCCTCCTCCGACGCATGTGCAAGCAGAGGCCAATCCTCTTGCACATTTGGCTGCAATTCAGGGGTTGCTCCCTCCGAATATTACCGTTCCTTCCGGATGGAAACCTGGGATGCCTGTGGAGTTACCCAAAGATTTACCCGTGCCACCACCTGGATGGAAGCCTGAGGACCTTGTGGTGCCATTGGAGTCTCTTCCGGTGCCTAGGATTGCGGAACAACAGTTGCAGCCTACTGCTCCTATGGCATTGCATAAACCAACGGATCCTATACAGGTTCGACCTGTGCAGATTGATATTTTGGATCAGGATGATGATAGTGATTGGAGTAGTGATGAGGGAAGCTCCGATGATGATGATGATGATTGAGGCCGATTGCTGAGGTTGGTTGATGGATTGAATCAATTGAGTCCCATGTACCCTTCTCGAAAGGTTTTGCTGTTCTATGTCCCATGTAAGTGACGCGTTCGTTGTCCTCCTGTTTTTCATGTGATGTCGAATTATCTTTCACCATTTATTTCATGACGCCCATAGTCCTTTTCTTGTAGAAATTAGAGAGGTATTGGAAGTGGAGTTTGCTGATTGCTTCTATTGAGAGATATTAGTCCATGGCAAAATGGTTTCTTGAGTTAAGGAATTGGGATAAAGGGATCAGATTAATGTTCCTTGAATCGGAGTCATAATTTGCACATTCTTTAGGAAGTAAGCGTCTTGATGGGAGAACATTCGTTGCAATGAATAATAAACTGTCATGACAGAACTCATAGAAGTCTCATAATATACAAAAGCAGATTCTTGTTTGTATCTGAAACTTTTGACTGAGTGTTAAGCTAGTATACTTTTGCTAATAGTAAAGAGGGCATAGTAAGGTCATTAGTTAGGATCTATGTTTGTATTCAGCGATGGTATATTAAAATGATCTTTTCTACCGTAGTGAAGGGTGGAAGGTGATCATTAGGAATATTAATCTTGGTAGATGTGTTCAAGCAATATAATGATGATAAGGTTATCAGTTATTGGCCCCTGCATCTCATTTGTATAGTACCCTTAATATCATCTCCATAACATACTATCAGAGTGACAAAGACTTGTATTGAAGAAATTTTTTATATTTTATTTATATTTACCCTGGGTTTTCATGAGGCAACCTCAATTGCTGAAACCGATATTTCTGTCTTTCTCTCTTTATATATATATATGTATGTATGTATATATATGGCTTCTCTTTGAGCTTTGGTGCTGTCCGTCGTTATTTGCTTTACCCAAAATCTTGTTATAATTGGTGGAATGTGTTTATATTTTTAAGATATCATTTATAAACATGGCGTTTTAGTATCACTTCTTTTGTATTTATCTGATACGAATTTTTTCTTACTTTCTAAACAAAAGAATCATAATGTTTTGTAAAAACTGCAACTTTGAGTGCCTGCATTAAGCTCTCTAATATAGAAACGATGGAGCAATTGCAAAAAATGTTGTATTGATGCATGCTGGATTTGACGGTGAGAATTGGAATATAAGACACAATATTATTCAATACATGGATAATGGAATACTTCACCAAAATGCTAACATCCATCCGGTAATGATGAAAACTTGTTAAGTTATTCTAGTAAATGGAATGGCCAAAATATAAAGTTAATTTTCTCTAATTACCTCTCGTCTTAACAGAAGGCTCGAATTTGGGATTTTGATATATAGAAGATACTTTTCTCATTCGATGTGTGTTTACCTGGTCAAAAAAGCTTCGGCTCCCTGTACTTCATTCTGGTCTTTAACAAGGGTTCGAGTGTATACATATAATATTACAAATTTAATAAAAATAAATCATATTTACATTGTATCTGTAGTTATCTAAAACTAAAATTGTCATAATAAAATTATTATATTGTTTTGCATTACTCTGCATACCAATTATACTATAATTATGTAAAAAAAGAAGAAGAGATTTTCAAAGAGAAAAAAATATGTCACCATGGGCTCGAATATCTTAGTCCAAATACAGTGACCCTTTGAAGACTATTATGTTCATCGGACGGTCCAAGGTATCCCATACCCGAAACTTGTCCACCCTGAACCCTAGTTTCGTTTGTATTATAAATAACATTTTCACGCTAAATCAATTTTCTTTAGCCAAAACCCTAGTCTGGGTAGTCTCTGTGTACCCTCTCATTTCCCCTTAACTCGCGCACACACACACACACACCATCACAATGGCAGCAGCCGCCGCACGCCCCCTTGTATCCGTGCAGTCGCTGCCGACCTTGAACGATATGTCCACG
Organism: Passiflora organensis; assembly: GCA_019739055.1. Lineage (NCBI taxonomy): Eukaryota > Viridiplantae > Streptophyta > Magnoliopsida > Malpighiales > Passifloraceae > Passiflora > Passiflora organensis. The sequence goes on from JAEPBF010000009.1 coordinate 10,101,796, forward strand.
GACGAAGTTGCGACAGTGGCGCTCCCGGATGTCATGAAGGCCGCGATACGCCCCGATATCGTCAACTTTGTTCACGCGAATGTCAGTAAAAATGCGCGTCAGCCTTATGCAGTCTCAAAGCGTGCTGGTCACCAGACCTCAGCTGAATCCTGGGGTACTGGACGCGCTGTATCCCGTATCCCCCGTGTTCCCGGTGGTGGTACCCACCGTGCAGGACAGGGTGCCTTTGGAAACATGTGCCGTGGAGGTCGCATGTTCGCTCCCACTAAGATCTGGCGTAAGTGGCACAGGAAGATCAATGTTAACCAGAAGCGGTATGCTGTCGTATCAGCTATAGCTGCTTCTTCTGTCCCTTCTCTTGTGATGGCTCGTGGCCACCGCGTTGAGTCTGTTCCCGAGATGCCCCTGGTAATTAGCGATTCAGCCGAGAGCATCGAGAAAACATCTGCTGCTCTTAAGGTTCTGAAAGAGGTCGGTGCATTCCCTGACGCGGAGAAGGCCAAGGATAGCCATGCTATCCGTACCGGTAAGGGGAAAATGAGGAATCGTCGCTATATCTCTCGCAGAGGTCCTCTGATTGTGTATGGAACAGAGGGAGCAAAGCTGGTCAAGGCTTTCCGGAACATTCCTGGCGTTGAGATTTGTAATGTTGAGAGGCTGAACTTGCTCAAGCTTGCTCCTGGTGGGCATTTGGGTAGGTTTGTGATCTGGACCAAGTCTGCCTTTGAGAAACTAGATTCAATTTACGGATCTTTCGAGAAGGAATCAGAGAAGAAGAATGGGTACGTCCTACCCCGGGCCAAGATGGTGAATGCTGATCTGGCAAGGATTATCAATTCCGATGAGGTCCAGAGCGTGGTGAAACCCGTCAAGAAGGAGGTGAAGAGGGCACCATTGAAGAAAAACCCGCTGAAGAATTTGAATGTTATGCTGAAACTGAACCCATACGCCAAGACTGCTAAGCGGATGTCACTTTTGGCAGAGGAGCAGCGACTCCAGGCTAAGAAGGAGAAGCTTGAAAAGAAACGGACAACGATCACCAAGGTATGTCAATTTCCACTTTTCATAATTGACGCAATTGTTGGCACAGGGCTAATGGATTGAAGCGTGCTTGTTTTCTACTGTATTAAGTGTAAATTGTTTTAAGAGATGGATACATGTTAATCCCTGAATTGATACTTGTTTGCTGTGATGCTCTAGTATATAGTAGTGTTAAAATTATATTTGATTCTTGCTTACATTTTCTTTTGCCTTTTTTTTTGTGGATACTATGTTATTTAGTGTGGTTGTGATTTGGTATGCTTACTATCTGATTTTGGTTTGGTGTATGGTTTGTTTCTATCAAGTCCTGGATCTCATTTATGTACCGCATCAATTAATCTTATTTTATGACTGGACCTATCAGGAGGAGGCTGTCGCAATAAATGCCGCTGGTAAATCATGGTATCAAACAATGATCTCGGATAGTGACTACACGGAGTTTGAAAACTTCTCCAAGTGGCTTGGCGTCTCACAGTAAACACATATCGGTTTGTTTTGTTATGGTACTCTTCCAATATGCGGGATATGAGTGTGAATGGAACGGGTGGCTTCTTGCTGCTCAACTTTTTCCTCTCCGCTCCTCACCTTCTCTACCTAGTCTGAGATTTTTTCGTGTTGGTTGTTGGAATTGGAATTAAATATTTAGCAGTATAGTTTGTTGCTTCGTTGTCTTTATACTTTGATCTTATTTGAGCTTCATTATTTTGCCCATAATTGCAACCTGTTTCTCCCGTGTTCTTTTATATTGTCAAGTTAGATTTTTGTTGGATTTTCTGTCTGAGAATCTACAACGGGGGTGGAAGAAGATAGATACTAGTTGTGAATACCTATATTGTGTTTATGGAAACAGCCTATTGAATGTCAAAAACAAAGTAGGAAACAGCCTTTTACCTATCAAAAACAAAATAAAAAACAGCATTTTTATATAGAAAACAAGTTTCTCCCAGCTATCTCAGTGTACTCGATTCAATTTTAATACAACAATATGTCATGTTTGAGTTCCCTAAAGTTTGACATCTTTGGATGGAGGTCATTTAGATCTAACCTTTTTCCTCAACTTCAAAATGTGTTTTCAGAACTGTACAGAGGTTTCCCGATTCACATCATGTTCATTTAACAAATTCTAAACCACCAAAGAAGAATTTGGGAGAACATGTTCTATCATAATAAGCCACCAGTAGACGCAACCACTTCAAACAGCTAAACCCAGTTTTTCACAGACAGGCGGACGGTACTCCTTCGGGAACACTAGACGCTTGACTTCAGTCAGCTTATTTTGTCCATATGCTTCTTTTTCCTATGTCACACATATAATGGACACTTTTTATGGGACATAGATCCCTTGATGTGTGAAACAAATGATTTGGAAATTGGAATACATTTTATGTCACAGGCCAAAACCCAAAAAGGACAGACTTTCCTTTCTTCTTGCAAAGGCCCACATTCGTTTGACCGTCCTTCTCCAAGTAGCCCATGGGTTATTCCTGAAACAATGGGAAATCCTCCACCTTCGTATTTCTACAAGAGGACTTTGAACCTATTCCCGACCACATTAAAAGCATTCGAATTCCCTCCTATTGAACTATAAAGCCATATATCGATAGTCCAATGTCCCCCCCACTAATCTATTTTTTTTGGCACATTTATTTAAGTTGCGCCTAATAAATTTTACCAATGGCTTAGTAATTGATTTGAGTTGAGCCTAATAAATTTTATTTAATGTCCAAGTATTAAATTGAGTCCAATCTATTTCTTTTATAGCCCATAATTTAAATTAAGCTCAATCTAACTAATAATTCTATCGTGGGTGGCTTCACTTTGAATTGATGAAAAATACTACAATCTAGGAATAATTGAAATAATTGAATGGAAAACATAAATGCATCTTATATGAATAATTGAAGTGTACCTTTTGCATCAGTGTTAGTGAATAGTTAATATTTTTAGTATTCCGTACAGAACTTCGTTGAGACTGATGGGAGAACAATTAAGAAACTAATGTATAATTGAAAACTAGTGTATAAGAATCACCTTTTGTTATTTACAACAGACTCACGAGTTTTGCATATATGTGAAGACAGCCCATTATATTACTTCAGAAATAGACAATATACATGGATTTAATACAATTTTTTCTTTTTATTAATTTTTAAAATATAAACTGATATTTATAAACTAATCTATTATATCGGACACCAATATGGTGGGAACAACCTTCCAACTATGTACCATTAGTTGCTACATATATATTGGAATTCTATATATTTTAGGGTATTTTAATATCAATTTTCGTAATAATTGTGGATTGAAAATCATTCACTATATCTGTAAGTTAAATCGTATGACAAAATGGATATTCATGTTAAAAATTTTGGGTTTAGTTTTAATTCCCAATAATTTAGATAAGTTGGGCTTTATCATAAAACGAAGCCCAATTATTGGTTAATAAGGGCCTGAACTAAGAAACCCAACCTCAACCGTGGTCCCTTTTGTACCTCGAAAATTAATCCTTCCGCAACCACCCACCAAGTTACGGAGGTTACTCCCGTGAATCCGTTTATCGTTGAAAGCTTTTCCTTTCCTTTCCTTCTGTCATCCGACTGATTTTTCCCCATTTCTTTAGTTTCATATAATCAATCTCCCGGCATAGAAAAAGAAAAAAACAAAAGTAAGGACAGCAGGATAAAGGCTAGCAGAGTGTAACGGGGCCCGCAATTAGCAGCAACTGGAGCTTTAAGGTGGTTAGACGACGTGTAAGCCTGTACGGACATAGACCTCTCCAACCTAAGACATCACACGCAAAATTGGAACTTGGGTAACAACATAGAGAAAAGCGTAGAGCCAAAAGAGAAGCAGAGAAAAGAAAGAAAGAAAGAAAGGAAAAAGTCTCATCGTTCAACGCACAACCAACTCACGAACCTATAACACCACTGTACAGCCGAATCAGTGATGTGAGGAGATGGAAATGGCCAGTGCAGTATAGTTTTAGTGTATAGTATAGGACGCAGAGAATGACCAATTATTCAAAAGGTTCCAATTCCATCAGCCCTATCCACTGTGTGGGGATGGAAATGGCAAATCGCAAAAAGGAGCTAGGTAAATCATCTGGGTGTCGCATCGCACAAATACAGGTGAGGTTATTAAATAGGAGAAATGACGCATCGACAGATGTTAGCCACCACCCATCTCTTTTAACCCCAATGACGGGGCCCTATTTCACTCTCCCGAGCCCGGACTACAACGATGGCTCGGTTCGTACCATGTCCTACATTATTTTCCTTAATAATTCTGACTCTTACCGATAAATCTAAATATACTAAAATTAACATTATGGTGTTCTCATGTAACTTTTCTTTATCGCTATTCTTATAATTCCGATTCTAATTTCAATTCCGGTATTGTAATTGTAAATTAGGCTTTGATAATTTATAAATATCTTATCGTATGTCCCATCCGATCCCCACCGGGGGCATCATGGCAAAAAAAAAAAACACCAACCAAACCGACAACAGTGACAAAATTACACAGTTAGAAATAAATAAAAAGAAAATAAATGAAAGACATATTCTCTCTACTTCGCTTCATTCCGTTCTTTCTCTCTCTTGGAGGAGGAGAAAAAAAGAAAAAAAGAAAAGAAATGAAAGGCAATAAACAGCACATAATACACCACCAAATTCTGTTGCTCCCACTCCACAAATACATCTTCGTCCATCTCTCCTCACTTTCTGTCAATTACTACTGCTCCTCCTCTTTCTCCTGCTGCTGATCTTATTAGACTGTGGAGAAGAACGCACAACGCACAGAAAGCGAAGGGAGAAGCACGCAATGTTCGATCTTAACCTGAGTGCGGTTACTATTGGCTCCACGGAGACCGTGGCTAACAGCGGTGACAGTAGTAAGAAGACGAGGACGGAGGAGAAGGTTATTAGAGTTTCTGGGAGCAAGCAAATGGAGAGTTCAGGAAGCTTCAATAATTCCTCCTCCTCCGTCGTCGACACCGGCGACGAGGACTCCTGTTCCAAGGGAGACCTTCTTGGCTACTCTTTCGGTATCTTGACCTCGAAGGAAGGCGGGAGTAACTATAGCAGCAACGGAAGGAGAAACAGCCTGCGGCACGCTGCAGCGGATGATGTCCTCGTTGTCGATAATGGTAGCGGTGAGAGTGATAGTCGGACCATCCAGTTGTTCCCGGAGGGAAGCGGTGCTGGCATGGGGCAGTGGCTGGATCTCGGGGACTACGGTGGTGGGGGTGGTGTGGAGCAGAGGATCACGGCTCAAAAGCCGCAGCAGACGAAGAAGAGCCGACGTGGACCAAGGTCCCGGAGCTCGCAGTATCGGGGGGTTACGTTTTATCGGAGAACCGGGAGATGGGAATCGCATATTTGGTCAGTTAGTTATTTGCTTGAGTTGGTTAATAACATAAACACATTTAAGCTTGTTTGTTATGTACGTATTTATGCATATCTTACTATATGCCGTTTTCAATGTGTCTGGATTTATGTATTTTGTTGGTGCAGGGACTGCGGGAAACAAGTGTACTTGGGTAATCATTGGGCCTGTGATTCACTTAAATTGGTGTATTTAATGCTCAGCTTTTCCTTTTCCACTTTTGCTTCTTAGCAATTGGGAAAATTAATTGTTTATAATTTTTCGTGGTTGATTTATACAGGGGGATTTGATACTGCTCATGCTGCTGCCAGGTAAGATTGCGACAAATATTCAGATTGTACAATTTCTTAGTTTACGGGTTCTATGTGGTTCAGATTTTCGGTCTCATTGGGGTTTGAACAATTGTTTCTAGAGCATATGATCGAGCCGCAATCAAGTTTCGCGGGGTTGATGCTGATATTAACTTTAATGTTAGTGATTATGGGGAGGATATTAAGCAGGTGGGAAACTTGGCCGAAAATTGCAGCAATCGTATTAGGCCTCTTTTGCTTGGGGAATATGATTGGATGATATTGGTTTTTGATTTGATTTGCAGATGAGTAACTTCACTAAGGAAGAATTTGTGCATATTCTGCGTCGTCAGAGCACCGGTTTTTCAAGAGGTAGCTCAAAATACAGAGGAGTGACACTGCACAAATGTGGGCGATGGGAAGCTCGAATGGGGCAGTTTCTGGGCAAGAAGTAAGAAAAAAGTCAACAACCTGCATGGATTTTTGGAATTTAGGTTTTATTATCTAAATATGTTGTCTGTGTTGTTACTTTTTCGATAACCTTCACAAAATGCATATGAAACTGACAATCTTGCTCTAGAAATAGTGAAGTGAACTGAGAACCTGAAATGTATTGGCTCTTTGCACTAGCAGTTGCCAACGTGGTTATTCATTTGGTAGCATCCTTTTGCTTGGCTGCAGGTACATATATCTTGGGCTATTTGATAGTGAGATGGAAGCTGCAAGGTCCCAATGATCACAGATTGGATCTTTCTTGAACTAAATGTTTTGAGTTTGACTGTCAACCTGCTTTTCTTTTTCAATTGGGATGTTAACTTTATTTGGCTGCCAGGGCTTATGATAAGGCTGCCATAAAATGCAATGGGAGGGAAGCAGTGACCAACTTTGAACCTAGCAGTTACGAAGGCGAGATGCTATCAGAGGCCTCTAATGGTGGTAACTTATGTTGTTTGGGACTTGGATGGTATTTCTAGGGAAAATTCTTTACATTTGTCTTCTTGTAGCAATGTATAATGATTTATTTTTGCTACAGATCACAACCAGGATCTTGATCTGAACTTGGCCATTGCTCCCCCGGATATGCCTGATGGACAAAAAGTTAACTCCAACACAGGCGGTTTTCATTTCCAGAATCACATGGGCATGTTTATTGATGGAGGCCCTAGGGTAATATTGAGACAAAATTTTGATTTTCTTACAGTTAACAGTAGCTACGTTGTTTTTCTTGTCTATAGAATCCCCTCATCTGTATTGTTATTTTGTCTTGCTGACTTGCTAGTCTTAGATTTGCTCACCACATCAATCTCTTCCAGATTCCAAGCTCTGCTTCAACACCAATGAGGAATCAACCAGTGCATGGCCCACCAATGGCATCCGATCACCCTTCCTTGTGGGGTGGTTTAAATCCCAATTTCTTTCCCCTCTACAAGGTAGCGGACCTCCTTTCCTGCTAAATTTTTATCTAGCACTTCCTTTTTCCCGAGTGGCTTTGCTGTGGTCGGTTTCATTGATATAATATTTCGATAGATATTTGACGCCTATTGCCTTGCATTGTCGGAAACAAAATAGAAAAGCTCATCATTTTCTCATATATTCAATAGTGCTGATGGTTCCCTTAATATTTTGACTTTACATTGAGGCATGCAATGCTTATAGGAAGCTTTATTGAGAAATCCATCTGAGAAGTTCCGCAATTCGGTGTTTTTGCTGTCCAGAGTATTAGGGTTTTATGTGCCAAAATTGGCAATTTGGTATTATGAAAGTTACTGTTATTTTGATCAGTTTGTTACTACCATTAAGAGAGTTCGCATCATTTCCATCTAATGACTTGGTAGAGATACACTTCTATACCGAGATTATCTACAACGGTTTTGTTTTTCGTGTTAACAGGAAAGAGCATTAGAGAGGAGGACGGAAGCAGGTTTATTGCCAAAAAGGCAAATTCAAGGTTCCCCTGACGGGGCAAATATACTGCCTCTCTTCTCTACTGCAGCATCATCAGGATTCGGTTCTTCAACAATCACAGCACCTACAACAACTACAGTTCAACGTCATTTTCCAAGTTCAACATTTCTCCAACAACACCACCTTCCTCCATTTGCCAACTCCAACATCTCCAATTTCTTCTGTAGGAGCTGAAAGATCTAACCTCGCCGTATCCAATCCTTTTCAATTGTATAGAAAGGAGGCGGGTAGGCAGACAAATAAAAAGGCCAGTGAGTGTCGGTCAAAATTCTTGTTCAAATGCAACTTTGTATTAGGGATCACTATATTTCACATTCTTTCTTTTTTAAAGCTATTGTACTAAAACTCTGCCCTTTCCTGGCATGGGCAAATGGCCTTGATCATCTGTACCTTTTTTCTGTATCCTTTTGCTTACCATACGTTTGTTTCATCATCATATCATGTTTAGACCCATAGTATATAAAACTGCTAAGCTTCTATTCACGTATTGACATGGAGCTTTTATCTACGTTCTCAAGATCAAAACTGATTAAACATTTAGGAATTTTGGAATAAGACTCCTTTATTCATGTTTGATTAATATTTTAAAATTTTCGAATTTGCTGGATATATTTTTAATTATTATTTGCAATACAGTAAAAAAATTAGTTTTAAAATAAAAAAAACTTATGAATTTTAATTCTCTTTTACTATATAAATTTTTTATTTGAATTGCTTGATAAGTAAGTATTAAGAGGTATTAATCAAAGTAGGATTATAGGATGCCCAACCCGACTCCACCCACTTATATAGCTATCTATGTCCCCCATTCAAGTCGTTGCCGTATCCTAGGTTAAAAGGGTGCTATCACCTAGATTTAAGGGTGTCCATTATTTACCCTTTTTCGAACCCAAAAAGTATCATTTTTTTTAATTTAATAAGCTATTTCAAGAACCCTCGGATTTGGGGAATATTTATCCTTATACCACCTACACCATCTCTAAATCCGCACTTAAATATTTCTATACGATTGTGCCCTCTCATATTATTTTTAACTTTTCCCATTTTGTTTTTATTATTTTTTTAGGATAAAGCTAAATGCAATACCTATCTCGGTACATGACAAAATTGAATAATTGAGAAAGGGTGTTTCAACTTTACAGTTCTTCTCCACAGCCTTGGTGTGCCTTTTTAGCCAAGGTATTTTTCTCCGTCGAGGGAAGTAAATTCCGCATTTCTCGGCTTTCCTGAGAGGGTAGTACGCCTGTGCCTGTCACCGACATCATTCGAGTAACATGAAAAGAAAAAGAAAAAGAAGGCCCACAGCAAATCTTTTGCAAATATGAACAGTGGTAGCAGCAGAAGCACAAAGGCCACTAACTGCACATATATGACCTGATTGTTCCCAGGCTTTTGAGATAAAGCCATTGTGCATGTCTTTTTTTACTCTTCTCCGGATTCCACGACGCTCTCTCTCTCTCTTTTCCGCTCTCTCTGTATCTTAAGAACTCATGGACACGACAGTTGGCTTCCGCTTTGGCCCTGTTTCCTCGTCTGTTGTCTTGTCCTTCTTGTTTGTTGGGCTCTATGCTTTTATGGGACGGTGACGCTGCCTGATCACCGCCTAGTAAATATACCATTATTCAGTGCGCTCGATTCCCCAGATCCTGGAAAACCTTTGCAGTTCCCGGCTAGAGTATGCTCTACTTCCGCACTGCCTTCTGGCATGGCTTCAAGATTATAGTGTATTCTTTCTTTGAAAAAAAAGAAAAGACGGAGAGAATTAGATAAATCTGCTGGGTCCTAACTCGTAACCGACCAACAGTTCCACATAAAAAAATATTAATTCTTAATTTACTTTTGTTGAGAAATTCCATAAGGAAATTTAAGATATGGTTGGTCTCATAATTAATAATTCCCTATCTCCTTTTCTCCGCTGAAATAGATCAGAGGAAAGCTGGATCTTAGCTTTCTATTATGGAAAATTTTCAGTCATATCTGACGCTAGGAAGTACCTTAATTAAACTCAATCAAACCACACCTATGGCCTACCTCATATACATAAATGCATGGCATTACTTGATCAACCTTTTTAGACCCAAGTATATATATACACCTTGCTCGATTTCAACCCTACCTCAAATAGACCCACCCTATATTTATATATGGACACTTCACCATCGCATTTATTGATCATACACATCATAGCATCTTCAATTAACCAGCCCACCACAGCTTCTGACCTTTCTATCAGCTATAGCTAAGTACCATCGACCAAACTGTAAGATTTTTACATCTAGGGCATCATCAATAATAGTAATATTCCTTGAATCGATGGAGGCCTATGTGTCAACTGTGTCCATTATCTTCTCGTTGCTCTTCAACCTTTTTTATCAGTACGTCATTTGCGTAACCTTTCGTTTTAGAGCTGAAGAGTGGTAGCAATTCTCCTTTTTCTGACCCTACGCGTGGTCCGGCCTCTAAATAAGCAACCCAGGGGCAGGTAGGGTTGGTAAGCGTTGCGAAGGAAGATGAACGCAGCCTGGATTTAGGGCCTTTCTCTGTTCAATGCACTGAACATATATAATGCAAAACTATTATCAACTGGTTTAAAGAGCTGTTCGATGTAGGGTTTTTATCAATGAGCTAGCTAGGATGAGTAGGCCTGGCCAACCTCCTAGGATGATGGGTCACTGTCCAAAGCCAGCATGCATGCATTTCACTGTATTTCAGTACCTGTTGCACGTTGTATCTTTAAGGCAAACAGGATTTCTTGCCCAATAATGGCTAGAATTTAACCCAGATGATACAAATAAGAAAGCGCTAATCCTACACGTTTCAACCAAAAGTTGAACGTAGTACATGGGTAATTCTTGAGTCTACACGTACGTTTGGTTGCGCTACCGAAGGAAACCACTGTTCCCTGTCCCGCCAGCAGGATTAACAGTGATGAGTTGATGCATGCATGCACTCACTTTGAATTAACGTTTCTGCAATTGCTTCTATAGATCCAAGAAATTAACAGTACCATCCTCATGCGGTATACATGGTATCCACTGTGTTTAAATGATTAGTGTTTCTGGAGTCCTTGCGTAGTGCATGTAATAGTGTGAGACTTCATGTTGTTTACACAGATTGGGCAACTTTCGTGGAAAAACCAGCAGAAGATTTCATGTTCACAGACAAATCATGAGCCGAGTGGACATGACGAGGGTTGTTAGGAGAACACTTTTAAGATTGCTTTTAACTGGTGTTTGGTTGTTCTTGCAGAAACAAATATATATAAAAGCTGAGATCAATATTATTTATTTCTGTTTTTTTTTTCATAACTCTCGTAAACACGTGTCAAATTGTTATCACGACAGAGGAGGACCAGGCTTATAATTATATATACAGCCAGTGAAGTTCGTAACGGGAGAAATAAAATTATGAAATAAGATTAAACAATTTAAGTGGGCCCTTAGATTTTCTAAGCCTGGCATGAACAGTTTTGGATTACGTGCTGGGCTTAGAAAACATGTACACAAAATTAAATGAGTCAGTAATATTACAGACTAACCTACGCGTCGTCTGTGGATTAAAATAGGTGGGGGGATGGAATGGATACGGAACGATAATAGGATGGAGACATGTGTATAAATAAATTAACCTAACTGGTGATGAAACAGATATAGTCATATGTTTGCAATTCTTGCAGTTATATATATATTTTAAAATATAACATAATAATTTTTTATTAATGATTATAATATAAGGGAAATGATTTTTTTAAAAAAAATATATTTGTCAAAATAAATATGCATGGTTAATGTGGCTTCTGATGGTAAATGTTCGAATGCCCTTGTTTAAACCGAAAAGAAAGGCATTCCCATTGAAAATAATATCTAAATCATCTTATCCATGATTTTTTAAGCATAGAATTTAGTTTAGATAAAGATTCTACGGCTTATTTACACCTGAGAAAGCATGTCAGAAGTGTTCAAGAAACCTTAAAGGATCTATTACATGTACAATAATACTATCATCAAACACTTCCGATGTAGGAATTTGATTAATTTGGTATTTACCTGACATTCTGTTAATTAGTTCCTTGAGATTTAGTTACTGCGGCTGCTGCAAAAGCATTAGGACCCATCCTCAGGATTAAATTAGTCCGAACGACCATTAGCAGATCGCTAAATGACGAAAAAATATAGAACCTTATCCAAATAAATGACGGAAAATAAATAAGCTTGATTAGAGAGTAATCAAGCATGTTTATGCAGTAGATAAGCTTAATCAATTCGTTATTTTCTGAAAAAAACCAAGTACATCTCCATCAGAACAACCTTCCATCCCACAGGAAATGAGGGATTTAACTTAATTTCATTTTCGTCTTCAATAATTGAACTTTACTAAATATAATTTAAGAATATATACAGTTGATATGAAATTTTAATATTCTTTTTATTTGAAATTTAAAATAATTAAAAATTTCAGATTCGACTCTCATCATCAATAACTATTTTAATTATTTTATAATAAAATCCTTAAAAAGGTTATTAAAGTGCATCAATTTCAGTTAGACCAATTTGAATCAGTTGATCTGGTTTGATTCTCATAACCGAAAAAATATTCTATATATATATATATATATGTATGACAGTCAGAAAATTGATGGAATACACATTCATCCAGACGAATGAATAAAGCATCAAGTCGTCAAGTACCAAGTGGGTTAGAAAGAGCCATGTGCTCCTCTGAGCTCGAACCAGTTTTTGTCAAAATAATCAACTTGCTCACAGCCATAAGACTTTCCAACTGTAGGAAGGACAAAACATGCAACCCGCCAGCTATTGCTAACGATTAAATGTGCACAAATTTCAAGAGCCTTCACTGCAACTGAAAGTAATCTTCAATGGGTGTATTTGGCTGGGCAGCGATGCTCAATTTGGAGCAGAAAATCCTGGCTAGGAATGAGTTGGAGGATAGATGACAGTAACAAGTATTTGCAGGAGACCTGAGAAATATAATAAAAATATCTTATTAATTATGTCTTTTTATTTATATTTGTTAAAATTCAAATTATATATTTAAAATATTTAGATATAAAGAAAACAGGGACCGAGTTCCATTGGTTATGGGTTTTCCATTTGGGCTGACGAATATCCAAGCCCGAGTTGCTAGTTCCCAAAAGCGCATAGTGCAAATAACTGGACTGATGTGGGCTACGGCATTAGAAGTCCATAGAGTTTTTGGATATGCTAGTTTGGGCCGAAATCTTCAACATACTAACCTTTCCCAAGTGGTCGTATCAAGAATTACAAGGTAACGGCTCTTAGTCCTGAACAACGTTTGTAGTGTACTTTCTATGACTTATCGTAATATTTTCATGATTATATTTTAAAAAATTTATATATAATTAATTTAAGATGATATATTTATCTGTTACTAGTTGATTTTATGCAATGGTCAAATAAAAAAATTGTATATTAAATTATATATACAGAAACAATTATAATTATTGATATATTTAGATTGTTATAAGTAATAATCTATGATTCAGCAGAAGAAACAAAGATTGGGGACAAAGTTTGTTGTCTTAATCTACTCATTGACAATAGAAGAGAGTACACGTAAGGGTGGAGAATACTATATTAATTCATTTATTTTAACACTCCACTACAAAATAACCGTGCAGAAAAAAGAAAAGGAATGGACACCTGACAGAAGCATGTCCAAATATGCTTCATGCTAAAAATATTCTTGGACGATTATGGGTCGAAACAATAAGGACAATTAATTATGTTTGTGATCAATAAACTTTCTATTCAGATTTCCATACCATAACCCATTGCGGTCCTGTATGACCCTGCCATCTTTAGGCCCCAAGATTCTCAACTAAACAATCCAAGAGGTAGTAATTATTATTTCAATAATAATTTTAAAAATATATAATTATGTAAATTTAGTTTGAGTTGTTTAAGTAAAACAACACCGGGTATATATACAAACAGGGCCATGTGGTCAAGCCATATGCATCTGCAATTATGTGACTGACCCCATAGAGTTATAGAGAAGAGTGTGGAATAGTTAAAAGGAGACATGTTTCTAGACATCTCTAGTGGATAATATCCCTGTTTAACAAAATCATCATTAGCTGTAGTAAAAGCCATGTCTGTGCTTATACGACGACGAATATCAGAAGGCCATGCCTCCCGACGTGGCTATACATGTATGGCTCATCTAGAGACAGCGGATTACAGAAGACAGAAATCCAACGACCCAAAACGAATACCAGAACCTTCCTCCCATGTTTCTTAACTTTCTGTACGGCTGCTTCCTGCTCATCTGTATTGCCATTGATTATAAATTTATAACCCAAATTCATTTCCCTTCGCATCGCTTAATTACACCTCTAAAGCTCAAGTAACGAGTTTTGTATAGAAAAGGTCCTTTATCGTTACTCCTCTAGTGCCTGCCGTTGCGCATTTGGGTTTTCAAGATCATTGTTTCCAAGTTTTATTTTGGGGTATAATTAGAATTGCAGCTGAGAAGCCTATATATTTTTCTCGTTAATGGGTGTAATCTTACTATCAATCCTCTGAATATGGCATGTAAATTATAGGTACAAGGTAAATATGGGAAAGTCCTACCCAAAAGTGAGCGAGGAGTACCAGCAAGCAGTGGTGAAAAGCAAGAGGAAGCTTAGAGGACACATTGCAGAAAAGCGCTGCGCTCCTCTCATCCTCAGATTGGCGTATGACACCTCTTTCGCTCTCTCTGCTTTGATATTTCCATTGTGTCTACCGGATATGTTTGGTTTTCCAGGAGTTCATCTTTTATGCATATACTATATATATGGTTTACGTACTTGTTTGTGGTCGAACTTATGTAGGTGGCACTCTGCCGGCACTTATGACGTGAAAACCAAAACAGGAGGGCCATTTGGGACGATTAAGCATCCGGATGAGCTTGCGCACCAGGCAAACAGTGGACTGGATATTGCTGTCAGGCTTTTGGAGCCGATCAAGGAGAAATTTCCAATCTTATCCTACGCCGACTTCTATCAGGCACCTTACTGTTGAGCTTAAATATAATTTAGAACTAGTTCGTCATTCGAGTCATCAGCTTATTTTCTGTTTTGGTTGTCACAGTTGGCTGGAGTTGTTGCTGTTGAAATTACAGGAGGGCCTGAGATTCCTTTTCATCCAGGGAGACCTGTTAGTGATTGATTTAACTCCTTGATACTTGGCTGTTGCTTTCCTCTCTTATTGTTGAAGTTATAGTCCCAAACACAGAGCATTTTTAATGGGTTGAGACAATTCTTATAGATATATCACATAAACTAGTAATTTTGCATGAGGTGTTCTTTAGTTGCCAATTTCAACGATTGGAAAATGCTTAAAACCAGTTGAAGTGACTATTCATCTGCTTATTTGATTGCCATCTAACGCTTAAATTTTTGGGATCTTGCTCTGAAGAATTATTCAACCTTTTCTTGAGAAGACATTTATTTGTGCTGTACCATTTTCAGGACAAAACTGATCCGCCCCCAGAAGGTCGCTTACCTGATGCAACAAAAGGTTTGATTGTATCAACGTAGACCAGAGTTAGTTTATCCTAACATTGTGCCAAATGGAGCTCACTGATCCTGTTTTGTGATACTCCAGGTTCGGATCATCTGCGGGATGTGTTTGGACATATGGGTCTGAGTGACAAAGATATTGTCGCCCTGTCTGGTGGTCACACACTGGTATTTTTGCACTTCATGGTCTTACAAACTATATATAATTGTAGAGACTTCTGAGTAGAGGATAGAAGATTTTCTTTATACTCAATTGATCTATCAATGTTCCATTTACAGGGCAGATGCCATAAGGAACGTTCAGGATTTGAAGGGCCCTGGACTGCCAATCCTCTCATTTTTGATAACTCCTACTTTAAGTAAGATCATTTATCCGGTTCTTTTCCCTGAACTCACATTCACCTATCCAA
Source organism: Passiflora organensis (assembly GCA_019739055.1). Classification (NCBI taxonomy): domain Eukaryota; kingdom Viridiplantae; phylum Streptophyta; class Magnoliopsida; order Malpighiales; family Passifloraceae; genus Passiflora; species Passiflora organensis. The sequence continues at coordinate 10,117,437 of JAEPBF010000009.1, forward strand.
TTTTACTTGCTATACATCGTATCCCTATTGACAATCCCTGTCAACAAACGATTAACCAATGGAAACGGGTCCTGCTATTCAGGGAACTGCTCAGTGGAGAGAAAGATGGTCTTATCCAGCTGCCATCTGATAAGGCCCTTTTGGAGGATCCAGTCTTCCGACCGCTAGTAGAGAAATATGCTGCAGTATCTACTCCATATCCCTTTTATTTTTAGTTTTCTTCTACCTATGTGTGTTTATATACATACTAAAATGAGGGAAACCCCATCATTTGTTGGGTGATGGCCTTGTTTCAGGATGAAGATGCTTTCTTTGATGATTATACTGAGGCACACTTGAAGCTTTCGGAGCTTGGGTAAGCGATAAACAAGCAAACCAGAGACTACAAGCCACCATTGTTATTGTTTCTGCTAATAGTTTAATGGAACCATACCATTTGCTAACTATTTTCCAGATTTGCGGACGCCTGAGTGAGGAACTGGAGAGAAGCTTGTGGGTGGCTGCTCTGTTGCATAGTAGACTTTCTTCTCTGTTTTAATTAAGATAAGAGTGAAAAATAGCCGGGTTTGCGTGAAGTTGCGGTGTGGTTTTTTTTTCTTGTAAAGCATGAAGTCAGACACTGGAAAAATAAATAATAGAAAAAAAGATATGTATAATATATTGGAGAAATTTTTTTTCTTTAATTTGTTTATTTGGAAGTGCCCGTATTCATTTATAACATTCTTAAATATTGTTATATTAAAAAGTTATGTCATCAAATTTTATCAGAAAATGATAGATTATTAATAATAAATAAAAATTTAGTAAGAATTATTAGTTTACGGATCGGTCACGAAACCAACGCACCCAGCTGGACTATTAAAGATGTGTTAAAATCTTATTAGTCTAACAGCATAACTAATAGATTAATCCATCCAAATTTTAATTATATAAATAATTGTTAAACGTCAATAGAATCATAACGAACATAACTAACATCAGCTTCCGAAATAATAATTGTTTTCCGAGTTTGATATAAGAAAAAAAAAAATCCTCTTGTTGTTAAAGGAATATCTAAGTTGTTAAAGGAATATCTTCTTCGTATAGCGTGTGTGAAAAATAAATCCTCAATTCTTTCATCAGTGTAGGGAAAAAGCAACAAAGCCAACCGTCCTAAATGGAGGGAGAAAATTTCATTATGTGAAAGCTAAACCCCAAAATTAAGAAAAAAAGTAAAGAGTTAGGCCTTTTTAACAGATATACCAAACCCATTCCCTTAAAAAGTGCAGGGCCGAACTCGTCTGTTTTGTTTTGGTCGACACATACGCATAAAATATGCATAAAACACAGACTAAACGACGCCGTGGAGGAGTAAAGGTTACCCACCAAATCGCAAAGCAAACCGGAGACTTTAATGACACGTGGTCAAGTTGGATAGCCGAAGCTTCATCCCGAAGAACTGCAGCACAGTCGCATTAAATAAGCGCCCCGCAAGTCCAAAGAAACAGAAGAAAAAAGCCAGTAAAAGAGAAAAAAAAAAAGGAAGAGCCAACGGTGTTGATATTAGGTGAACCTCATCCTTCTCTCATCTCAGACGTCTCCTTTCTCCTCTATTCTCCAGCGTCCGATCCACCCCCCTCACTTCCAATACCTCCCTTTCTTCCCTCTCGCGCCATTTCTCGTTTTTATTATTTTTCAAAAAGGTACGCTTTCATAATCATAACTAGTAACACTCACTAACACGCCTACAAACACATACACGTAGGGAGAGTCCCTTCTCTCGCTCCCTCCCCCTTTTTGCACTTAGTTTTCCGTTTGGATTAAGGATGTTAGTCCTGATGATGTGTGGTTGTTGGTGGTGGGGTGAGCTAGGGTTTCGATGGCGGCAGAGTTACCGACGAGTCCAGGCGGAGGAAGCGAAGAGAGCGACGACGACCTGAGAATCTGGGAACAGGACGGGTTCCTTCCGATTCCCAACATTAGCCGGATCATGAAGAAGGCGCTTCCGGCTGATGGCAAGATCACCGAGGAAGCTAAGGAGACCGTTCAGGAGTGCGTCAACAAGTTCATCAGCTTCCTCACCAGCGAGTGAGATTTGATTGGTTTTGTTTATTTATACTGTACTGATGGTTTGTCTGCTTGTTAGTTTCCGTCGATTTGGTGTATGTTGATTATTTGGTTGGTTGATGTTTTTAGAGCGAATGGTATGTGCCAGAGAGAAAACAGGATTGCAATTAACGGTTGTGATTTGCTGCGCGCTGTGACGAGGTTAGGGTTTAAGGATTATATCAAGCCTCTTATGATTTACCTCGCTCGATACAGAAAGGTGGTTTATTTTAACCGTTTTAATCATTTCTCTCTAGAATTCCCTCGTTTTGTGTTTGATTATTGGGTTTTCTCGTGTCCAATTTCCTTAAATTTGAGATTATATTTTTTTTAATGAAAATAAGACTATATGTTTGAGGTGACTGATTGATTGTTTTGTTGGTGGTGTTTCGTTCTTGGACGATTGATGCAGATGAAGGTGTGCTGATGATCTCATCCTTTACTATTTCTTTTAGATTTGTGTACTTCATTGCATTGATTATGATATCCATTCATAGCGTGATACTATGGGATCGGCAAAAGATGGAGATGCATCTGCGAAAAAGGATGTTCATTCGAACCCAAACATGCAGGTGATTTGAAGATTATCGTTTGAATTATGCAGCGGCGCTGCGTTTTTTTTATTTGTTGTTAATTTGGATTCAAAGTTATGTACTCTCATGCTACATTGTTGACGTATCCCGCAATCAAAGAAACGAAATAAGAGGGATTGCATATACAAGTAACGGTTCTTATTCCTGATCAATGTTGTTATTATTGACCGTGTGCATGATGTAGTCTTTATAGTGTGTAGGAAATGACATAGTTTTTTTTGAATAATTGTACACATTGAATATAAATTATTCAAAGATTAAAACTGAAATAATAAAAGCTGAAATATTAATTCTAATTAACAGTTTTTATTTCTTTGTTTTGTAACCACCCATTAACTCTTTTAATTATATTTGTCAGCTTTTATTATTTTGTTTTTTGTAACCTTCATGCTCAAGACTATATATATATCTTGTTTGTTCATTTGTAAAAACACAACTTTCTTACACTACTCTCTTATTCTTACATTCTAGATTTTCTTTGAGCTTAGCAAATTCTGGGCAATTGTTGTAGTCATTTGGTTCCAAGTGCACTTCCCACTAGTGCAAGTGAGAGGTGTGCTACTGTGTTAACATTGGGAAGCAACGACCTTTAGATTGCACCAAGGTCTAGTCGAATTTTGCTTTCAAGGCAGTGGATTTAACCCACGGCACAGTTTTTCTTGAAAAATCTTATTCGCTATTTTATATATATATTTTCTTTCTTCACAACTACATTTTGAAAGCAAAATTATTTCCTTCAAACACAAACCATGTCTATCAATATATCCAAAACTTTACCCGATCTCTCCAAATTGGAGCCACTTGATGAATCCAATTATAAAAGATGGTCTCAAAAATTGCTCATCTTCTTTGAGCAATTAGAAGTTGATCACGTGTTGTTCGCTGCAATACTGTCCAATAAAGAAGGATCTTCTAATGATGAAGCGATAGCCAAATTCGAGAAAGACAACAAAATCGTGAGAGGTCATCTACTCAATCATATGAATAATTCTCTTTTTGATTTATTCATAAGTCAAGGATATGCCAAAGATATATGGGATATATTAGAAAAAAGATATGGTGCTGATGATGCTGGAAAAAGAAAATATGTTGTGGGTAAATGGGTACAATTCAACATGGTGGATGACAAACCAATTATGGATCAAGTACATGAGTATGAAAATATGGTGACTGACATTCTTAATGAAGGTATGAAACTGTGTGAAACATTACAAGCTAATGTTTTACTGGAAAAGTTTTCACCATCTTGGAGTGACTATCGAAATCATTTGAAGCACAAAAAGAAGGATATGTCTCTCCAAGAGCTTATCAGTCATATGAGAACGGAAGAAGCCAATCGTCTCAAAGATAAGCAAAATTCTATCTCTACTATTTCTGTTAAAGCTAATCTAGTTGAATCTACTGGTGCTTCTAAAGATAGGTTCAATAACAAAGGGAAAGGATTCCAAAGAGGAGAACGTCCAAGGAAGTCAATTTATTTTAAGAGTGGTCACAACCAAATTATCAAGAAGAAGGTGGTTTGCTATGTTTGTGGCAATCCAGGTCATAAAGCATATCAATGCAAACAAAGGAAGAATCATGGTGGAATGTACCAAAAGACATATGCACAACCTAATCAACATCCTAATCCTCAAGTTAACCTTGCAGAAACAGAAGAGATCATTGCTGCTGTGGTGGTAGAAGCAAACTTGGTGGAAAACAGAACTGATTGGGTGTTGGACACTGGCGCATCCAAGCACTACTGTGCAAATAAAGAATTATTTCATAATTTTGAAGAAGTGGCTGATGGTGAGCATGTCTACATGGCCAATTCCACTACTGCCGGGGTACTTGGTAAAGGAACAATCTTTCTCAAACTTACCTCAGGAAAAATTATAGCTTTAAATAATGTGCTCTATGTTCCTTCTTTGCGTAGGAATTTAGTTTCTGGGGGTCTACTTCTAAAAGCTGGTTTAAAAATTGTTTTTGAAGCTAATATGGTTGTGATTTCAAAAAATGGAAATTTCGTGGGAAAAGGGTATCTAGCTGATGGACATTTTATGTTGACACTTATTCTCCAGTAACTAAAATAGCTACTATAAGATATCTTATAGGAATTGCAGCTATTAATAATCTTGTGGTTCATCAAATGGATGTAAAAACAGCCTTTTTAAATGGTGATTTAGAAGAAGAAATCTACATGGAACAACCTGAAGGATGTGTGATTGTAGGCCAAGAAAATAAGGTATGTAAACTTAAAAAATCTCTTTATGGTCTTAAACAAGCACCTAAGCAATGGTATGAAAAGTTTGATAAAACGTTAGTGAATAATGGTTTTATTGTGAGTGAATCTGATACATGTGTTTATTCAAAAAAGTATGAGTCTGAATGTGTTATTATCTGTCTTTATGTGGATGACATGCTTATCTTTGGAACCAATGAAAATGTGATTGACAAAACAAAAAAAAAAATTTGTCCTCTAAATTTGACATGAAAGATTTAGGAGAGGCTGATGTAATTCTTGGAATTAAATTAAAGAAAACAAATAATGGTTTTTCTTTATCTCAATCACATTATGTGGAGAAAATATTGAAAAAATTTAATAGTTATGATGTTATTCCTGTAAGGACACCTTATGATTCAAGTATAGCACTTAAGAAAAATTATGGTGATAGTGTATCACAAGAACAATATGCAAAAATCATAGGAAGTGTTATGTATCTCATGAATTGTACTCGACCTGACATTGCTTATGCTGTAAGTAGGCTAAGTCGCTATACTCATAATCCTAGTAAAGAACATTGGAATGCACTTCATCGACTTCTAAGATATTTAAAAGGAACCATGAATTTGAGTTTGCATTTTTCTAAATTTCCTGCGGTTTTAGAAGGATATTGTGATGCAAATTGGGTGACCGATAACGATGAAATTAGTTCTACTAGTGGTTATGTTTTTCTTTAGGAGGAGGTGCTATATCGTGGAAGTCGTCTAAACAGACTTGTATAGACCGTTCCACCATGGAATCTGAATTTATTGCGTTTGAGTTGGCAGGTCAAGAAGCCAAATGGCTGAGAAATCTATTAGCAGATATTCCATTGTGGAAAAAAATTTAGTGCCTGTTTTTCTACATTGTGATTCCCAGGCTGCCATTGGAATTGCCAAGAATAATGTGTATAATGGTAAGAGAAGGCACATCCGTATAAGGCATAGTACGGTGAAGCAATTATTGAAAAATAGAGTAATTTCTCTAGATTATGTTAAATCTGAAAGAAACTTGGCAGATCCTCTTACTAAAGGATTAACGAGGAAGATTGTTTTTGAGTCTTCAAGAGGAATGGGTCTTAAGCCCATAGATTGAGCTCTAAGCTCTTATTTGTTCCATAGCCCAATTCTTTGGATGGTCCTTACAAATTATAGACTTGATGGATATTTTAATCCATAGCCTTTAGTGGTGGTCTAGAAGGACTTGATGGATTTTTTGAGCTATGTGAAGCTCTTGAATGTTTTATAGCCCTTTATGAAGGGTGGTCTAAATTTTAGACTTGATAAAACATCCGATATGAGTGTATAGGTGGGCCGCCTATTATGAAAGAAATAGATGAAACTTTCTAGAGCACTCATGGAAAAGACCAAGGTATGAGCATGACCATTATTTTCATATCGCGGAACCAATCTACAGTAAAGGTATAATATGTGTTGTGGAGCTTATTCAATATATAATCAGTAAAAGTTCAAAAGACACTGATTCTTACTTTTATTGATTAAGTTGTTACTTCACTTCACTATGCAACAATTCAATCAAAAGATATTGTTGTTTAAGTATATAAACCTTTCCTTTGCCCAAAATATTTTATTAAACATGTCATTTGTGGGGGATTGTAGGAAATGACATAGTTTTTGTTTGAATAATTGTACACATTGAATATAAATTATTCAAAGATTAAAACTGAAATAATAAAAGCTGAAATGTTAATTCTAATTAACAGCTTTTATTTCTTTGTTTTGTAACCACCCATTAACTCTTTTAATTATATTTATCAGCTTTTATTATTTTGTTTTTGTAACCTTCATGCTCAAGACTATATATATATCTTGTTTGTTCATTTGTAAAAACATAACTTTCTTACACTACTCTCTTATTCTTACATTCCAGATTTTCTTTGAGCTTAGCAAATTCTGGGCAATTGTTGTAGTCATTTGGTTCCAAGTGCACTTCCCACTAGTGCAAGTGAGAGGTGTGCTACTGTGTTAACCTTGGGAAGCAACGACCTTTAGATTGCACCAAGGTCTAGTCGAATTTTGCTTTCAAGGCAGTGGATTTAACCCACGACACAGTTTTTCTTGAAAAATCTTATTCGCTATTTTATATATATATTTTCTTTCTTCACAACTACATAGTGTATTTTATTTTCATTATTATTTTTTTAACTTTTATATATAATTAATTTAAGATAATATATTTATATGTTAATTAACTTGTGATTTATTTGACATTGTTGAAGATATTGCCATATATCCAGTTTAGAGGGAATTTGATGATTTTGAATGTCATCTAATTTGTTTTGGTGATGAGACATATAGTTGGTGTAAAAAAGACACAGCTATGCTGTCAATCGTCCTCTATATCCAAACCATAACTTGTCTAAAATATTGAGATTTTAATATTATTAATTATGATTAAATGGATTAGAAGTGTCATTTCATTAGTAAAATAAAAACTTTAATAAATATAATATTTTTATTTCAAAAATTCTAAATTATAATTCAACTTATAGAATATCTAGAATCTATCAAGAAAAAAAACAAATAAAGGATGCATTAGAAAGGCATGTAGAAAAAAAGTAATTTAATTAAATAAAAATATCGCAATTTCTAAAATATAAACAAAGAAAATTTAGAAAAGATAGTCAGTCAAAAAAAATTTCCAAAAGGCAAAAAAGCCCATTGGAATAAAAAAAAGTAATCAAATCCATCCAACTCAAACGGCAATTGAGGTTTTGTTCGAAAAATACGAGAAGAGTACCACGTAAATCTATGGTGCTCTCGTACTCTTATAGATAATTTATGATACTGACGTCAACAAGATGTTGGTATTTTAAACAAAATTGGCTTTGGAAATTCGACATTTTTTAAATTACCATAGATTTATCCAAGAATACCTCAAAAAGTTTCAGATTCTTCTATAATGAAGGATGCCATGTTGGTGATTTCAATGCCTCTACCTCCACTCCGTGGTGTTTAATCGGTGATTTCAATGCTGTGTTGGCAGCATCAGAAAAAAGGGGAGGCTCTTCTTCTACTCCTGTGGGCACTCGTGATTTTATTTCTTTTATATCTGATACTGCTCTCATTGATATGGATTTTGCAGGCCCCAGGTTCACTTGGTTTCGAGGGTCGATCAAAGAACGGCTCGACCGAGCTTTGTGTAATATGGTGTGGCGTCAAGCATTTCCTGAGTCATATGTGCAGCACCTGCCAAGAATAAAGTCGGACCACCGACCGATCATTATGTCCACCAATCCGGATGCCTGTGCAGGGAGTATTAAACCTTTCCGCTTCCAAGTGGCTTGGCTTACACAACCTGAGTTTTCTGATTTTTTAAAATCCTCTTGGCCTCCCGAAGAGAACTGGTCTAATGCATACTCTAGTTTTGTTTCAGATGTGGTACTTTGGAACAGGAATGTGTTTGGAAATATTTTCCGGAGGAAGAGTATGTTGAAGAAACAGATGGTTAACATTGAAACTGTGCTCGGGAAGAGAGACTCACACGTGTTGGATGAGAAACTCCGAATACTGAAAAAAGAATTCGAAGACACCCTCCTCCAGGAGGAAATCCTTTGGTTTCAGAAATCCAAATCAAAATGGATTAGTTTTGGAGATAGAAATACGCATTTCTTTCATACTTCCACAATTATTAGATGCGGGGCTAATAAAATTTCAATGTTGCAGGGTGCGGATGGGGGTTGGATTTCTGATGATCTACGGCTTCAGGAGATGGCTGTAAGTTATTTCCGAAATTTATATTCCGATGACACTGACACGCTCTCTTCTCTATTCACATCGCAGGGTTTCAAGAAGGTATCAATTGACACAAATAACCATCTCCTTTGTGATGCAAGCAATGATGAGATACTCAAGATAGTCAAGAGCATGGGCAGCTTCAAAGCGCCAGGTGTCGATGGTCTACAACCAATCTTCTTTCAGAGTCAATGGGACCACGTGGGTCATACTGTCTGCCAAGTTATCTCGAACTTCATCTCTACTGGCTTCATGGATCGAGCACTTAATGAAACTCTCCTTGTCCTAATTCCAAAAATTAGGAATCCGGTTTGCTTATCTAATTTTCGTCCTATTAGCTTGTGTAATGTCCTTTATAAGATTATTACCAAAATTTTTGCAAATCGGTTGAGACCTATCCTAAACTCTCTTGTGGCTGACACACAGTCTAGCTTTGTTATAGGTAGAAACATATCTGACAATATTTTGATTGTGCAGGAAGTGATTCATTCAATGAGAAGAAAGACCGGTCGTGTAGGCTGGATGGCATTAAAGATTGATTTGGAAAAAGCCTATGATCGAGTCAATTGGGACTTTATTGAGAATACTTTATTGCATACTGGCCTTAGTTGTACCTTTATTGACAGAATTATGTCTTGTGTGCGTAGTTCAACAGTGAAACTACTCTGGAATGGTGCGACAACTGATGGTTTTGTCCCATCCAGGGGGTTGAGGCAAGGAGATCCCATATCTCCCTACCTCTTCGTCCTTTGTATGGAACGTCTGAACCACCTAATCTGTGATAGACTTCAGAGCAAGAGCTGGGCTCCCATTAGGCTTAGTAAGTCTGGCCCTCCTCTTTCCCATTTATTCTTTGCTGATGACCTGTTCTTATTTGCAGAGGCTTCCATAGAGCAGGCTCGGGTGATCCAGGATGTCCTTCACACTTTCTGTAGTAGTTCGGGACAGCGTGTGAGCATAGAAAAAACCAGGATTTACTTCTCAAAGAATGTCAGTCCTCGCAGGGCTCAGGATATTAGTTCCTTCTTTGGCTTTAGTGTTACGAAGGACCTTGGTCGGTACCTGGGTACCCCGCTCATACATGGTCGGAAATCGAGATCTCTATATGATGACTTGGTGAACCGGGGTCGTATGAAACTGACAGGCTGGAAAGCCAAGAGTCTCGCTCTCTCAGGGCGAATTACCTTGGCGAGATCTGTCCTGCAGGCTATCCCTTTCCACACTATGCAAACCACTATGTTGCCACAGAAAATTCTCTCCGAGCTGGATAAGATCACAAGAGACTTCATTTGGGGCACTTCAAGTGACAAGAAGAAGTTGCATCTGCTAAGTTGGGATACTATCTGCTCTCCAAAGAACACAGGTGGGTTAGGTATGTACTCGGCTAATCAGTTGAACAAGGCATGTATGTTGAAACTTGCCTGGCGTATCAGAACAGAGTGTGACAGCCTTTGGGCAAGAGTGATCCTAAACAAGTATGCTTGGCCCGTTTCTTCTCTTATTGAACCTATGGCTAAGTCATATCATTCGAACACTTGGAGAGCTATTTGTGCTCACTGGTCAGTTGTCAATCAGCATTCTACTTGGAACCTTGGCAATGGTAGAAGCGTGAGGTTTTGGGAGGATCCCTGGATTCCACAACTTGGCCCCTTGGTTCATCATACCTCCAGAGAGGTTCCACCTTCGTTCTGTGGTCGCCCGATGTTCTTCTTTGTCACGGAGGCAGGTAGTTGGGATTGGACTAAGATACAAGAGTTTTTGCCGTCCCATGCTTGCTCAACAATTGCAGAAGTTTCCCCTCCAGGCCCTAGTGACCACCCTGACACTCTGGTTTGGAACCTTTCTCCTAGTGGTACTTTTACTCTTAAGACTGCTTTGTCTATTGATTATGCAGATTTGCAACCCCAAGATAGACTGTGGGACCGTATTTGGAAGCTGAAAGCACCGGAACGGGTGAGATCTTTCCTTTGGCTTGCAGCTCATGATAGATTACCTACTTGTGTCCATTGTAAAAAATGCCACATAATTGCATCCGATATTTGTTTAAGGTGCCAGGATAGCGAAGAGACAACTTTGCATGCTTTGAGGGATTGCAGCTACGCTAATTCCATTTGGTCCCAACTGTTACCCCAGGGAGGCCCTACCCATTTCTTTTCTCAGTCCCTACATGATTGGATTATGTTTAATGTGTCTGGCCCTAACAATTGTGCTAATGGCCCTTCGTGGCCCCTTATTTTTGTTGTGGCAGCCTGGCTAATATGGAGGTGGCGAAATGAAGCGGTGTTTCAAAAAAAACCAGCGTATATTAGTACACAGGTCCAGTCGATTCTACACACTGCCAAGGAATTCTGGTTTGCAGCTACGACATTGGCAAGGTCAAATCTTATCAAAGGCCATCAGGAAGATCGATGGGTTCGTTGGATCCCACCAATTCAGGGACTCTTCAGGTAATTGGGTAATGGGCTACACTCAAATCTGGGAGGGCCACAACGTTTGGGAAGCAGAACTTATAGCAGTCATTAATGGCCTCAGATTTGCAATCCGACGAGGCTGGCAGAAACTTTTCATTGAAACAGATGCTTATTCCATTGTGGAAGGCCTCAAGAGCAGAGATCCAAACAGGTTCCAACATCCGTTATTCATACAAGGGAGGCAACTCTTACAACTCCTCCCTCAAGCTCATCTCTCTCATGTCTACCGCGAATCCAATCAATCCGCTGATCATTTAGCTAGATTTAGCCTAACTTGTAACATTGGCTTACATGATTTTCAGGTTCAACCCTACTTTATGTATGACTTTGTTGAACTTGACAAGCTTGGGTTGTTCTTTATGCGTCCAGGCGCTTAATCCTGTGCTTTCTTACCAAAAAAAGGATGCCATTTTTTGCTCACGTGGCAAGTTGAACACGATTGCTTTGAGAGGTTCCAAGACAACCACGTCAACGATTGAGAGTGTAGTGCCTCTTGATAAACTCTGGATTTAGAATTTTAACAACAGGTGAAGTTATATTAAAAAAGGAATACATTGTCCCTTTCATCGAAGTTAGCTGGATTATTATGAAAATCTTATTATTAAAGATTTCTAAAATCTTATTAGTCAAAATTCTAACAATATAACCAATGAATTAATCCATCTAAGTTTGAATTATGAAAATAATTAAGAAACGTTACTAGCATCATAACGAACATAACAAATAACAGCTTCCGATATAACAATTGATTTTTGAATTGATATATTGTTAAAAAAATCAATATACATGTACAAACAACTGTCTCCGTTGTTTTTTTTTTTTCTGGATTTCGATATGAACGTTAATTACTTAAGTTATCTATGTTTTTTTATTGAGATAAATTATTATTGGTCCGTAGAATTAACTTGCAAGAAGGAATATCTTCTTCGTAGGGAGTGTATAAAAAATAAATCGTCAGTTCTTTCCTCAATGTAACAAAAAACAACAAAGCCAACTAAATCGAGTGAGAAAATTTCCTTCTGTGAAAGTTGAACCTCAAAATTAAGAAAAAGCTAAAGAGTTTGGCATTTTTTAACGAACTTACCTATCCATAAGCTCGTAAAAAGAGTGCAGGGCCGAACTCCCCATTTGTTTTGGTCGACAATTTTGTTTGCGCGTGGAAAACTGGAAAAGCCATAACATCGGTTAAACGACACCGTTGATGAATAGAGGTTACCCACCAAATCGCAAAAGCAAACTGGAGACCCTAATTACACGTGGTCAAATCGGATCAACTAAGCTTCATCCCCAAGAACTGCAGCACAGTCGCATTAAATAAGCCCCCCAAGCCCAAAGAAACAAAAGAAAAGAGCGAGTGAAAGGGCAAAAAAAGAGAACCAACGGTGTTGATATTAGGTGAACCTCACCCTTCTGTCATCCCAGACGTCTCCTTTCTCCTCTCTTCTCCAGCGTCCGATCCACCCTCCTCACTTCCAGTCCCTCCCTTTTTTCCCTCTCGCGCCATTTTCTCGTTTTTATTATTTTTCACCCGAACAGGTACGGTTTCATAATCTTAACTAATAACGTTCACTAACACGCCTACAAACACACACACACACGCAGGGAGTGTCTTTTCTCTCCCTCTGTCTTCTATTCTTCCGTTTAGTTCTCCGTTTGTATTAAGGATGTTAGTTCTGATGATGTGTGGCTGTTGGTGGTGGGGTGAGCTAGGGTTTCGATGGCGGCAGAGTTACCGACGAGTCCAGACGGAGGCGGCTACGAAAGCGGCGGCGACCTGAGCCCCCGCTCTAACTCCAACGTCCGGGAACAGGACAGATTCCTTCCGATTGCCAACATTAGCCGGATCATGAAGAAGGCGCTTCCAGCTAATGGCAAGATCGCCAAGGAAGCTAAGGAGACCGTTCAGGAGTGCGTCTCCGAGTTCATCAGCTTCATCACCAGCGAGTGAGATTTGATTGGTTCTGTTTAATTATACTGTTGCTGATGGTTTATCTGGTTGTTTGTTTCCGTCTATTTGGTGTATGTTGATTGTTTGGTTGCTTGATTGTTTTTAGAGCGAGTGATAAGTGCCAGAGAGAGAAGAGGAAGACAATTAACGGTGATGATTTGCTCTGGGCCATGGCGACCTTAGGGTTTGAGGATTATATCGAGCCCCTTAAGATTTACCTCGCTCGATACAGAGAGGTGGTTTATTTTTTACCGTTTTAGTCATTTCTCTCTAGAATTCTCGCGCTTTGTGTTTGATTATTGGGTTTTCTCGTGTTCGATTTCCTTTAATTTGAGATTATGTTGTTTGAGGTGACTGATTGATGGTTTTGTTGGTGGTGTTTTGTTCTTGGACGATTGATGCAGATGGAGGTGTGCTGATGATCTCATCCTTTACTATTTCTTTTGGATTTGTATAATGCATTGTATTGATTATGTTATCGATTCATAGGGTGACACTAAGGGGTCGGCAAAAGGTGGAGATGCATCAGCGAAAAAGGAAGTTCATTCGAACCCAAACTTGCAGGTGATTTGGAAACTTATCGGTGCTGTGTTTATTTATTGTTAATTTGGATTCAAAGGTATGTGCTCTCATGCTACACGTCATATCATCTTATTCGGGAATGTTTGCGAAAATTGCAGATTTCACATCAAGGCTCTTACTCTCATGCTGTTAATTATGTGAATTCCCAAGTAATCTCCCTCTCTCTAACACACTGGCTTGCGTTCACAAATAAGCTTCCCTTATCTTCATATTAATATATGCTTCTTATACTCAGTTGTAGTTACCAGAACAAAACTTGTCATTCTTTCGATCATTTTAACAATATCTTATTTCTGTTATATAAGTAAATTAATCATTACTGATATGTTAGGATAATTGATTAATTAATAATGATAATTTAGGCAAGCAAAATACTGTGATTCAATGAATAACTTCTTTTCTGAATTGAGTGGTTGGTATTGAGATTTTGAATTTACATTTGTATTCTTTTTTTAGAAACAGGGCAAAGCTCTTGATATTGAATTAAATCATGTTTAGGATGTTAAAGTGGATGCGATTAATTGCAGAAATAAATTTTCCATTACCAAACAGGTGGAAAATTTTCTTATAAAAAGGCCTGAATAATTTCAACACAATAAATGTTTTATTGGGGCAGTGCACATGTAGACATTCACTTTTTGGTGTTGGATATGGACAATGTCTTATTATCAACCAAATGATTATTCTTTCTTGCATGTCAATTATTCTCCATGTGATGAACATTGAGTCGGTTTGTCATCTATGGAGAACAACAATTTATACCAGCAATGGCACCATACATGCAATACTTGGTGTCATTTCTTTCTCTGCCTTATGCATCATTTACACCAAATCACGATGCAATCATACTACTATGACCATGATGTTATTGGTACCGCTGGTACCATTTGTTATTGCACTGCTAAAACAACCGTAGTAATGATATCTTCTAACTTTCCAATCACATTAGCATAGCCTTGTGGCCTCTACAGTTTTATGGCTACTCCAGAGTGATGCTTCTGTTGCCCACCTCCATTATGTACTCTAATCCACAGCGTTTAAATAGTAGAAATGATAGATGATTTATCAGTTAATTCTGAAGAGGTTGCCTGACCCAGGAGATATTTGTTTTGGGTTTATGAATCAATTATGGTCTGTTTTCACCTGTTATGATGTGCTGAAGGTGTACGTTTGCTTAAAATCCAAACTAGATCAGTGTATGTGAGCGTGCATAATGGTTTGTTCTTTTTATAGAACATGTGAACCGAGTGGTACATTTAAAATGAATCTTAGGGTGGTTGGTGTGGTTGACTTAGGTTTCTTATCGAGTTTGGATGATGCATAATAAGGTTATTATCATGTCTTGGATACTTTGGAATTGATTTCGTAATATTTGAGATTTATCATTTCTTTTTTTTTTTTGCTTGCATTTACTTTGCATGTTTGTTTCTTTTTAAATTACCTAGGTTGCTGCTAGGTGGTTAATCTCTTGGCTCCTTTCGCTGTAGTATTTTATTTATCTTGTTTCTGAATTGTTTGAAGTCGCAGGCCCAGCATCTGACGGTTCCAATGCCAGGCAATGAGTAGAGAGAACTGCTTCCTTGCGCCAATTCCATGAGTGAAAAAGGCAATCCAATATCTTGTCAAAATAGTGTACCAAAGCATTTATTTGATGTATCTCGAATTATGTTATAGTTATTTTCCGGTGGGTCTGTGTAATTATTAATTATGGTATCTTGGTCAGAGTAAAATGAGTTTGTTTGACTAATTATTGTACAATGCTGGGAGTATCATTTAACTGTTACTTGTTGTAGGTTGGCGGCAATCATTTTTTTGCTTGCTCTATTATATGGATTATTGATTAAAGAATTCAATTTACAGTATATGATGTAACTGATTCAATCAGCTTTTGTAGTGAAACCGAGGGATGCCTTCGTTATGTAGCTTCTGGTTGATGTAGCTGAACAAATATTTTGTATTGTGATGTTGTTTGGGGCTATGATTTGCTTGGTTCACTGGTGAGGCGGGGTATATCGAGAAAGGACTGGAAACTTCTTGTTGCAATTTCTTTTGGGTCGAACCATAGATGAAAACTTCCCTGTTGTGCTTATTTATATAAATTGATCCAGTGATTTGACTACTTGGAAATAAATTATCATGTTTTGCAGGTTGTTTCCTTGTAGCTAAGGAGTATTTTAGTAAAGGATCAGTAGCAGGATCCTACCTTCATGGTTAAACTTTCTACGAGTACCTCAAAGTTAAATGTAAGAATCTTACTTCTGTATGTCTGATAAAAAAATTAGTTGAAAACGATCTAATAATGTGAAACCTGAGAAAACGATCTTACATGACATGTTGAATGATCCTTCTATCATAAATGTTCTCTAACCTTGCTATCCTCCTTTGTCCTCCTTCTTGGTTTCTCAAATTTACGCAAAAAACTCTCTCACCATGCAATTACCTCAAGAGTATAGAACATTTTAAGCATCGGAAACGCCAAAGTAATTCTTCAAATTTGTTGCGGTGCCACTTCAGCTTCCTCCCTGATATCTAGCCATCAATGGATCCTAAATCGAACGATTACATCTAAACTTACTTGTCTTTCCACATCCTCCCTTGCCACATTCTCAGCCTCAGACCTCTGTTCTGTAAATACGGATTTACTTGTTCCAATCGGACCGCACATCTATTTAATAATTCAGATCTTAAGAGCTCAAGAGAAAAAATTGATGTTGCACAAAAGAATAAATCTAATGTAATTTTTCATACATTAAGCCAAATATTAGAATTTTATTATTTAATCATATCCTTCAAAATTTAAATATTTTATTATTAACTTATAATTCAGCATTGAAATAATAATAGTAAAAAAAGTAAAAAAAAATTTGAAATTCTCTTTTAAAAAATTATTCGAGTGTGTGATTTCGTACCTAAATCTCTGATTAATTCGACTAAAGGACCAACCTCACTAAATAGGAGAGGGAAACAAATGGAAAGCAACGAAAAACGATTGAGGATGGGACTTGAGGGTAGAATGTACCCAACGTAGTACGCCCCGCTTCCACCCAACCCGAACCAAGCCTCAAAGACTGAGACTACCTCCCTCCTTATCTACTTCACATCCGAGCCAAGCTGCGTTCTGTTCTTCCGTTCCCCCCAGTACCCGATATGGACCTTCGCCTTCAATCATGAACTTGCCGTTTGTCTCGCATTCACGTTCTTCTTCTTCATTCTATAACTCTTATCCCTATTCCATCACTCTCGTCTCTACCACCACCCCCACCATCGCCAATTGTCTACCCGCAGGTCAACTTCCAGTGCATAAGGGAAGCAAGGGAATCAATTTCACCACTTCCACCAGAGCGAAAGAGTTATCTGTCGCCACCCCTTCAACCAATCAAGATCACGCCCTCTTATCCCTCCTCTGCCAAAGAAAAACCGAAGCAGCATGGGTTCTCTATACCCAATCCCCTGGCCTCCCGAATCCCACTTGCCTTAGCCGCCTCGTCGCCCAGCTCTCCTACCAGAACACCCCTGTCGGCCTCAAGCGCGCCCAGTCCATCTTCTCGCGCCTCCGCCATGAAAACCAGCTCCACCGCCTGGATGTCAACTCCCTCGGCTTACTCGTTGTATCTGCCGCCAAGTCAGGGCAGTTGCTCTACGCCATATCCCTCATTAACTCCATGCTTCGGTCTGGTTACCTCCCCCATGTCAGGGCCTGGTGCGCCGTCGTCAGCCGCCTTGCCAGCTCCCCGAATGATGGTCCCACTCAAGCCATCAAGCTGTTCAACTCCGTCACACGCCGCGTCCGACGGTTTTCCAATCTGGAAATGGTGGTTCACTCGAGACCTAACACGTGTGCATTTAATAACGTTCTGAATGCTTGTGCTATCTTGGGAGATGATAAAATGTTCTTGAAACTGTTCAATGAAATGTCTGAATTCGGCTGCGAGCCTGATATTTTGACTTATAATATAATGATAAAATTGTGTGCCAAGTTGGATAGGAAAGACCTACTTGTGTTTGTTTTAGAGAGGATAATTGAGAAGGGTGTTCCTTTGAGCATTTCCACTTTGAGTTCTCTTGTGGCTGCCTATGTTGGCTTCGGTGATCTGGAAACAGCAGAGAAAATGGTTCAGGCAATGAGGGAAGGAAGGAGAGATCTGTGCAAGATTCTTCGGGATGCAAATTTGAAGGATTTGAATGCAGATAGTGAGAGAGATGGGGTTGAGTATGAAGGCGAGAGTTTTAGTAAAAAGGGGGCCGATGTCTTTGAGAAGTTGCTGCCAAATTGGATTCAAGCTTCTAGTGGCGAGCCACCTTTTTTGCCAAATGCTTATGCTCCTAGTTCTAGAATCTACACGATTTTAATGAAGGGTTATATGCAGCAAGGTCGTGTAAGTGAAACTGTAAGAATGTTGGAGGCAATGAGAAGACAGGACAGTAGTGAGAGCCAGCCAGACCATGTTTCATACACCACTGTTGTTTCAGCTCTAGCAAAGGTTGGTGAAATGGACCGTGCCCGTCAAGTGCTTGCTGAGATGGCGAGGATTGGGGTGCGGGCAAATTTGATGACTTACAACATTCTGCTTAAGGGCTACTGTCACCGGTCGCAGATAAATGAAGCAAAAGAGTTGCTCAGGGAGATGGTTGATGATGCTAAAATCGAGCCTGATGTAGTCTCATATAATACTTTGATTAATGGGTGTATAGAGTTCGATGATAGTGCTGGAGCTCTTGCCTTATTTAATGAGATGCGAGCAAAAGAGATCCCTCCCACCAAGGTCAGTTACACGACTTTGATGAAAGCTTTTGCATTGTCTGGTCAACCAAAATTGGCCAACAAGGTTTTTGACGAGATGTTCGAAGACCCTCGGGTGAAGGTTGATTTGATTGCCTGGAACATGCTGGTTGAAGGGTATTGCAGATTGGGGTTTGTTGAGGAAGCAAAGCAAATCATCCAGCGCATGAAGGAGGAAGGGGTTTATCCCGATGTGGCTACCTATGGCAGTCTGGCAAATGGTATAGCTTTGGCTAGAAAACCAGGAGAAGCGCTACTGCTTTGGAAAGAAGTGAAGGACAGATGCAAGGTGCAAAGGGAAGGAAACGATTCAAGTTTCCCACCGCCACTGAAACCTGATGAAGAGCTGTTGGGTACTTTAGCTGATATATGTGTGAGGGCTGCATTCTTCCAAAAAGCTTTAGAAATCATGGCTTGCATGGAAGAATATGGCATACCTCCCGACAAGAGCAAGTACAAGAAAATCTATGTAGAGTTGCACTCAAAAATGTTTACAAGTAAACACGCCTCTCAGGCAAGGAGGGACAGGAGGAGAGAAAGGAATAGAGCTGCTGAGGCTTTCAAGTTTTGGTTGGGATTGCCTAATTCTTATTACGGTGACGAGTGGCAGCTAGATCCTGCTAATGGTGGCGATTATGCTTCAGATTAGTAGCTTTGTAGTTTCCTCCATACCGTGTCACTAAGATTGAAGCCACACCAAATTAGTAAAATGAAGATGCAACATTGCAACGGAGTCTGCACATCATCAATGGCTTGTTGAATGCTGTATGTAATATTATTAACAGTGGACTATCCATTGAAACAAGCTATACCCCTGCCTACATTATTCACTGTAGTGTTGACAAAGTATTCTATCACATACTGTATTTCGTGTTTTCTTAATTTTTAGATATTGGATTTAGTGTCACGAAATGGGAAATGCGTCTGGGCTGCTGAAATATATACAAACATGTTCCATGTTTGATTATATAAAAAATATTTTATTTCCTATTCTTACATGGTCAATATTTAACTATATTTTAGACATACATGGTATAATATATAGTTTATTGCACAAAATAATAAAATATGTAAAGTTAAATTATATTTTTATCCTGAATGATTGTTAAATTATATTTTTTTCCTAGTTAAAATAGCGCATAACATCGCCGCCATCCCATCCATTTTCCTCCAGGACGGTCTCATCCAAAGCCAAAACAGTATACCATCACAGCCGTCGATATTCCACGTGTCGGCTTTAAAACACAGGCAAGCGTACACGTCATTATCCGAAACAATAGTACTGTTTTTATTGTAGGGGGCGCGCCGATGGATCTTTATTCACCTCATTTTGTCTTCAGTATCTCTCCCTCTCGCAAGACTGTATTCTCTCCTTTCCTTTTACCTAAATATTACAAGATAGTCGTCGTCTTCAAAAGCAGCACAAAGCAGTTCGTACTGGTTAGAACACGCTAAGGTATTGTTGCTAATCTCGTTTCTTCTTGTCCGAATATGGTAGTCTTATTTTCCTTTTTCTTTCCACGAATAGTCGTGGGTTAACGATGGATATTTGCAGTTCATTCTATTGTAGGGCTATCTAATGTCTGCGAATCTTGACCACATCGACTTGAACTCCGACGTCGTTTCCTCCGAA
This sequence comes from Passiflora organensis, assembly GCA_019739055.1. NCBI lineage: Eukaryota > Viridiplantae > Streptophyta > Magnoliopsida > Malpighiales > Passifloraceae > Passiflora > Passiflora organensis. The sequence goes on from JAEPBF010000009.1 coordinate 10,137,526, forward strand.
GTGGAAAACGACGTTTCTGGGGTTAAGAATGGTGATACTTCCTCCGAAGCAAGAGATACAGGAACCCTAACGGACTCCGCAGTCGATAAGAGTATGGTGTCGGAGGAAATACTGGATAAAGTTGGTGAATTTGAGAGGGGAAATGACACGGCCGAGGGTTTTGAGAGAAGAGAAGAGACTTTTGATGGCGGGATTCGTATGGGAGTGAAATTTGGCTCTGTGGATGTTAATACGAAAGATGGTGTCTCTGATTTGGGCTCCCGGGAAGCAGGGGAAGAAACTGAGGCTCGGTCTGGTGTATTAAAAGAGAACTCCTTATGTCATGTTGAGGGGGAAGGACATGAGGGAGCATGTGCTTCGGGTTTTCAGGAATCGGTAGGGACTCGAAATGGAGGTGTACTAGGCGCTACGGATGTAAAAGATGTGGAAGTGAAAGTTGCTGATGATGATGACGAGCCTTCTCCTCGCGAGTTTTCTGAGAAAGAGGAAATGAAAATTAAGCAACAGGCGGAGATCCCGGAAGCTCAAGCTCCTGATACTGATGTTTCCGACGGTCACAGCTTCCAGGAACACTGTAGTTATAAGTCTGAGGAGTTGAATATTTCCAGAGATTTGAAACTATCTATAAGCACTAATGAGGATGTGGGAGATGATGTGAACATGAATGAGGAAAGTTCGAAGTTGGAACTGAGCGTTTCTGACCTTGTGTGGGGGAAAGTCAGAAGCCATCCCTGGTGGCCTGGTCAGATATTTAACAATTCCGATTCTACAAAAAAGGCAAGGAAGTATTTAAAGAAGGGTTGTTATTTGATAGCTTATTTTGGGGATCAAACTTTTGCGTGGAATGATGCGTCAAAGATAAAGCCATTCCGATCGCATTTTGCACAAATGGAGAAACAGACTAAGTTGGAAGATTTTCATCTTGCTGTTGATTGTGCTTTGGACGAGGTTGCTAGACGGGTGGAGTTTGAACTGGCTTGTACTTGCATGCCTGATTATACGAGGATTAGTACTCAAGTCATCATGAATACCGGGATCCGGGAAGAATGTTGTAAAAGAGTTGGTGGTGACAGCTTTTCAACTGCGTCTTCTTTTGAACTCGGAAAACTCATCGACTATGTCAAGTTACTAGGCCAATCTCCTTGTGGTGGAGTTGATAGATTGGAATTTGCAATAGCACAAGCACAGTTACTTTCATTCAATCGTTGGAAAGGTTATTCTCACTTGCCTGAATTCCAAATCTGCGGCGAGTTGGAGGAAATTGATGCAGAGATTTCAGAATCAGTGGAAGCGACGCCTGGCAATGAAGTGGGTATAAACGCTGATATATTTGTTAAACATGAAAGTGAAGGAGTCAAGCAGCACTCTGATAACGAGCTTTGGTCATCTGGAGAGGGGAAGCCAAAAGGTCAAGTTGGGTCTTCTCGTAAACGCAAGCACATCACTGATGACAGTGGGCGTCCAAGCAAGACAGAGAAAAGCTTGGCTGATATGTTGGCTGAGAGGCGCTCATCAGATGCCAATGGTAAAAATGGTTCAAAAAGAAAATCTTTTGGCGAGTTGAATTCACCATCATCCGGTTTGAAGCGGAAGGCCACTGATTTCGTTTCTGATGAATCGGTGGTGAAAGATGGCAAAAATATTTTATCATCCAGGGGCGATCATGACACTTTGCAGCCCAAAAAAAACTACAGAGTTGGAGATAGCATCCTTAGGGTTGCAAGCCAACTTAATGAATTAACCCCAATACTCAAAGCTACGAATGGATTCTCTAAGAGAACTGCCGGGAAAGATAAAGGCCAAGTCAAATCTTTCACTGGAAAATCGCAAGGTAAATTGCAATATTCAACAGAGGAAGAGGATGATTTACCTGATGACTTGCTGTCGAAGCTTTGCCTTGTTGCTAGAAATCCCTTTAAAAGGTGCAACCTTTTGGAATCTTTGGTTGATTTCTTTGTGGAGTTTCGGGATTCGGTGTGCCCAGATCATCTCAGTTTAAAGAAGGAGAAACACTTGCCGCTGGAAGATGCCTCTTGTGATAATATTGTGGAAGAATCAAACAAGGTGGAATCTGGAACACCCGATACAGAGCTTGTAAAAGAATTTCGCGGGTCAGATTCTATAATTCAGAGTGATCCAGAAGATCTGTCATCAGTTGAAACTCGGAATAAAGCTGGAGGAGACCTCCAGCCCGAGACTTCAACTGTGAGAGTCACTCCTACTTCTGAACCACAGTCGCCTGTTCAATCCGAGTCCAATTTGGGTTCTGAACAGAAAATGTCGGGCGAAGATACTGATCTGAAGACAGAGGAGCTTGTAGACCATTTGAAAGAGAATAATTCTGACGATCCTTGTTCGACTGCTTTGATCCTGAATTTCGCAGATTTGGATTCTCTTCCTTCGGCGATAAATTTGAACGAGATATTTAGAAATTTCGGACCATTGAAGGAATCAGAGACCGAAGTGCTGAAAAAAAGCAAGCGCGCGAAGGTAGTTTTCTGTAGACGTGACGATGCTGAAGCAGCTTTCAGCAGTGCAGGGAAGTACAGCGTGTTTGGGCCTTCGCTTGTCAGCTATCGCCTCAAATATTAAATTCACCACCCAGTGAACCCCCTCCTATCTAATTAGCGGCAGAGAAGATGCAAAGATGCTTCAAACTCTCATCTTGGGTTACGAATTTGGAAGATTCTTGGCTCCATGATGTAGTAAATAGTCAACCACTAGACAAATCGTTTGCAGTTCCGTCGGATTGTTCAGAAATATAGCTACTTGAGAATAGAAATTAGAAGTAGATTGACAACCAGGATCGTGTCTGCCATTGTCAGTGTTATGTCTCTTTGTCATAAACTTGATGTTCTGGTTCCTCAAGATTGAATTTTCAGTGTCTTTGTAGTCATTCCAACGCATTACGCAAGCTCAGATGGCCCTAGTTGAAGGCAGATTTATACCATAACGCTGGTCATCTGGTGTACCTGTTGGCGTGAATGCATATTTAGTTTTGATGGAACTGTGCTCTCTGGTTTTCTTTGGTTAAAAAATGTAATCTTATCTCACAAAACCATGCTCTTCTTGTAACCATCTCCTCTATCTTTCTTGGCATGTGTTATGACAATCCATTATTACATGCCGTGTGTCTTGTCCTTGTTTAGAAATTACTGTTTACAAAAGATTAGTTGCTTCTCAAATTCTCTTTCGTATCTACCTAACTAATCACTTTTTGAATTTTAATACTGTACTAATATGTTTGGACAAGATATCATCTTGTAAAAGTGGGCCCAGCCCAGCTACTGGGCCAATCCCGTGTGCGATGCAGGGTTGCATACTTATCGCAACATGGGTATCAAGGTGCCAGACGCTCCGTCGCTTGCTTTTCGGTTGCAAGTACATTCTTCTTGATTCTTTCCTTTTCCCAATATTTTCCATTATTTTAATTTCAAAACCGCCGCTTCTCCAAAATTCAAAAATCTCTTCCCACCTCAACCCTTCACTTCAATAAAAGAGTCCACTTCCCTCTTCTTTCCCAATTCTGTCCTTCCTTTTTCTACCCGTTTATCTCATCTCGAATTCTCTCAGCCCTAACTTCTGTAAATCATACTCCATACCTACCGGAATTTCTTCTCAGAAGTAGCGGACGGAAGAACAAAGACGAAATTCTTAACAAGCTCGATTTCGTACTGGATCGGTTGCCCATCCCCCGCAAATGAACGAATCCCAGGAAGTTTTTGATTTTGACGATAAAAGGCTTAGCCTCATAGATGTTTCCTTCGAGGACGATTCTCTTTACTCTTCTCCTTCTCGCGAGATTCAATCCCAGGGCTTTCCAGGTTATCCTCTTTTTTTAATTACGTCAAGGGTCCATATTTCGATATTGGCTATTGGATTTCGTCAAGTGACTGCGGGTGATGTGGAGTTTTGTAGGTGTCAAGCAATCTTAGGTTGCTGAATCGAAAAATCGAATCGTTATTTTTGTTCATTTTGTTGTTTTGATACCAGAATTGTTTCAAATCTATTGTTCATGGAACAGACCTTATGGCATTTTAGTTTAATTTTGCGTCAGATCTTTTAAACATGTCTAGTTGTTCTAAGTTCTAAGTAATCGCCCATAACTTCCCTTTTCTTTTACAAAAATTAAAGGTTAAAGTGGCCCCCAGTTTGTTCGAAACTCATGCACTGGTCAGGATTGTTATGTCAACTCTACCTGAAATCTTTATTTCTTGCTCCGCATTTGAAAGTACTTACCTCAATATCAGAACTTTTCGTAGCCCGGAATCATTTGTTCTACTATGATTTAACTGAATGCAGATAATAGCGCGGAAAAGAAAAGCGTTTTGGAGGCTGCAGACGCGACCAATGTAGAAACTTCCAGGGTCACCCTTGAAGAGGGGGAGGATGGACCCGAATTAGAAAGGCCAAAGAGGAACGGGAAGTACAATCTGCGGAAAAGTTTAGCTTGGGATAGTGCTTTCTTTACAAGTGCAGGTTTGATTTTGTTTCACGGAGTCTTTGATATCCGGGAGATACTATTTGAAAAATCATTCAGCTAGAGACTCAGCTTCTGCGTTAACAGGTGTTCTGGAACCGGAGGAGTTGTCTAGCATGATTGCGGTTGAGAAAAACTGTAAGCAGAAGCTTCCTGGTATTGAAGAGGATGTACACAGATCTACCGATTCGATTTCTACATTGGCAAGCGATAATCTGACAATGGAAACATTAGAGGCTGATTTGTTTACTGACATTAGAGCTTCGATCCAGAAATCAAGTAAAGCATCCAACATGGGAAATTCTGGTGGTGAAGTGGGTTCTGAACTGCCAGAAAGCGAAACTGAAAGTAAGTGCCTTTGATCTGTGCTTTTTATTGTATAATAGAAAGCATTGTCTAGCTTGATTCCTCATTGTATCATTGCCAATTCCTATACCATAAATTTCTCTATTTATTGCTCTTTCAACCTCGTTTTCTCTAGTTCTAGAATTCTTAATGTGATATCAATTTGATTTCCCTCGATGGTGTTAAATCGAAAGGGTTTTGGCTTTTCTAACAAGGAAACAAACCAGACATATTGGATAGGATCAAGGATGCTTGTTCTTTTTCCTTCGTGTAATGCATCAGCTGTCACCATTAGACTCTATCCTTAACTAACAATACAGAGAACTGGTAGGCCAATTTAAAACAAGGTTTTATTGTGTAGACATTTGCTATATGTGACTCACTTTCTGGCCTCTTGCATAGCTGCACCAGTTTGGATCTTGTGGATAGTCTCCTTTTCTAACCAAGCAATTGAAATTTTTTCAAAACAAGTTAATGGATTTACTATGATGCTGTTTCATTGTTTAATTCTGCATACTGATTTGCGCTTCGAACAGTTTTTTTAATATATCTAAAATTGATTTGAACTTATTAATATTATAATGTAGTTTGTTAGGGCTACTATTTCTCTCTGAATTTAGACATCTTGTTTCTTTTTTTCCTCTTCTTTCAATTGTTCTATTTCATTTCTTATTCTCTTTGTTTTGTTGCTAAAATTTTTCAGGTTTCTTTCTGCTTTTTCATTTTTTATTTTTAATCTAACAAATTTTTCCTCTCAGCTTTTGAGAGAGCGGATAGTGCAAGAAATAAGGTTAGTTCAATGTGCAGAAGTCCTTTACATGCCATTAGTTCGAGTAATTTCTCTATATCTTAGTCTCTTGTAAATTTCAGCCAAAGGCCAAAGTTGTAGGGATGAAACCTAACGCTATCATGCAAGGATCAGACAAAATCACTAAGAAGTCCTCCGTTTGTCCGCCAGGTTCAAAGGTATGTATTAGATTTCTGAGAAACGCTTCATTCGTAATTGTATGCCATAACAAAAAGAAAACTATGAGCAGATAATCCATTTGATAACTGTACCGGGCAGAATCAAGTGGTGAATATCAATCGAATTTCGATATGATTTAATCACCATTGTTTTTGCAGACTGTTGGTGTAAATGGATATACAAATTCGCTCTGCAAACCGCCCAAGGCTACTAGTTGCATCTTAACAACAGCAGCGAAGCGAGCTTCCTTGGGTGCCAACCGTCTAAAAGTAGAAAATGATAATTCAAAAGCTTCGATTGGTAATTTAATTTAGATACTCCGAAAGTTCCCTGTTGTCTTCATCTCTAATGTATGCATATTTATTTCCACGCAATTAAAATTAAAATATTGTTCAATATTTTTCTATTTGATTGTTGCAGGTAGAGAGGTAAAAATTCCTGCCTTGAAGAATACAAGAAATACCGTTTCTAGGTCCATAGTATCTTCCAGATCTTCTTTGCGCTCTTCAGTGGCTAACAAGGCTGAGCTAACTTCCTCAGTGGATAGTTCTGGAAGTTTGTCATCAGACACTAGCAGCAAATCGTCCTTGAATTCTGTCAAAAGAAAAGTTGATGTCAAAACTGGTAACCATTCTTCCTCTGGTTCAGCTTCCATTACTACCGGTAAAAATGCCTCGGGAAATAAAACCCAGTCAAGGAGTTCACGTCTCTCGCCCAATTTGAAGTCTTTGTCTAAGCTTTCTTCGGGCACATCACCTGCTAGCTCCATCAGCGAATGGTCTTCGGAGTCGCTGTCCCCAACATCTACTCTTAACAAAACATCAAACAGTTCAAGATCCAGTATTGACACTAATTCGCGCAGAGATACATATGGAGATGGCACCTCTCCACAAGCTTTGGCGTTCCAAAACCATTCTGATGGAAAATTCTCAACTGGAGACGGTGCCCAGGTGGGATCGCTTGGTGCATGTGCAAAGAGGGCTTCAACAGGCAGCAACGCTCTCCTTTATCCAGATTCAGTTAAACCCACTGGCCTTCGGATGCCATCGCCCAAAATTGGTTTCTTTGATGGGGTTAGTGTTGAACTTTAAACCTTTTTTTTTTTTTTGAGTATATATGTGTGTTTTGGGTGCTGCTCACTAGTAATAAAACTTTGTAAAATCAGTTTCATAGGCGAAGGATGTCGAAAATATCACTTGGTGGTCTAGTCAAATGCTACAACATATTGTTTCTTTCGATTCTAGGTTTCAGGCAAATGATACAGTATCTCATCATAATTTTCATATTATGCAGGCAAGATCAGTAGTTCGCACTCCTAATGGAAGTATAAAACCTCATCCAGCTGTGCCCATTGGCTTGCCCAAAGGTGGTACTTTAACTGTTAGCCCAAGTGGACGTTCAAACGATACCAAGTCAACTAAGCTTCGACCCAACAAAACTTTAACAGCAGTCAGAACCGTCAAAGTTAATGCTCAACCTCCTGGTGCTGGAATCAAGCCTAAATTTCCTTTGCACGTTCAGGAACCCTCAAATAAAACCCTAAAGGACGCAGGTGCTTCGAGAAATGAAAAATGCTCTCCCAAAACATCTTTGACAGTTCAGCATAGAATGTCTCCTGCAAGTTGCAGTGGAAAAAACTTGAAGACAGGGAAAACTGTGTCTCCTAATGGCAATACGAGCAAAAACTCTCCAGATTTTAGTGAGGAAAAACTCTCTGCTTCGAAGTGTGTTGAAGGTACTGAGATTATCTGCTGCAGTGGATCACCTGATATTGCAAAAATCTCGAGTTCAATTTCTAAGAATGTGCCCTTGACACAGAAAGCAGGTGAAGATGCTCTATATGCCGAAAACTATATCAAGAATGATTTGCATTTCTGTGCCACCCATGAAAGCGAAAAGACTTGTTTTAGAGACCAAGCCGATAGTTTAACTGAACAAGTGGGAATTTTGAATCTTAACTCAGAGATTCACAGAGAACAATTTGGTGATCCACTTCCTGTCGGTGAGGCTAATGTCAGCAGAGAAGTTGATGCTGGTATTGATGAGAAACTTCCCTAAGTTGTTGTAAGCCTTCTCACTCATACAATCATACTTCTGGTTGAACAGCTAACTAACGAGACCGATAAGGTGGCGTACCTTTACCTGATCGTGCGGGCACTGTAGTCAGGAGGTAAAGGTTTTTTGGGAGTAGCTTCAATTTCAACTACGTTTGTTCATCAAATGTGTTCCATATGGATACGCTAGCAACTAGTGGTTGTGTGATTATCTATGGTAGTACAATCATTCATCTGTAAATTCCTGTCAATGGAGTTCCATTCTACTTGAAATTGAGCTTACTCGTTCCATGATTCCGTTTGGGTTAATTGTCTACAGAACGGGTGGAGAAAATGTGCTTCAAGAAGAGTAAAGACACGAAATGCTGTTATTGTACCATCAAGATCTAGATGGCGTCTCAAAATCTAACCCAAGCCTTTCTTGACTATCTTCCAAGTTTATTCTGATCAAACTTCTGCACATAGACTCGCACTATTCTTGTCGCTGAATACTTATCTTCTGAAGAACAATTTACGGACAGAGAGTTTAAGTGAAACCTAAAAATTAGTGCCCAGTAGCAGTAACGAGGTTTGGGAACTTTGTTCTCTTGTCATACAGTATCAGTCGGTAGAAAATGAAAGTGAGAACCATCATCATATCTCATATAATCTATCATATAGAAAACTCTGCTGGGCTATAAACATACACAGTCTGCTTGGAGTGAGAAACAAGAAATCAGAAAGATGATGCAAAACAAACTAGCTAGTCGCTCTACACAACAGAAGGACCAGTTTGAAATGCAACGGGATCAGGTAAATATTCTTTCTATTTCTGGCCCTTCTTCCACAAGACCCCAATCTTCTTCAACATGTTACCGTTTTTCTTCTTCGGCGAATCATCATCCGTGTCCATGGAATAAGGAGAGCTCATAGTATTGTAGATATTATCGAGCGAACTAGTCTCCACTAATTTCCTGGGGATTCCAGGTGAAAGCATGGCGGTAGCAGCCTCTGCCGCCTTCCTCCACTGGTCTGACTGGACCTTTAACTTCCTTAGTTCAGCCTCCATTTCGGTATTCACCACTTGAGCTGCCTCCAGCTGCACAGCTATTCTTTCTGCTCTTCTGCTACTTTTATCTGCCTCCTCTGCCAGATATCCTTGTTTCGCGAGAGCTTTTTGCTCTGTTTCTGCCAATACAACAGCTTCATCATTAAGTTTACTTCTTTCCATTTTTTCTTTCGTGATGTCCATCTTAAGCATTTCGTTTTGCTCAGTCATGAACTGCAATTGAGCCTCTTTATCCAACAGGCTTGCATTCAAGTCGGCTAAATCATGCTCAAACGAACTCAGCAGCTTTGGAAGCTCAGATTCTCTTTCATTTATCAGCTTATCCTCAATCCTTTTACGGAGCCTCTCATTCTCCTTGGAAACACTCTGCAATTCTTTTTCCTTGTCCATCAGGTTTGCTCTCAACTCTTCAGTCTCAGTTGTTGCGTTCTCCAGTTTTGCTTCCAACTCGGCCTCTCTTTTGCCAGACTCTACTTCTGTTTCTTCTACTAGTTCATAAGCACTTCTTACCTGCACTACGCTTTGAATATGTTCTTCCTGGTATCTAGCCTCAGATGCCTCAAGTGCAGCTCTCAGTTGGCCCGCTTCCAATTTCAAAACGTTCAGCTCTGATAGAAGCTGGCTTGTTACCTCATCTTGACCACTATCTTCTGGACATTCAACATCAACTGCAGGATTCACAAGGGTCCTGCTATTATTGGAGAGATCTGCTTGCAATTTCTTCGCAGCTTCCTCCAATGATTTTACCTGGGCTTTTGATTCCTCCAACTCCAATGATAGGAAGTTGTAAGCTTCCATGGCTTTGATCCTATCTTTCCGCAACATTTCTGCTGTAGCATTTGCAGTTTCCAATTGCTTTTGAGTTTCGCTTATTAGTTCTTGTGCTTGAACTTCAGAATCTCGGCAATTATTAATATCAGCTTTCATATTCTCAACTAGGCAGAGGGTTTCACTTAGTCCCATTCTCAATCCTTGTAACTCAGTGGATGCCGACTCTGCATATTTCTTTTGGGCTGCTTCAGATTCTGCAACCATTTCCAGCTTGTTTTTGAGCCTTTGGATTTCATTTATGGCTGAAGCCAATGCAGCCGAATCAATAGAGTGCTGCTTCTGTAGTGCCTGGAGTTCAGACTCCCAAGCTTTATCCCGATCATGGGAGATCTTCTGTAGCTCCTGAATCCGACCCTCTTCAGAATCTGATAGTTCAATCAGTTGTTGCCGGGCTTCCTCAAATTTTTTTGACATGGTCAAAAGCTGCTTCTTGGAATCGTGAACCTCCTGCTGAGCTTCTCTCTTCAATGAGTCGGCAGTAATCAGTTGATCTTTTGCCTTCTTCAGGTCCTCTTGGAGTTGCGCAAGCTGTGATTCCAACTCAGACATTTTGCTTGGTCGCTTCTTCTGGCACTCGTAAGACAAAAGTTAGAAGGCATGTGAAGAAAATGTTAAACCCAATTGCAATAATCTGTGACAGAAACAACAAGTACAACTGTTTGAAAACAGAAATTCGTACGCTAAACACACAAACGGAGCAGCCACATGCATTTGTCTCTGTATCAATCAAGTGGCCGAGTCCATGGGATTGGCAAACTTTAAGAAATGCCTGTCAGGATAACTCTATGCTCTATGAGATAGTAATCGTTAAAGGTAAAGCCCAAGTACCTCAGTTGCCAGACTTCGTGGTGATTTTCGTTGAATGACTTTAGAACTTGTGCCTTTCGGGGTCCTACTTGCAGGATTTGGAGATGAAAGTGGATCAGTTTCCAACCCAGGTGACTTGAGTTGACCAGCAGTCCCTAGTGTTCCAGGAGATTTCCTCTGGGGCACTTCCAGAGAGCCAGTTCTACCCTCAAAGTAGGTGAATGACCGCAAACTTCATTAGATATTCATGGTATGAAAGTATATCTACTTCCAACTACTCATCCTAAATGATAAAATCTACTTCACAAAGAACACCAGAATGTTCAGCTAAGCAAACAGCACAAAGATTGTCATTCTAAGAAGAATGGACAGAAAATGTAGAATAGTTATATCGCTTAAATACTGATTGGTAAAAGGCAATCTTACTTGGATTTTGATGTCTGCATTAATACTACTATCTTATTCTGTCCAAGTAGAGGAAGTGAAAGCTAGAAGTCCTGTTCTCCAAGCCCCACCTGACCCACCCACACACAACCAGGAAAACTTAGAGAAGTCTTTCCCTAGGGAATAAATTCAGAAAAGAATCTATTATGTGCATATCTGTACAAAGAACAATAGTGTGGTGCACAAACGACAACCACACCTCAAATCAGCATTTGCCAATACCAAACGAACAAACAAGCACTGCAATCCCTTCAAAGTAACTCCTGAGAAATAACCCCCACTACTACCAACCAGCAGAACCAAGACAAAAATTAAAAACAAAGAAAGGGTTTCCATCACAAAGACTTTTAGTAAAATGTCATTATGCTATCTATATTTGCAACTCCATTTCCTTTTCCTTTCATTTTACTCCAAGCATATATGAAGTTGTGAACCGAAACAGCACAGGGAAAAGGAATTATACTGATTAGTGATAACCCAAATCAAATCCCCCCATTTCTTTAACAAATTAAATGGTTTAATTTTTACAAGATAAACGTACTTTGGCTCTGATATGTCTTCAAATTTTCAGGTTACCTCAAATTGTGTACCACTATATTCATGTTTCAAGGAACAGTTTTGGGAGGGAGATATGTCACGTCCCGACCTAACCAGACACAAGCGTTTATTTTTAAAATCAAGGCATAACATTATATTGGTGTAATCTTCACCGTTCAAGTGATTATATATAGTCAGTTTATATTTATATCCAAGACCACTCTCCCTTTACTTGGATATGAAATTTAGTTTTCACACGAGAAATCTTCTCAATAAATACAGAATTTGAAAGGTAGAAAAGCTAGGAAATAATTAGAGGATTAAAACTAGCTGTAGGAAAGCTAAAAACATGGAGGGAAGTAAAAAAGAAGTGTTGGTTTAAGCAAAAGATGGTTTCCGAACAGTAGGGAACCTTTTCTTTTTTAACTCCAAAATCTCACGTGAAAGCAGAACTTTTACCTGAAAACAAGATTTCTTCCACTAAAGAAACATAATCACACTAAAAAGAGAGAGAATAAAAAAAAAGAAAAAGAGGAAACAGAGAGCTGTAAAACAAACCTGAAATTGACAGCACCTGAAACCAATTGTAACTTCACAATTTCATTGTCAAGAATCAAGCACCAAAAGAAGCTTAAAACCAACCTCCAAATGCAAAGGATATGAAACACAGAATCCACATCCTAAGCAATATTTGGAACTAAAAAACATAAATGTCTCTTTTGGGTCTTACCAGAAAAAATGTCACGGCCAGAAAAATGAGTGCAGGGGCGAGCCTCTTTTGATATGAGAAGCAAGCTCGCAAAACCAAGAAACCTCAAGCTCGGCCGATCCAAAACAGAGCTTCTCAAGGTGGTTTGCTCGGTTTTGTTTGATTGGTCAGTTCTAAATAGTAAGCTGCAATTGTGCCCTCGATCAGTTCCCGAGTATCTTTCTCTCTTTCTGTGTCTCTGTCTTTGTTACTTGTCAGAGTAAAAGAGCCACGGAAAGCTTTCTGTCCGCGCACATTTTGCATTGACACTACTTGGACCGCTTTATTATTCTTCACGCGTTCGCTCCACCGATTTTCAAAAAAAATTCTTAAAATAAAGAAATATGAAACTCAGTTTTGAATCACTTTTTAGGAGAACAATAACTGAGAAGAAAATATTTTTTTGAAAATACAAATATATTGGGTGTTGAACAAGAAGTGCAAATGCACTACCACTACCAACTGCTACCATAAACAAAATAACCGACTTATCCTTACTGTTCGTGCAGTAAATGAGACAAATCGAGAAACGCCCGGTGTTGGTATTTATAGTCGACAAGATTGAAGACTTTCAGACAAATAAACAAGGTCTGTATGAATAATATGATTAGATTTTATCGTGAGATATGAATATCTTAAAATTTTGGATATTGTACTACAGTTTACAACCATATATTATAATATGATGGATTCTACAATATTCCTCAATATGATTTCTTCTTTGATTGATAATAATGTCATTTAGTTTCGATTCGCATAGGATGAGTTTAGTATATGATTTTCATTCTCGAGAAGCAATTTTCCAATTTGACTGTACGGATTGGAATGGAGTAATCTCTCTCTACTTGAAATTGTTGATGGCAGTGAATAATTGCATTAATCTCTCAAATATGGTTTGTGGGAGAACATCCTAATTCTTATTGATCGGGAAGACTAGAATTCTACCAAATGATTCTTATAGACATCAGAAGTCGGATCATTAGGCGTAATCTTCCATCCTAAAAGACAAGACGAGCTTTAACACTGTTGCTATGGCAATCGATTATAAGATGAGGATTGGCTGCGCAGAATCAGGAAAGATGAAGCAGGATGGATTTGTCGGCTTACAAACAATGAACATGATGGGTTCCTTTCGAATTCCAATCAATAAGAAACGACAAATACAAGAAAATAAAAGAAAGAAAGTCAGTTTCCTTCCCTAGTATCAGGGCATGCAGTTCATTGAATCAAATCCTAGTTGTCATTTGTCATCGTCGCTTAAACCTACTGGTTTGACAAATTGGCTTGATATATATATACATACGCCTTTCGTCCTGCCACCTTTCTTTGCTTCACGTTATACACAGTGACAGAATTAGGGCCGCTCATAGTCTTGTCGGACAAAGATTACACGGCTTGTCTCTGTTTTAACGTATCCTATAATTATTCAATTTCGAATTTTGAAATTTTAAGTCCTTGATAATAAAAATAATTTAGGTCTCTTTATTGTAAAATCAGAATTTAAAATAAAATAATATAAAGGAAACGGAGGGAGCATATTCTGACTAGTGCTCAATTATTGGGACATAACTTGTGTCTTTAGCATTTACTTTTTTAGGTTGTCAGTGCATTAGGATAAGTCCAACATGAAATCTAAAAGGGGGGGAGAGAGGATCCTCTTATGTTTTAAAGGCTTTCCTTTGTTAATAACGAAAACAACAATTAATGATACATTTGAGATGATGATGATTTTTCGTGAACATCAATCCATATTGCAAAAGCAATACGACAACTCAATTTTGACATGTAGAAAAGGACTTGATAAAAGTTAATTATCTCCTACAAAAAATTCTATTTCTGGAAGAACTTGATATAGATAAGGAAGAAGGCTAATGATACGATTTTAGGGCTTCCTTTGACCCAACTGGGCCCGAAGATCATAGTCAACCCATTGGTCGCAGAGAGTGCTCTTTTTTTTATATGACAAGAAGAAAGTGCTTGTTTAAAGTTGCAGAAGCACGGGACAATTATTTTTTTGAAGTTAAGAAAATATCTCAACCAATTTAGGGATTAATCTCTCCTAGATTTCAATCAATACCTGTCAAGATGGATATTTTATCAATAAAATAGATTACATTCACATTTTAATAACTCAATCATTATCAAATACTTAATAAACCACGTCTTCCCCAAATAAGCCAAAATACGAGAAAGATTTTTAATATAACGTTTCCAAGACCGGTATAGCTTGTCCTGTTCGTTAGGGAATAATGGTATTTCCAGCAGCGCGAAATAATGATTATGGTTTTGCCGATAATAAGAGAAAACTTTCCAGACGGGAATAATGGTGTTTCCAGCACCTACATGTCTGGTATATAATTAGCGAATAAGCCCCTCGAACATCTTTCACATCTACGCAAAGATTTTGTATCTGTTTGAGCAGACGAATTTAAAATAGGTGCCACTCAAAAGGCCTGATGACACCTGACTGGCAAACCTTACTGTTTAGGGTACTGGTAAAACTAACTGGAAAGAAACCCCATATCAGAAGAAAGTATCTCTGGCTTTCACTAAATTAAAAAGGTGGTTTACTGTTGGCGCTTAACTTTTGACTACTCAGTAAAAGAGAAAACTACCTCTGAATGGCACCATGTATTGATACAACCACTCGGCAGAGGTTAGCCAATGTCAGAGTTCATGACATTCTGAGCTGCAAAGCAAAATGTGAAGGCCACTGCGCAACGCAATCACCGGTTCACCGGAGGCTTTTCTTCCTCTCAGTGCGAGGAGTATTTCTTTTTTCAGGCTTCTCAATATCTGAACCATCTTTGCAGCCTGCTTACAATAATACGATATCCAATTTAGGAACAAATTATCCTCTTTGGTAAAGAAACTTGTCAAGGGAGTTCAGGAAGTAATAATAATCGACCTCATATTCCTTTGCATACAGAGCATAATAATGTGCTTGAATGGATTTAGCTAACCAAACCTTAGATTTCATTCTATAAGTACAGAAAAATTAGGTCAAATGAAACAAGCAGTATCAGTTTCTGGTTAGGAATGGCGGGAATGACAATTGATAGTACATGAGAATTCTCATTATTCAGAAACTTGGGAGATGATATAAGAAACAAAACCAAGGTAAAGAAATGCCATCAAATAAACAAAAATCGAGATTGCAATGCCTCACCAGTCATTTGGACAACATACAAACACATATAATTTATTCATTTAAGATCTCAAAATTAATTTCTGAAAGAGAAAAATAGAATCTCAGAAGGCAAATGAAACTGTTGCTTCTACTATTAGGGATCAAAAGAAACCCAAATATCACAGCAGATCTTTGAAACAAAACTGCTATGCTAGCTCAGACTTTTGGTTATTTGTACAAGAAAATTATAAGTATCATTCAGCCAGACGGCAATTCCTATATGACTGGCAAGTACCTCAGATGAAACGAATCAACAAGGATCATAGAGTCAAGTTTCTTGAAGTGAGTTTGTCTCCATGTAATGTGATCTTCCACTGGTAAACTTGGAATATGAAAACAGAAATCTTTTTTGGAACAACTGCATAATAGCAAAGAAAAGTTTTAGGGTTCAAGAATACAACTCAAAATTTTTAAAAAGAAGATAAGAAAGCCTGGCGACTAAGCAATTCATCCCCCATAAACAGATGACATCTGCTTTTAAGAGACAGTTTTTCCATTTGGTAAAGCCCAGTTAGACAACAAGTAGGCCTCCCAGTCATAGCTGTGGTATCCAACATTTACCCAAACCTGACAAGATCTCTTTAGATATTGAGACACAAACCGATGATCAACATTTTTATTATCAAACAATTTAAATTGTCCATAATCATAGAAGGCATTCATCAAATAAGATAAACAACCCAGTCTGCCAATTGCAAATCTTGCAAATCAACTAGTTCGTCGGCTCAAGAAAATAAACAAATAAATCCAAAAAGACAGAAAAATGTTAGAAAGAAACCAAATGGAGAGAAAAATAGATGCCAAACTGTGAGGTTGAAATGGAACAGAACAATATAAAAATGCCAATACCAGAGTCATCCATAAAATTATTAGTGTTGACTAAAGATTGAAGGAATCAAATTATTAGTAGATTACCTCGTAATTTATCATCTTCAGTAATTATACCAAATGTTTCTGCAGTTTCGCGAATCATAATGCCCCTAACTCCAGTGAAAGATGTTGCTTTACACTCCGCAACTGTTAGAAAATAGACACAAATATATGCAAAGGTGATCAAAATTAACATTGAACACAAGAAACGAAGTTAGAAAAAGACATAGTAACAAGGAGGATGACAAAGATAATCATGCTATTTCACTGCAGATAAAGAGGAGGAAAAAGTCCAGTCCTGACATGTGCAAACATTAATCCAGGTGCTTCAAGCATGCTAAAAGGTATATATAACTAATAAATGAAGATTTTGGGATATCCTCTATAAACATCATGAGTCAAAAAGGTTGCATGCACTTCGATTTTCATGAAAGAGGACACATACAGGTCCTTGATGGTATAACTGTCTATAACTGACTTGTCCACCATTGTATCCTTTGCAACAAGTTGCACAACAGAAAGGGCCCCTAACTGCAAGGGTTATTGCAAGTCCATAGTCATCTAATACTCGCCAAACTGGCTCATAACGAATTTCATTAGTTAGTTTGTTCAAGGGCTGATTCCAGGTGGCCAGAGTAGATTATGCACAAGCAGCACAATTCTATTTATTTCAAACATTAAATCTTATTAAAACAGAATCATATAGAAGAGACAGTGACCTATAATAATAGCACCATGCAGATCGGCGTTGAGTAGGGTTTGAGCCACCGACATAGGATCTTTCCTGCACAAAATCAAGACAATCAGAAATCAACACATAAAGAGACAAAGCATAAGCATGAGCACTACTAACAAGCATTAACAAAGCTAAAAAGGAGCACAGAACGCACTTTATGTTTATGAGAACCTGCTTCATGTAGCCTTCCCACATCTCATGCATTGGTTTGAAAACATCGAATCTGCTAATGTGAACTAATATATCAATAATGCTGGAAAAAAAGAGTCATGAGGGATTTGAACTAGCATCTACTTCCGGTGAAAAATAGAAACCACTAAATGCAGCATATCCTTGTAGTGAAACAGAGAAAGCTGACATTCCACCACAAGGTGTAATATCCCATTTGATACAATTCAAAAATAACTCAAGGGCATATAAGTAAGAAGTTTCAAGGGGAAAATAGTTTGTAAACAAAAGGGGACCAAACTCACTTTTGGATTTCTTTAGGCAAATTAAACGATCCGCATTTTTTATGCTGCTTCCTAGATATGTGCTCTTTGGAGCGCTTTGAGAAGTTTTTCAGGGCACTGATATGATAATTCCTGGATGTTTTACGAGAGACTGTGAAATTAGAAATATGTAACCAGTTATTCATTTTCGTGCTTGTTGATCCTTTCACGTATTTGAGAGCAGAATCTCCATGTAGAAAAACTTCATGCAAGGCCTTGCTCACAGTGACAGTTCTCTGACAGTCAGACTGCACAAAATAAAGAGAACATAAGTTAAACAAGCTTAAACCAAACAGATCAGCAGAATTAGCTTCGGCTCTTAGTAGATGACAATAAAGCACCTGGGCTGCAGTTGTCAACAGGTTCTTGTGTACAGGATGAGTGAGCCGGACGTACAAGATACCAGTTGCATCCCCATCTGTTCATAACAATCGAATAAAATTCAACAAATTATTCACTATTATTTTCTCACAATCACGTTAACTTAGTGAAATTATATTTTTAAAAAAAACTTAGTCACACGCAATGTGGTATCATCTACAAGTTAATATCCAGTATAGTGCGTTGCCTTGGGGAGTAGCATTAGCAAACGAAACCAAAGAAAAGAAAAAAGCAACAGCTCACAAATACAAAATACAACCTGGCTTGGAAGGACTCGAAAAGAACTTGAGAATTTTGGATTTGTCTTTCCGTGAAACTTCTCCCATCTGCGGGTTACTGCTTGTATTCGGATCATGATGTTCCTCGGCAGCGTTCCTCTTCTCCAGGGCCTTGAGAGCGATTTCTTTTTTAGTCGTAGAATCCGTAACTTCAGCCATATCCGCAACACTGATTCGCAGCTGGAGAAACGAACTTATATATGACAACCTGAAATCTGAGAAAGACTAGTTTGTACTCTGTTTTGGCTATCGAGAATGTAAGCTTTCTAGAAAGAAATCGAACTCTGTCAACTTGATTTCAATGGCCTGTAAAATCTAACCTAACTAACCTCAAATAAAACAACAGTAAGCTTAAATTCTCACTTCAACAATCTTCAAACAATCTTCAAAATCGGAAATTGAGGAAAAGGGTCCGGGGAGGAGCAGAACCGAGGCAGACAAGGTAAAATTCGAAACGCCAAACTAAACTGGGTAAAAGGGTTTCAAAGCATACGTCAAGCCTGAGCCCGAAGAGTTGCATGTCGGCAGCCATATATTCGGGTTTTCTGTTTGTTTTATGAAAAAGCCCATCAATTAAATCTCGGCCCATCTGACTTCTGGGCTTTGAGAAAAAAAAATTCACACACACCATTAAATTCATCGTATTTTCCACCAGTAATGTTAAACATGCCTTGATCACTGCAAATTAACTTCTCTTAGTAGGATAGAAATGTAACTTTAGAAATCAAATAAGATTTAGTTTCTATAACCAATATTGGGTTATATATCTATTTAATTATTTATCACAAAAACAATACTACGGCAAGACGTCTAAACCTCCATTATTGCATCACTTATTTTCAGTTAATTTCGAGCTCGTAACCATGGGTTATATTACTGTACCCACGTTGTGGTCCGTGAAAACGGACAAGATTCGTAGCCCATGAGGAGTCAAGACCCACACGTCAAAATTTTGAAAGCGGAAGGACGTGGAAAGTTGGATAGCCTCCTAATTCGACAACCAAACTCCAAGGCGACTTAACTGTCCCTCTAGTTTTGCTTTATGTCAACATAACTGCCCCCATTGTTACTCCACATCATTACGCCGACTTTCCACTACCTCTCGCTGTCATACATATAATAAGACCATGTCTGTCACCGAACCAACCACCTATATGCCATCCCTATCCTTCCTTGCTTCGTCACGAGTTCACAGCCGTTTGATGGAAAGAAAAGAAGGAAAAAACAAAGATTACCTCTGATTAGCGGCCTTGATTTAAGGAACATCAACTCCCTAGCATTACCTCATCACAAACCGTTGATCAGAAAACTAAGGAGGGATACCGGAAAGAACATTCCTGTGCACATGCACATACCGCATATTTCTCTCTGACACGTCAGCGCCTAAATGATAAATTCTCAAACACCAGACACGCACCGTCCTGGAGGATTGTACTCCGTTGAGCATACGGCGAGTTGGAGGTTAACTCACGTGGATAACATCCCCACCATTTACATCATCGAACGGTCTTCAATCTTCCCTCCTAAAAGGACAAATTTAGAAAAACCGGCCATGGCAGAGAGAGAGAGATGCAAGCACCACTGCGACAGAGAGTGAAAGAGCATTAGTTAACTAGTCAATTCATGGAATGTATAGTTTATTATAAAGTATTACTGTAGATAAAGAAAGAAAATAGAATAGATCAGATTGTTATCGTCAGAGCCAACGGTTTGTGAGTAGTCATATGGTATGTGCCGGAAAGTAGATGATAGAAACAGCGGATAGGGAGACTTTTAAAAGAGGATTTGATTTTTATTTGAAGAATGGTCGCTTAGGGTAAATTTGGTGGTTGATGACAACTTGAACTTCACGCTTTTAAAGTTCTAACAATAAAAAAATTCCATTTCACTGAAAGCAATCCCGTCGTTTGTATATGTACATTTTATGTATAAAGTGTGCGCTGCCAGTGCTGTAGTGTTTGCTGTGTTTATGTTACAGCTAAGCAATGGAGGAGGCAAGCGTCGTGATGAACACGTGGCGCGAGGAGCTGGCGAGTTTGGTTGAGGACACGGGGATAAGATACGGCGGAGGAGAGGAGCCCGTCGACATGACGGCGCCGCCGATATTCGAGGCGAGTAAGTCGGGGTTCGTTTTGGGCGACCTGGGAACGGAGACGGTGACGGAGAAGGGAGCGGAGAGCTTGAAGGAGCAGGTGACGGGGTTCATGAAGTCTTGGATGGAGCTGGTGGTGGATTTGGGGAAGGGCTGCAAGGATATTGTGCTGCAGAGTAATTTGGTGAGTGAAGATTCGTTTATAGTGCAGAAGGTTTGGAAACCGATGGCTAAGCTCTCGGCACGGTTCGAGTACTTGAACGAGTTCTTGCCAGAGGATCGTGACCCGGCTCATGCCTGGCCTGTCATTCTAACCGTCGTTGTAATCGCTCTTGCAGGTATTTGAAAATTTTTGTGTATTGCTTAGATTTAGATCTGTGTGTGTGGGTGTGAAGTGTGAGGACACTAGCCTAAATCATTAGGAAGGTTAATGTCGACACTTAAATTTTGCTGAAACTGTGCTGTTAACTTCTGTTCCTTAATTTTATCTTTGTACCTTATCCATCATGGAATTCAACTGAGTTCTGCTGATGCATTTGGAATTAATAGAATGCTGCCTGTGCTTTATAATTTTTAGTTGTGAGTTCTGGATCTGCGTTGATGGTGTTTAACAATGTGCAGTTCTGGGAGTAAATGCCCCACGGCATAGTCTGGTCCCGCCTGTCAAGAGAGTGCGTGTACATCCTCCTAGTGCAAACCGGATACAGCTTCCTGATGGGAGACACTTGGCTTATGCCGAGCAAGGTGTTCCTGCTAACAGAACGAGATTTTCTGTCATAGCTCCGCATGCTTTCCTTTCATCCCGCCTTGCTGGTATGCAACAGCTGATAGAATTTCGTTTTTGGAGGAGCTATTTTTCATGTGGATCTAATTCAAGGAAGGAAGCTTGATGGTGATATTTCTTTGATCATTTGTTGACTGAAGGTATACCTGGAGTTAAAGCCTCGCTGCTTGAGGAGTTTGGTGTTCGTTTGATTACATATGACGTCCCTGGTTTTGGAGAGAGTGCTCCTCACCCTGGAAGAAATCTCAATTCATCAGCATATGATATGCTCTTCCTAGCTGATGCTGTTGGAGTCGATGGCAAGTTTTGGGTGCTGGGTTACTCAACTGGAAGCATGCATTCTTGGGCTGCTCTCAGATACATTCCCGAGAGAATTGCTGGTATTCACGTTTTACCTTTTTACATATTCCTTTTAAATTCTAGTAATCATTTCTGTGAAAATTATATTTTATAATGTAAAATGAACATTCCCATCCTTCATTTTGGAAATTTGGGATAATACTTTTACACAATTCTTTCAGTTCCTTTTCTCAAATTAGGAAATACTTGATTTGATTAAGCCACTGTGTTCAGCTGGGAGCAGTGTGAATTAGCTGGGTTTTTATTTCTATCACATTTGTACTGTTAATTATGATAGCATCAATTTATTAGGAAAGGTATTTTTAAATATGGTCTTCTTGCAATTCTTTAAGAGCACTTCTACTTCCCTTCTGATTCTCTTATGTTCTACCATCATGGATAGATTAAAAGAAATTTAAAGATGTATCTTGTCAATATCAACAAGGATAATTATTCAAAAAAAAATATATATCAACAAGGACATATGCTGAAATATTTTGTTCATGAATCTGCAGGTGCTGCCATGTTTGCGCCTATGGTTAATCCCTACGAGGTAAGCATGACTAAGGATGAAATGAGAAGAACATGGGATCAGTGGTTGCTGAGAAGGAAACTAATGTACTTCTTAGCCAGGAAATTTCCAAAAATTCTCTCTCCTTTTTATCGCCGAAGCTTCCTATCAGGAAAACATGGTCGAATTGATAAGTGGATGTCTCAATCTCTTGGGAGAAAGGTTGGTGCCAGTTTTTGTTAGCTTAAGTTTCTTTGCCTAGCACCGGGTCCTTGAATCTCAAGGTCTATGGAAGATTTTAACTGTTTACGAAAACATCATACTTTTAATGGGAAGTATTTTTCATTCTTGTATTATTGAATCTTTCTGGAAATTCATTCCGAATTTCAGTGCACTTTGGAATTTACTATGGTGAATGGCTTCATAAACATGTGTAACATGAGCTTGACTTGTTCAGGATGAATTGCTGATCGAGAATCCTGTATTTGAAGAATTTTGGCATAGGGATGTTGAGGAGTCCATCCGCCAGGGAAGTACAAAACCATTTATTGAGGAAGCCATGCTGCAGGTTTCAAATTGGGGTTTCAGTCTAACAGATCTTCAGGTACGGAGGAAGTGTCATAGGAGGAGCTTTCTTCAGTGGCTTAGGTCCATGTACAGTCAGGAAGAATGTGAATTGGGAGGATTTCTTGGCCCAATACACATATGGCAGGTTTGCAAAAAATATTTTTGGAAATAATTGTCACTACTCTTATCTGCTGTCCATCTACGTAATTCACTGCCGAACTTTATATTTTGATGAAAAATGGATAGGTTAGTTAATGAAGTATATCTACAACTGATTGCCATATCGTCTTCTCATCTCGAACCATTTGAGGGCTGCAGTTGCTCTGCCTGCCTCCTTAAATGGTGTGCTAGTTGGCTGGCAAAAATTGTTTATGGCGTATAAACTATCTAGTTTGCAAACTAGGATGGGTTAGGATGGGTTATTACGCTGGAACTGCGGCCTTATGCATCAGAATAGGTTTGGTTTTTCATGCAATATTCTTAAATATAAACTAACTTGTAAACGATGCCTTTTTTTTCACCAAGTAGGTGCCAAGATTGTACTCTTTAAAGACGTCATAATGTCTGCTCAAGTAGTTTTGAGGTGCCAATATGTATAGCTTGCATCTATAACCACTGGAGAGGAGCCTGTTAATGCGCTTCCTATGTCCATCTCACCTAACCACAGGAGAATGTTTCATTCATCCAGCTTATTGCTCTCGGTATATCACTTTTGATTCATACATTTATTTCCATTGATGTGAACAGGGGATGGATGATAAAGTCGTGCCTCAAGCAATGACAGATTATATAACTCGAGTTTTACATGAGGCCATCTTGCATAAGCTTCCGAGTGAAGGCCACTTTTCCTATTTCTTTTTATGTGATGAATGTCACAGAGAGATATTCTCTACTCTTTTCGGAGATCCCCTTGGTCCCGTCCATGAGACAGTCGAAATAGATGAAATTCCATTTGAAGAAGAGGCACAAGAGGCGTCGTCATGCACAGATAGTTCTTCCACTACATGATACATCTCCACAGTTTACCTAATTCTCTTATATAGCCATATTTCGATGTAAATACCACAGGTTGTCTCCTAGCTCCGAAGAGCATGAAAGCTGAAAATTTATAGGCATCGCACCCCGTCTCCAAATTCTTGGATGAATAAGCAAAGTCGTGGAAACGAAGTTCAAAACCGCAGGCACCAACTTCAATATGCTTTATTCTTGCTTTCAAGAGATGTATCCATTCCGTGTTTCTGGCGAAATTAGTCAAAACGCTTGAATCACCTTTGTAGTCAGGGAATTACTTGGTCTCGGTTACTAGTTTTCTGATATTATGTAGACAAAACTAATGAGTATGGAAGGTAAAGCTGCCTTGGTAGTCTGCTTAAGGATTAGCATCAAATAGTATTCTGTGTGAATGGATTTGCATTTCGAGAAACCTACCCCTTCGTGGTTATGTTATTGGATTTAAAAAGGTCATTTAGTGGTCAACTTATCTGGAATTGCCTTCAAGAAGACAAGTCTGCTAATCATAGCAAAGCGATCCCTTTCACTGCGATCAAACCAAGTTGTGGGGATCGAATTCACCGCATGCAGCAAAAGAGGCTGCGTATCTGTATAGACAAAATAATAGAGAAATCGAAATCATACAACTCAGCAATGGACAGTGGTTAGTTGGAAAGAAAGGGAAAAACATGCAATACCCTTTTAGTTTGATTTGATTCTGTGTATTGAATCTATTAGTATTGATGGAGTCGGACAACGAGACAATTGGTGACAATAATAGATTTCTTTTTGTGCATTAGGTGGAAAATCTCTATTCAATAAAATCAACGGTTAGCTCTTTTTTTTCCAGTATGTAAAATTAGCGAGTAGAAATCTTCATCCAATTGGAAACTAATTACTAAATTCTACTTATTTATAATCTAATTCATCGACAATCAATTTGTGTTTATTTGTTTCCTAATCATTATCTCCGAAGCCAATTTCAATTCTAACCATAATAGCACAATATAAATCTCAAACAAATACTATGGAAGCCAAGCAATTACCAATGTATAGGATTTCTTAAAGATGGCACAACTGGCAGGGAACATTTTGAAGAGCCACATATGTACTCCAAAAGGCACAGCTCAGAATGAATCAGATTGTGGTTGCTTTGATATTTTCAACAAACACAAGCACACACCTAGAGCTAAAAAAAATCAGTGCGATGCACATCTCTTCGACTATTACTTCTATAGGGTCCCAGAAAATCTTTGAACACAAGACCCTTGATTTTCCTGTTACAGAGCATGTCAAATGCAATTATTTGTTAAAATTTGATTCCTTTGCTGCGCAGCTATTGCACGACATCGATTGCAACATAGTTGATGACATTAAAATGCGGATCCACCGCCCTTGGTTCTTCCAAGCAACATCTCTTTTGCTTCATTTATTTTAGAAGCAAGATAATGGCTACCACCAGCATCTGGATGGTTAGCAACCATCACTCTCCTGTGTGCTTCCTTCACTTTGTCTGATGGAGTGCTTTCTCTGATCCAACAAAAAATGTTCACAACAATGATCAGCAAGAACAAAAATGAACAGCAGGTGATGCATAAATATCATGGTGCATGGAAGCAAGTCTACAATGGGTAAACAATGATGTAAAATTGCAGGGTGTGCAATGAAAAAGGCCATTTCTTTTTCTGTTTTTCTGTAACCAAGGCCATTTCTCATTATTTTAAAAATTAAAGGGGTATCTACCGTTGGCAGCAATGACTAATCCCCTCTGCTTCGTAAACACCAACTATGGGTGGGACCATCTAGGAGGCCATTTCTTATTGAAATGATAAAGCTTACAATCGTTACAAGAATGCAAGGTCTTGAGAAAAACCACATGGGCAATGACAGTTAGAGGTATCTCCAAACTGCCTATGTATACCATAACTAGGGAATGACATCATATTGATTATCACTGTTTGCAGTATAACACCGACTGGCACTAAAACTGAAAAAATTCCAAATCAATTTAACTTTCTGAAGAACACTTTCACTCAGCCAAACGATAGACTGAAGACATATCCATTTCATTTCTGCCATGCAGGTAGGTCAAACAATTGTTATTCTAACACAGAATTAATAGCCCTACTGAATCACAATTGCAAGGGATCCATCCATACTGTACAATAGGTCAATAAGCTAACAAAGAAATTGCTAATCACTAGAACAACAGATTTGTGGTGCTGTCTTCCTGTTATCACAATGATGAGAGCATTTCCTTTCCTCAAGACACATGCTGCACTTTCAAAATGTAGTAGCAGACTCAAGTTCACCAAGCAACATATTTTCACAGTGACAGGGGCCTCTGTTGCCCTCTTTCTTATGATCAGGGAAAGAAAATGTGGGAATGATACCCAAGTAATAGCGTGTTAAGCTCCAAGGCGTTTATAAGCTCTGATTCAAGTAATAGCATCTGAAAACCATCATATACAACTTGAAGTCACATATTTATGCAAGTCCGCTCACTACCAGTCCCATTAGAGATTAGGATGGACTATTATCATGATGATGAGACACCACCAGTCTCATTAGAAAATGACATGGCACTATTATCATGATGATGCAAATGCAATAAAATAATACTTCACTTTTATGCACATATAAATTGACAGTAAATAACAACAATCTTAGAGTGGGTCAGTGGACATATAGCTCAATAACGAAAGCAAAACTTGCAGAAACATTGCCAAGAAAATGACACACACTACCCAAGAGGGCAAGTACAAACCAAGCCTTCATACAAATTCAAGCTCGTATGAGCTGCTTGCTCGGTGTGATTATGGTCATAGAATCCTGATAGCGGCTGGTATTGAACTGAACTGACAGTATCTTTTTCAGTATTCCAGATATAAGGGAATATAACCACTAACAACTTGTAGTTTCGCTATTTCTTTTCTACCAATACCATGAATGTTTATGTAAATGAAAAATGGCAAATAGTAAACATCTAAAACAAAAGCATGTCTCCTCAATGTTACCCGGACAACATATGTACCATTACCACAGATTTAAACAGTACCTGACACCAAGTATCTGAGCTGCTTCTCTTCTTGTCATAACAGCCTGAAAACCACCATCATAGAATCTGCGAAGCCTCGCTGTTGGCGGTCTTGCCTTGAAGGCCTGCCAAGCTTGGATGCCGTATCTGGCAGAATAAGCCGCGGCAGCTACTGCAATGCCTGCTATCAAAGGTGTGGCCTGCAAATGCACCATTTTCATCAGAGAGCTCAAATTTAAGCTGCAAAATACAATCACAGCATGCCATAACAACTATTTTACGTATATATAACTTAATCTGACACGAAATCAATCACAAAGAGATTAAAACTTATATATAAGCTACACAATGCGACCACATCATTTTGCCAGACAACTATCATGCCTTACTTAATTTGACACGAATCAATTAGAATGGGAAAAACCGCCATTAGTGATAAAGGGTTTAGTCAAATCAGCGCTATTCGATAAGCCAAAACAAAACCGTAAGCTGATAACAGACAAAGAACTAGATTCCTTGTTAATCAAAAGATAATACCCAGACAGAATCAGATAAAAATAGTTCACCCAGAAAACGACGATCAAACCAAATTCGACTCACCATTATGGGAACGTTTAGGAAACTTTAACAGTAGAAACGGAAAGGCTGGGGATGTAAAAGAAGAAATTGAAACAACGACTTGGAGGCTTTGGGATTCCGATTTTTTTATAAATCTAATGGAAAAACATTTGCTTTAGGGTTTTGCAGGTTGTTGATTTTGCCTGTATAGAAATTATTCTATTGAGAGCAGCGCCGCCAATAAAATGGCGGTGCACCCCGAATACAGAGAGCCACTAATTTTAGCAAATTACAGAAATGCTGCCAAATCAATGGTGTAATATCATTTATGCCCCTCATATGATTTGACTACTGAAATTTGCTTGCCGTGCAAGGTAGGCAGGATCATTTCCTATCTCTGAAATATGGCTAAACCATCATCATAGAGTTCTGATTTAAAAACGTCGGTGCTTCAAAATTATAATTTTCCTTAAAATTTCATTTATAGCTCTAATAAAAAAGCTCATAATTGATTTTTAGTAAGTTATAAACTATATTTGATTTATAGTTAGAAACCAATTATTCAAATTCTTATGCCTACCATTGTAGGCTTCTCTAGCCACATATACGAGACTGACCCTTGCCCAGAATAGGGGGTTAGTAATTTAATTCTGGAGGTCGGAATCAGTCAGATTGGTTCGATATGAAGTTGTTTTTATAAGAAATACTATATTAGTTGATTGGATAATAAGATTTATTTATTTTTAACAAAAAAATATTAATTAGATCTGTGAATTATTAATATTTACGAATAGAGCAAACAAAATAATTACATTAATAATTTTTAAATTTTAATAAAAATTTAACAAAGCAAATACATTCATTACCAGAAGAATTCAAGGATCAACAAGTTTCAATGAGAAGAGGACTAAGAAGAGGAATAAAGCAACTGAAAAATAATGTGGACAGTAGTTTCATGATACAAATTTCAAGATCCCAAACAAGGAAAAAAAAATCAAGTATGAACAAATAATAAGCAATGCCCAAAAAAAAAAAAAAAGGTAACCCAAGACGTTAACTTCACCGCAAGCCAACAACGTAAGAGTAAAGAATAGATATTTCAATAGGAATAAGAAATTGAATGACCTTATTTTCAGATTTTTTTGTTCACTTTCAAAAGGTAACACAGCAGATTCCCCGTGATTCCTCAACAAATTAAGAGGGCAGGATCAAATGTCCTCACCATTTGCCACGTTCTTTACTTCATTTAGATTGCTTTCCAGCTTTGGTGGACCTGAATGCCGTCTTGGTTTTGCTGGTGATGGGGGGTAAGCAAGCCGTTTCTTGACGGAGCCAAAGGAACCTTTTTCCTTCTCTGGTGTCCCGTTCTTCTCTGACCCCGGTGTGCCCTGCAACCTGGACTTTGCTCTGGCGGACTCGGTAGATACCATGTAACTTGGAACTGTTGAAGAGCTTCCCAGACTCTCATCATCTCGCACGGATGACCCTGCAATACTATGCCTTCTATGTCGATCCGATTGCATACTAGTAATGCTCCTTAAATCATCATCAGGACCACCATAGCTGCTCCTTGGGCTAGCCGACTTCATTTTTCTGGCAACATTAGTTGCCTTAGGAGTTGAGGGCGAACTGAGGGTAACTGCTTGGTTTGACTTTTCACTTGGTTTATCAGAATTAAGCTGGTATCGTGCAAAAGACTTGCTGATTTCTCCTCCAACAGCGCTCCTACTAGCACTTTTTACAGATGACTGGTCGTTATTGAGTCCTTTCTCTGTTGTGCTGTTGCTCTCCCATGGATGGGCAGCCATCCATCGTTCCAACCAGCTCCAACCCCATGAGGGATTGCCTGGATTCGTGAACATTGGGTTTGCAGATTTTGGATTATTCTTCCAGGTTTGCTGTGAAGGAATTTCATGGAAGTTAGTCTGGACATGGTCCATGCACTGGTATTCAACAACTTGACTAAGGCTCAATATCTTTCTGTTTAGCATATGGCAAGAAGTATGAAGCGTAGACCATGAATCTGGCAATAGAGCTATTGGACAGCAATATTTCACTGTAAAACAGCAAATCAACAGTTGCGGGAACCTACTGATTTCTGTCATTATTTCATTTTAAAACTACAATCTAGTTAAATTTGACAAAACAGATAATCTACCTTTGCATAATTTTAAGAGATCACTAATATCAATAAGCTGCTTCGTCCTTTTGAGTCCACAGCCAGCATAAAATATAAGAGGAATTAGTCACCTGATGGGAGAATGAGTATGCCAGTGCTCTTTCCCTTCTCATAGCTGCTTCGAATTTGCTCAGCAGGTTAGCTTCAATTTGTTCCTTTGACTGCAGACTGTCGTCCCATTCCTCTCCAATCTGTCATGGCATCAAAACAGTCTCATTCAATAAAAAACTCAGGGCTTAAAACCAAGAACTCTCTCATTAACAAAGAAGAAATGAGCTGCACGAATCCCAGCTTAGATTCCTCTACATGAAAAGGTTGAGTATTAATCATGAGTTATTGAATACCATGATCTGATATAGGCTACTAGAATCATCTGACATCTCTTATGTTGAAACTAGGAGGAAAAGGTCCAATTCTTCATCATTAAGTTCATATAAACAATGCAGTAGTGTGGAGACATAAGTCAAAATTGGACACAATAATGAGGTTTGGTAATCCTAGAAACTTCGTGCTTTAGATGATCAAACTACACCAAGATAAAAAATCAGAGAATTTATAAAGGACATACACGCAAACTCTCAAGCTCTTTTGCATGTTTTTGCAGGAGTTGTTTCTGAAGAGCCTGGTTCTCTTCAGCCATTCGGATTCTCCTCAAATGAATCTGAGATTGCAGCCTTGCTAGAGTTTGCATGCAACGAAGGGTATGTGTAGCTTGCCGTTTAACAGTAGGCCCAGCCATCAGTGATTTCAGCCTTACCAGCCCTCTTAAAGCTCGCAATGCTCTCCTGGACTAAAATCATGGAATAAGAAATAAGTTAACACACATTGCAATGGAGGTAATACTATCCTTTTTCCCCCAAAAGCACCCGTGTGAATTCCACAAAACCTAAACACATACCATGTACCCTCGGAATGCCGTCTGAATCTTGATTGCTGCAACTTCTTCCCTTGATTTTCCAGCAAATTTGTTAGGCTTGGTGGGTCGAATAATCTCGATGGTGGTTTGAGCGGCAGTAACTTCTGGCTCCGTTGCAATGCCGGTGGCAACCGGAAGAGAGTAAGCATGATTGTTCTGTTCATTTGCGACTTCAACTAATCTAATTTCTTCAGGCTGAGGAGGAGGAGACAATCGTCTGACATTTCCTGAGTAGGTGGAATCAGGATCCAGGTGATGTTCCTCAACAAATGGAGTCTTCTCCGATTTATCTTTTTTCTACAAACATAATATCAAGTAGTGAAAAACCATTAAAAAAACTGCCAGAACTGCAAGCTAAATATAGCTTAGTTTTTAAGACCTACCAGTTCCTTCTTCTTCTTGGACTGAGGGCTGAAAGCTTTCTTCACACTAGCAAGCCATTTTCCTTTCCTTCCCATCTTCTTATCATTCCCTGGCTCAACCCCCTATGCAATCCAAATTAAAAGAATCAGAACCTCAATTGTAGATCAAATCTCGCTTTCAGCATATGCATTATCTGCCAAAAAAATTAAATTGAACAGCACTCTTAGGTCGAAAATTCTAAGGAAAAAAAGGTTTGAAACCTCTTTGTTATAATATACTAATCATGACAATAAAGAACATTTGCTTCGGATAGCGTGATGGGCACAAAATGACACACTGGAGGGAAAAAGAACAAAATTGATGAAAATCACATCCTACCACTAACGGATTTTGATTGAAAAAAGGCGACTAGAAACTATTTGGTTTCTGGATCAGATAATAAACTGGAGTCGGTTTTTCCGGTTCAAACAGTCGTTGACACAGATACGCCACAGCTAAAGTCTGCTCTCCGGTCTTTGTAGTGAGAGACATAGATGACAATTTCCAATCTCTCTACTTCCCCACAGTTGAACAAAATTTCTAAGCAACCAACCAGAGGAAAAACAGAGGTAAAGAAGAAGAAGAAGAAATAAAAAAAAAACACCTTTCACTATGCCTGCCGACAAAACGGCCATTCGATTCCAAGCAGGAATAAACAAAAACCAAGCTTGCTTATGAGGGCAAACATCATATTCCATAATAAAACCAAAAACTAACAATGGGAAAAAACGGCCTAATAATCTTCTTGTTGGGGTCCATGAACAAAGAGAAATAAAAGCAAAAGTTCGTACCAGCAAGCAAAAGTGGTCAGATCTCAAGGTGCTTTCCTTGTTGAAACACCACAAGCTATGTCTATTTCCTTCTTTTTCCTCCAAAAAACACCAGAGACACACACAAAAACAGATTTAAGGAGGATTATGGTGAGTTTTTTACTTTTGTTTTTGCGATGCCAATAGAAAAGAGATATATGCTACAGATCTTTGTTTAGCAGATTTGAATGATAGGGAAATATGGGGAAGAACCAGCTGTGTTTCTAGCTATGTGAGGCCCCACTTTGTTCTTGAATTGGTAAATTCGGGACCCACCCCATTGAAATGTAATGTGATTCATCCTCTTTCAATGTAACAATCTGTGAACTCAAACGGTGATAGACACAGACTGATTGATGGGTACTAGCTCAGTAAAACCCTTTATCGGTGATAGACTGGGCAAGTACAGTTCGAAAAACGCTGTAAGAAAAAACAACCAAACCAATAATTACTTAAGATCTGACCCGAAAAGAAAGGAAATAAAACCTTAAAAAATGACAGAGCTGCCAAGAGGAAACCTCTGTGCTTTCTAATTATAGAACATAACAAATTCCTCCACCACGTTCCATGCTCCCAACTCCCATGCCGGCAGCCTTTCGGTGGATGAAAATTCTATGTACTTGGGAGTTTTTTTCTTTTACAAAATTTAAATAAATACGAGGTAATAAAATCCATCCTTCAGCAACTTCAAGTCAAAAAGTAAAAATTAAGCAATTTGCATGGCGTGGGGACAATCAAAATCCAAATGAGTTGCCTCCATGTCATAATGTCATACTTCAACAGCTCAACTCATACCAATTATTGTAATAAGATATGTAATTGGGCCATTATCCGATACCAAATTTGACCTAAGAGAAGAGCCACTTTAGTTACACCACCTCACGATTATGTGTCTTACCCTTCATCTTGGGGATCATGTGTCCATCTATATCTATTTCATAGGTTCGAACGTAATCACCAAAAACCAAATAATGGGTAAAAAAAAAAATTTATGTCTAATTAATTTTCAAATTCCAAAACAATTTCGACGCTATATGTTTATAGTATATACATATACATCATATAAGTGGACCTTCTAACTTCTTTGTAGTGGACGTCCCACTCTTCGGTTCAACAGGGCATGTATCTAAAACGAGTGGGACGCCTCTCCCCCTCCTGCGTGCTCTCCGGTCAAGTTGAGATCCTTTTTCTAATTGATGACAGAAAATTTAGAGAATCATTTTAAATCTAACCAATTACATACTATGTTTGCAAATAACTAACATGGCCAACTCAGACATTGGAGTTGGTGTTGGAATTGTAAAATAGTAGTTTATAATACTAAATAGATTACTTTATTATCAAATCAACTTAAACTTTATTATTAAAAAATTAATGCAATGTTTATTATTAGAAAATTAATACAATGTCTTATAGGTTATAATTCAAAATGTATGCTTTAGACTTTGGAAATACGACGTCGTTTCTCAGCTGAATCATGTCTTGTACTTTAGTTCCGAAGACATATTTGCCATCTTGATGTATTATTTTAAGCTTAAGAATCTTATTATTGCTTGCATTTATTTTTCTCTGTTAAATATATTAAGATGCCAGAGAGGCCTTGGTGGCAAAAGTATACAAGTTAGATTATTCTGATCCAATGCATACAATTAAAGGCTTTATACGGTACAACGCCACAACCGATTAGCTACAAGCCTAAAGCCCAGAACGGCCACAAGCAGGCCCAACCTCGTGACTAGCTTATTACACGAGAAAGAGCCCATCATATAGGGAAAGGAGCATATTTAAATTTAAATTTAAAATTTATTGGAAGTTACACAAGAAAAAGAATTGCGATCCTGCTCACTACAGAAATGGGTCTCTCCTCAATAATTCTGAATCGCTAAGTTTTTTTGTTTTTTTTTCTGTCTATCTATATTTTTATTACAGTGTGAGATACGTTCATGTTAGAATACTAGAAGGATCAGAGGGTGCTTTTCGGCCCGTGGGAAGTTGAAGACGCCAAAGCATGACCCTAGAGCAGTCCACTCGTGGGATTCCCTTCAACTTGGTCTCATCTTCAAGTGCAGCTTGTTTTACGAGTTTGATGGAATCCTACAAGGCAAAAACAAGAAACACACTGTTAATCTTACCCATTTCCATTGCGAGGAATGCAAGAGGAGCTTCCTTAAAAGTTAGAAGTGATCTGCTAATACCTGTGAAGAGTGCTGGGCTGATGAAGGTCGACCCCATCTCTCAGGATCCCAAAGGATTGAACTGTTGAATCCAATTCTGGAAATGGTTATTGGAGGTTTGGCATCCGTTTCGTTGGTCATTTTATTTAGATGCCATCCAATAACTTGCGAGGAGTCACATACGGGTCCTTCAATTATAACCCTGTTCCTGTTTGCTGACAGCAATGCCATTAGCCATGTTCCAAACACCCTGCATCACCATCCAACAAGTCGAATCATATTAATATAGTTGTGGAAAAGCTTTCTTTTGTTTATGACATAACTATGGACACCTGTGGTTTAAAATGGTTTTATTTTGTTTTAATCAGTAAGTTCAAATAGCAATGAAGTGAACTGGAAAATGTATGAAAAGTTAGCATGACCCTTTTTTCTGCAAATGATGACTAAGCAAATACCAAAAGGTACCTTCTCGGATTTGCGTAGAGTAAAAGTCCATTCATCCAATGGATGGGGAACAGATAACAGGCTAATTATAGTAATATTTGATCGGGGAAGAGATTAGTCGTACGGGGTGAAAATCTAAGGAAGGTAACTTCAAAACTCATATTCATTGCAGCTGAGCTATCACATTCTCCGGCTATAGAAATCTTTTCAAGAATCGTGAATCTCTGTCTGTCTATGTTCATTTCCTGAACTAACGCATCTAATGTAAAACTAAGCTGCAATACTAATACTAGTGACGTTTTGAACCAATTTAAGGAACATAAATATTAGGAAGACAGGAAGAATGATCTCACATACTCTATATCTCTTAGATCATTGAAGAAGTCAAGATCATAGATATTGGAGAGGCTGGCAAAATGAACAATCCCACTGAGTCTGTGCTGTTCAATGTGTTTTAGTGCAACATTCCTTTGATGATCCATTTCAGCTTCTGGATCTGTAAAATTCTCTTTGAAGACCAAGTGCCGATACATTATGCCTGTTTTCCTGAGTATCTCTGATATTTCACTGGACTCTGATTGCCTTTCCACTACAATCCACAACAATGGAGGAGGAACCAACCTTAGAGTATTAGCTAACCTCCTCAAAAGCACTCCTTGATACTGATCTTTAGTACTCGTTGGTGTCACCAGAATTATGAGCTCTCTTGATGTCAACTTCGGTTGGTTTTCTTCTTTTTCCAAATACTTTACCCCTTCGGATTCTTTAGCATTTACCGGAGTTGGCCCCGGAGTTTCTGCTGTCGAACTTCTGTTAACCTTCTCGGCATGTGATTTCACTGCTCGGTGCAACATTTCCACCGGTTGTGGCGGGAGGTATGACTTAGTCGATGAAACAACGCTTTTCACTGAAGCCTTACCAGTTGGAGCAAATCCGGAGAAAAATCCCATAACAAAACACAGAGCAAAATGGACCGCAGCTTTCTTCCATAATTGAACTTTCTTCTTTGATCTTTCCACAGACCCCATCTCCACTAATTCTCAAATGGCAATCAGAATATAAACTATAGATATACGGTGACCACTGATTTGGTGAGAAGAGTAGACTTTAAGGGGAGTGTGGAACGCAAAAGATCATATTATAAAAGGTGACCTTTTAATCTTTTATATTAGAATGGTTCAGAGGTTACACCAAACTAAATTTTGTAATGAAGGTCGAACCTAATTGGTCCATGACAGGAACTGCAGACTCAACAGGCACATCAGTTTTGTCTGGAATTGTTTGATCGTGGAGATATAGAGACATTGCTTCGCTTAGTCTCCCTTGAACTGAAAGAAACTATGACGAGGTAGGAGGATTCGCGTTGCTGTCCTTACCGAATAGTTGGTGGGATGGAACTCACCAACTAAATAGACAGGGATATAGATACAGTGATCATCATAACATAACGTTTTAATTGTAAAGAATACTATGGTCTAAACTGAGAGAAGGAGATCGAGTAGGTTTTCGGAACAACTTAATTTTTGGTTATTTTTCTCCAAACCTTTCGGTTGTTAAATGTACCAACTGGAAGTTGACTAAAGTTTACATGAAATACGAGCTTATAAGGCAACATTATGTTGGCCATTGGAAATAAAATAGGACGAATTATTGAGCAACCGGGCTCTGTAATTAGATTAACCATACATCGAAAGTTGGTCCAAATAGGTATCCTGAAAATATGATGGAGTCCCCACATTTATAGATATCGAAAGGGTGAATTTATGGTACTTCGGGTATACCGTGCATCATCACTCAGATCCAGATCACTGTTTACAGAATTATGATCACTGTTGATCTATCGAAACTCCGGAAAAAAAATTAGTGTAGTATCTTACAACTTTTTAAAATACAATAAGCAAGATCAATATTCCGAAGTGGACCCTTGTGCTTGTATGACGACAAGTGACGACAAGTGACGACAAGTGACGACAAGTGACGACAAGTGACGACAAGTGACGACAAGTGACGACAAGCTTACAAGTTCAAGATTTTTGACAGTGTCGACCGATTCGTGAGAAATCGAAGTTTTCCAACGCTTGCATATCAGAGCAACCATTTATGCGATTAAAGCAGGATTTGAATCATACTTACTAGTAAGATATAATGAAATTCTTAGCCATAAATGGTAAGGTAAATACCAAAATATCCCAGATCAAAACATCCTCAAAACTTAAATAGCAACTAGGAAATATTAAAATTGTATGCCTTTCACAAAACTGCCATAAAAAAGAAATTGACACCAAAACAACAAATACTCAACACAACAGGCTGCAGCACTATAGAGACATGACGGGACAAAATTTACTTGCCGCCCTTCTTTACTGCAGACTTGGTAACCTTGGCACCGGTTGGGTCCTTTTTCTCGACAGCCTTGATAACACCAACAGCAACAGTCTGACGCATATCCCTCACAGCAAACCGACCGAGAGGAGGGTACTCAGAAAAGGTTTCAACAACCATGGGCTTAGTGGGAATCATCTTCACGAGCCCAGCATCACCGTTCTTCAAAAATTTGGGTTCCTTCTCGAGCTCCTTGCCAGAGCGCCTGTCAATCTTGGTCAATATCTCGGCAAACTTAACAGCTATGTGAGAGGTGTGACAGTCGAGGACGGGAGCATATCCATTTCCAATCTGACCAGGGTGGTTCATGATG
The DNA here is from genome assembly GCA_019739055.1 of Passiflora organensis. Taxonomy (NCBI): domain Eukaryota; kingdom Viridiplantae; phylum Streptophyta; class Magnoliopsida; order Malpighiales; family Passifloraceae; genus Passiflora; species Passiflora organensis. Next base: position 10,174,230 of record JAEPBF010000009.1, read on the forward strand.
ATGACCTGAGAGGTGAAGTTAGCGGCTTCCCTGGCTGGATCATCTTTGGAGTTGGAAGCAACATACCCACGCTTGAGATCCTTAACAGCGACATTCTTAACATTGAATCCAACATTGTCACCTGGAAGAGCCTCAGGAAGAGCTTCATGGTGCATCTCCACAGATTTAACTTCAGTTGAAAGACCAGTGGGACCGAAGGTCACAACCATACCAGGCTTGATAATACCAGTTTCAACTCGTCCAACAGGTACAGTTCCAATACCACCAATCTTGTACACATCCTGGAGTGGGAGTCGGAGAGGCTTGTCTGAGGGCCTCTTGGGCTCATTAATCATGTCAAGAGCCTCAAGGAGTGTGGGGCCCTTGTACCAGTCGAGGTTAGTTGACCTCTCAATCATGTTATCGCCCTCAAAACCAGATATTGGGACGAATGCAATCTTCTCAGGGTTGTAACCAACTTTCTTCAGGTAAGACGACACCTCCTTCACAATTTCATCATATCTAGCCTTGGAGTACTTAGGGGTGGTGGCATCCATCTGCATACAGCAGTTGAAAATAGAAAACAAGTTCGACCATCATCAATAATTACACCATGCTTGGTCATACATTTAAAAACAACTAAGCAAACTCAAACAACATAAGTAACTCGCACCTTGTTACAACAGCAGATCATCTGCTTGACACCAAGAGTAAAAGCTAGCAATGCATGCTCACGCGTCTGGCCATCCTTAGAGATACCAGCTTCAAAACCACCAGTGGTGGAATCAATAATCAGGACAGCACAGTCAGCCTGTGATGTACCAGTAATCATGTTCTTGATAAAGTCGCGATGTCCAGGGGCATCAATAACAGTGCAGTAATACTTGGTGGTCTCGAACTTCCAGAGGGCAATGTCAATAGTGATACCACGTTCACGCTCAGCCTTGAGTTTGTCCAGGACCCAGGCATATTTGAAAGATCTCTTGTTCATCTCAGCAGCTTCCTTCTCAAACCTTTCAATGACACGCTTGTCAATGCCACCAAGCTTGTAGATCAAATGACCAGTGGTGGTTGACTTTCCAGAGTCGACATGGCCAATGACCACAATGTTAATGTGACTCTTCTCTTTACCCATGATAAAATTTGGTTGATATGCTGAAAATGAAAAAAAAATAAATTAAATGATAAATATGATAATAAACCATATCTAAGGCGGCAGCAAATAGTAAGTTACACTCCTTATAAGCAAGCAGCAGCAAATAATAAGTTACACTCCTTAAATAAAAGAAGCAGCAAATAATAAGTTACACTCCTTGTACACAAGCAGCAGTAACTAATAAACCAAACCCCTCAACTGCAACTACACAATGCATGACATTCAAATTACTAAGACCCCTAAACACTAAACCAACATGTCATCCCAGCAATGCACTTTGATGAAAAACAAACATGCGATATTTATATACAGCCCCGCACACAAAAGTAGTGACAAAAGCAACAGTATTCGGAGTGGCTGCTGGGATTCGAGCCCAGGTCTCCACCTAAGTGGAATTTACCATTAAAGTACAGCCACTAAATATTACCAAAACAATTTCCCAAAAAGATCCAGGACATTCTTGTCTAAACGTAGAAGCCTCGTAATTTCAACTTCTTTGTTTCTGCCCGGTTCCCAGGGGAGCTAACCATTTAACACCAGAACTCAATCAACGATAACACCACAGCTATAATATTATGACGATAGAACCATTTATTAACCCACAAAACCGAAAATGTCAGAACTAAAACACCTTGCAAGACCTTGAACCAATCAAAACCACTACTACCTTATTACATACGATACAGAAAAAGGAAAATGACTTACCTGTTAACACCTACAAATTTTTTACGACAAAACAATTCATTGACATACAAAACCGAAGATTTAAGACCTGACACACCCAGCAAGACTTTGACTCAAACAAAACCACTACAACCTTGCAACATGCTATACCGACAAAACAGAATGACTTCTTGTTGCAGGGTAATCAATTAAATTTTCATAAAAGTTCTCGTCAATAAGCCAAGTTTCATCACATAAAAGACTCAAATCTAGACATTAAAAAAATGTCAGATTCAAAAGGGTTCCCAGAACAAAACGGACTAACGAGGAACCTGCTAACATAACCTATGACTAGTTCAAACGATTACAACAACACAAGTAAAAGTAATCAAATAAGTAATACATCACAAATCTACAAGTAAATAGTCTAATCCATCAAAGAACCAAACAAACGCAACAGATCTACGGTTGTAGAGTTAAAACACATTAGATTCACAATAAAAGAAATCAACACGAAATCCGGAACAAAATCTATAAGAAAGGGAAACTAAAGAGAGAGGACCTTAAAACGGACAGTTAATCTATTAGGGAGCTCTCCCGCAGCCTCAGAGAGTTCAGACGAATCCAGCAAATGAAGGATGCTTCGGTTAAATACTGGCAGCAGACTGGAGGCAGTATAGGGTTTTTGTGTCCGCCGTTGGATTAGCTTTTGATCATGCGGACCACGTGGAGAACATCCTTGCCGCTGAACCATTTGATACCCGTTTGTGCGATTTAGATTCCTCCCATGTCAGCCCTGTTTCACTTTTCTCTTTTGAAATTTTGTACGAGTGATGCAACGGATAATGACCGAACTGAACGACAGGTATTTCGTTGATAGGTTCATCTTAAACTGATTTGGAAATTACATTTTATTCTAAACTATTATCATTAAAATAAAAAAATTACTTAATTATTTATTATTTAAAATTTTTCGTCACAGAAGGTCAGGCATTTTTATTATTTCATTATTCATTACTTTTCTTTTTCTGTTTTTATCTCTTTTTTCAATGTACTTGTCAAACAAATAACTTCTGATGGATTGCCAGTAGGAAAACCAGATTAGTAACTGGTTTGGCTGCACCAATAAATACTTTTTTTTTCTGTATTTTCGTTTTGAAAATAAGAAATACCCACCTTTGATGTCAGTGTTGATATTTTAAACACAAACATATTTGATTTATGTTGTCGAAATTAAAATAAAATAAAAATCAGTCGACTTGCCCACTCACACGACTGGTCGAGAGCAACCCAGTATGGATAGAACTCCGAAAAATTGCTCCCTAGATGCATAAACATAAGAACTACAAAAGAAATTCAGAGTCTGTTGTTCTACAAGGAGCTAGTCGGAAGAAAACCAGTCAGACTTCCGTCCGACAGCCGAAAGATTGCTTGCAGCTTCTACTCATCAATCCCATAATTCTCGCCGAAGTATCTGTCAACCAGACCATTTGCCATATTTCTCAAGTCTTCATTCTCATGAAACTGAAATCTTTCCATGGCATCAATCCCATCCTCTCGCTCAACAAGTTTTGGACCCTCACCGTTTGGCATCCCTCTTAAGACCTGCAAGCACAAATTTGAAATACATGAAGCCCTTTGATTTGGCCTTCGAAGCGCTAGGTTTTAAAACACAGACTGGCAGCCACAAGAAAAAAAAAATTCTAATCCCAAGATTCAGGGAAAACATTTAGTTTGCAATGTCCAATAAATATTGAATTTCTCTAGTTAGTTGTTCAAAAACTTAAAAGAGTGACAAATGCATCATATAGGAAATCCAGAAAAGAGAGACCTATTTGCTTACCAGCTCTATAAATTGAAGCCCAAGCTTTGCAGCTTCAACATCAGCTGACCTAACCAAGTCTATAAAATCTGGAAGGCATCCTCTGCCAACAAGGGAAACCAAATGCTCCAAGATTAACTGTGGCTTTTCGTTGGTTTGTGCTGGAGCAACACAAAGGTTACCCAAAACATATGCCACTTCCTTTCTAATATCAAATTGAGCAGAAGTAAGAATGCGCAGTAACACTGGCACCACCTCACTACAATATATCAACTGCTTGTGCTCAATAGAACCGGCGGCTATATTAGATAACACCCAAGCAGCTTCCTAAACAATGATAAAGCTTCCAGTAAGATTAAGTGACAGAGCTTCATGTCAATCAAAGAAAGGTAAAATAACTCACCTTCTTGAGGACTCGGTGTTCACTCTTCAAACATTTTACCAGGACCTCAATTGCATTGTCTGAAAATTTCAAAGTACATGTTTTAAACCGGTACTACCATTATTGGAGATCCAAAACTTAACCAAGAAATGATGGACTAGCCTGTGATTTCACGCCCAGGGATAAGAATAGCGACTATTGTGTGTGAATCACCAGCTATAAGGTTTCCTAAACTTCGTAGAACCTGTAGGTAACATGTCAGGATATCAGAAATAAGCAATGACCTGAAAAACATCTAACTTTTTAATGTTCAACAACATCACAAGATGCTTAAATGAGCTGTAACCTATGCTTCTAGTACAAACAAAGTTAGCAAGGTATATATGCCAGTACCAGCAAAAAAGACTCTTGAGAGTGAAACGCAATAACGAAATTTCTTTTGCAGATTGTCTAAACAAGAAAGCACATTACTATTTTTTTGAATTCTTCAGGTCACATAGAAAAGATTAATCACAATATTTTCTGTTAGCGCTGACAATACGTGACAATATCAAGATAACAAATCTGATCACACATATTGGTAGAGGTCACACAGGACATCATGTGTAACAAGCCTTCTCAACTAATTAGTGATAAAATATGAATTAAAATAATTAATACGTAATAAATAACCCCATCCTCCATAAAATCTACTCTGTCAAATTGAATGGTACCGGAATAAGCAACTGCAAGCTATTTGATGTTGCTAATCTTTGTACAAGCAATTGAAGGACATCACTCTTAACCAGCATACTTGTAGCAATGTTTGAAAGAGCTGAGAGATACACAACCACCCACGCAACTTCAGTTGTCAACTCCTCATCCCTGAAATCAGCCAATAATTCCAACTGGTCTAAACTCAAAGGCAAGTTTATCTTAAAAATAAAGCAACAGTATGACTTTCTTGATCAGAAAATTGAACATTCAGTATTGGAGAACACAGCAGCAGATTTTAGAGCTAAAGATAGGAGAAAAGAAACATGATAGAGATGAAAATCTTACTTTCCGAAATTGATCACAAATGGATATGTAATTTTTTTAGATACAAACTTAAAAGGTAGAAAATAAGAGGATTTCATAACAGCTGAGCAGCAGCAAAAGAGCTCATTACTGAGCATTATAATTAAATTGCAGCGTAGAACTAAGTCTAGGCTATCCAAATTATAGCGAATAACATTGTTCTGCGGTACTAAACAAATGGATGTAAACAGGTTTGACCCATGGCTCCTTGAACAAGACTTAAACTCGTGACTGGGAGAAAAAAAGCTCATTGAAGCTTCAAATAAAAAATCCATAATGCATCTTTGACCAAAAGCACACAGGCAGTCCAAAAATAAAGAATCAAATCCAATAACCAGAACTTGGTGGGTATCAATATCATGAGATGGGACTTACGCTCTTCTCAAGTGCCGAAGGATTGCTTCCAGAACCCCATCAACTCTGATGAGTTCTGTAGCAGCTTTTGGATCTGGTCCCTGTAATGAGGCATACAAAAGAATTTGAAAGGACAAGAAGGTCACACATATGGATATAGAAATCCATTACACAATGAATTTGAAGTCAATATGTTATCTCACTAAGCCGTGTTTTCTTAGTGTTTTTAGGATTCAATGCCCAGAAAATGTGCATGATTCTCTGAGTCTCAGTGTCGATGGCACCGGAAGAATGATCCACATTCAAGGAATTCCAATCAATAGTTCATGAACCTAGTTGATAAAGAATAGAGATGTATGTAGGCAAGCCAGGAGCTTACAAATTGATGCAAAGAAAAAAATAGTATGAAAATGCAATGCATGTCATACAAACAGGAAAATCATCAGGGAGTCAAGATTATTGGTGTCAGTTTAATACTTGGTGCAATCATTTGGTCTGTCACAAGGTTTTTATCTGCTGCAAACTAGGAACATATATAAACATTCCATGCTATTGATATTTTGTCTACGAGCATGCCGGGTCCAAGGAATGACCCAAAATTATTTCTTATAGATCACAGCAAAGAAAAGTATGCATAACTCAAAACAATTTTGTTTCACTTCTTACCGTAAATAAAACACTTAAATGTAGCAAAATAACAGTTCAAAACCATTTTTCAAAGCTAGAAATTTACTGTCTCCTGAGAAGGCCAGTAGTGAGGTTGGATTGAGGAGATAGATTAAACCAGACTGAAGTTTCCTTTCATAGCTCTTTTAGCATTAGAAACATGGATATGTGGTTAGTAAAACAAAAATGAGCTGATTATGAGCAAAAGATAGAAGACCTTGATTAAATTTGACAATGCCCAGGCTGCTGTTCTCACAGTTGAACCCTTGTTGGGCAGCATCATTCTAGCAAGAGGTGGTAAGGCTCCTTGGGATAGCAAAACATTTCTCAATTCTTCTCCTTCACCAGCAACATTACCCAATGCCCATGCACACTGCTCAGCAACAGGCAAGGAACTTTTTTCTGCACAGAAATGCTCATATAAATGCAAAACCAAGCACACTGACTTTTAAAAGATCAAAGTAACTAACTACCCTGCTGAGTTAAAATGTATAACACCTCCAGACAGATAAAAAAGTTAAAGTACTCAAGAAACTCCTATGGTTCAGATGTAAATGAGAAGGCACTAAAAAAGCACCATTATCAACCTCCAAGATGTGCAATAAGCAAAGGTAGGGCAGGCAACAATGCTTTAGTTTCTTCTGGCTGCCCAGCTGCTATGTTTGTCAGGCACCAAGCTGCCTCAAGCAACTACAATATTATGAAAATAAAAGGGATCAGACTTCCTGCTTAGTGCTACTTATTTAAACCAAAAAACTCGACTACATAAGGATGAATGTCTTTCATCATTCACTCATTCACAGAATGAAACAGGGAAGACCTGTTCATCCGGTGAGCCAAATGAAAGGCACTGCACAAGTACTGGAATTGCTCCGGCTTTAAGAGTAGCATCAACAGGAGGAAACTCTGATTTTGACAGCAAGCGCCTTAGCTCACGAAGGGCACCGACGATCTTCTGCATTGCTCCTTTTCCCCTAAATATTAAGGAGTAGACATCACAGAAAAAAATTTCAAATAAAACAGTAAGCAAAAACCTCTAGATTCAAAATTCAGGCATCAAGAGAAGTAGCGGACACATACTGTCAAAGAAAATTTCATAAAAAGAGAACACAAAAATATTCAACATATTCAACAAAAATTGCTTAACTCAATTTCTCCACATGCCATGATAATTCAAAGATGTTTCTTTCCACAGAAAAATCTGAAAAATCACACATCAGCAATAGATTAAATCCTAACAATTTATTTTTACCAAGAACTTTCTGATCCCTAATAGTTTTTCTCACATATTGAATTTCCAACAAAATTTAACTGAGACACATTTCTTAGTTATTAATGAGCTGACTTTAGCAGCACATTGATGATGATAACAGTTCCAATGACATGACCTCCAACAATCCTCCGTACCCACACTGATCCTACCATCACGTTTTGATACACTAAACTATCTCAGTAAACATTTCATTACCAGTAAACAGATCAAGGAGCAATCTTACCACAACAGCACACCACAGATCCTCAAATCACATATTATCTTTACTAATACGCATTATACTACTTTTATATTTGTCTTGCTGAAATGCTGCAAACGGACCTCAACGCATCAGCAGCATCGGTAATTTGAACACACCACATTTAACATCAGCAGTCAAATAACAAAATTAGATTTAAGACTTGTAAACAAAACCTTTAATTAGTAAACATCATTATCTTTTTATGATTGACATACTGAAAAGCAACAGCCAACTTTAATGCTTCAACGGCAGCAGTGGCTTGAGCCTCCAAAATCGACTGCTCTTCATCAACCATCATCTCATTCTCGCCATGAAACTCGCCACTGATGCTACCGTCACTGCTAACCCCCACTCTACAAAGTCGCTTCGCCCGCACCAGTGACTCTCTCCTCTCCTTCCCGACAGCCACAGCATTTTGACGTCTCCGGTGCGCCGCAGTACTCCCAACTACCATTCATACATGCACAGACAACATAACAAATCTAATCAAAATAACAGAGCTATATACTACCCGCAGTAGATGAGATATTAGTCTCTTTCTTTTCTCACTTTTCTAATCTACTGGAAAAACCGTCTCCGATTATCTTAAATTATTAATAATTCAAAAACAAAAAGAGGAAAAACTGAAACCTAACTTGAAAAAGGAAAAGATGAAAACCTGACGACTTAATAGGGTCTCTTTTGAGGGAAGATACTCCGTCTTCGGCCATTTGTAGTCAAGTGACTCAAGTGTCCTTCGAGGGAGGGGATTAAGAAGAGAATTGTTTTATGCAATTCAGGGCTTAAGGCGAATTAAATCAAAATGCGAATTTTGACTTCCCAAACCGCAGCTACGAGTCTTGACAAGTTCACGCGCCCGAACCACGAAACTCCCCCTCCTTCTATCGTATGCTGTCCCTCGCGAGGAAGTTGCCAAAAGGTCCTCCTGTTGTTCGCCAATGAAGTTAATCGATATTCCGGTACCAGCCCCTCATGTTTTTCCTATTTCGGCCTCGCTGTCGCAGATGATAATTATATTAATATTTATTTCACAGAGAAATGAAATAGGATATTAGATTGTATTATTATTTTATTTAATTACAGGTTTTAAGATTTTAAGCATGATGGTATTTTTAAAAAAATATTTATATATAAATTTTGTTTGTTTTAAAATAAAAAAATTTATTTTTTTATTTGATGTTCCTCTCCTTGGACTCGACCGACGAAGCTTTAAAAATCCGGCTTAAATTATACTTTCCTGCCTCGTGTCGTTACTTAACTGTTCAGAGTTTCCCTTTCTCCTCTTCCTCCTCATTCCCGTTTCACATCGCAGATCTCTCATCTCTCGCTCAATGGCCAATCCCTCACTGAAAGCAATTACTCTCACCCACGTCCGGTACCAGAAGGGCGACCATCTCGGCCATTTCCTAGCCTGGGTCTCTCTGGTGCCCGTCTTCATCAGCATGGGGGGTTTCGTGACTCACTTCATCTTCCGGCGGGAGCTCCAGTGCATGTTCTTCGCTCTGGGCCTCCTCATCTCCCAATTCATTAACGAGCTCATTAAGACCTCCGTCCAGCAAGCCCGACCCGCTACCTGTGCCATCCTCGAGATGTGCGACTCCCATGGCTGGCCCTCCAGCCACTCTCAGTACATGTTCTTCTTCGCTTCCTACTTCTCTCTCCTCACTATTCGAGGCATCGCCCTGACTAGGAACAAGTGGTTCATTAATTTCATTTCATGGTCCCTGGCGGTGTTGACAATGTATTCCAGGGTGTACCTGGGGTATCACACGGTCGCCCAGGTGTTTGCCGGGACGGCCTTGGGCGTGTTCTTAGGGGCGACGTGGTTTTGGGTGGTGAATACGGTGCTCTTTAATTACTTTGAGGTGATTGAAGAGAGCAAGTTTGGGAGGACTTTCTATGTGAAGGATACGTCGCATATAAGTAATGTGTTGAAGTTTGAGTATGATAATGCCAGAGCTGCCCGGAGGAATATGGCTGCTGCCAAGTCAAACTGATATATATTCCTCTTCTTGGTACGTTCAAATTCGCTCCTTCTTTTCCGTTTGAACTCTGGTTTTGTTTGTTGTATAACATGCCTTCTTTTATCTTTCTGGAGTCTTCTTTGTTTGTGTTCTTTTGGAAGAGGAATCCAAGACACTGAGTTACGGACTATGTTTCCATGGTAATAAACTTTGGTAGATAATAATATGTTACGAAGTAGAAAGGTTGGAATGTGTAAAATTGTTCATTGAGAAAAATACTCGAATTGTTTAACATCTCAGGAGTGCTGTCTAGTTTATATTGATTAGATTCTTAGTCTTTATATTGAATTTGGGGATAATTGGCTCTGTCTCAACCTGTTGCTCATTTGAATTGTCGGTTTAGAACTAAAATTTTATTCCGGGAAATGTAGGATCACCTCTTCTACATGAGTAATCAACTATGTGCAAAAAGTGTTGGTTTTGTTGTATCTGTCATTAACTAACCAAAAATTCCTATGTTCATGTGTTTCTACGCTGCTTTTTGCGCTTTACCTTCTGTTAACTTTACTGGATCTTTTTCTATAATTTGCTCTGGGAGGAATTATCATTTTATACTCGCCTTGATTCCAATTCAATAATTTTCTTGAAGAACGTGCTCAAACAGTCATAGAGACACTCCTGACATGCATGAGAATGCAACCTTCTTCCTCAAGTTAGTGTTCCTTTGGTCCCCATTGTAGAGGTCATCCTGTTTTCTCTAAGGTTGTTGCACATGTATGATTTTTCTCACAAAATTTCAGGTATTTATTCGCATAGGAGTATATTATAATCAGGTTTACTTATCTAAATTTGTGCTCGTGTTTTGTTTAGAAAGTCTCTCAACCTTTTTCTTCTTTTTCTTCTTTTTCTTCTTTTTCTTCTTTTTCTTCTCTCATGTTGTCCATTTTTGCTTTTGGTTGAATAAGATTTTGTATTGAGAATTTTGGATTATGAAACTGAACTGTTACTGTCACATTCATTACGCGCAATGTCCACCGGTTTTAGCCTATCGTTTCTTGGAACTGTCTTGGAGAAAATATCATCTCCCAGGCTAAATTTTGGGGATTTTTTCTCGGATATATTCATTATTTGACTTGAAACCAGACCTTCTCTCTTTAAGCTTTTTTGAGCAAGTTGGGAAATAATTGCTATTATTTAAATCATATCTCATTCTTTCTTATAGGAGATGGCTAGCAAGTTAGTTTGCCTAGTCGTCGTAGAACCTTCGTCCTCTGTCCTTGACTGTGAGTCTTATAATAGTGTGATAGTAAGTTACAGTACAAGTTCTAGGGTAGATGTGAACTTCTGACTGGGCTATCTGCTTCAAGTAGTTATGAAATTACTGGAACTGGGTCAGACTGCTGCCTTGTTCCTCCTAATAAATTTGGGATGCAACCTACCCACACAGAGAGCCTTGAATAAATAAATATACGCTGTCTTTTACTGTCTCGTACAAGATATTGGTAGAAAATTAGTGTGGCTGGTAGGGTTTTATATCTCTTCCCTTAATTCTGTAGAAATCTAAACTGCTGGTTAGGACAACATAATCACAAGGGATTTGGAAGCTAAGGGATAAAACTAGGTCTGCTTGCATCCATCAATTGAAATATATTCGTAACGAAATTTAAAAAAATCAAATCAAAATATGTCCGTTAAGCTTCTGAATTCGGATAAGATTTGTTTAAACATGGGATTGAGATTTTTTTTTTTTCAATTTGTTTGTAAACTCACATATCAGTTTGAAACATTAACGCTTCATATCTTTTTTTTTCATGGCTGGTTTTAGTTGATTTACCAAATCGAGCAACCTGAAATACTGAACAGGGTTAAGGCTTTACAAAGTTAGCCTGTAAACTTAGGTTAGACTGCCTTCAAATAGAGCATCTGTTAAGAAAATACTTAGTTGAGATTTTGGACTACATTGATATCCAGATTTTTTAAGAATGTGCTGCGTGGGATGAGCCTCTACTATTTCATCCTCTTTCTAATGCATGCTTGCAACTGTTAATATTTTCCCTTCTCTTTTGTGGCTCTTGTATTTGAACACATTCTTCTAGCAACTAATACGACATTCCAATCACTGAAATGCTTTTCTTTCTCAATGTTGCAGGTTGATATCCCCTGAGCTGCGTTTTGTGCAGACCACGCAATTACAGTAGAAAAATTATTTTGCGTCGTATCATTAATTTGGGTAGCCTGTGGGATTTCAGCCGGCGAGGAGCATACTTTGCCTAGCTCATAGCCCTCTATTATACCAAAAGAAGGTCCTACAGAAATCGAAGTCTTTGGATAGTTAATTTGTTGGGAATCAATATTATGATATTCCTAGTCAGCTTGTTTCTTTTATAATACCTTTTGTGGCATTTCCAGAAAACTGGGTTGTATGAATAGGTGACACTTGATCTTACAACATTACTGGAACTAACAATGATAGAACAGCAAACTATTTTCCCCAACGTGAACCCATATTAGAAAAAGCTATCCCGAATTGCGAAAAAATTGTATGTTATTTATATTCAAATTGGGTTTGGGTTGGCGGCAGTAAAAGTTTTCGGAAATATGAATAAAATTCATTTTATGGGTAAAATATCTATTTAAACGGTTAGAGACTAAAATCTTACAAAAAATAATTTTGTTATGAAGGAAGATATATTTTTATTTAGAAAACTAGCTGTATAAAGTTTTGGATAATGATTAGGAAGGGGACTAAAAATGGTCTCCGATCGACAAATCATTGTTAATCACAAATTCAAATATGCATACGACATATAAAAAGTATTCAAAAACAATTTTAATGCAAATGGTCGATGAACAAATATAGCCTCTTGTTCTTGTTATGGTAATAAATCTGAACAGATCACCAAATTCAGGAAATAACAGGTGGCTTTCTTGAGAGCAATAAAAAACTTAACTCCATCAATTCATTGTAACTGCTGGCTTTTGACATAACATTAACTACAACTCCCACCTTCTCCGAAGACTTTTTAGAACTCCTCTTTATGTTTCACCAGCGAAATCTCCTCCCCGGACCCATGTTTTTTGAAAGTGATGCCCACGTTCATCTTAAAACCTACAGGATTGGGATCATGTTCCGTACTCTACGACCTAAATTACATAACACCTGCATGTGAAACCAGAATTTGAGGTAGTTTTGAAAAAATCTTTTATTATTTTATTCATCTCAATTAAATAATTTTATTATTATAAAATTTAATTTGAATAATCTTTTTTTTAACATTACTTCAACGAACATAAAATTATTTTCAAGAAAGACGTAAAATATTTATTTTTGATATTAAATATGTTAACTTATTATAAAGGAATTGAAATTTTGTAATTATAGACAACTTTTAAAAATACAAACGGACTCACAGTAACTAGCCGTTTTTTCTTGTGAGTAATAAAAACTGCTGGGTACTGGCTCAGTGGCTTTGGACGCATACAAACGAGATATGCGTGAACCATGTGGGAACAGAAAGAGGAAATGGGCCACTTCAGGAAAGATCCAAATTCATCACCAATTTTCTTACCAAATCAGAAAATTAAAAACATAGAAACAAGCGGGAACCGCAGAAGCCCTGTACGCGTGTACCATAAAAAACCATAACCACCAAATTTAGCAGGCACAGCACCACGTCTCCGCCACCTACCCTCAGTACCCGGACCCTTGCAAGAGGTCTCTCCCCTCACTTCACGAGATATTACTACTAGCTGTACCAAACCCTCGCTTCCTCTGCTCTTCTACAATGTGGCAGCTCCTTTTGGCTGCTGCGATCGCCGGATCCACAGGCCTTGTCGCCAAACACTTCCTTAACCCAAAAAGCCCCGATCTCGGCACGAAATGCGAGCCGCCATTTGAGCCCGGTTACGAGAGTAATTTCGGGCAAAGGATTTTCAGGTTCTCCAGCTCCGGGTCAAGTGGGAAGAAATTTTGGAGGAAGAAGCCGGGGACGTCGCGTCGTCGAGGGAAAGACGATGGTGTTGAGAGCGAGAAACCCGCTGCTAACGGTGGTGCTGCGTCCAGGAAAATTTTTTCGGTTCGCTTAAAGAAGAGGAGAAAAACTGCTGCCAAATGCGGATCATCGTGTTTCTATTCCAAAGGTTGGTTGGTTAGTTTTAGTTTTAGTTAGGGTTTCTTGAGTAAGTGGTAATGGTGCTGTTGCCGAATTGTTTTAGGGTTTCACGATTGGTATTAAATGGGAGAGTAAGAGCGTTTGAGAAATTCCTAACTGAAAAGTGGTGTTAGAGATTTACTCTGTAATGGAAGCTAATTTGACTGTTTATGCGGTCAGTAATCACAATGGTTTTCTCAACTATTTTCAGAGTTTTTCATAGCAAAGACCAAAATTCAAAATTTTCGTTAAGATCATAGGATCTCGAAGTGATATGATCACAATAATATAATTGATCTTGTTCGTGGTGGTCACCGATTTACTTTCTCGGGGAGAATTCTTACCCTGGATTTCTGGGAAAAGTTGGAATTCTGTTTCTTTTGTTGGATGTGGCGATGTATGCAAGTAGTCCTCCATTTCGATTTTCTGCTTATGTTTGAAATGTTGTGGACTGACGATGCTGATGTTTTGATTTCTGTCAAATCATTTGCCTACAGATAGCAACTTGTTTGGGCATGGACTTGGTGTTGGTATGATATATATGATGTCAGCTGGGAAAGCTGAAATCAGTAGACTCAGCGCTGCTATGGATGAAACTAACAAAATTGTGCTGGAATTAAGGAATGAGCTGTATAGAAAGAAATCAATCGCACCAGGCTCTAAAACATTTAGCAATGAGCATGCCAACCTCGGTCATAATTTATCAAGCGCAGAGGATAGGGAACCCCATAATACCAAATTGTCTGGGCTACTTACAGTTGACGATGTTGATTGTCCTAGTAGTGTACTTACCGAAGAGCCAGAACCAGAGGAACTAGAAATGAATCGACTTGAAGCAGAACTCCAGTCTGAATTGCAAAAGCTTCCTTGGACTACTGATGAAGTTTCTGGAAATGAAGTAAGAACAACTATTTTGGGCAAGGTGATTTGCTATTTCTATGGATTTACTGACAAATAATCATTAGTAGGTGGTCTCATTTCTTTTCTCCTAGTTTATCAAATTTACCCTGTTTATAGAAAAAATACCTTTTCATATAGTCATACACAATTCACGAAAAGATAAGAGGCCAATCAGCCGATATTATCTCTTCTAAGGCACACTACCAATTTTTTTGTGGGAGCTAGCTAATACAGGACGTTATGGAATGAAACGCAATCAGTTATTGTCTATGTGATGCATGATATTTTAGCTATTTTTGTTTCTAAAAGTAGCTTGAATCTTTAACATAAGCTATGCTTTGAATGTTGTAGTTATTTTCTCAATCAATTCTTTATTACATTTGGTATATTGTGATCTGTCAGAAAGTTTGTGATCCCCCCTTGACTCTGCGGAGTAATTGTATATCAGGATTTCTGGATTTTTATGCAATCACTTGGCCATTTTCGATTCTATTTTTTGAAGAGATGTTCTAACCTGATTTGTGTAAGGCTGGAGACTGAAACATCCATTAATGTAAAAAAGACAGATGTAGGTAGCATATGTTGTCTCTGGAAAATACACTATGACTAGGCAAATATTTCTTTGATTTGAAGAAAAACTTGTTTTTGCAGACTGAGGTGTCATCCGAAGGAGTTCATACACTGGAGGGGCAGACTGATGCTATGTCTTATCAGTGCCAAGGTATATCGCCATCGGAATTGGACCAGAAACTTTGTCATTTATTCATTGAACAACAGGAAAACCAAATTGTTGGCCTGGAATCTGACTTGAATGCGGCCCAATCCAAACTCGTCGAGAAGGAGGCTGAGCTTCAAGCACTCAAGGACTGCGTAAGACGCCTGACTGAATTTTCTCTGTCAACTGTATCAGGTATCACCACGGATTGTTACTTCCTTTTGGAAATTACATGGAATTTTCTGTTCTTTCATTAAAGTGACCCTAATGCTGGTTACACCGTTAACTATTCTTACCACGTCAAATACGAATTTCTGAAATTATGCATTGTTTTCTAGACGAGGAAGGTGAGCAACAAATGGAGCAAGGGTGTATCAGAGAATGGAATAGCAATCTCAAATTAGGATTAGAATCTAGAAAACCGGAGGTTGGGATGAAAAGACCAATCGGCTATTCGTGGTGTAGTAGTGATCATGTCGTATAATCCATATGGGTAGGATGGTAATTAGTAGAAATAGGATCCCGTTGGACTTCAGTGCTCAGAGTGGGGCTCACCATTCACAGATGAAAGTTAAGGCTCTCCTGGTTGTATATAGCCCGCCTGTATATCAACTCGACCCCGCTCCCCATTATTGTACTATCATGTGTTCAGAACAATGTAGTTTCCTACCTTGCATTCGGCATGTTTATTTATTTATTCAGATCAGGATTCCTTTTTTTGTATTATTATTCTGGTGCGAAGTTCAAGATATCTTGAATTTTATGCCTAGTGTCCCTGGCTCAGTTTCCTCCAGCCAGGGATTTCTCTCTGGGATTGACTTTTAAGTTGCCCGCCTGCAGGTATAGTTGTGCTTCATTTTGCGTGCCAAAGAGGAAGCCTCTGCGACCTCTAACTTTACACTTTTGTTTTTCTCCGGTAGACATTACTTGCTTTGTTCGTCAATTTCAGTGGGGACATTATTGGCAAGGCGCTAAAAGTATAAAGGAAAATCCATCGTTGTACGGTGTAGTTCGTGTATAGAGACACGACAGATCGGTGGCGCAAGGTAACGTGTTGGGTGCGCCAAGATTGCTTTTGTCTTTTTTTTTTTAATATCCAATCTCATTGTCCATCTCTTAATATGCGGAGAGAATACCGTCAACTTCTTGTTACTCTCCTAAAGACTATAATGGAACCAATATCACCGGTGGAGGGTATTGATTGCTGGTGTATGACCAATGAGTGGCGAGTTGCTTGCAAGTAGATAGAGTTTTGAGTAAACTAAAATTCAAGTCCGACTTGATTAAAGACTTGAACTTGTAATAATGTCTCTGCTTTATTGTGTACAGGTCGAGAGCAGCCTACCAAATCAGATTCCAATCACGAATGATTAATCCTTCAAACAGTGGCTAACCTCGATCCGTTAAATCAAATCCCACTTATATTCATTCAATTCGATTACCCAACCATTCATTTTTTAGCATTTGTCTTCGGTTCAAGGGTAATATCTTCTTGGTGCGTCAGATATTGGCATCCCATTTTTGCTGCATAGAGCAAGATCCCTTAAGTAAAATTTATTAAATATTGGAGTGGCAAATGATGTTGAAAGTGGAAATCCGAGACAGACAGCAGGGGAACCTCGAAATAGAAAAAGTCTTGAAGTCAGATTCACCCGTCCGTGCAGGGATAAACTAAAAGTAAAATACCAACAAGAGTAAGCAACAAAGTAAACCAACCAGGGCAGCAGTGATCGCCATTTCCTATGTCTCTCTCTTATTCATTTCTCAGCTTCGCACAGAACAACCAGCCAAAGCAATAACTCTCTGCGTAGCTCTTCGGTATCTTCGCACAAAAAGAAAGAAGAGATAAAGGTCGGGAATTCATATACCCAGATAAATCTGTGCAGACTCACCATCACTGTTTTGTCTACGCAATGAAATTATCAACAAAACCCATATCGAGTCCGGGCCGGGCGGAGAAGTACCCGCCCCCATTGATGAGGTTTTTGAGGAGCAATATGGGAAGCAAAAGCAGAGGCAGGTCACGTTCAAGCCCAATGTTTGTGAGGAGGAAGAACACGGCTGTTGAAACTCAAGAGCCCACCTCGCCAAAAGTTACCTGCATGGGACAGGTTCGAGTCAGGCGCTCCAAACAAGCCAGAACCCGACCCGGAAGACGCAAACGCCGTTGCAAATGCATCCAAAACGCCGTGTTCTGCCGTCCTTTCAACAAGAAGTGCAAGGTTAGGTTCTTTAGTCCTGCTTGGCGCAAGTGGGTACTTTCCTTTTGTGTGCTGTTTAGGAGGAAAAGCAGGGATGAAAAGAATCTGAATAAGACTGAACAGAAATTTAGCGACAAGCACGAAGATTTAGAGCAAGAAAGTTTAGGCCAAGAAGAAGGAGACGAAGATGAGTATACGGTCTGTGTTTCTGCAGCTACAACACCTCCCAAAAACGCTCTTTTATTGACCAGATGCAGATCTGCACCATACAGATCTTCGTCATTAGCCTGCAGATTTTGGGGATCACCGGTAAGCAGTGAAGAAACAGAGCAAAAACACATAACGTCAGAGCATGAAAACAGAGCAAATAACAGTCCAGTACCGAAAAGAGAATCTGTTAGTGATGAGTCTAATCTAGAATCGTCATTAGATCCTCAGAACCAAGAGAATGTATCAATTTTCAAAGAAAACGAAGGTGCAGCCACTCCAATTACAGAAAAAAACTCCATTTCTGAAAAGAATGCTGGATTGGAAACCGAGGAAGGTGGCTCTAGGAGGCCTCTGCTACTGACAAGATGCAAATCAGAGCCGGCGAGGACAGGAGAGAAGCTTGTTCCGGAAACAAGTTTCTGGAACAAGAGAAATTTGGGTCTCACGTGATTAATTCATTAATTAATGACTTGACTACATACTATAAATCTCTCTTCATTTATGTTTGCTTCCCCTTGGCAACTGATAGAAATACTTCCTACAGTTTCAGCTTCTGAAATATATGACTGTTGGCAGCTATTTTTCTTTTATAATATTCATATATAAATCTGTTCGAGGGAATCTCGATTGTACTATTAAAAGCTGCAAATTTTGCTTGGTACAGTGAAAGGAAACATTGGAAATTAATTGTTCCTGGACCAGTGCTTTCAGATTCATCTATTAATGTGCAACTCCTTCTTGGAAGTTGCAAATACAGCAGAGCCTTTGCCTAATGTCATAAAATCATTTCAATGTTTCCTTCGAATTTTTCAAGGTACGGTTATTTCTCTGTCGGTCTCTCCACCTTTTCTCTTTTCCTCTGATGCCTTGTGCTCTACTGGTGACGCCGTGATGGTGTTTCGCTTGAACCAAGCAGCTTTCTATGTTCATTTTTGTGTAGAGACTTTCACATTGTGTCCTGTCTCCTTAAGATCCAAGTGCTTGAGGCAAGTTTCAGATGGCAAGCTCTAGGCCATAGATGGACGGACCCCAAAATGCATGGAATATCTGTTAACAGGCCCAAAGACGATACAGTGACTCGACCATGAGAATTGCCCATATGAAACTTGGTAGCAAACCTCAAATCTTCATCATGTCTTCTTTTTTCTTTTCTTTTCCTGGTCTTAAAGGAAAGCTACTTTTCTTTCTCTGGTCTAATAATAGAAGCCCAATAGGTTACCTACCAGTCTGAACCAATCAATTCAGCGGGCCTCTACACTGAAAGAGCTCTGCAAATAATTAATCGTTCCATTTATTTTGAAAGTTATCAAATTACTCCACATCCAAAATTTAGAATAGAACTTTCGACGTTTTGTGGTTAAGGATAAATAAAGTTATCATATGAAGACCATTATATCATAAGGTTATCTTTTTAGCAACTTTCCTTAAACCACTCATTTCTTAGGCTCAACGCAGATATAAGACAATCTTTTTCCAGATTAGAAGAATACCTTCGTAATTGCAGAATTAATCTCTAATCGATATCTATTCAAATAAATATTTTATCACAAAATATATTCCGACAAGTACGAAATAGAATGCCATTATGTAATAATCTAATCTCTTCGTCTATGAACATAGGCATTGTACCGCAGAGCTTTCATATTGAGGCTATGATACGACAGACAATTAACTAGAACAGATGGGTTGGTTAATAGAGAAACCTACAGAGCGCACTTTGGTTGTTTGATACACTTTGTACTTTAGTGCATAATGGAATCAGTTGTACAGTAAAAGTATGAGTGTATAATAGGATCAACGACGATATCCGTGTGACAGAGACTTCTTCGGCGGGTAAAATAAACTCGATTTTCATCAATCACAACGTTTTAGATACCTCATAAATCCACCGTAAGAAAAATGCATGATTTGCTGGTGAAATGTCCTATCATGATAGGTTCTCGAAACTTGAAAACCAGCCACACACAGCGATAAAAGGTGACGTGTGAGGTAGTTGTGATCTGATACTTCGTTTGATTATATTTCTAACTTTTGTCTAGTTACACGTTTGAAGATAGGAAGATGTTACCTATGTCCCATCCATATGAAAGAAAAGCATCAGAGAAGACAAGACACTAAAGGGAAACGAAACCCATCATTGAGGTATGAATTTCAGAGCCAGATGCAAAGCTCAAGGGGCGATGATTGTATTTTGTGCTCAATAGGGGAGTAGATCCACTGATTGAAGTTTCATTTATGGAATCTAATGACAACTACATCGTGCACATTTAGCGTAAAATCTTACCTGAACCACTTTTTATTTCAAAACCTGCGACAATGCAATGACATCCAAGACTAGATGGTTCATCTTCTGCGACTTCGAGGATATTGACGCTTTTTCAATTTTCTTGTATTAATCTGCTGAATTTTCAGTATATTCTGGTTTTTTTTATATTAAAGAGAATAATTCAAGACTATCTATATAATAAACCTCGTCCTACCTTCAACATCATTGTCTAGAAGGTCTAAACCCAAAACTTCGATGGTAACTGTTGTAAAAAGTTTATTCCATTCCCAAAACTTTTGAACAGACAATATCATTGATACTTAGAACTGTGACTGTGGGTAGCAACAACCTTATCTCCACCGACTGGACTGAGAATTAATGGCATTTAATGGATTGCTATTCGTAACGCTGGAAAGAGTTGGAAAAGACATTTGAAACAAGAGTTTGTTTAAAAGAAGACATTTTTGCGCAGGAGAGGTAGCTTTGGTAGTGGTTATAAGTTTACAGGATGATATATATGTTTGTACTTTTGAAAAAAAATATATAAAAAGAGCATGCTAAGAAGTCTAGCCTAAGCAATTGAGCTAAATGGGATATCCTTAGACAAGACATGGCAATAATGCACACATGGTGTTGTCTTAAGCCATTAAAATAAAAACTATACAAAAATCGAAGGCTACAATGGCCTAAAGCTTAGATCTAATAGGTGGCGACACCAACATTAATGTTCCAACCCAACACATCTACATCGTTGCGTTGCAACTTATTGCAATGTCGACATTGGCATTTCCATTTGCTCTAAAAGCTGGAAGAAAGAACCGCAGTTGCTGCTTGCTT
This sequence comes from Passiflora organensis, assembly GCA_019739055.1. Lineage (NCBI taxonomy): Eukaryota > Viridiplantae > Streptophyta > Magnoliopsida > Malpighiales > Passifloraceae > Passiflora > Passiflora organensis. The sequence continues at coordinate 10,195,069 of JAEPBF010000009.1, forward strand.
TGTGCTTCCTCCACGACCCTTTTGTGACTTGAATTTCCCTTTCTTGATTGTGCTATACAAGTGATCATCCAATCTAGCTAGCTTCCGAGACTTGTGAAGTACTCTGGAATTCTATGGCGCTCAAGTTTAGTTTCTGGACCATCTTTCTTCTCTTTCTCCTCGTCATACCCTATATTTCAAGGGGTACAGATTACGCGACTTTGTCTCTCTCTTACAGAACCATGCTTTAAGAATTGTTCTTATATATATCATGCTTTTTTACTAATTTTTTCATGTATAGGATTGGATGCTGCGGCGTCGGAGGTTTATGAAATTGACTACAGAGGACCGGAGACTCATACTTCGGTCATACCTCCGCCTGGTCATTCTCGTGGGAGGCCTTGGATTCATAGACAGAGAGCCAAGGCATCTCCTAATTCAAAAAGCTCCAGATCAGGTGGTAACAACTGAATATGTAAGTTTTCCTCTTGTCATCAAAGTAATAAAAAAGGTCGAGGGCTATGGAAAGAAGGGTCAGAGAAACATAAAAACTGGAAACATGGCAGAAACAAGTCATTAATTAAGAGGGATGACCTAGGTAAAAGTTAAACCCTCCACAATCATAAAGCAAAACGTATGAGGTTTTCTTCAATTTCATGTAGCTTTGTTTCTCTTTCCTAGGAGTGAATGACTGGAGGTTTCCTTTTCTTCGGAATCATCTGTTGATCTCTCGTTATTAATTGCTTGTCCTGCAGGTCTCCACAGTTTGTTGGTGAATTGAGTTTTGGATGTGAGTTGTTTGGTTTGATATATTCATCACTCTAAGGTATACAAATTAGATGCATAGAAAGACTAAGAAAATAATATATAGAAAGCAGTAATATCTTGTGCTTTAGCTATTTAATTATCAAAAACGATAATAAATATTTTCTGCGTGATCTTTTACATTGAGGGTGCTTTGGTCGATCGCTGTATATTTTTGAATTATTTGGATGATGGTTTCCTGTCGATATGTAAAGGCTTCCATATTCTAGTCAGAATTTATGGAATGATGGCGTATCCGAGGTTGATGAGGGTTCGATTTCTACTTTTGTTAAGACTATCTACCACCCTTTTAACATCACTTTCAGAGTTCAGTATTAAGATTTCAAATTGGTGTTCTTATCCAAATCTTCGATACTAAGCTGCTAATTGGTCTTTGTTGACCAAACTTTTTTCTTTCTTTCTTCAACTTATCAATGATGAGCAATAAAAATATTGTGTTCATCAGATAACCATCCCAATAATATTCAAGTCCATGCATCTTTTAGTATCGAATACGAAAATAAATTTTTACTATAATCATATCTATCGGGTTAACTAAATATCATCGTAATTAATGTACAGTTTTGCAATAACCAAGGATGGCCTGGCCTGTCTATGATAATGAGAAGGAGGACAAGATAGGAGTATTTGGTAAATATAGCATAATAGCTTGTCATTGAAAGATTCTGAACCACATAAGCTTAGAGTGGATAGAGACATCGAGGTGTAGGTGTATTATTTGTCTTTTTAATAGGAATTAATGATTATATGAAAATCCCTAGCATTTGGTTTATTAAAAGAATCAGTTTCAGTACTTTTAAAAATTTTAGCCGTGGATAAATATAATTTAGAAAATAAAAATTGAGCATTATCTAAATCTTATCAACACTCAATATCTATTCTTGTTTAGTTTTCAAATTTTTCAAATTGTCGAGGGTAAAAATCTGTGAATAAAATAACAATACATATACATAAAAAAAAGTAAGCAAACAAAAAAAATTTAATGAAATTAGAATAATGTCTATGATTTAGACGAGAGTTAAAAAATAGTATAATATTTCAAAAAATTGTTTGTCAAAATAATTTTAAGTCTATTTGTGTTTATCCAATCAGTACGATTATATATTCATCTCTATCTGACTCGTCGAGCCAAATCAAACAAATAGTGAGCACTATTATTTCTTCCGTGTTCGATGGATTGGATATTTATCATACAAAATTTAATCGAGATATTTGGTAAGTTGGTGAGACCAACTGGTTTTCTTTTTTATAAAATTATTATCAATATCAGAAAAAAAAATTTTAATCAAAAATATTTTTTTAAAATTTATATATAATAATATTGTAATTTTTAATAGTATGTAATTTTTTATAAACCAAACATGTTGTGATAGTTTAACCAATCGATTGAGTATTCCAAATCAACCAATCAGGCTTAAAGGAGGTTCTAGCATTTAAATCAAGAATAAAAAATATATATAGAATTATTACTTAAGCGAAAATTTGAGAAAAAATAGTATTAATTAGTGTTATTATCTTCAGAGGCTCTAAAGATAATTAGAATAAAACGGAACCTCGATTTGTATTAACTATATGTTATTTTTAAATTATAATTAAACCCAAGAAAAAATCCAAATATATCTAATTAATCAGATCAGTCTGATTCGGATTTGATAAATTGTTAAAGGTAATATTTAACAGGTAGGGTGCCGATGAATTTTCCTTGTTACTGCTTAATACAGAAGTTCAAAAAAAAAGAAGCTGGGTTTCATCTTTTGCGAACGATGTCGTTTAGAATGCAAATTGATTTTGAAGAATAAAAAGGATAAATTAGGAAGAGAACACAGGTGTCATTAAAATGCGGAGAACACCGACGGAGGACGCGGTTTGTCTTATCTGATTTTCAGCCAAGTCGTGGATTCCCACACCCTTAATTTTTCTTTTCCTTTCAATTTCTCCGTTACCCACAAACCGAACATTTTATTAATTCTCGCTGCCCCTATTCCGGTATTCCTTTTCTTTTCCTTTTAGTCGTCTTGGAGTAATTTCCTCTCCCCAAAATGGCCAACAACAACAGTGCCACCGATCCGGTCGAATGCAGCCCTCTGTTGAGCAAGAGCCTCGAAGAAACCGACGACCAACCCGAAAAGCTGGTCAACGACGAAAAACCAACCAAGACCAAGGAAGCTACTGCGGTCGCCGCCGCGGGATCTGTTGCCGACAGTGGATACGGATGGACCGTGAATGGGCTGCCGGTGGGTGGTCATGGGAGCGTGGTGGGTGAGCCCATGGGACGGACCCAGTGGGATTCAGGCCTCCTTTCGTGCCTCGGCCGTAACGATCATTTCTGTGGCAGCGATCTTGAAGTTTGTGAGTCTTTTGATGCTTTTGAGCGTATTTTACGGGGATGGTTAGCTCAATTTTGTGAAATTAAAGGCCAAGTATAGGTTATTTTTGTATGATTTTATTTTTTTCAATTGGCTTGGATCATATTGTTTATTGTGATAATTGATTGTGGGGTTCTGGTAGGCCTTCTTGGAAGCATTGCGCCGTGCGTGCTGTATGGAAGCAGTGCCGAGAGGCTGGGATCTGCTCCTGGAACATTTGCCAATCACTGCTTGACCTATTCTAGTCTCTACCTGATTGGGAATTCCTTGTTCGGCTGGAATTGCCTTGCCCCGTGGTTTTCTTATCATAGCCGCACTGCCATGCGCCACAAGTTTAACTTGGAGGCAAGTTTCATTGTCATATATGTCCCATCTGGATTTGATCTTGAGAATTCTTTTAGCTTCAATGCCACCGCTGTTATAGTCTGTGGATTCATTTCATTTCACATGATCTATGATTTCTACTATGGTTTTCATGTAAAAAGATATAACTATTTCTTCTGCGCTGACACACACGGTAAATTTTTCATTTTTATCTGTTCTGCAATGAAAATATGCACTGATTGTGGGCTAGCATCATCTGTTCTATCTGTTCTTGACTTGGTTTTACATATATAGAATGATCTTATGGTTGCTGTATTTCATTATACGGAAAATTGTTTCAGGTCTCTGTCAAGTTTCTTTGTTTTATTATTTGAGTTGCATTTCGATTTTTTAAGGAATCATCTGGCATTTGTCATCTTCTATTTTATGTGTCAGCTAGCTTCTGTCTCAGTAACTCTATGAATTTGTCATTGGTGAATAAAAATAAGTTGGCATAGATCTTTCTGGCTCGGTGAAAGAGTTGGGAAGATAATATCCTGAGAGCATTGATTTGGTTGGTTGGTTGATTGGTTGACGGGGTTTCATTTTGCAACAGGGTAGCTGTGAGGCACTCAACAGGTCATGTGGTTGCTGCGGAAGCTGCGTGGAAGATGATATGCAACGTGAGCAGTGGGAGTCGACATGTGATTTTGTGACTCATGTGTTTTGCCACCAATGCGCAATTTGCCAGGAAGGTCGTGAGATTCGTCGCAGGGTGCCCCATCCAGGCTTCAATGCCCAGCCTGTTCTGGTCATGATCCCTCCTGGAGAGCAGACAATGGGCCGTGGTGCCTAAACATCATACCGTACTTGTTATGGCGGTCGTGCATCTAGTGTCTATAATATATGAAGACCAAATAATTGTCATCTCGTTGTTGGTTGGAACTCCTACTATACTATTACCTAAATGTCACTCTATATATATATTATTTTTACAACGGGGAGAAGTGTTTGCGTGTACAACTGGTAGTTGTTTTTGCTTCTTTATCTCATCTTTTCCCTGTTTTGGGCGCCTGCGATGGTGGTAGCAATAGATGATAGTTCATGTTGCCGCTCTATCGCTGCCTGAAATAAACCTATTGGATTGATTATCGAATCCATTGGACATTCCATCCCCTTGAACATTTTCCTAGTAACGTTGAGAAAATAACTCTGCTAGTGCTGTGGCTTTCTCGTATCCCAATTGCATTTGTCTGTTTAGAGGTAGACTGAAAATATAGACTAGATCGTCTGGCCTGAGGTACCACATGCCTACATCAATGGTCACTAGCACAGAGACCCAGGATTGGTCCAAGATATGGAGATCAGTTTGCAAACGAAGACATTCCAGAAAATAAAGAAAAGACGACTTCTAATTATGTGTTCAAAAATTTTAAGTATGGGCACAAAAAGAAGACTAACATAAACTATTATCTTGAGGCATAACACGGGAGACTTAGGAAGACAAAGTTGTGACATGGAGAAGACAATCAGAACGAAAATTGTCACTTATTCACTCTCCTGGTGCAGAGACACCTTGCTTCAGTCTCTCTCGCTTTATCTTCTTCTTGGAGATTGGCTTCTTCTTTTTCGGAGGAAGGGTCCTCTGTGCATATGAGTAGAGTACATAATTGCCAACTAGAAATGACAGAAGCACCCCGCCAACCACCAGTAACACTATCAGCCCAGGATTGAACCCTTTAGTCTCGGCATCCTTGATGACATTTCCCTAAGCAGCATAAAATATATTAACGATTCAACAAAAGGAAAACACTGGAAGGCACCAGAGATCAAGCATAAACACAAAGCAATGATGAAAACTGAACACACATCTTACAATCCACCCAGATGTAACACAATTGCATCTCCAAGGCAACACTGCGTTAGATGTCACGTATCAGAATGCAACTTGATTTCCTGATGATGTCTCAAAATAACACAGCAGCTGAAGTGCCAATTCATGCACACAATAAACATTAACCAAATGTTCAGGGTGAGGAATACAACTACACAATTTCAACTCACCCTAAACATTACATTAGCAAAACAAAGCAATCCATTTTGCAGATTAAGAGATGACTATTGGCTCATAACCTAATTTGTCCAATATACCATCCTGACATTACATCTGTGATCTCCACAAGAGACCCTTCGATCTAATGGGAAAGAAAAAATAATCAAAGAGAACAACTTACTTCCGACCATCCATCGCCAAAAACTTTAACAATTTAACCTAATCAGCAATAAGATTTTAAATATCTCAATTACGACAACTAAATGCAGTGAGCCAGATCAATAATCGCTAGAACTCCACAATCTAATTCTTATATCTCAATACATACTAGATCTTTTCACGTTTTCCACTCTTTATAATTACAGAAAGAAAAAAAACTACAAATTTAATGAAAGAAACAGCATAAAATATATAAGCCACCAAAATTTTGCAATCCCAACAGCAGCAACCAATCAGACCATAGATTCAATAACATGCATGCAATGAAAGAAACATCCATAGGCAGAAACGAACGCAACGAAAAACAAAACACAATATCAAGGGAAATATCAACCAAAACAGACAATTAAGAACGAGAGAGATCTGGACAAATCAAGTGACTAAAATTGAGGTGAAACAAATGACGGCTAGTGGCCTACCATGCGCTCAAAAGACGCGGAGGAGTGATCGGCGAACTCGAAATCGTCGCTCATGGTCTTGCGAGGAACTGGACAAGAGAAGGTTCTGGATGAAACTCAGATCCGAAGCACGCAGGACCCGTAGACTGCGACTTTTATGTTTTATTTAAAGAGCAAAAACACGGAATTCATTTATCTCTAGCCCCTCGTTGTTTTAGTTATTTATGTTACCACCAAATAGATCCAATCAATTTTGAACCATCCAGCCCATTAGCCCAGCCTGGCCCAGTGTCAATGGCCTCTTTTAAAACCAGGGAGATGGAATGAACAGAATATCCGTAGTTGTTTTAAAAAATATATATATATATCCAGCGATCTCAAAATAATTTTATTTTGTATACATTGATGGGTTACGCCCATTCGGGCAGAATTCAGGTGCAACCTTGGTAGATTTGATATTCGGGTAGGTGATTCTCCATGGTTGTTGCTCCCCTGCACTGCACTTGCTACTAGCTCAATATCAACATGGGTCTGCTGACGAACATGATCGGTCAGTAGGCTTGTGTCATGTGCTACGGATGCATTGACAATTTACAATTTTCTTAGGTACTTTATCATATAACATTGTATATCATACTCTTTATAATTATTATAAACAAAGGTATTATTCATAATATAAATCATAAACTTTAGTTTTATTCGATGATAAATGGACTTTAAAATATTATAATAAATCTTTTTAATATAACTATGTTAGTTCCATTTCCCTCCCAGTTTGACACCAAACTAGCGGTTATGAAGTATTTTAGTTCCAAATATTTATTGGTTAGGATATGATTGAATGATGTTTTGGGGACAATCTTTTCAAAATATTTGACCATTCACGTTCAAATGATAACTAATGCAACAAGTACAATTTATTTATTTTTTTAAAAAAAATCACCATACGAGACGAGCGTATATGTTATATTTTCATTTTTTTATTCTATTATATTTTGATTTAATTGTCAAGTTTCAATTTTTAAATCGCATACACCTACTCAAGTTTGTAAACATAAATATATATTTATGCTTTCTGACATGAGGTGATCGAGTCCTACAAATAATTCAGAGTTTGAAAAACTCTTCAATTGGGATTTCACCGATATAAACAGCAATAAAACTCCCATACATAACCATATCCCATCACGATTTATTTGTGTAAACGAGGTGTCTGTCTTCTGCTATACATCTTTGTCGGTGATGATCAATTCATTGATGGTCCGTCGACAACTATGGATCTCTTATTATCCAAGAAGTGACGAGACCCAAAAAGCAAGGGCATTACGTGTCTGCTAAAGTCGAGAAGGGATTTGGCACGATTTTTGTGATCGTATTCGTGTATCTATTCTCCAAGTATGCCGTGTTGGATTGGAGGACTCAAATTTGGATAGTTTTAAGGTGCATCACGTACCAGGAGACTTAAATCACTGTTTATGTGAATAGTGATCATTGTTATGTGAATAGTGATCACTGTTATGTGAACAGTGATCACATCTGAGTGGTGGACTGGGATCACTTTAAATTCACCCCTCAAATTCGGCTGTTGTGGATAATTTACTATGAGTGGTAGCTTTAACCTGCTCCCGGTATATTAGATATATTTTACACCATACAGACACAATCAATTAAATAACATTTTCAGTTACCGTCACTCACTTATACATGTTGATTGGATAGAAAAATAAAATTTTTAAAAAGGCATCATGTCTTTTTACCTATCCCTATTTTTTCAAAAAAGACTAATTGATAATACAAAAATATTTTATCTATGTAGAAGAAAAAAAAAGGATTTGAGCTGTTTCTACTATACAACATATCTAACCTAGAAAAAAAATTTGTTGCGAACGGTTACTCTGCCTCCTACTCCATCTCAGGCTCCTACTTTAGCTCCACCCGTCTCTGCTCCCGTTCCTAGTCAAGTCTCGGCCAATGCCCTGACCGTTGAGGCTCCTGCAGGCTCATCTCCAGCTCCCCTCATTCCCGATCCTTCGATCTCTATTCCAGGATCCGCTCCCACCGGTAGCCCTCCTCCATCAACAACACCGCAATGAATACGAGATCAGTTTTCGGCGCTCTTTTTGGAATTATTTTTGCTTTTTCTTACTTGTTATAGTAGATCTGAGTGGATTTTTTATTTTTGTAAAATATTGAATCTTTGATCTATTTTATTTTCTGTTTTATTTCTCGGTGATGGTGGTGACTTCTGTATTTTCATGGTTGAGATTTGATTTAATTTTTATTATTTATTTCTATATCATTGTTATCATTATTATTTTCTCATTATTTACCATATATACCATCCTATATAGATATCACATGCAAAGACAATGATTACTTCTATATTTCTTCAATAAAAAAAAAATATGCATTGAGTTTCGATTATTAATGGGTTATATTTATATATTTATGATTATTTTGATTAAGGTTAGAGATGTTGATGGTTAAGGAATTCTCGTAGTGCTTAAGTTATTCTTATGTATATGAAAAATGTGTAGTTCATTAAACTTAATATTATATGCATCACACACCCAATATCATGTAAGATGTGTACTTTGATTCTAACAATAACATAATATCATATGCATCACATTTCCCATATCATGAAGAGTGTAAAGTCTGATTACAAATAATCTCGTAACATTATATATTTTATACCATATAAATTGTATAGTTCAATTACAAAGAGTCCTTTAAGATTAGAATCATCATACATCTTATATCTATATAAGGTGTGTAATGTGATTATGTGTAGTCCGATTACAAAGAACATTAGGATTGTTACATACTATATGTGTAAGGATTTTTTTATAAAAAAAATTAGAGAGAATAAAATCTGTAAGACTTTCAAAGCAAGCAAAAATGACATTGTAGAAAAGTAAATGGGATAGGTAAACAAACATACTGTCAATTTTTAAATTTTATTTTTCTATATAATCAATACATATAGGTGGCAGTGAATGAAAATGATATTTAATTGATTGTGTCTATGTAAAAGATATCTAATACACCAGGAGCAACAGGTTAAAGGTACCCTACTAGGGGGGACCGGTCATTACCGGCTATCTCATAATGACCCGAATAACAATAAACGAGAATCGTTTTATGTTGTAAGTCGAGATTTGCAGTGTGTGAGTTTTTTTTCTCTATTCGAATTTAGAAGAGTAGAATTGGAGCAACTGGGCTCCGCCTGCAATAAAACTCCAGAAAAGAACAGGTCCTCAAAAGTGAAAAAGCTGTTTACAAGAGACAACTTAAATAGAAGTACACGTAAGTTGGCCTTCTTAGCAGATTCATTTTGGACAATAAAAACAAAACCAAACATAAAGATCAAAAAAGTTGCGGGCAACGGGGCAAATAATGTAAATGGCAGTTTCGGTAGTAAGGTTTTTTCTGTTACTCAGAGTTCGAAAAACTATTCAACTGAGATTTCAACTATATAAACAGCAGTGAGACTCCTATATAAAACCATGTTTTCTTTCTTTCTTTTATTATTCTCACCATCACGATTGAATGATGAAATCCTGTTTGACTCTCTTTCTCATCCTCGCCGTTATCCCTCATCTCGTCCATGGAGAATGTACTTGCGATGCAGAAGAGGATGGAGGTGAGAACAAATCGCTGGCCACCGAGTAAAAGTTAACGGATATTGCTTTTATCCTTGTTACAAGTGTAATTGGAGTTTGCATTCCCGTTGTTGGAAAGAGTATCCCGGCTTAGAGAAAGATATCTTCTTTGTGGTTAAGGCCTTTGCTACGGGTGCCATTTTGGCGACCGGGTTCATTCATGTGTTTCCTGATGCCAGGGAGAGCTTGATATCTCCGTGTCTGAATCAAGACCTGTGGAGTAAGTTTCCCTTTCCAGGATTCGTGGCTTTGGTGTCAGCAATCGGGTCTTTGATTATTGACGCCACTGCGACTTCTTTTTACTCCAAAAGGCATTTCAACAAAGCTCAGCCTTGGAATCACACAAAGATGAGGAAAAGAATAACGTAGCACACGAAGTTCATGTGCATCTACATACCCATGGCACTCATTGCCATTCTCATAGTTCCAATGATAATTCGGTCAACTCAAATCCTCCGCCATCGAATCATCGCTCAGGTTTGTGTAACCCTCTTTGTAATATTTAATATCTTGACTTTATTGGCATTGTTTATATTTGGGATTTGATCATAAATGTAATTTTCCTTTGTGCGTGTCTGCTTATTTGTGTTCTCTGCCACTGCTACTGCTCGATGGATTGCAAAGTTTAAGTTTTTTCCTTTGTGTTTTGCTGGTCGTACGGAACTACTTAACTGGGGCAACATGTGGATTCTCATATGGATTAACATTTGTTTGTTTAGGTATTGGAACTGGGGATAGTGGTGCCCTCCGTGATAATTGGGATTTCATTAGGTGCTTCTCAAAGGCCATTCACAATAAAGCCAATAGTGGCTGCATGCACTGACCTTCCACCAGTTCTTCGAGGGTCTAGGACTTGGTGCATGCGTCTATCAGGTACTATACACAATTTATGTTAGGACCTCTAGCGTTCCATTTCTAAATTCTTTTGCTTGTTTAAGGAAAAAAATAGCCCGCAGTAATAGATAACTTAGCCCGTAGAACATGACCTTCGTGTGCTGTGTTATTCTGTTCCTCATCTCCATGATCCCTAGGCTGAGCATTTTTGAAGTGCCTTTAAGAAGTCGCAGTGGCGTGAACAACTAAAGACCCGATTGCTGACACCATAAACATGAATCCTAAAAAGGGAAACTTACTCCACGGGTCTTGCTTTTGAAGTGCCTTTAAGAAGTCGCAGTGGCGTGAACAATTAAAGACCCGATTGCTGACACCATAAACATGAATCCTGAAAAGGGAAACTTACACCTGACACGAGTCTTGATTCAGACACGGAGACGTCAAGCTCTCCCTGGCATCAGGAAGCACATGAATGAACCCGGTTGCCAAGATGACACCCGCAGCAAAGGCCTTAACCTCAAAGAAGATGTCTTTCTCTGGGCGCAAAGCCGGGATACTCTTTCCAACAACGGGAATGCAAACTCCAATTACACTTGTAACAAGGATCGAAGCAATATCTGTTAACTTTTACTCTGTGGCAAGCGATTTGTTCTCACCTCCATCCTCTTCTGCATCGCACGTACATCCTCCGAGGACGAGATGAGGGATAACGGCGAGGATGAGAAAGAGAGTCAAACAGGGTTTCATTATTCAATCGTGATGGTGAGAATAATCAAAGAAAGAAAGATAACATGATTTATGTATGGGAGTCTTAATTAGTGTTGTTTAAATCGTTGAAATCCTAATCGAAGAGTTAAATATCAACCAAAACAGACAATTAAGAACGAGAGACATCCAGACAAAGCAAGTGACTAAAATTGAGGTGAAAAACAAATGAGGGCCAGTGGCCGAGGAGTGATCGGCGAACTCAAAATCGTCGCTCATGGGTCTTGCTAGGAATTGGACAAGCGAAGGTTCTGTATGAAACTCAGATCCGAAGCACGCAAAACCTGTGAGCTGTGGCGTTTATGCTTGTAAAATAGCAAAAACACGGAATTCATTTATCTCTAGCCCCTCCTTTGTTTAGTTATTTATGTTAACACCCCATCAAATATATCTAATTTATTTTGAACCATCCAGCCCATTAGCCCAGCCTGACCGGTGTCTGTGGCCTCTATTAAAACCGGGGAGATTGGACCGGATTGATAACTTAAGAAGTCTAAATATAAAATAAGAAGAATTGAAGAATAAAGAGTAATATAGAAAATTAAGAATAATATAGAGTATAATATTTTATTAAGTATTCAAGTAAGTGTGTATAAAGTAAATAATATTATCTCTTATTTATAGATAACATGATAAGATACATGAATAGATATTGGGACATAAAGAGTTTTGTAGTTATAAAATATTCATTACACAATTGAATAGACATAATAAAATTTTTTATTTTTTCAATTTCCAAACCTATTATATTTATAACACTCAATATATTTTTACTGTATCAATTTTTTTAATGGAATGAACATTATATTCTAGTTTTTCTTTAAAAAAAATTTAAAATATATTGATAATAATAATTAATCTCTTTTGTTTTGTTTTGTTGTATGTAAGTATCAATAATATGGTTGAATCCATAATATATCCATAATTATTTTTTTAAAAAAAATTAAAGGCTATAACAAATCTGTTTTTTTATTTGTATTTATTGATGGGCCCATCCCGCAGTACGATATTGTCGGACAAGAATATTCTGGTTCAAATATGTTCAAGAACCTAAGTTACTGGTCAGTTGAGAGTCACAATCTACGGTAATGAGTACATACTTGGATTTTGTAATATAGAAGAATAATACTTAACAAAGCCAAGCAGCTGAACTGGACTCTTTAATCAAAGAATGCAGGATAGGATCACCGGCAATGCACTTTTTGCAGCTTTCTAACGACTGTATTCTCTGAAGGCAATTGCATGTTTACTTAATATTAACCTGTTTTTAATGCCGCCCACAGGTGCGAGGGGGTAAAGAAATTCTATCCTTGCATGCAAATGTAGGAATATCACGAGGTCCGTCAGTGACACTTCAAGTGAAAGTCGCGTGAGTTGTTGTTCATCGTGTTCCGTCTGCAATCTATGCACTTGGAATCAAAGCAAAAATTTATTTTTAAATACAGTTACTTAACTGATAATATTATTGCACGTGTCAGTCATTTGTCTGAAATGATTGGTTACAAAGACAGTTGGAAGAGAAACTGTCTAGAATTTGATGTCTTCTCTCCGATAGCTCAGAAAATGCCCATATTGCATGTGATTGTGTCATACATGCATAAATAAACTAATCATATGATATGATGATTTGAAATTTATGAATCAACGATTAGAAATCTGATAAGAGTGGGATCATCTACTCGGTCATTTCTGCTTTTAAGTGCGATGGATCTGGGCCGTGCAGCCACCCAGGAAGTATATGATCAGATGGGAGCCATTGGGGGATTTTCTGCCTTTGGTTTTATTAATTTTATACCAATTTTAGGACTCTTTTTTTCATACTGATAAGATTATTGCATGTGTCAGTCACTTGTCTGAAATGATTGGGAATAAAGACAGTCATCGTTTGAAGAGAAACTGTCTAGAATTTGATGTCTTCCCTCCGATGAAACAGAAAATGCCTACATTGCATGTGATTGTGTCATACATACATAAATAAACTAATCATATGATATGATGATTTGGTAACAAAAAATTGTGGAATGTAGACCCTCCAATCTGATTAGACTAGATTATAGCCGAGAATAAAGCTGTTTTCTGACGACATGGAGATCAGATCATTACAGTCGGAAATGCTGTCCTGCAAGCTCAACAGGAGGTTGGAAGTGCTAAAACTCATAGTAGGTTTTGCTGTTGGGACAACAGGGATCTCGATGTCACCAACCAGCATTTGAACTACTCCTCGCATGGTGGGTCTAGCCAATGGGTCAGGGTGCGAGCAAGCTAGCCCAACCAACAGAACCCTCCTCATCTCATTCTCATCAAACTGACCACCGAGTCTTGCATCAGCTGCCGCTTGTAATCTTCCTTCTCTGTGCAAACTCCAAACCCATTCTACCAAGCTCCCTTGAACCCCAGCATCGCTAGACCCAATGCGCTCCTTCTCAATCGGTCTTCTCCCACTAGCAACCTCAAGAACCATAGCTCCATAGCTAAACGCATCAGTTTTCTCGGTAGCCCTGCCTGTTAACAAATACTCTGGAGCCATGTACCCCATTGTGCCTGCAGCTACCGTCGCATCAGGGGATTTATCGTCCTTGACCTGCCTCGCCAAGCCAAAGTCGCCTACTCTGGCATTGAATCTCTCGTCTAGCATGATATTGCTACTCTTAATATCTCTATGAATAACCTGATTTTCACATTCTTGATGCAAATAAGCAAGAGCAGAAGCAACCCCAAGTAAGATGTTCCTTCTGTGCCGCCATGGCAAAGGCGTTCTCGCCTCATGTAAGGCCTTATCGAGGCTCCCATTTGGCATCAAATCGTAGACAAGCAAAATCTCACCTTTCTCGTGGCACCAACCCTGAAGCCGCAGAAGGTTTCTATGCCTAAGAGTCCCAATGATTGACAATTCAGACAAGAACTCTTTTTTACCTTGGCCACTATGACTACACCTCTTCACAGCCACAATGTCACCGGTCTCCGGTAATATTCCCTTATAAACAGTTCCAAATGCGCCACAACCAATTATTCTGTTCACATTAAAGCATTTCGTAGCTGATCTAAGCTCCTTGTAGCTAAACCCTTTGGGCATTTTAATAATTTCCGATGCAAGAGACTCGGCCTTGTTCACCCGTCTGAATCTTGTTGAGAATACCCAGATAAGGACACCAGCAAAAATGACTATAAAAGCACTAGCAGAGGCCACCCCCGCAACAGCCCCAGGATCCTGCTTGCAAAGCTGGTTATGGCACGAAGGAGGAGACTTAATGTTCTTAGCTAAAGTGTTCCCAGTCGAATTCAAACTGCTGGGAGCAATAGAGGGAGGCGGTGACCTCATGGAATCAGCCGTTGGGTTCATCAGATTAGTTGTTGGCGGCGGGGAAGATGACAATCCTGACCCGGAATCAGCACTTGATCCAAACGAAGAACTAAAACTCCACCATTCAATACTATGAATCTCTGTGCTCCCCTGAGTTGATCCAGAGAACCCAACGTACATGAAGTCACTCACGTAATGATCAAGATCAAGCTTCAAAGATAAAATGGCCTCTTTGGGTTTAAGATTCGAGTAAGAAACAGACACATACATTTCGCCAGTTTCCCCGTCATACTCGATCCACACGTTAACGAGATCCCCACTTTTAAGATCAATATCTACAGCTCCTAAATCCTCAACATGTAAAGACACCATACTATTCAAATCCAACCCCACATGGTTCCCGTTAATGTCCTTGAACTCCACGTCCATGAGAGTATCAAACTCCACAGCCACGAAACCTGACGCCTGACCCTCGCCGCTCATAAGCCCCAAGCACCCTCCGGCGGCGCCGATGGTGTCCGAGTCCGACGAGATGACAAATGCGATCCCGCCGCCAATCGAGAATGGGTTCAGGTTGATAACAGAGAATGAGAAGAAAGTAGAGAAGCTCGCTCGCGAGTGAGTCTCCGGCTGCCGGAAGCGGACGGGTTTGGAGTAAAAAGCTTTGCCAGCCCCGGAGTAGGGAACAGCGAGGTCACGGGTGAGGCGCACGCTACCATTGTTCAAGTGTGCGTCGCCGAGGAGCTTTAGGCTGCTTACAGTTAGAGTCCCGAAGTCAAATTCTGTGGAGGCAGTAACTAAGGTTGACAGGAGGAGCAAGAGGGAAACCAAAACCGAGACAATGCGTGAAACACTATTGTCAGGTAACATCAGATCGGGGATAAGTTTTTCTACGACATCAGATCGGTCGTATGGTATTTATATATAGAGAGATGATATAAATTAGAAGCGAAGCAACGAATAGTTGGGAGGATGCAGGAGAGCCAAATACAAGTGGATCGTTAGAGCAAAATCATAGGTTCATAATAGTTTTTTTATTATTATTAAAAAAAATCATATAATAAAAATTATTCTTAAATTCTCGTGCTGGATTTTGCTTACGACTTTTGTGAGATTCAACAGAATGGTGTACATTCCCCACTCAGCGATCGATCTGGCGTATCGACTGGCCACGTCACCCTACAATCATTTGCTCTCGTCCTCTTCAGGTCCACGCCATAGAACTTCTTTTAGCAATCCTTGCGTGGGTTTTCAGTTTCCCCAGCTAAAGGATGTTATCACTTTCTTTTCTTCATCGTGATCGATTACCGTCACTGATTGGTGAAAATTCATGTCTCGGATGATGGGATACTGGGACCTAAGATGGATGAGATCCCACCGTTAGGTGGTGATGCGTATACATCCAAATATTTGCCTGTTTTGCATAAACAATTCTAATTCTGTTTATGACTTTAACTAACTTATGCTTTCCTGTCCTGGAATATAATATCTGGCGCCCTAACTGGTTTTATGTATAATAAATATAATTTTAATTATATTATCATTAATATCTAAGCCCGTCTAGCTCAGATGGTAGAGCGCAAGGCTCTTAACCTTGTGGTCGTGGGTTCGAGCCCCACGGTGGGCGGTAGTTAAATTTTTTGTTTTTGTGTCATTATGTATTTGAGTTGTTACACATCTGAGCGAGAATTCGATGACGGCTGATTTGAGTTGTTCCCGAACTATCATTGGGACCGTGCGATTAGCGAATGTTCGGTCTGTTATAAACACTAATGTTCGCTTCTATACCTATCTTGCCCTGATCTTTCTGTTTGTTGGTGAAGATTTTTGCATTCCTCCATAACCATAAAGACCATATTACCGAAAACAGAACTATGTGCCAGAAATCTTCTTGTTTCTTGTTTGCTGTGAAGCTAGGCCATTGTTGTACCATCTCAGACATAGATTTAGGTAGGCACCGTGATCCCTCCATGTAAAGCTACAACCTTACTCCACACACTGGGCATGAAAACATGTGATTTAAAAAGCACAATAAAAGTTTGCATGTACTATGAAATTTTAAATTATTTATTCGTTTGGAGGATAACTGCAAACTAAATTAAATTATTCCAAAATAAATAACATAATTTAAAAATTATTATAATCTCAAGTTATAGGATCACAACAACGGAATGATGATAAATTGTGAGTTATATGCTGACAACATCTTTTTTTATTTTTTTAAATCTTTTTTTAATTATGACATTACTTTATCTCATGCAAATTCCCAACAATATTTTTTAATTATAATGAGTTTATTATTTGTACTAACTTATAGCATAATTTGTTTCATTCTTTTGCACCTCTCTAAAAAATTTTAAAATGTTATCTAGAAAACTTTTTACTGATTGCTTTTGGTTGTGCATCAGATCAACTCTCAACTTAAATCATTAACTTTTATTTATAGCATAGCAGCAGCAACAGTAACAGCATATTCTGCTTGACTCATGACATAAGTCTTTTCCGAGCCAGACATAAGACCCAACTTCAAGCCCATTTTGTAATAAGGGACATAAGCCCAGCACCCAGTAACAGAGCTGCGTTAACGGCTAACTGAAGTATGCCACTATTCTGGACCTTCAGGTTCATGAAAACGGCAGCGAGAAGGTCCACTAGTGCCATGTATATCAAGATCCCTGCCGATGCCGAATCAAAGATCCCTTGAATTATGAGCGCCCTGGGACTGTTTTCGTCATACCCGCTAGCTATGCCCATGCCAATTCCAATTCCCAGCGGGGTTGTAAGGGAGAAGATGATCACTATGTACGCTGCTGTTTTGGCATTGAATTCTGCCTGCATGTTAATTAGATACAAAATAAGGTATCAATTACTACGGGCTATTGTTTCTCTTAATCAAGCGCACGAATATAGAAAATGGAACCGTAGAGATCCTAACATAAATTGTAGACAGTACCTGAGAGACGCATCCACCAAGTCCTAGCCCCTCAAAAAACTGGTGGAAGGTCAGGGCAGCCACCAACGGCTTTATGGTGGATGGACTTTGAGAAGCACCTAATGAAATCCCAATTATCACGGAGTGCACCACTATCCCCAGTTCCAGTACCTAAACAAACAAATGTTAATCCATATGAGAATCACATACTGCCCCATTTTGGCTTTTCGTTACGACCAGCAAAACACCTCAGATATTGTTCTAGAATTACTTTCCACCTGCAACACCTAAGATATTGTGATCATGAAGCTGCTTCCATCCACCAAAAGTTGAACCTTCCCGCCTACCTTGTGAGACTGCTCAACCCGCACACACACCGATGCATCTTCTAGGTTTGAACAGTTTAGAGTATCCGAATGTATCTGTACTACCTCTCCGTACACCTCTGCAATTCGGCGTATCCCTTATTCCGACCACACATGTAGTGGGATACCGGTCAAGCTCAACCAGCACAACCTTCCTCTCCGTGTGTCTTCCGGTCTCCAGGGATGAAACTCTACAAACAGGTCCTTCCACAAATTCTGGTTAACGGTAGTTTCGTGGCACATCTCTTCATGGGAGAGAAAAGTAACCAGGAAAGCCAGATTTCCCTGGTTCCTAACGCTCACCCCTTGTGGGATACGATGCCCTTTTTTTTTTTTTTGGCAAAAATACGATGCCCTTTTAGGACGCCATCTTTAGCAATGCCCACTATGCTCCTGTTAAGCCACTCCCTATTAGCTTCCACCTCACCTACTCGAACAACAACTTCTGCCCTCTCGTCTTTATCATCACCACTTTTCCCAGCCACTACTTCTGAGAAGGTTCTCTTTCCCCGAATACAGGCGTCTTCCACGAAGGATTTCCTCATGCCTTGTGCCCTATCTGCCTCTCCTCCTTTGTTGCTGCTATTGGCTTGAGGTTGATACTTCTCCCTGTTCACGAACCGGGCCTCTCTGAAGAGAAGTGAATGCCCCTCCAGTATCAGCCTGTTTAGTTTTACCAACCTCTCCCCTTCATTTCCGCCTTGGTGCATGAATCGTACAAAACCAAATCTAGTGTTCCGCACACTTCTCTTCATCGGGATGTGAATCAATCGATTTGTGAATCAATCGATACAATTCACTAGAACTCAACCCTTCTGGGATGTGGTCTACAAAGTAGGAAATGTATTTCTTGTCTTTGAAAATAGCTTTCGGATTCCACCTCGCCGGTTGAACTGCACTAACATCTCTCCTTTCGCTCAAGACCTGGTCTTGAATAGGGCGCCCTTGATTTCCGAGTGCTAGCTGGTTAGGTCGTGGTGTAGTGATATGGTTTGGTCGGGAGTTGCTTGGGAAAGGAGTGTTTAGATTTAGGATGTGTTCAGATGGATTGTGAAAGGAGGTTCTCGAGCGGTTTGCCATGTTTGGAGTTTAATACGATCTATTATTGAAAAGAATTCCTGAAACAGTGATCAAATTGTTTATAAGAATGTTATAATATTTGTGATTCCGTGGATGAAATAGGGAACTACATTCAACAATCTTGACGCTCATTGTAGTGTATACTTGTCAACGTTAGCTCAAAATGGACTGAGTCCCGAACTATTCTTCATCTTTGTTAACACAACTTTTCTTTTCCAGTGCTTTTTTTTTCTTCCTGTAACTCGTGAACCTTGCCATCAAGCTCGATCAAGTTCAACCAGAGGCCTTAAGTCCTCTGTTTTTTATAATTTACCTTCTATTGCTAACCAACCGTCTAAAAATTCGATACATAATGGAGTAAAACCCGCCGTAATGAAGCTTTAACTGGGAAAGTCTATCGGCTGCAGCCTTGGTCAACTGAGTTTGTCTTACAAATATTCGTTCGAGAGAACACGACTTACCTCTAAATACATGCCTTTAAAGTTTCGTTTGCATCTTGTACTAAGGCTGAGGTACTAAAATAAACGGTTTTTCAACCATCATCGTACGAGTTGCTGGTTTGTTGGGTTACTCAAGAAAGAAGAACAAATCTTCAAAAGTTTGCATGGTTATTCTGAAGGTTCAGTGTCACATTGCGTGAGGTTTGAAAATATTTATCCACTATGAAGTTATCAAATCAAATTTAAAAAAATATATTGACATCTTAATAAAATCACTTGTAGTATTTATCCCTCGAAATAGAATGAATGATGTTAGTTATGGATAGTTTGTATTTTGTATTTTGTATTTTGTATTTTGTATTTTGTATTTTGTATTTTGTATTTTGTATTTTGTATTTTGTATTTTGTATTTTGTATTTGTATTTTGTATTTTGTATTTTGTATTTTGTATTTTGTATTTTATATGTTATATTTTATATGTTATATTTTGTATTTTTCTGTATTTTATATTTTGTGTTATTCAATATATTATGTGCAAACTTGATATGTTGTATTAGATCAACTACGAGGTTATCCAGCCAAATTTCAAAAGATATACTAGCATCTTAGTAAAATCTTTAGTATTATTTATCCCACTAAATAAGGTGATTTTGTAATCTTATTTTATCTACTATACTATCTCGAGTAAAAAATTACGAATTAGTATTTATCCCAAGGTAATTTTGAATTTTGTATTGTGTATATATATAGGCAAACCATTAGGTATATCGTGGTATTGAGTATAATCATTCTTTGACACTATGGTTGGAGTTAGATCTGCGGTGGTATTCCTCTGTCTGCTACTGGGCAGTTCATTATGTTTAGCTGTGGATGTCGAGGTAACAGTCAGAGCTGTCACCTCCATTGCCAAAACTGATGAAAATTTCGTATGTGTGACGCTTGACTGGTGGCCAAGTGACAAGTGCGACTATAATATGTGTCCATGGGGGCAAGCTGGGATTCTCAATCTGGTATGTCTCTCTGTTTATTTGTTTTCTACAAGGAATTCAGTAGTTTCAACACTAATTTTCGCTGCTCTTTGAGATGTTTGTAGGATTTGGACAACAAAATTCTGGAAAATGCTATGAAGGGTAAGCTTTGAAACTAAAAGCCATCAAAAGTTTAGTTTTATCATTTGGAAAATGAGTATCATCGTTTCTCTGTTTTATTTCAATACAAACATTGTAAGTGTCAAGATTCTGATCGATATTCCCATGTCAGCTTTCAACACTCTAAGAGTCAGAATTGGTGGTTCGCTGGAAGATCAGGTTCTCTACAAGGTAGGGAATGCAGTGAAGAATTTCCCACACTTCAAAAAGCGAAAGGGTGGTTTGTTTGGATTCACTAAAGGCAGTCTAACGATGGAGAGATGGGATAAGATCAACGATTTGCTTAACCGAACAAAGTATGTATATGTAGCAGAAGAACTGAACTCCATATGACCATCTTTTCTTTCCTTTTTTTTCCTCCTTATCTTAGAATATGATGACATGATTTAGAACTTAATCTTGAGTGAAATTGTTTTTTTCTACAGTTCAATAACTTCTTTTGGCTTGAACGTCCTTATGGGTAAGAAAAATGTTGGTGACAACAACCTTTATGTGGGAGATTGGGATTATAGAAATGCTCGTGATTTGATGGCCTACACTGCCAAAAAGGGATACAAGATCGAGTCCTACGAATTGGGTAACTAAAATCTAGCACCCTATCGTCTTCTCTAGAGTTTCTATTTTTCCTTCTTATAACACCTCTCTGCATGTTGATTTGCTACAGGAAATGAGTTAACCGCTGAAGGTGTATCTGCAAGGTTGACTCCTCAGGGGTATGCTAAGGATATCATTGTCCTTAAGAAGATAGTTAAGAAACTGTACCCAGATCCCTCGAATCAGCCAAAGGTGATGGGTCCGGCTGGGTTTTATGATGACGAATGGTTTAGAATATTTCTTCAGACCACTGGACCAGATGTGGTTGATGTAGTGACCCACCATATCTACAATCTCGGTGCTGGTACGTAGTTACTTTACAAAACTCTTTTTAATTTGTCACTATGTATCGTGGAAATCAACCTCAAAAAAGGCTTGCCTTTCGCTCACCTCCCATCCCTTTCTGTGCTTCTCCTTTTGATTTTGCAGAAAAAGAGGAAAAACCCATTCCTATCCTTTGCTGCTACACTTCTTTTCTAGCTTGATTAAAAACTATGGCTTTTATTCTATGCTTGAAGTATTGACGAGAAAGGAGAGGAATTGGGTCCTTAGGGTTTTCTTTTTTCTTTTCTTTTCCCTCTACTTTGGCTCCTATCTTTCCCTTTTCATACTCTCTAATTCGTTCATCTTGTTTAATTATTCATCACGGCTTCTCCCTCCCTCCCTCCCTCCCTTCCGTCCCTTTCCTCCTACTCTTCCTTTTGCATGATTTGTTTGCTTTGGGATTTAAAAAATAAGGATATAACGTTTTATCTGATTCAACTGAACTACTCAGACGATATGCTTGTGTTCAACACTTTACTTGTTTAACTATTAAAATATTATAAAAACTGCGCAGGTGTTGATCCCAATCTAATCAACAAGATGCAGGATCCATTCTTCTTGAATGAAGTAGCACAGACATACAGAGACATCTCAAAAACAGTGTCACAATTTGGCCCATGGGCAAAATTATGGATGGGGGAAACTGGCGGTGCTTATAATAGTGGTGGTAGGGATGTTTCACATGCTTTTGTCGATGGATTCTGGTGAGAAGTCCTCTCCTCATTTCTCTAACAAACTAGTTAAATGCAGTGTGCGTGCATTATGTGTGTTTTCCACTCTTACATATGGTGATCGCGAAACAGGTATATTGACCAATTGGGCATGACATCAACCTTCAATCATCATGCCTTCTGCAGACAAGCCTTGATTGGAGGAAACTATGGTCTCCTTAACACCACAACCTTCATCCCAAATCCAGATTATTATGGGTATCCCTCATTTCACTCACTCTTTTTGTTTCTCAGTACTATATATTCATTGCATAAACCGATAACTATTCTAAGAGAGTTGGTTTCGCAGTGCACTTCTGTGGCATCGCCTGATGGGAACGAGGGTACTGCATACATCCCACGATTCTTCTCCTTATTTGCGAGCATACACTCACTGTTCAAGGAGTAAAGTAAGTCCATAGTTTTCAGTTCTTCTGCCTTGGCCATTAATTTGTGCATAAATTAACTTCAGAGTGATTGACTTGGTAATCTTCGTCGCAGCCTGGAGTTACAGTGCTTCTGATCAACATGTCGAATTCTACTTCCTTCGATGTCTCGGTTAAGAATGATGAGAACTTGTACCCTGAGCTGTACAAGTTTATAGATGGTCCAAGCCTTGCACCGAGAGAGGAATACCATCTGACACCAAAAGATGGGAATATCTTAAGTGATGTGTTGCTGTTAAATGGAGAGACACTGCAGCTTACAAGCGAACAGGACATTCCTCCATTGAACCCAAAGCTTGCCGATCCCTATGCTCCAATCAGAGTGGCTCCTGACTCAATAGTATTTGCAACCCTCAGAGATTTCAGAGCTCCGGCTTGCGCTTAGAATAGGATTATTTATTTATACATAATATTAGAAAGAATGCATAGACAAATTAGTATAAGTAGGCTATCCTAAGTTCAATTTCTGATTGACTAAAAGGAATACAAAGTTTATTATCAGTTTTTATTTTTTAAGAGAAATATATTATTTCTTTCAAGTATATTATTCCCAACCTTCCTCACTATCCTGCAAACCAACAGCAAGCAATCAACCTCACATCGCTGCAATTAACTACTCCCATCGCAAAATATATGTTACGACATTTCTTTGGAACAGAACAAATTACTTGAGGGTGCAAATATATTTTGTTTTTAAACTAGTGGTCTCTCCATTAGGACTTAATTCTATTTCCTGAAGTAAAGTGGTAGATCTGTACGCCAAAAATGCCAGTTGTCGACAATGAAGAATGGTTAGTTTTTCCTCTGACATATCACAACAGAGATGGCGTGACCAGAGGAGAAGTCTTCCCAAAATAGAATCTGCTGGGCAGAGCCGCAGTCGAGAGGGCAACTCTGCCTATAAAGAATTACCACCATCACTGTCGCACTTTGTGGCTGGATTTTTACAATATAACTCGTAATTCTTAAACTCATGCAACTACAAATAACAACTTATGCATTGATTTATTCTTCAGCAGCAAAAAACGTAATCTTAAAACCCCGTATATTTTTATCTAGAAATACCTAAATTCAAGCCCATTTCGCAATAAGGGACATTAGACCAGCACCAAGTAGCAGAGCTGCGTTGACGGCTAACTGAAGTGGGCCACTATTCTGGACCTTCGGGTTCATGAAATCGGCAGCGAGAAGGTCCACTAACGCCATGTATATCAAGATCCCTGCCGATGCCGAATCAAAGATCCCTTGAATTATGAGCGCCCTGGGACTGTTTTCGTCATACCCGCTAGCTATGCCCATGCCAATTCCAATTCCCAGCGGGGTTGTAAGGGAGAAGAAGATCACCATGTATGCTGCTGTTTTGGCATTGAATTTTGCCTGCATGTTAATTAGATACAAAATAAGTTACAAATTACTACGGGCTATTGTTTCTCTTAATCAAGCAGACGAATATAGAAAATGGAACCGTAGAGATCCTAACATAAATTGTAGACAGTACCTGAGAGACGCATCCACCAAGTCCTAGACCCTCAAAAAACTGGTGGAAGGTCAGGGCAGCCACCAATGGCTTTATTGTGGATGGGCTTTGAGAAGCACCCAATGAAATCCCAATTATCACGGAGTGGACCACTATCCCCAGTTCCAATACCTAAACAAACAAATGTTAATCCATATGAGAATCACATATTGCCCCATTTTGGCTTTTCGTTACGACCAGCAAAACATAAAGGAAAAAACTTCAACTTTGCAGCCCATCGAATAGTGGCAGTGGTAGAATACAAATAAGCAGACACACACAAAGGAAAATCACATTTATAATCAAATCCCAAATATGAACCGGACAGAAAGCCAATAAAGTCAATATATTAACAATTACAAAAAGAGTTACACAAACCTGAGCGATGATTCGATGGCGGAGGATTTGTGTTGACTCCGAATTATCATTGGAACCATGAGAATGGCCATGAGTGCCATGGGTATGAAGCTGCACATGACGTTCGTTTTCATCGTTAACCTTCTCCACATCTCTATCACCGTCAATCTGGGCCTCATTCAAGTGCTTTTTAGAGTAAAAAGAAGTCGCAAAGGCATCGATCATCAAGCACCCTACCGCAGACACCATAGCCACGAACCCTGAGAAGGGAAACTTACTCCACGGGTCTTTATTCAGACACGGAGACGTCAGGCTCTCCATGGCATCGGGAAGCACATGAATGAATCCAGTCGCTAAGATGACACCCGCAGCAAAGGCTTTAATCACAAAGAAGATGTCTTTCTCTGGGCGTAAAGCTGGGATACTCTTTCCAACAACGGGAATGCAAACTCCAACTGCACTGGCAACCAGGATCGAAGCAAGAGCTGCCAACTTGTACTTTGTGGCCAAAGATTTGTTCTCGTCCCCATCCTCTTCTGCTTCGCAAGTACATTCTCCAAGGACGAGAGCGGGAATGAGAAAGAGAAAGAAAAATAGCCAAACAGCCAAATAGCATTTCATCATTTTAATCATGCCAAAAAGAATCAAACGTAGAAAGCTCATATGGTACCGTGTTATATGTTAGTCTTAGCACAGTTTTATACTTATAAATTGAAGAATTTCACTGCATCAAGCTCCAGGGCTTAGTTACCTAATGCAGAATGCAACAGTGCGGACACGCTACCATAAATTTAGAAATTGGAATTAATAGTAAGAGTGTCGACACTATTGTAATGAGAAAATAAGAATAAGAAGTCTTTGAAGCTATAAGGTAGTCTTACAATCCCAGCATATGTCGACATAACATCCCAGGTTTGCTTGTTGTCTGTTCGTATTCCTTGCAGTAAATTTAATTCATTATCGATCTATTCAATGCATGATTATCTGTGGTATTATGTTGAAAAAGGAAGGAAGATATGACAGCTAATGGTTGCTGAATCTGGAAAGTAAGTGGTTAGATCTTGAACTGTACAGCCGAATCATTAGGTTCCGAAGAATGAATCCCATACCCCTATCTGTACTTTGTCTAACCTAAATAATTGTTTGTCCACGATTGTGACAGAGGGAATGGAACCAGGAAGAAATGAGCCAAATGTATATAGAAACATATACAAGCGGATTCAATTTATTTTTTTTAAAAAAAAAACTGGCGGGAAACTTCTAAATTTAGATTTTGCCTGAAGACCTAACCTAATAATTTGATTATTTATATACGAAACTCTTAATTTTATATTTAATATAATGCTTTTAATTGGCCTTTCGGGGACATCCGATAAAATTATTCTATGCTTACAATTTAAAACAACTTAACGATGGTTATGTCGGTTTATGATTTTCTCAAGATCATGTAGTCGATGATTTTACCCTGGTTCCAGAATTATTGTTCGGAAGAATTCCCATAGTTGACTTTCATTTGATTCGCTTGGGAGATGCTTTTTTATTATGGAATAAAATCCTAGTCAATAACCATACCGATTTCTTAGCTTGGTAGATATATCTGGAAATTTGCTATAAAAAGAAAGTGAGGAACTTTAAACTGAAGGTTTTGAAGGTGATAGGGTGAATGTGGCACCTTGTATTTCATCCATGTCAGGTTTGAGGTTGAATTTTCTATTTTCTTTGCGAACGGGATCTGTGGGTAAGAAGGTGATTAGCTTCCCCACAGATCATGCAAATAAGGATTTCATACTAATTTCCTGAACAAAAGGACTTTGTTCCTTTGTCAAGTTCATGCAAAAAACATGATTAGCTACCTGTATAATTAGGGGCTTCCAATTGCGATCATGCTCATAGGAAAGATTATTAGGCTTCCAATTTATATGCATTTATGTTATGTAAATAATATTCAGTCATGAATTATAGATATTTGTTTAACTATTCTAATTTTATTTTATTTAGAGATGTAATAACCAAATTATGCATAAAAGCTGAATAATTATATCAAATTGTAAAGTTAATAAAAGCGGAAAAGATTCCTTCAACGCAGGTCCAGTCAACCGGTCGTGTTCCTCTTGAGTTCTCCGATTCCGCCTCTCCAACAGACTGTGTCAGTTTCCCACTGACCAGGGATGGAGGGATGGAGCCGATGTCATGTCAGTGCAACTGCTTGACAACACACGTGTCATATCACCTTGCTTATCACAATATCAATCACCACATAAAAGCCCCACCCCTACCAACAAAAGGAAGAGCAAAGCCTCCTCATCAATAGCAACAAGTTTGGGCCAATAAAAAAGAAAGGCCCAACAAAAGAGGAATAGTCTCTTCTGATACCCTTTTTAAGTTTTATGAATACTTGTGGTTAGACAAATCTCTTTTCCAAATTTACTTATCACACAAATACACCTCTATCTTTAAAATGGCAAAACTCATTGCAAAGAAACCGGAGGCTTTGGTCAAATGGTGCCAGGTTTCTTCTCCGAAACTGTTTCGAGGTAGATATATCTGGAAATTTGCTTTTGATATACCAACCGTCAATAACTATTCTGACGGTTGCAAACCGAGACTGTTGGCTTTTGTCTTCATCTTTATCAATCTCTTGTCTAAGACAGGGAATTAATGAAAGCTTTATTCCTTTTGTTGGGTCTTAATTTAAGTAAACATTCCTTCCCCACTCATTTTTTTATATGTACATACTTAATAGTCATTCTGTAGACCTTCGTCCTTCATGGAAGGAGAAGCCAAACAAGCAGAAAGATACAAAAGAGTGAACTGGCGGATAGCTTTATCCTTTGTATATAAAACACCGTACTGAGTCAGAGCTGTTCTGCCAAAAAAAAAGCTATATAAACGGTGTGGATAAGATAATCTCACCTCTAAATCTCACTTTACGAAAGTTTTTGGGCACGGTACAAACAAACCAAAAACAATAAATAAATAAATATCATATAGTCAAGCCCATTTGGCTAGAAGGGACATAAGACCCGCACCCAGTAGCAGAGCTGTGTTGACGGCTAACTGAAGTAGGCCATTATTCTGGACCTTTGGGTTCATGAAATCGGCAGCGAGAAGGTCCACTAGCGCCATGTATATCAAGATCCCTGCCGATGCCGAATCAAAGATCCCTTGAATTATGAGCGCCCTGGGACTGTTTTCGTCATACCCACTCGCTATGCCCATGCCGATTCCAATGCCCAGTGGGGTTGTAAGGGAGAAGAAGATCACCATGTATGCCGCTGTTCTGGCCTTGAATTTTGCCTGCAAATTAGTTAGATAGGAAAAAAGGTTATCTGTAACCTGCGGGATATATATTGTTTCTCAGTAACAGGCAAAATAATATAGATTTGAACAGTAAAGATGTGCATATAAATTATATGTAGTACCTGAGAGACGCATCCACCGAGTCCTAGACCCTCAAAGAACTGATGGAAGGTCAGGGCAGCCACCAATGGCTTTATTGTGGATGGACTTTGTGAAGCACCTAATGAAATCCCAATTATTACGGAGTGCACCACTATCCCCAATTCCAGTACCTAAACACACAGATGCTAATTCATGTGAGAATCTATACACTGTCCGCAGTTACGTAGTTCCGTACAACCAGAAAATAGGAAAAAAAAAAGAAATTTAGAAGCTAGTGGGAAGGGTAAGGCTGTAAAGTCAACGTATAAACCATTACTAAGAGAGTTACTCACCTGAGCGATAACTCGGTGGCGGAGAAGTTGTGTTGACCCCGAACCATCATTGGAACCGTGAGAATGGCCGTGGGTACCGTGAGTATGGATATGCAGATGACCTTCGTGCTCTTCTTTAGCATTTTCCTCGTCTCCTCCATGGGCAGGCTGGGCCTTGTTCAGGTGTCTTTTGGAGTAAAAAGAAGTCGCAAAAGTATCGATCATCAAGCACCCAATCGCTGACACCATAGCCACGAAGCCTGAGAAGGGAAACTTCCCCCACGGGTTTTCATCAAGACACGGAGACGTCAAACTCTCCATGGCATCAGGAAGAACATGGATGAATCCAGTTGCCAAGATGACACCCGCAGCAAAGGCCTTGATCACAAAAAATATGTCTTTCTCTGGGCGTAAAGCCGGGAGATTTTTTCCTACAACTGGAATGCAAACTCCAATTGCACTAGCAACAAGGATGGAAGCGAGCGCCGCCAACTTGTACTTTCTAGCCAACGATTTGTTCTCGTCTCCACCCTCTTCTGTGTCGCACGTACATTCTCCCTGAACAAGAACAGGGATAATGGTTAAGAGGAGAAGGAGAGCCAAAAAGGATTTCATTATTTTATTCATGATGATGAGAAGAATCAAATTGAAAAGCTAACAGTTCTGGTTTGTGTTTTGCAACTGCTTACTTTGGTTACTATATAGTTGTACTGACGAGTGCAAGAGTAACTTGCTTAATCTGACGGATGAAATATTAGGAAAGTGTTGTTAGAATGTCGACATATTTATACTTAGAAAACAAATTTGACTAACTCCCTTCACAATGCTGTGGCCTAGGTTCCTATAGTCAACCTAAAGTGTCGCAACAATGTCCTAATAAGTTTAAACAATGGGAATCATCGCATAGCCTGACTCCGATATGTCAAATGTTTTGGAAAAAAAATATAACATCAAAGTTTGACATTTTTTATTTTATTTCTTCTCTCAACCAAAATAAATTTTCATTTTTATTTGCAGGATCATTATTGCAAAATTCCCTTCTTCTTTTTTTCTTGCCATAAACATGTGATTACAACTAACAAAATTATATCTCTTTTAATTTAAAGAAAAATAAAAAAAATATTGTTAGTTTTCTTTTATTTTTTCTTTCTTTTTTGTATTTATTATATAGCAATTATTAATTAATTTTAAAACGGTAGGGGTAATTCATCATCAGACAACAGCTTACTTCCAGCTGTCAATTGATAAGTAGACTACATAAATCAAACCATCAATGACTTTCGGAATGAGAGACTCTCTAAAAGGCTACATAATTCTTATCAAGATTTCGGATCCAGTTTGAATTCCAAATGACATTAATATTTCAGACAATGATAATTTTTGTTAGACACATAAATCCTCTACTACTCTTAAAAGTGTATTGATTTAGTCATAACTGGCCCAGTGAATTTCCTTAAACATCATGATGCAATCGAATAGAGAATTTCAGAATACCCATTTGTTGATGCTGAATCGAACTAGGAATTATACTATACCTTCTCCGGGTCTTTAGCGCCATAGGGGCCAAGGAGTAATTAATCTAAAATGGTAAAAAAAGGACGAAAACAATCACATCAATAGGATAAATGTATGAGACATAAACCCAGAAATACAATAAAAATCAACTCTATATTATAAAAAGTCTAAAGATCTAAAACGTCCAGACTCTAATTAATTAAAATATTTGACAACATGGTTTATTGATCTGGAATTGAACTAGATGAAATTTTTCTTAGTCCAAGTGAACGAGGTATAAGTTTACGCATTTATACTCAATCAAAAAGTGGAATGGATCCATTTTATCAAAACTATATTATTTTGGTGCGATTGAAATAATTTCTTTTTTAAAAATTTAACAATCCAGATCACTCAGAAAAAAATTAGTTTGGATTGATAAAAAAAACTCAATCTCAATGCCAATTACATGGGACCTAAAAGGTCATTCAGTCCGTACACGGTAGTGTCTAAAATAAGATACGGACCACTATGTTGGCAGTGGACCACAATGCTGGTGGTGGACCATTTGTCTTTCGAAATATCATGGAACATGGATGAATAATTATAACCTAGCAACAAATATCCAGTGCCCAAAAATTAAAAGAGTCGGCCTACTGTTCACTGTTCACACTGCCTTTTTCCACACTAAAAGGACCTCTCGCCCGTCTTCAACAAGCATAACCACTCCACCGGTAAGGCCTGATTCGATCATCTTGTCTAATGAAAGTTCAAGCTTTATACTGTGGACTACTGAACACAATCATACTCCACATGTAACCTTGACAATCAACTTTCATAAGAGCTCGTTAATTGGCCTATCTCGTCCAAGGATAGAAGTGCAAAGAATGGCCAGGATTTTATGTTGTAACCATCAAGCTCTCCCATTCAAATACCTTGGGATATCGTTAGGAATAAATCCTAAATTCCATAAATCGTGGAAAGGGATTGTGGACAGGATTCGGCAGAAGCTTGCGACATGGAAGGGCTGTTTGTTATCAATGGGCGATGGATCAAGAGTTCGATTTTGGTTTGATCGTTGGTGCGAGGACCAGGTCTTACAACTAAGATTCCCTAGATTGTTTGAGCTCTCCACCCAGCAAGAACTTCCCGTTTCTCACATGGGATTATACGATAATAATAGATGGATATGGAGATTTTCTTGGAGAAGAAATCATTTTGTATGGGAGGAGCAGCTTGTGGAGGATTTGATGTCCACAGTACCAGATGCCATCCAAATCAAGAGGATACACTCAGTTGGGGCCCCGAATATGCACCGTACCGAGTTAAAGAAGGTTATGAGCTTCTTGAATCATCCAGGCATTTTGATGCAGGACACCAAATTCCGAATATATGGGAGATGGAAGGGGCACCAAAACATCAAATGCTAATGTGGCTGGCCTGTTTAGAAAAGATATCCTCAAGAGTCCAGTTGGCAAGAATTGGCATTTTGCGAGACTCAGTTATATCATGCCCAAATTGCGATGAAGTGGAATCTGACTCCAACTATATCCTCCTAACCTATCGCTTTGCTTGGTTATGCTGGTCCCTACTACTCAGAAAATGGAGTTTTCTATGGGTTCAACCAAGGTGCATGAGTGATCTTTTCACTCAATAGGGCCTATTCTCTTCCACCAAATCCCAGAAGAGATTCTAGTATGCTCTTCTTTTCTCTATGACGTGGGGTATATGGACCAACATAAATAAAAATATATTCCAGCAACATGCCAAGAATCTAGGGGAAATCTGCACCGAAAGCATTATTCATGGAGTAGGATGGGCCAAAGTTAATTTCAGAGAGATACAGTATAACGGTTTGGATCTACTCCCAATAGATAATCTCCATTTGATTGTGAGATAAACTATGATAGATTAAGATACCATAGAACTGTTAACGTATCTTAACAATATATTCTTCGATAATCTCAAAAAAAAAACATTAGGACCAATAGCATGTAACTTTTTTTAAAAAAACAATAGTAAGCTCTGCTTTACTACATTTTTACAAATTTCTGTATATTTTAAAAATTTTCTTAATTAAGTAATTATATTTATGTTGGTCAATATTTAGTAGATTAATGTATATATTAAAATTTATTACCAGTAAATAGGTAAATCAACCGGATGTACAGATCTAATTTGTACTTTTCTGCCAACTAAGATAAGAGTTTCAAAGGATCTACCAAAAGTAAAATTATATTAAAAATAAATGAATAATTATTTAAATTTTAGAAAATAAGACTAACATAACATGTATGGTATTATCGTAAGTTATACCTTAAAAAGACTAATTATTTATTTATTTAAATATGTATTATGTGCTAAAAATGAAAAAGAAAAAACAATCTGGTTAGTAGAACAAAAGAAATATACCCACATACATGCAAACTCATATTCATCGTACACATCAGATGAAATGAGTAATTTCTTCCTTTTTCTGGGTCACCTCGCTCAGCCGTCATTCTCACAAGAAAAAAAGAGGTGCCGTGGGAGGAGGGAATCCACGCTTTTTGGAGCCTAATCTTCAGACTGCCGATATGTCCAAGATTTTAGCCACTTAATTTTCGTTTTCAACGACCATCACAATATATTGATAATTACTGGAATTTAATATCAATTATTTTTTAGTTGCCATGTTTCAAAATCAAAGAATGTGGAATGAGAACTACCCGTCCAAATAGGAAAACGGATACAGAACAAAGAAACCTGCGACATTATGTCGACATTTGTTGCGTAGGATTCTGTTTAGAGAAGTTTTCTTGCAACAATAGTGTCGACACTCTCACACCGCTTCTCCGTTATCAATTAATGCCGATTTCCAAATTTATCCCTGCAGTGTCCTCATTTATGCTTTCTGTATGAGTTTTTTTTTTGAAATGGGCTTTCTGTATGAGTTAGTCGGGTCTTACATTTGGGACTCTTCATTGGGATTTCAACGATATAAACAGCAGTAAGACTCCCATACATAGTCATGTTATCTTTCTTTCTTTGATTATTCTCATCATCACGATTGATGAAATCTTGTTTGAGTTTCTTTCTCATCTTCACCGTTATCCCTCATCTCGTCTTTGGAGAATGTACGTGCGATGCAGAAGAGGATGGAGGTGAGAACAAATCGCTTGCCACCAAGTACAAGTTGGCGGCTCTTGCTTCGATCCTGGTTGCCAGTGCAGTTGGAGTTTGCATTCCCGTTGTGGGAAAGAGTATCCGGGCTTTGCGCCCAGAGAAAGACATCTTCTTTGTGGTTAAGGCCTTTGCTGCGGGTGTCATCTTGGCGACCGGGTTCATTCATGTGCTTCCTGATGCCATGGAGAGCTTGACGTCTCCGTGTCTGAATCAAGACCCGTGGAGTAAGTTTCCTTTTTCAGGATTCGTGGCTATGGTGTCAGCGATCGGGTGTTTGATTATTGACGCCACTGCGACTTCTTTTTACTCCAAAAGGCACTTCAACAATGCTCAGCCTGGGGATCATGGAGATGCGGAAAAGGCTAACGCAGAACACGAAGGTCATGTGCATCTACATACCCATGGCACTCATGGCCATTCTCATGGTTCCAATGATAATTCGGAGTCAACACAAATCCTCCGCCATCGAATCATCGCTCAGGTTTGTGTAACTCTTTTTGTAATTGTTAATATATTGACTTTACTGGCTTTCTGTCCGGTTCATATTTGGGATTTGATTATAAATGTGATTTTCCTTTGTGTGTGTCTGCTTATTTGTATTCTACCACTGCCACTATTCGATGGGCTGCAAAGTTGAAGTTTTTTCCTTTATGTTTTGCTGGTCGTAACGAAAAGCCAAAATGGGGCAATATGTGATTCTCATATGGATTAACATTTGTTTGTTTAGGTATTGGAACTGGGGATAGTGGTCCACTCCGTGATAATTGGGATTTCATTGGGTGCTTCTCAAAGCCCATCCACAATAAAGCCATTGGTGGCTGCCCTGACCTTCCACCAGTTTTTTGAGGGTCTAGGACTTGGTGGATGCGTCTCTCAGGTACTGTCTACAATTTATGTTAGGATCTCTACGGTTCCATTTTCTATATTCGTAGAAACAATAGCCCGTCGTAATTGGTCACTTATTTTGTATCCAATTAACATGCAGCAGAATTCAATGCCAAAACAGCAGCATACATGGTGATCTTCTTCTCCCTTACAACCCCGCTGGGAATTGGAATTGGCATGGGCATAGCTAGCGGGTATGACGAAAACAGTCCCAGGGCGCTCATAATTCAAGGGATCTTTGATTCGGCATCGGCAGGGATCTTGATATACATGGCGTTAGTGGACCTTCTCGCTGCCGATTTCATGAACCCGAAGGTCCAGAATAGTGGCCCACTTCAGTTAGCCGTTAACGCAGCTCTGCTACTTGGTGCTGGTCTAATGTCCCTTATTGCGAAATGGGCTTGAATTTAGGTATTTCTAGATAAAAATATACGGGGTTTTAAGATTACGTTTTTTGCTGCTGAAGAATAAATCAATGCATAAGTTGTTATTTGTAGTTGCATGAGTTTAAGAATTACGAGTTATATTGTAAAAATCCAGCCACAAAGTGCGACAGTGATGGTGGTAATTCTTTATAGGCAGAGTTGCCCTCTCGACTGCGGCTCTGCCCAGCAGATTCTATTTTGGGAAGACTTCTCCTCTGGTCACGCCATCTCTGTTGTGATCTGTCAGAGGAAAAACTAACCATCCTTCATTGTCGACAACTGGCATTTTTGGCGTACAGATCTACTCACTTTACTTCAGGAAATAGAATTAAGTCCTAATGGAGAGACCACTAGTTTAAAAACAAAATATATTTGCACCCTCAAGTAATTTGTTCTGTTCCAAAGAAATGTCGTAACATATATTTTGCGATGGGAGTAGTTAATTGCAGCGATGTGAGGTTGATTGCTTGCTGTTGGTTTGCAGGATAGTGAGGAAGGTTGGGAATAATATACTTGAAAGAAATAATATATTTCTCATAAAAATAAAAACTGATAATAAACTTTGTATTCCTTTTAATCAATCAGGAATTGAACTTAGGATAGCCTACTTATACTAATTTGTCTATGCATTCTTTCTAATATTATGTATAAATAAATAATCCTATTCTAAGCGCAAGCCGGAGCTCTGAAATCTCTGAGGGTTGCAAATACTATTGAGTCAGGAGCCACTCTGATTGGAGCATAGGGATCGGCAAGCTTTGGGTTCAATGGAGGAATGTCCTGTTCGCTTGTAAGCTGCAGTGTCTCTCCATTTAACAGCAACACATCACTTAAGATATTCCCATCTTTTGGTGTCAGATGGTATTCCTCTCTCGGTGCAAGGCTTGGACCATCTATAAACTTGTACAGCTCAGGGTACAAGTTCTCATCATTCTTAACCAAGACATCGAAGGAAGTAGAATTCGACATGTTGATCAGAAGCACTGTAACTCCAGGCTGCGACGAAGATTGCCAAGTCAATCACTCTGAAGTTAATTTATGCACAAATTAATGGCCAAGGCAGAAGAACTGAAAACTATGGACTTACTTTACTCCTTGAACAGTGAGTGTATGCTCGCAAATAAGGAGAAGAATCGTGGGATGTATGCAGTACCCTCGTTCCCATCAGGCGATGCCACAGAAGTGCACTGCGAAACCAACTCTCTTAGAATAGTTATCGGTTTATGCAATGAATATATAGTACTGAGAAACAAAAGAGTGAGTGAAATGAGGGATACCCATAATAATCTGGATTTGGGATGAAGGTTGTGGTGTTAAGGAGACCATAGTTTCCTCCAATCAAGGCTTGTCTGCAGAAGGCATGATGATTGAAGGTTGATGTCATGCCCAATTGGTCAATATACCTGTTTCGCGATCACCATATGTAAGAGTGGAAAACACACATAATGCACGCACACTGCATTTAACTAGTTTGTTAGAGAAATGAGGAGAGGACTTCTCACCAGAATCCATCGACAAAAGCATGTGAAACATCCCTACCACCACTATTATAAGCACCGCCAGTTTCCCCCATCCATAATTTTGCCCATGGGCCAAATTGTGACACTGTTTTTGAGATGTCTCTGTATGTCTGTGCTACTTCATTCAAGAAGAATGGATCCTGCATCTTGTTGATTAGATTGGGGTCAACACCTGCGCAGTTTTTATAATATGTTAATAGTTAAACAAGTAAAGTGTTGAACACAAGCATATCGTCTGAGTAGTTCAGTTGAATCAGATAAAACGTTACATCCTTATTTTTTAAATCCCAAAGCAAACAAATCATGCAAAAGGAAGAGTAGGAGGAAAGGGACGGAAGGGAGGGAGGGAGAAGCCGTGATGAATAATTAGACAAGATGAATGAATTAGAGAGTATGAAAAGGGAAAGATAGGAGCCAAAGTAGAGGGAAAAGAAAAGAAAAAAGAAAACCCTAAGGACCCAATTCCTCTCCTTTCTCGTCAATACTTCAAGCATAGAATAAAAGCGATAGTTTTTAATCAAGCTAGAAAAGAAGTGTAGGAGCAAAGGATAGGAATGGGTTTTTCCTCTTTTTCTGCAAAATCAAAAGGAGAAGCACAGAAAGGGATGGGAGGTGAGCGAAAGGCAAGCCTTTTTTGAGGTTGATTTCCACGATACATAGTGACAAATTAAAAAGAGTTTTGTAAAGTAACTACATACCAGCACCGAGATTGTAGATATGGTGGGTCACTACATCAACCACATCTGGTCCAGTGGTCTGAAGAAATATTCTAAACCATTCGTCATCATAAAACCCAGCCGGACCCATCACCTTTGGCTGATTCGAGGGATCTGGGTACAGTTTCTTAACTATCTTCTTAAGGACAATGATATCCTTAGCATACCCCTGAGGAGTCAACCTTGCAGATACACCTTCAGCGGTTAACTCATTTCCTGTAGCAAATCAACATGCAGAGAGGTGTTATAAGAAGGAAAAATAGAAACTCTAGAGAAGACGATAGGGTGCTAGATTTTAGTTACCCAATTCGTAGGACTCGATCTTGTATCCCTTTTTGGCAGTGTAGGCCATCAAATCACGAGCATTTCTATAGTCCCAATCTCCCACATAAAGGTTGTTGTCACCAACGTTTTTCTTACCGATAAGGACGTTCAAGCCAAAAGAAGTTATTGAACTGTAGAAAAAAACAATTTCACTCAAGATTAAGTTCTAAATCATGTCATCATATTCTAAGATAAAGAGGAAAAAAAAGGAAAGTAAAGATGGTCATATGGAGTTCTTCTGCTACATATACATACTTTGTTCGGTTAAGCAAATCGTTGATCTTATCCCATCTCTCCATCGTTAGACTGCCTTTAGTGAATCCAAACAAACCACCCTTTCGCTTTTTGAAGTGTGGGAAATTCTTCACTGCATTCCCTACCTTGTAGAGAACCTGATCTTCCAGCGAACCACCAATTCTGACTCTTAGAGTGTTGAAAGCTGACATGGGAATATCGATCAGAATCTTGACACTTACAATGTTTGTATTGAAATAAAACAGAGAAACGATGATACTCATTTTCCAAATGATAAAACTAAACTTTTGATGGCTTTTAGTTTCAAAGCTTACCCTTCATAGCATTTTCCAGAATTTTGTTGTCCAAATCCTACAAACATCTCAAAGAGCAGCGAAAATTAGTGTTGAAACTACTGAATTCCTTGTAGAAAACAAATAAACAGAGAGACATACCAGATTGAGAATCCCAGCTTGCCCCCATGGACACATATTATAGTCGCACTTATCACTTGGCCACCAGTCAAGCGTCACACATACGAAATTTTCATCAGTTTTGGCAATGGAGGTGACAGCTCTGACTGTTACCTCGACATCCTCAGCTAAACATAATGAACTGCCCAGTAGCAGACAGAGGAATACCACCGCAGATCTAACTCCAACCATAGTGTCAAAGAATGATTATACTCAATACCACGATATACCTAATGGTTTGCCTATATATATACACAATACAAAATTCAAAATTACCTTGGGATAAATACTAATTCGTAATTTTTTACTCGAGATAGTATAGTAGATAAAATAAGATTACAAAATCACCTTATTTAGTGGGATAAATAATACTAAAGATTTTACTAAGATGCTAGTATATCTTTTGAAATTTGGCTGGATAACCTCGTAGTTGATCTAATACAACATATCAAGTTTGCACATAATATATTGAATAACACAAAATATAAAATACAGAAAAATACAAAATATAACATATAAAAGATAAAATACAAAATATAAAATACAAAATACAAACTACAAAATACAAAATACAAACTATCCATAACTAACATCATTCATTCTATTTCGCGGGATAAATACTACAAGTGATTTTATTAAGATGTCAATATATTTTTTTAAATTTGATTTGATAACTTCATAGTGGATAAATATTTTCAAACCTCACTCAATGTGACACTGAACCTTCAGAATAACCATGCAAATTTTTGAAGATTTATTCTTCTTTCTTGAGTAACCCAACAAACCAGCAACTCGTACGATGATGGTTGAAAAAACCGTTTATTTTAGTACCTCAGCCTTAGTACAAGATGCAAACGAAACTTTAAAGGCATGTATTTAGAGGTAAGTCGTGTTCTCTCGAACGAATATTTGTAAGACAAACTCAGTTGACCAAGGCTGCAGCCGATAGACTTTCCCAGTTAAAGCTTCATTACGGCGGGTTTTACTCCATTATGTATCGAATTTTTAGACGGTTGGTTAGCAATAGAAGGTAAATTATAAAAAACAGAGGACTTAAGGCCTCTGGTTGAACTTGATCGAGCTTGATGGCAAGGTTCACGAGTTACAGGAAGAAAAAAAAACAATTAATCCATGCCAGGTCAATAATGGAGCGGGTGATAACTAGCGGCACTAATCAGAAAAAAAAAATTCATAATAATAAAAGTCTTATGTACAATCATCTATTATCATTTGGATTGATAAAGTTACACCGATAACATGTTATGATTTGCAATTGGAAATAAAATAAACAAATAGGCAAATGTATGTTTGACTTATATAAGGTATAAAGTATATTTCACAATATTTTCTTTACTAATTTTTCTGTAAATTCAATATTTTTCTGCAAAACAGACTCTTTTATTTTCTTCTTATTTTTTTAACCTCTACAATTATGAGTGATAAAAAGAAAGTATCGCGTACAGCAGTACAGCCTGTATCCTCCGTAGACTGTAGTCCCCCATCTCCTCCGTTGAGAGTTGAAAACCGTTTCCTGCTATTTTCTCTTTATCAGTCACCAACTACATCTTTAGGCTTAAATCCAAAGCAACTGGAGTAAAATCCTTCTATTCGAATCCACCATCTCTTCTCCGCACCCATCAATCGCCGCGATTCACGCACTTGAACTTCGAAAGAAATGAGTGTGATCGACATTCTAACGAGAGTAGACTCGATCTGCCAAAAGTACGACAAATACGATGTCGAAAAGCAGAAGAACCTCAATGTCTCTGGTGACGACGCCTTCGCTCGCCTCTACGCTGACGTGGAGGCGGACATCGAAACCGCTCTTCAGGTCTCTCTCTCTCTCTCTCTCACTCCCTTTTCTCTATTTTAATTGAGCTCGAGGAAGTCTGCTAGTTGATTTTGGCGTTAGTTAGATGAGTTGCATTTGCGATTTTCGGATTTGCCTGTCTGCAGAAAGCAGAGCTTGCTTCGAAGGAGTCGAAGAAGGCGTCTACGGTTGCTTTGAACGCGGAGATTCGCCGAATCAAGGCTAGATTGCTGGAGGAAGTCCCCAAGTTGCAGAGGTTGGCTGTAAGGAAGGTTGTTGTCTTCTCTCTTGCTCTTGCATATATGTTTCGTTAATTCCGTTTTCTATTTTTTTGTTTGGTCAATTTCGGTGAAACCAGTACTTAAAATGCGTTTCTTGCAATTCAGTCCGAGAGGAAGGGTTCCTGCTTATATTAGTTGCGAATATCAGAATTATGTGCTCAGCATAAAACCAAAAGCAGCAAATGTTGGGATGGTTATGATAATATTGATGGGATTGTGCCACGGATTGTTATTTATTGGGTTTGGCTAGGGAACACGGTGTTTTGGTTAAGGTTTTTGTTTCCCATTGATTATACAATACTGTGAAGCCTGCAATATGCTATTTTAGCCTGTGTGGTGAGATGTAAAGAGTGCAATGTGTTGCCAGGTCAAAGGGCTTTCAACTGAAGAGCTTACTGCCCGCAATGATTTGGTCCTTGCATTGCCGGACAGGATTGAAGCTATATCAGATGGAACTGCACCTGCACCCAAACAAACTGGGGGGTGGGGGACTTCTGCTCCCCGTGCTGAAATCAAATTTGATTCAGGTTTTTTCATATGCAATTATGTTCTTATATTTTTTCCTCTTTTCTAGGATATGATGTTGGCAACTTCCTTTCCTTTTTTTATTGTTTGTTAATAATTGCAAGTGTGAGATTGAGTTGTTATTGACTTACATTTTTATTTACTTTGCGTTTTTTTTTCTTTGTGCAATAGATGGTCGGTTTGATAATGAATATTTTCAAGAATCTGAACAGTCAAGTCAATTCAGGCAGGAGTATGAAATGCGTAGAATAAGGCAGGCAAGTTGCTGTAGTTGTTTGTATCTCATTAGGCAACAGAAGAATTCAAGAATGGATACGTGACAGCTGTTCAGCTGCTTGTCTTATTCTCTTCGCTATGGAGTTTATTCCTCACGCTGACACTATTGCAGGACCAAGGTTTGGATATGATTTCTGAAGGTCTGGATACCCTGAAAAACATGGCTCATGACATGAATGAGGTATTTTTTTTTCCACATGTGTCGATCTCTTCTTGCACTTCAGAGCATAAATGTGGTGTGGGTGCATAACGTGCTTCAAATCTGGCAGTTTCTGATTTGCATTTGTCCACGCATTTGGTTCACTGAATCTTGTGATTTTTGCAGGAGATGGATAGGCAAGTTCCTTTGATGGATGAGATTGACACGAAGGTCAGAAGCATTGTGATACGGTTTGCTTTTTGAATACTAAAATGATGCTAGTCAGAATTGATATGAAATGTTTTTCATGTGGCTTTCAGGTTGACAAGGCAACGGCTGACCTGAAGAATACCAATGTTAGACTTAAAGACACTGTCAATCAGGTGACTCAGATTTAGCTATTCAAATTTCAGTTTCTATTCTTCTAGCTGCTCATGGTTAGGGTTCCCTGCTGTATCTAACACTGGTTAATGTTCTATTGCAGTTGAGATCGAGTCGAAACTTTTGCATTGATATTGTCTTACTGTGCATAATTCTGGGAATCGCTGCATATTTGTACAAGTAAGCTACTTTTACTTAGTTGCATCTCATGTACCATCCCTATCATCATGTTAGAGATCAGTCATGGAGCTATAAATTGAACTAACTTCTGTAGTCGATTTCTAGCTCGATCATGAAGCTTACATTTAGTAGTTTTTGCTGTTTAATATTTGATCACATGCTAAATGAATCAAAAACTTCAGCAAAGAATGCTGGAATTTTTCGAGCTTGCATTAAATTTTACTCTATCTCTGACATTCATGGCCTGCCAAAAAAAAAATTTCACCATTTGTTTTTCAGTCATTTGGCATCTTGAAGCGTTCCATCAGTTCATTTGAGTAGGGCATGGAAAAGAGGTTCCCTGCATCCATTCATTTAATTTAAGGAAAAAAATAGCTGTAGATCTGTAGTTTGTGAACTAGGAAAATGTTGATCGTGGCATTCAGGTCTAACTAAAACTGTTGGGAGTTTAGTTCCAGTCAAATTGGTGTTGTTGCTTTCTTATATTGTGTATAAACTTTAAATACAAGAGTTTGTAACAGTGAATAGATTCATGAATTAGCAATTAGCCAATATATACCAGGAAAATTATGTCTTTAATCCTATGCATATTACTTCTTTCCTGGTCCTTCTCGGTTCTGTTTATTGCTACAAAAGTGTTTGTTCTTTAAACGTGTGGTCAGTCTCTTTTTTCACGATTTCTTGGTCTGATATTGTGTTTGACGGATTAGTTGACGTCTTGCTTGTGTTTCTTCTGGTTTGCGATCGCGGTACTTTACTCTAACAAAGGACCGTTTGTTTGCAGCGTTTTGAAGAAGTGAAACTTGAAATGATACGGTTCCACATTAGTTCGATGGGTTGATGGTGTTGGTGTTCTCTGTTATTATATCTGATATGTTCTGAGGACTTCTGGTATGGATGCTTGCTTTTACATTTGGTTTGTCTCCTTCCGCTTTGGAAGGTATTGCTTCTCATGATTCTTTTGCTGCTTGTATCTTGTTATCGTTTGTATTACTGTTCTACTTAATCTTAGTCAATATCTTCAAAGAGAATGTTGGCATTTCCAAATTTATAGCAGGGGCAATATCGTGGCACAACTTGTAGTTTAAGATTTTATTATATTGACCGTGATTTGTTTGTGAAACAGCCTGGTTAGAACCCCATGACTAAAAGTTATTGAATGGTTGGGATTTTCTATGAACTACTGTAAATTTCTGTTGCATATGTGCAAGTTTTGGCTTGGTTCTGCCATAGGTTGCCATGCTTTTAAACTCTTTATTTGACCATAAAAATGTCTACAAGTCATCTACTTTTACTGGTTAGACGCTACACTTCATTGCCCAGGGGAGCAAACTTGTCAGCAGCTTATACGTCGATCTTCCGGCCGGGGTCGGACTACGCTGGCACTAGAGTCACATTCCATTGTCCCCGACAAGTCGACAACACGTGACCTATGCCACTACATTTACATAAAATTCTTATTATCGGGAAAAGGAAAGAAGAAAAAGCGTTACATTCCTAAAATCCAAGCATAATAATACGGGGTGGTCAGTGGTTTCAAACGTTGTTAGGCATTAAAAGAAATAATTTGAAAGTATTATTCTGCATTCGGCAAATAATATTTTAATGTAAAACATTTTCTTTGGTGTGTAGTTTCGGGGTTGTTATTCTCTTAATTAATAAAGAATATAAACAGTACGATTTAGCTGGCAGGCATGCATCTAGGAAAAAAGATAATGACGCCGAAATGCGAATTAGAGTAGACTTCGTAGGTAAGGCCAAATTACTGTCTGATTTGCTGGGTTTGAGATTCATAGGGATCCCCCTTTGTACCAATCTAAAAATTTACATTGAAACAGGCACATTGGAGCGAAATTTGTTTTAAGTTTGTCCGGAGGTAAAATATGGTAGCAGCCTATATTACAAAATTTTGGAAAGAGCGGTGCTTCAGCCTTCTATATATGTGTATAGTATCTAGTTTCATCTTTTTATGTCGATGAGCATGGGCATGTTGCAGCCTCTGATTTCTTGTCTTCCCCTGGTGACAAGTAATCCAGACAACAATGGTGAATATTCTGATCAACCCTTTTCAGTATTCAAAATATTTAC
The DNA here is from genome assembly GCA_019739055.1 of Passiflora organensis. Classification (NCBI taxonomy): domain Eukaryota; kingdom Viridiplantae; phylum Streptophyta; class Magnoliopsida; order Malpighiales; family Passifloraceae; genus Passiflora; species Passiflora organensis. Next base: position 10,238,318 of record JAEPBF010000009.1, read on the forward strand.
ATCATACATACACATCAAAACACCCATGGAAATTAATTAACAGTTTGTACACCCTGACACCAGACAAGCTATACATCCATACATCAATCACCTTATGTATTTATTCTTATTCGGTACTATAGTGATAAATAGGCTGCACATTACAGAAATCTTCAATTTTATATGCACAAAAATATAGCTAATATCACACATTTACTATTATGTCTGCGTACACTGTCCGATATGAGTGTTTTGCTTTCTCCATTGTCACTGCTTAATCATTTCCTGCGTCAGCCAATGGACTAAACTCTTGATATTGCATGAGAGAATTCCATTGAGCTGGACTGAAATTGCTTCCCTCAGATTGGCTTGCTCTGAAATTCTCATTGTCAATGCCTTCATTGTTCATTGATATAATATCTTCCATGTTTTGCTTTGCTGTGAGCTTCTTGCTTGGTGGGATACAACCCTGAAACACGTACTTTTCAGAAGGCTTTCTTTTCAACGGACTAAAGAAGTTGTCAAAACTAGTAACTGACAACTGCAAATTCCTGTCATCAGCATCGTCGTTGTGGACTGTAGTGCAAGAAGTATCTGTACTTTGAAAGCTTATGTTTGATGCTGCTTCTATGCAAGGAAATTCTTGAGACGACGTGAAGATGTAAGGTAACATGGGGCAATCATTGTAGAGATAATTCTTGAACATATCAAAGTTAGCGGAGGGACTTATTTGCAATAACTCATTCATTTTTGGAAAGCAACCAGCTGCTGGCTCAGAACTTGGACCATTTTGATCTTCCCAACTGTTTCTTATGATACTGCCTTTTTGCTTAACTCGACAAAGTACCCAATCATCCAACTGCAGCAAAAGTAAGTACGCATCAGGTTTAGTTCATCATCTTCAAGGAATTCGTAAGCCAGCACATTTCTTAGCTAAAACACACAACCTTAACCTTCAGATTGCCTAAACATAGGGTATGTTCTATTAATCAGAATTGACTTAGTAATGTATAATGTAATTCATGCAGTAATATTTGACCATATGGGGATGCAATACAATTTCATTTTTGCCTCCATTTTCTCCCTCTAAGCTTCAGACAGGATTATGAATTACAGAAAAGTTTGCTTCAGTACTATTACTATCATCAAAACACGTAGCCAGTTTTTTGGTTGCCCCCATCCAAAAGGTGACACGATTTTTGCTATCCTATATGCAAAACAGAAGACTCATGACAGCTTGCAACTTTCTTTTTTTTTTTATATAAAAGCAGTTTGCAACTGTTGTGAACTAGAAACTCAATACAGCGACCATGTCAACGCGTATATTAAATACTAAAGCAGAATTCGATACAATCGACATACCCTCATTGAGCCTTTCCGCTTGGGAGCATTCCAGATCATCGTGTCAAGCAATCTATATTCATGCATGATCCAATCAGTTTTAATTCCTCTGGGAGGACGTCCTTTGTAGAACACAAGAGCCTTCTTGACACCTATACTGGTTCCACTTGCAGTAAGTATAGGTCTGTCTGTTCCCGTCGCCTTCCAATAACCCGAAGCAGCTGCCCTATTAGGTCTCGCTCCATTAGGGTACTTTCTATCCCTTGGTGTAAAGAAATACCATTCATCCTCCCCAAACAAAGCTTTCTCTATTTGAAACAAACAAAGAAAAAGGATGCATGCATCTATTCTGTAAGTTGCAGAGTACTGAATAAGTGAAAGCTAGATAAAAGAAAATAATATTAAAACAGGTGCAGTTTACAGACTTGGTAACTCCCATGGATTATACTTGTACAGGTCTATGTCAGCAACAACAGATGCTGGAAGGGGACTTGACGTGACTTTATTCTTCAAATAATAAAGTATCAGCTCCTCGTCGGATGGATGGAATCTAAATCCTGGAGGAAGTTGAATATCTGAGCTTGCTTTCGTCTCCATGGAAGCAAAGCTTGGTTAATTTCTTGGTGATGGAAGAACCTAGGGATGGAGGGAATCACTGAATTAACCAGACGATATTATCAAATCCAGGCCGGTTTTGTAGGTTTTGAGGCACTACTGTTCGCAGGTTATATAGTACAGGGTGGCTTATGTCATGCATCTATGGACATATTACCGTTGTAAAATAATCCTTATTAGTTCACACCGTTGATTCTAAGAAAAGAAGAGCAGAGAGCAGCCCTTTTGTCTTTGGCAATAACTTTTATGATCCGACATTAGTCAAATAACTTAACACCAAACAATATATATATTAACTATTTAACGTTGAAAGTATATGACAAATCGAACTGTACGAGAGCTATATTTCAAATTTTTAATTGTGGGTGAACTCAATCTCGCATTTGCTAGCTAATGCTGGAGCTACTTCAAGGTAGCTTCCACCTTCCTTTCATGTTACTGTTAGAGATTGCTTTAACTATTTAGGAATGGGAATTTCAACGATCTTTGATTCTGCGTCATGATCTATGAGCAAAGAGTAACTTGAATAAAAATGTGTTTTGATATGTCGTCAAGCATATTTTACGTATACATAGATTTCTTCTTTAATTCGTTTGCTGTTTAGTCTTTTTTTATTAAGTATATCATTTGATCGACTAGTACAACAGGTTTAATTAACATGCAAGCATTAAAAATAATAGTACTAAGCAATTACTTGTTCACAACGCTTCTGGTCTGACTCCATCGAGCTTGCAGCTAGTTGTGTGTCGGTCACAATGTGAATAAATAATTACAGGATGAATTACTAGGTGCTAACTGATATCTACCTTTGACGTTTACCCTCTATACTATGTTGTCTTCTTCATGGCCTTTTCTTAAGATGTTTGGGCTTGGGGATCTACTCGATCGACCAGTAACAAGGGGGTGATCATCATTTAAATTAACCGTGAAGAACCTAGTCATGAAAAGAGTGCTAGGAATGACCCGATTAATCAACACGTTCAACATTGATGAGCTTGACTGAAACTGAGAAACGTGTTAATTAATGTGAAGGTATAGTGTGAAAGTGAAAATCCCGAGAGATAAGTAGGCATGGGGTTTGAAGATTCCTTATGCTTCGATATTTACTATGGATGAATATGTGGCACATCATTGCCAGATGGGTGCTCGTATGGATCTTTACGTGCCTAATTTGTGCAAGACTCCAAGATTCAGAAGACGATAAGAATGTAGAACATAAAAAGACCAACTTCATTAATGAAGAGATTCGATTGCTTGCTGTTTTCTTACTGGATTCTCTCATTCCTATTTTTCGTCATTAATTCATCTCGTCAGCACCCCTCTTTCCTTTCTTTCTTTCCGTAGAATTTTGTGTTGCTAGTGAGTTTTTCTTGAATGGAGTTTACCAAGGAGGATTCAAGTTTGAGACCTTCAACGTATCAGTGGACTGAGCCATCCCTATTCAAGCCAGAAATCCAAAAAGGGGTAGTCCAAGACCATATTACATTTTATCAGTTCCTAACGAAAGCATCCCATTAGGTTTTCTCCAAGGATCAAATATTTAGTTTTATTGGTTGAGGGTCAAATGAACACTTAGGAAGAACACTAACATAAATTCCGAAGTTTGAATTAGCAGCTAAAGACAAGTATAATGCTTTGCTTTTGCTACTTGTTTGTAATTGCATCTCAGCCTTGTTCATATCAAACTTTTCTACTCCATCGTTGTTATCCAAGAATGAAGAATTTTATAAGGTCATTTGTTAGACTTCTACTTAAAATCACACAATCTACCATATGACGTTATATATGGTAATGACTTTATACTCCTTCACTTTCAATCCTATTCTTGGAATGGGTTGGATTGGGTTGCATATCAAACACCACCAAAGCCAATCCTGTTGGTATTTACTCATATTGTCTTCAGTTTTTTTCCTTTTAAAGCTGTTTTTGTTAAAATTTGACCTAAAATGAGTAGTGGTGGGCTGGATTTCGGATCGGTTGTGAATGGACCTATTCAAATCCATATATGTATTTAGTATTCTTAAGTTCTTGCAAATGGTGGAATGTCATCTATATTTGAAATATTTTAGTTTTTTTAAAAAATTTAGATATATATATATATATAGTATGACATGCTCTCTCTCTCTATATATTAGACAATTCTATATTTTTTTATGATAAAAGTTCATGCACCGACAGAGAATCGAGTGTTAAGGCAATTAAGTCATCGTGGGGGCAGGCCAAATTTCATTATCAGCCATTGCAATAATATGTGATGGAATTTATGTGACCCTGACAAGGTGACAAATACGTTATATACAATTAACAAATTGACTCGGTTAGCCCATCAATTCCCCTTTGCCATAGTGACTTCCCTTTTTGCAGCAAAAAAATCGATGAGCAGAGAAACAACCGGTGGGTCAACAGAGGCCCTCAGCACTGAACCACTATCCTCCTCTGACGTAATTCTTTCAAAAACGTATAACAAAACCGAAAGATTTATAATGATTGGACCAAAATAAGGTCCAATTCTAATTAAAAACTTGTTGAATACACCAAACCCATCAGGTTCTAAAAACGTTCCGCCTCATCTCATATACTTTTAACTTTTTTAAAAAAAATATAAGAAATAAATAATCTATTGTATTTATCAATTAAGGATAGATCTACTAATCCGAAATTATTTTTAACTATTGCTTAATTAATTGTTTACCTCTCCCACGCGTATATGCGTATGTACATTGAGAAAGAAACAAAATATCTTGGTCTAGGAGTGGTTTTAAAAAGAAAATCAAATAAAAAGTTAGGGCACACCAATCCAAAATCCTGGTTAAATTATTATTATTATAAATATTCCATCACAATATCAGATGTTTGGCTGTTTGGCTGTTTGGCTTCATAAATCCCGTAGATTAAGTTGATGATTGTTAGAATTCCATGTTACACGGGTAGATCTCGTGGAGAATAGATCATTAAATTAAGAAATAATTAATATAGGCACATTATCTAATTGTAGGGACCGATGGGCCGGGAATCAATACGAGCAAGGTATAGATGCGAGAGAGATGTCGTATCTGGTCGGACTCATAATTTGTACTTTATATTATCAACTATTATTCTCTTCTTCCCCTAGGATTCATGGCTTATTTGTTTTAGAGAATTTCTTTTCTTCTTTAAAAAAAAAAAGGAGAGCATGGTTTTATTATCTGTGCACCCAACTAACACATGGGGTTATGTGACTTGTAAGTACAAACTTGTGTGCGTGTTGATGAGTATAAAAATATGATATCGTGTACCGAAGCAAACGACGACTGTGGAGCTTTGGATACCAAAAGTCCAAAATGGGGAATGAGGAAGCATCAATTGCTGGGAAGGAAAGTCCGTATGCATGAAGCCAAAGAGATTGATTATTTTGTATACCCATGGGAGAAAAATATTTCCTTTCCCCTCCATTATTGTCGTTGAATAAATAGGAAAAACAATGAAATTTTAATGAGTCGACTTGGACTGAGACATCAACATGAACTTGTGGGGCTCCTACTCGAATGCGAATGGCCTTTTTTTTTCCCTTTTTTCTTTCTTACCTTATAGGTTTAGCAAGGACATCTTAGGGCTAGCTGGTTGCCATATTAGCCAGGGCTTGCGTGTGTTCATTGATTAGATTGACGAAACCCTCTATTGTAGCAGATAAGAAGGGATTGTATCGATTAGGTTTTCCATAATTATTGGAGTTCGATTTGATTTTGGTTTTGAATAAAAAATAAACGGACATGTAAAGAATGAATCCTCCTAGGTAGGATTCTAGTATATAGCATATACGTAAAACGGACACGTAATTACTGTGGCTCTTCATGTCATGATTTCTCCGAATCAGAATGGCCCCCTGGGATTTTTGTTGCTACTTCACTGATCGGAGAATTTCTTCTAATCGCAAAAGATGGAAGACGTTACCCATATATAGCATATACCCTTTTGCTGCAAGTAGCATAAGGGTTGTTGATGATGATCTACATGTGTTGATGGGATTGATCGTACTATTTACTATACGCATCATCAATCCAAAGTAGCATGGTGAATTGTCGTTTACTCACATGCGTTCATACTTTTTGGGATGATGAACATGAAGATGGTGCAGAATCAGAATCAGATAGTCCATGATCGGGTCCCGCATGCAGACTCAGCCATGAGACAGTGCATCACGGACGGTCCTATAAGTGCCTGGGGAATTGCGACTCATCTTTTTTTCCTTCTAACACATACACGGACTCACAGATACACAAGCCTACACTGCAATCTATCTGACCTTTGCAGGGTAGCTGCTCCGTGCTAAATTGGGGTCTAACATTAATTATGGTATAATCATTTAATACCTGATCAAAATGCTGTAAAGGTCAAGAACTTTTCAATGGAAGAAAGCAGATAGATGGGGAACAACAACTCTCGATGATGGATCCGTTAGCAAAACAATCCCATCGATTACCTTTTAGTTACCGTGCATGAAGCACCACATGCATATCTCCTCAGTAACAGTGGTGGTATTTTAAAAAATATAGAGATCATTGGAGTGTGAGCTCAGAAGCCTAGAAAAGACACACACAAAACGTACAGATTCTGGTCACAAAGCTGCTCACAGTCTCACTCTCACATATCATTTTTAAATTATGTGTGTGTTTGTGTATTTGGGATGAGGAGTGGGAGAGCGAGGGGGTGGCCCATGTTCAAATCTATGGCTGACCGACTTTGAAGGAGCACAAAGTAAGAAAAGAAAGGAAAAAAATAAAAATAAAACAAGGCAATATAAGAGAGAGAAACAGATAGATCAGGTTAGAGAATAAGATGAGAAATTCTCTTTAGCTATCATGGTTTTTGGTGTTTTCCTTTAAAAGCAAACAAAGAGCGAGCCAGATCTCTGCAACAAGAGTCCGGAGTTTTGGACTTGTGTTATTTTTTAGTTGCGTGTTTAGATTGAAGCTCGAGCAAGGTTTTTCTTGTCTTCTGGCTGGAATTAGGAGGGAGCCAGTATTTGAATATACCCAAGATTTAGCGGCTAGTGCTTGGAAAAAACACACTTGTTTTTGTTTTGTGTGGTCTTTATTCTTTCTTGAAAGCTTTGTTACCTTGTTGTTTCGGTCTAACAAATCCGTCACCACGCCTTATATACTTGGAAATGATGCACGGTGATGCTTTTTCAATACCCTCTTCATTACCAAGCTTCGGTCAAGAGCAGAATGCAAACCCTAACTCTAAACCTAATCCAAATCCAGCTGTCAAGAAGAAGAGAAATTTACCAGGAACACCAGGTGAGCATGCATAGTTTAACCTCGCTCTTTTATCCACCATTCACACTTTTGGATTCCTTTGATTTTCAACAATTGAATGGTAACTAGCTAACCCTGAGCGAGTTTTACACTTGTCATGACAGATCCAGATGCTGAAGTTATTGCTCTTTCTCCGAAGACTCTCATGGCTACAAACAGATTCATATGTGAAATATGCAACAAAGGTTTCCAGAGAGACCAGAACTTACAGCTCCACCGACGAGGTCACAATCTTCCGTGGAAGCTAAGACAAAGAACCAACAAGGAGGTCCGCAAAAAGGTGTACATATGCCCAGAAAAGACCTGTGTTCACCACGACCCATCAAGAGCTCTCGGAGACCTTACCGGGATAAAAAAGCACTTCAGCAGAAAACATGGGGAGAAGAAGTGGAAGTGTGAGAAGTGTTCCAAAAAATATGCAGTTCAATCAGATTGGAAAGCTCACTCCAAGACTTGTGGGACTAGAGAGTACAAATGTGATTGTGGGACTTTATTTTCCAGGTACTTCGATCTTGTTCCATTTATGTGATTGTTTGATATAAATATATGACAGCAAGTGACATAAATGCCAACTTAGGGGGCTTGCAGGTGTTACCTCAAAGAAAATTTAATGCTATCTCAAGGATTAGCTAGTATTTTATATTGACAGCTGAAGTGTCAAATTCTGAACTTTGTTTCGTATGTTGACACAGAAAGGACAGTTTTATCACCCACAGAGCCTTTTGTGATGCCTTAGCGGAGGAAAGTGCAAGAATCACCTCAACAGCTACCAATCTGAATTTCAGAAATGATACAGAAAATTCCACTCATGGATTTTCTAGCCTAGGAGTTCAAGATGCCTCAATGAATATTTCCCAGTTTGGTTCTGGTTTTAGACCAGACTTCACGGGCATGGCTGCTGGCCAGTCTCTAAGTGCAGATCAGCAGAAGCCCGGATTGCCACTATGGCTAAATCAAGCAAACTCGCATATTAACACTGGTGACTTTGTAGCAGCCAATTCAAATCTTTTTGGGTCTTCGACTTCAACGGGTTTGCCGGAGATGTTGCAACTGGGAGCAGCCAATCTATACGGCTCATCATCCTCTGCCAGCTTTGGAACTTTAACCTTGTCAGGAGTAACTCATGGATTGAAGGAAGAAGGTGGTAACAAAGGAAACATTGTGGATGCGTCATCTTCGCTGTTCTCTGATAGTCAAAACAAGCAATCGAAACCTCTTATTACTCCAATGTCTGCTACTGCACTCCTACAAAAGGCAGCTCAAATGGGCTCTACAAGAAGCAACCAATCTTTCTTCGGAAACAGCTATGGACTAATGAGCAGCACTTCTCAAACAACAACAAGTTTCAACAACTTCAATCAGAACCAGAATGAGCTGCACCAGGTTTTCCAAAACGTGAAGCGACAAGGGACTGCTAATTTGCCTGCAACTGCAGGCAGTGTAGCGGCAATGAAAGGCGATGGCATAATGAGCTCATCAAATAATTATGATCAACTTGTGATGCAAACTAGTGGAAAACAAAGCAACCAATCAGCTGGGTTGGAGCTTCATCGTGGCCCCAGCTCTATAGAAGCTGGCTTGACAAGAGATTTTCTTGGCATGAGTAGCGAATCCGGGCGTCCATTTTCATCACAAGACCTGGCTAAGTTTGTTTCAATAAGCTCTGCTATGGGTTTGAACCAATTCACCAGAAGCAACCACTGACGACGTCGGTCCATTTATACGAGGCGGAACCATCCCAATGCTGCGCCCTTTAATTCGTAAATGTCACAACCATTCATTAATGGAAGATCTACCTATGCAAGTCCAACGACATATAAAATCCCAGACGAAAGGAGCTATGAATCGGGGGTTCACGCTCGCAGCGACTTACAGAGACGGGAACAACTTGTGAAATGGTGAGTGACACCGAAAAATAGGATTGAGTGTGGTGGCCCAGAGCAGTACGTCTCAGTTGACTAAATAATGAGCAAACTCCAAATCGTGCATGTTCTCGTTGGTTTTTCTTAATTGTTTTTATCTTCTTGTACGTCTCTTTGTTTTATGTTGCGTCTCAGCTCTCTTATCCCCGTACTACTACTCTGTTTTCACCATTTTCTTCAGAGAAATTGAAAGCGCACGAAAAGCAATGTGACGCTGTACATGGTAGACCGATCGTCCGATCAATGCATGGAATGCCAAGTTATTCCGGTCGTCTCGTTATTAATGCCACTTGCTTAATGTCACGTTTATTGCCTACCTAATTTCTTTCTAGATAAGATCGAGTATGTGTGGCCGTAGAAGGGTAATTCTATTCCTCAACTTGCTAGAAAGAATCTAGCTCTGTACAGTTGCTGCATATATATGGACCAGTTAATTGCTAGGGTAAATTATGGCATTGGATGAAAATATCTTGATGAGGGGCCAACATGAACTGTTTATGTCCAGACTAGACATGAAAAGGAGTATGATTCGTCAAATGCAGTATGATGGGATTGCCAAATTATTGAAAGTGATGATGGTGGCAAAGGATTGATATGGTTTGTGGAAATTAACAAATGGTTTTTATGTCCATCTTTAATTAGCTTGTGCTATAAGCCAAGCAGGTTTTTTTAATTCCATAATGGTCACCTCTCAAGAGGTTGCTTGTGAAACAAAGAGAAATAAACTCACAAACTATTATAGAATATAAAATAAGAAGATTTGAGGAGAAAAGAATAAGGAAGAATTGAAAAAAACAGAACAAGAGAGAAAACTAAGAATAATATATGAAGTATAAGATCTTATCAAGTACTCAAGCAAGTGTGTACAAAGTGAACAATGTTACCTCCTATTTATAGGTAACATGATAGGGTACATGAAGAGACATTGGAAGATAAAGAGTTTTGTAGTTATAAAATATTCATTACACAATGAATAGACATAATAAAGTTTTTTGTCTTTTCAATTTCCAAACCTATTATATTCATAACACTCCCCCTTGAATATTTTGAATATTAAGAATGTGAGTATGAAATCAGAATACTACCTCATTAAAAACCTTACCAAGAAAAACCCAGTGGAAATAAAAACTTGGTGAAGGAAAAAAGAGTGCAGTGCATACTCCCCCTGATTTAGTCATCCCTTTAAATTTTTCAAACGTTGCATTCCGATCTTTCGAACAAGCTTTTCAAATATTGATATGGGAAGAGCTTTAGTAAATAAATCAGTCAGGTTATCACTTGAGCGTATTTGTTGGATACTGATTTCCCCTTTGCTTTGAAGATCATGAGTAAAGAAGAATTTTGGTGAAATATGTTTTGTCTTGTCAACCTTTATGTAGTTTTCCTTCAATTGAGCTATACAAGCAGCATTATCTTCATACAGTGTAGTTGCAAGTTCTTTATCACTTGATAATCCACATGTTTCTCTTATGTGTTGTGATATTGATCGTAGCCAAACACATTCACGACTTGCTTCGTGAATTGCTAAAATCTCTGCATGGTTAGAAGAAGTAGCAACCAAAGTTTGTTTCACCGACCGCCATGAAATGACAATATTACCTATAGTGAATAAATACCCTGTCTGCGATCTGGCTTTATGTGGATCTGACAAATATCATGCATCTGCATAACCAACTAAATCAAAAGTGAATAAATTTGAATAATATAAACTCATATCCATTGTCCCTCGTAGATATCTAAAAATATGTTTAACTTCATTCCAATGTCTTCGAGTTGGGGAAGAACTATATCTTGCTAGTAAATTTACTGCAAATGATATGTCAGGTCTAGTGTTATTACCAAGATATAAAAGTGCACCAATAACACTAAGGTATGGAACCTCAGGAATTAAGAGTTCTTCATTTTCTTCACGAGGTCAAAAAATATCTTTTTTCATATCAAGTGACCTCAATCATTGGTGTACTTAATGGATGAGCTTTATCCATATAAAATCTTTTAAGAACTTTATCCACATAATTTGATTGATGAATAAATATTCCTTCACTTAGATTCTCAATTTGAAGACCCAAACAATATCTTGTTTTTCCAAGATCTTTCATTTCAAATTCGTTTTTTAAATAGCTGATAGTTTTATCTATCTCTTCACGAGTTCCAATGATATTTAAATCATCAACATAAACAGCTTTTATAACAAAACCAGATCCATATCTTTTTATAAAGACACATGGACAAATTGGATCATTCTTGAAATCTACTTTAATTAAGTACGGAGGCATTTATACCACATCTGTCCAGATTGCTTCAATCTATATAGAGCTCTATTTAACTTTATTGAATAAATTTCCCGGGAATTTGATTTATTTGCATCTGGAAATTTAAATCCTTCAGGGATTTTCATCTATATATCAGTATCCAACGAGCCATACAGATAGGCTGTAACTACATCCATTATAAGCATTTCAAGCTTTTCATGTACTGCCAAACAAAGTAAATATCACAATGTTATTGCATCCACCACTGGAGAATATGTCTCATCATAATCAATACCCGATTTTTGGGTAAAACCTTGTGCGACGAGTCTTGCTTTATATCTCACAACTTCATTTTTCTCATTTCTTTTTCCCACAAATACCCATTTATATCCCACCGGTTTTACACCTTTTGGTGTATGGACTACAGGTCCAAAAACTCCATGTTTTTCAAATAACTTTAATTCTGATTGAATTGAGTCTTTCCACATTGGCCAATCATTTCTATTTTTACATTCCTTCACAGAGGTAGGTTTAAAATCCTCACTTCCTTCTATAATATTTAGCGTTATATTATATGCAAAAATATTGTCAACAAGTATTGAGCTTCGGTTACATCTTGTTCCTATAGTGACATAATTAATCGAGATCTCTTCATTCTCTTGTGTTTCTTCCTGAATTTTATTAATTATGTCAACTGGATTTTCCAAAACTATATCCTCCTCATGACCATCTTGTGTAGTTGCTCCTTTCTTTTTCTGAAGATTTTTATCTTTAGAACCGAATGGTCTTCCACGTTTCTGACATGGTCTAGATTCACTAACAACTTTAAATTGTCCTTCAGGGACATCAATTCTTATCGGAGCATTTACAGCTGGAACATGAGACCTAGTTATTCTTTTAAGGTCAGTAAATGCATCTGACAGTTGATTTGCAATCGTTTGTAAATTAATTATCTTTTGAACTTCATGTTCACATTGATTTATTCGAGGATCAAAACTAGATAATGATAATTCATTCCAAGAGATCTTCTTTTCCAACTGTTTATTTTCTCCCCCAAGTGTTGGAAATATAGTCTCGTCAAAATGACAATCAGCGAATCTTGCCGTAAATAAATTTCCAGTTAATGGCTCAAGATATTTAATGATAGATGGAGACTCATATCCAATATATATTGCTATCCTTCTTTGAGGACCCATTTTTGTATGTTGTGGTGGAGAAATTGGAACATATACCGCACAACCAAAAATTCTTAGATGGGAAATATTTGGTTCCTGACCAAGAACCAATTGCATCGGAGAGTGTTCATGATAACTTGTTGGCCTAATGCGTATAATTGTTGCTGCATGTAAAATGGCATGTCCCCAAACATAAACTGGAAGTTTGGATCTCATAAGCATAGGTCTTGAAATTAATTGTAAGCGTTTTATAAATGATTCTGCAAGACCATTTTGTGTATGAACATAAGCAACACGATGTTCAACCTTTATTCTAATAGACATGCAATAATCTATAAAGACTTTTGATGTAAATTCACTAGCATTATCCATTCGAATAGATTTTATCGAATAATCAGGAAATTGAGTTCGCAAACGAATTATTTGTGCAAACGAATTATTTGTGCAAGCAATCTCGCAAATGTCATATTGCGAGATGATAATAAACATACATGTGACCATCTGATTGATGCATCGATCAAAACCATAAAATATCGAAATGGTCCACATGGTAGATGTATAGGCCCACAAATATCTCCTTGAATTATTTCTAAAAATTTTGGAGATTCAATTCCAATTTTTGCTAGTGATGGCCTTATTATTAATTTGTCTTGAGAACAAGCAGCACATGAGAATTCATTACATTGAAAAATCTTATTCTTTTTCAATGGATGACCACAAGAATTCTTTATTATTTTTCGCATCATTGTTGAACCGGGATGGCCTAACCGGTCATGCCAAATTTTAAACACATCATTAAACTTATGGTTTATTATAGAATGAGATTCTATCATTGTAATACTTGTGTAGTACAATCCGGAAGAAAAAGTGGGTAATTTTTCTAATATATACTTTTTACCCGAAATTATAGAAGTTATGCAAAGATACTCAATGCTTCCTTCATTCATTGTCTCAATATAATATCCATTCAAACGAATATCTTTGAAACTTAACAAGTTTCTTCGAGACTTAGAAGAGTATAATGCATCTTCTATCATTATTTTGGTTCCACCAGATAGAATAATATTTGCACTTCCGGAGCCTTCAACCAGATAGAATAATATTTGCACTTCCGGAGCCTTCAATCAATCTTGTACTACCACTTATTGTATATACATTGGTTTTTCTATTATCCAAATAAGAGAAATATCTCTTATCTCTCAATATTGTATGCGTTGTGGCACTGTCAACCAAATATATTTCCTTGGCGTTCATCTTAGATATATCCATGCCAATATCCATTCTCTTCATTGAATAAATAAAATTAATAAGAAAATATAAAATAAATTAATTTTTTTAAAAAAATATAAATAAATAAAACAAAATAAATAGACTTTATTATAATAAAACAGGAGAACATAATTGAAATTTGGATAGTTATAAAATTAAAATCATTCTTGATTTCTTGCACTTTCATCATTTGGATCATTAAGAAAATCAGAAACATCCAACTGCGTTATATCCTCAAGGCCATTAGCAAATTCAGTGAAATCATCTTGGACAAAGTTTGTCTCCACATTCTTGCCTTTAGACTTCAAAGATTCTTGATATAGGTCGGAAAAATATTTTGGTGTACGACAAGTACGTTGCCAATGACCTTGCATTTCACATCGGTGACAGTTACTAATTGTAACTTTTTTCTTTATGTCACTCATTATTTTTCCAGGTCCTTCATCCTTTACAACTTTCTGATTTTGAAAGATAAATTTACTTGATTGACCACCACCATGACTAAATTTATTATAACCTTGTCCTCGTCCGCGGCCTCGACTACGACCACGACTATGGTTATGAGATAGCATCACATTCACTTCAGGAAATGAAGCAGAACCAGTAGGACGATATTCATGATTTCTCATCAACAACTCATTGTTTTGGTCAGCCACTAGAAGGCATGAAATCAACTCAGAATATTTTGTGAAACCTTTTTCACGATATTGCTGTTGTAAAAGCACATTTGAAGCATGAAAAGTAGAGAATATTTTTTCAAGCATATCAGCATCAGTGATATTTTCTCCACATAATTTTAATTGTGAGCTGATTTTAAATAATGCCGAATTATATTCACTCACAAATTTAAAATCTTGTAAACGAAGATGCATCCAATCATAACGAGCTTTTGGAAGTATCACTGTTTTCTGGTGATCATACCTTTCGTTTAAATTTTTCCAAAGATCTGCAGGATCTTTTACTGTGAGATATTCAAATTTCAATCCCTCATGGAGATGATGGCGAAGAAAAATCATAGCCTTTGTCTTATCTTGGTTTGATGCTTCATTTGATATTTTGATTGTCTCTCCAAGCCCTTTGGCATCCAAATGAATTTCAGCATCCAATATCCATGATAAATAATTTTTGCAGTAATGTTAAGAGCTTCAAACTCAAGCTTTGCAATATTTGCCATTGTAAAACCAAATATACCTTTGTATAAACTAAGATTCTTATTTGTTCTTTGTGAAGAACTCTTGTAAGATTCTTGATTCTCTTTTTGTTTATAAGAGTATCGTGTTGATAACGTGTTATAGAATATAAAATAAGAAGAATTGAGGAGAAAAGAATAAGGAAGAATTGAAAAGAAAAGAACAAGAGAGAAAACTAAGAACAATATAGGGAGTATAAGATCTTATCAAGTACTCAAGCAAGTATGTACAAAGTGAACAATGTTACCTCCTATTTATAGGTAACATGATAGGGTACATGAAGAGACATTGGGAGATAAAGAGTTTTGTAGTTATAAAATATTCATTACACAATTGAATAGACATAATAACATTTTTTGTCTTTTCAATTTCCAAATCTATTATATTCATAACACAAACTAGTTTTATATAAACTCTGAGGAATTTGATTAAATGATACAACTTATTAAGATTTCGAATCTTCCCATCAACGGTAAAAGATTAACGTTGGGGTAGGGGTTTTTTTTTCTTTTTTATTTATATAGATTAAATATGTGAGAATTGAGTTAATAATTATTAATTCAAGTAGTGTTTATGGTCTTAAGGGTAACGATATCATGCAAAGATGATGGTAAAGAATTAAGATAGGTCTTCTTTTAATAGTGTTTAGTTAAGACCCACCAGCAAAAGAACCTACAAGGAAATGTCTACAACGAAAAGTCGTATCCTATGTCTACCATTCATGGAAAAGAACCTCTACCCAAAAGCTAATTGACTGTCATGTTTCACTGCAAAAGCATCTTTAATCAAGCAAGACCGAAGTTAACACAGCAGCTGTCTGTTACTACATTGAAGCATCTTTTTCCACCACTGGAGAGAAGATAGGTTGACACCGACACAGAGCTCACAGATATCTGACGAGAAAAGAGGCACATCCTTGGAACTGTTGCAGAATGTTCGCTGTTCCTGCTATAAAAACACATGTTCCTCGAATCGGACTTGTGTGTATCCTTTGTATTGGTAAATTGAATCAAAACTTGTGATGCACTAGTTGGAACAAGCTAATGAAAAGACAGTTGGAGCATCAAGCCGTGAACCCACCCTCCATATCTAGGGTCTGCCTCCTTTAGTCTGGGGACCATGCCCAGTACTCAAAAACTCTTTTAGACGACATTGCTGGCTGGGCACCCTATGGATGAGCGTTTGACTTTGTAATAATCTGCCTAGTTTCTATAGTTTGTAGGTTCAAGGGGAGATTAGAAATGAGATATTTTAGAGATTGGCACCGTGTTTGCTTTTCTTGTGAGACCAGACCAATGGGAATATAAATAAAATCTAAAGCTGTACCTTGAACAGTGAAGAGACACAGGTACAAAAGATGATGTTAAAAAATTGGGGAAACTTTTATTGTAATGAGTATAGCCTTTTTATTGGAACTTGTACACGACCAGCTTTTTGAGACCTGGGTCTTGTGCATACTGCATACTTTGGAGATTGCACTGTTTCAAGTAGCAACCTTTTCCTTACGAATGTTGCACTAATATCAAAACTAGAGTGGACAAAAGTTGTTTCTTTTTTTCCAAGAGAAAAAGTACTATTGAGTCACCATTGCCCTTCAAACACAGATGGTATGTCATTGATTTGATTGTATTCGATTGATTTTAAAAGTTGCATAGCTTGAATTTTATAATTTTAATTGTGATGATTTTTATATTGTATAGTTTGTGAGATTTATATCATTATAATAATTCATATAGTTATACATAAATACTCTGATTGTCCATACAATCCTTTATCTATGTTGGTTAATTTACAGGTTCCGTTGTATGGGCCTATCTGGATTGAATCATCGAACACCATTTCAACCAAGATGTGTGGGCCTATCTAATACTTTTTGGGTCTCAACTCTCAAGAGTGGACCATTGGCCCAAAACGGCTAATAGTTTTTAGAGACGGATGAAGTTGGCACCATCTCATTTAGGAAGAAGCTTCTTAAAAGGGTAGTCCACCGTGAAAATCTGAGACTAAATTTGCATACAAGAAGCTTGCGCTATAGTGGCCCCTTGATATGAATGTGGATAACAGAGAAGAGGCAGCGGCTAAGTTCCTAGAGATTGCTGCTGCATATGAGGTACGTGCTTGTGTTCAATAATTTTATTGAATTATTGCAGATCTTTTGCTTGCCATCTATGGAATCATCCTCGCGAATCCTAGTACCTCAGGAGCATGCTTCTTTTCCTGTCACCTGTTTTTTCCTTACCAGGTTCTTGGGGACGATGGTAAGCGTGCAAGATATGATAGAGGAGATGTTGAAGAGATGGGCATGGGGCGGTGACTGTGGTTTCAGTCTTTTTGGTGGTGAAGAGCAGCAATTCACATCTCATTTTGACGAAGGTTTTCTCCGGGGTGAAGTAGAGGGTTTAAAATCTGTTGTTTCCACCCATTAACCACTATTTCTAACACGAATCAGTACTTTTTAGGCCATCAGAACAGGCTTGTCGTTAAACTAATCCAATTCTTCACAGTTTTGCTCCCAGAATTTTGTTAGATCTGGAATTTGTATATGTTAATTCTAGGAAATTGTTAGAGCTTCAGTTCAAGCTAGATTCATGGTATTGTTGACCAATAAATCTCAAAATCAAATGGATTTAGCTTGATATTTGAACATATATAAATCACAAAAGTTTTAAGTACAAAATGATGGTCTCACGGGAACTGGTATACAGAGGAGAGGGAGAACACAAAGAATGATAGGGGTAACATTTAAAGAATGATTAAGCTCGGGCATAAATCGAAACCAGACTCAGAATCAATAGTTCCGCATATTCGAAAAGGAAAATCATAGCTTCCACGACATAGCCGCAAGGAACGCGATGGTGAGAGATAATGTCATTGTCGAAGCATCGGAAGTATCAACAGTGGCATCTTCCTTGGATCCTGCGGGAGCTTTGGCTGGAACGTCCTTGGCGGCTTCCGAAGGTGCTGGAGCTGGTGCCGAAGATGAACCAAAAAGTTGTACCGGAAGGAGGACCTGATCTAGCTGATAAACCACTAGCTGGCCATCAGTGTAGATGGTGTTAGCCACATTTGCAGTATTAACACCTGTTGTCACGTTCACTTGATTCCCTGAAGTTGTCACATTTAGCGGGAATGCGCCATTAGCACTATCACCCGCCTGTGTGCGTAGGGGATTACTCACAGTTTGGAAGTTTGACATGGAAATGAAAGTGGGAAGGATGTGAAATTGCACCAACTGGACCTTTTCTTGATCGGATAGTGAATTGAGTGCGCCTGCCTTGAGGTTGGCAAAGGCATTATCAGGTGGTGCTAAAATGGTCAGGCCTTGATTTGAATTGTTTAACTGTGTATTGATTTGGTCAGCCTCTTTGGTGCTTTTCAATAGCCGAATAAAAGTTGTGAACTGACCAGCTTTCTCAAGAACTGCCGTGACGTTGGTTGGACCAGAAGGTGCTGGACCTGGGGTTTGAGCAAATGAAATGCAGAAACAGAGGGAGAATGCCAAAAAATAAACGGGTCTGGAAAGAAGTTGCTTTCCCATTGTCATGGGTTATCTCTGATACTGAACGCGGTCTAGGTTATTCGGGAAGAGCTTGGAGTGCCAAGAGAAGTAAAGGGTTTTTATCGATGAGGAAGAGGAGAGCTGGTTGTTATAGTGAGGTGAAAGGGCACCGATCTGCAGGTGGCAAGGGAATGTCAATGGCAGCCTTTATTCTTAAGGTAGAGAAATCGACAGATGTTGCTTTGAAAAGCAGGAAATGCAACAGAGGCATAATGAGATTGAAGTAAGTGGATGACTGGAATCAGAAATGATGCATGTGCTAGCTAGCTGTTGCTTGTGGTAGGGAACAACTCTTGAAGGAATCTTCAAGCTGAAGTTCTTTGTCAGCCATTATCAATGGTAGCTCAGTTGAGGAAGACGATAATATTAAATTTCATGGACAAGGCCCAGTAATAAACTTGGGCTTACATCAGAAGACCCACCAGGAATCAAACAAATCATAAGATCCTTGGATCCACCAATTGCAGTTGCATGCTCTCTTCCAATCACACTCTTCTATTGCAAACCCAACCCAAATCCGTATCGCCGAATTAATAAATAAATTAATAATAGTTATATGGTCATCTTTAGATGGATTAAGACATGCTCACCATCAAGGCATGCTCGCCGTTTGATTTGCTGACATTTTTACCTTGATCCAAAAAAGTCAAATATCTTACGGATCAAGGAGAGCCCCAACAAACAAACCCAACATAGAAGACTAACAATGTAATAAACCGTAGATCATAGGATCCAAATCCTCTTTGATTTTTCTCTCCATTGTAGGCGCAGAAAGACAGCACCAAAGCGAAGTAAACCAAAGAGGAAGAGAAAAAAAATCACTTTGAAAATAAAAGAAGAGAGAACAAAGCAGAGCAACTTGAGAAACAGAAGACTTTTGGAAAGAAGTACTGTCGCTAAAGGAGGAAACCGTCGTGTCATGATCAGATGCTCCGTGGCGTATCACGGCAAGCAGAGGTGGCACCATGATGAACTCAACGAACGGTATGATTTCGGCGTCATCGACATCGGGAAATGCACAATCGCCGGGCCTGAAGACCTATTTCAAAACCCCTGAGGGGCGGTATAAGCTTCACTATGAAAAGACGCACCCTTCTGGTCTACTTCACTACTCTCATGGCAAGACCGTGACTCAGGTTTTTTATTTACCTCTACCAAGTTGTTTAGTCGATTCCTGAAAGCTGTTTCTTGGTTGGTTGTGAATTTTGGGCGTTTTGGTAGATACCCACTTGTTAATGTTATTGTATTTGTGTGACAGTCAGTTTTTCGAACTTTTGCTTTTCCATTTTGTGGTAATAGGTTGATTTGCGGGGTTTTCTTACAATATATAGGTCTGTAGCTAATTTTCTATACATATAATGTGTTTACTACTTATTGTTCAGTCATCAGTGCGATGCTGTACTATCTATGTTGAGCTTGTCAATACATCCATGTGATTGTGGTAAAAATTTTATAATCAGGTAACACTGGCCAATCTCAAGGACAAGCCGGCACCATCGACTCCTACAGCCTCCTCTTCTGCTTTCAGTGCCACCAGTGGGGTACGTTCGGCTGCAGTTAGGTTGTTAGGAGGCAGCAATGGAAGTCGAGCGCTTAGCTTTGTAGGGGGGAATGGCGGTGGTAAAAATATCAGTGGCAATAGTAAGATTGGATCATTAGGGGCCTCGAGTTCTGGTAGTTCGATGATTAATTCTAATTTTGATGGAAAAGGGACTTATCTGATATTCAACGTGGGTGATGCCATCTTCATAAGTGATTTAAACTCACAAGATAAGGTAATCTGATTTTTTCCTGCTCTAAACCTGTGATGAAAGTGCCACATTGGCATTTAAGATGTTCTTGTTTTGAACATAGGATCCAATCAAATCAATTCATTTTAGTAATTCAAACCCAGTGTGCCATGCCTTCGACCAAGACGCAAAGGACGGACATGATTTGCTTATTGGAATGAGTTCGGGTGATGGTAAAAATCTTTTACTTTACTTAAAATGCTTGTGTCTTTTCTTGTTGGAACATTCTAAACTTCCTGTATGTGTTTTCCTTTTATAGTCTACACAGTGTCATTGAGACAGCAATTACAGGATGTTGGAAAGAAAATTACTGGCGCACAGCATCATAACAAAGATGGGTCTGTTAATAGCAGGCGAGACATACTCTACTACAGCATTGAACTTCGTTCATGTTTTAGTTTTTTCTAACACACCTCTTTGCTGAGAGATTTTTCTTTTTGCATGAGTCATCTGGTCATTGGATGGCGGAGATTATACATATCCAAGTTGTCCCAGCAGCCAAATTAGTTTGGTCATTTATGGATAGTGTTACGAGGAAGTTTTTAGGAAAAAGTGAAACTCTTGATACCATAGTGACTGCACCATAAAGAACCGTTGTATAGCATGATTCTTCTTCTTTCCATATCATAATACTGTGAGAGGTTTGTTGATAATATACTGCACTGACTTGAATAATTAAGGAATAGATACATTTTTTATGTTGTATTTTTCATCTGTAGATGCATGTGTATTTAAATGAGATAGAGGAAGCACCTGGCTTGCTTGTTTAGAGATATATAAGTAGACATGGTTTCTCTATACAGACGTATGAAATGCATGAAACATTGTCCTTTATCCAAAGAAAGCAAGTATCTGCTGTAATGTTAGGAATTATTTTAGTTAACCAGCCTTATCAGTTCTTTATCTTTTAGAAGTGAGTTGCAACGGGCCTGAAGGTTGGGGAATTGTGTGATTTCTCTCATCTAATTGTCTCTTGCCCTTGTTAACAGTTCTTTCCTCCTGAATTTTGTGTATGGAATCCTCATTTGCAGACGCCTCGATAAAGTTGTCCACATGTATTTCCTATCTTGTGTCATCAATGCTAAGACTATTGAAGCACTTTTTGATCCTGGTCCAAGAAAATGCTAGCTATTGAATTTGTTGGTCTACAATTTCCTTGCTATCACTAGATTTCAACTTTCTTCAATCTAGAAATTTAGAAACTTTAACAACACTTAACCGATATCATGGGCTGTCTTTGATGATTTGTTTCTGTCCATTTTTTAGAAGAAAAACCAATACAAATGCCTGATTTATTAACTATGCTACGTTGGCTTGATGAAAATATTTGAAGACTCCACAAGAACTTGCATATGTGTTGAGTTCTATGTACTTCCACATTTTAGAAGCTGTCAATTAATGCTTTGCCTGTTTTTGACAGTCGTTGTACTGGCATTGCATGGATACCTGGAGGTGATGGTACTTTTGTGGTAGCTCATGCTGATGGAAACTTGTATGTCTATGAAAAGGTAGCCATTAATGGTTTTGAAACCCCTCTTAATTTTTTATAGCAAGCTGTTTTACTGATCTGAGTATTGATCTTATTCTATTTTCTTTTTCTAGAGCAAGGATGGTGCAGGTGATACTTCATTTCCTGTTATTAAAGATCAAACCCATTTCTCTGTTGCACATGCACGTTATAATAAGGTACAAAAGTAGATGTGCTGTTGCAGTTGCAGTAATTTGTTGTATTTATTGTTTTCATCAGATGCTCAGGAAGCTTTATGTCAAACTTATATTTCAGAAAAAATAGAGAAAATTATTTTCACAATACAGTGTTAAATATTTTCCTTACACATCTAACTACATTTCAGTGGACATAATGCCGCATGTTCGTTAGTGTTACTTATTAACTTTTATATTTGACATCTACTGTTTGTTACTTTCAAATTTTGGATTGCTCATGATGCACACTGCCCTTTTCATTGAGAACAAAAATTTGTAAATTACGAAAGTTATAGAGATGCAAATTTCGACATTTCCAATGGGTGCCTACTATATTTGTGAACCTTAAACTCTTGATTTCCGATTTTTAACTCCATATGCAGAACATATTTTTCCTGCGATTTTATGGACACCAGTACTTGTTAACAACTAGGACCTTTTAACTCCTGCATCTAGCTTTTGCTGTCTTTTGGTGTTTGGTCAAAACCATTTCCAGAACAATGTTCAGAGGCTTAATTTGGTGATTTTTGTTGTAGAAATGTCATTTTTCTTGTAATAATTGATGACAAAAAATTATCTGCCTTTTATATATTTACTCTTGTATTGCTTGTGGCAAATGCACTTTTGTAGAACATATCACTTTGCATGCCCCCAATTAGAAATACCAATATCGGTGCTAAATAAACGAATGCATTTCAAGTTGTTGGTGAAGCAGTAATCAATCACTCACTACTGTAGTTTGTTTGGGTTCCTCTCAGTCATTAAGCTTACTTCTTGACGGTTTTCCTTCCTGCTTGAGTACAATTGCAATGCCAATTTTTGATTTGTCGTTTTCACCCGAGTAAATAAGAAAAAGGGATGTGGGAGGGACGTTGTACCAGGTGCAGCATTTCTATTTGCATTTGTTTTGTTTGAGCGCTGGGCATGCGTTTTCATCTTAAGTGGAAAAAATTTATTCTTATTGTTAATTGACTTTTACAACATTTCTGTGCAGAGTAACCCTATTGCCAGGTGGCATATTTGTCAAGGTTCAATTAATAGCATAGCTTTCTCAAATGATGGAACCTACTTAGCAACTGTTGGAAGAGATGGTATGCTACTGTTATCCATTTTGGCATCTTGTTCTGCTTTCAGTGTTAGGTACCTGGCTCAACTGTCTCTTTCCACTGCAGGTTATTTGCGAGTATTTGATTATTCAAAAGAACAACTCGTATGTGGTGGGAAAAGCTATTATGGTGCTTTACTGTGTTGTGCATGGAGGTGACTGCCTTTTTAACAGCATCCTGAAGTTTTTGTTTTATTTGCTTGTCAGTACTTTGCGCTACTCTAACCTAAGTTTTCACCTGGGAATAGTTGATCTGGAATCTCGTTGACTTCATGTTGTCTATGTTGACTTCATGTTGTCTCTGTTGATCGTTTCTTTTGGTTATCATTATTGCTGAAAATTAGGTATATTTGACGTTTGTTGCCTCTCAGCACGGATGGAAAATACATTCTCACTGGAGGTGAAGATGATTTAGTTCAGATTTGGAGTATGGAGGACCGTAAGGTTGTGGCATGGGGTGAGGGTCACAACTCATGGGTAAGATCATGACTCAGTATCAGGTGGCTTCTTAATTGTTTGATTTTCAAATGGTTTTGCTCATCTTACTCTTTTCTTACATAACCACGGCTGCAGGTCAGTGGGGTGTCCTTCGATTCATATTGGTCTTCACCAAATTCAGATGGCTCAGGGGAGAATACGATCTACCGCTTTGGTTCTGTTGGCCAGGTGATTAATAATATGCATAGACAATCAATATTCATAGACAATTTCTTAATTGTCATTATAACTAAGGCTACCTGTTTTGACCAGGACACACAATTGCTTCTGTGGGACCTGGAAATGGATGAAATTGTTGTCCCGTTACGCAGATATCCTCCTGGTGGGTCTCCCACTTTCAGCGCTGGAGGTCAGTCATCTCACTGGGAGAATGCCGTCCCGGTCGGCTCTTTGCAACCTGCTCCAAGCATGAGAGATGTTCCGAAGCTTTATCCATTGGTTGCACACCGTGTTCATAATGAACCCCTTTCTGGCTTAATATTTACCCGGGAATCAGTTGTTACTGTGTGCAGGGAGGGCCACATAAAAATATGGATGAGACCTGGAGCCGGAGAGAGCCTGTCAAGTAACCCTGAAACTGGTTTGGGTACTAGTTTGAAGGAGAAGCCATTATTATCAAACAAGCTTGGCATTTCTAGTTACAAGCAATAACCAATCTGCCATAAGATGATAAAGACAAAACTGATCTTTTGAACTTTTGTGAATTTTTCGCTTCAATGTCCCTTTATGGCCTTACAGTTCTTTCATCTCTTTCCACCGGTTGCTCTTTGCAAAGTTAGCACACCAATCAGCTGAGGTGAAGGGAATCTAATTGCCTATCCATTGTACATTGAGGGGTGAACTGCCATGATGCCCGTAGGAGCTCAGAAAGGAGACAATCCCCTTTGGAAGTATACAGTGGTTGTTGTGTTTAGTGTAGATATTTAATTATTGACAGCAATAACTGGGAGTTGCTCCTCAGAGAATTTGTATCTCCAAGCTCTAGCTGTTGGTAATATGATTTCCCAGGGTTGTCCTGGTTCCATTTGAAGAGTTCTATGTAATACCTAGATACTTATTTACAGATGATAATACAAAATGAACATAATTCTGCGGCAGATCTAAACCAAGAGCAAAAGAAGTTCTTTACATGTTCTATGAACAGTTGGCCTAAAATACTTGAACATTAAGCTTTGCTTCTAAAAACTCAAGTTGTCCTCATAAACAGTGTGTAAATATTACAGAACAGCCGGACGGGTGGGTCACTTTATACACCTCTGCATCATAGAGCAGACCAACTTAGCTGCCGTTCATTTCTCCGCGCCCTTCAGCTTCTTGCTGGGTGGGATTCGTCCGAGCTTCTTCTGCAACTGAAGAAGGTTGACCAGATTGCGATGCGTTCGGAGATGTAGGAAGTTGATTTTCTTCAGCTTGGCGCCTAACCCTCCATCTATGGATCTCTTGCAGGGCAGAAGTTCCACACATTGTGGATCCAAAACCGGTGAATGTAGCAAGTAGAACCGACAAGACAGGCTGCATATGCAGCTGAAGATACCAGCAAATTATTATTCCTTAAACTAATTCCAAATCCCAAGACAAATTATTCTTTAGCCTTAATTGCAGTAGAGTGAAAAGTGTTTGTATTTGATCACTCACCAAAGAATAAAAGAGATGAGCAGCAAGCACCACCAACCCAAACTGAACTGCTGCATAAACCCAGGCATACTTCCTCGTCACTAGACCAACTTAAAACAAGTCAGTGAAATATTGGGGTCAAAATACAGAATCTGTCTTAAATAAATCAGAACACTTATGCCTACCCATTGTTGTTGATGTCATGGACGCAAGAAGACCCAATATGCAGGAAAACGGAAGAGAGATGGCAATTGCACCAGAACCCATTTTCCCAACCTGTCCACATGAAAAATTAATAACTACGATGGAGCTGAGAAAATGACTTGCACGAGTCGGCGGTACTTACAAGAAGCTGCTCAAGAAAACAAAAGTAGGCAAGCATACTGACGATCACAAGGACGGGAACATCCTGCCAAATCCTGCAAATTTCGCAGCAGATTTCCGAGATAAGTTACAGAATGCAAGTTCAGGAGGAGGAAAGGCTAAAGTAATATTTAGGTTGAATCATGCAGGGTCAATCAAACAATTGATCAGGAAAAAATATGCATATGAGCCTGCATAGACAAATTCAAGTTTTTATGTATAACGAACCATTGCCATTGCCAGTGATGGTTCAGAACTTGGAGACAGTCCTACTCATATATTTGCATGAAGTAGCTGCTCTCAAGATAAGAACCATCATTCTTGCCACTGCAAAGACATCACAACAACCATTGGTCTTGAACCAGGTTTCCATTCAAGTTTGACATTGCCAGTGGATTTCCAACAAGGATAACATACCCAGTTCTAGGCTCCAAATGGTGAGGAGCAGTGTATTGTAAATATAATTTCTATTACTTGGCCACTTTAGTCCATGGACAAAGAGGGAAAGCACTGAATATTTTATGAACGTTATTTCTAAACTAATTGCCCACAGTAAGTACATCTATTGGTCGCTTAAGATTAGTCATGGAAAGATAATAGAATAGCCAAGATTATCAAGATCCTTGCCTGTAGTGAGCCATTTCAGCGGGATGAGCTCCTCGATAGTTGACAGCCTGACCATTTTGGACTCGTAAAAGGGTAACAGGTAGGTTTTTAACCTCTTGCTTGCACACATCGCATGTTTTGTTACCTTTAATGCTAAACCATTTCACAGCACAGTCTTTGTGAGCTAGCCCGAGTTCACCTTTACAGCTGCATTCCATCTTAAGCGTCTCGGCACCTTCTCCTAGTTCAATCCAGCAGATTCTGCAAACAGCTTCTTCTTCAAGAATATCTTCACCACCATCATCATTTTCATCTGAACCACAATGCTAAGATAAGGAAAAGGTTGGTCACAGAAAACCACAAACAAGAGCAACAACCGCATGCAGAAGCTAAAACGCATAAATCTAATATCAAACACCATTAGCTTTTAGATATTCATGGGAATCTTATACTAGTTTGATGAGTTCAACTATTGGAGACATCTATCCAAGCATAATTACAGCTTCGGGAAAGTTCTTGTATATCCATATAAAACCACATCCGGGTTTTGATAAATGAAGGACGCACAGCAAAATCATATCAGCAACCAGCTTCCTGCTGTTTAAGACCGAAACAGAAACAAGGTGACCTGGGGAATAGTTTAAGGAAATCAACCAAGTAATTACCAGTATGGTCCCTAGGAGATCCCATGGAGGTTGCTGTCACCACCCCTTCCTGAAATCGTGATACACTGGGAACTACACGAAGCATGCCACCAACAGAATGCAACTGCTTCATGCTTCCTTCTTGGTTAAGGAGAGGGACAGAACGTGAGCGACGAATTCCACGTTTCTGTTAAGAAAAATAAAAGTCCAAAAACTAAGCAGAAACATAAATGACTTAAATGAAGCACGATAAAGGCAACCGATACTGTGTGGAAAAGAAACACCAGTGAATTATTTCATATGTGAAATGAACTGGATACATAAAAGATTAAGGAGATTTCCAGACTGCCAAGAAGGTCTACCAGGACCCCAGCGCAATAGATACTCCCAGGTTAGAAGAGGGTTAGTACTTACAGCAAAATTGGGAGGATTGAAAGTGTTCCCTCCATGCACGGATTCTGGGTTTGAGTGAACAGGGGTGGCAGGTAAGGATGATGTGTTCTTTATCCTGGGTGAAAAAAGCTTTGTGAAGGACAGTGTCCTAGAAATGGGAGGCCTCTTCTTTATCGACCCTGATGAGCCTCCAACTGCTATAGTAGCAGCCTTCTCAATATCTGAGGTGGTATTCCGATATTTGAAACTTAACTTTGGAATTAGACTTCTTATTCCTGATTTAGCTTTTGATAGAGGATCAGCAGGCTCATTAGCTAAGGAATAAGCAGGGCTGGGTATTGGTGAAAAATTTACTCTTTTAGGAGTATGACTTGGTGTATGGGGCATCTGAATTGTCATGAAATCTTCTCTGGCATCTTCTAGAGTTCTGAATGGCATCTCCAGGATGAGGTCTCGATGCACTCGGTGTTGACTATCTGACTTCTCCTCCATTATTTCCGGCAAACTCCCAGCCTACAAAGGAATAGCAAGAAGAATTTGCTATCAACTGTATGTTATAGCAACTTGAGCCGAAGGTCTGGAACTAGACTTGTCAGGTACCGTACAGTAATTAAACATAATATTCCATACCCACAGAAAGAATATCAGTGAACTGCTTCTGCAGATAGAATCCAATATGAAAAATGCAACAAGCAGATGACAAAGATTAAACACAGTAAGAACAGAGGCTGTGGTAATAGTCACGGGACAGCAACTTACTAACAAATTATTACCCAATAAGTAAATATATCAGGCAATTGAAAACAATTGAGTGAAAGACCAATCGAGAAAGCAGGACAAAGTCTTTATCAACTGGCTTCGAAATAAAGCTTTGAACTGAAAGAACTTCATCAAACAGTTGACGGTCCGTTTCAAAGAAAAGAAGGTGAAAAGGCAAAGAGAAAAAGGTCTCACTCAAAAGGATGTGAGAAAAAAGTTTTGAACTGAAAGGCTTTAAGCGAACGGCGAACTCGATATTTAATATTTTCATCACCAACGTATTTTAGCCATTTGTTCCGGAGGAGATGGTAGAAGAAACTAGAAAGCTAAGACAAAAGATGGAAGAAAACACAAATACCCTTTTGATTGATGGATCAACAGTGTTGCTACAAGCTTCTTCGCTGGGCTCCTGTGGTACAGTCTCTCCTTCATTTTCATTTCCCATGAGTACAAAATGAATTCTCGAATAACCCAAAAGTTGCAGGGAAAGCTGGAGTGTTTACAGACGAAATATTCTTAGAATTTAATTAAAGCTATTTTCTTGTGAAACCGACCAGAACAGCCAGAGGCACAAACAACCGAATTACGCTTAAGCAATTCACAGTGGTTGATTAAGCAGAGATCCAATCCCAGAAAGTTCCCATGAACAAGAAGACGAAGAATAAGAAGAAGCAGAACAGAGGGAGGGAAAGCAGAGAGACGCAAACAAGTGGACAAGGATAACCATCAGAAAAAAATGCTGCTTCTATATTTAGTATTCGTATGTGTTCCCTTTTTGCTGTTCCATTTCTCCCTGTTGTTTTTCCTTTTTGGTCTTCACAGTTTTAGCTCCACTGACGACTAAGACGGTCAGGTAGGTGGCCGAACCATGATGGCCTGAGAATCTTTCAATTTGTATTTATGCGTCTTACCTATATCTTATTCAATGTTTATTTGGTCAGCTTTTTCCTGAGCACCTTTTTACCCTATATATGTTGCCAAATAGATGTATATACATGCGTAAGACCCTTCCAGTGACGACCGTCTTCATAGTAGTGAGAACTGGAAAAGAATCACAAGTTATCTCAAGACAACGCCTAAATCCGTAACCTTCCTTGTTTGTCAAAGTTTAATCAACTGTAGTAGAAAGGACCACAAGTTATCCCAAACAGAGACCTAGCCCCCCCCTCTTCAGTCTAATCAATTATACCACTTCTGCACATCTATTATCGTTCAAAGATTAATATCGTAACTAATAGCGATATTTTTTTATTTAAGAAATATACATATATATTTGGAAAATTGGATAAAATTAGTAAAACTTACAAATGGTGACGATCCTTACATATTTATAACTATATATGTTTTATATTGTCTGCTTTTAAATTAATATTAATCTGAACCCTCTCCTGAAGTCAGACATAGTAGTATATCTTTTGTCTTGTCGGCTTTTGTGTGAAGTCAAATAATAAATTTAGTCGGCAACGGAAAGATATAAAATAAAAAAGGAATTAAAGAAAACCATATATTGGTTTCACATCCAATGTATCGTAGTGGACTAACAAATGATGTGTATAGGTCGACTTGTGAAGTCATCATTCCCATTTTCTTTATCCCCTCCTTGGCTAAGGACCTAAGGTGGGTTTTTTACGGCGCATCAAAACGAAACAATTATAATTTATAAAATATATTTTATGTATGTTACTGGAAGGAGTCTGAATAAATAAAAAAGAAATAATATTTATTCTTATGGTTATTTTCGGGTTAAAAAAATAAAATTATCTGTTTACAACAGTAAAAGGAGAATGATGTTTTCAGGGTATGCTTCAAGAAGCGAGAAAAATAGATTTTCTAGTCAGAATTTTTTTAATAGACAATATGTTATTTTTGGAATAAATAAATAAATAAAATAAGGATGTTAAACGAGTTTGATATGAATGTGCAATTTAGGAAGGCATTATCGTATTTTATACGTCGTCACATTCATTAATTAAATGTAATATATTCAATCACTACAATGAAACTCCTCCAGTTGTTCCTAACTAACCAATTTGACCACTTAAAAGAGTTATTCCCAATCCTTTTCGTTTGATTTGTGTTTAATGATTATTTTTAATAATATATATTATTCATTAAATTGTTTTTTTTAAAAAAACCTAATTCCATTTGCTGTCTTCATTTCAAGCGAAGCAAACGTATGTCAGAAAAGGACGCTAGTAAACGCCTTGCGGGATAGAGGTCATATGGCTCTTGAACCCCAAGAGGCCATATGGTGTGCCAATGACCCCTTCATTAAACTAATGATGTACTAAATGTCTAAAACATGGATCAACGGTTCAATTGTCGACTTATTTCAGAAGATTTTTATAATCCTCATATTTTAATTGTTTTTTTCCTAATTGAATTATAAAAAAAATAGACAAGGACACTTAAAATTTTATAAAAAGTAACTCACCATATTATAAGCATATGATTATTAAACCAACAAATCCGTTTGAGTGCATTATACGGAACCCTTGTTTGCCCATAGTATAGAAAGAAACTATGGATTATTTGTCTCATTAAGACCCTAGATGGCGAATAAACTTGATTTTGACATAAATAATTTATTTAGTGTACTTATAATGTATATACGAATTAAGATAAAATAAAATAATGATCCAACATGTCGTATTAAGAGTCCCACCTTCCACGTTGATTGTACCCATACTGATAATGCGTAAGTTATTAAGACAGCGTTTATTATATGATCATTTATCAAATTAATCATTCAATAATTATTTTCTAATTACGGTGGATTTGTCCTTTGATAATATTTTTTTAATTTCCATGACTTTTGTTTTTTTTTGTAAGACTGTTGATTTGATTGATCCATAGGGAAAACGTTTTAAAAAATTGTAATGTTATAGATAAATGAATCT
Source organism: Passiflora organensis (assembly GCA_019739055.1). NCBI lineage: Eukaryota > Viridiplantae > Streptophyta > Magnoliopsida > Malpighiales > Passifloraceae > Passiflora > Passiflora organensis. The sequence goes on from JAEPBF010000009.1 coordinate 10,269,293, forward strand.
TGGGTTTATTAGAGTATCTGATGGAATTTATATCCGAATACATTCCTAGGAATGCTCTGACAAAAGATTTAATAAGAAATAAACATGATAGATTGGGTACATTGGAAGCATACCAAATTTCATTGATTGATATTTGTCAAGTTAGCTTATTCAGTAAGTATATTTTTTGTATGGTTGTACTGTGGACATAGAGACACATAAATATTTAATTCATGTGGAAGATTTGTTAAAACATTTGAATTTTATTCGCATGAAACTTTTATTACAGAATATATAAATATATTTACATTTTTAATGTGGAATATATTTGTTCTTTTTTATTATTTTATTATTTTACATTTTTAATTATATTGAGTGAATGAATAAAATGAGATTTCAATAAGAATGAACCTGCTTTTCACGAATCCTGATATATAACTATATTTTTTTATTTATGTATCTTTTTACCCTCTCTTTTTTGCCCTTTGACCATCAGAATAATTATTAGAGTCAAATTGGGTATCTTTTCCATAGCCCTGGACCTCAAATTCAGCAATGCTCCACTTAAGGTCAAGCTCGTTAACCATAATGTGGGCTTGATTGAAAATAAGTCTCACCTGGAGATGCAACAATCATAACACCAACATAGCTTTTCATCATTCCAGCAACACCAATTGGACCCCAAGATGGCTCCGTCAATGATTACTAAAAGGAATATCATTCCAATCAAATTTAGTGTTCCTGAATTCAATGAAAACCATGTGCTATCACCAGTTTATCTTCTCAAAATTGGCGTCTTATTTTAGTATGAAAACAGGAAATCACCAAGTAAATACGCTTTTTTAAAAGAAAATATATTCTCACCTGACGTTTATTGATAAATATCTTGTATTGGTGGATTTCCTATTCCTAAAAAATATCGGGATTGGTGCACTGTGACGAAACCTTTCTTTCTTTCTGAAGTGAGCCAATCGGAAGAACGCACTAACTAGCTCCATAGTTGTTGGCAAGAGAGTCATCAACCTCACACCCATTATTTAAATATTCTAATCATTCATATTTTGACTCTTTAAGCATTTTAAGAGATCCAGAATATTATTTTCTGACCAAATACCGGACAGGTGTAACTGATATTGGTTTCTTCTGATTCGATGAACCGACAACAAACAGATAAAATCTCCTTACTGAGACCACTATGCTCTATCCTATTGCCAGAGCCGTGTTCCACGAAAAAACTCATAGACAACTAGATTAAGTACTTGTTTTCTTAAAGCTGTCGATGTACATACACATAAAGACAGGCATAAAGTGGTGGGGTGGCAGAGGGCTGGAGGCTTCCGAGTACGGGCTTCAAGACTTCAATCATACCCACTAGGAAAGCAAAAGCAAAAGAAAAGCGAACTGGAGAGAGAGAAGATATGGACCACCACAGCCCAATTTGCATAAAATAGTCGGAGCCTTATTCTCGATACCAGGCCCAATTTCTTCGAATAACTGGGCTTTCCACTCTGGGCTACACTAATTATGTTCAGCCCTGAATGTCGGCCTTCTTAAGAAACTACTATAACACACTGATCTATGGGGTAACAACTAACAATTTTGTTCAAATTCTTCAGCATTTGGTATTAACTAAGCATAATTATCATATTGTATTTAGTTTTAATATTGATGGAATGATATTTTAGAATTTTGAAAGTGTAATAATTTGATTGATCCGATGTATAATATATGAATAAAAAACTTGTAATGCAGTTCGACCTGAGTACCTGAAATAAAATATGATATCAGTTCCTGCGGCTGGATTGTCAGGATTTGCTGTCAACATTAAAACCTTGGGCCCACCCTCACGAGCCATTTGTCAGATGATAATGCATCTCCTTCGCTAGTACGTTGACACCTGTAAAGATCCTTAAACTTACCTGAACCTTCGTCTTAGTTTTCTTATCTTTTTCCTTAACAATCTTCGTTGTGTCCACGTCACCTTTTACCACACTGTACCCCTCCGACTCTAACCTCAGATCTACCCTATCACTTCACTATATTTAAGTGAACTCTATTCAGCACTTTTCTTCACTACTCCTACTTTTCTGAGCTTCATTTTGTGTTTGGTTTGGGGTTCTTTGAGCTTGGTTTTGTTCTTTGTTTTCTCCTTGGGTCCATTCTATTCTAGTGACGAAGTTAGGCGGTATGTGAGAAAGAAAACTGATGTGACATTATGTAGAGTTCCGAAGGGGAATGCTGAGTGTGGATCCGGTGAGAATGGAGCAAAACTGGTTTGAGCCAAAGCCGAGGAGAGTTCAGAGAAGGGTCTGGTTAAAGTTGCAAAAATCTATGGGTGTCCTCGTGGGTGGGAATCATACCTCATCCAGGTTTTGTACTCGCTAAATCTCTTGTTTTCTCTCCGTTTGGCTTAAATCTCTCTCTAAAGTTATCAACTTTTCAATAGTTCTTTGGAACATTCAATCTTTGAAATCTGCTTTTTTCGATCGGAACTTTTGGGTACCTGGCACCGAATTGTGCCGCTGAAAGTGAAAAAGTTCAATGGATTTAAAGGCCCTCAAGTACCAAATCCTTAGCGGCTCTGTAGCCAGGCGTGTGCTTATACGCGCATTTATCCTTGCCGCGGCCTTTTCAATCATTCCCTTGGTTCAAATCCTTACTGGGTCTGATCCTATACTGTTGGATTCATGGAACCATCATAGATGTGATCTGCCTTTTACATTCACTGGGAATGTCTTGATGAAAAATCGGTTTTTGAAACCGATTTGGACAACTTTTGAGTGCAAGAATGATGTGAACTTAACTACTGATGTTGCCATGAGGTTAATGAGCATGCAGGTGCTCGATTACAGTGCAAAAGCTCTATGTGTCGGTGAAGGATCGGCCTCGGCCGTGTTTGCAATGAGAGAACTTGGATTTTCCAATGTATGCGGGGTCTACCGACACCCCTTTTTTTCGCTGAAGCAAAGGAAGTTGGTTTATGAGCTTGAATATGCAGACAATTCCTTTGATTTTGTGTACTCCAGGGACATGGACAGGGTTTCCGTCCCTGCACTTCTTGTGTTCGAGATCGAACGTGTTCTTAAGCCCGCTGGTATTGGCGCTATGCTTGTGGGTGCTAATAGTTTGAATCCCAATGGCTTGATTAGATCTGCTACACCCATTTCGTCCCTGTTGAAAACCTCAACCATTGTTCACGTTGAATATGTTCACGAGTTCACTCTGGTGGTTTTTAAGAAAAGATTTGACAATGTTGGATACTTCGAGCAATTTCGCCTGCCAGGTGATTGCCCATCTGTCATGAACAACCGACCCTATATGGAAAATTTGGAGCCGCTTGTGGACAATAAGCGAGTCGGATTCGAGCAAAATATTGCTTATTTACCAAATTATGTTGATAAGCAGAGGGAGCATCGGGCAGTGTATGTCGAGATCGGTGCAGCCGAACATCTGAATTTTAGTGCTGCCAACTGGTTCTTGCCATCTTATCCTGTGGATCACAAAGCTTTCGATGTTTATTTTGTCCATCATAATGCATCTGTCCTGCTATCATGCATTAGAAGGCCTGGTGTTACATTCATCTACCACCCTGGCCTAGCTGGAGGCCAGGTCCCTCCAAGTATTGATGCTGATGATTTGGATCCCTATGTGCAAGACGAAGAGTTTGATTTCCTCGCTTGGTTTAAAGAAACAGTGCGTGACGCAGATTTTGTGGTTCTGAAAATGAAAGCAGGAGAGATGGAACTGAAATTTCTCTCGGATCTGTTCAAAACCGAAACCATATGCCATGTTGACGAGCTATTCCTTAGTTGCCCTGAAGATGGCGATGGGAATGGAAAAGGTCTAGTGTCGGCAGACTGCATAGACCTCATCAAGAGCCTTAGAGCCAGTGGTGTATATGTCCATCAGGGGTGGGAAGACTGAACCGTTCGTATGGATGCTTGTTTGTTTGATGCTTTTTTCTAGTTGTGTTCCTGATGTTGTTGCCGTTGTTATCTGTAGTTCCAGTTTGTAACGTAGGATGCTAAGACGTCCAATGTTGCTTTGTGGTTGGGCACTCCAAATCTAAATAATCAACCACTTGTTGTCTTTGTTGTGTTGTTATCGAAATCAGGAAAAATATTAATTTACAATCGACTCTTCCTCAAGGATTTCTAGCACACTATCACCGGTGAACAGAGGTGGGGAACATTCCCCCACTAATGAAACTAATAATGAGAAAAGTAGCACTAAAATATACTTTTTGCTTTCATTCTGAAAAACAGTAACTTCATTTCGGCAGACGCAGCCAATTTGATGTTACTTGAGAAGAAAGGCCTACGGAACGAGGGCAGATGCATTATTTTAGTGCGGAAGGGACAACAAGGCCATGAAAAACAATCGACAGCTTTCATGGGGTCTCCTAGTGTCATCCCTCATGTATGCACCGACAAATAGTAAGTGCTATGGGGGGGTCGGATGACTTTCATTTTCAGCTACTTGTAATTTCTGAAAGCTACTGATGACCACAGCAAATCAAGTGGCTCCATGATTGATGACATCCACAGCACCAGATCAAGTAAATGAATATTAACAGGAGCCTTCTGCATCAAACCAAACATAAACTTGTTCCATAGGAGAGATATGGTTTATGCTCAAATCTCAAATTACCGAATTTTCGTAACTGCCACGGAGCATTAACGAGGTCACGCCGCCAAGGTGTTGGCTTACATATTTTGGGCACTTTGTGCAGTTACACTGCTGCATTTTTTCTATTTTCCTGTCTAGTTATTGAAAGCGAGGAGAGAAGAACAGAGGAGGAGAGACAACAACCACAAACTAATATATAGGAAGCATGGATGCAGCAGCTGAACCTCCTCTCTTATTCTCCGGGCTCATTGTTGTTGACCTTTATCTCTAAAAGCCTCTCAACTGGTTGTCTGCAGATGGGGCAGCGATTTGTCTGAAACCTCAAAACTTTTGCACATCCGTTGCACATACACTGGCACCATTGGAAAACAGCACATCAGATAACATATTTAGTGTTCGTAACCAATATGATCAAGTATACACCAAGAAATACACAACATTTCTGCAGTCAACATGATTCCTGTCGGAAAGGATGCTATAAGTGCATGAAAAGCCTTTTAATGTTTTTCAGCTATTGAATTGAGATATACAACAAGAATAAGCGCATTGTCATTCCCATGAATGTTCTCTGACAACTATGGTTGCTCATTTTAGCTCCAACCAATTTCAGCCAACAGGCACAGATACTTACCATATGTCGACAAGGAAGAACAGTTGTGTCTCGTGGTTCTGACAGGCAAATAACACATTCTTTTCCTGGGTCATTTGCATCCACATCACCATCAACTGAATTGCCAATCCCATATATCTCTTGCAGCTCATATCTCATCCCATTCACCCACAGAATCTGCTTCGCTACTCGCACCTGGTACTCACCTTTGTCCTTCTCAAATACTGCCTGTGTTATCTGGGAGTTTGTGGCTCCAGATGTTTGGCTACCATCTGAACCATCTTGACTAGTAGGGGAAGCCTCTGCCTTCACTGCTAGGGGATAGATATCTGTGTCACCCAGTTTCAGTAGTTCTTTTTCCTCAAACACTGTGAAGTCAATTCCACTTCCAGAAGGTTGCCTGAACTTCTGGCCAAGTCCTTGTTGGAAATCTACTGTTACCGGTGTAAGAAGGTTTTCCTTTGTTGGAGTCAGGATACAATCCTCACCCTCCTTTGCGAAGAAAATAACAGTTATGCTGTCCATTGAGAAATTTTGTTATGAAATGATTGTATAGAAAATAACAACAAGAAATACAAAATACCAACTAGTGATTGACTTTTTGCTAACAACTAAATTCACATAAGACAGCTCTTACGACAAAAGCCTACTCATTTTCATTCACATCAACTTGTGAACAGAGAACAAAATCATACGAATGCTTACTCAAGTTCAAAAAAAGAAGTGCTAAACAAAGAACCACCAAAGTATGGTACTAGAGTGCTCAAACCAGGTAACAAGCAGAGTGATAAGCATCCTCTACAAGAACAGAAAACCTTGTTTTGGAAGCCAAAAGAAAAAAAATAACTACCATAATAAGGCAATTGCAAATCCTGACCAACAAATATCCAACTATTCTCCAACAGTATATCATTATCCAGAAAGGATACCAACTAAAAGCCAATAGAAAAGCTAAAAAAAAAGGGTCATTTGATAACTTAAAAATGTTGGTTTATCGTCACAGACAAGAATTTATAATTTTTGGTTCACAGAGGAACCAGGTCACATCCATGCAGCCTGATACGTACTTAGGTGCTTCCCTGGGATCAGCTAGGTGTGGGAATTCAAATGCAGTGATTATGACAATTGAAAAGATTGTTACCTGGACTCCAACATTCCTATTCAACAGAGTGTAAAATTATGGAAACATCTAAAACTAGTGAACTTTCATTTGAGTCATTAGATTGACCCATAAAATAGAGTATAACAGTTCTAACAGTAATACTTTTAGGTTCCTCCCTGTTACTAAAAAACTCCAATATATCCAAGGACCAGACATTTGAACCAAAAAACAAACCTATTCCACCCAGAACAACTTCAAGCATCCACTCAATTAACAAAACAGGACATCATTTAATGTTGCCAAATGCACTTGTTCCACATCCATTTACCTTTGCTGCTGGTAATTTGAAACGCAACATAACCATTCCTTACTTTCGGTTAGAATGCTTGTCGCACCACAATTTTTCCATCATTGGAATATCTTCCTTAGTTGAAGAATTAGGAAAAGGATCCAATTTGATTAACAATTCTCAGTTTAATAGATCCTATACAAGTAAAATCAATCAAATATTGATGAAATACTCATCCCTATCAGGGCTCCCTATGACTGCAGATCACCTGACCCCATTTAGACACTCTAAACCATGTATAATAACCCCATCGATATGATTGTCACCATGCAGACTTCAAAAAGGTAATATGTAATTCGTGAAATTGTTACTTCCAGAATAGAAACAAACTCAAAGCTGTCAAAACAAAACGACCAAATCTTGCAAACTTGGCAAAAATACTCATTTTAAGTTCATCAGTAAAGAAATCTTCAGTCAAACAATTTAAAACAAGCAGAGATAACATAGTCCACGCCAACCATTTTAAAAGTCAACTATTTTCTTGATCAATGATGGATCAAATTGAAGAGTATGACAACCTCATAAAACTCCAAACTTTACCTTCCAGCCACAGTAGCATCAAATGTAAAGGTAACGAGAAACCTCCCAGGATTCTCCTCATCCGCTTCAAGCCTCAAAGTCTCCTTCTTTAAATTAACATCATTTCTAATAGTAACAGCCTTCTGGTGCTCCACGTAAGGAGTCGGTTGCGGCATCATGGGTCCGCAGGGGTACCTTCCGCCAACCCAATGAGATGCGGCGTCCATCCTATGGTGGTGATCGAACGGCGCGGGAAGCGGAGCAGGCATCCCCGGAGGTGGCGGAGGGTAGTACCCCGGGTACTGATAATACGGTGGAGGGTTGGGGTTGGGGTACTGGGAGGGGTACGGTGTGGCCGCAGCGAAAACGTAACGGTTGGCGGTGATCTCGGGCTGCGGGGCGGCAGGTGGAGGAGGTGTTGGGTGGCTACGCCGGCTCCCATGGCGGCGGCGCCCATTAACAAGGGCGCCTCCGCTGTTGCTGCTGATGTTACCCATAATGTATGTTGATGCGTTTTTTTTTTCTGTTCTTTCTATTTGCTTTCTCTTGTCCTGTACTTTTGTAGTTGGGTTCAGAGTTTGTAACGAAACATGTAAGAGAAACGATGGCCAGATGTTTGTTTTGTCCCGACGATAACGAACAGAATAGGATCCGGTCTTTCGACAGAGGTTTTGTAATAGATAAAAACAAAGGATGATAAAGGAAACAGATATCGAGTAGGAGAAAGTTTTATTTTAGGTTATTGGGTCTGCAAGTGGAGGAAAAAGAGAGAATTTGCTGGCAGGAGCTAAAGAGAGGTGAGCGGAGGATAAGGGAGGAGGAATCTGGGGGGATATGGGTAGGGCTGGTGGTGATGGTGGTGATGGTGGTGGTGGGGTGATTGATGATGGGTGTGTAATGGAATTGCGTAAAGCTCCACCCAACACACTATCCATGATGAGGAGTTGAAGAATATTATTTTTATTATATGCCAAAAGTTGGCATTTATATTTTAAATTATTATTATAGTATCTGTGATTAGTTTTCTTTTTTCAGGTTCTTTTTAAATTCGATGGTGCAAATAAAAAGGGTAAATAGATCGATTCTTAACTTTGATTCGGCAATGTTACTGTATGATCTTGTTGGGGGTTCATTTAAAAAATATTAAAAAATAATTTATGTAATTTATTTTATAATAAAATAAATATTGTATATTAAATAATTATTAAATTTTTAAAAAGATTTAAGCTTTCTATTATTCCTGATATCGACAACGATAACTAATTTATCCCAATAACAGGTCTTTTTCTCAAGAAAAAAGCTGACAGGTCTTTAATAGAGCTGTTGGTTTAAATGGTGCGGTGGATGATTTGATACAAGTGTGTGTTCAAGCAATGGCGATCTTATCACCCATTTCAGCAACTTAAAAAGCTTTTCCAAGTGAAACAGGTGCTTCCGTACCAAGTAAACATGTGTGCTGTAGATTAATGAGGCCACAGTTACTGCGAGGAATGACAATATGATCAACTCCCAGAATTCCTGCACAGAAATGGAAGTAGATCAGATGTAAAGCATGAGAAGCTGCAGTTTAAAAGAAATTATAAATTTATAATTCGTTACCTCTGGTTTGGATATAATTATTCCCATCACGTAACCCAACAAGTCCATAGTTGATTGAAGAGAGTTCTGAACTCCTCCTACAACGCAACGATCGGCTTCACAGACATCTTCCTGCGAGCCAGGAATGTTACTGTAAGTAACTGAAGCATCTGAAAAGTATAGCTAATTAGAGGGTTTTGTACCATTTTGATATCTGACCTGCATTTGTTGGATTACAGATAAGTCAAACATCCATAAGCCAAGCCGAGATGTTGCCACTCCCAAAATGAGCATGTATGCTGATATCAGACGATTTTGGACCCATATTGAAGCGACACAAGGTAAGAGGAAGATCCACTGCATGAAAAGCATATAGTAATTAAGGAAAATTAACATGGATCAGCCTCAAAACCTCTTGGTCAGTCTTCACCTATTGAAGTGGAGGGAGAAGACTGAAACCAAGAGGTGTTTATCAATCTGAAGTTACTGTTACCTGAGACCAGATTGACCATAGACCTGTTCTGAGAGTTGAAATGCGAGACTGGAGAAATGGATACACAAAAGTGGCACCTATTCCGACCATGGCACTTGTTCCTCTAGCTATCCCTATTACAAAAGCAGGTATACCTTCCCATTCCAAGGTAGCTGTCATCAAGGTGCCAAAACTGGAACAAAACCAGTCGAAACATGTAAGAGCTAGTAAGGAATTAATTAAGTCCTCGTCCACAAGGAGGAAAAGGAGAAGAAATTGCATGAGTGGTCTAAACGAATCACCTGAGAACTGTGAAATATAACAAAGCCAGAGCTACTCCAGGGAGCAACACATGCTGTCGTAGATACACCCTCCACGCACCAAGAAAAGGAGCAGTTGCAACCGGTTCGGTTAAGTTCCTCCTTCGGCTTGGTTCCAGTCCTGAAATTTCTTCATCTCGAGACGGCAGCTCCCCCGTTGACAAATCTGGATAAGTTGCTGTATTCACTTCCACGCCATCTGGCGAAAGTCTGGAAAGCTTCCTTCGACTACTTTCTACCAAACTTGGAAACCCTTTATACACCTTCATAAACAGCCAGTATTCTACCCATACTGCTATTGAATTCCAGAGAGCTAAAGTCAATGCAGAGGCTTTAATGGACACAAAGCTGATTATAAAGCCACTAGCAACCGGAGCGAGAAGTTTGCAGGTTAAGTCAATTCTTCTAATAGTCGAATTTATTTCTGTTAATACACTTGGAGGATAGCCTTGAGATATCACTACCACCCTGCAGTTTGGAAACAACTATATCCATATTACTATTTTCTACTTCGGCTTTCTATGGAAACTCAGTTTTCACCACGGAAGCAAATATAGTTCTTACCATTCTCTTTCGATCAGAATAGTACCAGCAAGAGTGGAGAGCACACCGACAGCTCCAGAGATGTTGGCCAGTATCAGAAGCGACAGAAATAGTATGAAATTTGTTGACTTTAAGGTTGAAAAGAGCAGTAATGCAATCACTGAGAATCCAGCAGTTACAAACGAGAGATTCTGTGCCACTAACCATAATCGAAGAGCCTGAGAAAGCATAATAGTGTATAGATAGAAAAGGGATTGGAATTCCAGATCCTGATGTACAGTACTTAAACTGCAAAAGTATTTTTGTTTGGCTTACCTTATCATATGCCAATCTTTCAACCCACTGTCCGATGAAGGAACCAAACAATGCAGTGGAACCAGATTCAATAGCACCATAAATAGCTGGAAGGATCAAAGATTCTGGCCAAAACCTGATCATATATAGACCGACAGAGAATTCCCACATTCTGCAGACAAATGAATTTGAAAAGAACATTTGATTAATTTCATAAATTTACACTACAAACAATCATAAAGTTGGGAGATCAGATAAACCATTGTCATCCGAAAATGTAACGTAAAACAGAGGAGATAACCTGGCATCCCATCTTGCTAAGAAGTGGCCAATATACAGGTTTCTGATGAGATATATAGGAAGACTGCTGTGCCTTGAAGTAGATGACTCGTCTTGCTCTTGAATTGGTTGGTTAATTAGTGGCTTTCCATCCATCCTGGCCGTCCTCTTCAGCCGTTTTACTGGTTTCCCCAAGCTTGAACCTAACCACGGTTGCTGAGCAATTAATACAGGATCAGTAACCCTTCATTCCTGATAAATAGTCAATGATGATGAGTTTTCACTAACTAAAAACAATTGTATTTTACGGGTTAAGCATGATTCATGGATAATACATCATGTCAGGGACTGCGAAAAGTAAAATATGAACAATAACAGTTCCTGACACTGCAACACTCCTGCCCCAGCATGCAGCTTGCTTTCTGCCTTAATTAATTTATTTTTTGCGTTCATATCAGTGCTATAAGATTAAAGAAAAGGGGAGTTTCCTGGGGATATGTGAAAGATTGCCAGCCAACCCAGATCCGCCTTTAAACATTGGCTCTTCCTTAGTTCCTTAAAATTCCTTACTTGCAGTCGACGGTTTTAGTATTTGGATCAAACTATGATCAGAAAGAATCCAGGAAAAAAAGAATACGCATGGATAGGGATGGTAAGCGAAATCGATTGGTCATACGTACTCTGGCCCTCAATGAAATTAATAATTGAGTGAGCCAATTCAGACGACTTATTAATAGGATAGATTGCTGCCACCATCGAAATGGATACGGATGGAGATGAGGGTTGGGTTGATTAGAGGAAACAGGTGATAATGACTAATTTTTTTGGCGTATATATAAGTGTTAATTATGGATAAAGTATTCCATTTTAAAAAAAAAATAAGATTTTGACTTTCGATTAAAGATAGATAAATTTTACGATTCCATTACATTTGTTGTTGTGTGTTAGGTGCCTTGTGGGTCCGCGGGCATGAGCTTTGCAATAAAAATCAAAACCTAGTACCCTGGGAAGTACTCTGTTTAGACCTTGTCCTGCCCAAGATTATTTACAAACTACTGACCTGATCCTTGTCCATTAATCCAGTCTGAAACGAAAGAACAATAGAACTTGCACACCTTCAAAATCCAGCACAGGTGAAGGAACAACGAAATTATTCACCTAGTCATGGCGACAAAAGGTCTGTTGCCTAAAATTTTAACTAAGAGACCCAACCCAAAAACCCAACAAACATAATAAGCCAGAGATGCTGACTTCCAGAATATCCTCATCTGTTAACACTCGACTCATGTCTACATACCTGTTTTGTGTAACTAAAAATGACAGGCTGCTATTCTTTCTGTACAAATGGTTAGGTATGAAAAGAATGCTGTCTTGAGTTGGCAGGCATATTCTAAGCACATATTTTACCAATAAACAATTGCAACTTGCTGTATTGGGCACCATATGCATGAAAAGATAAGATTTTTAAATCGTCATATTGTTAAACTATCAACTAAATGGTCGCATCAAAATATTCAAGAGGTTGAACTAAGGAAACACGGTTGTCCGTCAAACAAAAGCTTGGAGTTCACATTGCAGTATGGACTTACAGCCACTAAGGTTGGGTGTTGGGATCAATGAGTTTTGTATTAAATATTCAATGATTCATGATGAAACGCAAAACACATTTAAATTGCTGTCAGAGTGAATATTATTTAGATCAAAAGTTGAAGGATAGTGCTAATAATCGAAGTGAGGTAGCTTTTGACTGCATGAAGGACTGTTCAAATGAAGAAAAAAGACAAGAGCATACATCAGTGCTTGGAAACCGCAACTGCGTTGAAGTCAAATCCTTCATGCCTTATGACCGTGTTCTTGTAAATCTATATTCCCTCCTCTTTCTTCCTGTTTCTTGAACCATTTCGGCTACTTATTTATCCGTTATTATGGTTTCTCGTTAGTTGGGACAGAATTGCAAGAGTTTTCGGAGAGAGAGGCTTAGGTGATTTTTGCGACATGAAATTCCGTTTTTGTAGCTCTGGTTGCTTCTCCTCTGAATCGACAACCATCAGAGAGAGAAGTAAGTCAGGTAAGTTTCAGAACAAAGTCATTGCATGAGCATGTAATCGTCTGTTGTGTTTCTTGATTTTCTTTTGTTGGTCCGTTCCTTTTCTGACTGGCTCTTGATTGCTGTCTGTCAATGACCAACAAAAATCAGGTGTGCAGTATAATGAGAACTTTCGCATATTCACTTCCAATGAACTCAGAATCGCCACTAACAACTTCTCCCCCCATAACAAGATTGGAGAAGGTGGCTTTGGTGATGTATATATGGTAATTCTTACTTCCTCTGCTTTACATCCAAGTTTGTTTGTGACATTAGAACCCCCCCAATCTGCTATTCGGATAATGTTTTTAATGCTCAACATGGGTTTTTGGTCTGACTTGAAAGGGTTGGTTCCGAGGTGATTCTCTGGCTGTAAAGGTTCTTTCAGTTGAAATTGAATCGATGCGTGGGGAGAGAGATTTCATATCTGAGTTAGCTGCACTGGCTGATATCAAACATGAAAATCTAGTGACACTGAAAGGATGCTGTGTTGATGGAGCCAAACGATTCTTGGTCTATAATTACATGGAAAACAATAGCCTTGCACATACCTTACTTGGTGATTCCTCTATCATTGCTTTTATTTCCTGGAAATAAGTATCTGAACATGAATCAAACCAGTGATTTAAGCAAATTGAGGATTTGTTTAGTAAAATTTGTTTTTCATGCATTGCTGATTAATAGGCCAAGAGCAAAACAGGATGAATTTCAGCTGGGAACAAAGACTCAATATATCTATCGGAGTAGCCCGTGGGATTGCTTATCTACATGAGGAGGTCGAGCCAAGAATCGTGCATCGAGATATCAAGGCGAGCAATATACTTTTGGATAAAAGTTTTACACCAAAAGTGGCAGATTTTGGTCTTTCAAGACTACTATGGGACAATTCTTCGCATGTCACCACTTGCGTAGCCGGGACACTGTGAGAAAAATCAGTAATTCTTCAGGTTCATGTTTATTTCCTTTGTTGCTCAGCAAAAGTTATATGCCTGACAAGGTTTCCTGCTATAACAAATGCAACAGAGGTTATCTGGCTCCAGAATATGCAGTTAGCGGACAAGTGAGCCGAAAGTCGGACGTTTATGGCTTTGGAGTACTACTCTTGGAAATCATTAGTGGCCGATCAGCAGTGGATTTTGATCTGAAACATGGTGAACATTTCCTTGTTGAAAAGGTAGTAGTGCTACTCTGATAACTATTTTATCCAGATCAACATTATGTTCTTAATCTATGTAGATGAAGCCTTTTTGTACATGAATTTGCAGGCGTGGGAGGCTTACGCGAGTAATAACCTTATACAGATAGTAGACCCTGCTCTTAATATGAATTTCCCAGAAGAAGAAGCAATTCGCTGCTTAATGGTTGGTCTCCTTTGTGTACAAGAAACTGTTAATCTCCGGCCGCAAATGTCAGCAGTGACTAAAATGCTGATCAAGGAAACTGATATCAGCAACGTTCAGATTTCTCAGCCTGGTATCCTTCCTGATCTCATGAATATCAGAATGCATCAAAAAGGCATAGCTCAGACAATAACCTCACAAGCTTCAACTATAATTAGCCCACCTACTACTGTATGAGATGAGACTCCTTAGATAGTGTTCAACATTTTTTTCATTTTTTATTGTTGTACTGCTATAGGTGGAAACCATTGTGGTGTTTCTTTGGCTACTTTCCTTGTATAGATTGCACAGAATGCATGGTGATATGACATTTTGATAAAATATTTATATTTGTACCAAGTTCAACAGCCTTTCTACCTAGCAGATATATGTTTTATGTCTGGGTTTACACCTTGTAGAACAGGAAATTTACCAGTCAAAGAACAAAAAAATAATCCTTGGAGCTGTTGAAAATCTGGGAGAGTTGCTTTCTGCCGTTGTTGGCAGTCCAGCGAACCAGGTGTAGACACTTGGTTTCAGACATGGTGTTCTCAAGTCACCATAGGATGGCTTGAAAGTGTTGTACAAAATTCAATCTTCAAATGCCTTTATCATGATGGCTGATTGAAACGGATAAACTGGCTGAAAATCCTAAAAAAGAAAATATTAATCTTTAGGCTTGCCTCAATTATCCTAACACATTAATTCTTGCGTCTTTCCGATCATGCTCATAGAAGTTCCTCTGGTGTGGTCAGCTGAATATGTTATAGCCTGAGTACCTTTACATCTCTGATGTTAGGCTATTTTGCCACCAAAAAGGAGAAATTGGACTTGATCATTGCAGTTTATATTGATTGAGACTCCAAGCTAACCTCTGCTAGAAAGATCTCAGATTTGGTTAGCAGTACCTGCCTTGAACTACAATAACAGATAGCTAAAAAGACATTTCCTTGGGGGAATAAGTTGCTGCATGCATGACTCCTCGCACGCCATCCACCAAGGTCATCCATTCTGTGAAGAGCTTTGCAAATGGCATACAGGGAGCCAGGCAAACTAGTAATTTCCACAGGCATTAGTTTAATTAGAGCAAAATGTATAAAAAACAGGATGATGCAATAGCACAAAATCTTTACTGGTACTAGTCGGCGGTCCTCGAATCAGAATAGTAGGTTGCTGCTTGCAGAGGGTGATCACCATTTGATGTTGCTGGGCGAAGAAATTCCTTGCTATTTTTGAAGCACCGCAGCTCGGGCTGCAAATGCTTTCAGGAGGAAGAGTCTGTATAAATACAGGTCCCTTCCAGGTTATGCTTGTGACGATCAAGTTGGCTTCCAAGTGATTATTCCCACCATATCTCTTCTCTTTTGCCTGCTTTTCCTTGAAACAGCCATCAAGCTAGCTTTTGAGTTGGCAATTTGGCATATTGCAAACACGGCTATAGAAGTACCCCTCTACCTGAAAGGATGCTCACTCCCAGCTTTTTCCTCTTAAATCGGTAAAGTCAGTGTGTTTATGCGTGTGGTCTTGAGGGAGTAACAAGGAAGCTTTTGGCTGACGAAAGGGAAGAATATGTGCGTAAGGTTGGCCATATTTTATGCCCATTGTATGGATTAGGATATCTATACGTTTTTTTTCCCGTTAATTTTCTGGATCATAAAGCAAATATTCTCTTGAACTGATGCCTCTAAATTTAATGGATAGGTTTGTAGATTCCAAACTGATGGTAATAATCTTTTTTAATATCCACATATTCTCTTTTCTTGTTAATGATATAGAAAAAAAAAATCAAAGTCATTTGTACATTTTTATTACATCACGACAATCTTTTCATTAATTCATTAGTTTCTTATATTCTGATTAAAAAAACAAAACTGATGTTTATTAAGACCCAACATGTTTATGAAAAATGACGTATCATTTCCCGCAACTATTCATTCAAGGGCAAAGAAAATGCTGTATAGTTAAACATCAATATAATCTAAAGAAACTGTAACATTTATCAGTAATTTTTTGAACGCACTATCTTTACCGTGAATATATCATTGTATATACTATTATTATTAATCCTAATGATTATCTGTGCGTCAAAATAAAAAAACCTGACATTATTGTTTGTCTTTAAAGGTAACATTGTCAGTAGTACCTATGCTTATAAAGTCAACGACCACCCAATTCTATCCAATGTAGAATCTGGCTAGTAGACAAATCTACTCTCTTGGGCAAACAGATGTAACAACATTCACCGTTAACTTTCACTATACTGAATAATACTTATTGATTTGCATAATTGTTATTATTAAAAAAATAAAAATAAAAATTAATAAAAACGAGATTGAGGATAACGATGTTTTAATGAACCATTAATAAACCTGATTGTAATATATCAAACACTAAAAGTATAATATTAATGAAAAAAAATCAATTTTATCTATTCTAACCTAATCTTATTTATTTTTAAGATTAATTTTAATTTTGATAATTCGGAATACTTAATATAAGGTTATCGTCTCCTTTTTTTTCATCCTGTTGTCTTATAGGATCTACCTATCAAGAAGCCGATGGAAGTAAACAAAAATAAACAGGAGAATGGAAGTAAGATCATGTACAAAAAACTCAAAAGAAATGTACAGTTGCTAAATAACCATACTCACAATTTATACTGCCCTGTATACCTCTATTATCATCAGTATGATTTATGTTTGATATCCAGGAATTGAGCTCCCCTCCCGGAATGCTAAAAGGTCAATCCATCCCTCACGATTTGCTCCAGCCAAGTTGCTACGTCTGACATCGCAGGACGCTCACTGGGATTTTCTCTGAGAGCTAATTCCACTATGTCAACAAGCTTAAGTAGGGGTTCAACATTTCTCGGAAGAGCAACATATTGATCGATTATGGCAACTGCCCTTCCCTGTTTGATTAATGGCACAGCCCATTCAACTATGTTTGGAGGAGTGTAATCTCTATCATACGCTTTCCTTCCACTAAGAATCTCCAAAAGAACAACTCCAAAGTTGTATACATCAGTTCGCATGTCTCCACCAAGATCCTTCTCATTTGGAGTAAGAAGCCCAAAGTCAGCAATTCTTGCTCCCCAGTCAGAGTCAAAGAGAATGTTTGAAGTCTTGACATTCCGGTGGACAATGGGAGGATCAGCTTCTCTGTGCAGGTACTCAAGTCCTTTTGCAGCCTGCATTGAAATCTTCAATCTAAGGTTCCAATTTGGAGGAGAAAGTCCACCATGGAGGTGGTCATAAAGCGTCCCATGAGGCATGTACTCATACACAAGCAATCTCTCTCCCATCTCGGAGCAGTAACCTAACAAGTTTACAATATTGCAATGTCGAAGGTTACAGAGTACTTCCAGCTCCATCTCAAAATCCCGACTGTTGCTGTGAATTATTGTGGCAGCATTAGTTCTCTTGACTGCAACTTGCCTCCCATCGGCTAGAACACCTTTGTAAACAAAACCATAGCTTCCCCGACCAATCTCATTGAACTCTTTGAATCCGTTGGTGGCATCTTTTAGCTCAGATAGACGGAAAACTCGAGCCACGCCTGGACAAGGAGTCGTGGAAGGAGGATGCGAATCAGAGGCAATGTCAGCCTCCACCTCCTGTTTACCTATGCAGGATTTGAAACGTCTTTCTGATCCTTCATTGTGACTAGCTAGCAAACGTGGAAGAATACACCAACTAACTAATATCAGTGACAAACCAAGAACACAAGACCCAGTTATGATCACTATTCCACGCCAGTGGTGCCATTGCTTCTCTACATATGATTGCAACCCACAAACATCCCAGCAAGAACTATTCTGGCAAAGAGAACAGTCTGTGCATACTCTATCAGCATTGCCAGTACACGGACTAGACAAGAAAAATCCACTAGAACAATTCGACGCACAGGGAGAACAAATCTTTAGATCCATTCTAGCACACATGTTGGTCAAATCAGGCTCGTTTACGATGCTTGCATTGAAAACAAATTCTCCATCACTGCAAGGACGAGAGCTGCATAACCCTGGACTACACAACTCCAATGGCGGATTATACTCGGGTGGTGAAGTCCCATTAGCAAACCAACAATCAGTGACCAAGTCGTCCTCCCTAATCCCACATGTAGTGAAATCGGAGGAAGCAATGGCCATAAATCCAGAACCACCCTTGGGAACCAAAGACGAATTAGAGCTCCCCCAACACTCCACTGCATGATCATCTTCCCTGATCCCGCAAAAATGGTTAGCACCAGCAGTTAACGACACAAACTTGGTCCCGGCCGAAGGGGCGGAAAAGGAACGGTTACTGTTTCCCCAACATTTAACCTCATTAGAATCCTCCAAAATCCCACAAATAGAACTTCTCCCAGAAGCCAGAACGGTGTAATTCCCAGACTCCCTTGAAACGCCTATACCATCCAAGTTTGGTCCCCAACAAATAACCCCACCTTCGATTACCCTGCCACAACTAAACCCTTCACCCGAAACAACTCTATCAAGCACAAGACTACTGATAGACTGATCAGAAAACAAACTACTTGGCCTAGAGCGTAAACTTTTACGATTAGCCTTCAGGATATCCCAGCAATCAACAGTGCCAGAAGCATACTCGGAGTAGTAAAATCCTCTAACAGCGCACACATGATTTTTTCCAGCAGCGATATGCGAATAAGCAGTATCCCGATACACAGAAGGAACGAGATCAGAGCCAGAGTAAACCAAGCTCCAACACAAAGCCTGTGAGTTGTTCGCCAAAATGCCGCACATAAACCCTTCACCGCCGGAAAGAGCTGCCATGGACGGAATGTTGCTAAAATAAACAGAATACGTTGACGGTAAGGATGAAGACGATGATATTGGTGAAGTTGGTAACGACTTGTTCCTCGTCCAGCACATAACGTCTTGCTTCCCACTAGCGTCGATGGCGCAGAAGAATCCATTCTCGCCGAAAGCGGCGGAGATGGAGCCCATGGATCCGAACCCATACACAGAAGTGAAGCAAAAGAGAAGGATGAAGAAAAGAGAGGGTAAAAATTGGTGCATGGCTTCGAAGGAAAGTGTGAGGTGTTATGGTGGGTTCGGATAAGGGGAGTCATGTACAGAAGCAATACGGGAGCTTGTTAATTGCTGGTGAGAGCTGTTGCTGTGGCGCTGAAGGGAGCAGATAGTGAGGATGGTGTATCGTTTGTATTGTATATTTGCATAGAATACTGCAGGTGTTGGCATCTGACTCTGCAAGAACGTGGATGCCGCCATTGTTTTTTTACAGCTTTTGGGTAGACCGACTTCAGTACTAAAAAGAATATAACAAAGGCAAAGCATTGCTATAACGAGTTTTACCGCCAAATTATATACGGGCCAGAATGTGTAAGCAGTTCAGATACTACAGTTGCCACTATATTCGCCAGTGGTGTTAATGTTTTCATATAATTTTATTTTGTAATTTACTTATATGTTAAAAGAATAAGATCATAACTGAAAATCCAAATATTCGGCCTCGTTATTTCTGGTATCAACTGGATTCTGTTTCTACCGGTATCTTTCCTCAGCTGCATTCAAACCCAGAAACCTTCAAGTGGATCTGTTCCTAAACCTGCAAGCATTATAATCTCAATGGTCGGCAAAGCTAATTAAATAATGACCAAGACACAAGGCCTACAGTCATACTTAACTAATGACCAATTAAAATTATTACACAAGGACCAACTTGAGTCCGAAGACATTTTCACAGTGAAGAATATTTTGTCAGACAACTACAATGGAATGCAAATTAAATAATAAATATAATTATGTTAATTATAATGCCAAGTAATGTGACAGTCGGTGATTCTTAATTCGCACCGGAGTAATGTGAAGGAACACACAACTTGAGTCATTACTTTTTTTGTCGTTGTTAGGAAAAGCTAGAGGCCATGTTTGGAGACTACTGTGGCACACTAGTTAAAGAAATAATAAATTAAGTTTATTTGAATATATCGTTATTATTTATTTTGATTGTGCATTAATTTAGTTTTTGATTTGGTCCTCACTATATCAATATTAAGTAAACCGACAGATTGTGGTGCTTCAGTTGCATCACGGATCACGAATCCAATAATGGCTAAATAGTAAAAAAAAAATATTGGATTATACATTATATAAATTATATAATTTAGGGAAAAAATATAATTACAACTAAATATTCTCTTTGAACTTTTTTTCTAGAGCTGTCTCTAACAGAAAAGATTTCAAGATAAAATTCAAAAGACGTTATGCAAATAAACATAAGAGAGGAAAGAAAGATTTAGATGCAACTCTAAAATCAAATTTTAAATTTAAAACGGCATGGAAAAATATATATAAATATGAGAATCTGGTCAAAACATATTTTGTATCGATCATTCGTAATTTCCTGAGAAACCATAATGAAAATTGCTATTGCATTTCTTGTACTTTCCATCATTTATCCTATTCAGTCATATGCCTCTGATCATGAGCTTAAGGTTGGTAGAATTCTCCTTTACTGTTTGTTTTTGTTTAAAAAATGAATGCTCCAAAAGTTTAATTAATTTATTTGTTGTTTCCTGTCCAGCACTATGTGGTGTATATGGGTGGACACTCACTCAAGAATTCTGAAACTGTGATTCGCTCCAACCACAAACTGCTTTCTGCTTATGTTGGGAGGTGAAACTCTTGGTATTGTAGTATTTTATTGAAGTTATAGTTAGAAGGGATGATTACTTAATTGGCTTTCCTACATTGTGATAGTCTTGACGTAGCTAAAAGCAAAACTGTTCATCACTATCACAAGAGTTTCAGAGGTTTCTCAGCCATGCTTACACCCAAACAAGCGAGAGCTCTGAAAAGTGAGTGGCCACACATCGTTCCATCTTCTATATATACATATATTCATGCCGTATTCTACTTAATGCTGAATCAATTTTCATTCTGAATATTGCAGAAAACAAACGTGTGGCGTCTGTTTTCGAGAGCGTAGAATATACACTGCAGACCACAAGATCATGGTCGTTCATGACAGAACATAGTACGGGAGAGTACGCAGGTTTATTTGAAAGAACCAGCGCAAATAGAACGAGGGACGTGGTTATTGGCCATTTCGATAGTGGTAATGAAGAGATATCTATAGTTCTAACCCTTTTACTTCATGCATATATAGTTAGGTGTAATTACATGTTGTGATCCATTTCGGTGGTTTCAGGAGTTTGGCCTGAGGCACCTTGTTTCAATCCTTACGGTATGAACTATATACCCAGATATTTTCAGGGAGTATGCACGGAAGGAGAGGCTTTCACCAGATACCATTGCAATGGGTAAATATCAACTTTTAGTGTTCCTAAATGGTTTATCAACAAGTAAAGACTAACTCTTCATATTCGGTATTTATTTAGGAAAATAGTAGGTGCTCGTTACTATTCTAATGGATTTGAGAGCTCTGTGGGACCTTTGGAGAGTTTCGGGAAACGCTTCTTTCGTTCACCTCGAGATGACTTTGGGCATGGCACTCACACTGCTTCCACAGCAGCTGGAAATATAATTGAAAACCTTGAGGTTTATGGTACCCGTGGTCTTCAAGCTCGAGGTGGTGCCATAAATGCTCGACTCTCAGTTTACAAAACTTGCTGGTTCAATAAATGTGATGGGTCAGACATTCTCAAAGCGTTTGACGATGCAATCTCTGACAAAGTCGATATAATCACCATGTCACTCGGTTCAGCATCGCCGAAATCCTTTTTCACGGATGCCTTTTCACTTGGTGCTTATCATGCTTTCCGTGAGGGGATCCTCGTCGTCACTGCTTCTGGTAATGATGGGCAAAATGGTCCTGGCACTGCTATCAATCTTTCACCTTGGGTTCTCACTGTCGCTGCTAGTTCTTTGGATCGAGAATTTGTCAGTAATATCCAACTTGGGAATGGAGATATGATCAGGGTATGAACCAATGCTCAGTAGCAGATAAAAAATTACATATCCATATTAACCATTTAACAAAACTTGCAGGGTTATGCAGCAAATTTGGTTGGACATGACGAGTTTCTACCTCTCATATGGGCAAGTGAAGCGGCTGCAACTGGATCTCCGATCAACCTGGCCAAGTACATTAATTAGTTATCTTTTTGCTCCAATTATATATCAAGTTGTTTTGTAATGTTTTTTATCATGTGCTTGCAGCCAATGCACGAGTCAGATATCATATAACCCTGAGCTTGTGAGAGGAAGAATCGTGGTGTGTATAACGATGAAAGGACAGGAAAAAATGAATTCAGATAAAATAGAGATAGTTACAGAATTGGGTGGTGCAGGAATCATAATAATTGACACATCTCTATCGGCTAATATGGTATTTATTCCATCTATCCCTTCCTGCACAATTGGCGGTGAAAACATCGATATTCTTCAGAGATACATGGACGCAAGACGAGGATGGTAGATTAATTATACCTAAATGCAAGATAAAAGCGTTTGAGAATAGTTCCTCTTGTTGGTAAAAGGTCATGTAACGATGCATGATAACTTGATTTCCACTTACAGGTTACGCACTGCAAGGATTTCAGTGGCGAGAGCAGAAATGGGCATTAAACCAGCACCGACGATCATTCCAATTTCTGGAAGAGGACCGAACATGGTGACGCCAGAAATTATTAAGGTAATTTTTTTCCTATGCAATGTTCTGCAATGTTCTGCAATATTTTCTACAATGTTTTCGACTTTGTCAGAAGAGCTGCACAGTTGATTTGCTTCGATTATTTGGATTTATATGCGCAGCCTGATCTGGCCGCTCCCGGATTGAACATCATAGCAGCTTATCCTGTACCTGCCAACAAGAGAGAAGACGAAGCATATTACTATCTAGATACAGGCACTTCAATGGCCACCCCACATGTGGCTGGTGTTGCAGCTGTTATCAAAGCTTTTAACAGAGGATGGAGTCCTGCAGCTATAAAGTCTGCTCTGATGACGACAGGTTTGTTTCAGGTTTTTTCAATTCTGTCACTATCACCAGTTATCGACAGTGTTAACCTGTTACTGAATACCAGCTTCATCGTTGGATAATACTGGACACCCAATACGAACCGGTGCCCGTGTAGCCACACCGTATGATTTTGGATCTGGAGTGTTGGATCCAGATCGTGCACTCAGTCCAGGATTGGTTTATGATTTTGGAGACGCCGAAGCCACTGTATTTATCTGTACCCTCACGACTGATCAAAATCTACTGTACAACATTTTCGGACATTACCATGCCTGTAGAGATCCACCAAAACCTGCATATCACCTCAATTATCCTTCTATTTCCATTGTTCACTTGGTCCAACGTACATCAGTTGATCGAACTCTAACTTTAGTAGAAAAGAACCCTGCAAATCCAGTCTATAAATCCGAGGTCAATTACGAGAAGAATGGCATTGTCGATGTCAGAGTGGAGCCCACCGTACTTGATTTCTCTCGTGGATATATGCAGAAATTTTCCGTGATTTTCACTCCCATGTCTTGTGGATTGGTATCAGGGGACATAACCTGGTGGAACGGTGACAAGTTTGTTAAAACACCTTTTGCCATTAATGTAGTGGAGGTGCCGCCGGCTAATTGAGCACATCCCCTGCTGCTTGCTTTTGGCCAATGTCTTACTGGCCAATTGTCCTGAATAACAAAATTTCCCTATATAATAAGAAGCAGCATGTTGTTTTGAGTTATGCGAAATGGTTCTTGAAATGGATCAAATGAAACACATCAGTGGAAGGAAATCGTGCAGAAGAGAAATGAAAACTCTGCTTGGGCAGAGGAGATGAGGAAACGCTATCTTTAATCTTTCATTAAAGATAGAATGAATTTTATCGTTTAATTATACGCCAAAACAACGATTTTGAATCTTATTCTGAAACTACTATACTATGCTTTTTAGTGCAAATTCTTTATTCAATTTGCAGTGAGGATAGTTGTGCTAAATTTTATGGCATTATTATAGTCCTAAAAGAGGAACAACAATATTATAGTTCAAGGTATCAGCTGGACAAGAGTGAACTCTGATAGCGACCTGGTTCGCGGTGCAGAGGTACTCCCGATCACTGATTGGTTCCAGGTTTTCTAGGATTGTTGCCTGGTTTTCGTTGGTTGGTGATACGGGTTAGTAGTTACGGTTTTGGGTTTTTTGAGTTTGATGGTTGTATTCCAGTTCCTGTAATGTGTTTTCTTGAATAATATCATTCGTCGTTATTCAAAAAAAAAAAAAAAGAGGAACAACAAACGTCTGTATAATAATACTGGAGGGAGTAAGAGGATGAACTTGTGAAGGACACAGGGACTGCTTGCCTGGATTAGTGATGGCAATAAGGAAAAGAAAGATAAGAGAACTGAGCGCGGGCGCAAATAAAACCAGGGCCCAAGCACACACAGAGATTACACAGACGACGTGGATTTGTAACCACGAACGGGTACGTATATACATTTTAAAAGCTCATAGAGTCTTCAGGATTAGAAAAAGCTTGCTGTCGACATAAAGATCCCTTGAATTATATGTTGGAACTGCTCCTAAAGGAGCCAAGAGCTTTAACAGCAGCGGCTCTCAAGATGTATTGGTGATAAAATGCAGCGACGGCAGCCCCGATGAAAGGTCCGACCCAGAAAATCCACTGTAAAATTTGCATTGAAAATAGTTAGAAAAATTAGATATAGAGTAATTGATGTCATAAAAGTTACTATTCAGGACACTCAGAAGAACAATTTACATACATGGTCATCCCATGCCTTGTCCCGATTGTAGATCACTGCAGCTCCAAAGCTCCTAGCAGGGTTTATGCCAGTCCCGGTGATTGGAATGGTAGCTAGGTGAACCATGAAGACGGCAAATCCAATAGGAAGTGGTGCCAAAACCTGAAATCCAAATGTAGACAGAGACCATAGTGATCAGAATTAATTTCGACTAGTTTGTCTCCAAATTCAGCAAGAACATATAAGGATCACACAGAACAGGGTGTGGCTAAATCAGAAGAAGTGTACATACCGGAACATGAGAGTCCCTTGCATTCCTCTTTGGATCAGTGGCAGCGAAAACAGTGTAGACGAGGACAAAAGTACCAATGATCTCCGCACCCAATCCTGTGCCTTTGCTGAACCCATCTTGTAATACGTTGGCACCACCGCCGTAATTGTTGTAGTAAGACTTCTGGAAAGCTTTCACGAGCCCACATCCACAAATGGCCCCCAAGCACTGAGCCACCATGTACATCACTGCTCGAACCAGAGACACCTTCCTCGCCAAGAACAGCCCAAACGTCACAGCCGGATTAATGTGTCCTCCTGTGTATGTTGAGCACTCACATCAGTATATATTTAATGTTCTGCGTACATTTTTGGTGTAGAGTACCGTACCTGAGATACCGGCAGTGCAGTAAACAAGAATGAATATCATGCCCCCAAAGGCCCAGGCAATTCCAAGAATGCCGACGCCGCCACAAGCATCACCATTCTTGGCCGCGTCAGTCTGGCTACTATACCCAATCACGGTCAAGACTGTAACATACAAAAACAAGAGTGTCGCAATAAACTCTGCAATGATAGCCCTATAAAACGACCAAAGGGTCAGTTCCTCAGGATCAATTAGTGGTGCGGGTGGAGGGTCATGGTAGTCTTTGGCACTGAAATGGCTATGTGCTCCAGCTTCAATGTCCTTAGCCATGGCACTTACTTAGACTGTTTGGTTGGAGAAATTGAAAGAAGGCCAACTATTTTTTTTTCCGAGTGCTGTGATGCAATTGCAAAGAGATGGGTTGGTATTTATGGGGTGAGCATTGGGAGATGAGTGAGTGTTAATTTAACTTAGCTTCGCCGCCCCACCTAAGCAGCTACAATTTTCTACCATTTTCCCTGACCCCACCTTGCCTTTCATGTCTTCCCTCTTCTGGCATCCTCTCTTCTCACCACTCCAGGATCGTTCGAGTAAGTTCTATGAGTCCATGCTTGACTGTGGCAGCATGGATGATACGACGGCGTTGCATATACCCCATTTGCCATGGAATTTGTAGTTGGCTCCAGCTACCGGTGGGTTCCATTGTTACTGAATACCCCAATTAACAAATTAAAATTCCAACGTATTTAGTGAGTGTTCCTGATGTTGTCATGGGTGGCCAAACCGACCAAAGCCCTATTATCATTTCTTCCATTTTCTGACCGTCCATCCAATCCAGTCCAAACTAGCTAGCCGTCATTGTTGATCCTCCCGGCCACTCGCTACAAGTCGCTGTCTGGTTCATCTCATGGTCATCACCAATCATTGTACTGTAAATAATATACATTATCGCTAGCTAGTAGAATACCACTCTGAACTAGAGAAATAAAAGCAAGAACAATATATTAGTACAGGGTACAGAAATTTGTGAATATAATTCTTCCATGTGTCACTCATCTGTTTCATCATTGAAAAACGCTTTATTGCTTAAGATCCTCTGTGTCCTTTTGATCCGCGGTGACCACATATTTGGTCGGTTGTCCTCTAGCGCAATCAGATTTATTGCTACATATTTTGTCTTGTGTAAAATATGCTGAAAAAAGTCTATTCTCACTCGCAGGAGATGCAAAAGAATTTCACCGTTGCTGTAACAAAATAGTATACCGAATAACTAATGTTCAATAATGCGTTTTCAATCATTTATTGAATCGCCGACAAAATAAATGACACGAGGATTACATTTAATAATTTAAAAACGACTTGATGATTGTGAGAGCACCACATAGCCTACCCAAAGTTTCCAGGTCCATAGATGGACGGCCAGCACATCAAATGCTGCCATGTGCAATGGTTTAAGGACGGTGTCACTTCCACGCACAATAAAATGTTAGAAATGTTAGAAATGTTAGAAATTATCATACAAATTAAACTCTTAATTTTTTAGATAATTAATAGATACTAACCAAGATTAATATTATTATCGGTAATATACATGTGTTTAATATATTATTTTTGACGACGATTATGATATTATAAATTATTATCCACGTCAGGAAAAGATTCTCAATCAAAATCTCTAATACTCTAGTCATTTTTATAGATAAAAGAAAATAAAAGTCATCTTATCTTTTTAAATTAAACTATTTGGATTCCTATATAATTCTATAAATCATCATTCGTATTACCTCGACCTTTTTTATTAGTCTGTTATTGTAAATAAATTATTTTTCTTAATCCACTAATTTACATATTATTAAACCATCACCATCGGCCACTGCAGCCCCACTTATCCCACCGGCTCAGTATTGTTTTCTCAACAAAAATTCTTCTAGTTTTAACATTATATATATATTACGATAGTCGAGAATATATTAAGAACAGAACCGGTTGATACGTATACAGGTAATAATTTCCAATATACTAAGGAAAAAAAATGATACAAACAATTTACTCTATTGTACACCTACTAATTTGACTGCAATCGAACCATGGGAATCTCTGGACAACTCCCTTGTGATCTCATTAAATTTTCCCCTGATAAGGTTGTAGGAAGTACCGGTGGAAGAAAAACTTAAAGAAGGAATTTAAAAACAGAAAATATATAGGCATGAGTTCGGATGGAATAGAATCGTGTTTTCTAAAAAAATTATGCAAGCTAACAGCGACAAATCGTCAAACACAAGAGAGATCATGAATCCTCATCACGCCTATCAGTACTCTCTTCCTTGATTGTCTCCAAACAAGGAGAATTGAAAGTCTTGCGACGGGAAATGACAGGAGACGGAGCCATTTCCATACAACAATGCGAACGTCTAATCTGCCTAGGCGTCGTGGTACTATGATTGTTTGGGTTACAAAAATCACCCTGGCGAAAAATCCGCAACATTTTACCCGAAAAAGGAAGCAGACTAGATTTTGAAGCACTACCAAAGGACGCCGTCCCTCTTCCTCCGACTACAATGGAAGAAGAGAGAAAAGATTTGGCCAGGATTTTTATGGAATAGTTGGACGGAGAGGAGAAGGAACTTGATGGAGAATGAGAAGACGTTTGGAGCTTTATATAAGGTTAGCAGAACCAAGGAGACACATGAAAAAAGATACGAAGCTTACGGTGGCCTGATCGTCCATGTGGACAGCGGGAATAGCAGAAGAAGGGAAGGTACCAATATTGGTGAAATTGCAATGTTGAGCCAAGCGTGACAGGTAGACTAGATTCGCAACCAATCACTACTATTAGGGTAAGGTGGCATACAATTTTGGATGCCCACTTGTCATCGATTGGGCTGTCAATAGAAGATATTTAACACGAGGGGGAAATGATGCCATCTGTTCTGTCGTCGATTTGGCAACCGGCCAGATTTAACACAACGAAGAAGAAAATATCTTTGAAATGAGAAGGGTCGTGCTCTCTGAAATAAATGCAGGGATTTCTAAATTTAGTTATTAATAGAAAAATATCATTTTAGATATCGTCAAACGTGGTAGGATTTGGAAACAGATGATAGAATCATGATTTAAATCCAGATATCAATAGATATTAAAAGATATAAGAATATTAAGATTTGAATAAAGTTATAAAATTCATATAAAGAACAAAAAAAGAAACACAGTTTAAGATAGATATTATGAGCATATTAGATACAATTGAATTTAGATTACCATGTTATTTCTCTAAAAATTATTATTGGAAATTACAATATTAATTCCTCTCATTTACACTAATTAATTGTGTTTGTTTTATTTATATTCGTAAGTTAAGTTGGTAAAATGTTGTTTTTGTTAATGATCAAGGACCAGAAAAGGACTCTTCTGACAAAATCTTCAGTGAAATATTAAGTTATCAGTTTCCAAATTATGTTCAAACGATGACGTGGCATATTCTTTTGGAGACAGACCTTTAATAAATTACAAGGTATAAGGCATAATTTCAAGCCGTTGTCATTTATAGAGAAAAAGAAGCTACAGATAATAATATCCAGATACACTCAATGGCCCTCCTATAGTACACCTAATTTGATAGCAACAGAACCCACAGGAATTTGTGGCCAACTCCCCGTCGCATAAAATTTCCACCTTGCATAGTAAAGGAAGAATCCGGAAGAGCAACAGTCCACCCACAAGGCCCGCAAGAAATTATTAACAGAGACGAATCATGATACACAGGAGGAGAGATCATGAATCCTCATCACCTACATCTGTGGCCTCTCCTATGATCGTCTCCAGGCCAGGAGAATTAGAAGTCTTGTGCGGGCAAATAATAGGAGACGGAGCCACTTCCGGCAAAGAATTCGAATCTCTAACCTGCCTAGGCCTTCTGGTACATAGATCACCCTGGCCAAGAACACGCAACATTTTGTCAGAAACAAGTGGCAGCCGAGATTCTGCAGCGGTATCTATCAAAGGGGGATTCCCCTCTTCCTCCGAGGATAATGGAAGAAGAGAGAAGAAAGATCTGGCAGAGTTTCTTGTATTTGTGGATCACAAAGAGAAGTAACTTGATTGGGCGAAAGAAGACGCTTGGGCCTTTAAATAGGGTTAGCAGACATGTGAAGAAAAATACTAAGTTGTGAATGACGGACGGTAGCCTTGTGGTCCACGCGGAGAGTGCCCGAAATAGCGAACGAAAATGAGCTGGGAGCCTGGAACTAATGTAATAACTAAAGGTAGTAGATTCCTGTGGTGGGATAAGGAAAACGTGTAAGAAATGTGAGGGGAGTCCTCAAAATCCACCCATCGCCAAAGAGTAATTACTATTTATTGGGTATTCCTTCGAAGCCTTACTAACAGAAGAAGGGTAGACAAGGCCTTAAATTGGAGCAGGCAACATCCACCAATTTAAGGAATATGATCCTTGCCCTGCCTTAAATGGAAAAATGATTTGTTTCTATATATCTATCTGTAGAAATTCTCAAGGCTAGGATTGTAAGATGCGCCTATCAGAATATAGAGGGCTTCTAGGTATCATTATCATATCCGACTTCATAGTGAAACACACTGAGTTGGCTTTGATGCCACGGCAGCAGTGTAAACATGAAAAACATATAACCATTGTTGGGATTAAGTAGTGAATGAGATTGATTGCGTAATTCTCAGAAAAGGGTTACACAGTCAGAATTGCCATTACCATCACGAACCTACAAATAATTCACAATCTAATAACCTATTTGCATGTATATATGTTCAGGGATGCTTACTACCTAACTGAGAGATAAGCCAAAAAAACCAACATAAAATGTGGTAAAATAGTGTAACGAAAACTGTAGGTTGAACCACAGTCAGAGATGCATGTGACCAAAGCAAACCCTTCATTGGACTGACAAGAACACAACAAACATCCCGGTATTCCCTTAATCTAATATTTTCAAACACAAAATGCTCCCGTGAAAAAGAAAGATAGCTAACTCAGGCCTGCATCCATTTTGAAGCACCAGCAATCGCTAATTGTATAAGAGCATTATCAGAAAAACAATAATTTCACATTGCACAAGGAAATGCATCATGAAACTAAAAGGGACCATCACATAATCTGCAGAAAACTAACATAATAAACGGTGTTATCTTCTCCATCAAAAAGCGCTAAGTCTCTAATTAGAAAAAAACAATAATAATACTATTAGAGACAGTAACAACAACCATTTATATGTTGAAAAATAAAGAAACACAAGCAACACATGCCTCTTGTTGTTGTTGTTCTTCTTCTTCACTCTTGAGGAATCTCAACGTCACCATCAGTGATTTCCTGCTGCAAGTCCTTGGGATCCTTCCCATCCACAGTACACCCCACGGACACGCATGTACCCAATATCTCCTTCACGGTCCCACTGAGATCCTTGGCCATGGACCTGCCCCGCATGATCTTGGCAATTTCGATCACGTCGTCCAAGGATATGTTCCCATTGTGCTTGATGTTCTTGGTCTTCTTCCTGTCGCGCTCGGGCTCCTTCAGAGCCTTAATAACCAGAGCCGCCGCAGAGGGGACAACAGTGACCTTGGCCTGACGGTTCTGAACCGTAAGTTTGACAGTGACACGTAGGCCCTTCCAGTCCTTGGCAGTCTCCTTGGCGATGTCTTCACCAATCTTCTTCGGCGAGAGACCCAAGGGACCGATCTTAGGTGCAAGAGAGGAGGCTGCGCCGACCTCGCCGCCAGTAACGCGGACGAAGACGTCCACCACCTGAGACGGATCGAACTTGGGCGGCATGACTCTTGTTGATTAACTTCCTCTTCGGAGGGTTATTGGCTTACCCGAGTGGAAGCGCAGCTGCAACAAACGTCGAAACTTGTCGATGGAGATAAGATATAGGAGACAGCTAGGGTTTTGCCTAGATGACCATTTTGTCCTGAGGGTTTCTGGTTGCTTGCCTGGCCTGGTAATTAGTGGATTTGCTTCGTCCAGTTAGTAGAATGAGAGTAACATAGCCCAAAACGGCCCAGCTCAATATGGATTGCAGATTTCATCAATATGGGTCTGGCCTGATAATCACTGAATGGGTCATGGGTTTCAGACAGACAAAACTCTCCAAGTAAACTGTTTGACCCAACCACACATTTTTTTTTCTCGAAGGTCAAAGTTAGATATCCCTCTCTCTTTGATGGTACACTAACAAAGGAAGAGCACACCAAAACTTTCTTCTTAATAAACATGAAGACAAGAGGCAGACAGAGTTGAGTTAATGGTTAAATAAGCTTTTAAATTCTGGTAGTTCTCCTCACGTCTAATGTTTCGCCTCTTTCTTTTGTAATTCTTTTCCCTGACTTTCTGCATCTTTGTCATCATCATCTTCATTATCCAATTTTGTAGTTTTGTTTACGAACGAGTAGGGTAAAGATGGACTTGGGGCAAAATGGATAAGCTTGGTATGATTATGATCGAGTTGATGTTGACACAATGCTGCTTGTGATGATCCCAGCTATCGTTTCTCTAGTTGTCGCTTTGCCATGGAACCTGCAATTGCTCGAAAAACTAAAAAGGAGTTTGGTAAGTTTATTGTCTCATCTTTGTTTATTCAGTAAAATATAGACCTAATCTTCTTCTCTTCTCCAATGCATTTTCTTCAAGCACTTTCCTACGGAAAATAAGGATCATGATCATCGAATACAACAGTAAGAAACCCCACGTAATTGAACTCATTTGTCAATGTTTAACACTTGTTCAAGAATATTCTTATGTTAGAGCCTCCAAGGGACCATGGAGGCGTGGATCCCGATCTAGATGGATAAAACAACAATAACGGAGATGCTTGTATAATTTGACCCTCTAATTTTATTGACTATTCAACGTGTGAACGGTTGGGAATCAGAAGCAATGTTACTTCAAACCCATATATAAACTATCAAACCTAGCAATTTCAAGCCTCTCACCCACCGGATAGGAAGCTTCACGCCAGCAAAGTTAAAATCTTTAATCTTAAAGAGGAGTCAATAATGATGCATAAGACAAAAAATATGTAAATAAATCATTTTCCCTCTTTAGAGATTTGGACATGTGATGATGACGACTTAACCATTTTATTTTTATAATTACCATTTAGATGATTATAATTTTAAGATTAATTAATTTTTTTGTAATATTGTATAATATATTTTATTTGATGAATCAATCGAACGTTATTATTACAACCCTAAAACTTACTATAAATCAAGCACCGTCAAAGGAGTTTTCAGTAATTTGCTTATTTAATTATAACAAAACCGAGTAAAATTGTTTTCCACTAGGCTGTCGCCTTCAAAGATTGACACGTTCACAGCAAGACAATGAACATGAGCAGTAGAAGGGAAATACCGTGTATTACGTGTCTAGATATGGACGTTGTGATATTTTCATAATGGAGTAATGGTCAGTGGAGCCCACGGATTGACCTAACAGTAGGTAGGCAAGTACTGTACTCTACTCCTGTCCATAATCACCAGCCAATAGCATCGAGCAGCTCATTTAAGGGCTCGGATTGGCCCACGTTGTCCCGACAATGGACAGTTTCGTCTCTATCCAGTTGCAGAGGCAGCAATTATGCGATGTCATGTAAGAAACTAGTTGAATACCCCATATAACGTTAATTTACTGTGTCATCACACAAGTTAAACATTTTTTATGAATAATCCCACGTGGCATTCTGCGAGATTGAAAAGGATTTTCAATTCGTTGGTATGCTACGGTGTTGGCAGGTCAATGATCAGGGATTGAACTCTTTGACAGATTTCGTGCCACGTTTTAAGGAGTTGGATATGATTGTTTCGTGGAGCAAATCCAGCCATTGAAGCGGAAATGAGAACAATTAAGCCTTAGCTTGTGCAGGTGAGGATGGTAATTCCTAAGCATATCTTATGGTTATGGTAGCCCTCTTTTTTTAATAACGGATGGTAGTAACTCATTTTCTTGCACAGAAAAGAGAGCTTATCCATTACCCTACTATAAAAGGGCAACACAGTTCGACAAACGGATAGTGATCTCCTCCTCTAGCTTTACCACCACATTCTCACTTCCAAAACTCATAACGAAAGTCTTGTTTGTTGGTCTCGGAAGCACCAAATATGGCATCAAATAATCTTTTCCGTGCAAGGGGTGACTACTTCCATCCAACCCCAGAAAGTGGCAACATAAATCCAGCCATTCTTCATGACGCTCTTTTCGAATTCGACGAGGAAGACATTTGGAATTCCAATGCAGCTTCGGCTATGGAGATCAAGAAAACGGTACCGACCCCGCGTTTGTCCAGAAAGGTTGGTAGGAAGATGGATAAGATGGACCGGAACCCGGCGACATGTGCGTCATTTCCCTTGAACATACCGGACTGGTCAAAGATATACAGGGATGGCGACTATCATCAAAGGAAGGAGACTGATGGTAATCATGATGATGATACCGACTATGAAGAGGATGATGACCAGGACGGTAGGGTTCCTCCTCATGAGTATTTAGCCAGGAGGAGAGGAGCTTCGTTTTCTGTTCATGAAGGGATAGGGAGGACTCTGAAAGGGAGGGACCTGCGCCAGGTGAGAAATGCCATATGGAAGAGAGTTGGATTCGAAGATTAGCATATGGACAATAATGGGTGTCATGAGATGCCATATTTAACCGATCGAGGATATATTAGATAAGAGGGATTTAATAGTACCTGATAGGACTTTACATAGTTCGTATGACTATGTTGATCACGCATTTTCTTTTGATCAACTGATTTCTGTATGGGATTATTCGTTTGCTTTCGCCTAAATTAATGGAATGGTTAGTACACCTCTGGTTAACTAGAACAGTTTTGAATGCAATCAGAGGATGGGTTGTATCTGTAATCGTCAGTTTAAGATTGTAAGGAAATTGCTATCTCACTGATCATTTTGGTTCTAGATAGCCGTGCTCCTCTTTTTACTCCTCCGTTTCAGATTTTTCTTTCTCTTCATACTTTGCTTTTGAGTATGCCGGCTACTTTTCTCCTTTTCTTTTTTTTATGGCGACAATTAAGGTCCTGAAGAAAACTGGAGGAGGTAAGGTCCAGAAACAGCAAGGTAGTCTGGCGATCGATTGTTGATTTGACTTGTTGGAGGGTGGTTGGGTAGAAAGGTGCAGACAAGCTAGGAGAATCCTTCAAGTAAACTCCATTCCTTAGCTTTTACAAGAAGGGCAGCATCTTCCTCAGGAATTCCCTTTTTAAATAGAGATACAAAAGTTCCTAAGGATTATCTTGACAACGCATTCACAGCTAAAATGTTTATAGGTTTTCAATGTTTTAGGATCATATTCGATAAATATTATAAATTAAAATAAAGATAATATTAAATATACCGCAAAGATAGACAAATTAATCCTATTGATTCTGGCATTGCACAGCCTGCCTTTAAAAAATTATTATCCATTCACATCATTAGCCTTCTTCTGAAAAGCTTTATAATGTATATTTATCATAAGTATTCAAGGTCAATAATTTCTGTATCTAAAGATAAGGATTAGATTCTGAGCAATATTGTATGGTAGGTACCATAATATTAAATCCTTTAAACAAGGGATTGACCATCAACTATATAAATACAGTGATTCATTAATTTATCTAACAACAGTAACAAGCTCCCCAGCTTGCTATAAATCTGTTTTTGATAACCCAACAAATTAAATGGTTTGGTTTCTCTTTTTTCTTTTTCTTTTTTATTTCCACCAATATCTTGACGTCCATCTCATGTCTCTCCCCAGGAAAGTCCTCTCAAAAGCAAACTGCATGCACGAGAATAGTAGATTTCGTGAAATGCAGAACTCTCCCACCGTCACGAGCCCCTCGCACATGAGTCTGCCCGAGTCGTCCCTACCGATATGAAAACGTTTTATGCATGTGGTCGGCTTCGCGTTATATTAATTAAATTGCCATAAAAAGTCACGTCCGAGATTAATTTTGTAGCGCAAGCAACACAAGCGGACAATTTTAAACAATGACTTTAAAGTGAAGCTTGGTGCAGGTTGTTAATTTCTTTTTCATGTAAATCAAGAGTAGCTAGCTAGGGTTTTGTTCACAGTATTGAATGAGTCTAGTCTGAGTTACAAATATTGAATGAGTCTCGACTCTCGAGTTCCCAAACCTCCCGGCCGGTATTAACAAACCAGAAAGAGAAGGGGGCGCGGCGCATGCTTTCATCTACCTTATTACCCATTATACATGAGGCTCATTGTGTCTAGTTTAATTGCGTGAGGATTATTACTAACCAGCTTCGAGCCTTGAGCCAGGACAAAAGGGTCACGTTCTTAATCTTCAAAGTCATCAAAGCAGTCAGAGTTGGTGGTATCTGCTAAAGAAAAGGGAAAGTTATCGCAAGTAACATGTGTGATAATTAATTTTTAACCAAAAAAAAAAAAAAAAAGAGCAAAATATGAGGTTGTAATAAATTGAACACGTCAATCGTCATAATGCCGTAGCAATTGCCTCGTGAAAAATGATATTTGACAAAAACTTAAATGACTTTGGACTACTAATGCCGAGTGGAAAATGAGGTTCGACAAACGACAAAAGACTTCAATGCTCAATTCTCTCGCTGAGGCTGTCGGAAAATTCTCCATGACTTACACACCAGTCTGTGGTCCAAAATCGACCCGAACCTTAAGCCCGATTAACTGTTGTACTTTTGCACAGTGTATGTAATATGGGCTTAGATATTTATATCCTTCTCTTGTTTCCCAAATTCTTTCGACGCTCTAAGTTTTAAATTCCAAGCCCAATCCAAACTCCAGATATTTATACTAAAATCAATAAATAATAAAATTTATTTTGATTTATAATGAATTATAAAATTATCATGATTATATTTGAAATTAGAAATGAATTAAATAAAAAAAATATTTTTTTAATAATGATAAAAATAAAATCTTGTTCTTTCATAAAACCTATTCCAATTCCCAAAATTAACTTGACGGGGGAAAGAAAATAGCAATGTGGCAATTAGTCAGTTGACGAACGGAATCCATACCATAACGGGAGAAACTGAATGAGATTAGAGTCTGGCCACTAAAGCCCCCTGTTTCTCTCGGCTCTTTTAAGTTTTAACTTCTTGCTTTAGACTCGCTGCATCTCTCTTTCTCTCAATGACTTCCGCCTCGTCAACTACATGTGTCATCAGCTTCGCTTTTTCGAATATATGAACCCATTGCCATTCCTTTCACGTATGATTTTGCCTTCTATGCATTCTTAATCATCCCCTTCTCTCGCTGTTTGCTTTTTTACTTCGTGCATGGCTTGCATGAGGGTGGGCTCTAAATCTGATGGCTTTCATCGCGAAGGCCAAACCTGGTAAGCCTACGCATTCTAAGTGATTAGGTTTTTTCATTGTTTTTTGGTTTGTGTAACTTAATAGGGTGGTGTTGAATCTGACATATAAGGTGATGATATGGATAGATCATGGCTGTTTTGATTAGATTTTGCTTGCATTATAAGTTTTTCTAAACAGAATTGCTTTGTGACAAGCCTTGACTCTTGCTATGGTTCTTGAAGAGTGTTGATTTACCAGTTTTGTCTGTTTTTCGCAGGATTTGCACCACGGGGCTTCCAAGTGACATTACCATTGAAATAGGGGAGATGGCTTTCAACCTCCATAAGGTGCAAGAAGATAATGCCTTTCAGGGTTTTCTTTCTTCTTCTTCTTTTTTTTTCAATCAATTCAGCTTATGTCCTTTTATATATGGTCTTTTAAAAGGATTAAAATTTCCATCCTCTGCCAATTCCATTCCATTCCCTAGATTGTGAAGAAATTCTTTGATTTGGCATCTGCTGCAGTTTCCGTTGCTTTCACGAAGTGGGCTACTGGAGAAGCTTATAGAAGAGCTTCCTGGTGAGGATGCATCAGTAGGCGTTTTGAAACTCAGCGATGTACCTGGTGGTGCTAAACCATTTGAGCTAATTGCCAAATTCTGCTACGGTGTCAAAATAGACCTTACAACTCTGAACGTTGTCAGCCTTAGATGTGCGGCAGAGTACCTCCGGATGACCGAAGATTACGGTGAAAAAAACCTCATTGCCCAGACAGAGGCTTTCCTTGATGAAGTTTTCAGCAGTTGGACAGACACTGTAAAAGCTCTTGAAACATGTGAAGAAGTTCTGCCTTATGCAGAAGACGTGCACATTGTCTCAAGGTGCATCGATTCTTTGGCAATGAAAGCTTGTGCAGACCCAAACATATTCAATTTGCCTACTTCCGGACAGACGAACGCCGAGAGCCAGGAAGGTGTAGTCTGGAATGGGATATCCACTGAAACTAAACCTCATCTGAAGGGAGATGATTGGTGGTTTGAAGATGTTTCGTTCCTTAACTTGCATTTGTACAGAAGACTGATTTTAGGTGTTGAATCAAGAGGTATGAAGCCTGAGACGATTGCAGCAGCACTTGTTTACTATGCTGAGAGGTATCTACCATTGATGGGTGCACACTCAAGTTTTAATGACACTAATCCTATCAACGCTGGGACAACTGTTTCCGCCCTTTCTGAGTCAGATCAAAGGATTCTTCTTGAAGAGATTGTGGCCTTGTTACCTCACAAGAAAGGAGTCACATCTCCTAAGTTCCTGCTTAGATTGCTTCGCACTGCCATGGTTTTACATGCGAGTCCATCATCCAGAGAGAATTTGGAGAAACGAGCGGGAGCTCAGCTAGAGCAAGCTGTACTTGTAGATCTTCTCATACCAAACATGGGATATTCAGTGGAGACCCTATATGACATAGATTGTGCCCAAAGAATCCTTGATCACTTCGTATCAGCATACAAAGACCCAACTTTATCAGCTTCCCCTAGCATAGCTGAAGAGAGCCAGTTTTTGGAAAGATCAGACACGCTAACACCAATAACAATGGTGGCCGGTTTGGTGGATGGATATCTTGCTGAAGTGGCTCCAGATGTCAATTTGAAGCTCCCAAAGTTTGAAGCACTGGCAGCCACCATCCCCGATTATGCCAGGCCAATCGACGATGGACTTTATCATGCTATTGATGTATACTTGAAGGTAATCCACAACTCTAAATTGCTCATCTCCTCTCGAAACTTTAGCTGCTGTAACTCAAGGATAAGGTACTTCAATCTCTTGCATTATTCTCATTTGAAAAGTTATACTACTTGGTTAGAAGAGGAATCCTTATACGAAACAATCTAAGGGATGCATGCTTTTCATTCCAATTACTAGGCATAACTGACCTTATAATATTCATTTATGGACTGCAGGCACATCCTTGGCTTATAGATACTGAGAGAGAGCAACTTTGCAGACTTATGAACTGTCAGAAGCTCTCTCTAGAAGCAAGCACCCACGCAGCGCAGAACGAGAGGCTACCTCTCCGAGTAATTGTTCAAGTCCTTTTCTTCGAACAGCTTCGGCTCCGTACATCAGTATCCGGCTGGTTTTACGTCTCCGAGAATCTTGAGAACTCCCAAAATCCTGGCCCCAACCTGGGTCTACCCAAGCCTGACGGTTCCCATCGTACGGACACCGAAAAAGGACGAGCTTTGGCCGATGATGACATGAAAGAGCGTGTTTCTGAGCTTGAAAAAGAGTGTTTAACCATGAAAGAGGAGCTTCAAAAGATTGTAAAAGCGAAAAGAAGCTGGAAGATTTTTTCCAAAAGATTTGGTTTCAGGCAAAAATTGCAGCCATGCAAGTCAAAACAGTCATGCGACTTAAAGGAACCAACATCCGCCCCAGATGGACAGAAGCACGAGGAAGACGACACGCCTCGATAGAACTTCGGATTCGGCCCAAGTGAATTGCTGTATTACTACTCTGTTGTTGTTTATATATTGAAATATCATACTTGCAGATGAGAATCTGAATCTTCCAACGGAGCTATCAAATTTCCATTTTATATTAGAAGTTACTTTGATGATCTAGCAATAACAACCCGATTTTCTTCAGAATTATGAGCTACACAGATTCAGCCGTACCGAAATCACAAAGATCTCTTTGAGTTGTCGACAGATTATATTTGTTACATGTGTTATGAGGACCATATGGGCCAATATTATGAGGAAGAGTTGTGTTTTAGTCCTATACAGACAGTGATGAGTAAGAAAAGAAAAAGACAAATGGGCCACTCTTGTCTCTACATATCAAGTAGGCTTTGTTCTGATTAAAACCCAAGTCTCACGTGCACTTTTTGTCTGTAACTGAAACGCCCAAGAGAGGATTTTAGCAACTCATACAAATAAAAATTCATGAGCAATATGTATTTAATTTTAAAAAATTCCACTCAATATGAGGAATAAATGTATGAATACTATATAATAGACTCAACTCATTATCATCCCTACTTTATTACAATCAATTACTGTCCCCTTTCATAAGATTTGACATTTTTGGATTGCCTAAGCATCATTCAACCACAATTTACACTTTATTATTATAACATATGGTTTTTTCATATGAATTATAGCATATAGTAACCTAAAAAAAGCACCCCTAAATTCACTAATGAAATATAAATAGTTAATTAGTAAATTATGATTATATATAAGACATTTCCAATGCTCATTGCATTATATTTTATCATATAGTTTTCATGAAAGCTACATCAGCAGCAGAGTCCAACATGTGGCCCCTTGGTGCACGTCAATGTATCTCGTTAGTTGTACAAGTTCAATCGATCCCTACACCTTTTTGTCACAGATCAAATTGGTCACCAATGCCTCTGTTTTCCTCTTTCCGTTAAACAACAGCCCACCAGGGCCCGCCTTCCGTTAATGGTCGTTGGTTGAGTTAGACTCAAGCCTGCCTTGTTGCATCCATGCTCGTCATCTCCACTACACAGTGCTTAACAGCAAACTTCAATCAACATCTGGACAGAAGAATCTTGAACCTGCTAGAATCCTAGACAGACCCAAGTTTGCTTTTGCTTCTTTGATAGGCTGGAAAATCTTACCACTCCAAAACAAGTTTATTGCACATACCAATCACCTTTAAATCTCTTTCTCTACTTTGTTTATAGAAGAAAATCTTAGTTACGCGACATGACTATTTCTTTTCTTTTAAATTTCGATCGTTATCGTCATTTATTGAGGATAGTTATTTATTAAGATGAATATTCTACTAATAAAATACTAAGATATTAATAGAATATTTTCTGTTGAGAGGATGTCCCTGTGATAGGTGTCGATCGAAACTGGGAGTGCAGTGCCTGAGAAGAAAAGAAAGAAATGAGGCGACTACAAAGCTGAGAGAAATTGGAAATCAGGAATGGTTAATGCAAGTTAGTGAACATTTTGAGAAGGGAATGTTCATAAGCCTTCCAATACTTACAACTGAACAGGAAATCTAACTTTCGCCAAAATATATATTGAAAAGCTCGAAACATGTTGATGTTAATTGCAGCAATTTACAAAATGAATTTCCCCGTAAAGGAAAATCTTCGGATCGTCCAAAATTAGCTCCTTCAGCTTCCAATTTCATCTACTTCTTCCTTGGAGCAGCCACATCCAAATCACCTAGAGATGT
Source organism: Passiflora organensis (assembly GCA_019739055.1). Classification (NCBI taxonomy): domain Eukaryota; kingdom Viridiplantae; phylum Streptophyta; class Magnoliopsida; order Malpighiales; family Passifloraceae; genus Passiflora; species Passiflora organensis. The sequence goes on from JAEPBF010000009.1 coordinate 10,310,316, forward strand.
CGTAGCTCTGAGAGTAGCCAAGTTGCTCAATTTCCCAGCTCAACTTCGGAGCAACTCTGTCATGGCAGGGGACGTACTCCTACGATGATTTGCAAGGAAACATGAGAAACTCAATTTCAGTATCATCATCACTTGCATCCTCACTCCATAATGTGGAGGAATATATTAAAACAGAATTTTAACAGGCTAACGATGCACCGCAGGTTAGTGAGATAGTCTGTGTTTTCTAGAAATAAGATCAATTCAATATCTTCAAGCATTTGAATATGAATGTCATTTCTGGTTCGATTAGCTACCTATGAAGCCATTGTCATCCGTTAATTACCTCCAATTTCTTCATCAAATCTTTGGCTGTTGGTGCAGAAACAATGATGGTTCGTGCACCGGGATCTACGAATCCTTCTTCTACAGCTTTGTCAATAAAGGAGAGCAGAGAGTTGTAGTATCCATCAACGTTCAGCAACCCAACCTGCAGGATGTTGAAGTATTGCATGAAGCACTCCTCCAAATGGGTAAGGTAATGAAAAAGCAGTATTCATCAACATATGATGCCAGGAAGGCTAATGTGAGGATTACCGGTTTGTCATGAATTCCCAATTGAGCCCAGGCTATCACTTCAAGCAATTCTTCCAGTGTCCCATAACCTCCTACATAAATAATGTATAAATGGTCGGTTGCTTATAGAATCAACGATTCTTTGGTTCAATCTAGACGACAGATTAGCAAACAAAGCATATATGCCATTTGAAATAGTAGAATCAAGTCTGCATTTCGAGTACATCATTAAGGAGCTGCTGCACGCGGCAATTGCCAGTCACTAGTCAGGAAGTGATCCACAAAAAGGATCATACCAGAAAAGTAGCTCCGACAACAGAGTACAGAGTTGATCAATTATTTAATACTGGTAAAAGGAGTTCCTCAGAAAAATTGGTTCGTCAGACCTCATTAGGTTTCCAGTCATGAATTGTCAAGGATCGCGCAGCAAGTTCTATGATTCAATGATTTTCACCTTAATGTCCTCCATTCTTGATGCAGTTGACATTGAATGTTTTGTACTGTTTTTCCTTCAAGGGTAAGAGAGTTGCTCAAGAATGAAAAGGGTGATTCATTAAGAGAGGCATTATCTTCGGTCAGCCTAGGCAGGATCATAATATCTCCCCGGTGGAAATCTTGATTCTATACCGCAGTTACGGGGATTCCACTAGATGATAGGTACGCATGAAGACAAAATGACTACTTTGTCCACACATGTCCTCATCGTCTAAGCTTACATTCATGATAATTATAGTGGCTTGCGAAAGGAATGGCCATCATTGCCTGTTTGATGCAGGTGCTAGTTGGCAAAAAAACATGTGGTAAGAGTGTCTTGCTTGAAGTGTACGGTGGTACAGTGGCGTTACAGGCTATATAGGCTGCAGCAATGTCATTAGAGGAGAAGTGCATATTAGCCACAGAGGCTGACTTCCTTGGCAGCCCTAATTTTCAGTGTAAGATGTTGATGGGTCAAAAACCAGGGGCTTTGAGGAGTTAATATGTTTCAACAGGAAAAAAGGAAAACCTGTTGTTCTGTAATGATAGGTCTTGGGGTTTGTGACTGGAGGTTCCAAACTTCACAGTACCTGTTGTTTTCACAACGTTATCCTATACCGCTTTTAGCATTGGAATACAAAATAAGGAAAGCCTAAAATAGTTAAATATCACGATACTTGGACAACATAATATCATCAAATTTCCAGCCCTTTCTCATGCGGTAAAGCTCCATTTTAGCTAAAGTTGAAAGAGAAATATACCCTCTGTCTCTCCCAAGCAAAGGATGGAAGTTAAAGCTAGAAATAAGGAAACAAGATAATGTAATAGAGAAAGAAAATCAAAATTTTCCTAATGTAATAATCAGCATTTGCTATATCAGATACCTGAAGAATGAAACACAACTGTGCAGGGTTTACCCTAACCTGGCAAGGCAATAAAAGCATCTGAATGCCTAGACATCTCAGCCTTTCTTTGATGCATATCTGCAACAGCCTTCACTTCCCCCACTGTTTCACCAGTTAACTGCAAGAGGGTATCACAGAGACGGGAAGGAGAAAAAAGGAATAAGATTGAAAATCTATAAAGAGGGATAAGGCATGCAGCTTTATGCAGTGAAGCAATGATGAGTGTTGCAGGAATGGTGGACTTGAATGAAGAATTCAATTCCACAACGCCCTGGCCAGTCCTTTTGTAACTTAAAAGAAAAAATAAATCTAAAGTTTTCCAAATTAAAGGTAAGGAATAGCTTGATATATGCTTTAGAAATTAAAAAAAAAATAACTACGGACGCCCAAAGGTACTACGTGCCAACTGGGCAACTACAAAGAAAGATTTATGGATAGGGCTATCAACAACTATTCCTCGGAGGGCCAGAAAATGTCCAAAAAATAGCGTAGGTAAAAAGGAAAAAACAGCGACAAAATAAGAATAAGAAGAAAAAAAAAGGAAAATTGCTAGGAACAACAGGTCCAAGATAATAGTTTGAAAAGGGACAAAAGTATAGGCAAAAGGATTATTGAAAGAAACCATTGATTTTGAAGAGAGACATGAAAGAAGGAAAAAGTAATGAATAAGAAGATGAGGTTAAAAGAAAAAAAAAAGGAGTGCCAAATTATATGCCCGTTAAAAATAGATCAGCAGGTTTCAACTTTTACTACTAAATAGAATAATAAGAAAAGTTTTGAGACTTTTTCTGCCTGTAGCAGACATACCTCTCGAGGCATGAGCGTCTTGGGAATGACACTGCGGAGAGAAAATAATATGACAAAAATCAGAGAAGAAAAGCAACCCATCGCCTGTTCTGTTTTCTAAATTCATCTTTAATGTAAATATAACACAGGATTGAAGACAAACTTGGACAGAAACTGAATTACCCAATGACATGGCGACCACCATCATGAACAGCTTGTGAAACCAAACCCATCAAGCCTATGCTGCCCCCTCCATAGACTAGATCAATGTTCCTTGAGACCTGCAAAAGAGCATAATGATATGAACTCATGGAAGCTACATGCGCCTATTCAGGTGAAGAATAAAAGGGTTTTTATGCGGTTGCAGACTTAATTATGTGCATGTGATAGTCCTCTTTGACACACAGCGAAATTATGTTCGTTTGCAATCAACCCAAAAAGAACAGTCTTCTTTGAAGTGAGTGATTGAGGAAGCAAGAAGTTGCACTCATTTGCACATAGAAAAGAAGGAAGCTTCAATCTTTGAAGAACCCAAGTTGCAACAAAAGTTAAACATAGATAAACTTGTACAGTGCGTTGAATAGCACTCAACGAATATCCGACAGCCATGCTTGCAGCTGCACAAGAAAAGAATATACAGAGACGTACTAAAAAGTTTGTTGCCGAAAGCCTTTTAATGCTATAAATTCCAGACACCAAAACAGAAGGAAAAGCAGAGGAGTTAATAGAATAGAGAGGGTGATAAGTACCAATTCCTTGCCAAGCTCAATAGCAGCCTCTTGATAGCTACTCTTCTTGCCTTGACTACTGCCACAAAACACACAGATCCTCCCAAACCTTGATAAGGACGGGCTCATCTCCGTACCCTCCACCTCCATTACCCTATACTTCTCTTCGTTTCACTCCCTACTACTCTATCTCTCTGCTTCTATTTTGTTTTGCTTACTACAGGTTCGCAGTGACTCTCCTTATTGCAAAAAAAAAATGCAAGAACCTCTCACCCTTCTCTCGTACTTTGTCTCTACTTACCCAATCGAACGTGCCAAGGAAAGTACGAAGTATCAACTTGACCCTTTTGTTTTGCTTGGCTACTACTCATTTCCAATGGCCTCTCTTGCTGGGTATATATTAGCCTCAACACACGTGAGTGTCCCTTGATATCCCTCACTTGTTCCACACACTCGCACACATACAGCTAGTATTGGCACGCGTGGACCACTAATTTTCTGGCTTTGTTTTCTTGTTTTTTTCTTTCCTTTCACCAAAGTCACACATGGGAAATTCACCTCTCCCAATTGGGTACTGCTACTTGGATCCCAGAATATTGCATTTCTTCATGCCTGAAATGGAAATACAGTTTCCCTTCCCTCTTTTTCTCTGATGTGTTGTATTCCCATCATCCATATAATTAAAAGCATTAGGTCAAGACATAGTTGATGTGATTCCATTGATGCTCCTGCATCATGAGTTCTGCCACCTCTAAACATTTCTGCGGACAGTATTTGTTGGACTTCAAAATTATTTTCCAAGAATAACCAGGGTATATAAAATTTATTCATTTTTTAGTCAAATATCAAGATTTCTATTGACTTTGAGTATCAAATAATTTAAAATTTTCAGATTGTCTAGACTTAATTAATGCTTACGATATGCGAATAATGATATATTTTTTATTACTATTTGAACTTCTATTATTAAAATAGATAGGGTGATAAACCGAGAACGCAACTCATGCTGTCAAATTGTCTTATTGAATCAGATACTTCTTGCAAAGGAACAAAAGAATAATTATTTTTACCATACACAAACACATAACATGGACTATTACTTTTACACAAGAATGATGCATAAACATACATATATATCCGAGCAAATTGGGTACAACTCAGAAAAAACAGAAGAAAAAAAGGCAGAGATGATGGTGTAGAGCTAGCCATTGTGCATTGATGATCGGAATAAGAACACATAAGTGGGTTATGGCCTATCATCTTGTACCCTCATCTACCCGCCGTCGCTCGACACAGTTGCTGTGTGCATAGGAAACATTTCATTCTTATTTCACAAGCTTCCCGCCCTTCCCCATATCCCTACCCTCAACTCCTTGCCTCTACAAGCATGCTATCACTGATTGCGCCCTGCCCATCTTCCTCCTATCACAGCTCACTCTCCAAAAACCCACATCTTCATACCAATTTTTTAGCCCTCCTTTCATTAACCCACTATCCTATTTCTTGCAATTTTTAAATAACCTTTCCTGACGAAGTCACTGCCAGGATTGCTGGAACTGAGCTTTTGGTATTAAAATAATGGGTAATGTATTACTTGGCAACTCCAATCCCCAAAATTGGTCTTTTCTGGCTCATCGTCTTGCTTCAAACACTTTTTTTTTAATAAACCAATTCTGTGAGCTCTTTCCCACTCCCTACATTATAGAGATTATAAACTCATGATTACTGTTCTTAATAGGGTATCGAGCGTCTTATTTATTAACTAATTGTGCAACTCCTGCATGCTTGCATGCGCATTTGACCCATATTTTTGTGGGTTTGTGTGTGTCGCTCGTGTGTAGGCAAATACTGGTGAGTGACTAACCTCGTGCTTGTTTTCATGTTTTTTTTTTTATTATTATACTCTTACCCATATATATTAACCAAACCAAACAAAATAAAAAATAAATTGAAATTAACACATCCAAGACTATAATACATTGTAATTTAATCACTATTCGAATCCAAATTCGTAATTGTCAAAAGAAAATTTTGGTGAATAATTTTATGCTATAGAGATGGAAGAATTAATTAATTTCATAGTCTATATTCTCAATTAATTAATTTCATGCGGTGGAGGAGCTCACTTTGTTGGGCAAAAACCTGAAGGTATCCAACCTATGATTTACTGTCCTTGGATTCCCGATGCATGGATTTTATGTCCTAGCTGTATAGCCCCATAACTAGACAGATTATTAATTTTGGGTTCCAGTTTTGACGGTGGGTATATATTTTATGTGTTAGAATACCTTCTCACTTCCCAGAATATGCTATCGCATATCACATTATTATTGCTGTACTGAGGCAGATCGTGATGCTGCACATTATTTTTACCCATTCATCCTGTTTTGAAGTTAAATTTTATTTTTTAAAATATATGTAGAGCCTTTCTATATATAATTACAGTATTTAGTATTTATTTCTTTTAAATTTCAAATTCTAATTAATAGGAATTCAACAGATATATCAGAAATTTTGTTTGAAAAAACTGTTTGATACTACATAAAAAAAATTAAAATTGATAGGCTACAATGACAATAGCATGACGTCAACTTATGTCGTATATAAAGATGTATCATCTGCTGCCAACCAACTTTAGCATCTCTCTTGTTAATTAATTATTCTAATAATTACCTTTAATTAATTAATTAATACTAACTCCTCGTTCTTGTAGGTTTTCAAGTAAAATGATTGCTTGGAATGCATAGGTGCATCCATGATTAATTAAACGGCATCGGCATCAGTATTTATAAATGTTTGTTTTTTTACGGTTTCTTGCCATCATCCTTGATCGTTATCTGAAAAGCACAAAACAAGAAGTGTCTGGGGGGTAGATTAGATATGTCTGGGCACCACAGACAGGTCCACAATCTTACCGTCCCACGCACAACTACCATAGACAAGTAGACTACCACATAGGTTCTGATGATGTACAAGTGGTGCACACAATCAGGCGCACTCATGTCTGGGCAAAAAGCCTGTGCGTCGCATTCGTGTTTTTTGCTACTCTTGTACCGTTTGGCCCCTAGTGATATAATTGGCCTCGCCTCATCGCTCCAACTCCCCTGATGACACCTTGCCTCCGGGCCAGCTGATATCTTAGCTCAGTGCCTATGTGAAAAGTTCCATGCAGTTTGGTTGGTGTTCTGTTCTCCCTTTGCCCCTTCGCTTTCCAGCATGAAATGACGTGCCTCACGATACTCGATTGTGCTTCTGGTAAAGGTGGTACAACTCAAAGAGGCCCTTTAGGCTTTTAGCCCTTTTTCTTCTTTATCCTTTGACATATATATCCAGGACATGCAAAGTGCTCTTCCTGTGTTCATCGATCGCTTCTTGTTTTATTCTTCTTCAATCGTATCTTGTTGAATTTTAATATTTTAAAGAATTGAACAGTTTTTTTAAGAAATAAAATATGACAAAGCATATAAAATAACGACAAATAGTAATTGTAGGCAAAACAACAAGCCATCAGCATCATAATAAATGAATATTTGATTATGTAATTTTTTTTTAAAAAAGAATAGATAGAAAAATCTTCCAAAAGAGTGTCAGACAACTATGTCACAGCCTGAAATCACTCACCATTGCATTGCTGTGCTGACTGCCATGTAGCATCATGACCCTTTAATGTAAGATTGCGTATTAAAATTCATTAAGAGAGGATTGGGTATATGAATCAGGAAGTACAAATAATATTTAAAACCAGATACAGAAGCATGAATGATAAATGTGATGTTGTTATGCTCACAAGACATATCCACAGAATAATAAAGCTCGACTTAGGTTAAGTGGTTGAATTTCTGCTAGCTCAAGAGAATGGGTATATTTGAATTTAAAGAAGCTTGATCAAAGAGGGTTCCTAAAATTTTCTTCTTTAGTGATTCTTTCTAAAATTACGCATCTCATTGCGCGAGCCGTAGTAGTCATGATCCAGTTTGGGTATAATGCCCATTTTCAACTAGCTCGCTTACAATTAGTCCTATTGATTAAAGAAACCCTTTGCCATTGTCTTTCCGTGACCCAAACACGAGATCTTAAGATTTTGTTGTTTCCGTAAACATATTCCTGACCTCAAGGGTTTTGTTTTCTACACGAAACACGTCTTACCGACCATTCACCCATTTGACAGAAGTAGTGAAGACTTGTATGATCATGACCCACCTCGTCTTTGCATTTGACAAAAAATGATTGAAAAGTAATGCTGCTTCGTGTGGCAGGTGACCGTCGTCAATTCAATCATGGATACCCATTCACTCTTTACCCAACTTTGAAATCAATGAACAGAAGCATCTCACACTCTATGTAAAGTAAGATAATTAATACAACAATGTTAACCAGGTTCCAGTAGTCCTGTCTAAGTTTTGTAAAACAGGTGAAGTTGAATTAATTTGCATGAATCTACATTGATGATAATAATACATATGGGTGTGGAGAAAATTGAGTAGAATTTTATTGGTTAAAATCAATCATATATAAGATTTTCAATCTTTTCCAAAAGAGAAATATTTCTCATCTCTTTTGAATATAATTCCAATGGGTGAAATATATCAAATCAACCTAAAATCAAATATCACTCCCACTAATTCCTTCAAATCAAACAAAACATAAGATTGCATCTGATTTGTGAAATTATTGAGACTATAAATAGATTTTGGAAATAGACTAGGTTACGATCTACATGAGAGGCAGATGCCTAATGTTTGGGAATAAAGGGAAAGGGAGTATTTGGGACATGTGCAGTTTATATGATTTCATTAAAACGAGACTGTCTCCTTATTTTGAGACACATTCATCATCCTGGGGACTATTTCACACCATCCATTGTTCCTCCAAAAAGGAATCTTGAAATAAGTTCCCCTGATATTCACCTTAATTTTTCTCGTATCAGATTTATCTATCATTGTTTTTAGTTTTATTTCATGGTCTTAACATTCTTGAACGCATCTAATTGTTTTATTTCATGATGATCATAGGACGTTGGTTAGCGAATTACAAGTACAAATGGATACAAACCAATGACGACTCTTCTTCTTGTTTTAAATAATCTGGATTCGAAACTAAATAATATATTTTAAAGGAGCAGACCGGACCAAATTGTTGACTAAACTGCATCTGCATCATTGTCATATCGCATTTCGCTCTGCACTGAGTTGAAGTTGAAGTTGAAGTTGAAGTTGAAGTTGAAGTTGAAGCTCTGAAGCTATTGTGACATAAACTGGCCAACCTTTTGTGATTTTGGCTGCTTGCCATCGTACCTCACATGGTGGCAAGAACGACTTGTTGGATGAGCATTGGTGGAATGGATCGTAGTGGGTTCCGTGTTGCTTGCTTTGCAAGATGTAGTATAAAATTGCTTAGACATTGCCTGTCGCTAAATGCAGAGAGTCTAATCATCAGAAAGCATCATCCTTTTTTTTGCCTAAACAAGGGCACAGGCTGTGGTCCATGGCCGTCTTCACTTGACCACTACTTATTTCTTCTTTTCTGCTAACGATGCACCACTCATGATGATAGTTTACTGAGCCCCAAGGCATTAATTGCTTATAGCTTAGTAAAAAGGAATTGCTCTTTATTAGATAGAATTTGGGTCAAATAAAAAAAAATAGTCTTCTTCATTCAGCCTTTTTGCAGAGTTGGTCAAGTCTATCATGGAAAATAGTTCTGGGAACTTCGGATTCTATACCAACCACCCATTTACAAAGCATTTCATGCTACCCACTCAATTGCATTATCCAATGGTCTAGCTTTCCACACTAAGTATCTCTTAAACATCAGTTAGAATTCTGAGTCTTGGAGATGGGAATGTAACTAAATATTCATCAAAATCCGGATCGGATACAGATTAGTCTCTCATAATTCTATTTCAGAAACAAATACGTAAAACCATGACTTACGGGAAGCGAAGTGTGTCGAAAATTAGATACAAAATCTTCCACTTACAGTAGCAAGTGTGGAGGACTCAGTTAAGCTGCCACCTGTGAAGATGTGCCAATATAATGAGTGTTGACTAATTGAAGGATTTTTCACCGAAAGGCATAGCTGAACTGGGAGAAAACCTGCAGTGGGACCATAACTGTCAACTCTAGCAGCTGATAGATTAGCACTACAAAATCAAAACAGTAGGGAAAATCAAAAGCTTTCAAGTGCAGAGAAATATGTTGCTGTCAGCTGACTAGGTTTTTGGGTCCAAGATAGCTTTCTACCATCACTAATTGTGTCCAAACTTTTTGGGTTTTCTGTGTTCCATTCCCTCATTAGTTTTCTACCAATCTCTGCCTAATGTCCCCCAAGACAGCTTCTCAAAAACTTACTCAGCCCGGAACCCAAGAGCAGAATGCATCAAAAGAGAGCATTTAAATCATATCCCGCGTTGTCCCTCCTCTCTGAATTTGAAATTTCCTTCATTCACAATCTTTAGGCTTCCTTTCCTTGGGTTACTAACATTATGACATTCTCGGTATATAAGAGGTTCTCAACCCACATGCGTAATCTGAAGCATGCATGAAAATGGAACAGTAATCACCAGAAACTTGTAGATTTATGCTGATGTAAAACCATCATTTTGCAAAATGATGTAAAACTTGTAGATTTATCTGACTCAAGGAAAAGTAACCTTGGTTGAGGCTACTCCAAAATTTAAATCCGACGGATGGAAAGATGTAGTCAAGACAAAGAGAGTATCTTGTACAGATCATTCCAAAGGAGAAAAATGAATTCTTAAATATGCAATTACTGCTAATCTAATACTACAATAGAAAAGGTCTAACTTTGTGAAGCACATCTCGAATATAAAAAGTCACTTCTCTTCTGCTTCAAGTCAAATATTATGGACTTCAGAAGCTCGTTTTAGCATCATTGAGCTCACCAATTTTTGTCTTCAGCTTTACTCATCTACTTATTTAAGGCCTGACACCATTAACAAAACATTTCCCAGCAGCTGAGCATGCAAGAACATGAACTTGACCTCGAATCATAGTTTCTTCAACTTTCTTAAGAACATCAAGTGCTACAGAAAGGACAAGAGCTTTTTACATTATACCTCCCACATGGATACGTTTATCTGAGAGCCGCATCCTAGTGATGGTGTCACAGTTTATGTTTTATGTGTCTCGTACTATGTCATGATTTGGATTGAATAGGCCGAGAATGGTGCAGGCTTGATCTTGGCAAGCCCAACCACAGGTCACCTGAATGTGAGTGGATTTGTATTTTCACCTGAAGTGGGAAAATGTCGGTTAATTTGGACTTTAGTTGGACAGCCCAAACACGCTCTCTCTTGTTGGCACTGGCTCTACATTAAATTGCTTTCCTAGTAATTGAAGGCATTTCTCTGGGGTTAGAAGTAGAACTTCATCCTTTTTGTCCAGCAGGCCTCTGTTTTTATTACTTAATAATGGATGGTAAGGCTGCGTAATCAAATAATCAAGAAGCAACGCTCTTGATTTCTGTAAATGTACAAGCATACAAGGAGTATATGGTGCTTTATCCCAGGAATTTTGCCAAGTAATGTCTTTATCTTTCAATTTTCAACTGTAAAATCAGGCTCTTCAGGCTTTCATCGCCGAGTGCTAGCCGCCAATTGGTCTGTATAGATTGTGAAGTTTGCGGCCGCCTGAGGCAAGGACGGAGAAGTTTCCGATACTGTCAGTCCACATCCACGCGGCATTCTCTCAAACTCTTCTGCTGCCTTCCTTTTTTTGTATCGATGCCATGCTGCTTGTATAGAGCAAGCAGCCCATGTCCTCCATTGGTGAGAATGAAGCCTAAATACATACTTCAATGGTCTATTGATCCGCCTGCGGAATTGACATGCTACACACTTCAAGTCTTCAGCTAGAAATGCGAATGCTTCAACTTTGGTGATTGCAATGACTGTACGCGTAGATGAAGGAAGGATGATATTTGGACGAGGGTCCAACGCCCAGGTCAACAATTCCTCCCCGCAAAAGTCACCAGGGCCAATGAGAGACGAGTTGAAGAAGTCAGTGCGCCCACCACCAGTGGTGTATGAGTCTAGGCGGCCACGGACTACGAAAAGCATCTCAGGGACAGGACAACCCTCCCGCTCCAGGCAATTTCCTCTGTCATATAGGCAAGGTTTCAGCTTTTCACATATTGCATCCAGCATATGCACGTCCATCATATTAAAGAGTGGTACCTGTTAGGCAGTCCGATATTGCGAAAGGTTCAGGGACTAGACTATTCGTGAGTGTTGGACTTATTCTCATCATACATAATCCTACTTATATCTGATCAGATTACAATAGATACTTTTAATGAGGGTTCATATACTGTAAAAAATTCAAGGAAGAATTCTCAGGTACCATAGTCAATATGAAACTAAATCTTACTTTTCGAACTAGATCAAGGCAGAGATGACGCTTGATGGCATGTCGGACATCCACGGGAAGGCTTTTTAGAATGGCTTCTTCATCAACTCCTCGAGTTGCCCACCATTTATATTGATTATGCCTTCGCACATTTTGCCTCAATCCATTTGGTAGTTGCCTGTGATGCATCCACAGCTCTGTATCAGACTTCCAAGTTCTCCACCGCTCCAATCTTGCCGTCGCGGATTGAAGATATGTCTGTGAAAATGTAGCAGAGGCAAGAAAAATTTAAAAATTTTGAAAACAAAAAACTACAGTGGTTGAATGTAGTTTGCAGTGATGGGGCTCTCCCAATTCACAATAGTGATCTCCTCGTAGGGCATCAGTAGGGTGGAAATACTATTCTCTGTTCGAGGTGGGCTCCTTTTGTTGCTAATGATTTGGAAGGAAAATTTTTGTTTTTGGGAAACAGTAAAAGAGGTCATACGCTGCTGTTGGAAGTTTTAATGCAAGGTAGAAATCAATATTTTTGTCTATAAAAGATGCAGCAGCCTCAAAAGATTGTATGAGCTGAAGAATCATTCGTCGATACCTGACTTGGGGAGAAATATTAGTGCACTATACATGATAGTGTTACATTCTTACTGAGTTCTGTTTTAATAAATAAAAAGGGTTCCTTTTCCTATTGATCCTGCGTTCATTATTCTGGGTTTGCGTTCATGAGATCCTGGAAATTCCAGAAACTGAGATCCCAAACCCAGGTGGATTATGATGTAATTTTGATTTCTGGAAGTTCACACAAGCTTGAAATATCAAAATTAGCCAGCCTCTAGAAGAGCTATAACTCTCACTGTGAGCAAATTAATCGAACAGTTATTTAACACTGTTCATTGTTCATCCTTAAACTGTTATGACTCTTAACATTGTCTGCTGACATGCACCCAAGTCAATACTCAGTAAGGAAGTTTTCAGCCATTTATCAGACACATCTATAATTACCTTGGAAAATTATGCAAAATCAAAGCAATGCTATAATAGAATGGCTGGACTTACTTGCATATTCCCAACTAACAATCCAAAAAGCACCAATGAAACTATCCCGAAAATCATTGCGTAATTTATCTCCCCAGTATAAGTGCTTGTGGCGAGATCCTGTCCAAGAGAACTGCAAGATTGAAAAAGATACAGGTTATGTGATCGTGTTTTGAACTTTCATCTCTAAAAGTAAAGAACAAGGCGATAAGGTTTCTGTTTGGGCATCCTGGGCTCGATTTGAATGGCATAAGCAAAAATTACTTACATCTTGTTGTAGCAGCTGCACATTGTATTGCAAAGGAAGTTCGTATGACCCTTGAAGTTAAAAACTATGAAGTTCAGGATGTAATTTCAGGATGTAATTTCAGGTGTAAACGCAATGACTTCATGTGTGACTATGTTTCCTAGAGAGTTCTTATGAGCAGATAAAACTAAACTTTTTCATCTAAATGCATGCTGAAGAAGAACTCACTTCAGATTCCTTAGTGCCCACCACAAACAGAAGAAGAATTTCCTGAAGAAGCCGGCCAATGTCACGCCAGAAGTCAGAGCATCTCTATAAATCCCAAAGTCGAACAATCCGCTGCTTGGCTCACATATCCTTGAGACATTTGTAGACTTTAACCATGAAACTCTAACAGGATTATCCACAAAACGGCAGTCCAGGAATGAAAGATGGCAATCTACTTCCAGGCCACACATTTCTCTCCAACAGTCTTCCTGGCGTTCAATGGCTAAGAGGTACCACAAGCATCCAAAAATCTTTCGGATAAGGGATACGAGGGAGTCAGAATTTACACAATAGCAATGAGTTGTCAAATTAAACAACCTCGTATGAATACCAACTTATAGAAGAGAACTGATGTGATATATGATTTCGCATCCACTATGTATAAGAGAATATGAAAGAAAATCAGAGAGGCAAAGAGCATGGGGGCATCACAAGTTTCTATCTGTAAAACAAGTCATAGAGACAGAACCCAGGGGTGTGGTTGGGTATTGAGCACTTATGACAGCACAAGGAATTAATCATTAATCACTATTGTTGATGATGAATACCCTTTAATGTAAAGAAAAGAAGCTATAGAGACAACTCACATGGCTTGCCATCAAATAAAGCATGAGATTAAAAGCTGCCCCAGCCCATGCAGTTTCCAAAACAACACCAGTAGCCTTGGTGATCTGAGTGCAAAGAGGTACTATAAGATATAACCTCAGGAGATACTGAGTCAAGATACAGAGGCGAATAGCATGGTTTGTATGGCCATCCGATGAACCCTTTAAACTGGGAATCACAATCCAAATAATAACCTGAGATATGAAAGATATAAACATTCAACAGGATAGACTTCCAAGACAGGAATGATTAAACAGTATAGGCCAACCAAAAATTTGTCCACAATCAATGCATAAGGTAGCTATTACAAACCTGTGGAATAGGTGGGGCAGCCAAAGTATACAGCCAAAATTGCTTGCAGAGATACCTCGATGCAACCTTCAAAGGGTTCACAGCCAGCTCTCCTCTTTCAAACTCACATGATGAAGGAGCCATGTAAGGCGTTCGATATTGAACAAAGATGTGAATAATGTAAAATACATCAACACATGACCTCGCTGCTGTTAGTGCAACTTCAATTGTCAAAGGTACATCAATGCATATCTCTTCCTTGGCATGAGGCAACAAAAAGAACAGGGGGTCTAAAAACAAGGAGGTCAAACATGCTACAAAGAAAATGCTATTCCATGTGTGTATGGGTGATCCTTGGGGATCGTATATATTCTCTTTTATGACATGATAATTCTCTGAAAACACTCTGGAGAGTATTCTTCTGGGCATCTTGTTTCCGGCCTTTTGGGAGGCATAAGTTCCATAACGTTTCTTTAACACTTCAAGGTCGTCTCCAGAACTGAAAGATAAAACAGCTCTAAAGATGAATTTTGCTACGAAGCAGCAGAAATTCAGTTACTTTTGTATGCCACAACTTCAATAAAGAGAAAATTGTCATCAGGTCACTTGGGTATTCTAGAGGTAGCAACTACAGTCTACAGTAGAACACTAATAAAAATAGCAGGACCTGCAGGTGATAGGAACAGTTCTTATAGTTTTTAGTAGTAGGGTGAGAGACCTTTTTGAGTCTGTTCTACTGGAATCCATATTGCTCAAGCCACTGCTGCCGAGAGAACCAGTTTCACTTGGCCTGCCATAATAACATTTAGCAATGAATCACCAAAAAGCAATATTTGCAGAGACTAAGAAAAATCGAGCAAACAAATTACTTAGCTGGAGCTATCACTGTTATACAAGAGAAAAAACTCAATAGCTACAAGATTTTTAAAGTCCCGCGTCCTTTGAAGTGCTAAATCTTAAACTTAGTAATCATATAAACAGAGATGATTCTGTAACTATTCATATCAAAGCTCAATCATCAAAGTACTAAAGCTCACCCTTAAGAGTAGTGAAGAAACTCAAAAGCAGACCGCGAATATAGCTAGTTTTGCAGTATTACCCTTTCTCGCAAAACAAGAAGATCAGAGAAGGTAGTGTGCTTCCTCATGAAGAAGAACCTGAAAATGACCAATGCTTAAGTAAAGGCTGAAGAGCAGGCCCTGAAGAAGCACGTCAGACTTCAACTGCAGTCTTATTAACATAAATTTTTGACGTTTGGCTGGTCTGGTACTAAAATTTTGTGGGCTCTTAATATATAAATATCACGTTGTGGTAAGAACATAAAAGACAAGGCCGGGGATATGCCATTCACATCCAAGGCTCTCATTCGCAGTTACTTAGTGAACAATTGCCTCTGTATTTTCGCAATCAATGATGTCTTATAAAACTGTCCATTTAGCAGAATCAATGGAGAACGATATGAGATGTGCAAGATACCATCAGGCCGGCAGGGTTTAAAAATAAGAAAACAAAAGCCGAATTTTAACTCCGCCCAAGGCATGCTCCAGTTGTATTCAACCACGTCGAATGTCATTGTAGGAAGGCCAATGCTTCGTATCCATTGAAATCCTCTGTAAAGGTAACGGAACTTCTGAAGAAGACAATTCAGAAGCTTCAACCCTTCTCTGCTGCTAAACCCCTTTGATGGCAAAGGTTGACAGCTAAGAAAATCTGATCACCATCGAGAGGTAGTATCCGGAGGTGCAATCTAGACATTTGTATGATTTTGCGGCATTCATTGTACACAAGTATAGACGTTTGTGTATACGTTATCGGTCGCTCTTTTTTGTTGCTTTAGATATCTGCAAATGACTACTTTCTGAAGAAGGCATCTGGCTACAACATTAGTCATGGAAAAGAAGACAATTTATCTTTCTCAATCCAAAAAGATCAGAAGTAAGAACTCGCTTGCCATAAGGAAACTAACCCTATCTCTAGTATACAACAAGCATCTCTCCTGCTCAACAACAGTTAAATAAGAACCAAGGTTCAAGTTTTTGAGGAGAATACCCCGAGTTTTCAAAATCAGCAAACAGAAAGATTGAATACTGCTCCGCAAGACTTATTCGACTTCGATTAAAATTACTGCTCATTTTTAAAGGCGAATTCAAGCACATTCTGACTGCTAAAAGAAAGAGGTGAAATAGACAAGCTACTATGAAGCACCAACGGCGACTTGTTTCTTCCGCTTCTTGTTTTCAGGGAATTTCTGCTCTCCCTTTATCATTCTAGAGAGAATATCCGCCTGCTTTGTGTTGCCCTCCTCATTAAGACTCTTGATCAAATCCTCACAACTACTCCAGTCAGAGACTCCACCCTTCTGCAATATTTTACACAATACGGAATACGCATTGAGGGTCTTTCCAGCTGACAAGAGAGCATCCAGCACTTTGTCGTAGCTTTTAAAGTCAATCGTCAAGTCCCTCTCCAAGCCAAAATCTAACAATTTAAGCGCAGCAATTGTCTTGTTCTTCTCACAGAGAACAGACAGAAGACTATCTAAATTGACATCAAGCTGATTGTGCACCAAGAGATCAATACGTCCAAGAGCTTCTTCGACATGGCCTCTCATGAGAAGGGCTTCCAAAATCTTAGCGACTAAGTCCATATCTGCCTTCACCCCTTTCTCCACCATTGTCATCATCACACGACTAGCAGTTTGAACTCTCCCATCTTCAAACAGGCTCTCCATCACTGACCTGAATACAGACGACTCTGGAAGATGCCCCTCTGCGACCATGCTGTCCAGAGCAGTTTTAGCATCAGCTGGCTCACCTTTCCTTAAGTAACTCTCAATTAGCAACTTGTAAGCATCAGCATCTCGAGGTACCTCCCTTCTACTCATGATCTTAAGAATTTCAAAAGCAGAATCCGGCGAACCCTCTTTAGCATGCCCGCATATCAAATTATTGAAGGCCTCTGAATCCTGAATACCTTTTTTCATCAACTGCCGGAAAAGGACTTCGGCTTTTGCAGTCTGCCCTTGGTTGCATAGATAATGGATCATGAGGTTATAAGCGCTAGGCTCCATATCTGCAGTACTCTGAGGCCTCAGAATAATATCCTTTTCAAGAAGCTTATCCAATAACTTCACAGCCTGATCATACTTCTCCGTCTTGCAGTAATGCTCTATCAAGACACCATAATGTCCAGCTTCAGTAGGTATGCTCAGCCGAATCATTGCCTTCAACACATCTGCTGCTGTATCCAAGTCTCCAGCTTTGCATTGGCTAGATAATAATGTCAAAAAAATAGAATTATCTTTTGGAGTAAGGTGCCTGGCTACCATCTCCTTCAATATCTCCCCAGCCTCGGCCATTTTTCCAACCTTACAAAGTCCAGGCAACAAAGTTGAATAGGTGACAGCATTGGGCATAATACCATACGAATTCATCTCCTCAAGTAACTTCAACCCATCATCAATTCTGTCAACTGCAACATACCCTTTAATCATAGTGGTATAACTAATCACTGAGGGAGCTATATCCTTAGCCTTCATTTCTGTAAACAACTTCTCAGCTTCATCCATCTTCTTAAACCTATAAAAACCATTAATCATTGTATTATATGTAACCACGTCGGGAGATATCCCTCTATTCTTCATATCCTCGTAAAACCTCAAAGCCGTATCCAACCTCAACGACAAGAAGAATCCCCAGAGCATCACATTATAGGTGTGCAAGGTTGGCTCAATCCCCTCATTCAACATCCTGTTAAAAAGCCTTTTGGCCATCATATACCTACCTTTCCGAAGAATCATCTTAAAAATGATATCGTAACTCTTAACAGTCTTCTCCATACCCAGCTCACTCATCTTCAAGAAAATCTTCACAGCTTCCTGAATAATTCCAGCCTTACCATAACCTTCAATCAACACCTCAAACATATCCTCATCCCATTCAACACCCTTTTTGGGCATGTCCAGCAAAATGCAACGCGCGTGATTGAGCTTCGATGCCCGACACAGAATCTCAATCATCTTCATGTGAGTCTCACGGTTGTGCTGGAAAAACCCGGCCCGCTCGACCCATCTAAAGAACTGGAGCGCGTGATCCGCTTCACGGGCACCGTGCAAGACGTTGTAAACCAGAGAGTGATCGAACTCAGGCACCAAATCACGGATCGAGTTCTGCAAGCGAGTCGTCCAAGCCCGGCTAGCCATCATTCTGCAAATTAAATCTTCCAACTTTTCCGGGTTCCGATGCCTACCTTGTGGATCCCTCTGACTCCGATTCTCCTTATCCCCATTTTCGGGTCCGGGCAGGGGTCGTGATGGAGTTTCCGAGTTGGGCGGGGTTTGGCCTTCTTCGGTTGTTGTGGAGAAGAACAGGGAGTGTGGAAGTGAGAATCTGGGAATGAAACCGTAAACTCTTGAGGTTAACTTGTAGGGTTTAGCGAGGGTGATATGTGCCATCTTCTTTGGCCTGAAGCGTGTGAAATGGGTTCTTCGAAGAAAAGTTCAGATGGATGAATGGTGACCAGTGTTGATTAATTATTACCAGTTTCGTTCTACATGTAAAGGAGGAAGGAGAAGAAGAGGAAGAGGTGGAGATCACAATGTAGAGCTAGGGTTTAAAGGTTGTGGCCAATGTTTTGAAAACCGGATCGGACTGGCCGGTTCAACCAGGTTGAACCGGACCCGGTACATGATCCGGTTCAAATAAATCTTAAATATTAATATCAGTAAAAATCGGTAAAAATCGGTTGATCCGAGCAGGTTTTTGAAAACCAGTTGAACCGGTCACGGGTCAACTGGTTCGAAAATTTTAAAAAAAAATTAATTTTTAATAAAAATTAAACGGATAAATAAATTAAAAAAGATAAATCGAAGACCGATCCGATTTTTAGAACCTTGGTTGTGGCTTTAGCCTCCTGCTGCATTGCTGACTGTGGTGTAGAGTGGCAAAAATGCCAGAATGGAGAGGGTTTTCTGTGGGCCACTTTGGGTTAGGCATGATCAAAGGCCCAACCTGAAATGCGAAGGTAGCATGTTGCTTATATCAGGCCCTATACTGAAAAAAATCATTTTGCATGATTTACTGCTTGGTTTATTGGATTTACAGACTGTAAATCAGAATGTTTCACCCGCGAAGGAATGAGCGACGACATATCAATCAGGGAGGATGGTAACAAAAATTAATGATAATGACGTGACCAACAAGAAAACGAAACATGGTTTGAACCAATCATTCAGGAGTTAAGATTCTTGGTCCACTTTAGAGAAAATGAATATTTGATTACGGTCCAATCGATGGGATATTGAGAACTGTATGTTTCGTTCAACAGTGATAGGTATTGAATTTTATTTTTTAAAAATAATTTATTATCAATTAATTAACCAAAAATACAGAAAACATCTTTGTTATCAATTTAATTGTAATGTTTGTTAACTACTATTAATAAAATATTATTCTAATTTTATTTAAATTTTACCAACATATAAATCATTTTAAATATATTTTAATCAGTAAAATTGGAAATCAATTTTACAAGACAACAGACATATTTTAGAGTATTTTAATCTTTCATTTTTTAAGAATATTAATCTTTTTTTTTTGTTGAAATCACTCTGTATTGATTAATCCAAATAAAATTAACATGAGATTATTTAAATTTATTATTATTTTAATTCGAAATCCCAAAACACTAATGTTATTTATATTATCTTGTTTTAGCAAGTATGATCTGTCCAATGAGATTGGATGTGGCATCCGAGGTTGTCCAAGGTCTGATGATCTCCGGAAACCTTTAATTCCCTCCACCAAGGGGACTGAAGCACCCACTTTGTATTTGCGTCTCATTGCGGGTGCATTGAATGTGGCAATGGTGCAGCGGCAAGGGGGGCCGCTCGATGAACAGCCACACTTTTCTGGATAAGGTGAAGTTGGCATTGATCACTTCATTTCTGATTGATTTGATTTGATGTAATATCAAACTTCCAGTCAATGGGAAAGCACCGAAAAATGCATCACAACACAAACCTTCTTATCACTCTTTATTTAACCGAAGATTAATTAATTTCTTTGATTGTATCAAACAGATTAAGAAAATATACAGAGGAAATGAATTTTTTTTAAAAAATGGATGGTAACACCAAGTGAAGCATGTGCGGAGAAGAAAGGGGGTCTGTAGCTAGACGGTCGTCTTTGGTATTGTACTTTTATTTTATTGATTATTGCTTAAATTTGGTTCTTGCTTTGATTCCCAATTAATGTATTCCTTAATGAAGGGTTTAAGCCTTAATTAAAGTGAAAAGCTTATCCACGCGTAAACTTGTAATTGCCAGCAACTTGTTCATTTTCCAATGTTGCATGAGAATCTGCGATTCCGCAATAACTACGAGACAATGGGATCCACTCCCACACTTTTGAACCCATTAGGTGGGCACTTGGAGTAGGTGAAGGTCCTGAATTTCAAAGATAAACATTATGCCTTTATCACAGACAATTTCCGGAAATTATTTTATAAATTGAAATTTTATGTAAAATTGATAAAATAAGTATTTTTACAGAAAGTTTCGGAATTTTTTTAAAATTAAAAATATAAAAATGTAAAATATCATAAAATATAGAAATGTATAAAAATTATTTTAAATCATCAAAATAATTTCAGAAAACTCTCTAAAAATATAAGATATCTTTCATCAATCAAAACATATTTTATAAAAAAATGGACACTATAATTAAAACATAAAATTACAATTTAATCATTTAAACATGTATATTCATTATTTATTAAAAATTAGATTATTATAAAATAAAATCCAAGAGAATTATTTTCTACTTCTTGTCCAAACATAATACATCAAATAGATCTAAAAAATAAATACGGAAGGTCCAAAAAAATTAAATCATGATGTCAGAAAACTGAGTTTTGTTTTTCAATGTTTTAATATTAAGGTTAAAAGCTACCCTTAATACTTAAATATTTCCCATGTTTTAAATATTTTATGTTAAATATAGAAGATCGAGCAGCCAAAACCTTTAAAGAAATATTTAATTTCATGCCGAATTTTAAAAAATTCCAAAATTTAAATGCTTCTTTTTAAAAACTTTTCCTGTATTTCATACCGATATTAGAAGATTGAACTTTTGAAGCCCCTTAACAAACCTATTAAAATTATCTTATAAAAGCTTATGTTTATGAAAATTTTAAAAAATTATATCTAGATTTTTCCCCATATGTGACGTATCGAATTATGCTGGTGAATAATAGATATATTCTTAAACATTTACAGGAAACTTTTCTTACCTAACTCTTAAAAATCCAAATTTTAAAAAAACTAAAATAGTTAGTCACAAAAATATCAACATCATACATGTTTATTTATGAATATCAAATGAAAACCTAAGAACTAAATTATTTTTATCATCATTCATCGAAAATAATTGAATTGTAAACCTAACCAAGTCAAATGGGTGTCAAGTCTTGCCTGCCTAACGTGGAGCATTTTTAAACAGGATTTGTCATCCCCAATCCTTTAGGAAATTATATTTCTGGAGATATTTTCGTTAACGTGTAATTTCCGAAATCAATCGAACACAATTATATATATTTATTTATATGTGTACGCTAAATAAATATAAAAAATAAACAATTTGGATCCCACATTGTGGGGCCCGCTGACAGATCCCAGTTAATACATGCCAAAAGCCGCATAAATGGTTTCATGCAATGGAACTCCAAGCCATGTGTTTGTGTCCAGTTCCCGGAGGAGGAGGAGGAGGAGGAGAGAGAGGGGAAAGCGCAGTAGGTTGTGAGTGACATGTCGCGGGACACTACAAGCATCTCTTCTTCAGTTACACTTGTAAAAGAAAACATTTAAGATTCTTTTTTTGGATTAGGTAACGATAAAAAAAGAGGAGCACGTGAGGCAGAAAGGACATGGAACATGAAACTAGAAAGTGCGTCTTGATAGTTATAAAGTGGAAGAGGAAACGTTTAACTGTCCTGTTTGATACAGAAGTGCTGTTTATGCACAAACGCTCATTCTGTGGTTACTCTTCCCGGGCTCTTGCGCATGGTCACTCTCTATTCCTCTCAGATATAACTCCAAATCGTTTTTTTTACCAAAACAAGGAGAAATATACTCAAATCCACAACCCAAAACGCCTATTCTATATATAATTTCCTATTTACACTTTTACTCCATCATTCTCTCTCTACTGACATTATATTCCCCTCAAGACTTGGTTTTTCTTTTTCTTTCTAGCAAACCCAAAAAGAGAATATTAAGCAAACTATTAAACTGCGTGGCTTCCTCAAGATCTACTTGGCAGAGTACTTGATGCTGATTGTAGAGAGAAGAGCTGGTAGAGATAGGAAGGCTTATGGGAGGGGTAGTGCTGCAGAAAAGGTACAAAAATAGAATTTGTTTCTGTAACCCAGTTGACACGTTACAAGCTTCGTGATTGTATGATTACAGTTGTGGGTTTCAGTTCATGCACTTTTCGGTGGATTTTTTGGCTCTCTAGTAATGAAATCAGATCTATGGCTGTGGTTTATTGCACCTGGTGCTTTGAAGCTGGTGTTTTGTTTCCTTTTTTTTGGTTGGGTGCACAGAATTCGTGTTTTCTGTTTTGAAAATGAGATAGAACTTCCTCTTTTTGTTTATTTAAAGGTGTTTTGCTTATTTTCTTTTTTAAAAAAAACTTTCACGAAATCTGAGTTGGAGTTTATTTATTCTAGGATTTAGGTTTGATGCTTACCATGCCCTTGTTGTCTACTCCTCGTTTTAGTCTCGTACAGCGTCTATCTGTTTCAAATCCTTCATTTAGATGTTGATCTTGCAACTATACCTTTTTTCCTTCAGTAGTTGTTTGCCAAAGTGTACTAAGACGTATGATATTGAATTTCTTTTAGTTGGCTACTGACTTGGTTCCCTAAAGCATGATTTGATGTTGGAAGAAGGAATTTCGATCAACTGGTAGATGTTTTACATGAGTTGGATTGACCGTTTGCTGTTAGCGGGAGATGAGTATGGTGTCTAGTTGGGTGTTACAGTCACGTGGGCGAGCTGATTTATCAAACATTCGATTGGTTTCTGATGATCACAGCTGATGTTTGCATCTTCTAGTTGCAATTCGCTACTTACAGGGCAACTGAGTTTGCCATGAGCTGATTATATGCTTTGACCTGGCCGTTGAGATATTACCACAGTTGGAACTGCTGCGGCATATTCACTTCTGTTTGACGTATTTTCTACTGCTCATTGATATCCTTGAAAGAAAGTTCATTTGTTTATGGGTTTGCACAGACAAGTGTATTCTATACAAGTTCTCGTCTAAGGGCTTGTAAGAGCCAGTGTATATTCTAAGGCTATTTGGTCTTTATCTGTAATGTAGTTTTTCTTTACATTCCTTTTGGAAGTTTCCCTCCAGTACTTGGAACTATAAAGTTCTGTATGACTATCATCCTATTGCTCCGGTGGCGACACGTTGTTTGAAGAACTGATCTGTAAAATGGATGGTGAGCTTGTAAGTCATAACCATCAAAGGGGCTTTCTAGATCGACTGATTCCTGTAGTTGGACCCGGGCTTCTGATTGCCATAGGATATGTTGACCCTGGAAAGTGGGCAGCTACTATTGAAGGAGGTGCTTGTTTTGGGTTTGATCTGCTTGTACCAGTGCTGATTTTTAGTTTTGCTGCTATTTTATGTCAGTACCTATCAGCCCGGATTGGTGTGGTCACTGGAAGAGATCTTACCCAGGTATCAATCCAATTCTTTCTAGTCCTACTAGTTTTACTCTCTGCTATTCACCGACATTTAATTTTAGTGCCCAGTATATCTGCCAGCTATGTTGTATTCGGTTTTGGTTCTTAGAGGATTGTTTACTATTATTTCTCTTTCATTCACTAACACTAAGGCTCACATGTGAATGGAAGCACATTTGTATTGAGATTCAAGCTTAATCAATTTTGTTTTCTTTCCTTCTTAATGATCCTAGATTTGCTGTGCGGAGTATGACAGCTGGACTTGCATGTTTCTTGGACTTCAGACAGCAATGTCTGTGATAGCATTGGACATAACGATGGTAATTCTTTCGCATTTGACAGTTGATATCACTTAGGTATTGTTGGTCCTAATATGTGAATTGTTGCTGACTAGATTATCGGCATTGCCCATCGTTTGAGTCTTCTCTTTGGAGCAGAATTGTCCACTTGTGTCTTTATAGCTGCTGTTGATGCTGCTTTATTTCCTCTTTTTGCAACCCTCCTGGTAAGTTCAATGCTTTGATGTGTTTGTAATCTCAATTCTCGCCTTAAAACTGCACATATAACCCTAACTTTTAAATGAAATTTCAGAAGAGATGCAAGGGAAAGTTCTTCTACACTTGCATTGCTGGTGTTGTGCTGCTTTTCTATTTCCTTGGAGTGCTTATCAGCCAGCCAGAAACTCCCTTTTCCATGAATGGCATGGTGACAAAATTAAGTGTGGAGAGCCTCTTTGCATTGATGAGTCTTCTTGGAGCTAATGTTATGCCTCACAATTTTTACATTCATTCTACTCTTGTTCTGGCAAGTCTATTTTCTTCTCACTTTGTCACCTCCTTCTGTTTGTATGTTTGAACATTTGTTAGTGCTTCATGCCATTTTATAACATTGCAAATACTCTTCTGAATAAAGCATGTGAAGTTGTCTTAATTTTCTGCTGTTTCACGTCTCACATAGTTCTTTCTATTATTATTTGAGCAATCTGATTTGGTATTGGTAATTCCTGGTCAAACGACTACCTCTCATTTTCCTGGTTATAATTTATATTTCATTGGTTAGTCTTGTATTTGTCCTAGTTTCTCTATTATTATTTAATTTGCAATATATAGGCATTAGTTTGCTCATTCTTCATGATTAATACTCATATTTAAAAACTCTCTCAACAAGAGTGTCCTGAAATTCTGATGTCTTTAACATTCTTGCAGGAACATCAGGGGCTGCCAAATGCTTCTAAGGATGCCTTATGTCTTGACCATTTTTTTGCCATTTTATGCATCTTCAGCGGCATTTATTTGGTGAATTATGTGCTTATGAGCTCAGCTGCAAATGTGTTTCATGGTTCTGGCCTTGTGCTGCTTACCTTTACCGATGCTATGTCACTGATGGATCAGGTGCACTTGTCCTGACTGCTTTAACTGGCACCATAATATTTTTAATTTTATTTTTTAAAGCAAGGGATACTCAGTGATTTTCGTTATTTGAAATCTTGTATCAGGTGTTTAGAAATCCTTTAGCACCTTTTGCCCTTTTGCTGATGTTATATCTCACAAGTCAAATAACAACACTGACCTGGAATCTGGGCGGGCGAGTGGTCTTTCATGATTTCCTCAGATTGGATATGCCTAATTGGCTTGAACGTGCTACTATCAGAGTGATTGCAATTGTTCCAGCTCTTTATTGTGCATGGATTTGTGAAGCTGAAGGAATATACCAGTTGCTTATATTTACACAGGTTATTGTGGCTCTACTTCTTCCATCTTCAGTTATCCCTCTTTTCCGGGTTGCTTCCTCTAGACAAATAATGGGTGTCCACAAAGTTTCTCAACTATTGGAATTCTTGGCTGTGATGACACTACTGGTGATGCTCATCCTGAAAATGATTTTTGTGGTCGAGTTGATTTTTGGACACAGTGATTGGGTGGGGAACTTGAGATGGAACATGAGTAGTACGGCTGTCCCGTATGCTCTCCTTCTTATCACTGCCGGTTCATCTTTTTGTTTGATGCTATGGCTGGCAGCTACACCATTGAAATCTGCAACAGTACTAGATGCTCAGGTTTGGAGCTGGGACGCTCAAAAAGCTATACCCGAATCATCCTCAAAGAGGAAGGAAGATCTTTTGGGCGGCAGATATTCCGGGGATGAACAAATTCAATGGCAAGAACAACTACGGAAACCCGATACGCCTATAGAGACTTACTCAGATGTGACAGTTCCAAATGCTGCTGTTGATTTACCAGAGAGAATTATGGAGTCTGGTAAGGAATCACGTTTGACTACTACTGAGAAGAACTATTCTATTGCACTTCACTACTCCCCAAAATATGATGCAGTGTCCGAGTCTGCAGCAGTTGATGTGCTTGCTGATAGTAATTTTCTGGATGTTAAACCTGAAAAGGGTCAACTAGAGTTCATTGATAAGACAGTGGGTACCAAGGGAGATTTACATACTGAAAAGGATGATGAGGATGGTGATAGCTGGGTGACTGAAGAATCATCCCAGGAGGTCCCTGGGAGCACCTCATCCTTGAAATGTGATGGTCCTGGATCATTTAGGAGTCTTAGCGGGAAAGGTGACGACAGTGGTAGTGGTGCTGCTAGTCTTTCAAGATTAGCAGGGCTGGGTCGTGCTGCCAGACGTCAGCTAGCTGCAGTCCTTGATGAGTTTTGGGGACAAATTTTTGATCTTCATGGTCAAGTGACTCAAGAAGCGAAAAACAAAAATCAGGATGCATTATGGACTGATTTGAACCCTGCATCTTCTGGACTGAAAGTGGAACCTTCTGAAAAGGAATTTTCTGCATATTTATCCCCTGTTGGTGGTAGAGGATCAGATTCTCTGATAAATTCAAATTTATGCAACTCTCCCGAGCAGCTAAGGATTCGAAACAATATCGACGCATCATATGGAGTTCAAAGAGGATCATCCTCATTGTGGTCTAATCACATGCAATTGCTTGATGCATATGTACAGGGTTCCAGTCGCAATCTTATGGACCCTACAGAGAGGCGGTATTCTAGTGTACGCACTCTGCCATCTACTGATATGCCAGGTTCCAGCCACAATACATTGGAGTCTAATGAGAGGCGGTATTCTAGTGTACGCACTCTGCCGTCAGCTGATGTGCCTGGTTCCAGCCACAATACAATTGAGTCTAATGAGAGGCGGTATTCCAGTGTGCGCACTCTACCATCTTCTGATGCCTGGGACCATCAACCTGCTACAGTTCATGGATATCAGATGGCTTCCATTGCCAACAGAACAGGAAGAGCCAGAAGTTCAAGTTACATGAATATTCAAACAGACTCATATGGGCCAATGCCCCAGTCATTGGGGTCTGGAAGCTACAGGGATTTGGGGCAGAACCAACAAATTGGATTTAGCTCCCTGCAACCTACTGTATTGCAGAATGTGGCAGCGTCTAGTAGTAGTGTGTTACAATCTGAAAGGCAATATCAAGATGTTCACTCTTCTCTATCAGCTGAGAATGCCGGGGTGGGAACCCATACGAAGAAGTACCATAGTCTGCCTGATGTTGCAGGACATTATAGGGATTTGTATATGGGTGCAGAGAGTACTCAATGGGACAGTTATGTTGGATATGGATCATCAATTAGTAGCGCTAGCTATGATCCATCTCTCTATTCACCAGGTTCAGGATTAGGGGGTTCGTTGGCTTTTAATGGTTTATCAAGGGGATATGGAGACGCTTTCAAGAGCCTTTCAATGCCTAAAGGATATGGGGATGCCTTTTCTTTCAACACAACTCCTGACCATGGATCCCTCTGGTCAAAAAAGCCATTTGAACAGCTTGGTGGGGCTGATAAAAAAAGTGCTGTTGAGGGTGCTGTACGCACTAGGTCAAGTTCTGTTGCTTGGGAGGCTACTTCTCTAGATTCAGAGTCACAACTTCTTCAGTCCTTGAGACGTTGTGTCCTGAAACTTCTAAAGTTGGAGGGATCTGACTGGTTATTTGGGCAGAATGATGGAGCTGATGAGGAACTAATTGAGCGTGTGGCTGCAAGGGAAAGGTACATATATGAAGCTGAAACTAGGGAGATCAGCCATATGTCTCAAACGAGTGAACCACATATTCTGTATTCAGACAGGAAGCCTGTTTCTGTGCTGAAGAATGTTGAGGCAGGTATTTCTTCTGTTCCTCATTGTGGGGAGGGGTGTGTTTGGCGAGGGGATTTGATAGTCAGTTTTGGGGTGTGGTGCATTCACCGGATTCTTGATTTGTCACTCATGGAAAGCCGGCCAGAGTTGTGGGGAAAATACACTTATGTGCTTAATCATCTTCAGGTAGACCTTCTTATTATACCTCTTCACTTATTACTCTTTCATGATTTGACTTGATCCCGAGACAAGTTTTATGGACTTTTTTACTGCTTTTGTATTTGAAAATGAGGCATATTCTGCCAATGCAGATCAATGAAAACTTAATAGCAATAACTTGTGATTAACAGGGAGTCATAGATTTGGGTTTCTCAAAACCCCGAAGTCCAATGTCCCCATGCTTCTGCCTTCAAATCCCGACAACAAACCGGCAGAGGTCAAGCCCACCTTCAAACGGGATGATGCTGCCCCCTGCTGCAAAGCCTGCCAGAGGGAAATGCACAACTGCAGCAATGCTCGTGGACTTGATCAAGGATGTGGAGATAGCTATATCTTGCCGGAAAGGTCGATCAGGAACTGCCGCGGGTGATGTAGCATTCCCAAAGGGGAAAGAAAATTTGGCTTCTGTCCTTAAACGCTACAAACGCAGGTTATCCGCGAAGCCAACTGGGAGTAAATAGATCATAGATGGGGTCAAGGTTAAATCATCTGTCTGCTTAACAGCTTCTGTCAGCGTCTCTTGTATGAAAATTGAGAACTGCTGCCGCAGATTTTATTTTTCTTTTCTATGTTATGTATACACATAGGACATGGATTACTGGATGGAAGTATCACATGTAATTGCAGCGGGGTTAACCTAAAAGATTGGAAAACAACAAAGAAAGAGAATAGGTAGAAAGGATGAAAGTTGATGAATCACAGTTGTGCCTTAAGCTCTTCATGATGGTTAGATAAAAACGAAGATTCCTCGTTTATAAATCTTTAGGCCAAGGTGAAACAATAAGAGAATTACTGGAAGATTTTATCATCTCAAATCACTGGAGGTTAGAGGTCCACCTTCCTCTATGTATTCTTATGTAACCAACAGGAACCAGCAGTCCCATTCTTAACATTTACCTCAAAGAGAGTGCGCTGTCTTGTTTGTAATCCCATCTTCTTGGTAGAGCTCAGGGCCGAAGTGATGCAGACAGAATCCATCAGTCAAATTGCTCCCCCTGCCGCCTGAGAAACCATCCAATTCACAGGTAAATTTTTTTTTAAAAAAAAAATCTTTCTTGTGCTTTTTATATTGCAGTGATGACGACGACATGACTGACTATCCGAATAGGTTGTCTTTTTTTTTTTTTTTTTTTTTTTTTTGGTAGAAAGCACATGATTAAGCGCCTGGACGCATAAAGGACAAGTCAAGCTTGTCAAGTTCAACAAAGTCATACATAAAGTAGGGTTGAACCTGAAAATCATGTAAGCCAATGTTACAAGTTAGGCCAAATCTAGCTAAATGATCAGCGGATTGATTGGATTCGCGGTAGACATGAGAGAGATGAGCTTGAGGGAGGAGTTGTAAGAGTTGCCTCCCTTGTATGAATAACGGATGTTGGAACCTGTTTGGATCTCTGCTCTTGAGGCCTTCCACAATGGAATAGGCATCTGTTTCAATGAAAAGTTTCTGCCAGCCTCGTCGGATTGCAAATCTGAGGCCATTAATGACTGCTATAAGTTCTGCTTCCCAAACGTTGTGGCCCTCCCAGATTTGAGTGTAGCCCATTACCCAATTACCTGAAGAGTCCCTGAAAACACCAGCTGCAGCCATTCTATGGGTAGATGTAGCCGCATCACAATTAAGTTTTATCCATCCCGGAATTGGTGGGATCCAACGAACCCATCGATCTTCCTGACGGCCTTTGATAAGATTTGACCTTGCCAATGTCGTAGCTGCAAACCAGAATTCCTTGGCAGTGTGTAGAATCGACTGGACCTGTGTACTAATATGCGCTGGTTTTTCTTGAAACACCGCTTCATTTCGCCACCTCCATATTAGCCAGGCTGCCACAGCAAAAATAAGGGGCCACGAAGGGCCATTAGCACAATTGTTAGGGCCAGACACATTAAACATAATCCAATCATGTAGAGACTGAGAAAAGAAATGGGTAGGGCCTCCCTGGGGTAACAGTTGGGACCAAATGGAATTAGCGTAGCTGCAATCCCTCAAAGCATGCAAAGTTGTCTCTTCGCTATCCTGGCACCTTAAACAAATATCGGATGCAATTATGTGGCATTTTTTACAATGGACACAAGTAGGTAATCTATCATGAGCTGCAAGCCAAAGGAAAGATCTCACCCGTTCCGGTGCTTTCAGCTTCCAAATACGGTCCCACAGTCTATCTTGGGGTTGCAAATCTGCATAATCAATAGACAAAGCAGTCTTAAGAGTAAAAGTACCACTAGGAGAAAGGTTCCAAACCAGAGTGTCAGGGTGGTCACTAGGGCCTGGAGGGGAAACTTCTGCAATTGTTGAGCAAGCATGGGACGGCAAAAACTCTTGTATCTTAGTCCAATCCCAACTACCTGCCTCCGTGACAAAGAAGAACACCGGGCGACCACAGAACGAAGGTGGAACCTCTCTGGAGGTATGATGAACCAAGGGGCCAAGTTGTGGAATCCAGGGATCCTCCCAAAACCTCACGCTTCTACCATTGCCAAGGTTCCAAGTAGAATGCTGATTGACAACTGACCAGTGAGCACAAATAGCTCTCCAAGTGTTCGAATGATATGACTTAGCCATAGGTTCAATAAGAGAAGAAACGGGCCAAGCATACTTGTTTAGGATCACTCTTGCCCAAAGGCTGTCACACTCTGTTCTGATACGCCAGGCAAGTTTCAACATACATGCCTTGTTCAACTGATTAGCCGAGTACATACCTAACCCACCTGTGTTCTTTGGAGAGCAGATAGTATCCCAACTTAGCAGATGCAACTTCTTCTTGTCACTTGAAGTGCCCCAAATGAAGTCTCTTGTGATCTTATCCAGCTCGGAGAGAATTTTCTGTGGCAACATAGTGGTTTGCATAGTGTGGAAAGGGATAGCCTGCAGGACAGATCTCGCCAAGGTAATTCGCCCTGAGAGAGCGAGACTCTTGGCTTTCCAGCCTGTCAGTTTCATACGAACCCGGTTCACCAAGTCATCATATAGAGATCTCGATTTCCGACCATGTATGAGCGGGGTACCCAGGTACCGACCAAGGTCCTTCGTAACACTAAAGCCAAAGAAGGAACTAATATCCTGAGCCCTGCGAGGACTGACATTCTTTGAGAAGTAAATCCTGGTTTTTTCTATGCTCACACGCTGTCCCGAACTACTACAGAAAGTGTGAAGGACATCCTGGATCACCCGAGCCTGCTCTATGGAAGCCTCTGCAAATAAGAACAGGTCATCAGCAAAGAATAGATGGGAAAGAGGAGGGCCAGACTTACTAAGCCTAATGGGAGCCCAGCTCTTGCTCTGAAGTCTATCACGGATTAGGTGGTTCAGACGTTCCATGCAAAGGACGAAGAGGTAGGGAGATATGGGATCTCCTTGCCTCAACCCCCTGGATGGGACAAAACCATCAGTTGCCGCACCATTCCAGAGTAGTTTCATTGTTGAACTACGCACACAAGACATAATTCTGTCAATAAAGGTACAACTAAGGCCAGTATGCAATAAAGTATTCTCAATAAAGTCCCAATTGACTCGATCGTAGGCTTTTTCCAAATCAATCTTTAATGCCATCCAGCCTACACGACCGGTCTTTCTTCTCATTGAATGAATCACTTCCTGCACAATCAAAATATTGTCAGATATGTTTCTACCTATAACAAAGCTAGACTGTGTGTCAGCCACAAGAGAGTTTAGGATAGGTCTCAACCGATTTGCAAAAATTTTGGTAATAATCTTATAAAGGACATTACACAAGCTAATAGGACGAAAATTAGATAAGCAAACCGGATTCCTAATTTTTGGAATTAGGACAAGGAGAGTTTCATTAAGTGCTCGATCCATGAAGCCAGTAGAGATGAAGTTCGAGATAACTTGGCAGACAGTATGACCCACGTGGTCCCATTGACTCTGAAAGAAGATTGGTTGTAGACCATCGACACCTGGCGCTTTGAAGCTGCCCATGCTTTTGACTATCTTGAGTATCTCATCATTGCTTGCATCACAAAGGAGATGGTTATTCGTGTCAATTGATACCTTCTTGAAACCCTGCGATGTGGATAGAGCAGAGAGCGTGTCAGTGTCATCGGAATATAAATTTCGGAAATAACTTACAGTCATCTCCTGAAGCCGTAGATCATCAGAAATCCAACCCCCATCTGCACCCTGCAACATTGAGATTTTATTAGCCCTGCGTCTAATAATTGTGGAAGTATGAAAGAAATGCGTATTTCTATCTCCAAAACTAATCCATTTTGATCTGGATTTCTGAAACCAAAGGATTTCCTCCTGGAGGAGGGTGTCTTCGAATTCTTTTTTCAGTATTCGGAGTTTCTCATCCAACACGTGTGAGTCTCTCTTCCCGAGCACAGTTTCAATGTTAACCATCTGTTTCTTCAACATACTCTTCCTCCGGAAAATATTTCCAAACACATTCCTGTTCCAAAGTACCACATCTGAAACAAAACTAGAGTAAGCATTAGACCAGTTCTCTTCGGGAGGCCAAGAGGATTTTAAAAAATCAGAAAACTCAGGATGTGTAAGCCAAGCCACTTGGAAGCGGAAAGGTTTAATACTCCCTGCACAGGCATCCGGATTGGTGGACATAATGATCGGTCGGTGGTCCGACTTTATTCTTGGCAGGTGCTGCACATATGACTCAGGAAATGCTTGACGCCACACCATATTACACAAAGCTCGGTCGAGCCGTTCTTTGATCGACCCTCGAAACCAAGTGAACCTGGGGCCTGCAAAATCCATATCAATGAGAGCAGTATCAGATATAAAAGAAATAAAATCACGAGTGCCCACAGGAGTAGAAGAAGAGCCTCCCCTTTTTTTTGATGCTGCCAACACAGCATTGAAATCACCGATTAAGCACCACAGAGTGGAGGTAGAGGCATTGATGTTCTCAAGGGCTTGCCATAAACCTTTCCTAGTAAGCGGGTTAGGGCTCCCGTATACTGCAGTACATAAGCCTGCCGAGGTACCCGAGTTCCACTCGAAATGTATAAACTGGCGATGAGTTTGGAGGATCGTAATAGTTGTAACATTGTTATTCCATAAAAGCCAAATACCACCTGAAAAACCTTGTGCCTCTTCACAAAAATTATTCTGGAAGCCTAATTTGTCCAAAATTTTTTTGGCTTTGGCTCCGCTAATACGAGGTTCCAATACAATGAATATATCAGGTTTATGTTCACGAATTAACTCTCGCGCACAAGTCCTGAAAAGTGGGCTAGCAGCCCCTTGACAATTCCAAGATAATATAAGTATAAATTTTATAAATGTAAAATTGACCAATAAACAAAGTCAAACCTTGGAGGAAGCCGTGTCACTCCCCTCGGCAATTATGCTATTCATACATGACATATCATTAACTATCATATTTGTCATTAATTCACCGCTTACCTCCATAATTGCATCACCATTAACACTACTGTCCCTGCCCTTGCCAGCGTCGGTGAAGCTCCCGTCCCCACCCACGAAGCTCGGCAAAGTCACCAGAGCGAGTTCCGCGAGCGTTTCACCGGCAGCCACGTCGCGGCGGGACCTCTTGGACCAGAGACGTTCCCCGTTCGTCGCCATCATCACCAGCTCCCTTCCCCGACCTGCCTCG
This sequence comes from Passiflora organensis, assembly GCA_019739055.1. Classification (NCBI taxonomy): domain Eukaryota; kingdom Viridiplantae; phylum Streptophyta; class Magnoliopsida; order Malpighiales; family Passifloraceae; genus Passiflora; species Passiflora organensis. Next base: position 10,344,263 of record JAEPBF010000009.1, read on the forward strand.
TCGTCGGTTGGTCTCGGGATAGCCAGTTTCCGAGTTGAACTGGGTTTTTTCTTTGTTCTTCCGGTAGAAAAAACTGCCTTATCCCAGACGGTTGTCGTGGTCCTGCTACCAGAGGCGCTGAAGGAGGCATCGTGCGCAGAGGCCACTGGCTTGCCTACGGTTTGTGCCAGAGGCGGGTCAAGCTTGGTAGGCTGATGAACGACAGGCTTATGGGCTGCTCCTATCTGAGTTGTTTCCTCTTGGGCTACGGTTTGGGTAGCAATTAATTTTTGCAGATTGGGTTCACTTTGGCTAAGGCCTGAGGGAGGTCCAGCTATGACCTGGGTCGTAGGTTCTTTTGAGGGGGCTATAGAGGTAAAATGCAAAGGCTTCCCTGTGGACTTGGAAGACTTACCTTGGGCGTGGGCTTTAGGGGCCAATGCAGCATCTGGAGGCCTTATGTTGGGACCTTGTTTCCCTTTACCAACATTCCTCTTGGGATGCGTTTCTGCAGCATCAAGGACACCAAAGCGTGACCCTAAATCTGTGTGTTCTTGTTCCTTCCTTGCCGGTGCCGCTAGTTCTTCACTGTTCTTTACCGGAATCCGGCCTCTCCTTCTTGTAACTTGTACCCAAGGTCCAAACAGGCTTTCCTTATCTGGGCTAGGAGACTGCTGCTGGGAGCTCGATGCAGCTTGTGATGTTGCATTCTTAGGGGAAGCAGGCCTGTTACTAGCCATATCTTTCCCATGAGATGAACACATGCTTTGGCTATGACCCACACGTCCACAGCTGAAGCAAATCTGTGGTAAGTTCTCGTATGCTATGCGCTGCCAGGCATCATTGATACGTATCTTCGGAAGGATCGGCTTGCTTAAGTCGATTTCGACTGCAATACGTGCAAAATTTCCCCTTTGTACATCCTTGGTGTTGATATCTACCTTGATAGTTTTGCCTACAAGGTTGCCTATGGTCCACAGGAGTTTTTCTTGATACATGAATGGCGGCATATCGGGGAGCCTTATCCATGCTACGACCCTCGACGCTTCAGCAGTGCTGGCCCGGAACGCCGGGTGCCACTCCTGAATCATAAGATAGTGGCCTAGGATGACCCAAGGACCTCCCAGTAAAGCCGCTTGCTTGTCCGCCTCATTATCGAATTTAACCAAGTAGAATCCATTCTCCATGTCGATGACTCTGGGCATGCTCGTTGGGTTCCAAAGGGTTTGTATTTTTGAATACAACATATGGTAGCCAATTTCTCTTCCAAGAAGTTTAACCACAACCGTATGCTTCCAGGGTAACTGCATCTCCAACAAAATCCGATCCGAGAGGAATATCTTAGGTCCTAAATTATCCCTAGTGACTACAAGGTCACCATCTTCAAAGTCTATTACAGCTTCCCTAGGAGTAGGAGGTGAACCTCCAGCCACACAATCTTTATAGGACTGGTGGCTGTCCTCCATTTGTGTATCGTCATCTGGTGGAGCTGGTTCTGGACGGCAGTCCGCATGATCAGCTATGGCGAGAGTATCCGTCATTCTATTTCTTTCCCCTGGCGTGGGATATTATCAAACATGTAATGGGCAACTCCAACCTACCCACTGCATGCGGTGAGCTGTTTTTCCGCAACTCTCTCTCCACGCACTCGCTTCCAGTTACTTTTGATGCTTCAAGCACAATAGCTATAAAGTTATTTTATTCCAGAGTTAAATGATTCCGAAAATGCAAAACCCATTTGAACGGCACATCCCCTTCGACAGCGACAAAACCAAGGCATACTCCTTATGTAGCTCAGGACTCATACTACTCTGCTTTCTTTTAAAGGTTGGCTTGAATTCTGTTTTGGGTCATTTTCCTTTACGGGTACGGTCATTTTACTGGAATTGGTTGTTCTGATCTCAAATCCTGTTGGTTGGGTGGAATGTGATAATGGTAAATGGATCTTTTCCACGAGAGAAACAGACAGTTTTGTTTTTCGACATGACATAATTGTGCTGCTTACGTTGTCTTTCTCGTCACATGTTTTTGAATCCTCTTAGAATCCAAATTCAATAATTTCGTTTGTTCTCAATAGGACAGATTGACTCCTTCCACCGGTTTTCCATCGACCAGTTTATAGCTCGATCAATTGAGATTCTTTACTGTCGTTGGTAATCGCATCTTCATATTGCTACTACTCACGATAAATACATAAGAAACACTGATAATTGAGATATTTAAACTTTTATGTTGTAGCGAAGAACAAGCTCTCGATTTTCAGGAAAAGAAAGTCATATATTGTATAATTAGTGTTGGGTTTTAAAAGGAGGATATAATATAGATAATATCCTAATCTATTAATAAAAAATATAGATAATATCCTAATTTATTAACCAAAAATATAGATAAAATCTCTCATAATCAAAATAATGATAATATAAATTATTTAAATTTGCATAATCAAATACTAACATATCCTAACACTTAGGTAAAGGAATTAATGAGTGGATTTGTCGACAAAGATGCACTGTCATAGTTTTCTTTTTGATACTTTCAAAATTTTCATTCGAACAACCCATGCTTGATAAAACTTTCATTCAAACAGCCCATGCTTGATAATTTTTCTCATCAACTGATGGCGTGACATTGTGTTTCACTCTCTATTCTCACAAATCCATCAAGAAATTTGTTCCGGTATCAATTTGTTGGGTTTTAGAATGTGGATATGAGTTATAAGGAAGAGCTGTGTAAAGACGTATGGAACTGGAGAGTAAAGATATTGAACTTTGGGAGTTTGGGAGTTCATATGAGAGACTAACTCTCTTAAAGAAAAACATAGATAATATCCTAATTTATTTACCAATCATAGCTTATTAACTAAAAATATAATAAAATCTTTCATAATCAAAGTAAAATAATGCTAATATAAATTATTTAAATTTCTAACTGTATAATCAAATAATAACGATATATCGTAACACTTATAGGAATGAATTTTCGTATGCATCACGGGAATCTTGAATATGTATAGTTGCCTTTGAAATTAATGTGAAGGACATGCCAGCAACATCAGCTATAAACTGCAGGACCAAGAGACAAGAAGTAGAAGATGCTGGTGCACATACGAAAAAAACATTTCTATACCACCACCACCACCACAACCATTTCCAAGGTACAGCTTCTTCCTCCACACCGCCATATATATACATATAACAGCTTTGTAAGCTTACTAAATTGGCTATATTTATATACATGTAATTACTTGTATGACTACTGGAGAAATGATGTTCATTTACAACAGAAAGGGAACCTGAGATTTGTGCAGGCTCTTTAGCTCGTTGGTCTTGTTCAATGCCAGAGCCTCTATATATTTTAGTGGAGATGAAAAGTAGGAGAGTACTCATTAGGAGGGAGAAAGGTCAAGGGAAGTGGAGAAATCTGTTTTTTCTTGAACGCTCTAGGTACGGACTACAAATTGGAATATGAAAAAAAAGAGAGATAAGTGGGTGGCCTGAAGCATTGCGCTTCTAGTTGGATCCTTTATTTTCTATGAATAGACAGCATATAGAATATCCAGATCTTAGGAGTTTGACTGATTAGCTATAGATTTGCTCTCCTGTTGTGAATGTGTTATGTACAGATTTTAGTGGAGTCCGTATCAAATAAAATCGTCTTCTTTCAAAAAAAAAAAACAGACAGCACAGAGAAAGAGCCATATCCTTACCAATATGTGCACTTCTGTGGTCCTCCCTATAGTTAACTACGTGAATTATGGCAAGCGTTTATGCGAATTAACAGTATGCCATTTCTAGCACATATATACTTGAGGATATCTATGCAAAGCTACACTTGGAAGAACACATGGTGGATTTTGAAGTCTCAATTTGAGGTAAAAGTGAGCCAGCCTCTTAAGCCTGCATAACTTATTCTTTGGGTGGTGGTTGTTGAAGACCAACATTCACGTCAGCACACCGAAACAACGTTGACTGGTAATCCAAATAGCTTCACTGGGCAAGCAAGCATCCTTTCCTCAACAACTCCCTCTACCTTTCACTAGGAACGTAATCAATCAATTGATTTCATCCTTATACCTAACAAAGGCGTCGATCAAGAAGAGAGTATTGCAACTTTTTCATTCGTTTATTTTTTGCCTCTTTTTCATATATGTTCTCCAAAAGATTTAGCATCAAAACAGGGCTAGCTAGGTAGCTTGAGATGTGAAACGGTAACTAAGATATCCACTCATCCCACCAGATTCCTTTCAAGTAGTATACTGAGAACCGGATCGAACCAGTTTGTTTACCACAATACCAAATACCCAAAAGAAGCAGAAGACTTGGTCGTCTTTCTCAACAGTGTCCACCTTCACCAACTTGAATGGCATATCTTTCTTGACCAAATGCGCGTGGACTTTGATGTACAGGCCAAGAAGTTCTCCAGTCATGTAATATACATGTATGGTTGCAGCACATATATATATATATAGATACAGATATTACACCACTTTCTCAAACCAGCTGAATACAGATTTTCAGCATACAAGCCTGCCTTTTCATTGGAGTTAAGAACATCTCCGACATTACATTTTTCTCATAGAAGAAAAGTCTTACCTTTGAATTGAGGCTGAAAACGAACAAAATCATGCATGCACTTCATTGGCGAAGTCAATCAAACACCAACACCAACCGACTGGAATACTTTTTTTTCTGTCATCTTTGAATTCAATACTGTATAAATAATATAGTTGTTGACCAATTATCATTCGATTTGTCAAAAAAAAATAATTTACCCCATCATTCATGAACATATAAAAGTGTGACTATCTAATAAACTAAGCTCAACCATTGTTAATAAGCCTGAATAAATTTATATGTGAAATAGTCTCGATTATGTATCTTCTTAAATCTTCGGGTATGTTTGAATTATAAGATTTATTCATATTTAATGAAATCGCTCTCATCCAACGTCACGATTTCTCTTGACCTCAATCCTAACAAGGATAGTATGAAAACGTGAAGATAAAAATTGGCAGCTGCAAATCTACACCCACCAAACCCACTAAAGGCCAAGTTCCTGGTAGGTTTTTCCACCAACCATTTCAAGACCAACAGAAACGATGGACTCACTTCATAGATTCATGTACATGTGAATTATTATATAGATAATTAGATACTAATTTCAAAGGAACAATGGTGTATGATGTCACGTACAGCATCAAATATTCCCCTTATGATGCAAATTAAGCAGATATCTAGCTAAACCATTCCAACCGAGTTGAAAATTCTAAAGCTTATCAAGCAAAAAAGAAATAAAAATGAAAAAATTGTAAGTAAAAAGAAATATCAATTATGAAAGAGGAAAAAAAAGATGTAGGGTGAGACTAAAGATCAATATATCTTATTCGAAGATCTCTTTATTTCCTAACATTGCATATGGGCGTTAAAGTTAATAAAAATGGCATGATTTGATATGATTTTCGGAGCCTGACTCTTACACTACATGAGTAAATTTATGATAACCAGTGATTTGGTGACACCTCCATGATAAAAATTTAATAAGAATTTAAGAGTTAATAGACATGGAATATGATCCTTGTATAAAAGAAAATAAAATTCATAATTTACTTAATGACGTCGTACCTAGTTATTTTTGTAATAATTGGAATGAATTTATGAGAATTTTTTTCGAATTTGAATCAAAATTAAAACTTAAAAATATATAATAAAATATCCTATTTTTTTTTATCGTTTTCAATTTGGCGTTTCAATGCAAAGAAATCGAACATGATGCAACAGTAATGGCATGTTGCATTCGATTTCACATTTGATCATGAGTTCATGTATATATATCCTCATCATGGCTTCATAAAAACATGCAATTGCAATTGCATCATTTTCGTCATTGTTAGGATATTCCAAGTTTATTTTACTAACTATATAATTGATAAAATATTATTATTATATTGATATTGATTTAAAAAATTAATTTTTACAATCGCATCAATTGTCCGTTTATCATAAGAATCCAACGGATAATTAATACGCAAAGGTAGGAGAAGCCAGAGAGAAGGTACGTTTACAGTTGATGATCATATAATAACATCGGATGCATGACGAGATGAATGGTGTGCTAATGGTCCATGCATTCGCCTCAATAAACAGTACTGTTCACAATTCCCACCAACCACAACCTCAACATGTATGCAGCCTGCGCCACTACCGCCATCCCCACCGGTCAAATTTACCATTCTACACCAATGATCCACATAGACTCCGCGCTCATTCTTGGCAACCCTTAGATTATCTCATATCAATGGCCACCATTACTTTTCAACAAACCCACTTTGTCTCCCTCTGCCCTCCTCATGCTTACCTACCAACCCCCTTCAACGGATTCTTCGAGTCTGCCACCTTCTATTTAACCCACCCACCTTCCATCTATTTCTCTCAGGAAATTCATCATTTCCCACTCATAACATTTCCTCTCCGTTCTCCTTCCCATCCCTTCCCCATTTCCTGTAAGCTTCTTGCCTCTCCTTCACTCAAGCTTAAACTATTCTGGACATGGCAGCAATTATCGCCCAGAATGGACACGAGAACGGTTCTCTGGAGGGTTTGTGCACAAGTAATCCTCACTCTGACCCTCTCAACTGGGGAGCGGCAGCAGAGTCATTGAAAGGTAGCCATTTGGATGAAGTGAAGCGCATGGTGGCTGAGTTCAGGAGACCCGTGGTAAAGCTTGGTGGTGAGACCCTTACCATAGCTCAGGTGGCTGCCATTGCCAGCCATGACTCTGGTGCTGTGAAGGTGGAGCTTGCAGAGTCTGCAAGAGCTGGTGTCAAGGCTAGCAGTGACTGGGTCATGGACAGTATGAACAAAGGAACCGACAGTTATGGCGTCACCACCGGCTTCGGTGCTACCTCTCATCGAAGAACTAAGCAAGGTGGCGCTCTCCAAAGAGAGCTAATTAGGTAAGCTAACCCTCACCCCAACAACTGGATTTTCCTTAATTTACTCATCACTTTGCTTGCTTTACATTTTTGTTTTATTTTCCTATTATTTATTTGTTCCTCAAACTCATGGCAAGTTGGCAAAATAATATTCTTTTTTAAATTAGATGAAAAATCATAAATTATTTTTTAAAAAGATTACAAAAGGAAAAATATTTATTTATACTTTTATTACGTTATAGCTATGAATAAAATTCATATGTTGGTTGGTCTTCCAGGTTCTTGAATGCTGGGATATTTGGCAATGGAACAGAAACAAACCACACGCTACCCCACTCTGCGACGAGAGCTGCTATGCTGGTGAGGATCAACACTCTCCTCCAAGGGTACTCCGGCATTAGATTTGAAATCCTTGAAGCGATAACCAAGCTTCTGAATCACAACATCACGCCATGTCTGCCTCTACGTGGCACCATCACTGCATCAGGGGACTTAGTCCCGTTGTCTTACATTGCTGGTTTGCTGACTGGTCGGCCTAACTCCAAGGCCACTGGTCCCAGAGGTGAGACCCTGGATGCGGAAGAAGCCTTCCGCCAGGCCGGTATTGATTCCGGTTTCTTCGAGTTACAGCCTAAAGAAGGCCTTGCTTTGGTTAATGGCACTGCGGTTGGCTCTGGGTTGGCTTCTATGGTGCTTTTTGAGGCTAACACTCTTGCGGTTCTGTCGGAAGTTATTTCAGCAATTTTCGCTGAAGTTATGAATGGTAAACCCGAGTTCACAGACCACTTGACGCATAAACTGAAGCACCATCCGGGCCAGATCGAGGCTGCGGCGATCATGGAGCATATTTTGGAAGGAAGCTCTTATATGAAGGCAGCTAAAAAGTTGCACGAAATGGATCCACTGCAGAAACCAAAGCAAGATCGCTATGCTCTGAGGACTTCACCACAATGGCTGGGCCCCCAGATTGAAGTAATCAGATTTGCAACCAAATCGATTGAAAGAGAGATAAACTCCGTCAATGACAACCCTTTGATTGACGTTTCAAGAAACAAGGCCCTACATGGTGGCAATTTCCAGGGGACCCCAATTGGAGTCTCAATGGACAATGCTCGTCTAGCTATTGCTGCGGTAGGAAAGCTCATGTTTGCTCAATTTAGCGAGCTGGTAAATGATTTTTATAACAATGGGTTGCCATCAAATCTCACCGCCAGCAGAAATCCAAGTCTGGATTACGGCTTCAAGGGAGCTGAAATAGCTATGGCTTCTTACTGTTCTGAGCTTCAATATCTTGCCAATCCAGTCACAAGCCATGTGCAGAGTGCAGAGCAGCATAATCAGGATGTAAACTCGCTGGGACTGATCTCTTCGAGGAAGACAGCAGAGGCTATTGAAATCTTGAAGCTCATGTCTTCAACTTTCTTAGTGGCACTTTGCCAAGCTGTCGATCTAAGGCATTTAGAGGAGAATTTGAAGAGCACGGTGAAGAACACTATTAGTCAGGTGTCCAAGAGACTCTTAACTACAGGATCCAATGGAGAACTTCACCCATCAAGGTTTTGTGAAAAGGATTTGCTCAAAGTGGTTGACCGTGAACAAGTCTTTGCCTACATCGATGATCCCTGCAGTATTACTTATCCATTAATGCAAAAGCTCAGGCAAGTTCTCGTCGACCACGCACTGGCAAACGGTGAGAATGAGCAGAATCCGGCAACTTCAGTCTTCCAAAAGATTGAAGCCTTCGAGGAAGAACTGAAGACCCTTCTGCCTAAAGAGGTTGAGAGTGCTAGACTTGCAGTTGAGAGTGGGAATCCAATGATTGCAAACAAGATAAAGGAATGCAGGTCATATCCACTCTACAAGTTTGTTAGGGAGGGATTGGGCACTGGATTGCTCACCGGTGAAAAGGTAAGATCACCAGGTGAGGAGTTTGACAAGGTATTCACGGCAATGTGCCAAGGGAAGATAATTGATCCCATGCTGGAGTGCCTTGGGGAATGGAATGGTGCTCCTCTTCCCATTTGTTAGTGTTCTTTTGTTTGTACGTACTGTACTTGAACAACATTGTTTTCTAATCCGTCGTTCGATGGGATTTCTGTGTACTATACACTATTATGAAGAAAATCGTTTGAATACATTTGTTTCTATATACTTTTTGTTTCATCAATAATCTTAATGTTTACTAATCAAAATCCAAAAAAATATTGTTAGTAGGACATCTACTGATCTTATTATTAAGATTTTTTTTTATGATCAGCTCACTGAGTATCAAAGATTTAAAGAAAAAAAAAGAAAGAATCCTAAAAAGTTGTGCAGGAAATCGAAGCTTGTCATGTCATTTTCAACATCAACTCATCCCTATTTTTTTAATAATAATGTTTCCTTGACAAAGTAAAAAACAAAATTTTGGTGGTTGTGCTTTTTGTGAGTCTTCTTTGCCGTTTTGTGTCGATTCATCTATCGTATCATCAAATAATCAGAGTTACAGTAAGAGGATGACAATACCCTGTCCTGACTCATTTTCTGACATGACAAACGCTAGAAATAGAAATAGTAACTCAAATCTGATATTGGACAAGCATGAAAATATTAACTAAATCCAATATTAGCAGAAGACAAGAACATATCACTTGACATAATATTTTTCATAAAATTGTTAAGGTATCTAGAAAATCAAAAGGATGCATGCATATATGTAATAATAACATCACATCTTGGTATATATTAATTTCCCTATTCTTACCAAAGACAAACACATTCTATTGATATGGGATGAACTGTCCATACTTGAAAAAGCCATATTCCTTCGTGATTGAGATACTGAAAGTTCTTTTTACGTTTTTATCATGATTTGTTCAATGATGACCTTAGTATATCTTGATGGCTTCCTGTAACGAAAAGATTTATTTTTATACAAAATTAAGTTATTTTAAAATTTTAATTATGTTTACTGCTAGATTTATTGGAAATTTAAAATTATTATTTATTTTCAAAATAAGATTTATCCAACCGATCCAGAATATACTTCGGTATGATTGTTTTGGTACTCGATTATATTAATACCAAACCGACATAATTTACATAAATAATTATCATTATATAATATAAAGTACATAAATATATTTTTAGTTCAGTACGGTTAATACCAAAACCAAACATTAAAATTATTCAGTTTTTGAACCTTCGGTATTTCAGTAATTCAGCCTGAGTTGGTATCGAATTTTAATCAAAGACAACCTAGATAATGTTGAATCATTCATATATTAATAAATTGACAATACATCAGATAACTAATTTTGGTGGTAACTTCGCTACAAAATAGGCTGATCTTTGATCACAAATGATAAATGGTTCTAAAATATGATTGAAGTTATGTATCAAATCTACCTTAAAAAGTAAGCTTTCTGCCAGCTGCACTATAGAGGTTGCCTTTCACAGGCAGATTTAGCAGGCCAACTTTGATCAAGCTAAAACAAAAAGGCTGTTAGATTAGGGAGCCGCTGTACAATGGATCTCTAAAATTGATGGTGATGTGTAGCTTCTTTGAAACAAGAGCAATGTTGTCCCAACTTCCTTGATGGTTCTTTCAATAAAGTTACCATCCAGTGGAAATGTTGGAACGGGTGTAAACCTCAAAATACGCTTCTTTCTCCTTGAGCTCTGAAAATCTGTCTGCAGCAAAGCTCCAAGAAAACCCTCAACTTTCTATCAGCTCCTTTAATTTAGTGATTGAACTGCAGCAAACAAGGTGTCGTCATAACAACCATCATCGTTTGGCACAATTAAGAACTCAGAATAGTGTAAACCAATAAAGACAAAATGGTTCAAACAAATGATATTAAATCCAACAATCACCTAGGAAAAGTGATACTTTCTATAAATAGAAACATATGAAGTAGCGATTGTACCTCTTGGGAAGGGAAGGCACCAAGCGCTCAGCAACTTTAAGGATAAAAGGACCAGCCAGATTTCCCTCGAAACCTACACTTGTTCCTTCTGCAAGTATTTCACAACATATGGTGTTTAATAAAATATTACAACTGTAGGCAAATGGACTATAAGTCAACAGTTGGAGTTACTTTGCAATTTTAAACTAATGATCGTCCAAAACATCTAAATGTGAGGAAATAGTAACAAAACTAACAAAACTAACAAAACCAACAAAAGAAAAAAAAATAATAATATCAAATCAATTGAGATCCTGTAAGAGCCACTCAGAGAATCCAATTACTATCACAAAATGATTATGTACCCTCTAAATCATCAATGGAACATATAGACCAAATTTTCGTTCAAAAGGTCTGAAAAGGAGCATAATGATACCTTGAATTTCTTTAGCAGAATAACCACCACACAGGTATGAATGATGACCCACGTCTAGATCTATCCCTTCATCCTCTGTCATACCCTCCATTATGCATCCAATTAGATTATAGGCAACCATGCTTGTGTCATCACATATTTCTTGGATGTCAAGGTAAAGGTTGTTACATGTATCACTGATGCCCCTTAATGTGCGACTTTCTTCCTTGCTCTTCACTTCAAAATGATTGATATCCATATTAACCATCCCATTGAGATTTATTGTTTCATGGAACAAAGAGGGATTGCGGCTCTTCTCTGGGGTAGATATCAGTACCTGGAAATTCACCGGTGTAGACTCATCAGTTTGCTCTTCTTGGTGCTCCGAATCCATAGAAGAGAACTTGCTCATTTGAGAGTCTCCAACTTCTCGAATAACATTACCAACAGCAATAGCAGTATGATCAAAATCATCATCATCACTTTCTTCTAATTCTTCCATATATGCATCAGCAAAATCCTCATCAATGTCCTGGAAAGGAAGATTATCCCAAACAATTTTCTTCACATCAGCACTTAAAATTAATATGCATTCAACCTCTTTTTCAATTTCATCATTAAGGTTGCATTCTCTGTGCATATTTTGAGAGCTTTTATTGATAATTGAAAGAGCTTCTGATATAGGCTTTGGAACAGTATCCAACACACTGCATTCAAAAAGATATTGAATTAGCAATCTCTTCAATGCAGATCGTAAACATCGATTGGAGACATCAGCCTTCGGATCAAACAGAATCTTCAAGGTATTTAGTTTTGGGAATCTAAGTTTCGTCTTCAGTGACCAAATTGCCTTAACTATCTGATTTTGCAAGGCTTTTGTTTCAGCTGAGAATTGAATGAATTCTGTCACGGACGAATTCAACCTGTCTGCATTTAGTTTTTGTGATAAACCTGCTATTGCGAGTGCTTTAGCTAGAGGTGCTGGCAGCTCATTTTCTCCATGACGTTTCGAGAGCATATTTTTGCCAGTTCTCCTTATTCTGTTAATCAAATTATCTCGCTTCCATCCATATCTCTTCCTCTTCGAAAAAGAAATGCCTGCAGGAACACCTCTAAGTTTTCTGTGCATGGCAAGCAGTGTTTCAGTTGACAAATCCTCTAAATTGTCCAGTAGTTTGACAGCAGCAGAATAATGAGCATGAATTGAGGGAATCAACAATGTCGAATGACCCTCCCGGAAGTTTTTGGAGTCACTAAGTAGTTGATATAGCTGTCCATAAACTTCTCTTTGACCATGTTCATGATTTTGAACCAAAAGAAACTCTGTGATTGTTTCTTTAATCACCTTCTTCATTTTTTTTCTTGTCTTTTCAAAATTCACACATCCTTTTGTAAGTAATTCAGCAACAAGGAAAAGCCCCTTGTTGGTTAGAGAGTCAAGGCATGATAACAGGATTCTTTTAACACTGTTCATCTCAACAAGTTCACCAGTCTTCAGAGTCATATGATCCCCTTTATCAGCTTCACAAGCTCCAAATATTTCTTCAACATAACTTTTCACATTTTCATAAAATACCTATGTAACAATAAGGATAAACATATACAAAGTGTCAAACCATAAGTTAAGAGACAACGGTAATATTTATATGCGTACACACACACACTAGCTAAATTGAGGATAAATAAAGAGAAATGACATCATTGTATAAAATAAGTCAAAGATGACGATCTTAGAGAACCAATGAAAAGAGTAGTTTTTCTACGTCAAATATTCTATTTAGCTATCATAGTTTTGTTACTCCAGTTAAACACTATAAGCAGAAATATGCAGTCATATGAAGTGATGATTATCAAAGGGCAGGGCACGAAAAAAAGAAAGCATAAAATGCAACTTTCCACTTGCTGGAGCAACAAGATAACAAAACAAGCAGAATGAAAACAGAGCTTTCACAATAGCGCAGTGTTGGAAAAGCTAACATACATCATCTTCCCTGATGGTGGGTTCGGGCATGGCCCTGGCTGAAAGACTGCACCACCACATGGATAACCATTGTAAGTGCAAAGTTTAATTACTAAATAAGAATTAAGAAAGGTTGGAAGAAGAAAGTATTAGCATTGGAAAATTTACCTGTAAAGCTTTCTTTGTTGAGATTTAGTCAAAGGGAGTCCCATCAGCCACCTGTATCCATTTCAACAAATCGTTTGCTCTTGAATAAAAATCTTTGGAGTAAAATGTGAGGAAAAAATTGAATGTATTGAAAAGGAAAGTACATGGGATTGCGAAAACTAACCTTCTCCTGAGTTTTAGTTGCTTCTGACATTGCCTGAGATGTGAGAGTATAGAGTCGCAATCTGTCAGGAGGAATTGGTTCTCCATAATCCCTGCTCTATGATATCAGGTTTTCTGGAAGAGAGAAGGACTGTAATTACCGTAAATTTCAATGTTAACCAAAGTTGTTAGAAAAAAAATTTATTTATTTATTTAACCAAAGTTGTTAGAAAAAAACCATATATATAGAGAGAGAATATAGCAGAACCATGAGACAAGTAAATACATAAATAGAAACTTGCAAAATCAATAATTCCATCATGGGTATCAGCCACCCAAATCACAATTGAATAACATAATCGGTGCCAATGCACGAAAAAAAACCCTAACATCTGATAGGAGAAGTTGATTCGTAGAATCAGTACCTTGCTCGAATGATGAAAACCCTAAATTACAAAACGACGCCTTCGGACTTGAGAGAACGAAGCCGGAATTAGCAAATCTACACAAATCAAAACCAAATTCAACGATCTACACATCATTTTGAAGCTCTCAACAGTAGGAATGCGACTATACAGGAGATTAAGTGATATCTCACCGGGGTATGCCGGAATCGCGACTTTTCCGAGCTGCTACAGGACGCGTCCGGCGAACCACTTGCGGTTGAGTGTTGCTGGCGACGAGAGGAAGCTGATGGCGGCGGCGGTGCGACGATTGGTGGCCGGACGAGGGAGCTGCGATTCCACGTACCCGGAGAGGAAGAGAGAGTCGGGGAGAGAGAGGGAGGGAAAAAAAAGAAGACCTTATACAATGATTATGTCAAAACGGCGTCGTTTGTTCCACTGATATTATGACGTACAAGACGAATCGATACAGGCGTCGTTTAACACAAATAATATAATAATATTTAATTTAATTTTTAAAATAATAAAATAATTTCAGAAAATATATTTAATCTTAAAAATATTAATAAATAGGATATCAGTTTAAAAATTATAAAAATTGTACTAAAAATCTAAAAAAATCATATTTTCAATGAATAAAAATTATAATAATTTACTAACAGATATTTAATTAAAAATTAAATATCATTAAAAAAATTAAATATAACATAAAATAAAAGGCAAACCATACCTATAATCTAAAAATATTTTAAAATCAAAATATTATATAAATATTTTATTCAACACAAGATATACTAAAAAGAATTAAAAAAATTATCCTTAAATACAAAAATACACCGAAAATATGGGGTTTAAGCTATTGATATATGGGCCAGCTTGGTTAGTACTCGTCAGGATGAATCATTATTGAGGCAATCTATGTAGGGAACAAGTTCATGGCTTTAAGCCCATTAAACACTTAATTAAGCGTCACCTGCTATCATTCTGGGCTGAAATGGGGCCGAATTTAAGCTCAATACGTGATCCAATAAATTGGTCAATAGAGTACGTAATACCGATCTATGATTCTAATCCCACTAACCTAAAGGGAACAGAATAGCGTTTGTATTTTGAATACTTTCTTTGTTCAGATTTAGTCAAATGGAGTCCCATCAGCCACTTGCATCCATTCAACAAACTGTTTGCTGCTCTTTGATAACAATTTTGGGATAAAAAATGAGAAAAAAATTGATTGCATCGAAAAGAACAAGATCTAAAACCAACCTTCTCATTACAATCTATACGAAGGAATCGATCCTCATTTGATGATATCAGGGATTTTCTAGAGCAGAAAGACTGTGACAACCAACAATTTCTTTGCTATCTAAAGTTAACCAAGAAAATTCTTATGTTTTATTCTAATATTTGGGGCTGATTTCATATGAAATAAACAAAACTAGGATTTCATAATTTATGTAAAAAAACAACTTAAGCTTCTGCGCACACAATATTGCGTAATTAATGCCAAAACCTGTGAGGAAAATCATCGAGCAAAAAGACTATATTTTCGATTTGTCTCACAACTACTCTTCTTGAAAACTCCGGCCGGTATATGATTGTAAATAAAAAGAACTATGAATTATTTGAAAAATATAAATATTAAATATTTA
This sequence comes from Passiflora organensis, assembly GCA_019739055.1. Lineage (NCBI taxonomy): Eukaryota > Viridiplantae > Streptophyta > Magnoliopsida > Malpighiales > Passifloraceae > Passiflora > Passiflora organensis. Next base: position 10,359,797 of record JAEPBF010000009.1, read on the forward strand.
TTATATACCAATCTAATACCATTTCCGCTTCGTTACCTACAGAATACGGTAGAACGTACCCAAACCCACATGTCCTATCCGGTCTGGCCCGATAAAGCTTCACAGTTCTACCCGTTACCCAAATCTCATAGGTCATTTCAACAAATTAGAGCCCGCATCGCGTGGATATCACTCTCTCTCAACCCGCGAGTGAAACACCTATCTCTCTCAATTTTCCTAATAGACCAAAAACACAAATTTCCATCATCCAAAAAATAATACGACTTCCTACCAAAACCGCGGACCCGAATGATCTCAAAGAAAAACAAAGCTTCGTCAACCACTTCCGGATCCAGTTCCGACAATCTCGCTATGACCGATCAGCCCCCACATCGCACCGCCGCCTCCGAACTGGGCATCAGCAACCTCCGCAGCACCACCCACCTCCTCAAGCAGACCACGCGCTCCTTTTCTGGCAACTTTTTATCACTTCTCTTCATCTCTCTCCTCCTCTTCTCTTTCCGTCATCTCGTCGAGAACGGTGCCCTCTTCCTCACTTCCTTCATCGACCGAGATCCCTCCCTTCGATCCCTTCTCTCCCGCCTTGACCTCTCCTCCCCCTCGAACCAACACCAACACCGCGACCGCCAACTCAACGTCCACCCGCTCCACCCCCACAGGCGCCGCCGCGGCGGAAGACCATTCCTCCACCTCTCACGTATTGGAACCTTAGAGGATGACTTCTTCTCCGGCGACGAGCACTATTCGGACTCCTCCCCCTTCGGCCCCTACCGGAACCCTACTCCAAATGGCACCTTTGTCATTCTCGCTAACTTCGACGCCAAACTCGGCTTCTCCGGTTTCGTAACTGACAACGGTATCAAATTCGCAGAAACCGTCAGGTCTGGTGTTCAATTCAAGACGGCGGAGACGGAAACAGGAAGCAATTATAAAGACAGCGACAGCCTAGAGCGAGTGGAGAAAGGCAGGCGCGACGCAGCTGCGTTGTTCTTTCTTGTAAGTCTTTTATCTGCTGCTTATGGTTGGGTGATCTTAGGGTTTACTGCTATATACGCTTGGATATCCGGCATTGTTTTTGTGGCAGTTGTTAATGATTTGTTGGGTAGGTCTAGCTCTTTTGTGGGTGTTGTGTGGGGTGGTTCGCGTTTAGGGCTCAAGAGGCTTACCGGGTTCATTTTAATGAGGTGGGCGGTTAGGGATGCACTGATGCAGCTTGTGGGTTTGTGGTATTTTGGTGAGGTTGAGGATCAGTACTCGTTTTTCCAGCTATTTGTCAGGTTAAAGTTGATGCCCTTTTCGATTGTGTCCCCTTGGATTCGTGGGTTTGAGAAAGAGATTTCTGGTTTTTTGTTTACATGGTTTTTGGTAGATGCGTTGGTGGGATTGATTTTCGCAGTGGACGCTTGGGTTACTCTTGTAGATTCCAGGATGACAGGAAGAGAGATTGTGAAGGAAGGTTGTTATTTGATTTCGACCATGTTTAACCTGGCCGTTCAGATTAAGTGTTTTGAGGCTATACTCTGTGGCTCAGCTATGAGATGGTTCTTGGCTAGGTTTTTGGGGAAGGTCTTGGCAGCAATGCTTCAGTCAACTCTGGAGGTTTATTTTATGGTGGCTTGGCTGATATTTTACTTTGTAGCTAGGTGTAAGGAAGCACATTTGGAAGGGCAAAGGTTTGGAAGGAGAGAATTGGAAGGTTTGATTGATGGACTCAGATAATAAACAGCAGAGGTGAGATAGATACTGCAGTTGCAACCTGCCTCGATTATGATGCTGAAACAGTGGTGGTGTGATTAATCTTTCTGTGGGCATTGCCAGTTTATTGTTTTTGCAGTCACTGCAAATCAGCACTTCCATTGGTTTAATCACCAGGAATGTTCTTGTATGCACTTCTGTCATGAGGCAATATAGTGCTTGTGCATATTTTTCCACGGGAATGGTGCATGTGTATATTCCTTTGCAATTATTTTTCTGAATGCCTTGTGATACTGTTCACATTATTCATCTAAATATAAGTGAAGGCTCTGATTTATATCACTAGAAGTACTAGCTGTTCGATTCATTTCTGGATTTGTGATAGTTTTTAACTTCACTAAGATTGTATAGTGGAGCTACCTTGATTTCTCATTTTGAACATTTCTGTGGTGCTCATTGCCTTGGACAAGTAATCTTGCTTACCTCAAGCTTTATGTAAATTGACCTGATCAAAACACAAAAGGGGAGAATCTTTATTTAGTAAAGGCGTACTTCCAAATACTTTTTACTGTGTATATGCATTCCATTCTGATTCTTCTTGGCTGCATTTGGCATTTTAATTAGTGAGTGATTGTGATTGCTTGGAGGGACATTTTAGGCAAAAGCAAAAACAACCTATCTGGGAAGAAGTCTGATGATGTGCTGCTAAAATAGCCTGTTTGAGAAGAACTAGGATGATGGGCAGCCAAAGATGATGTTTTCTTTTTCAAGTTTTCCTCTTGTTTTTCCATGATTTCATTTTGTGTGTATATCTGTTTGCGTATAAAAGGGCAGGAGTTTAATTATACATGCCTATAAGCTGAATAAATTATGTTGCTAGGAGTGGAAGATTAGTGCAAGTCCAGATTGATTTGTGGAAGCTGATTGTTGGTGCTCATAGTATGAGAACGTGTACGTGTTCCTAAAGTTTTTGTTAGTGGTAGTGGTGAGATTTTGTATTGAAGGACACACACTTGAATGCCTTGTCGGGGAAGATAACTAGTGAGAGATTTTACTAATCTTCTCAATTTTGTTCTTTGGGCATTGATCCTGTAAATAAGGGAATGCTACAAGTTTTGGCGAAACTCAAGAATTGTCCCTTCTGTTCGACACAAGAGCTTTTGATTTGACAATGAACAGAATAGTGGCTAAGAAGTCTTTTGGGCATTTAGGTTCTGATTCTTATCCACGTGATATTATTATTACACCGCCAATTCCAAGTTTAGAAGACCTGCCAGGATTTCCTCGACTTGGGTTGTTTTATCTCTAGAGACATTTGCGGCTAAATGAATGGAGAAATTCAAGACATTATGTGGTCAGAGTCTGTATAAACAGTTAGTAAAAGTATAATGTTTGGGTTATTGATCTTCTCTTATGAAATCTGTTTCCGTCCCTATTATGGGTTTTAGGGTTACCTTTTGTGCAACTTTATATAGGAATAGATATTGATTTTGACTGCATTGGGAAGACCTCATGGATTTCTGGAATTTTTAGAATTAGAATTGAATTTAGAAATAAATTGACTGAAAATATTATAATAATAAAATTTAATTTAATAAACTTCTATTCCATCTTATGGGATATGTAATATCAGCGATTGGTGTGACGTAAAATTTAAGGTCCTACAACTCTGTTACGTGTCCATTGTTCTGACAAGATCAACTTAACTAGCGCAACGCCTCTGGCTACAATCTAGAATCCACAAATCTCCTTTGATGCTGGATGCCACACCACATATGCAGTGGCATGGCCTGATGAGAGAAGGCATTTTCCGCCCTTTCAGGTGCAAAACGTAATAACCGGAATTGGCTTGTGCATTTGCTAATAGATATCCTATCACCTTAATTATCGATACAGGAACTTGGTTTGCACCTAGTCGATACCCTCAATCTCAGCAACCTCTTGCTACCTACCTCTGTAATGCCATCTTTTGGGGTCCAAGAACTTCTGCTCTACAGCCACCGCAATAGGCTCTTCATTATCCAAGTTGTAAATCCTTGTATTTTCCTGCTATTTCACTTTTCTGCACCAGGCTATACTCTCTACCTAACGCACATGTCACCTCAACTTGTTCAATACAAGCTTTTCTCAGCCGTACATACGAAAAGTATACCAAGTTCTGTTTTATGTACGTATGACCTTGAACGTTAGGAATATGTACCATCAGGAAAAGAAAAGCTATTTTTACATGGGGAAACAAATCACAGTTTTCCTTGAGCTGCAAGTGTCCTTCTCATCCAATTTCAATTCTTGAGGCAGTTCCTGCCAGACAATGAGCCAGCCATTAGGTTCCCTCTGTGGGACCTGACAATTTGTTCAATAGCCTCAGATTATACAATGGAATAAAGTTTGACATTCCAGAATTAAATTACTTTTGATTATTAGCTAGGAATTTATGTTACAGCTCTACAAAGTTTACAACATATTCCGGCTACGAATTAGCGTTGGCATAATTAAGCCCCACGAATCAATCAATTTTTCTCATCAGAAAAAGGCCTATCAACGAATTCCATCTTAAAGACACAAGCAGGTCTTTCCATCGTGTGGCGAGCTTGCGCAGCGTACGACATCAAGGAAAATGTTCTCGTCACAGGGAATCCAGAGTTTGGAGTCAGTAGTGAAGTCGTATTCATCTCTGGCTTCATCCAGCAGCGCCTTGAATAGTGGATGCTTGAGCAATGCAATCTTGATTACGAACCGCTTGCTGTTCTCACCAACGTACACCACCAAATGCCCCTTGGGAACATCTTTAGGGATCCATTTCCCTTCTTGCATGGTGGAAGGCCACAAGCTCCTGTATAGCTTCTGATCACTTGCACAAGGCATGACTCTACTCCCCATCTTCCCCCATTTGTTAAGGCATGAGTTGAGAAACATCTTCTCTTCTGCCTGCACTTCACGTCTTTGGGCTTCAATGATGGAGAAATTATTAAGGTTGAGAAACAGAGCACTGCTGGGGTATGTGTTAAACAGAGTGATGATGTGGGGTGGTGTTATGACAGTGAAAGAAAATCATACATGTATTTATAGATGTATAGGATTGGAAACAGCTGCCTTCTCAGATATTTAAAAGGTTGACGAGACGTATAGCTAAGAGGTGAGACTTGAGTAGGAAATATGACATTTTCGGTGCGCACACTTAATGGTTACCTCCCATCTAATATACCATTTTTGCAGTTTGGATGAGTCTAATCTCAATTGTCTGTGATAATTTAACAAAATTATGCATATACAGAAACAGTGCTTGCAAATATCAATTAATACTATTTAAGCTAACAATAATAATAGTCAATTCTCATTAGCCATCCACATCAACTATTGTATAAATTGTAAGTCTGTAACTACATGGTTTGCTTGTTGGGCCGTGCTGTACCTTCCTCGCTGTCCAAAGGTGATGCATATATTGATATACGACGGTGTACGAACGTGCATGCCTCGCATGATTTAAGGCGATAAATTCTGTGCCATTAATGCTTCAGATAGGGAGCAAGATCGTCTCTTTTTCTCTTTCTTCTCATAATTGGCATGCACTCTTTAGTGAGGATGGTGCTTGATCAGTGATCTTTCGAAGTTCTCGAAGTTGAGACCCCACAAGTTGAGAGAGTGGAGAAGATAAGATATGAGGGAGGGATGGGATAAGCTTTTTGGGGAAAGTGCGCGATCCCACTTGATTTCCTAACGTGCACTGTGGATAATAGTAAAATAGACAGAACCCTTCTTCAGCTCGGTTGGGTAGATGCCAAAATTTAATGCGAAGGCTCAACTGAAAGAGTGTCCAGTGAATCAGACAGTATTGGTTCTGCCTCAAGAAAACGGGGTTCAACTAAATTCCACTAATACAAGCATAAGTCTTCTTAGTTGAATCGCATAATCACCCGCCCGGCCCTCTGGTTCTTCTGTAAGTAATTTACCTCACCAGGCAGTCACATCGGTCGGAAACGAAGCCTTCACATCTCCCTTACCCTTTTGTTGGATCAAGCTCTATGAGGCATTAAAAGTCTAGTTTAGAATCTTGATCAGCGGAAAATTGAGATTGTGTACTATCCGTACAACGGTGTTCAAAACATGGAGATAGGGCTTCTTCAATATGGGATACGACGAATCTCTGCAATCTGACCATGCATGCAGGAGATGGGTGCTATTGCCTTTGTACTGCAAAATGGATGGAGAAAAGAAGCATCTTAATAGACATATCTTTGGTAGCAGAGCCTGCGTAGACGAGAAAGAGTATGGAAATCCACGTCCTGAATCTTTGCCAGAATTATTCCAACCCCAAAAGTCACTAAAATCCTCTATATTTTTGTTTCTTTGACTCCGTTTTCTTTATACACCAACCAAATCGTAGGTTTCAGATTCCCTTTCATTAGTCATGGCCGGCTTTCAATTCGAAACATCTTCACACATAAATCTATATTTGTTTACCAAATTGCTCGAGTCCATCATAACAGATCACTTGAAGGAATACAATGAACCCAACTAGCTTTTTTAGTTTCTGTTGAGGACAACGATAGGATATTTCGTATGGATTAGGAAATTTTGTCATTTGAAGGAAAATTCTGACACGGTGTCGGTAGAGTAGGATTATGAATGCAACAGCTGTGGCAGAGTAAATGCAGGAGTTCTGGCTTACCAATATTGGTTGTAAGCTGAAACGGGGAAGGGTTTTTTCTCTCTTTCTTTCTTTTTTCATCTACATATTGAAGGTCTTAGAGACCAGATGGGATGTAGAATTTGGTCAGAAGTACAAATCTAGTGATCAAAGGATTAGTATAGAGGGGAATCTTTTTAGTGTAGACTTTAGAGTTGATTAATCATTATGTCAGGTTTGCACATATGGAGGCCTGTTTTATTCAGCATATATCAGGAAACTGTTGGAAATATATACTCTTATGTTAGGTTTGCTGTAGCTTCCTTTCCCATCATTCTCAACATGAATATTCCATCAGGATTATGCTTCAATAAATACAAATATGTAGAAATGAAAATATACAAAAAGAGATTAGTTAATATTACTCACTATATATACTTTTAATTTCAAAAGAAAAGAATTATACACAAATCAGTAAGTTTCATCGATTTCCCCTGGCTTTCTGATGGTGCAGAAAACCTTTCTGGATCTTAATTTGATTTTGCAGACAAGGATTTCAATTACATAGTCTTGGAAGAAGACAGACAGGCCACTGCATCCCAAATCCAACATATCTTTTTTCTCAGGTTTTCTGGAGCTTATGTGTATCATAGTGGAATCCTGCTAGCATATACATGAATCAGAAGGGGGCTGGGGGAGAGGAACCAAAAAGCCTCCAATCCTTGGCCAAATGTCATCTCATCACAACTCAACACTAGAAATATTCCTATTGTAAAATCTTGCTTTGCATGGTCGATGTAACAAAGAAGACCTTTACAGATGTACATACATTGAAACCTCTCCATGGGAGAGATTGGTTGGTAAGTGGTTCCTTTCAGAGAGATAGATGTGAGAGGTGAAGGTGACAGCGATGTGGATCAAAAGCCAACCAGGGATGCGGAATGTGGAGGGTGGATAGAACGAGGTTGGGCCACTAAACGCTGGAGCTAAACGAGGAGTAGAAGGAGACAATGTACGTATGAACAATCCAATATACACACTGTAACGCCAGAACCAGTCAAGTACTTTGGTAACCAACCAAAATCACACGTCACTGAAAGGAAGCCATGTGTTGGCTTTGCCCTAATGAAACCAAGGTTTTTTTATGGTTGATTAGACGCTTACTCCACTCTCAGTTTTGCACGTGCACTTCTCTTGTTGCTATTAGCTGGCAATCCTGTCACCAAAGTTTCCCATATCCTTATTATTGTTCATCCAACCACCTTCCCATAACCTCCTATACCTCCCTCCCATGCTTCCTCTCGGGAAGCAATGGCTTCAGTTCTTTCCTGTTCATTATTTTATACCTCTCAGGATACAAGTTGACAATGGACAAAGTCCCTACAGAAGAAAACTCAATCAAGGGTTTTGTCATATCCCTAGAAACAAAAATGACCAATGCTCGCCTCTGATGATATATGATGACATAACATGTATCAGTTTAAGTGAAGTCAAATGTCGTCGGATTATATGACTGTGTAAGAATACATTGAGATTTGAGATATAATTATACAAGGTAAGAGCCTCACCTTTTCTTTTTTTCCTTTCTGTTGTAGTTTTGGATCACAAGAAGGCGAAACACAAACTCTAGAGTTTTCCATCAAGTTCTTTCATGAATCTTTTCCCAGGTAAATTAGTTCAATGTTTGGAATTGACAAGAACTGTTAACGAGTTGGAAAATCTTATCAGGAACCTTGGAAAACCCTACATCGTTGGATTGTGCGTAACTTTTGAATAATCCAGAATCGTCAAGAAGGTGGGAGAACCTCAAGCACATAATCTTTCTTCTTTCCAAAGAAGAGGTAGCCCTAATTACTAGTTACAGAAAGCATCATGTGTCAGAATACATCCCATGAAGTGGATATTAAAGTTTTAATTTAATTCTAATAAAGAATTCTATTTGCTTTATACTAATTAATTGAAACCACATTTTTCGGTCATCAAACTATACAATAAAGATTTAATGAGACCCAATCCACATTTTTCGGTAGTAATTCTTTAGAGGGCACCGCACCAGCTGTAAGCTTGCGGGTTGGAATTAAGTTCAAGGAACTATTCTTTAGGGTCGTTGCTTGGGAAGATGTTTGCCTTCGTAAAAGTGAAGGTGGGCTTGGAATCAAGGACCTAGTGGCTTGGAATGAAGCAGCAATGGGGAAGCTTATTTGGAAATTAATGATTTTTCCTTATTCTCTTTGGGTGAAATGAATCACAGAATTAGTTCGTCTATCTTTTTGGGGTGTTTTTAAAACCCCTGACTGTAGCAATACATGAAGGAACCTCCTGAACCTGCGACTTAAGGCAAAGCAGGGTTGTATTTATATAATTTTTTTTAAGAATATAATCGATTTATTTAAAAAATAAATATTAAGATTCTTTTAAGTTCAAATATTCTATTTAAATCAATAATAAATGTATAATATTTTAAAAACATGATATATGTTAATCTTTTCGATTAATCCATATTTATATATATATATATATGAAGTTTAGAACTTTCAGGAAATCATAGAAGTGTAATATTACTCTTAACCCACCTTTACTAACCTTCTCGGTGTATACGATTCCTTTAGATCCTTATGATTGAATAACCTACAAATCCTCTGGTAACCTATTTGTGATATAAAATTTCAATAACAAACAATTAAATTATATCTAAAATCTTTTTTTTTCTAATTATACCATTATATTACTTTCTGACAAGTGACAGCTGATCTTCATTTATTAACCTTAGGAAAAGATAAGCCTCGTTGACAATATTGTAGTATGATATTATTATATTAACTTGAAAGAGACGCGACATATATAAATATAATATGAATGAGGCACACCCATGTTAACCAGCTCATAAGAAAGATTTTTTATATTGCTGTCATTGTCAGTAGCTATGGCAGTCTCCATCTTTCATCCTTTTCAAGGCCCTTTTTTTATGAAAATCGAAATGAATCCAAAAAGAAAGATTATAAGAATGAGGCCAATAAGACAGCAAATGTATAAGCAAACCGATTTTCCACACTAGCAATCCAGTTCAACCATCGATCGGAAATTCTCAGTGCGTACGTCCTCTTTCTTACACTCTACATTTCAGCAACCGGTTGAATATCATTTATTGTTTCTTTGTGTATTGAGATGGTATCTGTGGTGCTATTTTATCTTTCAACAATTAGTATTTCATAGTTTTTATGGATTGCAGGTTTAGTTATCGTTCCAAAAGTTAAAAGATTTCTGTTTCCAAGTCTGTAATGCTTATACACTTTATGATCTTGTCATAGTCTTATTGGCTTCTTCCTTAGAATCTTTCTCCTTCAATCCATTCCGATTTTCATAAAAAAAAAAACATCGATTGTTTTACAGGGTTTCACATATCTGCATATGGAGATAACCTGTTTCATATACTCGATCTGATGGTTGACTTCTTCTTCTTCTTCTTTTTTTCTGATTCAACAATCTAAATCTCAGGCAAGCAAAGACTTAATTTGTATAAACCAAACTTAGAAGATGAAGGTCCAAATCGTATCGAATAAGTATGTGACTCCGTCCTCCCCAACTCCACACCCCCTCAAGAATATAGCACTATCATCCTTTGATCAACTCGGTCCTCCAAATTATGTGAACACCATTTATTACTATCCAAAGAGCGATTCAGAGGAGACGACGAACAACGAGGATAAAAGCAAGCAACTACAGAAGGCATTATCAGAGACCTTAACTCTCTTTTACCCTCTAGCAGGCAGATACATACAAAGTAAACTCCAGGTTGAATGTAACGATAAGGGTGCAGAATACTCGGAAGCTCAAGTCAACGGCAGCCTATCTCATATTCTAGGAGAAGGAGAACTGGACTTAAACTTGCTGACTGATTTTGTTCCGCGTCTATTTGAATCAGACGATAATCCTCTGGTGGCAGTCCAATTGAACATGTTCGAATGTGGAGGAATAGCCATCGGTATATGTTTAACACACAGGATTCTTGATGCATTCTCGGGGACTGCATTCATTTATGCTTTGGCTACTGCTTGCCGAATGGGAATCAATGAAGTGGTTTGCCCAAGTTTTGAATTGCCTTCGATTTTCCCACAGAGAGATGGGTCAACCCTGGGTGATCTGGTGCCAAGAGTTTTGATGGAAGAAAAGAAAATTCTGATCATGAAAAGGTTTGTGTTTACTGCCGCAGAAATATCAAAACTGAAGTTGAGAGTCGCTGCTGATCATTCTAGTGCGAATGACAGTTCAGAGTTGTCAAAATACCAACCAACACGGCTTGAGGTGGTGGCAGCGTCTGTGTGGAGGAATCTCATCAGGGTGGCTCGTGCTAGACATGGCCGGTTGAAGCCTTCAATCCTTATATTTCCAATTAACATGCGAGGAAGAACAAAAAAAGTACCCGTACCTGACCATTCTACCGGGAATTTCACAACAGTGGCTGCGGCCCAGTTTATGCCAAATGATGGGAACCAGTATCCTCCTCTTCATAGTTTAGCGCATGAGATCCATGAAGCAGTCAAGAGGGCCTTGATGGTTTGTGAGAAAGCTTCAAGTGCAGATGAATTATTCCTGACCGTCACCAATACCTTCAGGGAGATTGGAGTAGTAGTCCAAACCACAGGGGCAGATGTGCACAATTTCACTAGTTGGTGTAGATTCCCAATCTATGAATTAGACTTTGGTTGGGGGAAGGCCGTCTCTGTGAGTAATTTGAATATGGTTGATGGGATGGTTATATTTATGGATACCAGAGATGGTGATGGAATGGAAGTACGTGTGTGCTTAGAGGAAAAGGCCATGGCTGCTTTTGAGGACATGATAGCATTCTCTGGCCCCAAAAGTTGATGGGCTCCTTCATGGGATCTTGTTATGTCAAGTTAATTGTTTTGAGATGTTCTGTTAGAAGTTCCGGTAACCATCTTAATTGTTTATGTATTTGTTTAGGCGGTGACAACCTTGCCTGCCTTGTTTTTACTCATGAAAATTCACAGTATTAAAGTCACGCTCATCTTCTTATTTGAAAAAAAAAATAAAAATCAAGATTCACAATAGCGGTCTCTAAAGGCAATTACTTTGATTTTCCTAGGTAAATATTCTTGTCGTGACATACAATGACAAAACCCATCCCAGTTCACATCCAGTTTCCATCTTGCAGTTTTTATTTGGTTTCATATAACTGGTCTCCCTGGAATACAGAAACGAAATAGAATTTTACTTCTCCTCCTCCTTGATCCGTTGCTAGCTCAATTATCAGGGTGAAAGGTTGCAATTGAGAAAAAAACAGAGGATGAGTAACCGTATAAGATTCCAATTTCTTAAATTGAATCATGAGTATAAACTTAATTTGTTTTTTTTATCTTAATAAATGTTGATCGAAATCGGAATAATATTAAACCCGAAAATCTAAAAAGTTATCAGTTGGCATGAAAGCACGGTTTTAATGTTAATCATTCAATTAGAGAAGCATAATCCATAAACTTGATCAGAATTCAGAGATGTTGTCCGTGATGGCAGGGGAGATGACGCAAGTGGATCACGCACAGAAAGAGGATATGTGATGTTATAAAAGATTCCTACTTTTTATTTTCCATCAATTCTGATAATTCCAATATTTTGACACTAATTATAGCTTTGCGATATATAATTTGTGGGATAATGGGGATCAGTGCCGGGTCAATTATCTCACTATAATTGTCCTCTTCTGTATAATGAACCATCGGTAGTAATTTACGACCAGCCATATGAGGCGGCCTATAACGAAGACTAGCCTCATTCCACAACTTATTGAACTCCTCCAGCTTACGAATTCTTAGGAAACTTGCTCATAACGAAATATTTGGACTGGAATTTGAACGAATCGGAAGTATATGAGCGTGGCCGGAGCATCCGGGCAAGCGGCACCATTTTTCTTTAGTTTTGGAAGACAAATGGGAATTATCAGAATGTATATATGACAAAACAATGGGGATTTTATGTGTTAGTTATCATTAATTAAGAAATGGAAGTTGGACGTTTTGTTATGGGACAAAATTGGAAGCCATGTAGGCTTTTTGGTAACATGTGAAGGAATGAAGTTCTTTTGTTTTTCACATTATTGAACAACTTGAGGTGTCGCGAAATTAGTTTGAAGTTGGTTCAATTGCCTATCTCATTTTGCCACGGAGCTCACGTTCAAGTGTCCCGCATATTACAGCGGCAGCTATCGGTTCAAAGCCTTCAGCTTTCATGGGAAGGTTCGTTAATCCTTGCTAATTTGCGGTTAAAGAACGCTGCAAATAGAAAAATGCAAACCAGTTTGATTCTCTTAGTTTTCTTGGTTGAGGGTTCAAGCTAATTAGTTTAATATCTTGACCATTCCAATTTGTAAAGGTAGGCACAGGGTATGTTTCTATGATGGATCCAAAAAACCATTCAAAGCTTGCTTGACTTTGAGGACTCATCCCCATAGCTCACCAAAGACTTGACTTTTCTTTCTTTTTCGCCATCGTTTTCCACGGTTCCCATTCACACCTTTGATGGGCTTGAATTCGATGTTCATTCTGTTTAGACTTTAGACAGCAAATGATATGATGGGTCGAAGAAAATATATATTAATACATGTCATCTATTCGTTAGTGTATGATAATTCCGTGAGGTGAGAGTGGCTTCATTTAATATGTTAGGTAAGGTGACTTCCACGTCTTGAAGCCGTGTGGACCTTCGTGTTCTCTTCAGCCTTCTGGTGCTTCGACGCTTACTATCAACAGAATACTTGTCTTCTATCCTGCCGTTTTGGAGGCTCTGTAAGCATTAGGACAGGTTTCTTGCGAACTATGAATTTGGTCATGTTTGCTAGTTATTGTCTGCTTCAAATCTGAGTGGGAAAATTGAGCTTCGGGTGAGTTTTGCCTGTTTAAACTTTGCTAGTTTTACTTTTGCTGCTCATTTAGATGGTATTCGTAATATTCTTAGGGTATATTATCTTGCAAAAAAGGTCACAGACATGTGGCTTGACCCAGTAGTTTCTGCTAATTTTGTGCACTTGATTTTCATTTTACTTTGGTTCTGGATTCGGAAGAGTCCTCTCTTGATTGGGTGATTAAGAAAAGGAAATATCTTTTTTTTAAGGGAAAAGTGCATATATACATTGAAAAGAGAATATACAGGAGGAAATATCTTGAGAGATATGATTTCAGAGAAGAACATATGGTAGTAGATACTATTATGCTAGTAGTTCTTGATTCCCTTTCATGTTTTCTTTTCTTCCTTTGAATGTTTACTGGTTGCTATTGTTAGTTCTGTAACATTGAAAATTGGAATTTCTGGTCTTACTTGGAAGTCAGAATTTTTCGTCACCAGGAATTAGGTTTGTGTTGCTATAGGATTTTTTGTTTCTACTAAATCCAACTGGACTGCGTTTATAATGGGAATTCAGCGATCCCCATCCTTTATTCCTGAGATCTCTGCAATTGTGGTTGTCTTTTCTTTTGATTATTCTACTGCTTCACGATTGCAGATTTGATAGCAGTTACTAATCCAGACTCTTGTTTTTCTTGAACATTCAGATTGATTCATCAATTGAGTCTCTTTTCCTTTGTTAGAGTAAGTGGTGAATTTCTCAAAAAACAAAGGAGTAAGTGGTGAAGGTGAAAATTGCAGGGGATCATGAAGTGCTTCCGGGGCTACAGTAGAGATAAGAAGGACGAACCAGAGTCTACAGATTCTGTCTTGGTCCATCCCGGGAACTCTGCAAGTATTGATCAAGAAAAGGAGGAATTGGGTTCTGAGTTGAATTCCCGAAATGTCTCTGGCACCAGCACAGAATCAGCAGGGAGGCCTTCATTTCCTACTGTGTCTCTAAGATCCAGCAATCTTAGAGTTTTCTCAATTTCTGAGCTTCGGTCAGTGACAAAAAATTTTAGCCGTTCAGTCATGCTAGGGGAGGGCGGATTTGGTTGTGTCTACAAGGGATCTATCAAGAATACAGAGGACCCAACTAAAAAAATTGAAATTGCTGTAAAACAGCTCGGTAAAAGAGGGATGCAGGCAAGTCATTTCCTCTTGTTAATGTTTGAAGAAACCTTCTTTTGCACTGATAGCACTGAACAACAGAAGGCATACTTCATTACCAGTTTTACTTAAAGATATCCTTCATAGGAGCTTATCTTCATTCTTTATTTTCTGCTTGAACTACTGTTGGCAGGGGCACAGAGAGTGGGTCACAGAAGTGAATGTTTTGGGGGTAGTTGAACATCCAAACCTAGTGAAGTTAGTTGGCTATTGTGCTGATGATGATGAGAGAGGCATCCAGCGGCTTTTGGTATATGAATTCATGCCTAATGGAAGTGTGGAAGATCATTTATCTATTAGGTCACGCACACCCCTTCCATGGGTGACAAGATTGCGGATAGCACAAGATACTGCTCGTGGATTAATGTACCTACATGAAGAAATGGATTTTCAGGTACTTGCCTTCTAAAAGTTCTGCTTCGATGGATTTAAGATTTCGTAGCACACTCTTTGCAAGCACACAAATATATATAAGTCTGCAATGCCATCCCATGGTAGCTGTCCTTGTACTGTTTTTTTCTTCTATTTCTCCAAACTCCATTTGAATCACAGAGCAATGGATAGAGATTAAAGGGTTTTGTCAATTATGATTTGTGATTTATTCTGTCTCTACCTGAGTATGAATTATCAAATACTATACTGACTGTTTTTTTCTCCCCTCTTTGTCTTGCCTTTCGAATACTTGTCATAGATCATCTTCAGGGATTTCAAGTCATCCAATGTCCTTCTAGACGATCAATGGAATGCAAAACTATCTGATTTTGGCTTGGCTAGGTTGGGACCTGAAGAAGGATTGACCCATGTCTCGACAGCGGTATGCTCTTGCAAGTTATTTATGTTACTGTTAAAATTGGAGTTTGATCCAATTTTCAGATGGGATCTAGCCTTCCTTTCCTAGATTTGTCTATGCCTTTTAAGACTTTAATACAAGTAAAAATGCTACATCCATCAGACTGTTAAAAAATCATTTAGTCTTCCCTATATTTATTGTCTTCTTGAATGAATATAGTTCAGTGGCCATAGGCTGATGGAAGCTGGTAAATATGGCTTCCAAACTTGATTACCTAACCTTGCTATTTTTTGCTAGTTTTGGCATCCTCGATGAGCCGTCAGAGTAGATTCTTCTTTTTGAACCCGAACCTACTGTACTTAAACCTGTAAATCTCATAATCCTGATTTCTTAGGACAACAATGGAGATTGTATTTGGGTTCACACCAACCAACTGGCCTTGCTCTCTGCCTCAATGGGACCTCATTTCTGGATGCTTGAAATTATATGCAGTGTGGCCTTCTTGCTATTTAGCGTTTCCAGTTTTGTTATCAGAGAATGTGGAGATTGTAGAAAGCCCAGACCAACACTTTTGTTTATTACTTCCGTCTTGGATTGAAATCATACACTGCATTGAAGTTTAACTTTGTGCTACCAGCTTCGGGTCTAAACTGTTTATCATCCTTCAATTGGAAATTTCTCGTCAGGTTGTAGGAACAATGGGATATGCAGCTCCTGAGTATGTCCAAACAGGTCGTCTCACTTTCAAGAGTGATGTATGGAGCTATGGGGTATTCCTGTACGAACTCATCACAGGACGGCGTCCTTTAGATCGGAACAAGCCGAGGTGCGAGCAGAAGCTCCTGGAATGGATAAGGCCTTACTTATCAGATGCTAAGAAATTCCACCATATAGTAGACCACAGGATTAAGGAGAAATCCACCATCAGGTCTGCCCAAAAGCTTGCAAACATAGCCAACCGTTGCTTAGTCAGGAATCCCAAGTCAAGACCAAAGATGAGTGAGGTGATGGAAATGGTGACGCGGATTATGGATGCATCAACAGACGGAGCAAGTCCTCAACTCTCATTCAGAAGCTCCAAGTCAATGGAGAAATCACAGTTCACCCCCCTAAAGAATAAAAGACGTAATATAGACTTGAAAACCGGAGATGGCGGATGGTTTGCTAAGCTGTGCACCCCAAAGCTTGTCAAAACATGCTGATCAGTAAAACATTCAGCAAAGACATGCTTCTTGATGGTTGGAAGTGTTAGCACTTATTGTTGACTGGGCCTGGAAGGTAAGTGGATCTCAAAACTTCTGTATATGGTCTGATTTCTTATTGAAAACCACCGAACCAAGTACTTTTGGAGTTCCTGAACAAAAAAGAAGCAAAGGAGATTAAGCTGACTTGGTTTAGAAGTTGCGCGAGGGGAAACTTTGTTACTAACTTGACAAATCTGGGAGATAACGCAATTCGGTTTTGTTCTGTTGTTCTTTTCCACTGTAAGTGAGGTTGTATAACATATGCTTGTATGTACTGTTGTACTTTAATAAGTGCAGTTAACATCATTTGTGCCAAAATCTTTTGGTCTGTTAAAACATGAGCGTGCTGTAATAAATAACTATCCCGATCGAAATCCGAAAAAAAGAAAACAAATTTCGTGTAAGAAAAAGACTTGCAATACTTCAATCTACGCTAAAGTTAAACTAGGTAGTCTAGAATCAACGTATAATGAATAAGACTCTTGAAGAGGGTAACTAACTTGCCATCAGATGCTAGTGACGCCTTAAGTTGAAGAACCAAAACGTGAGCTTCATATCCATAAAGGCAACACTTTCTGATAAGATTATTGCCTTTTTGAAAAGTGCAAAAAGGAGCAAAATACTGAGAGTTTGAGTGTTGATGATGCTTTGCTACTAAGTTAATAACAAACTTGTGTGGAGAACATGAGACGTCTTCTGCAAGTTGAAGAAAGGCCATTCGTGAGTCTTGTGTGCGTTTTCAACCCTGGTTTGCATTGTGGCAAACATTACCTATGCACTTTAAACACCGAAAAAGAGAGGCGTATTTGTCAAATAGGAAAAAGTTGCATGTGAAAACTTTAAAAGGATCCGCACTCTTACCAACCTTAAATTGAGACCATCAAGTTTTGGTCACCCATTATCATCGTGGGATAAGAAACCACAAAAACAAAGCCAGACTATTCTGTAATGCGGAGAAAATTAAAATGCCAAATTAGAGTCTAATCGAATTGATATTAAATTTATCGACATAATACATCAAATTGAAATAACGGAATACTTATAACTGCAGAGTAAATATCTGTGAAGTAAATCGGCTGATCGAATCACGGGGGAGATTAATGTGGTTATCAATCGGGATAATCTTCATAAAAAAAACACGGATAACGGATTTTCTTTAAGAACTGGCTTAAAATCCTCTCCCGACTCCCGCAATTCTCATTTTTAGGTGACGTAACGGTCCGCCTTTCACTAGAAAATGACAAATAAACGACCCATTTTTCGTGCACGCAAGTTAACGTGACTTTTGTTTTACCTGTACACCAAAATAAAACAGAACCGGTGGCCATCCAATCAGATGCACGGAGCAACTCAAACGTTTAGGTATTTATCATGCCTAGTGCTGTACACGTCATCACACTAATAAATTCTTATATACTATAATACAGTAAGTATAATATAATAATACCGATATAAATTAATCTTATAGTTACAGTTCCATTCAGTACTCTGTAGTCGGCATACGACTGTGACTCTGACTCACACCTAAATTGGACCATCCTCCCGTGTTAATTTAATTTTGGCTACCCTTTAAATAGCCCAAAATTCTTGACGGAAGCAAAATTTATTAAAAGAAAAGTCCAAATAATTGAATTTTGGGAGGATACAACAAATTGGGTTCAGGCTAGCAGCCAATTGGTACCAAAATCAATCAATCACGGCCTTACAAAAGTCCTTCATATATCCCACGGTTACCAACATATCTTCTCCGGTTCTTAATCATCCAACGGTCGCCAAGATTACCCTCCACATGAAGCCAATCCCAGAACCCATATATAGTAAAACCCAGACCTAAGCCATTTCAAGTATCAGGACTCAAAAGGGGGAAGAAAAGAGCCGTACGTTAAAAAATTATATCTGAAAAGTTAAAAAATAATAAAAGATTAATGAGGAAATTGTAGAATCCGTCCCACTTGATTTGCGAACATGCTCGACAGTTAACGAGCCCGGGAAACTGTATATAATGGCATGATATGCGCCTCCTCTTGGGTTTTCTTCTCTCTTACACGGTACTATAATATGATTTGATTTGTAAAACAAGCAACAAATGGCTCTGTGTTTATCTTCCACCATTAGCATCTTTTGTATGGTTTGAAATAGGCTTTATTCCAGTACCAAAGGTTCAATCTTTTTGAACCCAAGCTAATCAGGTGAGTTATGGTCCTTGCATCGTATCTGATTATGTTTGATCTAATTTAATGTTTTGATTACGTGATTAGTTCATTACGAAAGAAACCATCAAGTAAAGATTTGGTTTTTTTTTGTTTTTTGTTTAGTTTTCTTAGTACCCAATAATGCCCACGCGTGTTCAAATCTTATTGTCTGTTTTGATTGAAAAAGTTCCTTAATTTCTGCTAGTAATGGACAATAAGTGCTTGAAAGATATGTCTCTCAATGGAACTGTTGCCTGTTATTTTTTTGTGTTTTTGTCTTACTTTTTTATTGAATGGTATCCAAAATCTTGTTGTTGTAATTGCTGATGAGTGGTGATAGCGAAAACAGCTGTTGTGGGCATTGTTGGGAGCAGATGGTTATGTACGAGCAGGAATCGGATGTTGTTCAATGGGGTCTTCGTCTTCTTGAAGGAGATCCACCTTTTTATTCCGGGTACTATGGTGAAGCAATTCAAACTGATGATAGCTATCACGCGCAATATGCTAGAGATCATTATGATATTTCAGATTGTACCCATATTGAGAATGATGAGATTATAGCCCGCACGCTGCAAGAAGAATTTTCCCAGCTAGCTGTCGCTGAAGGCTCTGAATATGTGGAGCCTCAGTTGCAAGAGTCCGTTCATGAGCATGAATGGAATTCTACTCCAGCAAGCATGTATAATCCAGGTGTGGAAACCTTCTCTTTGGATCTGTGTTTATGTTCTGTGGTAGATTGTGTATTAATATGTTTTGACGTTCAGACCTCGAGAACGTCGATGAAGAATCCGATGATACAGTTCCTTCAAGTTCCTGTTCTAGTCCTGGTGATGAGGAAGAGTACTCCTACTGTCCAGAATCTCCGGATGGAGATGAACTGGATGATGAAGTAGGCAAGAGGCTGAATCAAATGATTCCCATCCCTGTAGGTTTTTCTGCTTTCAAGTCTATAGACTGTTATTTCCATTAGTGCAGCCTCTTGAGGGATATCATGAAGTCAATTTTCAAGATGCTTTCGCCTTTTCACTTTGCTTGTTCATCTTTGGTTATTTTTTTTAAAAGGTTTTTGGCTCTCATTTTCTTAGTTAATTATGGAGAACAAACAATTCTTATCTTATGGCTTACAAGATTGCATAATTTGAAGGATGTAAGGTTTTGTTTTGGTGCTTTTTTTCAAGGTGGTTGGTTCTAAATCACTTAGTTAATTAGGAGAGAAAAAACACTTACATAGGTGGTTGGCTCTAAATCACTTAGTTATTAGGGACAACAGAAAATCCCTTTCTTTTGTATTAGGCTTAAATTTATGCACTAATTTAAGGACAGGACTGAGATTAGTAGTTTTTACTTTCCTTGGTTCATAACTTCCAATTTTACTACATTACACCTTGTGCATAGTTCTATGATTTCTAATAATTCTTCTTCAATGGTGATCTTTTAATTTAACTCATAGCTTATGGGGAATCATCAATTTTACTTATTTGATCCTTCCATCATTGCTTAGATAGACATAATGATGTATGTTTTACAACCAATCTCTTCAATATTTTTCTGTTGCACGATTGATCTAGAGATCATTAAAATGATATGCGATCCTTTGCTTTGAGTGGACAACAGCACATGCTTAGAGGAAGGAGTTAAGCATCAATGTTAGTTTGATTTTTCCTTCCATTACCCAAGTTGTACTCCGAGGTTGAGTTCATCTAATGCACACTGTAGAAGTGTTTGGTTGGATTATATTTCATATGAAAATTTCTTCTGAATTACTCCGAATATGCTGACTTCTCCGTGCAAAACCTTTTTTCACTATATTTTGACAATAACTTGATTTAAGCAAACTCAATTTGCACGACCACATCAAGTCTATCTATCTTTTGAATTTTCTGTACTGGTACATGCATTGAATTGGTTTTAGTTGTTTGCAGCATGTTCCAAAAATTAATGGAGAAATACCTTCAATCGATGAAGCAACATCAGACCACGAAAGGCTTCTGAACAGGTATCCATTTCATGTAAGAATGTTGCATTTCCCATTGCAGGTGTGAACTGTTCATATTTCTTTTATTCATGCTTGAGCCATTTGGTTGTACTTGATTCATATAGTGGCCATAAGACTGTATTAGGAGGTAGCTGTGTGCCATTCCTCGAAGTCCTACTTATCCTCTCAAATTCTGAATGTGATAGCACCTTTCTCGATGCCAAGGCATATGTTTGCTGATGCAGCGGATCAGTCACATTTCTTTTTTATGAAATTTTGATATTTCTTATGTTATACTGATGTTCTTTAAATGTTCTATTCTAGATTGCAGTTATTTGGTTTTGTTGAGCTCAAGGTGCAAGGAGATGGTAACTGTCAGGTCTGCTTTTGATCGCTTTGTCCTGCTTATAGACATTACTGACCAAACTTGACTAGTGAAATCATCGCTAGTTTATTGTTATTTCTTAGCTGTTCCATAACTTGAAAAAAAATAAAAAATTGGTCTATATGTTTATTCTTATGTACTGAGCCTCTTTTAAAATCTTTTCCAGTTCCGTGCTTTGTCTGATCAACTGTATAACACACCTGACCGACACAAGAGTGTGCGACGACAAGTTGTAAACCAGGTTTCTGTGGAAACTTCAT
Organism: Passiflora organensis; assembly: GCA_019739055.1. Classification (NCBI taxonomy): domain Eukaryota; kingdom Viridiplantae; phylum Streptophyta; class Magnoliopsida; order Malpighiales; family Passifloraceae; genus Passiflora; species Passiflora organensis. The sequence continues at coordinate 10,381,035 of JAEPBF010000009.1, forward strand.
AATTTGCTTAACTCTGATGACACATGGGTCCTAATTTTTTTCCATTAATTGTTTTACCATTAGCTTAAGTCTCATCCTGAGATATACGAGGGATATGTCCCTATGGAGTATGGCGAATACTTGAGGAAGATGTCAAGGTTAGAAGAAATTCCTTCCTTCCACTAGTCTGTCGTTCATCGCTTTCACTTCTGCGTGTGTTGATTTATGTGTCCTTCAATTGGATAATGTCAGGAGTGGCGAATGGGGTGATCATGTGACGTTGCAGGCAGCTGCAGATTCGGTATGAGTTACAGATTGTTTTGTCTTTGCAGGAGTTCTATTATTCTTTCTCTATGAATGATATGTTTTAAGTCATTTACCTGTTGCTAATGCTAGTGATTATGTAATTACAGTATGGTGTGAGGATATTGGTTATGACATCTTTTAAAGACACATGCTACATAGAGATTCTTCCAATCTCCCAAAAGTCAAAAGGAGGTATTTTCTAGATGAACTTCTCTATCTTTTTATTCTAAGAGAAGCGGCATAGTGATTTTTCTTATTATTTGCTTCGTAATTCTATTGTATTGCTTTCTATTATCAAAACGTCTCGTTACTATGGTCATATTACCTTGTCCTTTTAGCTTAATAATTTCCGATGCCTCCCGATATGTGAAATAATGTTTTTGATGACTACAGGTCAAGAAATATACAATAAACTAATTTGGCAACGACTGGCAACAATGGATTATTTGAAATCATGTTTTGCTTGATTTAAGTTGTTAATTCATTTTGGTGGTATTTTCTTCCACAATTACACTCTAAACCAGTGGTAGATTGGAGACATTGATACTGATTGTGTGCCATGCTAGTTGATCTGAAACAATAAAATATAAAACTGTTGGTATTACTGCTATGGCTGTTTTGGTTGCTATTTGACCTGGGATTCATCTTTTCTTTTCTCCATTTTGCAGCATTTTACGTGCGTAAACTGCTCACAATTTGCATATGAACCTTGATAGAATTGTATTGGTTTGAGTGGCATGGTAGAATTGGTAACTTTTTTGACACAGAATCTTGGGTGGCCTTTGCAGTCATCTTTCTAAGTTTTTGGGCAGAGGTGCACTACAACTCGATCTATTTCCAGGGAGGTAATTGTTATTTGCTTTGTTTCTGTTACCAAGATGACTGAGCCTTCATCATAAATTTTGACCTATTTGAATTTTCAGTGATGCACCAGGTCTCTTTTAAATTTGATTCTTCCATTGATAAGAGTATGATGCATCTCTTTCCCTGTTTGTTCAGATACATCTTCTGGTGAGATTAAAAAGAAGAAAAGATGGTGGAACTTTGGTAATAAACACTAGAGGTGGCAAAGCGATCATGTGAACTTCCCATCTCTCTGCTATTGTATCTGCAATTGCAGATGCTGTCTGAAATGACAACTCATTCCTTGTATTTTGAGCAATACATCTGTAGTATTTGTATGAGCGCATTGTATTTCTATATATAAGCTTTCATGCCCCCATTTTTGCATGCATGCTTTAGATGAACAGAATAAAAGGTCAAACATTGAAAATGCCATATAATGAAAATTTATTCCCTTCAATCAAGAAAAGGCAGGTTGGTATATCTTGCACTTTGTTTCTTCTTATTCCTGGAGCTATTTGATGAAGAATACTCAAATCTAAGAAACGGGTATAATCTTTGCCGTGGGAATGTTCTCATTGTCTCTGTACCCTCATTCAATCAAGAGGATTAAATCAGCTCACATCATCTTAGACTTTTACAGGCAACTTGATTTCCTACAAGAACTGCATATATGCATCGGAATTCTGCTTCATAACTCAAGCAGTCAGTTTCCCTTTGCAAATCCTTAACTCGCACTTGGGACAGCTTTGTTCATTGCTTACCAAGTGACTAAGGTATTATAAATGTTCATTTAGAGAGGCTTTCCAGATTTTCCCATGTTAATAGGTGTCGCAGTAGGTGAACAGTCAATTGACGAAAAGAGAATGACGAAGATGAGGGAGAAGAAAAAGGGTCAAAACCATGTAACCCAGTTGAACTTGGATGGTTTTCAGTCATTCATCAATGGTGGGTCCAAATCCAAATTCAAATCCAATGGTCCACCCTTTGAGTTCCATATGCCAAAAATAGGTCAAATATCACCATTTATTCCACTCCATTTTCTTGCTTCAGAAACTAGCTATCAGTCATCCATCCTACAGGACATACTACCTGACTTAGTCTAACAACACCTTCTTCACTTTAACTAACAACAAATAAAACAACCAATGAAATAGGTCAAGAACACATCCGAAACGGATAACCGTAAACCCAGAATCGACTGAGAGTCCCCATCACCTAAAGCTCTAAACTTCAGAATAGCCACATGCGCAGGGCAACCTTCATACAAGCACTATACAATACAAGGGGTTCTCCTATTGCTGCATAACCTGCTCCCTTCTGCTCTCCTCCTCCTCCTCCTCCTCCTCTTCTGACACCGTTCCTGCCGGTGCCGCCAGTGGCTGAAGCAGCAGAGCGGTGAAGGACATGTCACGGAACTGCAGGTCAAGCCGGCAGCCGCTCGGCGCCATAGACAGCATCTCGGGATGTACCGCTGCCTTTCCGCTTCCGGGGCCTGGGATGGGGTAGGTCCTGCAATGAACAGAAGGTGGGGACAAGGAAGGAGGACTGGGTCCGGAGGCAGTGGAAACAGGAACGGCAGGGATGATGCCGGAGCCAGTGGCGGCTACGATGGAGGGCTCCGCGTGGCGTAGCAGCCACTCGATGGTCTCGCCGTCCGAGCGGTGGCCGAGCTCACGGGTTAGCTGGAAGATCCTGGCGGCGCAGAGGGCAGGTATCCGGACCCGCCTGCCGCGGCCGTTGACCTTGGTGTGACGATCCTTGGATGCTGATGCGGTGGTGGGTTTGCGGGTTCGGTGGGCCAGTTGGTTGGTCCTGGGTTGTAGCTTTCCCTGCTGCTGGTGCTGGGTCCCATTGGTGGGGTCCATCAAGGGTTTATCGTTGGGGTTCTGCTCTTGCTGTGTTGCTGAGGCAGCGAAGTTGCGGAGGGCAATTTCAGATGCCATGGTGAATACGATTTCAACACTAAAAACGAAACAACCACGAATGCTGTAAGGAAGAAACCGAAAGCGAAACGCTTTAAAGGGTGCTAAAGAAAAGGACGAAGAAAAGAAAAAACGTAAGACTATTTAGGGTTCTGTTTCCTTTGATTGATTGCAAGAAGTGGAGAAGGCAAGGGATAGGGTGGGACTGAGGTGAGGTAAGGAGACTCGAGGAGGGACCATAAGACAAAAGATTTAGGGTGTTTTGAGGGGGCATCGAGGACTGGGACCCACTCTTCTATTTTTAAAAAAATGTCATGGGGTGGAGCCCACCAACCTAAACTGGCCCTTCTCTTTTTCTTAATGGGGTGGAAAAACTGGTAGACCCCACACACAATCAACCTTTATATCCAATGGAATCAGCTTGTCTGTTGTTTCTGGTTTGACAAGTCAAAGATTACATTGTGAAGGGAGACAGAGGATTTGTTAGGGACTTGCGCGGGCTCACGGGAACGGAAAGTATTGGACAGCTCTAGTTGCTAAACTTGTACATAAATTTGTTATTGTCCTGACCTGGAGAAACATGGTTTGCCTAGGATTTCATGTCTTTGTTATTACCTCGTGTATTGAAGCACAAGGGCATGATGATGCTGCTTACTTTTCTTTTCTGTTTTTCGTTAATATTTTGCCATTGTCCATGAAAGTAAATATAATTTCTTGATGAAAAATATGTTTATGAAAATTATAATATATTAATATTTCACACTTATTCCTAGCAAACTAATTATTATATTGTAAAAATGAATAAAGCATACAAAAATAACTTAGCCAGTTTAGAGAAAATACTACTTACTAGTAATAATAATTATTATAATCTAAAATAAGAAAAAAATAAACATTGTCATATAGAGAAAAGTCATAATTTATAATATAATTATTGTTAATATGGTGAAAACTCGTGGCACCAACTTTTAAAATGTTTTATGGTTGACTGACGAGAGAGAACTTGTTTGTTTACTAGTCTTCTTCTTTCTGCACTAGTACATTTGGTCAAAAGACTAATGAAGCCTTGATAGTTGCTTGATCAAAGATGTCAGTCAGGACTCGCCCTAGTTGACACAGAAATCTCAATCGGGATGATATAGCAGTATAATAGAAAAGCATGAGCGAGATTGAATCAAATTCTATTTCCAAAGTACAATACCACAGCAACTTTTGGATTTCTGCCCCTTAAATGCTGAAGATTGAAGATTCACGCGGTGGATAACAGAATCTCTGTTCCTACATTTAAACAACCAAATGTGCATAGGCCTCAAGTCCTTGTTCGTCAATGCATCCCCTAAGCACGACCATAGCTCGGTGCTCCAGTTTCCATATCAGCTGCTTCGACAACCCGAATATGGCTCCAACTTCGGATAGCGGTTTCGGATGGCCATCTTCAAAGCCGAATCGTAGAACAATTACTTCTCTTTCTCTTGGTTCCAGAGTATTTAGGATCCTGCGGATATGTTGTCTCATCATCTCTTTTTCAAAACTCACTTCGGGGGTCTCATGTTCAGTGTCTTCAATAGAGTCCTGGATAATATACTGTAAGAAAATGTTAGCAAAGCAAATGCAGAGGCAAGGCCCAACAATGTGGAGGATATGCACGGAAGTACCAGAAAGCCACTGATGATGTATCACTGGAGACAAAAAGAACTCAAAGGTGGTATGCAGAGGCCAGTAACGGCTTTGGGGAATACGCAAGTACAAGAAGTAGGAAACCAGGGGTAATATCTAATAGGGAGGTATACACCCAGAATGGAATGCAGTGATAAGTTGTGCAGAATTATGCTATTACTCCGTTGAATCTCCAAAACAGGCATAGTTTATATCTCTTAAAACAAGGCACATGCAGATCAATTGAGGAGAGGCTACGAGGATAAAATTTAGCTTAGCTCAAATGTTCCAGGAACTCAAATTGACAAATTCATTGTTTCTTAGCCTTGCCTCTTTTAAACTTGAAAATGTCAATATAAAATGAAAATTAAGAAAACAAACAGGCACTTACATAGCAAGCGCTATCTGGATCCCATGCTCGACCTTGAAGCGAGATTGGAGCTCTTGATTCGAAAAGTATCGTGTCCAATGTATGAACTGAGAGTCCAGTACGTCTAGCTAATTCTTCCCGGGATGGGTTATAGTTCCCTTCCCGAAGACATGCTAGCCTCGCACCCTTTATCTGGATTAGTTGATAATAAACATGCTCCTGAATGCAAAATATTAGTGGTCTGTTTCAGATACTTGCTAAAGTCAAGTCACTTCAAGTCCATTTCCAAAATTGAGAATAGCCAAGAACACATCATAACAGCATAGCTTTAGAATATTAATACATAAGTACCATCATTTCTCTGTCAATATATATACGTATGTAAACTAACTAAAAAAGTTAATGACCGGCTAGAAATGCAAAACTAAAAAATAATGATCACTGCAACAGCAATTAGGAGAAGAATGCTGCTGCCATTACCGGGAGACGGATGATCCTTGAATGATGACATACAGCTCTCTGAACACTATGTCTTATCCACCAGAAGGCATAAGTGCCAAATCTACAACCCATTCTGGGTTTGAATTTTTCAAAACTTGTCAGAAGACCCACAGTTCCCGCCTGAATAGTTTCAGAAGAGAACAAGTAAATATATGACTTTGATTGCATTTCATGCCCATCCATCATGTACGTTTATTTGAGCAAACACCTTCTTTTTCAAATTGCCAAAATAGTGGAAACGAAACTTGGTTTAGTCAAATACTGAATAAAAGATGTACTCCAGGATGATCATGTAAGAGGAAAGAGACATATAACCTATTCAATGCAAATGCATTCGAGGAACTAAATGCTGTATATCGTATACTATTACCAGACAGACAGGAATAGGCCATCAAATACAGGTGTGATTGACCAGCCAATGTGCAGCAAACAAATATGCTTGATCTACGGCTACAAGTTAATGAGAATTTTACAAATTAATCTCAATTTTTACCTGATATTGAGTTTTTTTTTTTTTGAGATATTGAGTTGTTTAAATATGCATATAACACTTTGCATACCTTACTCTAGAACCCAGTCATCCTATAAACCAGTCATAAAATTTTAGCCAACTTCAGTAACTCCCTACCTGTACTAATTTGGCCATCCAGAAAAAGAGCTATTTAGGCCTAAGAAGATATTTAAAAACAGCCTTGGCACATTATTATCTAATGCACAGGAAAAAGGAAACAGACTCTGTAAGGAAGTATAGACTCCAGTCAACCTGTATTAAGTCCTGAAGGCTGAGACCTTGAACTTGATACTTTTTAGCAATGCGAACGACCATCCTTAAACTTGCAGTGATCAGCTTCTGTCGGCTTCTGACACCAGAAACAACTTGTGTTTGCAACACGGGACGGCTAACACCAGCATTTTGTGCCCATTCACTCATAGTTGGTTCACGGCCTAACAAAGACTGAAGCTTGCTTTTCACTGTCTCTAACTTCCTCAAATTCTGGTTTCCATGTCAAGAAGGTAAATAAACTTTGAAAGATCATGCACCTACTAATTCTATGATAAAAAGAGGCATAATGACTTAATGAGATTTCATGGGACATGATTCAGAGATGTACCTTCCAGTGAATAACCAGTTCAGACTCCTCATCAGGAGTTAAAAGTTGTGCTGTTTCTTGACCCCTCAAGAAAAATTGTACAGGATCATTTGAATTTGAACCGTGACTTTTCCTTTTCTTTCTCCGTCTATTAATCCTCTTAGAATTATGTGGCTCAGGAACAATTGCTTTTGTTTTAGATATTCCCCGAAACTTAGATCTTCTCTCTAAATGCCGTGTTGACCGTACAACAATATTTTTCTCAAGAAGAGCAAAATTCGATGAGCTTCTGGAGTCCGCACTGCAAATGTTTAGATACAAAGAGAATAACATTGAATCACAAAAGACTTGAACATGGAGTAAGAAGAAACAAACCCAAAAGAAACAAACCCAGAGGAAACTGAATCAAGATTGGTAGAGTTTTTGGTTATTAGAGCTACTTCTTTTGAGGCTACTGAAGCTTTCTTAGCAATATTAATAGAAACAACCGGTTCCACATCTGACAGCCTGCTGGCATTACTAGACTGGACAGTCATGTATGTATATCCAGTTTCCTGTGTTGGTGAAGGTGGTACCCTAGAACAGAAGATAGAGGACAGTATAAGGATGCATTCGGGGGAAAAAATCTAAATCAAAATTGATGCCAACGGAAAAAATAAATAAATAAATAAACTCTACAGGAAATTGCTTGAGTTCAAGTTCAATTCACCTTACATGTTCCAAAATACAGGCTTATTAGACAACTGATGTTCAAACTTCCGAGCAAATTGATCTGATTCGTCAGAGTCCTCTTTGTAGAATGAGGTTTCCATTTCCATCTCCTTCCTATCCAATGCTTCCTTGAATGAAACAGAGAAGGTCTACTTCACTACCACACTCGTGGTATTGCCATGGAGAAAGAAACTTCACAATACTATTTACAACCACAATGATGATAATATGTTTTCACTTCCTTGAGGTTTGCAAATTAGGAGATTTAAAGTTTTCTGTATCACGGAATCTTGAATACAACTAATCCATAATGTATTTGCAAGACATCATTAACTGTATAAAAGGCACGGGAAGTCCACTGTTGCACAAATCTAACCTGGGAACGCCCATCTTCCATGGATGTGTTCAGGGGAGGGTTGTGCTCTTCACGCATTGGATTACAACGAACTAAATGAATTGTTGACGCCTGGAACATTAAAACTGCAAAAAAAGAAAAAAACCGTTCAGCATGTTCACTAACTAAGATTTCATTCTTGACGTAGACGGAGAAAGATTGACGTTCTTATCATAATTAACAGAGAGCTTAGTTCGGCTACAACAACATGGTGCGGAACTAAAACATAGAACGAAGTGAAATTTAAGTAACTGACAGGCGACCTGAAGAAGGAAGACAGTTCTTGAGGCGGGTTCTTGAAGGAAACGATATGGGTGAAGAAAGCCAAGCCATTCCCACCTCCATCTGAAATGTGTTCACTGGTAATATATGCCTCAGGAGTGTCCGTTTGGGTATGATAAAATCGAGCTCATGGCCGGAGGAGCAGCAGAGTAGCTTTATTTCTTTGAGGATAACGAAACCAATGGTTTTGGAGGCTATTTCACACCAAAGAATAGACAGAGCATACGCGCGGTGAGTGGTGAATGGGCTGTCGTGATATTGGTCCATTTAGCCCAATTTCATGTGTGAGCCCTGGCCTTTGTCATTTCCTGTATAGGGTCTACTTAGCGGAATTTTAAAAATTTTAATGACATGCTACTATGCTAGCAATCCTAACAATATATGTTATGCATGAGTATAATATCAAGAACAATGACACATCTTTTATGAATTTTCGTAGATTGCTGCATTAGGGTTTGTAGATTCCACGTCGGCGAAGGAATCCTCTTCTAGTATTCACATGTAATCCTTTCTTGTGCATTGTGTGTGAGTAACCAATCTCCGAGTAAAAATTCTCATCTGTCATCATCGTATAGATCTAATTGGCTTAGTTAGTGAATCAATTTAAACAGCACAAGGAATCTCTTAAAATTTTCCCGTAATAAACAAACAAAAATATTGATTTTTTTTTATATAAAAATTATTTAAATAGAATCACACTAAGATTAAGACAGACACTCAGCACATATGGAGTAAGTATTATAATTAAAAATAGTTAGCAAAAGTCTTCCATATCAAAAATAAAAACAAAGCAACAATAGATAGTATCACGCAAACAAATATCCAAAATACAAATCTTGTCGAGTCTAGACATGAAATTAAGCAAGAGTCCAAACATTCTTTGAGTTTGATTAATGATTAAAAAATCTTACCATTTAATCATATTTCTCGATTTTTGTTTGTATTCAGGTAAAGAGTGATATTACAAAATGAAATTGTTGAGTTGGGTTCCTTTGTCGAATCAAGTGAAAAGGCGTATTTATGTAGAAATAATCAAGTGAAATAAATACATAGAGAAATCTTGAGACCCGCCGGAGATAAGCACCCTAGGCTCTTTCCTTAAGCCACAATGGGTCAAATGATGCAATCTGCATCATCCGATGGTTCTGGATTCAATTCAACACAAATCCATGTAAAATAAAGGTGGGTTTTTTTTTCTTTACTTCAACCGAACCCGACATCATGCCGTGTCTAAATTTAGCAAAACAGCAACGTACAAGCACAGTCGAGACCATCCGGAAGCCAAAATTCGTAAACTGGAACGATTTTACTTAATTGTGAGGATATCCCTGCAAAATTTTCAGGTAGCAATCTTCATTTACCTATCCAAAACCAAATGTTTGCTTCTGATTACTGTGAAATACAACATTTTAGGACTCTGAATGACTGACATGGTCACAGAATAGATATGACTTGGCATATTTTTAAATCTATTTTTTAAATTATGAAGAATATTTTAATTGACAAGAATCGTATTAATCTCTTTCCATGAATTAAACCGTTGAGACTTACTTCTTCGGAAATCAAACAAATCTATTAAATGCTACTTTTGCTAATCAAGATGAGGATAAACAGATGAGTCCATGTCAACTTTGTTCTTGGACTGTTAACCCAAGCATGTGTTGCAAACACTAATACAGGAGGGTAGAAACGCCAATAAATTCTTAGCAATTAAGGTACATACATTATAATTTGGTGGCTCCTGTCCTGTGGTTTCCTGGGCCTATGTTTCGGCTGTCATATTCTTCGCATTGTATGTTTGCAACCATGCAAATGACTTGTACGCTTTGGGAATTTCGTGAGGTGGTCGACATATTGCAGGGTCTTTCTGCAGGATCTGCAGGCGCCTTTGGTGTCTGCGTCAGGAAAAGTCACCTGAAAGAGGTTCTTGCACGGTGGTTTTGGCTATGCTCCGGTTGCAGTAGACTAGAAGTGGACGATGTAAGCTTTTGTCTCGCCAGTTTCACAAGCCGGTGGTCATTGAGGGGGCAATGATCTTCAAAAAAAAAAAGGCATACCTGATATGCTGCCATTTTTAAATTTGGAATTTTTATCTCACGTACACAGCAGAATGTTCGCTGTTGTTTTAATCTTCTTTCAGCTAAAGCTTCGATCGGCACCACAGCGCCATGTCATGCAGTATGAGAAACATTCAGATGAGAAAATTCGTATGAGAGATGGCGACGCATCGTTCAAAAGGTTTCCTAAGACAACAAAACTTAAAAAGGACACAGGCTTTGCACATGGCAGGCCCCATACACAAACAGGATCTCTGACTCGCTGAAATTGCACAAACAGCATCCTAAAGTCTCAAGTTCTGATACCCGCTAAGTAAACCCAAGTGAACCAGGCCATATGTCAGGGTTTGGTGACAAAAACCTTCAATTGCCTTGATTGGATGGGTAATTTTGGTTTGGTGTGGATTGGTTTATGTTGCACATATGAGAACACACTGAAGAAATTCCTTACCTTCAACCAAAAACCGAATTGAGCTACGCAAAAGGGTATAAGTTGGAAGCTAATGAAGACTGCACAATGACGTAGGCTTGTTAAATTCTTCTGATATGAAATGATGTACGTGATAGTAGTTTGAGGCCTGGTACCCTTCTAAAATCCCGATCTGTTAATCTGGAGATAAAAGGCAGGATCGCACAAGGATCCATATATGCTAAATAAAGTTAAATGATCTAAGAGGAAATTGATTGTTCGATTTGACAAATAGCATCCAAAGAGGTAGTAAGGTCTTGGGAAAACTGATGTGTGCGAGCCCATGTATATGAGCACAGGTAGCATGATAGATGTATGAGATGGAGCAGGAAGGAGGAGGCTTGTTGCTACCGAACAATAGTTAAATATATGCCCGGCCCTTACACGTTTCACTGTGATAATGGCAGAAAACACAGACCGAAATAGGTTCCTTTAACTAACCAGACCACACTCTGAAACTTCAGAACTCCTATATATATACGGCAGGATTAGCCTGTTTATATACAGTAATCCACTAGGATTCACATTCAAAACGATGCTTGCCATTTAATCTGTTCGATCTAGTGCCTCGTTCGCAGTCTGTCTGCCTGGAGAAGATGGAGATACAGTTGGTGCATGAACGTACGCGACCTGGAACGTCAGGAAATACTTGCTGAGCAGACTGGCTAGATCACTTTTTTGGCTCTCGTCTTTCTTTCGAATGATCAATGAGGACCCAATCTGGTACAAATACACACCTAAGATATGTGTTCAGGAATCAGACCCGAGTAAATATATTTCAACGTGGGATGTGTATAAATATATGAGGCCAAGATTAATACAGGGAAAAAATAATTTCTGGTGGAGTGGCAGGAGCATTGGTCCATACTGTGTCTTCATATGCCGCACCATCCTTCCTGACAGCTGGTGGGTTACAGTGACTACAGTTCACACCTAATACGGCAAAAGGCCCAATCCAGAGAGTATTACGATGATCGTAAACCTACACTGAAAGCTGTAATCCATCTATAAATACCCCATACCTCACCTTTTCCCCAAACATCTCCTACACTGCCATTCTGGTAATAGTGGTAGAAGCTGAAGTGACACTGGTAGCTCCTGCTAGTAGCCAGCTCAGTTGTTCATGGCAGGCAAAGAAAACTATACAAATCACCACGGGTGTGAACCTTGCAGATCTTTTGGGCAGAAGTGCAGCCATCTGGTGAAGAAGCAGCGAGCCAAATTCTATATCCTCCGACGTTGCATAGCCATTCTAGTTTGCTGGCATGAGCGTGAGCGCGGCGAGCCGTGAAGGTTCTTACCTTGTACCGGCTAATTTGCACTTCAATTGTGTATGTATATCTATCATATATGTAAAGTATTGAAGAGTGCTTTTCATTTTATATATAAGAGATTTGATCGTTCCTCTGTTATCTCTTTGAGATGCTATCCTCAATGCCTAGAAACACATCCGTTTGGCATCCCTATCACAGATTCTTGCTAAATCTATCCTATCTCGGGGAGACCACTGAGCCTGCGGCTGATAAAGAATGTAAATATCACCACTCTTCTCGGCATATGTTCAATTTCCAAGTTTCCTAATAATCTCAGCACATTTTAGCCAATAAAGACAATTTGCTGATTACGATGTTGTAATTATGAGCTTGTGACTAAACTAGTTTGTCATTAAAGGTGTCCCTAGTTAGTTAATTAATGAATTGATACTACATGACTTTTGCTTCCAAGCTCTTTCTGTTCTGTTCTCTTCTCTTCTCTTCTCTCTCCCAGGTTTCTCACCTCGGATTCTACACATCGAAAAAATAAAGAAAAAGCTACCCAAAGGTGAATCCAAATGACAGTTTATTGTTTTCTGCATTCCACGCTTTCTTGCTATCTTTGATGTCCTGCCCAACTAACAGGGGAGATGATGTTTATATAGAAGTCTGCCCATTTTTAATTTTTTTTTTGTTAAATCAGATACGCCTCGATTGATTAATAAAAAATAAGCATCTTTCTTGTTTTAGACTTTTGGCATTTTAGATTTTTTTAATGAAGTATTTATTTTCTGTCTCACATAGACACACCGTGATTGATTGTATGCAGGGGATGTGGAAGTCCACAGAAGAGGATTAAATAAAAAATTATTTTTTAATGGGATAAAAAATGTTATTAGGTTTTAATATAAGCCCCAGCTAGTTTGAGATTTTTAAGATAATTCTAACCAGTTTGAAATTTTATATATACAAATATTTAGTATAACTAGATTAAGTTAAGACATATTTTAGTAATTTTTTAAAATAGAAAAATAAAATATAATTTGACCAAAATATGCATTTCATCTTTGACTTTGACTTGTGAGTCAATGAAAAAGGCCCAATTTATTTAAAACCCATCTAATCGATTTACACATATACAGTCTACTTTTATTAAATATCTGGTCATTCTCTCTCTATATATTTATATTTATTAAAGTAGTAATTCTTTTTTACTAACCACATATCTATGGTGCCATCTTCCACCTAACTCGGGCTGATTTTTTTCCTTCAATGGATAACTTAAAAAAATAATATCCAAATCAATAAAAGTTTCTTGCTCTACATCATTGATATCTGCTTCTTCTTTTCCTCTCTACTATACTGGAATTGCCGACATTTCTGGTGACTGCAATTAAGTTAATCAGAGACGCTTCAAGGATTAGAAGAAAATCATGTTTGCCCAAGAATTTCTATGACAAGCGCACCACATCATCTTATACAATAAGATTAATTTTTTTCAAATTTGTCTTAACATGATCAGTTTTTTTTATATATTTAAAAAATCTCAATCCGAGACCAATAATCCTCGACACAATCGGTTTAAGCTCATCAAACAATCGAGCGTGTGCAATTTTCAAATTGTAAGAAACTTATTGTGTAATATAGAAAAGATAGACCTGTTTGGTGGAAGGTGGTAAGGAAATTTAAAACATCACATCCCGACATCTTTTCTGTTTGCTACTTTTGACAAAGGAAGGTGACTTGGTTGAGAGACGCCCAACAAGCTTTCCCTGTTGATATGATTGATAAAGATGCCATTTCCATTCAAACTGCTCTAGGCGGTACAGCCCCGATACCACATATGCATCAAAATGCACACTCCAATTCCCATGGTGCGAGAACCCTAACCAAAAACCATCCCCTTATCCCCAATCAAAAGTTAAATTTGACATAAAGGAGAACAAAGCTGGTCAATTGGCATGGAACCCAGAAGCAAAACTTCAAAGTGAGGTGGCAGTGGTGATGGTGGGGGTGGGGGTGGCCTTGGTGCCCAGGCCCTAGCATAAGATTCTCCAAGAAGGCAACAGGGTTTAACTCCTAGTCCTAGTCAATGAGAAGTGGGCGAAACTGTGTTGAAGGTAGCATGTGGAAAGTGGAAAGATCTGTCTCTTAGTGTGGAACTAGGGACTGAGTACCTCTAACATTGTCAATAACCGACAGCGGGAATCCTGGTTAAGAGGGAAAACAGTGATCACATCTCTGGGTAGATAATTATATTCTGCGGACACTGTAAATTATTAATTGCAAAAAAGACCCACAAATAACGAGAGAGAGAGACAGAAAAAGGAAAAAAAACACCTCTTCACCTTAGTGAGGTTTAGTGAACATTATACGATAATTTCTTACTATGTATATATAGATTGTTTCTGTAAATAACAAATCGCTGTGTTTTAGAATTTTTTCCGCATTCGCCACCTGCTGGCAGCTGCAACCTGCAAACTCCTGCGCACGTCCAGTGTCCCCTCGTGCGGTCCTTCCAGTAGCTTTCAGTCCATAGGCTACTAATTACTATTGTACCTTCTTATTGTTCTTTCCACTGTCGCTTTTTTCCTTGTTATATTTGTCCTCCCGGGGTCCCGCTCATTCCTCGTTAGCTTTTCTACCGCTCCTTGTTTTACAAGAGCAGTATTATGTATCGATCGCTGGGGTCCAAGCCGGCATCATCCCATCCCTCTCGCACATACCTTTCACTTTTAGTTGTAGCAAATAACACTTTCCCTCGACGCAAATTTCAACCCCAATCCCAGTCTTTTAGCCGTAGGGGAAAAGCTGAATGAATAGAGGGGTTGGTTAAACATATAACTAATGAAAGTCATGGACAACATTGCAATTGTAGGATCCAAGTGCAGGAGAAACACGTGAATGACTGACAAGTTTTGAAACAGAGATGTTAGAGTGGATACAATACGAGCGATGTCACCATGTTTACATGGTAGTAATTAATCCTTTTCCGAGACTGGCACTTGGAGATGGCTGCACGTGTGGAAGCACAGATATGTACTGGTAAAGGGGGAGGCTGGACCAAGGTGTTGGGATAGAGAACTATAAAACCGACCCCCTGCTATTACCTTCTGGGTCTTCTTTAGGCTCATTTTTAGGTTATCTTCTCCAACCACTTGTCAGCTGTCCCACAATGTTAGATTCTCTTTCACCGTGACACCCCCTTTTGGACCATCTCTTATCATTACAAGATGCATCAGGTCTTCCAATTCACCCCCCTAATACAAACCAGCTACTATATGTTTAGGGTTCGTGAAGTGATACATACTGCTTCATACTTGTATCGGTCGTAAAATTACTTTTCTCCCTCGGACAAGTCCATAAGAAAATTTTAGTTTATGGCAATAAATTAGTAAGATAAAGAAAATTCTGTAATGGTGACGAAACAAGGATGATATGGTTGGGTATAAAGTATTCCCCCCGACATGATGATATGTATAACGACCATAGGCTGCCCTATATGATATGATTTGAAATGATATGTTTTCTCATCAGTGTAATAATTCCGGCATATGATACAATTTGATATTTTTTTTTCTATTATTCTAATGCATTTGATCATTGCGGGTTCAAATGGATCTAAATTGGCTCGACGATACTGTGAAAAAGGGGTTTGGAGTCACACATGTTGGGATCAGCAACGCAGGCAAGTGACAAGGGTGCCATAATAAGTGCAAGGACAATTATATTGGCAAATCACAACACATCAATCTCTCCTTAGCTAGTTGTTCATGTGGGACTGTCCCCCATAAAGTGGCTCAGTCTAGTCAGAACGTCACCACCCAAATAAAGGTGACTTATCATCCTTTTCCCTCCTAACCCTGCATTTCAATTCTTGCTTTAGTTTTTGAGACATGATTCCTTTTCTCCTGCATGTCAAGACTGTTGCTAAATTGGCCACTTGTTTCACTGCACATCTTTGAACTAAACTTGCTCACAGTGTAAGACTTGGTGTTTAGTTGGGAAAGGTGAAATCTTAAAAAAGGACAGCTTCTGCAGAATACCTTTTCAATCGGAAATCCAAGCGAAATGTATCACTACAGTTATGGAATTTTCGATACATGCAAAGCAGGAGCAGCAGCAAATGGTCGCCACTGGCAGCTGCTGGGAGTATCTGAAGTGAACATCAGCTTCAGTTTTCAAACTTCCCACGTGAGAGATGTGGAAGAAAGAGGGAAGTGTAGTCAACTGAACAGAATAATTTGTCAGTTTAAGTTATGGTATAAATGCACGAACATAAATGGCGTCGCAGTCTGTCTAGTTTCATTAAATTCCAGACTCCCGGCCAGTCACCAATTAGACACAAGGAAATGTATCAGAACATCAATCAGTCTGGCTTAATAATTCCTTCGTTTCTCCGCCCGACGTTTCAGCAGATCGGGAACAAGAAACAAGTTTAGGGCCGAACCTTGACGCAACTTGCATGAAGAAAGAAAGCTAGTAGCTATGGAATTTGACGTGCACGGTCCAAATTCAGGCATGGTTTCTGGATTACTGTTATAATGATGTTGCTCTAACAAAATCTGGCAAGCTACTTTTGTACAATACATATACATACGAAAGTCACACCCTGTGATCTTCTAGAAGCAAAGGTGGTGGGTGAAGCATCACTGTGTTGTGGAAAAAGAAAACATTCAGAGTTTGTCTTTGAATAATTGTATGCCTTAGCACTAGCTGACACACCAATTTTATGTCATGTTACATACATAATGCTATTGACAGGACGTTTCCTTTCTTTAAATTAAAAAAAAAGAAGAAGAGTACTGGACCTATATTGCTCCCAATTGTAAGATTTTTTTATATATAAATGTATCCAGATCAAGATGAAGTGATAGATAAAACGGATTGCGTTCTTTTTTCTACTTTTTTTTTTCTAACTAGAAAATCTATCCTAAAAAATTTAGGATAAGACAGCATGTCGAATATTTTGTTATTATCTTAATATTTATTTCAAATTTACGAACTAATTTTGATAATTATATATGTACTCATTACAATAAAATAAAACAAAAATATTATCATATAATTTTATATTTTATATATATAATATAATATAATTTTATATTTAACATTGTAAACGAGCATCTGATTTCAAGTGTTGCTCTTATGGGCTTTAGATATTTTGAGAAAGAGAAAAGGCCCATCAGTTAATCGTGTTCTCTCTATGATAAGGGGCCTTATGTCCATCGCAAGATCAAACTGGCGGGCATCTAGGATAAGTTTCATTTCTTACAATAAGGAGGGACCCACTAGTTATTGTTTTATAAAATTATCCTAATATTCTTAAAACAGTAAGAAATTTAATGAGATTAAAGTAGCTATTTATATCTGTTTTCTGTTTTTATAAAAGAAACGAGAGTTAACATCCAAGGATATTTCTACTTTTACCCAGACATAAAAATTTAGAAACCACAATCTAATTTAACATAATATATTATAGATTTATCATAAACTCTAATAAATATATTTTATGTATGGTAAACAAATATAATGGATGTTCTATTGACTTTTATATTTTGTAAGTGTGATATTATATTGGGTTATCAGTGTCACAATCCAAAAAGATATATCATTATTATAAATAATTCTATAAAAATATAGTATGTTGTGTACGTTCTGGATTGTGGAGCATGTATGTTCTATTAATGTTAATTTATATTAAAATTTCGATAATTATGTTTTAGACTTTCACAATTATATAAAATATCCTCTGACGCAACTGAAATTTCTTTTCGAATCATATATCTTATCATGCTTGGAAAAAAAAATTTCGTTTTCGTTTTGCCCCGGAAAGATTTTGTAAATTCCCTACCCAGGATGCTTTCAAGTTGGGAAGCTAACGGGAAGAAAAAGATACAGACCAACCGACTGCGATACGATGGCACGGCCCACGGGTTCCAACCTGGACTTGGGCCGAGCAGTTTGATTGAGGTTGTAGTTGGGTTATAATGAGAAATACATTTAAATAAAAAGTTGAGTTCAGGTTGGTAGGGTATTAACTGAGATAGGACAACGGGATCGGAAAATTAATCAGTACACCAGAGATGATGTGATCGTTTGACAGAAGCCCTCCGAGATCCTGGGCCCCATCCCGCTAACTGATTGATAGTAGCGGAAACTGGACCTGTAAATATTATTACCAGGGCCCATCAACAATTATTTGATACAACGACGCGATGCTTGACCTTCTTCTTTTTTCCTACAGAGCGTAGGCTGCATGTCGTTCACATTTTCTACTAAGAAGGTCCATTTCTCTTCTGAAGTTTGGACTTCATATCACCGATGAACCGGTGGAAATTATTTTCCGAGGATCCGGTGTTGCTGGATAGTGCAGTTTCTAGTTTCTCTTTGACCGACTTGACGTTCTTCCTTAAGTCATCTGCTGATTTTCCGCTAATCACACGGACGATCTTTCTTGTAACTTCGTCTCTTGTGATGGGGTTTTTGTCGCAAAGATTGAGCCCGATCCTCCAATCATCAACCACTAGTTTCCTGTTAGTGAATTGGTCTGTCAACAGTGGAAAACAGAGCAAGGGTATGCCACACCAAACACTTTCTAGTATTGAATTCCACCCACAATGGGTTAGAAACCCTCCAATTGCGGGATGTGATATCGCTGCAATCTGGCAACACCAGGGCACAATCAATCCTTTGTCTTTGATCTCATCTTCGAACCCAACAGGCAGGAAATCTGTCTCATCAGAACTCACAATGTCAGGGCGAAGTACCCAGATGAAGTTCACTTGGCTGAGTAATAGCCCACGAGCTATCTCCACAATATCGTTTTTGCTACAATGAGCATAGCTACCAAATGAGATGTAGAGCACTGACCGATTGGGCTTTGAGTCGAGCCACCGGCTGCAGTCTGACTCGGGCCATAAGCTAGTTTCCACCACGCTCTTGGTGAACCCAGCAGGGAAGATTGGACCTATAGCATAAACCGGTTGCTTCTGTTGAAAGGCTGAGATGGTTTTGCTTTCAAGCTCATGGACTGTGTTGCAGATGACAAAATCTACTCTTTTCACGTCGTGAAATGCCTTGTGTATTATCCTGTGCACCACCGTTGTTGTGTCCGTCGCTTGGAGATATGAAGCCAAGTCCTTTGGCTCGATAGCTTCGACACCAGGGATATAATCAATGGCGTCCTCGCGATTGTCTACAAGTGACAACAGAAATCACAAATAAGCGCACTATTAATGATCCAAATTATTAAATAAAAGTAAAGCAATATATACATATAACAAGATTCGGCTTCAATATTTATGATTTTCGACGATAATCTAACCGATCAGACTCATCAGGCAAATAATCACTCGGCCACTAACAATTATTGGTAACCGTACATATATAATAAGAACCCTAGAGAACAACTCAGTACTCGTCTACATGCTAATTAAGGGCTTAATTAATATATTGAAAAGAAATGGGAACATACCATGAGATGCAAAATGTCCATTAATCTGTAGAAGGTCCATGTGATAGTAGAGACTGAAAACCAAAGCTGGTTCAGTCCAAAATGACACATTAACAAGATTGTACTTCTTCGCAACCATCGATGACCATACGTAGAAAGTGTCCGAGATCAAGCAATTGATAGATGGATTGGTTTTGATTAGTTTTCCAACAAGATCATCAACATGAGCCGAAAAGACATGCAAGATGCCTTCCATAAACTGATCATGATTGAGCGATCTGTCAAATGCTACAGGGAATCCATCGCTCACAGTTGCATAACGTATGTCTAGACCAGATTTTCGTGCTTCAGCGAAGATATCATGGTTGTCGGCTTCTGATTGGGATTTAGTTATCTGGCGGTGGATCGATTCTGTGTTCACAAAGGTGATTGTAAAACCCTCTGACGCCAGCTTGGTGGCGAGATGGACGAAAGGGATGACATGCCCTTGGAGAGGGTATGGTATCATAATAGCATGAGGGCTTTGGGAGGGAGCTTCCATCTTCCTGGGAGTGCCTGATGGAGAGACTGGAGAAACTGGGGAGAGAGCGTCGCCAGAGATATGGTTGTTTCCTAATGTGCGGAGCGGCGATGATCACGCACACATATCAAAGATAGAGTCAACTTGCTAGAAATTTACCAGGAGCGAGTCTTATAGGCCGGCATACACTACATTATAATATGACTTGTACGACTGTAGATTGTACGAGGTATTCTACCAGACAAGAAAGACATCACTAACAAGCCTCTTACTGCTGTGTAGATTAACGTTGGCTAGTTACCAGCCATAGTTAATGAAGTTACGGAACCTATGAATTGATGATTGTTGAATATTCCCAAATATGTTAAAGACCCAAGATTACTGTGCTTCTCTTTCGAAGGAAATGATGATGAGTATTGAGTAGAGTGAACCACTCATCCACTCTGATACAGTCAATGACGAGCACTGAGTCATGGGCATAGTTTGTCGTCTTAGCCTAGTTTGGCTCGTGGAGTAAGTATCTTGAAAAGGAAGAATGCGCACAAGAGGGAAGATATGGCATCAGATTACACTCGATATTCATCCTACGTTCAATCAATTCACATTTATGAACTATGGCCAACGTGTCTGCAACATTTAATATCCTTCGGTAACAAGTAAAAGCCAGCTTTCATTCACAAAAAAAAAAAAAACAGTACTTGATATAGTTGTGAATAATTGGAGATTACAGAAAGAGGTCAAGTGAGAACTATCACTTCTGCTGGTCGTGGGTCAACAGGGAGGCATTTTACAAGTGGATTACAGAGGGAGATCAGCTGAAGCATGACGTGTATCATAATCCTGTACAAGCAAAGGAACTGAATTCTGATCAGGCAACTTTTCTAAGCAGAGTCTCCTCGGTTTGGACTGGTCCGTCCAGCACACTACCATAAATCAGATGATCAGAAAATCACAAGTAATTTTATTACTTGCGGAAAGTTGATGCTTCATGGTGAGAATGGAAAGCACTTGAGACTAAACTTGATGACATCTCAAATTCCACTGCCAACTTTAAAATCTGCAAATGAGGCAGTTTCTCGAGCTTCGATCGTTGAAGTTGAGTCTTTCTTGTTCAGCCCCAAAAAGGAGCAACTTTGAAATGCATCCAAACTGCTGGCTATTAAATGATTTAAACTTCCAAGGCTATCACCTAGAATTAAATCTTCACTATGGTATTTGGAGGGCGGCATATCCAGATCTAATAGCCCTAATGATTCAGGCTGGATGGGAAAATTTGGAAGAGAACAAAGAATAGTTAGTCTCCAGAGGACGGAATGAATCAGATCAATTATAAAAAAATTGTCATAAATTTCAGCAGGCGAGACAATATAAATTGTTTGAAAGAGCTCAACGTCAAAGTGTAAATAAAGGCGATGAGGCATTAAAGTTGCAACAATTCTGAAGAACATACCCAATAGATATCAGTTAGCCCCGCAAAATCATTGGTTGAATTGTCCATGGCTGTGGGATCAGATGGGCATTCATCCATGGGTTCTTCTTCATCAGCAGGAACATCAGAATCTGCATTGGCATCGGATAATTCCTGCATCAGAGTGAATAATCTATGGTCAAACATACCTTTCAATGAGACTGCATCAAGGAAACAACAACATAACAAAAGAGAGTAACACCTCAACCAAGGCATTTTTGGTTACTGAGTCTGTTTTGTCAATATGCTTGCCTGCTTGTGGAGAGGCAATGCTGGATGATGTTCTAACTTCTTGACATGGAGCACGGTTTCTTTGAAATGAGAAAGCATCGCATGTTTCTTCAGCTTCCCATATTGAAGATGCATGGGAGGTTATTTCAGATGGGTAGCCCATCCTATTCTGATGCCTTGATAAGTGTGCAGCAATAACTGCATCAAATGAATCACAACTGAATGGAATCTGCTGAAGACATTGATCACTTTGAACAATTGGTGGTTCATTGTAGCCAAGACCTGTGCCATGGGGCACTTCTGTAAGTAGATCTCCAACGCTAATGTTGGTAAAGGTATCAGCCCACTCCCCAGTAGACAATGTGGAAACATTGGGAAATCTCGGGTCATCCTGTGGACAAGAAAGCCAAATTAATAGTTTATAGAAATTGAGAAATATAAATTTCATAAAAGCTTCAATTTAGAAATTTGGCGATGTTTAGGCAATGGGTCTATTCCTTTCACATGAAAGACAGGGCAGAACAACCTTCCATTTTAAACTCTGCATTTAAATTTCAATTTCAACCACGTCATACGGTTCTTTTTCTGGTAATGAGGGGCAAACACAACACCATTCCAGGGAATAATATGAAATAAGGTCGGAAGCCTACCAAAAAAGGGGGTAAAAGTTTGGATAGGTGCACCTAACATATAAATGCTTCTGCTACTTGCTAACCTAGAATTATTCTTGCATAACAAAAGTATATGTGCAAAGAAAAAAAAGTCTGCCTATCTAGCACTAAAACCTGTCATGTTGGCTAAGATTCATCTCAATTATTTTCACAAAAGAATGTTAAGCAATTCTTTGTCACATCAAGGAGTCAAATTTCCAACAGTTCATTAGTATGACATAGATGCACATTGTCAAGTCTGATAAATAGAAGAAAAAAGGTAATGCAAGCTTTCACTTAGGCCCATCGTCATATGGCTGCTGATCAAAAAAGAAAATATCATTTTATCTTTTATACTAATAATTTATGATCAACCAGGAGAAAGAGAAAAAAGGCAAGACAAAAGTAACTTCCAGTTTTCGTTAGTTCTATAAAATATTCTTTTGGTCATTTGTCATAGATTATGGAATAAAGATTTCTTGAACTAAAAAGCAAGAACCAAAGGCATGACCATAAAACACCGAATCTGGACTACGTCATCAATTGATGAATAAACATAAGGACTGCATTTACCACATCTTTCAACTGCTTCGAATCAGTCCCTTCTCGAGCTTCCTCTCCATGCCCTGATGCCTCCCCAGGATCAGTGGAATTGGCAATAGTATCACTGGATCCTGTGGTAATATACCTGCCTATCCTATTATACATGGTAGAAGAAAGTGAAGGGACGTCATTTTTGTTCACTTCCGTGGAAGGATCATCAGCTGGGGGTCCATAAGTGGATAATGTAACTGAGGTCCTTGTTATCCCTTTTCTGATGTCCACAGTGTCCCCATCTGGATCGCAACTAGATGCTGTAGGTAGTTGCAAACTTGGGGTAGCAAATTCAAGACCGGACAACCAACCATACCTTCAGTGAGAATGCACAAGTCAGCAATCTTATAATCCAAATAATACATTGGTTATGCTCAAGGAAAAAAAATAGAAGAAACCTCATGCGGAAAACAGGCGGGCTTCCAATCAAAGCATATACATCTGCTGCACTAACAACGGAGTCTTGTTTCCATCTCTCAAAACCACCCATGTTTTCCCTATTAACACCATAAGGGAATAGCATAAGCTCCCCAGATAGCCTGCTAGAATTCCCCCATTTTCGGTTTAGATGTTCCAACACTGACGATATTTTTTTCCGAGTACTCAGAGTAAGCTCCAGGTGCGGATTATGATTGTCCTGTTACAAAACAAACATGAAATAATTTCTTCAGTTCCCTGAGTATTTTGTGAATTACAAATTTTCTTCTGCATCAAAATTTTCAACTCAATTTTTTGTGAAGCTCACCATTTCCAAGGCATTTCGAGTAACATCATCAATCGGGAATAACTGCAGCTTAAGCTTCATATTGGCATGCACATTACTCACAACATGATGAGGTGAATAAGCAGGGAAAGAAGGCAGAATCCTATCAACTGGATTAAGGATCTCTCTTCCTGGAATTTTTATCAAAGAACAAGGGACTGACAAACCTCAGTTGGTGATCTTTGAAAGCAGTTAGGAAAAGGAAAAAATAATATATTTTTTTTATAAAAAACCATCATTCTTAATAATTTTGGGAGCAACAACGGTAGAGCTCACCTGCCACATCATGATCATGCTCAACCTCTTTATCAGAGGCAGTCCTCTCTAAATGCTCTGCAGCATCAGCATCCAAAGAAACCCCAGCTATAGCAGCTTTTTCCCATTTTCTATAGGCAGCTGAAGGCACAAGATTTGGCTCATAAAAAAAAAAAATCAATTAACAAAGAGAGCAGCAAAGTCGTTCATGATTATGGAAGGAAGAAATAAAATAATTTTCTCCTCTGATCACCTGAACAATTGCATAACAATCATATCATATTAGAGAAAATATTGCTTTAAGGAAGCAGTCACAAGAAAAGAGAAATATTACAACTGTAATCCTGCTAGAATAGATTTTGCAAGTGAGAAATTGGAAATAATTCTCAAAAAGGGACAAAACAAAACCAGTTTTAACCATCACTATTATAGATAATGGTTTTTTATTGCATTTACTCTCTCAAACCCCACCCCAAACTGAAGTTTTGCTTAAATAAGTAACTCTATTAGCCCATCTTTTCCTCTGATTTGTGTAATCATTCTACCATCTGAATCCAGAAACTGGAATTTTACATAAAGTAATACCCTTGTATAGCATGATCAGCAACACGAATAGAGGACCTAAATTCTTAATCAGATATGAAAAATATGCTATGGGAAATACTTAAGTAGCAAAAAGGATTGGATAAGATAAAGTATAGCATGATCAGCAACACGAATAGAGGACCTATATTTTTAATCAGATATGAAAAATATGCTATGGGAAAAACTTAAGTGGCAAAAAGGATTGGATTAGATAAAGATTTTCACTTCTCATTTTCCAAGAATATTATCCTTTATAGAAATTTAAGAGAAAAGGACAAACAATTACTCACCTGGTTTCCGCCTTTGCCTAGCAGGTCTGGCTGCAGCCAAGTCTCCTATGTTGTTGCCATGGATAACCCCAATGGTGTCATTGTGCTTTAGTGATCCTTTTACAGCTCCTAATTTCTGTATACTTTGACTAGCCATAAGAACCGGAAAACCGGTTCGAGATTCATGACCCAATTGTCTATTTTGATTAATGACAGTGCTTAATGCTGTTGAAGAACCATTTCCCACAAGTGAGGACCGTCTCCTAATATTTTTCTTTCGATCTTTCAAAAGTTGGTTCTCCTTCATAGGAAATACATATTGATCAGCTGAGGAATTTCCAACACATAATCAAGTTTACTAGTGAGGGAAAAAATAACCCTAGAAAAAACTTATTTCTAACTAACCAGAGCTTCCACAAATATCTTAAACCGTCGAGGCTTCAGATGAAGCTTTGAGGCTTTGCAGCTATACTTTTCCAACAAAGACCACCTGTGAAACAAGTAACAATGTGTAAGTGAAAAAAAAAAAAAAGAGACCACGCCAAGAAAGCAAAAGAAAATATCAACCTGAAAAAACCACAATCCTAAATCTTGTAATCCTGATTGCAATAAATCCTTGAAATTTCAATGCCATTTTCCTTTACTGGAAAAAATATACGACAGATACTGCTCCTAACTTTTGGATGTATCTACTTCCTAATTTATGATGAGTATATTCTAAAGAAAAAAAAGAGCAATCAACCAGCATATTTTTAACATTACCATCGAAGCATAGCAGCATTAGTATCTTTAGAGTTTTTAGCATCTAAGCATAACCCCGGACCCAGCAACTTGTTCATACGCCTGACAAGACGATAATAATAATGCCTGACCTGGAAATAGAAAATAAAAAGTTGATAAGAAAGTATGGCAAACACTTGTACAAATGAAAGCAAAATGTACGATGTGTAAAATACCTGATCCTTGTTTTTACTTTGTACACGGCGTGTGATTTTCTCGAAGTTCTGCAACAAAACCTAAGAGTTAAGGACTGGCACATGATAAATTACTTGTAAGCCAACGATAGATGTGACCAGTAACATGCCTTGCCAACTTGCCGCAGTGCAGTAAAAAAACTTTCCTCCTCTTGATGTGTCCAAGCAGCCCATTGCCTTGTTGGTCTTTTCTCTGAATTGGGAGTATAAGCAAAAAGTTATTTATACAACTACCAAATGATCCATGACCCACTGAAATGGCATAGCACCTTAAATAACAAAAACAGAACAAACATAAACAAGATGACATACCCAACTTTTGAGGCTCAACTGGATCAGGGGTGCATGATGGCATAACAGGATTTCTATCCTGAGCGGCAGTACTTTCTGAATGAAAGTACACGATCGTGTCTCGTGTTTGATGTGACTCCATATCTATATTACATCTCAAGAATACTAGACACTCATGCGCCAAAACTTCAATAATTTATGGATGCACCCTCTTGCCACAAAGTCTATTAAAAATCCAAATGCATTACCCACAAAACAAGATGAAAAATAAACTTAAAAATAGAAATGAAGTAACAGAAAATGAATAATTTATTAACTTGTTCTCCACAAACTTATTTTTCATTTTTTAATATGACATTTGTTCCGTTTTCATTAAGTTTTTGGACGTGACAAATGTGAAGTAAAAAAAAAAAGGTGTGTGGCAGTGGTTTTTTTTTTAAAAAAAAATGGTAAAGCACTACGCCAATCCTAAATCTATATCGCCCGTAAACCCTAACTTCTACAATTCCAATTTCCAAAAGATCAATAGAGAACCGGGAAACAGCCATTCTGCTACGCAGTTCTGGCATTCAATCAATCAAATATACCAGGATGCACCTACACAAACGAAAATGAATTTCCAAGATGCAGGACACTGGAATTTCAAATCTTCAACTTCTCAAATCCCCAAAAAGGAAAACCAAACACAACCTCGCGAGATCCAAACTAAATAATAATTTCAAGTTATACGTTTCCCAATCATAGACGCAACAAAATTTAATATCTCCAGCTCTTCCCTAACATCCCATGAAAACAAAACAATGGGTTTCCAATCACAACGAAATCAACTTCGGGCAGATATACAGGAACCGAACCATTAGAAATGAAATTTCCTACAGCAGTTACATTCCATACCTGATAAAGCAACAGACAGAAATCCGAAAGACTCGAGCAAAACCTGAAGTCGGACACACAACCTTTGAGTTCCGAAGAAGCAATCGAAACCAGCCAAAATCGTCAGTTTACAGTTTTGCAGCAAAGAGAAGATAATGAAAATTTTTTCCCCCTTTTTACTAATTTTTTACAGAGAAAGAAAATATAATTATAAAAAATAAGAGGTATAGTACTTTCTACAAATGATAAAAGACGTTATAAGGTAAAGTCCTAGTTGTTTAGAACTTTAGATCCAAATAAGGTAAATACTCGAAAGTATTCTTCGACGGAGTAACAAATATTACCTAACCTAATAAATAAATAAATATTAATACTATTTATTTCTATGATATAATAAATTATGTACGTGTCATAGAGTGATCATACACGTGGATGCATATTTATCTGTTATATTATATCTGTACCTATTGTGTAGAAAATTTTATCTAAAAATATTTCTGTGTTATTATTTCAATTAATTTAGATACAAAACATAATTTATATTTTTAATCGAATTTATATCTATACTATCGATTCTGTTATCATCTTAATCCCAATTTGTTTTAAGGATGTTTATTATTGTTAAATATTAATGTTGTGTCAGTAAATATTTCTTAATTCAAAATTAGTCCACCGTAGCAGAAAAGGAAGATTTATCTATCTAATTACGAAAATCTTATTGGTAATATATATTTTTTCTTAGACCGAACCCTTCTCGGTGTAAGACTGCTTTATAGTTTAATAATTGTAAACCTGCGGCACACAAATCTGAAAGCTACTACGCTGACACTGGGATTTCCATCGATCAGGAGGATCCACGTTGATATCAATATCCAAAACTCCGCCGTCGATCGTGATCGGATACCGGAGGTCTCTCTCCAGCTTCCGTTGCCAGAATTTTCACTTGAAATAACATGGGTTTGGGCTTTACTGTTGGCGTGTTTGGAGTCCTAATCCTATCTCATGCCGCTTATTCGACTATTCTGTGTAAACTGCCGCTCTTTTTCCTTTCTGGTTGCTTGCTTCTTATTGCTCTTTGAGATCGTGTTTTGTTCGTTTTGGCTGATTGTTGTTACTGCCTGTTGATTCAGATAAGGGAATGTTGAAGATTATGGAAGAGGAGTTTTCAGGGCCTCCGATGACTGTAGGTTTTCGGTTTCGAAACTTTTTTTGTCGTACATATTTTAAGATCGTAATTTATAATTTTAATAATTATTGTGTAGGTGGTACTGGAGTTGGTTTTGGGGTTTGTCTTGTGTATTTGGGCAGGATTAGCCGTACCTGGCAAGTTTCTCTCAATACATCCTCATTCTGATGAGAACAGGTAATGGGCTGCAACTTTTTCTTCGTCTCTGCTCTTTTTTATTTGGGATTCTTTTATTTTTGATTTTTATTTGGAGGAATATGTTATGTACCCTGTTACTGTTTGATTAAGTATATTAGTGTCTGTGATTTGAGAAATGATATGCGAAACCTACGTTTTCGGAAGGTTACAAAAGTGTTGCAGTCAGATAAGAGATGAGGAGACTGATCTGCATATGGAGAGGGTTTCGTCAGTTGTTTATAAAAAGACTAATGGCTCTTAAAGAAGTATAGTTAGATGGTTGTGAAATTATTGTTTAAAATTTGGAAATTTTAACTGTCTTGAATTGGTTTCTTGTAAAGAAATTTGTTCATGGGAAAATATAGGCTAGTGCTGTGGTTCACTGGAAAGTATTTGCTTCGTCTTGCCATTAATTGACTCTTGGCTGCTTGTTCTTATGGTGTATTGCATTAATCAATTTTTATTACTTTGTATTTTATCTATGGTCTGATGTGTTTTGACTGGCATTGGCCTTACTCAGCATCTATTCATTTGACATTCTTCCTGACCTTGAAATGCGACTGGACAGTGTACCTACTCTAATAATGTAATTATAATCCAAGGGTGAAACAAATTCAACATAGTGGCTCTTTATTCATGTTTTTTATCATTAGGGTTGTTTGATGCACATGTTTTATAGAAATAGAATATTTTTCAGTTCTCAAGTAGATATTTCCTTCTTAATATTTCTGTTGGCTTGGACCTGCAGTTTTAAAGGTTCAATTCATTTATTGCTGAACTTATTGCGTTTTATATTTTGAATAAAGTTGCAGTTTGCCGATTTTCTGGCTTTTGGAAGTTAATGACAGACTTCTTAGAGTGTTTTCCCAAATTTCTTTTTCTCAGTGAAAAAAATGTAATATTTTATTTAAAATGATGTGTGGCTAAAATGCCACGGGCTCTGGAAAATTTAACAAACGCTACCTCTGTTTGCCATGATGTGATGTAACTGGGTTTCCAGTAAGAAATTGATCAAAATAACAAATCAGGGAAGTGAAATTTTGGACTGTTATCTTACTTCGTCTAGGTGGTTGCATTGCTCATATTTATTGCATTTGTTTAAGTACGCGAATTACTAGAATTTAAAGAGTGTACGACAGGGATTGCTCTGAGTTTGGGATTAAGTTATGTTGGTGTTATGTGATTGGGGCCAGGCTTAAGGATGCTAGAGAAGTTTTGCAAAAGCAATAGGAAAACTTGCTCGGTTGTTCTAAGCCTACTTGTTGATGAAGGATCACAATATAAAACTTTCTTACACATTCTGTTGGATGTGAACTGTTCGTTCTAAAGGTTTGAGTCATGTTTTTGCTGAACTAATGTTTTTTTACTGTTCATGCTTTGTAAATTGCGGCAGTATGCCATTTTTCTCGCTTCTGGAACTAAACGCCAGACCCCTCTGAGAGTTTTTCCAGATTTCTCCTTCTGAGTGAAATATATGGTCTTTTATTTAAAGTGATGTGACTGTGATGACAAATCCCAATAAACAGTGCAAGGTCCCTGGAAATTTTAACAGATGCAACTTCTATTTGTTACTAGAAATTGAATTTCCAATAGGAAATAACTGAGTTACTAGAATCTAAAAGCAAACCACAGGCGTTGCTCTGAATTTGAGATCAAATAATGTAAGTGTCGCCGACGCAGGGGGAGATTCCGTTAAAGCAATAGGAAAACTTGCTCAGATACTCCTTTGTGAGGAATTCCTTGAGGAATACAGTACCACAACCATTTGATCTCGATAATTCCACCTTAATTATGATTTAACTGGTCAATTATCTACTGCACATGCAAGCCAATGGCTTTTCTGAATCTCTGACAGTAGCAATTCATTCATGGCCATAAATATTTTTCTCCAAGTTTCTGCATTCAGTTGGTGAAACTGAATCTCTGTATTCTGTTTTCAAGTTGATGAAACTGAAATCCTATATTTGCTTTTGCATATTAATGCTTGAGTAAATTCTTTATTGCAGGATGGTTTATTTGCCTGTTAACCCGGATTTCATGATCTTCAACCATCGCGGCCGAGTAAATCCTTCAGTTAGTGACTTGCAACTGAGACGTTAAGATCAAACGTCTTTATCATTTTGCGGGTCCTGTCAGTAGCAGTACCGTTAGTAAAGCTAGATGTTGAAAAGCTCATAAGAATTGCTGCTGTCAGCTGATTTAGAACAGTCGTTACACTTTTCCTTACGCTTTGCATTATCCTTATTGTTCCTGTCTAAATACATCAAAATCCTTCCATTCTTTGAAATACGAGGTGCTATTTTTTTTATGAATACGTAGGTGTTAATATATAAGCTTTGCACGCAAAATCCGGGGCCAGACTTAGCGGAGTACTATTTTTATTCTAAAATCCAAAGAAAGCAGAAGTTGGAAATCTAGCTGGACCTTCGCGAAGGTTGCCCAAGGGCTTCGCTGTCGGAATTCCAGTAGGCGAAGCTATCATCTTTCCCCTTAGAAATCATATTTCCATTCCGAGCCAACTAAATACTTCGCCAACTAATCACTCTTAAGTAATGAAAAATGGTAAAGAAGCATCGCATTTGTTCTTTGAGTTTTGAAAGATGTCCGAAGGTTCTACTATATATAGGTTTTATTGTTGTATGTTGCCCCGATACTTTAAATATGCAATGGGACCAATGGGAAATCCAACGAATATCATCCCCTGCAAAGCAACCAAAACACACAAATCAAAGAAGCATTTCAAGCAACCGAAAAGGGGCGTCCACCTGGAGATTACACACGCATCCAGAAAATTGAGTACATGTCGTTTCCTCAACTTCTTACGCAGTTTCCTACACAGAAACCCTGGGGTCAGGAACCCGGAAACAAAACGGCAGCCTACAATGGCATCGTCTCCCTCAAAATTATGATCACTACAATACGATAGATAGGCGTAGGCGCATCATCATAATACTGAAGAATAAACCACCAACGTTCAAATTATCTAGTTATTACGTACGCCAAATCCTAAATAAATTCTTTTACTGCACACGAAAAGGAAAAGAAAAAAAGCTACCCCGGACTGAACCCCATGGTTACTCCTAAGTCCTACAAAAGAATTCAGTACATATGATGTCAATCAAACAATGAAAGGAGAAAAGGCAAACCTCAATCTCTTAAACAAGAAGCTGAGACTAATGTTAAAGTGATCGGGATAAAAAGAAAAAAAAAACTCACATACCTCCAAACATTGTTAACGTAGGACTACAAGGAACCCACCACAGTAGGACTACAAGGAACCCACCACAGTAGGATTACAAGGAACCCGCCACAGAGACACATTTCTTCCGAAGAAACACAATAAATATACCGCCTGACACCAGTAAAGCACCACTAGCTTAATGCCAATATTACCGAAACGCCGATGAATTACTTTACAACTGCATGAGATCTAATGGGTTTTCTATGGATTGTCTAAGTATATACTCCGCCCTCCTCTTCTTGTCATCCCTCTCATCATCCCGTAGTAGCCAATGTCCCTTTCTCGCTCCACCCTTCTTTGAAAGACTTAACGACGCCCCTAGCAGTTTTTTTCCAGCTTTAAACTTGAAAGTGACAGCAGGCCTCTTTTCAGGAAGTAACTTCCTATCATCATCCGCATCGACAACAATCTCGTCTTCTTTTGCTGCTTCAATAGCAGGGGCGAATGCCTCCATGACAGAAACATGATTCTTCAGCTTCTCGGGTATGGCAACAACAGAAACATCACTCTTCCCATATTTCGAGGGCGAAGCGAGAAATGGGTTATCATTCTCAACTACACCTACCTCCCTATCATCGTTATCAATAACCTGTGAGGACGAAGCAATTGCAGCACCACTACTCACCAACCTCTGCTGCAAACGCAACAAAGCTCTCTCTCCCTTTCTCCTCTGCCTAGCTTGCTCAATCTTCTCGGCACGAGGATTTGCATCCCTCTCATTCCATACAGGAGTATGCAGATACGTATGCGGATCAGGTAATGCAGGTAACCAGGCAGGTACATGCTTACCAGGGGGCGTTTCACTCATTCTCTCAAAACTCGGAATCAACCTAATGTCCTTAACAATCGGAAACCTTGGCACAGGCTGCGCAAATGGAATCTCCTCGCTGGCACCAGCGAATTGAATAATCCCAGTAATCGTACCGGAACTAGCAAGACAATTGCTAACCTTCGAAGCCCCTAAAAACCCTTGAGATGCAAAAATATCCTCGAACCCATTAGCTACATCAAACAGATTACACTGCGTCCTACCGGACAAGTTTGCATGGAAACTTGAAGCCTTCCCTAGGTCACGGAGGTATCGGATTGCGACATCTGTGAGGGCATCCAAAGCAGAATGTTTGACACCGTGAAACCCTACGCTCTCGCAGACCTGTGCCACCGCCATCCGTGCTACTGCCCGCCCGAAATCGTCGGATTTGGGTCTTCCCTTTGCGGCCTCTACAACTCCATTGCTCATATCTGAACTCTCATGTCAAAAATTAGGGTTTATTCAAAATCGAACAGCAAAACCATATTCACCCAGCGACAAAAATCGGTTATCTTTAGATAGATATAAGACAACTGAAAGAAACCCAGATCGAATGGGTCGCTCACAAAGTGAAACGGGCATTGATTGCGCTAGACTCGGGAGAATGTGAAGAATATCAGTTAGGGTTACAAGGGTTTTGGGTGGAG
The DNA here is from genome assembly GCA_019739055.1 of Passiflora organensis. Lineage (NCBI taxonomy): Eukaryota > Viridiplantae > Streptophyta > Magnoliopsida > Malpighiales > Passifloraceae > Passiflora > Passiflora organensis. The sequence continues at coordinate 10,413,863 of JAEPBF010000009.1, forward strand.
CGGAGTGAATCCGGATTTTGGAGGGAAAAAATTGGAGGATTGAAAAAGTTGCTCCTATTCTAGGAGCCTGCCCGAGATCCAGAGGAAGAGGGCGCAAATATGCGAGATGATTGAATCGAACGTTGAAGGGAAGTAGACTGCCTCAAAATGGGTTTGGTTACGAGGAGGTCAGTGAAGAATTACGCAGCCGTGTAATATTCCCAGTTTCTGCTGTGTGGATCATGGATCAGTCACATGGCGTTTTCAAATTTTAATGGGCCCATTGATGAAGGGCTTTAAGACCAACTCTCAAAGAAAATCTTAGAGAATCTGGATACTGGAAAGGAGTTGAGCTTGGGCCATTATACTTTACCAGAGATAATTTGGGCTTCGTATTAGGCCTGGGCTTGATAGAAAATAATCCGTTAATCTTGTACCACTCAAGAAACGAACTTTCTTTTCAGTTGCTGTTTTGTCCCGGTCAGAAAAGTAAGTCATGGCACATCTCTATTTCTCTTCCGCAGCACCATTGAGATGTCACTCATCTCGTAAGCTTGCAGTACCTGTTACCGCTTCTGCTCGTCCTTCCTTCTCAACGTCCTGTCGGGTTGTTGATTTCAGGTCCAAATTTCTTAGTTCAGTGATCTCTGGTGCTCTTACTCTTGGTTTCTCTCTCTCAGGCAAGACTTGTCTCGATTGGCACATATTTCACTGATGGTTATTGCTATATAATGACACTGTGCATTATGGGTTGCGGTCGATTCATGTCGATGTGATTGAGATTGCCATAGAATTATCATATTTGCCATATACAAGATGTCCATCGTGTTTGATATCTGGCTTTGATGTCGTATCTCTTGCAATTATAGGCTAAATGTTCTTTTCCTTTGTATTTTTTGTTGATTCCTGGTTTTACCGATATTAATTTGGCAGTAGCTGTGTTCTCAATTGATGCTCTAACGAGACATGCATGATGCTATCTCATTTAGCATTTGTTTATTTAATATTCTCGGATCCGGATGAGAAAAGATACTTCAAGCAGGCACCAAATTTTGCAGGAATTGGACTCGCCGAGGCTAAAGTTGGTGTTAACAAGCCAGAATTGCTTCCTAAAGAGTTTACTTCTGTCATAGATGCTGCTGGGTTCCTCTCTGATGGCCAGGTGTTGTTAGTTATCTGTCTGCAGTTTTTCTGGTGTTACTGGTGACTCTAGATGATCGATGCTCTTGATTTCTTTTCACCAAGTTTCATATTTGATATAATGATTGTGAACATTGCTGAATATGCCCGAATAATTGATACTTTTTTTTTAAAAAAAAAACTCTAATTCTTATTCTGAGCTTTGCAACAACTGAAGGAAATATCCTGAGGTGCTGATAGTACGATATTAATTTGCAGGAGAGGAGAATCGCACAGGAGATAGTTGATATTGAAAAGGATACCGGATACAAGTTACGAGTTTTAGCTCAAAATTACCCACAAACACCAGGTAATTTCCATCTGTTACTTGCTTATCAAGTGATGCTCAGGCCATTGATCTTCAATTGTCTCTATGGCAGGTTTAGCGATTAAAGACTTCTGGCAAGTAGATGATAGAACAATTGTCTTTGTTGCAGACCCCACCTTTGGTAAAAGAATTCGAACACATTATGCTTCTTTTCACTAAGCTGGCTGAACAATGATCTAGATAAACAGATTTTCTCTGATCAGGGAACATTATAAATTTCAATGTGGGAGCCTCTGTTGATCTGGATATTCCACGCAGCTTCTGGAGCCGTTTAGCTGGGAAATATGGAAACATTTTCTATTGGAGAGAAAAGGTGAAATCGCAAGTTTAGCAGATAATTCAGTTGTAGCTTGTGTTATATGTGGATTTACTAGCAAGTGTTTTACATCCGATGCTTGACAAAACAGGGGGAAGATGCATCTATTGAATCTGCTGTAATGGCGATCTCCAGTTGCTTGAAGGAACCCGTGGGACCTGGTAATTGCTCTGAGGTGAAGTAACTGTCGTTTTCATGTCCTAGTTTCCTTTTGTTCATCCTTTACAATTTGTAAGTACCTTGTAATTCATTTTGAGGATTTTCTCTCTTGGGTTAGCAGCTATGTATAATCAAGCACACAAGAAGATGTAAATTTAAGGATATCTGTGTACCTCAACACAAGGATACTGTTTTCTTTTATAAAGATGATATATTATATATATTACAAAGAACAATTATATATAAAAGAAAATTCAGAGTAGTCATATAGAATACGATGTCTCCAAGAGCCAAGCAAAAAGAGGAAGAATAGGTTGATGTGGTGCTGGAGATCACTTAAGAGTAATATAATCTCAGGAACCGCAAGCCTATCCAAGAAACAAATAGACCAAGAAGCAGAGCATCTCAAAGTAGACAAAAACAGTACTAAAGTATAGCAACGAAGACATTGTTAATAGCAAGGAGCTGATCACCATGATAAGGGAATCTGGATAGAGTTTTTAACCATCAAGCGGAACAGTGAATGATTTTTGGGAAGGCATTATCCGGAGAAGAATCTTCGCCGTGAAAAAATCAATTTATTCCTGAGACACTAAATATTCCAAAAGGCAGAATGAAGAATTTACATCTAGAGATCTCTTGTTAAAACAAAAATAGCCCCAACTCTCGAAAAAAGAGTTAACTGAAGGAGGAGAGCACTACTGGAATCCCCACCAATTCACAATTTTATACCAAAGTTTTGAAGCGACAGGACAATGGAGGAAGAGATGATCAGTGGTCTCAAGAAGATTACAACCCCTAGGACAAGAAGCATCATCGATTGAAAGCATACCCCTTCTGAGAAGATCAGCTCTGGAGGTGATTTTGTTTCAGGAAGTAAGTCAGATAAGAAGCTGGTGCTTAAGAGGAGCTTATTTTCACGCTGTTGGTTTGTGAAAGACGAGTACTCTCGAATATTAAATCAGCCAGGTAAGGAATTGTCCCTTCTTCGGACATTTTGTATCCCAACTACTCTGAGTCTTACATCGATGCGGACCCATCTTTGTAAAGTGTCCTAGTTGATATGGTCATCAATTATTAATTATTAAGAAATAAGATTATTTCTAGGTCCAACCAAGATCTATCTTGCAACTGGTCAGTCAATGAGACTGTTTTATAATAAATAACAAGTATAATTGGACTTTAATGTAGAAATAAAAACCCCTTTTTTCACTCAATCGCGAGTTAATTACCTATTACATTAATTTCTGATTTGTTTTATCTGATTGAGATAATCCTTTATAGATCTTTATTTGAAGTTGGTTGACTTAACAAAAAAATTATATGTTTATATCAATAAAATTGATTCCTTAACAAAAAAAAAAAACTACTATTATTATATTTAATTCACATATATATTAAATATTTAATCATATCTTATTTTCCTATCTTTCTTCCGGCTGATGATGGAGCATGATGACCAGCTCTCCTCCGTCGTGTTCAGCCTTCATCCCTTGCCAAGTGCACCGTGAATCACAAATGTCCCTTCCAGCTATTTTTTCCATCCTGCTTTTGTGTTGTGTCTCTATTTTGTGTTGTGTCTCTATTTTCTCCCCTGTGAAAGTGAGCGGGAGCATAATTCCAAAAAAAAATACTAATATAGTTATTAGTAGGAGCATCTGTGTATTTTTGTTAAAAATAAAAAAGAAAAGAATTTCATTATCTAAAGGTTATTAATAAAATGACAATCCTTGAACCTTGCAGTTCCTAACGAGCAAAAGAATACACAGTCAGATATTTAGTAGTTAGTCTAGTCCGACCTGCTCCTTGAGATTTCGAGTAACTTTATTGGAAAAGATACCCTGAAATGACAATACTCCATATGGTTGCATCGGGCCTTAATCTATTCAGGACTCTGTGTTTGCTGTCGCTCCTCGGAGAATCTTCTCTAGCACTTCAGGTTGACAAGGAACTGCGAGAACTCCTTGTTGGTGGAACCCATATTCCTCTTTGGCCTGCTCCAGTAACTTCAAGAATGCTGGATTACTCAGGTGTTTCAACCCCACGATAAACTTTTTCTGTTCTCCACCCATAACTGTTGTGACGGCAAAATACCCTTTCTTCACATCTTCTGGGACCAATTTCGCAGTCTTCTCCTTCTCAGACTCGATATCTATGCGACTGTATCCTTTACATGGCTTAATTAGGAGAGACTGTTGCTGCTTTCTTGTGGAAAGCTTAAGCATGACCAAGCCTCCAACACGTTCCACAATGTTTTTCATAGTCACCACAAAAATATCACTTCCTCCTCCTCTACTGTTGACAATTTAGTGTCTACAACTTCAGTTGTTTCTTTTTTCTTTTCTGCTTTCTCCAATGAATGAATGTGGAGAGCTGAGCTGAGGAATTTATATACACTCGGTGTCAAGGAGATTGGAAACAGATTCGTAGTTTCTCGCGGACAAGATAGGGCCAGTTAGGTATATGCAACAATTGGTGGGTTTTGAAAACACGGTTTACACTCCAATATATCAGAGAACTACTTAATTTCTAAATTATCCTGAATAGGGCAGGCTGCTGTTAATTTAGGCCTTATTATTACGGAAGAATTGCATGTTCATTCTTAACATGTACGTGACGACGTCGAAAATATCCGATGAGGGCCTCTTGATCATGCGAGGCACAGCAACTTGCTCCTGATTTTTCTATATAAGGTGGGATAAAACGACCTTTCTATCTATAGTGTCGGCCTCAGCATTTAATGTCTTCTGACCTATGCTACAGTTTCTTTACTGTTCTATAACGACACTGTCTGGGCAATCATTATAATCATTGTCCTCTGAAAGTTTTCTACTACTTTTATGCTTGAGAAGATAAGAGAGCATGAACTGCAAATTGTATCAGTTTTAATCAGAATCTTCAGAGAGATAGTCAGGCTGATGCTATATTAGCCAATGTCTTAAAATAGGAAGACACAAATACCTTGGAATGAGGTGCAGAAAAACATTATTATGCAAGGCAAGCCCTTCGAGTACCCACCCGTAATATAATTGTACTTCATTTCCGTAAATGCCAGCCACAATATCTGTTAACCTTGAAGATTTTGTCCCCGAAACATCAGACAATTCAGATTTTTTCACTTAATTATATAATTCTTTAATAATGATTTTATTGAGGAATGGTCAACATAAGGCTAGCGCAGCTAATCCCTGTTAATGCCTCAACAGGACTCTCAGTTTTCTTCTTTCTCTAAGGCGTTTAATTAGGTTTTGAGTCAAAAACCTGAGGTGTCATCCATCGTTTGGAGACATACTCGCCGCCTAGTTGATGCAATTTTGTGTCATTATGTTCTCATCAAAGAGAGTGTAAATTAACAACTAACACTTTAAGAAGGTGACAGTGCCTTTTTCTCTTATTTTATTTTGAAATGAATCGACACTTCTAATTGCCTCCCTTCATATTTCACACATCTGTATAGGCCCCAGTCTACAAGTACGAAAGGATAAGAAAACTCATTTTATAGATTTGTTGTTCCCCCTGCATGGTAGGAGTCGTAGGATGCCCTATCCAAATCCTTTCTGTCAAATAATAGAGCATGGATATTGTCATACAACACGGTTGAAGACTTGACTGATATCGTATACAGCAATACATCCATTATATATACACACTATAATTCAAAACATAGATATGAGGTTATTGACATAAAATATTCTGAATTTTAATTTCAAATTCAGTCACTGATATCCTTTTTTTTAAAAAAAAAAGGATATTTAATGAATACATTTTCCTTCTATCCATACAATGAATAAAATTTTGCTAAGATAGCCAATGAACTTGAAATCCTGACAACTTTTACATATATTTTATTTTATAATGTGTTAATTCTTAGTATTCTGGTTTATTAATAATAAATTTTAATTAATATATCCAAATAAACTAGTTAAAATTAGTTAACTGTTATGGATAGTTATGGATCTATTTTAGTTAATTGTTTCTTGCAGTACAACTCTTTTATGATATCTAAACCTGTTCCTCGACCAAACTCATATTTTTAAATTTTAAAATTAATTGGAGACATAAATGAAAAAATTCCTACTCTTCCCTCGATCTCTCATACCCTTTCCTGCATGACCAAGCATAATCTACAGCAGCTTACTCATGACCTTTTCATTTGAGCTAGTAAATGACCTTCCTGTCTATAATGACACTGTCTGGGCCTCAGCATCTAATGTGTTCTGACCTATGCGACAGTTTATCTACTGTTCTATAGTGACACTGTCTGGGCAATCTTTATTATCATTATCCTTTGGAAGTTTTTTACAACTTTTCTGCATGAAACTGTAAATTGTGTCGGTTGTAATCAGGGAGATAATTATGTTGTATGAGTGATATTTTCTCGTATCTTAAGATTTGGGGTTAGTAGAAATTTTAATTCAAATCCAGATGATATTAATAAATAAATTTAGGAATGTATTAGGATACGATAGAATCTAAAAACAAAGAAGTCTTTGAAGCTAAATTAGACAATGTCTTAAAATAGGAAGACTCAGATGTCTTTGGTAAATAAGTACAGATTATATCGTCTCCGTTAAAATATAAAATGAAAGAATTTTATTACTGATTATATTTTTAAAATAAAATGACAATCCTCATAATGCGTGTCCACTGGAGTTCAAGCAAACAAAAACACTACAGTCAGATTAATTTGTCAGTCTAGTCCAATCTGCTCCTGGAGATTCCGAGTAACTATCTTCAAGGAAATACCCTGGAATGCTAACAGGCATCTGGCTGTACACAAGTCCATGAAGTGTGGACATATTAAGTTGAGCCCCACTGTTCAGTACTTTGCTCCCTGAAGAATCTTCTCTAGAACTTCAGGTTGACAAGGGACGGCGATAACTCCTTGTTGCCGGAATCCATATTCCTCCTTAGCCTGCTCCAGTAAATTCAAGAATGCTGGATTATTCAAGTATTTCAGCCCCACGATAAACTTTTTCTGTTCTCCACCCATTACTGTTGTCACTGCAAAATACCCTTTCTTCACATCTTCTGGAACCAGTTTTGCATCGTCCACCTTCTCAAACTCATGAGGACTAACTCGTCCTTGGCATGGCTTGAGCAGGAGAGAGCGTCGCGTTTTTCTTGTGAAAAGCTTAAGCCTGACCAAGCCTCCAACACGTTCCATCATATTTTTCATGGTTACCACAAAAATGATACTTTCTCTGATATGGTGCTGACAATTTGGTTGTTTCGTTTTTCTCTAATGAATGAACGTGGAGAGCTGAGCTGACGATTTTATATGCCCGGCGGGGGATGAGATTGGAAGCAGACCTGAAGTTTCTCACGAACAAGTATGCAACTTGGTGGGGCTTCGAGAACACGCGGTTTACTCTCCACATAAGACAACTATTAATTAGAGGTTATCATTCACGGGTCTGCTGTTACATTAAGCGTCATTCTTCCCATTTTCAAGGGCAACACAAAGATTGTATAATAAGAGAGAAAATAATATAGAGTATACGATAACCGATTAGAATTTTTATTGATAATTCAGAGAATTATAGAGAATGTGGGGCTAAAAAAAAATAAAATTATAAAGATAAACAACGCTCGGTTATTGCTCCGAACCCCTTCCGGGTGAAGGCTCCCGTTTCCAGACTCCAACAAGAGGTTGATCCGCGAAAAATATATCAAGTGAATAGTGCATATAACTAATCTTGAAAATATCCAAGGAACAATGACGTCAAGTGAGGGTTCCTTGAGAATTCGAAACACAGCAGCTTGCTCATGATCTTTCCATATAAGCGATGATAAACTACCTTTTTTCTGTAGTGTCGGCCTGGGCATTTGATGTGTTCGGACTTATTCTACAGTTCCGTCTACTGCTCTACAAAGACACTGTCGGGGCAATCTTTGTTATCATAATCCTTTGCAAAGTTTTCTACAACTTTTCTGCTTGAGAAGTAGAAGATAGAGATAATTCTACTGTGTGATCCCACTTTAGTCAATATCTTAGAATAGAAAGATAAGAAAAACATTACTGTGCAAAAGATTGGTGTACCTTCGCCTCAATAATTGTACTTCATTTCCATGAATGTCATCCACAATCAATTGTATTATTTCTGTATGTATTTTTTATATGATGAACATGTAGAACAATAACGGAGAAAATTATCTGCTGTCGTATACTTTTTAATTTTTTTTAAAAAAACATACAGAGCAGCAACGGTAAATAGATGTTGAGTACAAATTAAGGCTAATTCCCTGTTAAGACCACAGCAAGATTCTCACCTTTCTCAATTCTCCATTCTCCAAGCTCTTCTTTTATTTTGAATTGATTCCGAATTTTTTCGTTTGTTTTCCTTGATTATGTTTCACATCTGTATAGGCCCCCAGTGTTCAAGTACGGTAGGATAAGAAAACTTTGTAGATGTAGGATGCCTTATCCATATCTCTTTCTGCATGTAGACACTCTTGAAGATTTTTGGACTGAGATCTTACACGTCAATATATACCTGCCAAGTTGTTGAGACAATTGGCAATGTGATATGTTTTAACATAGGCGATGATGATCCTATCCTCTTTATTTGTCTAGGAGGAGCTTTTCGTTACCTACCACTCTTGAAAGAATAGTGCTTAAGATGTTAGGTCCACACCGGTTATCAACCCAAAAGAGTGTCGCTTCACCAATTATCAAAGATCTTGTTTCAGTTGAATTGGATTGAATTGACATGTCTGATTTAGTTTTTTAACATGTTTTTTGTTTAAGTATTTTGTATGCTTCCAAGGAATAATTGGTATTACAGATTTGTATTGATCATTTCACAAGGTAGCTTTATTCATTTGGCGTTCTCTGCACCTCATGGTTTGTAAACTGCTGTTCGAATCTACATTTCGGGCAAACAGACGCACAAGAAGAATTTCTGGACAGTTTATGACTTTGTCATAATGAGTCACTTGAAGACATGAATTTCTCTCCATGTTAAAAGTTTTTCTAACAAAGGATATTCAGTATATTTAATTATAAAATAAATTTGTGATTGGCGAAAATAATATTTTATTATAAAATAAAAGTTAGTGTAGACGGCATCTATAAATTTTCATTGTGGCCGATATATTATTGTCTCTTGCTACTCTCCGAGAATAGATTATTTAGTAGGTTTGGAATTTTATTTTTTATTTTTTTAAAAGTGAATGGGTTAATAAATAACAATGATTAATATTGCATCCTAATCACCAACCCTGGAATTATTTTTGTTTCCTTAGGGCAATTGAGACATTTAAGATATCCTAATTAATCACAATTGGTGCATAAAAAAAACTATATTAAAAAAAATTGTTAGTCTAGTCCCATCTGCTTCAAGAGAACATCATGAGTAACTTTCTTGGAGAAGATACCCGGAACGACAACATGCATCTGGCTTTTCATGACCCAGTACTGCTGTTTCTCATCTCGTCGAGAATCTTCTCTAGCTCTTCAGGTTGACAAGGGACTGCAAGTACTCCTCGCTGCTGGAATCCGTATTCCTCTTTGGCCTGCTCCAGTAACCTCAAGAATGCTGGACTGTTCAGGTGATTCATCCCCACGATAAACCTTTTTGGTTCTCCACCCATGACTGTTGTAACTGCAAAATGCCCTTCCTTCACATCCTCTGGAACAAGGTTTGCAGTCTCCTCCTCCTCGTCGAACTCAATACCATTGCGATTGTATCCTTTGAAGGGCTTGAGCAAGACAGCCCGTTTCAGTTTTCTTACGAAACGCTTGAGCATGACTAAACTTCCAATAAGTTCAACCGTGTTTTTCATGGTTAGCACAATCGTAACAGTACTCTCTCTTGTCTAAAAGATGTGGTATCTACAAGTTTGTTCTATCTAGTTTTCTTTTTGCTTTGATGAATTTGGAGAGGCTAAAGAAACTTATATACTCGGTGGTCAAGGGGAATGGAAACAGAGCTGAAGTTTCTAAAGGACAACATGAGGCTAATTATGTACCTGCAACCGTAAACCTTTTAATGCCGCATTTGATCGTTTTTCTCTAGTATTTTTTTCTCTGCAATTAGTGGGGACTTGAGGACACGGTTTACACTGCATTGTTTCTCAGTTTCCGTATCACAAAACAACTTTTCACTGTTCATTATCCCCGGGATTGCTTCATAAGCCTACTGTTTAGGTTTAAGGTTAGGTCTTATTCCTTTGTCGCCTCGTATCAGAAGGCAGAATAGAGGCTTACTCTATGTACGTAGATTTATTGTTAGGTCTAACCCACAGCTGTTTATTCATGACCCACCATTTTATATAGCTGGATAAACGACTGATCCGACATTCTAATAATTAGAAAGGTTTCCGCACTGTCGGCCTCTGCATTTAATGTCTTCGGACCTTTTCTACAGTTCCCTTCTCAAGATATTGAAGGAAACTGCTGAACTTTACTTGAGATTTCAGCTTCTTAAGGTGTAGAAACCATTATATGCCACATATCAACTCGGAAATAATATTTTTTTAATAATAAATAGTATTTCAGTTCATTATTATATTATTTTTTTTGTAGTTCAAGTCCAAATTTATTTTTTTAGGATCCAATACATATTGCATTTATTTCAAAATATAATATCATCCTCAATAAGATTATATCAAAATAAAATTGAAATCAACAAATTTTTATTTATTATTTTATTTTTGTTTTAAATTAAAAAAGATTCGACAATAATAACTAATTTTTTACTTCCTATCAGACAGTTAAACTCTAGATTAGCTGTAGATTGATGAAACAAGCTTAATTAGGTTATCCATTAGGTCACTGAGTTTTCATGAAAGGGAAAAGACACTGAAAACAGTGCAGGTTTCTGATGGTGACTGGGTGTTTCCTTTTATTTTGAACCGACGTCAACGCTTTTTGGTTTCTTCCATGAATTTTCGCACCTGGATGGGCCACAGCGTACAAGTACGGAAAGGTTGTTGCATGTCTCTTGGCAATTTAGTACTTGCACTGCACATAACGCGTACGCGTTGCCGTCGGAAGATTTTCGACCGAAGCCAATACAACATTATATTATGTTATATACACGCATTGACACAGTCGTCCAATGGCAGACCACATGAAGATGTGTTGCTATATATTTGCTATTTCACACTAAATATAGTTTATAACGTTTAAGCTTTTAATTCGTATTCATCTCCTCCAAAGAAGGTTGCTGTACGGTACTTCCATTCCTTAACTGAGCTGACCCAGCATGAGCTGGCAAGATATGGAACGACCAGATCTCATTTAACTTGATAGATGCGGTATCTATTTGTCATCAGACTCCGACATCATGCGTAGCTTTCCATGCCAGTCTCGCTCGTTTTGCTTGTCTGATATATATCAGCACTCTTATTTGATATGAAGGTTGTGATTGATGTCGTCTGGTAAGATACTGTTATGATAAATTAAGAAGTTGTGAGGTCTATCTCCGGGATTTCCTTTACGCCAGTCTTTCAAAGTGTTTGCACAAGGAGGAGGTAAAAGCATTAATTTGCAGAAATGTTATGAGTTTAAAGGAGGAGGCAACATGAATAGACAGCGAGCAAGACTCGAGTGCAGGCAGTAGCATAGAATAGCGGCCATGTTTGTTTAGAAAAGGAAATGACAACTCAAGACTATAGAAGCTCAATATTACTTTGCTTCTACAGATTGCCATAGTTGTTTCTCTGGCCACCACTCTCATGGGAATTGGCCTCCCCAAAAATTAGCTTTGTTCGGTCTGTTAGCATATAATGTTTTAAGGTGATGGCTGATACTCATGGGCTAGATGCTTTGGACCCCGGGGTTGATACCAAAAGGCTGCTTATTTTAGGCCCTGTTTATTTTGTCCCCCGTAACTAGAAAAGAAAACAGAAACGGAAATTGAAATAAAATTAATATAATAATTTTATAATAATAAATTAATATTGAATTAATATTTTTAAAAATAAAATAAAATATTTTATTTCTTCTTATGATTTTATTTTATTTTCCGTTTTCAAACGAAAGAAATAAATATAGAACTTGAATTATAATTAAATAACAATAAATTTTTTTATTAAAACTGAACAAATGACTTTTTAAAATGTTAACAACTCAACGATAATCTATATTTATGAATTTACAACAATTTCATCATTTTGTTTATTATTATCTAATGTTAATGATTAAATCTAATTATATTTAAATTTTATTTATTTATTACGGAAGAAATAATCTTCACTCTAATTCTGAACAACCGATGTCAAGATTCGTTCGCAGCTCCGATTAATTACACAGCATCGACCAGGAAGCACTATCGGTTTCTAATACATCGAATTAAGTATATGAACACTCTACTAATAACATCATAAAACACGTGAATTAAAATCAAGGTAATCACTTCTTGTGAAGTATTTTATTATTTGTTATTAGGTTCAGCTATTTTCTCTTTAATTAGTTGGGTTTTTAAATATTTCAGATTAGAGTCTTATGTCTACTGTAACTTCCTGTCCGTTTTAATCGCCATTTCCCATCACCATTTTCTTAGGGACTTCATATTAGATAAAATTTCTTATATTCTTATAAAAAAAATTAAAAGATATATATATATATATATATATATATGAGAGTAAGTTATGGTAAGCATTGCTGCTTTTTTTCTAATCAATATATCAATAGGGTTTTCAGTTAGGTTGTTAGAAAAGATGCAGTATGTGTCATTTGAGGCAGAAAAAAAAACAAGTATACGTGTCCAGAGAGAAAGACAGCAATGAATAGATACGAATTGTGGAGACAAACCCAACCCAAGCCAAGCCAACCCAACACTACTGGGAGAACAAAGTGTGTTGCGGACAACGAAGAAGGCGCTTCAGTACAAGAAATGTCTTTACTTTCAGGTACTCTTTTCTTTCTATTTTAGAATTAATATTTTCAAATACAATCCAATTAACTCCACCATTGTTGGTTTTGCAGGGATGATAGGAAGCCGCAGCAGAGACGTAGGTGCCAATGGGAAGTTTGAACAAACCAAAACCCTATCCAAGCGAATGCCTCATGAGAAGCCAACCTTCACACTTGACCAAATCAAGCAGGCCGTTCCTTCCCATTGCTTCCACCGCTCCCTTTTCCGCTCTTTCTCCTATGTCTTTTATGACCTCGCCTTGAGCTTTCTCTTTTACTATATTGCCTCTTCCTACATCCCTACCCTCTCCTCCCCCTTCACATTCCTCGCCTGGCCAATCTATTGGGTTCTCCAAGGACTCACTCTCACTGCTCTTTGGGTGCTTGCTCACGAATGTGGTCATCATGCCTTCAGTGAATACCAGTGGGTTGATGACACTATTGGCCTAATCCTCCACTCTGCACTTTTGGTCCCCTACTTCTCTTGGAAATACAGCCACCGCAGGCATCACTCGAACGCAGGATCCCTTGAACGTGACGAAGTGTTTGTCCCTAAGACCAAGTCCAGAGTTTCAGGCTTGGCCAAGTACTTGAACAACCCGCTAGGCCGAGCTTTAACTCTTTCGGTCAAACTTGTTCTGGGCTGGCCCTTGTACTTGGCCTTCAATGTTTCAGGCCGAACCTATGGTGGGTTTGCCAGTCACTTTAATCCCCATGGTCCCATATATTCCGATCGTGAAAGGCTTCAGATTTACATTTCAGATTTGGGCATTTTGGCTACAAGTTATCTGCTCTATCGCTTTGCCATGGCACAGGGGCTGGCTTGGCTGATGTGCATCTATGGATTGCCATTGCTTATCGTCAACGGTTGCCTAGTGACGATCATATACTTGCAGCATAATCACCCTGCTCTGCCACACTTTAATTCCTCGGAATGGGACTGGCTGAGGGGAGCTTTATCGACTGTGGATAGAGACTATGGTGTGTTGAACAAGGTTTTCCACAACATGACAGATGCACATGTTGCTCACCACATCTTCAATACAATCCCACATTATCATGCAAAGGAAGTGACGAAAGCGATGAAGCCAATCTTGGGAGACTATTATCAGTTTGACGGTACTCCAATTCTGAAAGCTTTATGGAGGGAGACAAGGGAGTGTGTATATGTAGAGCAGGACAAGGGAAGTCAAAACCAAGGGGTGTTCTGGTATGGAAACAAGCTTTGAGTACTATAATACCTGCAGCCTCCCTTTAGAATAGCATGAGCAGGGCGATGGATATAATGAATAACTTTGAGCTATGCCATGAGCATATAATGAAAAAAACTCAGCCTTTCCATTGTCCAAGTTGACAACCTCTATACTTAATATTTTCTATTTGTTTCAACATTACGAAACTAATTTAGACATGCAGAGTCGATAAATAGGTGCGATGGATACCACTGATTAGGGGATGATTAAGCTAAATTGTGATGATAATTTTGATTCAAAACAGAATATAGCCTTGCCGTGGATATTGGGGTATACCCAGTAATAGGGGAATAGGAAAATCTGGGAAGCAGAGGCTTAAGGAATGAAGATAGGTCTTGAACTCGTATTTTTTTTTTGTGTTGCAAAATTGCATGTTGAATCTGACTCATGAGAGATTATACAGGATTTGAATAGTAGTGACTTCAGCACTACGTGGAGTCCCATACTTGTTAACTGTTAACAATGGCTTTATCGGTTGCAGTAGATCAATTAGAGCACATATTCCGTGAAGCTCAAGTAGAGTAACTGATTTTTTAGTGAAATTGGGAAAGAAATACTCGCTAGGAACTCATGTTCTTGATTCACGTCTTGCATTTTTTCGCTGTGTGTGAAAGTATGCGCATAGGTAGCGCAGATTTCTCGTACTCTGTCCAGAGAAAAAATAATCACTTTATAGGTTAAATGGTGCCAATTATAATGCTTCCTTAATTCTTTTGAAACAATGCTTGCATGCAGCTCTATTGGTGCCGCCTCACAATATAAAAAAGGCAGGAAGTTAAGACAAAAATATTGAGAGATCACAATCTGTAGATTTCTGTCTCTTTTCTGAGATACTGCTTTGCGTACATGTCTAATTAAGAAGTACATGATTATTTTCTTCTCTATCAATGAGTTTTGCATATATAAATTCAGTAGATCGGATTAGGTGACATTAATTTCCTAGAAGGATCTCTGTACTGTACGTATGATTGTTTAACATTGATAATAAACATTGGCCTGCAGCAATTAAGAAACCGTAATTGTGAATTATTATGCGCGCACCCACAACAATGCAGAATAATATTTCCTGCTCGTGGACAAAGCTAAGGGATACCAGCAGATCCGACGATGTGCTCTTACCTTATGAACACAGCTATAAATAGCTATTCCTGGAATCTTAATTATGCACCTCAGCTCCACCAGGCTAGAAAGGAAGCTAGCGATTAATTAGCATTTGTCAGGTGTATCAAAACATCAAAACCAACTAGTTATGGCGGTCCCTTCTCAAAATTCTGTCACCTACTACACGGCCCCATACCTCCGTAAGCATTTTTCTTTCCTTTCTGTGTAGTTATTAATCGAACAAGCTAGCTAAGATATTGATCCAATCGGAAAGAAGTTACAAATGAAATATTTGTTTTACTTGATGGTTCGTGCATGTAGCTTCGGCCTGCTACGGATATGAGGACCAAGGCGTGATGATTGCAGCGGCAAGTGATGAGTTTTACAATAATGGCGATGCTTGTGGGCAATATTACCAAGTAACTTGCACTGGTGGGACAAATGAAGGCACTCCACATCCCTGTTTAGGTAGTGGCACTGTGGTGGTGAAAATTGTGGACCATTTCCCTCCTAATTACTGCAGGGGTACCATTGACTTGTCACAACAGGACGCATTTGGCTCCATTGCAGATACCAACCCCCGTGCCAATGTGTGAGGACCCGAACCCGGTAATTGGGCTCCTCACCGCCGTGCAGTCCCAATTGGCCCAACTCGTGGCCCAATTGAAACCACACAAGGCTTATCCTCAAATCAATCTCATAAAATAAATAAAATTACATATAATTTGAAACTTCTTAATTTTCTTTAAAATGGAGCATGCATTTAACCGGAAACCTCGACACAACCAAATCAAACACAGAGTGCAATCACAAACAGCGGAAGACTTAATTTCACACACAACAGGCCACACGGCCCCAAACATACTTTATCAAAATAAGTCCAATAACATGCATCAACCCAAACCCAATAAGGGATCACAGTTTCAATAAACAAGTATGCAAACAAGATAAGCAAGCATACACAAATCCAAAATAATAATGATAGTGTCGAGTTCTCAAACGTGTCATATGCAGTAGTCCAGCCCTAAGACAAACCAGAAATCTCGACCTCACAAATAAGTCAGCTACACTGGCTCTCAACCTAGTCCTGAAAAATATCAACAAGAGGGGGATGAGATCTCAAGGACCTCAGTGAAAGTCACAGCGTCATAAACAATTTCGGTGGAATAGAGGCACATACGAAAACAAGTATAAACAATATAATGCTTAATAATAAAATCACATTTAATCCATGATGCTAATCGTGCAACGAACTCATATAAATAAAATCAATTACGTATGAATGAGTTTGAAATCATAAACCAATATGTCGAGCACAAGTCCAAATATTACAAAATCTCAAAGTCTCAAACACGTGGCTACTATGCCAAAATCTCTCGGGGAGGACCACTAAAACCGCTTCGCCTGATAACCCGGGCCAAAGGGAAATCGGAAGCCCACTGGTGGCTAATTTAAATACACATTTTCAAATAAATATAAATCCCCTGCCACCAATGTTGTCCTAGGGAAATGTGGAGAAAACGCACTATCACACAAATCCCAACTCACGCACAACTCGCAAAGCCCGAAGGCATATCATGTATAGCCTGATACTCACACCGTCACAAGGCCTATACTCACCACCTTATACTCCTAAGCAAGGGAATACCCTTCTATCTAAGGGTGCTCATCCACTTACCTCTGCATTGGCCAAGCGTTGTTATCGTCAATTCCAAGATCAAATCCTAGAAATCGTATATGAATATACATATTTCGCAATTGTGAAAAAGATCTCAAATCATATCATAATTCAAATCGATTATGATGCAATCCAAAAACAATTCAAAAGCTCGCATAAAAGTCCCACATTTTAAGAAATCAATATAAATCAATTAATTCTCGCAAAGTATCTCAATCACGTCACAAGCATGCATATAGGTCCATAAAAATATTTTATGCATCATAAACATGCCACACGCATAATGAACCTAATATGCAAAGTCATGCATCAATGCACATATTGCCTCTATTCAAAAACAAGCATATATCCGATTTTAATTAATAAAACCCAAAATATTTTTTGTGCATGTAAATGAAACATAGTCTCTCACCTCTTGACGCGCAGACGACTCGACGGCTAAGCCTTTTCCCTTATCGATCGTTGAAATACCACCTAAACAATCATACACACAAAATCGTACTAAGAACAAACCCAAAAATAATATACTCGAAAAATGACCAGAAATAAAAACAACCTACGAGACTCCTCCAACACTCACTCTAAGTCCCAAATTATTCAATTCAACCTCTAGAAACTCAAACCACTCAATTCCTTAAGAAAATAATAAATTCCCTCACATACGCAATCAATCCTAAGTTCAATTTCCAATTCCAAGCTCCACCAACATCAAAATTGGTTTCCTAATTCGATCAACCTACTCTACAACACATAAACAACCTAACTCAAGCAATGGCATCAACCAATTTCACCCAATTTCATCCAATTCCATCCAATTTCACAAAATCACATAAATCCCGAAATTACCAAAATGCCATTGATACCCAAAATGATCAATCATGGATCAATTAATGTTTTCAATCAATCTAAGGTATCAGGATATGTTAAGGGACATCTAATCTTGCTAATTCAACCACAAATCGAAAGAGGAATTGAAGAAATCAAGTAAAACTTCATAAAATCCGAAAATACAAAATAATACCTAAATAAATGAAAAACCTCTATAAACAAACACCATACCTGAGGAAATTCAAGGAGGAATGTTGGTTTTAGGTTCTGGAACAAGACCCACTCCTTAATTTGATGTTGAAATGAATTGGGAGGATTTTTGGGTTTTGGGAGCTTTGTGTTCTTGGCAAAATGGAACAAAATGGGGGAAATGGCTTGCTTTTTCCTGCTGTCTCCCGTGCACTAAGGGGGAGGAATAAGTGGGGGTGTTTCTGAAATTTTGCATTTTTTTTTTGACTTTGATTTTTTACTGTTCATTGGTTGACTTTGACTTTGACCTCTCTTTTTTTATTTTTTATTTTTTATTTTTTTTGAAAAATTCTCCTAACCTGCCTTATTAATAAAATAGCCCAATTATATCATAACTGAGGTAAAATAAAAATTAAAAGCTCAAAATATTGAAGTCGGGCTTTTAAAACGTAATTGGACTCGAGAAACTGAAATCGGGCCCACGAACGGTAAATCGGCCCAAAGGCCTACGGCCACTCAAAACGGGCCTCCAAAAATCTTTATACGGGTCAAAAGAGTAGATTGGGCTATATCCTCAGGACTCAAACCTCAAACAATGCATCAATCGACTAATTAATCTAATGCACGTTAAATCTCCAAAACGACACGTCGTGCAAATTATCGACATACCACCAACGACATGACGTTCTAAATATTCTAAACATGACACCTAGGCTCTATGACTATGTCCAGGTCACTCGGTCAAAAGGTCAGCTATGACAGTCAAAGGGTCAACTCACTCAAATCGACCAATCCGAACAATCTAACTAAATTCGAATGCTGACTAGACTCTCAAAAAGACGGGGTCTCACATCCTCCCCTCCTTATAAAAATTTCGTCCCCGAAATTCACTTACCAGAATCCTCAAACAAATGTGGATACTGCTGTCTGATCAACTGCTCTGATTCCCAGTCCTCTCTTCCATACGATCACTACGCCATAAAACATAAACCATAGGCACACTGCGGCTGCGTAACTGTCTCACCGCTCTATCCACTATGGCCACTGGCTGAGTCGAATAAGATAAATCATTGGCAATCTCGATCGGTGGTGTCTCCAATATATGAGATGGATCCGACACGTACTTCCTCAACATGGACACATGGAAGACGTTATGGATCCTCTCTAACTCTAGTGGTAACTCCAATCTGTATGCCACTGGGCCAACTCTGTCAACAATACGGTAAGGACCAATATACCTCGGGGCTAGCTTGCCCCGCTGCTGAAATCTGATCACCCCCTTCCAAGGCGCTACTTTCAAGAATACCCTATCATCCACTGCAAACTCCAAGTCTCGTCTACGGTGATCTGCATAACAATTTTGTCTGCTCTGAGCTACTCTCAACCGCTCTCTAATCAAAGCAACCTGTTGAGTAGCCTGGTCCACTAACTCTGGACTGTCAAGACGCCTCTCACCAACTTCATCCCAACACAATGAAGTACGACACCTATGCCCATACAGTGCCTCATACGGCGCCATACCAATACTCCTCTGAAAGCTGTTGTTGTAGGCAAACTCCACTAAGGGTAAGCATCGATCCCAAGTGGTTTGCCTGTCCAACACACAAGCTCTAAGCATATCCTCTAGGATCTGTATGGTCCTCTCCGACTGACCATCTGTCTATGGATGAAAGGCTGTACTGAACCTCAGCTCTGTACCCAATGCACTGTGAAACTTCTCCCAAAATCGAGAAGTGAATCTCGGATCCCGATCCGACACTATAGTCACTGGCACACCATGCAATCTGACAATCTCATCCATGTACCTCGACGCTAGTCTCTCGGGTGTGTCTGTCACTCTGATAGGGAGGAAATGCGCAGACTTGGTGAGTCTGTCCACTATCACCCATATGGCATCGTATCCTCGCTGCACACGTGGTAAACCTACCACAAAGTCCATGGTGACATGCTCCCACTTCCACTCTGGAATGGGAAGCGGCTGTAACATGCCTGCTGGTCTCTGATGCTCGGCCTTCACCTGCTGACAAACCAAGCATCGAGCAACAAACTCTGCTATGTGCCTCCTCATGTCTGACCACCAATAAGACTGTCTCAAATCTCTATACATCTTAGTGTTACCCGGATGTACAGAGATTGCTGAACTGTGAGCCTCTATCAAAATCCTCTGTCTCAACTCCTCGTCATCTGGTACACACATACGACCTTGAAAAGTCAGAATACCGTCATCTCTAACTCTGTATTCACTAACTGAACTCTCTGTACTGTCACTGATGTCCAGACTCTGTCTCACTCTAACCAAAGCTAGATCCTCAAGCTGACCGACTCGAATCTCATCAATCAATGTCGGTCTCACCACCATTTGTGCAACTAGTGCTCCGGTCTCATCACTATCTAGCTGAACTCCAGACTCCCTCAAACACATCAACAAAGGCATATACTCGGCTCTCACATAAGCCAAGGAAGAAGAGGTCTTCCTACTCAAAGCATCTGCAACTACGTTGGCTTTGCCCGGATGATAGTCAATGATCAAGTCATAATCCTTGATCAACTCAAGCCAACGCCTCTGTCTCAAGTTCAACTCCTTCTGGGTGAGAAGGTACTTGAGACTCTTGTGATCTGTGTAGATATGGCACGTCTCACCATACAAGTAATGACGCCAAATCTTCAAAGCGAAGACCACTGCTGCAAGCTCAAGGTCATGGGTTGGATAATTGCCCTCATGCGGTCTCAACTGTCTAGAAGCATAGGCAACCACCTTCCCATCCTGCATCAACACACATCCCAATCCAACTCTCGAGGCATCACTGAAAACAACATAGCCTCTGCCACTGACTGGTAAAGTCAACACTGGAGCTGAAACCAATCTGGTCTTCAACTCGCTGAAACTCTGCTCACACTTCTCGGTCCACACAAACGAGACACCCTTACGTGTCAACCGGGTCAAAAGTGCTGCTAAAACCGAGAAGCCCTCTACAAACCGTCTGTAATAGCCTGCCAAACCCAAAAAGCTACGCACCTCTATCACACTGCGAGGTGGTTCCCACAAAACAATAGCCTCTATCTTTTTGAGGTCTACCAATACTCCACTGGCTGACACAACATGCCCCAAGAATCCAACCTCACTCAACCAAAACTCACACTTAGAGAACTTGGCATAAAGCTGTCGTGCTCTAAGTGTGTCTAAAACTGTCCTCAAGTGCACCTCGTGCTCCTCCTGAGTCCTCGAATACACCAATATGTCATCAATGAAAACAATGACAAATCGATCCAAAAACTCTCAAAACACCTTGTTCATGAGGTCCATGAACACTACAGGAGCATTCGTCAACCCAAACGGCATAACAACAAACTCATAGTGTCCATACCTCGATCTGAATGCTGTCTTCGGGATGTCAGACTCCCGAACTCTCAACTGGTGGTATCCCGATCTCAAGTCTATCTTCGAGAACACTGAAGCACCCTGCAACTGATCAAATAAGTCATCTATCCTCGGCAACGGATACTGGTTCTTCACAGTGGCCCGGTTCAGCTGCCTGTAGTCAATACAAAGCCGAAGGGTACCGTCCTTCTTTTTTACGAAAAGGACAGGTGCACCCCACGGAGAAACACTCGGTCGGATGAATCCTCGATCCACAAGATCCTCCAATTGAGTCTTCAGCTCCCTCAACTCAGCTGGAGCCATCCGATATGGCGGAATAGAAATCGGTGCTGTCCCTGGCAATAACTCAATCTCTCGAGCTGGAGGTAACCCTGTCACATCCTCGGGAAACACATCTGCGTACTCTCTGACAACTGGTACACTGCTCAACTCTGGAGGCTCAACTGATGCATCCCGAACATGTGCAAGAAAAGCTGTACAACCCTTGTGAATTAACTGTCTGGCACTCATCCAAGAAATCACACAAGTCGGTAATACCCGTCTGTCTCCCTCAAAACAATACTCTGTCCCATCTGGAAGACTGAACCATACCCTCTTCGTAAAACACTCCATACGGGCTCTGTATCTACATAAGCAGTCCATACCAACTATCACATCAAAATCACTGATACCCAATGGTATCAAATCTGCCTCAATCTGTATTGTGCCCACTGTCATCACACATCCCAAGAAAATACTACTGCACGTAATCTGCTCACCAAGAGGGGTCAACACAACTATAGGTGGCTCTAAAGGTGACAACACTCTATCAGCACACCTAGCCACTCTAGGACCAACAAAAGACCTATTCGCTCCAGGATCTAACAAGACTTTAGCAGAACAAGAAAATACAGAAATAGTACCTGTAACGACGTCCGGACTAGCATATGCCTCAGCATCTGCTAGTGTGAACAGGCGTGTCTGTGGTCTCTGCTGCTGCTGCTGCTGGGTCTGACCCATAGCTTGGCTACCAGATGGTCGACCAGTCTGTGATCTAGTCTGTGGTCTCGATGACCCCTGTGAACCTATATGGCTCACACCTGCCCTCGGTGCTGCTGGTAATGCTGGGAACCTCGGCTGAGAAGCTGTCACTCTAGATGCACTAGCCCCTGGGCAATCTCTGGCTATG
Source organism: Passiflora organensis (assembly GCA_019739055.1). Classification (NCBI taxonomy): domain Eukaryota; kingdom Viridiplantae; phylum Streptophyta; class Magnoliopsida; order Malpighiales; family Passifloraceae; genus Passiflora; species Passiflora organensis. The sequence goes on from JAEPBF010000009.1 coordinate 10,436,284, forward strand.
TGCCCAAACCTGTCACAAGTATAACACCTAGGCGGCTGTGGGCATGGAGGAAGATGATGCTGTCTACAGTTCATGCATCGGGGAAGTCCCACTGGCCTGCTGATGCTAGGAGTAAACTGTGTCGTCTGTGTACGGGCTACAAAAGAAGGTGTACCCTGTGAACGAGTCTGTACTCCAGAGTATGGGGTGGACACCCTGCTCCTCTGTCGGCGGTCAAATCTACCACTATGCCTAAAGGGACCCCTACTAGGCACAAAGTCCCTATACCTCCGTAGCTGTCCACTCTGCCCATGAATGATCTCTTCTGCCTTGACAGCATCTACAACGAGCTCTTCAAAGTCACTGCTAGTCTTCGCACCCAGAACTGTGCGAATGTCCCGGTTGAGGCCCTGCTCAAATCGACTAGCCATCACTGAACCAGCCCTGTCTATCTCTGGTACAAAATGGGCCAAGGCTCTCAACTCAGTCTCGTACTCTGACACTGACCTGTTGCCCTGGCGAAGCAGATAAAACTCTGATCTCTTATTATCTTGGAAGTGCTGTGGGAAGTACCTCCTATCAAACTCTCTCTCAAACTCTTCCCAAGTGGGTTGTCCACTATATCGGTCTCTGACTGTACTCCACCAAGTGGCTGCCTCTCTCTCTAGTAGTCTAGTGGCTAAAGTGACTCTGTCCTCAGAAGATATCCTCAGGTCCTGGGCTGTTAAGACAATCTTGTCTTTCCATATCTTGGCCACCAAAGCATCACTGGTGCCATAGAAACTCTCACAGCCTAAATGTCTGGCCTCCTTCAGTACTTTGGATACCTGGACAGGTAGTCTGGTACCTTGCACCTGTACCTGCTGAACTCTGGGCTCAGGTTGTGTCTCAGGCTCTGCTATAATCTCTGGCTGTACAGGTACATGAGTCTGTCCCTGTGGCTGCTGAGCCACTCCACTCTGTACTAACTGCTGTAGTGTGGCCTGCATAGCCTGCATAGTCGCCAACATCTGAATCATAACAGGGTCCTGTGTTGCCTGGCCTGCCTGTACCCCTGGTGTAATCTGTGGTTGTTGCATCTCAGTTGCCTGACCTGCTGGCCCACGAGCATCTGATCGCTCATCTACCTCATCAGACTGTGCACGGTCTCCCTGGCCTCTAACTGCTCTACGAGGTCTACCACGAGGCATATCTATCAACTGGACATATAGTCATATAATGAGCCCTAAAAAAAAATTAGACTACTAGACAAAACTCTATGCTGGACTATGCACGTGCAATGTGAGTGTGATGCACCTTCAAAATATGCTATTTTAAACCATTTTTGAAAACATTGCACACATAAACAACCATGCTCCGCTACCAACCTTGTGAGGACCCGAACCCGGTAATTGGGCTCCTCACCGCCGTGCAGTCCCAATTGGCCCAACTCGTGGCCCAATTGAAACCACACAAGGCTTATCCTCAAATCAATCTCATAAAATAAATAAAATTACATATAAATTTGAAACTTCTTAATTTTCTTTAAAATGGAGCATGCCTTTAACCGGAAACCTCGACACAACCAAATCAAACACAGAGTGCAATCACAAACAGCGGAAGACTTAATTTCACACACAACAGGCCACACGGCCCCAAACATACTTTATCAAAATAAGTCCAATAACATGCATCAACCCAAACCCAATAAGGGATCACAGTTTCAATAAACAAGTATGCAAACAAGATAAGCAAGCATACACAAATCCAAAATAATAATGATAGTGTCGAGTTCTCAAACGTGTCATATGCAGTAGTCCAGCCCTAAGACAAACCAGAAATCTCGACCTCACAAATAAGTCAGCTACACTGGCTCTCGACCTAGTCCTGAAAAATATCAACAAGAGGGGGATGAGATCTCAAGGACCTCAGTGAGAGTCACAGCGTCATAAACAATTACGGTGGAATAGAGGCACATACGAAAACAAGTATAAACAATATAATGCTTAATAATAAAATCACATTTAATCCATGATGCTAATCGTGCAACGAACTCATATAAATAAAATCAATTACGTATGAATGAGTTTGAAATCATAAACCAATATGTCGAGCACAAGTCCAAATATTACAAAATCTCAAAGTCTCAAACACGTGGCTACTATGCCAAAATCTCTCGGGGAGGACCACTAAAACCGCTTCGCCTGATAACCCGGGCCAAAGGGAAATCGGAAGCCCACTGGTGGCTAATTTAAATACACATTTTCAAATAAATATAAATCCCCTGCCACCAATGTTGTCCTAGGGAAATGTGGAGAAAACGCACTATCACACAAATCCCAACTCACGCACAACTCGCAAAGCCCGAAGGCATATCATGTATAGCCTGATACTCACACCGTCACAAGGCCTATACTCACCACCTTATACTCCTAGGCAAGGGAATACCCTTCTATCTAAGGGTGCTCATCCACTTACCTCTGCATTGGCCAAGCGTTGTTATCGTCAATTCCAAGATCAAATCCTAGAAATCGTATATGAATATACATACTTCGCAATTGTGAAAAAGATCTCAAATCATATCATAATTCAAATCGATTATGATGCAATCCAAAAACAATTCAAAAGCTCGCATAAAAGTCCTACATTTTAAGAAATCAATATAAATCAATTAATTCTCGCAAAGTATCTCAATCACGTCACAAGCATGCATATAGGTCCATAAAAATATTTTATGCATCATAAACATGCCACACGCATAATGAACCTAATATGCAAAGTCATGCATCAATGCACATATTGCCTCTATTCAAAAACAAGCATATATCCGATTTTAATTAATAAAACCCAAAATATTTTTTGTGCATGTAAATGAAACATAGTCTCTCACCTCTTGACGCGCAGACGACTCGACGGCTAAGCCTTTTCCCTTATCGATCGTTGAAATACCACCTAAACAATCATACACACAAAATCGTACTAAGAACAAACCCAAAAATAATATACTCGAAAAATGACCAGAAATAAAAACAACCTACGAGACTCCTCCAACACTCACTCTAAGTCCCAAATTATTCAATTCAACCTCTAGAAACTCAAACCACTCAATTCCTTAAGAAAATAATAAATTCCCTCACATACGCAATCAATCCTAAGTTCAATTTCCAATTCCAAGCTCCACCAACATCAAAATTGGTTTCCTAATTCGACCAACCTACTCTACAACACATAAACAACCTAACTCAAGCAATGGCATCAACCAATTTCACCCAATTTCATCCAATTCCATCCAATTTCACAAAATCACATAAATCCCGAAATTACCAAAATGCCATTGATACCCAAAATGATCAATCATGGATCAATTAATGTTTTCAATCAATCTAAGGTATCAGGATATGTTAAAGGACATCTAATCTTGCTAATTCAACCACAAATCGAAAGAGGAATTGAAGAAATCAAGTAAAACTTCATAAAATCCGAAAATACAAAATAATACCTAAATAAATGAAAAACCTCTATAAACAAACACCATACCTGAGGAAATTCAAGGAGGAAGGTTGGTTTTAGGTTCTGGAACAAGACCCACTCCTTAATTTGATGTTGAAATGAATTGGGAGGATTTTTGGGTTTTGGGAGCTTTGTGTTCTTGGCAAAATGGAACAAAATGGGGGAAATGGCTTGCTTTTTCCTGCTGTCTCCCGTGCACTAAGGGGGAAGAATAAGTGGGGGTGTTTCTGAAATTTTGCATTTTTTTGACTTTGACTTTTAACTGTTCATCCGTTGACTTTGACTTTGACCTCTCTTTTTTTTATTTTTTATTTTTTATAAAATTCTCCTAACCTGCCTTATTAATAAAATAGCCCAATTATATCATAACTGAGGTAAAATAAAAATTAAAAGCTCAAAATATTGAAGTCGGGCTTTTAAAACGTAATTGGACTCGAGAAACTGAAATCGGGCCCACGAACGGTAAATCGGCCCAAAGGCCTACGGCCACTCAAAACGGGCCTCCAAAAATCTTTATACGGGTCAAAAGAGTAGATTGGGCTATATCCTCAGGACTCAAACCTCAAACAATGCATCAATCGACTAATTAATCTAATGCACGTTAAATCTCCAAAACGACACGTCGTGCAAATTATCGACATACCACCAACGACATGACGTTCTAAATATTCTAAACATGACACCTAGGCTCTATGACTATGTCCAGGTCACTCGGTCAAAAGGTCAGCTATGACAGTCAAAGAGTCAACTCACTCAAATCGACCAATCCGAATAATCTAACTAAATTCGAATGCTGACTAGACTCTCAAAAAGATGGGGTCTCACACAATGAGCATTAGCTCAGATGGCATGACCCCTTATGGAGTTCCAGGAGATCCTGGGTTCAAATCCCCGGTAGATGATTATAGGAGGATGAGGTGGGATAAGGGTAGAATCGACTGTATTAAAAAAAATTCCGGTGTTATAAACCTCTCTTACCAACAGTAAGTAGTCTCACACCAAATCCTGCTTGAAACGTTTTCCTTTTCGTAAACATCTCTTTCTTTCAACGATGCTGTTCGATGAGCATTATTTGTTTATTTTCTTAATCATATCAGTACGCAATAACTTGGTTTACTCGTGTGTTCTTATGCAGAATTTGAGATCGAGTTGGCAATTACTCCAAGAGCAGTCAGAAACTGAAAAGCCTGAAACACACTTGATTGATTGTGTTTGACAATATTTTCACTGTTAGCATCATGAATAAAAATACTTCAAATCGTTGAGTATTACAAGATAAATTCTTACTCAGAGTCTCCCGGTTTGCAGAGTTGATTTCTCGTAGGATTTAATCGGAATCTGTTTATTTTTTAATAAAATTATCGGAATCTGTTAAAGTGGAGAACTGTTAAATAATATAACCACCGAATAAAAATCATAAAAATCATAAAAATCTCCGAATTAACGCACACGGTTGTTCCCCAACTCCTAAAGGAAGCATCTTGATCCTTAAATATCAAAACCTTGAAAACATGTTAAACAATATCCAAACTCTTGAAACCACTGTCTTCATTCCTCAAGACTGAATTCAAGAATTAGTTTGTTAAAAAATACGAGTTCAAGACCTATCTTCATTCCTCAAGCCTCTACTTCCCAGATTTTCCTCTTCCCCAACTACTGGGTATACCCCAATATCCACGGCAAGGCTATATTCTGGATTGAATCAAAATTATCATCACAATTTAGCTTAATCATTCCGGTATACATCGCACATATTTATCGACTCTACATGTCTAAATTAGTTTCGTAACGTTGAGCATGATTGTGAGACAAATAGCAAATATTAAGTATAGAGGTTGTCAACTTGGACAAAGGAAAGGCTGAGTTTTTTTCATTATATGCTCATGGCATAGCTTAAAGTTACATGCCCTTGTCCTTTTTTTTATTAACAAACTAAGAGCACTGCCCTGCTCATGCCATTCTAAAGAGAGGCTGCAGGTATTACAGTACTCAAAGCTTGTTTCCATACCAGAACACCCCTTGGTTTTGACTTCCCTTGTCCTGCTCTACATATACACACTCCCTTGTCTCCCTCCATAAAGCTTTCAGAATTGGGGTACCGTCAAACTGATAATAGTCTCCCAGGATTGGCTTGATCGCTTTCGTTACTTCCTTTGCATGATAATGTGGGATTGTATTGAAGATGTGGTGAGCAACATGTGCATCTGTCATGTTGTGGAAAACCTTGTTCAGCACCCCATAGTCTCTATCCACAGTCGATAAAGCTCCCCTCAGCCAGTCCCATTCCAAGGAATCAAAGTGTGGCAGAGCAGGGTGATTATGCTGCAAGTATATGATCGTCACAAGGCAACCGTTGACGATAAGCAATGGCAATCCGTAGATGCACATCAGCCAAGCCAGCCCTTGTCCCATGGCAACCCGGTAGAGCAAATAGCTTGTAGCCAAGATGCCCAAATCTGAAATGTAGATCTGAAGCCTTTCACGATCGGAATATATGGGACCATGGGGATTAAAGTGACTGGCAAACCCACCATATGTTCGGCCTGAAACATTGAAGGCCAAGTACATGGGCCAGCCCAGAACAAGTTTGACCGAAAGAGTTAAAGCTCGGCCCAGCGGGTTGTTCAAGTACTTGGCGAAGCCTGAAACTCTGGACTTGGTCTTGGGGACAAACACTTCGTCACGTTCAAGGGATCCTGCGTTCGAGTGATGCCGTCGGTGGCTGTATTTCCAAGAGAAGTAGGGGACCAAAAGGGCAGAGTGGAGGATTAGGCCAACAGTGTCATCAACCCACTGGTATTCACTGAAGGCATGATGACCACATTCGTGAGCAAGCACCCAAAGAGCAGTGAGAGTGAGTCCTTGGAGGACCCAATAGATTGGCCAGGCGAGGAATGTGAAGGGGGAGGAGAGGGTAGGGATGTAGGAAGAGGCAATATAGTAAAAGAGAAAGCTCAAGGCGAGGTCATAAAAGACATAGGAGAAAGAGCGGAAAAGGGAGCGGTGGAAGCAATGGGAAGGAACGGCCTGCTTGATTTGGTCAAGTGTGAAGGTTGGCTTCTCATGAGGCATTCGCTTGGATAGGGTTTTAGTTTGTTCAAACTTCCCATTGGCTCCTACATCTCTGCTGCGGCTTCCTGTCATCCCTGCAAAACCAACAATGGTGGAGTTAATTGGATTGTATTTGAAAATATTAATTCAAAAAAGAAAGAAAAGAGCACCTGAAAGTAAAGACATTTCTTCCTTGTTCACAACACACTCTGTTCTCCCAGTAGTGTTGGGTTGAGTTGGGTTGGCTTTGTCTCCACAATTCGTATCTATTTATGCACTCCCATGGGAGATTCTAAGTTCCATGCATGGCCATTGCTGACTTTCTCTCTGGACACGTATGCTTGTTTTTTTCTGCCTCAAATGACACATACTGCATCTTTTCTAACAACCTAACTGAAAACCCTATTGATATATTGATTAGAAAAAAGCAGCACTGCTTATTATATATATATATATATCTTTTAATATTTTTTTTATAAGAAGGTAAGAAATTTTATCTAATATGAAGTCCCTAAGAACTTAATAAAAAAACCCTATTGATTAGATAGAAAATAACTGAACCTAATAAAAAATAAAAAAATATTTATAATAGCTTGTTTAGCCAAAAATCAGTTTCCAAACTATTTATTCGATAGCCTGTGAGGAGATAAGTATGATAAGTATTTTGGTATGGGTTCGAACTTTGGAGAGATGAATTGCTGTAAAGCAGCGAATTATAGGGGTAGGTCGACATAACCTTGTTGAGTTTTGGCTGACCCGAGTGTTAGTTAGGTTAGACGGTTAGTCTCCCTTTTTTTTTCTAAAAATAAAAGAAAATTATAACCCGATTGAACCGGACCCAAATTGGATCGAGTAACCAACACATGTGAATTATGCGAAAAGAGTTCCTTAACTTTTAGAAGAGAGAAAGAAATTTAGGAAAAATAAAAATGAAAAGATTTACAGCAAATAAATAAAAATTAAGAGGAACAATATGACATGCAATGTTTTCTAAACTTCAGTTTATGGTATGTAGGGCATTCAAAATGAAACGGCAATACACCCGATAATTAATAAAGCTGCATGCCAAAAGGACACGCAACAAATTACTCCAAAATTGTGTCATTTCAGCATATTTAGTACATCAGAACAGTTACCTAGGGTAGGGACGGGACAAAATCTCTTGCGAATATCATGAAGGGCCACAGCAATATATCAATTAAACATACAAGGGTTTAGCATCCTTATCTTGCCAATACTGAACAACGCATTCTAAACAGACTATTTCACTCCAACTGAAGCCATCAAATCTTCATACTCGGGATCATTCTCCTGTTTGCTTCCTTTGCCTGAGTTACCAACCCGTCGTTGAGGTGCATTCGAGACAGAAGTTGGTGAAAATGGATCATAAATCTGTTGTCCTGGATTACCAGGTCTACCAGATCCAAAAGAAGCATTTCTATTCAGAGGCTGGCTCATTCCCATAAACTGCCCACGTGGAGCTGCTGGAGGATAGTTTTGCTGAGAATGCAACAAATTCCCTGCCCTGGGAGGGAAAGGACCAGCCACATCGCCTGGCTGTGGGATTGCACTCAAGTTCCTTGATCTCATGTGCAATACTGAAGGAGCAACCTGGCCTACATTTGGAAATGCCAGTTGTCTGGGTGGGACTGCAGGGTGAGTAGGATTTCTGGCAAAAGGACCCCCAGGTATGTGAGCCTGAGATTGATTCATCTCATTATGGATCTGTTGTCTAGGAAACACATGCATCCCAGTTTGGAGGGTTGAATTCCGTATAGGCATCTGAAATGAGGGCGCTTCAGGACCTGTTGGTTGCATCATGGGTCTAGGCAGAGCACTTTGAGCTGCAGATTGACTGTTCAACCTGGGAACAGCTTGAGAAGCCGGATTCTGCAGATGATGAGGATGGAAAGTAAAATCACCGGTACCAGAATGCTGTGGCCTTGCAGTCCCTGCCATTGGTGATCTTATGGCACTAAAATTTGCTGCAATGCCAGAGAAAGATCCCACAGGTCCAAACTGTGGAGTGGGTTGTGATACGGGTGTTAAAGCTGAAGAAATAGGGACAGCATGACGTGGCAGGTTGGAGAAGGCATTAGGGGGAATAGAAGATTGGAGAGGTGTAGATGGGGAGAAAGGCCCCATTTGACGTGTTGGAACAGCAGCATTCCTAGCTCCTGCAATATTAGCTGCTGAGACATTCATTGGTCGTGCAGAAGACAGGAACCCTGGATGTGGAACCAGATTCCCTGGTGAAGGAACCATTGGAGAAGCCATGTTTGATCCTCGTGGAACAGTTGCAAGTTGAGGCAGTAATGGCCTTGCAACAAGTGATGGCCCAGTTGTTGAATGTTGGCTACCAACATTAGCTTGAAATGAAGGAGGCTGTAAACCAGGAAAGGATCCTGTTATTGAATGTTGGCTACCAACATTGGCTTGAACTGAAGGCTGTGAAGCTAGTGTGGAAAAATTACTAGGTGGGTAAGGATATGATAAAACTTGCACAGGTTGCGGTGGTAGAGCTGGAGTAAGAGAAGGATTCTGAAGAACAGAACTGAAACCAGACGCTGCTGGAGAAGGTCCAAATGATGAAGACATAGTTGAAGGATTGTAAAGTGCTGAATCTGAGATTGTTGGATTGCTTAAAATTAGCCCAGAGGAAGTCTGAGAGGGAATCAAGCCCGTGGTAGGAATTACTGCAGCTTGAGGCGTAATAGCTGGAAACAATGGACTTTGATACTGAAATTGACTTTGTTCAGAAATTGTTGCACAAACATTGTGAGGCATCAAACCTTGGTTTCCAACTATACGAACCTCATGCCTTTCATTCAGAACATTTGTATTATCGGCAGACTCTAACTTTTCCTGCATAGAAGGTGAAGCTAGTCAATTTACCAATGGACAAATAGACAAGTTAACAGTTAGAACAATAATCACACGGAACTACCAGCATGAAGTAGAAAAATAAAAAATAAATAGACACCGGCCTGTCGCTACTATGCAAACCATAGATGATTAATCAATTAGTAACATTAAGAGGAAGTATGTTAAGTAAAAAGACTCACAGAAACAGAGCTGAGTAGCAATTCAATTAAGGAAACTGTAGCATCAACTTTCTCAAATGTGTCAGCTGATACATTTACATATAGCTCCTCATAAGTAGACTGGGTCTCACTTTGATCTGATGGAGAAATTTCAACCTGGAAAACCCAAATTTTTTAAAAATAGATGCATTAGAGCTGTACCTCCAATCTAAAACAGGTTCTTCATCACCACTATTTCTAGGAACAGATGAGAAACAAAATCATTTAGACGAAGCAGGATCCAAAATGGATCCATAACATTTCATTCCCAGAAAGGTGGACCAAAAATGGATCTATAAACAGTTGAATGAGGAAGGAGTCTACACTTTGACCATCTAAAAGATGACCGCTCCATAATAATCAGAAAAAATACCTTCTCCTCTGTATTTGATTTCCTACCAAAAAGTTGTATTTTAGCCCCAGTTTCCTGATTCACAAGTAAGAGATAAGCAGATGGAATTCAAGTAAAGCAAACAAAAGAAACTCTCCGCATCATAAAGCTTTTTCATTAGAATGTATAGAGCTTAGTGGCATCAGCTAATGACATACCTTTTCCAATCTATTCCGAGTGTCATTTGCTGGCCCAAAAATAAGACCAATAAAATTGTATCCAGGATATTTTTTAACCTACAGGGAGAATATGCACATAGTTGTAATATAGCTTATTTTATATAAATCTTACAAAGCAATCCCCATAAGATCAAAGAAAACGATAATGGCCTGGTAGAAAATAGTACGACAAGCAAATGATTTCCAAGGTACCAATGGAGCAGCAAAAATGTAATAGCCTAGTCAAGAACTACTCACAGGAATACGAACTCTGCCCTCTTTCAGCAATGGCTTATAATCAGGCGGAGCCTTGTAGTTTGGGTTCAGCTTAAGTATTTCCCCTGGAATAAGAAAAAAAATATAGGACCCTACAAATAGAATAAACAGGAAATGGGAAAAAATTAATTTATTTAGAAAGGAAAAGTGCAACACATACCAATTGCTTCCCGCTTCTCAAGCTCCAACAGTTTGGGATTCTACAGAAATAAAATTCAGTCCTCAGTGCTTGGCAACGTGTGGAACACTAGCATACACCAAGAAGAATCCATTACAAAACCACAAGCATAAGCTTACCTTCAACTCGGCTTGTAGACTAGAAACATCGGTACCCACATGCTGATCAGCAATTTGTGAATCTTCATTCCCCTGAGGTTCCAAAACTCCAGATTCCAGCTGTTTTGTGATCTGATCCACTCGAGTCTGTCCAAAATTTTTGCACATCACTTAAGAGGCACCTGGAAACGGAAAGCTTCCATGTGATCCATTTCACAACTGAAACCAAAAATCAAACCTACAACTGGCCCGCGAGCACACATTTTCACTTCAGAGTAGAAACATCGACCCACAACTTGATACCCGTTGCAATTACTGTATTGCATTGCTAAAAGTGTTTATCCGGTGTGATTAAATCCACAAAAATGTATAGGCGCCGTATAGCTAACATCGATCATTAACTACCTAAAAACACTTACATATCAATCCCTCCTAAAATCTTACTAAAGGTCGAAACTAGTCAAGACAACGGGAACAGAGCACGACAAATCTTGATACCTGATAGGCCAAAGCTCTTCCCCTCCTAACGAAAACATCTTCGGTTAAATCAGGCCCCCATTTGGTTTTCCGATGCGCCCGGTTCGCAAGTTCTCCTGCTTCTGCACTATCTTTCGCTTTACCTCCTTTGAAAGCAGGAACCAACGATCCCGAAAGCCTGTTTTTCGGAATAACGAATCCGGACTTTACAAGGAACTTGGGGGAGGCCCTTACACTAGGTGTAGCAGTACTCGTTGCAGAGGTCATCTCAATACTGTAACAGTGTCCTAAGCAGTACCTGCAATGAAGTTCTTATCATTTATAGCCCTAATTTTAGTGCGAAGAATGATTACGATGTGCTTGTGAAAATGCGAGACAGATGGAGAAATGATGGGCTCGATTAGGAATAAGGATGGGGTAACCTGTTAGAAACATAGGCCATGGGCTGGGAGTCATTATAGGCCTGCCACACTAGCCCATGAAAAATAGTGGATTCTCATATAATGCAGTTTGACTTATATCTACTTCTTATCGCTATTTAAGTATGATCTCTCTTTCCGAATTTCTATAGATATATCTGTTCAAATAGACACTCATTGAACAAATTCTATCTATATTTTGCTGAGATTGCTAATACATTTGAGTGCATTCTCGGTATTCAATATGCATATGTCTAGTGGCCAGAAAAATACAGCAATGTCCACAATCCATTACAAAGTCAGAAGATTATTCCTCTCGACAAATTCTGTCAGCAAAATCATGCCAGGAAGGGCCAATGTCAGTCTTTAACTATGTCACCTGCTACTGCATAAATCAAAACAAGCTTCACCCGGCACTAGATTTTACTCGAAAGACAAAAAAGAACCATGATGCCTTAGCAGTACTGTTCGACAGCAACTGTGGAAGCTCAAGGGCCATTTCATGGTTTGTAGCGACATAATGATCTATTTGTAGAGCATGAACAAGATGTCATCATGGGAGAAGAAATCGTCTTGCTAGGAAAAATACAAAGGGCTGAAGTTTTCTGGTGACAATCAACTATTTGTAGAGCATGGCAGAGACATCACCATGTGAGAAGAGCTCGTCTTGCTAGGAAGAATACAAATGGCTGAGTTTTTTATGTGAAAGGGTAGAAGTTTGAAAAGAGTAAACTGCCAAGAAGGACATAAGCAGTAGAATATGCCCAGATTATGTAACCCCATCTCTTTCGTTTGCCAGAACGAGGGGATATCATGTCTGATGCAAACCAATAAAGAGGGGGGCTCGCAGACAAAAACCGTGTAGCAACCTGGCAAGAGTGAAGCAACATAAATATGATAGACAATGGCTGAAAGCTCAGTAACATGATTCACATATTGATCCAAAAAAAAAGGTCAAATCTACAGCATAATGACTCTAACCTGCACATGCATGACGAAAAATGCAGTGATGGCCATTAATCCAAGATGCAGAATGCATGGAACAATTAAGGCAGATAAGTATCTTGGCTTCTCAAACAAAACAGGTTGTGGAGAGATTGGAGCATGATCAACTTCCATCTTCATCTTCATCTTCATCCTCCGCCTCAGCTTGTGCTTTTCTGTTATAGACATCATGATTGCTTTAAGAATGTAACAAATAGATTGCAGCATATTTAATCGATACATCAACCAAGAAGAGAATATCCTTGAGTAGACAATAGGCATGATATTTTCATAGCATGCAAGTTGCAGCAGTAATATAAATATATACACATTTACATTGAAAAAAACAACATGCATATCCATATTTCAGGGGAAATATTAAGATGCACGATCACCCACTAATGATGTGAATAAGGATATCATTTACAATGCTACATGAAGATTAGCTGTTTTAATTAGGATGTTTCACCTTCAACTTTTCTGGAAGGTTTCTCCTTCAATGGAACAAACATTGATGCATTTTGCATATTCGGAGAAGTCTGACACGCTGTGGACATCTTTCCCATACTGGAAGCTCGGAAACCCAATGAGAAAAATATTTCAGGATGTGACTTCACATAATAGAGAATGGAGCAAAGTGCCAAAGACAAGACTGGGGACGCAAGAAGAAAGTTTGGCAACTGTTTCAACTGAAAGTATCTCAAGAAACCTACTCCCCTGACATCAAAAGAATACATAACGATAAGAATAAGAAATCAGAGCTAAAAAAATAAAACCCACAAAATGCATAATATTTGAGCAAGTCTGCAGGCATTGGTTCTGTAGTGGAACTATGGAAACAGAAGGGGCATACCAATAGTGACTTTGTATGTAATTGTACAAGAAAGGTAACTTTGCTTTGCACCATGAGCTCATTTCATCCACAGATCGTCCATAACAGATATTGTGATAGCCATATGCTTGAAAAGCAATAAATGATAAAAAGGTATATATACAATGGAGTGCGCCAACAATAAGAACCCATACTGCAAACTACCATAGAAACAGTAACTAAGGGCACCATATCCCATGCAGCAATGCAGAACGAGTACAACCATACATGCTAGTTTTAGCATAAATAATTCTTATGGACCACAAACAGAAATGACATTAATCAAATAACATATTTATGTAAGAAGAAAGAGAATAGGCTCGGCCAGGAAATAGATACTTACATAAGCACGTCTTTTCACAAACATGGCATCATAAGCCTGATGCATAGTCTGAAAACAGAAATAACCGGCATTAAGCACTCCATTAGACCTTGCACAACCAGAGAGAGCAAACCAAAGAACAGCAATATTACTTGCACCAGCTATTAAGTAGTATAACCCTCCAAGTGAAAATAGAGAATACAAACTCTCTGTATATCTGCAAGCACAAAAATGGATAGAATAGCTCAGCAATGAGTCAGTTGAGTTCAAATTTCAAACACAGAGGTAGATGAAGGACCACAAATTACATTGATGAGTAAAATATGGAAGCTGGATTGAAGCAAAACAACACTGAAGCTCGTAGAGCTGCATCAGGGTCCTCCAATACAATAACTGAAATTCTGAACAAATGAACATAGCAATAACGAAGAGTTAGTAATTCTGCACTGAGAGACTTATGGAGTAAGGATATTTCACAAAAACTTGAAATAATTCTCCACAAGCAACATCAATACTGATTTACTCCAAAAAATAGATAACAGCAATCATCCTACCTAAGCACCCAATAGTGATCTTCACTTCAACAGTCAATTCACCTGTCTATCATAGATCAGAACCAGGGCTAAATTAAATAGCACCAACAGCAGCTCACCTGTAAAAATAAACAGCCGCAGCCACAATCGCAAGATTATTGACAACATATCCCGACAATGCCAAGACAGCCCTATGCCCAATAACAGAAACAAACGGCGAAAGAACTGCAACCAAACAACAAGAACATCAAATAACGACCAAGCCAACCAACTCAACATAAAAAAAGGGTTTATGCAATAGAAATGTCAACCCTAGCAGATTGCCCAACCCAAACCAACCTGTCCGTGAAAGAATGGAAATGTAAGCGGGGAGCAAGGGCAAGAAGGCGTAGTTCTGCTCGTACTCGTATCCGCACTCCGCGATTCGGACGAAGTAAACGCTATCCCAGACGACGCTGTTCTCAATTGCAGAGGCGACGCGGGGGAGGGTAATGTCGGGTGGATTCCCGGGTGTAGTGGTAAGACAATCGGGATTTAGAGAGGATGAGGTATCGTAGGGGTGGAGTAGAGCCCGCCATAGTAGTATTAGTGTCAGGAGGAGCCTGGAGGCAATTGCTGACTTGATGATGAAGAGCTGGTGGTAGTTTTTTTTGACAAAGCAAGAGGTGTCCCAGCCGGACCCCACGTCGATCACATGAGTCCCAGCCAGACTAATCCCCTGCGCACCGTGTTAGACCCTAACGGGCGGCCTTGGCGCTGACCCCAAGTTTTTTTAAAGCGGCTGCATACGTGAGGTACGGATCGAACCCGTGACCTCACTTAAGCCGGAAGAGTTCTAAACCACCTCATCCGAGCCCTGGGGCTAGAGCTGGTGGTAGTTGACGTTGGGTAGTTCCATTTTGGGAGATAAATGATGGGGAGAACGACGAACTACAATTTCTATAATTTAATTATTCACATAATTGTTTGATTTTCTGTTTAATTTCATATTGTGATAAAGAAAATACTGAGACAAGAACATGATTCAAATACATCCGGTCTTACTCACATGCCCATCATACCATGCCCACACCTAATCACACCCCCTAATGTCATGAGTCAAGACAGAAGCGCTTTCAGAGCCAGGATTCTTTGAACACGAAATAACACAACTCAAAACTCATCTTCTGCACACGAAGCTTCCCTTTTCTCCATCTCTCTAAAGTCTTACCCACAGAAATCAAAGAATTCCTCGTTGCCTCCCCATGGCTTCTTTAAGGAACCATCGAAAGACCCATCTGGGTTTCAATCTTTTTGTAGTTGTTGTCCTTTTGTACTTGTCAAAATCCACTCTTTCTCAAGAATCACCGTCCTCTCCTCCTACTGTGTATGAAATCTTGCCCAAATACGGCCTCCCAAGCGGGTTACTGCCCAGTACGGTGAAGAGTTACACGCTTGCAGAGAATGGCAGGTTTGTCGTTGTCTTGGAGAAGCCCTGCTACGTGAAGTTTGATTACTTGGTCTACTACGATAAGAAAATTGGTGGAAAGTTGAGTTATGGGTCGATCACGGATTTGAAGGGGATTGAGGTGCAAAGATTCCTTCTCTGGTTCGATGTTGATTCAATCAAGGTTGATTTGCCACCCTCTGATTCTATCTACTTCCAAATGGGTATCGTCAACAAGAAGCTTGATGTCGATCAGTTCAAGACCGTCCATTCTTGCCAGGAAGGCGTCTCTGGTGCGTCCTGTGGTGGTGGTTCATGGAAGCGGGTTCACGAGGTATTGCCTTGTTCGTTTTGTCTAGTTTCTTGTTGATTAATTCTGTTTTTAGTCTATTGTTTGTTGGTCGTCTTTCTATTGGTTGCTGTTCCCTTCAATAATAATAGGCAAGCAATTCTCAAATTTGACATCAAAAGGATGAACCTTCATCAACTTAACCTGATGTTTTTGCTTCATTTTTTCTGCAATTTGCAGCTTCCAACTCCTCTTCTCGATATTCCAATGCTTCTTACCGAGTAGCCTGCACTTATTGCTTCTGCACCCTCTGGTACTGGGCAAAGATATAAGAGTTCTGAAGCAAGGTTATCATTTAGTGTCAGTGGTCAATTTCAGGCTCGCACAACAAGTGGTCTGGTAGAATCTTTGTATAAACTAGTTGCTAGTAGTATGCAATATGCTCTTGTTGATTTTTTTCGAGCATGAACAGGAAAGGTAAAAGGTGTATCTTCATATTAATGCCACGAGTTGCACCACCCCGAAATGAAAGCATTCTGGATGGTGTTGAAGTATTGGTTTTGTTTCTTTGATAAGAACATGTGGACTGTTGTGAGCTGTTCATCAAATCTGAGGATTCCATCGGAAAAAGTGTCCTCTAGACTTGGTTGTGCCTCACTTTACGAGTTATGGACCTGCCCATCCTAAGTCGTCGAGTGGTGAGTGCTTCCAATAGAACATGCAGTGCCTCTTCTAATGCCTCATCTGATTTATCTATTCCATACCCACTGAACTCTGGGATAACTTGTAGCTCAGAAAGTAGGCCAGAGGCAGCTCCTGCCGTGCAGGTACGATCCCATGATGGCTGTGGCCTGCCACAGAACCAACAATGGTGATGTTAAGCAAGGTTAATTAAACATTGGCAGAAGAGAAGGAATAAGTAAGGATGAACAAAGGGGATTGATGAAAAATCAAGTAGAACAAATCACTGTTCTTTTACATCTCACCGCAGTTTGTGCATCGAAGATGCACCAGTAGCCAATGATATGCATGGAAGATGCTCCTCACCCCAAGCTAACTCACTTTTTTCCTGCATACACACCAAATGCATGCCAACAAAGTACCCAAACAATTCAAAATTGATAAATACAAAAGTTATTATTCATGGAAAACAAGCATATTTAATGAGGCAACTTGGGTTAGCTACCAGTTTGCAGAGAGGCTAGTGAATCAGGCTACTGAAACACGGTGTTTCAGTACAACATTAGAACAGTGCAACCAAAAGATCCAAACGAAACAGATAGTCTACAATCATTGCATATTTCTAAGCAACATATTATATATGTAATAGATAAATGAGGAAAATGACCATTTAGAGAACAATTCTTCCTTCCTGATAATTCGTGTTCTAATAACAGAAGAGCTGGGAGGGATATGAAGCGACAGAGAGGAAGGAAGAAGAGATGCTTCAAGGGAGGAAGAAGAGATGCTTCAAAGGTAGACATAAAACAGGGGAAGAAGAGATGCTTCAAAGGTAGACAGAAAACAGGGGAAGAAGAGATGCTTTGTGGGGTTACCTTCAAACGATTGAACATTGCAGCAGAGTTGCTCCATGTACCATCAATCAAAATGAAATGCAGAGGCTTATCTTCATTTCTCTGGGAGTAGAATCAATATGAGAATTACCACCTAGTTCATTGAAAGTAATAACGATTGAAAACTAAGAAATAGATATTCTATCCGAAAATGAGAGAAAATTATTCTATAAAGTATGGCACTGCTCTAGCTACTGTTATCTATGCCCCATTATGCATTCAATTTTTACAAGCAAGAGACAAATGAGACACAAACTAAGTATGATAAGCAGCTAGGTCGACCCTTTGCCTTAGAATTAGTCAGTTCTATTTCTCGATGGGGGCAAAGGAAGGGATATAACTCAGCGGTAGAGTGTCACCTTGACGTGGTGGAAGTTATCAAGTATGACAAATGAATATAAAAAACTGTGAATGTAAAGTAGAAAGACACACCATAGGATGGAAGCATTCTTGGTAGGATGAAACTTGTGGTTCAAAAGCATCCTGAACGGATGAAACTTGTGGTTCAAAAGCATCCTGAACGGACTTCGTAACTGCATTTTTGTTTGGATAAAGGCACCACACATTTCTTTTTCCTGAATTTGGCATAAAAAAGCAAACAACTGTTGGTTCTGCTAGTTCAGATATAGAGTCTATTAGACAAAATAGTAAGCACTTTGTGCAAAAAAGCAACATAAATTTCTCATCCTAAGCCAAAAGTAATACCAGACTGCAAGTAAAAAATTTCTAGCATTTGAAAGAACAATAATTTTAGCTTAAATTTCAATTTTTATGCAAACAGAACAAACATCTATTTCAGTTATACTGTACTTAAAATAAGATAAGTAGCTATCTCATTTAAGTAATCGGGTACATAGCTGATGAACATAGAACTTCTGATGATAAGAGCATAATATACTGTGGTGACTACAAATGTAAATATCTTCAACTGAAACTGAAATGGGTATTGAAGATTACATCTGCTTAATGCACGCAGATTATGAAGCAATTTATGTGTTTAAAGTTACTTGGATGATGCCAAACATATTTATGTCCGAATCTCATCCCATCCTAATAAAGCAATGACAGCTAAAATAAGTATGAAAATAATTACTGAGATACATATTCACTGACTTAAAGTCATAAGACATTTAATTATATGTAACTTATAAGCAAATAGAACTTTGCACAACAGACAACTTTAGCCACCGAGCTTAGCTCAGGTTGTGAGCACTTGCCCCTTCTCTCAAAAAGAATAATGTTCCAGTCTGCTTACGCACCAAGAATGAAAATAAGTGCAGATGCACATGCTGCACACATGTGAAACGCATATAGTCAAGTAAAACAGCATTCTACAAACTTCTTAACTTAAAGAACCTGCAAGCTTAAGTTCATTCCACATGAGCTCCTCATGTTCAGCAATACCATAAAGGCATAAAGAAGCTGAATGGACTCCAAATACTTGCCATAACAATTTCCCAGTGTTGTTTTGTCGTAGAAAATCCTGTATAAGGTAAGTTGGGAACAAGATGATTACAAAGGATACTATGCCATTCGGATTCTCTAACCACAACGTGAGGCTACATGAAAAATAACCAAACCTTAGGATGCATATACAACCAGAATCGTATGCCATGCCATAAAGAGTATGGTTTGAGTTTCAAACACATACAATCTTCTTCCAGAGGAAGCCAGCACTGCAAATTAAGATGTTTTGATCATGAAAAGGAAAGAAAACATGAAGCTGGCAAGGTAAAACATAATCAGTTTTTTTCTCTCTCTAGGCTGCAAGTTCTACTTAAATTAAAACATAAAAACGGACAAGAAGAAACAGATGAATTAGGTGTCATGACGATGTCACTGCAGAAAATCATTCTGATACCTTCTGGCAAAGATAACCTTCACTTCCAAGTAAGCGACATGCTATTTGTCTTGCAGAGAAAAACTGAAGCTTCTCCTCAGAATCACTAATAGCTTGATAAGTTGCTCTGTGTTTCTTATCCTCTACAATTCCAAAATCTCCCTTGCATTCACAACATGAAAGTTAAAAGATTAGAGTTTCTGGCTAGAGAATCATTTCCAAATAAACTAGCCTCCAGATAATAGAAACACTGATGATAATGAACAAATTCAAAGAGGAGGATCAAACAAATTCAAATTCCAGGTAAGATACTGACAATTTGGACTTCACAAAAGCAGTAATTTCATAACAAGGCATACTGACTGGCAGGCAGGCAGCTTAACATGAACTACAGTAGAAAGTAATCATTATGTATTTAGACCTATATATCATGTAGTACTGTTATTTGTAGCTCTATGGTAGGGAACCAAACCTACTTCATGAGTTTTTGAACCTAACATAATGATAGAAACATGCATTTGAGACAGTTTGTCTTACATTAAAATCCTAGCCTGTATAAAATGAAGACTCTTCTTCTGACACAAAGCGTCTTTGGCTATTTTATCATAGAATCGCACATTAATCCTGCAACAGAGTACTCTGCAAGGCAGAAAACCAATGATTGAAAAATGCTGCCAAAGTTTTAATTGTTGCTTTGCAATACGATGCAACATAGACGGTGTGTGTGTAAAACAATTCTTTATTAATATTAATAAAATGTCATAGTGGGGAAATAGATTCTAGAACTGATCCACTCTTGCCCTTTCCATCTACATCAACTACGCAGGTGGTCTAGTTTTTTTTTTTCTTACCCAAAACACACTTTTCATTGGCAACCGAAAACCGAAATATGCAAGATTTCAAAAGTCTGAGTAGTCATTCTTCCTGCATTGGGAGTTTGCACCTACAACAGGGTAAAAAAACCCTGATTACACTCAACATATACTAAGCATCTTTGACGAATAAATCTATTTCTCTAAAAACTAAAAATAAAATATCCATCCCTCCCTGCCTCCCTCAAGAACCCAAATTTCCATAAGCAAACTTGAAAAACTCAACCAGATAATGGCCTCATTCCAAAGTTTACTACTTTCGATTAAAATATCTAATCGAGCTCTCTTATCGACATGTCACCGCTCCAGTAAGATGTATTAAAGCGGAGAATCCACAAGGATGGCACCTGCAATGGTAACATCCCTCATCCAGATAACAAAAAGGACAGGAAAAAACTCTGGAAACACAAGTCCAGTACACAAAAGATCAATTATTTTTTTCCATTATGAGCCAAACAACATAATCATGAAGTGCGTTACTTTCAAATTTCCTCCACCAAAGTTACACACTTAGTCCGACAGAATTACCTTCAATTTGCCACTCTTGCCACCGAAGCTCGTCTGGGCATCAGTATATCTCTCCAGAAACTTCAAATCTTCAATCACTTTCACAACTTTTGCAGGTACAGGAGACATTGTGCCCCATCCCTGCCATTCCTTCAACGTTAATTCAAAGCCATTGCCATCGCCGCCACCAGGGTCTTTGGCGTGGGGTTTTCTAGAAGGAGAAAGCGAAACAGAGTTCAGAAAGGTACTGTCAAGGCTAGACGATGGCTCCATGTGGGCCTTGTGGACACAGACAGGGATGGAAGTGAGAACTGGCACCTGAAGGCCGTTTATAAGAATAGATCCAGAACATGGTAGTAGTAGACTGATCCCTAAAGGCCTTAAGCTCGAGTCCGTATCTGCCCAAAACGATTCGTTTTCATATTTCTATGCCAACTAGATATGGCCTGGCACAGAACCGTTATTTGGAGAATTAAATAATTATACTTTTTTATTTTTTTAAAAAAATATAAATATTAGAAAGAATAAATAGTATATATTTATTAATAATCTGAAGTTAAAAAAAATAGTTCCTCGTATTAGAAATGAACAATATATTGTGTATAAACTCTTTAAGAATGAATAGTAAAAACTACAAAAAAAAATCTATAAAAAAATAGAATTAGTAAAAACTACAGTATCTCTATGGAGCCAACAATAAGATACATAACCAATTAGTAAAAACTACAATTTTTTCGAAAATAATGACCCACTGCGCTCTGGTTTGCTATGCGTTCCCTCTCCTCCTCTTATTCTGACACCCTCTGACCACTTCCTAAAATGTTTAAGTTGCTGATCCAACAAAGATAAAACATTGAAAATATGAGTAAAAGAATACCAAATGGGAAGAAGAGTTGAGAAATAGATGCTGATAAAATTTTACAATGTAGCAAGGAGCAAACCATACCTCGTCTGATACAGATGGTGAAATATCGTCTAGCGCTTGCATAAAATGATTGGCACTGATTAAACACTTGTCCTCACAAGATCGGCTCTTTATCTTTTCCTCCAAAGCAGCCACCACAGCACCTCCCACCTGGGACAATATGAGTTCACGTCAAGTATACGCCAACTTTCACAAGAAAGCATTGAAAAACCAAATAAACGCATCCAAGAAGAGTGATGAAAACATAGACAAACCAATGCTTTAAGATCTGCCCCGCTAAATTTCTCACAACCCTCCATCCGTCCAATAGCACTCAAATCAACTCTAGGATCAACAGGCATCTTTCTGGTGAGAGTTTTTAGGATTGATCCTCGAACTTCGGAACTGGGGAGCGGGACATATAGATGTTTACCAAACCGACCAGGTCGTACAACTGCAGGGTCCATTACCTGGGGTCTGCAACCAGAACTTTCAGTTTGAGAAAAAAAAGGAAAAGAAAGAAAGAACAAGAGATGATTTATGCAACGGTCTACCTATTAGTTGCACCAATGACAAAAACACCAGGCTGGTGATCAGAACCATCCAACTCTACAAGTAACTGCAATAGAAAGCACTGAATGTTAAGCAGTTGTCAGAAGAATAAAATGGTATTATCTGATCACTATAATAATTATTGTATTCACCTGGTTTAAGAGTCGTTCAACAACCCATCCCCCTTCCGTCCCACGCTTTTTAGTCAAGGCATCAACCTGCACAAACAAGGCATGAAAGGCGTCGCAAAAAGTGCATTTGACTTTAAACGAGTTACATTTGATCCTTTCATAAATACCAGAAAAAAAAAAGGGAGTGACAAGCACACACCTCATCAAAGAAAAGCAAGCATGGTGAACATGCTCTTGCTCGACTAAATAATGTCCGAACAGCCAATTCACTTTCTCCAACATATTTATTCAAAATTTCAGGACCCTAATTGGTCACAGAACATGTCACAATGAAGGATTATCACAATCTATGAAATGAAAATAAAAAACAAGCTCAAGTCAAGTAGCAACCAACCCCAGACAAAAATTGCAAAGAATGGGTTGGAACAAATGACCAACCTTGACATAGATGAAGTTAGCTCCTGCTTCATTAGCAACAGCCTTAGCAATTAAAGTTTTACCACAGCCAGGAGGACCATACAGCAAAAATCCTGTCTCTAAATTCACTCCAAATTTCTGAAAATACAAACAAAAGGCATTGTGTAGTATGTCAATACAACTATACTTCCAATAAATATACAACAGAAAGTATGATATAAAACACTGGTACTGTAGCTTGCAGTTAAATGCAAGCTAAACTGAGATAAATGAAGGTTGAGTTAATTCAGAAACATTAGATACCACAAAGACTGCATTTTATCATGAAATTCAATGCTTGAATAGCAAGAGAAGCTATATTTTTATGTAAAGACAGCATAAACTATGTCAAGTACAGGAAATGGGAGCAGCCATGACAGAGACAGATGAAAACATAAAACTCAATACCTGATACTCTTCAGGATACTTTATGCGCCTAATAATGTGAATATCAAACACCTTCCTTATATCATCGAGTCCACCAACATCTTCCCATGTTATGTTAGGAACAGTTGAGAATCCTTCCCTTAACAAGGACGGTTGAACCTCTTTAAAGGCTTTCTAACGAGGTAAAGAAAGAAAAAAATAATAACTTCAATTGTTGAGCAAACAGAGCCAATAACGCAAAAGATAAGCTAATGTAATAGATTATTTTAAGATTGCAAAAAATAAATAAATAAACAAATAAAATTTTGTATCACCTCAAAATCAGCCATTGTGATTGCTAATTTTTCAATATCTTCAGGCAACCAGGGCATCTTCAGCCATTCGGCCTTTGTGGATAGCTCAGACTTTCTTTGTAGAGAAATCCTTCTCATGGCAATAATACCAGCCTTATTCACAAGAGCGTCGAGGTCTGCACCAACATATCCTGGTGTAGACCTAGCGATCTGTAAGAGATTGAAAGAACCATCTAGCTTACACTTTCTTGTAAGAACTGAAAGAATCTCGGCCCGAGCATTCTCATCTGGAATGCCTAAATTAATCTCACGATCAAATCTTCCAGGTCTTCTAAGAGCAGGGTCAAGCACATCAGGTCTATTTGTAGCTCCGATTACAAGAATACGTCCAGGTTTCTGATCAGAAAATGAATTGTTGTCCATACAAGTCAGCAATTGTGTGACAATTCTCTTCTCCGCCTCCCTCTGGATATTCTCCCTCTTTGAACCAATTGCATCAATCTCGTCAATAAAAATTATCGAAGGTGTGGTTCTATATGCTTTAATAAATAGCTCCCGAATATTCTCCTCTGATTCACCTACGTATCCACCACATCAAACTAATTAAATCATCACAAAAAGGTAACATTCTCTATTTACAACTAGGAATACACAGTTATTATTCAAGCAACAGATATTCACGTTATTATTCAAGTAACAAAAGCTAAAAAAATTTATCCACACCGAAAACACCAATCTGATTAGTCGTATCTCATAGCCACTATTTAGAAAATAGAAGCTAAAGTTTTTACCCATGCTGAAAACACCAATCCAGAGTGAGATCACAGAGCTATTAACCAAGTAACATAAACTAAAGTTTTTACCTAGAAACACCAATCAAAATAAACATAGCTCTTGTTAAAGTAAACTGAACGTAAAAATTTTTCCATACCAGTAACACCAGAGACTACTTCAGCAGCTGAAATTTTGTAGAAAGGAACACCAGCCTCGTTAGCAATAGCATTAGCCAGCTTTGTCTTTCCACAACCAGGAGGACCATGCAGTAGAATGCCACTGATAGGATATACTCCGAGGTGCTTCGGGACTTCTGGATGATAGAATGGCAAAAAAACTTCCATCTCCAACTCCTCTAATACTCCCTTCATTCCTCCCAAATCTTTAAATCTCGGACCTCCATACCCATCTTCCTCTTCTCCTACAACAGTTTTCTGGCCCAAATCCCTGACGTTCTCCCCTTCACTTTTCCTTTCTATTTCACATTTTTTCACAATTCCTTCACTCTCGCCCTTCTCTATTTCAATACTCTTCCCTTTTGATGCCGAAACGTATTTCTCACGCAACATAGAACGCATTAAATCAAATTCTGACTCCACCTTCTCTCCATAAACCCCATTCTCCGAAGTAGACGAAGACTGAAAATTAGTCTCTGAAGACCTGGAATCAGAATCAGAATCAGAATCCAAATTTGAAGCGTTTGCTGTATCCAATCTAATAAAGTCCCCTTCTTCTTCGGCATCACCGCTCCACTTCGTCCTTTTTCGCTGAACAGCCGGCGAACTCTTCTCACCCTCAGCCTCACCATTAACTCCCCCACGTTTCCGGTTATTAAAGCTACGAGCTTTCTGCGATGGTAAGGATTCACGTTGAATATTGGAGACGAGACGGGTAAGCGTTTTAAGCTCCATTCGGCGATAATTGGGATTATACTCACGGAGATGTTGGACAATGTCATCCACCCTGGTGCACTTCTTCTTGCACTTATCCACATGGTGCTTCAACATGCTCAGGTTCCTTCCTCTTACTCCTCCGCCACCGCCACGGCCCATTCTACGTAAAAGAAAAATAAAGCATTAACAAGCTAAAATCTATGAGCAATCACACAAATAGGGTACCTATGAAACACGATTTCAAAAGATACAAAGTGAACAGGAAAGAAAACATAGAAAGAAATATCACTAAGATGAATTTCATTAAGTAAAATAACAGCAATGGAAATAACACCTTTAGTTCAAAGAAAAAACTGCACAGCAACAGAAAGGATCTGTAGCGATTTCATTCGCCAAAAGATTCTACCGAGGACTTAATCTTCGAGATGAAGAATTTGTTCCAGCGAAGTTTAAACTCTCCAAAGAAGAACAGAGGCTCTGTGTATCCTTCGTCGTCTCCCTCATCCTCGTCGCCTCTTGTTCACTAAGACATGAAGAGCAGCTGCGTGGGTAGGGTTTTTTCTTAAACCCAACACGTGAGCACTGAGAAGTGAGAAGTGGGCTGCGGCTGTGGAACTTTCTTCCACATCAGCAGCGGAGTGTGCATAAACAGTACGATTTTTGTAACTTGTTTAAGTCCAGTAGTGACCCACAGTTCATACTAGAATTTCTCATTGACAGCGAGCAAGGCTCAAGTGCAGGGCTGCAGGGATCTCCACAATTTGGTCCATCAATGAATTTGGTCCTCGATAAGGGGCCCTATAGGGCATGTGGTCTTGGGCCGAGAATAATGATGTCCTTGGGTTAGAGTTGAGCCTATTCTTTATAATTGAGATATTTGTAATCAACCATGAGATCAGTCATCTATCCCATCATTCTCGTCTCTGTGGAATGGTATCCTGTGTTTATTTCGCGTTCCCAGCTAGTGTACGGATCGTCAGGAAAAATAACCTAAGCTGACAATGGCTCTTTTTAGAATACCGAGGGAAAGACGTATTTGCGTGAAACAAACGGATGGTGCGGGGCAGGTTCGGCTTTTCCAATCCGATACCATCAGTTTTGTTCTGATTTGTTGTTGTCTATTACCGCAGGTTAATAGTCCCGACATTACCAATTATGAGTCGCTGTCTTGCCTGAAGAAATATATTAAGTTAAGAGTAAATCTACGGTGCTCTTTTTTTTTACATTATGTTGAGAACACGCACTCAGAGCGCCGCTCTATGACTTCTCTGCGTATTGACGTGGAGTGTGGTTGGCTCTCACTACCCACTCTTCGAATGGTCGGCGAAGCTGTCACATTTCTTTGGTTCTTTTGATATTTTTCTAACAAAAATAATATTCTTTTAATGTCCAAGTCGACTGGATCAAGTTATATGTTCTTTTAACCTGAGTCACAGGAGGTTTTAACTTGGGTCAAGTTATAAATCCAAGTCGACTAGGTTAAGTTATGTTTTGGTCTGATCCCGTCATGTGGGCTCCCCGAGAGAGAAGATACAAGGAACCAGGGTTCAGAGGAATCAAGAAAGATCGAGAGAGAATATATGGCGATACTCATCTCATATATGTCTACTTTGCCATAGTCAAAGGAGGGAAAAATCAAAATATTGGGATTTCCAGCTGAGAAAACGCAGATAGTTTCAAGAAAAATCAAGTCGGTGTCCAGATAATTAATAATCAATGTTTTGTGAACAGTAATCTAGTTGATAGTGTACTGTACAACGAAAGCACAATAAATTCACCCATAACAACGCTGAAGAACCAGATGGAGGTCCACATATGCACTGTCGTGGTGAGAGAATTTATCATTTTAAAATCCATACAGATCAGTCCATAGTTCAACTCATAGCCCCCATTAGTACGCTTCCAGCCAGCTACCATGGCCATTTCTTCTTCTTGGGCCACTAATTCGGAACACAAATACGATGTGTTTCTTAGCTACAGAGGTGCAGACACCGGTGACAATTTCAAGAGTCATCTCTTCGCTGCTTTAATTGCAAAAAACATTTTGACCTTTGCTGATAGTAACCTATGTAAAGGAGAAGATATTTCACCGTCCCTGGTGAAAGCAATCGAAGAATCCAAGCTCTCTGTGATTATTTTCTCTGAGAACTATGCGTCCTCCAAATGGTGCTTGGACGAGGCCGTTCAGATCATGGGATGTCGGAGACTAAAGGGGCAGAAAGTCATACCGGTGTTCTACAGGGTTGCTCCGACACAAGTTCGACATCAGACAGGAAGCTATGCCGAAGCATTTACTAAACATCTAAAACATTTGAAAAATGAAGAGGACAGAGTGCAGAGTTGGAGAGAAGCCTTGAACCAGGCAGCCAACTTGTCCGGGTGGGATTCACGAGCAACTAGGTAAAACCATTCTCCTAAAGATTAATTATAGACTGCTCAATTAAGGATGTTTAAAAGCGTAGTGGTGGTGACAATGTCAGTGTAATGTAGTTAATCTCTTCACTGGTTTCTGTATTCGTGTTCTTTCAAATCAATACCTAATTATATCTGTACTTCTGTTACTGTAGGCCGGAATCGGAGCTTATCGAGAGAATTGTTGCAGATATCCTCACAAAGTTGGATCGAATGCCTCCAAACCCGGCCTCTGTGAGTTTAACTGGCATCGACTCCCGTATCAAGCAGCTTGAAAGTTTGCTGTGCATCAAGAACCCATCTCCTCTAGCTACGAGAGGACAACAGATGACGGGCACAGGTGAGAGTACTTTCATGCCAGTTATCACTTGA
Source organism: Passiflora organensis (assembly GCA_019739055.1). Lineage (NCBI taxonomy): Eukaryota > Viridiplantae > Streptophyta > Magnoliopsida > Malpighiales > Passifloraceae > Passiflora > Passiflora organensis. Next base: position 10,464,275 of record JAEPBF010000009.1, read on the forward strand.
TTTATTCCAAGCTTTAAGGAAACAATTGTCATGTGTGCAGAGGCAGAGGCAAAGCTGAAAGGTAGTACAGTGAACCCTGAGGGTACCGAAGGCAATTTAGATCCTGGCAAAGAGAAGAAAGTGGAGATCGATCTGAAGAAAGAGAACTGCCAGGCTGAAAATGAGAGCAAGACACCGGAGGAGGAGAAACCAGGGGAGGTAATTAATTATCAAATTCCATAGACTTGTTCTTTGCCTTTGTTCGTTGATACGCCATATTTTACTTTTTATTCGGCTAAATATCATTAATTTGTGGTGGCGGGCAGCAGGGTACTATATCTTTGAAGGTCGGGTTGCACTGTGAAGATTGCGTTGTGAAAATTAAGAAGATCCTCAGCAAAATAGAAGGTAATGAGTTTCTTGTGTCATTTGTAAGTTGGCATCCGCATCTACATTGCAGTTCTTACCCATGGAGTGCTTGTATCAATGTACAGCATTTGGCTGTTATCCAAAAGAGCAAACACTAATGGAAGTATTAATATTGACAGGAGTGGAAAGTGTGAGGGTCGAGATGGAGAAAAATCTAGTGACCGTGAAAGGATCAATATCGAACTCAGAGGATTTAGTATCTTATTTGAGAAAGAAGTTCAAGAGAAACATAGAGGTAGGTTCTTACCCAAAAATGGAAGAGAAGTCAGATAATGACGATGGCAGATGGAGAAAAGAGTCTGTGACTAAGGCCAGGGGTGAAGAGGAGGAGGACGGTATAGAAGGTCAGACGGAGACAGAAAGAGATCAGGCTACAAATGAAGAGACAAAGATAGAAGTGAAGGAAACTATTAACGGAGGGATTCAAGATGGGACAGAGAGAGATGAAGATAAAGAATATGGGGTGGAAAAGAATGATTCTGTAACTGCCAAACAAGATACAGATGTTGTTCGATGGGGTCGTCATCTTCTTGAGGCTAAAGAAGGCGAGGAGAAGAAGAAAACTGAAGAGAAAGAATGGGGAGTTGAAAAGAAGAATCCGGTCAGTAGCAAACAAGATTCAGATGGTGTAAGATGGGATCTTCATCTGCTTGAACTGAAGGTTGCCGGAGATAGAGAAATGCACGATGGAAACAAGGACGAGGGTAAGGTAGACACAAGACGGATGGAATTATATTGCAAGAGAATGAGGAGACTTGACGGCTATATATATTCTGACGGTGGAATTTACCATCAGGAACATTTCAGATCCCGGAACAACTATTGTCTGGATGGTGCAACTCAGATGTTCAGTGACGAGAATCCCAATTCATGCTCCGTCATGTGATTAGAAATCCAATTCATTTTAAATTGACATAGAAAGAGTGAGATTTATAAGAATGTAATATACAGTATTTACATTAGAGATTCCATATTGATGCATTCAGCCATGTATATATTACTTGCAATACATCAATAATATTCATTCGTTTTTCTTCATATTTGCTATCTCGCCATCTTCTTTGTTCTCTTATCTCTGTTTTTACACAACCAAATAAGAACTCGAGGACGTCAAAAACTGACGACAAGTGGGTCTGTGTCTCGGTTATATATGTAACATCACAAGCTGTTAATCCCTTGAGTGTTATCTCACCTAAGCATGAACCAACCGACAGCTAACAAGACAGGGTAGCACCTTCGTTTTCCACCTTCATTTTCAAGCATCAAATGTAGTAGGCAGTTGGCTGTAATTACCACACAACAGTAGCAGTATAGCCACAAATTGCAAATAAATTACTGGTTTTAGGCAATTATGGTGTATGTTTGTCAAAATAATCTTATTTTAGTTCACTTGTTCACGTCGATCCAGTTGACCTAAACCCATGTTCTTTGGTTTTAAATCACCCACATGATCATGACCTTCTGAGGTACTGAGAAAATTTTTGGCAGAACCCGTTAACCAACATAGGATGTTAACACAGAGATCTCGCTTGTATATCACTCTAAAGTTAAGCACGACCCGCTGCCTATCGGATCAGAAATGGGATTTGTTGCATGAAAAATTCCAATCCCAGTCAATGAACAGACCCACCAAATTGTCTTCAATCACTATATAAACATCATCTCTTGCTCAATCTCAGCATCCAACCAACACTTCAACTAGCTCCTTCAGTTAGCTAGCTAGCTAGCTTTTCTGGCTATTCTCTTTCTTTTTTCCTCTCCAATCGAACGAGACTCGTGAGTTTCACGGCAACAAGAATGATGTATTCTTGTAAACTTAGAACTCCGGCGTTCTTTTTGAGAGCTTTGGTCATTACATTGTGTGCATTTTGGAATTTGCCTGGGATGGTACTCGCAAAGCATGGAGCCATTACCAGGCATTACAAATTTGACGTATGTTCTTGTTCTCTTTTTGGATGCTCTGAAGCTTGTAGTGCTGAACTGATATAGTTTATGTTGCTTCTCTGATTTACAGATAAAGTTGCAAACCGTGACCAGATTATGTCAAACAAAGAGTATTGTGACTGTCAACGGGCAGATTCCTGGACCTACAATCATTGCCAGGGAAGGTGATAGGCTTCTAATCAAGGTGGTTAATCATGTCCAGAACAACGTCACAATTCATTGGTAACCCAACTGATTTCCATGTCTCGTTTATTTGTCCTATTAGCTCCCAAATTTGTGAGTATCTTGGTCTCAAGTTTAACCATTGTCGATGAAACATTGGAGAACAGGCACGGGATCAGACAACTAAGAAGTGGATGGGCAGATGGGCCGGCCTACATCACGCAGTGTCCAATTCAAACAGGACAGAGCTATGTGTACAACTTTACAGTAATGGGTCAAAGAGGAACGTTGTTTTGGCATGCTCACATCTCATGGCTTAGAGCAACCTTATATGGACCTATAGTCATCCTCCCCAAGAAAGGAGTGGGATACCCATTTCCTCAACCTCATAAAGAAGTCCCTATCATTTTTGGTTAGCCTTATATATCATAAATAAATAAATAAATAGGTGATGTCCTTCATGTTCTAGTCTTTGTTTCTTCTCTATCCAATGATGGTAAATTTTGCTGCAAATGGCAGGCGAATGGTGGAAGGCAGACACAGAGAAGATTATTAACCAAGCAACACAAACAGGAGGAGCACCTAATATCTCCGATGCCTTCACCATCAATGGCCTTCCAGGACCTTTGTATAACTGTTCGACCAAAGGTTAGAAAGCTATTTTCTACAAAATCTCCATGTCCAATGTAGATTATACATGGTTTCTAAAACTCTGATCTTGCTCTTTGCAGATGCATTAAAGCTCAAAGTTAAGCCTGGAAAGACTTATCTTCTTCGTTTAATAAATGCTGCTCTAAATGACGAGCTCTTCTTCAGCATTGCAAACCATACACTCACAGTGGTTGAAGCTGATGCGGTCTACGTGAAACCCTTTAAAACTAACATTGTAGTTATTACTCCTGGGCAAACCACAAATGTTCTTCTCAAGGCCAAAGCTAAGGCCCCTAACACCAGATTTTTTATGGCCGCCAGGCCTTATGCCACAGGTGCTGCTGCTTTTGACAATACAACCACCGCAGCCATACTAGAATACGAGAACCTATCCTCTTCAAACTCCAAAAACAAGAGTAAGAAACTTCCTCTTCTTAGACCATCGTTTCCAATATTCAATGACACAACATTAGCCACCAAATTCGTCAGCAAAATCCGTAGCTTGGCCTCCTCAAAATTCCCAGCTAAAGTCCCACAAAAAGTTGACAAACGATTCTTTTTCACCGTTGGGCTAGGGATACTCCCTTGCGCACAATGTACCAATAACACTAGAGTTGCAGCATCAATCAACAATGTTTCATTTGTGCAACCAACCACGGCCCTTCTCCAAGCTCACTTCCTTAACAAATCAAAAGGTGTGTACACAGCAGATTTCCCGGCCAATCCCCCTTTCAAATTTAACTACACGGGGACTCCACCGAAGAACATCATGGCTACCAGTGGCACCAAGGTGATGGTGCTGCCTTTTAACACTAGTGTGGAGTTGGTGATGCAGGATACCAGCATTATTAGTGCAGAAAATCATCCTCTTCATCTCCACGGCTTCAACTTCTTTGTGGTGGGTCAAGGTTTCGGCAACTTTGACTCTAAGAAAGACCCCGTCAAGTTCAACCTCGTTGACCCTGCAGAGAGGAACACTGTCGGTGTGCCATCCGGTGGGTGGGTGGCCATTCGGTTCCTTGCAGACAATCCAGGTAAATAGCTGATTAAAAAGCCAAAGTTGAAAACAAAAAAAATCAATTTCAGGATTTGAGCCTCTTTTACGCGCCCAAGTATTTCGCTGTTGACTTCTTCGTTTATGAACAGGAGTTTGGTTCATGCATTGCCACTTGGAAGTGCACACCAGCTGGGGGCTAAAGATGGCTTGGGTTGTAAATGATGGAAAAAGGCTCAATCAGAAGCTCCGACCACCACCAGCTGATCTTCCCAAATGTTAAATTTTGGACTCTCTGCTTCATAATTCACCCCATACATAGTTTTCTCCATTATTTGTTTCCTTGCTGTCAATGGATGTAGGCACTTGTACACTATTCTTTCCCGACCAATGTCAAGAGAAAAAAAAAAGCGAATTGGGTTTTGAGAAATTCATTACCATCTATTGGGCTTGCAATCCTATTCTTTATTAACACAATTAATCTTTGTCATCATTTTCCGTAGATGTGGGGTTATGTAACATGGTCCAACGTTGGGATACACAGAAACCCTTTAATCTGTCGAGACCACCTGAAATTAGGACGTTTGACCATCGAGCCCGCAACGTTTTGCTAGAAGTATGGGTATCGATTCTCTATTTACAACTAGCTACTATTCAAAGAACAGATATTTATTTATTATGAATAAATTATTTAATAAATATCTATTTGAACTCTTTCAAGAATTATATTTTTATTAATGAATATATCATTTTCAAGAAATATATCTTTATTAACAGATATATTATTTTTAAAAGATATAAATAATATCCTTTAATATTTATAAATATATAAGTCATACCCTTATTTGATGGAGGATATATTTGATGGAGATATCCTTAGTAAGATCCTTCTATTCTCCCTATATCATATTTATCTTTTTATCTTTTTTCTCTCCTCTTTTATTTACAACAATATTCATTTTATTATTCTAACTAACAGAAGCTAAAGTTTTTATCCACACCGAAAACACCAATCTGGTTAGTCCTATGTCATAGCTATTCTTTAGAAAATAGAAGCTAAAGTTTTTACCCATGCTGAAAACACCAATCCAAAGAGTGAGATCACGAAGCTATTAACTAAGTAACATAAACTAAAGTTTTTACCTAGAAATACCGATCAAAATAAACATAGCTCTTGCTAAAGTAAATAGAACGTAAATTTTTTTCCATACCAGCAACACCAGAGACTCTTCAGCAGCTGAAATTTTGTAGAGAGGAACATCAGCCTCGTTAGCAATAGCATTAGCCAGCATTGTCTTTCCACAACCAGGAGGACCATGCAGTAGAATGCCACTGATAGGATACACTCCAAGGTGCTTCGGGACTTTTGGATGATAGAATGGCAAAAAAACTTCCATCTCCAACTCCTCTAATACTCCCTTCATTCCTACAATAGTTTTCTGGCCCAAATCCCTGACGTTCTCCCCTTCACTTTTCCTTTCTATTTCACATTTTTTCACAATTCCTTCACTCTTGCCCTTCTCTATTTCAATACTCTTCCCTTTTGATGCCGAAACGTATTTCTCACGCAACATAGAACGCATTAAATCAAATTCTGGCTCCACCTTCTCCCCATAAACCCCATTCTCCGAAGTAGACGAAGACTGAAAATTTGTTACCAATCTTCCTATAAGTCAGGACCATGATGCTTCAGATGCAATCCCAGCTCTGTGCAGGAGTCTCCGCACTATCCGACTTCCAGCTAAATTCAAGGATCGTGTTTGACTTATGAAGTTATGCTCAACTATCGTTCTATTATGTTACAACTGTTGTTATGCTATTCTTAGTCAGTTAGTTATTTTCTATTCGTACTATTAGGAACATGATGGTCACGATGATTATCACGTAGTTTCTTTATTGTAATATGGACAGCTTATTTATAGCTGGGGAAAGGAAATAAACGGTATGCCAGAATTTATTCTTTCTTTTCATTCTTATTCTCGTCTCCTTCCGATCTATACTATTTCTTAATTATCCTCATCCTGTCACGTAACATTTGGTGCTTTCGTTGAGAGTCAAACTCAAGTATGGCTGAAGGCACGACGACTCGTTACAAGGCTTTAGAAGAGGCATTGGCTAAAGTAACACAAGATATGCAAGGTATGTCAACTACAATGAAAAGCCAATCAGAAGATATCCAAGGCATGACCTCCACGATGAAAAGCCAAACAGAATTAACAGCATGGCTTCAAAGATCTCATGAAGCATTGGTCCAATCCCTGGTGCGTATAGAGAAACAGACCGCAAAACCACAAGGCGGTTTGCTGCCTACCCCTCAAGCCGCTAGTACTAGTTCCGGCTCCAGCGAACTCACAATTGCCAAGGAGAAGGTGGGTAATGTTCCAGTACGATTACCAAAACTGGAAATACCATTCTTCACGGGTGAGAATGTAACAGGTTGGTTGTTCCAGTTAGAGAGATTCTTTTTGTTTCACAATACACCGGAGGACCAGAAGCTTACAGTGGCAGCGTTCTACATGTCCGGAGAAGCGTTGCAGTGGTACCAGTGGCTTCATGTCACTAATCAGTTGACAGATTGGGATCAATTTGCATTCGACTTGGAAAGCCGATTTGGTCCTTCGCAGTACACTAACCACGAAGCTTTACTTTTCAAATTACAGCAACATTTATCAGTGATTGACTACAGGCGACGGTTTGAGGTACTGTCCACACGCACTCGTGGGTTGTCCGCTGAAAACCTCCTCAACTGTTTCATTTCGGGACTTAAGGAACCCATAAAGAGAGAACTGTACTTACTCAAACCAGCAACGCTAGCAGAAGCAACAAATATGGCTCAATTGGTGGAGGAAAAGTTATACCCGAATCGCTGGGTGGCTACTCCGAGAACAACTTCCTCAACGACTTTATCTTCTGCACCATCCTACACGGGAAAGGCGACAATTTCAACTCCACCCTTGTTACCAAGCAGCTCGGTGAATCACAAGGTTCCAATAAAACGATTGACTGCAATAGAGATGGATGAAAGGCGGGCAAAGGGGTTGTGCTTCAATTGTGATGAAAAATTCTTGCCAGGCCATAGGTGTAAGAGAGTTCAGTTTCATTGCCTAATCTATCAAGAAGGAGAAGGGGGCGGCGAGGAACAGGCTAACGCCTTTCCGTTAGTTGAAGATGACACACAGAATGTATATCCCCTACCAACAGAAGTTCCTGAAACTGAAGATCCGAATCCCACCATATCCTTACACGCAATGGAGGGAGGTATTAAGCCGTCAACATTACGAGTCAAAGGAGTAATTGCAGGCCAGGGGGTTGAGATTCTAATAGATGGAGGATCTACCCATAATTTTGTGCAGACACGCATTGCACAATTTTTGAAGCTCCCTATCCTCAAATCTCGTTATGTCAATGTCACTGTGGGAAACGGAGAAACACTAAGTTGTGCAGGTCGGTGTTCTAGCATCCCAATCACCATTAATTCTCATACATTCATAACTGATTTATTTGTCCTTCCTATCTATGGGGCTGATATTGTCTTGGGAGTGCAATGGCTATCAGAGATAGGCCCAATATTATTTGATTATAAAGAACTGTGGATGAGTTTTGATTACTTGGGAAAACAGGTGAAGATTCATGGAATCCAACAAGCTGATTTGGCAGCGATGACCCTTGGGCAGTATCGTAGGGGACAGAAAACTAACTCTTTTGCCACTTGTTTCCAATTAACGTTTCATGCAATTGATTACTCAGATTCTACTGGATTCTTGGGCGATATTCCTTCGCCTTACCTACAACCAATAAAAGATCTGATTGCAAGATTTGACTCAATCTTCAAGGATCCGAAGGGACTTCCTCCCTTCAGGAATATTGCGCACCGAATTCTGCTGCAACCAGGCTCTTCCCCAGTCAAGGTAAGACCTTACCGTTACCCGCACTTTCAAAAAGAAGAAATAGAGAAGCAGGTGAACCAGATGATTTCGGATGGTGTTATTCAAAGGAGTACAAGTCCATTCTCTTCTCCTGTCATTCTAATAAAAAAAAAGAATGGAACTTGACGATTTTGTGTGGATTACAGGGCCTTAAATTCAATTACCATCAAAGATAGCTTCCCAATCCCAATAGTTGATGAATTGTTGGATGAATTGCATGGGGCTCAAGTATTCTCCAAGCTGGACTTGAAATCTGGATATCATCAGTTAAGGATGCATCCCGATGACATGCATAAAACTGCGTTCAGGACTCATGATGGACACTATGAGTTCCTTGTCCTTCCCTTCGGGCTCACCAATGCACCAGCATCCTTCCAAGCAGAAATGAACCTTCAATTTCAGGCCTTGCTGCGGAAATTTGTTCTGGTGTTCTTTGACGACATCCTTGTTTACAGTCCCACTTGGGATCAGCACCTACTCCATCTTGAACAGGTTTTCACTATTCTGCTGAATAATAAATTTTATGTCAATTTATCTAAGTGCTTGATTGGCAGTTCCACAGTGCAATATCTGGGTCACATAATTTCGGGGCAAGGAGTGTCTGTAGATCCAGATAAGATTGAAGCTTTGCAATCCTGGCCTCAACCGCAGACCATCAGTCAATTGCGAGGCTTTTATGGATTGGCTAGTTACTATCGGAGATTTGTTCCAGATTTTGCCAAGATAGCTGCTCCTCTCACCAGTTTATTTCGCAAGAACGCCTTCTCATGGACTGCAGAAGCAGATTTGGCTTTCATTAAGGTGAAGAATGCGTTGGCAACCACGGTGATGTTAGCTCTTCCTGATTTTTCTCAACCATTTGTTTTACAAACGGATGCATCTGGTGAAACTATTGGAGCTGTATTATCTCAATCAGGCAGACCAATTTCTTTTTTTAGCAAACAACTCACTCCTGCTTTTAAGGCTAAATCTACTTATGCAAGGGAGATGTATGCGGTGATTACGGCAATCCATCGCTGGCGCTAGTATCTTTTGGGATCCAAATTTATTTTGGAAACTGACCATCAACCCTTAAAAGCCATGCTTACTCAGACAGTTAATACCCCAGAGCAACAGCACTGGATTTCTAAATTGTTGGGCTATGATTTTGACATCCACTACAAACCAGGCAAAGAAAATCTTCCAACAGATTCTCTATCAAGATTGCCACGATCAGATCCTTCCTTTCACGTCATCTCTTGCTCCCGGCCTCACTTCTCTCTTATCCGTGCTATTAAAAATTTTATAGCATCTAGCCCAATTGCTGCAGCAAAAATCAAGGAAATTCAAGATTTGCCTTCCAAATCTACAACTTACTCTTTCCGTGATGGTCTTATATGGCACAACAACCGGATCTGGCTTCCTAGAGAATCTGCTTTGCATGATTTGGTGATTTCCGAATTTCATGACACACCCATTGGTGGACATGCCGGATCGCAACGCACATTGGCTCGCCTCTTAGCTTCATTTTATTGGCCAGGTATGCAAAAGGACGTTAAAAAATATGTGGCTAGCTGTGTCGTGTGCCAACAAACCAAACCTCTCCTCACAGCTCCACAAGGTCTTCTCCAACCCTTGCCAATCCCTCATAACATCTGGGATTCTATTTCCATGGATTTCATTACACACTTACCGCCCTCTCACGGCAAAGGCACAATCTTAGTGGTGGTGGATCGATTATCTAAATTCAGACACTTCTTAGCCCTTCCTGCCAAATTCACTGCGTCTTCTGTTGCCGACATTTTCATCAAACAAATTGTTCGACTTCATGGGTTCCCTGCCACTATTATTTCTGACCGTGATCCTATTTTTTTGAGCTCTTTTTGGTAGGAATTATTTAAGTTACAGAGGACTCGTCTAGCCACCAGCACAGCCTATCACCCACAAACTGATGGCCAAACAGAGGTGGTTAATCGTTATCTAGAAGATTACCTTCGTTGCTTCACAGCCGATTTTCCTCACACTTGGTTTGACTATCTTCATTGGGCTGAGTTTCATTACAACACTTCTTGGCATTCCTCCATCGATCGTACCCCTTTTGAGGGATTATATGGCCGTCCACCCCCATCCTTGACTGACTATCTTGGCTCCTCCAAGGTTGCTTCTCTTGATGAACTTTTGCAGACCCGTGCATCCATCCTAGCTGACCTCCGTAGTAATATGCAAAGAGCTCAGACACGCATGAAACAACAGGCCGACAAACATCGCATTGACAAGCAGTTAGAGGTTGGTGACTTAGTTCTTGTCCGATTGCGGCCATATCGCCAGATTTCTGCCCATCGTGTTGCCACTTCCAAGCTCTCCAAACGTTATTTTGGGCCCTTTCCAATTCTCGCTAAAATTGGCCCAGTGGCTTACCGAGTGCAACTTCCTGAACAGGCACGCATCCATGATGTCTTTCATGTCTCCTTGCTAAAGAAATTTGTAGGCAACAATGACTGTTCCCTTACCAGACATCTTCACAGCTGGTCACCCAGTCGAACTCCCTGATAAAGTTTGGGGTTATCGTACTATCTCTCGCGATGGTAAGTCTGTTGACCAGGTCTTAATCCAATGGCGCTCTCGCTCACGCTGATGATGCTACTTGGGAAGATTTGGCTTCCTTTCCGCACTACATATCCTTCATTCGACCTTGAGGATAAGGTCTTTTCCGGGGAAGGAAGTATTGTTACCAATCTTCCTATAAGTCAGGACCATGATGCTTCAGATGCAATCCCAGCTCTGCGCAGGAGTCTCCGCACTATCCGACTTCCAGCTAAATTCAAGGATCGTGTTTGACTTATGAAGTTATGTTCAACTATCGTTCTATTATGTTACAACTGTTGTTATGCTATTCTTAGTCAGTTAGTAATTTTCTATTCGTATTATTAGGAACATGATAGTTTCTTTATTGTAATATGGACAACTTATTTATTGCTGGGGAAAGGAAATAAACCGTATGCCAGAATTTATTCTTTCTTTTCATTCTTATTCTCGTCTCCTTCCGATCTATACTATTTCTTCATTATCCTCATCCTGTCACGTAACAAAATTAGTCTCTGAAGACCTGGAATCAGAATCAGAATCCAAATTTGAAGCGTTTGCTGTATCCAACCAATAACGTCCCCTTCTTCTTCGGCATCACCGCTCCACTTCGTCTTTTTTTGCTGAACAACCGGCGAACTCTTCGCATCCTCAGCCTCACCCTCAACTCCCCCACGTTTCCGGTTATTAAAGCTACGAGCTTTCTGCGATGGTAAGGATTCACGTTGGATATTGGAGACGAGACGGGTAAGCGTTTTAAGCTCCATTCGGCGATAATTGGGATTATGCTCACGGAGATGTTGGACAATGTCATCCACCGAGGTGCACTTCTTCTTACATTTATCCACATGGTGCTTCAACATGCTCAGGTTCCTTCCTCTTACTCCTCCGCCACCGCCACTGCCCATCCTACGTAAAAGAAAATTAAAGCATCAACAAGCTAAAAACTATGCGCAATCACACAAATGGGGTACCTATGAAATACGAAGCCAAAAGATACAAAGTGAACAGGAAAGAAATAATAAAAAGAAATATCACTAAGATGAATTTCATCAAGTAAAATAACAGCAATGGAAATAACACTTTTAGTTCAAAGAAAAAACTGCACAGCAACAGAAAGGATCTGTTGCGATTTCATTCGCCAAAAGATTCTACCGAGGACTTAATCTTCGCGATGAAGAATTTGTTCCAGCGAAGTTTGAATTCTTCAAATAAGAACAGAGGCTCTGTGTATCCTTCGTCGTCTCCCTCATCCTCGTCGCCGCCTGTTCACTAAGACATGAAGAGACAGCTGCGTGGGTAGGGTTTTTTCTTAAACCCAACACGTTAGAACTGAGAGGTGAGAAGTGGGCTGCTGATGTGGAACTTTTTTTCCACATCAGCATCGGAGTGTGCATAAACAGTAAGATTTTTTTAACTTGTTTAAGTCCAGTAGCGAACCACAGTTCATACTAAAATTTCTCATTGAAAGCAATGAATTTGGTCCTTGATAAACCCCAGCCCTATAGGGCATGTGTTCTTGGGCCGAGAATAATGATTTCCTTGGGTTATATTTGAGCCTATTCATTACCATCTAATGGCTTGCAATCCTATTCTTTATTAGCACAATTAATCTTTGTCATCATTTTCCGGAGATGTGGACTTATGTAACATGGTCCAACTTGGGATACACAGAAACCTTTTAATCTGTCGAGACCAGCTGAAATTAGGACGTTTGGCCATCGAGCCCGCAACGTTTTGCTAGATCTGCGGTGAGATTGTGACCCGGGTAGTTTTAAGGTGCTCCGTGAGACATGAACAGTGTAGCACAGTGAAAATAATGTGTATTTACGTTTTTATCTTTTGATTAAAAAAACATTATTTTCTTTGTGCTGCACTGTTCATGTCTCACGGGAGCATACTGTTCATGTATGCTCCCGGAGCACCTTAAAACTACCCATTGTGACCCGAGTTTGGATTCCCACAAGTGGGTCGTGTGAGAGAGAGACTTGGGTTGACCGAGATGATTGGGTTATATATGTAGATCGGATTAGACTATTTGGCTTCAGTCTGCACGTGCCGCACGTATATTCCAGGTTGTATGGTCGAGTACGCAATTCCAAAATTTCAATTGTGTTCTATTTGCAACAAATAGCCTACATAGTAAGAAGAGTTTTTCTATTACAGTTTTTTTAAGAAGACCGTTCTTTCTTCATGACTTCATATATTTATGTCGTAGTTTTCCTGCCCCTATATTCTGGGAGTTGGTTTATCTTTCTCTTGAGAAAATTCCAACTTTGACTTGTTTCTTCTCTAAGTTGTCTTAAAGATTAAGAGTTAATCCTAATAGTGTGTTTGGAATCCTTAAGGATGAATCCTTGACTTTTGGTTTATCATCTTTAGTTACGTTCTTATCAAAAAAAAAAATCTTTAGTTACGTAAGGCTTAAATTGAGTGATAGATACTCATTTATTTTTAAACGACGACCAAACGTTAGGTATAAACCAATCTTAAATTGTTTTTGGACGAATTGTTCATCCTATAAAATGCCTACAATCACTAATGAGATTAGTCATTATATTTGATGGTAGATGGCTTGATCTAGACCAAAAGGAGTTAAAGTTTATTTAATAAACAGAAACAGCTTAGCATCCGCGAGAGTGCGAAAGTTTTGTGCTATCCTGATCATTTTTCAATTGATGTCGGTTTATGGTATGTGGTCTACTGGTTGAATTTTGTTCACCATTTTTATTTTGTTTACTCTTTTTAGCTATTTTGGTAGTCGCGGGCATGTGTTAGCCACAAGTCATACTACACTGTATACTATTTGCTATGACTTACTTATGGATAACTTAATCGATGTTTAACATTATTGACTATTGATACCAAGACTACGATTTAAGTGATTTAAGGAATTAATGACATATATATATAAACATTTAGATACTAGTGCATATGCCTAATTTTTTCTTTCAACTTTATCATTTGAAGCAATTCTTTCTATGTGTAGGAAGAATAAAAATAATATTGACAAGTCAATCCTAGCAAGGCAGGATAAAATTTTTGAGTCGTGCATGTTGTAGGTCATTGATTCTAAGTCTTCAAGCTTTTAATATTAACTAAAAGTTCTCCGGTGTAACATAATTCCCATAGCACTACTTTGTCGCTAGAATTAGAGCCACAGATGAAGTCTGAGGCTAATAAATGTGGGTTAGCTTTCCGTTGTTTGAAAATGTCCTAAGTCTATTCATTAATTATCGTTGCTTGTTTCATTGAGGGGTGTTAGGTTTTCTAAGAGAGAACACGAATTCTGAACGAATGACGAGCCACACAAGATAGATAAATGATTCACACGAGAGAATGAGACACCTAACCCACCTGGTGGAAACGTCAGCCTTAAAAGAATGGTTCTTGCAACTGTTTACTATATGGCTTTGTCAAACGTGGGCCGTGACTGGAAGAATTTAAACAATGTTTGTCGTTACTTCTAGAACAAATAATTAAAAAATGTTAAGCCTGCGAGTTTGGGTTTTCTTCCTTGCCTCTTTTACTTTCTTTATGCAGGATCAAAAGTGCCTTTTGCATGGTTGAAAACATCATGTTCAGGAGACAGAGGACATGCCATGGCCGCTGTTGGCCTAGCCTGAGATTAACCCCAAGAGACGTATTTGAAAAGAGAAGAGATGAAAGAAAAAGGCCCTCACAGCGAGAGAAGTAGCGTGCGAATTCAAACTCCACCGCTGCGCCAGGTGTGGATGACGTGGAGTGGACCCACCAGAGCAGTAGGGTAGCCTTTTCGTGTCCGGTGGCTGGTTGGCTTGTTGGCTGGCTGGCCATAAGTTCTATCGTGGGTCAAATTCAAGCAAACCTCAAATCGGAAACCCTTTTCATACACAAAAATGACCCAAGTTTTCTACCATCGAATGGGCATCCATGTCATGGCCTTGCCCTTCATGATGCATCTCATGATCATGCACATTTATTATACCATGTGATGATGCTCATCTTTGTGTTCGAGATGGGGTTGAGACATATTGCCAGTCATACTCACTGCTGAGTCAGGATGTTGACCTTATGCATGGCTCACCATCATCTTTCTAAATTTCATATATATTTTCATTATTGATGCTGACCAATCCCATTTTCCATTAAATTTCATTATCTACTTGTACTAATTCGGCATACTAGGTTAGCCCAAAAAAAGGCCTGGTGATTATTGTGATATATAATATAGTGCATCATATATCGTACACTGTTTTGGTAGCTGCTTAACCATTGCTAAGAGGTCAATTAGGAAATCAAATTAAAAAGATTTGTCGATTTGACCATCATAATAGATCAGTAACAATTTTATTTTTCTCTATTATCATGTGAAATGGATAGGTGACACCATGTGTAAATATTATCAGCAATTTTTATTCGATTTTTTCTGTTGAATAAACCTTTTTTTCTTCGAAAAACACTAAAGTAGATCTCGACGAGTTGCATAAATTGTTTCTAATTTAGATAAAGTTAGAAGATCTCAATTTTATTTATTAATTTTGTGATAAAAAATAATGTCTATTCTATTTACCTGGGCCCTTGATATAATCAATTCCGCAATCGCTCTCTTTCAGCTTCAGGAGTAATCTAAAACAGTAACTGGGTTACCTGTTATGTGACACTGCCACAAGGTCATTTTCTGTCGGCGCAGTTAATAATAATAATGATCAGTTCTATTTCAAGAGCTGCTTTCTCCCCTTAGCAAATCAACCACTTCCATTAGTTAATACTTGAACCGATCAAGGCTTCTGGAGGCTTTCTCCAATTTATCCTTTCAAATGCAGTGGGCGGCGTAGATCGGTGAAGGTTACATATTTCTATTTGTTATCAATAGCATTGAAGCACACCCACAAAATATGCTTTTTTTAATAAAGATAGATTCCTTTTTTATATAATTGAAAGGTATTTTTGTTGGTAGTAGATTACTCTCTTTTTAGATTTTGATCTATTGAATAAATTTTATTTATATTTTTGGAATTTAAAAATCTGATTAAATATGATAACATGTCGTCACCAACAATCTAGACCAAATACTATAAATAATCAGAACATTACCGACTATTATGTGTGTTAGTAAACGGGTTCAGAAAATGTATTAGAGTAGAGTTGTATGTAATCCATTTTTAATTCCAATACAGAAGCAGCGTGCTTAATTATGTCAGGTTAATTTATAAATTATCATGGGCAGGCGTGGATCATCCCTAAACCCCAATAATTAATTATTATGTGGGGAAAAATATTGGCCACGGAAAAGCTTATCCTTTTGCTCCTACTTCTTGATTGATTTAGGTAGGAGATGGCCATTTTTCTTCAATTTTAATTGGGAATATTTGTGGTTTGTTGTTGCAAATGAGGCATTTCCCTGTTTATTTTTTGTTTTGTTAATTCGTATAAGCTTGTTTTCTAGCTAGCATGGGTCATGTTTAATATATAATCAGTGAGTGTAGTTAGGTAGCTAATTTGGATTCAAGTATGACCTCATTCGCTAATCGCAAATGCTACCAGCACCAGAAGCACGCTTGTGCGTTGGCCTTTGGCCTCCCAGACGTGGTTCTTCTGGCCAGTCATGACTCCTGACACATGACCTGACGTGGAGACCAATTGCAATAGTTCTGGTTTTTGTATATATATGCTGGTTAAAGACTAGGCAAATTGCTATCATCCGACTCATTTCCAACAAAAATCCATACCTATATATAATAACGTACGTAGTTGGGACAGATCGATTCTTGGTAGATTATACATGCAACAAGTGTCTTTATTACTACCTCTTGAATCTCTAGTTGTCATCCATTAACTAGAAGAAGGCTTTGTTCAAGGCTAATTGGAGATTAGAAGAAAAATATTAGCGAGATGGACACTTCTTGTGATTCCTGTTTTTTTTTTTTAATAAACGTGAGAATGTATTGATGGAGGGATATCCAAAATACCAACCAACGTAGAAACATTTTTGTTTGATTTCTATTTTTTTAATGTTGATTTTTTGATATTTAATGATTTTGACCACTGATTAATCTGATGTGATCTGAACAGAATAGTATTATTTTGAAATGAAAAACTCTCTTTTAAAAATTTAATATTGGTATATCCCTAAAAATTCAATTTCGAGAAGCTCTCCCTAACTTGTAATTCCTGTTAACAAATGCAGACCTCTCTCTTTCTGTTCCCAAAAGGGACCCACGTGATGATGCATCCATTCAAAAGATGTAGCTTTCTATTAACTAATAATTTAATTAGACCAGTTGGAGGAAATAAATGAATAGTTCAAGATAGAAATTGACAAGGAGAATGCTACTACTGGTAGTATCCTCCCTCTATACATCGTGTTGATAGAGAATTGGTAGTATCCTTCTTTTATAAATTGGTAAAAATATAAAAATTAACAATCCATATCGATTTAATAGTTAAAATCGATTTTTAAGACATGGAAGAGACTCAAGCACTAAGAAACAAAATTCAAACAAAAATACTCTAAATCGGAAAACTCACCGAAAAATCCATAAATATGTCCTAGACTCGATCTTCTTTTTATTGATATTTATTATTTCATAGCACTAGTGCAGTTACTCTATATAAGTCTTTTATATACCAAAAAATATGAAAACCTTTGGATATTGTATAGGAGCTCAAATCTACCGCGCGAGATAACACTTTTCCTTTTTTTTTATTTGCTTCTATTGCATATTAAAACAAACTTTAGTCAGAGGATATTTTCCTCATCTTGGTCAGCCTACCAAGATTTGACAAAATTTATAAATATGGATGTGAAAATTATGAAGTTGTTATTTCTAAAATGTTCATAAGTTTTCAATTCTGGCCAAAAGTTATTAAAACGAGTTTTTATTTTTCAATTCTTAAACTATATATATGATATTGTATAGAGTTTTTATTATTCAATGTGGTTATCTATTTTACTATGATTGGTTACGTGTGCTCAATTGTTTTTATTTGAACGAGTTAGGACAATGTTAAACATTCACGTACTCGTACGTCACTTCACACTCATTAAAAATCTGTTGGCGCATACCTTCCCAAAGCAGTTGCTATCAATCCTTAAGCTCCCCTGACTACTACCGCTTCCTCCTTGATGGCTGCTGGTTAAAGAATGGTCGCAAGAGTTTACTTTTCGAGCATCAACATATCCCTTAAATTCTGCTTAATTTTGGCCTTTAGTATATCCCCCATGATTCCAAAGCATGCACGAGTATGCCCGGCCACCAAACTTTGCAGATTCAATGGTTGCCCGCATACTTACCCAACTAGCTAGCTGGATGCATGTTCCATGTGAAAAGAAGAGGAAAGAATCAGAGTCTTGCACGCTTGAGACACAAGGGAAGGATTATTGTTTGATTTTGTTTGTTTGTACCCGGCATGAATTACAAAAAAATAGTCATTCCATCATTGGAGAAAGATGAGAATGACCTTTGCAAATTCTTCCATTTGTAGAATAAAGATGACACTAAGTTATCTATAACGTGTTCTTAAAGGAAATAGATGATATCGAGCTATCTTTAATTAGATATTCGGGATCACGATCCGTTATTAAACATAAACATGGAGATTAATCATGAGTCAGTTTGTGTGGATCGATGAACAAAATAAATTCAAAGAAGGTTTATTTGGAATGAGAAAAAAAAAGGAAAATAAGTTAATTATCCATATTCTTTTGTATCCATGAATCATCAACATCTAAAGGGTAGAATTTGAAAATCTCAGTTTGCATAACTAGAAAGGTGGGGAAAGACTAGCTCGAGCGTATGTATTTGCAATGGATGAGGACAAAAGATGGGAAAGAGTCAAATACTGAATGAAAAGTCCAGCCAACAAAAGAAAATGAGAGAAAATCTTATAAGATAACGTCAAACGTAGAGTTCCACCATTCTTCAATAAGATAATTCAAAGTAAGCAATCACTGCAGATCCCTTTCACGGTACGACCAGGAATCAAGAAATGTTTATCATACGACCTCCAATAATCCCTAATAAAATAAGAGCTCCGTATGTAACTATTTAAATTTTTCAATCGTTGTCTTTTTTAGAATAAAAAGATGTCCACGTTGGCCGTAAATTTTTTTTTTTCGGATTTTGATCCCTAAAATAAATTTTATTTATATCTCTCAATTGAACCTAATTCAAATTGATTTTTCACTAAACTTGCTAACCCTTTATCTTCTTATGATTATTATAGCATGGAGAATAGTATTCTACATCCACTTGCAAGGTAAAATGAAAAAAAAAATCGTACTAACATAATCCGGACAAGACAAAAGATCATTAGGCAAAAGGTACTTAGTTTGCATTATTTGTTATCATTAACGCAATCCTCTCACGAAACTTCCGGCAGCTATATCGTGAAAAGTTTAAGTTCAACGAATGATATCTCGAGGCCACGACACGACAGCTAGTTTGCTAAGTTAAAGAGTTAAGAGCTCATCATACTTCATAATAGGATTGGTTTGCTCTGTTTAAGGAACAGAGCAGTTTATATGAGAGAGATACTGCTGAACCCACCCTCCTCTTGTACCGGAACCCCACATAAATGATTGTTCTTCAACCATAATTATTACCATCTCTAATATTAATAGTCGTACAGTTCACCACCAATCAAGTTAAGTATGAAAGAAGATCCGCGGCAACTGAATGTTATGTGTACTCCCTAAGGCCGGCCAATATGTACTACCTACCAAAAACAGCATCAAGAAATCAGCGTTCACCAATCGTAGAAGAGGAATATCCTTAGAATCCATGGCCTCCAGACAGCACAACCCATAGACAAAACAAAACACAAAAATAAAAATAGATTTTTGAGTGGCGTAGAATTTTCCAAACATTTACTAAAAAGAAAATAGGATTATATATCACATTATGATAATTGAATACAAAGATAACTAATCCAAAATTCTAGTACTCGTCATGTTCCCCAAGTAGTATATGTAACAATTAAAATTTTCATATCCGATGGTATTTTGTTCTAAACATTCGTATTTACTTTTTTCGTCTCCTATACCTACTGCATCTCGATCTCATCGTCATTTACATGTCAGCCATCTTGATTCCTTACATGACGGAACATGCATTGGGGTTCTCGTCGCTGAACATCTGGGGTGCAGGCGGCGGATAATGGTAGTCCATCACATAACCTCCTTGTTGGTGTTGGTGGTTCATATACCCATCGCTCATTACAGCCATGGGAGGCATCGCATACCCTTGTTGCACCGCCTGGTAATGATGGTTATACGGTTGCATTCCGTAACTAGAACTGCTGCCACTATCGCCGTACACTCCATCAAACCAATAGGTTGGAGCCGGTGGTGCGTACCCATGGTACTCCAACTTGCTCACCTCCACTTTAGTACCACCAGTGCCGGCCCCCTCTTTCTTGTCACCATCTCCTCCTTTTTTCTCTTCTTTTGCCTTTCCATCGCCACCACCTTCTTTGTTCTCTTTCTTATCCCCTCCGCCGTCGGCTGCAGGCTCTTTGCTTTCTTTTTTCTCACCGCCGCCTTCTTTGTTGTCGTTATCTTTCTTGGCGGGAACCACCTCCACGCTTCTCTTAAACTTCTCTTTCAGATACGGCAGCAGATCCTTAACGTCCATCGTTCCCTTCACCGTTACTTGGTCCTTGGCTGCGTCAACAGTCACGTCCTCAACTCCTGATAAACACAAATTAAATCAACCGTACACACGTTAGCTTGACGTGAGTTAACTAACCATTTAGCAAAATCGTCACCTTAATAAAATTAATACTTAAAATTAAATCATTAATTTAATATCTAGTAATCGAACAAATCATTAATCTGATGATTTATTGTCCTCTTACCTTTGTATTTGGAGATGGTTTTCTTAATCTTTGTAATACAACCCTCACAGTGTAACCTTAATTTTAAAATTGCCGTAGTCTGCTGCACACCACCAAACATATTTAGAAAATTAGTATGTTTAATTCTGTAGGTTAAGCATTTAATTAGAATTTAAAAATGCATTCTTTAACCAGTCAAGAGAAGAGAAAGCTTAATCAATTGATTGGGTAGGTTGGCTAGGGAAACAGCTTTCACCTTCTTGGGTGGCTTTTTCTCCTCGGCCTTTTTCTCTTCTGGTTTCTTATCAGGTTTTTCTTCCGGTTTCTTCTCCCCAGCAGCGCCGGCGCCGGCGCCGTCTTTCTTGGGCTGAGGGGAGACTATTTCAACCTTTTTCTTCGTTTTCTCTTCCAGCCTGGTTTTGACTCTTGCGGGGTCCACTTTCCCCGTCACCGTAAGTTTGTTTGCTGCAAAATCGGTCTTCACGTCTTTCACATCTGCACGATCCAATGAACCTTAGTTTTCGATTCCGTGCATAGTAAATCTCTCTGTAGAAAATTGGCAACGGCTGAAACCTTACCATCCATGTGTTTGACAACGCGTTTGATTTTCCTGGCACACCCCTCACAATGCAAGTCCATCTTGTAAACGGAGACAGGATTGCCTTCATCTTTCTTCTCGCCGCCGGCATCGGCTGGCTTCTTCTCTCCTTGAGCTTTTGCCGCCTCTTTCTCTTTCTGTTCCAGCAAAAGAAACAAACCGATTAGTAAAAACAAAATCCTGTGTTAAAATGAGTATGAGATCAGGACAGTGAAATCTCAGCCAAACGAGGACAAACCTCGGCACCCATTTCTTGTTATCACTTGCTACCGACTATTTTCGGGCTTACAGAAGTTAGTGGGTTAAGGTCTCAACGAGTTTGTGGTTTTTTGAAGATTGGAAATGGAGGCAAAGCCTGAAATTTATAGACAAAGCTAGTCGTTGGTTTTGGCCTGCTGGTTGGAGATGTGTATAAATGGATGTTAATGGTTATTATTATGATGATGATGAAGATTTTTCATCATCATCATGGTGTGGGGTAGTTGATCTTTAATTGGACCTTTTGAGCGATAACTTGACCTCGTGTGTCCTTTATAAATTCAACCGCTATTCCGAACTCTTCCGGGTGGATATTTTTGACATTTGGATTGAAGAAGGGTACAACGTGCGTTTTCCTTTCCTCGCATGGTATAAAATTCAAAAGCTGCTATAATGAATAGGCAAGCCGTTCGTACATCCGTGAACAGTGATTATACCGTTGTTTTTGTCCAAGCATATGAAATATGCGATGTTTTGTACTTTCTGTTTGTTTCCCCTAAGGTTAAAAAATTACAAACGGCCATAGGCAAGTTCATGGTCCTGGAAATTGCTTTATTTTTTAACCCACGAAAGAATTTCAGATTTTGGACAACAATCACCTGGCCTGCGACCCTGGTCTTTATACGCACAATCGTGAGGAAAAAAGATCATGTTAAAGATAATCCACCTACCTAGTCCACCGAATTTATAGTGGTTAGATTTTGTCATCTGGCGTTGTGTTTGGGGGTGGTCTGGCGTAACTCTACACATTCCAACTGCCACGCCTGTAAGAATACAGTTACTAACGCCCAAAAATTCCCTTCGTAAAACCCATTCGTAATTTGTATCGTATCCTGGAAAGTGACCTGAAAACGATAAATTCACCGCATTGATTTTACTCTATGTCATTTTCTCATAGTGAAAAAAGAATATTCTGGGTAGGCTTTGATTCTATCTCTGGTTTTCCAAGCAGTGCGTAGAATTCTGGGTACGCCATAAAGATGCTTTTTTCGTTTTCTTAATAACTAGGTGGAAGTCGAGTACCAATTGCAATTTTCAAGCGTCCAAAGCAGAGCTACAGAGCCCGAATTATACACGGCAACCATTGTGCTAGCAATAATTTGCCGTGGACTAAAGCAATATCTGCGTAACTGATGGAGATAAGATAAAGGAATTTAAGGACGCTCGATCGGCCCGAATTGACCTGGGGTCCTCCACAGTCAGGCTCGAAAGGTGCACAATCGAACAACAGTGAGTAGTGGGTTATTTGTCAAATTTCACATGCTCAACTTAGGGATGTGAGTTTGACTTGGTTGCAGGTGCTTACGTTAGCAGTGATGCAAACCGATGTAACCCGAGAGAATGATGAAGTGAATCCCAAGGTGGTAACTAGTTCCATATGCGCAAACCATCAGTCTGTCTATCTGGGGTATTTTCTTCAATGGTCGGGTGATCGCCCGTGTAACATGCAATAATGGAATTTGGTGGTTTTTTTAAAGTAGACTGCTAGAAACATGCCATAGTCCTAATTTTGTTTTGTATAGAGACAGCGAGAAGTTTCCGAGAAATAACTCATATGGGGTTAGTAGCACAATGTTTCCAATTCCTAGGTTGCTAAGAAGGAACAAGGCCTAAGAAAATGATGTTCCTAATATACTATTATCTCTACTACTTTAATAAAAATAAAAATAAAAAGTATTTTAGTCCATTGCATAATTTTTTTTTGTTTTAATCTATATACATTAAAATAGATATTTACCAATAAAATATATACCATTAACATTTCAAAATTTGAATCCTCGACATTTCTCATTTTCTTCAATAAACTGACCTAATACCTATAATGTTTGTTAAATACAAATAACATATAAAGATCGAGCAAAGTTTTATTACTAATAACATAACTGTAGAGCAAATTATGAACTTTTAGTACATTACATAAAATATAATTTTTTAGTCTAATTTTTTTATTATGATACATAATTCGACTAAAAAGAATCCGTATGATATTGAGATTTAAGTATTTTATAGAATATTATATCTATTTCAACATATATGCATCAAAATATTTAATTTTAATTTTTAATATATTGAAACGAAAACTAATTCCACTAAAATATTGTTGCTGCTACTTATGTCATTTTAGTATTACAATCTTTATGGAATAGAAATAGAGCGGATTACGAATAATGTATATATTATAAACAAAGTAAGATTTAGTTATTTAGATATTTTCATATTTCTACAATTTATTTATCATTTACATGGTATGTTTATGCCTATCTTCTTATGAAATTAAATTGAATTATAATTATTTAACAAATTAAATTATATTTATCTATATATATATTTTATAAGAACTGTTATATTAAACATTTTACAACTAAAAGTAGTACTCAATGGATCAGCACGGCCCATCACGGTTATATGGCTTCTTTTTTATCAACTCTGCATATTCGATTGATACCTCATGATACTCCCGCATCTCTTTATCTATCAGCATAAGCTTGCCTTCTTTAGTTAAGTCAATCCAGGTCATACATTAATTTCAAGAAATCAAATTAAACATTCGGATGTATTTTTTTATAAATAAATGGTGAATTTTCACAAAATAAAACAACTTAAATCAATCATATACTTTTATCTAAATTAATTACTGCACATATCTAAATAAAATAGTCTCAAATTTTAAAGTTTAATTACTAAAAGAATTTCGAAATACATATATACTTTTAAGCCCAAACCGTAAAGATAATCAGTCTCATTCATATCATATCCGTCATAATGATTTAGATTTTTATATAAACAAAACTCGATCCAAGTTAATATGGATATAACTTGAACCCAATCCAAATCTCGCGGACCCAACCCATATATGCTATCTCCTCCGTCATCAGCAACCAGCCAACTACAACTGCAACAGTAGTACCGGGAATAGCAAAAGGCATAATCTCATCGACAAGCCAATTTGGCGATATCGATATGCCGCCAATTGCGTCTACTTCGCTTGTTAGTCTCCACCTGAAGCCTCTCTTCCCCCATTTCTGCCGTCCCTCTCTGTCAACAGTTCTAAAGGGATTCATTCAAGTAGTCCCGAGAACTCTTTCTTCCGTCTCCTACGCGCACTCAAGCAGCAGCTGTGGGGCCGGGAGGTCCGTAGCGGCGTCCCAGCCGCCATCACTTCAGGTGGAGGACGAAGTGCGGAAAATCGATGTCAATCCTCCTAGAGGTACTAGAGACTTCCCTCCCGAAGAAATGCGCCTCCGCAACTGGCTCTTTCACAATTTCAAAGAGGTGTAGGCTGTTATTTTTCCTTTTTATATAATTAATATATGCATTTGGCTATCTTCTGCTGTTTTTTTATTATATTTTTATGTTTTAGGTGTCGCAATTGTATGGATTCGAGGAGGTTGATTTCCCGGTGCTGGAATCGGAGGCATTATTTATTAGAAAAGCCGGAGAGGAAATTAGGGATCAGGTTTGTTGTTGTGTTAGTCATTGTTACTTCACTGTCGGAGTATAATTGTTTTTTAAGAAACTCTCTTTTCTGAGATTTACTATTTTCTTACTCGTTTCAGAATTTCGAATTTTCCCCGTCATCTGATGTTTGTTATCTCACTTGCGAAATTAGTGCATTGTTGAAAATTCCTGACTCAAATTGCCTTAAGGTAGTCCAGTACCTGGAGGCTCCAAAGAGAAGAGGATGTAGCATTATGTTTGCTATCGTGAAACCCATCTACACTGGAAACATGAGATATAATTCCATTCTCCTTTTTAACGTCTTATTAAACAAAATGGAAACAGAACATCAACATACTTTAATATAGGACCACAAATACTATGTAAGCACTAAGTAGCCCCAATATCTATTATTTTGATTATAGACCTATGTCGAGTATGCTCAGACATTCTGTAATCTCCAGACATTTGTGCACAAGATATTAATGTTTTCTATATTCTTGTGTCATGAGGTGTCTTTTGTTTTACTTTCTGTCTCTTTTTTTTTTAATTTTCGTATGAGGTATTGAATTTATGCTCCTTAAAGCTCTCCAAGATACTTTTATAACGTTAATGCTATTGATTGTGCTCTTTTTCTATTTGCAGTTGTATTGTTTCGAAGATCGTGGAAATCGTCGTGTTGCATTGAGGCCTGAGCTCACTCCCTCTTTGGCAAGACTAGTAATTCAGAAAGGGTATAGAGAGTTTTGATTAACTAGTGTTATCTAGTTTTTGGTTTAAAAGTAGAATATGATGATGTCTTAAACATTTCCCTTTTTTGTGGTTCCATGTTCTTTTTTTCTGTTTAAGCATCTGAATTTGTAAATTAATTTATATTTTCTTTTATTTATTTGCTTGTGATTTTTGTATCCAGGTGCAGATGCCAGAATTTGATCCCCATCTTTTTTTTGGTCCAGAAAATCAATACCCCTTCCGTTGAAATGGTTTGCCATTGGGCAATGCTGGCGATATGAAAGAATGACAAGGGGACGACGTCGTGAACACTATCAGTGGAATATGGATATTATTGGAGTACCGGAAGTCATAGTTAGTGCTGAAACTTGATTCTTTTGTTGACTGTCAAACTGTGCTGATAGTATTCTCTAATTTTCTGTTACACTTGAAAAAAATTTAGCTACAATATATTCATGCAATTAATCCAATTTTTCTCAGACACTTGAAAATTTTTGAAGTTCCCATCTGGCATGGATTTCAATATTCAGTTATACCTCAACTTGAGTGACCTGTGAATCTGAACTATGGTCCTCATTATCAACCAATTTTTTTAAATTGAATCCATCCTTCTATTGTTGATTTGATTTTCTCTATCTTCATTGTAGGCTGAAGCAGAACTTATTTCTTCTATTGTCTCATTTTTCAAGCAAATTGGCATCACAGCATTAGATGTTGGATTTAGAGTTTCGAGCCGGAAGGTATTATTACTTTTCCTTAAAAAAATGAGACTTTACCTCCAAAATTCGCACCTGAGCATTATTTTCTTAAAACAATTCTGTTCACAATTAGTCTCCACTTTTTGCAAATTATGAATTGCCATTTTACAGCTTAGTTTTCTAACTGTTTATTCTTGAAGGTATATTCACCCCATTTACATGTGCTGAGCACTCCTTAGTTGTACATTTCTTAAGAGGCACAAATTGTTCATACTGGTTAACTATGGTATCTAAAGTTCTTTTGATGGTAAAAGTCACCATTAACTTGCCTGCATGTTTACAACTTTTGGAATAGTTGCACACTCAACCTTTTCCTTTTTACAGGTTTTGCAGGAAGTACTGAAGCGCTACTCCGTTTCTGACAGTTTGTTTGGCAAGGTTTGCGTCATAATAGACAAGGTTTGATGCCTGAGTTTCCTTATTCAGACATTAGTTTTTTGTATCTTATATGTAGTTAACTTATGGTGATGTGATTTCTTAATGATGAGGTGCTTCTGTTTGTGATGAGATTTTACAAGTTTTATATGTTATGAATAATTTATGCTTGGCATTCAGGCACCTTTTCGATTTAAAAGATATTTTCTTATGTTTGCTGTTTTGGGGTTATACTCAAACTGTTTCAGTGCAAATACTTTTATTTTTTTCTCACAACTATACTGATGGTGTGATTTATGTTGAAATAGATTGAAAAGATTCCAAGAGATGAAATTAAGAAAGATTTGAAATCTGTTGGATTGTCAGAAGAGGTTGTCGAGGATTTACTTCAAGTCCTTTCCATCAAGTCATTGGCAGAGTTGGAAGGTTGGATTCAATCTCTTTCATGAGAACTAGTAATCTTTTTTCCTGCTTATACTTTGAGGTTGTTCTCTGCTTAGGTTAGTGTTGACCACTGGGAATGAAAAATCATAATTCAATATTTTGGAGTAGTGATGATCTAGATGCACTTGTAAATCTGACAAGGAAATTTTAATATAGCCCAAAAATTTTATTTGATAGTTTAAAATCATGAGGCATGTCAGGAAATTTTAATTTGTGAATCCTATCCTTTTTTATCTAGATCCTTTCCGTTTTGTGAATATTTGACATACATTCTGGATTTTCTTTTGTTGAAAATATTAAATGTTGATGTGAAATATCGAGTTTGTGAAGTGTTGAAAGTGGTTATAAAACATTTATTTATACAAACAGGTCACACAAGATAACTTCATTAGATACCAGGGCAGTCTTTATGGAGCAGCTCTAAGTTGATCACATACCAGTTTGATATTCCTGTAATAGGTTTCTTCTAGGTTGCTGACTGTTCAGATTGAACCATTATCTATGTGATTGTGCAATTTAGTTATATTCTGAATTTTTTCTCATCGAACACATATTCTTGTTTGTATGCAGTAATTCTTGGAGATTCAGGGGAGGCTGTCACTGATCTCAAAGAATTATTCTCGCTTGCTGAAAAATTTGGTTATTCAGAGTGGATTCAATTTGATGCATCAGTTGTCCGTGGCCTTGCCTATTACACTGGTATTGTTTTCGAGGTTTGGCTTCCAATTCTTTTCTCATTTTTCTAACATTAGTGTCACAGTAATTTGAAAAATTGAATCCAAAGTTACACAATCCTGCTTGTCTCAGACATAGAATCACATAGTTAAGTGATAAGCCTGTGATCAAATAGCATAAGCTATAATGCTAATGTACTAGATTGATAGAAAGTGGCAGTTTCTAGCTTTAGTTTTGGCTTTGCAGTTTATATAGAAGCCATGAGTTGATGGAGGCATCATTCTCTGGAAAATGACTGACAATCTGGCGACAAAAGTTTTGGAGCACAGATGAAACTTTATCTTTGATCTTCCCTGCTCAGTTTTGATCTTTTAAGTGGATGGTTTTATCCTTTTGACTATATTCTACAAAAATGGTTAAAATTGATTGCACTGTGTTTTTTTTGTTGTCTTATAAAACCACCTTTTTCTTCTGGGAATCTGTAAAGATGACATGGATGCTTTTTTCAGGGATTTGATAGAGAAGGAAAGTTGCGAGCCATATGTGGCGGTGGAAGATATGATAGGTTACTTTCTACATTTGGAGGTGAAGACATTCCAGCTTGTGGATTTGGATTTGGTGACGCTGTCATACTTGAAGTAAGTCGGAAATCTTGTCATCTTTCTTTTGCCCTTTTCCTTTTCTGTGTTGGGAGACAGAGAGGGGCCGGGTGGGTAAAGGCTGGCTGTGCAATCAAAATGTGTAGGACATGCCTTGCATATTCAAAAATTTTTTGGGGTTTACTTTTGGCCATTTGCAATGTAGATTTTCCTGATTGCCAGTACGAGGTCTCTTAAGAAAGGCAAGTCATGTTGAAGGCACATATTCTGTAGATTCCATCTTGTTGCCAAATGGAAGATTTTGAATTCAACTTGTTTGCTCATGTTGAGTCTGATTTGTGATACAATTCATTTACTTTTTGTTCTGCAATATTGAGCATGCATGGTGTCTCTATTTGATGTTGGCCGGAGTCATTTACTGCTTAGTTTTCATAAAATGGTGTTTGATTTCTTTAGTAATCTTCTATTTTATCTGATTGCAAATCGTTGATTGGTTGTCAGACCAGTTATGTATTCCATTTATGTCTACATTCCTCTTCAAAGCATCTTAAATAATTTTATGTTTGTTATTGGCGGTGATTCACAGCTACTCAAGGATAAAAACCTTCTGCCAGAACTTGGCCTTCAAGTAGAAAACATTGTTTGTGCCCTTGATAAAGATCTTCAAGGGGCAGCTGCCACTGTTGCAACTATACTGAGGGAGAAAGGCAAAAGTGTAGATCTAGTCTTGGAGAGCAAACCTCTAAAATGGTATTACATTTCATTGTTTTTGTATAGTAGGTTTAAACATTTTATGGTAGTTTATGAATTGTGAATCTATCTGTTTAAGGGTGTTCAAGCGAGCAGCACGTGTAAACGCAGAGAGGCTTATATTGGTGGGGAATACTGAGTGGCAAAAGGGAATGGTTAGTGTAAAAATCCTCTCTACTGGAGAACAATGCGAGGTTAAACTAGATGAGCTTGAATGATAGAAACACTGACTTATTCGGCAATTTCTGTATTTACTTGTATTAGTGTTTTACTGGTAGATTTTAACATAAGCCTTCTCATTTTTCTCAAAGATTGAGCACTTTTACAGATCTTTGTATCGATGAATTAATCAAAAGGGTATTATTTTTTTTGCTATACATCATTTTATTTTATTTTTGTAGTGTTGTCATAAGACAATTTGCTAATTGAAGTGATTATATATTGTCCTCCTCCCGAAGTTATTCTTGGGACTATTCTTTTCCCAGTTTTATTTCAAACAAATCATGGATATAGAACTGTACATATTCACACTTCCATTCTAACAAATACAGTTGATATGCATATGTGCCCCAACTTTACGTACACTTGCAAGTAGCACTTGAGCAGTCCCCAGCAAATAACCATTCAGACATGCTGCTGCTGAATGACTTGTCATGCGTGCATATAAATCGTTGTTTGCAGGGTGTGGCCTCATTCAACTTCGTTTCTAGTTGGATACAAATGTCCCAACGAACCCAAAACCCATGACGAAAAAGGCTGCTGCTTGAAGGAGCAGGTATACAAAGAAATGATCTCTCCCAAACTGCAGGTCGTAGATTGCACAGTACAGCATAAACATCCCCATCATCACCTCCAAGACATGAATCCTGTGTGAATCCCCCATGTTAAACTATGATCACTGACACTTAGTCAAGCAGGTGTAAACAAAACAGTCCATGGAAAATGGGATGTCTTTTTCCTTTTTTGCTTCTTTGTGGAAGCTGTTTCACTCTGTACTCGGTTTCCCATTTTCTCTGTTAGATGTGGTAATTGGGCTGTCTCTTCTTCCTTTTTTGGCAGGAATTTAGATTATTGGGATCTTTTGATCTTTATTTTGTTTTCGAGTAAGCAGTAGTAATCCCGGAAGAAAACAGAGGGCAAGAAAGTATACCTGTCCCCAATGCAAGATCTTACTTTCTTAGATGCTCTGTTATTCCCCTTTTGCCTCGTAGTGTTTCCAAGCTTTTCAGTAACAACCCATTCATTCACACGGTTGGCTTCAAGCAATCCTATTATTGATGCCTTGGTTCTATGTAGAGACATTACATTCTCAAACAGGATCCAGAAGACTAGCAAATGAAGTGACCTGCCCCACGAAAGAGATGAATGGTTTTATACTAGAGTCAATCTCCACAAGAAATGCTCATCAAAGGAGAGACAGCAGTTTTGTTACCTTGGAGTGCAGACAGCGTTTAGAATGGTAATGGTGGCTGGAATATAGATTGCTATTGGTTTTGTGAGCTTTATCCCCGGAATCAAAATACTAGTTGGTATAACCATGCAGTAAAAGATGAAAGTGAGCCAGTGAGCAATTATCTTCCTCACAAAGAAGAATGCATAGATGATATGTACTCTCTTGAATAGGGACACCTTCTGCATGGAACAAGGTACTATTTCGATTAAGGTGTTGCTAGGCAAGTGATCCGACTATCATGGAATCATTAGTTTCTAGAGGGATGATTGCTAGTTTGACTGGATGATGATATTGAAAACATTTGACTCACTTCACAAAGGATTATTTCTTTGGTCATTTTCCTGA
Organism: Passiflora organensis; assembly: GCA_019739055.1. NCBI lineage: Eukaryota > Viridiplantae > Streptophyta > Magnoliopsida > Malpighiales > Passifloraceae > Passiflora > Passiflora organensis. Next base: position 10,495,166 of record JAEPBF010000009.1, read on the forward strand.
AGAGATTAGCAGGACCACATGACCAGCGATGCTGCTGATAGCGATATGCCTTGAACGTACTTGGGAGTTCATTTCTGACCTGCGAAGAAACAAAATGAAGGAAAGATGACATATATGGATAGTTTATAGTCCTTGGAACTGCAACTGCAGCTGGACTTCTGTTATATGCCAGATGGAACACTCACTGCTAAATCTCCTATGAATACAAATTTCCAGCCCTTGAGAGTAGCTCTAACAGCAAGATCCATGTCTTCCACTGTGGTTCGATCTTTCCATCCACCAGCATCGTTTATAGTTTGAATTCGCCAAACACCAGCTGTTCCTATAAATACAATTGCTCGGAGATGAAGCACATTGCAGCAATTGGCAAGTAGATTGCATACAAGAAGATTGTTGCTTCAGATCTTACCATTGAACCCAAAAAACGAACAAGTTGAGGAGCCCACTTCCTGCTCAACACTGAAGTGATAGTCCAGGGACATTTCTTGAAGCCGAGTCAGCAGACACTCATCAGCATTCACTGAAGAATTTGATTAAAGCACAATCATTACCACTGTGAATAAATAAGAAAGCTTATGTTTGATAGCTGTGATCATGCGAATTGATGCAAAGTTTATGAAATACTGCAGCTTTTGAAATATGGTGTTACCGAATTTCCATCTGGCCTGAACTAATCCCAACTCAGGGTTTTCAAGCAGATAAGGAATGGTTCTACAAAGAAAATCTTCTTCAGGCTGGAAGTCTGCATCAAATATAGCCACAAACTCGCAATCACTGACATATTGCTTCTCTAAACCTTCCTTAAGAGCACCTGCCTTGTAACCGTTTCTGTTGTCCCGTGTTTCATACTTAACATTGACTCCTTTTCCTATCCATTTCAGGCACTCCAACTCTACCAGTTCCTGCATGTTCTTATTAGTGGTTGGTATCATTGTGTTGAATACAATTGTGTTTAGATTATGTCAAGTTCGAAATTGTACCCGCAGGACTTCATTGGTGGAGTCGTCAAGAACTTGAATTATGAGACGATCAGATGGCCATGAGAGACCACAGGCAGCTCCGATCGACAGCCTGTAAACCTTAGAAGAAAACACCAAGGTAAAGAAGAATGGTTTTCAGTATGTTTTATAGTATTCATATAAATATGACAGAAAGCTGGTGATAATAGTCAAAGTAGGAGAAATTACAACCATCTAATTCCTGCATCTTTTGATTTATTAATGAACCTTGCTGAGTAAGCTCTTGAAGCACCATGTATCGATCCATGTATTATCCATATCTTCTCATTCTTAAAGTGGGTACCCTGCTAAAGGGCTTTTATCCACCACTTTTTTACGTAAACTTAGCAGTCGATTAGAGGATAACACTGAAACGGACACATGGAAGGTATACAAATTAAAGGACACGTTAGAGGGCAGGTCTGGAAAGCAGTGTGCTCATATTGACACAGTCGATCATTCTTTCCAAGCTGAAATTGGTAAAGATGGGATTGTGATTTCCTCTACGGTGTTCAGATAAGAGTTCTAGATCTTAAAATACTATTATGTGCCCCTGAAACAGTTCAAGGTAACCATTTCACTCATATAACCTTGTAAATGAAACGTAACTTCTCTTTTCCTAGTTTATGGCAGAATGGTTGAGCTTACCTCCTTCTCGTTGAACATAGGTATTTGAACCAGTACTTTTGGGTGGCTATTTTTATGCTCCATGTCTTCTTTCATCTCTTCCAAATTGTATTTGGTGTATCTTTTCTTCCTTAGTAGTTTTACAGACAAGATGACAAGAGCCATGTACACTCTTTCAACAAATAGCATGACAGACATCACCGAGCACAATATAATTGCAAGTCTTAGAAGAGGTACAGCAACCGGAATTAGTAAAGATTCCCAGGTAATCTGCAGATTGCTTGTAATTTCTGCCACTCTCACCTCAGGTCCTCGAAGAACTATTTTCCTCATGGTTTTGGTGGCTATGGTTGCAACTAAAAGGAAAACGGAAAGAGCTTCGAGGTTGACAGGAGACGGCAACCTTGAGGGAAGCGCACTTCCTCACACTGATATTCTTGCTTTAAATAGGATCCTAAAGTTGGGAGAAAATGAATAGGTGGAAGTATTTTGTATAGGTAGTGAACCGTTAAATTAAGGTATGATCATCTTTTCCATTGTCTTGACACACACAATGACAACATGCAAGCAATGATCTGCTTGCAACATGTGTGACAATAGCTACAGTTCTGTCCTTTCTCCGCCGACTGATAAAAAACTCCCCGCATTTCTCCACCGACTGATCGAAAACGTAATGCAGTCTTATTTCTCATTAACTTCTTCTTAAAATGACAATAGACTGCTGGCATTAATTTTAGACACGTTGCGAAAGAATTGAGCTGTCTTTCCTTGTTTTCAAACCCACGATGTTTGTTGGTGAGGCTTCCACACCACTTTGTTCTTTCTGCATAAATTAAGGATCATTTGTACTGTACCTCCATGGTTAATTAGCTGTTCATTTTGTTACACCTTAAAAGAGTTTAGCAGAGAACTTGAAACTGCAGACCAGCGGATGATATCCAGGCATTATTTTGGGGGCAAAGTCATTGCGGGCTAGTACATGTGGAATCTGCAGACATTCTACTGCAGCTTAACCATTTAGAAGACAACAAATTGATATCCGACTCAAGCAGGTAGGCAAGGCTGTGCATACACGTGGCCATTGGATGCAAACAGAAGAGTGTTTTTGGAACCTTATGCATGCAGATGTTACCAAAAGGAAGCATGCATACATACATACTGTTCGTGCAGTGCACCGAGTCAAATGCAGACACAGTATTCAGTATCTCATCAATGTTGTCTGATAATGCAGTAAATGAATTCTGTAGAGGGGGTTGGAGCATGAATACCGTGCTTTTCTTGTCTTCTTTCTGTTGGGCTGTGAACTTGCGAGTCTTGTGACCCTACCTCTCATGGAATACGAATTTCGATGAGAAAAGACGCTGAAATTTGCGTTTTAGGCAGTACTAGAAAGCCAAGGCTACGCCCCATTGTCCAAATGGGGAGTAGCCCTTAACGTTAATGGGCATAGGGCCTTTCACGGTATACAGCTACCCATATTCATACAAGTAGGTGGATCTAGGACATATTTGGGCCGTACACTTACAATTCAGTTCTACTTTGAATAATCTGATTTTTTAACAACATTATATTTCAATCTATTAGTAACAATCGTATTTCGAATATCTAAATTAAATTTAGGCACTTAAATTAAAACAGAGCAGCATTGGTCCAGATCAATATTAAATAAAACTTTGATCCGAATAAAATAAATTAATATATCTTTTAATAAAAAATACTGGACTAATATATGATATTTTGGTTTAAATATTCTGTCCGTTGGGGGTATTCGGGTTTACATGCTCGTCTGTATCGGGCGTGCAATATTCATGAGGTAAAGAAAAAGGAGCAACTCCTCACTTTATTTCCCATGGAACCATTGGTTATCTCACATGGTAGAATCACTGGCTTTGGAAAAATATAAAACCAGAATAATAATAATCCCTTTTGTCTTTATACTTTTCGTGAAGTGGAAGCTTCCCACTACCTGCAAAGTAGGGATTCTCGGCAATTTCCCTTTTGTCCCTCTTTAGTGGGTAACGCAGAATTCTGTTCCGTTCCACTCCTCCCTTGGTCACACAGACTCACACGGCATCCAAAGCTAATGTGAGCCCTTCTGCCTTAGTACCCGTAGATGGTAAACTACTGCAGTTCCGTATGAATTTTTGTATGTTATTTAAAACAAATTGAAATTTCGGTGTCTGGTATATTTTTTATTTGTTAGTTTTGGTTTATCAAAACCAAAACTAAACTTTTATCTTAATTTTATTTTTAAAAACTATTGGTTTATAGAATCCAGTATTTTAAGTTTTATGAATGATATTTTTTATTATGTGAATTGCAAAACAAAAACCAATTGTTATCTTTAATAAATACAAAGAATAATATAAAGGATAAAATAGTCACCCAAAAACATCAAAATTAATTAAATTTATTTCAAACATATTCTTATTTTTATAATATTAAAATAATTTTATATCTGGTATTGGAATAAACTACCAAATGCCATGTTATATTTTTTTCAAAGATAAATGTAGAGTCGGAACAAAACCGTAGAGGTCAACACACCAAACCCTCAAATTTCCCTCTTTCCCACCCCAAAGCTTAAAACCCCCACCCCCTTAACCGTTATCTTCATCTTCTACAGATCACACGCCACAGTCCTCCTTCACTAGGACAACAACCCCCGCGAAAAGAATCTGTAACCGCCAGCCTAACGCAATCCACGCGCTAAAGAAACAAAAGAAAAGAAAAACGATTGGCGCCACACTATAACTCAACAATAAAACAGAAATGTTTGTGTTTGGTTTACTTTGACGGTTTTCATATGGGAGCCGGTGGCGCGGTCCACCAGAATAATTCTGACATGAGAAACCACCAACCCTTCCTGTCCTCAGCTGCAAAAGTCTCCGCCTCCTGGGCCTCCGGTCAATCCGTCTCCACCAGCAGCAGCATTGGCTCACCTTCCAGCCGCAGCGAGCAGGCCGTTGCCACTCCACCCACCGCCGATAACAACGCTTATTTTCGCTTCAACCACGTTGACATCCATGCCGATGACGCTGCCACGTCAGTCCCACTCTTTACCTTCCCTTTACTTTCCCTGTTACATCTGATCATCGAGTGATCAGGAATGCTGGATTTTTTTTCCTTTTGTTTTTCTTCTTACTGATTGAACCTGGTGTGAATTATGTGTGATTCATCGTCAGTTGTTTTTTTTATTGTGTTTTCTTATTAATAGCTATAGCTTGTCTGTGTAATTAATAGCTATAGCTTGTCTGTGTAATTAATAGCTACAGTTTGTCTGTGTAATTAATAGCTATAGTTTGTCTGTGTAACTAGTGACTGCACGGGTCTTGCTGTCTCATGGGTGATCAAGTATTTCTGTTGTGATTCAGTGCTCCTTACTTTTTATACATGTTTTAACCTATTATTGGTTTATGAACAGTAACAAGAAGCAAAAGAGAGGTCAACGAGCCGTTGGTGCTGATAAGAACGCTGATAAAAGCGGCAGAGGCCTGCGGCAATTTAGTATGAGAGGTATTTGATTAGTGATATTCCTCATTTATCTTCTTACTGGAACAATGTAATTGGTGAGAGTACCGTTTCAAAAAGACTGCCCGTGTAGCTCAATGGATGAATATTCTCCAGCCTCCGACTGTTTTGATAAGTTGTCCTGTTTTCCTGTTTGTGTGCAGTCTGCACAAAAGTAGAAGCCAAAGGATCAACCACTTATAATGAGGTAAGGTGGTTTCCTAAAGTCATTATCTTATATTTATTGTTCTTTCTTTTCACCAGTGAAGTTGCATTTCAATTGTATCTCAAAATATACTCTAGCTCTTATTCATTGTCTTATGTTCCAACCTTTTGCTACTGTCCACTGCTTTAAATTGAAAATATTTCCTTATATTAAAATGTTGTGTGGCAAATGATGTCCTGTTACAATAAATGAATTATAGTATTCCCTTTTTCTGGATTGTGAATATGGAAAAAGGCTTTCATTTTTATTCCCCTAATTTACAGTATTATGCTTGCATTTTATAGTTGGGGTGTGACATAATTGCGAAGCATAGTCAATCCAAGTAATGGCCGCAGATTAGTTTACTTTTTGTTTGAGGTTCAGTTCAGAATCACGTAAGGAATGTTGTTGAAAGCTGTGATTCGAGCTTCTTCAAGCTCTGTGTCTTTATTCCCATGTTTGGTATGTTTCTTCTAGGTATTATGCCCTGCTCCTGTTATGAGAACAAGGCATTATGTTTTTGGTTTGTTTACGTGTTTTTCTAATGATTTTGGCTGCATGTTTTGTAATTATTCCTCTGTTGTGCAATAAAACTGAACCCCTTTTATTAATGCATCTGCTGTATAGCCTGCTTGATTGATTGCCTTCATAAAATCTTGTTGTTATTCATGACATTTTCATCAATTTTTCTTTTCTATTTGTCACAATATTTTCAAAAATCTATAAATATATCTGAGAGTTTAAGCAAATTTCAGGTAGCTGATGAACTTGTGAAAGAGTTTGCCGAACCTAGCAATAGCATGTCAGCTACAGAGCAGGTACCTGCTGTTCAACTGAAATGACATGTAGATTTACCATTAAGTATTTGCTATGTGTGCATAAAAATCCTTAACCTGAAAGATAAAATGGGTATTTGATTTTGTTTGTCTTCGTTTTATTTCTTCTTTTTTTAACAGTTTAATAATTTAATCTTTTATTTTTCTTTTGTTTATAGCAACAATATGATGAGAAAAACATACGTAGAAGGGTGTATGATGCCCTGAATGTACTTATGGCTTTGGACATTATATCCAAGGACAAAAAAGAAATACGGTGGAAAGGTCTCCCTCAAACTACTCTTAGTAATGTTCAAGATTTGAAGGTATACGTGTGGCTTATGATTATATGAACGTCAAAAGAATTAACTGTGGCAACCTTTGATTGGATTGAATTTGAACTTATACTGTGCTAATTCTGCCAATGGCAGGCTGAGTGCTTTGGACTTAAAAGCAGGATTGAAAAGAAAGCTGCATATTTGCAAGAACTGGAGGAACAGGTTAGAGTAGACATTATTGATATTGATTTGCCTGATGCATGATTTTTTTTTTCTTGGGAAGTAATTATTTTTGGGTGACTTATATGGTTGATCAGTATTTGGAAACTGACTTCTTGTCTTCTTGAATCAAGTTCATAGGTCTTCAGAACCTGATAGGTCGGAATGAGCAATTATACGGTGCAGGAAATACTCCTAGTGGGGGTGTATCTCTACCTTTTATAATAGTGCAGGTGAAGCTCAATATTTTTTTTTTTAATTTCTTATGTAGTAACTTCTATAACAAGGCATTGTATTTGCCTTTTGGTTTTCTCTTTCTTCATCATCACTGCAATTGTTGTTATCAAAGTACTGCCTTACAGTATCCAGACAGATTTTCTTTGTGGTTGGAGCGCTTTAATGCTATTGTCTTGGAGAATAATGGTTGATTTGTGATACTTAGTTAAGCTTCGCATGCATTTGCTGTATGCATATATTCATGAAAGTGCTAACAGATTCTAAAATTATTTTTGGCATTTCTAATCATGCATCCAGTATTTAGGGAGTTTGGTTGTGAGGGGTGTGCCTGTGTTTGGGAAAGAAACTGTCCAATTACTAGTTTCCTGCTGCTGGCTCTGAATAACTGGATTAGAGCCTTGTCAGAGTGAAGTTTTCCTTTTGCTAATATACAAATTTGCAGGCTTCTTGAATATAATAAAGAACAGGTTTACATAAATTAATATATGGGAATGCATGAACTATTTGGAATAGTAATTGTTGGAAGTAGGGAGATGTTGGAGATGTGACGAGGGAATTGAGAAGTTTGTGAAGTTTCAGTTAGCCGGAGGGAGGGAAATGTCAAATTCAGTTTCTTGGTAACTGGCTGAAACTTAGATGCTATGATGTCATTTAAAAGGTTCCCGTAGTTCTCTGCAAGGATAGAAATCCTGACATTGTAACCTAAGGCTGCTGTTTTGTATCCTGAGTGGGCCCACTTAATGTTGAACACAGGTTGAACCATTCCTCTATTCTCCCGCCGTAGTGAGCCCATAACTGGGAGAATGTCCTTGACTATATCTACAGAGATGGAAAACAGACTTAAATTCTAATAGATCTTCAGATGGTCTTTTTAAAGCCTGAGAGAACCTTGAATGATGTGATAATCCGTGGAGATGAAAGCAGTCGGACGTTGCTTAGTGTCATAGTAATTGAAATGATACATGCGATGGGCAGATTTCTGCAATTTGATTCTGATGTCAACCTTTGAACATAAAAGCGTAGGTGACTGATAGTCATCACCAAGAAGCACCAGTGTTGAATGTAATAATTGACTTGGCTTCTGTTTTGTGTGTGTTTCATCCTCTGAGGTATGCTTCTGTTATCATCTATTCAGATATTCTTTGTTGTTAAGATCCAAGTTTAGTTATGCTTTAACTATATTGTAATAATTATATGCAGATAGAAATTTTGTTTAAAATCTGGAAATGAAATGGAACTAGACCATGTCAAATGTCCTTAACCTATCTAAGAATACTTGAAACATTTTACATATCCGTCCACTGGTAGACCATATAATTGCTTACCATAGTTTTCCATCCTAAATGTTAGTGTTGCATTTGGGTTGATGTCTCAATTTTTTTTTTCTTTTTGCCGGTTGCATCTGCGATGATGTCTCGATGTTTTTTTCTTCTTTGCTGGGATTGGGCTATTGAAGACACGCTCTCATGCAACTGTTGAGGTGGAAATATCAGAAGATATGCAGCTGGTACATTTAGACTTCAACAGGTAAGAGCTCCGCAAGATTCTTATTCTATGTCAATCACAGAGCAGGTACTGTTTTCAAATCGGGCAAAATTATGGAAATAAACTGTTCGAAGACTAGGATCATTTTCCTCTGTCATGTGTATGATCCATGTGACATGAATTAAAAATCATTTAGTCCCGGTTCAATTCATGTGAAATTTTGAAATCATGAATTAAATCAATTCAAGAGATCTGAAAATGGTTGGGGAATTGCGACAGTTGGTCAAAAGCTATCCTTTTGTCCATTGACATATGATTTCATTTGTTACTGTATTTGCAGCACTCCTTTTGAGCTTCATGATGATAATTATGTTCTCAATGCAATGAAGTTTCGTGAGACACCTAAGAGTGATGATCTGGCGTCCCATCCAGCCACTGAAGGAGCTGAAGATTCTAGCATGCCCAACATGTAGCATCAACAAATCCTTCCTCCCCAAAAGGCAGACATGCCGGTTAGGCCTCCTAACCGACCGCCTCTCACTGGAATTATAAAAGCATCTATTGAGCATGAGTATTAGTGCGCAAGTGTCAAGCTCTGTATATTGTGTAAATTAGTTTGTTTGTAGAAATGCTATCCTATTATTGTCATTGCCTCCACATTTTACCTTTATTTGGAGGCGTTCAAGGTAACTTGCTGATCTGATCGGACCCCCCATGGAGCATGTCTCAGCCAGGCTTCCAGCTTTAACTCGTTGATTTGCCATTGTAATGGTTTTCATTACCCTTCCTGGATTATCGCAACTGATAGAAACCTGTTTAGTTTGTATTCGGGTACAGAGGATTGCCCTGCTCTTCACAGAATCATATAGTTAATTCATAAATGACATTCCTTGTTTACATTACTCATTCAATGGATGCCAGTCATTTATATTATTACCAGTAGTGTCACCCTGTTACTTTTAAGAGTGATCAGTGAAGACGATATTTCTTCACAATAAAACCGAGCCCATAATGCCTACCTTGGCCCAATCAATCTTGGGAAAAACTAGGTCCATGGTCCACGTAACTAAACCTAAACGACGTCGATCAAGTATTCACATCAGTGACACGAGAGACATCGCCACCAGCTCGTATTTCTCACACTCTGTTAAAGTTTGACTAGGGTTCTCTCCAATTGCAAAACCCTAGTACTTCTCTGCAAAAGCACAAGGCTACGATGGGAGGAAAATGCCCTGGCCGTAAAATCAAGAAACGGAGATACTCCCACAAGACAGCGCGTCGCACCAAATTCCTCCTCAAAGATATCCTTTGAGCTCACTTTTTGCTATGTTTCTTTCTTCTTTTTTTTCCATCGTCGATATTAATGTGTACTCTCGATAAATTTCGTTTTCTTTGACTGAATATTTCTTGCTCACGCGACGATGCGGTCTATGAAGAATTACAGAAGGACGATTCGGAGAAGCAGCCGTTGCCGCGGGACGAGGATTTGCCCGGCATGGGCCAGTACTACTGCTTGCACTGCGAGTCTGTGATTTGATTATTCGTTATTTTCTCGGTCATTCCTATTAATTTCATTGAATCATTAAGATTTGGATTTTTTTGTGTGTTTTTTCTTGGTTATATCGATTGTTAATTGAGTGATATTGATCGCAGCCGGTACTTTGCTAATGTAACCGTGAGGGATGAGCATTTTAAGACCAAACGCCACAGGAAGCGGTAAGTTACTTGCCAGACAAATCCTATAGGCGATGGAACATCAGCGTTTTGCATTGAAATTAGAAACATTGCTGAATTATGGATTGTGAATCAAATATGTGACTGCTTGTTCCATCAAAATATGCCATGTACAGCAGTTGGACCGCCAACTCCACATGTTCTTAATGTTTGCTGGCCTTTTCAATTGTTTATCCTCCCCCTCACTCTTTAGATATGTATTAAACATTGAATAGACACGATTTGATGCTTAAGTTTGCACAACTGAGCTGATGAAGCCAGTTTCTTATTTTCTATTTAGCTTCTTGCTTTCCTGGAGTCTCATTATCCATGGTTTACATAATAATAAGAGCCCGTCTTCTCATATCCACAAATCCTTACCCAACCATCAACTTGTGTGATATTAAAGTTGTAAACGGCAAGTATTCATTCTGGATTGATTCCTAGGGCTCTCAGCCAGACCGGCATTTTGCTGGAAGTCTTATGTCAAAGTTGAAAAAGTTTCCAATTGAGGCTTAGACCTTTTTTCTCCTGCTAATTCAAAATTCTACAATTCAATGCCTGCTCTGGTTGTACATAAGCTGGAGGATTGATTATCTGATATTGATATTACTTACTGCAGCATGAAGCTGATGACAGGACCTGCACCGCACACTCAACTTGATGCTGTAGTAGCTGCTGGGAGGGGTCCCCCGGATAATGGCCCTAAGTTTATGTCAATATGAGCTCTCTGTCTTTGATGTATCTTGGGATATATTTGCTTAGGTCATATAAGTGGGTGAGATGGCCTCCTAATTCTGGTGGATCTTTGATAGTTGCTTTTGTTGCTGCTAAAGTAATGCTAATTTTATTTTTTATTTTTGCTAATGTGTACCATCCCATGTCTTTTTCTGCCTTGTTTGATATAAAATATAGGATGCAGTAGCCTGGAATATGTATAAACTAAATTGATATTCTACAGACTTTTGAAGAGGTTTTATTGATAGAATCGTATAGCAACTTGTGGCTAGCAGCGGTTTTAAATTCGTTGTTCTTCACTAGCAACTAACTTTATGCTTGAGTACATTAGTGATTATTGCTGGATCAAATCCAATCATCTATTGGATGAGATTTGATGTGAGATGACTCCCCTGAAATTGGGCAAGATGTGGTCCTTCTGCCCTGAAATCATGAGGAAGGTGGGAGAGGTCCAGGTCAAGGAATTCATTTTGGATCGAATCAGCTTCTTGATTTTGAACTCTCCTTTGGACATAGGCGCTGGTGTATACATGATTCAGCAGAAAAATGAAGTGCCAAACAACAGTGTAACATTATCAGGGTGAAGCTGTGAAGGAGACGTATCGATGGTAGATGATTGATCGTATCGTAAGCTTGAGTCCATGTCCATTAGACTCGGTAGTTTCTCTAGCAAACTGAATTTGGCTGTATAAGATATATTCGAAATTCAAATTACTACAACTGTTTGATTAAAGTTTTGGTATAAAGAGATATGCACTTATACATGGACAAGGAGACTGGAAGTGCTATTGTCACCTTTTAGGAAAAATTACCACCTAAGGATGAGCCAAGGTGAATCACGAGAATACGTCACCGTATAGATGTGAATTCTCCATTATTGGAAACTCGGTGATTATTAGTAAGTTTTCACGGTGCATCTGGCTTTTATCTTTTCTTATCGAATGGACCCAAGTTTGAGCTCTTGTTGCTTTGCTTTTGGTTTCATGGGCCTAGAGGCACAGCTTCATGCTTGCCTCCACTGTCAGCAATTAGGAATATACTGAAAATTTTGGAACTTACCCTACTAAGTTCTTAATTAGCTGCTATTTCTTATTTCAGCATAAGTATCTATAATTGTAGTTTTCAGAGTGATTAACTATGTGAAATCTACTGCACAAAAGGAAAAAAATAAAAGGAGAAAAAGGTAAAGTACGCTTCTTCTTTTTTTTTGCTTTATGTTTCGAACGAGAAACCTTGCAAGACAGCACCACAAAGTCGCATCGGTTTGGAGTAAAGTTTATTCACGGCAGGACATTTTTGCAGAGCCAGGAAGAATTCAATCATGGCTTTCAGGTATTCCTGTCTCTCGCATTGTTTTTAGTATTTGCAGCTTCCAGTCCAGACAAGAGGCAGAGTTGCAGTCAGCACCTGGCACCATCTCATCAAGCCACTATCACACCTAAAACAAAATGCTCTCTGTGCACTTCAAAACAAGAGTACTACCATCATAAGCCCATCTGTGGCCAGCCAACACCCACTACTACTTCTCACTAACATCATCCCTCTGTCTCTTCCTGAAAAAGAGATTAGGTTTGGCCCACGCACATAAATTCATTGGATCCCATGAGGCCATTAATCAAAGTCTATCATATCCAAGTTTCATCCGCACCTGTCGTTTTTCAAACCCATGTCGTTACCTTTACCCCTCACGCTTGTCCACCACCGTCTTCTGCTTCAGTATGCATGATTTAATCTCTTTTAGAAGCATTGCGTCTGTCCCTTTTCTTCCTTCTAACTCTTACATCTCTTGCGTCTCTTTCCAGTATTCTCTAAGAAACTCAAATGCACATGCACAACCACCATGTGAACTATTAACACTCAATTATTCTGGTTCCCCACATGCCACATCATAAATGTATAGGTACCTTTCAGAGATATAAGATGGATGGTTTCAAATTGCCCGGAATGGATCACCTTAAAGTTCGGATAGTGATGTAGAAATGTCCAAACTCATTACTCATACTCGTCTTTTAGGCCATTGGGTCTGTTCCTAATTCTCTATGATTTCTAACATGCATGATTGCTTTTGTAATCAAATCCCATTTTCCATGTATCATTGTCTTTGGCAAAGACATGTAGAGACCACCTCTCAATTATTTACCTATACATGTATCTTTCGAGCCATACTATTCTTTCATGAAAGGGACGGGACGGACCAAATGCACGAGGATGCTTCCCTGTGCTTGATCTTGCCAGTGACAGATTCACAAGATTACAAAATGGCTGGGCAAGAAAGAAAGAAAGAGATGATAGACTATTCTTTACCATAACATTAAAGCCAAAACGAAAAATCCAAAAAATAAATCACAGTGGTTGTATAGGATAAATCCTCTTTTCAATTAACCTCATCAAGAGGGTTCCCTATCCTCATCATCTTTGATTCTTACAGAGGAACTGGAACCTGAAGTCATTCCAATGACCTGACTATGTGTGAACCTTTGTAACTGTATCATGCGGGCATAGCACCCATCAGGATAGTTTTTCAATAGATGGTTGTGAGATCCTTGCTCGGCTACTTTGCCATCATCAATGACAGCAATAACATGGGCATTTCTTATAGTAGATAGACGGTGAGCAACCACAATGGTGGTTTTACCTGAGCAAGCACGATCTAGAGCCTCCTGTACTGATCTCTCAGACTCAGCATCTAATGCACTGGTTGCCTCATCAAGTAGCATAAGTTCAGCCTTTCTCACTAAAGCCCGAGCAATGGCTATTCTTTGCTTCTGCCCACCAGATAACTGCACTCCCCTCTCCCCTACAAATGTTTTATACCCATCTGGCAATGCAGATACGAACTTATGGGCATTGGCCAAAGTAGCAGCCTCAATGATTTCAGTCTCAGTTGCAGAGTCATTTCCATAGGCAATGTTTTCATAAATGGTAGAAGCAAAGAGGTACGGTTCTTGAGGGACTATTGCCATATGCTTTCTTAGTGATTTGAGGTTGTACTTTCTAATGTCCTTGCCATCAATCATAACACGCCCTGATGATGGCTCGTAAAATCTTTGTACCAGTGCTATGACTGAACTCTTACCGCATCCACTAGGACCAACAAGGGCAAGAGTTTTTCCGGCTCGTGCACGAAGATTCAGATCACGGAATATTGGGATATCAGGACGAGTTGGATAAGAGAAGTCTACATGCTTTAGTTCAACTTCTCCTCGAAGACGTTCAGGAACTGGGGTGGCATCAGGATCATCAGGCTCAATTTCAGTTTTGCGATCAAGTAAATCGAAGACTGATCGCATTGCTCGACCACCCTTGATGAAGTCAGGAGCCAGAGTCAATGTTTCAGCAGCTCCATTGGCAGAGACCATGAGGACCATGAACACTCGGATAGTTTTGGAGAAATCAGAGATTCCATGCTTGACTAGCCATGATGCATACCACAGCCCAAGCGCATAGGAAGCATAGAGTGAAAACTGAGCTATCCCAAAACCACTTCCAGCAATCTGTCCTTTCCAGAAGCAACGTCTCATAGGAGTTTCAAGGTTGGTGGAGAAAAGACCGACTATTTTTGCCTCTGAATTGAAGGCAGCAACAGTCCTTACGTTTGCAATAGCCTCCCCAGCCAGTTGTGTGGCCTTGGCATGGGCACGCTCGAGGTCTCCTGAGAAACCAGTCATGAACATTTTCTGTTCAAAGGCATAAGGAACAAGACAAATATGTTAATTAGAGGGGTAAAATATTCCATACAAACTAAGTTGTGGAAACAAACTTTAACTAACTGTACTGCTCACAACATGATGTCCTACAATTCCATTAATAAATTCGAGTTAAATCCAAGTTTCTGTTCATGAGTGGATAAAATATAGTTGAAGTAACAAACCTGTAGAACAGTGGCTGCTACAACTAGTGGGAAGACAGCTATGAGGACAAGGGCAAGGCGCCACTGCAAGACAAACCCAGCAGTACAAGCAACTAGCATCAGTGCTGTGTTTTGCACAATCACGGAAATCCTGTCTCCAATGGCTGATCTGACATTGTTTGCATCAAGAGCCAATCTTGCAGCAACCCTAGCACTCTCATTTTCCTCCTGATCAAACCATGCCATTTCATTCTTTAGTACCGCTGTCAGCATTTTTTCCCTTACGCGCTTGGTAAGATTTTCCCCCACAATATCCCAGAAGGAATGCTGTAGTGTATTGAAGATTAGTGCAGCTGATGAGAGCCCAATTAGCAAGTAGCAATACTTTCCAATTTCTCGCCTCATGTAAGCATGGTTTGGATTGTAGTAAACACTGAGTACAGCACTGAGGACGTATGCAAAGAAGGCACTAAGGGAGCCGCAGATGACAGATCCTATGGAACCAACCAAGGCATAGACCCATTCAGGAGAGTTCATCTTTGCCAGACGCCAGAAGGAACTAGCTTGTTCCTTGAAAGCTAATTTTTCAAGCCGGTAATTGGGGAGTGAAGCATCAAGAGAGAGACTGAAATCTGAGGTTGAAAAATCAGACAGCCTTCGTGAGTATGGTGATCGGCCATACGAGGAATTGCGTGCAATTATCGGCGAGCTTACTGAGTTCCTGGCACTAGAAGGCCTGCAGATGAAGAATGATACTAAACAGTGAACTCACAGGTTATTGCTTCCATTCAATTCAGGAACAACTGAAACATGTGAGTATGAATTTTTGAGCAGAAGCAGCAGTAAATGTTAGAGAGATCCAGTATACTACCTTGCACTACTCTTCCTTGCATTATTTAAAGCTGTCTCATGAGCCATCTCCTGCATTCTGATGAGCTTGGCATAAACACCATTCTCTCCTTTTGCAAGCAGTTCATCATGGGTTCCAATTTCACTCACACTACCCTGCTGGAGTACAGCTACAAGGTCAGCCTTGCGAATCGTGGACAGGCGATGGGCAATCACAAGGGTTGTCCTCCCTATCATAAATCTGTCAAGAGCCTCTTGCACTAGTTTTTCAGATTCTGAGTCCAATGCACTTGTTGCCTCATCTAAGAGCAAAATGGCTGGGTTCTTCAGCATTGCTCTTGCTATAGCTATTCTTTGCCTCTGCCCTCCTGAAAGCTGCAATCCTCTTTCACCTACCTGTCAACATGATTTAAACCTTTTCTTTTAAGCTCACTTCTTTGTTAAAAATGGTCATTTCATCAATAAAAAATTGAGAAAAATATGCCTTGGCAAAAATGTAACATTTTTTAGTTTCTTTTCTTCGAAAGGCAATCACCTATCACTTCTGTCAGTGCAAAACAGATATTTACTTATCTTACTCTTTAAATAATGATTGATAATACCATGATAGCATCTTTAACATTGAACGATTGCTAACTGCTGATTTTAATAGAAATCATTCTTATTGTTGTCTCCCTGATATATTATCTCGTGCTTCCTCTTTCGAAGTTTATTTCGTCCTTATTCCGCATAAATATAATGAAAGGCACATGCACTATTGACCAAAGCAAGCAGCATTCTTTCAAATGCATTCATGACAAAAGCGCAACCCCACATTGACTTCTTAGAAATATCCAATATAGTTAGGTTAAGTTAGTTGACCAAATGAGCTGCCCTATGCCTGACCACTGAACTCACAAATATGCACCATAAAAATTCATACTAGCCATGAGCACGATATGTCAAAATCCCTTTTTTGCATTTTATCTGCTAAAATGACTATCTTTAAACCCACCTAAACTACAATAAAGAGAACAAATTTGGTTTGAAGAGGCCAGTAGTATGTAAAAGAGGTACTCGTTTCACAGTCAAAGCAATCAGTTGGCCACTAATGGCTATATTTTCAAGGTTTTTCCATTTGAGATGCCAGCACAAACTGTTTCAAAACTTGCTAAAAAACTACAATAAACTGCACGAAACAAATTTTAGATAGATTTCACAGAATAATTATAAAATTAGCTTACCAGGGTGTCAAAACCATCAGTAAGCTTGATAATGAAGGAATAGGCATTGGCCACTCTGGCAGCCTCTTCAATCTCAACTAGATCTGCATCAGGCCTTCCCAAAAGGATGTTCTCTTTAATGCTGGTGGCAAAGAGAGCTGGTTCTTGGCTAACAAGCCCTATTTGTTGTCTCAACCATCTCAGCTTTAGTGTCTTAATATCATGCCCATCGAGCAGTAATTCACCTGCACAAATCTTTATTTTTAGTAGTACCAATATTTGTTTTTAAGCTACATCACTCTATAAATGGCAGTTGCTAATTAATTTTTCTAGCAAAAGGCATACATAATGAAACTATTTTCATATACCTGAACTGGGATCATAGAATCTCTCAATCAGGGAGACCACAGTGCTCTTACCAGAGCCGCTGCTGCCAACCAAGGCTATTGTCTTACCAGCAGGGACACTGAGAGAAAAATTGTTAAGAACCCGAACATCCGGTCTTGATGGATAGGAGAAATCTACATTTTTAAGCTCAACTAGACCAGTTACGGACTCTAACTCCAACCCAGATTCATTGTTTCGATCAATAGCTGGCTTGTGATCAATTATACGGAAAATTTTTGCAGCTGCAACTTTGGCTTTGACAAATGCGCCCATGCTAGGGACAGATTGTCCTATACCCCTGTTAAAACAAAGAGCACCCAAGAAAGTTTTAGGCACATATCAAGTGTCGTGAACCACATGAAGAATACAAATACTCACAATCCTCCAATCATGACAGCGAACATGGTGGCTATGGCCAGTCCTCCATTGGTTGCATGATGCCTAACAAGATAACCTCCATACCAGAGAAGAAGAGCATAGCAACAGAAAACAACAAAGTAAGTTGCACCTAATCCCATTCCCTTGGCAAATCCACTTTTGTAACCAAATCTTTGCGAAATCTTCAGTGCTGATGAGTAAGCTTGTAATGCTCTTGATTCCCCAACAAATGCCAAGACAACCCGAATTTGGACAACTGTCTGCAATTTTAGCCCAAAATTAGGAACGCCCAGATGCAGAAGCAGAAGAAAGGTTTTCGAGAAAAGTAACACTCATGTCTCGCTATCCTGAGAAAAAGAGCGGTAAGAAATGAAATCTGCTCCTTGGGTACCTGCTCAACAATGTTCCCGGCCTGCGATAACGCTTCTTGACTCTTGCCAGAGAGCTTGGCTAGTGTGTTGGTGTGAATACCTCCAATAACAGCGATGAGAGGAACTACTGCCAGGGTGACCAATGCTAACTGCCACACAGCAGTGAAACCCACCACAAATCCCGACACGAAAGTTGCCATATAGTGGATGAAATTACCCAGCTGCGAAACAAACAGAAAAGGCACATCTTTTAATACCAAGGCGCAGTTAATAACCAATGGCTAAAACCAGAGCTATTTACCTTCTCACTAATGGCATCTTGAACCATCACTGCATCAGTGTTTATAGCAAAAACGACATCGGAGGTCCGGACTTCGGTGTCAAAGTACTGAATGTCCTGGTTTAAGGCCGCTTCGAGGTACTTGATCCTCATCTTGGTGGATTGCCTTTCTCCAGTCCACATCCAACAGGATATCTCTGAATCCAATTCAAATTCAGCTTTTTAAGTTTCCGTTGAGGTTACCAAATATAGAAACCAAAAAACATAAGAAGCTTCAAACCTGCCCATGAAGATGCCCAGATTCCGGCACCAACAATAAGAAAGTAGAATGCATACTGCAAATTCAAGGCCGAGAAACTTTATCATTATGTGCTTGTCATTACATGGTAGCACGAAAGAACAGGGTGAAACCGTCCCATTACCTTCAAAACTTCTTGCATCATCTTATCCACGTTGTTGGCATTAGCACCAAAGGAGTTGACAAGATCGGCAAAGAACCTAAGGAATATGGGCAAAGAACAGCCATGTACAAGTGCACCAATTGAGCCAATTCCCATCAGCACATAATCCAACCCATCAGCAAATCTAAACAGCTCTCCGAACCCAACAACCGCAACCTCCCCTGGTTTCTCTCCGGTATTACCACTATTACTAGTACTGTTACTACCACCACCGTCTTTCTTTGGCTCACTGCTCTCCATTTCTCTCCTGTCCGCTGCAACACTTTCTGGATGCCCTCCCTCTTGTTGCTGTTGCTCTCTTGAGTATTCTGAATTTATTGTCAGAGTTGGTGCTGTTGGTGTTGAGGAAGAGTCGTTGGTTTTACAAGGGTGTTCAGAGGAAACAAGGGGAGGTGGAGGAGAAGCAGACATAAGCTCAAGGCCTTGCATTTCAGACCATTTCCACTGCTCAATCTTGTTTATCTGTGGAGACTCTTGTGACATTGGCAAAATGCTCTCTTTTTAAGTTACAGAACAGACTTTTATCGAAACACTACACCTCCCACTCTTCTCTTTATTATCTCACACTGCCTGCCTTTTCAGCTATTCAGTTTCTTTTCCTTTTTTTTTTTAACTTCCTTTCGTTAGAAAAAAAATTCCATGCTTGGTTTTATTTCGCTTCCTTTCTGACCCTGAGAAGAAAAAAGAAAGCAATGAAAGTGACAGCTGATAAGATTAGTAGAGAGATTGTCCACCCCGACAAGAAACACTGTTGTGTGTGAAACTTGGAGATGGGTTTTTTGACCATAACACAATCACAAGTGTGCATAGTGGAAAACCGATAAAAGTCCACTATTGAGTGTTGAAACTGTCACTTATATTTCGTTTATTTATTACCTGTAAAAACTCGAAAGAACAGGTTCTTATTCCAGGTGATTACTGAAATTTGGCTTCTGGTGCACGTCAGACTCACTCTTAAAGTGTAGAGAACCAGAAAAATTTCCCGTCATCATTACCTCATACCTTACCTCTTCTCCTCTGAGCCCCCCCACTTTACAAGCTTGGTTCTTAAGATCCACCGATTAAGTGAACAAAATTCACAGGAGAAGGGGTGGTTTGCCAAAGCAAGATCATTAGTAATATTGATGAAACTATTATCTTCAGGAAACGCCAGGCCAATTAAGCTTTGCCTAAAAGCTAAAATTAAGTGGGAGGTAAGTGCTCCAACAGTCTTAGGAAACCCCCAAGTTGAACCCCACGCTGTTGTGTCAGAACTAACAGCTACGATCTCTGATCTCATAAATTGTTCAACTATTTTTTTCCCCCTGAAATCTACACCTGTAACACAGATGTCCATGTTGCTATTATAATAAGCATAATAAATGTGGCTTCTTTTTAATAACATTATGCCAGTGAAATTCTTCAAGAATTGAGGTAAGATTCCGCAAAAACGTCAGCGAGCGAATCCTGTGCAGATCTTGGGATTCCTGTGGGTTTTGGTTCTTAACCAGAAAAATGGCAGCAAATTAACCCATTTCTTTAAAGTGAAGCCAACTTCTTCTCTGAATTTAGCTGGATGCATTCTTTCATCCAGAATATAAATGAATAAACAAATTCAGTTCTTCAGAATGACAGTACTGTATGGAAGATCACTGTGAAAGTTATTCCAAATTAAGCTTCTTTTTCAGAGAAGAAGGTGAAAGGAAGATTTAATCGAGTCTTGCCCCAGCAGCATTGAATACCCAAGTGCGTCAGGCTATTCTTTTTTCTTGGCTTAAAATACAATAAAGAGAGACTGACACCTGACACGAAATTCCTTAAAGTGGCAATACTTGTTTTATTTCCTTTTTCAGTCAGATTAATTATGCCAAAACATGTTCCTTGAAGATCATTCATGCGAAGAAGCGTTAGAAAACAAGAAAGTGGCTTGATATCTTTCTCTCTTTTCACGCATAGTTGCTGTTTCAGTGACAATTGGCCATGCCTCCCTGCTTTGTCCTCTCTTAACCCACGGAAGTTTGTCGATACTTGTTCTGCAGCCTGCATGTTGTTTGCTTACCTCTGAAAATTATGGTTTAAAAGGTGAGTTTAGGATCCTGACTGTTAATGGGTTTTACCAATAGATATGTCTGTCCTTCAATAATAAGATGAATCAAAAAATCAAAACTTAAGCATAGACATGTTACGGTGGGAAGAAGTAAGTCTCCATGGTTCCCCACAAATAAGGTAGTCATTGTCCTCTAAAAGGAAAATTAAAATAGAGTAGAAATGCGTGGTCATCCCATGGAACCTAACTTGTGGGTTACGATATTTGATCCCATTAACAAAAGTGGAGATGCTTGGAATTTGGAACTAGGTATTACAACGGGACACCCAAAAGAGAAGCAAGCAATATATATTATGGCCACTTAGTTGGGTTTCTTGTGCCAATAGCTAACCAACAGAACAACATAGAAAAGATTATGGGGCTCTAAAATAGGAATGGGCATTCTCAACCTTTGCTAAAAAGAGGCATGAAAACATGTATAAGGCCGTTGGAGATTAGGTTTAAAGTGGGAGGAGGAAGAGGTGGGGTGGTTGGTGGTCGAACTTCAATAAACAAAAGCTCAGCAAAAGTGCACATAATAAATTAGTGGGTACTACTTACTGGGTTGCATATATATTTTTATGATGAGCAGATTACCTGCCGAATTTGATGGGTAGGAGAAAGAAAGATTTTGAACAAGTCAAAAAGGTGACCAAAACATAAGAGGCGGTAATAATTGAGTTTTATAGGATGGGGTGGTCCGTTTTCCTTTCCTCTATTCCCCCACCCCATCCATTCCTGTGGAAAAGGAAGAGAAGTGATGACCTTTGAATCAGATCACAGACACTCAAATAAATACTCACCAGAAAGCGCTGCATGTGGCCACTCATTATGCCATTTCATTGTCTTTCTTGTGGTTAAGTGTGCATTATTATACTAGCCTTGTTTTGTAATTGGATTATGTAAGCTTAGTTTATAAGCTAATTCGATCCTGTGGGGTGCATCCCTAGTGCACCGCCATGATTCCTTTGTTGCCAACTTGGCACCCTATCAGCTGTACTAGTGGCACAAGTTCTTGAAACCCTCTTTTCTACTGTTCTTTTCTCATATTAGTCTTTACCGTTGGTAAGATTGCCTTTTAAATTTGTTACTGGCTGCTGAGTATAATTAGTGCGGGTTATTATGATTGTATGAAAACTGGTGTAATCTTCTTAACAATGTTTTGGTCGTATTGATATCGAATCGAATTTCGGAAATAGATTCATGACCCGGGATATATTTTTCCCTTAGTAAAATAAAATAAACAATTGTGAGACCTATGATGCTTCCAACCCTATATAGACTTTCATCGACTAATTAATTTGGAGCCTAAACCGACCATTAAGAGAATGCACAACGATGGTGACAAAAGCAGGATATGAGTTTGAATGATCCCAGTCCCTGTTCTTGGTTTTCACATGTATTTTGCCGCTACTGGACCCCATACTATGTGTTTATGCTGCTAGATCACACTGCCATATGATCTTTGTTTTTCATTGTTTTGTGCAAACCCATATGATATTGTTGGACAATGAAGAGGCAGGCAGGGATCTGATGTTAGTGGAAGCAACCTATGAGAGTTAAGAGGGTTGACAGTGACGTTTAAGTGAGAACTCGGAACTGAGAATCATGTTCAATTCTGCCCCCCTTGTTATGCAAGAACCTTTAAAGATGGTAATGAGAGAAACATATTCACTGGTAATTTGGTGATTTACTCATTCCTCCCTATGCCCAACAGCTTGTAGCTTTAATGATACGATCTTAACTTTTTCTAATGACAGATATCAATAATGAGATATAATGTCAAAATCCTAACACAAGTAAGTGGCAAATCTTAGCTACAAGATTTGGGTCTTCTTGTCAAATTTCTACCCATCAAAGAGACAACAACCTATGTAACTAGGTAAGGAGCACCTCACATCCTAGTAACAAAAGGGGAAAAGTGCAAGCAAAGCCAACCTATACAACTGTAACTCTCTTTCTTTTTTTGGGTCTGTTTTCCTCAAAATCATTTTTACTTATAGCTTCTAATCCAATCCCAGGCAAATTGTTCAAAGGGAACTATTTTCATTTCCAAGCAACAAAGCAAGGGATGCTTCAAGAAAATATGTGTTAATAATTTTCGATTGTTATATTCCTGTATTATCCTAATATTCACCAAATAATACTACCTTCAAAATGAATCTGATTCTTTAGTACGTAACAAAAGTAAGCAAACAAAGGAAAGGAATATGCCTCACACACTCCTGAATGCACCCCACGCTTGATCTCCTCCCAAAAGCCTTCCACCAGGAAAGTATAAAACAATTCTTTGATAAAGAAAAGTGGGAGATTGCAGAAAAATGCATTGGCAAGAGTCTCCAGACTATTACCAACTCATTTGTATCAATTCATTATGGATTCAAGAACAAATTCCTGCACAATTATCCGATTCGTTTTGAGTTCATCCTCTGAGTGAAAGCAAGTACATTCCAGCTCAACAAATTAAAGCTACGTATCGTGCATTACATTGCATTGCATGTTTCTACTTTGTTTAGGCTTTTGATCAAAAAGTATATGTTATTCTACGCTTACTGGCTAGTTAGGGGCTCTTGCCAATTGCATAGTTGGTATAATGGAAATCCATTTTGGAAGTATTAGAGAAAAGCATTCCTTTTCCAGAGCTGCTGTTATCCTTAACGGCAGCTTAGCCAGAACCTGCTCTAGGTGTTATGATCATTCTTCAAATTCAAACTAATGGAAAACCGTTGTATCCTTAACAAAGTTACACAGAGGTGAAGAAGAAACAGGGGAAGCTGGATAAACATTGTACAGTAAAAGGATGGACCATTTTAACTGGGTGATTAAAGTTGACCTTTGAAGTCCCATTTTCATTTTCTCCTTTTCCTTTCTGATGTTTTATAGTGACAAATGACAAAAAGGGTGTGCTGTGTTTTCAATGGTGAATGATTATATGTTCCATAGTGGAATTCTGGTACCCATGTGTGCATGTTGTGGATCATATGCATGTGTATGTATGCTTTGGAGTGATCACTTTGCATCTTCCATGGCCAGGGCCCATCCCCTTTTTGTCCTTCTCTCTATTTTTTTTCTTTTAATCGTTTCCCTCTACCAGCTTGGTTGCTTTCGTTTTTATTTTTCTCCTACTCTCTGCCTTTATTTTAAAAACACAGACCACTTTTCCTTTTTGTCAAAGCAATCACACACGCAGCCCATTTCTGATTGTACGGACATTAGATGCTCATGTTTTCTGTCTAATGCGGGCCAAGGACGAAGGATCTCAGCTGTGTGTGCCACAATTAAGCACCTAGTGATGATTTTTCTCTTGCATGCATTATTTTTGACCCAAAGCGTATTCTGGAAATGTATGTACAAGTACGTACGTACTCGCTTCATATATTTTGATGATGTAGACGTTGCTTGTCTATGTTTTGATCCCCACAAGAAAAGAAAAGGGAAAAGAAAAACAGGGTCATGGAAAATGGAAAAAGTTTTAACTGGTGGAACAAAGTCTGCTGCAAGAAAACGATGTTTGATGTCGGGAACAGAGGTCGTGACTTGCAGTTAGAAATGTGTGAAATTAACATCAACAAGGAGAACTCACCATCTGATGACAAGCTAAAAAAAAGAAACGGACCCTACAATGAACGTTGGTCTCTTGAAAAAGGAGGGAGAAAAGGAGGAAAACGAAAGGACTAGCTTAAAGAGAGCCATTTTTAGTGCTATTCTTATTCTGTTAGAAATGTGTGCCTCTAGAGAGTAGAGGTGTGCTAGGGAAATCAATCTGTTGCAAAATTCTGAGCCATTAGGGAAAAGAAAAAATCTTTGAGAAGCTACTAATTACCATTAACATACCGACTACTCGAAAGACTAGAGTTGGTGGAGATTTCGGTGGGAAGTAAGTGACAATTATGGGCTAACAAAGTAGATCTCGATGAAGCTAAAAACCAAGAAAATCTGTAACAAAGGTCGGGATAGGTTAGTTGAATGATTGCAGTGACACATGGTTAGGAAAGCTGTAAAGAAGGAATCATATGAGCTAGATGGCCAGGGATTTCCACGGCTCACCGAACAAGATAAAGAAGCTTGTGTGGTACATATGCCGCTGAATTATTGTGGTAGTAGCGTAGCATCTAACGTCAAAATCTCAGAAGCAAAAGAAGTGAAACTGTCCACTGAAAATGTGAAGTTCCGGGTCCCATCCCTATCCCACATTAATCAACTTCATACCTAACTATTTTGAGCTGCACTCTTTATATTGCCCTGTCAATACTTGTCCGCAAATCATGCAGAGTTGTTCTTCGATTTACACATTCAATATCCTTACCTGTAACAGTAGGACTGTGAAACCTGTCGAATATATAGCAGGCTGCATTAATTAGCCCAAGTCCAAAAATGCTGGTGGCCCTTGCAGGCTCGCACTAGTCCACAACTCTTAGAGCTTAGGCTAGTCATATAAGGCTTAGACAGATAAGCCTCTTGCAGAGATTGAGACTTTTTAGCTATACAGTAACTAGTAAAAGCCCTTTGCAGAGATTGAGGAATAAGTAGTGTTAAAGCAATGAAGTGAAGTGAAGAAAAAGCAAGGCAAAATCTGAGTAGTCAATTTAGGAAGAAAATCAAATAGCAAGTGTCAAGCATGCAATTCAAAAGTTGGAAGAGATGAAAGGAGCAAAATAGGTTAAAAGCGAGTATGCTTTAGCTTTTCAGAGGCGACATCTGACATGTCGTCTTGAGAAATTATCTGCTTCTCACCTTATTTTGCCGCTGCTGCTAGGAAACAGTCAAGTAGACACAGATTATTCCCCGGCATTATAGTTTGCTAGCTAAAGAGGAGGCACACACAACGAAATTCAGTACTTTTACAGATTATTCCCCCATACATTACTTCTCCTTCGGCGTTTTATTCTCCCATTCTTTCACCAGCCGTTCTCCTTTCCTTCATTGATGTGTTGTCATCTTTTTCATCGTTTTTATGAATGAACAAAAACGCCGCAAGCTTAAACCTTTTACGTGACTAATTAGTTAAGCTTTCATAAACCTTTTTTTTTGTGTGTCTATTGCGATCTTTCTTGCTTCGAAAATAAAATAGGATCATTTGATTAGATAAAAGATTAACTGGGAAGAGGGAAGCCAGAGAGGCGTGGAAACTGCTTGAATCACAGTTAACCATCATCCATCACAAGCCACCCATCTTTAGAAGTTTATACGTGGCAGGATGCTTGAAAGCCGTGGTGACGCCAGAACGCTTCTGAGTATGTAATCCGTAGTTGTGTGTTTCGGGACTTTGGAAGAACAACAACAACGATCTAACATGCTAAAGCTGTAAAGTACAAAAAAGAGAAAAAAATTGAAAATAGAATACAAGCTAAGGTATAAATTAACCGATTAATCTTTCTAATCTCACGCAAGTCAGCGCAAACCTGGGTATCTTAAATCTTGGATCGGACTTTTTCAATGAGTTGTCTTCTCAAAATCTTTCCTGAAGCAGACTTCGGGACGCTGTTTATAAAAGTCACCCTCCGCAATCTTTTGTAGGGTGCAACCTGTACATTACAGAGGAAAAAATTGTCAATATGCAATTGAAGAGATGTATCGGTTTTCTTATTGATGGGCCATAACCGAAATTCCATCATCCACATCAACCTTCAACCAAATTTGCTGCTCATCGAACAGAGTGATATCTTAAAAATTTCTAAACGAAATCTTGCGGTGACAAATAAAGCCACCATGTTCCATATACTCGGATACGACCAGCTGGTAGCTAGGGTACCCAATGAAGCAGATTGTATTATAGGAAACTATGGCAGCTGACGCCAGAAAATTGAGTATTGGTAAATTCAGAGTTGGTTTCCTATTTTCTTCTGTATACATGCCATCAGGTCAAAGTAGATCAAGATATATTACCTGCTTTTCTATAAATTTCTGAACATCTTCTTCAGTAAGGGAACTGTCAGGTGAGCGAACCACATAAGCTATTGGGACCTCCCCAGCTTTAGCATCAGGAAACCTACAGGTAAAATATTGTCTCCACTGTCAAGTATGAATCACAGGAACAGACATCTATACGAAACAGCCTTCATAGCTGCAAACAACTAGCACAAAAGAAGTTATACATTCCATCCTACTTACGGGATAACAACAGCATCTGATATTTGAGGATGTGCAAGCAAGAGGCCTTCTAGTTCTGCTGGTGCCACCTACAAACAGCCAATTAGAAATTTCAAGTTGAATAAAAAGTCTTGTAGAAATATTTGCCATATCCGTATAATGCAGGTTGTATGATGGGAGAATAAAAGTTCAGGTAACCCATGACATCTAAGCTGCAAACACCAACTTTTATTTTTTTCACAAGCTCTATCTTTAACTGTTACTTTGATAAACAGATTCATAAGATCCTTCCAGTTTTTTTTATAGAAAAAAATTAGACCATTTCTCGATTTGTGCATGTCATCCTTGCTCTGGGGCCATGCTAATCTTCTCTGCATCGTTTCAATTTTATAGGATGTCCTCAAAGAAACAGGTCCTCCCAGTTAGTGTAATAGATGAATTGGCATAGTTAACTTGAGTTTTAATGCTAATGCAAACCACGCAATTACTGATGTGATCAGAAATCCTTCTACAGAAAGGAAACATAGCCAAAAAAACAGGAATATAACATGCAGAAAGAAGTAATGGCCACAGCTATAGTGCCCACGATCTGGAAAATGGGGGATAAAGCAACTGATATTCTTATTCTCACAAAATGGAAAAGTTGAGATGTTTGACAAGGTGTAACAAGATAATATCCATAAACTATTTTTACTCAGGACTGTGTAACTTTAATACAGAAAAAAAAAACTAAATGCCCCCAAACTTTCAGCATATCAAAAAATGAGCTACTTATATTTGTATGAATAACTGACCTCAAACCAGCAAGTGTTGTTTACGAGAGTAATTAATACGGTGGCAAGCATGAAACATCTGCAAATCTCAAAAAGACAAATTACCTGAAATGCATAACATTTGATCAGTTCTTTTATTCGGTCCACAACAAATAATTGTCCTTCTTCATCAAAATATCCAAGATCTCCAGTCCGCATCCATCCTTCGTCTATGGTTAGCTTTGTAGCCTGTGGATTGTTAAGATAACCTGAAACACATGAATAAACAAGTAACAGATCCTGAACCCAGAAAAAGGATCCCAATGCCAGTTGTGAAATACCCAAGCCCAAACAATAATCACAGTATGCCAAAAAAAAAAAAAGAACACGAGAATTTAACTATTTTCAACTTTTGATGTCTATGTACTCGGACGAGAGAAAAATACAACTTTTACAATGACATAGAAAACTCCAACAAGCTTAAAATAAGTCTTAGAACAGTCCCCCCATGCCAAGCTAACCAGTAGTACTTGGTTCATCTTGATTTGGACGGTTGTGTCCACTTAGCTTGACAAGCACGATTTATTGTCATTAACTCACCAGTCTAGGCATGGCATCTAAATGGTCAGGAGCCTCTTTGGAAAAACTCCACATTGGTCGAGCAAGCTCTAACCGGTCAATCCTCCATTAGAAGAAACTATACGAATGCCAAACACCCATTCGACCGGCTAGGACAAGGCTGGTTGGTCTGCACACAAATTTGTCTCCTGACTGTGGTATGGCTGACTGGTCGGGTACACCGGTAAGTAAGACCGATTGTGCATATTGTGGATTTACAGGATTTAAGCCACTACTAAGTTCACAGTCAAACAAAATCAAAGTATTTGTCTTACTTATAAAGCATGGTTGAGGCGCCATGAACTAGTAC
Organism: Passiflora organensis; assembly: GCA_019739055.1. NCBI lineage: Eukaryota > Viridiplantae > Streptophyta > Magnoliopsida > Malpighiales > Passifloraceae > Passiflora > Passiflora organensis. The sequence goes on from JAEPBF010000009.1 coordinate 10,523,604, forward strand.
CTCAATTCCTTACCATAAATTGACATTAAAGCTAAAGTCATTAGCAATTTTAGGATCGACAGTAGTTGATTTAAGAAGTCTTTGGAAGCTGTATACTCATAAGATTTTGCCTCTTTAGGGGTTTGTGGTATGTATTCCAACCACATCTTACACGGCTCTTAAAAGTCCAGAGCAAGCAAAAGTGGCAACTGTGTTCACTTTCCAAATATGAAAAAAAAACCTTTTGTATAGAAAAATCAAACTATATGTAGGGTTAACTTTCTACCCTCGAGGCTTATTGTGGAGTGTGTCATTTCCCGAGCCAAATAACTGGATATCTTCTCAATTTGCAACTCTCCTAAGGACCAGAACTTTAGTTCGCAGAGAAATACCATAAAGAATAAAGATTCAAATTAACAAAAGTCTACCTCGCATCATGTTTGCTCCTCGTAGACATATTTCTCCTAATTGATTCGGAGGAAGAAGTTTCGATGTCTCAACACTGACTATTCGAGCTTCAATACCCGGAGCGAGTATTCCAGTTGAACCTAAAAGTCCACTTCTTTCCTTGGGATTCTCTAATGAAATAATTCCACAAGTCTCTGTCATCCCGTATCCCTACTCAAAATAAATGAAAATCAACGCCAAACTTCAAATTTTATCCACAAAAACCTTATATTCTAATCTTCAAGCGTATATCTTCAATAAATCAACAAAAGTAAAATGTTTTAATTTTTTAACTAGATACCTGAATAACATCAACATGCGGCAGAAGCTTGGAACATTCCTCCATCAAATCTCTTCCCACTGGTGCAGCTCCTGCACCCGTCACCTTCAACGACGACAAGTCAAAACTCTTGTGCAAACCAGCTCCCATCTTCGCCAACCCGATCATCGCCGGCGGCACCATGTACAGATGCGTGACCCTGTACTTCTCCACGCACCTCAGCATCTTCTCAAGTTCAAACTTCTCCAATGAAACCACCGCGTTTCCTCTGGTTAACTGAGCAAATACAATCACAACAAGTCCCATGATGTGGAACATGGGCAGGAAACACAAGAAAACGTTCTTAGGCTCTTTGTATCTCTCTTGATCAGCCGTCACCATAACTGTCGCCGCAATGAAGTTCTTGTGAGTCAACACCACTCCCTTGTTCGTTCCAGTGGTTCCTGACGAGTATAATAGCGCTGCTACGTCGTTTTGTTCCACGTCATTATCCGGCAAACCAATAACATCATCACCATATGATCCTATGAGATCAGCATAGTACCAAATACTTGGACTGCGGGGAAGAGGGCAGTTCTGTGGCTTCTTAAGTAGAAGTAAGGGTAAATTAAAGTGAGTCACCTTTTCAAGAAGTTCGGGCACGGTAACGATGAGTTTGGGCTTACAGTCAAGGACTTGAGTTGCGAGCTCGGTGGCAGTGTATACGGGGTTGACCGTGGTGGCAATAGCTCCAAGAGAGACGGTAGCTAAGAAGCAGATAGGGAAATGGATGGAATTCGGGGAGAGAATGAGGACGACGTCGTGTTTGGACACGTTGAGGCGGTGCCGGAGAGTATGAGCCAGCTTAGAGACATGTACTTTGAGTTGGTGGAAGGTGAGGGTTTCATGGGAGTCGGCGTCAAGGAGGGCAGTGGAGCTGGGGAAACGGCCGGTGGCGTTGAAGAAAAAGGAGGAGAAAGAAAGAGTAGGGGTGGTGGGGATGAGAACAGGAGGTCTCGGAGAAGTATATGTCCGGGTTTCTGGGTTATACCACTTTGCCATAGTCATTGCAGTTCTTCTGGGAGACGACGTCACCGAGGAGGATGAGAGCGATGATCTGATGGAAGAGATGATCGGGAGATCATGCGACGGCCGCTATGAAAGGGACCTTTGTGGTTCTATGGATGGACTTCCAAAGGTTAGAGGCCACGTGGTGGCTTTCTTTTTGTCTTACTTGTTATATTATTATTTGTCTTTAGTTTTCACCGTCTGTAAATTTAATTACCCTACGGAACAAGATGAGTGCTCACTTTACAGGACATAAGAACATGATAAGCGCTCAAGGACCGTTCCTTTAGGGGCCGTGGCGGTTTATCGGGAGGGGTATTGGCTATTGCATTTGGACGCACCAGTTGCGTGTCATTTAGACATTGCTTCTAATATGACCACAAAATTGCTCCTGAATTAATCATAAAAACAAAACAGAAATGCTCTTTTTATCATCATTATATCCCGCAAAGTCATTGTTAGTAAAACCGATTAAATATAGCTTATCTCATATTTTCTAAAATATCTCAAAATCCACATTAGATACTTAAGAATCATGATTAAACCTGATGGATACTCCCATAAGAACGAAAAGAAGAAATAGAATCACACAACATTCCCATGCTGATAGAGAAAGTATTTAAGCATCTGAAAAGAAAACACAAATATTTTTCATGAAAATGCCTTAAAAATACTTGTCACGTAATACTCTGATACACAACAATTTAGGAATCTTCAAGCAAAAAAAAATTCTGCTTTAAAGTAACAAAATAGAGAAAAAAAAGTTTTAAAATGGAGAATATAAGGTAAGGTGTAAATCTTTCTAATCTCACGCAAGTCAGCACTAACCTAGGCATCTTAAATCTTGGATCGGACATTTTCAATGAGTTGTCTTCTCAAAATCTTTCCTGAAGCAGACTTCGGGACGCTGTTTATAAAAGTCACCCTCCGCAATCTTTTGTAGGGTGCAACCTGTACATTACAGAGGAAGAAAATTGTCAATGTGCAATTAAAGAGATGTATAAGCCTTCTTATTGATGGGCCATAACTGAATTCCATTATCCATATCAACCTTCTACCAAATTTGCTGCTCACGAACAGAGTGCCATCTTAAAAAATTTTAAAAGAAATCTTGCTCTTACAAATAATGCCATCATGTTCCATATACTCCAACTCGTAAGATACCCATCAAACAGAATGTATCATAGGAAATTATGGCAGCTAATGCCAGAAAATTGAGTATTGGTAAATTCACAGTTGGTTTTCTATTTTCTTCTGTATACATGCCATCAGGTCAAGGTAGTTCAAGATATATTACCTGTTTTTCTATAAATTTCTGAACATCTTCTTCAGTAAGGGAACTGTCAGGTTGGCAAACCACATAAGCTACTGGAACCTCCCCAGCTTTAGCATCAGGAAACCTACAGGTAGAATATGGTCTCCACTGTCAAGTATGAGTCACAGGAACAGACATCTATATGAAACAGCCTTCACAGTTGCTTGCTACTAACAAAAAAAAGTTATACATTCCATCCTACTTACGGGATAACAACAGCATCTGATATTTGAGGGTGTGCAAGCAAGAGACCCTCTAGTTCTGCTGGTGCCACCTACAAACAGCCAATTAGAAATTTTCAAGGTGAATAAAAAGCCCTGAAGAAATAATTGCCATATCCGGATAATGTAGGTTGTATGATAGGAGAGTAAAAGCTCAGGTAAACCATGACAGCATGAAAACATCACATCTGTGCTGCAAAAACCATATTTTATTTTTTTTATAAGCACTATCTTTTACTATTTTAATAACCAGATTCATAAGATCCTCCCAGTTAGTGTAATAGATGAATTGGCCTGGTTAACTTGAATTTTAATGCTAATGCAAAACACGCAATTACAGATGTCATCGGAAATCCTTCGATAGAAAAGAAACATAGCCAAAAAAACAGGAATATAACATGCAGAAAGAAGTAATGGCCACAGCAATAGTGCCCACGATCTTGAAAATAGGGGATAAGGCAAGGATATTCTTATTCTCACAAAATGGAGAAGTTGAGATGTTTGACAAGGTGTAAGAAGATAATATCCATAAACTATTACTACATAAGACAGCATAATTTTAATACAGAGAAAATAACTTAAATGCCCCCAAAACTCTAAGCATATCAAAATGTGAGCTACTTATATTTGCATGAATAACGGGCGAGGTCAATTCTCAAACCAGAAAGTTAGTTATGTTCAGCAGAGTAATTGAAGTACAGTTGCATACATGAAACATCTGCAAATCTCAAATGACAAATCACCTGAAATGCATAACATTTGATCAGTTCTTTTATTCGGTCCACAACAAATAATTGTCCTCTTTCGTCAAAATATCCAAGGTCTCCGGTGCGCAGCCATCCTTCTTGGTCTATGGTTAGCTTTGTAGCCTGTGGATTGTTAAGATAACCTGAAACACATGAATAGACAAGTAACAGATCCCGAAACCATAAAGAGGATCCCAATGTCAGTTGAGAAAGACGCAGGCGCAAACAATAATCACAGTATGTTCAACTTTTGATGTCTATGTACTCGGACGAGAGAAAAATACAACTTTTACAATGATATAGAAAACTCTAACAAGCTTAAAATAAGTCTTAGAACAGTCCACCCATGCCAAGCGAACCGGCAGTAGTTGGTTCATCTTGATTTGAACGGTTGTGTCCATTTAGCTTGACAAGCACGATTTATTGTCATTAACTGACCAGTCTAGACATGGCATCTAAATGGTCGACAGCCTCTTTGGAAAAACTCCACATTGGTAGAGCATGCTCTAACCGGTCAATCTTCCATCAGAAGAAACTATACCAATGTCAAACACCCGTTCGACCGGTTAGGACAACTATCTGGTTGGTCGATCTGCACACAATTTGTCTCCAGACTGTGGCATGGCTGACTGGTCGGGTACACTCGTAAGTAAGACGGCTTGGGCATATTGTGGATTTACAGGATTTAAGCCACTACTAAGTTCTCAGTCAAACAAAATGAAAGAATATTTCCGTTCCTTTACTTCCTCTTACTTAAGCACGGTTGAGGAGCTTTGTCAGTGTAGCGTCGTGACTAGGACCTCAGGTCCTAGCCATGAAACAGACTTTAAAACTGAAGTCATCAGAATTTTTAGGCTCGACATTAATTGATTTAAGAAGTCCTTGGTAGCTGTATAATGACAGGACTTTGCTTCGCTAGGGGTTTGTGGTATGTATTCCAACCACATCTTGCACAGCTCTGAGCAGTCTAGAGCACGCAAAAGTGGCAACTGTGTTCACTTTCTAAATATGAAAAGAAACTTTTTGCATATATAAAGTATAATAGGGTTAATTTTCTACACCCTCAGGGCTTTTTGTGAAGTGTATCATTTCCCGAACCAAATAACCGGATACCATCTCAAACTCTATGCACCTGAACTTTAGGTCGCAGAGAAATACCATAAAGACGACGTAAAGATTCAAATTAACACACGCGTACCTCGCATCATGTTTGCGCCTCGTACGTGTATTTCTCCTAATTGATTCGGAGGAAGAAGTTTCGATGTCTCTACACTGACTATTCGAGCTTCAACACCTGGAACAAGTATTCCAGTTGAACCTGGGAGGCCACTTCTTTCCATGGGATTCTCTATTGAAATAATTCCACAAGTCTCTGTCATCCCGTATCCCTACTTAACATAAATTACAATCAACGTCAAACTTCAAATTTTATCCGGAAAAAGCTTATATTACAATCTTCAAGGAATTAAGAATACATCTTCAAGAAATCAACAAAAGTGAAATGCTTATTTTTTAAAACCAAATACCTGAGAAACAGCAACATGAGGCAGAAGCTTGGAACACTCCTCCATCAAATCTGTTCCCACTGGTGCAGCCCCCGCACTCATCACCTTCAAAGACGACAAGTCAAAACTCTTGAGCAAACCAGCTCCCATCTTCGCCAACCCGATCATTGCCGGCGGCACAATGTACACATGCGTGACCCTATACTTCTCCACGCACCTCAGCATCTTCTCAAGTTCAAACTTCTCCAATGAAACCACCGCGTTTCCTCTTGTTAACTGAGCAAATACAATCGCAATGAGCCCCATGATGTGGAACATGGGCACGAAACACAAGAACACGTTCTTAGGCTCTTTATATCTCTCTTGATCAGCCGTCACCATAACTGACGCCGCAATGAAGTTCTTGTGAGTCAACACCACTCCCTTGCTCGTTCCAGTGGTTCCTGACGAGTACAATAGCGCTGCTAAGTCGTTTTGTTCCACGTCATTATCTGGCAAACCAATAACATCATCACCGTATGATCCTATCAGATCAGCATAGTACCAAATACTTGGACTGCGGGGAAGAGGGAAGTTCTGTGGTTTCTTTAGCAGAACTATGGGTAACTTAAAGTGAGTCACCTTGTCAAGAAGTTCGGGTACGGTGACGATGAGTTTGGGATTACAGTCACGGACTTGAGTTGCGAGCTCGATGACAGTGTATACGGGGTTGGCCGTGGTAGCAATGGCACCAAGGGAGACGATAGCCAAGAAGCAGATAGGGAAATGGATGGAATTCGGGGAGAGAATGAGGACGACGTTGTGTTTGGACACGTTGAGGCGGTGCCGGAGAGCATGAGCCAGCTTAGAGACATGTACTTTGAGTTGGTGGAAGGTGAGGGTTTCATGGGAGTCGGCTTCAAGGAGGGCAGTGGAGCTGGGGAAACGGCCGGTGGCGTTGAAGAAAAAGGAGGAGAAAGAGAGAGTACGGGTGGTGGGGATGAGAACCGGCGGTCTTGGAGAAGTATATGTCCGGGTTTCTGGGTTATACCACTTTGTCTGTGTCATGGCTGTTCTTCTGGGAGTCGACGTCACCGAGGAGGATGAGAGCGTTGACCTGATGGAAGAGACGATGGGAAGGCGATGAAACGGGCATGAAGAATGGGTTCTAAAGGTACTTTGCATAAATTAACGCTGATGCTAATATAAATATTTGTATAGTTTTTGATCTTGTCTCTTATAATAATATTTAATAATTTAATAATGTCACACTCTAAAATTATAAATGTCACGTGATACTAAAAGATATGTCAGCACATCGAGCAACCTATCATTCAAATATACTTAAAGACATGTTTAGACGGACTGAATGATGTTCATTCAGAAAGATATTTTAGTAAAAATCAAAATTTTTAAAATATAAATAATTATAATCATTTCTAAAAAAGAGGATTAGTTATATTTTACACTGAATGTAAATGGTAGATGGAAATTACCATATAAAGGGTGTTATCCCTCGTTTATATCCAAACAATACAATACAATAGGTATGAACTTAGAGTTTTAAATTTATAATGTTAAAATAAAAATTTAAAAATATAGTTTTAAAAAAGTTTAGAGTTTTTTTAAAAAAATTGTGACCTTGAAAAATTTATGAGCTTAATATGAACATGACTTTTTAGATGCAAAGATGAATATGAGAATTGTGTTTTGTACTTTTCTTACAGTCTCAAAAGAGGTGAATTTGTGTGACTAGGGAGTCAAGAAAAACATAGATTTTCTGGAAGAGAATTGATGCGAACATAATAAAATAAAATAAAATAAAAAGATGAGAGAGAAAAATCAACAGAGATAAGAGTGAAATTTTTTTAAAAATCTAAATAAATGGAGGAGAGTGACAGATAAATAATGACGGATGATCTAATAAAATAGAGAGCCGGAAAGAAGGCCGTAGGGTTAAAAACAATTAGTTTCTCCTCCAAGATTTAGTTTCTTGACTATGGAAGTGGATGCACCAACAGAGGTGCCTGCTTTACCGATTATGGCTCCCCACCCTGATACAGGGGATCCGATGGTTCAAGATCAGGTGTCTATGGATATGCTATCTCCTTATAGATCAGCTCTGCTCCAGAATTCTACAGAGAAGCGTTTCATCAATGATAAGGAACATTTGGATGCAAATCTGGTTTTGACAGATGAAGATGTCCAAATTACTTCAGGAATTGGTCATCCGATAGTGGTCTTCTCAGATTCAGCAAAGAAACGTATGGAAGATTTGATGAAATTTGCGGTGATAGTCAAAGTAATGGGGCGTACTGTGGGATATAAGGCTCTATACAACAGGATCTTGATGCTATGGCAGCCAACAGGGGATATTAAAGTGGTGGATCTTGATAATCAATATTATTTGGTGAAGCTTAATAGGGAATCTGACTACTTGAGGGCGTTACTGGAGGGTCCATGGACGCTGATGGGGAACTATCTTTCAGTTCAGTCTTGGCATTCACAGTTTAATCCAGAAGAGGAAAGAATCAGATCGATAATGGTCTGGATTCGATTTCCAAGCCTCCCTTACCATTACTATCATCGAAGTATTTTGATCTTGCTTGCTGGGGTGGTGGGACGCTTTGTGAAGATAGACTATAATACAGAGGAAGCACAAAGAGGCCGTTTCGCGAGGGTAGCTGTTGAAATTAACTTGGAGAAACCATTGGTGTCTCATATCATGATAGATGGACGAAAACAAGGAGTACAATATGAGAATATATCTCTGATTTGCTTCTCCTGCGGCCATTTTGGGCACACAAGTGAATCTTGTATGAACCGTCGAATTCTAGAAGGGTGTTCAAGTGAGGCTCAAGTACCTGGTCCGTCCTCCAATGAGGAAAGTAGGGTTACTGTTAAAGATGGCTCCCTTACTGATCAACAAAAGGAAACATTGTACCAATCAGAGCCTGGACCATGGATGCTAGCACCAGCCCGCGGTAGACGAAGACCTTCAAAGGAGAATGTTAAATTCTTTAACACGGGGAAACATGATATTACACAGGCTTCTAGGTTTGAGGTTCTAGGCGGCTATGAGGACACTTTAACTATAGCGAAAGGAGGAGAGTTAGGACAGCCTATTGACACGACAAGCCAAAGAAGTCCCTCTAAAGTTAAAGGGAAGGAGGTGACGACTGCTCCATCCACTAGTGTTCAAACCTTGGGAAACTCAAAGAGGCACGTAAGGGTTTTAAGACCTGACCCAATATTTGATGATCAGATAGGCCATGCTAACTCAGAAGCTAGACAAGAAGTTTCAGGTTCTTTCGTGAATACTTTTGAAAAGACTGAGATTCAGGGCTCATTGACTGAAGACTCCCAAGCTATAGAACCTATGGTTCAGATACCAACGTCACTTGATGGGAATAATCATTTTGCTTTTGTACCTGTTGTGATGGAGAGTGTAGACATTGGGCCTTCATTGGAAAAAGATCAAGTGCATTCTTTAAACTTGGTGAAGCGACTGGCGAGAGGAAACAAACCCACAAATGGGCGTTCAGCTGTTGCAGTCCGTAATAGAGCCAAAATGAAAATATCAAGGAAAAAAGGTGTGATAGATCAAGAAGGAATGGTTGAGTTTAGTTTTCCATCAAAAGATGTCCTGATAGAAACTGATACCATCACTGATAAGGATGACGAGTTGGAAGAGGCAGCCTTGAAAGCCTAAGTTTTGTTCTTATCCTAGTCAAGGTTTTTGATATTGAATTTCTATTTTTTCAATGACCAATCTACCTATGAATATTTTAGTTTGGAATGTTCAAGGTGCTGCGAGTACTAAGTTCTCACGTATCCTTAACACTTTTCTAAAGCAGTATAAGCCTCAGATGCTGGTCCTTTTGGAACCTAGGATTAGTGGGATGAAAGTGGATAAACTAATCTCATGTCTTCCCTTTGATCGTTCCTTTAGGATTGAGGCTATTGGGTTCTCTGGAGGTATCTGGGTTCTGTGGAAATCTACATGGACTGTGAAAGTCTATAGTTATGGTCGACAGTTGGAACATATGAGTATTACTGGGTCTTCTGGTAACACATGGATGTTTACTGCAGTTTATGGTTCACCTAATCCTATTTACAGACGAAAGTTATGGGAGACTTTGAAGAAACTTTCTCCACCTAACAATCTACCATGGTTGGTAGCTGGGGATTTTAATGCTCTGCTAAACTACACAGACAAGGAAAGGAGGAGGTTTAAGAATAACAAAGGGTTGTCCTTTGTTTCGTCAATGTCTACAAGAATGTGAATTACAAGATCTTGGTTTTCAAGGTCCTGCTTTTACTTGGCAAAGAGGGACTCTTCTGCAGCGGCTGGATCGTGGACTTGGGAACGAGGCTTGGCTGAATGCCTGGCCAAAATCTCGTGTTTTACACCTTCCAAAGATCGGGTCTGACCTATAGACCTTTGCTCATACAAGTGAGTAGTAATGTTTCTAGTGATAAAGCCTTTTTATCCAAGCACTTTCGATTTCTTGCTTCGTGGATGGTACATGAGGATTGGCCTTCTTTTGTCAAGAAAAGCTGGCAAGGGAGTGGTTGTTTTATGGACTGTGTAAATAGATTTCAAGAAAAAACGAGGAACTAGGAATATTAATACCTTTGGTCATATTCAGAGAAGAAAATCAAGAGTACTAGCAAGGCTTGCTGGAGCTCAAAAAGCCTTGGCTTTACATCCTACAGCCTCATTACGTGCTTTGGAGATCTCTTTACTTAAAGAGTTTGATGAAATCAGCTTGCAAGAAGAGCTTTATTGGAGGCAAAAATCTAGGAGTGAGTTTTATACGCTTGGTGATCGAAATACTGCTTATTTTCACAGAAAAGCTAAGGCTAGAAAAAGAAGTAGCTCTTTTAACATGTTAAAGGTTAGAGACAAGTGGTGCCAAGATGTTAAGGAATTGGAGCATGAAGCTCTTTTGTTTTTTCAGAATATTTACTCAGAGTGTCATGTTGGTATGAGACCAGTTTACAACGTGCGTGGGGCTTTTCCACCCTTGAGCAGGGAAGTGTATGACTTTCTTAGTCGAGAGGTGATGAATGAAGAAGTCAAAGAAGCTTTGTTTTCTATGAAACCTCTAAAAGCACCTGGCCCAGATGGTATTCCTGCTCTTTTTTATCAACAACATTGGTTGGTGGTAGAAGAATCTATTTGCAATTTGGTTCGTAATGTTCTGAATGGTACTTATATTCATCCAGCCATTTTTGAGACCAGTATCGTACCTATCCCTAAGGTAACCAATCCTACAAATCTTCATCAGCTACGCCCAATCAGCTTATGTAATGTTAGCATGAAGATTATTATGAAAGTCTTAGCCAACAGAATCAAACAGGTGATGAATGATCTAGTGGGACCTTTGCAGTCTAGTTTTGTTCCTGGTCGTAGCATATCTGACAACATTATAGTTGCTTCAGAGGTGTCTCATTCAATGCACAGGAAACAAGGGAAATATGGGTGGATGACCATTAAGGTGGATCTTGAAAAGGCATATGATAGCTTGTCCTGGGAATTCATACGTGATACACTTGATGATGTGGGTTTTCCACAATTTTTAACTACTGCAGTGATGACTAGTTTACAGAACACATCTTCAAGAGTACTATGGAATGGAGTACCAACTGAACAGTTCAAGCCTTCACGTGGAGTAAAACAAGGGGATCCAATCTCACCGTATATTTTTGTTTTATGCATCGAAAGGTTGGCACAGGCTATTTCCCTAGCTGTACGGCAAAAACTATGGATACCATGGGAACTTTCTAATAGGACCATGACTATCTCTCATCTAATGTTTGCGGATGACATACTTTTATTGGCTCGTGCGTCAATAGAGCAAGTCGATGTGATTAAAAGGGTGCTTTATGAGTTTGGAGCTTCTTCAGGTTTGAAAGTGAATAAAGCTAAAACTACTATCTCTTTCTCCTCTAATGTAGATATGATTTTGGCTGAAAGTATAGCACAGAGCTTTGGTTTTAGAAGAGAGAAATCGGTGGGTAAATATCTTGGAGTGGTGCTTAACAATGACAAACATCCTGGAGAGAACCTCAGACCAGTCCTAGACTCCTTACAAAGAAGAGTGGAAGGCTGGCGTCCTGGCATCATTTTCGTTGGCAGGAAGATATGTTTTGGTTAAGTCGGTCCTTCAAGCAACTCCTATTTTTAATATGCAGGTACAAAAGTTCCCTAGGTTGATATGTGATGACATGGATAAACTGAGTAGAAAATTCCTATGGGGTTCTGACAAGGAGGTTACGAAAGCACATCTGGTCAAATGGAGTGATGTGTGTAAACCTAAAGCCATGGGTGGTTTGGGTATCAAGCACATGCGCCTCTTTAATGACGCTCTTTTTTTGAAAAATGCTTGGTTTGTTTTTTCGCAGAATAAAGCTATATGGGTGCAGCTGTTGAGGGCTAAGTATGTTACCCGAAGAAGAAATTTCAAAATTACCAGCAAGGCTAGTGATTCAAGATTTTGGAGGTGGATCTCACAATTATGGCCACTACTTCATAAAGGAGTAAGATGGAATATACGAAATGGGTTCAAATGTCGATTTTGGGAGGATTTGTGGGTTGAGCTACCATATCCTATAGAAAGATTTGTTAAACAAGAAATTCCAGATGACTGGAAATCTCTCTCAGTGAGTGCCCTTTTAGCAAAAGGAGTTCCATGGCAAAATCTTCTCCCTCCAGATATTGTTCAGCTAGTAACAACTAACCTTCAATGGCGGGATTTGAAGACAGAGGATGAATGTTATTGGGGATTATCTTCTTCAGGCCGTTTTGAGGTTAAATCTGCATATGAGCTGTTATTGAAAGAGCTGGGAGATCAAGAAAACAAAAAATGGAACCGAGTATGGAAGTGGCGAGGACCTGATAGAGTTAAAGTTTTTCTTTGGTTAGTTATGCACGAGAAGTTGCTAACTAATAAAGAGAGATATAACCGTCAAATTGTCGATTCTAGTAGATGCGAGATTTGTGGTTTGGCAAAGGAAACAATTTTGCATGTTTTGAGGGATTGTCCTGTGGTATCTTCGATTTGGCAAAGATTAGTCCCAACGTGTAGACGTCCAGACTTTTTTGGAGATGGTCTAAAGAAGTGGTTGGAAGGAAATCTGAGTGTGGTGAAAAGGCAAGGGGTGGATAAAGATTGAGATCTAATGTTTGGAGTGTATTGTTGGTTAATTTGGAAAGCTCGAAATCAGTACATTTTTAATGAAGTTTTGCAGGAAGCTTGGAATATCAACAAGATGAGATTCGTATGCTCTCGAATGATGGATGCTTTTACGAAAACTCAAAAAATCTTGATGAATACAAGAAATGTTCAATTGATTGGTTGGAAAAGGCCTCCGCAACAATGGGTGAAACTGAATACTGATGGATCATTTTCTAGAAGATCAGGAGGCAGTGCTGGAGGAATAATTCGAGATTGGAATGGAGAATGGAAAGGGGGTTTTGCTGCTAATCTTCCTTATGCCATTTCTGTAGTACACACGGAATTGTTGGGTATTCTTTATGGATTATCTCTTTGTCGGGAGCTTGGTTTTTCTCATCTTATCCTTGAGGTGGACAGTCAGGTAGCTCTCAACATGATTCTCCAAAGTTATACTCAAAATAATGCATACACTAGGATTATCAGTTATATCAAGCACTTGCTGCAGTTAGATTGGGAGATACGGTGCTGTCATATCTTTCGCACAGCCAACTCTTGTGCAGACTGGCTAGCAAACTTTGGGTACACCCTCCCTTCTGGAACACACTGGCTGCTTTCACCTCCTAGATCCTTATCCCACCTCATCATGGTCGATAATATGGATGTATCTCATTCAAGATGTTGTAACTAGATCTATTTTGATTAGGCTATTACGCCTCCCAAATAAATAAAAAAAATAGAGTAAAGATAGAGAAAAACAAAAAAATAATAATTTAAACACAATATTACAAGATTATATCAATAAATTAATTGCATTAGAAATATTTACTGAAAAAAAAAGCTATATATTTAAGTACCACCGTTTGTTGTGCTAGGATCCTTCCTTTAACTGGATTTTAGACCGGACTTTCAAAACAAAACAAATCACCGCCTTCCTAAAAATTGAAGCCACCGATTATAAACTTTACTATTTAGTATGGACACCTCGTTTAGAGGCCCTGCCCTTTCACATCAGCGAAGCACCATCTTAGTGAGTGGTATAAGGGAAAATTTATTACTCACAATAATGTGTATAGATATAATATCAAGATATATAAATAATATTTTTATTATTTTTAATAAAATAATAAAATATAATTTATATACAATAATATAATAATAAAATAATAAAATATTGTACATATGTGCATATATTATTTTTCTTTAGGTTTCACCGCCTGTAAATTTAATTACCTTACGCAATATGATAAGCGCTTACTTTACGGACATGATAGCATGAAAAGCGCTCATGGACCATTCCTTTTGAGGCCACGTGGCGGTTAACCGGGGGGGGTATTGCATGCCGTCGCACAAGTTGCGTGTCCATCCACTCAACTGTGCGGCGTCAAAACTTTCTCCTCGCCGTTTCCTTCCAAAGTAGCCATTTCCCTTCCTCTTTCCCCTAATCCTCTTCTCTATATTCCCTCGCTACAAGATTCTCCGCCCCTCCTCTATAGGCAGAATCTTTCCCCTCTCTCTATATCTGTTTTGTTTCCCTTCTAATGGCTGAAACCCCCACTTTCTGCTTCTCAACTTTCTCATACCTTCCCAGAGAATCCAATTCATTTCCTTCATTTCCCTCTCCTTCCTATGTTCTCTCTGTCCCTCACACTCGCTTTCCACCCTCTCGTTCCCTCCGCTTCACCTCTAAAGCAGCTTCCCATTCTGGAAACGTTGACGATTCGCTCGGCCCCATTCCCTGGTCCGATGGCCAAAACGGTATGTCGTTTCTTTGGCATTGGCTGTTTCTGATGTAAATCGGTTATTCGATATATACACTTTTTTTTTACTTTTGAATCCATCAGCTGAGCTTGATTTTTCAGGAAATTGAATATTTATTTACCGTATATCATTGAAAATTGTAAAAAGGTGAAGGTATTTGATTGCGCAAGTTGTGATTATAGTTATTGAATGGGTTCAAGAAGAGAGAGTCACGCTGTTCACCGTCGATGGGCTTGTTCAGATTGGCGGATCTGTTGTTCCTCGACTTGTAAATGTATGCCATTTTGGCCTTGTACCCCGTGAAAATGAACTTTTTTTAAATCTCTGTATCTATATGCGGGACCTGAAAGATGTTTTGGCATTTAACAGAGGAAGCAAGGGAGGCCAAAGTCTACGCAGAGATTTCATCGGTTCCAAGACAGTGATTACATGGATCCAAAACAGGAGTTATGTTTGGGTGCCTTGTTTGATATTGCGGCAACTAATGTAAGTGATTCATTTGTTGCCATTATTATGTGGTGTGTGGGTATCTCATGCATTATGGGTTTTTCCTCGCCTCAGGGACTTGATACGGGCAGAAAGTTGTGCATATTTGGTTTCTGTCGTTCAATTGAAATGCTTAGTGATGTTGTGGAAGACACTGTTTTGGAGCATGGTGGAGAGGTAAACCACACTTTTATGTGGCATAGACTCTGCTTAATGCTTTCGTCAAATGTCCTGGAATGAACTGTGCAGATGTTGGATGGGAATTTTCGTAGAGCGTAGTTGCCCAACTTGCGTTAGCAAGTGTAGTATCAATATGGCTAGAAATGTAGGATATACTTTGGGTTTGAAAATCAAAATCATCTCATAGATTCAATCCCGCTGTTTGGCTTTTGCCTATAAAACAGGGTCTGGTAATTCCTATACCGCCTCGCTTGACTTACTTGATCAACTTATATATTTGGTTTCTTGACCATGTTCTATGTAGTGATTGGATTTTAGTTGGATCAAATTGGCTGTCAGCTGAGTGCCTTGGGATGGTCTCTACAGGGAAAGGAACAATCCTGGGATTGACGTTGAAAACTGACTGCAACAATCTTTTGTCATCCTGATTGTGACATAAATTAATCATGACATCGAATCAGCTCGTTACCTTAGTTTTGCCAAGTTTGCCATCTTTTGGCAGTTACGAATCTTTAAATGTTATCTAGCTGGGGTTCAATGCAGCGATTGATATGAGTATTATTCCCAAATATCTGATCTAAACTTTCCTAACTTTTTTCCCTTTTATCTCTTGGCCAAATTCAAAACTTAATGTAATTGTGATGCAATTGGTGGAATGCATCTATTGTTATTGTGAGGCTATATTTTTCTTAGTGATATTCTCCTTTAAAACATCAATCTTTGTTGTCCAACTCAAATGGGTGTTGTAATTTTTTTTTTAAAAAAAATTCTCTCCAGCTTTGTTTTGTATGTCTTGGAATTTTAGCATAAATATTCTATCTCTGCGACTTGGTTTCTGCATTTTATGAAGAATATCATTTTCGCTTTTCAGGTAGTTGCTGCAGAGAAGGCAATAAAAGGTGGTTTGCATGAAAAGCTAACCATGACTGTGGCAGTGCCATATCTTTGGGGTGTTCCGCCTGCGTCAGAGACTCTTCGTCTTGCTGTTCGGAGTGGCGGAGGGATTGTAGAGAAGGTCTCTTGGGAATGGGAGTTTTTGTAAATACTATTCGTTGTGTATTCTGTAAATAGAACTCTGGTCCAAAAATGTACAAAATCCAATTGTATAACATTTAATGACAAACTTCATGTAACCCATATTAATCAGTCCCATACTGTACATTTCTTTTCTTCTGATGACGTTGGTAATTGCTTTAGTGCTTGCGATCATCATCTGGGCCTTTTTGAAATAGATGTCCACATAATGCGCAATTTTGGTTTTCTTCCCAAAGAAAGAACCCGGAGGACTTTTACCAATCTAGCTATTCAGGTATCCAATGCAATGATGGCAGTGATGATGCATCTGTTATCTTGAAGCATATCGCCTTTCTTGACTAAATATGTAGAATTCAGTGGCTGTAACGAAAATATTCTAATTGATCATTCTAATGTCACGCAAGTCATCACAGACTAGGGGACCTAGGGGTTTGATAAAGATTAAATTGAGATTAGAAAGATTTAAGAAAATACAAAAAACGATCTATAGAAAAGTTAGATTATTAAATTCATGTTGACCTTTCATGAAAAGGGTTGACACATGGAAAAAAAATACATGCAGGACGAGAAAATTACATTCTGTGGGGTATATAGCACTTGGAACATTCCATCTTGTTTATCAAAATTTAAGCCTGGTAGATTCTGATGATTAAGAAAAAATCTAGTATGATCCCGAATCATCGCTGTTTATAAGCCGTCCGTGACACAGTATTTTAAAAATAATACTCTATCACGGATTACCATAAACAATAGTGGTTCAGGACCAAAGTAGATTTTTTCTAATTTTTTTCCTAATGATAATGTTACAGAAGCTAACTTGCCAGATGGAGCAACACGTTCTTGTATATAAATTGAGTACCCAAGAAATCAATTGAAACTAGAATTCACAAAGCATACATAGCCCAGAAAATTAAAGCAAAGAGAGGCAGAGAATCATGACTACAGGCACAGTGAGAGTTATAGTACTAACGATCATGGCCCTTCTTGCGGTGAAGACAATAGCTCAAGACTACAAATCTCCTGCGGTTCATGAATAACGACTTCTTCCGCGTCTTATGTGTGGTGCCGCCACAGTGCGCCTAGCCTTGTGGACAAGTCCCTCTATACGACCCAGTGCTTGATCCAGTGTTCGCATTTCCATCCTCTCTTCAAGGATGTGATAGATTGTACTTTCAACTGTGCAAATTCAAAGACTGCAAATTTGGGTCTGGGTAACGTTTTCTACCTGTATGACCTTACTTTTGCTGAAGAATTTTTTTGTTGATGCCAAACTTACCATTGGGAAAATGGGTTCCTCCGAGATTCTAATATATGCGTGCATGATTTGGCCCCGCAGGGACAAAGAATTTTGACGTTGAAAATCAAGTGGTTGGTAATGTAGTGTCCTGCTACCAGAAGCTGTGGTGGGAAGAATATAAATTGGGATATAGACCCTTCATCAGAGGGAGAAATGGACAAGTTATCTTCTTCGTTCACTTGCGACACAAAAGATAAATGAGGAGTAGCAAAACAAATTCTCCTATTATATATATATATCTCTGTAACTTGAAATTGTTATTCATGTATCTAATAAAATTCGACCAAATGGTTGTTCTTAATCTACAGTTTTAATGAATGGACACTCACAAATGCAGTGCTTGCATTATAGATTTAATCTTGAATCTGTCTGAGTAATACGAAAATGGAGCAATCCAAATTTTTCTTTCTTTCTTTTCTCTGTGCAATATAGTAAATTCAATCTGCAAGTTTTTCCGTCTTACATCTGCCTAACTGTGTGGAAAAAAACTATACTCAAAAACTGGAAATTTCCTGTATTAAATTCGAAAAAGACATAAACTTTGACTGGCAGAAGATGGAACCTCTATTTATATCATTTGACTGACCCACATCCTTTCTAGATAATATGATTCTAGATAGGTTAATAGTATTATAAGTTCATAACATTTGATCAAGATATCATCATAGTCTATGCAGTGACGAGGAAATTAAGGCGTTTGTACACGGATTTGTCTATGCAATTGCAGATCTTTGTTTCCAGTAAAATATTTGTATGAAGTCTGACAGAGAATCTCAACCAAATCCCCGTACCAATCTGGTTGTCATGTCCGAATCCGTCTGCCCAGTATAATTACTGTAAAGCGACGAAGGATATTGTGGAAACAAGTTGGTATCTAGACAGACATCTGCTGGCACCATCTGTCGACCACTGAGACGTTCAAAGAGGTATTGAAGCTTTTCTGATCCTCACAGCCTCAGCAAACAGATTCATCTGCCCATAACGTTGTGTCCATTAAGCTATTCAAAAGAAGATGCATGCTCGGCCATAACCATGCACAGATACTCTTAGTATGAGAGAACACCATGTTCTGAAGAAGTTTGAATTGAATGTGTAACTGTGGCCATTTGAAAAGTCACGCTGCTATTGAGAAAAAATTATCAAATATTGAATTCTGTTGAAACTGCTGCCACAGTTCAGAAGGAAGGTGCCTTCTTTTGACCTTTTTTACACTCTCCACTAGACAAGACATTCTTAGAAAAATCCTGCCCAGTTGCAACACGATTGGAAGACAAAATGCTTTGCAAAGTCCATAACTTTAATCTTTATATATATATATATATATATATATATATAGAAGAGGTCAATGCATCCATCTATCAACGTTATCTGCTTTTCTTGGAAGAACTCCAAGATACTCAATCTTCTCTCTACACAAGAGGAAACAACAAAAGTATCTTTCAGAAAGACACACACCCAGGCTATCATAATCCTGAGACCATATATTTTTGAACTGCTTCCCTGAGAGGGGTCTCATCTTCTTTTGTGGTACGTTGATTACCTCTATCTTTTCATTCTAAAATGTATGGCATTGCTCCACAAATTTGAATATTTTAGTAAGAGTTTCATCTTCTAATCATATTGGAGTATCTTTTTCGACCTTCCACACTGAACAAGTCCCCATCAAAAGATATCAATATATAATTCAGACAGGTTTTCCATATTTTTAATATTAGACAAAGTTTTCAGCCTCCATCATACTGAGAATTTTGCCTTTCCGTCCACTTTGTTTCACATCTAAGGCCATAATCAGCAAAGTTGATGATCATCTCATTTAAACAATTTCAACGTGGAACAAATTAATCCTGCCCGTTCATCATGTCACTTCCTGTTTTCTGGTCTGCACTTCATTAATGGTACAATAATATTAACGTAAATATTATTTAGGCTTACTGAGATTGGGATTAACACGAGACCTAAAATATCTGACCAGATTCAAAATCTTTAAAACCCAGAAATATTAAAAAAATGCCTGCAGGTTTTTAAATTATTTAAATTTTCAAAATATAAAAATATAGTCCTTATTACATAGAAAAGTATTTGGCCTTCATCGGATTTTTCCTCCTCCTAAGGATCAATGGCTTCTCTGGTTTCAAAGACATTTACTTCCGAATGTTCTATTTTAATTACCCCCACTGAGACACACATCTCAGACCAATTCCCTAGAAGCAATGAACTGATAAAGAAAACTTTTAGTATGTACTTTCAATCCCCACAAGCAGACTCTAACTCTAAACTCTGTGTAAATCCTAATCTTAGTATTTGTGTTGTGATTAAACGTAGAGTCAGCATCAGGCATCAGTAGTACTTTACCCTTTCCTCTGCAGTCTTGTTTTCATCAAACAAAAAGTTGTTACAACTACTAGTACTAATTAATGTTCTGCATAATCTCGTCCAGGCCATAGTACAATGGATACCCTCCCCATAATTCGTTCGGCTTCTCGGTCAACCCGTCAAGGCCTCCGGTATTCCAAGGGATTAACTTCTGGTTTTCTTCAACCCCATTGTAGATGTACCCTTGCATATCCATTGGTTCAGTATACTCATGGTCTGATTCTCCGGCTCGGTATATCTGGTTAGGGCAACTTCCCTCAGAAGAGGTGCAACTAGCTTCACCTCCATATGTTATGAGGTTGTCTTTCACTTGAAAATGTTGTGCAGGGCCCACAAATCTTCCCTGAGGTTTTAAGAGGGGAGTGGAAGGTGTGAAACAGTCACTGCTCAGAGGGCTTGATGCAAATGGCAGCGGTTCGCTGAAGGAACTAACCAAGGTATGATATGGGTTACTGCAACTGTTATATGATGATGATAATAGGGTGGATGGTGATGATGTTAATGATGAAAATTGAAGATCAGATGGGAAATTTGTAGATTGGTGAGGTTTTCTCTGAGCAGTAATCATGCCCGTGAGTTTCCTCCTGAGCTTGGTGTTCCAGTAGTTCTTGATGTCATTGTCAGTCCTGCCTGGCAACTGAGCTGCTATTATTGACCACCTGTACACATGTTATAACCGTTCCGTAAGAAGAAACGAGAACTCAGAACGAAGCTTAGGTATGAGAACAAACAGATGCTTCAGGATGAGAAGTAGGAAAGGAAGTCGGTATAGAAATTAATTAACCTGCTGCCAATGTTGGCGTAGAGGCTGCAAATTACCCTATCTTCGTCATCAGTGAACTCTCCATGTTTAATATTGGGTCTGAGATAGTTTAGCCATCTTAATCTGCAGCTTTTCCCACATCTTTCAAGACCTGAAACAAAACGAGACAAACAGTTTTGTTTCAGGATGAGCCAAAACTAAAACTAAAAACAAAAAATAGACACTCGCAAAACCAAGATCTTAATTATTTATGGAGCTACTACTTACCAGCCTTTTGTGGGAGCGCGATCCAATTCCCTCCTGTCCCATAATTCTCTATGTACTCCTTCAGCTTTGCATCTTCTTCAAGCGACCATGGCCCTTTCTTTACATTAGCCTTGTCACAACAAGGAGCCCTTCCCATCTCTTCCTTTCTCGCACCCTCTTCTCTATACGTGGTAGCTTTATTGGAACCAGGAAGTTGTTGCTAAGTTAGACAGATTTGTCGAATGAAGGGGAGAAACTTCTGTTCTTAATTTGGAAGCAAGGGGTTACATCCAGTGAAAGATAACAGGACGGGGATTCTCCAATTCAATCGTCAGTTTCAAACTCTCTTTAATAGAAAAGGTTTACCAAGAGGAACTTTCCATGATTAAGCAATTCAGGAACAGCGTCCTTCCATGTCTGCCCTTGCTTGGTCTCTGAAATAACTTCACTCACCTCGCATTATGAATCAAAAAGTCGCAAAAGTAACGTGATAAAATATGCTAAGTGAAAATGACGGTCTAGTTTTCCAAATGATATATAGCCATATAGGTCAAGCCATTGGTTAAGATCCAACAGGACATTTACTGTTTAGTTTGGAATTAATTGTCATATGCATGTACGAAAATATTAATAGATTCAACATATGCAAAGCTAATGTGAAACGATTCACTTTGGTTTTCCGTAGATATAAATTAAAAACTATTACGTTCTCAACGCTCTTCTCCTCATCTTCTTGATCTCCTTAAAAGGCTGCCTCTCACAACAGCTCAGCCACCACAAGACTTAAATGCACCAAAGCTTTTGTGCTTGCCGAGGGGAAATAGGTATATAAGATTTTTGTGTTTCTAGCTGAAAAATAATTAAATTACAATAATGGTCCCTTTGGTGGCCTAAATAAATGAAAATATGAAAATCTTATTTGCTATCGACATATTTGAAGATAATCTTTATTGAAATGAATTTCTCTGTAGAACTTGCTTACTAAAAACAAGAGAACATAATTAATTTTTTCCTACATATCTGAATAATAATACTATATATGTCACGAAGATATTTAAGCAAACTTGCCGTAAATTATTTAGACTGATTGATTCACTGGTCCATTTTTTTTTCTAAAAAAAAGAGTAACTCTAAATAATAATGGAAGTAGACCAATTCTATAACGCATAATCACGGTAAAAGAAAAAAAAAAGTATGGTAGGCTGGGATGGGATGGGATTGGAGCGTACTAATATTTCAAAGATACCGTAAGAAAGAGATACGAGCTGAGCTTATGAAATGTAGGTCTCATATCCTAATCAACACACATTATTAGTACCAATCAGGACTAGAATTAAGACAAAGCATTACAGACACATATCGGTCGTTTTTTTTCTAAAGAAGGCTTTTATTGTTGGATCATGTCAAAGTCACATCTTGTGCAAGTGATCAACTTGTTCAAAACATGCAATAATTTTAGTAATTAATGGGCTGATTAAGACGATTCTGATTGTAATTCATCTATGTGGATTGATGTTAAAAGAATAATATCGAGATAATATAATTCAAGTCTTTTTAATAGAATATAATTCAAGTTTGAATAATTATATTGTAAGTGATATTTATTATATCAATATAATGTCCACTTTGATTAATATTGATCAGATTAATCTTACAATCACTATTAAGTCTTTATGGAAGGACCCACCATCTTAGATTTTCTGTCCTCACACATTGATAACTGCACCGTCATTTGCTTATTTTTATTCGAGTTCAAGTTTTCTAATTTTTTTTGAATAGTATCTATCAAAGGAACCATAACCCATGCCTCCCAATTTTCAGCATCTATTTCCTTGGATTAGATAACCAAATATATTAGATTTTGTGTTCATTTTTTTGCGCTATTGAAATTGGATTTCTTCTTTTTATTCTTAACAATTTATTGAATTTTCGATTTTCAGTGTATTTAATGGAATCCTCTTTTGTTAGATTTTATTGGGTGTTGTTTGGGTATGGATTAATCACATAGAATTAAAAAAAAATATTTTCCTTCCGAATTATCCTATAATTATTATTCTTCAAATCTCGTAACGAAAATCTTTATCCCTAAAATTAGATATGTGATCGTACCATACATTTTTCTTTGCCCTAAACTCTCGATTTACTTAAATATAGGGGTGTCCATATGTCCATATTTAGTTGCCATCTGCTCTAAATATGCCCGCATACACCAAACATAGGGCACCAATCATATGATGTCCACAGTAGGAGGTTGACGGCTAATACGATGTGCTTTGCAATAATATTTACACAGATTTTTAATTTGCAATTATTTACTTTTGTAAAAATCCCAGTGATGGATTGGGCTCAACAGACAGAACCCCAATGGGTTCTCTTATTTGGAAGTTGATCTCATTGGATGAGTTTGGACATGCTCGGATGGTACCATACTGCTGCCTTAACTCTGGCACTTTTTGCCTATGTGGACCTAACAGGACCGTAGAAGGAGCGTTGAGACCACGTGGAAAAGTTCCTATTTCAAACAAGTTAAATTTCTTCCACGGTTAAATTCCCAGAGTCGTGTAATAAGGTTCACCGTTCTTGCCACTCACAGCTTCTCCCTATCATCTTTGCTGCTTCGGTTGGCAGCATTCCTCTGTTCCTCTGCTAAGGATATGGCTTTACTTAATGCTTCATCGCGTCTGTTTCTGAGAAGCTCTTCTCCCTTTCTTCATCCTCCTCCATTTCGCCATGCCCCAACTGCTCTCTGTAGAATTTCTTTTGACTCCTTGCACTCTGCATTGTCCACCATCAGGAAGAGAAGGAGTCGTTTCTCAT
This sequence comes from Passiflora organensis, assembly GCA_019739055.1. Taxonomy (NCBI): domain Eukaryota; kingdom Viridiplantae; phylum Streptophyta; class Magnoliopsida; order Malpighiales; family Passifloraceae; genus Passiflora; species Passiflora organensis. Next base: position 10,547,262 of record JAEPBF010000009.1, read on the forward strand.
CTTCTGCATCGAAGAATGAACTACCAGAAGCTGTTGTTGACAACGAGGAAGCATATAAGCAGATGGAGGACCCTAGCGAGACCTTATTGTTTTCATTCAATCCATTGCCTCTGGTGTTTGTGGCTGCTCTGCCCGGAGGTAAAGTGACATAATCACATACTATATAATATACTGGTCTTACGAATCATATGGAGTCTTGAGGTAGATTTGGTTGCATAATTAAATACAAATATTTCCCCATTTGGTTTGGAGCTGAGACCTCAATGTTATGAAATTCCACTAATACTACCTTTACCTCTCAAGGAAAAGGGAGATGCTGAAAAGACGTACGAAAAAAGTAATGCTCATTTTTTTGCAAATTGAACTGGACCGGCAAGGGAAAATGTAGTTGGTGTGTTCAGGCATATTTAGGGCAGATGGCAACTTATCTGAGGTCTAACAGAGAGTTTTTTTTTTTTCTGGGTGATTTTAGCAATTTGTGTTACACAAATTGAAGAGCTCAAGATGTATGGTAGTGGCTTTTGCATATATTGAAAACTTAGACTCAGAGACTTGGCTGATCTAGTGAAGGATAAGTGAAACCCCAGTGGCCTGTCAAGGATATGAGGACCTCATTACCTTTTTCTTCCTGCCCTTTGCTTACTTCTTAATCCTTTCGCTTTCGGTGAAAGCACTGACGAAACCTTTTTCAGTTGCATTACTGCGTATATGTAGCTGATATATTCTACCTGCTGATTTCAGCTGGGACTGTGAGGTCTCTCTTTGGACCTTTTGTCGAGCTTGTAAAGTCCTGGAATCTTCCTGACTGGTTAGTGCATTGGGGTCACCCTGGCAACATGGTACTTTTCTTTTGTTTTAAATCGTTCAGAATTTTTTATCTTTCATATCCATCACCATATATATACTTTCTCGTTGAAGCATCTGTCAATCTGTTCCCCCAACTGTGATGATTAGGCTGTTGTGCTCTTCGCTATGGGAGGTTACGGAACATATCTTGGCTTTCGAATCCGCTTTTCTGATGATTTGGTATGATACCACCGGCGAAGTATATTCTTGTGATAAATTTGCTGATTTCTGTTAGCATTAGCTCATGATTGTCTTGGTATTTGCTCAGGAGGAGAAGGCTAAGGCCAAAGATTTGCACCCAAAGCTTCTAGCTGGAATGTTTTTCTTCTTTGCTCTGGGCGCAACTGGAGGAATAACATCTTTGCTCACTTCAGATAAGCCTATATTTGAAAGGTATCTTTTAGTTAGATAGATGCATGTGTATGTCTTGAAATTCTACACCAGCTAACATCAAATGCTTCCTTGCAGTCCTCACGCTATTACAGGTTTTATTGGCCTTGCCCTGTTGACAATTCAGACCATTTTACCAACACTTTTCGAGGTAATCATATGAAGTCAAGCATTCTGTTCCAAATAGAAACTAGCACTTTGGATGAATCAATCTTTATTTTTCACACTAAGTTTGGTGAACTTCTACTTGTTCTTCAACCATATGCAGGGAAATCCTGGACTAAGAAATGTTCATGGGATATTGGGAAGTGGAATTATGACTCTGTTCCTCGTCCACGCTGCTTTTGGCCTTCAACTTGGTTTCAGTTACTGACTTGCTTCTGGGCTTTCATGTTTCGTATATCTCAACGCACATGGACAACGATCGGACCTTTTATGAATCATTTTTGTTCATTTGTTGTATATGTTGGAAGGGCCATCTAAGCAGTTGAGAAGACAATTATAGCGCAATGTATGGAAGAAGAATAAATGGTCAACCCTGCATGCAGATCATATGGAAATGGAAATTGATTATTATTCCATTCTCCATCCACATCTTATTTTTAATATACTGTCATATCATTATTTCTTTCAAAGCCAATCTGTTCACATTCCCCAACTAAGCTTTCCTTGACAAGATTTGGCAACTGAAGATGTGAATTGAGAATGGCTTTTATGAATTTTAATAGTGCGCCGATCAAATATAGAATAGGTTATTCACCAATGTAGGCGGCAGGCCACCTTCACCGACATCTGGAATATGGGATCTGAGAAGGGGTGGGTTGGGGCTGGAGCTGGAGCTCCACTAAATGAGAAACCCTCTAATGTATAATGGAAGGATCCACCTAGGAGTTAGGTGTACATGGGCCCACCGTCAACCAACCAACCCACCAGGCCACCAACTCCAGATCCACTCTCCAATTGGCAGGGGAGTCACTGGTAGGTGATTCTTGATTCTTGATTCTTCATCCTCACCCTTTATCAGCTAGCTTTACCAGCCTCCACAGAACTCCAACGGTCCAGATGGGAGCAAAGCATGAGATGGGATTGCAGATTGCTGGAACCAAATAGCCTATAAGATGTGGGGAGGCAAAATGAACCGAAAAACGCGGGGAGAACAGCAAGGAAAACTCAGAACAGAGCGGGTCAGAGGCACCTCTCTTCGTTCTATTTAAATACAAAAACCACACATCCCAATACCTGTTTCCTATCTCTTTCGCTCGTTTCTCATCTGAGACCTCGTAGTATTTCGATTCTCCCCAAAGGTGAGTCTCATGTCCTTCTCCTGGATCTTTCCTTACTTTTCAGTTAGGTTGTTGTTTTCACGTTCGTTTTCAGCTACATTAGTGAATGCGGTTGTTTTTGTTTTTGCTTGGTCTGTTTGTGGTGGTTTCCGGTTAGATCATGTTGTTACCCCTCGCATTGTCCGTTACATTCGGGATACATGATGGTTGGTCTCTTCGAAGCTTACTTCTGTGGTCGTTTGTGTATGTGTGTGGGTTATGAAGAAATGTGGTGTAGATCTCATGTAAATTTGTGGTATAAATTGCAAATCTTGCTTTAATCGATTTGATTGTTTGTTGATGGTTTATCTTTTGTTGACTTGTGATCAGGTACTTTATACAAATGGATACCTTCCTCTTCACTTCGGAGTCCGTCAATGAAGGCCACCCCGATAAGCTCTGTGATCAGGTCTCCGATGCCATTCTCGATGCCTGCCTAGAGCAAGATCCGGAAAGCAAAGTTGCTTGCGAGACTTGCACCAAGACTAACATGGTCATGGTCTTCGGCGAGATCACAACCAAGGCAAAAGTAGACTATGAGAAAATTGTGCGGGACACTTGCAGAGGCATTGGGTTCGTATCCCCTGATGTCGGTCTTGATGCTGATAACTGCAAGGTACTTGTGAACATTGAGCAACAGAGCCCTGATATTGCTCAAGGAGTTCACGGCCATCTTACCAAGAAGCCTGAGGAGATTGGAGCTGGTGACCAAGGGCACATGTTCGGTTATGCTACGGATGAGACACCTGAACTCATGCCACTTACCCATGTTCTTGCTACCAAGCTTGGTGCCAAGCTTACTGAAGTGAGGAAGAACAAGACATGCCCGTGGTTGAGGCCTGATGGTAAGACCCAAGTAACTGTCGAGTACCGAAATGATGGCGGAGCCATGGTGCCGACCCGCGTCCACACCGTTCTTATTTCAACCCAGCACGATGAGACTGTCTCCAACGAGAAGATTGCTGCGGAATTGAAGGAGCATGTGATTAAGCCTGTTATCCCTGCCCAGTATCTTGATGACAAGACCATTTTCCACCTCAACCCTTCAGGTAGATTTGTCATTGGAGGACCCCATGGAGATGCGGGACTCACTGGCCGAAAGATCATTATTGACACATATGGTGGTTGGGGTGCTCATGGTGGAGGCGCCTTCTCAGGCAAAGATCCAACTAAGGTGGACAGGAGCGGAGCTTACATTGTTAGGCAAGCAGCAAAGAGTGTGGTGGCCTCAGGACTTGCTCGACGCTGCATCGTGCAGGTTTCATATGCAATTGGAGTGCCAGAACCCCTGTCAGTGTTCGTGGACACTTACAAGACTGGAAAGATTCCAGATAGCGATATTCTGGCTTTGATTAAGGAGAATTTCGACTTCAGGCCTGGAATGATGGCTATCAATCTGGACTTGAAGAGAGGAGGCAACTTCAGATTTCAGAAGACTGCGGCCTATGGTCATTTCGGCCGGGATGACCCAGATTTCACCTGGGAGACTGTGAAGCTCATGAAACCCAAGGCCTAAGTACGAGTTTCTGGGTTGATTTATACTGGGAAGCGGTTGTCACCACAGCCCTGCCCTTATTATGTTTGTGAGGTAAAATAAAGACATTTCAGCAATACATCCTATCTTCAGACGGAACATCCAAAGTTCAAGTGAGATGAAGTTCAAGATGTGTGCTTCGAGATTGGTAGTTTCTTTAGAGATGAACACAATTTCATTCATCATTATTTGTTACAATTTCTACATGTCATCATTGTGTTGATTTTGATCAATTTATTACTATATGTTAAAATATCATGGCAACGCCAAATTTTGGTTTTTGAACCATATATACATACAATGCAGAATACTTCTACATTTTAAAGGTATGAATCCCAGCAAATATTTATTGTATTCCATAACGTTGAATGCCTAAAGCCAGGCAACCTAGCTCGACCTGCAAATATAATATAATGCTCACCAATAAAACTGAATCCGGAGGATAAGAGCTTGCTTCAGGAGTGCAACCACAAGCGATCATGCAAACGCTCTTCTCCAGTGCCAAACATCTCATCCACCCTTTCACCATCACGGTAGAAATGGAAAGTGGGTGTATAACGGATATGCTGTGTTGTTTCTGGGCATTCGTCGATATCTGCATACACGAAAGCAAGCTTGGGGAAGTTGTTGCTCAGCCGGCAAAATGCAGGGAGTATCTGACTACACGCCCGACACCTGAATAAAATGGAACCACAAAGCTCAAAATGCTCACTTGATCCCGTATTTATTCAACATTAGCCACATAAAGTCAAGTAGAGTTCATATGTATTGTTAAAGTGTGGATATATTTCATTGGGAGTATAATTGCATTAAAGGGCTAATGCCAATAACCAATACAAAGAAGTATGTGTAACCTTTTCTTTAAACTCTTTCCTCTCACAGAAGCTCGACATCAAACACCTGGTCTACATAATCGTCGCGGATAGGTACACGCTCATACTCGCTCGACAGGAAAAGCAGATAAGGAAACGAGAAGGAAAAAAAAAGAAGGAAAGAAGAGACGTACCAAGACGCGCCATAGTTGATAACTGTCTGCCAAGAGAAAAAAAGAAAAGGGGCGAATTTGAGGGGTCAGGTCAGTCGCATCGAAAGAAAGCGATATCCAAAAGAAATAATAAGCTAGGAGTGCGCATAGGCTTACAGGGCTCTTGGAGGATTTGATATCATTAAGTATTTGGAGAAGGTTTTGGTCGGTGGAAGCACTTTTCAGGTTGCCGTGGCGATTCTCCGGCAGCTCCAAACCTGTGCCTTCCAGCCCTTTCTTATCGTTCTCATCCATTCCTCGCTACTACTTCTTTTGCTCAACCCTGGTCGCGCGGAGTGAGCAAGGCTCGTTTGGTCTCTTTATCTGACTGAAATTTTAAAGAATTAAAAGCAATAGTTTAATTTTACAAGCAATGGGTAATTAATGTAATTTATACGATACTATTAAGTAGTGGCTTAATCAATAGTCCGTATGGCCTTCATTTATACTAATATAAGATATGATTTAATAAATTTATGATTAGAATATCTTTTAACATCATGCAATATCGAAATTTGGTAATTTTAATATGATTATCACACTAAATATAAAATTATCTTTTTTAAAAAAATTTAATTCTATCAATTCTACCAACCTAAAGGCCACAATCCTTTTCCGGTGAAGACAGTGCTGATTTCTCCGGTGAGGTCAGGTTTCAGCCCTGGATAGCGGAGCAAAATAAAGAACACCTAAAAACATTTTGAGTTATAATCCTAAAAGAAGATAATTGAGAAGACACTGTAACCGTTAGTCTGTTCAACCTCAGGGAACCTCGAGGGGTCAATAAAGTTGTGAGATACATTCTGAACTTGTCCTGAGAGATAATAAAAAGTCATGTTTAAATATTTCCCTTTTGAATTCTGAAGGGCTGTTGACGGGTGAGGATGCTTTTAGCTTCTATCTACTACTACCTTCACTGAAGGCACTTTTTCTTTCCTTCCTTCCTTCCTAAACTCCTAATGATCTCCTCATTCATTAATAGGTACCTCCGACCATTGAGTTCTTGCATGTGGGCTGTAGATTGAAACAATTTGGCTCAGATATGAAGTGCTTATGAGGTCCTGAGGCTTCAGAAGGTAACAGTTCGACCACAATCAAGATTTTGGGTTTACTCAAGTTCAGAGAATGCTCCTGGATCGAACTTCTGGCAAAATGCTTCTGCAGCTGATTCAATCCGTGCTACCTCCTGCAACCATTTTTGAGGAGAACCCAATGTTCATTTGAACTGTTTGCGCTCGAAATTAAACGTAGAAATGCAGCAGCAACATGTATGTTGGAATTGTCAATTACCTTGCCGGTGAAGTTAATTATGAGAGGACCCTTTCTGGATTGGCGATAACAGTCTACATGTGATAGGAAGAAGAAGATCATAGTAAGGAAAAGGTGGACAGATGGCAAGTCTCTAAAACAACATGAACTAAACTTGAAAATCTTACGGATGTTAACATCTGGGAATTCAAGACATAGTTTTGACAAATGTTGAGCGGCTTCTACCTACATGATGGAAAAATATTACAAACATATGAAGCTACAAACAAGAAGAAGAAAAGAATCATGAATGTATCAAAATATACTACATCCAATTATAACTTTTAGCAATATAGACTGACAAGCGGCTAGAATTGTAGTGTATGTAATCAATATGATTGCCAGTGCAATTTAATTTCCATATTTCAAGAAAAACATATCTAAAGTATTGGAGAATGGGAATTCCCAGAAATAGAATAGTTGACATATCCGTGTTCATAAAGAGCAAAATGTTGCCATCAAAACCACAGTTAAATGTTAGTTTCTGAAAGTGTAGATGGCATGTAAGAAAAAAATAATTTAACTCAGTGCACCTAAAATGCTAGCAGAAAGATGGAATAAAAAAATTTGATACATACTTCTGAAAGATTTATTGATATGCGTTTTGAGAGATACGGTTTTGTAATTGCTAACAGTCCACAAGATATTGTTAAATCGGTCAAACACTCCCACTCTTTATCCAGTTCACTGCCATTTGTCGCAGCAAGAATGATAACATTTTCGCATTTGATCTGCAAGGGATGGTTTTGACAACGATATACAAATCAATTGCACTAATTGTGTAAGATGAAAAGAACAAGATCATACTAATTAGACATTAGCTTCCAGAACACACACCATAGGCACTGGCAACTTTTCATGATGCAGTAATTCAGTGATACCTTCTGGCAATAAAGCCATCTGAAGAAAAGAAGTTGGCTGTGAGAAAATTCAAGTCAACCAAGAACCTAATCCAATGTCTTAAACCAAGAAATAACACAAATATCACATGTCATGGCCTCTAGGAGAAATCGTATCAACAGGCCTGTGGTTAAATTTTAGCCAAATCAACAGTATTCAAAGACATGCAACTGCCGTTCAACCAAGTAGCATACTTACACAGATATATCAGAGGTAGTGGCTCCAAAACACAAAACACCAAAAAAGAAAAACATCTCAATCAACATAGTTTTCTTTCCTAAGCTTGTTTTCTCATGTAATTAAAAGGGTCATTGCAAATTAATTTGTGGCACCGATGTTACTGCTTAGTAAAACTAATGAAAAAGCAAGTGTTCGAATTGATTGATCTCTCAATCAGATGGTAAACTTAGAAATTATAACAAGAAAAACCTTTTAAAACATACATGAATAGAGCCTCTATTTTTCCTTCTATCTGCTAACATAATATTCAAATGACCTCATGATTCAGTAAAATAAATAAATAAATAAATAAGAAAAAGTACCTCATTTCGGTTGCCAGTGTAATGATCACCTACAAGGTGCCTAAGATATTCTTCAAATTCTTCATCTGGAGCCTATGTTTACCAGGATCAGCAATATCACAGTTAGAGCAACATTGAACTAAGACACAAAATCCAATTAAAAGCATCTAAAAAAGTGCAGTTTTAAAAGAATCAAGTTTAGGTTTCAGGATCATATTCTTTTAGAGAAAATATAATACAATAACTGAAGATCACCAGAACAATGACATGTGATGGTCAGCCAAGATACGACTCTTAGCAATAGAAAACTCCTTCAAATAAATCAACATACCAGGCGAACTCCAAAAGCCTTTGCGACGCCTGCTAATGTAACATCAGAATGCAATGGGCCTAATCCTCCGTATATGAATACCTAAAAACAGGAGTATACAACAGATAAGTTCTCATAAAAGAAGAATATTTAGCATTAATAGACCTTTCTCTATCAGCTGGAAACAAGCAAAATCCCTTTTAACAAGCAATAAGCAATTACCATATCATCGGTAGATATTCGGCGTTCAACCTCTTCAGCCACAGAATCTATCTGTGCAAAAAAAATTTATGAAGAATTTATATATACCCAATGCATGGCAATACAACTGATGGGGCTCTACATATAGCCCCATATCTATTAACTAATAAACAATAGAGCCCATCATTTACATCCAATCATCTATTCAACAAATCAACTCAATCAACTCGGCTTCACGCTGCACACATGGCATGCTAACAGGGATGTTACTCTACAATAAATGATGTATTTACCAAAGCAGGAATCATAGGTAGTAACTCACATTGTTTCGGACAACAGTGGTTTGGGATACTGACCACCCAATTGCATGGAGCTTTCTACTCAAAGAAGGTCCCATTTGATCTTCAACAGTGCCAGACCTGAGCTATGGAACAGATAAAGAACACCAGAAACTTGCAGCTATAAGAAATAAAATATAAAGGGGAACTGAGCAGGAAAACTAGAACATCCAGAAAAGTTTGATGTTTGGACAATTTGCATTGTTTGAGTCTCGGCCTTCTTATTAAACAGCTTATAAAGGAATCATTATTAAACATCTACCATGTTCACCTTGTTTATATCCACAAAATAGACATCAATCTTTGAGCATGAGACCGAGAATTTCTTAAAACATATATTTACCTAACATAGTTGTCACGACAGGAAATGTAATGAGAATTTGAAAATGATATTGTATATTGTAGATATGGCATAATAGTAGGAGAATTAAAACTTCGCCAGTACTCTGGCATTATTTCATTTTAAACAACCATCATTCATCCAGCTAGCCCATAGGGATAAGGTTACCTCTTGGTGAATAATTACTATAAGAGAAAAAAAGGACATTCTATTCTGGATTTACCACAAATTTTAGGTGTCCTTCCATCGGAAGAAAAGAATTTCCCATTTTAACCTACTGTGGGAAGAGGGAATTCAACCCAGCCAGAAAGGTTCATAGCCATGTGGTCTAATCCTAGAGGTACTACAGACCCCAGCCCATCTGCTATAAATTCATTCTCCGAAGAAGCTAAAAAAGGAGCAATTCCACTGCCAAGCTACTTCAGGTTAACAAGCTTATTATTTGTGTCGGTAGGAATTTATTGGAATTAATGCTTGAATTTTCCTGGCTTGCAAATTCTAGCGTTTGGCCGTTACCTTGAATTGAAAAATGTTTCTCTTACAGGAAATATATTCCTGGGAGCGCAAGATGCATTTTCTCTAAGAAGGAAGCGAAATGTAATCCTAGGCTCTCCAAACCCATGTCTTTCTTGTGAAATTATATCCTTGCTCGATCTTTTTGCTTCTTCCTTTTTTATTCAGAGACGTTTCTGTTGTCTCTTATCTATTTACGTTCCATTCTCACCATCACTCCAAACATAGTATTGATAATGAAACATTAGTTCTACCCAATTCTAATCTACTATACTTCTTCAACCAATTTTACTTGTGACAATATCGCATCACAATCGCATTGTACGTTAGTTTTGTAGTAATAGAGCTAAAGCAACATGATGCCTCGATCATCACAAACACAATCAATTCTAAGAAAGAACAGAAAAAAAGGTATAGAATGAGAACAAAGAAAATAAAGTGAACAATTTCAAACTTAAAGAAACTGGATAGATCAACATATTTGGATGTATAACAATGTGGTAAAACTGAGTAGCACTAGGACAATAAACTTGGAAATGCACAATACAGCAACAAAAGACTTACAGAATCTCATCCCCTACAGCGACGACTGAAGCAATTAGCATATTGTTTTTATTTGAATCCACAATGCCTGGGCCATTGCTAACAGCAGGATAGTGTCCAGCATTCGCAGGTGATACCTTTTTTGTTCTCCCAGCTCTTTCTAACCTTCCATCAGAAAGTAAGTATGCAGGTTTGAATTTTTCCTCACAACTTGATGAGTCACCCATACAGAGCAATGCATTTGGAACAGTGTCATGTATGCTCCCAATAGAGGTATATCTGTTAAGGTCACAGACAAAACAAGTAGAATACAATGTGGCATTGCCTTAAGAGTGCAAGTATTGCAGTAGTCTCAAAAGCAAAACTAGTAATTGGACAACAGATTAAAGTTCAATTTTCAGGATGCATTGGCACATTACCCTTGGTCGTAAAGGCTGCAGTATGGCACCTTGCAAGTTAAAATAAAAGCCCACACATCTCTGCAATAAAACAAATACAAGTTAAAACTACAGAAACTGCCCCATTTGAAAATTACACGAAATTTTAAATAAAATTACCTTGATCATTGACATGGCATTTACTAAGTGAAGAATATTGATAGTAAATACATAATAGTAGTCAAATTGGTAGTCTTATTGTTGAGATTCTCAACAAATTATTCTTAAAAGTTATGTTTCAGTTCATACAGCTTCTCCTCTCTCACTAGGTTTTCTTTTAAGCTGCAAAAGTGAGGGTACAATACTGAAGTTCTTCCAAGACTACTGATATTTTCTTAATGGACTGAAAATAAAATCTAAACAATTAAAGATATAAGAATCGATCAATAACATCATTGCACTTTCTTCTTCAGTTTCCAGGACAGACAAAGTAGTTGAGATAGCATTTTTTTGGGATATAACAGTCTTGTTGGCTTCCATATAATGGGCAAGCAGAAGCATTTCATTAGCAGAAGAATAGTGGCTAAAAGGCCATTGATTAATTTTTTATAACCGTCGATACATTAGCTTTAGCTCATTATCTTTCTGTTAATTACGAAATATACACAGGCTACAACTTACAGTACCTGTAAGACCAATCCAAGATAGGATTCACCCTCATAAAAGGTGGCCATCCTGGTGAGCTAGGAGAAAATTGTTCTTGGCCTACCTGCAATAGCCTCTTTTCTTTCAGTATTTCAACATAAATCAGTGAGAAGCAACCAGAGTTCTTGTGAACGAGAAGATCTGTCATTATGATATTTATCAAGAAGATAAAAGGCAAAAGAGGATACCGCAGTAGGATCACCAATTCGAACACCAAGAAAAATAGCTCTGATCGGATTATTCTTCAATAGATTTTCCAATCCAGACTTGAAATCTGTGGTAATGATGTCCAGTTGTAGGCCATAACTACCGAAGGAAAGGAATTAATCCATCAGAAAATAAACAAATAGGGTGGTTACAAGCTTCAAAATTATAAAAGAAAAAAAATCAAAGGGATTATATCAAATTTAATTAAAATGTTAGCAAAGAGGAAAAAAATATTATTTAAAAGCAAGCTTCAACTTATCAAAAAGAAGAACAAGCTTCTAACCTTGAAGCTGTATCATAAGTAAATGAGTTGATTTCAGGGAAGGCAGATGAACTTTCAAAATATATTGTTCGAATTGGAAAGTTTGTCACATCCCCATTTGGACAACTCCTTTCTCCTTTATGCAAAAAATAGCCAGCCCTAAGTAGGTGCAGCAAAACCTACAGAAATTTATGGTAAATGTTAGAGAATTTACGATAACTATATAATTCAGCAGGAAAAGAAGGCCGAAACCTACAGTTGAATCCTTTCCTCCATTGAAGCTAAAGGCAACCTCTTCAATCCTGTTCAAGAAAACAGTTTCAGCACAAGCAAGCATCAATCGTAGCTGCATAAGAGATGACTAACTCATGGAACATTCATAAAACAATCATTTAGGATTGAATAAACATTTTCATTGTGAAAACTGAATGCGGTCACTGAATTTTCTTGAATATGACCAGATGGCAAACCTCATCAGTAAATATGGGAAAACATTAGACACTTTCTAGATGGGGTCTAGTGCACGAATCTATCAGTCATTGAGATATCATGCAGTGGTGCTTATGCATGGGGTAAATGTGGTCTGCAGCTTGATAGTTTTCAACTGATAACTGAAAATTATATGATGAGAAAAGATCATTAACAGGCACCATAGTCAACACTGCATGAGTGAAGATATCATGGCACAGTTAATGAGTTTAAAACCACTCTACTGTTGTATGCCCAGTTAAATAATTCCCGAATTCATAATCTATCAATATAAGAACATTGTAAGTTCCAACAGTTCCAAACATCCAAGAAAAATTATTCCTGAATTCGTAATAATGCCACTGCTACAACTTCATGGTGAAAATTAATTGGATATTTTCTAAAGGTTTTCAAATTAATCAGTGGATCACTTAATTTGTCTTTTACGATCCCGACAATTCCCTGACATTTTATCTACCAAGGGATTAGATTAAACTGATAATATATGGGGGCCAAAAAAAGTAATATGGCTGATTTGGTACTCTAATTTCCCTTCAGCTCAGCCAGTAACAGCGATCGTAACTATACTAGTCTCCCGACCCCACCAAATGCAAAATATCACAATGACCAAGACATCAGCAGAATGAGACAAAAACAGTTATCCAAGAGAATCTTTAAAAGAGAAAGCGACTGTCAGCACAACTATCATCAAGGAATGTGCCAACTTGATCTTCATTAGAACTGGGAATAATTAAAATTCCTTCATGCATGCATATTCCATTTTACAAATCAAATACAAACAGGGCACTGACTATTGCTCTTCTATAATTATACCAAAAACACGGTTGGAAACAACTTTCCAATGTACCATGCAAACGAGTATCATGTATGTAAATGATTTAGTTAGATAAGTATCATCCGCTGAACAAATAAATCATGCTCAAACCGCACTCTTAACTTTAAGTATTTAATTTCTTTAGAGCAAGAAGCAGGACTGACAGGCTCCCATAACATTTGAAATAGACAAATACGTTCCACGATTATAGTTCCAGGACGTTTTGGATGCAGTAGCGACTCAGAAATTGCATTATTACCTCTGCAGCTGGTTGCAAAGAAACTGCATCCATATATATAAGACTTAAATTTCCACTGTTAGAGTTTCCTTTATTTCCCCTATCAAATAGTGTAAGAACGAGTCTTAGTATCTATCAACAAGTTGCCATTTTTCTTACCCTCAAGATTTACTTCAAAGTAATATGTCGAATGGAGTTCTCATTCCAAACTCGTAACCATAGAATGTCAAATCCAGCACAGGGATTAAGAATCACAATCAAAACTGCAAACCAACTATTACCCAGAAGCAGAAAAAGGAGAAACTCACGAGTATAAAGCAAGAGCTCTCTTTATAACATGGATGGCGTTGTTGTACTTGGTTTTCAGCCTCCTATCATCACTTCCTCTGATTGCTTCATTGATCTCCATCTAACCTGGGGCGAAGAAAGTCCACACATGAAAATGGAAACATGGCAAACAGTTTCAATAATCTAACAAAAACAACAAGCCAAAAGTAACCCAATCCAGCTCTAAAAGGAATCCGAGGCAGGGGTTCTCGTAAACCAATCAGATTTTGATACCTCCAAACAAAATTTCGAATTCAATCCACCTTATGACTAAAATGGACTAGGAAAGTCTCACACAAAGAACCAGTATAAGAAAGACTCTTGCTGGCGGTTTGGGCTTGGATAGGAAAAGGAGCGATGATTCGCAGTATATAAAAGAGAGAAACGGCGTGCTCTTCAGATGCCACAGATTGTTTATCTGGCAGAAGAAATAGCTAAAAATGGAGGTCTCCCTTTTGGCCACTACCTGTTCTCCAATGTGCACACCCAAACAAAAATCTGTTGAAACGGAAAATGCCAATTGTAAAAAAACAGGCTTTCCCGGAAAACCCAACTTGATTACTATTCCAAAAGATTGATTATTCCCCAGGTTAAGAAGCACGTTGGCTCCATCCAGTCAATGGGTTTTTTAAGGTCACGAAACAAAACGGCTTCCTAAACCTCGTAATCTCCCTTTTTAAATATTTTTAACCTTTTTAATTAAATCTGCTTTCATTTTTTAAACCCTTTTAGGATTCTTTTCCTTTTATTTTGATTCTTTTTGTCTCTTTGTTAGGTTTTGTAGTAAATTTTTTGTTTTCAATTAATTATGATTTAATTCACTTTTTTCGTTAATTACGGTAGAATATTTCTAGACTGGTCGGAATTAGAATCGTTATTCAAATTTAATTTAATTTAAATACTAAATTTCGTGACACAGTAACCACCAACTTAAAATCGCCTACGGAAAAAAGGCTATCGGTGCTCCGGAACAACACTGTTCCTGTGTGCTTCAACACACGGGAATAGTGTAATAATGGAATTTAAAATAATTTTTTATAATATTCAAAATTGTTTCGTTACACAGGAAATGATGTAATAATGAAACATAAAATAATTTTTTATAATATCAAAAATCGTTCGTTTGTTTTTGTGTGTGAGAGCATACAGGAACAATGGTGCTCCCGGATCAGCGTGACATACTTTTATTCTTACATGGCTAATCAGTAATCCCTGGTAAAAGAAGAAAAAAAGCAGAATGGAAAGAACATTCAATCATTGAATGGATTTATCCATCTGAATATAGATCGGCGGCGACTTTGACAAAGAGCACTTGCTTTTCTCGCGGCGGCGTCAACAACTAAAGTATATAGGAAACGAGGGAATGAAAATGTTGACCAAGACCAAGTACAAGCTCTCATTCATGCATCTTATTTGCATAAACTTTTGGTAAAATTCTTAAGCAAGCAATTCAAAATCTTAAATATACAATTTATCACAAAATATAAGTAAATGTATAGATTATAATAGGTTATAGTGCCATGAAAAAGATAATAATAACTTGCTTGCCGTCCTCAAATTCTCTAATTATTTTAAAAATCGACTCTTCTCCCCACAGCTGGGCAGACCTGACAGGACTTGGTTCCAAGGATTGAATTGTCAAACAGACCCACGTTGGTGCATTTCATCGCGATTCCTGCACTGAGAAAGTCAAACCGAACTTCCCTTCCTCCTTGGCGAACTAATTTATCAGAGAACATGTTTTTTTAATAATAATAATAATAAATAATAATAATAATAATAATAATGTATTTTTATAATATAAAAAATATTATTAAAAAAATAACAATCCATTGGAATAGGAATTGGTATTTTTTATTAAAAAAATATATTATATTTTAATAAATAATATATCAGTTCAATATTAAATTATATCAAAATTTATCATTATAAAATTAATTTAATAATTTTTATTCAATTTTATTTCCAACTTCTACTCTAAATCGAACACGCTTTTAGTGGTTTTCTTTTTGATTCTTTTCATGTTCACTGAATATAGACAATTAGATGTCGAAGATAAGATTCCGCGTCGAGCTAGATCTCACATATTTAAACCTTTACGAGTGTTAGCTTACTGGTTATTTCAATCAGAAGCAATCGCATAAAATAATGTTTTTATCTCATGATGGAAGATTTCCTTCCTATTTAGGAGCTAGCTAGGTAGCTTGCTGGAAATTTCGAAGATATTGGGTTGAAGGTCAACGATCCGACCCAAATATTATATGCATAAACATCAGAAGATTTCTTCAAAAAGATGCGGCCCACTTCAAAACAAAATGTAGCCCGATTATTAAAAATAAAAATCCAGCCCAAGTTTCTCTGGACATAATAAATAAGATTGGAAAGCCCAAAACCAAAACCTGCTTGCCTCAGAGAAAAAACCCCTCCCACCTCAAAAATCACAAAATGTCCTGAGACTTTACTCTTCTTCCTCAAGAGACATAAAGATACCCCTTTTTATCTCATCGTACCACACAGTACAGTCTCATGTCTCCACAAACAAGATCCTAAGAACTAGAAACCTGCAACTCATAATAATAATAAGAGAAAAAAATTTAATTCGATACCACCTAAAAGTGGTCCATTGGGCTATCATTTTTATTTTGTGAATGGGAAAGTTCTGAATGTTGTCTCCCTAAGGACAATCCTAATATCCACCAGAAGAATCGCGTAGGATCTTCTTTGTGTAATTTGAGTGTTGTATTAATTGCAGAATCCAGTAGGGTATGATGCTTTATTTCTTACCCATAAACAAGGGATACGTACGTTCATGTTTCTTCCAACTGTTTGTTTGGATTTGTGATTCATATGATGCTTGTGAACACCGAATCCGTGTCCCAGTACCCAACAAAGGGCATCTTGGCTGGGTAGGCTCAGCATTCGGATTTCTTCTTTTGCACATTGTTTTTGGATTAGCCATTGTTTAAAATTGCGCGAGACAATAATGAAAATGTCTTATTCCCGCAATTAATACGAATCCGAAGAGTGTGATATAGTGATAGGTAAGGATTAATAATGGAAAGTATGTGCATATTCAATGTGAACTATTTACTCTATAATTAAGAATAAACGAATCAATGCATGATAATTCACTATAAACAAATTCCGGCTTAAACTTTGATGACAATTTTCAAGTACGTTGGCTTTTATGACACAATAAATGCCCAGTTTTGCGGATCTTGGTGAAAGCCATTAGTGGCTGCATTTGCCGACACCACAATATTTATCCAAATGGTTCATTTGACTACTGTCATTCATGATCGACTGGCTCAACTGATCATGCCATTTTCTCTACTCCTTTTTTTAACTTTCTTACCTCGAACGTCAGTACCTCACAAGATAGTCAATTTTATCTGGGAGTGTAATTGGACATAGTATAATATATATGCTGCTTGAACAATTGACCTATAAGGGAGTGAGATGGACCCCGTGTATATATATATGTGGTAGGGTCCTATGATTTTGATTTTACACCTCACCTTCACTTTGAAGATGGTTTCTTCGCCTAGCCGACACAACAGTGTGACCATTCATAATTTTCTTTCCGTATTGTGGTCTAAATTTGAGGCTCCTATACAAGCTGGATGCAAGGAACAGGTGCAGGCAAAATCTTTACTGCATTAAGAGCACAATATTTGGTTCACTATTGGCGACTAAGTACCGAATTGCTTCAGACAGCGATTCCATGTAACTTATGTGGTCCTGTCAAAGGACGGCCTGAAAAGTCAGAAATTGCAAGAAAACTTGTGATATGTTTTCCACATTGGTCGGATATACAGTGGTTCTGCATTCATTACCCAGTTCATGACCAAACTGTTTCATGATTTTTGGTATGATCTTTTCACTTGGACGACAATGGTGATTCGATTTGTCCAATTTCGGATCTGCAATCTTTGAATTGAAGCTTTATTGCATGGATCAGAATTTTACCCTTGTGGATTTGTGGTTACTGAGACTTTTGAAACGTCTCCACCATATTTCGATTTTTATATTTGTGATCTCAGTTTTTTTTTTCAATTCGTATCTTTTTTGCTATTCAAATTAGTCTCTTTTTGAATAATTGGATTATTCACCAATCAATATAATGATTATTTGTACTTTTTGGTATATAAATAAATTATTGTACAATTTAAATAAGATCAAGGTAACTTAGTTCTCATTTTTATTAAATAAATTGAAATAACTTTTTATTAATGAAGTGGCTTTAATTCTTATCAAGGTATCATCTCAAAATAAATCTGATTTTGTCACTTCCCACCGGCGTATAATTAAATACTCTTATCTATAAAAAAAATTAAAAAATTCAAGGGGTTGGTTGAGATTGTACTTTACTGTCTCTCCACCCATCAATGAGATTCCGAGAACCAATAAGAAAAAAATAAAATATTTTTTGAAAAAGTAGTTCAGTCTGGTGGAATATTTTATGAGAATAAAACACAAAAGAGGTGGTGTTTCCCGACACTTTTTTTTTTTTGTAAGAAAGCACAGGATTAAGCGCCTGGACGCATAAAGGACAAGCCAAGCTTGTCAAGTTCAACAAAGTCATACATAAAGTAGGGTTGAACCTGAAAATCATGTAAGTCAATGTTACAAGTTAGGCCAAATCTAGCTAAATGATCAGCGGATTGATTGGATTCGCGATAGACATGAGAGAGATGAGCTTGAGGGAGGAGTTGTAAGAGTTGCCTCCCTTGTATGAATAACGGGTGTTGGAACCTGTTTGGATCTCTGCTCTTGAGGCCTTCCACAATGGAATAGGCATCTGTTTCAATGAAAAGTTTCTGCCAGCCTCGTCGGATTGCAAATCTGAGGCCATTAATGACTGCTATAAGTTCTGCTTCCCAAACGTTGTGGCCCTCCCAGATTTGAGTGTAGCCCATTACCCAATTACCTGAAGAGTCCCTGAAAACACCAGCTGCAGCCATTCTATGGGTAGATGTAGCCGCATCACAATTAAGTTTTATCCATCCCGGAATTGGTGGGATCCAACGAACCCATCGATCTTCCTGACGGCCTTTGATAAGATTTGACCTTGCCAATGTCGTAGCTGCAAACCAGAATTCCTTGGCAGTGTGTAGAATCGACTGGACCTGTGTACTAATATGCGCTGGTTTTTCTTGAAACACCGCTTCATTTCGCCACCTCCATATTAGCCAGGCTGCCACAGCAAAAATAAGGGGCCACGAAGGGCCATTAGCACAATTGTTAGGGCCAGAAACATTAAACATAATCCAATCATGTAGAGACTGAGAAAAGAAATGGGTAGGGCCTCCCTGGGGTAACAGTTGGGACCAGATGGAATTAGCGTAGCTGCAATCCCTCAGAGCATGCAAAGTTGTCTCTTCGCTATCCTGGCACCTTAAACAAATATCAGAAGCAACTATGTGGCATTTTTTTACAATGGACACAAGTAGGTAATCTATCATGAGCTGCAAGCCAAAGGAAAGATCTCACCCGTTCCGGTGCTTTCAGCTTCCAAATACGGTCCCACAGTCTATCTTGGGGTTGCAAATCTGCATAATCAATAGACAAAGCAGTCTTAAGAGTAAAAGTACCACTAGAAGAAAGGTTCCAAACCAGAGTGTCAGGGTGGTCACCAGGGGCTGGAGGGGAAACTTCTGCAATTGTTGAGCAAGCATGGGACGGCAAAAACTCTTGTATCTTAGCCCAATCCCAACTACCTGCCTCCGTGACAAAGAAGAACACCGGGCGACCACAGAACGAAGGTGGAACCTCTCTGGAGGTATGATGAACCAAGGGGCCAAGTTGTGGAATCCAGGGATCCTCCCAAAACCTCACGCTTCTACCATTGCCAAGGTTCCAAGTAGAATTATGATTGACAACTGACCAGTGAGCACAAATAGCTCTCCAAGTGTTCGAATTATATGACTTAGCCGTAGGTTCAATAAGAGAAGAAACGGGCCAAGCATACTTGTTTAGGATCACTCTTGCCCAAAGGCTGTCACACTCTGTTCTGATACGCCAGGCAAGTTTCAACATACATGCCTTATTCAACTGAGTAGCCGAGTACATACCTAACCCACCTGTGTTCTTTGGAGAGCAGATAGTATCCCAACTTAGCAGATGCAACTTCTTCTTGTCACTTGAAGTGCCCCAAATGAAGTCTCTTGTGATCTTATCCAGCTCAGAGAGAATTTTCTGTGGCAACATAGTGGTCTGCATAGTGTGGAAAGGGATAGCCTGCAGGACAGATCTCGCCAAGGTAATTCGCCCTGAGAGAGCGAGACTCTTGGCTTTCCAGCCTGTCAGTTTCATACGAACCCGGTTCACCAAGTCATCATATAGAGATCTCGATTTCCGACCATGTATGAGCGGGGTACCCAGGTACCGACCAAGGTCCTTCGTAACACTAAAGCCAAAGAAGGAACTAATATCCTGAGCCCTGCAAGGACTGACATTCTTTGAGAAGTAAATCCTGGTTTTTTCTATGCTCACACGCTGTCCCGAACTACTACAGAAAGTGTGAAGGACATCCTGGATCACCTGAGCCTGCTCTATGGAAGCCTCTGCAAATAAGAACAGGTCATCAGCAAAGAATAGATGGGAAAGAGGAGGGCCAGACTTACTAAGCCTAATGGGAGCCCAGCTCTTGCTCTGAAGTCTATCACGGATTAGGTGGTTCAGACGTTCCATGCAAAGGACGAAGAGGTAGGGAGATATGGGATCTCCTTGCCTCAATCCCCTGGATGGGACAAAACCATCAGTTGCCGCACCATTCCAGAGTAGTTTCATTGTTGAACTACGCACACAAGACATAATTCTGTCAATAAAGGTACAACTAAGGCCAGTATGCAATAAAGTATTCTCAATAAAGTCCCAATTGACTCGATCGTAGGCTTTTTCCAAATCAATCTTTAATGTCATCCAGCCTACACGACCGGTCTTTCTTCTCATTGAATGAATCACTTCCTGCACAATCAAAATATTGTCAGATATGTTTCTACCTATAACAAAGCTAGACTGTGTGTCAGCCACAAGAGAGTTTAGGATAGGTCTCAACCGATTCGCAAAAATTTTGGTAATAATCTTATAAAGGACATTACACAAGCTAATAGGACGAAAATTAGATAAGCAAACCGGATTCCTAATTTTTGGAATTAGGACAATGAGAGTTTCATTAAGTGCTCGATCCATGAAGCCAGTAGAGATGAAGTTCGAGATAACTTGGCAGACAGTATGACCCACGTGGTCCCATTGACTCTGAAAGAAGATTGGTTGTAGACCATCGACACCTGGCGCTTTGAAGCTGCCCATGCTTTTGACTATCTTGAGTATCTCATCATTGCTTGCATCACAAAGGAGATGGTTATTCGTGTCATTTGATACCTTCTTGAAACCCTGCGATGTGAATAGAGAAGAGAGAGTGTCAGTGTCATCGGAATATAAATTTCGGAAATAACTTACAGCCATCTCCTGAAGCCGTAGATCATCAGAAATCCAACCCCCATCCGCACCCTGCAACATTGAGATTTTATTAGCCCTGCGTCTAATAATTGTGGAAGTATGAAAGAAATGCGTATTTCTATCTCCAAAACTAATCCATTTTGATCTGGATTTCTGAAACCAAAGGATTTCCTCCTGGAGGAGGGTGTCTTCGAATTCTTTTTTCAGTATTCGGAGTTTCTCATCCAACACATGTGAGTCTCTCTTCCCGAGCACACTTTCAATGTTAACCATCTGTTTCTTCAACATACTCTTCCTCCGGAAAATATTTCCAAACACATTCCTGTTCCAAAGTACCACATCTGAAACAAAACTAGAGTATGCATTAGACCAGTTCTCTTCGGGAGGCCAAGAGGATTTTAAAAAATCAGAAAACTCAGGATGTGTAAGCCAAGCCACTTGGAAGCGGAAAGGTTTAATACTCCCTGCACAGGCATCCGGATTGGTGGACATAATGATCGGTCGGTGGTCCGACTTTATTCTTGGCAGGTGCTGCACATATGACTCAGGAAATGCTTGACGCCACACCATATTACACAAAGCTCGGTCGAGCCGTTCTTTGATCGACCCTCGAAACCAAGTGAACCTGGGGCCTGCAAAATCCATATCAATGAGAGCAGTATCAGATATAAAAGAAATAAAATCACGAGTTCCCACAGGAGTAGAAGAAGAGCCTCCCCTTTTTTCTGATGCTGCCAACACAGCATTGAAATCACCGATTAAGCACCACGGAGTGGAGGTAGAGGCATTGATGTTCTCAAGGGCTTGCCATAAACCTTTCCTAGTAACCGGGTTAGGGCTCCCGTATACTGCAGTACATAAGCCTACCGAGGTACCCGAGTTCCACTCGAAATGTATAAACTGGCGATGGGTTTGGAGGATCGTAATAGTTGTAACATTGTTATTCCATAAAAGCCAAATACCACCTGAAAAACCTTGTGCCTCTTCACAAAAATTATTCTGGAAGCCTAATTTGTCCAAAACTTTTTTGGCTTTGGCTCCGCTAATACGAGGTTCCAATACAATGAATATATCAGGTTTATGTTCACGAATTAACTCCCGCGCACAAGTCCTGAAAAGTGGGCTAGCAGCCCCTTGACAATTCCAAGATAATATAAGCATAAATTTTATAAATATAAAATTGACCAATAAACAAAGTCAAACCTTGGAGGAAGTCGTGTCACTCCCCTTGGCAATTATGCTCTTCATACAGGGCATATCATTAACTATCATATTTGTCATTAATTCACCGCTTACCTCCATAATTGCATCACCATTAACACTACTGTCCCTGCCCTTGCCAGCGTCGGTGAAGCTCCCGTCCCCACCCACGAAGCTCGGCAAAGTCACCAGAGCGAGTTCCGTGAGCGTTTCACCGGCAGCCACGTCGCGGCGGGACCTCTTGGACAAGAGACGTTCCCCGTTCGTCGCCATCATCACCAGCTCCCTTCCCCGACCTGCCTCGTCGGCGGTTGGTTTCGGAATAGCCTGTTTCCGAGTTGAACTGGGTTTTTTCTTTGTTCTTCCGGTAGAAAAAACTGCCTTATCCCAGACGGTTGTCGTGGTCTTGCTACCAGAGGCGCTGAAGGAGGCATCGTGCGCAGAGGCCACCGGCTTGCCTACGGTTTGTGCCAGAGGCGGGTCGAGCTTGGTAGGCTGATGAACGACAGGCTTATGGGCTGCTCCTATCTGAGTTGTTTCCTCTTGGGCTACGGTTTGGGTAGCATTTAATTTTTGCAGATTGGGTTCACTTTGGCTAAGGATTGAGGGAGGTCCAGCTATGACCTGGGTCGTAGGTTCTTTTGAGGGGGCTATAGAGTTAAAATGCAAAGGCTTCCCTGTGGACTTGGAAGACTTACCTTGGGCGTGGGCTTTAGGGGCCAATGCAGCAGCTGGAGGCCTTATGTTGGGACCTTGTTTCCCTTGACCAACATTCCTCTTGGGATGCGTTTCTGCAGCACCAAGGACACCAAAGCGTGACCCTAAATCTGCGTGTTCTTGTTCCTTCCTTGCCGGTTCCGCTAGTTCTTCACTGTTCTTTACCGGAATCCGGCCTCTCCTTCTTGTAACTTGTACCCAAGGTCCAAACAGGCTTTCCTTATCTGGGCTAGGAGACTGCTGCTGGGAGCTCGATGCAGCTTGTGATGTTGCATTCTTGGGGGAAGCAGGCCTGTTACTAGCCATATCTTTCCCATGAGATGAACACATGCTTTGGCTATGACCCACACGTCCACAGCTGAAGCAAATCTGTGGTAAGTTCTCGTATGCTATGCGCTGCCAGGCATCATTGATACGTATCTTCGGAAGGATCGGCTTGCTTAAGTCGATTTCGACTGCAATACGTGCAAATTTCCCCTTTGTACATCCTTGGTGTTGATATCTACCTTGATAGTTTTGCCTACAAGGTTGCCTATGGTCCACAGGAGTTTTTCTTGATACATGAATGGCGGCATATCGGGGAGCCTTATCCATGCTACGACCCTCGACGCTTCAGCAGTGCTGGCCCGGAACGCCGGGTGCCACTCCTGAACCATAAGATAGTGGCCTAGGATGACCCAAGGACCTCCCAGTAAAGCCGCTTGCTTGTCCGCCTCATTATCAAATTTAACCAAGTAGAATCCATTCTCCATGTCGATGACTCTGGGCATGCTCGTTGGGTTCCAAAGGGTTTGTATTTTTGAATACAACATACGGTAGCCAATGTCTCTTCCAAGAAGTTTAACCACAACCGTATGCTTCCAGGGTACCTGCATCTCCAACAAAATCCGATCCGAGAGGAATATCTTAGGTCCTAAATTATCCCTAGTGACTACAAGGTCACCATCTTCAAAGTCTATTACAGCTTCCCTAGGAGTAGGAGGTGAACCTCCAGCCACACAATCTCTATAGGACTGGTGGCTGTCCTCCATTTGTATATCGTCATCTGGTGGAGCTGGTTCCGGACGGCAGTCTGCATGGTCAGCTATGGTGAGAGTATCCGACATTCTATTTCTTTCCCCTGGCGTGGAATATTATCAAACATGTAATGGGCAACTCCAACCTACCCACTGCATGCGGTGAGCTGTTTTTCCGCAACTCTCTCTCCTACTTTTTTGAGAGAGTTTCTCTTATCTGGATACCCCGCTTTTCTGTGTTTCCCGACACTTAGTTATCATTTATTCATACAGTTCTAGAAGACAACCATTGAATCATACTTGATATCATGTAATAAATTTTAATCCATAGTTGAAGAAAAACAATAATCAAAGCAAAAGGAACCAATCATTTTAAATTAAAAAATTATTTAATTAAATGAAAATTATTTTTTATTTTTTATTAAATGAAGACCAAAATTGTAATAAAATCAGAGTGGGGTATCGTCTTGTAAATCGAGTGGTTACAACCAGGCTGCCACACGCATGGAGATCTGAGGTCCGAACACACCATAACTCACCTTTGATTTACAATATTGACTAAATCAGAAACTGGCCCACGTTTCATCCTCCGATGTCTGGGAACTCCAAAGCCAAACGGAGAATTACAAGGGTAAAATGTGCAGTGATTTGGGTCAGTACGACAGCGTTGCATTTAAAGATGGGACAGGAAAGCATGTAGCTTTCAATGAAAATTGAAAGGAGCGAGGGTTATGTTAGAATTCGATAGACCTTAGTCCATGTCTCTGCGGTGACACAAATTGAATCTCATGCCTCTCTCGTTTGCCACCTTTCCAACCATGTAGCTGAATCTGTCAGTATTTTTCTCATAAATATTGGGGAAGGGAAGTAGGTGTAACTGTGCAAATGCTTGTTACTCACTACTAATTACTCTGTTCTCTTGTACATTGTGAGGCCAGAAGCTCACTTTATAGCAATGGATTTGGGAAGGTTTCAGTTTCACTGCTTGTTCACCTGATGCCTTTCACTATTTCTTGTTCCCAGATCTCTACCAAGGGACCCACTCATCTTTTCTCTTTATATCAGTGTAGTAGTGCCATTGCCCTTGCTTCATCTGAGCGTACTAACATTGGTCTCTGCTTGCTTTCTTTCTTTCTTTCTTTCTTTCTTTCCCTCTCTCTTTCATGCACCCTGCATTTATACACTCACATTCATTCTGCTTTCTTCATATACTTTCTCCACCAGGTTGCCCTGTATGGCTTTTTTTGCCTTGGTTGTTCTATTTCTGATGGTTCCTTCATCTTGCAATGCTTACTGGCTGCCTTCACCTGGCTACTGGCCAAGTTCCAAGTTCAAGTCCATGAGTTTCTATGCAGGGTATAGAAACCTCTGGGGTTATTCACATCAAAGAGCAGACCAACATGCATTAACCATGTGGCTAGATAGTACTTCAGGTTAATTTAACTAGCTAGTCTAATTAATGTACATCTACCCGTGTTCTTACAGTACCTATATATACAGTACTGTTCTGTATTCATTTTCTGTTAGATTGCTCATAGATGCTAGTTTTCTGGGTACAACAGGAAGCGGATTCAAATCAGTTAAACCTTTTCGATCTGGGTATTTTGGTGCCTCCATTAAGCTTCAACCTGGTTACACTGCAGGAGTTATAACAGCTTTCTATGTGAGAATTGGAGTAAACTGTGTTACCTACGTATATTTTTACTAGAATTAATTAGACACTGATCCTTGAAATAATACAAGTCTAAAACAATATCATGGGTTTCTTCTCCGCTTGATTAATATCAATGATCAATGGCAGCTTTCAAACAATGAAGCTCACCCCGGGTTCCACGACGAGGTGGACATAGAATTTCTTGGGACAACTTTTGGGAAGCCTTACACATTGCAGACCAATGTCTACATCAGAGGAAGTGGCGATGGGAAAATCATTGGGAGGGAAATGAAGTTCCATTTATGGTTTGATCCCACCAGAAACTTCCATCACTACGCTATTCTTTGGAATCCAAAGGAGATCATGTGAGTACACCATTACTATCTATCTATCTATCTTTCTTCAGTTACAATACAACTAATGCCTACGCACGTGAGCACTTGGTAATACGTAAGAACAGGCCAAGCACAACTCTCAGGACGAGTCAGTGATTAAAGGAATATAATAATGCTTTTTTCAATTGAAATCATGCATGTTTGTCGTTCTTACGTTGGAAGATGCTCCACTTTGGCTGTCGGCATTGGCTGCTTTTTCTTTGAGCCTTTGGATTAATATCTCCAATGATTGAAACAGTAGGTCATCTTTATTGGAAATTGACATACAATCGCCGACGTGTAGTAACCATATCTTCTAATTCGTCTCCAAGGATAACAAAGAGTTGAAGTAAATCTCACCGCATTACTTTGTTAATCAACTTGCTTCTTTGAGCTTGTCAGGAAAAGCACGGTCTTACACAGGAACACAAGTACTTACTCCTTTGTGTGGCGGTGGGTGAGATGTCTAGTTTTGTGTTTCTAATTGGGATTGTGTTAATTCCTTCAGATTCCTTGTCGACGATGTTCCCATAAGGAGGTACCCAAGGAAAAGTGCAGCAACTTTTCCACTGAGGCCAATGTGGGTTTATGGCTCAATCTGGGATGCATCGTCTTGGGCAACGGAAGATGGGAAATACAAGGCGGATTATAAGTACCAGCCGTTCGTGGCGGAGTACACTAATTTCAAAGCAGGTGGTTGCTCGGCGTATTCGCCACCTCGGTGCCGCCCTGTGTCTGCCTCTCCATACCGGTCAGGGGGGCTTACAAGACAACAACATAGGGCCATGAGCTGGGTTCAAAGGTACCATATGGCCTACAACTATTGCTGGGACCCCAAGAGGGACCATTCCTTGACGCCTGAATGCTGGGGGTAAACTGGAGTTGCTGGACACTAGCAAGGCGGCCATGCATCGGAAATCACTCAAAAGAAACTTTTACTCTCTCTTGTGATTTCGTTTTGTCTTTTTGTTTCTTTTACATGTAAAGGTGTCTTGAGAGGGGGCCTGGCTTTCAGAAAAACAAAAAAAATTGAGAAATTTTGTGTGGGTTTCATTTTTCATTTTTCATTTTTTGCCATGCTGGCTTTTGGTGTACATGCATTAGTAGCTGGAGAAACACAAGATATTGAAGAAAGGCCAATAAATAAATGAGGAGGGAATGTGTGAAGATGAAGCCAACGGAAAAGGGACTACAGACTTGCTTGTTTGTGTTTTCAGTTTCAGTTTCACTTCATTTCCTAATAAATTATTAGTTCCTTTGTTGTTTATCATTCTTTGCTTTGCTGTGTCTTTTTGTCTGATTTTCTTCTTCATAATATCGAAATCCGAAACAAAAAAATTAAATTAAAAACAAGAGCAATTAACCTGAATTTTCAGTGTGACAGAAGACACAAGTGTGAATGCCTTGGACATGATAATATTGTAGTCCTTTATGGTCCACTTGTGATTGAACAGTGGATTTTTTAATATTTATAATTTGGATAATCGTTGATAAAATAATCAATTTGCCCTTAATGCATATATGATCTCGAAGAATAAATCCAGTCTGTTGTAATTTTTCCTATCGATTTTTCTTTCTTTCTTTCTTGAAAAGAAAAATTGGAAAAACTGTGTGTGTGGCATCCGATGCTTTTCTCAAGTGCACCTAATCCACAAAGGAAGTTAGCTACAATGTGGACCAATATACAAATCCACAAAAAGGCCATCAAACCAACAAGTGTATCGGGAACGCAGACATGACAATACAACGGACCCTAGAAACTCCACCAAATAATTGCTAGGAGACATGCTTCTCCCTATCATGATTCGGAGAAATAATATTCTTTAACATAAGACCTTTCTGAATGTGAAGCAAAATGCTTTTTTGGTTTAGCAGAAGGGTACAAAACTACAAATTCATGTCGGTTTTTTGCTGCGTTCTTTATTTTTTTCAGATGCTTTGATCATTTGATCGTGAAATGTTTGGCTCTTGAACGTTCCAAAAGGATGTTGCCAATGTTGTCAATTGCCATCCCAGAAGAAGGAATGTGTACTTCAAAATATACGAATTTCCGTTCAGTTGCACAGATATATGGCATTTGGTCATCTTTTTTCCGAACATAAAGATGACCTAAAACCGATCATTGAAATGGGAACACAAGTAGTACTGTAACTCGTTCAGTCTCCATCTAAAGTTGATGAAGCAAGTCATCTTATCTATTAACTGTGGATTTCCATGACCGTACAAGTATAAATATTATTGGCAAATAATTCACAAAACCAATAATATGTTTCCACCACTTTATTATTGAGTGGTGGGTCCATATAATAGTTTAGTTAGTTAATTATCTTCAAAATTTGGTAAAACCGACCTTAGCTCAGTTGGCAGAGCGGAGGACTGTAGTTGACATTGTCAGTAATCCTTAGGTCGCTGGTTCGAATCCGGCAGGTCGGAATGTTTTTTTTATCCTACTGGGTTTTTTAGTAGGTTAAACCTGTCAACCATTTCCATTTATCTTCAATGCCTTAATATGCAAGTACCAAAAGAAAAAGGAAAGAAAACAGCTAAGCGATACAAGGATACGAATTATTACACTTAGATATGCAGCAAGTACATTTTGTATTTCTTACGCTTTAAGTTACTTGTATTGGAAATTGTAACACTACCAGTCGTGAAATGATAGGACATACATGTTTAATCATTTGAATGGACAATGGACACTTTTGCAGAAAATCATTTAGTCCATGTAAGTATTTTTGTCAGTTATAATATGAGTTTTTAATTAAACATCAATAACTCGATCTTTAGATTTAGGTGTAAAATATCTTACATTTTCGTCCAAATATAACCTCACAATCTAAATATAAAACATTTTTTCAAACTAATGAAATCAATTATATTCATCTCTTATCGACGGTAAATACTATGACTGTTGTAAGTAGTGACTTCGTTTTGATGACGGTAGTAATTTTTCAATTATTATCTAGGATTGCGAATTCATTATATTTTCCTGGGCAAGAGCAATGATTTAATTGCAAACAATAATGATGAATACTGAACAAAGATAATGATTATCATGTTTATTGTTTTCCTTGGAGAATGAATTAAAGTAATAGGAAATCATTTTACAGAACATTTAATCGAAACAATAAAATTCTGTCACGTAACTGAATTTCTTGTCCCTGCAATAATGAGACAATCAAAATGATGTCAAGTAATTGAATATCTTGTCCCTGCAATAATGAATCTATCTCCGTCTTGGCAGGGAAGACATTATGAGGAGGTTCGTTAAATGTTCAATATATATTTGGAATTATGACTGTAAATGAGGAATAACACTTTTATGAGTAGAAGTGGGTGGTTTTTTGGGTTTGAGTATTTTTTGCGTTAACTATGCGCCGCTGAGTAATTAAAGGGACCGCATAATAAAATTTCTCAGTCACAAATCAAATAACCCAATCATTTCTAATTGTAAACCACATCTTAACCCAGAATTCCAAAATAATGCAATTTCACTATTTATATTCGAACCTCTAGTTCATAGACACCGGTCCGACTGATATCCTCATCGTCATAAAATAATTATTTACCGGTCATTTTTTTTTCCAAATTTCAGCTCAATCTTGACTGTCTGTGGTAAGGTAAATAGAAAATCTGGAAACCATGTTCGTGGAGAACAACCTATTCATAATTAAAAGAGTTTATATGCTTAATGGAATTAATATTCCATCACATTATAAAAAGCAATATCAATAATAAACCATTTTCTCATCCTTAATATTAAATATTGGGTTTACCTCTAATCAACTAGGAAACCGAGCCTAACCCAATCCCATCTGGTTTATTCTATGAACTAAGTTAACTCAAGGGTCAATCATATTGAATAATAGCACTTTAAAAACGATTAGCTATGAGGTTTGTTAAAAGCTTGCTATGGCTAGAATTTGATTACCGAAACACTTAAACCTATGGCAGAGCTTGAAAGTGAAGATTGCGAGGGCATGTCTCATTATTTTGTGATAAATAGTGACTCACCAATCGTATCCAAAGGACGGGTCCATCAGCATCCAATGATATTTCCTATCAAAGAGGGTGGAAAATACGACCTCCTTTTGTCACAGCTAGACTGATAAGATGGAGCTGGTAGGAGACAATTCTGCATTTGTACAGAAACCGTCATATTCCGGGCGGATTCAGGAGTAAGCTTAGCTGTTGAAAATGCATTGCTATCATATATTACCAGTGAGACGAAAGAGGTTGTGGGCGACTAAGTATTCGTAGTCACATTCTTCTCCTTATCATTTTGTCGGTTGATGCGCTTGTCAAGAGGACTAGAACCTAGCAATTGCTTTAAGTTGCTTAGTTTACTTGGCCCAGTCTTCCGGTCATCATCCTGCATGGGTCAGGAAATAAAAGTATACCGTGTTACTGGAAAATGATGAAGACGCAAACTATCAGACCTTTTAGACACTAGTTTTTTCTCAAGCATCTACTCTTTTCATAAATATGAAAAAACTGGAAACTCCTGAAAATGCATTTATATATTTTCAATAAATAAGCTATATGATTATTCAAAACAAATAAATAAGCTATATGGGAAGGAGATGTTTTTATGCATCCCGAAGTATTAGCATTGAAATAAGAAATTTAATAATAGAAAAAGCATTTACAACGACAAAACATTACACATTGCACAAAAATGTCTCCCTCTAACTGAGACGCTCTAACCTTCAGAAATTTCTTTCACCTCGGTGGCTATCACAGAACTGAAGGGGCAAAGAAACACGTGGCCTTATCACCTCCACAACAAGTTTAAAGCTGATAGCATAAATACCAAATACTAAATCAATAAACTACAATTTACCGCCAGCTCGATCAGTTTTTCGAACATCGAGAAATCCAAACATCCATCTTCAAAGTAGCAGTTGGTTGTCTGAATAGGGAAGGCATTCTTGACAAATCCGAGCAAACCTGTAGTCTACACCTCTGACTGACTGAAAATAGCTAGTTGGGTGTTGAACATGAAACTATAAGAACTCAGGAAGGGTCATAGGAAAGCCCAATCAAGCAATCAACATTTCCAATTTCTGAGGCAGGACTGTATCATCTAACAGATACTAGAACAACCAATTAAAGTTCTCATATGGTGTGGCATGAACTAACATTGCATTTCTTACGAGTGTTTGCTACAGAAAAGTTGTACAGTACCCTCACTCAGACAACCAAGTAAACCTTGACCGTAGGCATTCAAGTACTTGACATCACAAATAAATTGGTTGTGTGACTTAAAACTTTGCGCCAGTGCAAAAGACGGCAACTCTTGCAAGACCAATTGGTGTGTACCTTCTTCCCCTGAAGCGAATAGCGAATCCTGATTCTCTCTATTTATGATGGTAGATTTTGGTAGTCTAATATCACTGACAGTGGCAGGTCCAGTGCCCAACTTCTCAAAATTGATGCCAACTCTCTTCAAATAGATATGGAAACCTGATGTTCCATGTCCACCAACAAGGGAAGGAGTGAGTAATGGCTGAGATGCTCCCATCTCATTAGATATTTCCACTTTGGGACGGTATGAAGCAACAATGTCATTGTTGATGCCACAATAAGCGAGAGATATACAAACTCCATGATTTTCTGTTGCAGTTATCAACGATGGCCTTCAGAAAAATAACATAAATCTATTAGAATATTAACCACCGAGATTTATTAAGAAGCAATTTCCATATAATTACATTAAATTACAGAGTCTATTTTCATCTTGTAAGGGTGAATAAATCATGATAGTAATGGTTATTGCTGTCAAGATTCTATCAGCAATCTTGAAACAGGAAACCTGATTCTATCTACGAAGAGCTACACATGCATGTTAAGGGCTTGAACAAACAGTATCCAGTAATAATGAAAATAATCATTTACCATGGATCAGAAGACTTTCTTTTTGAAATAAAAGATCAGATAGTTACCATGCTGGAACAGGTGAAAAACTCGATTCGAAAGTATAGATAAAAAAAATTGGGACTGGTAACCAATCGAAGTTAATTAGGAAATCAAGAGAAGCATAGAGATGGAAAAAAATAATTTAAAACTACTGAAATCCATGATGAAAACTAAAACCAAAGCAACACAATAGTCTCACCTTTCCTCTGCACTTTCAAAGTTCCACTCACATATGCCAACAGAAGAAGCAGATAAAAATGATCGGGCACAACCATGAGTTGGTTCCTCTTGAACAAGAGAGTGAACGGTATGGATTGGATTGGTTGAGAGTCCCAACCTGGATTCTACAGGCACATTTGTTTGACGCATATCAAACAACAAAAGTGAACCATTCTGCAACAAGAGGGGAAAAGGAAGAGCTCAGCATAAGCCACTTAAAGCATGAAAAGTACAATGCTTAAAATTCAGACCTGCAGTCCAGTACACACATAATGTGAAGAGCCAAGATCCCATGAACATGACCAAGCAGGTGCCTAAAAACAAAAATGCCAATCCGATTAAAAATCTAATGGCAAAAACCAGAATCTTTTCCTGGTGAGGGAGAGGAATTGCGCAGTGATTAATAATAGAATTTACTTAAAGTAACAGGAAGATATTCGGTGTCAAATCTGTGCAAAACCGTTGACAACAAAATCCATTAGCCTGAGATTATCTAAACTAGGATCATTCATTACAAAATCTGAGTCAGATTAATTGATAAAATAAAATTGACCACAGCGTCTTGGGATGTCCAATGCTCAATCTGAAATTTCTGCCAACTAGAACTGGCAGACAATAACAAGGTCTTATCTCCAAATTTTTGTCAGATAAGTGAAATCAGCGTGTGCTTCTTGGGTTGGGCATTGCCAAGACTGAAATTTGTGCTTACAGGGAAGTCACAGTGGCAACAATAACAAGGTCCTACCTTCGTTTCCTATCAAATATTTAATCAATTTTCTGTTTTCTGTAAAAAATCTATTTCACATAAATAAATACCATTGAACTCATTGTTGCTTTAACAGCAAGAACTCTTAACATGGCAAGTAGATATCAAAAGAGCTCACTGATAAAAAGAATTTTGAAAAATGGATAGATTATTTTACCGGTAAATCATAAGAAAGGACGATGTTGTTGCTTTCCAAACTGTAACAGATAAAATAACCAACTTAAAAATTGGAAGAACGTAAGGAAGCAGGAATCAATGAGAAATCTAAAGTAGCAAGTGTACCACCTCAGAATTGATAATTTCTTGCCTAAGGAAGCACAAAGTGCGAGATTCCCATTCCACGGGGAAACGTGCATGTCCTTTATGAATTTTGTATTAGAAGGAAGGTGAATATCTTCACTTTCATATGGGGACATCAGGCTCATCTGCACAATATAATAGATGTTGATAGAACAATTTTGAGAAAATAACTGCTTTCATGCTCTAAAGTAAATATTCAAACTGAAGTTGGAAACTTTACTTTAGTAAGTACATGCGATCCACCCATACCAGGTAGCTTCCGTGCGAGCAATAACATTTTAGCAGAGGTAACTACATCAAACAGACGTCCACCATCCACTTGAAGTTCTGTCTACAATGAGTAAATATAAGGTGTTGAAAAATTTCATAGAATGAGAACCAAATGAGACCCATTTTCAGTGTGTAAAATCTCGTGAAAAAAGTGACAGACAAAAGGATAAAGCTGTCTGAACACTGATCACACATTTCACTAGGAAAATCACTTATTTTCATTATTTTACTGCTGCAATGTTCCAAGTATGTGGCAAATCTCTGTATTGCAAACCCTAGCCTTTTTGTTTACCAGATGTTCTTCATCCTTTTCTTTATTTTCAGATGCAAATTTCTGGTCAAAATTACCAATTACTTCAAACTTACCAACTATGCCTGCACTGGGCAAGTGAAAGGACCAGTTCAGACACTAGAGGAAAAGTATCTCATTAACTAGCTTGACAAGGTATAAGTGAGAGTGAGGGAGAGAACTAGTTCTAGACATTTGACATGCCATCAACAGTTCCCCTCCACCAAGCTAGGTTTTCATGGGGAGAGGACACAAGTGTAACAAAAGTAAACCAACACTCACCTTCAGAGCAAAGCTGCCAGAAGATCCAGGATTACAGATGTTCAGGTTAATGCTGTTTCCTACATAGCATAGGCCAAGGAGAGAAAAATGCATCATGGTAGTCTCCAAAATCAAAATTGAGAAAAGACAAAAGTAATAGTCAATAAGCAGAATGCACCATATATTCAGTACAATATAGTGTCAAAATGCAGTTGACATGTAACTCAACGTACGTTTGAAAAGCAAAAGGCTAACCATGAATATACATGCTAAAGCACACATATAATGCATCAAATGCATATATATTTCATTTAGGAAGATGGTTTACCGGATAAAGATTTTCCTTGATGCCTACTACCACCAGCAGGGAGTGCTCCTAATGGCCTGCTCTGCAAGTTTCCTAGTAAGTGCTGCAGATGATTTGTCTTCTACAAAGCAAAAGGTTTAAAAGAAATGTCAGATATTTTCAACTAAGTGTATGATACTAATAAATTCAACTCTTAGTTTAACAGCCACAGACAGAAAACAGAAAAGAAATTTAGTAAAGACATAATTCTGAACTTAGTTTCCTGATATTGACTAAGCATTTGAAAAAGACATCACTTCCTAAAAGTCTAATTTGCTTTCTCAATATTGAATAGACAATTGAGGAACCAAGCGTTTCAGGATCAATTTCTTATATGGATAACATAATAGCACAACGAGTTACCTCATCAGTGGAAGGTGAAGGTAATTTGACAGTGAACATACCTGTTCAAGCTTGTTAACTTCAAGTTGCAATTCAGCTTCTCTCTTTTTCCTTTCAGATTTTTCATTATGCCACTCAGCACTCTACAAATACAAGTATGAATTAAACCACATATTTTACTTCCAAAAATAAGACTATCTCCTTTTTTTTCTTCCCCTCTTTGCCACTATCAATACCTTCTTCTCGAGAGAAGCGCATTTAGCCTCAAGAAATCGGATTCTCTGCAAAATCCCAGAAAACGGTGAAAAATTAACACTGCATTAACCTACAAGTGTCCAATTCATCAACAACAACATCAATTCAACACTAACAAGGTCAGCATTCAGTATTACCTTCTGAGACTCCTCGTCAACCACCGCAATCCTCGGAACGAACAACTTCCTCACATCCTTCAACACGCATTTGCGGTTGCATTGCGGACACTGAACCCCGAAACAACACAAATTAGTCAGTTAAATCCATAAGCAACAGTAACTAATAAAGCTGAACCTATTACCCTGGCGGATCTTCCACGTTGCCGTATCCACTTGCTAATGCAAGACAAACCAAACACGTGACCACAAGACAGACAACTACACGAAAAGAAATGGTGCAATCAGAAACTCAAAACGAACTGAAAACCCAGAAAAACACCAAAAAAGTATTTAGCCAACGCTTTTCAAGGATGGAGTTAGATACCAAATATGATGGTCGCCCTCGCTAGTCCAAGCTTCCATGCAAATGGAGCAAAATAGGCCGTCAATTTCGGTCTGGTTCCACTGGCTCCCTCCTTGAGAGCTTTCATATCCAACCGAGCAACACATCTCACCATTCCCCTCATTTCGCCGCTGCTTTTTCCTGTCATCCTCCTCTTCTTGGTCTTCTTCATCCTCTTGGACTGAAACGGCCGTTACTTCTTCGACGGAGTTTTGTGAAACCGGAACCGCAGGATCATCCTCCTCCTCCTCATAGTTCACGGATTCGGAGTCGCTTAGGAGTAATAGCGAGGCTACGTACTCCTCATCCTCGTCGGAAAGGTTTTCCGCCATGGGATTGGTTGTGTGTATTTTGCTTTCGGGCGGTGCTTTTCGCCTTCTTCCCCCCCTTTTTCTTTTTAGAGGGAAACGGCTAAGAATTAGAAAAACTAGAAATAGAGAGTAAAGATGAAGACCGGTAATACAGGAAAACAAAAATTCTTATTTAATAAAGCTGGAAAGTAAGTTGGTTATGAACCGTTGGATTAGATATTACTTGAAAGACGATTCCCAAAGCTGCGCCGGCACGTCGTTTGCGGTCAGACTGATAGATAATAGGCTATCATCTCTCTCATAGGACGACATAGAGGAAGGGAAGCAGCTAGCGTGAAATTGTCATGGCTCGTAGCGTATCGTACATCACAGGCACTCAGCTTCTCTCCGTCAAGCGCAGTTCCGATATTGCCGTTATTGATGTCAGGTAATTACTTTTCGCCATACCGCGCTTTGATGTCGATCAGTTACATCGGCTGCTGTTGTTGACTATGTTGATGGAATCTTAGGGACGAAGAGAGAAATTATGATGGGCATATAGCGGGATCACTGCACTACCCAAGTGGGACTTTCACTGATACGATCTCTAATCTCGTCCAGGAAGTCAAGGGAAAAGAGACCGTTGTTTTCCATTGCGCTTTGAGCCAGGTTGGTTTCTTCGCTTTTACTCTGCTTGGCTTTTTATTCAACAATTGGATTGTAAACTTTAGGACGATAAGCGCTCCTGCAAAGTTGTCAGAGTTTTTTAAATGAAAGTTTCCCTCTGATCTCTGATGTTTCACTGATGTCTCGGGATTGGCATCCGACAAGACAATTACAAATACGTAAATCTCTGGATTGTTTATGAATCAAATCAGTTGGATGTGTGTGGCGGAGGAAATTGGCCATGAGGTAAGTGACCAAGAGGAAGCTAGGGTAATCCAGTGGGTGTGTTACCATTTTTCGTATGGGATGTTGTATAGGCTTGGTGGCTTCATTGAGAAGCTGATTTACCTTGGTTGACTGGGATTGTTATGGGTTAATCTATGTTGTTGTCTTGTCCAAGTTCACACAAGGGTTCAGGCCTCAAGTTCTAACTGGCTACCCTTGACTTATGGATACTTTCCTTTCCTTCCCTTTCATATATGTTGATTGCTAGTCTTATCTTTGTAAGGTAGGTCTTCTATAGTCAAAGTAACATTCTCTGTTGCGTGTTTCGCGACATCATTCTTGGCATTCTCATGTCTAATTGCTGAAATCTTCATGTTTGGAAAGTCTTGGTGAGACATCCCGTGCATTTCATCCATTTAGTTATACTTAAAAACCATGATTCTGAAGCATCTTTAGCTTCAAAACCAGTAGCACAGCTTGGGTATTTTACCTCTTGCACAGAGTACAAGTATAACCTATCAATGCCTGACCTTACATAAGTTAATGAAAATAGCATGGCCGGCAGGTTTCTTTCTGGAACTTCCATACTCTGGAAAAACTTTAGTGGTGTTTCATATCATTCCTGCCCTCGGGGAAGCCTCCATGAACAGCTAAACATGTTACAAAATTCTGCCCATATGATTATTTAATATTTATAGCAAACAGATGTCCCTCTACACTTTGTATCCTTAATTATTAACGACAGAAAGTGAAACCATCAGCAGTACTCTCAAGAAAACAAGCACTAACGAAGTTTCTTCTACAGGTTCGAGGCCCGACTTGTGCTCGAAGGTTTATGAATTATCTTGAGGAGATAAAAGATGATGCGGGAGTGAAAAATATATTGGTTTTGGAACGCGGCTACAATGCGTGGGAAGCAGCTGGGAGACCTGTTTGCCGCTGCACCAATACCCCCTGCAAGGGCGAGTCTGGTTAATTGATTTAACGCATCCTTACTTACAGAATGCATTTACTATACTTTTATATTCTATCTCTTTGTTATGAAATGACTACATGTTGAAATTGTGCCTCGCATCAAAGTTACTTGATAATCCGCTTAGACCTACTGCGGAAGAAGGCTGTAATTTTAATTCCAGATCATGTATCTATCCTTAACAGCAAGGTCAGGCCATGTCTGCAAAAAACAGTCTTACATATCCAATCATCTCTTCTTACCAAATTTACCTTTGAAGTTAGTTAGAATTTTAGAAATATAAGATGTTTATTTCAGATATATTTGTGAATAAATTGAAGAATATTCATTGGATGGATCTACCTTTCTCACAATTTTATTGAATCATTCAACCAAATAAATTTTATTTTTTAATTATATTTATTTCGTCAAAATTTCTCCGAAAAACTTAATTATAGATTTAACGAAAATTCTATAATAATTTATTAAGAATCCAAATTGTTATAACAAATTCTTATTCTAAAAATCTTTTTGAATTTTAACATCATCATCTGTTTGTAACATATGCTAAATGTGGAGTGAGAATGCACCATTGTCATAATACTAAGAATTCAATATGTATATAGGGTTTATTCAAATAAAACGGCGTCGTTCCTCTAGGCCTAAGCGTAACTTGACAAAGCAAAACGCCATCCAAAGATTCTGAGCAAGAGAGTCTAGGAGGAAGACGATCAAGTGATTCGAAGTCATCGCCGATCGGTCAATCAATCAACAGTCCTCGCGCCTATACGCGTACACCAATCGAAACTACAAATTTTCTCCGAGGAGAAGATGGTGATCGCCCTTAATTTCTCATATTGTATTTCCGTTGTTAGATTTTGATCTCAGCTTCCTCTTACGTTAAATTCCATGGTGGTAGGTCTGCGTAATGTGCTTGCTGCCTCTCTTCCTGATTCCGATCGTTAATTTGTTGCCTATCCTCTTTGATTATCTCATGGTAAGATGTTTTTTTATTGGAATTCATTCCCAAGTCCACGTCCTGCGTGTTATTGGAATGCGATTTTTCTTTTATCAAGTTGCTTCCTTTTAACCTTTTGTTGCATCAATTATATTTTTCTTTCAGGCCAAAGTTTATGCACTGTTTGGATGGGAGTATCGGAAACCGGATCGAGCTCCTGCGGCATGCCCATACAAGCCCGCGGCCAAAAAGGATAACACTGTCAAAGTAAGCTAAAGCTTTTGTTTTCATTGGATTGGCGATTCTAAAAGGTTACTTAGTTATGCGAAATTTCAGTTTGTTGAGATAGAGAACTGCAATTGGTGCAAAATCGAGATATGAATGGGCAAGTTGGGTTTGGGAATGACCGTTTTCGCATTAGAACTAGGTTTTAAAAAAATGCTGGTAGGAACCCGCGGTTTTGTTCAAACATGGCCATCTTCAATATGGTTGGCGTCTTGGTTGTGGGTGCAGGGATTTTGTTTTCCTTTTTCATTTTCTTCTAGAGGTGGAAACCTGAAACCTGCTCGGGCTTGGTTCTTGAAATTGATAGATTAAATTTGGTAAAAGATGAATGAGTAGGAGTGGAGGTGCAGGGTAAGAAGTTGGTAAGAGGGAACCTTCACCTTCATTCCTAAGATATAGAGAACTTAGTGTGCGATACAAATGAATAGTATGGGATGATGCTTTGTTTTCTTAGGACTGTGCTGACCCTCATATCATTCATTTTTTAGCTATTACTCTTGGCGTTCTACTGACAGTGGATTGATCCTCCTATGGATTTAGTATTAAATAAGATTGGAGTTCTTCATGAAGTCGTGTAATGGCAGGTGGAAGCAGGTGTACCGGGCGAGCAAGAGCCTTTTGTTAAACCAGTTGGAGTAGCAGATGGGAAGGAAGACTAGAGTCTATATCTCGTTTTGGATCTAGACATGCATAGCCTTTGTGAGTTGCCATGAATATCCCAAGACATCACCGCATTTCTTATGTAAAATAACAGTAGAAAAAACAAACGGCCTTGATATTCAGCACTCTGTTCGTAAAGGATGCAATCATCGGCATTTATGCATGATCATGGTCCTTTCATGAATCCATTTTTTAGCATTGCACTAATCTTAAATTGTCCTGTGTTTTTATTACTTTTTAATATAATAAAAAATAAAATATTATTTTTTACTGTTTATTTATGCTTGCACCATAAAATTTGACGTTTAACTGTCTATTGTTTTGTACTGTCTGGGTTTTTTCACATTTGGCGTATCCTAATTAATCATATTACACGTAGTTCTCTGTTTTGACCTCCATGGTGATCAATATACACGTGGCCTCCACCACAACGGTTGCTCTTGTTGTACGTTCATGAGACAGGCCAATTATTAGAAAAAAAATCAATCAAAATATTCCAAAGTTTTCAAATCATGGCACTGTCAAAGCCCAACACATCTGAACGTTTGTAAAAGAAAACATAAACAGTACGGCCATAGATATGTTTCGAAAAGAAAA
The DNA here is from genome assembly GCA_019739055.1 of Passiflora organensis. Taxonomy (NCBI): domain Eukaryota; kingdom Viridiplantae; phylum Streptophyta; class Magnoliopsida; order Malpighiales; family Passifloraceae; genus Passiflora; species Passiflora organensis. The sequence goes on from JAEPBF010000009.1 coordinate 10,587,297, forward strand.
ATCAATAATTTCATAGTAACCTCGTCTGTTTAATAGAAATCAGGGAGCGAGAAATAGCTTTTATTTTTATCAATTAATATACATATAAATCAATAAACCATTCCAGCAACACAACAAACCTTTGTATTGCATTTTTTCTTTTAAAAAGTTGTCCGTATTATATTATATTTTTTCCATTATATTTATATATATATATTCTTATTATTATTAAAGACTTTGTTACAGTCTCAATACCTACCCACTGCTATATTTTAGAATAGGCAAGCGAATGGAGAAAGAACATGGCAGGCAGGCAGGCGCACTATAACGGAGAATATTGGCCTAAATCAGTCGCAGGAATCTCAGCGACAACGCGGATACCTTTTGCCTTTTTTCTTTTGTTGTCGTGGATAGGCTTAACGCACCTTATCCCCCTCTTACTGCACATTATTTTGCTTCTCTATATTTAACTACATCCGCCAATAATGTGTTAAACTATCAAAATTATTAGTGTCGGACAGGAACGATGACGCAGTTCTCGTGACGTAGCTCCTTCGCTAAGGCTATGCCCTTGTCGACAAGCTCGTACAACACTACAGTTGCTGCTAAATTGTTTGTGTCAAAGCAGAATATAGATTCCATAATGCTTCTTAGTTCAGGAATCAGGCGTGTCTGATTTCGATCAATGGCTTAAGCCAGATAGACACAGCATTGGCCGGCTTTCATAAATCCAGCATTTAATTATATCGATTGTGAATATATTTTAATTAAAAAGTATAATTTGGAGATAAAAGAACCAATGCCACTGACTTGTGAGTAATCACATCCGGAGGTTTAGGAGGTTGTGTGGGTCCATTAAACAAGTACAAGTAGATCGTCTCAATCACACAACTTACAAGCAAGTGGATCTTTTGTGTAAATTGTAACTAATTAACAGTTATGCCCTTATCACGATAAAGATTTCATTGTTTTTTTATTATTGTTTTTCATTGTAGGCTAATATCCGAAAAATATAATTAGGGTAAAACTATAACTACCACTGGTACCGCCTGCCTCGGTACCAGGCGACATTGGATGACAACTTTCCTTGGAGGGTCCGTCAAGTTTAGCACGTGAAGAGTTTTCGGTCCACAAAATATGACACGTGATGGCGGCTGACACGACTGACAACTACGGGCGTATTTCCTCTATCTCCGCAATTTATCGTGATATATTGTTTATCAGTGTTTTCCACTGCCTTCCAACTTCTCCGTGAGAATGGATTTTCAACTTTCCAAAGATTAAGGTTGGACCGACACTTTCTTCCTATTGGAGGCCATTTTTCATCCCTTCCCTGGCTTAGCCGCATTAACAGTAATTGTTTGTAATTATCCAAAAGCCATACTTAATAATTATGTCGTTGTCGTACAGAAATGATGGACAAATAAATATATATAAAAAAAATTAACAGTGGAACAAACTCTGTTTATAAATTATATTTTTAATTAAAATTTAATTTTAAACTTTTTGACAACGTTGTTATCATGTCTCGTACAAAATCTCAGGTTACCTCGCCCAACTCCTCCGCTTCACGCGTAGTGGACATAAGCCACCGAACTAAAAATGGTTTAAAACATAAGGAGGAAGGGGACAACTAGAAGAGCAAGTGATACAGAAGCAACCACTAATGATCCTCTCTCTACTCTCTGCTTAAAAGGTAGCTTCTTTTGCTCGCTTCTTCTTCTTCTCTTCTTCTTCTTCTTCTGATTGTTCACCACCAACAATTACAACGGCTAACCCAACAAAACCATGTCATAAAAGCAAGGAATATTCACGCGTACGGTACGTATCTCTCTTTACAAAATTGGATAGCAGCTGAACTACCTCGAAGACAGGAGAATAAGAACAGCCAGAAAATATGGGTATTCTGTACGACGACGTCGTGATCATCAACCAAGCGGAAAAGGAAGGAGACCCGAGTGTTATCACGGTGAACTGTCCGGACAAAACCGGGCTTGGTTGTGACCTGTGCCGTATCTTCCTCTCCTTTGGTCTTAACATTGTTAGAGGAGGTGAGCTGATGCATAAAGTTTCCGTTTTTGGCATTTACAGGGTTGCTGCCTCTCTCTCTCTCTTAAAACTTATATATTTTTGTTTCAAAATTCTTCTTTCTGATTTTGGATTGCTGTATTTTTTGGTACGGTGAAGATATATCCACGGATGGTAAATGGTGCTACTTGGTGTTCTGGGTGATTGGGAAATCGACGACAAGGTGGAGTTTGTTGAAGAATAGGCTAGTTGGGGTGTGTCCTTCTTGTGCTTCAGCTTCTGGTATCTACTATTACCGTTCGGATTTGCAACCTCCTAAACCTTCAGATGTATTCCTCTTGACGTTATGTTGTTTTGACCGAAGAGGGCTTTTACATGGTAATTACTCTTTGTTCTTGGTTCAGTTCTTGTTTAATTGGATTACCCTCGTCCTTTGTTGTTTCGTCTTCGATCCATTTTTTTTTTACCCACAATTGTGCGGTTTCCTGATCACATTTATTTTCGTTTGCTTTTGAAAAAGCATTAAGGGATATGAGTAGGAAAACCTAGTCTCTATCTTAATCGCAGATACTACCTTTTCTCAAGATTTTATTTTTTTCCTGTTGATTTATAGGATTGAATAATCATGTGCAGTGTGGAGGAATAGGTTCCACATAAGATTTTCACAACATTCCAAGTTTCTGGTCCATATTCTGTGATAGAGCCATCATTTAGTATTGAGGAATCATTTTAGAAATACCGTTGGGTTTTCTGGCCATGAAATATCTTGATTCTCTCTTCTCCCTATTGACGTTGTGCTGGGAGGTAGCTACTATATCTATTAAATTTTGGAGAGCTTATTTTTCTGCAGATGTGACTGCGGTGCTCTGTGAGCTTGAGCTCACTGTCAAAAAGGTGAAGGTATCCACAACACCAGATGGGAAAGTGATGGACCTTTTCTTTATTACAGACACCAGGTTTTCCATTCAGAATGCCTCTGCTCAAACTCATGTTATCTGTGCAGTTTTGTGCTTGGAATGCCATGATCTTGCTGGTTTTAGTTAACAAGTGACATTCATACAATTTTTTGGTTTTTCATATAAGCAACTCGTCTTTCTTCTTTCAAGAGGAAAATTCCTTACCCCTCTTCATCTTGTCTTATTCAGGGAGCTTTTGCACACAAATAAGAGAAAGGAAGATACGTCTGAGCACTTAAAATCTGCAATTGGAAGTGCCATGATTAGTTGTGACATTGAAATGGTTGGCCCTGAAATTACTGCATGTTCAGCAGAGTCTTCTCTTCTTCCCACTGCAATCACAGAAGACTTGTTCCCCTTGAAAATACCTGATGAGCTCTCTAGTTTATTGACGTCTGGTAGTGTTTCTGTGGATATGGATAACTCACTGAGTCCTGGTCACACGCTCGTTCAAATTGCATGCCAAGATCACAAAGGTCTTCTTTTTGACATAATGAGTACTTTAAAGGATTATAGTATACAGGTAAATAGCTCAACTCTATCTGACTTAAGTACATACTTAAAAATATGTTTTCTTGTCAAACTGTAAAATGTGGATCTGTTATCCTCTTTTTTGGGGAAGATGGCTTATATTATTAAGCTAATATTTTCATTGAATCAAGATTCTGTCGTAGAAGCTAATGGACACTATGCTTGACAATGCTACAATTATATGAAAACAGATTTCTCATGGACGCTTCACTGTGAAACAAAGAAGGAACTGCGAGATTGACTTGTTTATTGTACTTACTGATGGGAAGAAAATAGTGGATCCGAGCAAGCAGAAAGCATTGTCCTCTCGTCTGGAGGTGGAATTACTGCGTCCTCTTAGAGTAGCAGTTGTCAGCCGTGGTCCCGATACAGAGCTACTAGTGGCAAATCCTGTGGAGCTATCTAGCAAGGGTCGGCCTCTTGTTTTTTATGACATCACCCTCGCTCTCAAGATGCTTGATACTTGCATTTTCTCGGTACTTCTTTTTCCTTTGATAAAATCGTCACACTTTGGTTAAATTTGCCTCTTTTGGCCTTTTTCCTTGCATATATTATGGCTTTTGTTGTTATTGAATTGAGACAATATCTGCACATTACTGCTCGGTTTGTGAGAACTTGAAACCATGGAAATCATAGTTGACTGACATTTCTTACAAATAATTTTTCTTTACTCACGTAGAATATTATATTCACTGACTACTTTTCCAGGCTGAGATTAGGAGGCATATAATTGGAGATCGGGAATTTGAAGTGTACAGGATCTTACTGGATGAAGGGGAAGGATCGCCTGTTCCAAGAAACAAAATTGAGGCAGAAGTTTGGAAGCAGTTAATGGGTTGGAAGTGATTGAAATTTCAGGTACCATTCTGTGGACATGGTCTTCTGTGCAGTCTACTTTCTCTCAGGATATGTATGCAATGTCAATCATAGGTTATATATGTATAACAAAGGCCTCAGCATTTACCTGAATATCTTGCCTTTAACAGTAACTTGCTAGAGTAAATAGGAGAATTTGGTAGCAGCAGACAAAAACTGTGAAGCTCAGATGGCAATGTGCGCCTGAAAACGGTTGCCGAGGCGCATCGATGCTGGGATAGTTAGGTTGATTTCACATTGTGCAATTAGTAAACTACTCCTCTAATCATATTTCTTCCTTGCATGTAAGGTCGTTTAAGTGATGGGGTTCTGCAGTGTAAATCTATATGCTAAAATCGGATAAAGAGGGAGCATAATGTTAATTAAACTAATTGCATCACTGTTGCGCAGTATACCTTTAGTGAACCTTCTGTCTTGTGTACAGATTCCTAGAACCTTCTAGTTAAGTACCTTTCAGCATCAGTTGCAGCAGCCGTAAATGAAATGATGATATTACTTGTTTCCTCGGTTGTTACAGCGCCAACCATTGAGATGGAACCAATGTCTTGTTGCTTTTTCTTTGCCCTGTTTTTTGAAGTTGTATGGTATGCAATTTCCTCGGCAGTTTCTTTCTCCCATGAAAGTAGTTCCAGCAAACGACAACGCTTGCAACTATTGTTTTTCAAGAATTGAGTTTTTTTGCCTAAACTTTTTTATCCTTAGAAATTCTCAGTCACATCAAAACTAACTGAAATCTGAACTAGAGCTAACGTTTTCACTGAGAAAATTATGACCAAATTCACCAGAATTCCCAGTAGAATTGTGGATATCAATTCCTGCTCAGCTGCTTTGTCACTCTCTGCGTGGGGGTCATGGTTTGTCTTCTGCAATTGAAGTTTCAAAGTTGTATCGTTGGAACCTCCAAATCTATCGTGTTCAGTGAAGATTTTCATATTATATGATTGTATGAGGTTGATGCGAGGGATGCAGCTCACCATGTGGTCACTAAAACACATTAAAACTGTTGAGGTGACGCTTCATGTTTTTATTTGCCAGTTGCCACTACAATACTAAGTGGTGGCCGCTCCTCTGGCTCGATAATGATGGTGCATATACTAGCCAAACATTGATCCACTTCATCATCACCACTATAAACCGGTTTTGGCATTGCAAGCTTCAATTTTGTTGATTAGTATAGTTCTGGATGTGATGATGAATCGGTTCTGTTCTTTGTAAGAAGGTCAAGCATATCTTGCATAGCAAATACAGTATTATAAATCTTGAATTGCAGGTCTGGAGTCTACAAACTGTCCCATAATGTCTGTCTACATGCTAGTTTAGTCATTTCTTCTCAAAGCTTCCAGTATATACCCAACTTGTGAAGGATGCCTGAAACTACTGACCAGAATACAATTTGAGCGAACATCACATATAGAAGTGTCCCTACCCTCTCTGAATGCCAAACATTGTTGAAAACATGTTTTTGGATCCAATATACCTGGAAAAGAATATGTGGTTTTTGTTAGTCGAGTAGTTGGTTGGTGTTATAATTACTTTTAGAAGCCGGCCAACCATTCACAACACAAGGCAAGTATCTTACAAGTGTGTTGTCTTCTGACTTGTAATACCAGCCATTGATGAATCCTTCGAAGATACCTTGGGCTGCCATGACGTATACCAGCATTGCGTTCATTCCAATCCACTCCAAGAAGAGAAATGGTGCTTTCCACCCCCAGATGTCAACCTGTTCAGTTCAAGAAGAGAAGAAATAAAGGTTTGTCAGTGAGGGGGAACATTCCTTCACAGTATGGACCTTCTTTGGTTGTTACCAGAATATAGAATCCAGAGAACACAATTCCTGCGGCACCAGCTGTGAAACAGACATAACTGAAGCTGTAGAGCTGTTTGTTGATGGGAATAGCTGCAAAGCAGTGAAATCAACAAATAGTAAATTCCATAACAGTAGTATTTCCGTTACATCAGGGATTGGAGCAAAGGAACAACTGATCTCACCATCCGTGAAATGTAGGATGATGGCTATAGTAAGCAGACCAAAACCAACTGATAACCATTGCTTGAGTCTTTCAGAATGATCCTGCACATTGAAGACAGCCTTTTCAGTCCATGAACTTCATAAATAACACAGTACAGAAGGAGCTTCTAACCTTGAAATGAATTAATACGTGACCATAATGGATGCCAATGGTGCCAGAGAGGATGGCAGAGATTGAACTGGGAGGAGCAAAAAGAAGGAAGTAATCATCGACAACATACCTAACTCTGCGTCTCAGCAAGCATTTTTCTTATCTGTATGTTATAAAATGACAAACCTCAACAAGCCTTCAGGTTCAAAAGGAGCAAGGCACCAGGTAGGAGCATCCGGGCGTAGTGGGCCAGAAGCTGGAGAACTAAGAGTGCAAGCCTAAAATAGCCATAAATAAAGAACATGATCATGGTAAACATGCTAGAAAGAGAAACAAAATGAAGCAAACTAACCCTGCTGTACGCAGAAGCACCGACCTTTAAGCGGCTCCAAACAGGGAAATCATAGAGATGATTAACACCCCAGACCTGTCGATCAACATAACCAACAGCGTTGCATGCAGGTCCCAAGTGCCCTCGCATCCCACATTTGACCTGGAAATCAGTAAAAACTTAGTAGGACTATGGTTGCGAATTTGCAGTAATCTTGAAGGAATGTATTGTATTTAAACCATTTTTGCATTACCGTGTATCTCTTATTCTGATTAACAAAACTCCAATCAGGAACATAAAGTGAGTATGTCGTGAGCATATAAATAATGAAAGCAACAAACCCTCCAATCCTGAAATGAAGAAAAACAAGACCTTCTGCTGTATGCTAAATCCTGTTTCAGTTCAATGAAAGACCACATGGAAGTTAATTTTAGACAATTGGGTTAAATGTTATATTTACCATTGCAAGCGATATGCTGTGAAAATGGAAAAATGTCCTGTCCCCTGGATAGCCTGTCTATACTTGATGGTTAGAGCTTCAATCAGAGCTACGATGGCATATACCAATGCTATCCTCTGCCCACAGCAAAAGACAACGTGATAACAGTTGATCATGGACATAGAGCCATCAATCTTCCTTTTTAGTAAATGAATTTTCTTTGCAAGGCTGAGAAAGAACCTGGAGAATACCACACCACCGTATTTGCTTCATGTCAACTCCGTATGAGAGAATATCCGGTGCATGGGAATACCCTCCTGCAGAGCCAGGATAAACAGCAGAACCACATGAAGCCAGCGTCATAAATGGCAACAGTAGTGCCTCTCATCGCAAAACAGGAAATCATGTCACTAAATAAAAAAAAAATTAAACCAATTGAGAAAGAATGAATGCTATGATACCTTGCAACAGAATTCCCCAAAAGAGAAGCTTCAATGTCCTTAATGTGATCTTCTTAACTGCATCCCTCTTCTTGGGAATTCTCTGCAAAATTGAGATAAAAATTCTCATATGATTATGTGGCTTTGCAACCACTACTGGTCAAATTTAACCTAGAAATTGTTGTCCAACTGAAAGAAGAAACAGAAAGGGATAATTCATTACCTTAAAAGCAAGGGCAATCGCGACACCCACAATAAAGAGGAAAAATGGCATCACAAAGTCTGCCAATGTGCATCCGTTCCAAGGTGAGTGGTCTATGCGAGGATACGCTTCCCCAGCATTGTCTACCAATATCATCAACTACATGCGCGCAAATGATCATATACTTGTATGAGAATCTATTTCATACTTTCATGCCACTAGACAACCCATTTCGGTATTTTAACATGCACCACTACTACTACTTACTACTACTGTGAGGCCTCTAAATGCATCCAAAGTCGCAATTCTCTTGCTCTTCTGCTTCAGCATGGGTTGCTCCTCCCCCTTTTGTTCAACCAACTGATCATGCACTGAGCTTTTCTCCTCTTTCTCTTTGCTGATGCCATCTCCATTACCTACTTTCTCACTGAAAAGGGGGTTCTGATCTTTATCTGCTAATGGGTTGTGACCTAATCCATCTTCCAATCTCTTCTGATCCTCCATAATTTGATGTTCTATCTTCTCTCTCGATTTGAACTAAATAACTTACATGTTCTGTCTAGCCGTGTTAAATATTATGAGCTCATTACAAATAACTTTGAAGTCTCAGGTAGTTAAAGTGATAGAAGCCAGAGAAAGACAAGGTCGAGATCAAAGTCGGCTGGCATTAGTTTGTGCTTAGCCGGACGGTTGTTTCTACAAGAAGACAATTTGGACCAATCAAAGAGCCTGGCCTGACTAGAAAGGACAGAACACAAATCCAAATTCCATAGTAGGTTGAGGATCTGTCACAACATGATTGCATTAGCAGTCGATAGGATTTTGTCAGAAACTAACAAATTTTGTTTAATTGCTGTCCGCTCTAAGCAAATATCATATTATTTGGAACGTTATAATATCAACCCAATACATGTTTAAAATACTAGTCATGTGCGTGTGCGAAGTCCGGAGCCATAAAAAAGGCCTAATCTTTCTCTGGATGCATCTGGTTTATCATGGAATCTGCACATCCATGAACATTCCTTTCGATACCAAACAAGCATATCCAGTCAGTACAGAGCTTTTCAGATAACTTTGCTTATATATTATAAAACTCAGCCGGCTGCAACATGTATTTAGTACACTTTGGAGGTCGAATTATTGGTTCAGTATCATACGATTTAAAGTGTTCATGACAACATTGAAAAATGTTAACGCGAGAAGTATACAACACTTTTAAAATTTTGGATGGTGCATACCCCTTTTTAATTTAAAAAAAAATAGAGAAATGTTATAGTTGGACTTGTTTCGAGATATGAAGAGATGATATAGGTAGATGAAGTCTCAAGAATCCTTTCATGATCGAGTGGACCGATGTCGACTAAATAAATTTTGTAGAAGCCCACTTGACCCTTATATCACGCATGCAACCAGTAATCTTTTGCCTTTGACTAGGCTGCCAATGAATTCTTAAATTGGGATGTTAGGATTCCTTTCCAAAAGGAACAGAGCAAATAAGCAAATCCAAAGATCAGAGTGGACAAGATAGTATGTTTTTTCTTAGACCAGATTCCTTTCATGCTTTCAGTTTTACTTACAATATTTGGTTCTAATATTACAGATCGGGGAAACTTATAATTTAACAGGAATGCAGAGCTATGGCGAAATATAGAACTAACATACGAAATATAGAACGATCGATAATGGCCGAGCTATGGCGTCGAAGGGAGATGAAGAGCTTCGGCTTTCAAATACTCTCTGGTCGATGGTTCATGATGTTCGCTTCGCTCTTGGTCATGTCTGTCAATGGCACAAGTTACATGTTCGGCCTCTACTCCGGAGACATCAAATCATCTTTAGGCTATGATCAAACAGCAATCGGCACTCTAAGCTTCTTCAAAGACTTAGGTAGTAATCTAGGAGTGGTAGCAGGTCTCTTGTACGAAGTCATGCCCCCATGGGTGTTAATCTCTATCGGTGCTGTAATGAACTTCTTCGCATATTTCCTGATATGGGTTGCGGTCACCGGTCGCACTGCCAAACCCCATCTCTGGCAGATGTGTTTGTATGTGTGCCTGGCCACAAATGCTGCGTCCTATCCGAACACAGGAGCTCTGGTCACGTGTGTCAAGAATTTCCCTGAAAGCCGTGGCAGTGTAATAGGCCTCTTGAAGGGGCTTATAGGTTTAAGTGGAGCAATCATGACGCAAGTCTACCATGCTTTCTATGGCAATGATTCAGAGTCTCTAATCCTCCTAATTGCTTGGCTTCCAACCATAGTGCCTTTGATTTTTCTCAGAACTATTCGCATTGTGAAGGTTGTTCAAGAAAAGAAGGTGCTTAACATTCTTTACAAGTTCCTTTATATTGCGCTTGGCCTTGCTGTATTTATCATGGCCATCATTATCGTGCAGAGTAGAATCAAATTTACTAGACCCGAGTATATTGGAACTGCTATATGCGTCACCCTATTTCTTTTTCTCCCAATTGCTATTGTCATTAAAGAGGAATTGAATCACAGGCACGGCGAGATGGAAACGTCGAACAACAATTCAGAGTTAAATGTTACTGTTGTAGCTGAAAACCCACCAGCAGCTCTAGTAGCTTCACCGGAACCAAACTGGGTACCTTTTTCTTGGATTAAGGACATACTCAACCAACCTGATAGAGGTGAAGATTACACCATACCTCAAGCGATTTGCAGCTTTGATATGCTGATCATCTTCATTTCAACAACTTGCGGGGTTGGTGGGGCGCTAGCAGCTATCGACAATTTGGGTCAGATAGCCAAGTCATTAGGCTATCAAACTCGTAGCATAGCCACATTTATATCCCTTGTGAGTATATGGAATTTCCTCGGCCGAGTCCTCGCAGGATTTGTGTCTGAAACAGTCCTGACAAGATATAAGGTCCCTCGTCCACTTGTTCTCACTTTCGTCATCCTCCTCTCCTGTTTTGGTCACGTTCTCATCGCCTTTGGAGTGCCTTACTCTCTTTACTTCTCTTCAATTATCATTGGTTTCTCTCTAGGAGCACAACTGCCTTTGGTTTCTACCATCGTGTCTGAAATATTCGGCCTCAAACACTTCTCGACTCTTTACAATGTGGGTTCAATCTCGAGCCCAGTTGGGTCTCTCATCTTCAATGTGAAAGTGGCTGGTCACTTGTATGATAGAGAGGCCTTGAAACAAATGGCAGCTACGGGTACTGTTAAAAGAGAAGCAGGGAAGGAGTTGATTTGCACTGGGGTCCAATGCTTTAGAAAGGCATTTGTTATCATCACGGCTGCATCGTTTTTCGGGTTTCTTGTCTCAATTCTTCTGGCGCTTAGGACTAGAAAATTTTACAAGGGTGATATATACGAGAAGTTCAGATCAGAAACAGTGGAAACCATCGCAGTTTCTCCAAGGCATGGCATCCTTGCTGAGGGGGAAGGAGAAGCAAGTACAACAATGATCACTACCGACCATTAATTCTGATTCTGAGCTTAGATACGCACTATCCGAGACCCGTGCATCTTTCTACTATTTTATGCTTATTGAGATGCGGATTCCTTTTTTCTTTTGTTTTTCCCTCTGGAAACTCAAACTGTCAATCCACGACGATGGAAAATCTAGTTTGAACAGGGCGGATGAAGAAACTGAGGTCAAAGTGAATCAGTTCTTCAAAGTAGTAGTTTAAGTTGATTCCTATTCATGCATCGGACAGTAAATAACTTTAAAGCCACCACATCTGATACTTTGTTTGACCTTTTAATCAGTCAAATAATATTATTTGCGAACAGAATTTTAGCCTAATAAAGGTTGATGAATCTCACGGAGAACAAATCGAAGAATTTAAGGTGGGGTGATGTAATGAATGAGGTCATGGTGAACACATAAGAAAGAGAAGGATCTCTGAATGCAAATACTCATACTTACCACTATTAACTGTATAAACAGGCTGATAATTAAAGTTAATTCAAGAGTAATTAAAAAATATTACTAGCCGTAATATATGATCTACTTGTGAGTTTACAAAAAAACAAACCTTTCTTTGTAAGAATCTTCGAATAGATGAACAAGTACATGTATACCTAACACGAATCCCAACTTTTTCCAGAAGATGGGGAAAATCAACATATTCGGCATGATTTTTGTTTTACTGATTGTGGTTTAACCGATTCTTTTATCTCAAAATATAAGAAAAAAAAAAAAGGCAAAACCAAGCACCTCAACCCAAGCCAAATAATTGCTAACGAACAAAGAATCCCCACATGTGTCATATCCTTACATTTTTTTTTGGCAGCCCTACCTTCCTGGACTAATCAATGCCAGTCACTTGCAAGTCAATGTGAAATTCTCTTGTTCACAGCTCTCAGTGCAAGTCTCCCATACGCCACTATATAATTGGTGTCACCCCCTCGTTTCATTAACGAGACAAGCTTCTGTGAAATTCGGTATCAGGAAGATGGCGATGGCGGTGGCTCATCGAGTTACTGGTGGTGGTTTTAGGGAGATGAGAATGTTTGGTCTGCAGGTTATTCTGGGCAGCTGGTTCATGGTCTTTGCCTCGCTCTTGATCATGGCTGTGGCTGGGGCTACCTATATGTTCAGTCTATACTCCAACGACATCAAAACCTCTTTAGGCTATGACCAATCGACCCTCAACTTGATAAGCTTCTTCAAGGATTTGGGTGGCAATGTTGGAATCATCTCGGGGCTAATCAATGAAGTGACACCTCCCTGGGTGGTTCTTGTTGTCGGTGCGTTCATGAATTTCTTCGGCTATTTCATGATTTGGCTTGCTGTTACAGGCCATATTGCCAAACCAAAAGTATGGCAGATTTGTCTTTACATATGTATTGGTGCCAATTCACAGACATTTGCCAATACTGGTGCTCTTGTCACCTGCGTTAAAAACTTTCCTGAAAGCAGAGGCAATCTTTTAGGCCTGTTGAAGGGGTTCGTGGGTCTAAGTGGTGCTATTCTCACTCAACTCTACCATGCTATCTATGGAACCGATACTAAGGCTCTCATCTTGCTCATCGCCTGGCTTCCTGCTGCGGTTTCTTTTACTTTTCTTCGTACAGTTCGGATAATAAAGATTGTTCGCCAGACAAACGAGCTCAAGGTTTTCTACAATCTCCTCTTTATTTCGCTAGGCCTTGCGGGATTTCTCATGGTCTTGATTATATTACAGAACAGGCTCAGTTTCTCCAGAATTGAGTATATAGGGGCAGCTTCTGTTGTTCTTATACTACTGTTTCTCCCAGTAGCTATTGTCATAAGAGAAGAGATTGGTCTCTGGCAAAGCAAGAAAGCAGCCTTGAGAGATCTTTATCCAGTCAAAGTAGTGACTGAAAATCCTCCCGCTAAAGAATCATCATCATTTGAGACTGTAATCCCACCAGCCGGAACACCTGCGACCCCGGAGAAGCAAACTTCTTGCACGGAGAGCATCTTTAGCCCGCCGAACAGAGGTGAAGACTATACAATATTGCAAGCACTTTTTAGCCTCGACATGTTGATACTCTTTATTGCAACAACTTGTGGTACTGGTGGCACATTAACAGCAATTGATAACTTGGGTCAGATTGGCGGATCATTAGGCTACCCGGCTAAGAGCATCACTACCTTTGTGTCACTGGTTAGCATCTGGAACTTCCTCGGTCGGGTAGTGTCAGGTTTCACCTCCGAATTCTTGCTGACAAAGTACAAAATCCCTCGTCCTCTGTTGCTCACACTTGTGCTTCTTTTAGCCTGCGTTGGTCATCTTCTAATCGCCTTCGCTGTCCCAAATTCCCTTTACATTGCTTCCGTGATCATAGGTTTCTGCTTTGGAGCACAATGGCCATTAGTGTTTGCCATTATATCTGAAATTTTTGGCCTCAAATACTATTCTACTCTTTACAATCTTGGCGGTGCTGCTAGCCCGGTTGGCTCCTACATCCTGAATGTGTTAGTGGCAGGTAAATTGTACGACAAGGAGGCATTGAAGCAATTGGAGGCTTCTGGTCGTAAAAGAGAAGCTGGTAAGGATTTGACATGCTCCGGCGTGCATTGCTATAGAATGGCTTTCATTATAATCACTGCAGCGACAGTATTTGGATGTCTAGTTTCTTTCATTCTGGTCATCAGGACCAGAAAATTCTACAAGTCCGATATCTACAAAAAGTTCAGAGAGGAAGCCAAGGCTCCCGAGCACGGCACTGCTCCAACTGGGAATGCCACTGCACCGTCCAAAGAAAATATTATCTGAATATCCATGGTAGCCCACACAACCACCACCATGAATGGCCTGAATGATGCATATAGAAACGACAGAGAAACCGGGGAGTCTATATGCTTCACTACTTAATGCTATAGTATTATTGGTCAGTACACTGTTTTAGTTGGTAAAGAGATACCAACTATCCTGATTTGCTGCCACATAACAATTGCAAGTTTTGTACTTGTTTAGTAAATAAAAAGAAAAGGTGATAATGTCCCTTCATGTCAGTTGATTGCCAGACTTGCATATGCTAGTCGCTTTCTGGCTGATTGAAAGTAAGGCCGAGACCTGATTACAGGTACAAGGCCTAAAGTTCTCGAACTTTAGCAGCAAACACAAACGAAACGAGTAATGTCAAATTCAAAGCACGCGTAGGAGGCTGAAATTATTGACCATTCAAAGTGCTGTTATGGTCCATAATCTCCCAACAAAGGAAGTGTCACAGCAAGCTAGCGTTTTCGACCCTATTTTTTCTATATGAAGACAAACGTTTTGAAATTAGTAGACAGGCCAGGAGGGGATCACAAGTATCGGCAAAGGATTCCCACATAGATTCGTTCATACGAGATTCCTTACCATACACGTATTCTTTTGACAGCCCTACCTTCATGGAGGAACCAATGGCGATCACTTGCAAGTCAATGTGAAAGTCTCTTTTTCACATCTCTCACTTCAAGTCTTCTCTACGTCGCTCTCTAATTGCTATCACCTCCTTCAATTCATAAACCAGCCAATCGTGAAGAACCCAATAACCCGAGGAAGCCAACTACGTACTAGTTGAAAATAGTATAGGAAGATGGTGGTGGATCTTCTCGTCGCTGGTGGTGGTTTTAGGGAGATGAGGAGGTTTGGTCGGCAGGTCATTCTGAGCCGTTGGTTTATGATCTTTGCGTCACTCTTGATCATGGCTGTGTCTGGGGCTACCTATATGTTCGGTCTATACTCCAACGACATCAAGACCACTTTGGGCTATGACCAATCAACTCTCAACTTGATAAGCTTCTTCAAGGATTTGGGTTCTAATGTCGGAGTCCTTTCGGGGCTAATCAATGAAATAACACCTCCCTGGGTGGTTCTCTCCATCGGTGCAGTCATGAATTTCTTTGGCTATTTTATGATTTGGCTTGCAGTTACAGGCCATACGGCCAAACCAAAAGTATGGCAGATTTGCCTTTACATATATCTTGGTGCTAATTCACAGACCTTTGCCAATACTGGTCCTCTAGTCACTTGTGTTAAGAACTTTCCTGAAAGCAGAGGCAATCTTTTAGGCCTGTTGAAGGGGTTCGTGGGTCTAAGTGGTGCTATTCTCACTCAACTCTACCATGCCTTTTACGGAAATGACACAAAGGCTCTGATCTTGCTCATTGCTTGGCTTCCTGCTGCTGTGTCTCTTAGTTTTCTTCGTATAGTTCGGATAATAAAGATAGTTCGCCGGACGAACGAGCTCACATTTTTCTACAAGCTCCTCTATATTTCACTCGGCCTTGCTGGCTTTCTCATGATCTTGATAATCGTACAGAACAGACTCACTTTCACTAGAATGGAGTATATTGCGGGAACTTCTGTCGTTCTTATACTTCTCTTTCTCCCTGTCGCTGTTGTCATAAAAGAAGAAATAGGTATCTGGAAAAGCAAGAAAGCAGCCCTGAACGATCCTTATCCAGTCAGAATAGTGACTGAAAACCCTCCAGCAATTGAATTACCATCACTCGAACCTGTAAACCCACCAGCGGGAGCACCTGCAACTACTGAGAAACAACCTTCTTGCACGGAGAACATATTTAGTCCGCCGGACAGAGGCGAGGACTACACAATTTTGCAAGCACTTTTTAGTGTTGACATGTTGATACTCTTTATTGCAACGACTTGTGGTTCTGGCGGCACATTAACAGCAATGGACAACTTGGGTCAGATTGGCATCTCATTAGGCTACCCGGTTAGGAGCATCACTACCTTTGTGTCACTTGTTAGCATATGGAACTTTCTTGGTAAAGTAGTGTCGGGTTTCGGCTCCGAATTCTTGTTGACGAAGTACAAGACCCCTCGTCCTCTATTGCTCACCTCTGTGCTTCTCTTAGCCTGTGTTGGTAATCTTCTAATTGCCTTTGCTGTCCCAAATTCCCTCTACCTTGCTTCCGCGATTATTGGGTTCTGCTTCGGCGCACAATGGCCGTTGGTGTTTGCCATTATATCGGAAATCTTTGGCCTCAAATACTATTCTACTCTTTACAGTCTAGGTGGTGTTGCTAGCCCCGTTGGCTCCTATATCCTGAATGTGTTAGTGACCGGTAGATTGTATGATAAGGAGGCATTAAGACAATTGGAGGCTTCTGGTCGTAAAAGAGAAGCAGGTAAGGATTTGACATGCTCCGGCACGCACTGCTTCAGATTGGCTTTCATTATAATCACTGCAGCGACAATGTTTGGATGTCTAATTTCTTTCATTTTGGTCATCCGGACCAGAAATTTCTACAAGTCTGATATATACAAAAAGTTCAGAGAGGAAGCTAACGCTCCCGAGAGTGCCATGGTTTCAACTGGAAATGCTACTCCACCATCAAAAGAAATAAAATCTGAACCCCTGGAAACCAACACAACCACCTCCATGAATGGCCACGCTGACACCTAAAGACTGGAAGCCAGGCGGCTGTGAGCGGCGATGTTGCTTCGTCGGAAGGATCAAATTTGGAAAACATGTCTCTATAATTAATTAATATAATTTGCATGAAAGGACCCGAAATTCTCAAGTTTTGATATCCATCCCTCCTCCGGAAGGACCCAAAATTCTGAGTGTCCAGATGCTTAAATCACGGATTCTTAAAATTTCATAACAAAATGGCCACGTAGACAAACCTGTCCCTCTTGTCCTCGGTCATCTTTTTGCTTTTTTTCCTGTCCTTGGCCGAGACGGAAAATCTAACCGCGAAAGTTTAGTTATTTAACTACCTAAATAAACACTATAGTTGTCACACAAACGAACTGCTACGGCATGGCCCACGTGGACGCTTACTTTTCTTTCTTAATCCTTCTTCACGATAAAGGTTTCTCAGTTATGTTTCATGAGATAAGTCTTCATGTCACTCTCTTCTTTGCTGTGGTGGATTTTGGATATTGGACCATGGAGGACAGGAGGAGGAGAGGAAATGGCAAATATGTAAATTTAAGTAGCACGGCTATGGCGAAGGATATTTTCGTCTTTTATTGTCGGTTCGTGTGTGTTATTTTGTGGAAGTTTTTCCATACTCAAGCATTTTCCTGCTATTATCTTAATTGCTCTCTATCTATTTCTCTCTTGTGCTTCTCGCTCTTGTCCCTCAGTCTCTCTTGAAAATTGATTTTTTCTTTCCTTCTCCCTCTAAGCACACTCTCTCTCGCGCTGAGTCCGTATTGAATTGATTGTCACCGTCTGATTAACTGACCAGCAGCATTCCGGTGACCTGCTCCCAATGACTCCTCATTTAAGTTTCATAATCCCTCTACGGTTCTATTCTCGATCCGGTGGGGTTCCACTCCATTCCATAACAATTCCCTCCCTCGGATCTACGTAAAGTTTTTTCTTTTGCCTTTTTCGATGAGTTATCCTGACTGGATCAAGCACCTGATCTTGTTATCTCGTGCGTGCCTGTATGCTTTGACTGACAATCTCCGCCATCCGATCCTATCACCGCTTTAGTTAGTCATTTTTCGTTTGGTTTATCTGTTAGAACTTTTGATTTTCTCCCCTTAGGGTTAGGGTTTGTATTGAATTGAGAAATGTTCAAGAAGATTATGAAAGGGGGGCACAAGAAGCCCTCCAAATCAGACGGAAACGATTTTGGCTTAGGTCAGCAAGGCTCCCGGAACGCCGGGTCGGGCGCTGCATCAAATGTGGTTGTTAATCACGCTTCCCGTGCCGGCCCTGGTACTCAGAGCTCTGCGATTGTGGCTTCCCCTCCGATGACTTCGGTAGAGGCGCTCCCCTTGTTTCGTGACGTTCCTATTGGAGAAAGGCAGAACCTGTTCCTCAGAAAGCTGCAGGTTTGTTGCTTTCAGTTTGATTTTTCGGACACGATGATATCTGTTAGGGAGAAGGAAATCAAGAGACAGACGTTGTTGGAGCTTGTGGATTTCATCCAATCCGGGTCTGGGAAGATTTCGGAGATTTGCCAGGAGGAAATGATAAGGATGGTTTCAGTCAATATATTCCGGTGCTTGCCACCGGGTTCCCATGAAAACACGGGCCAAGAGGTTGCGGATCCTGATGAGGAGGAGCCTTATTTGGAACAATCGTGGCCTCATTTGCAGCTTGTTTATGAGCTTCTGTTAAGATATGTTGTGTCATCTGATACAGATACTAAAGTTGCCAAAAGGTATATTGATCATTCCTTTGTGTTGAAGCTGCTGGATTTGTTTGATTCTGAGGATATGCGAGAGAGGGAGTATCTGAAGACAATTCTTCATAGGATTTACGGGAAGTTCATGGTGCACCGCCCTTTTATCAGAAAGGCTATTAATAATATCTTCTATCGGTTCATATTTGAGACCGAGAGACATAGTGGGATAGGTGAATTGTTGGAAATTTTAGGTAGTATTATAAATGGGTTTGCATTGCCAATGAAGGAGGAGCATAAGTTATTCCTTGTTAGGGCGCTTATACCACTGCATAAACCAAAGCCAGTTTCCTTGTACCATCAGCAGCTGTCGTACTGTATTACACAGTTTGTAGAAAAGGATTACAAACTGGCAGATACTGTTATTAGGGGTTTGTTGAAGTACTGGCCGGTGATCAATTGTCAGAAAGAAGTTCTCTTCCTTGGAGAACTTGAAGAAGTGCTGGAGGCGACACAGTCTGCAGAATTTCAACGTTGTATGGTTCCGTTGTTCAAACAGATTGGTCGCTGCTTGACAAGTTCTCATTTTCAGGTCTGTCGATGTTTGTGAATTCTTAAACATGTTTTCCCATTTTTATGCTTGTGTCTGATAAGATTTTGCTATGTTTTGTATTTTTGGAAAAAAATGTTACTAACGTGTGTTGGGAATTCACAAAATGGTCAAATTTCAAGTTTCAACTAATATAGTAGAGCTCGTTTGAGATGACTTTTCTTTTTATTCATCATTGTTAGTTTTGAGTCACACTGTATTCGTAGTTTCCTGGTTATGCTTCCATGAGCCTGTTTTATTATATCAAGTGTTTGATTCATGCTATTTCCATTCCTTTTTTCCATTCATAATGGTTGATTTTAATAAATTGACACTTATCTGAATTTTACTGGTAATCCACTGGTCGCTACTCCCATCATTAGGAACTCTGCCTTTGATCTTACATACTTAAATATATGTTGTTAAATTGGTAGAGGCTAACAGTTGGACAAGAAATTTATAGAGATTATTTTATTAATCTTAGCACATTTGGGACTGTGTATTTGTTTTTTATCCTCGTCTTTATGTTGTTATATCTGATGAATTTGTTGGTAGTAAAGGAGTTTCTATTAACCTTTTGGAAAATATTATCTTGATTTATGAGATGGTTGTTGTCTCTTTCATGTTATGGGTTTCTTTTGCTGCTCATGACTGTAATCTTAATTCGTGAGATGGTTATTGAAATACTATGGAGTGTCTGACACTTCCAAACACTATAATCTCATTACTAACTTCAATCGTTTTGTTTAATCTTAAAAGATTTGTTTGTATTAAAAGGACAAAATTGTAGAATTCTGCACTGTGAAAGGTGATTGCAAAAATATTAGCAACTCAACCATCACCATATTGAAAAAAGAGATCTATAACAAGCTCCTTGCTGTATTAATAATGATTTGTTGACATTGTTGATGTTTATCTGTAAAGCTACTTCTGTTTTTCACTGTGGTCATATTGAGATTGTTTATGGAGTTTGCAAATGTTGATGGCCTGTTTTTCAAGTTTACGTTGTCCAATCATCAGTACCTTGGCCATCTTGTTTCCATATTGCAACTTTTCTTTGAGATCAATGTTCTACCCCCAACAGATTGTGGTCTGTTTAGCCTGCTGACTGTGTCTGTATCAGGACATAGCCCATTGTGACTTTTTTTTCTCTCTCATCTAAAACTGTATTGGCCGGTGATTCATTTCAATTTGGATTCTCAGCTGTCAGCCTTTGTCTTCCTGTTGACTCTTTCTCTTGGTTGTGGGGTTTTTCATCCTTCTTAAAGATGTTCGATTGGCTGGAGTACTGCATTTAATAGTTTGTGTTCCAGTTGATTTTATAATGGATAAGATATGAATTTAATTGACATCATGAAAACATCTGCAGTTTCTAATCTTTTATTGGTCTTAGATAATTCTCTTTTTTTCCCTGTTTGGGGCATTTGAATGAAATCTATTAAATGAATCTTTATGCATTTTCTTATACGGTTTTATCTGATTAATTGTTATTGTTTTCCTTATCTTAAACTAAACCAACTAATCATGAAACATAAAGGCCCATTTGTTTATCCCGCTGTCAGTAGTTTTCTTTGGAATTGACTTTTGTCTACTTCATTCTCCAATTTCAATTCCACATTCAATTAATGTTACTAACCAACCCAACATGACTATAAATCTCTGTTAATCCATTGAATTTTACTTCAGGTGCAACTGCATCTTATATGTCATTTTAGGTCCTGACTTTTTAAACGCATGTTCACCTATACGACCAACTTTATGAATTCAACTATATGACTGGCTAAAGAATAATTTTAGGAGCCATGTTTCTGGAGTCTGGTGAGCAGAATGCTGCTAGTTCGACTAAATTTATAGTCTCTTTGTTGGGTAGTTTTTAATGAAGAATATTTCCTCCTTTGGACCGGCATTTTGGTTGTATTGTTCATGATCTAACATTAGATAATGCATTCAGGTGAAGCTGCTTTTTTGGATCTTGTTTTTTAATGACAAATTGGGAAAGATTAGTGATTGATTCATTTGAAGGTTCTCGGTGCTTATTTGAGCCAATAACAGAACAAGGGTTTTGCCTGCCTTCATACGTGTGCGTACATATGCAGATAGTGATCCGGGCATTTACACCTGAGAAGTTTTAGCCAATATTTTAATCCCTTTTGATCTTGAAATCAGTTTCGAAAGATGATTTTGTTTCTCAATTTTTTGGTTCTAATATTGTTTTGTGGACGTTTACCAGATATCAGATCGAGGTGTTTTTTTTTTTGGTTTTTGAAGGCTTTGCCTGGGCAATTGTTTATTGCAGGTTGCAGAACGGGCCTTGTTTTTGTGGAACAATGAGCACATTGTTAGCTTAATTGCTCAGAACCGCAGTGTGATTCTACCCATAATCTTTGAGGCATTGGAGAAGAATATCCAGAATCACTGGAACCAGGCGGTGCACGGGTTGACAGTCAATGTACGGAAGATGTTCCTGGAAATGGATAGTGAACTGTTTGAAGAGTGTGAGAGACAGTATGCAGAGAAAGAGCGTAGGGTCAAAGAGGTGGAAGAGCAGCGACAATTGACGTGGAAGAGACTAGCAGATGTGGCGGCACAGAATGGGAGAGAGGATATGATTACCGCGTAACTCTTTCAAAGGGGTTGTGTTGTCCATCGCAAATGGATGGATAGGAGACAATGGATGGAATGTAAGTGCTCCTCTCCCCATTTTGGTGTCCTCCTTTCTTTCTTTTCTTTTTTTTTTTTCTCTATGATTTTATTTTTTCTTTGATTTCAATCCAATCATTAAAGATATAAGGAAAAAGCACCGATAAATGTAATCTAAAACGTATCGAATTTGTTTTGTTGATGTGCTGCACACGAAGGCCTCTTGTTTTTTTTTTTTTTGGTTTTTTTTCTTTGTAAAAGAGAAGCATATGTTGTAATCGACCAAACTCTTTAGATAATTCACTTCTGAAAAGATAGTTGTCTGTATGGTTTCGGTTTCTGATTCTATTTTAACGGTAATGCATAATATGATTACCATATAGCGTAAAGTATTTTTATATTAATTTTTAAAAATTTTAGAAATAGAAAAAAAAGAGAAAAAAGCAATCAACTAAATTGCATCTCAGTTGTATGTATACGTTATTAATTCAAACATCTAGCAGCTCTCGGTCATCTTGAGCTAATACGGAACTCTTGTATTTAATTTTATTAGCATTTTTTATATAAAAAAAAAGGGGACGAGAGACAATCTAAGGACACGAGAATTTTATTTCACAAAACTTGACCCCGTGACATTGGAAGATGAAAATTTTATTTTCTTGAGTTATAAATTTGTATTTAATTTTTTTCAAATAAGCTCTGCCCAAAATCGTATATCTACATGATTGAAAAACTTTAAAACCAAAATAAACTTTGAAAAAAAAAGATTTATTACTTTTGTTGTATCTATAATTATAACAAATGGTGACATTTGGAAATGCATAATATTAAATAATTTATTTTTATCATTAGTTTAAATTTGTATGATTTCATTATTTCGGAGAAATTTTGTTTGGAAAAAAAGTGAAAAAGAATTCTATCCAAAGTGTGGGATTGTAGATTTGGCAGTTCTCATCTCTGCTCCACACAGCGCCAGCCCCTATTGGCCGCTTCTCATCTATACAGATAGATATAATGGGTTTTAGGCGCCTACCAATCAAAGCATCAGCAGCCCCATACCAGCTCCCATCGGCTTGCCGGGCGAAAACAAGCAACAGTAACGACTACCACGAAAGATAAAGTAGTAGCACAGCTCACAGCATAAAGTGATGGCTAAACAAGTGAGAGGGGGAGATGTAGGAGGCGAGCTTCAACTGGACGCACAGTGGCGGGTATCCTCCTCCAAGCCCCTCCCTAAAATCCACCACTCTCCTTTACTCCAACTCCCTAACTCCCCTTACTCTCTCTACGCCCTCTCCGTCTTGAAACACCCCAATCCTGTCGGGGCTGGTCTCGCCTCCGATGCCGTCGTCAATGCTGCCGGCCCCAATTGTGTGATTCCTGGCGAGATTGTGCCTGTCAGAGTACTCGGCCTCAAGGTTCTCATTCCGTCGATGTGTTTTTTATTCCTAATGTTTGTTAGTGTTTCCAGCTTTGTCTAATTGGTGCTTCTTTTTGCTCTTGTTGAATTTTGGACAGGTATGGCCTATTAATGTCGACTTCAAGTTTATGAAGCCGGTTGGGCGACAACTCAAGTTACTTGGCAAGGTAAAACTCTCGGTTTTATTTTTTACTTGATTCTTGTGTAGAAATGGTTATGTATATATGTTGGTTGGTAACTATCTGGATCCGTTGAAACTGAGTTTACCGCCAGTGCTTGAGTAATTGGTCTGACTGCCTTTTTTCTGGCTTTGATAAAAAAGATTTAGAGTCACTTTGAGGAAGTAGAGTCTTCGTTTCCTCATTGGAGGGTTGCTTAACTTGTAAACGTGAAGCATCCTTTGTGAGGAATCTGTTTATAATATAATTTGATTAAGGTGTGGAATTCTTTTTGTAGATTTGTTAACTCAGTGCAGCTTGGTTAATTTTATTTTCAGTGTCTGAAAATTGTTGCTTGGTGTAAATTGTATAGGATGCTACAAGAAAACTGCTGTAATTATTCTATAAACGGAGGAAAATGTTGCTCCTCTTTACAATATCATATAAAGTCTCCAATTATGTATACAAATAAAATCTTTGATTTATGAAGACCTCGTCAATTGCAATGAAACGGCTTGTATTCAAAAATTGCAAAGTCATAACTCAGATATTCTTCTATAGTTGGGAATAAACTTATAATGTGAATTTTAAAATTGGAGGCCATTCTACTTGTCGAAAAAGCTTTGCATCACACCTACAACAATCGAGTATTGAACAACTGCATGACAACAAACAAGGTTAGTGTTTCAAGATCTCTGAGGATCGTGATCATGGGAGGAACTATGTGCATAAATTAATGAAGGGAGTTAAGTAGAAAGTAGTTAAACTAGGAGAAATAAATGGGAGCTAAGGAAAGGAAAATCAGATTGGTAATGGGTCTGGGCTCTAGAGGGGATTTTGCAACTCTTACAGCTCATGCAGATAGTCACGTTTTCTTACCATTGATATTGTATTTTTGGATCCTATTATGTTAAGAATGCCGTTGCCTGGGCCATGCAAAATGTCTGCTTATAAGGTGCAAAAAAGATTGCCAATCAGGAGATGTTAGAGTTGTCGAATCAGCTAAGCACCATTCTGTCTATTTATCGTAAGAAGTATACAATTTTCTGGTCATTCCATCGTTTATTAAAAGAAAAATACCCTTTATGTACTTTCCTTCCTTAAATCACTTGCGTGACCTAGGGATCTACATCCATCCTTCGGTCACAATGATTCCTGTTGGACCCCGACCCTTGTACCTTGTTGTGCATGGGCATTCAGGACTCACCTAACTCATGTTCATTTCCAGCTCCGTTCCTTGTTATCCAAGTCTACAACTAGTGTTGCTTGGTGCTTGCTAATAGTTTTTCCACGACATGATATGTTGTCGGGTAAATTATCGAATTAACTCAATGTTTCTGTCTAAGTCTTATGGGTTTGATGTACTGTATGTGCAGTTCATGGATGGTGCTGTGACCATGATGGATAAATCATTTGAAGACCGCTAGTGGCAACTAACTATTTGTGAACGCTCTCAGTTGCAGTACCAGAACACAAGGATGGACCAGACTGAGTATAGATATGGTCTCCAACAGTGCAATTTACGACTTTTTTTTTTCCCGGTCCAAGTAAAGCTTCGAGATAAGGAATCGGGGACTGAGATTGGATAATGATGGAGGTTCGCACTTATATGTACTACAAGTAAATTTTCAAAACATGGATATGAGCTGGTTTTATCTTCTATAATGAGTTGATGAGACTATTCAGACGGAGTTGTGTAGCTTTGCTACTGTCGAAACCTTGTGTGGATAAATGTTGAGGAGTTTGTGTTTTCAATGTTGGATTTGGGCATGCTTAAGGTCTTAGGTTTGGGACATGAGCCATTAGCGTTTAGGTTTAAAGTAAAAAACCTAAAGAAGGAGCCATGCTTTTGTTAATGTAGAGCTTAAAATACATTGAAAAAAAAAACTATCAGACTGGCTTTGCATACAAGAAGAAAGAGTGAAGATAGAAAGAAATAAAATACAATGAATTGCTGTTGTCCTCAACAACTTTTAAGAGCATAGAAGGAAAGAGTGATGAATTCTTTCCTGATAAGGAAAAAACAGTAGCAATTCATGGCTTCCTGGTCAGCTGGACTCACATTTGCTATACGAATCTGAGAAAGTGCTAAAGAGAAGATTGTGTGGGATACAGATTTTGTTTTCCTGCTACCTTCCAAAATACTGTCCAATTATTTTCTCAATAACCAGAGTGTGTTCCTCCTATCCTCGTCTCTTCTATCAGACAATGTACTAAAAACTAGTACACTACTTGCGCTCATCATAGGCGAAGACATCAGCAGCTATCTGCAAATTGCATGACTAGTGGTTGTTGTAATACAAGTGATGGACAACCTTTGAAGGTAATGCCAAAAAAGATGATTCAAAAGAGATTATAACTCCATCCATCTGCATATCATTATCGACGGACTTTCGTGATGTCCTAATAAAAAACATCCTACTTTGATTCCGTGTGACCCAATGGTGGACTTCCCACAACACAGTGCTGTACACCTGTAGTGCCATGTAAGATTTTCTGGTCATCCTCCGTTGTGCCTTTTTCTGCTATCCTCTTTGCCACCTTGGTCGATATAAATTAGAAGACTGGAGCCCCTCTGTAAGTACTAGTAGGACTAGCAGAAATGATAATGACTACCTACCAAGCAGCCATTCGATCAGAAACATTGCGTAAAGGGCCTTGGCTTGAGGAGGAAGATGAAAGATTATCCGCTTCTGTTACCCTCCTAGGGGAGCGAAAATGGGATTCTCTGGCAAGAGTATCTGGTGAGATAATTAATTGAAGATGAACGGAAGACATGATTTAATATGGATAATGCAGTCTAATGTAAACATATGAAATATATGTGTTTGTTTTTTACAGGTCTGAAAAGAAGTGGTAAGAGTTGCAGGCTGCGTTGGCTGAACTATCTTCGGCCCAACATTAAACGCGGTCATATAAGTGAAGAAGAAGAGCAGATCATTATACAACTTCATAAGCGATGGGGAAACAGGTATTGTCTTACTTTCTCTTTTGCCCTTGCTGGTTCTCAAGCATGGAAGCCCGCTCTACTCTAAAACTCATTTTCTCTGTACGCAGGTGGTCAAGGATTGCTCGAAGGTTGCCCGGTAGAACAGATAACGAGATCAAGAATTACTGGAGAAGTCATTTGAAAAAGAAGATACAAGCTCAAGAAGAAGGTGCAATCTTTATTAATCTTACCAAGTTTTTCTTTCTTTAACGACGAACATATATACTACTTCCACAGTTTACTAATCCATTGTTTTTGCTGGCAGGAAACTTACTGTGCAACGTAAACAATGTCAAGGACGATCTCCTGTTTCAAAAAGCTGACACGACTACCTGGAAATTTGTTCTTGAAGATTATACATCATTAGATCCTACCGTACAAGACAACGACTCTGCCTTGGACAACAGTGATCTATCTAGCTTTAGCCACCTTAATTCACCATATGAGAGCAGGCTACATGATTGGATGCTAGAGTTATCCAGCTGCCAAAATGAAACTGAAATTCATGGAAGCTGTAATGGCTTGAGTTCGTGTTTCTGTTACTTTGCATGGCATTCTGATCATGATACAACATTTGATTCTTGGGGCTCTCTATGGGACATGAATTAAGATTACACCAGAAGAAGCTCTGTCTGGAACTGTTAATGTGAAATAACCAGTAGAATTCTGGTACCGCAATCCGAATTCTATTTTTACCTTTCAGGGTAAAATTCAATATCCAAAATTTTAAGATATTTTATATTTTTTATGTTTGATATTTTTACCGCTGCATTGTCTGCAAACATTTCTGAAAAATGAATATTCTCTGAGTTGATCAAATTTTAAATTAATAAGATTAAGAAATATTAATACAACTCCAAAATAATTAAGGTAACTTTACCAACACAGAGAATATATTTGGTAGGCCAACAGTTGGTCCAGCGCAAAATATGGAGAACAAAGATAATATAATCTAGTTGGCAACTACATTAACTACGAGATGAAAGTACAGAGGCAAGCCTGCAAGAACTAAAAAGTCTTTTAAGTTGATGTCACTTTCCTTTTTAAGGAAAGATCACATTCATTGTTCCTCTCTCGTTTAATATCTGAAGAGACAAACTTGAACCGAAACCTACCATGAACTGCATCACCTTCCTCACATCTGCTGTTATAATAATAATAATAATATTAGAGCTAGCTTAAAGATTGAATTGGATATAAAGCTCAAAAGGCCAGCAGATATATATCTCTGCTCACTATCACTTATGCCATTGCTTAAAATAGGTAGCAACTAGACGCAAACTGCATCATCTTCGATCAGGATATGTTGTCCTTTTCTAGCTGTCGAGTTTGAACACCATTTAACTATTAAATCCACTCTATCCAAACGCAACACAGCACAACACAAGTCGTTCGTACCCTCTAAAGAAATGTAAACAAATCACAGTTTCTCTTTTCTGGTGGAGACAAGATTCTCCTAAAATCTCCCAAGTCTGGGTTATCTTGTTACCTTATCTTAATAGAACCTTACCTCATGCATGTAGGCTCAGACTTATCACCACTTTACTCGCAGGACTAGACTGAGTGATGTTACTGTATGAATATTGGTGATTTCTTATCTGGAGGACTCTGTGAGAGTGTCACTCTTGATAATAATAGAGAGAGATCAAACTCTTCTTCCCGGTTCATCCAGGACAGTCCAGGAAATGAGAAATTTTGGAATCTGTGCGCAATAGATATAAAGTTGGTCTGCTCGAAAGGAACTGTAATGCACTTTATCATCCGAATATCTCGAGGATACTGCTCACTGGGCTCTATGTGACATTAGAGTTCCCCACTATTTAATGCATCCGCATGGCCATTCTCCTGATATGGTCGAATCTACTACCCAAAGATAATGTAATAAAATAACCAGATAGACCCAGGTGCACCACTCTATCGCGCCATTAAAATCTACACCTGGTTTATTGCAGGTTTTCTAAAACCAAGGATAAGAAGAGCTATTATTATCACTCGTGCTTAGTCTGTTTGACTGTAACAGTTGTAAGAAAGCACCGTGAAGGTTGTGGAGAGATACACATGCGGAACTGAAAAGGAAGAAAAATCAAAGCTTAATAATAATCGATTTGTTGCTACAAAATGATTGCCATGTCCATAATGTGAAAAATTGACGAGCTTGACAGTGCAGCTAAAATGAAGAAGAGTGTATTGAGAGAGGGAGGTGACAATTGAGCACCACTCCCTGAATAATCGTCAGAGTAGTCATAGTCTTCGCCAGATCCCAAGCCCATTCCACCACCATTGCCATCAGGTCCTGTGCTCCACTTTCCCAGGTTGTTGTCCCTGCTCAGGAGCTCATTCATGTTAAACGCTTTTATAACAGTTTTGGTAGAGTCAAAAGAAGAAAAAAGTAATTATACATTTAGGTGGTTCTGCAGCTTTTTTATATGGATTGTTGCATTCTCGGGCATTGAATGGAGAAAAAGTTGTGTGTGGCTTGAAATAATTTTTTTTAAAATTCCTCAAAAGAATTCACTGTTGAGACATTTTCCCTACAATTCCAGGAAAGGGTTGCCTTGTGTCGTGAATCAACACAGAGTGACTTGTGCATGATCTAAGTATATTAGATTTCAGTTCATGAGGTAGAAATTCAAACAAAAGATGGTTGTAAATGTTATTTACAAAAGCTGAGGTTGATTCAAGAAATCCTGATAAAAGGAAAAGAGACAGGTAACATGACAGGATTAAAGGAAAAAAGAAAAAGAGAGAAGAAAGCGGGAAATAAAGGAGGAAAAGAAGTATAAAATTACCTGCCACCAACACCGAGGACACCGGAGTGCATGGTGAGTTGGTCAATAAGCACAGCTGACTTAGGCTCCACACTGTAGGCCTTCTCATACTTGGCCTCTAATCCCTCCCCTGAAGCCACAAAGAATGCCCCATTCACCAAAATGTCTCCCTCTGATCTCCAATTCCAGCCCCTCCATTCATCTCCACCCGTGTCCACCCTTTTGGTGACCTGCAAAACCCCACATCCACACATCCTCATGTCCCAAACCTCACCACTGTTTTCCATTTGAAAAACCATAACATGTGGGTCAATCTAGTTTCCGGATAAGTGTTATCCGTGATGGATGCTCGTGTCCCAAACCAAAATTTCCCATAAATTAAGGGAAGGTAACTGCTAATAAACCATTTGGATCTAACTAGGAATAGACCTTTTACTTTCTAGCCATCTAGCAGGACCCCACATTGAAAAGTGAAAAGCTATGAAGTTTACGGTGATTATCGGAAACAACCTATCGACTGCCTAGCAAGAGAAATTAAACCATGACTTTTCATTGTACCTCTTTAGCATTCCGATCAAAAGGAGCAATGTAGCGATTTCCTTGGCTGTTGATTGTTGGGTTACCACTACCACCAATAGCATACATTTCCCACCTGGTAAAATCGTTGTTCACCACATGTATGTACCCTCTTCTGCACCTTGGCATTCGCTGCACCAGCTTCTCCCCAAAGTGATTAAATGCTATAGTAACTTGCATCCCTGAGTCAGGCAGGTAATCATCGCTGTGACCCAATAGCATGACCTCATTGTGATGGGAGAAGTAGTTATTTGAAATTGTGATCCCCGTGGACCCCATCACAGCATCTATCAGACCATCCTTGCAGTGAGATAGTGAGCAGTGGTCAATCCATATGTCTTTGGAGCCAAAGATGGAGATCCCATCGCCATCTGACTTTGTGCGGTAACCGTAGTGGCTTGGACTTGAACGCACATTGGCGTTACCTGCATTGCCAACAAACTGAGGATTAGAGAAATTTTGGAGGAAAAATGCAGGAAACCTGAAAGCTTGAGGACCCACCCTAAGCAAAACAGTACAAACGAAAAAGAAAAAGTTGGATGGCAGACTTTTTTCTTTTGGGTTAAAGCAACTGAATCTTTTTTTTTTCCTGTATAAAACACATTTAAGTTTTTCCTAGTTAAAAGAAAATTTTACCTGATTGCACACAATGATGGATGTGTATATTGTGTATGATAACATTGCTGATATACTGCAGAGTGATGCACCCACCGCCCACAATGTGCACGTTAACCCCACGGCCATCAAGAGTCTTGTAGCTGTTAAAAATAAGCTCCTGCGAGAGCCTAATAAGCATGTTAGCAGGAAAAACAATCCAAAGAGGCTCCTCCTGAATCACGGCATATCTCAGTGTTCCTGGTTTTGGGTTAACAGCATCATCATCAGAGTTGTCAGTAACAACGTAGTATTCACCATTTTTGCCTCCCATTGCATACTGCCCGAACCCTATGGCACAGTCTGCTAGCCTCTGGCGATTGTTTGGCCAGTCCGGGTCACACTTCCAGCAATCATCTATCGGGTTACCTGTCAGGCATGCCGCTTGGTCTTCTTGGGTTAATTCTAGCGTTTGCCTTCTTGATAAAGAAGCGTTTACCCTCCTGCGTTGGTAGGCATGAATTACTGGTAAGTGGAGCGAAAATGCAGAACATTCACTAACCTATCTACAAGATCTTAAAGAAGACTCTGTATCCTATCCCCTGCTTTCAACAAAAATTACAAAATGAAGGGAAAGCAGTTTTTGCAGCTGAGGTTCACACTGAAGAACATCACCGTTCACCACAAAAATCTAAAATTGATTTGGTTAAACTAAAACTTACAGCCCAAAAGTAAGTTATAGCCTACCAAAGCCGAGGAATGAGTGTATTAAGTTTAGAATGCTGTGAACTAGAAAGCCGAGCAGCTATGAACATGCTTGAACAAAAGTAAATACGGAAAATGCAGGCCACCTAGCAACTACCAATGAGGTTCAGAAACAGAAAATGCATATGCATCCCATATGGTAAGCCAAGAACGGAAACGTCAAGGCTGATATCCATGTCTCATTTTACCTATGAACTTCTTGAACAACTTCTTCAGGGTTTGGGTGAGGAAAGGGAAAGGTGCGGTTGAGCATTGCCCACCCAAGTGGAGAACATGAGCCCACAAGCAAAATTAGGACAATGTAGGTCAAATGAAGCATTGCTGTTCAAGAAGATCAGTTGACAAGGCAATTTACTCTGTTTGTGAGATACTGAGATATTTAGAATATCCAACTTTTCTCCGGACCAGTTTCAAAGATGCACCACCCGCTTTTTGAGACGCTTTTCTTTTGGGGTTATGGAACTAAGGTCACTAAAGAAAAAAGGGCTCCTCTTTCTCTAGCATGTAACTACGCTTACATGCACAAGAGGGGAGAAGATGGTCACACTCTTCAGTCTCTTGGTCTTCGTTATCCCTGTAGGTGTTTTGATATATAATCATGGAATCTGACCTTTAGGAGTCACTTAGTGGAGGTAAAAGAGAAAAGGGACAAGAAAGAGAAGGTGCTTCCTTGGTCTCAGAGAATCCGGCCCATCTCGAGGAAAATGGTCTCCAATTTCTTCGAGCAAGTGCGGGAGAATTTAGGCAATGTTTGTATAACTGAAAAAGTCTGACAAACCGAACCACCTTAATGTGAATGAGCCGTTACAGTTGTTGACCAAGATTATTACTTCACACTAGCCAAGTTTCACTGAGCCTGAACTGTCCTGTTCAGTTCCAGTCTTGTCATTGTCACCTTGAGAAGTAAAAACAGGAAGAAGGGCGATATCTTTTCAGAGAATATCTCATAACCAAATCACCGTTCGGTTGGTCCCCAAAGTCAAAGTGCAAAATGGTAATAAAAGAACCACCTCAAGGACCGTTAGTTCCTCCCCTTTTGATTTTTTTTATCGGAAGATTGAAAGAAACGAGACAACATGGTAATGATATTTTATATAATTCGGTAATAATAAATTATTTTTTATTTTAGAAACTAAGCTTATTTTCGAGATGTACATATTTCGGTAATAATATAATCCTCTTTTTAGAGGGAATATTTGAGCCTAGAGCCCACAAATTTGAAATGGATGCAATATATTTATTATGATATATGACATAAAGCATAGCCACAACTTTTGTCTTTTCTTTACATCTAAATTCTAGTTGGTTCAACTTTTGTTTGACGATTGTACGACCTGTTTCGCTCAAGTCAAGTCATGTTTGTAAGACCATTCTCTCTTTGCTCTTATTTTAGTGTTTTTTCTGTTTTTTTTATTTATTACTAATTAAAGAATATTTCATTCCCAAAATACTCTTACTAAATATCACGTTTCTACTTTCTATTTGTCACAGTTAAAGGGGTCCATTTTTATTATAATTTAAAATATCAAATTTTCATAAAATCTCCATGAATTCAATAATTATATTATTACAAAATCTAAAATTAGTTTTAAAGATTATAATAAAAGGTGTAATTTATAATCATTATCAATGATTTCCGATCATATTTCCATTTGACAACAAACATAATAATCTAAAAATAAAACATAATCCCGGTAAATCTGATCCCAAATCCAATCCATTATATTTTGGATAATCAAATCACAAAGCTATGATATGCAAGTTTTAACCATATTGACTATCTTAACCTTTTCCAAAAATGGTAGACATAGCTGCTGTTCTCAATATTCAGATCACGACAGCTCAGATTTCTACAAAAATTCTCTGGCACATCATTTACCCGATTCTATTTGCATACGATTTAATATATTTATGCGTGAATATTAAAGAGTTGTTCAATTTTCAAATAACTAATAATTTGTATTAAAATATTAAAAAATATGAACATTATCGATTCACTTCCTATTAATTTATTTCAGAAGATTTTTGGTAGGTTTCCAAATACGTGCAGGAAAAAATGTCAGTTATAAGAAGATTGTTATAAATCTTTTTCCTGCAGAAATAATCCCAAATTCCATTAAAAGCTCTTGTTATAAAATCCTCAGGAACGATTTTGACTTTTATTAGTTTCTATTGCTTTCATTTCCTGAACCTATCTGGCTGCCAAGTCATGATGCAAAGAAGCATAATATGCATGCTGCCCATTTGCACCATGTTTTTCTTGGTTCTAATCTTCTCACATCAAACAACTGTTGAAGCTCAAGAAGTTGGTAAGCAGGATACCCTTTTTTCCACATGTTTCTTCTGTTGGTTTCCATGATATTTTCTGTCAACTTGTTATTGCTCTAAGGTTCTGTTGATTTTTCTTAGTATTCTGAGTAAATAAATGCAGAGGACGAGAGGGAATTTGACTACATCGAAGGGAGCGAGAAGGGGCCGACTCGATGGGGTGAGATTAAGAAGGAATGGACTACTTGTAAGACTGGAGCTTTACAATCTCCTATAGATATATCGAAGAAACTAGTCAAGAAGACTCGAACGTCAGAAAAGTTAGAGACTCGTTACAAGCCAAGTAGCGCAACCGTCAGGAATCGAGGCCATGATATTATGGTGAGGAAACAGTTCTCTCGGATTGATTTCTTTTCTTTTTTTTTGGTGAAATCTTAAATTGATTTCTAATCGTGCGTGGACTCTATTTTTCCTTAATTCAAATCCTGCATTTGGAAAACAATGAGTGGTAGAGTTGATTAATATCCAGGTCCAATGGGAGGAGGCTAGAGCAGGATCAGTTATGACTAATATGACGGAATATTTTCTCCTACAAGCCCACTGGCACACGCCGTCAGAACATACCATCAATGGCAAGAGGTCTGAGTGTTGTCTCTGCTGTCCTGAAAGATTGAGTCTTAAGTCGGAGAACAGCTTCTCTGGCAGAACTACTATGTAGATGATTGCACTCTTACACTATTGTTCAACAAAGTCCATCTATTTTGTTTGATTTGTCAGGTACGCCATGGAATTGCACATGGTGCATCTAAGCCGGGACCCTCGGGTTGGAAACAAGACCGCTGTTGTCGGAGTTCTCTACAAGATTGGCAAACCTGATGCTTTCCTTTCCAAGGTCTATAGATCCGATCATTTCTTTTAATGTTTTCAGGTTTCTTTACGTGGGTTTTCAACTTTTCATCGTTTGCAGTTACTCAGACATAACATTTCCATAAGTGACAACGAGTCGGAGAAACATATTGGAACAGTTGATCCCGGTAAGATCATCAGAAAGGGTGTAAGCAGGAAACTTTACAGATACATGGGATCACTCACTACCCCTCCTTGCACTGAAG
Organism: Passiflora organensis; assembly: GCA_019739055.1. Taxonomy (NCBI): domain Eukaryota; kingdom Viridiplantae; phylum Streptophyta; class Magnoliopsida; order Malpighiales; family Passifloraceae; genus Passiflora; species Passiflora organensis. The sequence continues at coordinate 10,621,625 of JAEPBF010000009.1, forward strand.
GCGTTCTTTGGAGCATCCACAGAAAGGTAACCCTGCTCTCACTGAAATAATTAATCCTTACATGAACATGCTTTTCTCAGCTAAAAACAATTGATCTACATTCAGATACGGACCGTCTCCAGAAACCAAGTTAAAGCACTCCGAGAAGCTGTCCATGAAGTAAGTAATTGCTCCAATTTCAAATGAGATATGAAACTTCCATGACAACAGAGTAACCTAAGGAATGGGTTCTTTTTTGCAGTATGCAAAGGAAAATGCAAGACCAACACAACCTCGTAATAAACGAGAGATCCATCTTTATAGCCTGAAACCCATAGAGACAGCCACAGGACACAACCAACACTAAATCCTACATACAACTCTCCATTGATCCCAGCGATGATGTTACTTTTCAGCTTAACGATGAAGGAAACTTAGAGAAGCAACAGCGGTCAGTGACTTTTGAGAGAAACCAGTCATCTAGCCATCTCGTGAATCATGGATGAGCATGAAGTAGGTCCACCCTGCGTCTGCCTAGTATTATAAGAATTGCACTTCATGCACTTGTGCGCTATAATATGCAAATTCACTTCAGATTTCTCCCCACAATCATTACAGAGAATCCAAACCTGTTATTCCAGAAAGAATTAAATCACTAAAAGCATAACAAGTTGTGAAACGATTTAAGAAAACAAGTCATTCTCTGACTTACAATCTTATTCTGATATACTTGAGGCATAGGTGTTAAAGCTACCTGGATTGAATTTATACAGCAAGAATTAGGCAGAAGCTATAAACCCATATTCTGACAGATTGAGGACTTAACAGATTTCTGTTGAACCTACTATAATAAGTATACCTCTTGGTCAAGTTTTGCCCACACTCGAGACATATCACAGTATGATTTGGAGCAAATCGGGCACGAATACCTGCAAGAAAATAGAAATTACAACTTACAATTAGCAGAAGCCCTATAGGTGAATGATTATGGAAGCAAAAGGAACCTTAAATCATTGTCGTCGACTTACTGAAGATGTTGCCCCATCTCTTTAACACATTCCAAATGTATGGTGTGTCCACAAAGCAGCACAGTAATTTCCCTTGTTGTATCAAAAAGAAACTACAAAGATATACCTAGTTATAAGAAAAGCCTAGTGTAGGGTCTGCAGATTTTACGAAAACCGAAACAAAACTATCATCATCCTGATTCGATGATTGCTACTTCTTCGCTTACAGATGTACCTCAAAGCAAACTGGACAGTTGTGGTGCATTGCTCTTTCCACACAATTATGTGAATCTTTCAATACCATGGAATAGCAACATTCTAAGATAGACAAAAAAAATGCAGCATAAAAGGTTAGTGAATGAACAAGGCACTGAACGGATTAACAGAAGCTTGATATCTTACAACTCTTACCACATCTATTACAGTGGAAGAAATTCTCCTGCCCTCCAGTTCTGCAATACCAAAAGACAAAATTTACAGCCGTGGGCACAAAAAGATTAATATGATGAGCCAACAAAAAGGAAGAGAATTGTGATGGTATAAAAAGGTTAACCTGCAGATACCACATTCGTTGCAATGGTACTGCTTCTTTGAAACCTATAGGAAAATGAGACGATCCATTAATGAAGCAGGATGGAGCTATAATATTCAATAAAACAATTAAGAACAGATGCTTACATCATCATCAAAAAATTTGCATTTGGAGCAAAAATACTTTCCCATACAAACCCCACATTTGGAACAATGCTGTTGAACCTGATTAGACAACAAAGAATTCCCAAAGCTGCAGAGATTATTATTTGATTCAAGTGCTTATTTGATAATTATATCAATATTGGTTAGAGGGTAGGGAGCCTTACATCTTGTTCAGTTCCGCACAAGGAACATATGACCTGAGAGAGGGCAACAATGCAACAGAACACAAAACACAGTGTTAGTGTTGCTTTCACTGGCCTAACTAAATTAAAGAGACAATTAAATAAAAAAAAATTAAAGACACAGGTGAACAATTAAAGATTATGAGAGAAGAGCTACGAAAATGACAAGTCGGACAGAAGTCAGGGATCTATCTATACAATGCTTTGACGAAATGATAAGGAAAGCAAAGATAAGATGCTGAACCTTATCCAAATAAGATAAAGTTTGTGTTTCGATATAACACATCACTATTTTATGACACCAAACATCCACAAATTACATGGAAAGGAAAATAAAACAGTAGCACTCATGTGAAAATACAAGGCAGTAGCCATCCATATTATTCGTTCTAATGTTGCATCCTAACTAGATAAATGAATATGAAGCAAACTCACGACCACTAAGCTTGTTTGCAGAAAATAAATTAGTCTTAGTGGGCGAGAATTAACAAAAGTAAACGACTAACCCTTTCCAACTCGTGCCGAGGAATGTCATGACGATCAATGGGATTAACTTCCACAGAATTCTGTTCAAACCAAATATTAATATCAGATAAAGCAATTCCATATTAAAGCAGCTGTCACCGCAGAGAAGAAGAGCAAACAGAGAACAAAGAGAAACTGATGGAACAGAAAAATGAACCTTTGATTCGTTATGGCAATGCCTGCAATCGAAAACCTCATCACAACAAGGTGCTCTGATTTTGCATCTTCTTCTATAGTGAGAACACCTTTAAAAATGAAAATTTTCAAACTTTACAGAGCTCAATCCAGAAGACCAAACAAGAATGATACAAGTTGAAGGGAAAGAACAAAATAATATTAAGTAAAATTATACAAATTTTCCTGGTTAAATTTAAAACATACCCAAAATTACCAAAGCCGAGATCGGCAGGAGAAGTACCTCCCTGAGGCAAGTTCGAGCTACCGTGCTCGAACACAGCCCCCATTCTCCTCAGCTTCAATAGTCTCAAAATTCACCTGAAACGCACAAGACGCACACAAAAATGATCGAACGCAAGCTTGTACTACAGAATTAAAAAAGCTAAAAACTACAAACATAGTCAGCTTTCAAATTCAAAAAACTCAAACTGACCCCAAGCTTAGACACGGTATAAAGAGGAAAACAGAGCCTTGAGGCTGGAAGGCTAGTACAAATGCCCAACCAGTCAGGCTGGAAAGGGGAGGCACTACAACTGTTGGCAGTGAAAATAAATAAAGAAGATAAAGAAAATATCTCAGGACTTGAGAACTTATACAGAATCATAAATTTGGCCCATGTTTCCGTTTCCATTTTAATATCCAACCCGGGCCATAACACACTGTTCCCTGTGACAATGGATGACGATAATGAGGCGACACGACAGTTCCTGGCGGCCTAACCAATGTAAAAGTCGGTCACTTATTCACCTTCCCAAATGATTGGAGAGAGAGAGTGAAAGAGCATGCATTATTGCCAATACCTACGCTGTCGTTTAACCACAGAGATGGCGCAGCCAAAAAGAAAGGGTTGGGCCGAATAAACATTGGAAAGTACAGACAATTGGCCAAGGTATGACTTGCTGCACTTGTAATATGAACATGGCGTGTACATATCTCTCTATTTAAAGATGTTTGTTTTGGAGGGGCAAGGAAGGAAGAACTTCGCTACAACTTGCCTTGACGTTATTGCCAAACTCCCAGCTGGCAACGTTGAAGCGAGAACTTGAAGTCACGAAATGTCGAGGAAGCAAAGAGACCATCTTTTTTTGGGCTGGCCGGAGAACCGCGTAGGAATAGGACTTATTTCTTCCGATTGTGAGAAATTACAGTTGCAAAAGCAAAATTCTTGACTTTGAGTTGGAATTGAAGTTAACACGGTAAGAATCAACAAGCAGTTGATCCGTCAACGTCTGAAGGAGGATTTCTTATGTGAGATGCCCATGAGTTTTGGGTCATATAGTTGGACTCAGGACCAGACATAGCTGCCATAAGCCCGGAACTACAACATACCACAAGCCTATACCAAAGCAGTCAGTCAATCCAATTCCAACTGCTCCGACAAGACAAAATAAACAAATTTGGAGATCAAATCCCTTGTTGTCCGATCAGAAAAATCGCAAGTAACTGAAAAAACACAAAAAACTTGCACGACATGCAAGTTGGAGGATAAGACGGGCTTCTATACGTGGATAAACATATCCAGGACATAAATTATTCTGCAGAGGGAGGGAGCTATACCTGACAGACAAGTTTTGGCATCAACCCGACCCGTACACATATAACACGGGAGAGGACACTAAAATTCAAACCGCCATAGTATATGTGGGTCATAGAATCCACTTTGTTGATACTCCTCGGGACGGTGACAATGACGAGATTTCCAGACTGTAATTCTGAATGACGAGATTTCCAGACTGTAATTCTGTGCACCCCGGCTAATTGGTCTCATTACCCATTTACATAAAGCAGTGACGAAAGTGAGAAATAATAGGACATATATACCCATGAAATTAGTGGTAAAAGTGGAAATAATTGCTCTTTCTCAAGACAAAAAAATGATAATTAAAGAAACGACAAGGTAATATATAGTCTATTAGGGGTTGGGACCGCCCGGACAAAGGAGAAAGGGTATTGACTCCGTTGTCTGAAGTAGATGGTCCAATTTATCATGCGCTCTGTTGCTCAATATCCATAATTGAAAGGAAAGGTTTTAGAGGTTTAGGAAGAGTGAAATCCTTTACGTTACTCTTGAGTGAGCTCAGATATTTCATTGCTCTTGCATGCGCATTTACCCACATTTTCCTTGTGCCATTTTTACCTTTTTGCCAAGGAATACTGACCTCACGATACATACATATGTAAATTTTTTGAAATTGAAGTGGAAATAAAACTATAGTCCACCATCGATTGCTCTGGCCATGGAAAAGGGACTGGCGACGAATGCTTCGCTGTGGTATTGGAATTATAGCAAAAGTGGCCCTCTTCTACGGCCTGCCGTTCCCGTGGAAGCTGGTCCCATAGCATGTGGCTTCATGCGTGTCATTATTGACACGACATCGATGCATCGACATGGCGGAAAATTACAGCTCACGCATCAAGTTCGAGAATTCTCATTCCAATTTATACCTATAATTTCAACATCAAATTAAGCATAGCTGTTGAAAGGAAAATATATAGTTAACAAATATATTTTATCTTTGAATATTTCTCATGGCAGCGTATTAAGCTTTCATTATTTATCCTTTTGTCAAATTACTTTTATCTGCTTAGTCTTAAACTGAGAATTGCCAATAGTATTCTATGTATACGAGGCCAACTTTTGACCTTAATAACCGCGTCTCCACCATCGAACCAAATGATACTAGGAGTTAATTTTCATGGAGAGTTTCAAATGAGGAGAAGGTGGAAAACGACTGAAAATGAGATAATACAACTGGACAAGAATACAAATAACATAAAGTGGTCCGATAATGGGAAAGATTGATCATCACATATAATAAAAAACGCAGCAGAGAAATGATACCCTCAAAGTAAGAAATAAATACAGAACTAGGGAAAAAGCCGGTCCACATAAAGATTCATGCATCCACAATTGCACAGCCCTGGGTGCAGTGAAAATTTCTAGTAGTCAGTGGTAGGCAACTGCTCGTGGCTGCCGAAGCCAATGAAGAAGGTCTCGTAGATGAGACCAGCAAGACCACCTCCGATGAGAGGACCAACCCAGTACACCCAGTGGCTCTCCCAGCTCCAGCTCACCAAAGCAGGGCCAAAGGATACGGCTGGGTTCATGGAGGCTCCATCAAATGCACCACCGACCAAAATGTTGGCACCCACGATGAAACCAATGGCGATTGGCGCAATGGTCCCCAAACTGCCCTTCTTCGGGTCAATGGCTGTTGCGTATACCGTGTACACTAGACCGAATGTCATCACAATCTCCAAAACTACTGCGTTCCATACGCCAACGCCGGAGGACAAGGCGAAACCAGCTGTTTCCTGCGCATCATAGAGACAAAACTCGTAAGTAATTTAACACGGAGAACTTGAGAAAAATCATGGTAGCGTTTTAGTTAATTAATGAAATTACCAAGCCACCGGTGGAAAATTTGAGGAGCAAGCAAGCGACAGTGGCGCCAAGGAGCTGAGCGATCCAGTAAAGGATGCCACGTAGGAGGGTGATGTTGCCCCCAATGAACGCGCCAAAAGTGACCGCGGGGTTGACATGACCACCAGAGATGTTGGCGCCAACGGAAACCGCTACAAACAAAGCAAAAGCGTGAGCAATGGCAGCGGCAATAAGTCCAGCCGGCGTGTTGGCGCCATCGTGGGTGAGCTTGCTGAAGGCCATGCCGGAGCCTTCACCGGCGAAGACAAAAATAAGGGTGGAGAAGAACTCCGCCAGAGCAGCCTTCAAGGCATCTGGGTGAGTCGCCTCATGGGGGTGGCCTACGGCAATGTTTCTGATGGGCATCTTTTCGTCTTACAAACACTATAATTTACTACTAGCTCGGCTCTGAAGTGGATAGCCCTGGTCTCCATCTTCTGAGAGTCGGGGTCTTACTTATAGTGAGATGGCAGAGCCAATGACCTCTTGTAGCCGGTTTCCGGTGGAATTTTTAAATTGGAAAATAATATTTTAAAAGATGATTGGTGGAGGGTGTGAAATGGGAGGATTTGTTGATTTTACTTTTAACGGGGTTGGTTCTTGTATGTTCGGTCCGAAGCCCATCAGACACTACTTTCTCTACAGCGAAGCAATGCAGTAATAACGGTTGGATTAGCACCACGTGGAGATGTTTCGCAAGGGACACGTACTATGCTGCTGATGTGAATTTTTGTCTTATCTGCTCTGGTTTCTCGAAAGATATAATATTCAATCATTGTTTCTTTTCTTTCTTTTTAGTTTTCGGAAAAAGCTTTTACTATATTTTATGTTTTAGAATAAAGCAATAAAATATGTGAGAGAATAAGCCTTTTTTGTTGTCTTCTTCTTATCCAAGAATTGGCTGAGCTAGTTTTACAAGTTAGGATGAAAGTTGTTTTCTTGCTTTCTGTAAAAATATAAGGAGTCAAATCTTGATTTTGGAACATGGAAATTAGTATATATCTGATGATGGTTACCTAGCAACTAACTAAATGGTCTTTCTTAATCATTCCATTTAATATTCGAATAGTGAAGATATACATTGGATTTGAATTATTAATATATTTTAAAAAAATATATTAGTATTGTCTTTTAAGGAATATTATTCTTTTTTAAAAGAAAAAAAGAGAATTTTTCAAAACTTCTTTAAAAATAATTGATATATTAAAACTAATTTGAAGAAGCAGGTGATGATTATGAGCTCCCTTACATATTTTTAACAACGTTAGGTGAAGAGACAAGCAATTGAGTAGACCGAATCTCTTGCTAGCTTAACTTCAGACTCTGCTTATAATTTTTTATTAACCATGTTTTAGACGGGCATCTCAATTATGTGTTTCTCGATGCTGTAATGACAAAAGGATGAGCTAAGCCGAGGTTCTGGAAAAATATACGATTATTGCAAACAATGGTATAACCGAACACATAATATACATTTGGTTGTAGATAAAATCAAGATCACTAGACTATCCATTTTTATGGGGGACAACCTGGTGCATGGTTCACGTTTCTTGGATAGGGAGAATCTTGGAAGGATGAGCACGGATGCCAGTTGAAGAAAGGAGGTAGCTAGAGTCGCAAACAAACAACATTAATTATTGAAGGGGGTAGTCGTGATGGGTTATACAACCTTAGCTACTGGCGCTAGTACCGGTCACATTTGTGTCATTGTATATGATGTAAGAGGAACTTGAGTTTGGCTCAGTGCTACTTTCTTAGCATTGGATTTGAATCTAGGCATTCCCTAAATTCGTCAAGCTCAAATGGGTAACCTTTTAATTTTTACTCAAGAAAGGAATCGCTGCTTGCACGTAATGCTCGTTGTTTTATGGTTAAAACTGAATACCCATTAATTGACCGTAAATGATTACTAAACGACAGCAAAATAGTGATTTTCTGATATTAATGTATTTGACAATTGATTAATTTGATACAATTCTTTCGAGTATTTACGAAATAGTGGCTTTCTACTTTAAATCGGGATCTTACCTTTGCTAATCATTACATATAAAACTAGCGAAATCAGAATTAGAAAATAATTTGCAAGAGAGATAACACATCTATCATCGCCTCGAATGGGGCCGGTAGATGACCGCATGCCCAAAAACTTGGGTGGTCTAGGTTGCATTGTCGGTTCACCAATGTTCCCGTCTCTATCTATTCTGAAAATTCAAGCCGCATTCTGTGCGGCGCACACAGTACTTTGCTGTCCGTAGCCATCATTCCGTTTCATTTGAAAAGTGTCGGTACCGGAATTTGGATTATTATGCATCAGAATAAACAAGCAAGCGACTTGCCGGATTGCCTTTTGTTTCGCCAACAGTCAAAAGTTGGAGCCGGCCTTTCATATTTATGCAGGTTAAAGAAAAAAGAGAAAAACCCTCAAGTGATAATGTCCACCGGTAGAACGTGGGTTGGAGAATCCATAATATTGGACGGTGGAATAGTTCTTCGGCTTAGTTGAATTTTTGAAGTTGATGATTTGGTAGTCCTTTTCCTTCACATTAAAGTGAAAAGGAAAGGTGATGAGATCTGGAAATGCACGAGCCTTTACCACAAACAGAAATGTAGGATGGGACCTCACGAGAGGTTATAGACGACTAGGCGGTGAAAGTGAAACTTGAAGTCCATCCGAATGTATACTAATTTAATTTGGTATCATGCAACGTCTCTGTAGGAAGGTCACTATGCAGTGGCAATGATTGTAATAATTGGTTTTCTTGCTGTTCATCAATCTTTGGAATAGCCAATTCAGATACGCGGATCTCATTGCTTGTCTCTTTTCACCAAGAAAAAAGGCTTGAACTGCATGTATTCCAGATGAATCGTAGGTTTGAAAGGGTATTTACTATTTAGTGTTTGTTATGCGCATATGCCATGCTTTTACTTTCCTCGACCGGGCGGGTGAAGTGGAAGTCACTAGTCTGTATTAGTTTTGTCCGGAAACTTTCCAGAGAGAAACAGAAATATAATAAAAATAATAATAAATTTTGGTTGATTTAATATTAAATTAATATTTTAAATATTAAAACGATTACTGTTTTCAGACTACACAAGAGAATATGTAGGATGTGCAGTGGGACAGTCAAAGAACCGACCATGCGTGTTGGCTTTACCAGCCTGGAAGGTGATTGGCTAGGCGTTGTTATGGAGAAACATATAATTGACAGCTGTGGCCAATCCGGTTTCTCCGGTGGTGAGGGACCGTGACAAGTGGGGCCCCATGCCAGGAAACCAGCGGATAAGTGTCATCATCGTTAGCGATTCGACCAATAATACAACAAATATTTCCATTTTCTTTAGATTAGAATTCTAATCGGTATTAATTATACAATCACAGACCATTTTTGTTAATTATCATGTACACCTCTCTAATGTCTCGATCAAACTATATGTACAGTTTTTAAGATACACAATAATTTTTAATATTAAAAATATATATCATCGATGATTATTAATATATTTTATTAATATAGCACCGATGTCACTGTCTGAGATATCTCTTAAAAGTATATACATGAGATTCTTTATATTTATTATAAATTTGTTTTTATTTACAACGGACAGGATGCTTTTGGCTTGTCTTCCTCTCTCATATTTCTCACTCTTTCTTCCGGGCGTAGATACATGGACAACATCACTTTTGAGATGTCCTGGGCGGAGTACTTACAATCTAACGTAAGTGGACCGAAAACCAGGCTTGATTTTGGATTCTATTTTATGTGTTTATACTGTTGATGTGGGCCTAGACATGTGTTAAGTTTCTAGACTTTGTTTCGCTTGTACGGCCTAAATAAGGGTGTAGAACAAAATAAACGAGCAAAGTTTAATAATCAATAATTATAAGCAAAAAAAAAGAAGGTAGATTCCTAATAAATGCCTTTGTTTGATGTATTTTAATCATTTAATTGTTTTAGCTTGGCGACTGATGACTTTTTTTTATTCCTTTTTAACCCAACATTAGAAAGTCACAAAAATACTCGTGATTGTTGTGGTGGGGGAGATCTGCTTTTGAAGACATTATGTTTCTCTAGTGATTGGTTATGTGGTTTTCTTTTGTTTCACTAAGCACAAAATTATTATTTTTGGAATATTGATAGACACCAATTAAAATAAATATAAAGATAAATTAATTTTTAGTCTAACAGATATAATTAAAAATAATGATTGGTGGTTCATGTGTGCGACTAAATTAATGCAAAGATGAGTTGCCTATTTTGTCATGAAAGCAAGGTCATTAATTAGTGGGATTTAGTCCATCTTTAGCTGTCGCTAATTTTGTCAAACACATTAGGTGTCAATTGTTAGCTGCACCGAATATATTGAGGGAAAATAATATTGATTCACTCAAATGTCGAGAAAAAAAAGAAAACAATCTTCAACTATAGTTTAAACTTAAGGAAAATGTTACTAATTTTTTTTTATATAATTAACCTCATTCTTCTATCCTTCAATGGAGAAATAGTGAAGCTTCCATCAGGATATCTAGCTTAATAAATATAAATATAAATCTGAAAAAATATTAAAAAATAGAATTTAATCTTGCCCAAATTAATTTCTATTTCAAAATTGTGAAACTACTTCCAATGAATATATTTATTTATATATTCTTTTAGGGATCCATCCAGAATTTTTAAATTGAGAGAACATGAATAAATTATTTTACCAATATTATGTTGGTTTAAAGAATTTAGATACTGCAAAAGGGCAAAAATTAAAGGTAATTTAATATTGAATAGAACTACTAGGGATGAAGACTATCATACCCAAACTAATGGTAATTGAGATTTCTGACTTCATCCTGTACAAATTAACGTTAGCAATACTACCTAGATGATCATCTAGAAAAGAAAAAGAAAGATTCTCTATTCGACTATGCTAAGGATCTAATTAACATATATGGTAAGTGATTATTAAAAAAATATATATGGTAAGTGAAGTGAACATTATTAAATGCGAAGTTGTTGCGTATAAAATTGTGTTTCTCGCCGGCAGACTTGTTTTCCATTCCCCATCAAGCTCTTAATCAACTTGTAATAGCGCAGACACATTAAATATAGTAGTAATAGTAGTGTAGTTGTTAAGGAAAAGGATACAAGGAATTCCTGTTCGGACGGGGACAACGATAGAGAAACAAAACCTTGGTTATGCAAACAACACATAATGACTTAAGAATGTCAGGTTCACCAACCAAATCCGCAAAAGAAAGATAGCAAATGAATATGATACTTTACTTTGAGTGGGCTAAGCACAGTTGATGCTGCCATTGGCTCTTACGTGCCTTTCACAATGCTTCAATTCTCAATAATTCCTTACGGCAAGAATCTTCTTATCCTCATTCCGTTTCTCTATCTCCTTCACAACATACACTTACTTAAAATAAATGAAAAACCATATTATGATGAGGTCATGGCTGAGAACAATCTCCATATTAGATATAACACACCAGATTGTTGATCAATATACCTGACGGGTTCACTAATACTTACATGGGTTGATTAATTTACGGCGAAGACTGACTAAATATGTGGGATTAGAATGGGAAAAACCTAAATTGGTCAACTTAAGTCGATGGGGAAGTAAAAGTAAGCACAATGGTTCACATTTGCCGTCTATAATGTAACACTTTTGCGTATTTCATGGACCATCCCACTTAAAAACGAGAAGGATGCACATGAATTATCCAATGCACACTTAGTACAGACATTTCCTTTGTGGAATCGGACTTGTACGTGTTGACAAAGTTGTGGTAGGAATTTCCGACTTTAATGATTGGCAAACCATAAGGTAATAACCTAATAATATTTGATGATCCGGCGTGATTCTTGGGTCATCTCCCATCCAATTGATTCGAGAAAAAACCTAATCACTTTATAAATGGGAATGCCAAGTACATGCATGCGAGTCAACTGCACATAAACACCCATGATTGAGTGTCTTGACACAAAGTCATTAGTCCATAGTGCAAGTCATTAACACCACTCTTTATATAGAACATGTTAATAATCCACCATCTTTCCACTATTTCTAATGTGTTTCAAACGTTACAGGTTACTATTTCTTTTTCTTTCTTAATTGGTCGATAAGGTTGACTAGGGAAAGCACTGTAAACAAAACTAACGGAAGATAACCAGAAAAGGCAAAGAAGAAGAAAAGAAAGTGCGAGCACCGCAAATTCTGTGGTTCCAGGCTTGCAAACCAATCCTCTAGAAAGGAATCGTTTGCAAAAAGTAATGGGTTTCCTTCAAAGCCAACCGAATCTCACTGGTTTCCTCCCCTCCTCATACTTGCATTGCATCTTTCCTATCTCTTTACAACTATCTCTCAATTATAAATATATATAGCTATAAAACTTTCAAGTTTGGAAACGCAAAGACTGGCAAGCAACAAATTCATGGTAACTGTTGACAGGTTACTCTACTAAAAAAACCCTCAATCCCACAAAACGCCCTTCAATACTTTCTCTCTTTATTAACGTCCCTTCTCCTCCTCTCTTTCCCATTCACACTGAGAGACCCTCCCAGCCCCGGTGCCCCTGCCTGTCGGTTTTCATGGTAGAAATGATGTTGGAATCTCAAGAAGTGATGACAGGTTCTAAAGAACTCACCCAAATCATCAAAGGCAAGCGCACCAAGCGACAAAGGCCTGCATCGCCACCGCTGGCATTACCTATAACTTCTGGCTCGTCTGCTGTTGGCGGTGATGGTAGAGAAGAACGTGAGAGAATCATCAACAACGGCACATCACCTTGCAACTCGGTTGGATTCGGGGAAAGCGTTGGTGAGGAAGAGGATATGGCTAATTGTTTGATTCTTTTGGCTCAAGGCAATTGCCAAAACCGTAAAGTTAGGGAGCCTGAACTTACTATTGCACCAAAAGCTGGAGGGGGGTTAGATGTCTATGAATGCAAGACTTGTAACCGGTGTTTCCCTTCATTTCAAGCGCTTGGAGGACACAGAGCTAGTCATAAGAGGCCTAATAAGCCATCTAAGAATGAGGAGAAGAAACCGGTTGCTGCTGTAATGGAAGAAAGGGAAGAACAGCTGCACAATATGAGCACAACCCTATCGTTGCAATTAGCAAACAAAGGCTTTTGTAGTCCCAGTAACGTGAAATCTAACAAGGTTCATGAGTGCTCAATTTGTGGCGCTGAGTTCTCGTCGGGTCAGGCCTTGGGCGGTCATATGAGGAGGCATAGGGCTTCGGCTAGCATCTATACATCAACGACGACGGCAGCAGTAGCCATGAGTTTGGAGTCAAGTAGCTATGATCAGACTCAATCTCAGGAATCCAAGAAACCAAGAAACAGTCTGGAGTTGGATCTTAATCTTCCAGCACCAGAAGATGATGCCCGGGATTCCAAGTTCCAATTGGCATCAAAAGAACAAGTTCTTGTCTTCTCAGCTTCTCCTTTGGTCGATTGCCGTTACTAATCTAAGTTGTAGTTTCTGGAAATTGTTCACACCAAATTTCATCAGAATTTGTTAGTTTTATCATCTCTTATGTAATTCATATTTGTTAATTCTTTCATCAAAATTATTCATCATTTTTTTAATTTATAATAGATGTCGATAAATCAAGCAAAAATAAGGTGAATATTCTACCACCATAATAAACTCTTATTTATATCCAATATTAATTTAATATTTAAAGACTCGCAGATAAAACTCAATTTCCAATTCCTTAGTAAAATTGATTTAGTGCAATTTCGAGTAGACCTAAACCAAAGAATTTGAGGAAATTAGGAAAGTAAACAAGTGTGGCTTGATTTAGCCACCACCAACAGCGCAGACGAACGAGCCAAAGCGGTGGATTAGGTTCTCTTGTTTGGTTTGCACGAAAGCTAAAGCTTCCATACCTATCTGTCAGTCTCCTCCATTAATATGAGAGAATAAACGGATGGCAAGCAAACTACAGTCCACAGCTATGGTTAGCAGTACTTTAATGGATCCACCTGTATTCGTATAGTGAAGTATGTTATACGACACGTACCCTTAAATTCAGCCTACCTTTTTGTACTCTACAGATATGCCAAGCTTCAAGGAAGCATATAGATCAGTGAACATTGTTTGATCACGATATATCACGTGCATGTGAATGATTGTATTTTTAGCAAGTTTTTTCTCTTTTTTTTTCTCAGTTCTGAAAAAGAGAGAAAAAGAGAAGCAAGAACCTTTCTTTTTTTTTTGATCAAGAAAAACACAGGCTAAACGCCTGGACGGTACATAGGACAGCCAAGTTTGTCTTGGAACAGAGTATTACAGATCGTAGCCGGTGGTAAATCAAAATGCACAATTGTAGAAGAAAGACTAATATCTAGGTGAGCTAATTTATCTGCCGCATGGTTCGCTTCACGCAGGACTTGGGAGATTTGAGCTCTCGGAAGCTGTCGGAGGAGCCTTCGTCCTTCAGCAAAAAGGGGGTGGAGATACTTCGTTGGGCTGCTAGATTGCAGCCCTTCTATTATGTCGCTTGCATCAGATTCAATTACAATCTGGTGACAGCCTTTCCAAATTGCAACTTCCAATCCAACGATGATACTCCTGAGCTCTGCCTCCCAGCTTGTATCACAATCACACCTAAGAGCAAATCCTGAAAGCCATGTACCTGAGTGGTCCCTGAATAAGCCGCCTCCACCTGCTTGTCTAGTGATTGGATTGAAGGCTCCGTCGCAATTGAGTTTGATCCAACCCGGGATAGGGGGGATCCATCGTACCCAACGATCCTCTTTTCTGCCTTTGAGAAGAGATGATTTAGCATAGGTTACCAATGATTTAGCATAGGATTTTCTTTATGGTCTTCCCTATCATATTACCAATCTTATTGAGGATTTTATCATGGTAGAACTTCGGGGACATATCCGGTAAACGAATCCAAGCAACTACTTTGGGGGTAGTGGCCGAGCTAGCTTTGAAGGCAGGATACCAGTACTGTACTGTCAGATAATGGCCAAGGACTACCCAGGGACCACCCAGCATTACGTGTTGCATATCCTCGATATTGTCAAATTTGACCAGATAATATCCATTATCCATATCTATGACCTTGAGAAGAGTAGATGGTTTCCATAGATCTCTAATCTTAGCACAGAAGACGGCATATCCAATATTCCTCCCCAAGAGTTTGACGATCACAGTATTTTGCCATACCTGATTGAGTTGTAGATGAGCTTTCTCCGTAAGTCTTAGGTTGGGGCCATGTTCGTCTTGCTCAATGCTAATATCGTCTTCAGAGATGTCTGCATCAAGAGGTATATCCTTTGCCTTCCCCAGCAATCTATCCTTATAGGAGATTGGGGCATCATCCATGGTCAAGTCCCCATTCGGTACACTGTCATTCTGGCGAAGTTTGACTTTTCCGGCAGTGTCGCTAGTTTCTGTTGAAGCATCGGGGAGTGTCTCGTCCCCCATCGAGCACTCCCACACTTTTTATCTGAGGAATTTATTCAAACAGGAAGAGAACAATCTAGAGCATATGCTTTTTGCTTTTTGCCACGGCACGCGGTCTTTCTCTCTCCTAACCCAGCCTACACCGACGTAAATCCGACTTGTATGTACTTGATTGCTTTAAGGATTTCCTACACATATATCCATATCCTTAAATAGTATAATAATCTTCCATCATGAAGCAAGAACCTTTAATTAGACGTGTGATCATGTGAGTCAATGTGCCATTTATCTGTTCCGCTTTGTTGTGCTTTTTGGTTGGTTCGTCCCTTTAGGTGCTTTGCCTGCCGGACTTTTTAACTATTACCAGAACTTCCTTGTAGAAACACTCTATTGATATTCTCACTTAATAATAATATGAATTTAGATAATCTAAAATTTTAAAGTATATAACTGACCGATGGGTACGATAGCTTTTTGACAGAAGAAATTAGTTGACTATAGCATGAAAGCATGAAGATTGCAATCAAGACGAAAGCTGGTTTCCACTTTCAGGAATTTATTTTTTTTTCCGGGAAAGGAAATCATTCTATATTTTCTTTTTCGAAGAGTTTAACAAGGTTCGGCTTTGATATTTACGTCCTGGCACGAAAGAGAAAAAGAAAACACATTTACTGAATCAATAGAACAAATTTTCATAAGCAAAGTTTGGCCAACAAAAACACCGGCAAGCAGATATACACAAGCTAATGTATGTATTTGAGGGCCTGCATTCTCCAAATGACGGCACAACAACTAAGGGGAATTCAACCAATAGAGCCAGAAAAAAAAAAAGAAACACAGGAAAAAAACAAAGAAAGCAATAATCATATACATAATTTGTTCATGGTATAAGGAGATAACTTATTATACATAAATCAGCAGGCAAATTATGGTCTTTCATTCTGAAAGTCATGACCTCATATAGTGGAGACCTTTCTGGAACCTATTATTAAGAGCAACAACCTCCAGTGGTAGGAGCTTGATGTTCTGGTTTCTGCTTCAAAATATTCCTCTTCACTGCACTTGAACCTTCTTCCAATAGACTAGGAATCTCCATTATCTATTAAAAAAAATGAAATGTCAGGATCGAGAGGCAGATGTATATCTTACATATATAATCTGCATTAAATTTTGTGAGACTGTTTTCAAATATATATGCAATATGAGAAATGATTTGAAAGTTTCGGTACTCTGTTAGGGGCAAAGCATTTAATCCAAGAAGAGGAAAGTTTATGCTAATCTTATATCATTTCAAGTACCTTAAGTGCCAGTTCTTCAAAGCATTGCTCCACATTCTCTCTAGTTTTAGCACTACATTCAAGAAACAAGCATCCATGTTCCTGTGCAAGAGCCATCCCCTCTTCTCTACTTACATCCCTTTCGGATTCCTTCAGTCATCCACCAATAGCATAACCAAACCATCATTAGAATATTTTTGTCAAGTAAATGTAATCAGTATGAAAATATGCAGTCAGATGAAAAAGGTAGTGCAAGTGGAAAAGATAGGACAATAACAATGTTAAACTTGACAGCGTAATACAGAGAAATCGGTCATCTATCAGTTCGTCTTACAAGCCAGTAGAAACAGAGGTAGAATAACCAAATTATGGGGGACAGGAAACATTTACAGAAAATAGACATGAGTATCAGAAAGTCCAGGAATTGAAGTTCATTCTAGTAATCTATTTGTACTTTGGACACTCAAGATGTAGCTTGTTATGGGATACATGTTCCCAGTTCCAGAATCACAAAAGAATCAAATATAAAACGAATTACACCTGAATAGCATGATATATGATTGATTGGTTTATTTGTTTATCCTCTAAAAGAAAAATTAAGACTCACTCTATCAACTTTATTTCCAACAAGCATCTTGAGGCAGTCCTGATTTGTAGAGTACAAGTCAACTTCTTTTGCCCACACATCTGACAAGTTTGTAAAGGTCTCCCTCCTCGTCACATCATAAACTGTAACAGAAGCGATGAATAATTCAGATTTAGGATAGTCAAGATCATGATAATATCACTGAAAACATAATCCAGAATGAACAAAACAAAAGAATGCAAAAGCAATTGTTAAAGCAACGCGACTAACAACTTTTAGAGTGTTAAGTAGGCCTAAACCGCACTGGATAATGACATCCCACACATAGATAGCACTTCAATACTGACACAAACTATTTTCTGGCTGTATCATGAAAGGTTTTCACAAGAAAAGACCAACAATTTAAAACAGAAAACCATAAGAGTTTACAATGCCAAATAAACCATATGTCATGAATTTAGGCTTTTTGTACCGAGAATGATTCCTTGAGCATTTCTGTAGTAAGAGCTTGTTAATGTTCTGAACCTCTCCTGTCCGGCTGCAAGAAGATTAAATAGGTGAACAGTTAAAGTTTGCAAAATAAGTATTGACCGAATTCATTTTTTTACTTCTTCAATTTAGCAAAATGTAGAATAGCCCGACATTACACAAGGACTTCAATTTGAGTTAATAGCTCTGCGCAATCTTATGCTTGATCACAATTCCACTGTTCCATTGTCAGTAAACTTTTGCTTACCAGTATCCCAAATTGTAAGCTTCACTCGCTTCCCTCCTACCGTTAGCTGCTTGATTTTAAAATCCACACCTTCACACAAAACCAAGAAAGAGGAGAATTTCAATGCATAATCATATGACAGCTCAGTTGGCCACCGCTAGCAATTACTAAATGCAAGAGAATCACGAGAGTATGTGTTAAATTGTTCTCATGGTGCCATTTTTTTTTTCAATTAAACATTGTTAAGGGTGCAAGTATTGAAGAAGCGATAGGCAACAGCACGGATAGTCTAGAACAAGGAAGCAGTACAGATAATACAGTAAAGAATACTTCAAGATAGACCCTGCCTGTTTATGATCATCCATCAAGTTTCAACTTGAAACAGAGATCCACATACATTATGAAAAGGTAAATTTAAGAAAATTGCATGTTTGGGTGAAGAACGTCACCAATAGTCGGAGCAAGATCGTCGACAGAACTGGAAATGAAGCTGACAAGAAGACTGCTTTTGCCAACCCCTGAATCACCGATCAACAAGATCTTGAATGAGAAATCATACCCACCGCTGCCTTGCCCGGAAGATGATCCCATATTATTCAATCCCAACGAGACCTATCAAAAAGAGCTAATCTTTCTATGGTATTCTTAATTGGTTTTAAACAATTCAAACAGGGGGACTTTCTCTCAAATTTGTGGATGTGTGTTGTCTTTATGGCTTCTAATGATGATCAAGAATTGTATGGTCGTTTCTCTGTCTTAAAAGTACAGTGTAAAAGAGATGTGCGTGGGGTTCTGTTTATAGAGAGAGTAAAAAGAAGAGGAAAGGTAATGGCATCGATGCTAATGTTTTGGTTTTTTGAGAAAGCTAAAGAAAACGGCTACCTGGTCCTTTCAGGGGAGGACACCTGACAACAACGTTATTCTTCGCCTTTTCGCTTACTTGCTACTTAGATTTTAATTTCGGAGATGCCATGCCGTTTTCTAGGAACACCCTAGTTCGTGGCCAAACTCCAAACTGTGGACCCCACAGTTAGCTTTGCCTCCACAGGGGGTTTTTGCTTCCCTTGGAACCATGCTCCGATCATCTGGTGTGAAATCGTTGTCACCTTGTCCCTCTTGATTGATTTAGGAGAACTGTTGTGATCACAGTGGAATGAACCAGGAATGGGCTACCCAATGCATGTCCATCCAAAGCTACAACGCTCGCAATGAAGACTTAACTAAACAGTATTTTTTTTTCCATGTTCAAATCATGAGACTTTCAAAGAATTTATGATTGCCCATCAGATATGAGCGACGGATTAGTGTATTTCAGACCAGTTCCTTCGATTTAGTTTTGTCGAAAACGAAGTGACTTGGAATGAAGACAGACCACCGTCCATTCCAAGAAAGCTCAAATGGTCCTCTGAGCGGCTATTGGTTCATACATTGCAAGAAGAGGAAGAGGGTTCCGTGCTAAATTTAATGTCATTACGAAGTGGAAAAAAGTAAGCCTTCACTATAATTAACAGCAAGGCTTTTTTAGTTTGCTCAGTTATCATGATGGATCCCTACATGTCGTTTCTTCGGAGTAGGTGGCGTCAAGACAAAAGCTTTAACTAAAACTAGCTATGGCAAATCATGATTATCACATATGTCATCAAACTTGGACAAGTTCGAGTCGCGAAGATCTGTAGATAACTTTCCTACTTCTTTCCAAAACAAAACCCAAACAGATAATCTGAAAACCATTTAACGCCGATTCATATCAGTCCATCACTATCAGATTACCACCTTGGGTAGCATGTTTGTTAAGAGTCTGTTACCAGTCCCTTTCTTTAGAATCTAAGAAAGCTCCTTACCCAACAGAATAAACCGGCCACAGAACACTGTCATCTGGATTTGTCCGAACCTTCAAATCTTAAATGTTACTTGAACTAAGATTTGTTGGTATTGTTTATGTTCACTTGGTGTGGACTTAGAGTAAGTATGATTGGGATTTGTGAGTTTAAGACATTATGGTCCACATGGAAAATGATTATTTAAATCTCAGACACATTTGTGGACTACATGTTTGCACTTTATAAAAAATGGACATAATGGTGGCCGTGTTCTCGGGCTTTAAAAATGTGCCAGTTTTGGTGATTGGGAAACTACGCACGCGTGACATTCGGAATAGACATGCTGCCAATAATGCCTTGTACAATGTCTCCTTTGTTTTATCAAAATTAAAATCTAAAATAAATAAAAATTTTGTTTAATATTAATTATATAATAATAATAAATATTTTTATTATTTTTAATAAATTGACAAATCACATGTGTTTTTTATAATTTCATACATGAATCTCTTTTATGATTTTGACTCAACCTACCACGGGTCAACACGACCGTACAAGGCCCAAATGAAATTGAGAATCACCATATGTAGTTAAAATAAGTAGTAAGGAGCAGATTCGAGGCAATATAAGATTACTGGAAATTTTTATTGACAAGTATTTGTCATGAGTAATAGAAACTCACAACCCATATGCTAATAATCGAAATCTTATCTCTATAATCATGGGTTAACATTAATATTAATATTAATCTTATAGTTGCAAAAAACATAAGAAAGATATAATGATTAAACGTATAGTTACAAAAATTTCTTTCTACTTATTGTAGAGGCATCCATATTCCATTTAAGCCTTGCAGATATTTACTAAAATATTTTATTTAAATTAAGTACTCTTCATTTTGCTTATTTTTTTCAATGAACATTTACTTATATTTCAGTTATTA
This sequence comes from Passiflora organensis, assembly GCA_019739055.1. Classification (NCBI taxonomy): domain Eukaryota; kingdom Viridiplantae; phylum Streptophyta; class Magnoliopsida; order Malpighiales; family Passifloraceae; genus Passiflora; species Passiflora organensis. Next base: position 10,642,384 of record JAEPBF010000009.1, read on the forward strand.
ATATATCTATAGTGGTTGAATAGATTACGAACTTGCAAAACATATTTTACCTCGGTTCGTTTCTAAAAAAGAAAAATTTTAAAAAATATTTTAAAATTTGAATGAAATATTAATTTGTGTAAAAAATTTTAAATGATATTTTATCAAGATAATAATATATTTTAATAGAAATTTTAAGAATTTATTTATTAGAAAGTAATAATATATTTAGTGATATATTTCAAATCTAATGTTATTTCAGATATTGATTTTAAATAAAATGCCTAAAAAGTGCAACTCCTACTAACATTTATACTTCTCTCTTTGTTTTTTATAAAAATTATTAAAATTTAAAATCAGTATGTCTATATAACATAAAAAAATATTTTATAATATTACAGAAAAACAATATAATACGTCGTAACAAAATAATATAAAATTACGAAGAAATTACAATCATTAAGGATATTTAGATAATATATGAAATAAAAATAGGTACAAATATTACAAATACATATTGTGAACAAACTTTATCCTTATGCCATGCTAGAAATAGAGGGAATATAGGCTGTCTTGAACTGATACTATAAATAACTGGAGAAATATTATATGTTTAGAATTTTACGAAAAAAAACTAATATACAATGTTTATAGTATCTCTACTAAGTTTAAAAAATCAGAAAAAGATAAAAACAGGGAAAGAATAAAAGAAAGAAATGTGAATTTTTTTTGGTCGAATGTTGGATTGTTACAAACGAAGCCACATATGACAGAAAATAATAAACGGAGGAACAATATTTGTATATGGTGTTATATACTAATCCAAGGAGATAAATATAGATATTATTGAATCTATATTCCACTTAAGTAATTTTTATTTGGACCATGCAAGCCTGTTCATGGCCTTGATCAGAAGGAAGGACTAAACCCTGCTACGAAGAATCAAAGAACAAATCATTTAGCATTGTCCTATTATCTAATGGAAGTTGTCCCCCACAAAGGTCTTTTCGAATTCCCAGTTCTGAGGAGCAACGTCCTTCAAAGTCAAGGTTTTCTTATCACTTGTCGTAATCTTGAAGGTCAGTGATTCGTTTTGCAGAATTGCACTGGTTTTCCAAGTTGAGCCCCAATCACGCTCCATATCAGTCCAATCCAACTTGTTATGACCCTTCACTTTCACGCCGACTACCTTTCCTGCTCCTCCCACATTCGTCAATGTCACCTGGTAGAAATGTGGGTTCCCCGTGATCTTTAACTGGATCCCACCTTCCCTTTTGCATTTAACCCTGCATGCAGTGAATCATATCCTGTCAGGAGATGGTTGCCTAGATATAACTCGGAGGATTATGAAACTAGTACAAGACTATGACCTGCGGTATTGGACGGGAACAACGCCTGTCTCGTACTCAGCTATTTGGCTGAATGCAGGCTTGGCTATATCGAAATGCTTCTTAGGATGATCGCACCAGCCTCCATGGGAGTTTGGTGGGCAATGGTCTGTTCCGGTGACAACGAGAGACGGGTTTCCTGGCTTGCACCCTTTGGAGGTATCAGAGCACTGGATTTCAAAGCAAGCGCCACAGTTTTCCCCATCTTTGAACAAGAAACTGCTTAGTGCTGCTGTGTTCGTGCCATATCCATCAGCAACAACATCTTTGTAATTACAAGCTCCACCTGCACAAGTTTTTCACTAGTTATAGTCTGATAACCCGTAATAGTTCTGACAAGTCTGATGGGGGTATCAGAAAATAATACCAAAAGAATTTGTGTCGCCTTCGTAGAAGGTAGCCTGAGCGTTCTTCCATGGCTTGGAGTTTTGTTCATGGTGTCTAACTGAGTGAATGGTTTTTGTCTCTGATGATTCAACATCTGCAAAGAATTCAGAAAATGTAACAACAGCTATTAGCAGCAGTGCTGCTGAGAGATCTTTCCAAGACGATGTCATTTCTGTTCTGGCCTGTGTTATGGTTTCTGATGGATCCTTGGCTAAGGCTACAGGTATATATGGACTATATTTGGGTAATGCAGTTTTGCTAACTTTGGTCATGGAGATCTTTTGAGGACATAACTGAATTCAGCCATCGTCATGTGCTTCCCCTTCGCCATTCCTATTTTTAACAAAAAACTAATTCTTGATTACTTGGTTACATTCTGCTCTCTCCTTGGCTTTTAAGCCACAAAAACCATCTACAAGTTTTCATTATAAATAGATATCTTTAACGGAAATCAATCAAGAATTGAGGTAATGACCTAAAATAGGGAAGACCCTGGGGGTATGGATGATCCCAAGAGGAACTCTAATACCTGAATAAGGTTCAAGGCCAAGAGGGTCAGGATCAGAGTCAAGTGAGTAAATATTAACAAGTAAAATCAGGAGGAACTAATTTATGATGAAGGCAGATTGCTTCTTCATGAAACTCAAGGACCAAATAGATAACTATTATTGGCAGAATGTTTAGCTCCTGAACAAAATGAGTCAGCTTGCATATCCGATCCGACTATTTTGCTTTTATTCCTTTAAAAATTCCAACAGTACCAACCGCAAACAGAAGAAATATTGTTTCTACAACGAGATCAGAAAAAAGGTCCAGAAAACATTATCCGCCATTATAGAAAGAACTCCCCTCTCAGTAACGATGAATCAACTTCTTGTATGCATCCTTGAATTTTGAGTAATGGTCAATCTCCGCCTGGAAAAAAGAAATAATTGGCATCAAGATCATGAGAAATTATATTTGGTCCAAGAAATGTAAGAGCAAGTTCTTTCTCTTAATACAATTGCAACTCATCCAGCACAAGCATAAAGCATGCATATTCTCCATTTTCACATAAACCGACATGCCAGTCTGCATTGGATTACACAATCATTAATCACAGTAAATTCCGAAAAGAACAGTTTATCAAAATCTCCAGCACAGGTTCTACTGAAATTTGATTATATTATGTTTCAAAAGGCAGCTTTAATTAGTTATTTAAACAATTTCCACTACAGGGGCCTTACATAAGACAGACAGTTGACATGATAGTTTTGAGACTGAAGATCATTCTGCTAAGAGAATATTCTAGCCACACAAGGAGAATATAAATTTTTCAGATGATCCAATATTCAAATTTTTTGGTTTGGAATGTTAAGCAAAGATGACTGTACATTCATTTTCATCGTTAATTACAAATTTTCAATCAGAAAGCACACTTTGAACATACCTTTCGAACTCCTTTTATAGCAACCAGAAGCTTTTCTCCAAGTAGATCCTCCAACACACTGTCTTTCTTGAGAGCTTCTAAAGATTCAGAAAGCGACTGCGGTAATCTTTGTAAGTTTGCATCCATTGACGGGTTTACATCTGTTTTTAACCACAGAAATATTTTGAGGTGTGAAACTGCAGAATAACATCCCTCAGAAACAGGGAAATGAGAAATGTATAACAAGCAGGGAACACTAACTATCAAAATATTGTGCCGGATGAGCTACTGTGAAATTAATGTCAAGAGTAAATTTACAAGGAAAAGAAAATATAAAAAGGAACAGTTTTTGCGAGCATCAAGCGCCATTGATTTATCAAATTTGAAGCTTTTCTGAATGGCGATATGGCCTAGAGGTTTTGCAGCACAATAAAGGCTAGTTGAAGCGTGAATAGCGTGTCTCAAAAGGCAAAATTATATTACAACACCTAATTGCTTAAATAAGCTTCGGGGAAATATAACAACACATTATAGGTAAAGTGATCTTACCAACAGGTTCAGGAAGTTGAAGATGCCTTCTAAGGCCATCAATGCCAGCCGCAATAATAGAAGCCAAGCCCAAGTAAGGGTTTGCACATGCATCAAATGACTTTATCTCAAAGTTGCTCACCAGTCCATCTATGACACCAGGTGGGCAAGCAGTTCTTATAGGAGCTTCCCTGTTTTCCTTACCCCAGCACTGGTATGCTCCACTCCATGTGTTGGGTTGTATTCGATCATAACTGCACCGAATTGGATGTAGACCAGGGTAAAAATAGGCTACAGAAAAGCAAGATTATACAAGTTTGCACACTTAACTTAGAGACACCCTATTGACTATGAATTTCAATGCAATCAGAAAGTTCTACATGCGAGACAGAAGTTCAGAAGCAACCATATGCATCCTTTTCTTTAATACACAGTCCTGACAAATCGTAAAGTGCAAGCTCATTAAAAGAACTAAGATAAAAAAGTATGTTTAATACTCTAAAACCAAGTATAACCCTGAAGTTCTTGCAAGCAAATTCTTTTTGAACCATAAAGATGATGTCAAACTGATTGATCATGAATATACTATAAAAAGGATTTCATGCACAGACTGCATGCAAGCATATCATTATGTACGCTTAAAGAGATGTGAAAATCATTGATTATATAGGGACATACAATCCACAACATAATAGAAAAGAAATCAACCTATTTGGAATGGGTGCTGTGAAGGCCATGATCGATGGAAGATGATGTAACACTCCTGCCATAAACTCCTCCCCAATGGTTGACATTCCATACTGTGAGGATCCACTAGATGCCATAAAGATGTTTTTACCCTGCTGCAACAGACTGAGATGTACATGTGAACCTGAACCAATGTCATCCATTGCAAACCTGGAAAACAAATCTCGGAATATTGTAATATTTTACTTGAAGAAGAATTATTAAATCAGAAAAGAAATTCTGCTTAAAATATGATGCATAATCTGCTTAAATAAACTAATGCTAAATAAAAAATAAGTATTTCTGTAATAGAAGATTATTCTTGCCATAAACAAAATAAGAGGAAGTGTGGAGGAAGAGACTAGAATTTGAAATTGCAATAAAACAAGTAGAATAACGAGAGCAGTAAATTAAGACACCTGAATTGACATCATTATCATGCTTAAACCGAAATTTGTATTACTATGACTATCATGTTTTCTGGAAATACCAAGAACTAGCAGTAACTTGAGAAAGCTTATATCATTCCACTATGATCAATGAAAGAAGTATCTACATATTAAGACAGGAGCATAAACCTACTTTGGCACAAAAGTTGCTAATAATCCATGTTTCCTTGCAGTAGCCCTGATAACTTCACGGGTAAAAATCAAGTTATCAGCAGCATCTGTGCAAATTGTGTGCCCCATGGCCAATTCGAACTGTCCATTCCCAGCTTCTGCATGTAACTGCAATAAGGGGAAGGAGAGATGAACACCATACAATATATTGCAAAGGAAAGAAGATATTCATTAACTGTAATGTAATTGACAGATCTTATAAACATTTGCAACAGTGAGCTGAAATACAATTCTGCTTAAAATTATTGAGCTTGATAAACAATGCAAGTGCTATGGGGAGAAATCTAATAAGCTTGATTGTTAACCTTCTGTAACATTCTGATAAAGGCTAAGATGACATTTTGCCAGGGCAGAGCCCAGAACGCTCACTTGGTCAGAAACCATCCAGTTTCAATTCCAAGTAAAACGACAGATTGATATTTTCTATAGTTGGAACCAACAAAATTTACTGCAATCAAGCTCTCCTTTCTTCTGAAGGTTAGGGATGCCTATGCTTATGAGAACAAAAAATGTTATCGTTTTCTTTTCTTGTCAGTTCATGTACGTAAAAGGTATAGGGGAAGAATTTTCCTGTTAACATGTTCATAAGGAAGTTGGATTTGCATGGTTTTTCCTTTTCCTATGCTGATATTCATATTAGTCAGAAGCCACCCTGATGTCCACCGCAAGAATAGAGAGCAGACGAGAATCAAGGAATTAGGAAAGCTTCTGCTGCTTACCTTTCCGCATGTTGTTGATAATGGCTATATTCTATCGGTTTTCATTATAATCCATTATTCAGTAAATAATGGTATGACTTTGAAATTTCAAAGGCTCTAAAAACCTGGAAAATGTAATTGGAGCTAGGCTCTTTAGTTGATTCTTTTCATGCAATTCCAAAACCTTTTTTCAGCAAACAAAATTCAAAAGTTGATCCAGAAACTCACGAGGTACCTTTCTTTCAATTATGCTTAGAATTATTATTTCTTCCATATTTAAATCTAACTGTTAAAAAAGGCTTTTGAGTTTTGTAGGTTACCTGTTCAACTTCGATGTTTAAGGATTGAAGATACGAGACAATTTCATGGAATATCGGGGAAACAGCATCAAATCCCGATGCAGAGCAATAGGGTGCTGAGTCAATAGGTACCCATTCTTCTTTTCCATCCCTGCAGAAATTTAAGGCTTAAATATAATAAGAAATGTCGTAATCATGCAGAGCTCACATGACAAGAAGTAGCATACACTGATAAACTCTTCAAAAACAGAAATTCATTTTCAAATCCAGCATCCAGCACCTGTGGATTCATTCATAAAAGTTAGGAAACCCAATGGACAAGGTTTTTCTTCTGCTAGTTTGAAAATATTATGTTCTACATACCAAGTCAAATTCTTCTTTTAGAATTTTTGAAACACGTCTCAGGGCATCTCTTGGGCAATACTCCCATGATTCACCAGGTCTAATATGCATGTCAGCCAAGACCATTTCCTCGTGCTTCACCCTAATTTTCAAGAAACAGCATCAAGGATTTACATATACTCAAAAGAAATGTCTCACAACCAAAACAATGATAAATTGTAAACCAACAGCAATTTAAGAGAACTTGCAACAGTGCCTCTCTCTCCCCCTCACTTTATCATTCTTTACACATGGTGTTACGTTGTGAGAAAGAGCAACCCACAAAAGCGTTTCATTCCCCACTGGTCAATAAGCTAATTACATCTAGCTGTAAGTTTCGAAGGACATGCCTTTACCAGTACTAATGTTTGCCTTTTAAGTAGTCAGTTGATCAGTGTTGAGGGTTTTTTTATAGGGAAAATAGAACAGCAGAGATACGGTTAAAGAATGTGACCAGTCACCGATCATACCTGTTCATCATACTGGAAAATAGTCCATTACTTAACACTTGTTCAGTGTACTACGTTTTTCATTTGGCTGGTCGGTTGCTGGACTTGAAAAAGTGATGTCTAAACTAGCCAAGTATCTAATAGCTCTAATTTCTGACAATAAACCAGGTTGGTTCCAGGAACGATGAACAACTACTTCCTCTATCAACTTTAGTAGAAACATAAATGGCAGAATGACATAGTGTTCCACATTCTGACTTTGTAAATAACTAAAATACTATTCAACTTCTAGCTAGAGATGCCGATGAGGATAAGAGAAAAGAAGTGAATTGACATCTGCAAGACTTCAATCTAACGCATGAACAAATCCTTAACGGAGTGTTTATCACATTCCCATCCATATAAGGGAACATGAAGATTCGTCAAGAGAAGATAGATAGAAAATTACATAAGATGTATATGCATATCTCATGAGAGGAATTGTACCAAGGAATTGTCCGTTTAGTTGACAAGTCAGGCATCAGTCTGATCTCCCCTACCCCAGTTAGGTTAGTATTCTCAGCTGGAGCATCAATAAATGAGCACATTCCCATGCTCGCAAAAGTCAAACCAACACCATTTTTCACAGTAACATCCATGAAGCGCTTGGATGGAACAACCTGAATGCACAAGTGGCCAATACGAAAGAAACCAACTAAATTGAGTTAAAACAGAAGACCACCAGACAAATGACAAAGGAACGATCTCCAGTTTTCACAAATATAACACAGCAGAGATTTGTAGGAATATTTTAACTTTTTCTGTTATTACCAAATTCATTAAGTTTTTGTGCTCAAATGGTTACTTAATATAGTAACTGAATTCTTTATGAACAAAAGATATGGTATCACAATAGTGCAGGTTTGCGAATAGCTTCTTCACCTAGATCATGAGTGTTAAAAACTAGCCTAAATTGAAGAAAAAAAAAAAAAACAAGTTCGGAGAGAAAAACTTACACGATATCTGTGTTGTCCAGATGCATCAATCCACATGATGCGAACAAATGAAGTGACATTTTCCACAGCACTCTTTTCAATAATCTCAGAATTGACAGGTATAAAATCTTTTGAACTCAAGGTTTCTGCAACGGCATTGATCTTGTAAAACTCAATTGCATTTTTGGCAAAAATGTCTGCAGCAGCTTCAATAGCCTCAGCCACCGTGAGATCACCATCAACACAGGTATCACGCAGAACAGAAAAGATACATTCACGAGCCTTTTTTGCACCTGTTAAAATGGAGAAGCTATTAGATTGTTTCAACATCAATGTCAAGTAAAAATATGGATGAAGCATATTGTCCACAGGAATTGGTTTGTAATCATGAAATGCACGAGACAAAAAAAATGGGTGGTAGCCCAATTCATAGATATGCTTTGAGAGTGTATAGATTAAAAAGGATAGATGATCAAACTTTGAGTTAAACAATGAAAATCTTCATGGAGATATCATAGTAGAGCTTAACTAACCTAAGTAGTAAGTTTCAGGGAATGCACATCCATCAGTGCTGAACATCACCTGCAAATTCATTTGTGTTCAGTATCACAATATAACAGCACAAAGCAAGTTTTTCTTACAACCAATTAGTCAAAGCAAACATGATGAAAATGATCATTTCACACAAAATACCAAGAAACCAACAAATAACTCCAGAATCAAGACCACTTCTCAAAGAATGTATTGAAAGAAAGAACATTCTGAACAAAGACCTGATCATCCCAATTTAAAGAAAAAAAAGAAGTCAATAGCAGGGTGTTATACTGTTACTAAAATTTGCAAAAGAAAGAAGAAGATCATGTATCCCTTACGGCGGTTCAGCTAAAGTTTCTATTCATGTGGATGTATATGGAGTGCCATCACCTTTTTCAGAGGAGCAAGCTCTAAAAGTTCTTTGACTGAAGATATCATTCCATACACCGTAAGTTTTGGAACTGCCAACCCAAAGTCAAGGTAAACCTGCAAGTGTATGACTGGTGAGCTTCTTAAATATATGAATAGAGAGTAATAAGGATTCGCTGCAGAATGGTTATTTCACCTGTGGATATACAGAAGCTAGATATGTTGCTTCCTTCGAAAATGGATATGATGCATGTAAAATAACCAACCGACTCTTGGAAAATCTCTCATCCTCCAGCAGCTCTCGCAAATGAAGGGGATTGGCCAAACGTAAATCCAAATCTTTGTCTCCAAAACTACGATTAAGAGGGAGAGACATATAATAGAATATGGTCATACGGGACTTGAAAGAGTAAATTTACAGGTGCTATATCTTATTATAGGACGAGGAGCTATATGCTTTTTATTACAGGTCCAGCATTTCTATCTAGAAAATTACCGGTCCAGCAATCCTGGCTCTGCACCCAATTAGGGTTGGTTTCAACTTTTAACAAAGACATCTACTATTGATTTTGATTTCAAAACCATAGATAATGTGTATATACTTTCACCAGGCTAACTTGAAGAATGAAATTCTGAATGCATTATGAAGAAAACAAAACAGCCGGCTTCAGTTCAGTTGGTCACATTTCCAGTTTTCCAATCAGGTCTTTTCACTGACATTAGCAAAGTTGGCCCGTTGTGAACAAAAGAAATAGATGAAAATAATATATCAGTGCAATATTCCCTTTACCCTGTGTGTATCTGCATTGGCAAATCAAACTGCAGAGCGACCTCTAGGCTCTGTGTGAAGATATAGTCAATCATGCTTTTATTTGTTATGCGGACAGGTTTCCCAGCTGGAAAAAGGAACAGATAATTATATTTTTGGATCTGAGAAAAAAAAATATCACTGATCCACAATGACATGCTTACCATGTAAAACTTCTGCAAGACCTTCCTCAGCATCTTTTCTGTCAACCTGAGTATTTATATGTAGGCCACTGCGGTATGCAGCTATGCTTTTCAAGCCAACTATCTCTCTAGCAACTGTAAGAAATTGTAAGGAACCATTACAAAGGGAAGATCTTGTCATTACCAATAGCGTACAGTTACAAGACAATGTCCACAAGCAAAAGGATATGATCTTAAGTTCGTGAGAAAGGTCTTGGTGAACTTGTCCAGAGTCCAAGTAAATCCGTCCGGTGTCTCCTGACAATAGCACACAATTGAGATTCTTAATAATCATGGGCCAAAAGACATCAGTGTCTAAATCTAGGCATCTGAGTTGCCAAGATAATAGGGGGAGAAACTGAATATTCTGAAAATTTTGAAATAGAAGAACTCGGGTTGACAGAAGCATGAGAGGAATCAATCCTTTCATGACATATAAGAATGTCTCGATGAATGTTTACGAAATAATGTATAGCTGCAAGTCAGATTGAAACCAGAAATTTAAAATATCTCACGCTGTCCAGAATTTCCTCTGCCAAACGTTCAATTCTTAGTATACGACCAACAAATGGAGCAAAATTCTTATGCCAGTCAATGTTATGCATCTTGTCCAACTTCAATCCATCATCAATAAGTATGGCAGAGAACCTCGCAGCTTTAAAGCAGGTTGCACTGATGGATTCTATTCCAGAGCGTCTTCGATGCTCTTCAACAGCTTGCAACGAGTTCCCAGAACCATACAATTCAGCAATTTCTCTCACATTTCTCTGCAACAACAATTTTTTTTAAAAGAACTTTTGGAGGGAAATTCAAACAAAACACACTAATCACTGCTCAAAACAAGATCCATCCACACATTAAACTTAATAATTTCCCACAAATATTCCGAAAGTTGTACTCAGTGTCTAAGCGCATGATCTACTTCAATAACATAGTCACTGACGTCCCAGGCGAAAGAAATAGACAGACCCAAAAAAAGAGCAAACAGAAAGTTGGCAGGCGTCTGGTAGGACTTTAAAGCCCTTGACCGCACGCACACATAATGAACACCTAACGTTGACCAAACAAATTCTTTTCACAGAAAAAAAAAGACCAAAACAAAACATTTCGACCCGGTAGAAAAATTCTAGATCAAAACACAAATGAATAAGATCCCACAAACGCAAGAAGACATCTCCAACGACTAAACTACACGATTAATCAATACCTTGAAGGAGAAGGAGTGAGGAGCATGGTACAAGGCATCTCCAGAGGCTTCAGTGAAAGCATGGATGAACAGGAAGGAGGAGTCAAGTGCCACGATATTATGAGCATGACCATCCACTAATTCTAATTTCTCTATCGCGTCTCTTAACTCTGCAAACTCCATTCTTTTTCTTGTCTTTTCTTCACTCACTCTAACTCTCTTGCTCCCAAGCACTTGCTTCACTTCTTCTTCACTTCTTCTTCACTTCTTCACTTCCCTCTTGACAATGACTGAATAGGATATAAGTTCTTTTCAGTTCCGCCCTCCCTTTGTCAGCCTTTGATAACCAGATTATTACGTTTACACAAATGGAAGGATTCTGGTATGATAAGATTGGTCCTACTGTTACTTTAAAAGCAAAAGATAAAAGAAAGTAAACAACAAAATGATCACAACAAGTTTTGTCTGCCATTTTTGGGCCCCTTTATTACCTTAGCTTGCGCTGGCGTGATTGGCTGGCTTCATGTGCTCATGTGTTTGCCCAAAAATACTTTGGACCAAAGCAAGTAAAAATCTACTCTAAAGGAAGAACAGATAAATTGCATAAAATTGGTAGTATAGATAGTCAAGATTGGAGTAGTCACGCAAAAGCAAATTTTCCAAAAAGCAATAGTTTAATATAGCGTAAATTAAGTCAAAGGAAATAATTAATAACCATAAAGAAAATTAATTCATTCCTTCCATTTTGTACATCCAAGTTGTCAAAAGGCAAAATGGTAAACATGATTCTTGACATAATGGGTTTTCAAAATTCGCAAGTAAATCCAATTTGTTGAAGAATTACTAATACCACATATGTAAACATAATCTGAATAGATATCCTATTCTATTTCATATGGCATATATGAACCATAGAAAATCTAGTATTCATGCGTTGGCCATTTTTGTGTTCATAGGAATTTACGCCTTTTCGAACCAAGAATTTGAGTTTGACAAGACAAACTCGTTTCAGAACTTGAATCAAATCCAAATCATCGCCTCCCCGAACCGAATCCAACAAGAATGAATTACACAGAATTAGCTATAGTCATGGAGATAGGAGCGAGGCCCTTCTTCTCTGGTAAATAAGATTGATCTTCAATCATTTCTCACTCTTCTGTATTGACTATCAAATATAGTGCATTCGTCAATCCATCCAGTCTCCATGGTATCACCTCTCGACCACCTTCATTTTGTTTTGATACCCTTGTTGCCGCCTGGCCATCTTACATCCATCCATGATAAACATGGGTGGGCTTCTGGCTAAGATTGGTGTGATGGTTACCGTAGTCAAGTTTAGCGCAACAATTGATCGAGAAACCAAATCTGGTCTTAAGATCCGGCTTATGGAAATCCGGTTTCCATCGGTTGAATCCGGCTCGCCGGAGGACTGCGAATACCATTGAAACAACCATATTTAAAAAAGAAATAATATATGGAAACCGTTTTTAGCTTTTCAAGTCGTGGTACGTTTTCGTTCAGCTTAGGAGAAAGTGGGGAGTGGGTGACTGCTTAAGTCGTAGGGGTGAAAAATTTGTGAATGTGGGTTAGTGCTTGGTTAATTAATGGATTTGGAGTTTCCATACACCTATCATCCATCCCTTCTCTCTTGACATTTCGTCATACACCTCTAGTGCAGTTACATAGAGTAACTCTGTGAGTTAATCCCGAGTCAGCACATATCCCCAATCATCATCCACCTTCCATAAGCCTTCCGATCATCATCTCTGCCCGAGTCGCCACGAGTCACCGCCCATCTGCGCGAGTTCCGTCGACCGTTCGCTCGCGTTTCTTCTTCATTTCCCTTCGCCGACTCGCCGCCTGAGTTCCCTGAATCATCACTCATCCCTGTGTGTTCGCACCGCCTGAGTCTCCACGAATCGGTACTCTCCGTGAGTCGAGTTCGCTGTCTCTTCTCCTTACTTTTACTTTGCCCATGTCATTACTGAGTTATCCCGAGTCTTTTGTTCGAGTTTAGTGCGCCGGCAGTGCTTCATCGTCACTCAGTTCTACATTCGTTTATTGCTTCCATCGTTCGTCGTGCCACTGTGTTGCTTGGTTTCTGCCGCCTACGATTCCTTTTTTGTGGTTGTAATTGAAGCACGTTTCCTTCTCTTGATGTGCGGTAGGGATTATTTTTACAAAGTAGAGTTTTATGGGCTGGGTTTGTTCTTGGGTCTTTGTAGGCTATGTTTGCTTGTGGGTCTTTGGGTTTGGATTAGTGAAACTTATAATTTACAATATGCTATTAGTTTAGACAGGGGTGGCTTAGAATAATTTTATTCTTTTAAAATTTTAAATTGGACTTAGATTTAGTTATAGAATTGCTTAAGAATTTTAAAAGGTAATTTGCGCTTTAACACTTAAGTAAGTCTTAATAATGGATCTTGTAATTCTTATTTTTGATTTAGTTACCGTAGACAAATATATTATGATTGTCAAGTATGGAAATTCTATTAATTTTTCAAATTATTTCGTAGTTAAAGATATGAAAAAAATATGGTTAAAAAGAAGTTATTAGGTTAAGTGTATTACTGTCCTAAACCAAACTGGAACAACTAATATAATAGCGGAACATTTATCCTAGGAAATAAAAATTAACCATAAATAATTTACGGAAAATGATAGTTTAATAAAAAGGTAAATTTATCCTAGTAAATAATTATGAACCATAAATATATTAACTGCGATCCTGTCATTTTGAGTATCCTCTCTTGTCTTATATGCTAAAAGGGCAAACTGATAAAAATGGTGACTCACAGTATAGATTGCCAAAATTCTCAAATAAATCCAATTTGTTTACATATATCCCTATAACCGAACTTCTTAATATGTAAACACTATCGGAATATATGGATACCCTATTCTATTTCAGTGACAGTATAGCACAGATGGACCATAGAATGTCCCGTATTCATGCATATGCTTGACAAAGATGCAACGAAAGCAATTCATGTCACCAACGAATCGACACAACTATCCTTATTTGCATTTTTGCGTCCTCGTTTATGTCTATTTTAAACCCAATCCAAACCGTCACCTTCCCGAATCATCCAAGAATATTACGCAGAACACACTATAGTATATATGCTGGAGCGATCCCCTTCTTCTCTAGTAAATAAGATTGGTCTTCAATCGTTTCTTTCTCCTCTATACTGACTGCTACATATAGCTCATTCGTCAATCCATATATCCAGTCTCCATGGTATCACCAATCAACCACCTTCATTTTGTTTTGGTACCCTTGTTGTCCCCAGGCCATCTTATACCCATGATAGACATGGGTAGGCTTTTGGCTACACATGGGGTGATGGTTACCGTAGTCACAACTCCCCTCAACGCTGTCAAGTTTAGTGCAGCAGTTGATCGAGATACCAAGTCTGGTCTTAAGATCCAGCTTATGGAAATCAAGTTTCCAGCGGTTGAATTCAACTTGCCGGAGGACTGCGAAGACATTGCCCAACTTCCGTCACGCAGCTTGATCAAGAACTTCTTCCAAGCTATTAGTATGCTACAACAATCCTTTGAAGAAATGCTGGAAACTCTACAGCCCCGTCCGAGCTGCATAATATCCGGGAAGAATCTTCCGTGGACGGTATACAGTGCTCGCAAATACGGGGTCCCAAGGATCTTTTTTGATGCTATGGGATGTTTTGCTTTCTCCTGTGCACATAAACTTGAAGTTTCTAGAGTGCACGCTAGTTTGTCCAAGTTTGATCCCTTTCTGGTGCCCGATTTGCCTCATAAAGTTGAATTGACTAGAGCCAAACTACCTGAAAACCTTAATCCTCCCTCCTCGGATTTGGTAGAGATCCGTGACAAGATTAGAGAAGTGGAAACGATAGCAGATGGTATTGTGGTCAATAGTTTCGAAGAGTTGGAAACAGAATACGTCAAAGAATATAGGAAAGTCAAGGGGGACAACGTTTGGTGCATCGGTCCAGTTTCAGCTTGCAACAAGTTGGCCTTAGATAAAGCTGAGAGAGGTGCGAAGGCATCCGTCGATGCATATGATTGCTTGAAGTGGCTTGACTTGTGGGAACCGGGATCCGTCGTATATGCCTGTCTGGGTAGCTTATGTGGCCTTACAACCTGGCAACTTGCGGAAATCGGTTTAGGCTTGGAAGCATCGAACAAGCCTTTTATATGGGTCATAAAAGAAGGGCAAATATCAGAAGGATTAGGGAGGTGGATTGAAGAAGATGGCTTCGGGAACAGAACAAAAGGAAGGGGCTTTTTAATACGAGGCTGGGCACCACAGGTGTTAATCTTGTCGCACTCGGCCATAGGAGGATTCTTGACACACTGCGGTTGGAATTCAACATTAGAAGGAGTTACCGCCGGCGTGCCAATACTAGCTTGCCCACTATTCGCAGAGCAGTTTTTCAATGAAAAATTGGTCGTGGACGTGCTGGAAATGGGAGTAAGTGTGGGAGTGGAGGCTGCCGTAGCATGGGGAATGGAAGAGAAGTCTGGATTGGTGATAAAGAGAGTGCAAGTGAAGGAGGCTGTTGAGAAGATAATGGATAGACGTACGGAGGCAGAGGAGATTAGGAAAAGAGCCAAGGAATTTGGAAATACAGCTAGGATGGCAATTGAAGGAGGAGGATCATCTTACCGGAACATGGATATGCTGATCCAGTTTGTAAGTCAGGCGCAAAAGCAATGTACTATCTCAAGGGAATAGAAGATTCCATGTTCCGCTCCGGCTCTTGGTTTTGCCTTTTTCAGAAAACATCTACGATTTTTTTTTCTAATTAATTCTCGAATTCCATAAAATACTGTGCTAAATTCCCTACTTTTCTAATCATTCAATAATATTTGCCATGAGAAAGTTACAGTTTTCAATTGGATGTTGGTTATATTTTTCCTTGTATGTTACTTATGTAGAAATATTTTGGTAATGTTTTAAAATTGAACCGATCATCCAACTAGTGGATTAAACGTTAAGATATTTATAGATAACTAGATTAAATTAATTTTAAAATAAAATATATCATAATAGTGAAATATAAATTTTTATAATAATAATAATAAATAATTTATAATAATTAAAATTTCAAATGATTTCATTAATAAATAAAAATAGATATTATTTATTACAAAATTTATAATATCAAATACTATCCTTCCATTTTGAGTATCCTATCTTATCTTATATGCTAAAAAGGCAAACTGATAAATATGGTACCTCACAGTATGAATTGCCAAAATTCTCCAATTTATTTACATATCCCTATTACCACACTTCTTCATATTTGCATCGCCCGTATGTAAGCACACAGTGAGTAGATAAAGATATCCTATTCTATTTCCAACGCACCACAGAAAATCCAATATTCATGCATTTGCTTTTCCAACAGATTTGCACTTGACAAATATTCAACAAAAATAATTTAAAGTCACCAACGAATCGACACAACCACCATTTTTTGCCGGTTTCGTGTCCTCGTTTACGCCTATTTGAACCACGGTTATGTGTCCGACAAGACACAACTAGAACCGAATCGATCCTCCAAGAAAGAATTACTGAGGATAAGCTATATCTTGTCTTCTTGGAGATTGGAGCTATATTATGCGTTTTGTTTTTAGCGATCCATTTCGTGTCTGGTAAATCAGATTGATCTTCCCTCTGGTTCTTACTCATGACCATTCTATAAGGAGGATGACGCTTTTCCTATTTCGTAGCTGGTAAAAGTTGAACAAGAAAATTAATGAATTGAAGGGAGAAAGACTTGATTATTTAATATATTTTAAAAATTTATTTATAATATTAGGGCTAAATAGTACGTGTAAGTATTTCTAATCATATTTTTAACGTTTCCTTTGGTATTTGCAGAAGTTCATGCAGCCACTTTTACTTTCACAAACAATTGTCCCTACACTGTATGGCCAGGAATCCTAACCGGTAACGGCCAGCAGGCTCCTTCGACCGGTTTTGAGTTAGCCACCAAAGCAACGTCCACTCTCGGCATCCCGGCTCCATGGTCCGGTCGGTTTTGGGGTCGGACTGGGTGCGCCAGTGTTTCTGGCAAGTTCACTTGTGCCACTGCAGATTGTGGCTCTGGTCAAGTCCAATGCAACGGTGCAGGTGCAATCCCTCCTGCATCCCTCGCGGAATTCACTCTGGCTCCTAATGGCGGAAAGGATTTCTACGACGTTAGCCTTGTCGATGGGTTTAACTTGCCTCTTTCAATAACCCCGCAAGGAGGCTCTGCTGGGTGCTCTAGCTCCAGCTGCCCAGGAAATGTGAATTCAGTCTGTCCTCCAGAGCTAGCAGTGAAGGGGTCTGATGGGTCTGTAATTGCCTGTAAGAGTGCATGTTTGGCATTTAATCAACCCCAGTACTGTTGCACCGGGGAGTATGCCACACCCGATAAATGTCAACCATCGCAGTATTCTAAGATTTTCAAAAGCCAATGTCCACAGGCGTATAGGTATGCCTACGATGACAAGTCCAGCACTTTTACATGCGATGATGGAGCCAATTATCTTATCACATTTTTCCCATGAAATATGTTACAGAAAACTTGTTAGACGGTGATAATGTTGGTGGGGCTTTTGTTATGTTAGCTTGTAAGCGCTCGTAGCCATAACACAGCAGGTTTTCTGCTTCAACTTTTACTTTATCCAATAGTGAAACCGATAGTTTCCCTTTGATATAAACTCATCCTGCACTGATTACTTTCTTTTTTAATTTTATTTAATACGTATAAGCAACCAGAGGGATGTGCTTACTCGTCCATCTTTAAGTTATGACAATTGCTCTATTTATAATCAATCGATCAAGTATTCACAAGACATAATTTTTGTGACTTTAACACAAACTCTACGGTGGTTAAGACACAACAGCAAGATATATATCTATATTCCTTATCAGAACTTAATGAGCTTTGGCAAAAGGTGCGAAGTTCTTAGGTAGTCTGTCTGTGCTCTGTTTTGTGGTGGTAGTCTGATGGCTTTTCAACAGGAATTCAACAAAAACCGACTTTTTCCATGGAATACCTGGAGTTGGGAAGCAGAAAAACCAAAGCTTTCCCATAGTGGGATTGATTTAATGAGCTGGTATGGGGTAGAAAATAGTTTGTTGAGTTCAGGGAAATGGAGTTTGGTTTTGAGACAGATGCAAACGAACAAATAGTGATTCTTTTTTCTAGAATCATATCAGCCATAAACTAATTTCGATTCACAGAACTTAAGAACACCACGAGGAGGCCGGACAGAAATGCGGCGGCAGAGTCTATTGTCATTCTATTTTCATGTCTAAATGGTCAATTGGGTATTTCGACTGTGGTACCTTTCGAATTATGCTCTGTTTATGCATAAGCTTATAGCCAGGCAAAATGGTTATCTTCAATCTTTGCTGCTGTTTCTCTGTTGCAGGTTTTTTGCTGCGAAAGAAAAGCTTCCATGATAAGAGAAAAATGCTTCTGGGATATCCAAAGAAAATTAATATTATTACTTATTTTGAGACAACTTAGTAGCCATAGCTTTCTTCTTTTTGGAAAGGAGAATCTGAGTTCCATATCAACTTCAGATATGCAATGAATGAAAAAGAGAAAGACCAATATAAATAAATTTGACACTCTAATTGAGTTATGAGATTGCATTTTACCATTTATCATCTTTATTTCAGCCTATATAATCACAAAATTTACTCCTCCCGTGCATAAAATCTCAATTACCAAGATTTACTCCACTCTTAGTGCATAAAATCTTAGTTGAAAGAATACCTTTCCTGCAAAAAAAAAAACTATCTTATTTGGGATGGAGAGTGGAGCAACAATATGTGCTATTTTGCTTGTTCTCTGCTTCTCTGGTAAACAAGATCACTTTTTCTTTCATTGCACACATTTTGCCTTGGTCGTTACCTTATTTGGTCATTTAATTTGCTTGCAGAAGCTCATGCAGCCACATATACGTTCACAAATAATTGCCCCTTCACAGTATGGCCAGGAATCCTGTCTGGTAGCGGCCCCCAGCCTTCCTCAACCGGCTTTGAGTTAGCGACCAAAGCAACGTCCACCCTCGACATCCCGGCTCCATGGTCCGGAAGGATATGGGGTAGGACTGGTTGCGCTAGCGTTTCTGGAAGGTTCACCTGTGCCACTGCAGACTGTGGATCTGGTCAAGTCCAATGCAACGGTGCAGGTGCGACCCCTCCTGCATCCCTTGCAGAATTCACCCTGGCTGCTAATGGCGGAAAGGATTTCTACGACACTAGCCTTGTCGATGGCTTTAATTTGCCTCTTTCAATAACCCCGCAAGGAGGCTCTGCTGGTTGCTCTAGCTCCAGCTGCCCTGGGGATGTCAATTCAGCTTGTCCTCCAGAACTAGCAGTGAAGGGTTCTGATGGGCCTGTAATTGCCTGCAAGAGTGCATGTTTGGCATTGAATCAACCCCAATATTGTTGCACAGGGAGCTATGCGACACCCCAAACATGTCAACCAACTAAGTATTCCCAGATTTTCAAAAGCAAATGTCCACAGGCCTATAGTTATGCGTACGATGACAAGTCCAGCACTTTTACATGTGAGGGTGGAGCCAATTATCTTATCACATTTTGTCCATGAAACAATTGTGGAGGAGGGAATGCTTGTTGGAAATAATACAAAAATATTTGTCTTATGTTTTTATGAATATTTTATCATAATTTGTTTTACATCTCATAGGTTATCTGATCTTAAATAGAACATTTAGGATAGTTGGAAGTGGACTACCTCCTAAGATTACTGACGCACTTAGTGTGAAACCCCGTCCTACTTGTATGTCCAATCAGCACGTTTAAGTATAATCAGCATTGTTCTAGTGGTCCACGTATTTGTTTGACGCTTTGACTAAGACAAAAATTGATGCAGTAAAAAATTACCGTTTTGCCCATATCAGACCCGAACTTGTTTTTGGACCCGTTTATACCATAAGGCTTTATTTGTACCTTTTCAAGCCCAATCGGGTATCTTTGGACCAAGTTTGTTTAAATCCGAGCTCACTTGATAATTTCAGGCTGGACTTTTTTTTTGCCCACTAGGGTTTTGAGGTAGAGTTATATAATCCCTCTTTAAGCCTATCTAATTACCCTATCAGTTCCATTGCTTTTGTTTCAGACAAAAACCTTATTCTTTGTCTTTTCCTCCTTCTCTATTTTTTACGCCACCAAACCCTATTCTTGATTTTTGTGCCGCCATCAATCTTTCTTAATTGGTGTGCACTCCTCCTTTATTTTTGTAATTGTAGATTCTAATATTGGTTTGATTCAGGTGGTTCTGAATCTGGATCACGCGATAAAAATAAATAAATTGTCACCAGTTTATCTACACGTAAGTTAGTAAACTATGACTCATAAATTTAATTGACAAATTATCTTATTTCTAAATCATGAGTGTTAGTCTAGCAGAAAGAAAAATTCGTAAGAGAGAGTATTGTCCTTCTTTACTTATGTGCAACCTTTATCGTTGCCTTGATGCGCTAATCTTTTCTTGTCTTTTTTATGCGCTATCTTTTGTCTTTTCCTTTTCGCTGCCTTCTGGCTCCGTTCCCTTTTTGATGCACCTCCGCTATTCACGTAACCTAACTGTTTTCTTAATTAGTCCTCATAGCCACTAGCTCTAACTGTTTTCTTAGTTATTCCTAGTAGCCACTAGCTCTAATATATTAGTATTTTATTTTGGGTGTCTATTTTGTCTTTTCCTTTTTGCTGACTTCTTGCTCCGTTCCCTTTTTTATGCTCCTCCCTTGTTCAATTAGTCAACTATTTTCATAGTACTTTGTCGTTTCTTTTTTGCTGCCTTCTTGCTCTGTTCTCTTTTTTTGCTCCTCCCTTGTTCACTTAGTCAACTATTTTCATAGTTAGTTACCGTAGTTTACTAGTCCCAAAATATTAGTATCTTTATTTTAGGTATCTATTTTATCTTGTAACTTATTCTCTTTTGTCTTGTAGTACCTCCTTAATTGATTCAGCTTCAATCGTGTTCCCCATGCAGAGCGTATACCTTTTCTTTTAGTATAACTCTTTTATTTATCTATTTATTTTATTTTATTTATTTTTATGAAATGAAATAAAAATAATAATAATTAGAATCATCTCAAATATACACGTAACATGTTATTAACATTGAGCCTAGCTTTTTTTATCAATATTACTATTAAATATTAGTTTAATGGGTTTACTATAAATACAAGGTTAGTTTTCAATAAAAAAATAATATCTTAATACGTTAATTTATAATAAGTATATTGCTTAATAAATATTTTGTATTCAGTATGGTATCTACCTCGATAAACGTTCATTTGGCCAATACTGAATATATGGAATCCCAGTGATAGGAGAGAGTTGCTTGTCTGTTCAGGAGTTGTATGTGTGTTGTCTTTGTTTGCCTGTCACGTTCTTCGTAGGTTGGTTCGTATTGAGTATTGAGACGGATATGATACGTGTAGTTTTTCTCTGCTTAGTTTCGGACAACACTGGTAGTAGGAGTTACGTGTATATATTATTTTCTTAAAAATCTAAATTAACACTGTCAGTGGGCTTCCAGTTTTCCTTTAGCGGAGTTACTCAGAGAGTGATTTATTATGTACATCCCCATAGATTTTGTTAGACATTATTAGCCTGCTATCTATTACGTGTTTTGAGTTATAACCTATTGGGCTGGAACTACGTTTTACGTTATAAAATCAAATGCATGAATTCTATATTCTTTGAGTTCCATCAGTTATGTCCTCATTCTTATAGTAAATCGTTTCTTCTCTTCTTAGTATGTGCCTCAATTTCCCCGTCTAGACATATGATACGGTGACTCCTACTGAGATTATTATCTCACCCGTTGTTATTTTCCCTTTCAGGAGTAGTTCGTGAGTCGTAAACAGTATTTTGAGGTGTGTGAGCTTCTTATGACTTGGCTGGACTATCGCACGTTTTACATAGTTTTCTTTTCTGGCATTTCTTTTTTAGACTCATTTTGGTGTTTTGACTATTATTATATCTTTACATATTTATTACGTTACTAGTTATGATTTTATGTACTGAGCTTTAAGCCCAATTTATGATTTTGGGTTTGTGACAGTATGGACCCTTATTTTGTTTTGAATTTTTTTTATTTAAATAAAGTCTTTTGCTATATTATTTTGTTCAGATGTTATGTCCGATGTTTGTTTATTATTTGACATACTCTAATTTTTGAAATATTAAATACATTTATTTTGGAAATCATGTTTGAAAAGTCTTCTCAGCCTTGTGGGATTTGGATTGGTCCACATGTTGGATTTGTTTGGATTTCACTACTGTAAGAGTCTAGTTTTCGGATTTGGGTCCTTACACTTAGCATATCATCACGACGGTAAAAACTTGTTTTTCGGGTTTGGGTCCTTACACTTAGCATATCAAGAAGGCAATCCTGATATACTTCCACTCCTCTAGGTCAAGGATTCCTAATCTATCAAAAAATATGGCTGATTAGAAATTTTAGAGTTGTTCTTGAATAAGAGAGAAGCTAAGTGCCAAATATCCCCAGCTGAAGTGTAAACGGAGTTGGCAATATGGCTGAATTTGGGGTTTACTGTTTGATTGATTTAAATTAATTTGAAAAGTGCAGCTACCCTTAATAGAGGATCAAACAATATAAAGCTTTCTTTCAAACAAGGCAAAACCAGGAGATGGAGTGGTACCTGGAATCTCAATTGATACATGCCCCCGTTGATTTTTTTCATGTTTGATCCATCTTCTCTTCCTATGAGATAGTATCATTGTTTTTGCGCCTGACGTACGAACTGGATCAACAAATCCATGTTCCGGTAAGAAGATCCTCCTCCTTCAATTGCCATCCTAGCTATATTCCCAAGTTCCTTGGCTCTTTTCCTAATCTCCTCTGCCTCTGTACGTCTATCCATTATCTTGTCAACAGCCTCCTTCACCTGCTCTCTCTTTATCACCAATCCAGACTTCTCTTCCATTCCCCATGCTACGGCAGCCTCCACTCCCACACTTACTCCCGTTTTCAGCACCTCCACAACCAATTTTTCATTGAAAAATTGCTCTGCGAATAGTGGGCAAGCTAGTATTGGCACGCCGGCAGTAACTCCTTCTAATGTTGAATTCCAACCGCAGTGTGTCAAGAATCCTCCTATGGCCGAGTGCGACAAGATTAACACCTGTGGTGCCCAGCCTCGTATTAAAAAGCCCCTTCCTTTTGTTCTGTTCCCGAAGCCATCTTCTTCAATCCACCTCCCTAATCCTTCTGATATTTGCCCTTCTTTTATGACCCATATAAAAGGCTTGTTCGATGCTTCCAAGCCTAAACCAATTTCCACAAGTTGCCAGGTTGTAAGACCACATATGCTACCCAGGCAAGCATATACGACAGATCCCGGTTCCCACAAGTCAAGCCACTTCAAGCAATCATATCCATCGACCGATGCCTTCTCCCCTCTCTCAGCTTTATCTAAGGCCAACTTGTTGCAAGCTGAAACTGGACCGATACACCAGACGTTGTCCCCCTTGACTTTCCTGTACTCTTCGATGTATTCTGTTTCCAACTCTTCGAAACTATTGACCACAATACCATCTGCTATCGTTTCAACTTCTCTAATCTTGTCACGAACCTCAACCAAATCCGAGGAGGGAGGACTAAAGCTTTCAGGTAGTTTGGCTCTAGTCAATTCAATTTTATGAGGCAAATCGGGCACCACAAATGGATCAAACTTGGACAAACCAGCATGTACTCTAGAAACTTCAAGTTTATGTGCACAGGAGAAAGCAAAACATCCCATACCATCAAAAAAGATCCTTGGGACCCTGTATTTGCGAGCACTATATACCGTCCACGGAAGATTCTTCCCGGATATTATGCAGCTTGGACGGGGTTGTAGAGTTTCCAGCATTTGTTCAAAGGGTTGTTGTAGCATATTAGTAGCTTGGAAAAAGTTCTTGACCAAGCTGCGTGACGGAAGTTTAGCCATGTTTTCGCAGTCCTCCGGCAAGCCGGACTCAACTGCGGGAAACTGGATTTCTATTAGCTGGATCTTAAGACCAGATTTGGCGTCTCGATCAATTGCTGCGGTGAACTTGACGGCGTTGAGGGGAGTCGTTACTATGGTAACAGTCACCCCATGTTCAGCCAAAAGCCTACCCATGTCTATCATGGGTATAAGGTGGCCTGGGGACAGTAAGGGTACCAAAACAAAATGAAGGTGGTTGAGTTGTGACTCCATGGAAACTGGAAGGATTGACGAGTCAACGATGTTCATGTAAATGAGGGGAAAAAATTTAGAATCCAGCGACAGAAGTTCTCTCTGTAGGCTCTTTAAAGCTATGTCTCATGTATCTTTCTGGATCCAATGGCTATGATTTTAACGCCAAATAATTGTAAACAGACAAAGTGCCACCGCAAACTGGACTAATAAATTACATACATGCTTACGTACCATTCGGTCTCAGCATCCTCGAGAAAGCATCCGATGCAGACAATAAGCATTAACAATGCAGAATACAGGCACCACCTCCAAAATTTCACAGTATCTTTCACGTGAAGGATTCGAGGACAGCGAGTAAGTTTGACATTTGTCATCACTATAATGTATAATATAATATTTTATTTTAATAATAAGCAGATAAATTAATAGATAGTACTATTACATACATTGTATTATGTATATTCTGATGCTTATCCGTCAAGGGGTACTCCTTCGGATAAAAAAAGTAAAGGGGTGCGCCGGATCATGTTCTGATGCTTGTCGGTAAGGAAATGGGATGCACGACGCCCATGCGCTTTACTAAATGAGTGAACGAAAAAAAACAAAAAAATAAAAACAAATATCTTGAATTAGCTATATAATAAATCATATTTATTATTAGAAAGATCAATCATATCTTCTATTTTCGTAATCCACGTGATCTTGAAGTGGGAAAGGAGGCAATGATGTAGTATCTAACCCCAACAGGCATCGATAAAAGCACATGCAAAAGCAAAACACAGGTATTTAGAACCATGGAACTTCAGTTATTAATTAAATCAGCAATAAATTTCATATCTTTAAGGCAATGAATAAATGGAGAAACGGAAGTTTTTATTTGGAAATGAATGAACAGTAAATTTGTGAACGCGTTTTACTAGCTAATTAATGGTCGTCAGATGTATCCATATGCTAGATAGATCTATACTCAGGTGTGTATATATATATATATATATCAGTTCACCACCTTTTCCTTCAAATGTAAGAGATTAGTGACGCATACAATAACAATCTCCATTTTACTCCCTTTCTCTTTGCATTTCTTTCTTCTGCATCCTATATACTCTTGTGATTTCTAAGTTTCACAATCTAATTATTCAGCAATCATTACCATGGCATCCCCGCCTCGCCGCCAACTCCATTTTGTTTTGTTTCCCTTCTTGTGCCCTGGTCATATGATTCCTATGATAGATATTGGCAGGTTGCTAGCTGAACAGGGAATGATGATCACTATAATCACCACGCCCCTTAACGCAAAACGTTTTGCAACCACCGTTGCTCTTGCGGCTGAGTCAGGGCTTCAGATACAGGTGCTTGAAGTCGACTTCCCTAGTGAAGAAGTAGGATTACCAAGCAAGTGCGAGAATTTAGACATGATGCCTTCACTAGGCTTAGGAACAGAATTTTTAGCTGCAACTTTTATCCTACAGAAGCCTATGGAAAGGTTGGTTGAACAGCTCAGTCCCAGGCCGGATTGTATTATATCTGATATGTCCCTTCCATGCACTGGTGAAGTTGCTAAGAGATTTGGCATTCCAAGGATTTCTTTCAATGCGTTCTCTGCCTTTTGTACACTATGCATGGAAAGATTACGTGTTCACAGGATTTTTGAGACCGTAACCTCTGAATCAGAATCTTTTGTTGTGCCTGACTTGCCTGATTATATTAAACTGACCAAAAGCCAATTACCAAGTGCTATGACGGATATGAAAGAGTTTGGTTTACAAGTAGCGACAGCAGAAATGGGAAGTTTTGGTTTCATCATAAATTCATTTGAAGAGTTGGAGACAGCATACGTTGAGGGATTGAAGAAGGCAAGAGGATGCAAAGTCTGGTGCATCGGCCCAGTTTCTCTATGCAACAAAGACAACTTGGAAAAGGTGCAAAGAGGCAACAAGACCACCATTAATGAATCTGAATGCTTAAAATGGTTGAATTCACAGCAGCCAGGGTCTGTCATCTATGTCTGTCACGGTACACTATGTAATCTATCATCTTCACAGTCGATAGAGCTTGGACTGGGCTTGGAAGCATCAGGTAGACCGTTCATTTGGGTGATAAGGGATTGGGAAATATCGAAAGGATTAATTGAATGGCTAGCTGAGAATGGCTTTGAAGAGAGAAATAAAGGGAGAGGACTTATAATTCGAGGTTGGGCACCACAGCTTTTAATCTTGTCACACACCGCTATTGGAGGGTTCTTAACCCACTGTGGTTGGAATTCTATACTCGAAGGAATATCTGCTGGCGTACCAATGGTTACATGGCCAATTTTTGGCGACCAATTTTGCAACGAAAAACTGGTTGTGGAAGTATTAAGGATTGGAGTAGGGGTTGGTTCAGAGGTCACCATAAGGTGGGGAGAGGAGGAGAAGATTGGAATATTGGTGAAAAAAGAAGACATTGAAAAGGCAATACATAGGTTGATGAATGAAGAGATGGAGAGTAAAGAAAGAAGACAGAGAATTCAAGAACTGAGCAAGATGGCAAAGAAAGCAACAACTGAAGGATCTTCTTATCTTAACATGAGAATGCTAGTAGAAGATATCAGACAACATGTAAAGGTCATCAAGGCTGGCGCTGCTTCTCAGTATTAGCCAGCTACCACTCTCCCAAGGAGATCATCTCCTTGACACTCTTAAGAATACCCGGGTAGAAAACCCTTTTTCTTTGTTTGGAAAACAGAAACCCATCTTTTGTTTTGGGAATAAAACTTGAACTGTTGACAAGACAGAAGTGGTTAGTAGTAAGCCTATATTTTGCCTAAATGATAAACAAAAACAAAATTTTATTAATTCAAGTACAATAGCATCAAGAAAAACATATCGGTGTACAAAGTGAATGTGTCAAAAAACTGGGTGATTAGCTTGATCTTCACCTAATAGGTGAAAGAGTCGAAAGCCATCCCCATACACCAACCACCAAAATTGCATTTAATTATGAGAAAAAAGACCAGTTTCGGAACAGGGCATCTACAAGATCTCCCTTAAGTTCAAAAACCATCCGAAACGAGTTGGCCTTTTATTAACAACAACCGAAACACGCAAAAGTGTCCAAACCCGGACAGAGAATCAAATCACAATGGCATGAAAGAATTCAGTTCCTTTGCATTTATCGAATAGTTGTCCCAGACAATTGCCTCGAACGTCTTGACGGCTCCTCCATCTGTCACAGTCAACTGGAAGCGATACATCGTACCAGAAAGATCCTGCGTATCCCCCGTCAACAATTCTTTGAACTGCAAATTGGTTTTTGACTCTTTATTATACTGGCCCACCGCCCACGACGCCTCCGCTTGAATAGCCGGATCCTGCAAATTCGGAATGGGCGTCCATGCATCTGGAAACGGACGATCGGCCAGCACCGCCGAGACAAGAGTGAAGAGCAAGATAGTATAAATGCACAAACGTCCCATCTCTACAATAAACCGCTGCTTTTGTTAGTGTTATGATCTTTAGACCGCTTTTGCTGATGTTAGGATCATGCTTGGGCGGGTTCTTATATATGATTAGTGTAGGAGTGAGATTAGGAGACATGTGGGTGTGGAAATGCATGCGATATTTATAGTCAATTACCGGTTCTGTGAGAAATTCTCTCACCCACTTAACAGTAACCGATTTATTATTGTACCAGAGGAAAAAAAAACGTATTCAAAATCAAAATAAAATCAGAAGATGGCTTCAATAAGATGATATATATTATTGTAAAACTCATTGTCAGAGCAGATCCATTGTTTAAGCTTTGATTCGTTTGAAGTAGACGAGTGTCCTGCTAAATTCTTTGAGGGCATTTTCATAAACGAGTGTGTCGTAGTCATTGACCACAACTCCATCTTTTGCTCTCAGGACAATACCATAATTATACCCTGAAACGACCTGCATCTCACCACTCACCACTCCCACAAATTCTAAACCATCCTTTGCCTGTTTATTATGCTCCCTCACTGCAAACTCCGCGATTCCTTTCACATTTGGATCATCGACCTTGATGGGTATCCACCCACCAAGAAGTGCTGCCTGCGCTACTGTGGCAAAGAGGAAACAGAGAAGGAGGAGACAGATTTGCTTCATTTGTTATGGGTTTTTAGGGATTCTTCGATATAGGTTACAGGAACGAGATGTACGGTGCCTGCAAATTAGGGTACACATATATATATATATATATACCTGTAGCAGTTTTGTTGTTTGGTCGGCCTTGGAGAGTCGGGTTGGCGGGAATAGATATTTGATTACCATATAATACCAAATATTAATTACCATCTCAAACGAATGAGATCTTCTGCATTCATGTTCCATAATTTAGAGATACCAAATTTATGGTTAGCACAATGTTTTTAGATTTCGTATTTCACAAAAAGAGAATGTACTTAATAGATATGGTCCCATATTTAGAATTTAGAAATGAATACATTTGATTGATGTCACCCTCAGTTTTCTTTTTTTTCTTTTTTTTTTCTGACAGTTAAATCCATTGAGTCCAATTCAACTGATGGCAAATCTAAAGCCCACGAGCAAAAATAGAACTGAAAAGAAACGGAATCCCCTCCGCAAAAATTTGTCTTTTAGTTAGATAAAAGCCTATTAACACTCTTTCATAATCTGTTAAGGTATAATTACAGATACAAGAAATAATACAGTAAAAATTTTGAAACGTTATGTCCTATGAAGAGTTTTTTAATAAAAAATAACTTTTTGTAGAAACCAAGCTAACTTGGAAGAACAGTAACAGATGGAATTTGATGGCCAATATTAGAGGCAGGAGATCTATCATGGGTAATATCAAAATATCGATAGAGACGAGGTAATTGGTATTCTGCCCAATACATTTGCGACACATAGTGAGGCCTTTTGTTTGGATCGGTTCTGTTAATCCAGGAAATCATAATTATAGTTGTAAGCATTTCTATTCCCATAACAAACCCAACGCATAAGGTTGGTACGATATAGAATATCACCCTTCTTAACAAGGACCAGCTAGCTAATCTTCTCTCTCTCTCTCTCGTCCTCCGTGCGTGTAGATGGTTATGTGATATTGCTGCGGGTGATACTATTGCTCTCCTTTCTCTGAACTTGTCATACTAATTCCAAGACCAAGAATTCGATCAGTCCCGCAAGGGTGGAAGAAGCGAGAACATGTTCAGATTGCACAGGAGTAAGCCTCCACGTAAATCAGGGGAGAAGATTGACTTCAGGGTTTCTGATTTCAAGGCTGTCCAGGTACATTTACCGAACAAAACACGCCCTCCTTATCCAAGTAGACAAGGAATGTTTTTGTTGTGAGTGATAAAGAAATGGACAACGTGTTTGTGTGTTTTGTGTTTCGGTGGTACGTAACAGGTACCAAAAGGATGGGACAAGTTGTGTTTGTCTATAATATCAGTGGAGAGCGGAAAAACGATCGGGAAATTGAGTAAAGCTGCTGTGCGTAGTGGGAATTGTCAATGGAACGAGACCTTAAGTCAGTCCATTTGGCTCTCACAGGATGACTCTTCGTCTTCGTCATCATCTTCGTCTTCCAAAGAGCTTACAGCTTACCATTTCAAGTTCGTTCTCGCTATGGTATATATTACTACTATCACCTGTTCTTCGTGCTTTTGATCCAAAAATGTTCTCTGGTTTAATGTTTTTTATGAAACATTCATTGGTGAAATCAAAATCCAACTTTCTGGTACAGGGATCATCTAGATCTGGAATGCTTGGGGAAGCCACAGTGAACCTGGCATGCTACATAACTTCAAGTGACTCTGTTCCAGTGTCATTGCCATTGAAAACATGCAATTACGAGACTATTTTACAAGTGAGTTTCTCCAATTGTGATACTTTTCACCCTTGCAAAGTCGGGATGAAAATGTTTTGTTGAAAGAAAAAAAAAAAAATCAGTTATAATATGGAAACGCACCCGCAAAATCAGTCATCTACGTAGGAACTGCATGGCCGTGGATCTTAGCTATGTATAGTCCTGTTAGATTGAGACAAAGAATACATTTATATTGAACTACACGACGTGTCGTTCAGGAGTTACGCTTTTGATTCATCCACTGGCCTCCCTGTTGTGAATTAGAATTAGGATGCAATAGAATTACATATTATCCCCAAAACGTATATTCTTACCTGTCTTAAAAAGTGTATATTTGTAAAGACACTTAGAAAGCTACTGAGGCCGATAGATTTGCAGGCTTTAGTGTTCATGATGAAATCTGGAGCTTACTTAGCAGTGTTATTATTGACATTTTATGTTAACGTGTTATCTAGTTGAAGCCTTTAACGATGTTTTGCCTCTGTGTCCTATCTCAGGTCAAAGTACAGTGCCTGACTCCAAAGATAAAACTTAGGTGGGTACTCTTTGCTCGAACGTTTTCCTCATTTTCTTTTCTTCATCATTCTCTTTTGTCTGTTTTCTTAGACTTTGATCTATTTTTTTTTTCAATATGTTCTGTCCATACGTAACTCAGGGACGAGGAATCACAAGAAACAAATCCACGGAAGGAAGATGTAAATGGAGACTCTCAGGACGTAGAAATCAACTCTGAAGTGTCTGCTATTACTGCGGCTAAGAGTGCAGAATCTTATTCCAGTAGGGATTTGGACGACTCCACCTGTCAAGAAGAAGAAAATGAGAAAATAGTAAGGATATTACCACTACCATTTCCTTTTCATTTTTTTTCCTATTTTGCTTGTAAAATTGACATGCTTACAATGCAGGGAGATGAAATATTGAACTTGGACTCAAACCACAGTAATGACTCAGCAGAGGGTTCAACTGGAAACAAGCCTTTCTGCCCTTCAAATAACGCTAGCAGTGATGATAGTGACATCCTGGTGGAAAGACAGGATTTGACAAGTTCCCAAGACAGCGCACCTCAAGAGAGCTATCATGCAGAAAATACTTCACAGTCAAATCGTTCTTCCCTTGACTTGGGGATAACACATTCTGAAAAACTTTCTCAGGAGGATCTGCCAGAGGTTGATGCATCATCCTTGAGACTTTCTAGCTCTTCTAAGGGCTTGCTTGAAGCAGCAGAAGATACAATTCAAAAACTTCGAGGAGAAGCTAAGATGTGGGAGAGAAATGCAAGGAAGGTAATGATTGAGTTGGACATAATAAGGAAGGAGCGGTCGAATTTGGATGTTGAGTTATCAGCGACATGTGCTGAGCGTGATGGATTGCAAAAGGAAGTGGAACAACTCAAGCAGTTGTCAGAGAATTCAATCTTGAAACCACCAACCGTGGATTACTCAACACTTCAAGATAAGGATGCAGCCCAATTTATAAAGGAATTGGAAAATGATATTCAGTTTCAGAAAGAATCCAACGCTAGTCTCAACCTGCAGTTGAAGAGAAGTCAGGAGTCCAATGCGGACCTTGTCTTTGTGCTACAGGAGCTGGAAGAAACCATTGAAAAGCAGAAAGTTGAGATAGAAAATGTTTCTGCTTTGCAAGACAAATTCAATGATATGGAGAGTTCCATCCGGGTAAATTTGGAGGAAAACAGGAAACTAATGCTCCAGATGCAACAATTGCAAGAATCCGAGAAGAGTCTGCAAGCCAGAGTGCAAGCACTGGAGCAGGAAGTGGAG
This sequence comes from Passiflora organensis, assembly GCA_019739055.1. Lineage (NCBI taxonomy): Eukaryota > Viridiplantae > Streptophyta > Magnoliopsida > Malpighiales > Passifloraceae > Passiflora > Passiflora organensis. The sequence continues at coordinate 10,674,140 of JAEPBF010000009.1, forward strand.
GAAAAAAATCAAATCATAGAGATGGAGTCCAAAAGCAACGAAGAGCGAGACCTGGTAAAGGAAATCATAGCACTGAAATCTCAATTGCAGGAACTAGAGAGCGATTGTCAGGAGTTAACAGATGAAAATCTTGAGCTGTTACTCAAGCTTAAAGAGATAAAGAACAATGCCACCGGAGGAATTATGTCTGCCACTCATTTCGGATCTGACATGACTGATCATGAATCTCAAATTATTAAACTTGAAGAGAAGCAGAGAAGAAAAGTGCTAATGGAGACTGAAAATGATGAAAACCTTATGATTGAAGAATTCAAGAGCCAGAAAATGGAGACGGAGGTTAAATTTACAGAAATGAGCGGCGAACTGAGTGAAAAAATAGCTGAAATAGAAAGACTGAAGGTTTCTCTTCTGTCAAAAGAAGAGGACATTGAGAATTTTCAATTATATCAGAGAGATTTAGAATCCAAGTTTTCTAGTCTCCAAAAAGAAAAAGATCAGCTAGAGAAAAACATGGAAATGGCAACGCAGGAAAGTAAGGTTGCTTCGAAGTGCCTGAATGACTTGAGAAAGGACTTAATGGCACTTAGCAGCTGTGTGGATTCTCATGTTTCTGCCAATAAAATTCTTGAGGGAAAATCATCAGAGCTAGAAACCAGTAAACAGGAAATGGAGCTGCATCTATCAAATTTAAAGGAGGAGAATGTAGAATTGTCAGAACAAAGATATGCACTAGAAGCTCAGCTCCGGCACTTACCAGATGGGAGGAAATCGCTTGAAATGGAATTACAAGATTCTAAAACTCATATTTCAACCATCCAAGAGAAGATTGAAATATTGAGAAATGAGATGGAAATGCAAAAGGTGGCTGCCAAACAAAAGTTGGGACGGTTGCAGAACCAATGGTCAGGAGCTCAAGATGAGTGTGAACATTTGAAAATGGAAAATTCCAAATTATTAGTTGAAGCTGATAACCTTGTGGCTGACTGCAGTTCACTTCAGATATCTAATGAAGAGCTGCAAAGACAGAAATTGGAGCTGCACGAGCATTGTATCAGTTTGGAGGCGAGACTGAGTGACTCGCATAGAAGCTTTGCTGATTGTTCTAAAAAAGTCAAGGTTTTAGAGGACAATATATCAATGATGCTGGAAGACAGTGCCTCGAAAGAGACAACCTTGACTTCAAAACTGGATGCGCTTATAGAAGAAAATGAAGTGCAGAACAAGAGATTTAACATGTTGCACCAGATGTATTTAGAGAAGGTTGCTGAAGTTGATAATCTTCACCAAGAGGTAGAAGACTTGACCAAGCAACTTTCAGTGATTCAAGACGAAAGGCACACAATAGCTTCTGAAGCTATACACGAAATATCTGGTTTGCATGCAGCTATAGTAAAACTACAATCAGAATTAAATGCCACAGAGATGGAATCAGAGGTGAAGGTGAAAGATTTGATGCATGAGCTAGCAGCGTCTAGACAAAATCTAGAAATCATGAAGGCTGACAGTGAAAGAATTTCAAATTTGTTGGAGAACTACAAATCACGTGAAGACAAGCTTAAAACCAACCTGAATGAGCTTGAACTGAAGCTTACAGTTTCAGAGTATGAAAGGCAACAAGTGCTGGAAGAATCGTCCAATTTGAAGATACAGGTGCTGAAAATACAAACTCTTCAGGATGAAGTTTTGTCTTTGAAGAATGAACTGAGTGTAATCAAGCCAGAGAAGGAAAAACTGGAAACTTCACTCCGTCAAATTTCTGGACAATGTAAAGAAATGAAGGCAGAGAAGAATTTATTAATTGAGAAGATCACTTCCCTGCAGAAGGCCGCGTCTGAATTAGAAGATTGCAAACGGAACAAAATTTCCTTACAAGAAAAGGTCCTGCGCATGGAGGGAGACCTGATGGCTAAAGAAGCATTATGTGAACAGTATGCAGAGGTCAATAGTGAGCTTAGCCGAATCAAGAGATCAAACAATCAATTTCAAAGGCAGATACAGCAACTTGAGGAAGAAAAAAACGTCACCTCAACAAGAGCTATGGTTCTTGAAGAACAGTTGATTTTAATGGAAGAAAAACAGAATAAGAGAGCGGCTGGCAGGGTGCATTATGACAGCAATCACCAGAAAAGAGGAGTAAGTCAGCATCTCTATTGCTAAAGTTTTCTGTATAAGGTTTTATCCCTTAAGATTTTCATATACAAAATTCATTTTTGTTAGTTCTTATGGCTTCAATCTTCAAAGGAAAACTATTTTCCTAAATGACATTATCTAATGCGATGCTTTTGATCTATAAATGCAGGGTGATAATGGTCATAAAACTCCGGACAAAAATGAATCTCGTGGAGATGATTCTGCCAAAAAGATTCGGTCGCTTGAGGATGATTTGGCCAAGGCCATGGAAGCAAACAATTCATACAAAGCTCAACTGAAAAGGTAAGTGATCGAATCACAAACTACGAATTGGAACACAGATATCAGATCCCATTACAACTCATCCGTCTTCATGCAGACTGAAGACCGAGGGCCGAAAAGGTTACATAGGATCTCCAAGAAAGGGATCAGCAGAAGTTGAAGTTGTGCCAAGAGAAAAATTTGAACGCACAAAAACATCCCTGGAAACCGAGTTGAAGGACATTCAGGAGCGTTACCTTAACATGAGCCTCAAGTACGCTGAGGTTGAAGCTGAACGGGAGGAACTTGTGATGAAACTCAAGGTAGTGAATGATGGAAAGAGGTGAATAAAATGAACCAAGTCATCTGCACGACCTCTTTTCCTGTAATTCTTTTTGGCCAGTAATTTCATATACCATCTTAAGTGATCCTCTATTAGGGCCATTCCAATGTTGGCAATCAGCATTCATGTTCGGTAGAATGAATAGATGGAGCAAATGCAAGTTTTGGATGTACGTGTGTGCACGAGAAATGCAAGACAACATTTTGGACTATCTGTTACCAGCAGTATCATGCTTTAAATAAAAGCCGAGCAGTCCCAGGTGAACAGCTCCTTCTTAGCTTCAACGAGAAGCATGGAACTCATCAAGGTTTCAAGCATAGTCAGGTGAGTAGTTTAAAAGATCTGTCGCCTTCCGGCCAAGAACAATAAAGTACTGCCACTGGCTTGTCATGGAGATGTCGTTCGCAAGTCGATGAAAAAGGACTGATCAACCAGTCAAACCCAAAAACATCATTGATGTTAAGAAATGTTGAGTAAATTGTTTACAATAATTTTGAAGCTGTCCTCTCTAGTACTACAGCGGCGCAGGCAGGGCAGAAAAATGCGTCGCCGTTTAGCAGGAAACAGTTTAGAAGCCGCAAACGCAGAGGAGAAGGCGGTCGATCTGTGCCATATCCGGCGCCGGGTCGGCCCGATTATTGGAACGATTTTGCTCGCTTCGGCGATCTGAAACTAACAACGATAAACCTCACGCTGATTGACGGCTGGGAGCGGTGTCAATGACGGGAAGAGACCGTAAGATCCTCCTGCAGCGGTACCTATGAGCTAACTGGAGGATGCTCTTCCTTCTGGTGCGGCTCGTGTAGCATTCGACGGTTTTGACAAATTCCAAACGCGGAAAAAAGGAAAGGGTTTTCAGGAAAGAGAATAAAATTAAAAAATTGAAGATTCAATTTTGTTTTATATAAAAAATGAATATTTTTAATTAAAAATATATAAACCTCTATCATTCAATCATATTTTTCAAATATAATTTTTCAAAATTTTATTAATTTTTTTATAAATCTATCCAAATCATATAAAAGATATTTCATTTATTATTATATCACTATTTTGTGATCTGATAAAAATTCTCAATAATCAAATGTTAAAAAATTTCAAATAAAATAAATATTGAGAGATGAGTGAAAATGCAAATAAATATAACCCGTGGTGTCTTAGAATTTATAAATCTAAAATTATTTTTATTAGATGTATTACATATTATCTATGACATAAAATCAGTATCCAACAGGAAGAAGTAAAACGAGAGCGTGCGGTTACTGAATCTGTGAGCACGCCAGTACTTCAGCCGGCGAGGAAATTTTCCTATTTACCGTTGAGAGACGAGACAAAAAGACAAAAAGAAAGAGAAACAGGGGCAGTTTGGAGAAACAAAAAAAAATGGTCTTCCCTTTTGCTCGTATCGGTTACGGCTACCACAGTACCCATTTACGCCACCATTCTCGTCTTCTAGTTTTTAGCTAGTAGGTCAGTTGGGCTCCTTAGTATATCCCTTTGGCTTTCCTCTCCAGCTCACTGCATAAATCAAACCTCTAATAAACCCAACTATCTCTCCCTCTCTTGCACAATTCTCGCTAGAATTCATCTCCCCTCACTCCCCAATCTCTCCAATTCCTGGAGCTACTCTCACATTCCTTGCTCTGCCCTGAAACCCGAGGACCTGCCGCTCCGGATCCAGATTGATGCTCCGTCTTCTAATTACTCAATCTCTCGTGTTTGATCCGTGAGATTGGAGTCTACCGGCGATCAAACATGAAGAGAGAACTGCTGTCTCAGCTTCCCGGTTCGCCTTGTCCGGTTCAGCATAGTTCGTGCGATGAGATTTTCAGTAGTTGTAAGCGTTTCAAAGCTGCCAGGGTAAATGGTCTCATAGTCTATTCTCGGGTGAAGAAGAATGGTAATATATACGAGGGCGATTGGGCAAGTGAGAGAATTAAGAGTTTGGAGGGGTCCCAGGTTGATGACGATCATGGAGCGGTTGTGACAGATGGAAATGAAAGTGGGGAGCAAGTTTGTTCGAGTTCGAAAATAAGTGCGTGTAAAGATGAGCAGATGGGCGAGCTGGAGGGAACATCGGCTGCCGTTGGAGGAGTTGTGGAAACCGAGGAGGCGTTAATTACGTATGTTCATGGTAGAGATGCAAAGAGGAAGAAGAAGCTGAAACGGTTGAAACGGTTGAAGCGGTTGAAGCGGTTGAGTACGAAGCTGAAGGTGGAGCCTGCGGTGGAGGTTAGGGTTAGTGGATTAGACACTGTTGAAAGTGGAGCGATTTCAAGTGTGGATGTGGAGACAATAGCGGAAGGAAGCGCGTTGGCACCTCCGAAGAAGAATTTAGAGTTGAAAATGTCAAAAAAAATTGCATCGTGTAATATACCTATGACCGTTAGGGAGCTATTTGAGACTGGGTTACTTGAGGGGGTTCCTGTTTTTTATATGGGTGGCAAGAAGGTTTGAATTCAATCGTTATCGATATACAAATTAGTAGCATTATATTTTCTTTCTTTCTTTCTTTTTTTTTACTTTTGAGTGCTAGTTTTAAGATTTTTTTTCTTGGGTATTTTAGTTTCAGGCATTTGGTCTTAAAGGTATAATTAAAGATGTTGGAATTCTCTGTACCTGTTCTTTCTGCAATGGCCGTAGGGTGAGTTTTTTTTTTTTTTCTTATGTAACGAGTGCGTGAACTCGTTATAATTGTTGATAATTGTTGATAATTGTTTTGTTAATTCCAATCCTTTATTGTTCTTCCTTTTCCTTTTTTCCCTAATCGATGTAGGTTATCCCACCCTCTCAATTTGAGATTCATGCTATCAAGCAATATAGGCGTGCAGCACAATACATTTGTTTTGAGAATGGGAAGAGCCTCCTTGATGTATTGAATGCCTGCAGGTCTTCTCGTTTAGATTCTTTGGAAGCCACTATTCAAAGTGTCATTAGTGGTTCGCCTGTAGAGAAAACTTTCACCTGTAAAAGATGCAAAGGTGTGATTTTCCGAAGCATTATTGTTCATAAAAAATGTTGTGGAAATGAATATGTAGAACATTTAATGAAATTGCAACCTTTTTGTATTAAACGTCTTGTGGTAAATGATTTAGGTACTTTTCCATCAATGTATGTTGGCAAGATTGGTCCTCTATGCAACTCGTGTGCAAAGCCAAAGGAATCCTACGGCAGCTTAATTTGTGAATCTAGGATCGATGAAGTCAGGTACAAATAGCAGTTTATGATTGATGTCGTTTTCCATTGTCAGTCATTATTTTCTCGAGCTAGGTCTCAGCTGTTAAATTTGCACATTTTTCTTATTTGAGGTTGGCATGAAGATGTTAACATTCAGGCTTTTGTGTGAATATTACATAATAATGCGTCCTAAACTTAAAATAATCCACCCTCGGATGATTTTTGCCAACTTGGCTTCAAAGCCTTCTTGAATTACTTTCATTTTTTTTTAAATACTCACAGATGGAACTTGCAGTGGAAAGTATGTTGTTGTTTTGACATTGAATTGTGATGTTGGTGAATGCGGCCTGATTTATTTATTTTTCAAATGTTTTCATTGTGGGAACTTTTCATCATCTCTGTAGTTTAAGGGCTTCATTCTGTTTGAGACATTCCTTCTCAGTTATAGGGTAGTTCTCGTTATCCTGCAAATTCCTTATGTCTACCAATATCAAAATACTGATAAAAATATCCCGATTCTACTGAATTATTTCACCTAGTTCCTTCTTTCTTGGTATTATTGTTTGCTGTTTGTTGAGTGTCATTTTTAACGTTATGCATGTTTTTTGTTTCAGTGTTGTAAATCCAGTTCTGGCATTGGAATACTCTAAAAGTACTTCTGCTTCTACCTCCTCACAAGACATTACTCCAAAGAAGATTACCAAAAAGTTGGTAGCCTTGTCTATGCTGTTTTCTTTGTGGTGTGATATCTTAATATTTGCATGACTATTCTAATAATTTTGGTTTTGTAAAACCAAAACTAAATTGATAATCCATGTTCTTCTTACGTTAGTTTTGCTTTTGCAAAACCATTGGTTTTCTAAATCTTTTTACCTTAGGTTTTGCAAATGATGATCACATTGTCATTTGCAAAATTAATCTTTGTTGCTAAATTGTCCTCCATCTAAACAATACACCAACCCTTATCTATTCTCTTCAATAACCATATTTTATGAACAATAAATAGTCATTTCTGATGAATATCAAAACCAATCATTTTTTATTCAAATATAGTCTTGGTTTTACAACACTAATAGTCAAAATCGACAATTCTTAGACTAATGGTTTTGGAAGATCAAAACCAACAATTCTATATATCAAATGTCATGTTGAGGTTTCACTTCCTAACGGTGGAAGCTATGAATACCTATGGCTGCTTTGGTTCACACGAAATTCATTTCTTGAATGGAACTAGGCTTCATTTTTTTTAATTCAATTTTTTAAAATAAATTATAAATATATTAATTAATAAATAAAATATATAAATAAATCATATCTGTAATAGTTTAAAGATATAATTAAACATATTTTTTTGTTTTTTAATTTTTTTCAACTTCAATTCCAACAACACTAAACGAGCCCCTAGTGGTCTTCTCAATGTAGGGAAAATTATTTTGGATAATCTTTTACTTCGAATCTATTTCTTTTTCTGCTTTTATACGCTGACAGTCTGCATATTTCTGGGCCATCAAAACAGGGTAGGAAGAAAAGGCCATCATCACTGTCATACTGCTTGATTATTGTATGGTTCTCATTGTTAGTTCTTAATCTGACATGTTCCCAACTTTTGTTTTACCTTACATGTTTACATTCTGATTGTGGTGAACTTTAAGGAATAACAATTTTATTATTACTGTTGTCTTGACTGATCAATGTAGTTAGTGTTTTTTTAGTGGTAAGATTTCTCCTCTCTTAATCAAAGGTTATGAATTCGATTCCTGTCTTTGGGTATGAAACACTTTAAAATTCCGGGCCAGCTGAACCCACCCTTAGCCGGTGCTTACGAGGCAGCGTAGGAGATTAGTCATTGTGGTCGATGGTGAATACCCCTATACCTTCAAAAAAAATAAAATGTAGTTAGTGTTTTTAGACTTGTACACATCTCATATGAATTGTTTCAGGTCCTCTACACAGGATTTTATTACACAGACCTCCAAAAGTTCTTTGGATCATTCACAAAGGAAGAAACGACAGAAGACCACACTCAGGCTGGTTTCTTTGTCATCACCCTCATCTTCTCTTTAGTTTAACTGTCTCATATGCTTAATATTTGTCTCCCTTTTCCATCTTCCACCAAAGGATTGGTATTTTAATCACATGAAGCTATAAAGACTTTCATAGTGATTTTTTTTTGGTCAAGAATCTCCTCTCCTTGTTTGTTTTACTTATATGTTTCATCATTTAGTTTTTTCAGGGTATCAAACACAGTTTCAGTGGGTGTCTTCCCACAGAAAAATCAGTGGAAGTTAACAACAAAGTTGGTTTCCATCTATATTCTCCTTGTTCTTTTATTTTATTCTCTTCCTGGTTTGGTATTCTTGCATTTTTCTGGAATAGTTTTTTTCCTTCCATTTTTGGTGAGTAATCTTGATTCTGTTGTATTTTCCTCAAGAGATCAGAGGCTGCATAAATTGGTTTTTGAGGATGGTGGATTACCTGATGGAACTGAAGTAGCTTATTATGCACGGGGACAGGTAAGTGAGATAAATTTCTTTTGCGGTCATATTGTTTTTACCCTGTTTTATTGTGTAAAAAGACTTAATTATCGTGGACAGAAATTGCTTGTGGGCTATAAAAGGGGTTATGGAATACTTTGCAGATGTTGCGATAACGAGGTACCTCTTACTGCTGGGAACTTAATGGTCTCATTCTAAATGTGAGTTTCATCTCTTCTTAACCAATATGCAGGTCAGCCCCTCAACATTTGAAGCTCATGCAGGTTGGGCTACTCGCAAAAATCCGTAAGTTTTCAGGGACATGTGTTATACTAACTTGCAATTTTTTATACTTGTATAATATCTTTCTGTGATTTTAAACAGCTATGCATATATTTACACGTCTAATGGTGTATCCCTCCACGAACTGGCACTCTCTCTCTCGAAAGGTCGCAAGTACTCTGCTAAGGATAATGATGACCTATGCATCATTTGTGCAGATGGTGGGAATCTTTTGCTCTGTGATGGATGTCCAAGGGCCTTCCATAAAGGTGAACATAATTTGTTTGCAGACAATTCTCATAACTCATTGGGATCCTCTCTCATTTTGTGGGCTGTTTAAAATTTGCTGGTTCTAGTAGACTTCACCTATGCAGTTTAACTGGCTTCTTGCATACTTTATGTGTGCTACAATTGTAAATCTCACTAACAAATGTCTTTACACATCAGTTTTTTTTATTAATGATTTGAGAGTAGAAATGAATCGTGAAACTGTCTTAGCAACCTGACTGAGAATTTTCGCCTGATTATTGATCTCTCAAAAGAATAATCAGACAACCAACACAGATCATGGTCCGGTTATTGTTTTGTTTGCAATGGAAAAGGTTTTCAAGCTTCCAAGCTTTGCCTAGACCTCCTGTCATATTGAACCATAACCCTTTTCCTAACTACCCATCTTCCTCTCGGGTTTGGTGCTGTGGAATTGATTTAAGATGTAAATAGTTATAGAGCTGTACTGTGTATTATTTTCTCTGTTAATATTTTTTTCTTTTGTATGTGGTAGATGTGAAAGATTTTGATACCTTTTTATACAGTTGAGGACTTGACAAAATTATAAGCTGTAGGATTCTATCAGGATTTTAAGTAACCTTGGATTAAAAGTGCAGATTTCCCGTTTTCATGAAGTTACTAAAGTTTTGCTTTAAGGTTATGTAAGATTTTAAGTAACCTTGGATTAAAAGTGCAGATTTCCCGTTTTCATGAAGTTACTAAAGTTTTGCTTTAAGGTTATGTAAGATTGATGCAAGTTCCTCTCTGGATTAGCAATCTTACAATTGTAACTATCTTCCTATTTAGAAATGATGCACAGCAACCTTATAATCATAACTGTCATCCTGTTTGTGCAATCTTATAGGCATGCTGTCATCATGTTTTGAAATGATTTAGGAATGTTCTAGGATTATGTAACCTCTGGATTAGCACAATAGTATTGGTCTGTCTGAGTTTATATTCACGGAAAAGCTTATTGGCTTTTGTAGAATGTGCCTCCCTGTTGAGCATTCCCCGAGGTGACTGGTATTGCCAGTTTTGTCTGAATATGTTCCAACACGACAATTTTGTAGAGCATAATGTTAATGCCACTGCAGCTGGAAGAATATCCGGCGCTGTTCCTATAGAACAAATATCTCAGCGATGCATTCGAACTGTTAAGAACATAGAAGCGGAACTTACTGGCTGTGCACTGTGCAGGTGGGACTTAATACCTGCTAGACTTGTATTACTGATGAATATGGGTTTTTGTCATTGTTCCTACTGTTTTTTATTAATTTTTCTTTGAGAACTGTTGTTATGAGTCTTTTTAACTATTTACATCTTCCTTTTCTAACTTATCAGTGATTTTGGCCCTCCTTGTTTTATGCAGAGGTTATGATTTTAGCAGATCTGGTTTTGGTCCACGCACTATAATTCTCTGTGATCAGGTAGTTCTCAGTTATGTCTACTTGGATTACTTTTGAAATTTGACTCCAGTATTTTAGCTTCTATTTTTGGTTGCCCTATCCTCTAAAATTTTTCGGAATTACTTTGTCATCATTGTATTCTTCCATTGTTTTGTATCACATCATCACGTTTGAGTTTTCAGGTGACTCACTCATGCAGTTAAATATATCATTTAGTGATTCTTGTTTAGACAATGATTGATGCATCTGTTTTATTTTATTTTATTGTTTTTCTGCCAGTGTGAGAAGGAATTTCATGTTGGGTGTTTAAGGAGTCATAAAATTGCTAACCTGAAGGTTTGCTCTTTCATTCTTTTCACGTAGAATATGAATGTTACTTTTGGGATGAGAATGTTGATGTTACTTTTTCGACAGGAGTTACCCAAAGAGAAGTGGTTCTGTGGCATGGATTGCAACAGGATCCATTCCACCTTGCAAAAGTCTCTCCTTCGCGGTGCAGAAAAACTTCCAAACTCTCTTTTGAATGTTATTAAGAAGAAACATGAGAAAGAGACTTTAGGAAGTATTGATGATATTGATGTGCAGTGGAGACTTATAAGTGCCAAAATCAGTTCTCCCGAAACTAAATTGTTGCTTTCTCAAGCTCTCTCTATTTTCCAAGTAAGAATCGCCCTTGCGTATTTACTTTATTTCTTGTGTTTATACTCTGTCATAATATTCAAGGGTGCCACCACACATTATCATTGCTACAGGCCAGATTCAACTTGGTTGTGCTTTGATTCAACTAACAATTTTTTCTATTCTATCTAGAAAAGCTATTTGAAGATTGGTCATTTGTGTTTATTGATCTTGCACTTTGGACCTAAAATCTGATATGATCATGATGCATCTGGCTGCTTTTAATCACATGAATGTTTTTTAGTGCGTAAAAACTGCTCCTGATAGAGTTTTCATAGTGTTGGTGGCTTCTGTTTTCTCATTCAATAAGTACTGTAGGATACTTCTAGCTGCTAGCTTTCTACTGGTCAAATTACCTTCTGAACCTTTAGATAAAGATTATGCGCCTTACTTATGTTTACCAGCATGATGTCAATGGTTAATTCATTTTTATTATCCTTTTACATGCTACTATTTGCAGCATGGAATTGGTTTTTCATGTCTTTGCTTTTATTAACTGTGAGCAAGCAGTTTTACTTTTTCTTGTCCATTGTTGAATTCGTTTATCTTTATTCAACACTTCTTCAAAAAATTACAAGTTCTCTTCATATCCGATTATTCATTGGATGGTGCATTAGATATACCTTACATGCATATATGAAACAATATGTACAGTGTTTGATTGACAGTGCTTTGGCTGTTTACAGGAATGTTTTGATCCAATAATTGATATAACTGGGCGAGATCTTATTCCTTTAATGCTTTATGGGTATTCAATACTTCATATCCTAGTTTTGTGTAGCCATTTGCTCTCCATCTGTAGACTTTTGGATTATCCTTCTCCTTCTATCTCAGGAAGAACTCAAAGGGACAAGATTATGGTGGAATGTGCTGTGCAGTGCTAATAGTCAAGTAAGAGCCGTGTTGGTCTAAACTTTGGTTGATGACACTTTGTGAATGCCAGTGAATTTTTTTTTTTATGCAGTGAGTGTTTATTTTGATTTTGCAGCTCACATGTTGTATCAGCTGGGATACTTCGGGTGTTTGGGCAAGAAGTTGCGGAACTTCCTTTAGTTGCAACAAGTAATGGTAACCGAGGCAAGGTATGGACGTCTCTTAAACTTTCTGCCCCTCCCCCTTTCGCACTTCGTAGGGATAGTCTTTGTTTTGTGTAGTTTTCCCTTTAACTGTTTGTTTAATGTTGCTTCCGCATAATGGTGCCGTATATATTTTCTCCATCTTAACTCATAAGCATTTACGTGTAGGGAGATCTGCAGTCACTGCTGTCACCTATGCTTTGTAAATCTTGATTCATGAATATTACTTCTGCAGGGTTACTTTCAACTGTTGTTCTCATGCATCGAAAAGCTGCTGGCATTTTTAAACGTGCAAAACCTTGTACTTCCAGCAGCTGTAGAGGCAGAATCTATATGGATTGATAAATTCAGTTTTCAGAAAATGAAACCAGATCAGGTAATTATTATATAAACCTTGTTATTTTTGTGTACCTGCATATTCGTGAACAAGTCTTGATTGTGGAATTTTATGTTTACTCTTGGTGCAGCTTAGCAAATATAGGAAAAGCTGCTGCCAGATGCTTATGTTTGAAGGGACGTCCTTACTGCATAAATCAGTTCCTCCCTGTCAGATTATTAACTTAGGTACGTAATATTTAGTGTAACAGAAAGGCCAAGATAGGGTGGTTTTTCCAGTGCGCCGATAGAGAAGCCAATGCTCTTGTTTCTGATTTAAATTAATTGTAATATCATGTGTATAGAGTGGATATCGAGTTAAGTTTGTATACATCATGCCTAGCTTTTATGCTTCTAGCAGTCAATACAAGTGCTGATTAACTTTCTTATGAAGTCTGTTTAAGGTGATGTTGAGGTTACTGATACCCTGAGACATTCATTTATTCAATTACCAGTAATTTCATATACTCATTTATGTTTTCTTCCATTTCCATATCAATTTGTTGGAGATCGAAGCTCAGTTATCAATTTGGACTTTAAGCTATCGGAAGAGACTACTAAGTGCAATATTATAGTTGAATGTATGTATGTATGCGTATACATACAGAACTTATGCACTAAAATTATCTGCGGGATTATTGCTCGAGTTTAATGATTTGATGAGGAGATAAAATAAATCTGGGAGCACGTAATGAGTTAGTTTTAAAGGTATGAATTTGATCTACACCTTTTTTCGTGCATTAACTGCATGCTTTGGTTGAACAATCTTTTTAATTAAATCCGACCTAACGTGCTCTTAATGTTGAGTTTGATTGTCTAAAAATATTGGAGTTGATTTGACATTTATTAATGAAATTAACATTTCCATTGTTTGTAACTCACTGAAGATATAGAATTGAAAGTATTTGATTAGAAATACTTCTTAAACAGTTTGTATTTCATTTTCCATAAGATAAGTTATGAAAAATGGACCCAAAACAGATAACATAATCTAATATTAGCAAACAGAAAATTTCAATATCCGAAGACTCAGCAGACAGCTTATTGATTAGCAGTTTATCAATAATTTTGTTCGACAGTTTAACTGCAGACTGATTATGCCATTTCTCTTTCTCCAAAGTAACATCATGATAATAATAATATATTATCAAAATGTAACTAACAAAGTTATTCAATTTCCATCCAGATTTATTCATTAAAATATGATATCCTATTTTCACACAAGATCTCTCAGATTTTAAATCCAATAATCCCAATAATGCTTCCTACTTTTGAAACTCCAAGACGGTGTAGAAGTAGTCAATGTAGACTGCCCGGAAATCGCTAAAACCAACCCTCCGACCCAACTGCTTAAACTCTCCTTCAGTCCTATGCTTACCCTTTGCTCTATAGATGGTCATGACAAAAATGTCGCCTTCCAAAAGAGCTCTACTTCTGTGACTGTTGTCCGAATGCTCTGGTAGCACTGGCTCACAAGCGATCAGTTTCCCTCCCGGTGGCAGTGCCTTGTAACAACTCTCCATTATCAACTTGCATTCATCGTCCGTCCATGTTGTCAAAATCCACTGCAAAGACGTGGCTTTTTTAACACAAAGCAAGCACAAAAGAAGAGAGGTTTCCACTTCACCATCTGTAAATAGTATATCCGTGGAAACAGTAATGAAAAAATATATGCATTACTACGGTTTCAAATGCGTGATTATTGTCATGAATTCTGGACAAAAGTACCTAATCCTGAGTCACCCTTTCTGTCGTCAGAAATCCTTCGAGTTAGAAAAGAGTCAGATTTTCACTCTTCAAGCAAGCAAAATATGTGCAAAAGTTGCATGCTTTCTTTCAACTTTTTACACAACCACTCATGTGAAAAGTATGGATTTTGTGTTTTAACTTTGGTTAATGAGTCAGCTTTCCTCTAAAGAAAGGAAAAGCTAAAGCTATTGATGGCCATGGTACACATTCTTTCAGAAAGCTGAGGGCATGAGACCCTGTAAGTACAGAACACATTGCGTTCGGTACAGTGGGGCTCGGCCATTAGTTGTATTACCAAACAGGTTCAACTTGTATGACTGTTTGCTGACAAGATACTGGTAGAGAAGAACCTTTTTTCGGAGCTGGACCAGTCAGGTCACGAGCAACATCATATAAGGGATACAAAAATTTAGTGGATGAAGATGGATAGCAAGATAAGACAAACGTGTAGCAACTAAATATGTTAATCCTATTGTTGTATCACACAAAAAAGCAGGCAATTGGAGCGTTTAGGGTCGTAGGCAGGGGAATGAATAACTCACTTTCATGAAGATTGCATCACCGGAAGGAATTGATTTGAACATGTCTCCTCCAACGTGCGTAATACCTGCAACAATGAATTGTCATGCATCACTTCCCTATAGTTATAATTGGATTGTATAGTTAGCACGTTGTAAACTTCCCTAAGTTTATAATTGGATTGTATAAACTTCCAACAATGAATTGTCATGCATCACTTCCCTATAGTTAATTAGATTTATAATTGGATTGTAACAAAACTTAGCCATTATCTTTTGGAAGTTTATGCATGTATAGTTTATCTGAAGCCTGACTACCAAATCAAGATGATGTTGGATGAATAATTTTCCACAATGAATTCCTTTTGAAAGCATGGCATTTTGTCATGTACTATCGTTTCCAAAACACCATGTACCGAGCAGCGCAACAAAATCTCACCAGGAATACTGGGTGCTTTAGCAACAACCTCAGGTAAATCAAAGTTGATCCCTTCACGTATGCTAGGATGCTTCTGCAGGATCATCCTCAAACAATCTCCACCACTCCCACCCACATCAACCAATCTCTCCACGCCTTGGAACCCATCATAGCCGTCCAAAATCGCCTTCATAAACGGCACAGACACTCCTGACATTGCTTTCAGCATCAACCCATTCATTTCTGGCTGCTTCCCATAGTACCCGTAAGCAGGCTCCCCATTGGCCTTCACGAACGGCTCTGTTGTTGGATCCAGCACTGCCTCGTGCACCAAGGGCCACGCCCTCATTAGGGCGTCCTATTGAAATGAAAGTACATTTTCGGTTCCAATAGAAACAGCATTCGGCACATTACAGTATTAATCCGAGCCAAGTTATATCAAAACTCGAAACGTGCACTGGGAACCGGGAAATGATGAATGTTAATTACCTGGTGGTGTTGGAGAACATAAGCCGCATAAGACAGACCTTCGCTATCAGTAACAAGGGTCTTACCAATCTCAGTGAGCGAGTATTTCCTCTCAGGGCTGTCACTGCTAAGATGCTCTTTGAACACATCGTAGCTCGCAAGCATGCGTAGGATCCTTTGCAGATTTTCCGAGTCGCCGCTGCCGGAGGGGAGGACCCGTGCCAGGATCTCAGAGGCAGAAAGAGGGGAGTTGGCCCCGCCTTGCCAAATGGCGTCTGCCACGTTGAGGCGTACGACTGCGTGAAGCGACATGGGAACACTTATCATGTTGGATAACTCTAGGATGGCCAGCCGTGCCTTGTTCCTGCTCTCCGTCGTCTCCTCTTCCATGGCTCGGCTTAGTTTACGTCAGCTTTTCTTTTTCTAAATTGTCTGTTTTCCACTCTCGTCTGGCTGCTATTATTCTGCCAAAAAGTGTTGGGTAATTCAGTGGATTGGTTAGATTTAAGAGGGCATTTCGGTAATTTAGATACTGAAAGCAGTTATGGACTGTCACAACCGCTAGAAACTCTTCTCATGTTTGCTGTTTGTACGTGTATGAATACGGTTCGTGTTAATACATAAATTTTGGAATGAAAACTATTTTATATAAAAATAATAATATTTTAAAAATTAATTTAGGAATGGTTAATTTTTTTAAAAATCAACTATTATCAATGACTAATGTCCGAAAGTTTTTAAATACTATTCAAATCCTGAACTTTTGATTAAAGATAAATTATCACAAAATTACACCTTTCGGGTTATCATCACTATCACTTAATCAGCTCCAGGATTATTTGCAAGAGATAATACTAAAACATGATATGGAATTCCACTTATGATCACATCCATTAAAAAACAATGATGCTCCATCTTCTTATCATTATTTCACTTGTCATAAGTATTTCGGTATTCTTCGCATCTCTACAAAATTGAGTATTAATACAGGATTTACACAAGAACAACCATCTACAACGCTACAGCTTACCTTGAGGAAGATGAAGCAAACGATGGTTCAATTTCCCTCTGCCTCAGTTTCATGTACAAGCCCTGCCACAGAAACGATTGATCGCGGAAAATTACAGTTCTAAGCATAATATTCTGAGAAGTCTAGTTCGTAGGCAAGGTGAAGAATAATTACATTTGTAGTATGTATTGTTGCTCCTGTCGTCATGGTTATGTTTTGATTCGGAACCAACTCAAAGTTCAGGTTCTGAAGAAAGATTGCAAGGGCAACAATAGCTTCTAGTAAAGCAAATTGGTCTCCAACACATTTACGGGGTCCCCCACTGAAAGGAATGAACCTGTGATACATGAATTTCCAAGTTTATCTCCACTGAATGTTATTACTGGAAAGAGAAAAATAGGATTAAAAAGAAAATGACTAACATTCAGCTTTCAAAACCAAATAGAGAAAGCCATTCTCCTAGTAGAATTAAAAAGGAAAAAAAGGGGGCAAGAACGCTGAGATCCTAAAACAAACCAGCACCTGAAATCAGTATTTGTTTCATTAGGAACTGGGCCTTCCATGTCGAATCTTTCAGGTATGAATTCTTCTGCTTTGTCCCATACCTTGCCAGCAACAATATCTATCAATATCTAAAACAAGCTTACCAATATCTATCTACAAGTTTGGAAGTACTGAAAAGCAAGATTACGAACGCATGAATTTAAGGTTATACCCAGATTTATAGAAAACAGCAGCAGTTACAGAGGCGGCAATTCGAAAGCATTATCTTAAAACTTGGAATCTACGAAATCCTGAAAGTTGAACTCTGAAAAGTGAACATTAGTTGGGGATACCTCAGATGAATGATGTACATTATACACTGAAATCATTATGTCTTGGCCAGCATTAACTTTGTAACCACCAGGAAGCACGTCAGCAACCTGAGCTCTTCTTAATAAGACCTACAAAAATATTGACAAGGTAAAACATCATCTAATAGTTCAAAATCTAGCTTAGAGGAATTTCATATACAGTTCATATAAGGAGGCAAAGCATAGCAACCTACAGGAGGATGTGGGTATAGACGCATTGACTCATTAATGCACCGCATCAAAAACTTCAGATGTTTTATGTCCTCATATTTAGGAGGCCTTCCCTGTAATACTCGGTCAACCTCTTCTTGAGCCTTCATCAAAGAGGTAGAATCCTGTAGACTCAGATGCAAAAATTGGAGATTAATATGGAATTGCACCATATATACTGGACATCAAATCAACAAATCTAAAAAATATTATATTTTTCCAAATGTTTTCAAAAACTTCAGAAAATTCATAAAAAGTAACAAAAGGTAAATCAGCATTTCAACTCAGAAACCAATGCAACAACCAAAATTGTAGAACGCAACCACATTGCTAGTAACAAGTGTTTCAAGATGGCTTAGAACTGATATGCAATCAGACAAGAGGGATAAATTACCCAATCCGAAAGGAGTGGGGGAGGTCTTGGGCTTATAACATAAACAGACTAAGGTAAGATCCTAATCACAAATAGCATGGGGTGAATGGAATTCCAGCAGTTACATGATCATACCCTTGTTTTCTGTTACCATTACATGAGACTTTGCTTTTTGGCTAGCAACCAAAAGCCAAAATAACTGTCCACCAACATTTTCATAGCAGCGGGTAGTTCAACAAAATAATAATGGGAAAAAAATATAGCATTTTAACAAAAGAACATTTTCAGCAATTTCTAGTAGCATGGTCATAAAACACAATAATGTAAAACATCCTGTCTGGACATCACGAAATATTTTACCTTGAAAAAAAAAAGAAGAAAAAAGGCAAAACTACCTTGCTTAGAAGATACAATGTCCATGTTAACACCGAGCCAGTTGTCTCATGGCCAGCCACTAACATTGACAGTAGGTCATCTCGTAATTGAGTACTTGAAACCTAAAAGTTGGGAAGCATCATATTAGAACCGAGTAGCAAATCAATAGAAGGATGTGCAAATTAGGAACCAGAGTAGAATAGCATCATGCTTCAATGCATTTGTTCAAAAGCTTGTGCATATTATCCTTGCCAGTAAGCAACCAGGATGAACTCAAGAACTATATATAAGTTAAACAAAATAGAAACTTCAGGAATTTTCTGAAAAAGGATAAGAGTTGCTGAACAGACGATTATTCTAAAGTTGAATGCCACACTTAATCCCAAGTCCAAACAATGAGGTACCAAAGACATGCATTACAATTTAATGTCCGAAACCTAATTTAATACCATCAAAAGTTTACTTACGTAATGTCACGAAGAAATATTCTCAACAACCCTATGTCAAACAATAAGTATCACATGAAAATACTCTCCGCAAACAGATGATTGCCTTACAAATGCAAAACACATTGCATCTTTTCCTAATCAATATTTATGCAGTATGCGCTCTAAACCTTGAAGAAAATAAATGTGTATAAGCATAATAAATCATCTCTTAGAAACAACGCGCATAGACAGTCAAACCTCTTCCCGGCTGGCAAGCAAGAAACGAAGTATACTTGGATCAGCATCATTCACATATTCCTCCTCATCTATTCTCTCCCCCTCAGATTCCACAATTTCTTTACATTTTGCAATAAGTTCTTCCACAGTCTGTCTAATCACCGTAACTGCGTTCTCGGCTTGTATTTGCCTTGGTACTATCTTACACAAAGGCTTAATCTTCCAATACGGTAAAAGGTCGGTAGAGCGTGCCTCCGCCTCTTTCAGTGCAGTGTAAACAGCATCAATGACAGGGCTGTCAGCAGTCAGTGAATCAAAATTATAATTGAATAGTGATAGGCCTATCACATCAAGTGTTAATTGTGAGAATTTTTCTTCCATATTTACAGCAGAGCCACTAGCTGCATCGGCCTGTAGCTTCTCTACCAATCTCTCGGCACATTTGCAAAACACCCTTTCAACTATCACTGACAAGTACTTCTTGTGAAGAGACGGGGCCACTGCCCTACGCCTAGCCTGTTACAAAACCAGAATTCATTCTCTTAGGTGCGATGCAAATAGATTTTGTCTTTTTTATTGTAAGAGCTACCATTTAGGCTTGAACTGGAGACCCAGTGGTTATAGTATACACAGAAAACAAATTCACTTACGGTCCAGAGCGAACCTTCGGCAATTGCGAACCCAGAGCCAAAAAGAAACTCGGAGACCTCAGCAACGAGGCCTTTAGCGTACTTGGTGCCATAATTCCTCAACACATGCTTAGCAATAGCAGGGTCACTGACCACCACAAAGTTCCGAGGTCCTGCAGCTAACCGGTAAATTGGTCCGTAATCATTCATCCACTTGAACAGAGGCAGGAACAGTGCCCCACCCAGAAGATCAGAGACGTCATCCAGCTTGGCACTGGCGATGGGGATGCCGGAGTCATCTTTCCGGGACAATGTTAGGGAGCGAGCGACGGAAGTTAGCCAATCCGGGCTGACCCATGAGCTTGGCTTGGCTGCCGGTGGGACTGGCTTCTTGTCAATGGAGCATTTGACCGAGAGAAGGTTGGGCTTCGTCAAGGTCGTAGTGGTTGTAACTTTGCGGAGAGGGGACGGCAGAGAGAGAACAGAGCTGGAGGAAGAGGAAGAGATATAGGGAGACAGTGCCATGAATTATTGTTGGTGGACTCTTTTTTGTGGTTTATTACAGTAAACTATAATTTGTATCACACCATGGCTAAGGTAGCTATTACTTGTGCTGGTTTTAGTGGAAGACTTGGAGTCAGTCAAGTCCGCCCAGTATGTCTGTTTGGTCAGAACTCAGAAGTCGGAACCGGAAAGCAGAGAAAATGCCGCAGCGGCAATCTTTGAATGTGTGAAAAGGAATAAATAACACGAGATGTGATATAATGATGATATCTGAATTATGCTAGTGTTCTTTCAGAGGATTTGGTTATTGTGTGGCCCGTGTGGCTTCCACAAATGGGCTTTACCGAGTGGACTCAGATGTTCGTCCACTGGGCCTGAGTCTTCCATACACCCAACTCGATAAATATACTCTCAAGTACTTTACTTGTTCATATTGTGAGATATTTTACTCTTGGTCTTAATTGGGAAAATTAATGTCCATCGAAGATAAAGAATATATAATTCAATTAAAAGTTTAAAACAAACAAGAAGATGTTTGAATCTGTGACAGCCATTTGTCGTTCAAAATTTGAAAGTGTGACCGGCTGTTAAAGAAGACTAGTTGTGGATGCTTCTTATTTGTCACTAATTCGATCACGCCAAGTGTATGCCATCGGTGACCAGCATGGCGGGCCAACCAAGATGGGGTTGTTGAGGGTCAAAGTCTATCTATAACATGTGCTTCCTCCTGCCTATATCCTAGCCATCACTACCGAATTCAATGCATGCCTATTAATTAATTAATTAATTAATTAATTTCAAAGGTAAAATGTATTAAAGGAAAAACTCTAATAGGCCGCCGCATACCAAGAGGATGCCTATCTAGTCTTCCGCAACAAAGTAAATACGAAAAAAACGAAGAAAAAGAAGGAACGTTTCGTACTAATCATAAACGACTTGTGTGATATTGATATCGAGACGGCGGGAGGCTCGTAAATGGAGAGTGGTTGCATGCATCTAGCCAATGGCGGCGTAACTGGTCACCAGTTGCCGTCAAATCAAAATTTTGGTACATTATGATATAAATAAATTTACATAAAAAATATATCCGTAGATTTAATCATCTGTATAACTTTTTTTTGTTTATTTGGTGCAAAACTATATGTTTAAGAATAGTCATTTTATGAAAAAAAAAAAGAAAAAAGACTTGGCCATACTTTATAGAATATGGTATTTAAAGCGAATGCGACATAATATGAAAGACTAACATAAGAATAGAATTAGTCAAGCTATCACCAATAGAATTGGTCGAAAGAGGGGAAACTATAATGGGGACAGCTCTGTAGTTTCCTACAATGGCTTTACAAAGTATATATCTTCCATTATTTTATTATTTTTTTAATTAAATAAGTATTATGAATGGGTTAAATTAATCTAAAATTATTAATAAATTTAAATATAAAGATAAATAAATCTTACCATTCAATCATTCAGTTTTGACAATGAAAACAGAAAAAATTCAGATTGTCCTGTTATGATCGTTTGGAACAAGAATTGCATAGGTCAGAGATACCTCATCAATGGCCGAAGTGTCATTGGCCAAAGGAAACGAGAAATTGCACTGGCAAAACATTGCTGTATAATTGATGCTATAAAGTCAACGTACACGTATTTTTTGGGTTGCGAATTTGTAGCTATTTCAATTAATGATCATATTTGTAGCTATTTCAATTAATAATCATCCTAGACTCCAAGAAACTCTTCTTCTTGGGCTCGCAGGATGATAGGTAAGCAAGAAAAGTAGCAAAATCTGTATCTCTATAGCGGATTGGATTTGCTTCGTTGATGAGCTTTGGCCATGGCTTGACCACAGACTTGAATCCAAGGCTGTGCAAGGAAGCCACCGAGATGCGAGTCTTCTCCGAATTTACCGCAACTCTGTGCAGAACACTTTTATACCTCCCGTTGCTAAATATCTACAGTTCCAAACAAACAGAAGATCATCAAATGACATCCTTTTAGCAAAAGTTCTGTGTGCATCCTAATTAATGTACCTTGAAAATGTAATCACCAGAACTCACTCACCTCAAGGTGGTCACCAACATTGACGACGAATGAATTGGCAATGGGCTCAACAGTCACCCATTTTTTCTGGTGTTGAATTTGCAAACCCTTAACTTCATCTTGGAGAACAAATGTGAGGAAACCATAGTCAGAATGGGGAGGCATTCCCAGTGTTAGATGGGGTTCAGGACATGGTGGGAAGCAGTTGACCATCATTAGCTGGCTCCCATCTTCGAATTCCTTCATAATTTCAGCATCTTCTGTCTTGTCCTTGGTGGCCCCTGCTAGGGTCTCTAGGATGGCCTCCATTAACACTACAAACAAGAATTTGGTTTCTTTTGCGTAGGCAACCGCCACTGTCCTGCTCATATATACGCAGAGGATAACAACTTGTGATTATTATAAGCACAAATTGAAGAAACTTGTCATTGAAAAACAATTGCATAGATTTTTAATTAGGCCCCGAAAGGGAACAACTGGTTTCTGCTACTTTAATATTCAATATATTTAAGAAAGACTTGGAAGAAGACCTAAATGGTTCATCGCTCACCTCAAGTCTACGGGAGAAGATGGCCAGTGAGGTAGTACATCTGGTAAGGGGTCGCATGTTAGCTTTAAGAAATCTCTCCAAGTAAACACATTGTCTTTGTTCTGGTTAAAGCTAGTCCCGTATCGAACTGGTGCCTCAAAATTTGATGACATGTACTTTGATCTTTCCTCGTAAGGGAGCTTGAAGAACCTTGCCGCCACATCAATCATGCCAGTGATGTCGTCCTGAGGAAGTCCATGATTTACCAACTACACATTGAGCAGGAGAAGCATTTTCAGTTTTGAAAGCTTGGTTACAATTAGTCTGTCTAGTTTCTGCAAGAAACTAAACATACCTGGAAAAAGCCATACTGCTCGCAAGCGGTAGCAAGTGTTTCGAGGGTTCGTGCTCGGTTTGGACCTTGCAGCTCGGCAAAATCAATCACAGGCAACTTGAGGTCTCCATTGGGCACAGCAATATCTGCTTCGGTGGTGTTGGGTCTTTCATGAGGAGGCAATATGTATTTGTTGGGAACTTTGCTGATGCCTGTATCGCTCAGGTGCTTCACTCCATTTTGGGATAGACTTTCAGGGGCATCCTCATTCTTTCTGGGAATTGGCATCGCAGGACACATGGATATATCGAAATGTTACTCGTTAGCAAGTTACCTGTGCATACACAATTGAACAATGAGACAGTGTAATGGCATGTTGACGATTCAAATACTTGGCTTTCAGTCTAAATTACAAGAGACGAAGGTTAAGGCATGCAGGAAAATTAATACCTACTCCCTGTCAAAGCTCGAATAGAAAGAAGAATACTAGTGGTGAGAAATACGGAGGAGGATTCGGTGTATATATAGGGAAGAAGAATTCAAGGGACCCATATCACACAGTAGCAAGTTTTTCATGAAACCGCTTGGCATCTATGAATCTAATGACTTGTTCTACTTCTTGCAATGAAACCGTTGACAAAGTTCAGTCAAGACGCGAGAAGGTGGGGACAACCAAGCTTCCTGTCCAGTCCACTAGTGCAATGTCCTTTCTAACGCGACGCTTTGTCTTCTTTTACCTGGTACAAACTACAAAGCCATTCAGTATAAAGAAGCAGCCTCTGAGTTTCATGTGTCAATTATGACTTCAATGTATATAATTATATGATAGGGTACCACTTCTGACTTTTTTGGGGTTCCAATTAACTAATGAAGTCTATTTCTCTCTTGGGAAGTCATTCTGGATTTTGTCCTTTTAAAAAAAATAAAAATAAAAATAGCAAGTGATTGATCAAATCTCTCTATTCAAGAGCTAGAATTCATATACCCACATTTATTAAATTTGTTTCTAACCAATAAAACGTAGTAATCTTTAGATAACGTTTTTTTTTCATATTGGATTTATTAGGTTTTTGACTACTTGCAGAATTGAATTATCTTATGGTAATTTATTATAGTAAATATATATTTATTTGATATTGTTAACATGAAAATGTAATTATATAATGGAACTTTAATTAGGATATATACATACGAGTATACCATCAAGATCAATTATGTTTGTGGATCATATACTATACGGATAATCTTATGCTTAAACGTTTGAATATTTAAAAACATGGTTGATTGCATGTATGTATGAATGATTTCATATTATAAGTCCTAAATGTTTTCCGCCAAGGCCCATTGACTCGGAAATTCTCAAGTATCAATTTTTTTATTGGATTTCATTTTAAAACATTGGTTTAAGTATTTAATGTTTATGGATTATAAAAATCAATTTGGACTTTTAAGAATAGTAAAATCTAAAATAGTTATATCCAGCCCAGGATCATTGGGTTTGGTACAGTAATATATATTTTGGAATGAGTATTCTTCACGTCACACTACTAGATATCATATGCACACTAAGTTGTATTATTGATTATATCCTCGAATGACACAAAATATCCAAAACGATACCATCTAATCTATAAAACGATACATTTATTTTCGAAAATGATCAATAAAACTGTGTAGAAAAATATTTAAAAATTAATTTAAAACTTAACATTTCCAAATTTAAGAAATTAGAATAAATAGTTTTAAGATAAAAATAATTACCAAAACACTTTAGAAACATTTGAAATTTTACCCAAGGATATAAATCACTTCTTTGAACCTCCCATAAATTTTTTTAAAAAAATATAATTTAAGAAAATACCATACTACCCTTGATTTGAAAAAAATATTTATTTTATTAACATACCAAACAACTCTCGCATGTCGTATTCACCATACACACATGTGCTCTAAGCCTTACATGTGATCACAATAACACGGTGTCACGGGCATAGAGTTTGGGGTGTGACAACTGGGACTCAAGACATGCATATACCTTGTTGTGGGTGATTAGCTGGAAATAACAGATGGTAAGGCCTTGTTTTATATATTGATGCTAAGTCTGGTACTTTAGTAAACATAGATGGTTTTTATAACTGATAATTTGTTTATAATTGATTGGGGTATCATCACATTTTAGAACGTAAATGGATAGAAGCATTGAGGAATTGTTAGGATAGAAATCAACTACCTAAGATTGCATTCAGAAAATTGATTAATTACTGACCTAGTGGTAACTTTGATGGGAATATTTGGCATCACATAAATATATTGTAATAAAACGAGGTATAAACAAATTAATTATTAATGACAAAGATATATACAATACAATGAAGACAACTTACATGAAGTTGCAAATGTGCTCTCGTGAGTCTCTAACGTGGAGTTTGCAACTTGCAATATTTTTGTTGACCATTTCATGGAATTAATTACAAAAAAGTCTTACTGCTTAGTATACTGTCGGATTAGGCTAATGTGGATCATTAACAATATCTGGACGATTCTGCTTTTGTGACTACGTCGGATCAGCCGACCTGCCAATGAATCTCTGTTTTTGTCAAAAAAAATATGATTGTAATTAAAACCAGACCTGCCAAACCTCTTCTCAGATGTTTCTCTTGTCTATAATTCTTTAAAACTGTGTAGAATCATGAGCGTACATTGATTATGATATTTCACAACCACTGCACCCCTTTGACAACTATTCAGAACTTTTAACTTTTCAATGAGTGGTTAGAAGACACGCATTACAAAAAATTAAGGTTGAACAGATACTGTTTAGGGCAAACGCTAACGTTGGTTTCTCTGCTCACTACTTTTTACTCGGAAATCTTATGTTACATTAATCAAGAGCATAGATGTCAATTCTACCTTGATATTCTTTTGCTTGGACTGTAGCCGTTGACCTTACAGATTAAGCATATAACTAATGTCGTATAAACATGTATATACATATGCACATTATATATAATAAACACAATATACAATAGACCCTTACGAACTAATACTGCATTACTAAATGGTTATTTTTATTGAAGGAGTATCAACATACCTACCCAACCAAAGGCGACCTCTGCTCTCATTGCGTGTGGTTGAGGGTAGTACAAAGATGATCCAAAAGTTTTTGGATAGTGTTATGCTCTATTAATTGGTGTACATTGGTTTGTCCTTTATTCTCCATTCGTTGCATGATTTCTCTCCAAGTCAGCTCCACGATATTGTATGTGCTGTATATGTAATATCCATTTTTTATGTACATTTTTAATTCATATCCTACGACACTGTCCAACAAATATGGTTGAGTTTGTGCATGCACTGGCTTTTTGTTGGTTTCTTCGTTTAGACGAATATATATTTGCTCAAATCCTCATCCAAGAGAGCTGGACCAAGCGTTGGCGATCTAATAACCTTGGAAATGTCCTCTACCAAATATAGAATGGATTGTTTGATTCAGCACATTATATTTAATTCATCCATTTCGAATTCTCTGACCACAGTTTCGTTTTTATAGCCTATTGTGCCCAATTGCTTCTGGCACGCGCTGGTTGACTTTTAATTTTCTCTATTATTCTAAAGCAACATTTGCAAAAGATTTTGGCTATGAATCCAATCATTTTGCTTAATTATTAAAGTCATTTGATACCCCATTTTCAATGACTAGAAAACGGATTTCAAGCTTGAAACTCTTGTCTCTTTATCCATCTCTGAATCTAAAATATGTTGGTTTAAAAGCTCTCTCCTTCTGGTACTTCTACCTAATACGTACATAAACTAATGTTGAATGATTTGCAGGTTCACGAGACCTACGTCTATTCTGGCTTCATTAGCCCTCTTTTAAAAATATTACTCGCTAGTATCCAATTTTTTTTATATATAAAAACATATGTATTAGTTGCACCTACAGTTTTAGATAGGTAGGGAGGTGCTTGTATAAAAGGGATATATTGAAGTTAAAAAAAGAAGGTGAGAACCACACTCCGGGGACAAAAAATCAGAAGGATATACATATTACATAATACTATTTCTTTCAATAAATTGACAGGCATAGTGCCTAGGCTGCGTTAGATTAATGGCGTGAGAGGGTTGTTTCACTTAGCCCAAGGGCGTGTGCGGGCTGGTTTTATTTTATAAATGGCTTGTTGGGTTAGTGACAACAGTATGGGTTTAGTTAATTAGTAAGCCCAAATGTTATTTAATTGATTTTGGGCTTAAGTTATATTAGCTACGTCCATTCAGCTTTAACTAATTTTAAGTAGTTAAGCCCAGTAAGTTTAGTTATAGTTCGGGCTTAAGTCGTGTTGTTTTGTGTCAATTAGGCCCAATATTTGCTGCTTAGTTTCAAGGTACCATACTCTACAACCTAATAAATTAGGTTTATAATATGAAAGATTGGCATCATCTTGGCATCATCCTAATCTTTATAACGTAACCTCAAAACGTGCAGCTTCCCTTTTTCCTTTTGCTATGATCATACGATTATGTAGCTAATTTTTATTTGTTTTGATTATCTGGCGGAATCGTGAAAGATGCGGGCATGACAGCCCAGAAACCCATCAAAAGTATCCATGTTCGTTCTACCTAATTGTTCGGCTACATTGGTTAGAATGAACCGAATGCAAAAGGTGCCACCCATTGCTCTGTCTCTTTCATCACGTAGCTTTCATAAAAGAATAAAATTGCACCAATAGGAAGAAGAATAGAGAGAAGATACCCGTTATTCAAGATCAGCTCCAACCGTGCTATAGAAAGTTGATAAACATCAATAACAATACAACATGGAGCATTAAACAAATGAAAGGATGTTACTTCTTTATGTGAATGGAGCATGTGGGTGTGTGGGGGCCATGATAAACCTAGGAACGGACTCCACAAAGACATAAGCATTTTAGTCTCTTAATTATTTGCATGTACACCTTGCAACTATCAATAACAATTGTGCATTATTGTGTTCTTCACAATAGAATTCTGTGGTATGGGATGGGACCCATCAAACACAAGCCCGAAAGGTTGCTAAACGCTCTTGTTTATTGGACACCCCAACGGAAAGGGTACCCTACACTTGTATCGATAGGAAAACGACCTCGGAAGAGAAGTTTGCGCAAGAAATGATGGGATGGAGTATGAAGGTAGTATATGGTGTTGTGACGCAATTTAGGACCCAAAAGGTGCTCTATGAGGAATCCCTTTTCTACGTCTTGCATTGGAAGAAGGTGGAGGAGGCGTGGGCGGGGAAATGTCTTGTTGTGAGCCTTCACGCAATTCTTCTTCCCCACTAGATGACATTATTCTTGATATTCCTTCTCTCCTCTCCATTAGTGTCTCATTCTTAGCCTCTAAGATAAAGCTTGCATCCCCATTTCTCTTTATCCCCACAAGCTAAGTTATTCAACATAAAATGCCAATCAAACAACAACAAGACATTGTTAAATTACCGTGAAAGGAGATGGTTAATGTAGATGTATGTGATTGATGAAGAATTAATAGATATAGGTGAATTAATGGGTGATCAAGGGTGGTTAGTTCTTGATGGAGATGGCATGTCAATGTGGGACATGTGTGTGCAAGATGAGAGAACTGTGGCCATATGTGCTTTAGTTGTCGATGATGATGTTGATAATGAGATGATAAATGCAAAGCAAATGTAGATTAGGGTGTCAACGGTAACCTTGCATCCCAGTGAACAATAACGAAATGGGTCCAAGAGACTTCTTCCACAGATTTCGCAAATGTGAGAAACTCCTTTCCCAGATTTAGGCTGTGGCCTCTCGTTCAGAAACATCACTCTCGCACTGTTTATCACATAGGTCTGAACCCCGCTGATGTCCAGCACCTTCTGAACCTCTGCAATCCTCACTACATCATGATACGAAGATCTCCTTATCTACCAACCAAAAACCAAGAAGAAAGGAAGGAAGAAAGGGAAAGACGGAAAAACAGAAGAAAGTAAAACCCATTACCAAAACAAGAATATTAATTGTCCTTTAAACTGATTGATATTATGAATTCAAAATGAGACAGGAATAGATAAACTGGAGAATGCGATGAACTCAGCACCTGGATTACTTCATGATCCTTGTGCCTCGAAGAACGGCAGTAAAAGCAAAATGCATCGCCTTGACAGTCCAAGCAATACATGTTGCATTCGTTCCTGGCTGCATCGCCATGTATCCGGCAGACGGTGAAAAATGTAGTGTTTAGCAGTGATTCTAGCCATGGTGGCACCAACATTGTGTCCTGTGATGTTTCCAAAACAAAAATTACAAGGAAATAGAAAACCAAGTGATTAAAGAAGAAGGGCGCAGAAAGCATGGCATTATGCATATTAAAATGCGCAATTATGGATGAGAGTAAATGATGAGCAATACCATTCTCCAGGACTAATGAATTCGCAATAATGGGTATCTCGGAGGGGGAGTGTGACTCTTTTGCTAAACAACTGTAAGATTCACTAGAAGACAATGATGGAGAAACTTTTAGAGGGAGAAGGAGAGACCTGAACGACCTCTGCAACTCAGAAATCAGCAATAAAACAACGCCTATTCTAAGAACCAAGAGCCTCATAATCAACAAAAGTGGCAATACCGGGAGAGTGAAGGGTTGGGATCAATCGTGGTGGCTTAAGATTATCGAGAGTCGTTGGATGAAGAGACAGAGATGGGTTGGTTTGACGCTTACGCTACTTTTGGACCTTCTTTTGCGTCTCCTACCTTTGTAGGCACCAAGGTCTGCCGCTTGGCTACGAATGGGCTCTGATGAGCTGTTCACACAAAAAAAAAATCAAATAAAATGATTCCCCCCTATCCTTCTGCCATCTGTAAAATATATGCCACGTGGCGTCATCGACTGAACTGAAGCCATTAATAAAATGACCCCATTTTGGCAATTCTACCTGTTGTTGAGGTATCCACCCGAACGAACCCATGATTGTGGAAAATTAGTAAGGTATTTTGGCCGATGCTGATCATGGGTTTTTGCTCATCAGCTCAAATCAAATTGGCCCCCATAGATCAAGGGCTTTTGATCATCACTTTCCCATGTAATTTCCTTTTGTGATGATCTAAAGAAAGTAACACTCGATTGCCCTTTTCCTGAGAAAAAGATCTATATCTATATCTCCCCTAGAAAATTACTACGGACATCGGCACCGACAATTGAATACACTAAACATTACTCTTAAACCTTTATATAAATCCATGTGGGCATGTATGATATTATAGCTGAAGGTTCTCACCATCCTTCCTTGAATCATTTGTTTGGTACATGCATGAACAATTATTACAGATCATAGAAACATAATTTTTTTTATTATATATATTTTGTGTATTTCACAGTCGACATGTGTGATTGACAAGGGCGAGGACGAAGACAGATATGCAGTCGTCTTCGACAAGGATTTATTAACCGACAAATGTGCAAGAAATTGAGTTTTCCTGGTTAAGATTTAGAAGAATAACTGTTAGTTTCACATCCTAAACAAATGTAAGAAGAAGCAATCTACAACCTTGATCATGGTAGCTTTTGCATGCGTGATTATCTAGACAAGAACAACTTTAAAATCCTAGTTAGGGATTGAGTATTTACTATGCAATAAGTAAGGAATTCGTGCTTTCTTAAAAGAAAAGAATAGAATAAATTAGTAAGATTCAAGAAAATTAAATGATGTTGGTTACCCATTCCAAGAGTTATAGTGTAGCCACGCCTAATAAAACACTACAATGAATAAGCATGGAAGAGACGTATTGGACACCCAAAACGATATGCGCCAATCCAAGCATTTCAAGGAAGATGCAAAATCAAGGACTTGTCGTTGACAGATTGATGATTCCATCTAATGGAGTTTGAATGAAAGTTGTTCGAAATTAAATGGAAATATCTAAGCAATCGTTTTGAAGTTCTGAAGAGATCATCCGCAGCAAGACTGTCCCCTCCGTATGAAGAGAATTTAACAGAGTAAATGTCAGTTAAGACTGGGAATTCGATAACTTAAAAAAAAACTAATCGTGTTGACTGATAATATTTATCCATTTTTAATTTTGAATATGTAGCACTTAATTTCAGGCAATTAGTTTTAATTTTCTGGAATGTTACTAATATATTTAAATTTTTATGGATTTTATTGTATTTATTTTTCTTTATTTCAAATTTATTATTATAAACACACTTGTGATACTTGTACGTGCATTGGTATTCTTGATATATTACGTCTGAAACATAGTACGAAACACCTAAAAATTCATGGGACCTCCTTGTTTTATTTGTCTTGCGATTATTGTGGCCGGCAATTGAAATCGCCAAGTAAAACAAGCCGCATAGAAATCTTCTTATTGTTTGCATATCATTGTGCATATTCCCAGGAGCTTCTTTCCTTAAAATTGTAATCTAAACTCTGGTCACAACGTCCTATTGTTTGATTTCTTGTTCAAGCATGGTCAGAAGCAATCAGGCGGGCTCTCTTAAGCGACCTGATCACCAAGTCACATATATAACCTGCATAAGTCTCTTAACATACTCACAAAATTTGTTGCCAATGGACAGACACTCTCTTCTTGTTCTCTTCCTGATAGTTTGTTTTCCCCTGCTGAACTCATTTTTGGCTTTGGCCACAGGAACTGCTGATGGGTCTGAAGAATGGGGATATGTGGAAGTCCGACCTAGTAAGTCTATGAACATAACTTGGAAGAGTATTACTCTAACAGATTTCATCCATTGCTACTTGTTCTTCCTAATCTCAGGACGTGATTAGTACTACTTTGTGCAATGCAGAGGCCCATCTTTTCTGGTGGTTGTATAAAAGCCCTTATAGGGTTGATGATCCTTCAAAACCATGGCCAACAATTCTATGGCTGCAAGGAGGCCCAGTTAGTGAAAACCTGATACAATTCTTTTTCTTTTAAAAAACTTATCCTGGACATAATTTTACATTCTGTAATGAAATTCAGGGAGCTTCTGGAGTTGCATTTGGCAATTTCATAGAGATAGGACCGCTGGACGGCAACTTGGAGCCACGCAACTCGACATGGCTACTCAAAGCTGACCTCTTATTTGTGGTAAGGCATACCTTTCAGTGGACGGGCTTAAAAGGTTTCCGCTGATTGACTCATAGCAAAAGTGGCAAACTATCTCTTATTTATTATTTATTCCATGGAATTCAGGACAGTCCAGTGGCAACAGGGTTTAGCTATGTAGAGAACAATTCGCTGGTGGTTAAAACGGATGAAGAGGCGGCAACTGATTTAACTACCCTGTTGAAGGCACTCTTCAATGAAAATGAGAAACTTCAAAAGAGCCCTTTATACATTTTTGCAGAATCATATGGAGGCAAATTTGCTGTCACTCTCGGCCTGTCAGCTCAAAAAGCAATTGAAGCAGGAGAGTTAAAGCTTCAACTGGGAGGTACGGTGCACAAATCTAGTTACTAACGGAGAGAATGCACCATGAATCACCATTACACTTTCATTCGACCTCTCACTGTTCTTCTGTTATTTTCCTTTTAGGGGTTGCCTTGGGGGATAGCTGGATTTCTCCTCTAGATTTTGTGGTATATATACATGCTAGTATTACCAAGAAAATTAGATGTTCTCGCTGTATAGAATTGACAAAATTCACTAATCTTTAATGGCAACCTTTGATTATTTGTATGCAAAGTTTACATGGGGGCCTCTTCTCAAAGACCTATCACGAATGAGCAACAGCGGATTGAACATCTCAAACAGGTTAAATTTGAGGCCCTGCCTGTTTAATAGGTTTGTGGAAGTAGCAGCTTCAAGCAATCTAAGTAAAGAATTCCTTTTTCTTTTGTCAAACAGTTTAGCTGTAAATATAGCACAGGAGCTGGCCCTTGGGAAATATGAAGATGCCACAGATAGCTGGTCTGATCTTGAGGGCGTTATTATTGACTACAGCAACGGCGTGGTACATGCCTAATATGTAAACCTGAGCAGCATATTCTGACCAATCTTAAAATTTTCAGCATCTGGATATTATCTGTATGCAGAACTTCTATAACTTCTTGCTGGACGAGGACCAAAGCCCGGTTATGGGCACTAAAGCAAAGGAATCAAAGGGCATCCTTGCAACTGATAGATATTCAAGAAATCTTATCTCCAAGATGCATCCATCAAGAGGAATAGGCCTGTCAGAGAGAAGCATCAGAGTGACAAGCATCGGTGACTTGATGAATGGGCCTATCAGAGAGAAGCTAAAGATCATTCCTAAGAATGTCACGTAAGTACGAAGTAGAACAGGCAATTGTATTTGCAGACCATATCAGCCGCTATAAAATCCTTGTAATTTTCTGTAGATGGGGAGGACAAGCTGGCCTGGTGTTCCAAGCCTTGGTTGGAGATTTCATGCGACCAAGAATCCAAGAGGTAAAGATCGTACACACTTCAAGAACATGACATGAAAGTTGTTTCCACATTATCGACCTTAGATTCATTGTGTTATCCAGGTTGATGAGCTCTTAGCCAAAGGCATAAACGTCACCATATACAACGGACAGGTAAATAATTGATCAGGTTAACAAACATTATTAAGTGGAACTGGATTGAATAGATAACTGGATCGATGATATTCATAATTCCTTTCCAGCTTGATCTTATCTGCGCAACCAAAGGAGCAGAAGCCTGGGTTAACAAACTCAAGTACATACCACTTTCACTTCCACAACTAAACACTCCCTGATTTTCATTTTCTCTCACAAGCAATACATTAATTCTGGTTGGTATGTTCAACACTTCAGGTGGGAAGGTTTGCAAAAGTTTCTGAGTCTGGAGCGCACCCCTTTATACTGCAAAAATGATGAGTCTTCCACAAAAGGGTTCGTGAGTTCGTATGAAAACCTACACTTCTATTGGATTCTTGGAGCCGGACACTTTGTAAGCTTTGTGGTTGACACAAATTTTTCCTGATACCAACTACCCAAATCTCGTGAACAGAGTACTGACAGATGTTAATCACTCTCGTGTAACCCGCAGGTTCCAGTAGAACAGCCTTGCGTTTCCTTGGAGATGGTGGGACGTGTTACTCAATCACCAGCCAATTCTTAGTAACTCCCGACGACGGACAAGAGCAATTTCATTTGACTTGTCTAACTAGAATTGGGAGACTGTTTCTTGTTGGAGATGAAAGCTTGGGAGATTTTCAAATATGAGCCAGTAAATTGTGGAAGGTTCTTGAATTCAATAAAACGGGCCCTTTTAAAAATACAAACATTTTTTTTAATTTATGTATTTTTTAAAAATTTAAAGGATATCCATGATATTATGATCAGTAGTAATAGTGATTGATCTTCGAATTAATTTTTATTTATATATTATAAAGTAAAAATTGTTATTTGAATAATAAATATTGTAAAGTTTCGAGTTAATTAGATAATAGATGACAATGAATAATTTTTAAATTTAAAATAAATTATAAAATAACTCAAACATATAACGTATTTTTATTATAATAATTTGAATTTATTTAATAATATATAATGCATTTTGATTGTTAAGAAACTTTTATGGCTTAAACCATCTATCATAAACAGAAAATATATGAAATATTAGATTAGTGTGTCACATAAGTCTGTCTAGTAATTCATGATGGTATCATAGAAGATGATAATAAAATAAAATCTCCTCAAAAATTAATTTACATTAAGAATTGAATGAAAATACTTATTTGGTTATGAAATTCGAAATTTATATTTTTCATCCCCAACCATATGAGTTCATGTCCTCTTGTGAAGGTCTTTTAGTAACTGTTCGAATAAATAAATAATTATTAATCAAATGAATCCAAATGGTATAAACATTAGTATTTAAGTGATAAAAAAATCTAAAATGCTGAAATTTTCATTCCAAACTAAGGTTTACAATAAAGATTGATACAAATCTCAAACATGTGCAAATTTGATATACAAACAATATAAGCTTAGAGTCAAAAATATTTTTTGATATTTTTCATAAAATTATTTTAAATATGTCATTATTTTATGGTTTATTTATTTATTATATAACGTGTAAATTTTATTAAAAAATATAGAATTAGACATCCAATTCCCTCCTACTACCAATCCCAGCCAGTCTAAGATCTCAACTTCAGCACACGTGTCCTCGTAAAAGGAAACCAGACATCGAATACCAAATAGAAACTTCCAAGAAGGAAACAAATTAACAAAATATAACCAGAGCCAGCGGTGGAAATTTACCCATGTCTATTTCTCGTGTAAACCTACATAAAGAGAGAACGAAGACTTGACCGTATCGCAATTTTGGTAGCGTGTCAGTGTTGCGCTTCGGGATTTGGATTGCTAGGTTTCGGCTGATTAGATCATACGATCGGGCAATCTATTTCACGCTATGTTCAAGTTCTGGTACTGTTCTCTGTTCTTCTCTGCCAATTTACGATATTCACTTTACTTATTGTCTCTGAATTAGGGATTTATTTTCGCTCTTTACTTTCTTATCGATTTTTTTTTTAAAAGTTTATCGATTTCACGATTTAGAAACCGGTATCTGTTTGCTCTCAGATACCACGCCCGTCTAGTGCTTTTAAGCTATTCATTGTGTTTTTCTTTCAATATGGAAGATTATCCCGACGGACGCTGTGGGAGTTGTTATAATGAATATCGTGTGATGGGTTTCGGAACATGTTTCAGTTTGTCTATTGTTGGTCATTGAGCCATACGTCTTTTGTATAATTGTTTGATGCTTCGCTTCTGTAATGTTTTTCGCTTGCATTTGGATTGTGTTTGGCTTATAGGGGTTCGCAGGACCAGCAAGTTCAGCCACGTCCGCAAGAGGGCTCTTCACAGTCATGGTACCCACCCTCGGTAGTTGACTCTACGTCTTCTTCCAATCCGGCGACACCTAGTAGCAGTGGCTCTTCTAGCTTATATGGGTTTCAACGGCCTCAGTCTCCTGCCAATGTATCCCCCACAGAGGCTGCCGGTGTTATCGCTCTTTTGAAGGACAGAAGGTTTGCTGCCTTATTCACAAGCTGTATTTTGTTGCTTTATGGTTAGATTGTTTTGGGTTTTGTCATGATTTCTCTTGATGCGTTGAGA
The DNA here is from genome assembly GCA_019739055.1 of Passiflora organensis. NCBI lineage: Eukaryota > Viridiplantae > Streptophyta > Magnoliopsida > Malpighiales > Passifloraceae > Passiflora > Passiflora organensis. The sequence goes on from JAEPBF010000009.1 coordinate 10,710,383, forward strand.
CTTGTATTAATTTACTGAAATTTTGGCATTTGGGTGACATTAGATATTGGGCAGTGTACACTTTAATTTTTCATCTTTCATATTGCATAAAAGGTTTGCAACAGTTTTTTTTTCTTTGTGATCGTAACTTTGTCTTCCATTATCCAACATGCACCAAATTGTGCTCAGTTTTAAGAATAAGTAACCCTAATAAAGATTTAGTATTGTTCAGCTTGCGTATGGACCTTTTTTGGTGTGAAAATCAATGAGATATTGGCATTAATTACTAGGTTGTAACAGGGCTATCCATCTTATATATTCCCTGTGTTTTGAGAATCCTACTGAGTTAATGCTTTCCACCTCATCAGTAATGATATGCTGTAGGTCTCTTTACACGTCCAAGCCTCTTATCTTGTTTATTTTTCACTTTTATCTTGTTACCCCATTAGGATAGATTCTATATGATGATTGTCATTCTGTTCTTACCTTGCTAGAATTTGCCTCATTGATGTCTAGATGAGAATTGCCGCATTAAGGCTTTTGGTGGAATCTTATGAATCAAATTCGATAATGTTCTATAATTTGGATGACAAACGGGAAACAAAATATGACAGCAGTCTCATTGTAGTTCGAGTTTGCCTTTTATGTTTGTTATCTAATTATCTTATTGTTTCCTGTAAAAATATCATTAGTGTTGATGAACTAAGGAAGCTATTGAGTGACAAGGATGCATACCAGCAATTTTTCCTTTCTCTTGATCAGGTTAAGATTCAAAACAATGTAAGTTTTTCTTCTTTTTTATTTCTCTGCACTTTTCAGTCCTAAAACTTGTGTATTACTTCTTCCTGTGGTTGGCTTCCCTGATAGGGGAGAACCATGGTGAAGAAAAGTTAGTATAATGAATCACACTCTACCTCCTGACCCATTTTTTGTTGCCTTTCAAATGGAATATCTATTCAAGCAAAGTTCATCCCAAATTTTATATTTGTTCAGCTTTACATACTCCAAATTAATTGAGATGTTCATATATTTTCAATAACTCATTGTTTTCTGCCTGCTGCTAATTCCCTGTCGTTTTTAGGTGAAGATACTACATACTTGTAACTCGTTATATTCTGTAGACTGAAATGTGTGTTCACAGTGTTGTTCTCTAACTATGCTTAGAAACTTCACATTTTGCAGATTTTTCTGTAGTGACTTGTTAATTAGAGTAGCAAGTTATCCACATAACCAGTTATTTTACAAACTTTTGGGGTAAAATCTTGAAGATAAAATTTGCTTCTGCGAGAGAACAACCATACATTATAAAATGCAAAACATATATGCTAAATAATGCTGAAGTCCTTACATTTGCTGCAGTGACATGATCTGCGAAAGGTGCGGGCATGTGTGACTAGGACAACTGCTGAGACTTCTAATTTCACTATTGAAAATTGTTCCCATGCATAAACGCTCTATATGATTGAAAATACATTGGAAGTCATCCAAACTTTGAAGATTATTTATTTCTTTTGATACAACTAGGAACCTATTTTCCAGTGATTTTGTTTCCTAGTGTTTTGTGACTATAAATGGTGGTGACTATATTTGCACTTTTGATCAGATCAGAGATGAGCTTCGGAAGGAAACTTTGCAGCTTGCCAGTAAGTTTATGTGCACAGTTGTTCCTTATTTGAAGCTTTGAGATGTAGATGATGGAAAATATGCTAACTTTTTCCTCTTACAGGAGAGAACTTGGAGAAGGAGCCACGTATGATGGAGCTAAGGAATCAGGTAAAATTTCAGGCTGTTTCTTCATTTATGTGCTTGCTTAGAACGTGTTGAACTCTAAAATGCTTTAACTTTTTTTCTTGTGCAATTCCAGTGCAGGATAATACGAACAACTGAACTAGCTACGGCCCTGGAGAAACTGAACGAGCTAGAAAAACAGAAAGAAGAGTTATTGAGATCGTGCTCACCTGCTGCTCTGATCCAAAAGCTTTACGGTATGTTTAGAGTAAAATATGGGAATGTGAAGGCTAGATTTTACTACTCATTTGTCATCTACTGAAAGACGCCCCATTCTATGCAGAATCAATGAAGAAGACGGAAGAGGAATCGGAAGCCCTGCACAGACAACTTCTTGATAGGGAGATAGATCTTCCAACTTTTGTACAGAAGTACAAAAAACTCCGTACAACATTCAATAGGCGTTCACTGATGCACCTTGCCGCCAAAACTTCATTGACCGTTTGATCACAGTATGCATTCACAAGCATCATGGAAAGTTTGTATTTTTTCTCGCTTAATTCATAAATCTCACCTTCGGAGTGTGTTTTATTGGTGCCATAATGTCTATAGATGGTACATATGTTATGATTACTCTTATATCCAATTTTTAAGTGTATCATATATTTTTAGATTTTAACTTATGTGTGTATAAAAATTTATTAAATAGTCTTTAGTTATTACTTGATATAAAAATTTAAAACCAACAAGGGTATGAAATTTCAACAAATTATGTTGATAGTAGAATATTCTGACCTATTCAGATCTGTTCCAGACCTAATGTAATCAATCTCAAAAGTCCTCGATATTTTCTATGAAATTCCCAGAAAATCTGGAAACCCGACTTACGGACTTCCTACTGGCTTCCAGGTTGTTTGTTTCCTAACAAGGTGTTCGCTTGACGGGACATAAACAGAGACGACAAGATTTGCTGGGTAACGACGTGTTCGTGATCATAGCGGATCACGAAAAGGAAACGGTACAATGCCAAAAGGGCAGCGTGAAAATGCCTGTTAAGGACTCGCCTGGGTGCCTCTCGACTTCATACTTCAGCTTTCATACACACCAAAACAAGAATCAAACCTTTTTTATATTAAAATATCCATAACAATAATTTATGCATAAAACTAAAAATCAAATTCTGAATTTTATCATTCAACTATATTAAATAAGAATCAAACTTTATAGGAAAGTGAAAGAGAAGCTCATTTTCTAATACAACAACTAACGCTATATGAATTCCAACAACCATCCACCCTTAGCTTAATGCTGCAGTTTAATAATTCGTTTAAGATATAATTGGTGTGTCACAAATTTCTTGTATACTAAAATATCAACTTACCAGCACCCTGCTCTCCGCAATCTAACAAAAATATCGAATAGGAAGGTGAAGTCGGAGATGCGTCAATCGTCAACGCGATCAAGTTCTTTCTCCCAATTAAGACCATTCATCTGACGCCCAAATGGAACAATGAGATTGTAGCGGAAAACCTGACATGTTAACTTGATCAGTATTTAAACCAGTAAAAAATATAGAACATCAAACATCAATACACAGTCGAAGAAACCAGAACTGCTGTTAGGTGCAGATGGATTTGAAGAAAATATCATGACAAGGTTGCCAAAGAAGTACAAATGACCAAATAATAGCAAAGTTTAATTTAAAGAACCAAGCCCCATCCCTTGTCCGGAGTGCAAAAGCATCATATAGCTTCAGTGCCGGAGCGATGTCTCCCAAAAAATCTTTAGGATGCATTCATGGATACCAAAACATACAAAAAAATATATAAAAGTAAAGGAATGACACCCATTAGAGCCATCAAGTTGCTTATTTTTCACCCACCTTATTATTGATATCACGCAATTGAATTTTCAAAGCCTCCGATCCTTCAATCCATTCTGAATCATCTCCGTGGCATTTGCTCGCCCAAGCTTTCTTCATGGCCAACCGCCATTCAGATACTTTCCCTCTTATCTCCTTGTTAAGCTCCACCCACTCTGGAGCACATCCATTCTTCGAGAGGATTCTGTATAAAGTGTCTTCAGCCGGGTCGGCGTGAGGATTTGTATTGAGGTTTAACGGTTTGCCTTTTCCAGGCAGGTTTTCGAAGTGACCTTCTTCCATAGAACGCCATATTCTATGCTCGACCACATTAATAATATCCGTTTCTGACCTGTACATAGTCCGAATCACAATCGCAATTCACGTAAGCAGCTTACACCAGTAGGAGAAACAATTCGAGGACTCTAGCTAAACTAATCGTCAAGAAGTACAACTCAATGCTTCGTTCTAATAAACCCTCTCAAAATGACCTCAAGCGCCAACTACTTCAGGCTAAGCAATATATGTATGATAGAAAAATAACTAATTCAAGCTAAGCGATAAAAAAACATCGATTTCAAGCTAAAAGATTATTTATGATTCCTAGAAGAGCTTCGATTTCACGAAATATGAATTATAAATGATTACACGCAGCAGAAACGGACCTAACATTGTTTCGCTGGCCACGGAGTTCAGGCGGAAGCTTCCGGTCGTTGACGGCGTCAACTAAGGCCGATAGACGGCCTGTTAACTTCTTATGAGGCTTTTCCGACGATGACGATGGGGAGGAGGAGGAGGATGACGACGACGACGACGAGGAGAAGCACCTGAGCCGGGAAGCAGCCTGACAGACCCAGATTAGAGGATTATCCGCCGCTGATTTCACAATCGAAGTAATTACAGAGGACGGTGAGGCGAGGCGCGCCATCGTCATTGGGCGCCAGTTCCGGCTCGGTCAAGATGAATGGAAGCTTTGCTTTTTGTCTATGCCTAAATGTGGTTCTTTAGTCGTAATGGCTGCTTGAATATTTCCTACGCTGCTCCTGAGTGATACGTGGCAAGCTGATATGTCACCACGTGGCTTGATGGTTCAGGAACTTTTGTAGTACAGTATTTCCTAATATAAGGTGACAATTAATAAAAAGATATTCGGAAATGTCGATAATTATTATTGTAATTAAGGAAAGTAACACTCGTATAAATCGAATCCAGTCATCATATCTCCTGATTACAAGTGGGAAAAAGAGGTTTCAATATCCAGTTCCTTGATCTTCATTGGAACCGCCGACATCAGGCTGAGCACACATGGGAGTTGTAAAGTAAAGTGGCTTAACTATATATTTAACGGTATTACGATACACCGATGTGGGTCGCAATAGCTTCACTCCTGATTTTCCACCATTAAAGTTGGTGAAAACGTTGCAGGTAGGATCTGGTGATGAAATAAGCCTCACTGAACACAGTTTCTCCCTTAATCTTCTCTTGCCGCCGTTGATGTATTTGCTCAGAACCATCTCAAACTGTCCTTTCTCGTCAGTCAGGTCGCTATCATAATACGAAACTCGGCTTCTTTCGTCCATGCAGGTAAGGGACACTTTACACCCTGCAGGCAGTTACAAGTAAAAGTTACATAAATTACGTACGTACAGTTATGGCTACGCGGAGGGAGGGGAGGATAGAGGACCTTTAATGGGTCGATCACCGTTGATCCATTCATTATAGCCATTTGTACAGTCCTGGCACAATACCTTGCCAGTCACATGTATGACGTCCCCGGTTTTCTCCTCCCAGGTTGGGATGGAATAGGAATGTCCGACGAGTAGAGCAACTGCGATCAAGACCAAAGCCCCTCCTGCTGCCATCTGTTTATATTTCAAAAATCTTGCTTCGAGACGTAGAGAATCTGTTTTGTGAGAGTCCAATTATATAGTTTGTTGTTGAGAAATAAGAACTCGGTTTGGGACATAAGTGGACGAGCACTTTCTGAGACGTGCGGTCCAGTTTTCGCATTTCCTGTTAAATGATTATGCATACCAACCTCTTGACCCGTAGCATTATAAACATTTAATATAAAAACTTTAACCTTCAAATCCGAAACATAATCTTTATTATAAAAACGAAGAAGTCCACACATTGCTATATTAACATGCCTCTTTTGTAATAAGAAAAAAAACAAAAGTTTGTGCAAAACTTGTGATAGTTTTGCGGGTTAGGCGTAGAACCTGATATTTTATGCAACGAGCACTCCTTAGTTTTTAAAGGTTACAACAAAATAGGCGTGATAACTACCAGAATTATCGCAAATCTCAAGTAAAAAATGTCCAACCCCAACTGCCAAGAATACATCAAAAACATGTTGAACACCCAAAGGAATAACATGTTTTTAACGATCCTGACCACCACATATTGAGTTCATACGAAAACCTATCTGAATTTCCACACTATTTTGTTGCTTGGGTTTGCAAGCAATAACGGAATACACTCAATTCACCATTACAATAAACCCGCTGCCTTGAGGGCATTTTCGAAATCTTCGTCCTTGTCCCAGGAAGGCACCTACATCAGACACAGTAAAAATCAATAATAGCGACGTCCATTAAGTGGCATTTTGAGTGCAAGAGGAGCAAGGAAGTAAGCTGACAAAATGTCAATAAACCTGCCGAGAGGGCGTTAGATTTTTACCTCAGCAATTTGTGTGTTAAAATACTTCTCTATCTGTTGCATAACCTCTCTGTCTCCATCATGCATTATGAAGTTGAATACTGCCCCTGCAGGATCGACAATATCCCTTCATAGTTAAGTCTAAATGTCTTCACATTTAGAATGTATGGTGAACAACATCAATGACTGAAGGCAAGTCACTAGGAATTCTAACAAGGAATTCACAATTAAAAAGAAAAATCAAAAGCAAACAAAATTAACTTTGGTCAACTGAGGCTGCCTCAGTAAAAGGGCAAGAAAAAGTGAAGAAGTTACCTTTGCGCCCAAAACGCCCTGCCCTGCCAATCCTATGTAAATACACTTCGTAATCAGGCTCTGATGCAGTTCCGTACTTCACTGGAAGATCATAGTTTATGACCAGATTAACCTGAAAAAAAAGGATAATAGTAGGTCAAACAAGTACGAAAACATGCACCACTCGGAAGACAATTAGAGGCTTGACAGAAGACCACCTGTTGCTGGTCAAAGCCACGGGCAAGCAGATCAGTTGATATCAAAACCTTAGTCAAACCATCTTTGAATTCTTTTACAATCTTATCACGATCACTGTGGTCTAATGCACCATGAAGAGTGGTTACATAATACCCCAAATCGACAAGAGCCTTGTGCAGTATCCCAGCACTACGTTTTGTCCTAACAAATATGATTATCTGCCCTAGTTTCTCTCCCAGTTCTAGAATTCTATCTTTTATCACTGTGATCTTTGCACGTTCATCAGGAAGTTCAACCTTGTACTGTTTCACTGCTTCCAAAGACAGTTCTTCTTTCTTGACAAATAGTTGATTGTAATCTTTCACCACTTTTGATACAAAATTCTTGACAGTATCATTAAATGTGGCAGAGAACAGCAGGACCTGAAAACAATTTGGGAAGCTAAGAAAGTATGAGCATAAACTCGCACAACCAATATATAATAACTAATGCAGAGCCAGAGAAAACAAAATACAGAGCAATATCCCTCATTCTCAGAAATCAAAATCTGTACAGAAACTACAAAATCTATGTGTTGACAAACCTGGCAGTGATTGTTGAATTTCTGAATATCCTTCATTATCCTTAAGGAATCATCTTGAAAGCCATCCTGCATCAAGAAAGTTTTACCAGGCAACTAAGTGTACCTTAAATCACAAAGCATAACAGATTGCTTTATCTTATTTTACAACAAATGAATGCAAGAGCCGTAGTTTGAGGCATATAAAAATGGGTATCCAGTTACATGGAAACACAACCAAACATGGGGAAAAAACTTAAATGACAGGAAAAGGACTGTTGAAAGTGTATACTGACAAATAGTCACAAAAGGCAGCTTCTCAAATGTAATTAAAGATCATCCCAGCACCTAAACGAAACAAATGGGCATAATCATAAAGTAGAGTGCTTGCATATTGTTTTTGAGAAGCCAAATATGGGGGGATTGATTTTCTATTATAGACTGCACAGCACCCCATCAACACTGTGGTATATATATTTACAAGAAAGTGCAACAGCTTGATGATGAACCCAAATAATAAATGACACAAGAAAGCCAGATGACAAGATGTGCCAAACTCAACAGAGATCGATTCACGCGGAAGGGCTGACAATAGAGAAAACGAATTGCATGTACCCTAATGCCTAATGATCAGGAAAAAAATGCAGAGGCAACGTGCTTAATTCATTCCCTAGAATTTGCATACACAACTACCCAATCAGTTTCTGTGCCCATTAGCACGGGTGTGATGGTGACAAAAAGATGATCCTTCCCCATAGCCCATCTACCAATTCAAGATGGAAGCAACCATTTAATCGCAGCATGCTTACAACATGTTGCAAAATGGAGATGCTATTGAACCCTAAACCAATCGTAATAGAACAGAATTGAAAGTCGCATGCAGGTAAAGAGATTCCTATGGTTTTATAATATAATAATACCAACCAATATGCACAAATCAATGCAACGCAAGTACCTTTGCAAGCATGTGATCGGCCTCATCAAAAACAAGAACCTTCATATCAGTAACGCTCAATTTCCTAAATCCCATCCACCTCTTTATCGTACCAGGTGTGCCAATCACTACTTGGGAAAATAATGGAGGACTATTTCTCGATCCTTCGTTTTCCGTGGGAACCAAAAGTTGAGAACTTATTCCGGTATACTTTCCCATCTTCCGAAGAACATCCAAATTCTGCAAGCATTATTGAAGACACAGGAAGATGAGTCAGCCCTCATTTCATTTCACGAGTACTTTTAACAAGTACCAACAACGCGCTTCCGAGGGCTCACAACAGAGAAGATACAATTAGGATTTTATAGGACAGAGATTTACCTGGATAGCCAACTCTCTTGTAGGGCATATGCAAAGCGCCTGAGGTCGTTTCAAATTCGGATCAACCCGACTCAACATACCTAGCACAAAACACGTGGTCTTTCCAGAGCCATTATGCGCTTGAGCTATCAAATCCTTGTGCGGTGGAGTCAATATCATTGGGAGACTGATAGCCTGAATCTTACTGGGTTTCTGGAACTTCATCTCCACATATAAACCCTTCAACAGATCCGGAGACAGATTTAAATCCTCAAACGTAGCAGCCGACGAATACGGAGTTTCGCCAGTCGTAACCTAAAATCAAAATTAAACCCTTAGCACCAAAACTTTTTATCTCAAACCACTTAAACCCCTATCATCCCCGTATTCGATCTAAACAACTATATTGAATCAATCTAGTAAACAAAGCAAAGCAAGTTTGATGGCAAAATATAAGTACGGCTTTGATGTTAGAGTCTTCGGGTTCCTCGAGAAACTTGTTGACTTCTTTGCCCTCGTCGATGGTCAACGAGCCGACATTTAGCTCACTGGCAGCTTTGGGATCCGAAGTGGAGGCGGCGGGGAAGGGTTCATCATCCTCTTGAGGATCCTCCGCCTCGTCGCCCCACGAGCGCTTCGGCACTGGAGCCGGCGTTTTAGGGTCGGCGACGGTGTGAGTGGCAGCGGTGTTTTCGGCTGAGTCAGACATGAGGAAGCGGTGGAAATGAACTGTGAAACTGGAGGATCAGAGGGTCATAGTAAGAAGAGAAAATATTGTTTGTGACAAAAATATATTGTACATCAGAAAACATAATAGCCATTTCCTGGTATGCTGAGGTGTAAAAGGGGCATTGGTGCTTTGTTCTGGACACGGTCGATTTGTTTTTTCTTTTAGGAATGGCGGAGCTTCTAGTTGTGCTGGTAAGGAAATATTAATTCTATCTAATCTGATGATTTATAAAATTATATTTGTGTCCAAAAAAAGCTGGAAATATAACATTTTCATTTGTAATGGTATTAAACTTTATAATTATGTTTTTTTGTCAGACTTTCTTTCATCTCCCTTGCATTAAATATATACAATTATAAAGCATACATACTGACTCATCCTATATTCCTTGTTTTGTTTTTAACAATTATAGTAGATATAGATCTTCTAAATCTTAATCGTATTTATTTATTATATTCTTCCTGTAATAGAAATACAAGAAACTCTAATTTTTGGGTGGCTACTCGCTAGGCCTCGCTCGATTTCATTTCTACAGGATGACGGCCAATAGGCGCGTACGTTTTACGAAGCCTAGGACGTGTTTATAGTCGCCGCGAATACCACTGTCAAATGTTCAGAGACTCGGTATACTGTACTGAAATTGTGGGACAGAATCTTCCCGACAAAAATTTTACAACTATATTTTATATTTTCTATTAATATTATTTCACTATACACGCTTCACAGTCACATCCACCCCAGAGATTTTCTGCACGCCCAAACTTGCCCTTGCTCCTATATTTCAGTTCATAATATACAAAACTGAAGAAGGGGGAAAATGAAAGGGTATTTTGGGTATTCTATTCTTTGCCATCATCCTCACTCCTATCCTCGCGTATCATATCCAACTCAGATTTCTCTAACTCTTCTGCATTATGAAAAATTTGACCCATCTTTGTCACCTCCCCCTTGCTCTAAGCCAATCGCCCACCTCCTCGTCGGCACTCTTTGTCCATTGTGTCACAGTCCACGTCTCTCTCCCTTTGGCTCTCTCTGTCTCCCATGAACAGAAGCAAGCATCAGGTTCGCCACTTGCTTTGAGCCGACTTCAAGAACTCTAAACCAAGAACCCGGAAAGACCCACCAAAATGCGGTCTTTATGCTGCTACTTGATCACATTGACTACACTGCACGTGCTTTTGTCGGTTGTCTACTGCGCTAGTGTTCTTCCTCTGGAGAGGGCCTTCCCTTTGAACCACCCAGTCGAGCTCGACCAACTCAGAGCTCGGGACCGAGTCAGGCACGCTCGCCTCTTGCAAGGCAGCTTCGTTGGTGGCGTTGTGGACTTCTCTGTCCAAGGTTCCTCTGATCCTTATCTCGTCGGGTAATTTGCTCATCTTATTTGTAGCTAATTCGGCGATCTCGTTCTTGTAATTATAGTTTCTTTTAATTGTTTGCATTGATGGATATAACTTAAAAGTTCTTACTATCTTTTTCCTTCTCTGGTAGTTTATTGTTTGTTTTGAGAACCCAAGCTTCATTGGATGCTATTTAATTCTATGATGGATTTCTTTGCATTGGGTTCAAATTTAAAATTACTTCAAGGGATTGTGTTTACATATATTAATGAACTATCTGTATTATTTGTAATCACGTGCCTGAAAAGGTTTAACCTTTTTTTTTTTTTCTGGTGGCTCTCTAATAGGATGACAGGGAAGGGAGGGGAAGGGAAGGAAAAGAAATGAAACTATTTTTTGGTTCCTCTTAGCTTAGGTGAAGCAAAGTTGTACTATTCGCTTTCCTTTTGAGTTTCTTTGCTACCAAAAGAAAGATTGATTTTTTTATGTTATGCTGTTATATCTTATGCTCAATTTCTTGATTGACTAATTTTTCTTTTTGCTGTTCTTGGATTGGGTGTCTTTTTCAATCAGAATCGACAGATCTTCGCCCTCGTAATATACTTTTGTCTTCATTATCTGTGCTTTATCATGTTACATACACACTCTCTCTTCGGAATGCTACTTTTTGAACTGTTTTTATTGGCCTTTTGAAGTCTTTAGTAACTCATGGGTTTTTGGCTTCGTTTAGGCTTTATTTTACAAAGGTGAAACTTGGCTCTCCTCCTAAGGAATTCAGTGTGCAAATTGATACTGGAAGTGATGTCTTATGGGTTGCCTGCAGTTCTTGCAACAACTGTCCGCAATCTAGTGGTCTTGGAGTAAATTCTTTTTTCCTAACGATTTCATTGGCCATTAAAGAAATTAGAATGTGATAAAATGAAAGATCTCGTACTTCTTGTTCATATCCATGACCCTTTCTGCAGGTCCCTCTCAGTTATTATGATCCTGCTAGCTCTTCAACTGCAGGCCCGATTCACTGTTCAGATCAAATCTGTTCTTCCACGGTTCAAACTACTGGAACTCAGTGTTCTAAGCATGATCTGTGTGGTTATGCATTCCAATATGGGGATGGTAGTGGAACGTCGGGTTATTATGTCTCTGATACATTCTATTTTAATGCAATTTCAAGGGAGTCATTGGTTGCCAACTCTTCAGCCCTTGTTGTATTTGGGTATGCTTTCCAAATTCAAGAATGGAATATGTAAAAGTGATGTTTGGAGGAACTGGAATCATAGGATAGACATAAGAATTGATGGAAGACACAAAGTTGAGCCAGGATGAATATGCTACAGTTCTTATTTTCTTATGAACTAGATCATACATAGTTCATAGTTTAGAGTTAGTACAATGCATTGTTTTGTTCAAATCCTCAATCCATGATGATAGATCAAGAAGCCGTTCAACTTTATTTGAGTGTGATCCTAATTTGCAGCGGTTGCTCAAATAATTTAGCTATGGATTTTCTCTTGTACAGTTGCAAGTTACAGCATAAAGCAGCACTGTAGCTATAGTACATTTTAAAACGATTGAGTGAAGGTTATATTAGTATCATCTGAATGCAAACTCATTTCATAGAAAATATGAATTATGTGCATGTCTCTGCAACTTTCTGTTCATTATTTGTATTTGTTGGTGTACTATATTTGATCTTTCTCTCTTTTGTTTTTTGCTTGTTGAAACTTATTTCTTTGGATGGAGGTGTTTGGAACAGGTGTAGCACCGATCAGTCTGGAGATTTGACTAAAGCAGATAAAGCAGTTGATGGAATTTTTGGATTTGGCCAAGGAGATCTTTCTGTCATATCACAGTTGTCAGCGCGAGGAGTAACTCCGCCGGTGTTCTCTCATTGCTTGAAAGGAGATGAAAATGGAGGTGGTATATTGGTTCTTGGTGAGATTCTGGAGCCAGGCATTGTTTATAGTCCACTTGTTCGATCTCAGTATGTTATTTTTTCTCAGAAACTTTTCTCTTTCTCTATTTCAATATCTTTAGCTTATTAGATAATGTCACAGAGTTGTGTTCTTATCTTATGTTAGCATGTAATGTAGTTGCACGTAATTTGGGACAAGCTGTGTTTTCTGTTGTTGAATGGTAATTTGCATTGAGCCTGATAGTTCCCTCAAATGTTCAGGCCTCACTATAACTTAGATCTGCAGAGTATTGCTGTCAATGGACAATTGTTGCCAATTGATCCATCAGCATTTGCTACATCAAATAACAAAGGAACCATTATTGACTCGGGAACAACTTTGGCATACCTTGTAGAAGAAGCTTATGATCCTTTCATCAGTGCTGTAAGCGACTTCTTAAATGTTGTGCTTGTGATTTTTAAATTACAGGGCTGGATCACTGTTCCCTCTCCTGAAATGAAATGATGGGATGGCAGGCTTCTGCTTTAGTGGACTGGTGTTGCAATATTTTGCTTTAAAGTTTCTGGTTGACATTCACTTGCAGTCACCTCTCAGTTTCTTGACTGATTGTTGAATTTATAGGTAACTGCCGCTGTCTCACAATCAGCATCTCCCACGACGTATAAAGGAAATCAGTGCTATATGGTCCTCTCTAGGTTTGTTATTCACCTTGTTTCGACTTGGACGTTCATAATCATTCTTACCGCAACAAGAGGTCATCTGATATTTTATATTCCCCCCCCTCCCCCTCTTTTGTGTTTTCATTTCCCATTGGTATTGAATAGGAATCGTTCTTTTCTCTTTCCAGTGTAGATGAGACATTTCCTCCAGTCACTTTAAACTTTGCTGGTGGTGCATCGATGGTGTTAAGACCAGAAGAATATCTCATGCATCTTGGCATTTATGTAGATTCTTCCATTTCCACAGTATTTGATTTATACATGTCTCTGGAGAGTGACGTAGCAGTTGCCACTGCATGACTTACAATGCGCCTGACTTTTGCTGCAACAGGATGGTTCTGCTTTGTGGTGCATGGGTTTTCAAAAGGTTCCAGAAGTAACCATATTGGGAGGTTAGACTCTGGACCTGGACTTACGTATCTGTTCTCCAGATTAATCTGTTTGCTCGTTCGTTCGTTCGTTTCGTTCGTTCAACTTTTACAGATATCGTTCTCAAGGATAAGATTTTCGTATATGATCTAGTTCGACAACAGATTGGTTGGGCCAACTATGATTGTAAGTTCAACAAAGTCTAAACCTCATTTTCCTTTCATCATTGTGAGTTCAACATTGTAAGTTCAACTGTCATTGATCATTTCCGATTTGTGATTTTGTCAGGTGCTCAATCTGTAAATGTATCTGTGACTTCTAGCAAGGACTTCATCAACGCAGGACAGCTGAGTGTGAGCAACTCATCAAGAGACATTCTTTTGAAGCTACTCCCTCTCAGCATTGTGGCTCTGTTATTGCAAATAATACTCAGCTTATAGTGTTGCACATTTTGGTAATTTAAACCCGAGACCAAAGTCCTCCATTCTTTGTTCAATTCACCTTGGCAAGCATTTCGCTGTTGTTCAGGTTCCCAGTGTTGGCTGTTTCATGAGCCTTCTGTCCTTGAGCAGATCTTCTATGTTAATTTTGCCCTCCATTTTTCTGTCTTCAACTTGTTTAAAAAATACTTAAAACTCAAAAACAAATAAATCGTTATAGATTTTTATTTTCTTCATGATTAATGCAAATTAAAAGAATTTAAGTGAGTTTGTTATAACGGAATGCTTTTAACCGGGAAACGAGTGAGTCAATGGGTTATATTAAATTCTTATTAAAAAACTCGTACTCGCATTCATGGCCGGTTTAGTACGTGCGAGTCCTCTGGTTTATGAGCAGGATGGGATGACAGATTCAGAAGCAAAGAACGAGTCTACAGGCAGAGGAGGAGAAAAAGACACGTGCACGTCAGACGCGGCGTGGTCTTTGGTTGAATTCATTTTCTTGGTAATTATTTTATCAAGAATTCATTTCCCACGCGCGTCGCTGTGAAATCCTACTTCTCTGGGGTTTTCTGATTTATGTTTACCCGATTAACCCGTACAGCCATATCCCAAGAAAAGGAACAAATTTACTGGGTGTCACGATGACACGTGGAGAATTATATAAATCATTTTTGGATATAGTTCAAATATAGTATAAAATAATGCTTATGGAAACCTTTTTTTTTTGCAATTGAAGAAAAAACAAAACCTGTTTAATGGAAGGTGCAAACGACGCTCACAACAACACGCGTCGTACAACCACTACCCTGGAGCTTCCTTATAGTGAAACGGCCCAACCGCCTGTGTCCATGCAAAATTCCTCACATCTGCCAACGCCAGGCCTCGCCTCGCCTCAAGGAACTGCACTTCACTACAAACACAAACCCAACAACACGCAACTATCGTAAAATTCTCGACTCCCGAACCCAAACTCCGAACCAAACACTACAAGAACCTGCCATCCCACTCCACTCCCGCTCCCTACCCTTATTTTTACCTTCCAAAACAGCTCTCACCTCATTTAATCACTCCCATAAATCCAATCTTCTCTTCCCACAACAGAAACCGAAAACCACAGGCACTCACTCTAAACTCTCGACAGTTGCGAGTAAGAATAAATATTCTGAATCTGCATCTTATTGTTTAACTGCATTCGCTCAATCTCGTAACGCGTTAACGATCGACGTCCGATATCATTTTTGATACGTAGCGGATAATGGCGGTGGTGGCTCCATCCGCGGTAACAGCGCCTACGCCTGCGCCGGCTTCGCTTTACGTTGGCGACCTGCACCCTGACGTTACGGACGCTGAGCTGTTCGACGCCTTCTCCGAGTTCAAGAGCCTTTCTTCGGTGCGCGTCTGCAGGGACTCCAATACTGGCAGATCTCTGTGTTACGGTTACGTCAACTTCATTACTCCAGCAGAAGGTATTCTCTAGTTTTTACTCTACCAGTGCAATGCTGATTGATTTGTGCGTCTGGTCGTTTAGTTATTTGTTGTTTTTATTGACGCGAATGTTTTTAATGTCTTTTTGCTTCTGGGGAAAATGCGGGAAGACGAGGAAGGATTTCGAGTGATCGGAAGGGGTTGTTGATCTCGGATTCTGTGTTTTTTTCGAGGTGTTTGTTTGTGTGTGATTAAGATATGCTGATATGCGGAAAGTTAGTTTTTTTAATATTAATTAATGTTTGTATTTTCCAGAGTGAGTGTGGATTTGTTAGAAGAAACAATAATTATTCATCGGCATGGAAAACAATTTCATTTTGTTTACGATGTTCCTGATTGATTGTGCTCCATTTTTCTGCCATAGCGAGATTTCATTAAGAGAAAATCGGTACAATTACTGTACAATTTTTTAATTGAGAAAAAAGAGTTTTAGGTTATATACTGTCCATGCATGTTTGGAAGTTGATGCGCCTGTTTGATCTTGGCTTTTGTAAACATGCATTAAAAGAGAGTATGATTACTGTATGGGGCACCTTAAAGTGGCCTACTGATGTTATATGGACAATTGTTGTATATGAACCAGCTTATGAAATGTGCTCAAATGTTCTTCTTAAACTTTTTTGAAGTTGCTCATTTGTATTCATTATTATAATATGGGCAATTCTTTTTGTCAAAAAAATAATAATAATACGGGAACTCTGCTTTTCTGTAGCTATCCGAGCCATTGAGAGAAAGAACAACTCTGCGTTGAAAGGAAAAGTGGTAAGGGTTACTTGGTCAGTCCGAGACCCAGACGCAAGAAAAACTGGAAAAGGAAATGTGTTTGTTAAGGTATATTCGTTTTTATTTGTCTGTATATAAATGAAATGAAATACTGTAACCTCCTTTCCGAAGCGTATCTCTAAATTTGAAATAAGTCTTTTATCTGTTGTAGAACTTGAGTGAATCAGTTGATAACTCAAGGCTGCAGGATTTGTTTTGCAAATTTGGGAATATTTTATCCTGTAAAGTTGTCACATCTGAGGAGGGAAAGAGCAAATGCTTTGGCTTTGTTCAATTTGAATCAGAGGATTCTGCAAATTCTGCTATTGAAAAGTTGAATGGCTTTACCGTAGATGACAAGCAGATGTAAGCAGTTTACATACTTATGGAGATCTCCAACTGGTGGAGTTGTGCACATGTGGTGTTTCTTTGATATCTCCCTAGCAATTAATTTTACTTTCATCTATGTTTCAGATATGTTGGGAAATTTGTTAGGAAGTGTGATCGAGTTTTGCCTGGCCCTGATGCCAAATATACAAATTTGTATGTGAAGAATTTGGATCCAGATATCACGGAAGACCTTCTGCATGAGAAGTTTTCAAAGTTTGGAAAAATTGCTAGCCTGCTAATTGTGAAGGATGGTCACGGGGTCTCTCGAGGATTTGGCTTTGTGAACTTTGAGAACCCTGATCATGCCAAATTGGCAATGGAAGCAATGAACGGATTAGACCTTGGTATATTTTACCCACTTTCCCTAAATTGATTAAGGCAGAAACTTCTTAAAATTTGTCCAAATCCTCTCTCTCACTATTCCCAATATCTGCATGTCAGTGTGTTTTCATTTTCTGATCATCTAATGGTTTACCGTTCTGCTTTTATGTTATGTAGGTTCAAAAATCCTCTACGTAGCAAGGGCTCAAAAGAAGGCTGAGCGTGAACAGATTTTGCGTCATCAGTTTGAGGAAAAACGTAAGGAGCAGATCTTGAAATATCAGGTAGCTCTTCTCGTTTGCTTTTCCTTTTCCTTATTTTTTATTTTTTCATTTAAATTTTTGCTTGTGTTATGGAACATACATCGATACTTTTTTCTGCATATATTTTACAATATATTGCGGTTTATACCTAAGAGGAGTGTATTAGATGAACATATGCGTTACATATTGCATCTTGGCTTTCAAGTTACATATTGCCTAGTTCAGATATATCAGCCATCAGTTTGGTTTTATCAAGATGCCGATATTTTCTTGGAATCCTTTTGATCTAGTAAAGCAATTCACCCAAAATCTAAGAACTTAAAACCTGACCTACTGCTCCGTTCCAGACCATGCAATCAGTGAAAAATTTATTGGCACCATGATTGGGAAATCAGGAAATGCAAGAGCTAAAGCTGAGAAATTGATAGTTTTTCATTACGCTTCTATTTCCTAACCTTGTACAACTTTTTTGTTTTATGAATTTCAGGGTTCAAATGTATATGTGAAAAACATTGATGATGATGTCACTGATGAAGAGCTGAGGGAACATTTCAGCCAATGTGGCACGATTAGTTCTGCAAAACTCATGAGGGATGACAAAGGAATAAGTAAAGGTTTTGGATTTGTTTGCTTCTCCAGTCCTGAGGAGGCTAATAAAGCTGTAAACACTTTTCATGGTAAATTAAATTTATAAAGTAGGCAAAATGTCTGGATATGGTTCGATCACCTTCTTAATTCCTCATGACATTTTTTATTCAATATAAATTAGATTGATGCATAGAATTGTATTTGTGGGGTTACGTGAGGGGCTTACCTTGAACATCGCATGTTTTGTTGAGGAACATAAAAGAGAATGCGATCATACTGTTATTGTAGGGAGGAAAAGTAAACCGATTCACTCTTTTTACAAAGCTGAACACAAAAAAACTGTTACCTACAAAAAAGAGTCTATTAGACTGGTATCAAACAGCGTAAAGCTTGCTGATGCTTCTTGTTAGAATTTCGCAGTCAGGTTGTGGGTCCTGATCGGATATTTCTTTGAGCATATTTATATTTCGTGAAAGCAACTATGCATCTTCTTTCATTTTTTATGGCATATAAACAGGGAAGTGATTGTGGTTATAAGCTATTGTTTTTTGAGTCAGAAAGTTCAAGAATATTTCTATTGCATGCGTATAATCAGAAAGTTCAAGATGTTTTTGTTATACGTCTGCATGCTAGTATGTTCAAGAAATCATGCAGTCCATGCGCATTGTTTCAATTGCTGTCGATTATTTGAGAAAAAATTCTAACAATTTCTCTCTGAAGTTTCCTTGCTATCTTTCTAAACGTCATGATTATTTATCATTTACACAAATTTTACAGGATACATGTTTCACCGCAAGCCATTATATGTGGCTATTGCTCAAAGGAAGGAAAACAGACAGGCACAATTGCAGCTGCATTTTGCACAACAAATGACAGGGCTAAGTGGTCCCTCTGCTGGCGTTATTCCTGGTGGATATCCCCCTCTTTACTACACAGCTCCTCCTGGTGTTATTCCACAAATCCCTCCACGAGGGCTGATGTACCAGCCTTTCAGTATGAGGCCAGGATGGAGGCCAACTGGCTTTGTACCTCCAACCAGAACAACCTTCCAGCCATCACCATTTGCTGCGGTACGCATGCTACTTAACAACTCAGTCACTTATTTCTTTACTTGAATACTTTTATCCGTTCATGAAATAACTGTCTGTCTAAGTATTTCATAGATGTGCAAGATTCTTATGCTCATTTGTCTCGCTGGGGTTTTTTGTGATGATTCCATCAGATGCCCAATGCTCAAAGGCAAAATCGACAAAGTAGGGGGAGGTTGAATGAGCAAATCATTCCTCAGAATAGTGCTAATTCCATTCCATACATGCAACAGCCGAATCAATCACTCGGCCATTCAAAAGATCCAAACAACCAGGTTTTGCCTTACATTTCTTTCATATGTGGTATTTGAAACTGGTTAAACAATAATCAGAATAAAGCTTGGATATTTTCTATCTGAATTGATCTTGTGCTTTGGACATGAAAACTTGAACGAGATTTAAAAGATTATTGCCATGGGAACATTTACATTATAGAGAAAGGCGGGGCAGATAGAAACGTCAGTAATGTCGGTGATTTTTCATTAAAAGTTCAATCCCCTGTCGCATGGGCGTCCCATTATGAAAGGATAATGGACGGAAGTTGGGGGAGTTGTGCATGTTGAGCATGAAAATATATGTTCTCTTGACCTTAAAATCATAAAATATTTTCTTAAAGTATTCAAATTTCACTATTTCAAAGTTATGCCTTTTATATGGGCGATAAATTTTGTTTTTGAGTAAAAAGCTATAATGCTGTTGTTGTCAATGGATTACAAATTCTAATTATAAGCACTAGCCTGCTTTAGTCAATGCATTATAGATTCTATCTGACCCATTTGCTGTCAGCGGACTGGGGAGGCTAAGTATGCACCAGATGGTCGTACACCTGAATTGACTAAAGGAACAGGAATGGCATCTACTGCTTCCAATTCTCTTGGAGCTGCGGGTGCGCCTCGAGTATCACACATGCTTAGTAGCATGCTTGCCGCTGCTACACCAGACCATCAGAAACAGATTTTGGGCGAGCGCCTCTACCCACTTGTCCAGAAGCACCAGGTAATTTTTGGTACAATGACCATTGGGAGAATATCTGTATTTTTAACCTTACTAAAGTTCTTAGACCAAGTATCTACTGCTTCGGTGGGAAGGCTTTTAGTGTCACCTGGAGGTTAAAGGCACGTTTAAGGTGTTAAATGTACTACAACAATAAAGATCTGATACGCTGCCTCTGTATGTCTATCTGCAGCCTGATCTTGTTGCGAAGATTACGGGGATGCTTCTGGAGATGGACAACGCAGAATTGCTCCTACTGTTGGAATCGCCAGAGTCCTTGGCTGCTAAGGTAGAGGAAGCTGTGGAGGTGCTCAAGATGTCCAAGTCCAAAGTGTCAGGTCAAGACGCCCTCCACTCAAGTTTCTTATCCGCTGGGGTTGCAGTCAATTGAAGATGACAGGGTTTACTAACTAGTGAGGACCAGAAGTCATGATGCTGCCGAGTTAATTGAGTGCTGAATTTTTGATACGTAGACATCAATTGAGTCTACTACTGATTTCTTATGTTCAGTTTTGTTTCACAGCATAGGAAAATTTTCCTTGTTTTCTCAAACTTTTATGGTTTGTTCCTATAGAGAGACTGAATGTCAAATCTATTTGGAAGGTGGAAACTGTTCTAATAGGAGTATTATTAGTATCAGTAGCAAGAACAAGTATTTTGGAGTACGATTGGTTTTCAACTTTTCTGGCCAGATTCCCTGTTGCTTTTACTGATTGCCTATACAAGTTATATTCTGCTACAGAATCTTGTTTGTAGGAATTGGTTTAGAGAAAAAGGGATTGAAACAGTGGTACAACGAAACTCTTCCTCCGCAGGAAACAGAGGAAAAACAATGAAACGCAAACAGCGGCGAGAAGGTGTCCAAGTAGAAGAGGGTTAACAACATTAAACAATAGAATTGGAACAAGTCAAGTATAACCCAAATACTTCCTCGGAGTTTTATGATGACTTTTTAGCTTGTGAGTGAAATTCATGTCTTAATTAAAGCATAAACCCTCCTCTTAAAATTCTAATTATATTAATCTTTCTAAATTGTATAATTTTTAGAATCTATATTATAATGATATTTTTTAAAAAAATTATAACATATTTTATGATTACGTATTTAATTTGATTTACTTATTTTTTTTCATATAATTATGGGAAATGATTAGTATTAGAAATAAAATGAATAAAAATAAATTTATAATAATAAGGTTTAATTTAATAAATAATTAGTAAAACACATCCAATTTTTTAAACATTTCAACTCGATCTAAATTGGTAAAATTGAACCAAAAAGGCTCTTTAGTTACTTTAATTATTTTAATTATCTTTAAAATCGAGGTCTGATTATGAAAAAGGACCGTCATGCTGGTTTTAAGGTTTCTCTCTCTATACCTTATAATGTCGGTTATATAACAGTAATAAACAACTAAGAGGGTCAAAGAGTCCAAAGCCCGAGCCTCTGCCTCCGCCTCTGCTAAACAGTTAAATTATAAAAACGAACCGTATTCCAATTTTGTGTCCCTTTTTCTCGCCTACAGAGCGATGGGGAGCGATAGAAGGCATACTTCGTCGTCTTCAAAACATAGAGGAGAATCCGACGAGTCGCCCTATGACTCAGACTCTTCGGACGACTCTCGCCACTTGTCCCGTAAGAGGTCTAGTCACCGAGGAAGTCGCAACCACAGTCGAGACAGAAGCAGTCGCCGCCGCAGACACTCCTATGATTCGGACGACAACGATGGGAGCGACAGCGGCCCCGACCGCCAGAGAAAGAAGATCAGTTCTTCGAGAAAGGTTACGGAAGAGGAAATTGCAGAGTATTTGGCTAAGAAAGCGCAGAAGAAGGTATTATTGCGGTTCTCACTTGCTCGCTTTTTCTTTTTTTTGGTTTATTGGGCTTCTAGGGTTTGATTTTTTTCTTTTATATTAGGCTGCAAAGGTTGCAAAGAAACTGAAAGCCCAGGCTGTCTCCGGTTATTCCAATGACTCGAACCCTTTTGGTGACTCTAACCTCAACGAGAAGTGAGATTTTCGTTTTCTTTTGACATTTAATTTCTGGTTCTTTAGCTAAATCGAAGTGATTATTCTTTGCAATGATCAACATTCTTTTGCTGTGACTCTGAAGTTGCATGTGCATAGGCTACAGTTGGCAATTGTCTGGCTTACAGTTTGGCAATGAAGCCGAGTTAGTCAAATAATTTACAGTTGCATGCTGGTGTACATAAGACGAAAAGATCTAAGACTTTAGGGGTCACATTGAGGTATAAAGCGTGGTAGGGTGAGAAAGAACGGTGATAACATAGTTGCGGGGAAATTCAAAGAATCATGCACTTGACATGAACACAAAAGAAAAAAATTGAACTTAGTTTGCTCAATGGTTGGATTTATTCTCTTACTGATGCGGAAAACCCCAATGCAGTTTCAATTTTTTTAATGAGTCCTAACTATTAGCCATTTTACGCCAGGAGGGTGGCTGAATGTGTAGAAGAAAGAGTAGATTGATAATCAATGATTTTCCAAAATCAAAAGAGCGATTCGTTTGAAAAAATTCTTTTGGTTGCATTTTTAGTTGTTGCAAGAGCAGAAAGAAATATTTCCTGGTACGATGTTGATTTTCCTGGCTGTTTAAAATATTCTGGTAGATGAGGCAAAGAATATTTAGATTAATAACAGGAAATTTTTTTTTGAAATTAAAAAGATATCCACCATCGGTAACAATAATTAAGCCCCTCAGTTGTATCGTAAGAATAACAGGAGATAATGACATTCATATGCTACAATATTATCTCTTTCTGAAGTATTATTGCTCTCAATTCTTCTTGATAAACAGATTGCTTGTTTCACTTTATTTTGAATTGGCAGCCAGTTTTTTACACTTTGAGTAACTGAATTACATTTTATGGGTTTCAGATTTGTGTGGAGAAAGAAGATTGAGCGTGATGTGACCCAAGGTGTGCCTCTTGACATGTTTTCGGTTAAAGCTGAGAAAAAGAAACAGAGAGAAAGGATGGTATGAATGCCTGCATTAAGTTACCTGTCTAATGTGTTTTCCACTCGGTTGCTCTTCTCCTCTTTTTTTATTCATGTCATGGCATGATTTTCTAGGCAGTCTGTGCTATAAAATATTAGAAGAAATACATTCTTGTACCGATTTTCAATGTAGTAGCTAGTATCATCTGAACTCTATCATAAAGGAAGGAAAAAGGCTAAATAAACCTGGTATTGTAATTATCTATCTTGTGCATTAACACACTCAATCACAGTATGAGGAAAATTTAAATGCATTTTTGGCTGTGTTCTCTTCCGCCTTTCCTTTAATTTTTAACTAAAACTGGGCAATAGGTGGTTTGCACATTACTGAATTCTAGGTGTAATTTGAAAATTGATGTTATCTAAGCTTGGACGAGAGGAATCAAATGCATTTATAAGAGTTAATGGATGGCCAAACAAGTATAGAATTGGGGTACGCTACAGTTTCTTTATAATTTTTGTAATCTTTATGATGCAGTGTTGATTGGAATTCTAAACTGCTTTTTAGATTAAGGCTGTTTGAGGTTGGATACTTGACATGCTGCAATTTCATTGTAAGAATATTCCACTTCAGCTGAATTAGACGGGGTTGATCTATCTTTGGCTGTTGAAGTTAACTTTTCTGGCTAAGCAGTTTAATTGTACTCAATTTTTTGGGCAGCAAGACATCAATAAACACAAATTTGATGGTCACTACAAAAAAAGGAAAATGATTTAGTGACACATATTAAATATTGCTTCCATACAAGTGAATGGATAAGAGTCTAGCAAAAGATATGTTGAATATGATATATAACCAAAATTTGATAAAACTATGAGTGATATATTTGTTGATAGAATGGAGACAGTGTCTATTACAGTCCTGTCCACATTTTCTTTCATGCAATCACATGACCTTCCATCTGGCATATTTGGAAAAATAGCAAAACAACTTGTCGGTGTTGTTGTTAGCATATCCTTCTAGACTCAATGAAGCATGATGTTACATAGAATTTACATTGAGATTTACTCGTAAAAAAAGCATGATAACCATTGATCCTAAAATTGAGAGGTTCATACACTTTTTTAATCACTGTTTAGATGAAATTGGGAGCATGATAACCATTGATCCTTTCATGCCATGGCGATATGCTATTGTTTTAACAAATACCAATTTTCAACTTTTTTTCATACATATTTCAATTTGAAAATGCAGGCAGAGATTGAAAAGGTGAAAAAGAGAAGAGAGGAAAGGGCAGTTGAAAAGGCGCAGCATGAGGAAGAAATGGTGAGTTTTAGTTCCTGAAGAATAAATATTTTAATAGCAAATGCTTTTTGTATGAGAAAATAGTCTAAAATATTGGGAGATATAATTTTCTGATTTCATTTTGTGGTGGACAATAGGGTATCAAATGATTGGTTTACTGTGTTGCTTCCTACAGGCTATATTAGCTAGAGAACGTGCAAGGGCTGAATTCCAAGATTGGGAGAAAAAAGAAGAAGAGGCATGCTTCCAGTTGTCATTTTCTTGTTTTGATTACTATCAACGTCTTGTCAATTTTTTATTTGTAATTTCAGAACTCATAGTATGATAAATGTTCAATCTGCAGTTTCATTTTGATCAAAGCAAAGTTAGGTCAGAGATTAGATTGCGTGAAGGTAGAACAAAGCCTATTGATGTTCTCTCCAAGCATCTTAATGTCTCAGATGATGGTGATATTGAATTAAATGAGCCATACATGGTTTTCAAGGTGAATATTATATGTTTAGCCATTTTTCCACGATTTTTCTTGTCATTGTAATAGTACTCATTGATGCATCAGAGCATATGCTTTATATTTTTTGTCTCCTTCCAATTTAGAATAATTTGGTATGGCTATCTGCTCATCAAACCAAATAGGTACAGCTTTTGCTTACTCATTCTTTCTAGGGTGCCCTTAATACTATCATAAAATACTTTCTTCAAGTTTGTACCTTTTTTTATTGGTAGTGACCATTTGACTTTTTAATGCAGGGTCTGACTGTAAAAGAGATGGAAGAGCTTCATGCTGACATCAAAATGCATCTAGACATGGACAGAAAAACAGAGACTCATATTGCTTACTGGGAGGTACTATTTTTTTTATTTATTTGATGTTTTGGGTATTTTTGTCCTTTCAGAATGATTATATACTTTTGTGGAGACTGTGAATATGCTTTTGTTTATCCATTATCGGTTCCCTAATTTACTGATGCAAAATTTAGTAGCCAGATGGAAAATAAGTGGCAGCCATGATTCAAGTTCATAACACTTTAGAATATGTTTTACCTTTGCGAATCTTTCTGAAATCTCTTCTTTTAATTGTGGATAGTTGGAATATTGATGCCATTAACTTGTGACTAGATTGGTTTCTGACCATCATTCATGAGGAAGACATGGAATTTTTTAATCTTATTTATATTAAGTTGCAGCGTTGCACAAAGTTGCTAATTTTAATGTGCATTCTTGGAATCAATATTTGTTGGAAACTGCTGTAACGTGTGGAATTTTGCAGGCACTTTTGGTGGTTTGTAACTGGGAGCTAGCTGAAGCTAGGAAAAAAGATGCATTGGATAGAGCTAGGGTGCGTGGGGAGGAACCTCCTGCTGACCTGCTTGCAGAAGAAAGAGGCCTGCATCCAAGCATTGAAGCAGATGTCAAAAGGCTACTTGAAGGGAAGAGTTCCAGTGAACTTGAGGCATTAAGGACTGAAGTCGAGTCAGGAATGAGTTCAGGAAAAGCAAAAGTGGTTGAGTATTGGGAGGCTGTGCTTAAACGACTTCATATATACCAGGCTAAGGTACTTGTTTTCTAAAGGTCTTAATGCTATATAATCTTATTTACAAATTTATGCTGGACTTACTGGTAAGTGTGTCATAACAGGCTTGCTTGAAGGAAATTCATGCTAAGATGTTGCGGAAACATTTACATCGCCTTGAACCACCTGTACTAAGTGATAAGTATGAAATTGATCATGACCTGCAGTCAAGTGATGAGGATGCGGAGGAGGATATGAAAGGTATAATTCTTGTAATTTTTGTTCTACTGCTGCTTTACTTTCTTATAAAATGGACGTAAAATTTGCTTAATGTTTTGTTCTTCATAGATGTCAAGACATGCTCTACAGAACCTGTATTGGAGGAGGAAACACAAGAGGCAGATGAGGCGGGATCTTTTTCACCCGAATTGCTGCATGGTGATGATGAGGAGGAGGCAATAGACCCGGAAGAAGATAGGGCTATTCTGGTAACTATTGTACCCTGGGTATTGTTGTTATTTGATGCACGTTAATTAGAGACCATACTAAACACCAATATTCATTTATAATAAATAGGAAAGGAAACGCATGGCTGTTTTAGAAGAACAGCAAAAAAGAATTCAAGAAGCTATGGCAGCAAAGCCGCCTCCATCAGAAGATAACTTTGAGCTGAAAGCCATGAAAGCTATGGGAGCCATGGAGGAAGGAGATGCCCTGTTTGGTTCTGGTGCTGAAGTGAATCTGGACTCTCAGGTTCCATATCTTGAACATCTAATGTCTTTTTTATTTGACCTTTTAAATAACACCAACCGAGAATGAGGCCTCAGGAACTGAATTTTTTAATTGATGGCGGTGGATTCCAGGTGTATTGGTGGCATGACAAGTACCGACCAAGAAAGCCCAAGTATTTTAACCGTGTGCACACAGGATATGAGTGGAACAAATATAATCAGACTCATTACGATCATGACAATCCTCCTCCTAAGATTGTTCAAGGGTATAAATTCAATATCTTCTATCCAGACCTTGTTGACAAGACAAAAGCTCCAACTTACACCATTGAGAAGGATGGGAGCACCGGGGAGACCTGTATCATAAGATTTCATGCGGGGCCTCCATATGAAGATATAGTAAGTACTTTCCCTCTGATGGTATGTTTCCTGGTTTCATCTTGGTTTTGGATGGTGACTGACTCACATCAATTATATGACAGGCATTTAAAATTGTGAACAAAGAGTGGGAGTATTCTCATAAGAAGGGATTTAAGTGCACATTTGAACGTGGAATTTTGCATGTATACTTCAACTTCAAGCGCTACCGATATCGCCGATGATATGTGGCTGGTTTTGCATGTTTATCCTTGGGCTGTAATATACTTGATGAAGTCATGCGAAAGGCACCTGTGAGTTAGTAGTCTCTAAGCTGCATTCATCGTATGATATATGATCAGATTTCTCAAAGGTAGAAAACAAAATTCTGGAGTGATTTATTCACGATGAAATACTCCATTTGATGTTGTATAACGACGGATGTTTCATGTAAGTAGCTATTCACAAAGTTTGATGGAACGGAATGACAAGCCATTTGGTTGAACTTATATGTAAAACATACATTATTGCAGGAAGCAGGTGCAGTGGACGCGGGAAACCTGGGTAACTGCTGTGTGACTAGGTTAGCTTTTTGGAATGCTAGCAACTCATTACGTAGTTATTGTTTCTAAGAAAAGAAATGAGAATTACGAATAGTTGATGATTTATGGCATGAAACTTTCATGATAGAAAGATACCAATCATTTTACTTATAAGGTGTAAGGCATTATGATACGGTAGAATGTACATACTGGTTCACAATAATCTCTCAAAACTAGGATGGAAAGCAGCCCCAGATACCCCTGAGAAACTCAAAATTGTTAGCTGTAGCTGAAGATAAACATTCTTCATGGTAGGACTGATGGCTGGAAATGCCCCAACTGATGCAGCTTTGCCAGCATCCTTCCTCACAGCAGTTCCTGTGCTAGATCTTCATTTTTTGTCAAAATATCCGAGTTTAGCTCTCATTTCACATGGCTGAAACATACCACCCATTATCTATATATTAACTTTGTTCATTTCCCATCTCCTACAGCTGTTCGAATTCCTCTTCTAATCATAATTCATAAACGATACTACTTTCCTTGCTCCATAGACGTGTGTTTACAGTGCTTCCCTACACTGTTGATAGGTTCATTTAAAGGAAAAACTACGAAGGATCAGTCAAAAGGTAGAATTATACTTCCACTAAATTGATTCTTTCCATATCTCACATTCGTTACTTGTATCTCTCCATCACTTCAAAAGCAAAGCTTGATTCTTGCAAGTAGAGATCCCAAACCCACACCATATTTTTTCTTTTGTGCACACAGCCTTTTCCAATTAACTTTGCCCATTTCTTCATTTTTTCCAGATAACCATTTCACCAGAATATTCTTTCTAGAACCTTTTAACAGTTGGGTTAATCTTTTTGCTGCAAATGATGAAAAGGATTGGATAAAGGTCTCCTTGCTTTAGGCTATTACATTACCATGTTTGAAATTCTTAGCAACCAAGATTGTATATAGAGTCATGAACTTGTAAATTATTGAAAAAGGAAACGAAAAAATATATATATATATTAAAAAAAATTATCCACTTCTATTGGTTAGGGAGGCTTTATATGGCGATCAGCACCACTTGTGAAGAACAAAGTATTCATGGAACGTAGTTTGTATTTGTGGAAATGATTTTTTCACATTTCAAAGATATGGTTTTGCTCTTTGGACCATCCAAAGCAATCCCTGTAATTCCTACAGATTGTAAGCAGCCACCACATTGAGAAAGCTCGACTTTACATCTTCTAATAGAGGAAGCATCCGATTCTACTTATATCTTTCTCCTCCCCTCAACTTTATGCCTTTTTTCCTTCGAATCACTTTTTATTTTTAACCTCCATGTCTATTCAAACCTAGAGTTTTCTTTGAATCTAAGAAGAAAAGGCATTCGTCTCTTTCTTTCTCGCCATCATTTTTACCACTTCCCCATTTTCCCACCACCTTTAATTTTTCCAGCTTATCAATGAATATTCCAAGACCATAACATATATGCTTATGTTAAAACATGTTTCGTGATTCAAGTGGTCAATGGATATATCATAACATGATTGGATCTTATTTAGTCGACTAAGTCATCTTAGTCATATATGGTCGTGTATATGTGGGGATGGTCCTCACAAATCCACTCTTTCCTCCGGACGAATAGAAAAATATCCTAGTTGTTGTTGGATGAATATCTTTTCGGAACTTGATCGATATTTAATGCTAATTCTATTTATATTCCTAAAATTTGAACCGTGATTAAATGACTTAGCAATATTGTAGGTTCTCCTCTAATGCTTACACTTATTGATCAAAAGAAGAATGGCCTTGATTATTCAAGTGATGAAGATCTCTAGTAATCAGCTTGGCATCTTTTAATTGGATCTCTAGTGTTTTTCTATTAGAACTATATCCAACCTTTTTTTGATTGATTACATAGACCCTTAACTTTCATGTACTCTTGGGATTGAATTGTGCGTATCCAAGTTGTTGGGGTAACATTCATGAATACCAGATATTTGTCTAGTTGTCGGAGGATGGAAATGGATCTGTTATTGGCAGAACTGAGTTCAATTACATATTAACAACACTAATTTCATCCAAAACCTGTTCCTGATCTACAATTAAAGCTATGGATTCAAGTTGTTTGGCAACATCTTTCATGGTAGGCCTGTCTACCTTTCTCTCCCGCAAGCAGGCAAAGGCGAGTTCTGAGAAAAGGTGTACACTCTTTAGTTTGTCACTTGATGGGTCTTCGCCGAGCACCTTTGGATCCACCACTTCAATGATTGCACCATTATTTGCTCGTTGCTTCACGTAGATAACTATGTTGACCTCCTCTTCGTCTCGCGAGAAGTCGATGGCTCTTTCGGAAGTCAGCACCTCTAGCAGCACCACCCCAAAACTATAAACATCACTTTTATCGTTTAACTGGTAATTCCGGTAGTATTCAGGATCCAAGTACCCGAGTGTTCCCTGAGCACAAGTCGATGCGTGGCTCAGCCCAGGACAAGCCAGTCTTGAGAGCCCGAAATCTGAGATCTTAGCATTGAATTCTTCATCTAATAGTATGTTTGTTGACTTCACATCTCTGTGGTAGATGGGAGTGTATACACCAGAATGCAAATATGCCAATGCTTCGGCGGTTTGCCAAGCAATCCTGAGCCTTCTTCTCCAGCTTAGAAAAGTTGAGCGCTTGCCACTTAAATGGTCATGGAGTGTACCATTTATTATGTACTCGTAAATCATCAATGGCTGCTCTGCTTCAACACAAAAACCCACAAGTCTAACCAAGTTTCTGTGATTGATTTGAGAAAGAATTCCGATTTCATTCAGTACTTGCTCGGTGCTTTTGATGCTGCCCACTCTAGCGGACTTGACAGCAACAACTGTTCCATCTTCAAGCTCACCTTTATACACTTCTCCGAAACCTCCACTTCCCAAGAGCCTGTCCTCGGAGAATTTGTTTGTCGCTTTCTTTATCTCTTTAAAATGGAACATTCTAACAGTTTTTCCAACGTTAGCTGACTTTAACATGACTTCCCTTGCCTTGGCCAACTTTGCCTTGTTAGAATGCTTGCACAGTATCCGCCAAATTACCGCAACAATCACCGCAGCAAGACAGACACAGATTACACAGGTTGAGACCATTAAACTCAGGTCAGTCTTCTTGGTTTTATGCTTCCCTTTCAAGCAAGTTCCGTGCACATGGTCCCAATAGTGCCCTCTCATGCAGAGGCAGCGAGAGACGCCATTTGCATCTGCAAGCGAGCACTTTGAAGCACCTGAACAATCAACCTGTGATCTACATCTCGGCTCGGATGGAGGAGACCATTGAATTTCAAGTCCCTCCTCCCATCGATTGGCGGGTTGATCGGGGTTTAAGTTTATGATGCTTCTAAATGCTCTACAACCAGAGGTGTGAAGCCTTACCCTATATGCAGAGGGCATTCCCCCAGCAACGAAGCTGCAGCAGGGGTGAGGACCACTCGCGCAGTGAAGTGCTCGATTTCGGTCAACATGGCCGGAGCTTTCCAAGTAGCAGTGACAAAGATTAGCGGGAGAACAATTAAGAGGAGATAAAATTATTCTTGGAGAGCAGTTGAAGAAAAAAATAGTGTTTGATGAAGTGATATTAAAAGGGAGTGACTGGTTTAACTCGAGGCCTTCACTAACAACCGAGTCCTGAGTAACACATGAGCCAGACACCCATGGCGCGGGTTGCACCACCATGCGCTGAACTGGGCCCATGATTCTAAGTACCAAGTAAGAAGCACCGTTCATGGCATCGAAGAAAAGCTTCTGAGAATGGAAATCACATCGCAGATGGTAGTCAGGATCCCCGCAGTTGGATGTTGTGCTTAGAGGATACGGAACTTCAACAGATCCACAGTTTGGGCAGGTTTTCTGTGAAGAACAGAAACAAGTTAAGAGAAGGACGAATAAACATAGAAAGTTAAGAAGGGAGAGTAGCCTTTGATTCGATATTGTTATGATCATCTCGCTCGCACAGAGAAGAAGAGAGCTTGCAAGCAGACCTTGTGCTCAAGTACTGAGACAGGGAAGTGGAAGATGGGGTAAATAAAAGGCCAGAAAAGGAATAAAGCAGCAAGTATCGTGTAGTGACCATGTAGTGGGATGTAATTGTTTCGTATTTTATATTTAATAATAATAATTCTTTTATATTTAATAATAATAATTCATTTTTTAATAAAAAATAAAAAAAATATTTTAAAAATTTTGAACTATCATACCTTATAAAATACTGTATCATAAAGCATGCACTATAATTTCTAAATTGTTTTAAATCCTTTCCACTTTTGGGAATTTCTTATTTAAGAAAGGAGTTTCAGATACTATGAATCATTTCATTAAGATAGAATTTAATAGTATTTTTTATTTTAATTAGTCAAACATGGCACCCACAATTTATGACCAAGCCTAAACGTTCTACTCGTGTCAAAATAAGCAGACATTAGAACCATAATCTCACATGCCAAGGACAATGATAAAACTCACCGCAAGTGCCACGTATCCACATACCGACACGTGACGCTCTGCCATACGTACGTCATGCAAATTCCATACACACACTTGTTGCAACAAATCCAACGCTGTCTTTCAGAACCCCTACTTCTCCTTCCACCTATCATCCCTCTCGCGTTCTCTTAATATTATTTTTCTTCAATACAGCGAAACAAACCCCACGAAATGGAGGCTAAATGCCTAACACTACCTTACGCTCCTCTCCTCCGGCCAAAACCGCCCAAGTTCGCGCCGCGAACACTAACGGGAGCTCATCATAACCGCCGCGGCCCCTTCAAGCCGTTCATTAATGCCACGCTTTCGAAAGAAACGGCGGAGAAGACATCTTCAATGCCTGCGACTACTACGAAGGCAGTCGCATTTACTTCGCGTGAGCCTACTGTTTCCAATGCGGTCTTGAAGAGGGTCACTGCCGATTCACTGCAGTACCCTCCCGGTGAGCTCGGTGCTGTACCGGACATGGCAGCTCGTCGCGAGAGTGAACACAGCCAAGGGATAGATGCGATGGGCTACTTGACAAACATAATTTCGTCAAAGGTGTACGACATAGCTTTAGAGAGTCCCTTACAATTTGCGCCAAAGATGTCAGAGAAGTTAGGGGTAAATATTTGGCTAAAGCGAGAGGATTTGCAGCCCGTAAGTGTCATTTCATTGTTCAATTTTATCTCTTTATGGTTTGTGATTTGAAGCGTGGTACATTTGGTAATAATTGCTTAATTTTATTAGACCATTAGGTCCTGTTACGGTGGTGAAGGTGACTGCACGGTTAAACACTGCTGGGTTTAATGTTATTTTGTAGGTCTTTTCGTTTAAGTTGCGTGGTGCTTATAATATGATGGCGAAACTGCCCAAGGAGAAGTTGGAGAAAGGGGTTATTTGCTCTTCCGCAGGAAACCATGCGCAAGGTGTTGCTTTGTCCGCGAAAAGATTAGGTTGTAATGCCGTGATTGCTATGCCAGTTACAACCCCTGAAATTAAGGTACATTTTTGTCTTATGTTCCTGACTTGATGCGGCAGTTAGTATTTCTTTTTCTTCACTCGTTTTAGCAAAAGTTTGATAAAAAAAGTTGTCAATTTCTTTTCTTGTAGTGGCAATCCGTTGAGAGGTTAGGTGCAATGGTTGTCCTGATTGGGGATTCATACGACGAAGCACAAGCTTACGCAAAACAGAGAGCCAAAGAGGAGGGCAGAACGTTCATTCCGCCATTTGATCACCCAGATGTAATCATGGGACAAGGAACTGTTGGGATGGAAATTGTACGACAAATGCAAGAGCAAGGCCCTT
This sequence comes from Passiflora organensis, assembly GCA_019739055.1. NCBI lineage: Eukaryota > Viridiplantae > Streptophyta > Magnoliopsida > Malpighiales > Passifloraceae > Passiflora > Passiflora organensis. The sequence continues at coordinate 10,743,571 of JAEPBF010000009.1, forward strand.
TGCATGCTATCTTCATTCCGGTTGGTGGTGGTGGACTGATAGCTGGTATTGCTGCTTATGTGAAACGAGTTAATCCAGAGGTTGTATTACTATTTTGTCTTTAGACCTGTGTGCTTAAGAATAGTATTTGCTTCCGTTCTTCTCTGCCTTTCGTTTATGTGGCTAAGTGGCATGTGCTTTGACATGCACCTCAGTCAATCGTTATATCTTTTTTCTTTTTTGTCATTTTACTCTTCTGAGTTGCATGTGGTCAGTTTATTTCATTCACGTGATATTATTTTTAAATAACATTAATTTCTGTATCCGATGCAGGTAAAAATAATTGGGGTGGAGCCCTCTGATGCAAATGCTATGGCATTGTCTCTACATAATGGTGAGAGAGTGGTGCTGGAGCAGGTCGGAGGCTTTGCAGATGGAGTCGCTGTCAAAGAGGTTGGTGAGGAAACCTTCCGGCTGTGTAAGGAATTAGTAGATGGCATAGTTCTTGTGAGCCGTGATGCTATTTGTGCCTCAATTAAGGTACAGTCTCTTCCATGTGCTGTGATCTTACATGTTATCTTGTGAATTTTGTGTTTTATTTGGAAATCAATGATTCTTTGTTTGTCAAAGAGGAATCTTTTCTCGAGCTAGAGATAAGTTTTCATGACTGTTCTACCATGACTGTGTGAGGCTTACATGTCAGATCATCTTTTCGCTCTGCTGCCACCTTTCAGTCTTGCTAAGTGAACTTGCTGAAATGTGATACTTGTTGAAATTTTCTGCTATGTCCGCCCTTAGTGAAGCAATTGCTGAGGTTGATAGGAAGAGAAGTGTTATGCTACTCTCTTTTGGTGGAGTTTTATATTGTTTTTGTTTGCTTTCTTAAGTCAGTGATCTCAGCTCTCTTCCCTGCTTCTATCATTTTGCTTTGCTCTGATTACTTGTTTGTATCCATTTCTCTGTGAAATTATTTGCGTAGAGCTCATGGCCAATCTGAAATCAGCATGTTCTGGTCAAGTCTTCTGAAACGTTGGTGTTTATGTTACAGGACATGTTTGAGGAGAAAAGGAGCATCTTAGAGCCTGCAGGGGCTCTTTCGCTTGCTGGGGCTGAAGCATACTGTAGATATTATGGCATCAAAGGACAAAATATTGTTGCAATAACTAGCGGGGCAAATATGAACTTTGATAAATTGAGGGTTGTGACAGAACTTGCTAATGTTGGTAGGCAACAAGAGGCCGTGCTTGCGACAGTTATGCCGGAGGAGCGTGGGAGTTTCAAACACTTCTGTGAACTGGTTTGTGACTGCTGTTTTAGTTAATTTCAATGGTAAAATTTCTGTTTGACTTTGATTAATATTGTGAACTGCCTATTACTTGGGGTGCAGGTGGGACCATTGAACATTACTGAGTTTAAATACAGATACAGTTCTGACAAGGAGGCTGTTGTCTTGTACAGGTTGGTGATGAAAGATTAATATCAGTTACTTGGTCAATGTGAAGTGCCTTCTGTAGTTGTTGCCAATGTTCCAAAATATCCAGAGAAAATTTCTTTTTACTACTTGAATATAGACATTTTAAACACCTGTTTAGATGGTAAAATTTGAAGACAAAGGCTTTATCAACTGTTTCATATATTTTGCAGTGTTGGCGTTCACACCGTTTCAGAACTTGAAGCAGTGATTGGTCGAATGGATCATTCTCAAATGAAAACTCATAATCTTACCAAAAATGACTTGGTCAAAGATCATTTGCGTTATTTGGTAATTTAGTTTTGGAAAATATTTCTCAAGTGCTCTACTCAACTATTTTTCATTGTAATGCGTGCAAAGTTGGAAAAGAGAGGTTTCCCAAATCCTCTTTCATCGATGTTTTCACAGATCTAATTTATGTTTGTGTTCTTGTGCCTGAAATAGTGGGACTTTCATTCTCATACATTAATCTGCTGTCATTTTGTGCATATTTAAATTTCGCATTGTTGGTATATTTCAATACTGAATTTAGTTTAATATTTCATCCAGATGGGTGGAAGATCGAGTGTTCCAAATGAGGTTCTTTGTCGATTTATTTTCCCCGAAAGGCCTGGTGCTCTGATGAAATTTTTAGATTGTTTGAGTCCGCGTTGGAACATTAGTTTGTTCCATTACCGGCTACAGGTTTGAATACAAACATTTATCTTGTGTGAGCATTTACATCCTATAGCAGAATTCTGGGACATGGACATCTTACTGTGATCAATGGTATTTTTCTCCCACAGGGTGAAACTAGTGCAAACATTTTGGTCGGAATCCAAGTTCCACCCTCTGAGATGGGAGAGTTCCAGAGTCGCGCTAACAGCCTTGGATATGAATATGCCATTGTGACCGATAACGCTGACTTCCAGCTGCTTATGCATTGATTAGAATAACTTGGTGATTTTGCACTCACTAAATTATCCCTGCACGCAAGAGGCCTGGTGGTTGGTCCCTCGGCTTTTTTTGAGAGAATTTTGACGCAAAGCAGATTCTCATTGTCATTTTGTGCTTATATTTTTCTTCTATAGCATGTATTTTCTGGTTAGGGTCCTTTTTCTAGTATGCAGAGGTGGTGCTCTAGGGGACTAGTTCGTAACCTTGTCGTAACACGTCAACCTATTTAGTTGCTTCCATGCCAGTGGAATATGTTAGTGAAGTTCTTAATTTATTCTGTATCACTTGGTTGAGCAGGAAACATGCACACTTAAAGCAATGCTTGATCACTTGGTTTTGCTAAACAAGACAACTCGTATTTTAGGCTAGTTGCCATCAGTAAAAAGCTACCTTTGGGCCTTTGTGGTCTTCATAATTATTGGTGGAAAGAATGAAATGCAGGGCCAGGGCGTTGGTCCCGTTGCTTTTTGCCAAGACAATGGTCATTTATAATTTGCTTCTATACTTGTTATCTTGTGTTTTATATGCGAGTCAGGAGATCAGAATTTACATACAAATGGCCTATACTAGTGGAAAAAGAACCTTGTCGCGTTAGCGTCTGTAAGAGTTCCTTTCTTCCTTTTCCTCGAGTATCACAGTAATTCACAAGCAAGCAATTGACTTCCTAGGATGTCTCTCCACCATAGTTATGAAGGGATTACGTGATAGCTGATCTCGTTTGGATTGGCTTAGTACTCTGATTGGTGTTGCTGGGAAAACGGCAGCTGATTCTTTCTCAGCAGCAAGGAAGCAAGCAAACCCATTCCCATAGCAGAATCTGACTTACTGCGGTCCAGGTGTTAGGCAATACGGAGTGCTGGTTACTTTGTGTTACTCAATTCTTCCTTGAAACTTTCTGTGGAGAGCCACTTGGCATCCTAGCAGGCATGCAGGCCATCTCTCCCTCCCACTTACTGTTTGGTGCTGCCACTTTCCTTCCCACTATAACTTCACTTATGCCTCTGATGTTATAAAATGTGACTGAATCATTAGGTGTCCCTTCAAATGATGAGACATGTTTGCTTTTGTTTAACGCTAGATGCTTGGATTATTGCGTTTTTGTTTTACTGTATTTAAGTCTCTTAGCTTGAGACAATGGAGACCGCCTTCTTCTTCCTGAGCATTCATGAACAATGTGACTTGCCTCGGAAAAGCATAGAATTTTTCCTGAAAACCTCGCATACTTGAAGCTTTAACTAAATCCTATGTCACTTTCTCAAAAATCACAAACATAGCAATGATGGGCAGGCCCTTTCTTCCGAAGAATACTTTATTGGGTGCTAAACATGCTTCCTGCCATGAAATAAGGAACTTTTGTTTAAACTTATTTAACACTATGGTAAAGCTATCCTACTTTTGAATGCCACCTGCCTCCTCTCTACCCCATTCAGTCTTTCTTTCGGTATCTGCTGGCATAAACACTACACATAACCCTCCCACCACTTACTCAGAATAGCCAGTAAGTTGTCTGGTGGAACTTGGCCAAACAAGAAATGGTGTTTGCTACCAGTTTCTGGGGCACTTCGTTTCTTCTAGTTTTCATTTCCTCTGCTGTTCTTGGAGATCCTCTAGTTCCAGCGCTCATAATCTTTGGGGACTCGGTTGTTGATGTGGGAAACAACAATAACCTCAACACACTGATCAAAGCAAACTTCCCTCCTTATGGAAGAGACTTCGTTCGTCATAGACCAACTGGGAGATTTTGCAATGGAAAGCTTGCCACTGATTTCACTGGTTAAGTTTCTATCATTACAACTGTCACTATTATCACTATTCATCACCTCCCAACTGTTACTCGATCTCTCTTCATGTACAGCTGAGTTCCTTGGTTTTCCCACATACCCTCCAGCCTACCTCAGTGAAGAAGCCAGAGGAAGAAACATCCTGACCGGTGTCAACTTTGCTTCAGCTGCTTCTGGCCTTTACGACGGGACAGCACAGCTGTTTGTAAGAACAACGAGATCCACGACTACTTTGTTAATTTGCATATGCATTTTGTCACTATAAAATTTGGTTGCTTGACCCTTTTTTTTTGTGGAATTTGCAGGGCGCTGTTTCACTGACTCAGCAGCTGAATTACTACAGGGAGTATCAAACTAAAGTCGTGAACATGGTGGGAAAAGCCAAAGCTAATGACATATTCTCTGGTGCCATTCATATTTTGAGTGCAGGAAGCAGTGACTTCATTCAGAATTTTTACATTAATCCCCTTCTTAACACCCGCTACACATCCGATCAATTCTCGGACATTCTCATGGCACACTACACTACTGTTATTCAGGTAATCAACAATCTACACATTCCTTGTTCCCCTAGACACTAAATGTGGTTAGAGTACTCTCTGTTTTTATTGAAAAGATGGGTGAAGGAGTATGCATACAGATATTAGCAGAAATTTTAAAAGAGCCAAGATAAATGAGAAATGGTTTCCTCAGAGTAGAGATCTTTCTGACAACTAAGACATTTTTGATACAGAATCTGCATAGACTTGGAGCAAGAAGGATTGGAGTCACAAATCTACCGCCAACGGGGTGTTTGCCTGCAGCCATCACCCTCTTCGGCTTAGGAAGCAACAGGTGTGTTGAGAGGTTGAACAGAGATGCCATGTCGTACAACAACAAACTAAACAGCACTTCTCAAAGCTTGGTGAACAAGCTCCCTGGTCTCAAACTTGTGGTCTTTGACATCTATTATCCTCTCCTGGACATAATCACCAGGCCCTCCGACAGTGGTAATATGCCTATATACTACAGCTATAGTCAGTCAAATGTTATGCAGTAACATTGGAAGAAAGCTTTTGAAGCATTCGCGCTGGCTCAGAGCAGTTGTATGCTCATATTGTGTTCTAATGTTGTGTAATAATTTGAATCTGTTCCCAGGATTCTTCGAGTCAAGAAAGGCTTGCTGTGGAACTGGTACGCTGGAGACTGCAATACTCTGTAACGCAAGGTCTGTGGGAACTTGCTCCAATGCTACAGAATATATATTTTGGGATGGATTTCATCCCTCTGAAGCTGCTAATCAGGTCTTGGCTGAAGATCTAGTTGCGCAAGGATTCGATCTCATCTCTTGATACTGCTCCAACCACTATATATTAAAGCAACTTGCTTCTATTGCGCGTCAATGATCTTTTTTATGTACATCACAAATATGTACACTTTGCTATGTTCATAAAAATAAAAAATGAAAAATCCTAAGATAGCAGGTGCCACTGCTTCTACTTTCTCTTAGAATTTTGTGAACTTTTAATAAAATATAAAATTATGAACTTATTATGGCCTTATCCTGAAGTTTGGCATATCTGTCTTATTCACCCAGAAGAACAGCAGAAAGGAGCATATACCGTACGGATAAACACGTGTCATTAGTTCCTTATCTGGTAAAGATCTGGTAAACTTTTTTTTTTTTTTTTTTTTGGAAGGGGTCAAACCAAGACCATTACATTGGTTGATTTAAAACTGTTCTATAAGAGCCAAGACCGCTCCTGTCACGGTCAAGAAAAGGTCTTAAACTTTCTGGAGATTGTGTAAAGCGTAGGCACATCTCTAATTGAGATCGAGCTATAATGGCCAGATGATCAGCACAACAGTTAGCTTCCCTGTAGATATGTTGAATCTCCACTTGCCAGTTTCGTGTAAGAAGATTCTGAATATCTGAAAGCAAATACGAAAAGCGAGAAGGGTTCTGCAAAGGCCCCTGGATTAATCTAAGTGCATCAATACTGTCAACTTCCAGGATGATTTTGCGAAATCCCAACTCCCAACCAAAGAGTAAACCTTGCTTTATTCCAGCCAACTCAACATGTAAAGCAGACACAGCTATATCCATTTTTAAAGTGAATCCAGCCATCAACTCTCCCTTATGATCCCTGAACAATCCACCAGCTCCAGCCTTCTGGGAATCAATAAATGATCCATCTGAGTTGAGTTTGGTCCAACAGATAAAACGTCTATAATTCTCCCCACCCTTAACCCTCCTCTGCGTATTTTTTGAAACGATCAACCTTCCAATCTACGTGCCACTCTTCCTCCATTATAAATTTATTCCTATTATTCCACAACAACCAGAAAGTGACCCCAAAGAGAATGCTCCAATTAGACACATCATGAACTACATCATTCTCTTTTAGATTTGAGATCATCCAGGATCTGACATTAACATCATAAAAGCCTTGTCTCATGTTTATTGGAACTAAAGAACGCCAAATTACCTTGGGCCATAAAACAGTCTCTAAGCACATGACTTAAGTCTTCCTGAGCTAATCCACACACAGGGCATAAGTCCGTCTCCCCGAAGCCTCGACGACACCTCTCCTTATTTGTGAGGAGTTTATTATGTAAAGCTAACCAGAGAAAAAAACGAATCCGTTCAGGCCCCTTCCATTTCCATGGTAAATTCCAAATGTTCTCATATCCTAGTGGAGGTGTTGGAGCACACAAAGAATAAGCTGTATTAACATTAAATTTACCGGAAGAAGTGAGCCTCCAATATGGCTGATCCAGATCAGTACCAAGACCAAACTCCAGACATCGATCAATCGTCTGGGTAATATTCTGGGGAAGTAGAACCTTCCATATGATTCTTCCATTTGTATCCCTCAACCATAGAAAGTCAGCAATAGAAAGATTAAGAAACTCCAATGGGACTTCCTGGGTAGCATATTGCACTAAAGGAAAACGTGTCTTGGTCAACGAATTTGAACTGCATAGTCATAATTTCTCTCAAGAGTAAAGACCAGCATGACAGAAAGAATGAGAGGGAAGATTAATAGCCGCAGGGTCTGTTTGGCATCAAAGATATGGTGTTGGAGATGGCAATTTTTAACTCGAAAATCGGAAAAATAATATTTTTATAATAAAAATATTATCAAATAATTAAAAAATAATTATTATAAAAATAATTTTTAAAATTTTTAATTATTTATTTCTCACTACAACACTAATTTTGGTTAATGAACACCACTTAATTCGTCCATATTTTAAGACCCCGCGGCTTGACTAGATCCTTACGTCTCTTTCTCTCCCTTCAAATCACAGTCTCTCTCCACAAAATAGGAACGAAGAATGTTTTGATCCAAGTCACCACTATGGTATTTTTCATGCTTATCATATATACTAATGCAGTTGCAGGAAGACGGCGACATCTAATTCAGTTCTTTTCTGCATGCCTGGCTATGATTAATTCATAGAAATTTTGTCATTTTCTATTATACATAAATGCATTCAGTCTTGCTTCAATGTTTTGGTGTAGTTAATCTCGTTTAGTTTTTCCTGTGAAAATCTTATATGTCTTCGCTGTTATTGAATCTTTCCGCATCTCAGTCCCCGTCCTTGTTCTCTTGGTCTCGGATAAAAGAATGAAGATAGGATTTTCCTTTTCTTTGTGTGTGTGTGTGATGGGGATTACGCTGCTTATAAATCATTGATGTGAACAGTGCATCTTTCTTCCTCCTTTTGTATCTATATTCGTAGAATAAGATATTACCAGAGAAGATTTGGAAGGATAGAAAGCGTTCCAACTCCTCCATAAAGATCTTTGTCTTTAGCAATACTCAATACTGACGTCGTATTACATTGGCAAGAGAACAAAACCAGGTCATCCAACAATTTGGATTTTGACCCCGTCAAGTTACTCTTTAGAGGTCTTAACGATTGAGTAGCGTCCAATTGATGTCAATAAGAGTTACATTGTAAGAATCTCATCCAACCAAGTTGAATTTTCGGGCTCAACTCTTTAACATCCTGCCGGAAAGAAATGCATCCATATATCCCTTGTAGTTTAGTATAGAAACGAAAATTTATACATGTGCCCAGAGAAGTATGCCTTTACTAAAAACTGAGAATGTTTTTGTGATCTAAGCACATTGGTGCATTGCATAGCACATCCATATAAAGACCTTAACTTTAGACTTGACAAGTTCAATCAAATTCTCTTTAGGATATTAGGATTGGGTCGCGTTTTGGTCTTTAGAGGGAATGGAGACTCATGATTTAACTGGTTAAGATATCTTTGAGGAGATGCACTTTCTTTATTCGTTGGAATTGAGTCTTCAAGTAAGATGAAAGCATGCCACAGTTGGATGGGTAATCTTCAAGAATTGGCGGTAGATCTCTAAGAATTTTGTTCTTCGATGTGAAATGAAGAGACATACTCTCCGAATTAATAAAATCTTAAGGTTAGTGTTCTAATTAGCCAAAGAGGATAATGCTTGATGTGAGAATCAACTGCAGGTGATATTAGATCCAGTTCGATGTCAGCAAAAGATTATTGTTTTAAATAGTCAAAAAAGATAACACTTAGTGTGAAAATCACCTGCGGGTGATATAAGATTCAGTTCGATGTCAAAGCCGAACTAGGCCGGTGGAGCCAGGACTAGAGTCTCACATTTAGAATCTTTGTCTTTCACTATCAGGCGGAAGAATCTAAAAATGGATTCCAACATGGGAATCTGATAGAGTTAAGAGCAGAAAGAATGAAACGAATAAGGAAGAAGAAGACATTCCTATTGAACTCAATAGGCCAAGTGTAAGGAATCTCACACTTCCAGCAAACTGCCGAGTAGTTTCACAAACAAGAAATTCCATATCCATAACTGCAGACCTAACTACCTATTTATACATTCACTAGTAAGTACTCTAGGTAGTTACAGCATTCTGTTTTCCTCTTCTAGTATATACTAATAGTGGTTTATCACTGGATCTCTTCTTGTCCACGTTGATGGTGTGAGTACTTGAGTTAACAGAATCCACTAGGCAGATGGGTTGGAGAAGGAGGAACCAATAAGGATGAATCTAACACTTCAAGAGAGGAGTTCATATTTCCAACCTGTTAGTTTATTCTAAATATCATCTATGACTAGGTTAAAGAAAAAAAGATGTTTCATTCAAGAGAAAGACCCAAGCATTTTATAAGTGAATTATGAGAGTGCCAAGTGCATAAACCATTAGTATATTGGCATTGCTTGTCTTCAACTTCTGCACCTATAAAATGACATTTGTTAAAATTTGTCCAATGAAAAAAGAAGAGTTACAGCGACCCAAATATTCTTTTATATCAGGAGATCATGATATCATCAGCAAATTGTATAATTGAGGATGCGCAACTAGTTTCAGAAAATTTTTATATCTTAGATCAAGATGTTCCTAATAAGAATATCTAAAATCTGAGTTCATCTCAGTACAAGAAAATCATATATGTAGAACGTCCTTATCTAATACTTTTATGAGCCATAAGTTAGATTGTTTATTGTTGGTGGTAATGATTTGTTCTAAACCCGAAGAATATGATTGAGTGGTAAGACAATATCTATCCACTTATAATGGTTTGTTCTACGTCTATCTATTTGTCCATTATATCATATTGATGAGAAGAGGATCATTGCCAATCTCCCTGTGTCAAAACTGCAGTTTGCAGGTTGCCCTCAATGATGCGATTCATTTTAAAATTTCTTCCACTAGGAACTGAATCCTGTCTGTTTATCTGTGGCAACCTGACACTTTAATCTTTGGCTGAAAATTTACTAGCTAACTAAGAATGCATGTGCATTCTTCAGACGATAAGAACTGAGAAGCTTTCAGTTTTTCACCGGGTAGGGGTAGGGCCCCATCTTGTAAGGAACAAGTTAAGTTCACCCTATATGTTATGTCATAAATCAACCAGATTACAATTCTAAGGTGTAGAAATTTTGTCCCCTTTCCCGTCAATTTCAAGTGGAATTTTGCGCAGAAGCTGTTCAGCAAGTGCGGATATCAGTGTTCAATTTGCTTACTATCCTTGGTATGACAGTGAAGTCCATTAACTATGATTGCATGTTCGATCAGTTAATTCAATAATAAGGTGGTATGGTTGTTGGGACAATATGGGACCTCTCGAAAGGTATAATTCTTTTGATCCTTAGTCGTACAAAAATTCAAGAGTTTCATCCTACTTCTTGTACTGCTATATATCTTATTAATCAAATGATCTCCATCTCATGCTTTTCAATTGTCAACAGCATCAACCCTGCAGAAGATGCAGATTCATTCTTAGATTCATTCTCAATTAGCTGACAAAAAAACTATTGAACCGTTGAATAATAGAGTAAGCTCGGAAGTGGACCTCAAACGAGGCCTGCATCTCGAAGTTATTAATTGCAATCAAGCTAGCACAGAGTACATCTAGTTGGCCAAGGTAGCCGTGAGAGATCTTACCAGCCATCAATTATCCATTTGCTGCGTGGCCATGTGCGTCTTCTTGCTTATGCCCGGTAGATTTCATATTAATTAAATTAGTCCACCATGCAACCTGCATACCTCTATATGTGCTTATCTCCTCTGGACCCCTTCCACGCATTTACCATGCTAAATTCCCAATAAAATAATGGCGCACGTTTTCTTGGACCACCCTCCTCCTCACCGGAAGGTGATATTGATAGTGACCGATACTCACTTTGTTTTCTTTCTACCTCCCCTTTTTTTTGTTTTAATTAATGGGTTTTTGCAGGACAGGCAAATATCAGTACTGTATAATACCTCTAAAACAAGAGTCAAGCTTTTAGAGCCTTTACATATCAGGCAAACACAGGTCAACACTAAATTCAATGTTCCGCAGAAGTAGACACAAGAGATTCCCTTTATTAGATATCGGAACGGAAGAAGAAAGATCAAAACTTTAGGATTTTAATTTCCAATTGAGTGCCCTAATTGATTTGTCCATTAATTCTACTTTAATAATCTTAATTTCTCATCAAATGGTAACTGCCTCATGCATATGATTTTGATTTTAATGAGCCCTATACTTGTGACCCTAATTTTGTGGTCATTATGATATTCCTGGTACCGTATTCAATTTGAATTGCAAAACCCTAGCTGCCACTGGTACCGTAAGCATCTTGTGAAAGACAAAAGAATCGCTAGACAGATCTTATCACTGCCGTTTATTTTATCAGTTACCCTACGGACAAGTATCACCCGAAAACGGCCGCCAGACCACAAAATTTCCACAACATTTTTTTTACAACTATGTGTTTATTCTTAGGAAAAAAAACAAGGAGCAGGATTAATACTTGTGCTTTACTGGCTAATCAAAAGAGAATACCTGGCCTAGATGTCAGGGATGTAGACCCATTATGATGTTGCCACGTGTGCAAGGGTTGGGTCTGATATTTTATCACCACATTGGGTGGTTTGCTGTTCAGTGAATGCATGTGAGGTCTCCAGTTTCTTGCTATATAAACGACAATGTTGCTATGTGGACTCTACCTCACCAGCTAGTTGTCTTCGTTTTGGTTCGGTGTGCTTATAACTTAAATTTTATACTCTTCTGTCCTGACAGCCGCTAAAGCAAAGTACGCTGTTTCTACCTCTTGAGAAGATATAGAGAAGAGAAGAGAGATTTATCCCTTCTACTTTGTTGCTTTCGTGCTATTTGTTTTTGCTGTGAGCATTAAGGAACGACGTAGAACGTAGGAGTTATGGCTACAAGAGGGTTGGTGATATATTTGCTGTCAGGTTTCTCTTTAGCTATTCTCTCTGCCCATTTCATCACCAACCCAGCTGGCAAAGACTCACTAAACTCCACGCTTTTGAGCGGCGCTCACATCGTGTCCACCGGTGACAGAGTTTGGCCGGTATTTCTTCGTTTAGAAAAGGAAAATATGTTCTTGATGTTTTTTTTCTTTTTCTTATGTGTTCGTGGCATAAACTTGATCTTGTTTTCTTTTGTTTGAATGTCTCCTGATGCAGGAGTTGGAATTTAGTTGGCGGTTAGTGCTGGCGACTGTGATAGGATTTCTAGGATCGGCATGCGGCACGGTTGGTGGCGTTGGAGGTGGAGGCATTTTTGTTCCCATGCTCACTTTGATTGTGGGATTTGATACCAAATCTGCCGCTGCTCTTTCCAAATGTGAGCCAATAATTACTCTTTAGATTCTTTCCTTTCTTCATAGATTTACTGCTCTCTTTTCTTCTCTTTGTGCTTCCTTGACCTGAGCTTCCATAAGAGGTTTTTCCCTCCGATTTTCCCAAAAAGTTTTCGGGCTGATTATTCGAATCCTTGACCTTTTTGTTTGTTCGGTTCAGTATCTCTTCCTGGCCACACAACATCGATACATGTACTATGCCATATAACGTGGACCATGTGCCTCATTAATTGTTTGTCTCGTTAGCTTCTGTTTAAAATATAGCTAGTTCATAATTGAGTACTCAAATATATCACAAGCAAAGTTTTGAGTTAGCCAATTATATATTGGTCTAAGTGACAGACATCCATTTTCTGTCAATGGAGAAGCAGTCCCTTTTGGGTTAAACAGAAATTTTGTCATTTACTTTTAAAGTATCACCAGATGTTGGTCAGAAAATTGTGGATTCAGTTTGCTTTCCGAGAACTTAGTGGGTTGACTTATCGTGTTAGAAGTCGTTCATATCGATCTTCGTTCTGTCTTTTCATCTCAATATACAAGGTGATGCCACAGGTTAAACATCAGAACACATCAGCGGATGCAAACATCAGACCCTTTGGTACCAAGGATTTAACATAGATAGTGAGTCGTTGGATATACATGTTTTCCGTATAGGGATTAAAAGAAAAGATATGGAGCCCTTAAAGTTACCATAAAAACTGCTGAACTGTTGTATGCAGAAAGGAATCACCAGTTGCCTAATGGAAAAGGCATGGGTGGGCTTTTCCTGGCTTGGATGATAGATGTCGTTTTATAGGTGAGCTTTATGAAAGTAGTGACGCTTTATGGAACTGAATCTTATACTTTTTTTCTGTTTTTGCAGGTATGATAATGGCAGCATCGGCGTCATCGGTTTGGTACAATCTGAAAGTTCCACACCCTACAAAGAAAGTGCCAATTATAGACTATGATTTGGCTCTGCTATTCCAGCCCGTGCTTATGCTTGGAATAACGATTGGTGTTTCCTTGAGCGTTGTTTTCCCCTACTGGCTGATTACTGTCCTCATCATTGTTCTCTTTATTGGTAGATAAGCAAGATTTCTCTGTTTTTTTTCTTATTTTTTTCAGGAGTTTTTAGTCTTGATCTAGTTACTGTTTTCTCCATGCGTATTAGTTCCTGAGCGGTTCTGATTTGTTCTGTTACCAGGGACTTCTACCAGGTCGTTCTCCAAGGCTCTGGAAATGTGGAAGGAAGAGACAATTTTGAAGGTAAGCTTATAAAGGTCTCATTGACATTCACACGTAATTCTAGGCATTGCTTGTGGGTTTTATCCCATTCTAAATTTCCAAGCATTGCAAATTCTGCAGAAAGAACTCGCAAAGCGACAAGAAGCTCATGTTAACTCTCGAGGCGAACGTAAGCCAACTCACATTCTCTTTGGGTTAGCTTTATTAAATTGTTTTAGTATGACTTTGATTTATTACAATTTTTGTGGATCGCAGTTCTGATTGATGCAGAGTATGAGCCATTGCTTCCTAAAGAACAGAAATCACAAATTGTAATCTACTTCTCTAGTATTAATCCTGAGGATGTGTAATTTCTAATGCGAAAGTAACCGAGTCAATCTTCTTGTTCTCTTATAGCAAATTCTTTGCTTCAACCTCAAGTGGAAAAGGCTTTTGGTGCTTTTGTTTGTTTGGGCTGCTTTCCTTCTTCTACAAGTAATCAAGGCAAGTTTCCCATTTCTTACCCTCTCTTCCTTACCTCCTTACACCTTACGCTAAACGATAGCAGAGCTTTACCTTCCTGACATTCATTGGTTTTGCAGAATGATGTAGCAGTTTGCAGCTCATGGTATTGGGTGCTATTTGGTTTACAGGTATGCCTAAAGATACATTATCTGCATGTCCATACTTTGTAGGGTTCAAAACTGTATGAATTTGGTGACTTCATTTTATGTTCACTTGCAGTTTCCTGCTGCTCTTGCGGTATTTGGATATGAAGCGGTCAAATTATACAAAGATCACCTAAAGAGGATAAGCTCCGGATGCACAGAAGCAATTTGCGAGGCCTCCATTGCATGGACCCCATTGCACATCCTATTTTGTGCCCTCTGTGGAATCTTAGGAGGCACAGTCGGTGGCCTCCTGGGCTCTGGTGGTGGGTTCATTCTAGGGCCATTGCTTCTGGAGATCGGTGTTATCCCCCAGGTACCTTCTTCTTCTGTTTATGTCCCGGGAAAACGTTATATTTAACTTTAATAAAAGTCTTTCAATGTGACTAAATGTGAAATCCTGTCACATTATCAACAGGTCGCCAGTGCAACAGCTACATTTGTAATGATGTTCTCATCATCCTTGTCTGTGGTGGAGTTCTATCTCCTCCACAGGTTCCCGATACCCTATGGTACCTCACTTTGTCTCCTCTGTTTATCTTCAGGTTTTCAGTCGGAAAAGGATGATTCATGATCTGACATTGCATAAAAAAAATTCTTTTGCAGCTTTGTATCTCATGGCAGTCTCGGTATTGGCTGGCTTCTGGGGACAGTTTTTTGTAAGAAAGCTGATTGCGATTCTGAGAAGAGCTTCAATTATAGTGTTCATCCTTTCCAGCGTCATATTTGCCAGTGCTATTACGATGGGTAAAATCGAACCTCCACTTGTCTTCTCTCACAGCAACATCAAAACCCCATAATTTCACCGAATACAGAGATTATTCAGTTTAACCTGCTGTTGGCTGTTTCCTCTCTTAAATGTTGTGCAGGAGCCATTGGCATCGAAACAAGCATAACGATGATAAAGAACCACGAGTTCATGGGATTCTTAGAGTTCTGCAGCAGTCAATGACCGTCGGCAATCTTGCTGCCTATAAAACCTGAAGAAGCAGACAGACAGTAGAGCCTAGAGGTCCTAGATATGTTTCAGAATAAGCTACTGGGAATGATTGGCCAACAGCTTGTTGTCCTATCCAAGGCAAATAGATCTATTATGATGATATTTTGTCCAATGAAAGAATGTTAGCTCCTGGCTAACACGTCTGATAGATTACGTTAAAACAAAGTGCACTTAATTTCTGGTCTAGCGTTAGCTACGTGGTGATGTGATTCATTATGGACTAAAAGATCACCACGCAGTACAAGATTCAATTGCATAACACGTGATCATTAATCCTTGTAATGTCGTATGCATAAAAACAAGGGACAAAACTCTACCCATAATTGTCCTATCCTAATAGGAAGGTGAAAATATTATAGCAACAAGACAGCATAATGACACAAGCATCTCTTCACAACAAACATCGGCAACCAGCATCTAAGTATCTCCGTCTGTGCTCCAAATCGTCCGAAATTGTTAACCACTCATTCTTTCACCGTAAGTTTTACTTGGAAAATCTGGTGTAAGATCCTGCAATTGGGCATAGAATAGAACCCTTTCTTTCTCATAGCATCATGGTAGACTGCATTAAACCTAAGTTTCACAAAACTGCTATAACCTATAACACGACGACTCCATCCTGGACTTTTAAAGATCAATTGAGTTTTAAATAAGGCACGTATAATGAGCTCTCTCTCCCCCAAAAACCGTGGAAATAGAACACATGTAGATTAAACAAAAACACCATTGATTCTTGAACCCAGGTTCAAAGAAATGATGACTAGTTCATGTCATTAGATTCCCACATTATCGTAAAGGGGATGCAAAAGCCACACAACAAGCCTTGGAAACTCTTCAAAGTTCTAAATCTGCTGCCAAACCTTTCTGCACTCGCATAGATCAACAAACCCAAGATTAAACCTTCTAGCAAGACAAGAGGCAACAAAAACAACAGATTTCATAACACGAATTTCACCTCCTAAATAGATTTAACTTCGATCCTCTGCCTACTTACCATCAGAACAGGCCTCTTTCTTCTGGAACAATTACTTTGTTACCATATGGCAGATTCATATTTTCAGTGAGAATGCTTAGGAGTTGAGCCAACGTCCTCTTAGCAAAACCATCAACGATGGTGTTACTCATTTTGTGCTTCTCTTTACATAAATAAAATTATCAGCTTATCAAAATAAAGTCTCTTGTTCAAACAGCCAAGGGAATGTAAATCGAAGTCCCAGCATTAGTCTGACAGATCACAACTGTTCTCTTGATGTTTCAATAGTCTCAAGGATTGCATTGTTGTCTTGCTTCAATTAGGCAAGCAAGAGATTCTGATGTCCTTCATGTATTAAGGTTTTCTGCATCCTTTTGCAGCCAAAAATGGACTATGCACAAAAAACCAAAAGTAGGACAGTACAGAGTCAGACAATACAATGCTCAACCGAGAACCCAGTAGCATTAAAGTCATATGAATTCAATTCTGTCCTACCACTCCCCCATCCAAAGTCTTGATCATGTCTTGCAGGAATGCAGCCTCTATTGACAAACACTGTCATGGACGATGTCGATGTAGAAAAGGCTTTGGCAGTAGCTTAAGCCATTCTTATACCTAGATTGATGTGTTGCGGCCAGTATGGAGAGTTTTACTGCCAGATGGCTGATCTTTAACCGCTTTAGAATCTGAATTGATAGCTATCTTTCCTATTCCAATCTCCATTGCCTCCCTCTCATCCTTCTTTTTTTTCTCGGAGTTCATATCCAAAGCTTGGATTTTATCAGACGGCTCTAGAACATGAGGACCTGCATTAATCCATGGATGAAGAAGACATTGTGCTGCCGTTGGGCGCTTCTCAGGAACAAAATCAAGAATTGGAACCAAGAAATCAGTCATTTCATTCGCTTCTCGTTCACTGAATTCGTATTTCTCCATGAAAACTTTATTCAACGGCCAGAAACGCAACCTCCGTATGTGTCTCAAGTCACCATATCTATTAAAGAATTCCCGTGAATACCGCCCACCTAAGGCAATCTGACCAATTGGCAATAGATTAAACAAACCTCAAACTGTCTTCATAAGTCTAATTTAATGGTCAGTGGAAACGGAGTGCACCTCACCTTGCGTGGCATCATTCCAAGAAGCTCCATCATCAATGCGAGGTGGTCCTAAAACAGATAGAGATAAGGCAATAAAGTTGCAGCCACATATTTTTACTTGAATAAAATCAAACATGGTAAATCATGACTTCATTTGTGCAAACAAAGTATCCCTCTGAAAAACTGCTCTTATTCATTCATAAACTTCATAAATTGCATAATTTTCATTGTTCATAACTCATAGGAATTTCAAGTATAGAGCAATAAACAAATACAGATTCCTTCAAAAGTTTTATTCTCTCTACTTTTGTAAGCCAGAAAAGACGGAGACATAAATCTCTGGTGAACCTCATTGCATGTATAGATCAAGGACATAAATGTTCATCTATAAAAAAAAAAAGAAATGTTAAAAATTACCATTAGGAAATAAAAACTAAATTTAAGAATACTTTTTGAACCAAGAATGGCAGGGAGGAGGATATTTGCTTTAAAAAATATTATCTTTTTCATTCATTCCATTATGAAGAATTTCGACTTTTAAATTACCCACACTTCAGCTCTATCATGGTTCGACTACAATAAAATTAATTTATATTTTGGCTCAACTGCAATACAACATGAACAGAAACTAAACTATTATAACCTACACATTGGATTGCATTAAACTCCACAATAAGGACCATAATTTTCCGGCAACATTCATAATTCAAGATTTAAGGTCTTTTATTTAACTCATTACATATCTTTAGCCAAAGCGTAAATGAGTCAGCCATATAAAGGCAAAAAGTCAAGTTTTCAGATAGACAAAAAAAAAGAGAGAATAAGATTATCGAGTACCTTTCAATCCACTTGTCCCATAAAAAAAAAAGAAACAACTTAGAATCAATAAGCATGTCCATCTAACGGAGAAAAGAATTGGAATCTGTGTATTGCCAATATCAACCTCAGAACCACAAGACTTCAAGGTATTCACCGACCTTTCCAAATAGTCTATTAATTTGATAGCAATATATGAACACAAACTCAAAACTATCACAATATCCTTCCAGACTGCTGAACTGTGACTAATCCAAAAACAGTTTGGCCTGGTTAGTTTTTAAAGTATACATAACCACTTTGAGTTACCTAAACGAAAATGCATCGAGAATTTTAAAATATAACTATGGTTTACCATGGGATAACCATGGGAACAAGCAATATAAATGTACCATTAAGAACGCATGTAACACAAAGTCAAACCTAGGATCATACGTAAAAGACGAATTCAACAGAAGATGACAACCCTGAAGCAATCTAATGTTACAGGCTGACATTTCTTGAGTGAACTAGCAACACCTATACTTAGCCGGACATCAAAAGGTTTCACCAAAGCAGCCAAAGGCAGCATACAGTTTGAGCTGTAGAAGAACAACAGAAAAAGGACAGTATAAACTATAAAGTTATGAATAAGTAAGCCAGATTCTAAACACCCCAATCCAATAAGAGACTACCTCAGATGCCACAAAATCCTTAAAATACGTATCTTATCAGCTACATTAAGGGTGTAACCCTTCCTTACCCCACCAGCCTTGCTTAACATCAAAATATCTTCTATTTCTCTCCTCCATAATAACCAAAATATACCTGAAAGAGAATCTGATGGTATGTTCCTTTCTAGAAATAGCTTTGAATTGTCTGCTTTGTAAAGTAAATAGAAAAACCATGGCAGCTCTCATGCTAATTTATAAAATAAGAGAAAGTCTCAGCCAAAAGCCCACACCAAACTACCATGAAAAAAAAAAAAAGATCCACATCAGCCACTTGTTCTTCCATTTTCATATGATATGACGCATATAATATGTATCCTCTTCTCGATATCACTCTCAAAAAGAACATAACCAAAAATAGGTTCTTAGCAATGACAGAAGTGAAGCACTTGACAAAAGTTGCACACAATAACTGTCCAAAAAAATTTGAACATAACCCCGGTTGCAAGGCAACAGCTGTTTAGGTTCATAGCTATACATATCACAAGAAACATAGCTGACATTTGATTCAACAAGTTCATACCATAAGTAAAAAGACTTCACAATGAATGAGTGCCCATGCGTGCTAGTATGTGAACACGTGATGGAGACCAAAAGAAATAGTTAATATAACATTAAGTATGAGAAAATATCAAGCAATCACTGTGAATAATTTTAACTCCCTTACCTCATCTCTATCAAAGTTGTCACCACTATGGGGGTCGAAAAGTACATCACCGGTTGCAAGCTCAAAACAAATGCAGGCAAATGACCAAAGATCGGCAGATGTTGAATACCTCGATCCAAGTATCACCTCTGGACACCGATACTGTCTTGTCTGAATATCATTAGTAAACTGCTTATGTGTCCAACATGCATTCCCAAAATCCACCAATTTGCACTTCAAGTCAACAGAGGCCAACAGGTTCTTCCTTTTCATGCGGCTTCCCCTCTTGGTACCCTGATTTCCAAAATCAGCTTCCTTTCTTGCATCAGTATCAGAACTAGTAGCCAGATCTTCAACTGAAGCTACAATAGCTTTATGGTTAGTAGATGTACTCTGCTCCTCTGCGGCTGATGTTCCATTATCTCCATCAACTTGTAAACAAGCATCCTTCTCGACACACCCCTGTGCAGCTTGCTTTGCCTTTCTCCGAATCTTCTTCTTTTGATTAGAAGTGAAATCTCCATTGACCCTGGCTGCTCCAGACTCCACAACACTCTTATCCCGACTACTTGCTACAATCGGAGGAACCCCGGACTTAGTTGGATCCTTGGACGGGTCAATCATGGATAACAGCAATATATTCTCCGGTTTCAGATCAGTGTGTATGATAGAAAGCTCCCTGTGTAAATAATCCAAACCCACCAACATATGAAAACATATCTCTTTAACCTTATTGATCGGCATACCACGGTAATCGCTATACTTGATAAGAGTTAAAAGATTATCTCCCAAATACTCGAAAACCATACAAACATGCTGCCCATTCGGACCGGAATGCTTGAAATGATCCAGAAGCTTCACCACACACTTTTTATCATCTGGGTCCCCCCGGGCAATCTGCTGCAAAATGGTTATCTCATCCATGGCGGCCTCCGTATAATGTTGCGCACTCTTCTGCACCTTAAGCGCCACGTATCGCTGCAATCCATTTTACCACATATAAAAAAGTACACACAAATTGGGGTAAAGAAAAAAAAATGACCAGAGCAACAAACGCGAAATGGAAAGCTCCTAATTCGTGTGATGCGAAAAGAGATACTATAAAGAAAGAAGATTACGGAATTGGTGGTGTCCCAGGCGAGCCAGACAGTGGAGAAATGACCCCAACCGAGTTTGCTCTGGACGACATACCGTCCGTTTTTGAAAGCATCGCCGATACGCACCGCGTGGTAGCCACCGCGACGGTAATCCTCGGTGCCCTCGTCCTCCGACGTGTAGTCCCCACTCTCGCTGGTGGGATCCCCTTCCTCGACTTGCTGCGGCCGCTTCTCGTCCATGGATTCCCAAAATATCAGCAGAAAATATTAATTATCGTCAGAATCGCGAAGCAAGTCACTGAACTATGTCTTCGATAGGGTTATAGTTTAGGAGGAGCTGGGAAATGGTGAAGTGGATCTGTCTGCCTTGGGAGACCAACTTCGATGCAATCATTCGTTAATTTTAAAATTTTTATTTTTGTTTTTGTTTTTGTTTTCTCACCTTTATTGCTTCTTCACCGCCCGCTGGGACCGGACCGTGGGTTCACTTTGTGGCGGAGTTGCCTGATTTGAAAATTTTGGATGAGTGAGGTGTCAGTGTCATCATCAATTATATTATGATCGATGGGTTGCTGATTTTGCCATTTTTAATTATATATTAAAATTTAAATGGTATTGACTTCAGGCACCTATCACCTCTTTGCTTTTGGGGTTCCCAGGAATGAAAATAGTTACAGCACTTGTATGGTACTAGAACAGTAGAACTACACTAGAACCTTGTCTGTAATCTGTATGAATAAGTAGTGATAAGCAAGATCCTGTCAGTGTGAAATGATAGAAAATGCCAGCCCAGCAGTACTTCTATTTCCATCATTTTGCATCGGTGTCCTGTTACCTATCCACCCTACATCGAAGTGTTCCAAACAGAATTGAATACTGGGTGCTCATGGCATTATGGACCGAACCTAACTAATTATAATCTGCATATCGAATTCGATAATAATGACCAAGTATTTCTTCTATTCTATATATCAAGGAACCATATAATATATGTATTATTGTAGATCATAAATATTTCTTATGGACAACATTTATGAGTGCTGGTAGAGTTTTCAAAATTCATAACTCAATTAGAGGTGCGTGATAGTTTTCGGTTTCGAGATTTACTATTTAATAGTTATTAAGAGAATTGTATATGATATATTATATTTTTTTGTCAAGTTCATTTAACATGTTATTTTATAATAAAACGTTTATGTGATGAAATAACATATTTATATCAAAGACTTAGATTTGTTTATAATTTTTAATTTACTAATCATATCTCATAATTACATCACAATGATCCTTGATCATCAAGTAAAGACTATTAGACCTAATTTTATTCTTCTCAAACTTTCACTTGGAATAATAGTACCTTTTTTACAATAATGATTGGAAATAGATCAAACACCAAAATCCAATACGTCGTAATTGCAAATAATCGAAACCTTCGGAGTAATATTGTCGAACTAGATTATATATATGAGTAGATTTGGTAAATTATATGAAAAAAATTCGATAATTCTTTCTAAATAAGTTTAGTTTTATTTGAAATCGTCTTTAATCTTCAAATATTTAATGAGAATAACCTCTATAATATATTATAGAGATGAATTTGTTTATGAATTAATACTAATAAAATTAGTGATTATATTACACATATAATCACAGGTCAAAGTACATTATTATAAATTAGCACATATTATTTATATTATACATTATGCTTCTTAGAAATAATATAATAATGAAAATAATTTAATTTTTTCCTAATTCCATCTCAGAATAATTAAAACAATTTTAACAGTGCCTAGGAAAACGGGCTGAATCTGAAAAAAAGATGGCTGTTCATTCCCAAAGGGCTAGTTTTAACTAATTTTGGGCCCAATTATAAATCTGTAAAAGTGAGCATGGTGGCATTTGTATGGTTTTGTCGAAATAAAGGGGTAATCTGATAAAGTTAGAGATATACATAAAACCGATTTTCCCTTAGGGTTTTTTTTAACAAATCATCACCGGCGAAGGCACATCCAACGTCCCCAGCGCCAGCAACCATGGTTCTCAAGTATGCTCCCTGTACTTCTATCTCCTCGTCTCCGTCTTTATTTGAGTTTGCATTCATGAAAATAGATCCTTACTTGATCAGTCTCATGTATAGGATCGGTTCTGTCTCTAGCATTCGATGATGGGAGCCTAGCTTTCGATAACTTTATAAATTCCTTTTTGTTTTTAAAGATACTTCTTGGCATTTTTGTTTGGCGGAAGATACTGATATTACGCTATGACTATGACTTGGATTTGCATAGATGCTCTCTGGAAATATTTTGATATATTAAGAAAAAAGCAATTTTATCATTTGCTTAAGTCGTAGAAATCGTGTAAAGTGGAATTAATTTGATTTCAATTAATTTTGTTGGAACTTATTCACTTGATTTGTCCTTCGATGACAAATGATCTGTTGTTTTGTTCATGCTGGAGACAATTTTGGATACGAAGGGTTTCTCAGTAGATGTAGCTTCTTATACATATGTTTTTGTTTTATGCTATGGTAGGACTGAGCTCTGTCGTTTCAGTGGAGCCAAGATTTATCCGGGAAAAGGAATCAGATTTATCCGTGCTGACTCTCAGGTTTTATAAGTTAGTTGTGCTTCATTTTTGGCGCTCTTCTTTTTTTCCCCGGAAATCTCTTGGGGTGATGTTGAATATAATTTTTTTCATGTATTTAGGTGTTCCTGTTTGCCAACTCCAAATGCAAGAGGTACTTCCACAACCGTCTAAAGCCATCGAAGCTCACATGGACGGCAATGTATAGGAAGCAACATAAGAAGGTGGATCTAATTTTTAGTTTCACATCTTCTTCAAACGGGAAGAATTAATCAAATCATTACTATCCTCTCTGCATAAGCATTCCATTAGATGTCTTTGTTCTGCAAGAAAGATAACAAGTTTCAAGTAGATAGTTAAGATGTGGTAGGTCTCTAGGTTTATTATTGTTACTGGGTCAAATTTGAATCTAACAGCGATCTCATGTAATGTTCAGTGTCTAGTATCACAATTTTGGTATTAATAATAGTTTATAATGAAATTTTTGATCTTTTATTATGGTTAAATTTTATTGTTGTTTTGACAATACACAGGACATTGCCCAAGAGGCAGTGAGAAAGAGGCGTCGCACCACGAAGAAGCCATACTCCAGGTCCATTGTGGGTGCTACTTTGGAGGTTATCCAAAAGAGAAGAACTGAGAAGCCTGAAGTTCGTGATGCCGCCAGAGAAGCTGCTCTTAGGTGTGTGTTTTCTGTTTTCTTTTCATATACATCTGTCCTACTTTCTCTGTTTGTTCATGGCATTGTTACATTATTTTAATCTGTTGTTGAGTTCCTCAAACAGAGCTTGGACCCTATCATTGGCTATAATATGATCCAGATTGGGCATTTTACAGCAGTTGCTCCATTATGCTATGCTGCTTTTGCATTTGCACTATCTTGTTGTTTCATTGTTGTTGTTTCATACCTGATTACTGAATATCACCTATGTAGGGAAATTAAGGAAAGAATAAAGAAAACCAAGGATGAAAAGAAGGCAAAGAAGGCCGAAGTGACTGCTAAATCACAAAAGTCACAGGGGAAAGGTAACGTTGTCAAGGCTGGTTCTAAGGGTCCTAAGCTCGGTGGTGGAGGCGGGAAGCGCTGAGCATCTAGGCTACTGCTCTGTTATTTGCCTGTTGCTAGATAGTTTTCGAAGTTGCATTAATTGATAGTTTGTTATCTATTCCCTTTGGTGTGGTACTGCGAGCATTACTTTCCTGCATGGCTATCGCTTTCTTGGATCTTTGTCTATCCTATACTAAGCACTCAGTTCTATATTTTAAGTTATATTTCTCCTGGTCTTATTCAATGAATTTATGTCTGTCGGTTAAGGCTTGGATTTTGCTTCTGTTTAGGAGCAGAGATAGGAAATCAAGTACCAATCGAATATGAAAGCGATCATGTATCAAGCTACTTAATTGAAATGCAAGTATTTAATATAACAGAATGTCTAGAAAAATTCCTATTTGGTGACAGCAAAGCAAATATTGTAGTGACCCTGTAGCTTTAGTTCAATTATTCGAGACGGGAAAGAGATTTGATGGCAGCTGACAAGTGATCCAATAAGGGTTTGTCGAATATTCATAGTTAGTCAGGTGTGGTCCGTTTGGATATAAGTAAGATTTATTTTAATAAATAAAATAGTGTGTTATTTAGTTCGGGTATTATTTTATTTCAAAGTGTTATATATTGTTAATAAATAAAAAGGAAAATCAGATATAAATACTAAAAAAGTTAATTATTGATTTTCTAATACTGAATCAATTCTTTTTTCAGGTTTATTAAACCATCTATGTGGGCCGGGCCATACAAGGAGAGAGAGAAAGGTTTCGAGCTCATCATTATTGTAGCAATTCGTCACAAATGATATATGTATTCCTAAGAAAAAGGAAGGTGTTATCCATAAAACATAAATACTTGTTAATTTAAGTTGATAGATATTGAAGAAAAGATAATAACATGGTTGAAAAAGTGAGTATGAATAAGTGACGGTCGAACTTTATGAATTTAGTTAGAAAACAGAAACATTAATAAACGTAACAATTAGCATATTAGAAAAATTAACAACGTTACTCATAACTTTTTGTAAGAGATTTTATTAAAACAACGATCCATTTTTTTAGTAATGTATTATATGTATTAATTTTATTGTAATAAACCTATTTGGATCGTTTACAATATTAGTAGTTGTGCCCCTAAAGATTTTGACATCAAATTACATATAATCAAAACAGCTGCTCCAATGATCAGAGTCATGATTCATCACAAGGGCTTCTTCTATTTAGTCACCATCATAGCATACTACTAATATATATATATATATATATATATATATAAATACATTATTTTTTAAAAAGGCACGATGTGGAACATCCACCTCAGTTGTTGTCTGAATCCAACTATCAGATAAAATAAACCTACTGATTAGGCAGAAATGGCTAACCATCCACTAACTAGGGACACCACGCCATAGCAACACTTCGCTAATTTGATCAAGGATAAGATGGCAGAAGAGGCCAGTAAGGCGATGACATTGGGTTGTACTCATCCACACTGAGGAGATTAATGCACTCTCCAATTTGATGATGGTGTCCAGTCGATCCTCGTGCCTTGTTAATACGGCGCATTGCACCAGCTGATGTGCTTTCTACTGTCTCCTCCGCCGAGATCTCTGTGTAGCCTATTGACGCCTGCTTCCTGGTTACTTGTTCTCTGAGCACAGCTTTCAGTTTCATTACCTGCATACATAGCCAAGTACATGAATTGCCCCAGTTCCAATCAAATGCGCAAAAACTACACCTCACTGTTTGTATAAGTGAATTCTAATTAACTACTGGCGTATTTTTGAATAAATTAATGAAGGATTTGGACTTGCACCAACCTCTTCTTGAAGTTTCTGTTTTTCTTTAGCGACAGTATCATACTCTTGTTTGAGGGTATCGTACAAGCGCTCAAGCTGCTTAGCCTTCCATCTAGCACGTCTATTTTGGAACCAAACCGCAATCTGCCTAGGCTGGAGCCCTAGCTCTCTAGACAGTTTCATTTTCCTGTCAGGGTCCAACTTATTCTCCTCCTGGAAGCTTCTCTCCAGTGAATCTAACTGGTCATTTGTCAATCTTTTCTTCTTCTCTTGACTGCCGTAATTCATCTTCTCCATAGCCGGTACAAATCCGTGTGGCGCCACTGCCATTGCTGGGTGCTTCACTTCCATTCCTAAGGAAAAAAAAAGCATTTAACTTGTTAGTGAAACACAGTTTAGGAAAGAGACTGGTTTTTTTTTTTGTTCCTGAGGAGCAAAGAAGCGAATGCTTCTTTTTCTCTGCTCCTCAAAGGATATATTTTAGATTTTCCCACTTACCAGAAGTTATTATTAGCTAGAGCAGAGGCTATACTGCGCAGCCTTTTTCATGCTTATACAAGAAATTAAGGTCAAAAGACACGGAAATCGAGTGCTTGGTCAAGCCAGTGGCTTTTGAGATAGTGATCAATGAATGCCGACTTTACCTGGATATGGGTCACAAGCATTGTTGTAGAGGAAGTTAAAGGAAGCCTCTGGTCGAGAAACAAAGGGTCTTATGTTGCTAGTCCAATCCATATTTTCAGCCGCCTGCTTCTCAAATCAAACCAAGGTTTACGTGATAACTTTGGCCAGTGGCTCACAGAGAAAGGACGGTGGGGGACGAGATTTAGCAGGAGATCAGGAGTGGCAAAAATCCAAACCTTTTTCTGGAATTGTCTCTTAGCTACGTTGCAACGAAAGTGAAATACGTGGAAGAAGAGAAGGCTTCAGAGGTTCTCTTTCCTTGGCTTTTGGGGTGCAACATGTTCAAGGGAAGTTTATGTTTAATATGGAGAGCGCATTGTCGGTTGGAAGAAGATGTCCTGGGCGAGTGACTGTGCATGAGAGAGATATCGTGGTCCCTGAAGAAGACCTGTGTTCTTTGCTTCTATATACATTACTGACATTATGCCTTCCCTTTCTCAGGCCTCATCTGATATCCCCGCATTAAACCAAGTATCAGTCGTCCACCTCTCTCCCTCTTCTGTTTTTCCCTTTTCCCCCTTTATTTACAGACGATTCGAAATTACTATAACACACATTTCTAGAAACAAATGGCTGTGTATATATATATATATATATATGGCTATTCTGCTCTCTTCTCCTTTTAATTTTCATCGGAAGAGTCCATAAATTGGGTATACCGCAGTAAACTGTAATACTGCCACCTCTTAACACAGCAGTAAAAGACATGAAATAAATTATTGGGCTCATACACTGTTGGTTCACCCTTTTTTCCACCTTAGATAACTCGTAGTAGAGTACCATATCAAATTAAGAAAGCTGCTCATCTCCCCTGCTGCTTGTCTCCGTACGTGGGCTATCTTGTTCATTTCCTAATGGAGCTCAGTCCAAGACAAGTGTAGTAAGTGCTGGCTTTGTTCAACTGCTAGCTGCTTCTGTAGGGTTCAGAGGCCAAGGTCTGTGTACATCAGTAATAAAGACTGGAGTAACGGTAGAGCGGAAGCAAGATCATATACTTACTAGTATTCACCTCCTATGGAATGGAATTGTGGGTTTATCATTGAACTTGGACACAGTTCCTCTCCTTAACTAAAAAATGTCCAAAAAATAGAAATAATTAACATGTCTATCTTAATAATAGCTTAGTAAGTACCGATCAAATTATATATAAAAAAAACGTAATAACAAATTTTGGAAGTTGAGTCGTGTTTAATTATATTGTTTGATCTCACAATATTTTTGAATTATGCATATGGAAAGAGAAAAATCAGGAAACATGTTGCCAGTAACACTTAGAAGTGGCAGAAGAGTGAAAGGGGTAAGTAAGCAGACAGTGGAAGCTGGTTTCACCTTTCTTCATCTTCCTCTGAAATTAAGAGTGGTTCTTCCTTGTGCCATAAATTAAAGTTGATTTTCAGGATTGGTGACAACAACACTTCACAATTAATGTGGGAGAGAAGTGTGCAAGGACTGATGAAAAAGGCTTACAATATGCGGGTGGAGTCTGATAAAGAGGATCCTCTTTATCGGCACCTTTCTTTGTCCTTTCCTCAAGAGTGGCCTTACAGCAATTACTCTCGCTCTTTGTCTTTTCTTCCTTTCTGGGCTGCTTGCTTTTGTAGTAACAGGAGAAAAGAATGTAGTTGTAGGAATATTTTTAGTTTGAACAGCAAACGAACAGTCGTTCTACGAATTCTTTGAGTAATTTATATTATACATATTCTAATTATAACAACACACACACAAACTTCAGGATTTACAAGTGCTTAATGAATTTCATAATATACTATCTCTATATCAATTTACTGAGACGAGTTTAATTGTAGGCTGGAAACGAAACAAAACTACTGACAAATGGACCATCCGTCGCTCTTCACATCAGTTCAACCTGCTTGGGACCATCTGCTCCTCCTAGTTTCAAGGACAGAAGCAGGAGAAAAGAAGAACACAGGCAATATCGTTTTAATGATTATAATTATATTGCATGGACATGTCACAGTCAAGACCAAAGCCTCATCTCTAAGAGTTCAGATCTGCATTATCTTTTCAGGGGGCCAATCTAGCTACACGCCAGAGTAACTCTCCCAGTGAATACCCACCCTACTTCAGTTTGCCGAATGATTGCTTTCCCGTCTCTCGTCTACAATCTCCTGCTTGAATTAATTGTTTTTCACGTTCGCTGATTAAAACTATGCCACGCTTTAAACCTGTCATGCGTTGATTTCCTAGGAATCGATCCCCAGTTTACGTTCTCATGTAACCCAATGGGCGAGAGAGAAATGGAGGGTGGGAATAGAAGATGCATGTATATCATATTGGTTAATTTATAACAATAGAGATATTCTTGGTTTTTGAAAAAAAATCCTAAGAATGGATGAGATTCTATATTTTTTTTGAAGTGGTACACGGTAAATTGACAAAAATTAAAAAAGCGACCTGCCCTAAAAATGGACATAAATTTACAGCTGCAATTAATGGAGACTCAGACCAAAGGGAACAGTTTCGCTGAAGCCTTCTGCACTAACGCGTCATAATTGTAGACGGGCGGCGCCGATTGTGGTGTGGACCAATGTCATAAACTCAGTTCAGTTTCGGAAAAAAAAATGTTTGTTCTTTCCAAAATTTTAAAATGTTTCCTATCCAAAATTTAGATTTAAATCCTTAAATTTTATTTAAAAATAAACCACAAGTCTTATATCGTACAGGACAGACAATCTAATAATGAAACCAAAGACCAATTTCTACGGCTTGGCAACACACTATGCTTGTTCTTTTTTTTCAATTAAAAAAAAACTGACCAAAAACTCAATATGCTAACAAATACTGATAGACCAAAGTAGCATAAAAGAACACTAGGCGACAGGGTTAAAGCAAGCTACAAGAAGGTCCATGATCTACCTAGGGGATGCAACTAAGCTCTCAAACTACAAGCAACATTACGGAAACAAGTTGTACACGTGTTAAGACATGAGATCCATTGGAAATTAAAAGGCAGGCTAGTTGGTTGCTTGTTCCATGACAAGTCGAACAGCTTTTCCTTGGTTTACCTATCGCTCAAGACGGAGGAGTTAAGAGTTTGTTTGTTCAGACAAGCAATTGCCAAGATGGTGGCGTCTCGATCCTGAAACAAAACAACCCAATTCCCAGTGCGTGAGGTCTATGGATGCAAAAATTGAAGCGGAGCTGAATCATGTCTGGGATTGATCATTGAACACAACTACTCTTCAACTTCTCTGGCTTTCCATAAACTAAGGAAGTTCAAGAAGAAACGAGAAGAAGACAATGGATGTAATAGGAGGAGTCTCTCTCTTTAAAAATCCATCCAGCTTTTAAAATAATTTGTTAATAATCTATACATCCAACTTTTCAGATTAGTTTATTATCAATTAATATCGAATTGTTTTGAAATTGGGCCTGAGATTAACGTGAATGTTTCTTAAGTCCGTTAGAATTCGGAAAGCCCAAAACAAAAACAGTCACTTGCAAATGTCAGGATTTAATGACAACTTGGCCCAACTTTTCAGTAAGTGGCCAACCAAATTTCTAATTTTCTGCTTTTCACGATATGCTGCTATTGCCATGGATTGCGCCTGAGATTTTGACACATGGCAACAGATACACTTGTCCACGCCGACTCACTTAGCTAATATAAATAAAAATAGTTAAAATCTACCCCCCGTTATGAATATCAAATGTTTGTCAATTGAAAAGACAAATAACTTATTATGTTTATTCAATTGTGTAATGAATATTTTGTAACTACAAAACTCTTTATTCTTCAATGTCTCTTCATGTACCCTATCATGTTACCTATAAATAGGAGGTAACATTGTTCACTTTGTACACACTTGTTTTGAGTACTTGATATGATCTTATACTCCCTATCTTGTTCTTAAGTTTTCTCTCTTGTTCTTTTCTCCTCAATTCTTCCTTATTCTTTTCTCCTCAATTCTTCTTATCGTTATATTCTATAACACGTTATCAGCACGATACTCTTATAAACAAAAGGAGAATCAAGAGTCTTACAAGAGTTCTTCACAAAGAACAAACAAGAATCTTAGTTTCTACAAAGGTATATTTGGGTGAGTATAATTTTATAATTATTTAGATATAATCATGTTGTAATATTATTGTTATGCTTCAAATGTGCTTTTACAACAGTAATATCGTGAAAAAAGTTTCACAAAATATTCTGAGTTGATTTCATGCCTTCTGGTGGCTGAACAACACATTGAGCTGTTGATGAGAAATCATGAATCTCGTCCTACTGGTTCTGCTCCATTCCCTGAAGTGAATGTGATGCTATATCATAACCATAATCGTGGTCGTAGTCGAGGCCGCGGACGAGGACGAGGACGAGATTATAATAAATTTCATCATGGTGGTGGTCAATCAAGTAAATTTATCATCCAAAGAAAGTTGTAAAGGATGAAGGACCTAGAAAAATAATGAGTGGCATAAAGAAAAAAAAAGTTACAATTAGTAACTGCCATCGATGTGGAATGCAAGGTCATTGGCAACGTACTTGTCGTACACCAAAATATTTTGCCGACCTATATCAAGGATCTTTGAATACAAGATGATTTGGGTATAAGTTTGTCCAAGATGAGTGGCAAGAATGTGGAGACAAACTTTGTCCAAAATGATTTCATTGAATTTGCTAATGGCCTTGAGAATATAACGCACTTGGATATTTCTAATTTTCTTAATGATCCAAATGATGAAAGTGCAAGAAATCAAGAATGATTTTAATTTTATAACTATGCAAATTTCAATTATGTTCTCTTGTTTTATTATAATACAAGTCTATTTATTATATTTTACTTTTTCATATTTAATTTATTTTATATTTTCTTATTAATTTTATTTACTCAATGAAGAGAATGGATATTGGCATGGATATCTCTAAGATGAACGCCAAGGAAATATGTTTGGTTGACAGTGCCACAACGCATACAATATTGAGAGATAAGAGATATTTCTCTTATTTGGATAATAGAAAAACCAATGTGTATACCATAAGTGGTAGTACAAGATTGATTGAAGGCTCCGGAAGAGCAAATATTATTCTATCTGGTGGCACCAAAATAATGATAGAAGATGCATTATACTCTTTTAAGTCTCAAAGAAACTTGTTAAGTTTCAAAGATATTCGTCTGAATGGATATCATATTGAGACAATGAACGAAGGAAGCATTGAGTATCTTTGCATAACTTCTATAATTTCGGGTAAAAAGTATATATTAGAAAAATTATCCGCTTTTTCTTCTGGATTGTACTACACAAGTATTACAATGATAGAATCTCATTCTATAATAAACCATCAGTTTAATGATGTGTTTAAAATTTGGCATGATCAGTTAGGCCATCCCGGTTCAACAATGATGCGAAAAATAATAGAGAATTCTTGTGGTCATCCATTGAAAAAGAATAAGATTTTTCAATCTAATGAATTCTCATGTGCTGCTTGTTCTCAAGGCAAATTAATAATAAGGTCAATCACTAGCAAAAATTGGAATTGAATCTCCAAAATTTTTAGAAAGAATTCAAGGAGATATTTGTGGACCTATACATCCACCATGTGGACCATTTCGATATTTTATGGTTTTGATCGATGCATCAACCAGATGGTCACATGTATGTTTATTATCATCTCGTAATATGGCATTTGCGAGATTGCTTGCACAAATAATTCGTTTGCGAGCTCAATTTCCTGATTATCCGATAAAGTCCATTCGAATGGATAATGCTAGTGAATTTACATCAAAAGCCTTTATAAATTATTGCATGTCTATTGGAATAAAGGTTGAACATCCTGTTGCTTATGTTCATACACAAAATGGTCTTGCAGAATCATTTATAAAACGCTTACAATTAATTGCAAGACCTATGCTTATGAGATCCAAACTTCCAGTTTATGTTTGGGGACATGCCATTTTACATGCAGCAACAATTATACGCATTAGGCCAACAAGTTATCATGAACACTCTCCAATGCAATTGGTTCATGGTCAGGAACCAAATATTTCCCATCTAAGAATTTTTGGTTGTGCGGTATATGTTCCAATTTCTCCACCACAACGTACAAAAATGGGTCCTCAAAGAAGGATGAGAATATATGTTGGATATGAGTCTCCATCTATCATCAAATATCTTGAGCCATTAACTGGAAATTTATTTACGGCAAGATTCGTTGATTGTCATTTTGACGAGACTATATTTCTAACACTTGGGGGAGAAAATAAACAGTTGGAAAAGAAGATCTCTTGGAATGAATTATCATTATCTAGTTTTGATCCTCGAACAAATCAATGTGAACATGAAGTTCAACAGATAATTCATTTACAAACGATTGCAAATCAACTGCCAGATGCATTTACTGACCTTAAAAGAATAACTAGGTCTCATATTCCAGCTGTAAATGCTCCGATAAGAATTGATGTCCCTGAAGGACAATCTAAAGTTGCTAGTGAATCTAGACCACGTCAGAAACGTGGAAGACCATTCGGTTCTAAAGATAAAAATCCTCGAAAAAAGAAAGGAGCAACTACACAAGATGGTCATGAGGAGGATATAGTTTTGGAAAATTCAGTTGACATAATTAATAAAATTCCGGAAGAAACACAAAAGAATGAAGAGATCTCGATTAATTATGTCACTACAGAAACAAGATGGAACCGAAGCTCAATACTTGTCGACAATATTTTTGCATATAATATAGCGCTAAATATTATAGAAGAAAATGAGGATTTTGAACCTACCTCTGTGAAGGAATGTAAAAATAGAAATGATTGGCCAATGTGGAAAGACGCAATTCAATCAGAATTAGAGTCATTAGAAAAACGTGGAGTTTTTGGACCTGTAGTCCATACACCAAAAGGTGTAAAACCGGTGGGATATAAATGGGTATTTGTGCGAAAAAGAAATGAGAAAAATGAAGTTGTGAGATATAAAGCAAGACTCGTCGCACAAGGTTTTACCCAAAAACCGGGTATTGATTATGATGAGACATATTCTCCAGTGGTGGATGCAATAACATTGCGATATTTACTTTGTTTGGCAGTACATGAAAAGCTTGAAATACGTCTAATGGATGTAGTTACAGCCTATCTGTATGGCTCGTTGGATACTGATATATATATGAAAATCCCTGAAGGATTTAAATTTCCAGATGCAAATAAATCAAATTCCCGGGA
Organism: Passiflora organensis; assembly: GCA_019739055.1. Lineage (NCBI taxonomy): Eukaryota > Viridiplantae > Streptophyta > Magnoliopsida > Malpighiales > Passifloraceae > Passiflora > Passiflora organensis. The sequence continues at coordinate 10,777,395 of JAEPBF010000009.1, forward strand.
AATTTATTCAATAAAGTTAAATAGAGCTCTATATGGATTGAAGCAATCTGGACGGATGTGGTATAATTGCCTCCGTGAATGCTTAATTAAAATTGATTTCAAGAATGATCCAATTTGTCCATGTGTCTTTATAAAAAGATATAGATCTAGTTTTGTTATAATAGCTGTTTATATTGATGATTTAAATATCATTGGAACTCGTGAAGAGATAGATAAAACTATCAGCTATTTAAAAAACGAATTTGAAATGAAAGATCTTGGAAAAACAAGATATTGTTTGGGTCTTCAAATTGAGCATCTAAGTGAAGGAATATTTATTCATCAATCAAATTATGTGGATAAAGTTCTTAAAAGATTTTATATGGATAAAGCCCATCCGTTAAGTACACCAATGCTTGTGAGGTCACTTGATGTGAAAAAAGATATTTTTCGACCTCGTGAAGAAAATGAAGACCTCTTAAGTCCTGAGGTTCCATACCTTAGTGATATTGGTGCACTTACATATCTTGCTAATAACACTCGACCTGATATATCATTTGCAGTAAATTTACTAGCAAGATATAGTTCTTCCCCAACTCGAAGACATTGGAGTGAAATTAAACATATTTTTAGATATCTACGAGGGACAATGGATATGAGTTTATATTATTCAAATTTATCCACTTTTGATTTAGTTGGTTATGCATATGCAGGATATTTGTCAGATCCACATAAAGCCAGATCGCAGACAGGTTATTTATTCACTATAGGTAATACTGTCATTTCATGGCGATCGGTGAAACAAACTTTGGTTGCTACTTCTTCTAACCATGCAGAGATTTTAGCAATTCACGAAGCAAGTCATGAATGTGTTTGGCTACGATCAATGTCACAACACATAAGAGAAGCATGTGGATTATCAAGTGATAAAGAACTTGCAACTACACTGTATGAAGATAATACTGCTTGTATAGCTCAATTGAAGGAAGGCTACATAAAGGGTGACAAGACAAAACATATTTCACCAAAATTCTTCTTTACTCATGATCTTCAAAGCAAAGGGGAAATCAGTGTCCAACAAATACGCTCAAGTGATAACCTGGCTGATTTATTTACTAAAGCTCTTCCCACATCAACATTTGAAAAGCTTGTTCGAAAGATCGGAATGCAACGCTTGAAAGATTTAAAGGGATGACTAAATCAGGGGGAGTATGCACTGCACTCTTTTTTCCTTCACCAAGTTTTTATTCTCATTGGGTTTTTCTTGGTAAGGTTTTTAATGAGGCAGTATTCTGATTTCATACTCACATTCTTAAAATTCAAAATATTCAAGGGGGAGTGTTATGAATATCAAATGTTTGGCAATTGAAAAGACAAATAACTTATTATGTCTATTCAATTGTGTAATGAATATTTTGTAACTACAAAACTCTTTATCCTCCAATGTCTCTTCATGTACCCTATCATGTTACCTATAAATAGGAGGTAACATTGTTCACTTTGTACACACTTGTTTTGAGTACTTGATATGATCTTATACTCCCTATCTTGTTCTTAAGTTTTCTCTCTTGTTCTTTTTTCCTCAATTCTTCCTTACTCTTTTCTCTTCAATTCTTGAAATCGTTATATTCTATAACACCCCCCAGAATTTTAATGAATATGCTTTATTAATAATTTTAAAAAATAAATAAACAAGCAATTTCTTTAAAATTCTGATCTTCATTTTTTGATCAAATCAATTTAGTATCTCATGTCAAAATCAAATTGATTCTCTATAAACAAGGTTAGCGGTACCCGAACTATATATACAAATTGAAAAGAACCAACTAAATATTTTTGGTTTATTCTTTTTTGTTTATAATAAAAAAGTATTCTTGTTGATAGTTTGTAAACTAAATATTCTTTTTTCATTGTCGAGATTTTTGTTTTTATTTTCTTTTTTGTTTTATAATATAAATGATTAGTTTATACATTTATCTTTCCTAATTTTCTTATCCAATATTTTTAGACTAAAAGACGGAAAAGATTATCAGGAACCCTAACAAACTAACACTTTCACTCTCCTCCATATTCAAAGCATATAAATAAATTTTATTATTAATGTTCTAAGTAATATTTTGGTTTTGGGGATTGGATTCTAGAGCAAGAGTTGTGGTGTTGCGTGGGCCCAGAATCTGAGGTCCCTGTAGTTTTGTTAATGCATTAAACCTGTAAATAGATGAGCTTGTTCACGTTAATACAGGCTATACAGCAGGAGCAGTGCATGGCAGTTCCTACTTTGATGTCTCTATTTTAAGATAAGAGAGGTTTTCGTTCTTTACCCTTTGGGGAGTAGTTGCGCTTTCCCCCTTTTTTTATTGTTTTTATATGACTTCGATTGGATGGTATGTCGACTTTGACGTGCCTCCCCCGTTTTGAAGAAACCTGTGGGTTTTACCGTATAAAAGTCGGCACCTAAAGCCAAACTGTGGGCAGTTTCCTATCTAAAACTGACGGAACAAAACCTCTACCGCCAAAAACCGGTTGCTGGGTCCTCTGTATATACCTCTGTCTATTTCCAATACCGACCAATCTAACTTACACCGAATCTGTTTTTGCAACTCTCTCTCTGTCTGTTTATCACATGTCTGTCTGCAAAGGCTTGCCTGGTGTATGGTACGCTTCGAGCTCAACTTTCAGTTCTTGCTTCTTTCAGCAGTCGTCTTTTCTTGGTTTTGTTTTAGCAGTTTCATTCTTTTACAGCTCGTTTGTTTAGCTGGGTATTCCCAGAGTGGTGTCTTGGGACCATCTCGAGGGCGACAGGAATTCTGGTGTGGTAGCTGATAACTTTTTGGTGTTTGATATTGGGAAAGTGAGGACAGCTTAATTAGGTTACTTTTTACTCGAAGCAGCACCTCATTATTACTTTGATGGAACACAATGGTTTAGGTGGTGGGATGTTTTCGGGAATGTTGGGACTTGAAATGCCACTGCATCAACAGCAAACCCCACAAAATCCTCAAAACCCACAAACCACACACCACTTGCAGCAACACCCTCAAATGGTTGCTTACGCCCACCATGAACCTGATCACAATTCTCAGTCTCAACCGCCTGTGAAAGCCTATTCGCACGCCTCAACAAAACAAAAACAGCTTTCGCCTCTGAGTGATGAAGATGAGCCTGGTTTTACTGGAGATGATATTACTGGTGATGGCAAGAGAAAGATGTCTCAATGGCAGAGAATGAAGTGGACTGATAACATGGTTAGGCTTCTTATAATGGCAGTTTTCTACATCGGTGATGAGGTCGGGTCTGAAGGGAATGACCCCATTGGTAAAAAGAAGCCTGGTGGATTGGCACAGAAGAAAGGGAAATGGAAATCAGTTTCGAGGGCGATGTTGGAGAAAAGCTTTTATGTGTCTCCTCAGCAATGTGAGGATAAATTCAATGACTTGAACAAGAGGTATAAGAGGGTTAATGATATTCTTGGTAAAGGAACAGCTTGCAAGGTTGTGGAGAATCAAAGTTTGCTTGATACGATGGATTTGTCACCAAAGATGAAGGAAGAAGTAAAGAAATTGCTCAATTCAAAGCACCTGTTTTTCAGAGAAATGTGTGCCTATCACAGTAGTTGTGGTCATGCTTCCGCCGGGGCTGCTTCAGGTCCTGGTCATTCACCTGAGGTAGCCACAGACCAATCTCATGCCCAGAACCCTCAAGCTACTCAACTGCAGCAACAGAGCTGTTCTCATTCATCCCAAAGTGTTCAAATTGCTGGCAATTCGAGGGCTGAAACTGAAGGATTGAAAATGGCGAAGAAGTTACGTGATGAAGAAGAAGAAGAAGAGGATGAAGATGAAGCTGATTATGACGAATATGATGAAGAAGAAGAGGATGAATATGAAGTCGCTGAAGGCAATTCAAGGGGACATAACGAACATGGACCAGAGTACGAAGATAATCTTAATGAGAGATGTTCAAGGAAAAGGCCAAGACTGGAAGGAGTATTGTCTCCATCGTCATCATCATCTTTGATGCAGCAATTCAGTGTTGAACTGACAACAGTTGCCCAAGATGGAGCGAAGAGTGCTTCGGAGAAGAATCAGTGGATCAAGATGAGGATTATACAACTAGAAGAGCAGCAAGTGAACTACCAATGTGAAGCATTCGAGCTTGAAAAGCAGAGACTGAAATGGGTGAAATTTAGCAGCAAAAAAGAGAGGGAAATGGAGAAAGCAAAGCTGGAGAACGAGAGAAAGCGGCTGGAAAATGATAGAATGGTGCTCATTATACGCCAGAAGGAGCTAGAGTTGCTTGATCTTGGGTGCCACCATCACCACCACCAACAACAGCTTTCTTCAAACAAGAGGAGTGACCCGTCTTCCATCACTGGATGAATTGTACAATATGAGCGAACAGTTTTCTTACAGGAGTGACCCGTCTTCCATTACTGGATGAATTGTACAATACGAGTTAGGTTGGTTGCATTTATATTTGTTCTTCTGAATTTGCTTGAATATAAGATAAGTTATGAAAGGGCTTTATACTTTATGATTATGCAGGACCAATTAGAAATAAAAAATAAAAATTTTCAATTGTGCACGCCTGGTGGGACTCGAACCCACAATCGTCTGATTAGAAGTCAAACGCCTTATCCATTAGGCCACAAGCGCCTTGCTACTTATTTGTAATCATTATTTAGTAAAATCAATATTACTGAATGTTGCATTTAGAAATATAACCCACTTATTTTTTTAAATATTTTTTTTAATAATATATTCGTATGAAACTGTCCTTTCTTATCTATAGAAATTATACTAATTTAAGAGTGGTGTTGAATTTCATGGAGCCCAATTTTCGATTTTGGGGTGACAGAAGCCTGCAACTGGTTTAACACTCTACGGCCCACTCTTGAGATCAGTCATCCCTAATATTAGGAACAGCACTACAAGAATAGGCACCTCCATAGATACATACAGGTTTCATCTCTTCCTGAACTGCATAAATTATGTTTTGTAAACAATGTTTAATTTGGACATGAAAAAAAGAAAAAAGAAAAAAGAAAGCCGTCATTATCACTGTCGAGGCAAATCGCTCTCCAAAACGCCGAATCAAGAGGCATGGGGACACATCTCTTCAAAATTTTGAGGTTCAGGACAAAATTATGAACAGCACATTCTATTTAGTAGCAATCAAGGATGTCCTTTCGAGGCACCAGCCTGAGGGAAAACTATTACAAACTAACGGTGTTCATTTCTTATCTCCATAACCTGGACACATCTATCTGCACTCAATCAGATTGCAGATTAGATAACACAAAATAAGGAACAGTCAAAATTTTTAATCCTCGAGCTCAATGATCTTAACCACAGACGCATCTCCAACTTTCTGGCAAACGACAACCCTGTCATGCGACTTTATAACTCCTGCTGCCTTTCCATGATCAAGAGCAACTTTCAGAACTGATTCATTTGTTGCACTAGTAGATTCCGCCTACAGAAACATAGGGTGCAAGATTTCTTACAGCCAATTCAATATGCAGTCTGAACAGAACAAAACAGGTGAAAGAAAACAGCAAGGAAACTAGTTCTTCAAAGCAAATTATAATTAGAGTGCAGCGTGGTCGCTAGCCATTGATGGCTCAAGTGCATTTATTTTTTAAAGAAAAACATCTAGACCCCAAAAGTCATAAGATCACCTTCTGGCAGATTTGCCCACCCAATTAGCTATTTGTGCTAGCCACGAAAACCTTTTTCTTTTAATTTATACCGTATGATTCTTCCGGACCTCAGTGGAAAAATAAGCGGACATGAATCCACTCACTGATCATGACCTCGCTAAGTCATGCCATAATTTCCTTAACAAGCCATTTTCACTATCAGTGTCTTTATGCTCTAAAATGTCATGATCATTACAGTAGAAAATCATCACCTAAAAAAAAAGCTTGTACCATAAGATAAAGATTATTGATAAGCCTTTAGAAAAGAAAAAGAGCTTACAGGATGTCGAGGATCAGCAAGCATAGGGAACAGACCTCTCACGATGAGTGATTGCCTTGCCTAAAGATTGAAATAAAGATTCAAAAATTTAACCATAGCAAGTATTGAAAAAATGAGAAAACCAAGCTTGTTAGCAATAATCAAGATTCCAGATTCCAGAACCCAAATTCCAAATACACAAGGGCAGGGATAGGAAAATAGTATGGAATCCTGGTGAAAAGTAAAAAATTTAAAAACAAAAATATGAGAATTGATGGCCTATAATGATGATCTGGATCTTTCCAAAATTGGTCCGCTCATAATTCAGTTTGACATGGAAACATATTTGAATCAACAGCATACCTCAAAGGCCCCAGTAAAGCTCCATTTCAGTTGATTTGTCTTAAGCCGTGGAATGACAACAGACAGAACTGGCATTGTCGGTCTATACTTGGCAATCAATCTGTGCACATTCACAAGGTTTGCTGATATTAGCCCCAATGAAAGGTAGACGAGATACAAAAGAACTTCTTGATCTGACAACTGCTAGACCTAGTCAAAGAGCATGACAGGAAGGATACCTTGCAGCCCTTCCTGATGAAGTGAAGCAGATAATGACGGATGCCTTCACCTTAATGGCTGCTCGTACCTAAAATGAGTAATAATTCTAATAAAATTAAAAAAACAAGAATACATAACTCTCAGAGGATTAGACAACCACATGAAAAATCAACAATACCGCAGAGGAAGCAATAGATTCAAGATGGGTCATCGGCTCTCCTACAAACTTGACAGTTTTTTTGAAATATAAGTCTTGATTGAAAACCTTGTCTGCCTGCATGAGAGTTACAAAATAGTGTAAAAGAATTTATCGTTACTATGTATAAAAAGCATGCAGTGGTGCATAATATTTTTTTCCCATACAAGGAAACATATAGTCCACGCTAGCCTGATATACACTAGGAGAAGTCAACAGAAAATGAATGCTCACAATAATATCTGGATCTTTATAGAGACCAAATCTACAATAGATGCAGGAATTTACCTCTGCACAAATTTTACCAACAGTAGATATTGTTTCAACAGGGTACAGCCCACGAAGAGTCTCAGCACCAAGAAGAATTGCATCACTCCCTGCATCAATTAACATTATAAAACATTAGAAACAAACTTAGCATGTCCAGAACAAATCCAAATGAGAACCATGTGCATGATGAAAAAGAAGAGGATACATTGCAACACTTATAACCACCACCAAAAGATACAACTTCATATCTTCAAAATAATAAATTAAATGCAGCCAATTAGTTGGAAATATGAGACAAAACCCAAGTTTGTCAAATCACCCAAAAAAAGAAAGAAAGAAATGCAACATTAGGCCTCCATGATAGCAATTCCAATATGATAACCCACCATCCAATACAGCATTGGCAACATCAGTAGCTTCTGCACGAGTTGGTCTCAGGTTGTCAGTCATACTATCCACAACACGAGTAACAACAGCAGGCTTCCCAGCCATGTTGCACTTGTAAAGGGCAGCTTTCTGGAATAAGAAAACCTGGAGATCCAACGAAATTATTTAGCAGCTGCAGCTAGCTAATAAGGGAAAATTTCAAGAGTGTAACAAATTTTGCAGTTAATAAGAACATCCACCAATTTTAGATATTAACGATCACAACATCATTCCATGGTTGCAATTAATATAAGTTGGGTAACATATAAAGCAAACATTCCGACCAAAGACAATTCTAAACAGGGTTTTTAAAATCAGACAGGACTGAATTGGCTAAGGGGTCAAGGATTTTAGGACTAACCATGCCAAACCAAAGGAACGAATTCAACTTATCATATATATTTATTTATGGAAGTATAATACAAAATTGTAAATACTGCCCCAATGTAGATCTCAGAAAGTTAGATATTTGAAAAAAAAAAATCATTTCAACTGAAGTTCCAGTAATCGATCTATACAACTTCAAAAAATTTACCTTTACAGCTAGCTAATTGAACCAGACAACATATGATTGGACAGGACCAAACTCCAGTTCTGGTTGAGCCATGTTAAACCTGCTAGTCCCGTCCAATTTCAAGAACAGTGATTCTAAATTATTATTACTTCATCAGGAGGGTTTAAATAAACCAGAGGTGGAAGTTTCTAGTCAGAAGCTTAAAGAATATATCATTAAAATGAAAATTTCACACCTAAGCGCATTTCGATTATTGCATTATGCATACAAAATTAGCAAATCTAAACAGTAAATTACTAATTTTTACCAAACTAAAACTTACCTTCTCGGGTGGGAGATCTACACCCAAATTCCCTCGTGAGAGAATAATACCATCAGCTTCTTGTAAAATCTCATCAAAATGGGTCAACCCCTAAAGACACAGATACGTATGCAGCAATTATTAAAAAGATTGTATAGAGTCAATTAAACGGAAGCCAAAGAGTCTAAATCATAGAAAATTGAAAAAGAAACACACACCTCTACATTCTCAATCTTGGCAAAAATTTGAGTCTGATAGAGGTCACCCAATTTGGAGAGATACTCACGGGCCTGAGTTTTGGCAGGGAGAGTGTCATTTGAAACTAACAAAACTTACTTGAAAACCAAGATGCAATAGAAGAGCGATGTATCGTGAATATACTTACTTGGCGAACATCTTCTGCATGTCGAGTATACGACAAAGATAGAAAGTCTATTTTGTTTTTAACTCCCCAAGTACTTATAACCTAAAAAAATAGAAAATGACTAAAGTATTCAGCATAACATACATTGCCAACTAGAGAACTAAAAATAGCTGTAGTCATTCACATTTACATAAAAGCTAACTGATCAAATAGTAAAAAGTACTTGCCTCTTTGTCTTTATCAGAAAGGGTGGGCAGATCAATATGAATTTGAGAGACGTGCAGAGTAAATAATGACCCGGCCAAAGTAGTAGAGTTTTTAACAACACAAACAACATCATTGCCTTTCACCTCAGCAACCTGCCCAAGCCAAAAAAATATATATTGCTGTCAATTTTAAGTATAATAGGTTTCAATTCACTATAAAAGTCCAAGAATGAAACAGAATCCAACTTATTTAAACCTAAATATAGTTTATCTTTCCATGTAATATGCCAGAAAAGCTTGACTAGGAAAAATATTGGAAATCCCCCTCCCAGTAAACCTCTGGCTTGTAGAGAGACATTCTCAAACAAAAATGAAAGGAGCTATATTGTCCTCTTACCTCCAGCCAAACAGAAGTTGTTTCACTTCCAGTAAACAGGTATTGCCCAATAAAAATTGTATCACCGGGTTTCACTGCCTGCAAAGAACATAATGATTTTTTTCTTGTCACAAAAGATTGAAATTAAAAAAAAAATCATAAACGTGGAATATCAATAGTGAGGGAAACTAGGAGTTTGATTCTTCTTTTGTCCCAAAACCAGTAAAATTTGAAAACAAAAAACATGTGATTTTGCATCTGAGACAGGACATTAAACAGGAGGAGATGCAAAAATTGGAGCAACGACTGAGAAAAAATAAATCATTACAGAACAAAGATAAAAGCTTCAAAACATGCTCGGCAAATAAAAATTCTAGACTTCTATCAAATGTTCTCCACAGTAATAGCATGTAAAGCAATATATTATTGTTTCAATCAAATTAAAGCTATTCAAAATTTAAAATTTTGATAGCATCATCTATATCGTCATTAATATGAGCAGCAATCTAAAAACAACATCAAGCAATTATTTTCCAGCAAAAAATAAAGCTGACCGTCATAAAATAGCTAACGTTCCTGGTGTTAAAATTTGCCAACCTTAGCCAGCCCATCAAAATTGATAGGAAACAGTTGTGAAGTAGCTTCTTGCCCTTGATCTGGTGTTAAAATGACTGAAGCATCGCCCTGCAGTGAAATGGCCTTCTCACTCTTGTTAACAACTTGCAACTCAGGGCCCACCGTATCTAGCATAACCTGTGTCAATTTTAAAAAAATAAAAAATCGCCCCTCAGAACTAGAAAAGAAAGCACCAGCTGCAGCACCAAAACATAAATCTTTAAAAGAATAACGTACAGCGCAGAGTTTCTTCGTGCTCTTAACAGCCGCCTTCAAGTTCTCCAAAGTCTCTTGATGATACTCCGGGTCACCCCATGAAAAATCGAAGCGAGCCACTGTCATAACACCAACAAAGAAACAAAATACATAAACAACCAATCAGATGTAAGACACTCAAAGACAAAGAAACAAAACCAAACAAATCCTAAATCATAACTAGAGAAACAAAATGTTACCAGACATCCCGGCAGTGAGGCAACGGGAAATAACCTCAACGGATCGAGATTTGGGTCCCAGTGTCCCCACAATCTTCGTCATTGCCGGAAAGAAACTCTGCCAAAAGAATAACCACCAAAATTCTAGGTTAAAAATCATATGCACCAGAAACAGCATCAAACGCTACAGATCCAAGCCGCAATAGATCAAGAGAGCACTCACGTGCTTGGATGGCTCCAGGATCGAAGCCATCCTTATTGGCTCCTCGAGAAGCAAGTGATTCGAATGCATGTTTGGCGATGGTGCGGTTCTTTTCTGGTTAATCACCGATCAAAAAATCGAGCAACTAGATATTTGTATATAGGGACACCGCTTCGATCACCTAGCGTAAAGGGACTAACGCCGGGTTAGTTGATACTGTAATGATACTTGGCAAGCGAGTGTTTAGAATATTCCGTGTTTTATAGAACCATTTCCCAGCAAGTGTTTTTGTTCCCGTTTCGAGAAAAGCAGAAACCAAAAGCCAAACCGGGTTTTTATTTTTTTCCAGGGACACAGGTTTTTTGAGCTTTCCGTATTCTAGTTCTGGTCCAGATGTCTAAAAAAACCACGTGGTTTGGAAGTTCGGGTGGGACCGTAAAGGATGGGGATGGTTGGGCCAATTGTGCAGAGAGTCAAAAGTGGGCTAATTTCTTTATTATTATTCTCTACCACGGGGAGCAGGAAGGGTGAAGCCCAAGTCAGGGACGGGCGCGTGGGAGAGCGGAGTTGTGTGGATTGGTAACTGGTGATGGAATCTGCGCGTGGGCGTGGGATTCGTGTGGTACGGAGGAAGGAATGGGGAGGTGAAAAGGCATGTCTTACGAACTCCTAGACAAAAAGAGACCTTCGGGTGGAGTCAAATTTCTTTTGGGGCAAATGAAATCCACGGGCTGTCGTTTTCCTATGGGAAGTACGACCGTTGGTTCTGGCAACGGCTGGCGACCTTTATTTTTTTAACTTACTTTCAAAATAATAACCAGAAGTCATCCAAATAGTCGAATCTGACTTATTATTAGTAGTTGGCAATGGAGATAAGATGGATAAAATGTATTGCCATCTTGCAATCAAGAAAAATGTGTTCTTTTTATAATCTAAATCAATAATATAAAATTTGAATTCAAAATTTTCTAATCTTCAGAATCATATAAAAATTAATGTTATAACTAAATAATCATCTGCAATAATTTATTATTTTTTTGGAGAGTAAGTAGTTATGTCGTGGCGGGAGAATATGGAAGATCTTGTGAATGAATTACGACTTGGTATCACAGTAAGGAAAGCCTGAGGGTCAATTCAATGAATCTAAAAATACAAAATTTCACACTCAATAAGAATAAATTGGGTTTTAGGCCCAAAACGAACAAACGGGCCTGATGAACAAATGGCTAAAAAAGATCAAACTCAGGCCTAAAAATTAATTCGGGCCTACGAGGTATAATATGATATGGTTGTCGATAAATAATTAATTTACAACAAAAATTATGATTACCGGAGACTACAACCAGGAGAATAAGGCAGAAAGAGGCGGTCGAAGAAAATAGTAAGGAAAACCGCGATGAAGGAAAAAAAGATATCAGTAGAAAAAAAATTATATTTTAGGTATAATTTTTTTTTATTAAAAATAATGATACGGATGGATTAGGCTCTGGCTTTCTTAATTGGTTAAGGGGATAGCTCTTCTCATATGGTAGAGTGACCCACTTTAATTCTAACAGTTGATGAAACCAAATAATTAAGACAATCCAGTCCGACAGATTGGATGTCTAAGTCAAATGTTATAAGTAGCAGAAACCTTACTTAACAAAAAAAAAGGAAGACATAGTTTATTAACTATCAAAACACTGCCGTTTTACAGTAGCAGAGACTTTTCAAAATAATAACTATTCATCAACTTTAACAATGGCAAAGCTGAGCCCTTCATGCTTCCTAAAATACCATATCTGGACCAGATCATTAAACTTGAGGTCGTTGCTCTTCCTCACGTCGTTCCATTTAGTCTTGAACACATATTGTGAACTTTCCCCAGTTGGCCAAAGCTGGAAGTTCATCTCACAAATTGCAAGATTGGGTTGAATGATCGTCACCTTAAGCCCTGCCCTTCCCTTTCCAACCATATTTCTTTCATCAACTCTCAAAAAGTTGCTGTCGCGAAGCTGCCCTGTTGGCATCGACAGACGAGATTTGCCAGTCTCTATATCGCTGTTGGTCAGTCGCTTCTGGATCAACAAGACCGGGTGGATATTCTGCCCGGCAGAACTCATCATCTCAGCAATTTTCAACTTGAATACCAACGGCAACCCTTTTGTAAAGATGGGAAGCGGTAGCGTCTTGCATTTTGAAACTTTTTCCTTCTCTTCCTTGTTGTTGACATATGATATGTTCACGTCGGTTCGCCTTCTTTTTGGGTTTTGAGAGCAGATGACGATATTGCCTCTTTCTCGTTTAGTTCCCTTCCTTTGCCAACTTTCAGGAACCCTTCGTACGATGGCTTCCTTCCCTTTCTCCAGGCCATGCTTAGCAACAACAAAACTTTCCTTAGAAACAGATTTTCCCGTCCCAACAGGTACCACGATAGTTTCTTTAAGGATTAGCCTCCTCTCCATCTTCTTCTCCTTCTCCTTCTCTTTCTCGTAAAATAAGCCAGCTACCATTATGAGGGCATTAAATTTGATGCTCCTCTCTACAGTGGTAGAAGTGGACGCCATTGCTGTGCGGTGTACGTACGTCCCGTAGAGTTAAACATAAATATATAGAGAGAAATGTGCATCCTTTAATAAACAGGATTCCCGTATGAATAAGGATTCCCTTAAGAATAAGGATTCCCTGACGATTAAGGATTTCCTGATGAATAAGGACTCCCCACATAGGTACATAGTCTTGTTCGTTCTGCTTGGTTGTGTGGTTTTGGGTTTGCGATATTTGATTGGAACACTAGGACTTGTAATATTGAGAAAGTAGTAGACTATATGGGATAGACTATTACTGTATTACAAGAAACGATCTCAAGGCAATTTCATTTTTTTTTTTTGAGTGCTAAACGATTTATTTTCTTCAGGATTCTGGCACAAGACTATTTGCAGTCCAAGCACTCAAATCGAGAAACTATGTCTTTCCTCAATTACTTGCTCTCACACATTGCAAGTTTTTCTAATGCACATCTCTGCAAATTCTCACCATTACTTCTATCGTTGTCAAGATATCTACAGTATGACCTTTCTTTTTGCTTTCAGTCGCGGTGGCATCAACTGCTCTAGGATATCACCACTTGATCATTGCTTTAAATGTTCCAATTAATGAAAATTTGTCTTTCATGCCCAAATCACTTTAACGGCCACCCTGCCAGGCTCCATCTCCAATGTATCACATGTTTAATAGGATGTTTAGGCTAGATGGGCGTGCAATCACAACTACAAAATGGTTAGGCTAGATGGGCGTGCAATCAAAACTACAAAATGCCAATTTCCATTTATGTGCAGAACTTTTTCTCAGGAGCGATCTCCTACCATGCTGGTTGTGCTAATAACCCCGCCACCAGTTGATGAGGAAGGGGGAGAAGAATTTGCCAGGTTATATTTTTCCCCAAGAAACCCAGACGCACAAAACACACATGAACATGCGTGCAGGGAGGATTGGAAAGAAGGCTGTATATATTACATTTTCTGTAGCAGAACTGGACAGTATCAACCTGTGTGGTATTAGATCAGGAAAAAATGATCGAAAGAAAATTTAGAAAAGCATGTTTGGAGATACATTTTGTATTGCTCTTTTTTTTTAAAGCAAACGATTTTATTGAGATAACTGTACATCAAAACACATATACACACCCCAAGACAAACCTCTGGATAATCTAGACTATATCTCCATACCTCACATCACTATTCTCGCAAAAGCCAAATACAAGGAAATCATTAACACATGTATAATCTTTTATCATGTTTCTCTATTCGCTTACCAGGTGTGGGTATAACCAACATATGAATAATAGTATTTCATATTCTTTTTTCTTCCACTATTAATGCTCTTGGCCTTTCACCTTTTGAAGCTAAGTTCTGAGATAAGCTCACAAATAGTTCTTGTGCTAAAGATTTTGTCCGGTTGAAACTGGCAGCTGAGGTTTTGTACAAACTTCATATAGTCCGAGGTGCAGAGATGTTCTAGCGTATATTTGTCATTGCTATTATGTACTGATCTTCTGTTGAAAGAGTGAAGAGCATTTATCCATCACTCTGCTCGCATTTATCCACTCTGTTGATAAATGGTCCAAGATGCAAGAAACTGAGGGTTGGCATAAACGATTCTTGAGGTTTGTCATATTTTTTAAGCATTCGTTTTCTATATGTATACATGCATAGAGGGTTAGATTGTAGGATTGTATTTAGTATATTGTCAATTTCATCGGATCATATATGAATCAAACGCAGGTCAGGGTTCAATTATGAGGCCTGGTACTGCTATTGGCAGAGAGATAGATAAACTTTTGCAGGGAATGAACTGGATTACTAATCGAAATGCTGAAGCTACATTACATCAAGGAAGACTAGAAAATAACTGTGTTGTTGGCTTGTGTGCAACAACGAGAAAATCCACGGCTGTGACGGATACAAATCTTACAAAGAAACATGAAATAGGAGTTCAGGGTCTCAGAAGAGAGCCAACAATAGACTCTGCTAGGGAGGATAGAACAACCATGGCACTTCAAATAATTAGAATTGGCAAATTATGGACAGTAAAACATCATCAATATGCAGCAAGACCATCCTCTGTAGTGGCAAGTGATGGCGAAAGTGAATTGCGAGATTCATCATAATCTTCTCCGAGGGGAGATTGCTCTACCCTGATGTCCTCGATCATCTTAACAACTTCGGTCAGGGTAGGCCTCTTCTCCGGCTGTGGAACCACACAGGACAATCCAACATGAAGCATTGACACAAGTTCCTCTTCGATGTTCTTGTACCTCAAAAGTTCCTGATCGAACACTTCTGCTGTCCACTCCTCCTTAACCACAGATCTCACCCACTTAGGAAGATCAACAATTTGTTCCTCTTCCTCAATGTGTGGCCTTGTCGGTGAAGGGTATTGTGAGGGAGCTCTGCCCGTAAGAACTTCCAACAACAGCACACCGAAGCTGTACACATCCGCCTTTTGAGATAGCCTCTTGGTCTCTGCCTGCTCAGGAGCCCTGTATCCTCCCAATCTTGCTATAGCATGAGCTGGGTTCAAAAGCAGCGACAGCCCAAAATCAGAGATACAGGCAACACCATTCTTGTCAAGCAATACGTTGGAAGATTTGACATTCCCATGGGGAATCTTTGCATCACTATACTCTTCATGAATCTTAGCCAATCCCCTAGCAGCTCCTAACACCAAACTGATCCTCGTAGTCCAATCCAAAGGAATCCTTCCCGGTCCCCGGTTACCTAATTACACCAAACAAATGAGTTAAACTCAACAAAAAAATAACCCAACGCAAAGTCAGAGCCAAAGCATACATACCATGAAGAAGATAATACAAGCTTCCATTAGGAAGATAGTCATAGACAAGAAGCTTCTCTTCCTTAGCATAATAATAAGCCCCGAGCCTTACAACGTTAGGATGCTTAAGCTTCCCAATCACATCCATATACTGCTCAAACTCCCTTCTCGCGCAAGGGTTCGCATCCTTCAACCTCTTCACTGCCACAGTACAGCCATCGTCCAGCACCGCCTTGTACACCGTCCCTAAGCTTCCTTTCCCCAGCATCTCGGCCGAGGCCCGCAATAAGTCCTCCAGTTCGAACTCCTTCCTTTGATCAAAAAACACCAGCTTGCTCCTATCTGTCGCATCGGTTGCATCACTGTCTCCGCCGCCATTGTTCGCATTGTACACCCTCTTTTCACTCCCGTAACTACTTCCGCTAGGCCTTCGCTTCCCACTCTCGCTGCTCGATTTCGATCCACCACCACCTCTCCTATCTCTTCCGCAGTAATAAGCAACAAGAAATGAAGCCATCACCACGACTGTTACACAATTAGCCACCACGATTGCTACTATAGCGCCAGAACTTAGTCCTTTGTGCAGCCGATTCTTGTCCTTGCCAAGAATTGGCGTCTGAGGCATCGAGCTCGGATTAGACGGCACCGTTTCTGAACTTGCTGCTCCTGCATCCGCATCGCTTTTGAAGGAGCACACCGGTAACGGACTCGACCCGCACAAGCCTTCATTACCAGCAAAGCTATGGAAGCTAAACTTGTTCAACAAATTATTCGCTAACCGACCGTAAAGTCCGTTATTCGACAAGTTCAAATCCTTGAGACTGGGGAGTGAAGCGGAAAAATCTGGAATTTTGCCGGAAAGTTCATTGTTTTGTAACCTCAAAGTCATAAGGCCGGTCAAGTTGGTTAACTCAACGGGGATCTCCCCGTGGATGTTGTTATCGGAGAGGTCTAGCCGGAGGAGGCGCTTAAGTGAGGAGACCTGCGTGGGGATTTGGCCAGACAAGTCGTTGCTGGATAGATACAGTAGTTTGAGATTCGTACAATTGGTAAGTGGCAGAACAGTGCCGTTGAGGCGATTGTCATGGAGGTCAATGAGGCGGAGGTGGTCCAGGAGTGCAAGGGAAGTTAAAGGTCCACGAAGAGCCAAGGACGGTAGAGTGAGGGAAATGACCCGCCCGGAAGCAGAGCATCTGACGCCCAACCACGCACGGCAGGCGTCCAATCCCGTCCAGTTGGAGATGAGGTTCCCGTGGGTGTCGGTCTGGAGGCGAAAGAGGGTGAGCGCAGCCGTGTCGTTCGGAGGAGAGAGCGGCAGACATGATAAAGGAGACAAAAACAGAGTGCAATAGAAGAGCAGAACAGCGAAAAAGGAGACGACGCTCTTCATGCTTTGTTTCGTTAAGCGTAAAGACCAAGGCGGGAAGAGTGGAAGAGGCAGAGTGTGTTTTAAAAATATGCTATAACAGTACCACCAAAGCTTTTTTCTCTGGAAACTCTTTCTTTTTTTTTTCTATTTTGTCTTTCCCTTTGGTCTATTGAGGAGAAAAGTTTAAATACGGAGAGAGAGAAGCGTATTTTTCTTGTGTTCTGTGTCCGATGATGGGGTATGATTAAAGGGTGTGGGGGGGAGATTTAATTACAGTAGCTTTATGGGTATGGTTGAGAAGGGGAATTATGATTAAAGGGTTAAACTTTATGGTTTGTATGATGGTTGCTCCTATGATTGCTGTTCTCCACTCCTCTGCCATCTTCCCCATATGAAATGAGTAAACTTTGGCTCCTCCAACCACACCCTTTTCTTTTTTCATGTCTGCTTTCACTTTTACCTGCTTTACCTATGACATGGTTTGCCTTCTTGACCGTGACATGATCTTACATTTTATGAATGTAAACATAATAGGTCATGGCTTGCTAATAATCTTGGTTGAATTAGCTAGCATCCATTGTTGCAGTGGAAGTCAACTAGCTGTTGTTTGCAACGAAATGTGGATGATCTTTCAAGTACACACCATTGTTGCAGTACGAAGCTCTGTTTGTTCGTCAATTATGTACGTTTTCCAATAGTGCTTGAGCACAGAAATTATACATAATTATTATAGCTTGGCCATAAAAGTACAATCATAACAGTCACTAATCTCTTCTATATTGTAAGTTTGAATGCAGCTTCCAACTGTCGAAAGAGAATTTTGACCAAATCCCAGCTGAACTACGTACAGGTAAGTGTTTAGGGTTACGTATTTTCATGTTCAACAAATCAGAACCATCTTGAACGACAACAGGTAAAAGATTTATCAGTTGACCAATAATTTCAACGGCAAATCCCACTCAAAAACGGCAGAAGAACCATCTTCCTAATCTGTACAAGACTTTTTCTTTTTCAGGAAGAGATAAGCCAGGCATGATTTGATATGCATGGCATGCTGGTCCCTTTCCCCTTTCAATCATCGTGGAAGCAAAACTCTCTCAACTTTAAGTAATATGGAAGCAATGCTCCTGTGGCCATGAAGGCCAACCACAGAAATACATTGACAAGACTGACCACGTCCCTTCTGCTTTATCTAGAATATGCATAAATCAAGCTAATATTATCAAAGTAAATACCAGACAGAACAGGAGAATGATATTGCAATTAAGAGCAGGAATCTCATATCAAAAGAACTATTAATCTCTCAAGTGCTGATGTAATATTGTATGATCTACATGTCCATTACGTTAATCCATTTACTATTTTTACGTCTGCTCCATGATTTATCATCTACAACAAACATGATTTAGTACGTGCAGTCTTATTAATCCTTAATTTGACCCGACCCTTAATCACGAATAGCGTACAATTCTACTGAGGAAAACAAGAGAGCGCGGCCACCGTGATGTTGTTCTTTTATAGTTGGAAATTCAAAGGCAAATGGTGGTGGGTCACATTGCATGATAAGAACACTCCTGTTTTTGTCGTCAAAAGTTCGAAATTCTACAGCTTTTTTGGGGTGGCGTGCATTGGGTTTAGGTTGGTGCTTTTATCATCGTGAAACCAGAGAGAGAGAGAGAGAGAGAGAGATTGATGGCGGGATTGGCGTTCCAAATTTGTGCCACCGACTCTCTTGTAATCTCATAAACCTGCATGACTGCTGCATCATGGACTAAGCTCATTAATTAGCTTAATTTTGTTGTAGCATCATTCTTATTAGAAATAAAATATATTAATTTTGTGATTGAATAATAAAAAATATTTATTTTTAATACAAAATTAATTGGGATAGTTATTCGTGGATACGAATGTAGTATACATAATTTTATAGGGTATTTTTAAATTGTATTATTAAAAAAAATTAAATTCTATATAATTATTAGATGTAGAAATAAAGTTTTTGAATAATTTTTCACGAGAAAAAAATATATCAATCGAAATTTAAAAAATATTTCTGATGGATATAAATATTCTTCTAATTAAATGTTTTTTTGGACCAACGAAAATTATGAATTGAAAGGCCCAAAAAGAAAGAGAGCCTAGATCGGCCCAAGGCACCTCTTTGAAGTGACACGAAAAAATAGAAGAAGAAAAGACAAGGCCCATTGGACCTGAACCGGGCAGAATCCAAAATCCAGAAGCAGAAACCCTAACTTGATCAGCCTTCATCATATACGTGCAGACAGGGTTTAGCATTATCGTCTCTTCGCTCGCCAACACAAACACCAGCGGCGGCAAAGATAGTAAAAGATGCCAGCAGGTCACGGTCTGCGTTCCCGAACCAGAGATCTCTTCGCAAGGCCCTTCAGGAAGAAGGGTTACATCTCGTTGACCACTTATTTGAGGACATACAAGATCGGCGATTATGTGGATATCAAGGTTAACGGAGCTGTTCACAAGGGTATGCCCCACAAGTTCTACCATGGCCGCACCGGTCGCGTTTGGAACGTTACCAAACGCGCCGTCGGCGTTGAAGTCAACAAGCAGGTATGCGTTGTTTCCCTGTTTCTTCTTTTGTATTCTGATGTCTCGAACTACTTGAATGTTTGTATATCACCTGCCGAGTGTAGATTGGTTTGTCTTCGATAGTGAAATGCTATGAAATATTTGTATTTTGCAAGTTCTGACTGATTTGGACTTGTTAATGTGTGATGTTTCGGTTTATTTGGTGTTGGCCTTTTGAATTTCTTCGAATTTATTGCTTCTTATATATTTCTTCCTTTATATTCGTTGAAGCTGCTCAATTGTTGGAAGTGGAGACCGGTTTTATTTTCAGTTGTTAGTGGTCCAACATTTAACATCATATCAAGGTCTCGAGGGAGAAAAACTGCATTTCTTTTTGAATTGCTCGACTGTAGGGCCTTCCTTACATTGCTTGCAGAAACCGATTTATCCTATAGATTTTACGTGAAGTACATTGATTTGTGTTTATTTGCTGCGATAGATAAAGAGTAAGTGAGAAAAAGATGTCTGTATGATTATGTGTACATGAGCTCCCTGTTTTCTGCTAGATTTCTTTCAAACTCAACACATAATGTCGAGGGTAGGGTGTGGTCAAGGACACTCTGTTATGTTCCACAATCCGGAGTTTGAAGGGTATGACCTTAATTGATCAACATATGCTAGAGAGTTGGGCTGAGGAAGGAGTATAATGGTTTTTTATTCTGTTGCATGAAGCATAATTGATATTTGTTTTTCCATAGAAGGATTGACTGATTTGCAGATGGAGTAATCTGATTTATACTGTTTTTCTGCAACATTAGCTGCGCTTGTGCATGAATGTTGATTTTGGTGAATGAAAACTTACATGTAAATGCGTGATCATTACTGCAGGTTGGCAACAGGATTATCAGGAAGAGGATCCATGTGCGCATAGAGCATCTGCAGCCTTCAAGGTGCACTGAGGAGTTTCGTTTGAGGAAGAAGAAAAATGATGAGCTGAAGGCCGATGCAAAGGCAAAAGGTAAAGTTATTAGCACAAAGAGGCAGCCAGAAGGTCCAAAACCTGGTTTTATGGTGGAAGGTGCAACACTGGAAACTGTGACTCCCATTCCATATGATGTTGTCAACGATCTCAAGGGTGGTTATTGAGTTTGATGTTTTGTTTCTTTTTCTAGCAATGTTACTTCATTTCTTTTATGGATTACTACTTAAGGATTTTGAAGATATAACTGGAGAATTTTGCATCAAAATTTCAATTTCTTAGTGCATGCAGTGAAACATTTTGCAATCCTAAAGCTAACACGTGGTATTTTCTTTTTCTTTAGACCTGTATCATTAAGATGTAACACTCACTGCATTTTATTTCGTGAAATCAAGACTCCAAAACTTTTTCTATTGTCATGTTACTGTAGATGGCACACTTTAAATGTAAGAGTGATGATCCTTACCATTTGTAGGAAAAGGCAACATTTTGATATAAACTGACAAAAATGTATCCACCAGTATGGTGGAATTATTATGACTTTAAAGATAATATGATGACAGGTAGGTCATGTAATGTAATGCACGTATTGTCAGCGAGAGTTTTTTTCAGCATTTGTTAGCCAAGCAGAAGCCGCAACCTTATTACAGAGTATATCCAGGACCTTATCCAGCAAACAAAGAGAAGTAAACATTCTTATTACTATGTTGGTAAGGCCAGCTTATTAGGTGTTAGATGACACCTATTGAAATCCGGGATAAATTAATTTGATATGAATATTCTTCTAGTTTCACAATGAAAGAAAGGAACTTGTGGATTCTCACTCCATATGTGATACTAATTTTAGTTGGTATCTGATCTGTAGTTTTGAAATAGCATTAAGAATTAATGAATTTCCCACCATTTTGACTGCGTAAAATATGTACACGATATTATTGATTTTTAAGATCTTATGTTTCAAGCCATGCTGCCGAAAAGTTTGACCAAAACTTTTGAGGGAGAGTCTTCAGTCAGGGAGCAAATTCTATACTGATGCAAATTCTTTTGCAACATCCAATATCCATACAGATATATTTGTTAACTTTTTGTGCTCTGTATGAATGACCAATCTTATTCCGGAATTTCAGTGTGCAGAACAGTCGCATAAAACCAAACAGATAAGTGATTATCAATTTGACAAGCCTTCCGTTTCCATCCATGTCAAAGGATGTGAAAGCAACAGGCAACTTCAAATTGATGGGGAAGATTACGCAAATTTGAGAACACATAGTACACAAATTTGATTACTTATGTCAGATATACAAAATATTTATAATATTTATAACTCACAATTCACAGTTCAATTTTCTCAAATTCTCTCAAAAAATTTGTTTTCTCTTCTCGAGATTAAAGCTTAAAAAAGAGTTGAAATCTCCCTCGGAATAAAAGGTGCAAAGCATCTACTTCTCATTTATTCTCCCTTAATGGAAGGGTCGAAGAGAAGGTTTAATGAAATCAGTATCTGCTTTATCTTTGGTGCTTTCTCCACTTCTCAAACTATTGTTTTTTAATTTTCTGTTCTTTTAGGATTGCAGTTGTTACAGGAGCAAACAAGGGTATTGGGTTTGAAATATCTAGGCAGTTGGCTTCCAATGGGATTGTGGTGGTGCTCACTGCCAGAGATGAGAAGAGGGGTCTCGAAGCCGTTCAGAAACTGAGAGATTCTGGATTCTCTGATTATCTCCTATTTCATCAACTTGATGTGGCTGATTCAGCTAGTGTTGCCTCTCTGGCAGATTTCATCAAAACCCATTGCGGAAAGCTTGATATCTTGGTATGATTAAACTCACTCCATTGAATTCTTCCTTGCCTCTTTTATTAAGTCCTGCTTGTAGTTGACAATTTAAAAGACAACATATCAAGTTTATCTTGCCTACGTTAGTGTTTCTTCCCATCAGATTATCAATTCTGCGGATAAGTAATCTGAGTTACTGAAACAATCAACAGTTTTGGGGATCCTTTGGGCTGTTTTCATGATTCTATTTGATTTTTATTTAGTGATTTATGAGCTGTTTGGTTTGCTGTGCAGGTAAACAATGCAGGGGTCATTGGATGTTTAGTGAATCCTGATGCTCTGAAAGCACCTGGTGTTGGTAAGGTAATGAAGTCGATTCAGTGATTTCTTTCTTCATTGCGAGCAACTACTTTAGGATAAATTTATGTTCTGTTAGTTTTAGCCCAATTTCTGATAAGATGAGGAAAAAATAGAACAGGGGTAAATTGTTGCTTTTTCAGTAACTTGAAACAAAAAGGACAAAAGGTGAAGCTAGTTCATTCCGGTTATTCAGATGAACCACCATCACAGAAGAATTTCTGACGATTAGGATTAGCACAAGAAAGTGTTACTTCAAGTTTATCCAATTTTTCCAACTAGAAGGTCCTGTAGGAGAAAGAAAAACATTCTGGGATGATGATAGAGGAGGATTAATGTTCCTTCTGTTGGCGCAGGAAGATGTTAGACCCGATGATGCTAGGATAATGACTGAAAACTTTGAGTTAGCTGAAGAATGCCTGAAAATAAACTATTACGGAGCCAAGATGATGGTTGATTCACTTATTCCCTTCCTCCAACTGTCGGATTCCCCACGAATTGTGAATGTTTCCTCTTCTGCAGGACAGTTACAGGTGAAACCTTCACATTTCTTTTCTACAAACAACTAGCTAGTTGATATTTCTACAGGGAACTGCTCAGAACTGGAAATTAACAGTTAACCAGTTTTGAATAAAGAATCAACCATTCAATCGCTCAGGGCCTTTGGTCATTACTATTTTTCAGTATATAACAAATGAATGGGTGAAAGAAGTGTTGAACGATGCTGAAAATCTTACAGAAGCAAGAGTGGAAGAAGTGTTGAACCAGTATCTGAAGGACATCAAAGAGGGTTTGCTGGCAAATAAAAGCTGGCCTAATCTTTCTGCTTATAGAATCTCAAAGGCAGCTATGAATGCTTACACGAGGATTTTGGCCAAGAGATACCCAGCTTTCTGCATCAACTGTGTCTGTCCTGGCTTCGTGAGTACAGACATCAACTACCACACACAGGTACCTTATCAGTTGAAGAAGGTGCAGTAACTCCAGTCAGATTGGCAATGCTGCCCAATGGTGGTCCTTCAGGTTTGTTCTTCATTCGGAAGGAAGAGTTACCTTTTTGATTGGGTTCGATCCTTTCCAAACATATGTAAAAGCCATCTTATAAGTTGCATCGGTGGGGATGCCCTACGGTGTACCAAGAGTAGGTGCCATAAAATAAAAATAATATAAATAAGAAAATAAACGAAATTATAGATCATAAAGGGCTATAAGGGAAAAACATTCCTTGTGAATGTATATTTTACCTGTTTGCTAAATATATATATCTTTTAATAGAATGGTTTATAAAATAAAAAATAATTCATTCAACATAAAATATAACGTGACAAAATTACACTCCCAAAGATGTAGTTGAATTGTAAGACTTATTTATTTAAACATTAACATGACAAAACCTTCAAACTAAGCACAATTATTCAAATATTTACAGCTTACTATGGTGCTTTGGAGATAAAGAGATATAGAGATAACATTTGTAGATGAGCTTAGGCCCTCTTGTGAGGCACTGGAATAGCCTTCAAGGGAATAGCTTTTTTAAGTGTTATCCCTATTTTTTCAGTCATGTCCATGTCCTCCGCCTTAAGACCATCTATCAAAACCCAGTCAAACGAGTGCAGGATCGATCCAAGGGCCATTGGAAGCACACGAGAAGCAAGAGGCAGTGCCGGGCATATTCTGCGGCCTGAACCAAATGGGATGTACTCAAAGTGATGTCCTTTATACTCAATCTTGTTATTGGATTCCATAAACCTCTCTGGCTTAAAAACCAAAGGATCCTCCCAGGTATTTGGGTCCCTCCCAATTGCCCAGACGTTTACGAGGATTTGAGTCTCTTTTGGGATGAAATAACCCAATATTTGACAAGATTTCATTGCCATATGTGGTACTAAGAAAGGAAGTGGTGGATGCAACCTCAGTGTTTCCTTGATGACTGCTTGTAGGTATGGGAGGTTATCAACGTCATTCTCTTCTAACTTTCTGTTTGACCCAGTAGTGCTTCTAATCTCTTCTTGAACTTTTCTAAGTTTTTTTGGGTTCTTGAGAAGTTCAGCCATTGCCCACTCCAGCGTGCTTGTGGTTGTATCAGTCCCCGCTATGAACATTTCCTAACAGATAAAAATAATAATAACGGGTGTGTTCTATAGTGTAAATGCATGAAAACGTACATATAGAGAGGAACCGAGAGATTTACGTACACATAGAGAAGAACCAGACGAGAGATTTTTCCAAAGAAAGAAATGACTTACAAAGACAATAACTTCGATGGTTCTTGAAGAAAACCTAGAAGTCCCCTCACTACCATCACCCTTAAATTCCAGAAGAACCTCTACATAATCTTTTCTCTTATCTTCATTGCCTCTCTTTTGTATATTCTCTCTTCGTTCTTTCATAAACCCTTCTGAAATCTCAAAGGCTCTTTCGACATGAAACTGAGTATTTCTTCTTATACCTTGTGGATCAAGCCATCTTAAAATTGGCAAATAATCCGCCATGTTAGGCTTCCCTGTCAATTCCATGACTTTACCTGCATGGTAAAAAAATTTGGCTCCTATCTCTGTATTCGGATCCAGAAAATCTTTTGAGAACATGAGATTTCCAATTAGATTAAAAGCCATCAAGAAAAAGAATCTGCCAATATCAATAGCATTAGTACCATCTGCACCAGCATCTTCCATGAATTTTACCATGCGATCGATGCATCTACTCCGAACCTCAACCATGGCATCGAGGCGGCTAGTCACGAAAAATTCGGTGGTACATAAACGCCTCAAGATACGCCAATGAGGTCCGTATTGAGCTGTGATCAGAGACCCTTCACTGCTTCTATCACTTTTCATTGCCTCGTAAATCTTTCGACCTGCCAGCACTTGATCATGGTTCTTGAACATTTCACGCGCCACCTCGCTTGAGGAAACCACCACTGTGCACATTGATCCAAGCCAAATAGTCATTATTGCTCCATGGACTCTAGCCAACTTGGCAAACGACTCATGTGGTGCAAAACCCAATTGGAAGATGTTGCCAACCACTGGCCACCGTTTAGGTCCTGGTGGTAGCTGTCTTTGTTCTTCTAAGCGACGTTGTAGCCTTTCAATCACAATAAACCAAATAAGCCATAGTGAAATTATCAGGATTATACTCCCCAATCCATACTCTGAAAGATATTTCTCCATGTTTGATAAGTAACTTTTTTGGGAGCAGATTCACTCTACATATGTTTTTGATCATGAGGCTTCTTATATATTGATTTGTGTATTATTTATTGTGGGACATAGTGCAAAGATATTTAATTAGTATTTCCACGAAATAGTTTATTCACCAATGTTTATTATTATAATAAATTATAAACAAAAGCCAAATATTATCAATTCACTATGTATAAAAAAAAAATCAATTATGTTAGGAATCAATTAATTTTTAATTTACAGGAAATGTGCAAACAAGACTAGCATAAAGGACAAGCTGACACCAGTAGTGTTGCAAGAGTTCTTGTCATTTTAGATTAACATTATCAAATAATGGAATCTCCAAGTCTCTATCAAACTCATTTACGACTGCGATTGATGTTTGATCTAACAATAATCTAAATTCACTGCTTTAGACATTACCGATGTTGCAACAATTTGAAGAAATTGGCTAGCTCGTCCCCAGCTTTACGGGTAATTCTCTAGAGCATCACGATTCAATTTATTCTAACAAGAGATATAATATTTAAAACTATCCAATCAGATGTTATATGTATTCTGATTAGATTAAAAAAATAGGTGGGGCTGATTATTAAATGAGACTGACTTTTAAGATATATATGAAGGAAAAAATCTAAGGTATTGTGGAATACGGTGTTTCCAAAGGCATAAATTTGAAAATACTGATATTATGATAATGTCAGCATTAATTTATGTCTCTGGGAGCATCATTGGGTCTCAGAGCACCTTTGATTTGTCCATATATGAAGAGTCTTTTTAATCTAGTCAGAAGTTGTATTTCTCGTTGGAAATTCAACGTGGAGAACACTAGAAGTTGTATTTCTCGTTGATATCAAAATAAATCAAGCAGAATCACGAGATTGCCTCGATATAATACATGCGCATGCCCGCTCAGGAGTAGGGTCACCTTTTATAGCTATCCTCCTTTTATTATAAGATAGAATCCTTAGTTTATCAAGTAAAATACAAAGAGAAGTGTATGATTGATCACTGATTGGATTTTTTGTTTTGTTGCTGCTGACTGTTATGCAATTATAGTAGATATAATAAATTAATTGTTTTCCGAATAGATAATAAAAATGCTTTCAAAAACTTACAAAAATTAAACATATCATAGCTAAAAAAAAATAAAAGGGCTATTGTCAAGAATGATTTGTGAAAGCAATCTATCCTGAGGAAGGATCCTGATTCGTGGCTAGGCATTGGCATTTATGTTTCTAGGGATAACTCGTTTGGAACAATAAGGTTAATTTGATCGTTTATTTGTTTTGACGCAGCATATCCTGACAAAATTTACATCACCAAGACAATAAC
The DNA here is from genome assembly GCA_019739055.1 of Passiflora organensis. Classification (NCBI taxonomy): domain Eukaryota; kingdom Viridiplantae; phylum Streptophyta; class Magnoliopsida; order Malpighiales; family Passifloraceae; genus Passiflora; species Passiflora organensis. The sequence goes on from JAEPBF010000009.1 coordinate 10,804,655, forward strand.
TCTAACCAATGCCTTGTCCAGTCCTGGCTTGTCCCGACTTAATCCTGGAATATTCTTCTCGGATGACTCATTCGATGTTTAATCATATACCATTGAATAGCATTAAGCTACATCATATTTCAGGCTTAGTTTTGGTCATACTACCGGGTTCCCTATAGTTATGCCAAACACATCAATTTTCTATTTGCATTATCTTGATGCCTTCTCGACATCGACATCATTCTTAAGCGAATAATTTAAAAGATTGTTTTATTTTATTTTTGCTTGTCATTTGTCAAAACTTATATATATAGGCTATTTTAATAAATATTTTTTTCGAACATTAATTTTCCGATATCCAGACTCTTAAGTAATCTATTACGAACAAAAAAAGATGGTAGGATCCTTTTGAGTGACAAATATCTCTTTAGAAATTTAATCTCTGTTATATTTTAAAAAATTTGAATTCAATATCTTAATTAAACTATAAGAGAATTTTTACCAATAATTTTTTTAATGAACGGATCGGAGGACTAAAACAAAAACAAGTATCTTGGTGTATAATAGCATGGTACATAATGATACTGTCTGACTGCAACTTACGAAACAAAAGATCATTTAAACAATAGACACTATGTCAGACTGATATTTTTGGATGTCTTGTATGAGTGTGGTATGAGTGTGAGGTATATTCCAATTTTCTCATTTTTGGATTCTTTTTTAAAAAAACAACAAATGAATTTTGTCTCAGAATATTGTTCTAATACTTTTACAGGGATTTCACTGGTAATTTTCAGATTTAAGGACAGAATCAAAGTGTCACGACCCGGTCCCCGGACTGTCGGCCCAGCGAGCCCGGACGTGTATGTGGGTGTAATGGAACACAACTGCAACGCTCGGTTGGGTTTATAACCACATGGCTCAAAAGATGCATCTTGTTGCAAATGATACCATCACACAACACATATAAGCCCAAGACCTCCCTCGCTCTTCCTTTCCGATGTGGGATTGGGTAACCTGACCCCCCTACGAGCTGGGTCTCACAATCTCCCCTCCTTATAGACCTTGTATCCTTATGAGGGGAGCACAAACGTAACTGACTTGGGCCCAAACTCACGAGCCCAAACGTGAACACACAACACGGCCCAAGCCCACCCGGAAGAGGGAATGAGATCGGCTCCGCTACCATTTGTCACGACCCGGCCCTCGGACCCTCGGCCCAGCGGCCGGACGTGTATGTGCGCGTGATGGATCACAACTGCAACGCTCGGTTGGGCTTATAACCACATGGCCCAAAAAGATGCATATTGTTACAAATAATACCATCACACAACACATATAAGCCCAAGACCTCCCCCGCTCCTTTCCGATGTGTGATTGGGTAACCTAACCCCCCCTACGGGCTGGGTCTCACAATTTCCCCTCCTTAAAGACCTTGTGTCCTCACGAGGGGAGCAAGCCAAACGTAACTTCCTTGGGCCCAAACTCATGAGCCCAAACGTGAACACACAACACGGCCCAGGCCCACCCATAAGAGGGAACAAGATCGGCATACAACACGGCCCAAGCCCACCCGGAAGAGGGAACAAGATCGGCATACAACACGGCCCAAGCCCACCCGGAAGAGGGAACAAGATCGGCATACAAAACGGCCTAAGCCCACCCGGAAGAGGGAACAAGATCGACACACAACACGACCCAAGCCCACCCGGAAGAGGGAACGAGATCGGCTCCGCTACCATTTGTCACGACCCGACCCTCGGACCGGCCCAAGCCCACCCGAAAGAGTGAACGAGATCGGCTCCGCTACCAAGAGCTCCTGCAACACTACTGGTGTCAGCTTGTCCTATGCTAGTCTTACTTGTTTGTGCATTTCCTGCAAATTAAAAATTAATTGATTCCTAGCACAATTGATTTTTTTTGTTTATTATACATATTGAATTGGTAATATTTGGCTTTTATTTATAGTTTATTATAATAATAAACATTGGTGAATAAACTATTTCGTGAAAATACTAATTAAATATCTTTGCACTATTTCCTACAATAAATAATACACAAATCAGTATATAAGGAGCCTCATGATCAAACACATAAAGTAGAATGAATCCACTCCCGGAAAAGCTACTTATCAAACATGGAGAAATATCTTTCAGATTATAGATTGGGGAGTATAATCCTGATCATTTCACTATGGCTTATTTGGTTTATTGTGATTGAAAGGTTACAACGTCGCTTAGAAGAACAACTACCACCAGGACCTAAACGTTGGCCAGTGGTTGGCAACATCTTCCAATTGGGTTTTGCACCACATGAGGCGTTTTCCAAGTTGGCTCGAGTGCATGGAGCAATAATGACTATTTGGCTTGGATCAATGTGCACAGTGGTGGTTTCCTCAAGCGAGGTGGAGCGTGAAATGTTCAAAAACCATGATCAAGTGCTGGCAGGTCGAAAGATTTATGAGGCAATGAAAAGTGATAATAGAAGCAGTGAAGGGTCTATGATCACAGCTCAATATGGACCTCATTGGCGTATCTTGAGGCGTTTATGTACCACCGAATTTTCGTGACTAGCCGTCTCGATGCCATGGTTGACGTTCAGAATAGATGCATCGATCGCATGGTAAAATTCATGGAAGATGCTGGTGCAAATGGTACTAATGCTATTAATATTGGGAGATTCTTTTTCTTGATGACTTTTAATCTCATCGGAAATTTCATGTTCTCAAAAGATTTTCTGGATCCGAATACAGAGATAGGAGCCAAGGATCCTCCCAGGTATTTGGGTCCCTCCCAATTGCCCAGACATTTACGAGGATTTGAGTCTCTTTTGGGATGGAATAACCCAATATTTGACAAGATTCCATTGCCATATGTGGTACTAAGAAAGGAAGTGGTGGATGCAACCTCAGTGTTTCCTTGATGACTGCCTGTAGGTATGGGAGGTTATCAACGTCCTTCTCTTATAACTTTCTGTTTGACCCAATAGTACTTCTAATCTCTTCTTGAACTTTTCTAAGTATTTTTGGGTTCTTGAGAAGTTCAACCATTGCCCACTCCAGCGTGCTTGTGGTTGTATCAGTCCCCGCTATGAACATTTCCTAACAGAAAAAAATAACAATAACGGGTGTGTTCTATAGTGTAAATGCATGAAAACGTACACATAGAGAGGAACCAGACGAGAGATTTACATACACATAGGGAACAAGACAGAGGTTTTTTCAAAGAAAGAAATGACTTACGAAGACTAATAACTTTCGATAGTTCTTGAAGAAAACCTAGAAGTCCCCTCACTATCATCACCCTTAAATTCCAGAAGAACCTCTACATAATCCTTTCTCTTATCTTCATTTCCTCTCTTTTGTATATTCTCTCTTCGTTCATTTATAAACCCTTCTGAAATCTCAAAGGCTCTTTCGACATGAAACTGAGTATTTCTTCTTATACCTTGTGGATCAAGCCATCTTAAAATTGGCAAATAATCAGCCATGTTAGGCTTCCCTGTCAATTCCATGACTTTACCTGCATGGTAAAAAAACTTGGCTCCTATCTCTGTATTCGGATCCAGAAAATCTTTTAAGAACATGAGATTTCCGATGAGATTAAAAGCCATCAAGAAAAAGAATCTGCCAATATCAATAGCATTAGTACCATCTGCACCAGCATCTTCCATGAATTTTACCATGCGATCGATGCATCTACTCCGAACCTCAACCATGGCATCGAGGCGGCTAGTCACGAAAATTCGGTGGTACATAAACGCCTCAAGATACGCCAATGGGGTCCGTATTGAGCTGTGATCATAGACCCTTCACTGCTTCTATCACTTTTTATTGCCTCGTAAATCTTTCGACCTACCAACACTTGATCTTGGTTCTTGAACATTTCACGCACCACCTCGCTTGAGGAAACCACCACTGTGCACATTGATCCAAGCTAAATAGTCATTATTGCTCCATGCACTCGAGCCAACTTGGCATACAACTCATGTGGTGCAAAACCCAATTTGAAGATGTTGCCAACCACTGGCCACCGTTTAGGTTCTGGTGGTAGCTGTCTTTGTTCTTCTAAGCGACGTTGTAGCCTTTCAATCACAATAAACCAAATAATCCATAGTGAAATGATCAGGATTATACTCCCCAATCCATAATCTGAAAGATATTTCTCCATGTTTGATAAGTAACTTTTCCGGGAGCGGATTCATTCTACTTTATGTGTTTGATCATAAGGCTCCTTATATACTGATTTGTGTATTATTTATTATAGGAAATAGTGCAAAGATATTTAATTAGTATTTCCACGAAATAGTTTATTCACCAATGTTTATTATTATAATAAACTATAAACAAAAGCCAAATATTATCAATTCAATATGTATAATAAACAAAAAAAAATCAATTGTGCTAGGAATCAATTAATTTTTAATTTGCAGGAAATGCACAAACAAGTAAGACTAGCATAGGACAAGCTGACACCAGTAGTGTTGCAGGAGCTCTTGTCATTTTAGATTAGCATTATCAAATAATGGAATCTCCAAGTATCTTTTTTCTTTGTAAATAAGCCACAGTTACCCTGGAATAGTACGACTAATAATATCCTACTCTGAGTGAAAAGTCACTGGAGTAGGTGGAGTCACAGGAGTAGGTGTAACAGCCTACTCCCAGTGAAAGGAGTAGGTGGAGTACATAAATTGTAACAGCCTAGCTCTTCCCATTCTTGCAAATTGTAACAGCCTACTCTTCTCATTCTCGCAAATTGTAACAGCCTAGCTCTTCCAATTCTCGCTAGGGTGTCTGACAACTTCGTTGGCCTCTCTAAACACATGTTCCAAGTGCATCTCTCTAAAGTGATACAGTAGTTGAAAGCATTCAAGAAGAAGGGGGCTGCATGGTAACCTCGGAATATCCAAGTATCTATCAAACGAGTAATACTGTTCACCCAATACCATTCAATGCAGTGTATTCTAGAACAAATTTGCTTTTCTGAGATAAGTGTCCAATTTTTTTGTCTTTTGTCTGCTTCCTTGTTTTGGATGATTTAGAAATGTTTTGATAATTTGGATTTGTAATAACCTAAATTTTCAACATGGCATTGGTATTTATGGGTTAATGCTTGACTGATTAACTGATAGATCGGCTCCGCTACCATTTGTCACGTGTCTTTTGTCTGCTTCCTTGTTTTGGATGATTTAGAAATGTTTTGATAATTTGGATTTGTAATAACCTAAATTTTCAACATGGCATTGGTATTTATGGGTTAATGCTTGACTGATTAACTGATAGATCGGCTCCGCTACCATTTGTCACGACCCGGCCCAAGCCCACCCGGAAGAGGGAAGGAGATCGGCTCCGCTACCATTTGTCACGTGTCTTTTGTCTGCTTCCTTGTTTTGGATGATTTAGAAATGTTTTGATAGTTTGGAATTGTAATAACCCAAATTTTCAACGTGACATTGATATTTATGAGTTATTGCTTGACTGATTAACTGATAGATCGGCTCCGCTACAATTTGTCAGGACCCGGCCCTCGGACCGGCCCAAGCCCACCCGGAAGAGTGAACGAGATCGGCTCCGCTACCAAGAGCTCCTGCAACACTACTGGTGTCAGCTTGTCCTATGCTAGTCTTACTTGTTTGTGCATTTCCTGCAAATTAAAAATTAATTGATTCCTAGCACAATTGATTTTTTTTGTTTATTATACATATTGAATTGATAATATTTGGCTTTTGTTTGAAGTTTATTATAATAATAAACATTGGTGAATAAACTATTTCGTGAAAATACTAATTAAATATTTTTGCACTATTTCCTACAATAAATAATACACAAATCAGTATATAAGGAGCCTCATGATCAAACACATAAAGTAGAATGAATCCACTCCCGGAAAAGCTACTTATCAAACATGGAGAAATATCTTTCAGATTATAGATTGGGGAGTATAATCCTGATCATTTCACTATGGCTTATTTGGTTTATTGTGACTGAAAGGTTACAACGTCGCTTAGAAGAACAACTACCACCAGGACCTAAACGTTGGCCAGTGGTTGGCAACATCTTCCAATTGGGTTTTGCACCACATGAGTCATTTTCCAAGTTGGCTCGAGTGCATGGAGCAATAATGACTATTTGGCTTGGATCAATGTGCACAGTGGTAGTTTCCTCAAGCGAGGTGGCGCGTGAAATGTTCAAAAACCATGATCAAGTGTTGGCAGGTCGAAAGATTTACGAGGCAATGAAAAGTGATAGTAGAAGCAGTGAAAGGTCTATGATCACAGCTCAATACGGACCTCATTGGCGTATCTTGAGGCGTTTATGTACCACCGAATTTTCGTGACTAGCCGCCTCGATGCCATGGTTGAGGTTCGGAGTAGATACATCGATCGCATGGTAAAATTCATGGAAGATGCTGGTGCAGATGGTACTAATGCTATTAATATTGGGAGATTCTTTTTCTTGATGGCTTTTAATCTCATCGAAAATTTCATGTTCTCAAAAGATTTTCTGGATCCGAATACAGAGATAGGAGCCAAGGATCCTCCCAGGTATTTGGGTCCCTCCCAATTGCCCAGACATTTACGAGGATTTGAGTCTCTTTTGGGATGGAATAACCCAATATTTGACAAGATTCCATTGCCATATGTGGTACTAAGAAAGGAAGTGGTGGATGCAACCTCAGTGTTTCCTTGATGACTGCCTGTAGGTATGGGAGGTTATCAACGTCCTTCTCTTCTAACTTTCTGTTTGACCCAATAGTACTTCTAATCTCTTCTTGAACTTTTCTAAGTTTTTTTGGGTTCTTGAGAAGTTCAACCATTGCCCACTCCAGCGTGCTTGTGGTTGTATCAGTCCCCGCTATGAACATTTCCTAACAGAAAAAAAATAACAATAACGGGTGTGTTCTATAGTGTAAATGCATGAAAACGTACACATAGAGAGGAACCAGACGAGAGATTTACATACACATAGGGAACAAGACAAGAGGTTTTTTCAAAGAAAGAAATGACTTACGAAGACAATAACTTCGATGGTTCTTGAAGAAAACCTAGAAGTCCCCTCACTACCATCACCCTCAAATTTCAGAAGAACCTCTACATAATCCTTTCTCTTATCTTCATTGCCTCTCTTTTGTATATTCTCTCTTCGTTCATTTAGAAACCCTTCTGAAATCTCAAAGGCTCTTTCGACATGAAACTGAGTATTTCTTCTTATACCTTGTGGATCAAGCCATCTTAAAATTGGCAAATAATCAGCCATGTTAGGCTTCCCTGTCAATTCCATGACTTTACCTGCATGGTAAAAAAACTTGGCTCCTATCTCTGTATTCGGATCCAGAAAATCTTTTAAGAACATGAGATTTCCGATGAGATTAAAAGCCATCAAGAAAAAGAATCTGCCAATATCAATAGCATTAGTACCATTTGTCACTACCCGGCCCTCGAACCGGCCCAAGCCCACCTGGAAGAGGGAAGGAGATTGGCTCCGCTACCATTTGTCACGTGTCTTTTGTCTGCTTCCTTGTTTTGGACGATTTAGAAATATTTTGATAGTTTGGATTTGTAATAACCCAAATTTTCAACGTGGCATTGGTATTTATGGGTTAATGCTTGACTGATTAACTGATAGATCGGCTCCGCTACCATTTGTCACGACCCGGCCCTCGGACCGGCCCAAGCCCACCCGGAAGAGTGAACGAGATCGGCTCCGCTACCAAGAGCTCCTGCAACACTACTGGTGTCAGCTTGTCCTATGCTAGTCTTACTTGTTTGTGCATTTCCAGCAAATTAAAAATTAATTGATTCCTAGCACAATTGATTTTTTTTTGTTTATTATACATATTGAATTGATAATATTTGGCTTTTGTTTATAGTTTATTATAATAATAAACATTGGTGAATAAACTATTTCGTGAAAATACTAATTAAATATTTTTGCACTATTTCCTACAATAAATAATACACAAATCAGTATATAAGGAGCCTCATGATCAAACACATAAAGTAGAATGAATCCACTCCCGGAAAAGCTACTTATCAAACATGGAGAAATATCTTTCAGATTATAGATTGGGGAGTATAATCCTGATCATTTCACTATGGCTTATTTGGTTTATTGTGACTGAAAGGTTACAACGTCGCTTAGAAGAACAACTACCACCAGGACCTAAACGTTGGCCAGTGGTTGGCAACATCTTCCAATTGGGTTTTGCACCACATGAGTCATTTTCCAAGTTGGCTCGAGTGCATGGAGCAATAATGACTATTTGGCTTGGATCAATGTGCACAGTGGTAGTTTCCTCAAGCGAGGTGGCGCGTGAAATGTTCAAAAACCATGATCAAGTGTTGGCAGGTCGAAAGATTTACGAGGCAATGAAAAGTGATAGTAGAAGCAGTGAAAGGTCTATGATCACAGCTCAATACGGACCTCATTGGCGTATCTTGAGGCGTTTATGTACCACCGAATTTTCGTGACTAGCCGCCTCGATGCCATGGTTGAGGTTCGGAGTAGATACATCGATCGCATGGTAAAATTCATGGAAGATGCTGGTGCAGATGGTACTAATGCTATTAATATTGGGAGATTCTTTTTCTTGATGGCTTTTAATCTCATCGAAAATTTCATGTTCTCAAAAGATTTTCTGGATCCGAATACAGAGATAGGAGCCAAGGATCCTCCCAGGTATTTGGGTCCCTCCCAATTGCCCAGACATTTACGAGGATTTGAGTCTCTTTTGGGATGGAATAACCCAATATTTGACAAGATTCCATTGCCATATGTGGTACTAAGAAAGGAAGTGGTGGATGCAACCTCAGTGTTTCCTTGATGACTGCCTGTAGGTATGGGAGGTTATCAACGTCCTTCTCTTCTAACTTTCTGTTTGACCCAATAGTACTTCTAATCTCTTCTTGAACTTTTCTAAGTTTTTTTGGGTTCTTGAGAAGTTCAACCATTGCCCACTCCAGCGTGCTTGTGGTTGTATCAGTCCCCGCTATGAACATTTCCTAACAGAAAAAAAATAACAATAACGGGTGTGTTCTATAGTGTAAATGCATGAAAACGTACACATAGAGAGGAACCAGACGAGAGATTTACATACACATAGGGAACAAGACAAGAGGTTTTTTCAAAGAAAGAAATGACTTACGAAGACAATAACTTCGATGGTTCTTGAAGAAAACCTAGAAGTCCCCTCACTACCATCACCCTCAAATTTCAGAAGAACCTCTACATAATCCTTTCTCTTATCTTCATTGCCTCTCTTTTGTATATTCTCTCTTCGTTCATTTAGAAACCCTTCTGAAATCTCAAAGGCTCTTTCGACATGAAACTGAGTATTTCTTCTTATACCTTGTGGATCAAGCCATCTTAAAATTGGCAAATAATCAGCCATGTTAGGCTTCCCTGTCAATTCCATGACTTTACCTGCATGGTAAAAAAACTTGGCTCCTATCTCTGTATTCGGATCCAGAAAATCTTTTAAGAACATGAGATTTTCGATGAGATTAAAAGCCATCAAGAAAAAGAATCTGCCAATATCAATAGCATTAGTACCATTTGTCACTACCCGGTCCTCGGACCGGCCCAAGCCCACCCGGAAGAGGGAAGGAGATTGGCTCCGCTACCATTTGTCACGTGTCTTTTGTCTGCTTCCTTGTTTTGGATGATTTAGAAATGTTTTGATAGTTTGGATTTGTAATAACCCAAATTTTCAACGTGGCATTGGTATTTATGGGTTAATGCTTGACTGATTAACTGATAGATCGGATCCGCTACCATTTGTCACGACCCGTCCCTCGGACCAGCCCAAGCCCACCCGGAAGAGGGAACGAGATCGGCTCCGCTACCATTTGTCACGACCCGGCTCTCGGACCCTCGGCCCAGCGGCCGAACGTGTATGTGCGCATGATGGATCACAACTTCAACGCTCGGTTGGGCTTATAACCATATGACCCAAAAGATGCATCTTGTTACAAATGATACCATCACACAACACATATAAGCCCAAGACTTCCACCTCTCCTTTCCGATGTGGAATTGAGTAACCTGACCCCCTACGGGCTGGATCTCACACAAAGGATGTAGTGTATTCTAGAACAAATTTGCTTTTCTAAGGTAAGTGTCCAATTTTTTTGTCCTTTGTCTTCTTCCTTATTCTGGATGGTTTAGAAATGTTTTGATAGTTTGGATTTATAATAATCCAAATTTTCAACGTGGCATTGGTATTTATGGGTTAATGCTTGACTGATTAACTGATTTTACCTGATGTGCTTACTATTTAAACATCTGATTATCATAGTATCATTTTTTTAGCTGACATATCATCATACATCTTTAGTGCAATGTATATAAAATAACCCTATGAGTTAATTTCGAGTTACAAGTTACCATCGAGTAAACCCGAGCAACCCTTCATCCGACCACAATCACCCATCCATTGAGCCACCTCCATCAAACCACCTCCACCATCCATCAAACCACCTCCACCATCCATCGAACCATCTCTGCCTGAGTTTGCATCTTTACTTCCCACCCTCGTCGTCGTTGCTACTCGACTTGCCAACTTCCCATTGCACCTCTCATTCTCATCGCCACCTTGGCTTGGTGTCGTCATTCTTCCTTCGTCGTCGGTTCTGTGCACCACCAAGCTCTACCTATGCATTTTACTTCTGCCGCTGTCATCTCCTTGTTGCGGTGGTGAGTAACTTGTGTTTGATTTTTGTCTTATCTTGGGTGGGTTAGAGAGTGTTGCTATGTGAGCTTGGAATAACGAGTGGATTAGAGTGAAAAGTGGGTAATTGATCTAATTGTTAAATGGGCTTAATCTGTTGTGAGCTTGGTATAAGGGCTAGACTCTTTTGTTTATGGGGTGGTTTAAGATATATACATGAGTTGGCCTATAGGTTTTTGTGATTAATAAATTTTATAAATATTAGTCATTGGGCTTTAGCATAATTTCGGGTTATAAGTGAGTATTGGGGTTAGATATATATTTGGATATTTTATATAGGGATTTAATTTTAAAAAAAAATCGGTTTGATGTTAACGTGAGCTTAGGCGGGAATGTTTGGGTTGATGATTAAAATGATTAAGTTCGGTTTGATAAAATAAAAATAGTATGTGGGTTTGATTATTAATGGATATTTGGAATTTTGAATAATTAAGAATTAAACCATATATTTTGGGTTTATTTGAATTTGTGGATAAGTATTATTAAGAAAATATATTTTTTTATTATTTAAGAGGTGATGAAAATAATATCTTAGACTTCTGACTAGTGTAGGAGGCTATATATTAGAAATTAGAACGTGAATTTTCAAAGTTAGAACAACTTCTCAAATGACGTCTGAGATATATGCTTAAGTACTTGTTATTGGAGATTGATTCTTTATCAAAACCACCAACCGACACGGAAATTAATCCACTCGTTCTTCATCATCAATCCATAGTCAACTCCTTGTGATGTTCAGTTAGAAAATGTCTTAACATAAGCTATTGACCTAGCAAATATCTTATCTAAGTTGCGTTTTAATTACTCAGTTGGGGTCCATTTTTATCATCAGCATCACCCAAGTTGTTCAGCCTCTGCGTCCTCGTTAATGTTTAATGATTTTATCTATCAAAAATAAATGTTAATGTCATCCGTGAAAGACTTCTACAATCGCTAAAGTTGGATTAAATACCGTATTTTTAAAAAAGAAAAAAATATTTATTAAAATATTATATATTAGAATCTAAATAATTTTTGTATGATGTCGGTTGGTTCGCGGATTATACCAATTAAGATTACACGATATTAGAGATACCGTGGAGTGTTCGTATATACCGCATATCCAATATTTTGTGCAAAAGATTAAATGAAGAGGGTTTGAAAGCCTCTATTAAAAAAATAATAAAGACTCAATTTTTTATTTTACGCAGCACATTTATTAAAAATTCACGTTTAAACAAGATAAATAAGATAAAATAAATCTAACCCTACAACAATAACGCTATGATACATAGTCTGGCATAGTTAGAAAAATTCGCAAGATCCTTCACTTAGTCAAGGTTAGGTGATTCAAATGCATCCAATGAATAACAAATTGCACAAATAATTACATGAGACAAATTTTCTGATGGAGATGTTGTAATTTTTCAAGGAGAGAGAGTATTTTAAAATTTTAATTTTTTATTATTTTTTATATAATAAAAAAATTGTTATGAAAATTACAAGTTATAACCTGGTCGCTGTAAAATTACTCATTACACGAACCATTACAACCTCGAACGACCTCAATTTGGACAGATTACAGGTGGAACACGTTCTAATGTTCCAGGTTGGAATTATTGTGAATACAAATATTGGACAGATTACAGGAGAAACGTTCTAACGTTCTACGCTCCAGGATTTCCAGGACATATATGCTTACGTTCAAACAGTACCGGTTTTGGCTAATTAAAGTAGATTCAAATCAGAACAAGATCAACGGGAAAAGAAAATGGAACCAACCTGGGGTACTTTCGCTGTCTGGCTAAGTGTCTTCTTATCAGCGACATTAGCTTTGCTTATATTGCTGAACGAGAGAAATGACGCCAAGAAAAACCCCACCGGGGCCGCTCCGGTGGCTGGTTTTTGGCAATATTTTTGATCTCGGAAGCAATCCACATCAATCCACATCAGACGATGTATAAGCTTAAAGTCAAGTATGGGCCTCTGCTCTGGTTAAGACTCGGGTACCGAAACACGTTGGTGATACAGTCTACCGAAGCTGCCGAAGAACTCTTCAAGAACCAGGATTCCGCTTTCTGCGATCGCACCGTTCCATGTTCACTTACAGCTCATAGTTACCACGAGGGATCACTTGCAATAGGCCGGTATGGATCCAAGTGGCGTTTACTTCGGCGTATTTGTTCCATGGATCTTATGGGGAACAAGCGAACTAATGATACTGTTCTCATCCGGCGAAAATGCCTCGATGACATGATAGAGTATATCACTAAAGATGTGGCTGCAGCACGAACGGGGAGAGTCCGAAGAGGTGACCTTGGCACATTACCTCTTCATCATGACATTCAACATAATTGGAAACCTCACGCTTTCGCAGGATCTTCTGAGCTCTCAATCAAGAGATGGCTACGAGTTCTATGATTCCACGGACAAGGTGATGAAGTGGGCTGGTAAGCCAAATGTTGCAGACTTCTTTCCACTTCTGAAACCGCTAGATCCTCAGTGGGATCAAGAGGGGGAGATAGTAAAAAAGTTTATGATGGAAAGGGCTGAACAGAAGTCCAGTGGAGAGGAAGCCAAAAACGATTTCTTGGATGTATTGCTGGACTATGAAGGCGAGGGACCTGACAAACTCTCAGGTCATAATATACTAACAATCATAGTGGTAAGCCTAGCATGATTTCTACCCACTCTCATTTCTTCATTCATCTTTTTTGAGATTTGAACCAGCATGATTTCTTAGTTAGTTTCTGTTCCATATTAAGAAATTTCCTTTACAGCATTCAAATATAAATTATGAAATTATCTAGAAATAGAGTGCTCCTCTGAAGATGAACTTTTTCTTTTGGAGTGATTGCCTTAATAAGCTTTTCTCAAAACTGTTGTCGTCTTTTCGGAGTATTATTAGCTCATTTGATCTTTCCTCTCCTGAGTCCGAGTCCTTGGTATTGTGATACTTTAAAAAACTGTCATTAGTGTTGTCCAAACATCCAAAAATAATTTCACTAATTAATTCTACAGTACAGAGTAAAGGGCTCGAATCTAAAGGAAATTGAAATCGAATTATATATGCAGTGGCAGGTTTCCAGTCACGGATAAAACAGCAAGTGGATTGCAACGGCCTCATCAAAACTTTGAAAAAAATGAATACCTGTTCTTTGGTCAAATGGCTTTGGAAAACAGAAATTCCTGCATTTAAAAATGTCGCAAATTTTTAATGGATAGATTCCAGGGACCAGAATGCTGTCCAAACTCCAAAGCAAGAAAATAGAATATACCATAATCTCGGTAACCATCATAATTGATTCACGGACGACATCGATTTGGACCAATAAGAGTAAAATCACATTCTAACAGTCTGGTGGGACGTATTTTTAAATAGAAATATCGCTTTAACACGTTATCACTAGCCACTAAACTCCAGGGTGTTTTGATACAGAATCTTATGCTCACGTCCAAACAGTACCAGTTTTGGCTATTAAAAGCAGAGGCAAATCAGAACAAGGTCGACGGGAAAATAGAATGGAGACAACCTGGAGTTTAGCTGTCTGGTTTAGTGTTTTCTTATTAGCGACTTTAGCTTTGTTCAAATTGCTGAATGAGAGAAACGACGTCGCCAAGAAACGACCACCGGGGCCGCCCGGGTGGCCGGTTGTTGGCAACATGTTTGATCTCGGAAGCAATCCACATCAGGCAATGTATAAGCTTAAAGCCAAGTATGGGCCTCTGATATGGTTAAGACTCGGCTACCGAAACACGTTGGTGATACAGTCTACCGAAGCTGCCGAAGAACTCTTCAAGAACCACGATTTCGCTTTCTGCGATCGCACTGTTCCATATTCATTTACAGCTCATAGTTACAACGAGGGATCACTTGCTTTAGGCCGGTATGGATCAAAGTGGCGTTTAATTCGTCGTCTTTGTGCCGTGGATCTTATGGGGAACAAGAGAACTAATGAGACTGTTCTCATCCGGCGAAAATGCATCGATGACATGATAGAGTATATCACTAAAGATGTGGCTGCAGCACGAAAACGGGGAGAGTCCGAGGAGGTGACCTTGGCACATTACCTCTTCATCATGACATTCAACATAATTGGAAACCTCACGCTCTCGCAGGATCTTCTGAACTCTCAATCAAGAGATGGCTATGAGTTTTATGATTCTATGAACAAGGTGATGAAGTGGGCTGGTAAGCCAAATGTTGCAGACTTCTTTCCACTTCTGAAACCGCTAGATCCTCAGGGGTTCAAGAGGAATATGGTAAGGGACCTTGGACGGGCCATCGAGATAGTAAAAAAATTTATGATGGAAAGAGCCGAACAGAAATCCAGTGGAGAGGAAGCCAAATACGATTTCTTGGATGTATTGCTGGACTATGAAGGCGAGGGACCTGACAAACTCTCAGCTCATAATATACTAACTATCATAGTGGTAAGCTTAGCATCTTCTGACTTTTATGCATACAATTATCTTTATGATTGCGTTCACCTGATATCTCGGAATTAGAATATACACTAATTCAGTGAGCCAATGTTGCAGGAAATGTTCTTTGCAGGGTCCGAGACCACGAGTAGCACAATTGAATGGGCTATGACAGAGCTGCTCAGGAATCCTGAGGTGATGAGAAAAGCTCAAGAGGAGCTTCAACGATTTATTGGAGCAGGCAGAAAGGTTGAAGAAAGCGACGTGGATGACCTACCGTATCTGCAGGCCGTGATTAAGGAAAACCTTAGGTTGCATCCCCCAATAACTTTGCTGGTTCCAAGAAACACAATGGAAGATGTAAACTTCATGGGCTACCTTATACCCAAAGATACGCAAGTTTTTGTTAATGTCTGGGCCATCGGAAGAGACCCGAAACACTGGGAGGATCCCTTGTCATTCAAGCCTGAAAGATTCTTAGGCTCCAATATTGATTACAGAGGGCACAACTTCGAGCTCCTTCCATTTGGATCGGGAAGACGAATTTGCGTGGGCTTCTCTGTGGCTCACAGGGTAATTCATGTTGGTCTGGCCTCTCTACTCCACTGTTTTGACTGGGAGCTTGATAGTAGTTCTCCTCCAGCGAACCTAGACGTGGACGAGAGGGTAGGAATAACGACGCGAAAGCTAGTGCCCTTAAAAGCAATACCAAAAAGAAGATGGTGAAAGGATGGTGTTGTCTCCATTTACACATAAATAAGAGATAGGATCATGATTGTACTAATTTTGGAGGTGTTGCTTGTATTCATAGCTGTGCATGGTGTAAGCTACATATTCTTCCCAGAATTTAAAAACTACCCTATCATATTGATCTCAGGGATGCAAGATCTATATCCTCATAGCCATCCGAGTGGATTCAAAACCTTTACATCAAGTAGACAAAACCATCATCGTTTCTATCCTCGTCATGTTGGAGGTGTTACAGGTTCACATAATCATGAGACGGCGTCATTGGCGATTCCTTCTTCTATTAAATATTTATATATATATATAAAATTTTAATTTATTACATTGTTCTATTTAAAAAATAAGTCAGATTTTTATCGTAATATATTTTAGAAAAATTTTTGAGAAAAATCTTGTATAATTTCTTTAATGAAGATCCCATCTACTGGGAATGGTACCCCATATTATCTTACTACCAAAATAATAGTTTTGGATCTAATTACTATGCTTCATTTAGTTTGTTTTTTCTTTATTAGGAACTGAAAAACTTGTTAATAAGTGAGGGACTGAACTTTGGGCAAGGATTGGTAAAAATTTCTTTACTCAGAACACCTTGTTCAACATTATAATACATGTTGCTCGAATTGCAACCCTACAATCCCAAAATCGTTCTGACATTTAAACAGACAACAGATTCTGCACATCATTGCAAACTTGATTAGCCTATCATGACCCATGAAATAGATTGGGGAGTTGACAGACTGATCAAAATACTACCTTAGAGCATGACCACGATAGAGTAATTGTTAACCTAGATTGGGGAGTTCATGACCGTCAGAAAGTAGCTTTCCAGATAAAATTTCAAGTTGCCCATAGCCACATTAGAGGAGCACCATTCCATAAGGTGGTCATATTCATTCTAGGAGATGCATATCAATATGAGCTCATCTGTATCTGAATCATATGGTAGGAGCACTCATCCACATTACTCTGACGAAGCTTGTCCTTTGAGTTGTTCATTAAACCTGCAGATGTAGTTCAAACCCACAAGAAGATCTGTAATTGCAGCCTCAGTTTTTGCTTGGTTTGCAAAATGAAGAGTCTGTACCAAAAGCACATTAGTGCTGGACACCTCTTGTTCCCTCTCAAAGTTTTGCTCCGAGTGCCATCTTACTGTGTTATGAGCTATTAGAGATAGCCATTCCAATATCTGCTCAACTGCCAGACTCCAGTCTGTCGCAAGGGAAGCATCATAAAGGAATAGAGCCAGAGATTTGCTATACGCCTTTAGCCTAGACCTCAGAGCTACCCTTATAGTTGAGGGTAACATATGGTACAAGTCATCTCTTACTTCAACATCAACCATGTGAGGAGATGAAACTAGCTTCTCGATAAGTATAATCATGTTGGCATAATGGAGGGCCAAAGCAGCATCACCAAGTGTAGATGAAGGAGCCTTCAACAACCCAGACTTCGAACTGAAGAGGGCTAATTTCAGATAAACTTTGTCGTTTTGAGAAATAGAGCCTATATTGCAGTTTGTCACTTTGTCGACATGTCTTGCAGGAGTGGAGTGCCTCATGGAGTAACTGAAAGCTGGCTTGCAGCCATTCAGAATAGGAGAATCAAATTCATTCGACGAACATATTCTCATAGGCCCAACAGGAGCCAAGTGGTTGGTTTTATGCGAAGATTTCCTTCTGTGTAGGGTTGACGAGTGATGATCTAGGTCTTGCTGCTTATTGCTTACTCTACTATTCTTAAAAGTCGGTCCTAACTTTGGAGCTGAGCTTACAGGAGGTTTTGGGAAGCCAGGAAGGATATTTTCCATGGGATGCACTGAAGATAGCATAGAAGCGGAAAAGGAACGGGCCCGAGGAAGAAAATCAGAAACCTTTGGTCCTTGGTGATTATTGCCCTCTGCAGATGCCAGTTGGGAAATCGTAAAGGCATGACTGATCCTCCCAAGTATAGTTAAAAGTGATCTTGCCAGAAGCCGAACTGTGTAATCGTAAGTTCTAACCCATGGAGACATCTCACGCAGATTTTTAACAACCTGATTCTGCCAGGTTACCCTCTGTTGAAACTCTAGCAATTTCCCTCGTTGCAACTCAGGATTGGCCTTCATTCTTCGTAGGGTCTGGTCAAAATCTGCAAGAACCTCCAGCTCTTCAGACAATTGCATAGTAATTGCAATGAACCTCTCCATTTTCTTCACTTTCCTCTCCATCTTTTTCAATCGATATTCCCATCTCATCCACACAAGACCATACTTAACAGGATCACTGAAAAAGTGTTCGAAGTCAACAAAAACAGGGTCTATGCACTTCCTGCCGAGCCTGGCCACAGATCTTGCTATGACCCCAAAATTATGAAGTAACTCATTGAGTGCGAGCTCCAGGAGGTAATTCTCATCGTCAGCAACAAGCCTTTTGACTCCAACTGAGTTCAAAATTCGTTCCCTCAACCTAACAATCTCCCTATCACTCAAATAACTCCATAGGCTGACGATCCTAGACATCAAGCCCATAACTTCAAATGCCAAAACTCCAATCACTTCCTTCTCATTATCCGACACACCCTTGCGTGCCTTCCACCTCAGATTACCAAACCAAGACTCAGACATTGTCTCTCGCCTTATCAAAGTGCATAAATACAAAAGAATTCCAACGAAAAAACCCCAACCCTGCATGAAAACAACGAACCCAAATGACAACATAACCAAGGCTCTAAGTTGAAGGAATAATCCACAGAGAAAATGAAAAAAAAAAATCGAAAGAACAGGTTGAACCCACCACAATTAAAACAGAATTCCAAGTTTTCAAGCCAATAAATCATCCGTCAAGATTTATCTCACTCAAGTCTGCTAATGCTCGCTATTCTTTACTTGACAAGACCGCACGAAGGAAGCATTTATCGATATAGAAAAAAGAGTAAAAAACAGTAAAGCCAAAGTAAAGCTAACCGTCTCAGCGTAAGCTGACAGAGAGCAGAGGTTAACAGTGAAGAGTCAGCGAGCGTTTGAGAAACAGAGCAGAAGTAAATGATGATGATGATATGCCGCAGGCGCATGGCTAAATTGTACGCACCAGCAGCATCATATAGCCTTGGAAGGAAGCAGAGGTTTAACGGTGGAGGAGGAAAAAAACAAAACAGGAATGGCGTAGAGGAACAAAATTCGGTCAGTCCGAGGTAGAAGAGGAACAAAGCAGTAAGGTTTATGCCTGACGAAAACTAAGGATACGTGATCCTTGACGTACATTGTGGACCGGTAAAAGTCACTAAGAAGCTGGCGTTCTGCTGGGCTTTGGGGACCCCCGACCCGAGTTTCCCCTTCTTTCCTTGTGGGTGCCTTGTAGATTCAGTTACTGTGTAGATTTGTTGATGGGATTTGGTGCCAACGAAACCCGTACATAATCTCGAGGCGTCAAGTTTTGTTTTAATTCCAATTTGGAATAGAAATTCCTTTATTTATTCACTGATATTATCGAGGCTTCTGCTGACTTTCCTGGTTCAATGACCGACACATCATATGTATTATATACAGATGGAATTCGGAAAGGTATTATCTATCTGCTGAGGATGTTAATTTCGAAATTAATCAAAAGAACACCTAGAAATAGCTTGTCCCGTAATATACTCTTGTTTCTGACCTTTTGTATTCTGTTTCTAGTTGTTCTTGTTCTTTTAAATATATGTCAGAAATGCGGAGATTGTAAACATAAGCATCAGCTTTATGCATACTTACAGCTCAGATTTGCAAACAAAAAGGTTCAGACAGAAACATTGTAATTTGTAAGCAAATGTTCTTTTTTCTTTTGAAGTCAAATTAAATTATGACAAATAGTTAACCCTGCAGTCTGCAGAAGGGGAGTTTGTACTTATCTCCAATTTTTCCATTACCAACTGTTCACAGCTCCATGATATAATGGTCTGTATCCTGCGAGACGCTTTGTCATTTTCTGTACTGAAAATGAACATGCAGTACTCGTTTTCCATTTTGGTTTGCTTTGTTGGATTTTGGATAAACTCGCCTACCGCCATCCTGTGCTGGTTTGGCTTGGCTTGGCTTGGCTTGGCTTGTCTTCTTTTTACCTTATCTATGTAGTCGGGTAGCTTTAAGGTGCTCCCGGTGTACCATGTCAGCTTTACTCCACCCACTCACATTCATTATTTAATATTATCCAGTCACCTGCCACATACGCTGCCACTCAGCAGTCTGGGATTGTCACAGTACCTCAAATTTCGGGAGGGTAAACGGTCTTTTTACCCTTCCCGCCCACTTTTGATAAAGTGAGTTTTGCCCCCAAATTTGAATTTCAATTTCGGCCCATATATATATAGATATAATTCTGGCTGTTACCACAGAGTCTGTCATCCTCAACGCAATCTGCAACACCACTTTTCTATCCCCAAAAACCAAGTTTGTAGATTGGAGGAGTATACTGAGTTGAAGGTAGCCACGAATACCCAGTTTTGAGTAATTCTTCAAGGCTCCACGAGTGGTTCTATAAATCCAACATTTATTGATTTACTTTAGGGATTTTGTGGATATGTTGATATTATATAATGAATGCATGTCGACGATGGTTTTAGTGTTTGTTTGTGTAGTGTAATACATGGTATATGGGACATTTGTATGTACCGAACACAATGTATGTACTAATATGTTGTTTTTTATTTGCAGATGTCTGTTAACAGTGGATCTTCTTCTCAACAAACTTCAGTATTACGTTACAAGAACAAACGGTGTCAAGAATGTGGGGAGTGGATATTGATAAGAATTTTTCAATCGGGTCCAAACAAAGGGAAGTTAATGTTTTGGTGTCGAGCTCACCATTTTGAAGGGTGGTGTATACCCATAAATGAGAGTGATTGTACTAGAATCCTTGAAACAAACCTAGATGATTTTCGAAAGTCTATTGAAAATATAATTGTTACTAATATTAGTATTATGGGGGATAAGATTGTATTAAAGTTGAAATTATTTCCTCACTTCCACAGGAATTTCAAGAAGAAACTCACGATGAAACTTAGTGGACTGTTTATTTCCTCTATTTATTCTTATCAATGTGAACTGATCTTTTGCTTAGTTTGGAATGTGAACTAATCTTTTTGTTTAAACTGATGCACGTTCACTTTCGCTTTATCAGTGGATTGATTGTTCACGAATGGATAATCAGTAAGGTTGTGATTTTATCAACAATATAACGACATAAACACCCCATATAGCGTATATAATGTCTACCATTTGATAGCATCAGGCCACATCACATGGGGTACATACCCCATATAACGTATGTAATGTCTACCATTTGATAGCATCGGGCCACATCACATGGGGTACACACCCCATATTACGTATGTAATGTCCACCATTTGATAGCATCGAGCCACATCACATGGGGTACACACCCCATATAACGTATATAATGTCCACCATTTCATAAAATCGGGCCACATCACATGGATTACACACCCCATATAACGTGTGTAATGTCTACCATTTGATAGAATCAATCGACATTATTACATTAGTGACATACGACATGTGATGCATATATTCTTGTAAGTGTTTGCAGGAATAATCATTGTAAATGTGCCACAAAATATGTATTTGACAATTGATTCATATATTTCGCAGTAGGGCTGAACAACATATTTTACAATGCAGAATGCATCTTGTCAATGGATTATTACAAACAACAATCCTATAACTAAAACTATAATCAATAATTTCAACTTTAATACAATTTTATCCCCCATAATACTAATATTAGTAACAATTATATTTTCAATAGACTTTCGAAAATCATCTAGGTTTGTTTCAAGGATTCTAGTACAATCACTCTCATTTATGGGTATACACCACCCTTCAAAATGGTGAGCTCGACACCAAAACATTAACTTCCCTTTGTTTGGACCCGATTGACAAATTCTTATCAATGTCCACTCCCCACATTCTTGACACCGTTTGTTCTTGTAACGTAATACTGAAGTTTGTTGAGAAGAAGATCCACTGTTAACAGACATCTGCAAATAAAAAACAACATATTAGTACATACATTGTGTTCGGTACATACAAATGTCTCATATACCATGTATTACACTACACAAACAAACACTAAAACCATCGTCGACATGCATTCATTATATAATATCAACATATCTACAAAATCTCTAAGGTAAATCAATAAATGTTGGATTTATAGAACCACTCGTGGAGCCTTGAAGAATTACTCAAAACTGGGTATTCGTGGCTACCTTCAACTCAGTATACTCCTCCAATCTACAAACTTGGTTTTTGGGGATAGAAAAGTGGTGTTGCAGATTGCGTTGAGGATGACAGACTCTGTGGTAACAGCCAGAATTATATATATATATATATAGGCCGAAATTGAAATTCAAATTTGGGGGCAAAACTCACTTTATCAAAAGTGGGCGGGAAGGATAAAAAGACCGTTTACCCTCCCGAAAATTTGAGGTACTGTGACAATCTCATGCTGCTGAGTGACAGCGTATGTGGCAGGTGACTGGATAATATTAAATAATAAATGTGAGTGGGTGGAGTAAAGCTGACATGGTACACCGGGAGCACCTTAAAGCTACCCCTATGTAGTCAAGTAATCGTGGTCTCTTTATTTTCCACTTTGGCATGTCTCGAATGCTGACGAATCATGGGTGTCCCAGAGGCCAGCTCCGCAAATCTTTTTGGGATTCTAAGCACTAATTATTTAACGAACCTTACCTTTTCAATTTCTTTTTTAAATATTTCAGTCATAGAATAAATAAAATCAAATTTTATTATTATAATATTGATTATATTCACTTTATATTAACAGAAAGACTAATTAGTGTTCTCAGCATTTTGATTATTTAATAAGAAAAAAATATGTCTTATAAAGCCATGTTTTTAGTCATTGAAATTTGTTTGGTGAGAAATTAGAATAGATGACGAATCCAGAAGGGGCAGAATATATTTATAAAAATAGTAAAAAAATTCGAACCAAAAAGTTACTATTATTTTATGAAGAAAACAAATTTAAATTAAACTTGAGAAAGAGATGGGCATGAGCAACAGCAGAATCAACCCGGATGGTGCACTGTGTGCCACAATTATTTATTATTACTTTGTAGCTTTGCTTCATGCCTTACTAATTTATTATATCAATCTCTAAATCGATATAAAGTATAAATATTTCTCTAGGATGGTCCCCGACCCCAACCCTCAAAAGCGCAAAAGCCTACCACTCCCCGTGCATGCTCGTATGGGAATGCGCTCGCTGGTCATAAATAACAGTTACTCCAGCTCTTTGCTATTTTAATGTTTAATTTAATTTTTCCTTTATTCATGTTACTTCATTTGTCTGCAGCTATTCAATAATAGGTTGATCGTTGAAACGTAATCATCAAAACATTATAAATACCATCTTTTTAAAAATCGAGGCCATTGTTTGTATTTATATTAAAAACCAGCTCGTGCTTGGGAGCCTTACCTATTTGAACAATTCCTCGTTTCGGTATCAATAAGGTTCTATTTGTTTTGTTGGAGATGTACTTGCTGGTTTGTCATTGCGACCATTAACTCCAATTCTGTTATTTGGAAAAAAAATGATAGAATTTGTGTTTGGTTTCCATGTAGTGCTATGTAGGAAGGTAGGAAGGTAACGTATTAAATCCAAAACATATTTGAGGAGAAAAAGTCTGCCATGCCCTCTGTCTGATCAATTACAATGTTCCCCTGTAATCCCAATTTGAGATGCTGGGGAACACTCTCTTCAAGATTGGACATGCGGGACCTATCTTTCCATGTGTCTGAGTAGGATGAGTCGACTGCTGAGTTGATCGGTTTGATCTATGTTAATGGTTGACCAGAAAATTAGTTGAGTGATTTTATAGGTTATCTGCGAACTATAAACATAATTATAATGCCTGGGTGATTTGTCAGAGTGATAGAGCATTGTGCCGTAAGTTAATAATATCTCATAATATGGTGTGTCATTTGGTGATTTTGCCGTGTATTATTGTACTTCTCGGTTTACATGCAGTTGAGGATTTAATCTAATGTAAAACCTATATGCTATCTTGAAAACCTAAATGTATTATTATCAAAGCTGTATTGAGTACCTGGAATTATTGGACCTATTTTATGTTTATAATTTATTTTCAAAGTCAATTTTGATATTTTAAGTTTAAATATTAATTAGACATAGTTATTGACTTGTTAAAGTTTATTTCGAAATTTTTGAATTTTTAAAATTTCAAATATAAATAATCGATCGAGACTATGATATTTTTTAAAGAAAAAAATGAACTCAAAATTACTGGTTACACCAAACGAATTAGTGTGGGTTCAGAAATTAAAAAAAAGAAAAGAGAGTAAGTAAATGGAGGAAATAGTTATTGCTATAAATCCACCATGAAAATAAATAGACAATACCAATTCAAAATCAAAGACATACTCAGAATATTAGGACAAACATATCTAGTTACAAAGTCAAAAACTATATTGAAAAATACAATATTCACTTTAGATCTCATTTATATTAGAATTTAGAGTCTCGACTAGATCTAGACATAACTGTCACTTATGACATTCATGTTGTATGTATCTGTCTTTATTCTACCCTCTGTTTAACTCAATGGACTGTAAAAACGTGAATCTATTTTAAAGTGTTAAACCATGATAAAAATACTAAACTTTTAGGAATATTAAATGTTCATGGAAAACATAAGCACAATACACTTGATAAGTAAGAAAATAAGCGGCATTATTGAGGACGCCAATACCAGTCCGGTACTCGAACATTACCTCTCTTTATTAGAGGAGAGTGTTGGACACGTGTGGAACGCCCTCATTAAATACCCGCAACTAATTGCACAAAATAATATTCCTCCATCCAAATACAAAAGAATTACAAAACTAGACGTGTTATACATAGGATTTCTAAATGGTTACAATTTATAACAATCAATTAATTCTTTTTCGTTTTTTACAGCGACCACCTTACCTCAATTTTTTCGAACTGATAACGCAATATGTTTAAATTATAATTAACTATAATACTGTACTAGTACGATTAACCTATTAAATAGTGAGATGAGCACCCCCACTCGGGGAACAGTTGGATAGTACGAAGCTGTCAAGTTTCAGAACCACGGCGTATATAATCATTTGTGTGACAAAAAGGATCAGCTACCAGATGTTCCTGTGATGTCACCATCACTGATAGGAACAAGACCATTAAACATCAAAATCAAGCGAACAACAAAGAAGGAGCATGCTTTGGACCCAACAGGAGTGACGCAGGGGATCGCAGCACTTTATTTTATGACAATAGGCCCCTCTTTGGTCGCACATTTGGTTCTGTTCGTCAACGGTCTTACCGACAGCTTTTATATTACTGTTGCTTTTTGCAGAGTTAGAACTGGATATTTCTGCCATGCTCATTTTTATTTACTTTTTTGTATTTTCTAACTTATCCTTTCTTACCCAAAGTTATATTCTATGGGCACCTCCCTGCCCCCACATAAATTTTATTTTACTCTTTTTATTTATATAAGAAACGTGGCTTCAAAATAGAGGGAAAAAATAGGGATATGTTTTCCTTTTCATTGTTTCAGAAAATAGTACTTATATTTAATATATTGCGACAGTAAGTAACCCAATATTTAGTTTGATATTGACTTGGGGGTTATCCAATGTCTATAAACAGGAAATTATGTAGTACATGAAAGAATGGATTGCCTTTTCGTTATTGTGGGGTTGCCATCTTATCAACTTTGAGGTGGCTGGACTATCTGGATTAACTATTGGGAAACGGACAAAATAAGTTTTAAATATATTGGGATTAAAAATAAATCAAAGCAACTTCAAGAAACGTAAGTAAGAGGATTTGACTTGTATTTGCTTAACGAAAAACAAGAAGCAAGGTTGTAAAAATCGGACCGGTCTTCGAACCGGTGAAATTAAAGGATCAGGGGTTTTAGGGATAACCGGAAATAACCGGTTTAAGAACTGGTAATTAATATATCAAAAAATATTATAATATTTTTTAATTTTTTTATCCGTTTAATTTTTATTAAAAATTATTATTTTTTTAAGTTTTCGAACCGGTTAATCAGTGACCGGTTCAACCGGTTTTCAAAAATCTGTCCGGATCAACCAGTTTTTACCGATTTGTACTGATATTAATATTTAAGATTTATTTAAACCGGATCATGTACCGGGTCCGGTTCAACCTGGTTGAACCGGCCGGTCCGATCCGGTTTTCAAAACATTGAAATAAAGCTATATTTCATCGTGGCTTTCGAGCTTTTTATAGCACATCAATCTGTTTGACTGTAATTTTTATTTTATTTAAAAAACGATATATACTTTTCGGACAATTTAAAAACATCTTTCAGTTTGAACCTTTGAAAAACATCCGCAACTTGCCTCGGTCGGTTTAAGACATTAATTTCACTTTTTTCCCCTGTTCTGCATTTCTGTATGCGTTCCCATTTATGTCCTTGTAAATCGTCCCCATTATTTATTTTTTTGTTCTCTCCAATCTTTAGTAGATTGATTCTTAGAACTCATTGGAAGAGTTTAAAAATTGCTAACAGTAAAATACTAAAAATTGAATTGACACAGATGTCTACCAGTATTTGATATTTTTTTTTCAAAATTTTTTGGATTTAATGTTAAAACCAATGAACATTCAATAATATTGACTGATTTTAATAGAAAAAAATATTTTTAAAATCTTAAAATTTATTCTGTTGTTCAATTAAAATCTGAATTGAGATTAATCATGGAGAAAAAATATTTTATTATTTTTAAATAAATGTACTAGAATTTATTTTTTATTTTTGAAAAAAAAATCATTTATTTTAATGGGAAAAATAGAAAGAATTTTCCTTAGAAGTACATGCCTAGTATATTAGCCGGAAAGGGAAAATGACAGAAGCAACAATTTGATAGAGTTGAGAAGGGTAGTATGGGCAATTAAGGATATTGTCTTTTTATACTAATTGCATTCAAGAGAGGCTGTGGAGTCCAGACAAGAAAAAGGACCAGATTTCCAACAAACGCTAAATTTCTTCCTCCATTAATGGAAGCAAGTTTTGGTTAAATCTCCTCAAAGTTTAATGAAAAAACAAGCCACTCACCATACCTTCCACTTCTGGCGCCATTTGCAGACTCCCTCCTAGTTTTTAAACTTGGCCTTCCTCACCCTTTTTCTCCCCTTCCACATCTAGGAAATCAAATTAACAAGTCTCTCTGAATTCTTTCCTCTCTTTCTCTTTTCACCAACCCATTTTTTTAATGGAGGAAAACGAGGGTACCCCTTCTGGGTCACCACGGAACTCGGACACCGACTCACCAACCCCGGTGAGCAGCATGGTGCTGCCGGCGCAGACGGTAAACATGGTCGGCGGCAGCATAGAAAGGGATGATGCTAGTGCAATGGTGGTAGCGCCAGCTGTGGTGAGCAGGGGAGGATCAGGAGGGCAAGGGAATGCTGCTGGTGGGGATTCGTTAGCGAAGAAGAAGAGAGGCAGGCCAAGAAAGTATGATGCAGATGGGAACCTGAGGGTGGTGCAACCATTAATGCAACACTCGGTCTCAACTACAGGTGGGATTGTACTGAAGCCGCCGCCACCTGGATTCTCTTTATCTCCTCCTCCACCCACAACTGATCAAGTTTTCTCTTCTTCAAAGAGGGGACGAGGTAGGCCTCCTGGCTCAGGTAACTGGCAGCTGCTTGCTTCTCTAGGTGAGTTTCAAGAAACCTCTAGATTGGTAAAATACATGAAAAGAAGTTTAATGATAAAAAAGGATTCAGACAATACTTAATTCACTGGTCGTGTATCGTATTTTCTTTTGTTCAATTTCTTTTTGGATCGCCAAGAAAACGAGGGAGAACCAAAAAATAAAGGCCAAAAGCCTAATTATTTGGTTTTTCTTTGGAATATCTCCTGTGTTAATAATGATTTTGTTTATCGGGATAGTCTTCCACTATCTTTTTTCCATAATTTCTCACCAACCAACCTACTACTTTCAATTTTCCTAATTATTGCCTGGATCTTCCTAAAGTTGCAAGAAACATTATGTCAGTTGGGGCTTTAAACCACACCAGGGTACATAGGTAATAGTCTATGTTCTCAATTTCTTTTCTAGAAAACTTGATACTGTTCTACAATTGATTCCCAAGGAAATGCATTCTGCTTTTGTTTTTGCTAGGAAAACGGAAATTTGGGTTGGGGCTGGAACTGAGTTGGAATTGTACTCTTAAATTCAAAACAATATAATCTTGGTAAATAATTAACTTGCAAGGTGCTTAGACTCTTCTTCATATGATGTTTGCTCTTCGCCTTCTTGTTTGCAACAATGGATCATTTGGTCATTAACATTTGAAGGTGAATTGTTCGCGAGCACGGCAGGAGGGGACTTCACTCCGCACGTGGTAATTGTTTACACTGGCGAGGTAATGGAGATCTCTTGCGTCGCTAGAAATTTAAGCACAACTGTTCCATCACAAATTTGAGGATCTTTAACTTGCTTCCTAAATGTTAAAACCGAACTGTCTCTGCAGGACGTTGCTGCGAAAATACTCTCCTTCTCCCAGAATGGTCCGAGAGGGATCTGCGTTCTTTCTGCCAATGGAGCTGTTTCTAATGTTACCATTCGCCAACCTGGTTCTTCTGGTGGCATCTTGACATATGAGGCATGATCTCGGGCTATTGGTCTTTACATTTTTCGTTTTGGGACCTTGGTAGCGGGGAATCTTTCTATTCTGTCTCCATTTGAACGAGGATTACGTTGCTAGTTCATTGTGTCTTCGTTAGTGACTTGTTTCCTGGAGAAACCAACAATGAAGGCATTTTCGTACGAATTGGCCCAAATTAACTTGACAGCAATTGACTGGACGGGGTTGGGCACCTTCCTAAGTGTTAGAATCCTTCTTCTAACATGGAATATGTGGTTTTCTTTTTTAAAGCGTGCGAGATACATGGTTTTGGCTCGGTAGTCGCGCTTGTAAGAGTAGCCTTGGCTTCTCTGTCTTTAGTTCAGCAAACTTTATGTCATTTTAGCCTAATCTGCATGTAAGAATAGTCATGTTGTGAGGTCTCATCTGATGCTGTCAAAAGCAATTCTTTGGCTATGCAGATATGCTCTGATAGTTTTGCTTGTTGACACATAACAATATTCTACATCATTTTAAATATGGATATGTAATTTTCATTGCAGGGCCGTTTCGAATTACTTTCATTATCGGGATCATTTACCCTTTCTGAAATTGGTGGTGTCCGAAGTATGACTGGCGGACTAAGCGTTTCACTGGCTAGTGCTGATGGTCGTGTAATAGGTGGAGGTGTTGCTGGACTATTGTTGGCTGCCAGCCCCATCCAGGTATGGCTGTGCTTAGATGCATTGGAGTAGCTTGAGAACTGTGAATCTAGATTTCTCGCATTTCTTGTGTTCTTTGACCAGAGTCCTTCACAAACAATTGTGCACATGAAACCAATCAGTTACCAACAAAGCGGCTTATTTTAAAATTTAATGCCAACCTTTCTTTCTTTTTACTAGATTGTTGTAGGCAGCTTTATGCCAAATGGTTACAAGGCACATAAGAGGAGGCAACAACGGGAACAATGCACAATGCCTTCTGTAGTTCAAGCTGCTCCAGATATTGCGCCAGCGGAGAGACCAATCTCACAGCCCAAGTCTGATACTGAAACATGTATGACTCCTGTATCTCCTTTACAAGGACAGAACGATGGACATGGAATAGACAATAACATAAACAACAAACAAATACCAGGGGCTACTATTTCCCATAGTGAGTGTTGGAAAGGAGCAGAGCCCACACCAATCCGGAGGCCATCTCCGGACATCAACGTATCCTTGCCAAGTGAGGAGGAAGTACAAGGTACATCATTTGATTCTTATTTTTCTTTGTACTGTGAGCTTATTATTCTAAATGGTTATAGAAACTGACTGGGCGAGTATCGTTTCAGGTGTATTCTAAAAACTTGGCTGACAGAACTGAAAGAAGCTAATTCTACCAGAAGTATTATTGCTGGTCACGATCATCAAATTTTTTGACAAGACATTCTCCGATGTTTTGCTCAGTCGTAGGTATCTCACAAAAGTGTACTTGAAGAATTCTCTCTAGAATAGGTCCTAATGATTACCAACTTTACCAATAATACAGGCCTGCTCTGATGGTATGCTATTTCTTCATTAGCTGTTTGATTGATTAGAAGATGATACAATAGTACTTTGATCGTGCATGGCAATGTCCTATAGGTATCAGATGAAGTCTTTATCCTCCAGACAAGCAGTAACTTGCTTGTGCGGCCTCCCCTCCCTAAATCCATCAAGATGTTCTTGTTGACAGTACCACATGGATGATTAATTCAAACGAAAACAGATTCCAAGGAGAAAACCGACAAAATATATGCATATTTATTGTATTAATCCTTCTGCAGATGAACATGTTCCCACTTACAATCTTTCCGCAGAAAACTGGACGAACTGAATGTAAAACTTAATATCTTGACCCAACGGTAAGATGTGTACTTGCAAAACGAAATGATGGCAGATTCAACCCGAAGGATTTCATCGGAAGAGCGTACGGGAATTCTGGCGCCGACTTTATGTTTGGAAAAATGCTTAGCACGTCAACAAGCTTTCAGTTCGCAATTAGCATAATGTAACCACACAACAGACGGTTCTGATTGATTTGATGGAAAAAAAGAAGAGTGAAGGTAAATAAAAAACAAGATCAAACTAAGAGAAAATTGTGTCATGGTATAAACTGACAACCAAAGTTTGGACAGAACCTTTTCCACTTCTTCTGTGTGATGTAGTAGGCCTATTATGATTCAAAGCCCACGATCCATAATGAAAGGATGATATCATGAATAATTGTATTAAAACAAGTCTCAAGTGACTAATGTTACGAAAACCGGACCTGATCATCCAAGACAATATCTATCATAACAATAACTAATACTTCGTCATGTTATGGGTATTCAACTCAGTATCTCCTGACCCTCACATCTTTAATACAATAAGATATCATTGAGTCACATGTTGGTTAACAAATAGTTTCTGATTAACTGAAACTATCCATAATTAATTTTTTGAAACGTATGACTTTGGCAATAAGAAACAGAATCCAGATAATCAGTCAACGTCAATGATACAAACAGCGTTGCAAGTTTTGGGATAGCTTGCTTTGGAGGCTGGTATCTGCTTTTATTTCCTTTACTACATTTCTGCTGCATAACTTCGATGACAAGCCAAGGCTGTAATTGTTTTCGTTTAATAATTGATCCTTTTTAAAGTAGATTCATTACAAAGAATAAAGGAGCCTTGAAAATAGTAGTTTGCCGACAGTCGAAAGCTTAAGGATTCCAAGACTCAAGGCTTGGAAAGCTTATCGACAATCTTGGAGTAGTAGTACCAATCACGATGATTACGAGTAATTGCAGGTTGACCAAAAGGCTTTTTCTGAGCGTACGATGGTACATCTTCAGCTTCTGCTAAACCTTGCAGGTATAAGCGGATCTCCCCTTCAGGACCTAAATGGGAGGATCTACGTTAGTTCCTTGTATATATTTGGATTAATGGTTGATTTGAACTCTTTACAAACTCACCTAGAGCACTATCATTGGAATTCTCTAGCTTGTACTCAGTAGGGAATACTGCAGTGTATGGCTACACGAAAAGGTAAAAGGTTTTAATGAGTAGAGCAATTGGTAATTCGGGATCAGTATCATGGTGGAAGCACATTACCGGATTCAAAAGTGCCTTGTAAGGATCATTGTCGATCAACAGAGTGTTTGATGAGGAATATTTTCCTTGGAATCTGCGAAAGATTGTACTAAATTCCTTTAAGAAAATAGGCTTGTATTTGTTCTCCAGGGTCTTGAATCCTGAATCAGTGCATTCCTCTTGATCCTGAATGGCAAAATGTAGGAGATTATGTTCCAAACATGGGGCATCGAACATGTCTACTTTTTAAGAACTTACCCAGGCGAATAACAGCTTGCTTTGAAATCCTTTCAGCATGCAATCCAAGGCCTTATTCATGTTCCATCTGCTTCCAAACAATGGATGAACATTTAATCTACCTAATAGATATATATACGTAGTTAGGAATATATATAGACACACACAAAGGACTTACTCTTTTGCAGAGGACCATAACCCGACTTCAAAATTTTCAAAGCAAAATTTAACAAACTCATCGCAGTAGGGCCTCTTGTAAACTGAGAAACAGTGATGGAAATACAAAAGAGTGACGAGCAGATTGTCTGTAGATCAGTAATTTTTATGTCAATAAAGAGAAAAACATATCGATTTACCTAGAAAACTCCCATAAGCAGTATCATAAGAACGATGTTTAGGGATGACGGCACCACGTTTCCTGCACAGCCTGTGACACAGCAAACCACCAAGGCAAAGTATGAGAAGTTTCTTCTTAGGACCAAGGCTCAGCTTCTCAAGACTCAATACATCAACATCTCCTTCATCTCCTTCTTTACAAACAGATTTGCCCTTCACATCTTCTTCGCTGTCACTGACTTCCTCGTTGCAAACAGCTTTGTCCCTTTTTTCAGCCATTTAGAAACTTTATAGCTTATAGTTATTTCCAAAATGCTATTTTGGATTCTTATACTCTTGCCAATTCCCCTATCGTGGTTTGCCTGTTTTATAGTGCTGGGTGGGGAACGCCAAGGCATGCCTATTAATTCTTATTAGTTTCCAAAAAGTGAGACTCTACAGAACAAGGAAACAAAATGACTGGAAACCCTAGCATTAGGTGAAAAAAGATGGATATAGACAGATAAACATGTCGGTTGTGGGTCGAAAACCCTTCACTGGCCCATGGAGATTGACGGATGGTTTTCCAAAAGCCTCGCCGCATCATTCATTGATGGGCAAACACCAAGGAATCGACGCATCGATTAAGGAATTTGGATCTATTCCACTTCCCGACAAGACCACTCCTGACTCTTGACTCTTGATCTTCAAGCATGGGCCTTGGGTTTTAAACGATTCAAGGCAGTCGCAACATGAGCCATCTCAAATATAAGAACTCCAGACTTTCCACTGCGTACCATGAAACCCAGGCTCTGGCCCAAGATAAACACCACGTCAACTGGAACTATATCTTAAAAGTGTCGTGTCCTGTCATGAAGTTTCCAGTTCTATCTTGAACACACCTGTCTAACTTTCAAGTGCATTCTAGCCCCCCACGTCCTACTTTTATAAATAGGCTCCAAAACGTTGCGGTTACAAGAATAACCAAGCTAGGACAACTTTTTAAGCTTGAAAGAGCATCTTCTCAATTTGCGAATAGTTCTACACAGCACCGCTAACACCAAAGGAGAAATGAAGTCCACTGACAACAACAAGAAGACGGTCGTGATCGAGACAGTGAGCCACGACGAGGAAGGTAGAAAAAAGACAGAGAAAACCGAGCTAGACACGCGCAACATAGACACCATCAAACATGTGGAGAAGAAGCTTATGGACAAAGGGATCATGCGCATGGACAGGCACCCTGCAGATGGCATCGGAATCGGGAGGCCACCACCTAAGTCTGGTCACGGCGGCAAGTACACATGGGAAGGGCCTGTTGACATGGCTGAGAGCGAGCTAGAACCTGTGCCGCCGGCAATTGATGAGAAGGACCCAAACTATGTGGACGAGGAGGCGGAGGAGAGGAATGCGAGAAGTGAAGAGAGCGATGCGGCAGGGCTGGTAGTTGGAGATGTGGATGTTGCTAAGGTGGTAGAAGGCAGAGGAGGAGTGGCTAGGATTGAGGTTGATCCTCACTTGAAGGTCGTTTAACACTAGTCAATAATCATGGGTTTTGTTTTCCTTGCTTTGGGGTTTCTGGGCATAAAATAATTTGTAAGAAATAGATCTAAACCTGTTACTAATGTAATACTGTTCGTGTTTTAACTCTCTTCTTATTCTGAGACCTCAAGGGTATGATTGTTTCGTTCGAATTGTACGAGTTGGTTTACCATTTGTGTCTTCAACATCACTTGGTTAAAAGTTAAATGTTTTGATTGGTTAAAAGTTGCCGTATGTCCGATCAAACCACGAAATACAAAGTAAAATCACTGAAAACAACGGAAGTCTTAAATAATAAAATGAAACGACAACCATGGAAACCATAACTCGCAAATCCCAAGAAAAATTACAAAATCCAAACAATATTCCAGAATAAAAAAAACAACCATAAAGTGCCAAATACACACTAAAATAAACGTGACGTGCAAGTTCAATAGTCCAGTCGCAATGTCCCGATAACTCACGCTCGTATACTTCTATTGGTCACGATCTACTTCTGAAA
Source organism: Passiflora organensis (assembly GCA_019739055.1). NCBI lineage: Eukaryota > Viridiplantae > Streptophyta > Magnoliopsida > Malpighiales > Passifloraceae > Passiflora > Passiflora organensis. Next base: position 10,838,859 of record JAEPBF010000009.1, read on the forward strand.
AGGAGATAACAACGTAGGGTGGGATTACAAGAATCTTAATAGGGTCACAACATCATACATTTTACGGGGACACGGGGTGACTCTAAAACTAAGTCGAATAACAAGTGAATTAATTAACAATTTAACTTTAGACTTTTACTTTAGGATGTTTATTTATTTGGCCCCGATACTTACTTTACTTAAAGATAAAAAGTCAACAACAAGGCGAATAGAGAAAATACGGAGCGGACTACAAAATCACTCCATGGGTAACCCCAGCTAAAGGGAAACTGAAAACTCACTCGTAGGTTTTATAAAATTACTTTGAAAATGTTACTTACCCCTTCTACCAGTATTGTTTGAGACTAAGGTTTTATAAAATTACTTTGAAAATGTTACTTACCCCTTCGACCAGTATTGTCCGAGACTAAGGTTTTATAAAATTAATTTGAAAATGTTACTTACCCCTTCTACCAGTATTGTCCGAGACTAAACTGATTACTTAAAAAAATGGTGGTACGTGGTAACATCAACTAGTCTCTAAAGAACCATCATGTGAAGACGTGACAGGGAACGATCAACATCCATACACCTCCCAAACAAGTAAGTGACTCTCCCCTATCAGTGGGATACCGTACACTCACCTCGCATGGCCAAGCGAACGAGTACCTCCCAAATAGTTATTACTTTTTTTTAATGTTTACATGACCGACAACATGTGACTTTTCGAAATAAAGGAACCAAGCGGATTTAGGCGGAAGACTGATCGGATGGGCTCCGGCCGATCGGTTCTTTAACACCTATATTTACATGTAAGAATTATTTAAGAAAAGAACCATAAATTAAATCCTGTGGTACTTTGCTTACATCGTGAGAAATTATAAATTTGGACATGTGCTTTATTTATTAAAACTTAAAGTACTTTAGCACACTACATAGTTTCGATGTAATTAACTAATGGTCAATTTAGTCATGTAATGGTACAATATATCTATACTTATATATTGCTAATGTAATAAATAATAATATTTATATTATTTAATGATAACTATCTAATACTTTATTTATACTATTAAATAACATAAACTCGTGTACAAGGTGGTGCCGTGTGTAGGCCTAAGACACGTATAACAAAATCTGCGATTTTAAGACACATTGACTTTGGGTTTCTTTTTGCCGTGTAAGCACAAGTTCATAAGGACAATTTTTCTTCCCTTTTTTTTTTGTTCTGAAACTAACCTAAGGAGACGCATTGACAAAGTAACAAGATAAAGTCACCGACTAACAAACTGGCTAGGTATGCCAACATAGCAAGAACATATAATAACCATATTTCTACAAAAGGACAAACTAGCTAGGGATGCCAACATCCTACCTTTTTACAAAAGAACAAAACGATACACTGCTAGCACATTTTAACCAATATTTTATTTTTTTTCTTCCATGAAACTAAATTAAAAGTATCGACGATGTTTGTCGCATGTGTCAATAGTCATATTTTTACAAAATAATTAATATTAAGTCATCCTCCAACCAACCAACCAATTCCAATAGCGTAATAACGACTAACATAAAACCAGAAACATATGAAGAATGATCCTACCTTGTGGGTTGAAGAACTGGAAACGATCCTCTTGCCTTTGTCCCTCAGATACATTGATACGTGATCTAAAACAAGAGAAAGAAAATCAGAAGAGGGAAGAGAAAGAACCAGAAAAAGACTTACAAATCTGAAGCAACAAACCACCCCCTTCAATCCTTGTGTACACACGTGGACCAAGAGGCGATAGAAGATTCTTTAGGCAATAAAGATCGCTAGAGGAGAGGAAGAGGAAGACGTGAAACGGGAGAGGAAGGGTGTTAAAAATCACGTGTTTTAGATTGCTATCATTTAGTATTTTTCCGTTAATGTTATTGAATAAGTCTCCTTATAGTTAGGAGTTAAATTAGCTTTGTTTGTTTACTGGTTTGTTACCAAATTTTTCTGCAGATTTCTAGAACGTTCTTTTGTATTCCATGTATATAGAGAGCTTTCTTGTTCTTTAAAAAATAAAGTCTTCTGATCAACTATTCTATATACTTTCATTCACTTTCAATTGGTAGCGGAGCTCTCTTCTTAAGGGATTTGTGAGATTAATATAGAAGGAGAATCAAGTTTTTCAACTGTTGCGCCACCAGTCTTCGATGGAGACAATTATCAAATGTGGGCAGTTCGTATGGAGACTTATCTGGAGGCTTTGGATCTTTGGTAAGCAGTAGAAGTAGATTACGAGGTTCCTCTACTTCCAGCGAATCCTACTGTGGCACAAATCAAAGCCCAGAAGGAAAAAAGGACAAGAAAATCAAAGGCAAAAGCTTGCCTATTTGCTGTTGTATCTCAATTGATCTTCACACGAATAATGTCCTTCAAAACAGCAAAGGAAATCTGGGATTACCTCAAGGGTGAATATGCAGGAGATGAGAGGATTCGTGGAATGAAAGTCCTGAATTTGATTCGAGACTTCGAGTTGCAGAAGATGAAGGAGTCCGAGTCAGTGAAAGAATACTCTGACAGACTTCTTAGCATTGCCAACAAGGTGAGATCGCTTGGTTCTGTGTTAAATGACTCCAGGATTGTTGAAAAGCTGCTGGTCACTGTTCCAGAAAAGTTTGAAGCTACCATTACTACTTTGGAGAACACCAAAGACCTGTCAAAGATCTCCCTTACAGAACTCTTGAATGCTTTACAAGCTCAAGAGCAAAGAAGGTCTATGAGGCAAGAAGGGGTGATTGAAGGAGCTTTACCTGTCACGCATCAAGACAACAGCAGATACAAAAAGAAGAAAAATTTCAAAAAACAATCGACGAGTGGAGATTCTTCTTGCAATTATCAAAAGATAAAGGGAGGAGGAGCAAAAAAATCCTACCCACCTTGCTGTCACTGTGAGAAGAAAGGTCATCCACCATACAAGTGTTGGAGAAGACCTGACGCCAAATGCTCCAAATGTAATCAACTTGGACATGAAGCAGTGATCTGCAAAGTCAAAGGTCAGGTGCAAGAAGTTGATGCACAGGTAGCTGATCAAGAAGAAGATCATTTGTTCGTGGTCACTTGTTTCACAAGTAGAGAATCAAGTGAGAGCTGGTTAATTGACAGTGGGTGCACAAATCATATGACGTTTGACAAGGAGCTCTTCAAGGAATTACGGAACACAGAAGTCAAGAGAGTGAGGATTGGAAATGGTAAACACTTAGAAGTCAAAGGAAAAGGCACAGTAACTATAACGAGCTATGAAGGTACAAAGTTTATTTCAGATGTTTTATTTGTACCTAAAATTGATCAAAATCTCTTAAGTGTTGGTCAGTTACTCGATAAAGGATATAAAGTGTTATTTGAGAATAAGCAGTGCTTGATTAGAGATGCAACTGGCAAAGATTTGTTCAATGTCAAAATGAAGGGAAAAAGCTTTGCTCTAAATCCAATAAAAAAAGAGCAAATGGCCTTTAAATCCAGAGCTATTGCTACTGAAATTTGGCACAAAATACTTGGGCACTTTCATCTTCGAGGATTGCTTCAGATGCAGTCAAAGAAGCTGGTTGAAGGACTTGCTGACATGGATGATGACATGCCTTTTTGTCGTACCTGTAATTTTGGGAAGCAACATAGGCAACCCTTTCCTAAACAAGCATGGAGAGCCTCGAAAAAGCTACAGCTGGTTCATACTGATCTTTGTGGTCCTCAGCGAACACCATCATTAAATGGTAATCTTTATTACATTATTTTCATTGATGACCTAACGAGAATGTGTTGGATTTTCTTGTTGAAGCAAAAGTCAGAAGTTGCTAGTGTATTCTGGAAATTCAAAGCCAGAGTTGAGAATGAAAGTGGATGTTGGATTCAGACTATAAGATCTGATAATGGCAAGGAGTACACTTCAGAAACTTTTAACAGGTTTTGTGAAGAGGCTGGAATTGAACATCAATTAACAGCACCATACACTCCTCAACAGAATGGCGTCAGTGAAAGGAGGAATAGATTCATAATGGAGATGACGAGATGCATGCTTCATGAAAAGAATCTTCCAAAAGGTTTTTGGGGAGAAGCAGCAAACACTGCTGTGTACTTACAAAATCGTATTTCAACAAAAGCCGTGAAGGACCTGACACCATTTGAAGCTTGGTATGGTTACAAACCTTCTTTAAACTTTCTTAGAGTGTTTGGGTGCCTTTGTTTCACTTACATTCCACAGATCAAGCGTGATAAGCTTGATAAAAAGGCAGAAGCAGGCATTTTTGTTGGGTATAGTACAGTATCCAAAGCTTACAGAGTTTTTCAACCACACACTGGTCGTGTTATTGTGAACCGAGATGTTCATTTTGTTGAAAATGAGCAATGGAATTGGGAAGACTTGACCAAGGTGAACCAGATTTCTAATGCACCAAATGATTCAATCATTGGTAGCATGTCGGAAGAACCTGAAGATAAAGAACAAGATGCTTTGGTTGATGTTGTGCCTGTCAGAGGTACAAGGTTGCTGTCTGATATTTATCAAAGGTGTAATATAGCTGTTTGTGAGCCTGCAGGGTTCCATGATGCAAAAAGCAGTCAACATTGGATGGCTGCAATGCAGGAGGAGCTTTCGATGATAAAAAAACAAAACCTGGGAGTTGGTTGATCGACCGCCTTACAGAAAGATAATTGGAGTAAGATGGGTGTTTAGAACAAAACTTAATCCTGATGGTTCAGTTAACAAATACAAAGCGAGACTTGTTGTGAAGGGATATGCAAGTTTTTGGAGTTGACTATTCAGAAACATTTGCACCTGTTGCCAGGCTTAACACAGTAAGAATGTTGCTTGCTCTTGCTGCTCAAAAGAATTGGAAAGTGTTCCAGTTAGATGTTAAATCTGCATTCTTAAATGGAGTCTTGCAAGAAGAAATTTTTGTGGAGCAACCTGAAGGTTTTGTAAGCAGAGACAATGAAGATAAAGTCTACTTGCTGAGAAGGGCTCTATACGGTCTGAAACAGGCTCCGCGAGCTTGGTACAGTAAAATTGATGATCATTTGGTAGGTCTTGGCTTTCAGAAAAGTCAATCTGAACTTACACTGTATGTCAAGCATGAAGGTACAAATATTTTAGTCATTTCTCTTTATGTGGATGACTTATTAATTACAGGAAGCAATTTGGAGCATATTAGCCAGTTCAAATTGGAAATGAAAAAGGTCTTCGAAATGACAGACCTTGGTCTGATGTCATATTTCCTTGGCATTGAGATCAAGCAGAGCCAAGATGAAGTGTTCATATGTCAAAGAAAGTATGCAAAGGAGATACTTAAAAAATTAAGGTTGGAAGATTGCAAACCAATGAATACTCCTATGAATCAAAAGGAGAAGCTGATCAATGATGATGGTTTTGTCAAAGTTTTTGAAGCTGAGTTCAGGAGTTTAGTAGGTTGTCTGATGTAATTAACAGCAACCAGACCGGATATCTTAAATGTTGTAAGTATTCTTTCAAGATTCATGCATTGTCCCAATGAGACTCACATGAAAGCAGCAAAGAGAGTTGTCAGATACATCAAGGGGACCTGGAATTATGGAATGAAGTTCTTAAAGCACAAAGAAATGAAGCTAATTGGTTTCTCTGATAGTGATTGGGGTGGCTCAATTGATGACATGAAGAGTACATCTGGTTACTGTTTTAGTTTTGGATCAGGTATGTTCTCTTGGAGCTCAAGAAAGCAAGAAACTGTAGCTCAATCGACTGCCGAGGCAGAATTTATAGCTGCAACAGCTACAGTTAATCAAGCTCTCTGGTTAAGGAAAATTCCCGTTGATCTAAACTTGGAGCAAAAACAAAGCACTGAGATACTAGTTGATAACCAAGCTGCTATTGTGATCTCCAATAATCCAGTTTTCCATGGAAAAACTAAGCATTTCAACATCAAGTTATTTTTTTGTTCGAGAAGTTCAAAAGAGTGGTGATGTGACTCTTTGCTACTGCAAATCTGAAAATCAAATTGCAGATGTCCTTACCAAACCTCTGCCACTTAGCAAGTTTGAAGATTTTAGGAAAAAGCTTGGAGTTTGCAGCATCTAAACAAGGAGGAGTGTTAAAAATCACGTGTTTTAGATTGCTGTCATTTAGTATTTTTCCGTTAATGTTATTGAATAAGTCTCCTTATAGTTAGGAGTTAAATTAGCTTTGTTTGTTTACTGGTTTGTTACCAAATTTTTCTGCAGATTTCTAGAACGTTCTTTTGTATTCCATGTATATAGAGAGCTTTCTTGTTCTTTAAAAAATAAAGTCTTCTGATCAACTATTCTATATACTTTCATTCACTTTCAAAGGGGAAGGAGGGAGGCGGCAAAAAATAATAAGAGTAGAGCAGGAAAAAGTTTTTAGAGATGAGAGTAACCTGATGAGGGAATAAGTTTTTTAAAACAACTGAGGGTATGATCAACTTTTCCACCATGCCACAGGGTCATCTGACGTGTCAAAAAAGACATGTGGACCACTAAGACCATCCTACTAATCTGAGTAGGCAAGCCCATTGGGACGGGGTCCCACATCAACCCTTTTTGGTGGCCTGGACTTCACTATAATTTTGGTTAGTTATTAGGTCCAAGCTTTCTATCCACAAAATATATGTACAAATGACTCAGTTATATTAATATAAGTAATTTATGTTATGTGATGTGTTCTCTTGAATATCGTAAGAGTTAAGAGCTGATCGAAAGAAATAGTCCAACCGAAATCTTTAAATTTTTAGAATAAAAAATTAAAATTATCAAAAAGAAAAATCATATTTCTCAAAAAACCAAAACAAACTAAATTAAAAACAAAAGACAAAACGTCAAAAAGCAAAAAACAAAATACAAATTTATATCCAAGACTGAATGAGAATTTATAATATTATTTCGAGCCTTTATAGTCCAAATCCAAACCGTTTTGACTAATCCGTAACTAGATATGGACCGGACAAGTGTTCATACACCCTGCCGAAATGGCTTCTTAGACCTAAGCCCAATTGAAATGATGGCAGGCTGAACCATCACACCTTTTACGGTTTTAGGCAATAGAAATTTATATAACAAAGGTCGTAAATTTTTTTATATAGTGATTAATCGCATTTCTTATATTATAAGCAAAATGGTGAGTTTAATTAACTCGAAAAATGTTATATTACAGAGTATTTGAATCAATGACATATCTTTTTTATCTTAATGACTGCGTAAATATATATTCCTAGACTGAAATAAGGCATAGATGAATTTTAGATGAATTTTAGATGAAAATCTTCTAATAACGGAAATATTAACCTAATTTCAATTATCAATAAATCTAATTGTTCTAGGGTTTTAAAATTTAGACCCAATACTTCTCCTAACTCCCAAGACTCAAAGCGTGGAAGTATGTATTACTGAACCGAACTCAAGTTCGTGGTTATAACGAAGGAGCTTGAAGCAGAAGAACCAGTGGGGTGTCACGAGTGGATAGACCCAAAACATGTCTTAATTCTCTCAGTTAGGGTTGATTTTTCAGCACATTTGAGCAAATCATGAGCCTTACTATTGAAGAACAAGAAAGGACTAAGGTTTGGGACACGCTTGATTACAGCCGTGGACTTGAACAAAAGAGAGTTAGGTGTTCTTTCTTTGTTTGGTTTATTAAACATTATCGCTTCTGCAGTTTCTTCTGCCACCGAAAAAGAAATCCCATCCTCTTCTCTCTTGTTTATTTATTTATTTTAGTTTGGTTTGGAAGTAGAAGCGGATCAACCCAACGAGAATCAAGGGTGGTCATTGGGTAGTTGTTTAACCAGATCCGAATTGACGGCTCAACGGGTTTGAACTGGCAAGTCCAGAAACCTGATTTTCTAACTCTTTAAAAAAACGTATGATTTAGACAGGTTTTGTTGCTGTTCAAAAAAATGAATCAGACCTCTTTGACTTCCAAGTTCCAACCTTATTTTCCACTAACACAGAGAAACTATAAATTACAGAGAAAAGTTAATGTTCATCTGGATAATGTTCACTTGATTACATTCAGGAAAGGTTTTACAATGATGATTTAGTCATAACAAATATAATGAAACAACTTTGATGCTGCTTTTGTTTTTTAGGCAGACAAATAATTCTTCCGACAGTAATTATGGAAACTTTCTTATAATTGAGGATGGGTTAAAATACACCATAAACACTACCATAGGCTGTATTCTTATAATACGCAATAATTAAATTTAGGTAATCAGAAATTAAGTGCTATTATTTTGTTAATATACAAGAAAAAAAGTATAATTTTCACATTATTAAAACTATCGATATTGATTCCCAACTTAAAATCCCACAAAAAGTATACTTGCCAAAGTATAAATCTAAATTTTGATTCCCAACTTAAAAGCCACAAGAAATATACAGTAAAATCAATTAATATTTTTTAAAATTATTTTTCTAAGGTATAATTAATTATGGGTTTCTAAGTTGGGAACCAAACCCATTTTTTAAGGTATACTTATACAGTAAAATCAATTAAGAGTTTTTTTAAAAAAATTTCTAAGGCATACTCATTTATGGTTTTCTAAGCTGGGAATCAATTAATAATCTTCAATACACTATATCAAAATTAGTAGAGGTGAAGCTAGCTTTAAGTTTATCATAAAATTTAAGCTTGATTGATAGGAAATCCATTAAATAAGGCTTAGGATATAAAGGTAGCCCATGCGTATCATGTCTATCAATTGCTCCATGTGCGGCATGTGCATTGCCCACCCACCAATTTTCGCCCTAAAATCTCATTTTGTTGTACAACAGTTTGCTAGCTGTTGAATTGAGGGCATAGTCCTTGTGAATAATATATTTTCCTTTTTTCTTTTGAATAAAATAAAAAGACAACGTGAATTACATTGTCAATACCATTAATTATTTAGGTTTAATAAAATAATACTAAAAGGTGCACCGAACTATATACTAATTAGAGAGTCCTCCAACCATATAAATCAAACTCTCATCATGCTTCTCTTGAAAAATCATTAGCCATAAAACTGGAAAATAAAATTGTAAAGGAAACTAATAGTCGTAATCTCAACTACCATATATTGCTTTCAAATATAAATGTAACCATAAAATCCTATTGAAAAATACATATAATTTGACAATACATTCTCGTGCCTTAAACGAGATGATTTCATTTGAAATTAATGTAATGAATCTTAACAATAATGATGATGTTGATTAGGATCAATTAGCTATTGACTAACCTGACAAATATTAGGTGATGATTAAGAAACAACAGTGACTACATTGATATTAATTTTCCCTTTTAATACCGGTGTGGACACATAATCATTATTACCCGATCACTTTTGTAAATTTTAAAGGTATACATCCATAATAATAATTAATCATTCTTATCCTATTATAAATATTAATTAACATAAAACTTGATTAGTTTGTTTTTATGATTGAATTTTTAATGAGTTTCACAGTTAATGTTAATGTATAAATACGTATGTTTGTCCATTTTACATAACCAAGAACATGGGAGATGACCAATTGACCATACAAGACTCCATGTGGGGAACTGTTTGGCAAATATTTGTGCATCATGGCTCCATGTGCTTCATGTCAATCGATCGACTTCTTATTTGGTTCCTTTTCTATACCTGGCAAGCTCCCTTTGATCAAGACATTGAGGTCTGAGAACGAATTAATTACTATCGACCAAGTGGCCCGATATGCTCTTATGCAAGTCCTGAGGTGTTTTGCAATCCTTGTTTTAATTAATTAAATTAAGGGGCTACCACCTTAGATTTTGTCACCTTCTCCTAAGCTTTTCACGTGAGGTTACTGCCTCCTGAATTTTCTTTTTCTTCTTCGTGAAAAAAAACACATCCTTCATAATAAAGTTTTAATATTTAATGATTTCCTATGGTTTCTTCTCGTGGAATCAAAAACATTCATCAGAATGAGATATATACAATTTTATGCAGGATACTCTTTAACTTATTGTTTGGTAGTTTGGAAAGAAAATAATACGTATTTAACACCGACAATTATAGAAAATGCTCGACTCCAACAGCGACATCAAATTTTGATTAAATGCCAACCCTGCTCTGATCCTCATCAATTTGCCAATACGAGGCTACTACTGCGTCTAAGACTGTGACAGTGTGTAAAAACATGAACTGATATAGAAAACTTTCTTTGTGTTCAACCTCCGACTTACTGTTATCGAAGCAATTAACTACCGTAAGAAAAAAAAAATTCAGTGGTTTCAAAAGAGTAATACAAAAGGCAGAGAGCTATCCATAAAAGCTACGGAGGGTACAAGAAACAGCTCAAAATAGAAGATGCTGTTCGTCATTTATAAAGTTTGAACAAGTGCTGGGTTTTCCTTTTCCTTGTAGGGTGTAAGCATCTAGCATGTCGAGTTATTTTCTCTTTATATTCTTTTTCAACCTTTTAATTGCCACCAACCAAAAGCTGGCCAGCTAATGGGGACAGTTGAGCAATCCCTATCATTTGGCCCGGATCTACGTATGAATCTCACCTTTCCTCCATCTGTACATTTTAGTCTACTTTTTTGGGTCTGTTTTCTTCCAGGGCCAGAAAACACGCCTTAGCCACAAAAAAGATAATCCTGGCACAGTATATGGCATCCTCGGTTACCAGTTTCTCTGGCTTTTCCCCAGTTAGTAACTAAACTATGCCCTGTTCCAAATGCTCCAAATCAATAGTACGTGGCCCTGATTCGCTTCCCTTATTATTCATTTGGAACACGTCACTGGTTTAGTTTTGAGGTTTGACTATGCAAAACTGTTTACTTAATAGCTAGAGGTGGTTGTTCTTTTTTGGACAATTTTTACACTGATTAATTGAAGTCAACTTGATTGGATCTAATGAACTAATTCTACAACAAAGACAACTACTACCTGTACAACTTTGACATCATCGTATATACATACTACCTCCAGTCATCTACGGCCGCTGCCTGGCTCTGTAAGTGGCCGGCCGGAAAACGAGGAAACAACTGGGAATTAAGTGGTCGAGCATCGATGTGTCCGCAAAACATCTCCGGTCATTGTCAGCTAAAGATATTTGAAACTGGGAGGAAAAAAATGACATAACTAAAGTGTACCGACACTGAACTGCTTGGTCATGGAGTCATGTTCACTTTTGCCTTGAGCTCAATTGCGATATTGAATGGTTGCATATTTTTACACGATTTTCTTTTATGGATTCCAGACCACAGGTTTCTTGTCCTGAATAACATTTAAGACGTGATTTAAATTCGTGATCAAACAACCAATTTGTGTTGGTTCAATGACATAAATAAGACTGGGATTCCACATTTATATTGCCACCGGGGAGATATTCTAAAATATGATGAAACTTGATCATGGGACCTTGATCAAAAGAAAGTGACATGCAGCCACCTGCGCAAAAAGTAGCTAGATTAACGTTTATGCAATTGGAAGTTTGTGTCGACAATCTAAAATGAACAGATACATATTTGTTACCTTCTAGCCTTATAGTACCTTCGGAATGTGTTGAACTATGATCTACAGCTAAATATATCTGCTGATAGGTGTAGTCTTCAGGAGTGGTAAAGTTTCAGTGCCGTTAATTACCTTAATTTTGCTGATCTGTTGAAGGTGTTTTTGTTTTATGGCAACGCGAAGCTGTCCGAAACAGTTCTTGAAAATGATCTTGTATGTTCTATTCTTGGTTGGGATGTCTGATTTCTTTTTCTGCCAAACCCGCGTTTACAAGGTATGCTGTTTACCAAATATAGGCCCAGTCATATACTTACCATCATCATAGGCAATTATATCCGCTCTAGCTGTTGGGATCTTCAGATTGCATCAAGTTTTCATTGGCCGCCATCTCCAGTTTGGCTTCTTTTGTCCGACAGCTAATTACCAATTATTCAAATATATGTAGAAATTTTTTTTTTTTAAAAAAAAAGAAATAGGAGAGAGATGTGAAATTTAGCAGCAATTTGTCTATGTCTTGTAGAACAGAAAGACTGCATTTATTTATTTATTAAATAATAACCAGAAATAGCTGTACATCTGTTCACCACCATGGCTTAAGCACAGTGATCGAAGGACATGAGTTACCGACGGTGTCTCTGACATTACTAATCACACTGCAACGTTTCATCATCAAAGAAACATAATCATTATGTATTATTGTTTGATTACGTGTACAAGTACGGTAAATCCCTAGCTATAATGTATTTTATATCTTCAATAATTTTTCTTCAAAAATTTCTATGGCCTAACCTATGATTAATTCACGAGCCGTTGATATGCCAGGAAATGCACATCAAATATCAAAGAAAGACCTACTTAGAAAATTTTATGGTTACATAAGGTTTAATGCAATTAAAGACAGAAATCCAAAGTCAATAATTTTTTTTTAAAAAAATCACTTGTCATTCATTAATTAGTGTTTTAAGTTTAAGACATGTACAAGATTAGCACAACCTTAGTATTTAATTTAACATCAGCATCTTGAAACAGCAGAAGGTTACAGGCATCCGTCACAGAAACATCGTCAGACATTGCATATCAGTATCACATCAATACCATCCTTAGACCGAGAGATTAAGAAAAATCCTACACAGTAATAATACTGTAGAATTCAAGAGATCCTTATTTTGTCTGTCTAGCAAAAGGTTAACTGTTTGGTTAGCGACTTTTATAATCAAATGCATGATTTAACAGTTCAACTACTGTTTAATATGTGTTGGCAGTAGCTTAACCTTCTGTTTCAAGCGTGGAAAACGAATACTAAGATTTTTGTATTATAAGCAGACGAGTAGACTGTATTTTGTTCTTTATACGAACTGCAGATGCTTAGTTACATAGTAGGTAGCTGGGGTTATTATTGTGATTTTATTTTTTTAACAATTGGTAGTTGTTTGAGTTAGAGGGGAGGGAGATAGAGGCCAGAGCTTGGGCAAACGGGAAGAAGTAGATGAAGAGCTTATATAAGGTCATCTTCTCTCTGGTTTTTTCTTGCTCTTCATTTATATTTCTCTACTTTGCAGCTTAGCGCATTTGCCTTCTGCTTCTGTTTTCCTCTGAAACAGAAGCAGAAACACTGTTTTCGTTTGGTAACTATACTTTGCTATAAGAAGCACACCAGTCAAACACAAGAGCTACCACCAAAGATAGAAATTCTTTTGCTGCTTCTCAATCAACATTCCTTTGCTTGAGTTTGCTTCTCAAATGCAGACGAGTTCTTGATTAGGTTGCTACAGCCTAGAGTGGGTATCTTCTTCTTTTGTCTATTCTCTTGGTCTTCTAAACATGACGGCATTTTTGAGGCAGTGACTGACATTCTAGCTCTGCTTACACTGTTTTGCGTGTCCCAGAAGCAAAATTACAAAACCCAAAAAGGAAGTATTCTTCCTACTCTTTTTGTAACCCAAAATGACTGCTTAAATCCAAATCAGATCTAGCAGGCTTTGTAAAACAAGTTTCTTGCTTCCCCGTTCTGTTTCTTCCCTGCTTCTGCCATACAGAAACAGCAAAAATGGAGCGGCTGACGTCAACCACTGTCATTCCCGACGCATTTGAAGGTGCCAGAGATGACATTTCGATGCAATTTTCCATAATTTTGGACCAGATCAAAGCGCCGTTGGTCGTGCCATTGCTAAGGCTTGCAGTCACCATATGCTTGACAATGTCCTTGATGTTATTCATTGAAAGGGTTTATATGGGCGTGGTCATTTTGCTAGTGAAGCTCTTCGGGCGGAAGCCTGAAAAACGTTACAAATGGGAGACCATGAAAGACGATGTTGAGATGGGTAACTCTGCATATCCTATGGTTCTTGTTCAAATCCCAATGTACAATGAACGAGAGGTCCTTTTCCTTCCTTTATCATCATCTACCACTTCCTCTCCCTTCCCAGCAATGCATTTAAAAAAATACCCTTTAATCTGCTTTTTTATGTCAACACTTCTCCTGTATGTTAAATCTGCTTTAAATTCATGTCTGCTGTTGTTCGTTCTGCTCCAGGTCTATCAGCTTTCCATTGGAGCTGCATGCGGTCTCTCCTGGCCCTCTGACCGCATCATAATTCAAGTGCTTGACGACTCAACTGACCCAGCAATCAAGGTATCCATATCTCATCCATCTGTCACAAAATTTTCTTATCAACAGATTATTCACATTTAAAAGAAAAAAACAATGCATAGCATGTATGGTACGTGCTGTACCCTATATGTTCGATATTGCTGATTTTGCACTGAGTAAATGCAGGACATGGTGGAGCTAGAGTGTCAAAGATGGGCTAGCAAAGGGATAAACATAAAGTACGAAATAAGAGACAATAGGAATGGTTACAAAGCTGGGGCTCTAAAAGAAGGAATGAAGAAAAGCTACGTGAAGCTTTGCGATTACGTTGCTATTTTTGACGCAGATTTCCAACCTGAGCCAGATTTTCTATGGCGTACCATTCCCTTCCTAGTACACAACCCAGAGTTGGCATTGGTTCAGTCTCGTTGGAAATACGGTAAGCTCACTTAGTCACTGTATTTTGCCTGCTAACCTTAATTTATGTGGTAGGTTAGTGTTAGTTGATTCGGTAATTAATTTAGTAATCTCCAGCGTTTCTCCATTTATATTAAAAAATAGCCTTGATTTAGAACTTGGGTTCCTCTTCATTTACTGTTCCCACGAAACTGTCGGTGGGTCTTGGCTGTTTGTCTTCTTCTCAAGGGTTGAGAATGGGATTGATGGGTCCTACCACATGGATCTATCACGTTTCCGATTGGCTGGCATGTATAACTTTAAACGTGTCAAGCATTGATTGGGCTATATTTCAATGGACCCACATGCCATGCCCAACGACTAGCCAGGGGAAATCGTATGTAGAGATGGGAGGGAACTGAGTGCCCAGAGTTGGCTAGTTTTATTCTATTTTCTTGGATTCTTTCAGGAAATGAATGGTAATATCAAATTTGATTTCGTAGAATAAAAATTCAGGTATAAGGGTAATTTTGTTCATTCTTTTTTTTTTTCTTTAGAGTTGTTAGAGAAAATACTTCATAATTGGTCGTGGCCCATACCAGCAGTAGCATCCAAAATAATACAAACCATGTGAAAATTTATTGTGTTGGATTTATTTTATTTTTTCATGGAAATAATGGTCTCTGGTTCTTGCTATAGCAATCATCTCATAATGCAAAAATAAAAGCCATACACATAGTACATATGCATTTGGTTGATAGTAAATGGACGACTCGAGCATGGATGGTCCATATGGGCCAAATCCAATTCAATAATGGCAAACAAATACCAAACTTTTTCGGCAAAAAGCTGTGAAACGTAGCTCAAAACACTTGGCTAAGTAAATGCTTGATTTTGTGTGGATCTACCCTGTACCTTCGCCATAGATGTTGAAAGATGAGAGGGGTTGCGGGCCTTGGGGCTCGTTTAGACGACAGAGCTGAATGTCTTCAAGGGGTATATCTGTCTCATATGCAGCAAAAAAGAAAGAAGGAAAAAAACCCTTGGTAATATTCTTCAACAGCTGCATGTGCAATCTTAATGGTGGGTCTGCATATTGTCACTGTCTATCTCTACTGACCGACACTTGAATCTGATGTTTTTTGGGTGGACACATATAATGTGCCACAATTATTCAAGTCTACGCCAGCTATGTTGGTGACGTGGTAGTGGGTTTTTTCTTTTTGCAGTGAACGCTGATGAGTGCTTGATGACAAGAATGCAAGAAATGTCCTTGGATTACCATTTCACTGTGGAGCAAGAAGTGGGGTCTTCCACTTACGCCTTCTTTGGCTTCAATGGTAAACTCTATTGCAGCTAACTAAAACATTTTACAGATAGAATTACATTTGTTAAAGAAAATTAGCTGATGTTTTGAGATGAGATTTGATTGCAGAGATTGTTGTGCTACAGGAACGGCAGGTGTTTGGAGAATCTCCGCATTGAACGAAGCCGGAGGATGGAAGGATAGGACCACTGTAGAGGACATGGACCTTGCAGTCCGAGCTAGTCTAAAAGGATGGAAGTTCTTGTATCTTGGAAGTCTCAAGGTATATTGTCCTGTCCCTGCATGATAAAATGGATGTTTCTGTTAAAATATATCTCAAGCATCCTTGGGGGAGTTTTTTTAGTGATGACTGCATATGAGCCAAGAGGTTTGATCCGGGATAACATTTAGACGTCAGATATGAAAGTGTTGTCCCTGTTTTATGTGATTTTCCCGATGCAATTTGCGTAGAATAGACCCAAAGGTTATCCCTGTGGTGATGAATTGTTATTGTACAAAATCCTGACAAAGACATGTGCTGACAGGGTTAAGTACTCAACTTACCCACCTAGCATTTGGACTACCATAATTAATAGACAACTCTCGCATAGCTCATTTCTACTTTCGAGGCCATTGAGTCTGGCTAAATCCAGAAACTGACCAATTTTCCATATTCTGGCATTTTTCTCCCTAAATTTGTAACTAGATTCACTCTGCCCCCTGCCATGTGCACCATTGCTGAGTAGCTTGGTCTATCTAGTAGATTTTAGCTAACTCGCTTTAGGAGTAATTTCCTAATTTGCCTTCTTTATATGGTCATGAAATTAATTAACAATGTTAATGAACAAAGATGCGGGCTTGTACTTGTGTTTAGTCAATTCTTAATTTGATATTTACCACAGGTGAAGAATGAACTCCCCAGCACTTTGAAGGCCTATCGATACCAACAGCACAGGTGGTCCTGCGGTCCAGCAAACCTCTTTAGGAAAATGTTGATGGAGATAGTAAGAAACAAGGTTTGTGCATTCATGCTTCAGATTTTAGTAAATAGAACAAACATAAAATTAATGCGTATGTTCACGATAGAACGAAGGGAATTAGTCATTTAAAAAAAACTAATGCGTTTACTAACCTTTTTAATTGTCTATGACGCAGAAAGTGACCACATGGAAGAAGACGCACGTTATTTATAGCTTCTTCTTGGTCAGGAAGATCATTGCGCACATTGTTACGTTTATCTTCTACTGTGTTGTGTTGCCAGCAACAGTTTTGGTACCTGAAGTTGAGGTCCCAAAGTGGGGAGCTGTTTATATTCCTTCCATCATCACCATTCTCAATGCAGTGGGAACTCCAAGGTTCTTTATTAAATTCACCTCTTGTTGATTTTGTGTTCCCGTCATGACCCAAATGGAACGAACGGTAAACGCATAGTTTTTCCAAACTGAAGTTTATTTTTCATACTATTTGTTGCAGGTCACTCCATTTACTGGTTTTCTGGATTCTATTTGAGAATGTCATGTCACTGCACCGCACCAAGGCCACCTTTATTGGCTTGCTAGAGGCCGGTAGAGTGAACGAATGGATTGTTACTGAGAAACTAGGTGATGCTCTCAAGACCAAAGCCACAAAAACACTCAAAAGACCACGATTCCGACTTGGAGAAAGGTGATGCAATCACCTTGAATTACTTGTTCAATTTGTTCATGCACAGAGCAGCTGTAATATAAATATGCACTCACATATTCTCTTCCATGCTGGATTAATATTGACAGGCTCCATTTGTTAGAGCTTGGGACCGGAGCTTACCTCTTCTTTATCGGCTGCTATGATCTTGCTTTTGGGAAGAACCACTACTACTTGTATCTATTTGCGCAAGCGACTGCCTTCTTCATTGTGGGGTTTGGCTATGTTGGCACCTTTGTTCCCAACTCTTAAAACTCAAAAACAGCAACAGTTGGAGGAGTTGTGCTGGCGATCCTTCCATGCAGCCAGAAACCATTTGTTCATAGTCCAAGTTTCCGCCGTTTTAGCTTGTGTAAAAAAAGCAAAAGGAGTCAATTTTTTTTAGCTTGAGCATAAATAGTGGAGTGGATTAGGACTGGAAAGGTTCAATCTCGCTTGTGAATATTGCAGGTCATTGGAATTTGGAAGGAAACTACAGAACATAAACTCGTTGATTTGGCATTATAGAAGAAGAGATAAAGAGCAAGTGGGAAAAGAAGCTTCAGAGTCTTGATCCCCAAGTAGATATACAAACGTTTTGGAACGTATTTCAATTGAGATTTTGTAGCTTATTTGTCCTTTTTTCAATTTGTGATGTTCTACTGTTGTTGTTCACATTTGGCTTGAGAGGTAATAAACAGACAATAATGGAATAAGCTTCATAGTCAACCCAACACCCATGCTCTGTCAATTTAATTTTCTGTCTCATAATTTCCGAGCAGCACTATGCTCTATGTAATGAACGAGCACCAAAAAAAATTTTTAAAATTATAAAACACTAAATTCTATAATTCCTAATAATTAATATTATATTTAAATCAAATTTTAATTTAGTATTAAATCAAATTCATTATTATAAAAATAATATAATTATTTTATTTTACTATCAATTTGGATTCTATTTCGGACAATATCGAAAACTAACGGACCAACAGGAAAATAACAAGAGATGTATTGAGGGTTTGGGCAGGGTTTAAGAAAGTAGAAGATAGCTATCACCAAAGAGATGCTAGCTTTAGCCTTAAGTTTGCAAGGGTTTTAGCCTAGCTCTTCTCAGCAGGAACCAACGAGAAACCCGAAATGGGTAGGCCAGTCCCTGCTCTCTTCTCAGTTTTAATCAAACGACAAAACCCTTTGGTTTCTTTCTCCTCAGCCTCTTCGCCGATACCTCCACCGACCCAGGAGATCGAAACCACACCAAACACCAGCAGTAGCAAAGACAACGGGCGTAAGGAACATGTCCACAGGCTTCGCATCCTCCTCCAACAAAAACGAACAGAAACCGCCTATAACCTCACGAAATCTCTTATTCTGTCAAAACAACAGTCATTCTCTTCACCCGCGGAGCTCCTTTCTGTCTTTTCTGCTTCTTGCCCTTCCTTGAAATTCCCTCTCATGGATATGATATTAAGTATCTGTTGCAAGTCGAAAATGCACCGTGATGTTGCTGAATTATATGAGTTGATGCGGATAGACGGGAAATTTCCTGCATTTGATTGCGTTAGAGGGGTCATTGAGTCTTTGGTGGAATCTAAACGGTTCGACAGGGTTCTTGATTTATTCGGCGGGGTCATGGAGTTGGGTTTTAGGGCCGATGTGTTTATTTACGGGAAGGCGGTGCAGGCTGCAGTCAAACTTGGGGACTTAAAGAGGGCTAATGAGTTGGTGGATTCAATGAAGAGGAAAGGAGTGAGGCCTAATCTGTTTGTTTACAATGTTTTAGTCGGTGGGTTATGTAAAGCTAAGAGGATAAGGGATGCAGAGAAGCTGTTCGAGGAAATGCATGACAGGGGTTTGCGGGCGACCACCGTGACGTATAATACTCTAATTGATGGGTACTGTAAGGTCGGAGAAGTGGATAAGGCTTTTGGTCTGAGGGAGGTGATGAAGATAGAGAATGTGCGTCCAAGTTTAATTACTTTAAATTCGTTGCTCGGCGGGCTTTCCAAAGCACGGAGAATGGACGAAGCGAAGTTGTTGTTGAAAGAGATGGAAGAATATGGGTTTGTGCCTGATAGTTTTACTTACAGTATTCTTTTAGATGGGTTTTCGGGTGATGAAAAGCGTACTGTGAATTTGTACGAGGAAATGGTTGAAAAAAGAGTTAAGATTAATAACTATACCGCTTCTATTTTGTTGAATGGGTTTTGTAAAGAAGGGAAAGTTGAGGATGCTGAGAGGATTCTGAAGAGGCTTGTTGAAAATGGTCTTGTTCCAGATGAGATAACATATAATGCTTTAGTGGATGGGTATTGCCGGATAGGTGAAATAGATAGAGCTATTTCAACGATTGGACAAATGGAGAGCCATGGCTTGAGACCGAATACCATCACATTTAATTCTTTGATTCGTAAATTTTGTGAAATGCAGAAGATGGATATGGCGGAGGAATGGGTACAAAAGATGGCAAAGATGGAAGTTGAACCAAGTGTGGAGACATTCAACACCCTTATTGATGGCTATGGAAAGTTGTGCAATTTTGACAGATGTTTCCAGATTCTTGAAGAAATGGAAAATAGCAGTGTGAAGCCAAATGTTGCGAGTTATGGTTCTTTAATAAATTGTCTCTGCAAAGATGGGAAGGTTGATGAGGCAGAACTAATCCTAAGAGATATGACATGCAGAGGAGTTTTGCCCAATGCACAGATATATAACATGCTCATTGATGGTAGTTCTACATCAAGGAAGCCGAAAAATGCTTTAAGATTCTTTGATGAGATGCTGAGAAGTGAGATATGCCCAACGCTTGTGACATACAATGCACTCATTGACATGCTTTGCAAAGAGCAAAAGTTAAACCAAGTTGAAGATTTGCTTACCCGAATTACTACTAGTGGCTATAGTCTTGATGTCATCACTTACAACTCCCTAATATCAGGATATTCACGCAAAGGGAACTTAAAGAAGTGTCTTGAGCTGCATGAAAATATGAAGAATTCAGGCATAAAACCTACTGTACAGACATTTCATCCTATATTCGCTCTCTGTGGCAAGGAGGAGACTGAGCTTGTAAAGAGACTGTATAATGAAATGTTACAAATGGATGTGTCTCCGGATCGAGTTGTATATAATGCCATTATTTACTGTTTTGCAGAGTCTGGACTGGCTCAAGAGGCATTTGCTTTGCAACAAGAGATGCTTGACCGAGGAATTCATCCAGACAAAATGACCTATAATAGTTTGATTCTAGGAAGTATTAGAGAGGGCGATTCATCCAAAATAAAGAATCTTCTTGATGATATGAAAGCTAAAGGGCTGACCCCTAAAGCCGAAACCTACAACATACTTATCAAAGGATATTGTGAACTGACTGATTTTGTTGGAGCATATGTTTGGTACAGAGAAATGTTTGATAATAAGTTCATTCCTAGTGTCAGCATCTGTAAGGAGCTTATCAATGGCCTTAGACAGGAGGGGAGATTGCAAGAAATCCAGGCCATTTGCTTCGATATGACCACTCTGGGAATGGGTGATTGGACCACTGATGAGGATTTATTTGCTGCTGCAAAAACATAAGAGAGGTATGCTCTGTAATGTTGAGTTCTGTGGAAAATCATTAACAGAGGAAGTGTAGGTACTTCACTAAAACAATCTGTTATATTACAGATCCAGTTTAACACATCTCTTTCTCTTTGTTACAATTTCTATTATTTTAGGATAGGAGATGGCATTCTCTTTTTTTAAAACAAAGAATACAAAAACATCTAGCTGATTCAAACAAATCACTGAACCTGCCTGTGTGAATTTTCAAGAATCTGGTAGCATCAACTGTTTTTCAGCTGTTGCAGAAATCTGGCCAAGATAGCATTACTTCCCCAGTGAATAAGTTTCTAACAAGGCTAAAGCTGATTATATATGTATAGAAATATTAAAAATATGAGCTGTCTATATCTCTAGTGGCTTGACCTTTTCAGCTGATGTATTTGGATGATAGACCTCATTCTGGTGATGCTGTTGTTCTGCAAGTAACAAACTAACTTACATATTCTGTTTCGTATTTAGGTTGCAACGTTGCATTCCCTAGTTGTCCTCAGGTAACAATCACGATAATTTTGAGAAAACATGTCTTTTGCTGCATGAAATTCAGTCTGGATGAAAAAAACGTTTGTACACTTTATATAGGGTTTGTCAGGATGATGACCATTTTTTTAAACTACTCTGATTTTAAGGGTCTCCAGTATGATGGGTTGTGTTCATCAAGTAAAATTATGACGGTCACATTTAGTTATCATGCTTACCGGTGATTATTGCAATTGTTGGTGAATCCCACAGGTACAGTTTTTTCATTTTTTCCTACAGTAAGAGTCGGCTGTTTGGCACTTGTTGAAAAAAATTTTAGTGCTTTAGAGTAAGATTGGACATTTTGTATGAGAATGTTGGGCAGTGGGTGAAATAAAACTTTACTGTCTTTCAAGTGAATATTCGTAATCAGGATATGGAATTTTGTTAGCTTTAGTAATTTTATGATGTATGAAATCCTGTTTCGGTACACTAAGTAAAATATGTTCGGTGCTCTTGAAAGTGCTTGATTTTGGAGCACAGTAGTTTATGGGTTAACTGGTGGGGGATAGATATGGTGGCAATCAAGATTGGATTTCTGAGTTGAAATATGATGAATAGGTGCGGCGCGCTGTGCTCTGATAGAACTATTCAGGATTAGCCGCAATTTTTCCTAAATAATATGATTTCGGGGTGCTGCCACTGATTGAACTAGATTAGAGAGTTTGAGTCAGAATCTGAGAGTTGATTTGAAGGAAAGCATGTTGGATGTGATTAATCTTATGACAGTGGTCCCAGAAGATTTTTGCTGCTGGCAATTGGTACTGTAGACCAAAGGAAAGCGGGACTGACTGTGCATAGTTTTGTACAAAAAGTTGACTTTTTTTTTCTGAGATTTCATTTGCACTATCCTCATTATTTTTTTCTTCTCAAACATTTTATAGAACTTCATGTTTCTGCACCGTGGGTGTAACTTTATGATGTAAGGGATTAGGGCAACTTTAGTCTTGTTATTTACTTTTGATCTCTCCACAACTTCAGTCATCAATGTTATCATGTGACTGTATGATCTTGAGATTATGCTTAGCTCCAAGGATCAATTTCTGCTTCAAACTTATCTTTTTGGCATTGGTTACAGGTTTGCATGAAGCACCGGAAGAAACCTTTGCAATGGTTTTGTCATGCTACTCTCCGTAAAAATTTGCAAATTTTATTCTCCTCTACGACGATGCAACTTGACAGGATTATATATGATCCATATTTAATGCAGGATGAGGCGATTGGACAGTCCTGCGTACCAGTTTCAATGTCACAGCTTAAGGCACTCGGGTATCTATTCTGCATAATTTGTATTGTCCTGGCAGCTAGTGAAGAGTACATGATGGATTGGATAAGAGAGTTCCCAACATATTGGTGAAAAGACATTTGTAAACTACATACTGAAGGATTCTTTGCGGGAACATATGACTGGCACAAAGGAAATCTGAGGACACTTTTCTTTCTGCCATCAGTATTTACTGAAACATCTGCCCAGAATGGGAGCTGGGGCAATAGTTGACTGGACCGCAAGTCCCCGTTGCTGCAAATGTATAAGATAGAGATGCCTGAAATCGTTCTACTCTTTGCACTGCAATATTTCAACGCATAAAACAGGTATATCCCTGAAATAACATTTCCTATTTTCTTGACCTTATGTTTACTTGGGTCATTCTCTGCATTTTTGTGATAGGATAGGTAGCTTGCTGTCGCCTTTATGAAAACGAAGGATGGAAAGGTAGCTGATTCAGAAACGAGAGTCCTTCAAATGCAGAATGAGCAGTTAAATCCTATAAAGCTGTTTTTACAGTCCTTTTTGTTCCGGAAGAAAGGTCATTAGTGCCATTCTGGTAGCCCAAAACTCACTTATAACTTCCAGGGTGGGCAACTGTTGTCATGATTTGTTTTACACAGATTGCCAATTTTTGTATGTCTTTTGGCAAGTGTATATCATCCTAGTTATTATGTTTTGAGGTTGATGATTATGTCACAGAATAAATCTCATTTTCTTTCAGTGGCTTATCAACTAAAGTCTTACCTATTTTCTACCCTACTCCTCCTCGCCCTCGACCAGAAAAGCCACCATAACCATAACCAGCTTTCTCAAAATCTATAAACCTCAGTATCAAACAGCTCTAGTATAGCAGAATTTCCATTGATGGTAAAGCAGCTTGATAATGCAGTAATGTCAACATGCACGAAATCAACTATCAGAAATTGTTTCATGAAACAAAGTTGCTAAACTTGCATCGCCCTCAGATTTATACAGTATTCTGCAACCAAACATCAGCCAGAAGCCTCAGCATGAACAAAACCAGGCGGATTAGGACTCCACACACCAAACAAAGCATCCAAATATGCAAATAGCATCTTTAAAAATTCCAGGATTATTTGATTCCACTCAGGTTTCCAATTCCATCCAGGATTATTATCCAATAACAAAACGACAAAACGACAAAACGAAACCCAAAGACAAACTAAGCAAAATTACAGGGCTTTGAGAATATCCTCAGCTCCACTGGATGTAAAAGCCCCACCCTCCTCCAAATTCAAGACCTTAACAACCCCGTCCTCCGCCAGGAGCGAGTACCTCCTGGACCTCACACCCAACCCTATAGGCTTATCGCTCAAATCCAACTCGCACCCAATAGCCCTTGTGAAGTCTCCATTCCCATCGGAAAGCAACAGTACCTGTTCGTCGCTTATGCCCAAGTTCTCCTTCCACGCCTTCATTACGAACGCATCGTTGACCGAAATGCAGGCGATTGTGTCCACCCCCTTGGCCTTGAGCTCAGCGGATTTCTCAACGAAGCCCGGGAGGTGCTTCTGCGAGCAGGTTGGAGTGAAGGCGCCCGGGACTGCGAAGAGGATGGCTTTCTTCCCGGCGGTCAGGGAGGAGACAGTGGTGGTTTGGAGCTCTCCGGAGGGGTCGAAGTATGACAGGGTGGATTCCGGGAGCTTGTCCCCGACAGAAAGGACGGCGGAGATTTTGTGGGTAGTGGTGTTGGCGGAAGAGGAGAAGCGCTTGGGTCTGATAGTGAGGGGCTTGCAAATGGTAGAGACAGAGGAGGAAAGGGAGAGCCTGGAGGACAGGGAGCTGATGGTGGATAGACGACAGGTAGCGGTGGGGGAGGTAAGGATGAGGCGTGAGATGGAGAGAGAAGAAGCCATTGTGGTTGCTTGGCTTGCTGCCCGTTTCGCAAGTGCTCTGCTGTAGTTTTTTAAGTTAGTACTTGATTGTTGGCACTGGGCGGAGGGAGCAATGAGGTATAGATAGAGTGTCACGTGAAAGATGACGAGGTCACATTTATTTTGGCTTATGTTTGTCAATTTGTCACACAAATGTCGATGATCCAGAGCCTGAGTAGATATGACAATTCTGATCCACTCCGTACATATAAGCATTGGAGAAACTTATTTATTTATTTATGTTGTGATACAGAATAAAGTTATCTTAACATTTAGCATGGTCAATCGCATTGTTCAGTTTTTAAGTTATGTTCTTTTAAAAATAAATTTTAATATATAATTTATAAATTATTAATGAATAACCCAGATGGATTCCTGATATTCAACTCAAGCTTGGTCAGTCTCCATTTCCATATGTAAATGACAATTGCACTTTGATTTGGTATAAGATACCATGTAATTTAGTAATTTTTTTTAAAAAACATGTTATTTGTTTAATGGGGAATATAAATAATTTTGAGAAGGAAATTTCTAAAACCGGATTACAACAGCTAGCCCATAAAACAGCCATTCCAATTATGTGGTGCTAACCGCAACAAACATGTCTCCAGGAATCGACTTTTCGAAAAATATACAAACAAAGCGCAAAGCAATCAGACCTTGGTGACTATATACATCACGCGAACCGCTGTCGACATTTTCATATGAAGAACCTATTTCATATTTTATTTCTTCATTTTCTTTATTTTTTTTTAAAAAAACTTTTGTTTCTCAACTGGGACGACTGGATTTATTTTTAATTATATCTAATTTTATATAGCTTTTTGCCACGCGAGAAAAACGGCATGCGAATCATACACTTTGCACGGGAGTGATGATGAAATGATGCATTTTTGGGTCAGTTGATTCCGTTATTTTTTTAATGAATGAACAAAATTAACAGACTTTGGTGTCGCTCCAATAATAAAAAATTGTGAAAGGTCAGATTACTGGATCGAAAGGATTATTAGTCTATCAAATTATCTTTGTTCATGGGTCCAAGTAAACATCCGACTTCGACTTTTGCTTTTACTATAAAAGAAATAGCGTCCCCTTTTAAAAGGAATCCCCACCTACAACTCTTCTGGTCCTTTTTATTGTGTTCAATTCCAAGTATTTTTCTAGATGAAAAATATTGACGTGGAAACTCGTGGACAAACTAAAAGTTAGGAAAACAAAATGTAAACATCACATATACTTCTATCATAGCTGAGCCCAATCCCATTATCCGTAATAATCCAATTTCAAACCGAAAAGATCTTAATAAAATTTAAATTTTCAATTTCAATTCAATTTGTATGTATTCTGGTATACCATGTGCGCAAATTTCCATTTCCATTTTGATATTTACTTGCACAGCAAGTTTTTCCCATATTCAACTCTCGCCCATTGCTTTCCATTTTGAATTTTCCTTCTGACAACTTGTTTCCCCCTTTCATTTATTCGTCCCACGGGAACCTACCACTTTAATTAGCCATCAGAACATTAACTGTCCGGTAGTACTAAACTTTTCAACAATACCAAGTATGGAAGGCGAACATTTCGAGAATATTCCATACTATGCTATGAGCTGATGGGTACACTTCTGTTCCCTTGGAAGTTTTAAAACCGTTAAAACTCATTTTAATCGTACGGCTCTAGTTAACCAAAGGCTGAAATGCCTATATAACTAGCGTAGCCTCCTCTCCAACTGTCCTCATCGGCTAACATTTGTCTCGTATCTTCCGGTCTAGATCTATACCGAACATCTATTGGCTATGGCAATCACAATCGTCTCCGTCGCGGCGCGTCAGATCTTCGACAGCCGTGGAAATCCAACTGTCGAGGTATGTCTCCTAGTTGTTTCTGTCTATTTCTCGCGTTCACCTTCTATGTGGCTTGTTCTGGAAGACTGATTCATCTGTTTGGATTTCGTTTTTTTTATAGGCTGATGTGAAAACTTCCGACGGTTACGTTGCTCGCGCCGCCGTCCCAAGTGGTGCATCTACTGGTAATGTTTTTGCTTTGCTTTCTTAACGGATTTAGACTTTTGGATTTGTGAAAAAATTACATTTCTGAATACTAGTGCTTATTATGATGTGCTCTTTTTTTAGGAGTTTACGAGGCTCTTGAGTTGAGAGATGGAGGATCGGACTACCTCGGCAAAGGTGTTTCTAAGGTGAATCACTGCTCCGTTTTCTGTTGTATTCTCTTTTGCTGGAATTGTTATAGTGCTAATATAATCCTCTCTCTTTGTTTGGTATTTTTCTGTGTAGGCTGTTTCCAATGTGAACACTATTATCGGCCCTGCATTGGTCGGCAAGGTTAGTCAGTCTTAAGCTTGATTTAATCTTTTGTTTTGCGATTCTTACGGGAGAGCTACAAGTTTTTGCTCATTTGTTTTGAATTTGTTGTGCAGGACCCGACTGAGCAGACTGCTATTGACAACTTCATGGTTCAGCAACTGGACGGGACTGTTAACGAGTGGGGTTGGTGCAAACAGAAGGTATTTTAATTGATCTGTTTGATCATGTTTGACTGCTGATAGCTCTTTGCAAAGTTGCCAACTCGGTGTTGTTCATTTTGTGTTTTTCCAGCTTGGAGCCAATGCTATCCTTGCAGTGTCTCTTGCTGTTTGCAAGGCCGGGGCTCATGTCAAGGGTATTCCCCTTTACAAGGTGAATTCTTAATACTTTCTCAATTTCCCTAATAATGCCTACTATACTAACGAGATTTGTTAATGGAAAATGGATGGCTATTTTCTCTGCAAGCGTGCACAAGATCAAAATAGATTACTATATTTTTCTTAACTCTGATAATTGCTCATGTTTTTTGATTCAGCACATCGCTGAGCTTGCTGGTAACAAGAAATTGGTGTTGCCAGTTCCTGCTTTCAATGTCATCAACGGTGGATCACATGCCGGAAATAAACTTGCGATGCAGGCATGCTTCGCGATACTTGTTTTTTTTTCAAGGCTATGCCTTGAGTCTGTCTTTCTGATCCTCTTGTTTGTGCAGGAGTTTATGATCCTGCCAACTGGAGCTTCCACTTTCAGAGAAGCTATGAAGATGGGTGCTGAAGTATACCATCATTTGAAGGTGGATTACCTCCCTCTTCCTCTTATAATGTTTAAGAGCATATCCAATGGTTATGAAAGCACTATCATTCATTTGCTTGTCTACCCAAGCATATGTTTTGGGTATTTATTGGCTTCTAACCATGCATGTTTCACTCTTTCAGTCTGTGATTAAAAAGAAGTATGGCCAGGATGCAACAAATGTTGGTGATGAAGGTGGTTTTGCTCCTAATATTCAGGTGAATATTTGGATTCTTTTAAGTGCCAATATTTAGTAATCTATTAATGCTATAATCCTTGCTTAATATTTGCAACCAGTTCACTCAATTTATAATTTGTTTACTCAGGAGAACAAGGAAGGCCTTGAATTGCTCAAGACAGCTATTGCTAAAGCTGGTTACACAGGAAAAGTTAGTTTTCTTTAAACTTAACCTAGCAAACTTGCTTTTACATGCTACCTGATGAATATATATGTTTTATTAATTTATTGATAGACTTGAGGGATTAATATATCAGATAACTGCTCAAATTTTTTTGGTTTGATAGCTTGAGTTGCAAAGATGTTAATAACAACTGATGGAGTTTTCCATTTTTATAGGTGGTTATCGGAATGGATGTTGCTGCTTCTGAATTCTATGGATCTGATAAAACATATGACTTGAACTTCAAGGAGGAGGTAAGTTTTGAAATAATTTTTACTCATCAATTTCAGTTTCCCATATTATAGACGGGGTGACAATGATATATATCGTGCAACAGTACTAAAACTTGCCAACACATAATAGCCTCTAGTGGATACTGGATTTACTAATATGAACATCTACTATAAACAGTGCTTAAAAATGAACCTGATGATTCTATGATAGCCAAATTTCTGTTCACATCGACTGGATTTGCTAAATGTTAAGAATCATATCATTACCTTAGCTTCAATTTTGAAGCTGGCCATTTCTCAGCAATGTTTAACTTGTGCTTGTTTTGGTAACTTTTTAGGCCTGATATGGCGTAAAGTTTGTGTGCAAGATATGTAGGTGTCTATTTGGTGCAGACCTTCTAAGACGAAATATCTTTGTTTACTATTTACTTATTGTGTCTTTTTCTTTCATGCAGAATAACGATGGTAAACAAAAGATCTCCGGTGATACTTTGAAGGACCTGTACAAGTCGTTTGTTTCTGAATACCCTATTGTATCGATTGAAGACCCATTTGATCAAGATGACTGGGAACACTACAATAAGTTAACTGCTGAAATTGGAGAGAAAGTACAAATTGTGGGAGATGATCTCTTGGTCACTAATCCAAAGGTAAGCCGGAAGTATCTCTGACCCCTTTTGAACTTCTTGCTTTTCCTTAGAAAAAATCCTTGTACCCCTCCATCTGCCTTCTCCAAGCCTTTGCTTCCCAGTAAATGATCCTTAAAACAAGAGAGCGAAATTCTGCTTCCTTGGGCATATATATATTTATATATATGTATTACAAGCGCTGCTTTGTGTATATTTCTTCTGATCCTTGTTCTCGGTTGCAGAGGGTTGAGAAGGCCATCAATGAGAAGGCTTGTAATGCTCTCCTCCTCAAGGTACGGGTGATCTCATCTTCAAATGTTTACTGGAACTTCCTGGTTAGGAAAAAATCATGCCTAATTTTTTATGTGGTGGGAGCAGGTGAACCAAATTGGATCTGTAACTGAGAGTATTGAAGCTGTGAAGATGTCAAAGAGAGCTGGATGGGGAGTGATGGCCAGCCATCGTAGTGGTGAAACCGAGGACACCTTCATTGCCGATCTGTCTGTTGGCTTGTCAACGGTAATTTTCAAAAAATTTTATAGTTGGGAGGAATATTTAGTCCAATTTAATTTCATTTCCTTATAAGTATTTTGTGCCCTGATATTTATCAGGGTCAGATTAAGACAGGAGCACCGTGTAGGTCTGAGCGTCTTGCAAAATACAATCAGGTTAACATCCTCTCTGTAATCCGCCTTCAATTTAAGGAATATACATCAAGAATCATAATAAAGTTGAAGCCCAAGGGTATTGACTCTTTTTTGTCTTCCTATTTTTTTCGTGTAGCTCTTGCGCATAGAGGAAGAGCTCGGCTCTGAGGCAGTTTATGCAGGAGAAAACTTCAGGAAACCCGTCGAGCCCTACTAGAATCGGAGGAAACAATGCCTGCGACCCGGGGTCTTCTTAATAGCTGGACCTTAACCATGTAGTGAATAAGTTGCGGTGTAGAATGAGTTGATTATGATTTTCTTTTTTCCAATAAATTTTCGAATAGTTCGGTTTTGAGGTCGAAACAATTGAAAGTTTCAGATATCTGAGTTGTTCCTTTTTGCTCGTCGGCAATGGCATGCTATGTATTTACTATTTAGCCTTTAATTTTGAATTATTCTCAACATCGTTTCCTTTCTCCGGTACATGATTGGCTGCTTTTTTATTTTTGAATTTCTATTTTTTCTTATAAGTTCTCGCTTAATAATTTCTTCTTTCAGTTCTTTTCTTTATGCTAAATTTATATTGAATTGACCATAGAAAATTTTTCAAACTAATTGTTCGCGGATTATTACATCTTTAAAAAATAAAATTTATACAACTAAGCAATCGGTACATGTG
This sequence comes from Passiflora organensis, assembly GCA_019739055.1. Taxonomy (NCBI): domain Eukaryota; kingdom Viridiplantae; phylum Streptophyta; class Magnoliopsida; order Malpighiales; family Passifloraceae; genus Passiflora; species Passiflora organensis. The sequence continues at coordinate 10,869,259 of JAEPBF010000009.1, forward strand.
GTTATTATAGTGAATTGTTTAGTTTCAACTGGATAGTTTTCTTTCCCTTTAGAATGAACAAGATGGTTAATCATTTCCATTTCTCCTGCCTGGTAGGCGGTAGCCCCATGCTTTGACCTTGCTCGGGAAAAAAAGTACGATAACAAGTGTACAAACAATATCTTATTTATTATATCCAACCAATTCATTTAATTAAATATGACTAATTAGTCAAGCAATAAATTTACTGAGTAGATGGATTAGCAATTAAGTGTTTCTGGACTCGTTCTTGTTTGTGCATCTTTATTTTATATTTTATGAAATTGTCATTTTGTAATGTTGTGCAGCCTCTTTATTAACGTAGTAGCTATAAATGTTTTAATCAAGGTTTTAAAAACCGGACCGGTCTTCGAACCGGTGAAGTTAAGGGGTCAGGGGTTTTAGAGGTAACCGGAAATAACCGGTTTAAGAACCGGAAAATTGAACCGGTAATTAATATATTAAAAAATATTATAATATTAATTTTCAAAAATTAATATATCAAACTACATATTAAAAAAATTAATATTCTTAATTTTTATCTTTTTTAATTTTTTTATCCGTTTAATTTTTATTAAATTTTTTTTTTTTTAAGTTTTCGAACCGATTGACCCGTAACCGGTTCAACCGGGTTGAACCGGCCGATCCGGTCCGGTTTTCAAAACATTGGTTTTAATGCTCTTAACATTCTCTAGAGATTATATTATACTTGACCTAGCTTCCTGATCAAATTCTAAATTCAGAAGACCAATTATAAAATAATCAGTCTATCCATTTACTTTAATACAACTCAAAAGTCTCATAACAAATTATATCTCCAGATTTCTGTCCAATAATGTTTCTGGCACAGATTACAGAAGGCCGATGGGCAAATCAAGTATGTGTGCTATATTCATATTAAGGCTTAACGGTTTAAATATGGTCAAATGAAAGTGTTCTGTGGGTTAAAAAGAAGCCTTAAGAATTTAGATGGGCCGAGGTGTTTGGGTTAAAATAAAGTCAAAAAGTGTATATGGGTAAAATAGAGATGGTCTGGGTTGGATTAAGATTTATGGGTTAAAAAGTAAAAAAATGCAGGCTGTGGGGTTCGAACCCACGCGTACTTCTGTACAGAAGATCTTAAGTCTTCCCCCTTAACCTCTCGGGCAAACCTGCTTGATGTTAGATATCTTGCATTTATTGTTAAAAACAAATTAATGTTGTAATGCTTGATTTGATTTTCCTGCTAGATCTTTAGACAGTTCAGTAGAAAATATGTTAAAGTGGAGGAATAGGCGACGGAGTCTCGGTTCTCAGGACCAAAGGCACTGAATTCCGGATATGAAGAATGATCGCACGGTAGAGTCAGACGTTTACATTTGACTCATACCAGACTATATCAAACTATGAGTTCGCATTTGTATTTTCCTAAAAATATCGTTTTTAGAATCAATAGAAAATATCATATTTTCATAAATTGGTATCCAAAATGCCGGTAGCCGGCACACGAGACATAGGTTTTTTGGATCAAGACAACCAAGTAGTCCAATACGTCAAAGCTTTCATAATCTTTCTCATTAATTTTACAGTTATTTGTTGTTATCATCGTGCATACCACATTAAATACAAAAATTCAAAAGCCATGACGCTCTCATGAACTGGGAAGTTATCGGTAGTTGGGTTGGGAACGGGATCCGGACAAATTGTTAGTTTTTAGCCAAACTATGCGCGTTCCATCCGCTGGTAAATATTTCTTACGGATCTTCTTATAAATGAAATAAACATTTAAATAAATGACGGAGCCCATAAATAAATAAAAAATATATAGGGAGTCCTCTTATATTTTATTAACGAATCTTCTACCGATAAAAACAGCCGGCCTAATAAGCCAAACCTGGATCCCTAACCAACCCATCTTACTTGGGCTAGAGATCCATCAAACGTCACTCTTTCAATAATACTCTTACAAATTTCCATCAATTCTGAAGGTGTAATCAAAGTTGGCTATAGGGAAAATACTATTAAAATCCAAGTTGAACCAATAAAGGTTACTTTTGAGGGAGGAAGACTGTGATTTTTTAATATTTAATTAGAAGTCCTGACGATGTCGAACTGTGACACACCAAACATTTTAGATCAGTAAGTCAAAGAAAACATAATTACTATATGGAAACTTTTCTATTAATTCCTTGGCATCAACCTTTGGAAGGAAGTGAGGTAATGGCGGTATACCCAATAGGCTTGGACGTTATTGCATAGGTGTTACATCAGCACCAAACGCTAAAACCCCTCGGTCCAGTGCTATATTGATGAGGTATCTTAATTTCTAAGCTGGCGACCGTAATATCTAGCAAGCAATTACGTTTAGATTGTGTAATATTTAACGTTAGATCGAGGAGATCCAGCATCAAAATTTAAAATAAGGTTGATTGAGATAGAAGAAAATAAAAATAAAAAGAGGCAAGTGTATTTAAAATAAAGGAAAAAAAAGGAGGATTGAAATAATTTAACTAATAATTGTCCTTCATGTTGCAATTTTAATACTAAGAAAATGGGTTTTAAGAAATTGAGAATTCCCATGATGAGTTTACGTAGGCTATAATTAAAACACCTTTTAAATAAGTTTGGTGTTTAGAAATATTAAAATAAGAAGGATTCATCATGAATTGCTGTGCCATGTTTAGTAAGTACTAAAATTAATATTATAAAATTAGAATATTTGAGAAAAAAAAATAATCCACTTGAGACAGAATATTTGAAGGAAAGTGAAAAAGAAAAAAAACAATTCCAAACCAACGGCGGGTTTACGTCACGGATCAATAGTTACTAATAAAAGAAAGCCCACTCGAGACAGAATATTTCGATTCCACACCTAATAAACCGCAACGTCATGCTCCCTCTCCCCGACAATGGAATTCTAGAGAGAGAAAGTACCCAATAAAAAAATTCCAGATGCAGAGAGAGAAGGCAATAAATAAGTTATTTGCAGTACCAGGTTCAGCTCCCTCTGCACCAGTCCCCCTCCGCCAACAGTTGAAAATGTCAGTTTTCAGGGATTTCGGGTTTAGGTGACATCACATACAAGAAAAATAAAATTCTATTTCATCTCTCTTCTCTTTCGTCGCTTGTGTCTTGTCTGTCTGTCTATTGATCTATCTGCCTTCATCGAAATGACCGCTAGAAGATCGAACTACACTCTCCTCAGCCTGTACCCCGACGAGCCGTCCCCACCCCCGCCTGCGTACTACGACCTGTCGGTCACCAACGACTCCCAAGACGGCAAGGTAGTAAAGCAAGATGGCGTGTTCGATGGGGACTCCGGCAGCGGGGATCACAGCAGAGCGTCGAGTTCGCAGCTGGAAAGCATTAACAGGATTGGCAACTGGAACGTGTACTCTTCGACCGGGCTGCAGCGCGAATCTAGTGGGAGCAGTTTCGTGGAGAGCTCCTTCTCAGGTGGGGAGTGCTACGTGCCGAGTCTGTCAACGGCTGGGGGCATGAATGCTGACTCGTACGGGTATGGGCATGAGGACGGCAGTTTTTTTAGGGCTATGCCGGCGGATGGGTCTGGGGCGGGTTTGGAGCGCGAAACGGGATATTCAGGTAAGAGCTGGGCGCAGCAGACGGAGGAGAGTTATCAGTTGCAGATGGCGTTAGCAGTGACGTTGTCCTCGCAAGCCAAGTGTGCTGATGACCCGAATTTTTTGGATCCGGTTCCGGATGAATCCATGCGTAGGACGACTACTTCGAATTTGCCGGAAGCATTGTCTCATAGGTTTTGGGTAAGGGTTTCGTGCTTGCAGTGAATTTTATTCCTGTTAAATCTGGTGGTTTTTAGTCTAGGGCATTGTATCTTTAGTGATGATGATGGTTTTCGGTGAAAATTCTTGAAATGATCTAGGATTATGGACATAAGAAGAAAGTCGTATTAACATATAGTATCTATATTTCTGTTTATAATTGGACGCTTTTCCGCGAGTTTGTATTGAAAATTGTTGCATCTGTGATGGACTTAGTCCGGGATTTGGCAGTTTAATTGAAAGAAGTTGTTTAGGGTGGTTTGTCGGGTATGGCATTATAGTGGGTAGTCTCAGAATGAGGACCTGGAATAAATGGATGGTGTGAACAAGAGACACGTTGGTGTAAATCAGCTGCAAGACAATACTCTATCAAAGATTTTTATCCCAGTCCATGCATTGGTGAAACTATCAATGGATGACAAATCCATTTGGTTGATCCGTATGTAGGTGCTTATAATGCCATTTGTGATGAATGCAGAATGATGCAATAAGTTTTATCATTTGGTTTTGGAGAGACGGAGGATGTAGAGCACTCAAATTTCATAATATTTATTTTCAGAAGAATCTTAAGAAAATAAATCCTTAGTTGTGAATAATGTATATCATCTATTGTCAAACTCTTGACTTGTTGACAAAGCTTTCTTCGACAAGATTGGGTTCCCCAATCATTACTCTCACATTTTCTGTCGATTGGCAGATAGTTGTTGAGCAATTGCAAAAATAGATTTCTTTCTTCACTCTTCATCAATTTTCTTTACTTCATTTGATAATTCTTTCCTCTCTTATGTTGTCTTGCTTCTTTTCAGTTTTATGTAGCTTGTGGTGACTTTGTCAAGGGTTTTTTTGCAATTGAATTCTTGATATTGTATTATAAAGGTAAAAGTGTGTTTCGAAGTTCTCTGTTAAACTGAGGCTTTTAAATTTGAGAAGCCTCGTATTGTTACTTCTCTGTTGAGTATATTTTGTATGATTGTGGAGAAGATGACAAAGTCAGGGGGGATAGAATGAATAGAAACTGACAAAATTTCTCCTAGTTGTTTGAATGATTATGTAGTTGAACTTTTGTTTCAATCCAATAAATATTCAGATGGTGTTTGTCAAGACATTAGGATATGTATTTGTACTCATTCAAGAAAATCATACTATGAAGTAAAAAAATGTGTAGTTTTGTTTTACAGAATTAAGTTTAGGTGTCCTTGTTAGAATGGTCTACAGTCGTGCATTCATTTAAAGTCAGATTTTTTACCGTATTTTTTATGGATAATTGTTCTAGTATGTATTCTCGGATTTCTCTTAATTCTAGCATAGCTGAGTGAGGGTCGCTATCAGATTTCTCAACTATTGCTGCTTGAAGATGTAGCTATCCCTATTGCCTATCCTATACTTTTCTAATCCAAAGTCACAGCTAAATGATTTATTTTGTTTATTCAAATCAGGTGAGTGGTAGTCTGTCATACTTTGACAGAATTCCGGATGGATTTTACCTAGTTCACGGAATGGATCCATATATTTGGAGTGTATGCACTGATTTGCAAGAAAGTGGTTGTATCCCATCTATAGAGGCACTAAAGTCTGTTGATCCTAATTTTGATTCTTCACTGGAAGTTGTCATAATTGATCGACGAAGCGATCCAAGCTTGAAGGAACTCGAAAATAGGGTCCTCAGTATTTCTTGTAGCTGTATATCAACAGAAGATGTAGTTGATCAGCTGGGAAAGCTTGTGTCCTATCGGTTGGGGTGAGTTGTTAGCTTAATTTTGCAAATGTTCATTACCATTTTCATCTTCTGTGACAATTTGTTTATCAAATGGTTAATGCCATCATAAGGGGGTCAGCCAACTCAGTGGAAGATGACTTTACATCCGTATGGAGGGAATGCAGTGATGATTTAAAAGAATGCTTGGGGTCTGTTGTGATTCCTATAGGCACCCTATCAGTTGGTTTATGTAGGCATCGAGCATTACTATTCAAGGTAGGAATCACAATCCTAAGCAGCTTTTTTCAGATTGTGCAGTATTCTTATGTTGTTGGTTCCTGCAGCTAACTGTTCTTCTTAAGGACAACCTAATTTTGTTAAATTATAGCTGTTATGATTAAAGTAAATTATAACAATAAAGAATAAAATAAATTAATCAATGGAGCAATTTCAAGAGTTTTTATTGTAATATAACGGACAAAATATTATTGGGAGCTCTACAAAGCCAGAAACCAAAACAACCACACAAAAACTATACTGAAGAGATTCAAAATGTGTTTCTTATCATTACACCTACTAACTAGATATTACTGTTGGTTTGCATTTGTTTTGTTGCGAGTGGAAATTAATTAATGTATTCGTGTGTCTTGTGTAGGTATTAGCTGATACAATTGATTTACCTTGTCGAATTGCAAAAGGCTGCAGGTACTGCAAAAGGGATGATGCTTCATCATGTATTGTCCGATTTGGGCTTGACAGGTAATCGTTGTTGATCATTGTGGTGCCATTTGCTGATATTCAAACCATTACTGCAACAATTTAACCATAAATTGTAGTTCGGTTCATGTGCTATCCTTAGAAAATAACTTTTTTCTTTTCTCAGAAGCACTGGTGCTATCTTTATGCTTCATTTTTTCACCTTAGGTATTTTACATAATTATCTTCCCTTTGATAAACATGTTTAGCATATTGGATATTTCTTATTGAGTCATTCTTAAAGGTACTACACATTCACTTGTGGCTTCTTATGAATATATATTTTTAAAATCTTAACGTCTTATTTGAATCGTTTGATCCTGAATTCCAGTTGATTATTGAGGGCATTGGTTACTCAATTTTTTCCATTCTTTTTTTCAAATCCAGCATGCTTTAGCTTCAATAATCTTTTCTAATCTCTCTTGATGCTATCTTCTGACATAAATGGTGCTACTATGAAAAATTTTGTTTTGCTGTTATGTTGGCAATGTGCCAACATCATCCAACATCGATATATCCTTATTTTCTTTTAAATTTTTATCTATTTAGTTAATTGTTTCAGGGAGTATCTAGTAGACTTAGTTGGGAGGCCAGGTTGTTTGTGCAAGCCCAATTCCTTGCTCAACGGTCCTTCTTCCATCTCAATTTCTTCACCATTGCACTGTCCCCGAATGAAATCAGCTGAACCTGCCGTTGATTTCAGGTCAATAGCCAAACAGTTTTTTTCGGACTGTCAATCACTTAGCCTTGTATTTGATGATTCTTTATCAGGTAAATAAGTTAGAAAAGGAACCTATATGGAACTGTTTAAATACTTTATTAGTCTTTCTCAGTGGATTTGATCTCTCTTCTGACATGCATTTCCTAATTTAGACTGCAGAGAGTGCATTTTTATGTGTGTAATACCCTTATTCCTTCTCGAAAAAGTTTCTTATCACGTAAAGCTGGAATTAATCACTCTATTTAATTGTTCATATGAAACATTTTTGTCTGGATACCTATAGACTTACTTTATTTCTCTATTGTATTGATGCTGAAGTGTCACCGGTCTAACATATGACTATATTGACAGTCCGATGTCTCGTGGTATGAAGTTTTGATTTTTATGTTCTTGATTACTGTCATTTCAGGTACAACTCCTGATGAAGAATCTATTTATCCTAAACAAACTGACAGATCAGGAGCTGACAGAAGTAACATTGCACAAACTGCAAGCAATGGTGATGAAGTTCCACGGTTTCCTCCACCAAGAGGTGCTCGGACAAGTCTTGATTCTGAATTCTTTAAATCATATAATCCCCAGCAGAATATTAAACAGCTCAAAAACCTGGCCAACGATCCAATCCCTCTAAAGCATATCCCACCTATTGGACATAGAGATGTGCAACCACTTCTAGCAATGCCTGATCCAAGACTGGATACAGTCAGAAATACATTGTTTTCTGATGTTTCTGGTAAATCAAGCAAAGATAGTACACTTGATGTGGATGATTTGGATATTCAATGGAGTGATCTTGTCTTGAAAGAGAGAATTGGAGCTGGTATTTTATTTTCTACAATACGAGTGAAAAAAATATCTATTGTTTGATATCATAAGAGAAGTTTTTTTGACATTTCTAATTTGAATCGGTGTTTTTAGGTTCTTTTGGAACAGTTCATCATGCTGATTGGCATGGCTCGGTAAGCTGTTTTATACGAACAGATCATTTCACAAATGGCATTGATCCATTATATGATTTGTTTGGTTTTGACCATAGAATGCAGATGTCTTCTTGTGACATTAAGAATCTGTTTGAATGCACTGGATGCAGGAGCTACAATATTATTCGCCATTAACTTGCATGTGTAACAAAAAAGGAATGCAGGAGATGGGAAAGTTCATTAGAACTAACCTGAAATTGTGAATTATTAAGGGAACCTTATCATATTTTCTTGAAGATTACCATTTGAGAATCTCTCTTTTTCTATCCTGTCTCTCTAAGAAAAATAAAATGGGAAACACATTAGTCCGAAAGTTTAGCTGTAACTTAACATTATTATAGCATTTATGCCCTCTAATGTTATTGATGATGTAGAGGTTTGCAACATAATCATGTTAGTTTAAAAAAAATCCTCAAATTCTGATGGTTTTATCGAATATTTATGTCATATACAATTTTGTTCATGCCGTAGTGAATACATATTGTTCTTTGAAAGTATTGAATAAAATGTTAACATGATATATGCTCTTATTGCAGGATGTTGCTGTGAAAATTCTCATGGAGCAAGATCTTCATGCAGAGCACCTCCAGGAATTTTTGAGAGAGGTGTGTTTCGCTTAAAATTCTTGATGAACTCTGCACTATGAACAAGAAACACTCTTTGTACTTTTGAACATTTTTTTATCCAAGGTTTCCTTTCCTTTCTTTATTAGGTTGCCATAATGAAACGCTTAAGGCATCCGAACATAGTGCTTTTTATGGGTGCAGTTACTCAGCCCCCAAATCTATCCATAGTGACAGAGTATTTATCAAGGTTCGGTGATTTCTTCAATTTATTATTATTTTTTTGGACAAAATATTATACTTTATGAATGTAAACATGTTACATGTTAAAGTTTCAACCTTTTAATGTAATTAAAAAAGAACAACTGAATTCTTTGGTTTGCATTGCAGAGGTAGTTTGTATAGGCTTTTGTACAAGTCTGGTGCTAGAGAGGCATTAGATGAAAGACGCCGATTGAGTATGGCTTTAGATGTGGTAGGTGCTGAAAAAATTTAAAATGCTTCTCTTATGAAAATTAAGGGGTCTGTGCCATCTTTCTAGGCTTACAGAGTTGCTAATGATGTACACAGGCAAAGGGCATGAATTATCTTCACAAGCGCAATCCTCCCATTGTCCATAGAGATCTAAAGTCTCCTAATCTTTTGGTTGACAAAAAATATACAGTGAAGGTATGATCAGTGGTTTACTTATATGCCAGAGAGGTCATCAATTTCCATTTTCCAGTCATGGAGCTGTGACACCTGATGCTTCTCTGTTGCCTCTACGGGTCAATAATTTAGTTTTAGACATGATGCTGTTGTCGGGTTCAAGATTAATTATTTCGACACACAAAAAACTGAATGTAGATACTTCCTAGAATATATTATAATTGACTTTATGCATTATGATTTCAGTACTGTTTTGCACTATAAGCGTGCTTGGCCTTTGGTGTGTTTTTGCCATTTATTGAAGCTAGGGGTTTTAGTTGATTTGATTGTTCCATGCATGCATCATGTTAGAAATGCCTGCATATGACCAAGTTGGATTTCAGCAGGAAAGTGAACGCTGTATTTTCCACAACACAGTTCTTATCTAACAGGACACCTAAATTATGATGTATTTCATATATTCCTCATTCATCCTTTTGGCAGGACATGAAAATGTATGTACATGGAAGGGTATCTGCAATATTTAGAACTTTTTGGCTTTCAAAGGCTGTTACTTCTTGTTTTCTGTCGTAGTTCTTTTACTCTATTTTTTTATGACCACACCTTCTGTTTTCCTTTCCTTGCATTGTCTGTTCATTCAGGTTTGTGATTTTGGTCTTTCTCGTTTCAAAGCAAACACATTTCTTTCATCGAAGTCAGCAGCAGGGACTGTAAGTGCAACAAAACTCAAATAGCACCTCCTGTTGGTCTTTGTTTTAAGGTGGCATTGCAGAGCTTTAACAATGCTTCTTCTAATTTATTAGCCCGAGTGGATGGCACCAGAAGTTCTGCGTGATGAACCATCGAATGAGAAGTCAGATGTTTACAGCTTTGGTGTAATATTGTGGGAGCTGGCAACACTTCAGCAACCCTGGGGCAATTTAAATCCAGCACAGGTTTGTGTTTTGAAGTTGTATGCTGTACTTGATTTTATGCTGATATCAATAGATTGAGTTTCATATTTGGTATATTCTTGTTTTTTTCCTGTTGTAATCTAGCTGTGCTAACTAGAGAGGGGAATGAGGAACATATGGATGGGAGGTCGGTATTCTGCTTGTGATATGTACTCTAAGGATTGTAAACAGGATCCTTTACCTATAGTTTCAAATTGAGATAATCCACATACGAGGTTTAGATTAACAGAAAGGACCTGGTAGTGGCTATTCGCTACAAATATTTGAACTTAACTATCCTAATAGCCAGAAAAGTCCTTGAGCTTTTTTATCCATTGGTTTCAATCTAAAGTTATATTTCAACACAAACAGATCTGGTTCAGTTGTGCATTTACCTTCTGAATATCCCGATTTTATTTCTTTGGATGTCTATTACAACGTTGGAAGATGTAGAACATTTGAGACCTTGGTAGCTACATTTGTCCCATGTTGAGATTTTGAACTTATTTAAGAATCCAGTTGGTGGGATCTGGTTGCAGTTGCTTTAGCTTGTTTGAGCTGATATATATATAATTTAATTTATTCAGCTTAAACAAATTGTTAACCGAGTTTTCTGCAAGGTTATAGGTTGTGGCGGCTGTTGGCTTCAAGTGTAAAAGGCTTGAAATTCCACGTGATTTAAATCCTCAAGTGGCTGCTCTAATTGAGGCTTGTTGGGCCAGGTAGGTTCGTTACAATCGATTCATCTATCAAGCGCATGGGTTATTTGCTCTTTATTGATGCAGTGACTTTCTTCCAGTGAGCCGTGGAAACGACCTTCATTTGCCAGTATCATGGAATCCTTGAGGCAAATGATTAAAACCCCAACATCCCAACCTGGTCATGGGGAGACTTTCCTTATCTAAAGGGTTGGAGCAGGGGCACACCCTAATTTTGCACATAAATATACATCCATTCTTTCTGATTTTGAAGTCTTCCTCGGACAACCGCTGTTTGGATAGTGTCAGGTGCACTTTTTTTAATTCCTTTTCTGTTTATCACCATCTGTTGAACGGACCTTTTGTTGCCGCATATTACCAAATTGCAAAGTCTTACCTATGTTTTGGAATTAATTAAGCTTTGGTATTTTGTTTTCCAGAAACTATGTCAAAAATGCATCCTTTATCACATTTTTTTTTCTTTGTTCACAATGCTGATGCCCGCTTTGTATTATTGCAGAATCATCCTTGTATAAGCCTGCCCTCATTACCAATTGAGAATTCAGTTCTTTTAGCACAAGGAATTGGATAAGTGTCTTGCATTAATGATACCAACGCTCCCAACGAATATCCGCCCGTGACAGAAAGTTGTATAAAGTTGTCATAATTTTGTATGTATAACTTCTCTAACTTATACTAGTTTTCGATGAGAAGAGGCTGCTTTGGCTGATACTATTATATATTATACACATATACAATTATACCGAATTATAGAAGGACAGGGACCAAACTATATATTATACACGTGAAGAAACATATACCTTTTTATTGTAAAATCGACAATGCAGTTATGCAATTGCTCACACAATCGCGATATTGATTATCTTAACTAACAAGTACAATGCATGATTATACATATGAATCAAACATACTTGTAAAAGTTTTAAAATTATTGAAAAGGTTGATTTGCATACCCCTATTTTCACAACCATAAAGGTTTATAAGAGATCTGTTCTTACTCTTAATATTATGTCATGATATGTATATTTTTGGGGTTTGATAACATACAATAAATTTTGGTTGTTCCGTTATAAACGAAACCTAATTTATTTTATTTATTATTTTATTAAAACTACATAAGTAATTACCATTTGAAAAAATATATGATATTAACTCCTTCATTGATACCAAAATTTCCGAAGCAAGATCATATATATATAAAATATATGTTTTTAATAAATAATAAAAGAAATAAGGTGTAAATATAAATATCAATGGCTTAAGTTTTACATTCTTTTTATCCAAATACCCTGAGCTTAGTTGACCAGAGGTGGGATGGATATGGATAATGGATGGCCCTGTGGAAGTTGACATGTTAGCGTAAAGAATGAATTCCCGGAAACAGTAGAAGCAACGAATCATTCTTCCTTGCCGGCCCTTCATATTCCCTGTTCCATTGTACACAAATATCTGCATGCAGATATCATTTATACCCACTTGTTATTATGTGCAGATTCATATCAACACTGAGCATTAAATGAACATGCCTCCTGTTTCACCTAACCTTGCCCATGGCATCTTTAATTTCTGCTCTCAATCAAACCCAAAAGGATGAGGATCACAATCCTTCGGGGTTGTTTTTCCGTAGATATTAATACTCAAAAGTGACAGCTTTGGGTCATACCTTATCCCACTACTTTGCCCTCTATACTAAGCTATGACAACGAGCAGAGCAATAGGGAAAAATGGTTTACTGATAAGAGAATTATAAAACTTGTATAAATGGATCGATTAAAAGTACACTAATGACTGATTTTATATGGTTAAAAGTTCATTCAGGATTCATTCTATCATTGACCAACTATGCAGATCTTTCTTAACTTCTGGACAGTATTGGAATGATGCTGGAGTGTAGTTTATATTCTGGAGATACTCGATTATTACCCTTCAGAGGGTTTTTCCTTTTTCCGAGAGATTACATTTCCCAGTGTCAGAGATAAAACGTAAATATGAAGTGTGTTTTACCATCATAATTGTTTCTTCCTATGTTCATCATATCGTATCTATCCAAAATATTTTAGTCCGTTTCCATTCCAAAAAGTAGGTGGTGGCATTTTCCGGATCAAGTTTAAGAGACGTTATACTGAATAATGACGCACACTGCTCAGCTTAATCCATGTAAGGATACTAAAGGCAACTTTAATGTCAATTAAGACAATTTGTTATAAATGCTTGACGAATTGGTTGTCCCCAGGATATGATTTTTCATTTCTTACCTTAATTCTTTTTCGGCCACTGATGTAATTCTGTCTGCAATTATGTGAGCAAATGGAAATCACATGGAGACGCACAAGTATCCTTCTTTTGTCAGCTTCAATCTTTTCGTTTAACCCATCAACCTCTCCAGTTTCTTCCATCATCAGCAAGGAAGGGTAATTGTACCCTTCTCCCCACCTTCCCTCTTCCTCACATATTCCTCATAAACCAGGAGGAAGGCAGCTTCACCTATCATTTTGGGTGGTCTTTTTCTCTTTGGATTTTCTCTTCAATGAGGAGTATATCAACTTGTTACAATGAACATGCGATTAAGGTGTCGGATTCGTACTGTTCAGGTCCTTCACATCGTGCCCGTCTCTCACCTAACCTAACTCCTTCGATTCCGTATTCTGTTTCTTGCGTATACAGAGTGAGTCTCTGCGTTCAAAGGAGTCTTCTGTTCACCCTGACATGGTGCAACAAACTCATGAGCCATGGTCTCACCATCAACATCAGTGACAACATTTCCTCCCCATCAGAATTCAGGGCTGGTTGCTATGCCCTGAAAAAGGTAAAGGGAACGAAGTCATTCATGTCTTGCAATTCAAATATTGAAGTCTTTTGGGATCTGTCCTCTGCTTATTATGGTACCGGACCTGAGCCAATCGGTGGGTTTTATATCATCGTTCTGGTGGACACTGAACTTGGCCTGTTGCTGGGAAACATTGATATTGAAGGAACCAACTCAAGGAATTTCAAAGTGAAGCCCCCAACGTTGAAATCTTCATTGATTGCTCGAAGAGAGCATGTTTCCGCAGGCAACATAGTTTATTTGACCAAGGCACGGTTCTGTGATACAGGGACAACTCATGAAATCATGGTCAAGTGTGGCATAGAAGAAGATGGATCAAAGAATCCTGTATTGTCTGTGTGCATTGACGGGAAGATGATAATCCAGGTGAAGAGATTGAGATGGAATTTTAGAGGGAATCAGATCATTTTTTTAGACGGCTTGCTGGTGGACATGATGTGGGATTTGCATGACTGGTTCTTCAAAGAAATCTCTGGCTGTGCTATTTTCCTGTTCAGGACTAGAAGTGGACTGGATAGCAGGCTGTGGTTGGAAGAAAAGACTACAAAACAGAAAGGAAAAGACACGCCAGAGTTCTCATTGTTGATTTCTACCTGTAAGAACTCTGGTTGATTCTTTCACTGTTTTCATGATTTATCGTTACATTTTTTCCTTTTCAAAGAAGAAAATCTGATTATAGTATGCGTTTCTTTCCTCCTCTTAAAGGTGGGTAGGACAGAAAAAAACTGAAAAATTAATATTGGAAAAGGAGTACTACACTAGAATCGGACATATCAATCTCCTGAATACCAAAACAAAAAGGGTCTGCCTTGGATTGAGGTATACCAGTTTATTGATCTTAATTAAAGGAAAGAAGGTCGATGATTTTGTCTACAAAAAGTAAAAACCCTTCTCCTCTTGTTCATGCAAAACGAATAAACGAATGAATAAAAACAAAAAACACAGGAGAATTCTGGCATCACGTTCCTGTGCACATTAAAGATTAGTTGTTTTCATGGGGGAATTGGTTCTTTAGTCAGATTCATCGATGTCAGGCTTATCGCTTTCTCTTATAGGAACTGAGGTTCGTAAGTGGGGGGTATTTGGTCCATATATCATGAAGTCTGTGAACCAATAATTTTAGAACCAAGGCTGAATTTGACAATGCAGTTGATTGTCTAATGTCAACATAATAATATAAATGCAGCGTTCAATCTCAATTATTCAATATCGGAATACAGCTCAATAATTTGCTATCTTCACCGTTGTTAAATCAATTTAATATAATACATAATTTTAAATATTTTTAAAAATATATTTATGAAAAATAAGTATAAATTATTATTTTTTTATTTAAAAATCTCGAACAAGGTTAACATTTTCCAAAATCATACAACACAACGGAGTCATATCTAGTACACAGGCAGCGAAATTTTGTTTATATGATGGAAGACTTTTCAAAATGTTTAGATAATCTAAGATAAAGGATCCATGGGGCATTGCCCCATGGGCCCAATATCCCAAAACAACAAACTAACAAAATGACATAAATATAGGGTCCACAAAATTTTATCGGGTTCAATCCGAAAAAATTAAATTACGAGATATGTAAAATATATTGTTGATAGTGAATACTCTTCATTATAAAAAAAAAATATATATATTTATACAAAACAGACTCTCTTTTTTTCAATTTTAGATGGCTAACAATAATGTCAACACATTATACATATACAAGGAGTACAAGGATGCCCCTAGCGCTTTGTGTGTATTATGTTTGATAGTGGATGAGATATATAAATAACCTACACGACCTACCTACCTATCGAGACATGCTTTTGCTCGTATAGACTCCGACGTGTCAAACAAGTGGCATCTGAATTTCTAAATCACGCATGTCTGCTATTGTCAACTTTGGAGACAATGGTTCAATTTATTTGTGGAAATCTTACGAGTCTACACTTCTAATTGGCTCCTCCTATTCTTTGTTCCTTCTTTTTAATTGCGTTGAATAAACGCAAGTCTCACGTCGAAACTGGTTCGAATTATTTAGGAGTCATCACAACTGCTTTTTTAGTGTAGGTAATATTCTGTGTACGTTGGAAACAGCACTTCAGACTTCAGAGGGTTTTTTTCTTCTAATAAAAAATAAAAACTAGCACCTTTATTGCTTGCTGACTTTTCTAGAACTTGTATTTTAGTGATGATCGCTGCAATTAGTTGGACGTTTTTTATTTATTCACTTAACTGTTCCGGATTTTGATGGGTTAGATCCTATATATTTATATCTTTAAAAATAATTTAGAAAATAAAAATAAGGTAAGGTTATTTTGATCAGTACATGATCATCATCACATGGGTCATGAGACCAGGGCTAAAAGGGGTAAGAGACCCGAGAAAGCAGTTAGATGGATGAGTACAGGAGCTGCGAAGCTTATGATACGTTGAATAACAGTTAGCTCTCCTCTGGGATCATAGGTGATTCCAAACCACGCACCTAAAACATACTCCTCCATCTTGACCCTACCTTACCTAATTTGGTTTGGTTTGGTTGAATGTTTTGTCTCTCCATACCAAGTTTGAACTTTGACCCCTCCTACCTGTGGTTTCCACGGCTGGTTGGTTGGTTTCCAGAAACTTGTGGCTTTTGCTTCTTAATTTTTGAGATTTTGGTTTCCAATTATAGCCTTTCGTTGATTCCAATGGCCTTCTAGGAGAGAGGACATGGAAAGCAATTTCTTTTGGGCAGTACGGCCAATAGAAAAAGTCGGATTTCCTTATACAGCGGAGAGTGTATAATTTAATTTTCCACGTGGCAGAATCAGCTCCCTCTAACTAAAAATTGCGGAGGAACCCATAAAGAAAATACGGCGTGCTAGCTAACGGAAGCATACGCCGTTACATGAGGAAAAAGCCAACGGTAATAGCGACAATAGCGACCAATTTTTCACTTGCCTTTCTTAGCACCCGGGCTCTTCAAAATATAAACCCTTGCGCATCCTCGCATTGTCTCATCCTCATCTCTATCCTCCTCTTTACTTCCTTGGTTCCTCCAGTTTTTTCGCCTCGTAGCTACTCTAGTCCCTCTTCGCAAACATGTCTCACTTCAAGAGCAAATACGCCGGTATTGTTTTATGTTTTCTTTGTTCTGTTCCATGATTCTGCTTTATTAACCAAGATAATCTGTTTGGTTATCAAACTAATCTGTGCAAGGTCTCGCGTAGATCTTATCCTTCAGTCTATATTTTTTGTAAATCAAGTGTTATTTTTGTTAGATCTAAGGTTTTGCTTGGTCAATAGCTATCTGAACAGTCTGGTTTGTGTCAGTTCTATGTAGAGTTCTTGAAGTTAAGATTTGATGCGATTTGCTTTGCTTTATGTCTTGGTAAATGATCAGTTGTTTCGGTATCAATTCGATCTCTTGCTTCATTTTCTCGTCATCGGTTTTTTTATATCAGGATCTGGTTCATGTTAGTTTTGTTTATAACAGTGTACTGTAGTTTCGTTTTGGATTTGTTCGAGTGTTTTCCTTTTTTTCGTATAATGGAGTAGATCTGTTTTTTTTCCTCTACTACTCCGTAGTCAACCTTGTTTGTTCCTTCAATAATGCAATCTGTACATTAATTAGATGTCGTGGCTCTCCCCTGCTTGTGTAAAATTTAGGATCAAGGATAGTTGCTGTCCACTAAAGGAACTCCATTTCCGCAATAGCTTGTATCTTATAAATTCTATTTCGTCGATACATTGAAAACATTGTCAGAAAGTCTAAATTTTGTTTGGTGATTACCTAGGTTCATTAAGTGATTGCTATATTGTCTTGCTCGCTATCTCCAGCAATATTGTGTTTGTCTTATTTTAGTCTTTGATTTCTGGTTTTTATTCATTGGATACATGGTAGGCTGAAAGTCTGCTTATAGTTCCCGTCCTTGATATAATTGAAGCTTCACCACCTTTTATTGGTTGGTTTCTGGTCACATTAATTTGGATCTCCACCCAAATCGCGAAGTCAAGTCTAATCTATTTTTCTCTTTACTAGATGAGCTTGCAAAAAATGCTGCCTACATTGGCACCCCTGGAAAGGGTATCCTTGCTGCTGACGAATCAACTGGCACAATTGGAAAGCGTCTATCTAGTATCAAAGTTGAGAATGTTGAGGAAAATAGACGCGCCCTTCGTGAGTTACTCTTTTGCGCTCCCGGCGCCCTTCAATACCTTAGCGGTATTATTCTCTTTGAGGAGACCCTCTACCAGAAGACTGCTTCAGGTATTATAGCAAAATTATTTGGCACATTTGGATGTTTAAACTGCTTATTGCAAGATGGTTTTGTATTTTCATAATAAATTCCTGTTAATGTTTTTTTTGAATTATTTCTTAATTCTTTTTGCCTATTGATCTTTGTTTTTGTCTCAATATTAAAAGAAATATGTGTGATATTCTGTTTGCTATGCTAATTTCTGCAGGCAAGCCATTTGTTGAGGTTATGAAAGAGGGTGGTGTCCTTCCTGGTATCAAAGTTGACAAGGGTGTCATTGAACTTCCTGGGACCAATGGTGAGACTGAAACTCAAGGACTTGATGGTCTTGCCCAACGTTGCCAGAAGTACTATGAAGCTGGTGCACGTTTTGCTAAGTGGCGTGCTGTGCTCAAGATTGGCCCCAACGAGCCATCTGAGCTTTCCATTCATCAGAATGCCTATGGTTTGGCAAGATATGCTGCTATTTGCCAGGAGAATGGCTTGGTTCCCATAGTTGAGCCCGAGATCTTGGTTGATGGTTCTCACAGCATTGAAACATGTGCTGATGTCACCGAGAGAGTACTTGCTGCATGCTACAAGGCCCTAAATGACAATAAAGTTATGCTTGAGGGCACCCTTTTGAAGCCCAACATGGTGACTCCAGGATCTGAGGCACCAAAGGTAGCACCTGAGGTGATTGCCGAGTACACTGTTCGTGCCCTTCAGCGAACTGTGCCTGCTGCCGTTCCTGCTGTTGTCTTCTTGTCTGGTGGTCAGAGTGAGGAAGAGGCTACCCGAAACCTGAATGCCATGAACCAACTTAAGACCAAGAAACCATGGTCCCTTTCTTTCTCCTTTGGACGTGCCCTTCAGCAAAGCACTCTGAAGGCCTGGGCCGGCAAGAAAGAGAACGTTGAGGCGGCTCAAGCTGCATTGCTTGCGAGGTGCAAGGCTAATTCTGAGGCAACTCTTGGTACCTACAAGGGTGATGGCAAGCTTGCGGAGGGCGCCTCCGAAAGCCTCCATGTCAGCAATTACAAGTACTAAAATGCTTGATTGTGTCGAATTTCTTGAGAGTTATATAGGTGTTGTGTCGTCCCGGTCTTGTTTTTTCCCCATCTTGTCGCTGCTGAACTTAGTTTTTCCCCCTTGTTCTCGCTGCCGAACTTAGCGCGGAGTTAGGTTAATAATGACTCGAGGAAATCTACGTCTGTTGAGTTTCGATGTTTTTGATTATTTGCGGTTACAAACGGATTATGTTTCTATGATTATTGTTAATGCAAGTGTTTGATGAAAGCTGTGTTCTTGCTTCATCTTCAGATCAATACTATTGGCATAATCATCTGGTACACGTTAAATTGTTAAATTTTGTGGTTGATTCGTCGTAAAAGTTGGACGGGGGTGCACCAAAAATTTGATGGAAGCTTAATCTTCATCAAAACATACATATGATTCAACGACGGTGATCCTTTGTAAGCAATGCTAAGCAAGAGTGCAGGCCACATTATCTTCCATAAACGTCGTCTTCCGGGCCTTAATTCGATTGCTGTGGTTGTGCCAACCCTTGTAATAGTGACCTAGACTGCTTATACGAAAAAGAAAGGATAAATCCATCGCCACCAAACATACCACTATATCTCATTGAAGCATTTTCATTGGGAAACAATAGATAGATAATCGGCGTGTCACACTAACTCTCATATTCTATGAGACACTAATCTATTGTGCACTTTCCCCTTTTTTTTTTTTTGACAGAAGATGAAAGTATATTGCTATAGGCACTTAAAAAAAAACGCCTGGCTGGATACAATCCAGTATACACTCGACCATATACAAAAAACACCTTGCAAAGACGGATGAAGTGATTGCTATGAATGATTCCTAAAAGCACCACTGTAGTTGACGTTAAGTAAGACACCGTAAGTTACATTTTATTCGGCTCCCAAAACGCAGTCCAACCCACATGTCCAACAAAATGCTGGATTACACCCCGGCTCTTCGCAGGCAGCAGTTCATCTACAACTGGTATGCACTTTGCACTCAGAACTCTTCTCTGCTCCATCAGGTTTCTCCTCAGAATCTCGTTCCCGATAAATGGCTTCCCATGCCTCTAACTTCATCCCGCCATCGTCTTTCCTGCCGTCTAATTTCCTTCTTTGTCAATCCATCGAAACACCATGCAATACTCTCATGAAACCAACTCCATGAGTCACAGCAGTAACAGTGCTTCTGGTTTTATTGCACCTCGTATTTCTGGACGCCACCCGGTTTTCCGGGGAGTTAGGCGTAGGAGTAGTGGGAAATGGGTTTCCGAGATTAGAGAGCCCAAGAAACCTAATAGAATTTGGCTAGGCACTTTTCCTACCCCTGACATGGCCGCTGTTGCTTATGATGTTGCAGCACTTGCACTTAAAGGCCGAAATGCTGAGCTTAACTTCCCAAACTCTGCTGCTTCTCTACCCATTCCTGCATCCTCCTCACCCCGTGACATTCAGGCGGCTGCAGTCTCCGCAGCTACTGCGGTGGGGGCTGCAAGAGATGCTTTAGGGCTTGGCAATCAGGGGAATACTAATCAACTAATGCAGACAAGGCCGATGGCGAATGAACCAATGCAAGAAATGTCAGTTGCCTGTGAATTTGTTGATGAGGACTTGATATTTGATATGCCTAATATTCTTATGAATATGGCTGAAGGGATGCTTCTTAGCCCTCCTCGTCTGTACATCACAGGCGATGATACTGGTGCAGCAGAAGATGCCATCGAAGCCCAGAACCTCTGGAGATTCCCTTAATTTCTCAGTATATCTTCTGTCCAGTAAATAACCAAGCTATATCCAGCAATTCTGCAACATAAAAATATATAACAACAACAATAATAATAATAAATGATGAAATATAATATACATTGTCGTGTACATGGGGATGAGAGGCCTTGTTCAGCTACTTTATATATGATTTTGTTTTCCTCGACCTACTGTAATTTTCTGTAGCTGCACTTGCCGTATATGGTAATCGCTGCTTCTAGAGTTGCTGAAAAGAAATCCTTTAGTAGAAAGCTCTGTGCAGATGGGGTTGATTTCTCAAGAAAGTTTATCAGTTTTCAGTACAATAATAGCATAAAGTTCATCACATAAAATCAGTCTTTGTTGAGTCTGAATCCCACCGAAAACGTTGTGATTTCTTTGGTTTACTTCCATACTTTGAATATGGCAGACAGAACCCCGCATCGAAAGTTGTTTGATTAAGTCCTTGTAACTGCCATCAACAGAACTTTGCAACTACCATCAGCATAATCATACTGAACCATTAATGACAAACTCGCGGCAACAAATGCCTGTAAAGCGGGCTTCGTTAATCTCTGATTACCTACAGATTTCCATCGGTTAAGATGAACCACAATTGCTCTGAACGATTTGCATGATTATTCTGAGCTTTTTGGTCTGTGAAGGAAAGATTAAGTGGTTCTGAGCTTCGAGCCACAATGGAACAGAAAGAAATTTTTCAATTTTCCTACAGTTTGGTGGGGAAAAGCTATCAAGGTGGAAGGTTTTCTACAATAAGAATCATTAATGCTTTGATTCAGACGTGAGAGTTGATGTCCTTATCACACAACTTAAATTAACTATTGATTACGTGGGCACGCGCTGTTGAATTCTTATAGGTTTAGTTTAGCTGGGATTCAAAGAATACAGACCAATTTAGCAATTTCATCTCCATTTTAGTGGATAATTTCTATTCAACTATAAAACATACAGTTCCACTTTTATAATTTATGGGTTATATTCTCTTGTTATAAGAGATGAATAAGAGATGAATAGGACTCAAAGCCTATAAAACTTTGTATTTTGGAAGATTGGGGTTTAAGATCATTTATGAGTAATAGCTAATGAGTCACAATCCATAGATCAAGATCTTTTAGGATTTATTGGTATTATTTAGACGATTGATTATGGGTGATTGGGCTGAATTGGTTCATTTCTATGTTATGGGTTTTGAATGCAATTATAGGACCCAAAAGATTTTGTGAATGTTTCCGCATTTTTATCTCTTTTATTCTCACACTCGCGGTACCCGGTACCCGGTACCCGTCAAATCTAATTTTCTTAATCTTTTTGATATATATTTATTTTTTGGGTCCATGTAAGTAAATACTATTATATATTATAATTATGGGTAAAATATATTTTGGGCAATATATTATATTAAATAAGATCCTATTCTTATGTATATAATAATAGAAGAGAAATTATGAAGTACGCTTATTCAATAGGTAATGATATTTAAGGATAAGTGGGTCTATTGGAGAATTACAGGTATATATAAATTTTCTGGAATTTGGCACAAATAAAAAAAATTGTATAATGTCCAAAGAAGAAAATAAGAAGAAAACGAATGAGTTTTGCCTTAGGAATATAAGAGTAACTATATATACGAGGTTAAGCCGATTTCTTCATCAAATCATGACTTTTCCTCCTCTTTGACAACCCCTCCTAACTGTATAGTCCTTATCTTGAAGCGCTCAAGTTTATGCGATAACTCGTCTAGTGACCCATCTAATCCACGGGTTGATGCAGAATTTATCTTCACGCCGCTCGACTTCTCGCTAAGAACATTGAACTTATCCGAAAATCACTTGGATTTGAACATCTGCAGGAAGCTTTTCATACAATTTCAAAATAGCTCCAAGCAGTTCCTCCACTGTTTCCTTCTCTCCATCCTCTATTTCTGATCTAGCGGTTGCAGTGCTGCAGCTATCTTGGACTTGGCTTGGTAATCTTTCTTCAGGTATCCTTGACTGAAACACTGTATTCTCTGAGTTGGTGGGAAACGAGGTTTGAGGAAAATCATATTTCAGAGGCTCCACAGAAAAGCTGGTAATGGGTCTCGTGGGCCGAGAACTTCCCATATCCGTAACAGAACATCTGTGCTTGTTGTGTTTTTTTTGAAGAAAACGATGGAATCTGTGCATGTTGTTATTGGTGAAGTTCATGCTTTTCGAAACTGCGCTGGAATCTATAAAGCTTTTGAGATAAAAGCTGAGACTTGTTGAGATTGATGAAGGAACTAGTAGTTTGCTTTCTTGTGAGATTGTTGAGTATGAAATGCTTGCAGTTTTCTTTGTAAGGGACAGAAGAGAAGCTTTGCTCTTTAAACACATAGTAAGGCAGGCATACGAAGTGTCAGATTGTTTAAATTTCAATGGTCAAACTGATCCAGTCAATTTCTAACAAAGACACAGTCAGATCCCGTTTGTTTATGTCTTCGCATACGAATTTACACGTATGGACTTTATCCACGTCTGGATTTGACCAACACTTGGGATTTTCTTGTCCTTGGCAGAATCATCTACAATTCAATCCTAGTAGGTGTTACATAACCGATTCGTATGTTCATTCAGCATAGACAGAGACAATGTGCCGATAGCCAAATCTGGGGAAATTATATCTGTACGTAAATACTAAATTCCCATCCCCTTGACTATATTTCTTCCTTATAATGCTGTGACATCATCTACTTTGTTTACAGAATTAATCCGTAGAAAGTTTCTAATCTTTACATAATCCTATCTCGAAAATTTTAGTGTTCTGATTTGTCCCACGTCAAGATTACTAGCTGTGTTCTGTGCGTAATACGCTATAAGGTCAAGCACGCAACTTTGCCACACTCGTTGAATGGGTTTCTGCCACGTACACAATTGAATGATGTAAGAGATGGTCCAAGTTGACCATTTGGTGAAGTCGGACCAACAGAACTTGTGCCATTTGGTTTGGAATTGAATTCCTTGGCAGGTCACTGATCGCGATGCCCAACTGCCTCATTGATACTAACGAACCTGTGTAAAGTATGCACGCAAGTTTCCGGGAAAAAAATGGAGTTTGCAGACAATACACGTTAAAGTATGCAGTTTTCAGTAAGGAACATCTCTTACTAGAAGTTTTCGCTAATTAATTTTGTGTGCAAGCGCTATAAATGGTGTAGAAGGTCTGTGTCACAGTGAGAAGAAGGAGAATCAATGCAGCTAGTGCGGATATAAAGGACCATGGCGTATCAAAATAGGTGTACTTGAAGCTAGCCCAGTAGACATGCCAACTGTTGTTGTAATAGTGGTCAATATCGCTGAACAACTTAGACAAGTAGCACCTTTCGATGTCAAACGCTACTTCCTTGCCCAAATCATTGATGAATCGTGCCACTTCTGAATCCGTGCCAAAGTAATTCTCAATGATGTTCTTGTCAGTTAGATACTCAACATCTTTGTAAGTGTTCACCAGGCAGTCCAGAAGGGTTGCATAAGTTGTAAAGTGCTTGGAGCTCCCCGCATGGCATTGTTCGTAGGCCACACAGTTGAGCAAGAAAGAGCTCATTGTCTCGTCAATGGTTATAGTAGGCATTTCTATCACCCCATGCGTGAACTTCACCACCAAGAAGCTATCACCCTTCCCCTCCCTGAGCTTAATTCCCGCATGGCGAAGCTTGGACACACTATGAATCACAGTAGAGTTATCCTCCCTCAACGGCTCGCCGAGCTCAAAACCAATGCAACTTGAACGGACCAAATCAAGCAAATGCATACCCTGGAGATTGTCGTACCTGGCAATAATATCATCAGGCCTTTGCATTGCATGATTGAAGAAATCCAAGGCGAGTCTGGACAAGGAAGGACTGGATCCTTCTCCTGGAATTCTTGACAATTCAAACAGACGCTTCAGAACAAAGAAGGGGATTTGGTTCTCAAGTCTGAGCAAATCTCTGTAAAAAAAGGGTATGATCCAAGCCATGGTGACGATGGGATCATCATCCTGAAATTGTATCACGTTCCCTACTTTGCGGAACAATTCTATTATAAAACATCCATCTAGGACCATCATTTCCACAAATTCATCGGTGTCTAAGAAGATATTTTCGGAATAACATTCTCTGGCATTCATTTCCAGTTCCCCTGTTGCCTTCAACAAGTCTTCCAAGTGTAAGCCTTGACTTCGAATCCTAGAGAGCAAAGTGCCTAAATATGTCCACTTATGCTCTTCAATCATCTTTAGGTGAGGCTCACCCCTGTGATAAGGCCCTATTGAAACTATATGAGGTTGGTAGGACTTACCGTTGATGTCAATGAACCTCTGGGGCACTCTAAAGATGCAGCAGGAGCTGTTCGCAGCAGCTTTGGTCAGTAATTTTGGAGGCTCGGAAATTTTCTGGTGCATCAACTTCAATCGTTCCTTGTCCACCTCCCAGATCGCTATAGCATGATGGTTTGCTTCTGCTGCTGTTGGCTCATTTCTCATTTTGGTTGTCAAAACGGAAAGGTAGAGCTGGCGTTGTGCAGTAGCATCAGAGAACAGAGAATATTCATTATTTATCGTTTCTTGGTGGAACAGAACAATTGACCTGGAATGAGTTGAGAGACTGGAAAGAGACATTTAAGGTCACCCGGCAATGAATTATTGATTACCGAACATACCCCTGTTATCATTTGGGGTGGTCATAATTGTAGAAATCATGTCATATGAAGCAAATACTTCCCCATTTAAGCATGATTAATGTACACAATGATACAATATGACAGTCTAAACCGGATCCGTGCTGCCATGCCAAGGATCATTTTTCTAATTAACATATCCCTTCAAACGGGACTTTGTCAGACTCTACTCCTCTAATGAACATATAATTTCTTTCCCAGAATTAAAGAAAATTTAAACCAAAACTAATTTCATATGAATCCTCCATTTAACCCAAGTAGCTCCTCCGACAACTCCTCCATCAACATTCCGAATATACCAAGTTCGAAAGCCAACACCATCTCTTCCACCTGTTTTCTGTTCCTCTTCCACCCTTCAAGGTCACTTCTGAAGTCTTGTTCCACCATCATATCAATGGTGTTAGATTCCACATTATTCCATGACTCCAACCTTTTGCAAACCCTGTTCAGGATTGTCTCTTTCTCAGCCAAGGGATTCTGCTCCCCTTCCTCGTCTACAAGATCCGAGACCAACCTCTTCATGTCTCTGGAGATTTTACTTGGTCGTCGATTGAGGCCTGATTTATTAAGATTTTGCAAGATAAACCTGTGGATTATCTTTTCCATATCAAGTGACAATTCGTCACCATCCCATTCCTTCGCTTCCTCAATGTCATAAATGCTTTTGTCGTTCTCTTCAAAGTCGTGGTCTTGCTCCAGCATTCTTTCCTCAAGCATAACTGGATCCAACTCTGCCAGTTTCTCAAATCTTCTAAGTTTCTGCAACAGCCTCTGCTTTGCCCCTGCGATACAGGAAAGGGAAATAGTTGGTCGATGTTTACACTTGCAAACTAGGTAACAGCTCTTATAGGTGGATGTCCTGAAGCGGTTTATTTAACAAATTTTACAACTTGGTACACAGATGTAACAGATCATAATCAACATATATTGCATAGAAGAAAAGATTCCAATCTAATCTTATCCTCTACAACGAAGTTTATCCTGATGTACCGCAAATTCCTCTCGTCACAAGGAAATTTCCATTTCCTAATTTAAGTACACATGCATTTCAGAACCGAGTTGGCACTGTCATTCTATTTCAGATTCACCCACAATACACCAGTAATTCTTCGGGTTCCTAGACATTTAAACCGCTGTCAAGTGAAAGTTAGCAGAATAATCAGACGCCTAGATACCAAGCTAGGCCTATCAATGTCTGCACAACCAATAAATTGAGAGGACTTCAACGCCCGTGTGAGGCCAGGCCTTGTTGCAGGTTACAAATATACTACATCAGTCAGCTTTTTCTGATGTAAATTAATGTACATCTCAGCTGGAGTTCGCTGGATGGGTCTAAGTGTCTGCCAGCACTCATGCACTAAGTCAATAAAGATGTATGCACAGTAGCAGTATTTTTTAAGAAAAACCAAGTGCGTGGAGATTAAAGATGAGTATCTAAAGAGATCTTGAGAAACATTTCAAAAAAGATGAAAAATTAATACTCCAATGGCCTCATAACTTGAATGGGTTCCACCAATGTTTAAATTTCTGGCAATGTCCAGCAACTTAGAAACATCGATCTCTACCCAGCATCAATAAAGATCTAGGAAATCTTTGGCTTTGAAAGACTTAGGCTGATGATGCCTCATCCAATAATTTGAAAGGACTGGAAGAAATAGGGAAAAGCCTTCCCTCCTTAAAATCGTGGGTCATACTAAGGGCAAACCCTTTTTATTGTTTCAGAACTGAAAGGAAACAGTGGGTGTACTTAACCTTTCACTCTTATCTCCGAAACACAATGGAGACTTCACCCACACGTAGTTCAAAAGTCAGACTAAAACGGGCAATCTCCCCGCTGGAGCCCACATAGATAGATGCACCCAGAAAGTAGTGACATTGTGTAACAGTGTCTAAACATATTGCGCCTGTTACCAAAACGATACGACCCAAAATTGACAAAGACCACACAACCAACCAGTTAATTATGGTACAAAAATTAAACGTTATCAGTGATGTAATTGATGGCTAACATACTCTGTATAACTGCATAGCTGCAGTCCAGATCAAAACCGTCGTCCTCGCCCTGGTCGTCATCTCTAATGTCACCATCTTCAAACGGGGGGTCCAGTACAGAAACAGGACTACATTGCTCCTTATCTTCCTCTTCTTCCCCTTCATTTGCTTGGCATTTCTTTAGGCCTTGTCCATCTTCATTTTTATTATTCAATTTACCCTGCTGAAAACAATTCATAAGAAAAAGAAAAGAAACCAACATGATTAGGAGACAAAGATATCTGCGCACTGCAGAAACGATTCACTGATTGTGTCGTTACGTTTGGTGTGTGTACATAATTGGTGAGCTTTATTGAGTATCCTCCAATATTTTAAGGAGAAGATCAGCCATATAAATGGACATTGGTACAATTATGTCTCTGGATTTTGTTGATAGATCCAAAAGAAAGAAACAAGATATGGATTCGTCTGCTTATGGGTAAATTATTTCCAGACGGTTGCGAGGCAAAGCTAAGATGAAAAGGTCCACTTGAAAAGTATGTGGTAAGTGACAAAGATAACATACATAATCCTTGTAGGCCATAAGCGTATAGTCTTTCTACAAATCTAGCAGGAGTGGAAAAGCTGTGTCTGGCATATTTTAGTAACATTCCAAACAACATTTCAGAAAGATGTTGGGTAATAATTCAAACATGTCAAAACCAAGGTGTGTCACAAATTCTCTTTTGTCAATGGAGATGAGTCAAAATTATCATACAATAAGTAAAATCTCCCATAGTAAATGAAGATAGTATCTATAAAATCAAATTAAATATTTTAAAAAATAACGGGCAAACCTTAGTTTGGTGACGACTGGGTGAGGAAGCTGGAGAAGAGAAATCGTCACTGGTCCAGTGACTGGAGGAAGGGCTATTAGGAAGCAGGAAAGGGGAAGGGATTTCACATAAGTGGCTATCATAGGTAGTAAATTCACCATAGTCATCCATTTGGATCACTTTGTTAGCAAACTCAAACTCCTCATCGTGATCAGAAAGGCAGGTGCTGCTAGAGGTATCTAAGTCCAAGTCCAAGGAGTCTCCTTCATTGCTCTCTGACCAGACCGCGCTGCTTGTCGTTCGATTCCAAGAACAAGAAGAACCCATCTCGCAGGCACCTTTGCCATCAGCCATAGGATGTTTCTGCACCGGGACTTTGATCCCATTATTTGTGAATTCACTGCTTCGGGTTTTCTTACGATGTGTTAGTCTCTTGAGAAAGGACCCGAACAGACCAAACCCGTTGCCTTTGTTCACTGTGTTGATTTTGGCGGACGAAGATTGCTTTTGAATCCTAAGAGCAGCATCAAGGAGAAGAGCAGCGGTTCTCGCAGGGACGTGAAGAAGAATAGCATTTGGGTTCTTGCAGGGGCTAGCAGGATACTTTAAGTCAAAGAGAGGCGACTTTCTCGGGTCAGGAGAACTACTGTAGGCGAAAAGGCACGCGCTTTTGCAAAAATTCTGAGTGAAGCTGGAGGCTTGTGAAATGGGTTTTCTTCTCTTGACTAGTAACTGAGCTTTAAGAGATTGTCTACTGAGCTGGAAACGCCTCTCAGTAATGTAGTTCTTGAGATGGAATGGCTCTTGATCCTCTTGCAGGAGCTCATGCAAGTGCTTTTGCGGCATTTTCTTAGAGCACCGCAGCTATCGCAACAAATAAATAAATGAAAGAGTCACTTAGGCTGCTTTGTTTCTCTTTTTCTCTGCAGGTGTGCATGAATTTGAGGAGGAGGAGGTTGAAGAGGTTTCAACCTGGGAGCTGAAAACGAAATGCAAAAGGGGAAGATTGAAAGGGAATTGTCTGGACCATAATATAACAGGAAGAGAGAGAGGGGGAGAGAAAGAAGGAACGGGGTAAGGAATGAGGAGAGCTGCTGATTCAAATGGAGCTTTTAGCATAACGAGGCAAGCTGATGCTAAACCAATAATTATAAAATAATGTACAGAAAAGATTTCAACAAGCTTTTTTTGCAACCTCGCATATCCGCCCCCCTCTCTCACGGCAACAGGCTGCAGACTACAATCTAGTAATGTCCACAGCAGCATGGAGTGAGAAGCTGACGTACATAGCACGACGTCCTTTTCAATGAATACGAGATACTTACCCCTACGTGTTGATTGCGCTTCCAATAAAAAACTGCAGGAATTAGTGCATGCCTTACTCAGATTGCTAGTTACAACTCAACAGAGGCATCCCCGGCGACCAACAGGATAGACGTCACACATAATAACTGCTTCCATTTGCCTCTACATATATTTGACCAAAATTGAAAATCAAATCATTAATCTAAAAAGATGGATAATTATTATCAATCAACTACATTCCAGATTGATTCGTGTCATATTCATTGCCTAATATTTTAAAAAATATTTATGCTATTATATCCTCTGTAATCATAATCAATCTAATCATACAGTCTTACGGATGCTTCTAAATGGTCCAGAGGCCGATTGCCGATATCCTGGCCAGTTTCGTTAATTGTCGATGAATTGCTCATTAATTTTTTATTTTATTTTTACATTCTTTATACTTTTTTTATTTATTTATGTATTTATTTATATTTTTTATAAATTTTAAAAAATGAAATAAAGATGGAATGCTAGTTCCATTGGGACTGAAAAGGATTGCTTTACTTAGGCCACAAAACACATTCGGCTTGGCCCAAAAGTTTTAGAAAGTATGTTACCCTTTTGTGGTCATTTGTCTCATACTGTTGAATGGAGTGTAAAAAATCATCTATCATCCGTGACTTGAAAAAGGAAAACCTGGTAGTTATGGCAGAGTAATGTAAACCTGAAGTACAAGGGGACGATATACATCAAAGGAAGCATCATAATGTCTCAGCAAACAGAAACCCTCCATTTACTTTCAGCGTAGGGAATTATAGTTTTACATTGTCAATTACTCCAATACACAACTTTACAGCTGGACTCAAGACAAGGTATAAAGCAAGTTGGTTCTCCAATATTTTGCATAATTAAAAACAATGCAGGATGTAGATATTAAAGCTTTTTTTTAATTTAATCAAAATTTTTATTTTTTAGAATACAATAATATTAAATCTCAAAAAAAAATCCTACACTCGGGCAATAGCGCCTTTGACGTTCTCGGTAGCCAGAAATGAACACGTGGCGCTCTTGGCTGCAGTTTGTGTTTGCACTAAAGCCGAAAAGGGGTAGCAAAACGACAACAAGGAGAAGACCGCGCGTGCCAACTAAGAAACAGAAACCGGATCTTTATACACACAGAACATCTTCATCTCATCACCCACTTTTGTCTTTCTTCTTCTTTGCTTCTTTTATTTTTTTATTTTTATTTTTTCATCCTATGCCAGTGTTGTTGTTATGTTGGGGCGTGGTGGCCAGTCCCCCTCTCTGTCAAAACACATGCGCACAAAATGCAAGAGCCGTACCCTCCATTTTTCACCTGATCCGTCCATTTCACTGGTCGACTTTAATTTAAAATTTTAAAAGCCAAAAACTAGTACGTTTGAATTTTTATGATTGTAGGTAATTTTTTGGAGACTTGATATATTAGTTCGGAGTGATTGCTTGGCCCACAGGAATTAACGATGTGGGAGGAGGCAGAAACAGAACCGAATGAAATGAGAGGAAATGAAATTTAACTTTGATGATGAGTAGTGGATGAATGAAGTATTTGATGTTGACACGAGCAAGGATGTTTTCAAACCACGAATTATAGTTGACATGCATGTTTCTGGGAATATGAGTTGATTGGAAAATTGTCTAATCGATTTATACTCTAATTAATTTCAAATATTATATAAAAAAATCTCTTTAGATAATAATTTTCTTTCTCTTAATATACATAATATCATCGGTCTGAAAACTTAATTAATCTCGTCAAACAATCAACTATTCATAATACTAATTAATGCTTAAGGTTATTACAATGAAAAAGAGCCGTAAATCAAATATTCACAATTCTGACTAATACTTAAATCAACCTGAAAACATAAAAATCAAGAGCCATCTCCTCTGATCTCTTTTCTCTTTGGCCGAAAATGATGCTCCACTCAGGCTTTTTTATTTGAAAAAAAATATATTGGAAATATATTTACAACTTGCGCCACCACGGATATCCACTATAGTAGGATTTTTATCGCCAATGATCACAAATAAGCATCGATAATTATGACAATAAAGAAATAGTAAAAGACAAAAAAAGGAGCGAAACCAAAGTATTAATTACTCGGAAATGTTATATTAAGCAGCCAAGAGACGCAAATCAACAGAAAAATTGCAGCATTCTTTCATCTCCTCATAGTCCTTAATCAATAAAGAAATAGCCACGCGTGTGATCTTTTACCTTTTTTATCAGAAGAAAACGAGGGTGTAAAACAAATAATATAAAAACAAAAGGGTAACACTGGGGATGTACTTGCTAAGATTTCAAACTAAAAATCCTCTTTATTATTTATAGAAACTATAATCCCATCGTGGGTCCTTCTGGCGCTTATATTGCTATATTTATCTAACCCAACATGCTTAATAAATATGCCGAATAGAGTTGATGAGAACATGAAAGGCTGTGGAGAAAGGTGGAAGAAGAGACAGGATTGCAGAAGAAAAAGCAGCATGGCGTGCTTGCTGCACTTTTACCAGGGCCGATGACCTTAATTAGATCAGAGCGCAACAAAAAAGCTCACATACCAATATACACGCACAACTGTTGATCGATCCACTGGCTATTCTTTGGCCAAGTATTCCACATGATTTCATGTTTTTTGTCTCCGCATCCTATATTTTTAAATGCACATTGTAGTTGGCACAAGTAAAACAAGATTAACTTTGTAATTAATTGACCTATATATATATATATATATATGGACCAACGAGTCTTCCCGCCATGTATTATTGCATATAACCATGTTCACGAATGGGCACGTTTGGTACAACTTTGACCAAATATATATATATGCAAAGATTGCTGAAAAAGCAACAAGTGTTCAATTCGACCCATGCTCAATAACGGGTCTATATTATTATACCGTATTTTCCTTCTACGTAATAGTTCGCGGAATTAGTAAATTCTGACAGGAGGAGGCAGTGACACAGTAATTGCCATGGGGGATGCATCATCAGGAAAATTGGAAGCTCACTTCTCTACCATAGTGAGGGAGAGGGAGATTAAAGTATAAATATGTGAAAAATCCGAAACGACGGAGAAATGCAACGAGAGGCATTGACAATAGCTTACAATTTGTTTTTTCTGATTGTTGAGCAACTACGTTCCACCTGCTCCAGACGTGGCACCTTCATGCATGGTGTACCGGACCGACCAAGTTTGGTTGCTTTTTTCTTAACAACCGCGTGACATAGGATGCTCTTGCCCTCTGCGTCAGCCATTTCATAATATAATTATTTTTTAAAAATAAGTAATATAAGTTGAAAATAGCTCTTTTCTCGTTGACAATTTCTCGACGAAAGGCCTTAGAATTATAAATCGGGAAATAATTTCTAGATTTTAAAGAAATATGTATGCTGTTTCTTTTTCTCCGTCTGCAAGGTAATTTGACACCAGCAGAACTCAATATTGTTTGGTTAAAAAGACTGAACACTTTTTAAATTTGGGCCAAACCGAAATGGGCTTCAGGAAAAGTATCAATAGGCCCAGTGGCCAATAATGTGGTTCATTTAACTTTTAGATAAAACCCAAGACTAAACACCCAACAAGGAGTCTAAAGTGTTAATGAATTTTCAAATTTCACCATCATTTACGTGGTTTTATGTTGACCTTAATAAAATCCACCCACTTGAAAATTCAGAGAAAAATATATTTAATTCATGATTTTGCTGTTATATAGAGCTGGAAGAAGTGAATAATTCATGAGTTATCTGGAGTTCGGCAGTTCAAACTCATAACTATCTATAAATTATAAACCTGATTTATGATTAATTCAAATTTAAAATTTATAGATGACTATTGATTTATTTATAAATTAATTATTTATCTGAATCATGAAGCTTTGTTAATCTTAAAACTTAACTCGATTATAAAAAATAAAATTAACATCTCAAATAGACAACACAAAATTATGAGTAACATTTACGATTTTATCTGTAATTTTACTATTATAACCAATCACAAAATTTACATTATTGGTGTTTTTTGTTTTTGTAAGACATGTCTATAGATATGTACTGAGCTGGCACCATCTGTCCTATCAAGACAACGTACGTCTTTATTATTAGGCTGTTCCAGCTTCTGGACCTTGGAAATGAACAGCCTTCCACTCCAAGACAAATGTTGATTTAATGATGGTGGTGAATACGAGAATCTCATCATTTGAAGCTTTTGCTTTCATCTACTAGTGACGTGCGAAATAATTGAGTTTTGCCTTAATGGACAGCATTAATTATTTTCCGCTTGTCAAACTATATCACATCGTACAAAAAAAAGTTTTTTAAAAAATTTTCCTAAATTGATTCATTTATTATTTTACATAACTACCATTTTTGGCGGGAGTAGTTGGTCCGTAATCAACATTAATATCGATTTAACGCTTCAGCCATACAATATAAGCATGGCACAGGTCAGCCTTCAATCTTCCAATGTCAAGAGGAAA
The DNA here is from genome assembly GCA_019739055.1 of Passiflora organensis. Lineage (NCBI taxonomy): Eukaryota > Viridiplantae > Streptophyta > Magnoliopsida > Malpighiales > Passifloraceae > Passiflora > Passiflora organensis. The sequence goes on from JAEPBF010000009.1 coordinate 10,903,206, forward strand.
AGGAATGCACGATGAAAATTAAATTAGGTTTCAAGAATTGACCTTTAGTTTGCACAAAAAGGGGACGCACATCTCTGAGGAAAAATTTATTATCCAAAAATATTTTATCTCGTTCGATCAGTCAATTGTAATGATCGATAATGTTAGACACTAAAAAATACTAAAAAAAAGAGGCGCACCGTCCACCCCTGGGTTAAATGTTACGTGGTTCGCATGTTTTAACACAGCAGAGATTGTGGGACTGAAATGGTTGGAACACAATGATGTGGCACCGACGATGCCAAAATCCTTAAAAATATCATATTGCACCTCTTCTTATTGTAAAGGCGAATAGACAATTCAAAAGCCAGAAAAATCTATTGCGTTGGTTGTTGTAGTGGTTAAATCAGTTGGGTTATCTTCCAACACTCCAGCCTGTTCATGCTCCAATAAGGACAACTGTAGCATACAAATCTTTCTCTTTTTTTCTTCCCTCACCACCTGTAGTTGCTGCAAGAAAATGAAGTTAGAAATTGGAAACTTTAGACAGGAATTTTTCTTTTGCCTTACGCATACACACATCAGCACGGAAAAATAAGGTAAGAGGGTTAGCAAATCAACCTAGAAATGGGAGATATGAAGACTAAATAAATTTAAAAAAGTCTTTTTGTTTCTTCTGATATCACAACTATTGGGCGTATTAGTCAATTATCACGTCCTACAAGTAACCTTAAATAGATGCCATATGGGTTTTGGTATTAGTATCTCCTTGATGTGTTTTGCCCTGATTGCTTCCAGAATTCACGACATTATCATTTGGGCGTGTAGGCAAGCAATGATGACTCCAATAAACCCATAAAGCAGCACAATATCATTTTACAAATCGGATGCGGTGATATAGTTAAAGAGGGCATTTGTCATCAAAACGGTTCTAGAATATCGGTGACAGAAACCAAACTGGCAAGCTTTTGAACAAACCTCTCCTGGATGCACTTAGCTTTTGAAAAAGCACCACACACAGATTTCACAGATTTCTGTGAGCCAAGTTACGAAGGGGCTTGCAATCAGAGTCTTCAGAGTAGCTTATGAGTTGTAAAATCATAGAACGTACGTTAAATTAAATGGCAGTCCAAAAACTAGGGCTGTAACTTTTTAGTGAGCATAATTCACTTTTTTGTTTACTACCTTTAACTACTCCCCGTCGGCAACTTTATTTGGTAATCTCCTTTAGGGAGTTGTATTATATGTGTATTCTTTACCCCGGCACTTCTCTTGTTCATCAGTTCTTGCGTCTCTTGAAGAGCAACGATGCTGAAACCCGTTTCATTAGCTGTGGTTAAATTCCAATTTCATCGTTAATACGATACACATTCAGTTCTTACTCCTTTGGGGCAGAGCACATATCAATGGTTCAAGTAGGTTTTGGTAGGACAGTATGCATGTAGCTCGAGTAAGGTAAATGCCATAAGAAGCAATTGTGAATGACGGTGCACAATCTGCTTCACATGCAGTCGGAGGAATGTTCACGCTCTCAATCGATAATTAATTAACAGATAAAAGACGGAAAGTAGTCGAAGCATCCCTTGCTTGAATTAGCAAGCGGTACCCATCCTTAGTTTAGTTTTGAAGAGATGCATATAACAGTGAAGAAGATGGTGAATCCTTCTTGAGCAGGCACTAGACAAGCATAAACAAAGGGAGGATTGATTGAAAGAATAAATTGCGGCATTGAAATCCATTTATCTTGAAAACAAACCCAAAATTAAGAAACTACAAAAGCAGCAGTACAAGTTGAACAGAGCTGAGAGCCAAATGCAGGGTCAAGACACGTTTAGTTACAAACCTGTTTGTAGGGGTAGGGTATTTCCCTCCTAAATTACCTAAAAGAAACCTCCACCAAATGCTAACGGCAACCAAGGATACAATTACAAACCCAAAAACAATAAACATGCGCATTTAAATATAAATACAGACCGTCAACATAAATACATCACTCCAACCTAGTCAGTCATCAGCACTAGGCTATCATAATATTAGTGCATGGAATCAATGTTCTTACTCAGCTCCTCCAACTTCTTTAGCCTAGCCTTCTCGCTTTCACTCACAAGCTGTTCAAACTCAAAGACAAAACAAGAAAAATACACATCAGATATTGGTTGTAAATAATTTATGCAATCTTAAATTGCAAGCGACTGTTTTTTACAGGAAGCAGGAGAGACTCACCTCCATCAATTTGGTTATGAGCTGTACTTTTTCCTTGTTTTTATCGTTGAAAGCTTCAAGAGCATCCTTGTATTCTTTCTCCTGAGACAAGAAATACGACCAAAATAAGTGGTCCAGCCTCAATTTCGTACTGTAAGAAAACCAAGTTTTTGTAAATATTAGCGCAGTCATGATTTGCCATGTGTAGAAATCTTACCTTCTTCTGCACAGTATGCCCCAGAGGCTTCAATTCTTTGTTCACCGAATCGATTTTTTTTCGGACCACAGCAACTTCCTTCCTCATGGGATCTGCCAGGGCTTCAAGTTCCTGATGGATTTTTAATATGGTTCAGAATAGAGACAGTACATAGTTTTAATAATCGTTGTTGATTTTTCACACCACAAATCTTCTTGTTCATACTTGTTATGAATAAATTCGATAGCCACCAAATCATATAAAAAAACTCTTTATCAGCACCACAAGTATGGTTTTGGAGCTTCAATGTCGCAGTTTCTCTAATATTCCTAACATAAAATAAGTATCTTGGAAATCCTCTGTTACTGATACTATTAAACCAATAGGAGTTGTCGATCTTTGATTCTAGAGAAATTTTGCATATGAACTCTTTAGTTTTCTGATATTTAAGAAAAAAAGCATCTTTTTCTTCAGAAAACTTTCTTCTTCTAGATATTATTCATATTAAATCCAAACCCATCTGTTATGTACAGATCCTGAAACAGAACCATGTCTGCTTTTTCATGCAACATAGGAAAATAAAAAAATAAAAAAAAGTACTTTAGTATCCTTTTTTTTAACAAATAACAGAATTTTTTCAGATATTTTTTCTCAAAAACAAATTCCAGTAAATTTCAGCCAAAGAGCCTAAATAATTGTTTTTTTTCTAAGAACTCACTTCTCACAACACAGAAAATTTAAAATTTTCGGACAAATACCTCACGAATCATGGCTAAACGTTTGGTTTCCTCTTCAACACGTCCCAACTGGGCCTGAACCTTCTCCCTGACCTCCATCTTTTTCCTCTCGATCTCTTCTTCTTTGGCTCGGAAAGTGGAAAGTGCGGACCTAGACATCTCCTCATCTTCTTTAGACATTTGGCTGCTAAAGCTCAAGCTTCCCGAGTTTTGCACCATCAACTGGTTCTGCTGAGGCTGCACCGGCTGCTGTAGCTGCTGCTCCATTGTCTGCATCTTCTTCGAGTCTCGGAGAAAATTTAGAGAAGAAAAAACAGAAAAAATAAAACCCTGAAATTGCTTGAGTTTCTCAATCTTTCTGTCTCTCTCTCTCTCTCGCTCTCTTTTGCTTTGCTGGGTCGAAATGATGGGGGCTGCTACTGCTATGGCTCTCTTTTTCTCGCTTGCTTTCTTTATTTCTTTCTTACCTGCTGTTGCATAGTGCTTATAAGGAAGGCCGGCCGGATTGGCTTTAGAAAAAGTACATAAAGTGCTCCTAGCCAGCTTACCTCTCTCCGTTTCTTTATGAGCCCAAAAACAATTAATTGGATAACCGTGCGAAAGAAAAAAAAAAGTATAATTAAATTAAATTATAGAAGACAAAGAAAATAAAGAAATCTGGAAAAGTAGAACATGAAATGACTCAACTACCACAACTACTGCTGACATGGTCAACAGAGATAGGATAACGGATTTCTTTTGGAATTTAGCTTTATTGTAAGAAATGACCCCGAAATGTTTTAGACCAATCTTCACGCAATTACAAATGGTACGCTAAGTAACCGTACAAAACGGTCTACCAGGTTTCAAAAATATCCGTTCAAACTTATTTCCCGAATGGAGCAAGAGAGAGACGGAATACTAGAACCTATAACGGTAACTAGAATCTTACTGGATTATGATACTGTTTTTATTAAAAAGGAATTGTAGTAATTGATATTAAATATCGTATCATGTAAAAAAATAGAAGCAACTATTACAATGCCGATCAGATTCAGATACAATGTTGCTTAACGGTATTTTATTCTATTAAATTATTTTTCTACCCACCAAACAAGGTGAAATTGGAAAATATCGTTAATATAACCTTTGGAAATATAAGCATTAAATATTCATTTTTAATTATATACTAATATGATAACTAGCTGGAACTATTAGAGAACATCAAATTACTGAACTCACATGTCTGGGAGTGGTTCTACCTCTCGTGGTACCCATGTTCAATTGGCGTAGGCTTCAAGTGGGAAAAAGTTACATGAAAGTTTAAAATTCAACTATGGTTCCCTAAAATTTTGAAATTACTATTAAGAATACATAAACACCAAAAAGTGATAAACCTCATCTATTTTCTTTTGTTATATTCTTTCCTTTTTTATTTTATAAGTTTATATTCCTATCTATATTACCATTTCTGGCGTATGATTCTTTCTTAATAGTTTTGCTTTCTTTTACATTTATATTCATATGCAGTATGGCTAGTTACCATCGTGACCATATATCATGCACATCCTAAGTTGCAATTTCTGTCTTTTGCTTCTTATCTTGTGTATGAGAGTTGTTGCTGATTGTTCTGGCCTGACAAGAATGTTGGTAGCTTGTACATTCTTTGCAGGCGAATTGACGGGTAACTCTAACCAATTTTTGGTATACAGTTGCATCAAAAAATATAATAATTAAGACCATTTCAGTATATATATTATAAAGTCTTCTAGTTTATTCTATACTCATTTCATGAAAATTAAGTAGCTACTCGAAGATAATTATTTGTGAATTAAAAATGCTTAAAACAAAGTCGTTTCCAAACTAAACAGTTGAACATGTCAGTTTCTTTTGTACCGTCGTCAACTACATTAATTATTTAAATAATAATTAAGTTATTGTAATTTTGATGGGGTGACTTCGGAGCTGGTCACTTTTTTAGAAGCTGTACTTCCAGGCAATTTCAGTGTCCTAATCAAATTTATGGGACTTGTGGTGATTGATGGATTTGGACCCTCCCAGGAATCTTACACGCATGTGGTGGAGATTAATTGAAGGAATTTATTGTATAAACCCTATCCATAATATCCAGGGCTAGCTAGGTCATAATAATCATGCATGACAAATCTAAACTACGAGATGGGTTTGCATTCCTACGCTGAAATTGCAAAAGAGTTGCTTCAACTTCAGTGGGGATTTATTTGAATCTTTAAGGGCATCTCATTGAACAGGAGGTGCTTAAGATATACGTTTGATGTGGGGTGGGTAGAAAGGGTTGCCTACACATGAATCACACCAATACTATAATAGGGAGAACAGTAACATGGAAGACAAGGTAGGAGAAGACCAGTATAGCAGCAGCAGTTTAGCTAACCATTGACAAAAATGGCACCCCCTTCCCCTGTTCGGGGCGGGTTTCCGCTACTCTTGAATAGATTAATTTGTTATGCTTTTAACACTAAGCTTCACTTGGGAAAAGAAAAATGACATTATAACATGCTAATGCTAATGGGTTTTCTATCTTTTTCTTTATGGGTCATGGGGACCATTTCAGCAATTGACCTGTTTTAATCAAGGTTTTAACTTTATTGTATGCTCTCCTTCAATTAAATAAAGCATGAAAACAAAATGGCTTCCAATAATCCAACGGTCATGATCAAGGAATCTGATCGTTCCCGGCCGGAATCTCATGGTGGGGCCATACAACGGTGAATGATCAAAGCACATACAAGGTCACAAGCAAGCTATCTGGATTATTGATTGTTTCTGATTTTAATATTTAATGAGAGTGTTCAAGTGGCATCGGTCAGAATCTTTTGTTTTTTGGGACCAAAGTGGGTGGGAGCTGCTCCCTCACCAAATACCAAAAGTTTTTTATTTCTTAATTTATCAGTATTCCCATTTCCAGCGGCGCATCTTTTAATTTGGTTTGGGAGTCAAACAGATGGATTTTTGGTCCTAAGAGTATCTCTACTGCAACATTCCTGTCCTGTGTTTCTTCTGTTCAGAATCTCGTGCTGGCAGTTGCAGTTTATAGCAACTGTGCAGTGCTTGATTCTTTAGTCTTAGGCCATAATAATTGGCTTTTAGTGATAACATTAGCCATAGGAATAGAAACTAAGCCTTTTTAATGTTGTAATTTCAGGCTTGTTGAATTTTATGCAGGAATGCCTTTTTGCATGTCACGTTGGCATCCAGCCAATATGTAATGGATTACACTGAAGTTTTGGCCCTGCCAGCCTTATTAGCATATATAGATAGCTATATTTTAACCATAATAACGGCCGCCAGACTCAGGAAGAATGTATTCTTCTAGATTCTCTGGCTGTTCATCATATAAGGCATCTTTGAGTGTTTGCTAAAATATGCTGTAAAGTTCTAGATTAATCTTTGTTTATTTTCATTACCGTTAAAGTCTAATTTACTATTAAAAAAATTGAATCTTGTGTAATATTTAATTATATTAGAATATGGTGAAATATAACTAGAAATATCATGCAAATGGGAAGAGCATTATCCGGTGCAGAGTCATCCTGACGCCATCCATGAGAAATGGGACAGTAGCAATCACGCATCTGGTGCTCACATGAATGTTACATCAGCCTACGCTAGCGGTTAAGCCTCTATGTTGGTGAGGTACTCGAAAGTTGTATAGGACCGCTAATGCCTTTCGGGCTGGTTCCTTTAGATTTCACATCATGTGACCACCTTGAACTTGCATTACATTTAGTGTCAAGCTTCAAGAGAGTAATTACTGTCAATCAGTCATATTTTTGTAGCATTATTAGTCTTCATATAGCTCGGGTCACCCATATCTGATAGCCCAATGATACCAACTTCATCGGTCATGGTTCTTTATTCGATAATTTTCTATTTTCCTTTTTCTTTTTAAAAATTAAATTATAACTTTCACGGGCGATTGATTGCATGACGCTACAAAATTCTTAAGAAAATTAATTTTTTTTATCGAATTCTTAAGAAAATTATTGTAATAATGTATGTTGCACGAAAACATTTAGGATTATTATACAACATTACGAAATTCTTCCTATAGTATTGACTTTTGAAGACTATTATTTTTGTTTTTAAAAATGATAAATTTAACACGTAATAAATATCTATTCTTCAGGGTTATAACAGGTCAATTGAGTTCGAACCCTCGGGAATGCGTATGGAACAAACATAATTGGGAGGACGCCATACCTGAAATAATGGTACCTAATCGAGGTTCGGGGAGAGATTAGTCCTGCGACCGGCGGGGATACTCTTCTAATATCAAAAAAAATAAATAAATAAACAGGTAAATTTCTGTTTGTTATTCTCTCGTTATTAGTGAAACTAATTTAACTAGTTGAGTTGTGTCTTTTATTTTCGATTTGCAGTTATTAGTGGAACTAGTTTAACTAGTTGAGTTGTGTACTTTATTTTCAATTTGCAGTTTTCATGTATTCCCTATAAAAGACATTAGAATTTGTAAATAAAGATAGATCATTTCTGGTGCATTTCTGAAACAAAATACAATATTTCTCTTAATTGAATGTATACACATACAAAACGTCTTGAGATTGGGTGACAGCCAAAGGCCCAACAGAGAACACACATTGAGATTAATATGATAAGTTTAACATGTAATAAATATCTATTCTTCAGGGTTATAACAGGTCAATTGAGTTCGAACCTCAGGGACGCGTATGGAGCAAACATAGTTGGGAGGACACCCTACCTGAAATAGCGGTACCTAATCGAGGTCCGGGGAGGGATTAGTCCTGGGATCGTCGGGGATACTCTTCTAATATCAAAAAAAATAAAAATAAATAAACAGGTAAATTTCTGTTTGTTATTCTCTCGTTATTAGTGGAACTAATTTAACTAGTTGAGTTGTGTCTTTTATTTTCGATTTGCAGTTATTAGTGGAAATAGTTTAACTAGTTGAGTTGTGTTCTTTATTTTCAATTTGCAATTTTCATGTATTCCTTATAAAAAACATTAGAACTTGTAAATAAAGATAGATTATTTCTGGTGCATCTCTGAAACAAAATACAGTATTTCTCTTAACTGAATGTATACGCATACAAAACGTCTTGAGATTGGGTGACAGCCAAAGGCCCAACAGAGAACACATTGAGATTAATAGCCTAATAGGTATGTGATGTCTGTTGAGAAAGGCCCAGTAGATATGGACCAGAATAGCAGAAACCGATGATAAAGGGCTGGTGATTCACCTCATAATAGTTAGTACACAACCATTGTCGTGCGGTTGGGCCAGTCAATAGAAGTGCCAAGATGGCTTTGTCACGGGCTGACATAAGAACTACCTTTCGGGCCCAAAAGCATAGTGCTGTTAACATGGGCCTTAAATAAAATTTTTAAACTGTAGTTTTTTACGGGTACCTACGACCGTTTGCTCAGATCAGATCAGGTCAGGTCAGGTCAATCACATGGATGAGGATACAATATTTTGTGTTTTTTATTTTCTTTTAAAAGGAACAGTTGATACCATGCCGAGGCATACCTCTTCCATTTGTGTGAAAGTGGTGGTTCTTACATAAAATAGCACGTGTCCACGTAGTGAACATCCCATAATAAAACAGGACTATTGGCCTCGAGAAAAGAAGTCACGTGTCTCCACGTGAGGCATAGTAAGTACCTCGCGTGCCGGCGTGCTTTACTTTATCCTACATGAAATGTTTTCTCAAAAAGCCATCGTGGGAAGGTAGAGCGTAGACAGATGAATGGATGCTATTCTATGTCACCCTATCAACCAAATTACTCTGCTGGTTTGATCACATGCCAATTATAATATTTATATGTATGTTCTTTTCCTATTTGGATGGTCCATCATGACTGTAGTGTAAATCATCAAATTCTATTAAGTTGATCCCTGAGCCCCGACCCTAATAAAGCACTGATGACCATATCAAGAATAGCTCCCTTTTTCTTTAAAAAAAGGAAATGTTTTTATTTTACTTGCTTAAAACAAAAGCAATGTGGGGCCCATTTGAGCAGAAGTCTGTTCTGACTCTTTGTATGCCAAATTTTCTGACGCCAAAAAATGCTTTACTGACAATCTGTGTCAGGTGACGTATTAACCCCTCATTTCTCGGTCATGTGAAAGGGCCTTTTTCCTCTTAATTAATTAATTAATTAATTAATCAATCAATCAATCAATCAATCAGGTGATACTCTAGCACAGATGACATGTCATTCATTGTCTAGAGCTAGCAGTGCCCCCTTATATAACTAGTGTCTTTGCAAGATGTCGCTCTCTTTTTTTCCTTAATCTTTTATCCAGAGAGATTAGAGAAGACAAGAGGATGGCAAAATGCAAGATTGACCAATGATCCTATGAAAAACTATATAGAGGATCAAGTAGATGCTCTCGTTTCCTGTAGGAGTGACATGCAAAGGGTTAATTTTCATGAATTACAATCTACATCCATATTGGTCATGGGACAATCTAGAGAGGGGACATAAGAGCAACAAAGAGCTAGATGAGGCAGGAGCATGAACAATAGCATAGAATGTAGGCAGATCACAGGCAAGCACTAGGGTTTACGCGAAACTCAGAAGCTAGGATACTTTCATCAACTAAATTGTATAAAACAGACTAGCCTCGAGATTCTGGTTTTATGCTTCTGGTTGAGTTAGAATGATGAGTGTCAGGAGATTCGGCCACCGGCAAAATTATTTGCACGTACATTCTGTGCATGTTAGTTTCATCATAGATGGGTCATTCTTAGATTTTGGCCTAGTCTTTTTATATACACTTGGCAAATTAAGAGGGCAGTGAGGAGACATCTACCAAGAGTTTGAGATTTGAAGATGGAAAATAAGTGATGCTATGAGTTGCTACATGTTGAGTTTCTTTATGCAATAAATTGGTTTAACAAAAATATTAAAAAATATTAAAAAAAAATAAAAATGATAAATTAATTTTCTTTACCTCAATATGGAATGCATAATACCGCGATATTTAGCATTCTACATTACTCTCACGAACACTTAATAGCAGAGCAAATGATTTTAATCAGCTGTACATGAACATTTGATTGGGTAATTTTTGTTCAACAGTTGCTCTTTCGTGCCACTCAGAGACAAGAAAAGAAAAAAAGAAGCCTGGGCTCGCTAAAATGTGCAGGCCGTAGCTCAGAATAAAAACACATCAAGGTCCGGACATGAATTCATCGTAATAATGTATACCAGTCAGGGATATTAACAAAGAAGCTAGCTGTTAGCTGTTGCCTGCTGATCCATTGGTCAGTCGTATCAGAGTCACTGAGTAAAGTGAGGAAATATGGAATCATATTCAGTGGATAGGTACAAAAAATGTGGATAGAAACCACTTGGACAAAGGTACAAACATTTCCACTTACTAAGAAACATTAACGAGTTATATATCAACTCGATCCATTGTGTTTCTCAAGAAGTTTGTTGGTCTACTATGAACCTCAATTCCCTCAAAGATTATCAGTAGGTATTCATTTAATTATTATTTTTGCAACAAACATTGATGTAGATAAGCCAGCTCTTGGACCCCGTTGACGTGCAGGCCATAATTTCGAGTCATCTGGGAACCTGAAAGCCAATGATCAAAGCCTGGCGCTTTGGCTGAGATTGGGCTGGCAAAGCCTCTGAAGCTCGGCTGACCACGAACTGCATTGTCGGCTCAAACCCCTGGCTCTAGAGTGCTTATGCCCTTGGGTTGAACGCTATACAGTTCCAAACAGAAACAGAGGTGAACAAGAGGGGGCTTGTGTCTTGACCCCAAAAAACATAATAGAAAAGGCGAAGGCTATAAAAAAAGGAAAAGGATATTTAGGCTCTTCTTTCCTTCACATAGGCGTATGCTGTTTGTTTTCTCTAGTCTCAGCTCAAGCCCTCGGTTGCTGTTCCCGATGCAAAGTGGGGAGAGGCAGAGAAAACTGCAGGTTATTTCCTCTCACTCTTTTACGTCAGGAAGATTTGTTTATTTATATTTTGGGTCTCACTTTTCCTCTCAGCTGTCTTGTCTGAGTGTCTTTTTCTCAAGTGCTCCAGGCCTTCCCCACTGGTCATAAACCAACTTTGCAGGCCTTGTTGTCAGAATTCTACCATCTCGCATTGTGGTAGTATCTGCCAAAGATATAAAAGAAACCTATAGAAGTCACTGCAAAAGCTTTTGTAAACTTTCTCTTCGCTTTTACTCGCCGCACAAAACAAACGAAGCTAATAAACCCAACCCAACTTAACAACCCTCTCTCTTTCCATGGACTTGCATCTGAAGCAATGGAGAAACCAGCATGAGTCAGAACAATCCACTGCGAAGATGCCAAAACTCCTTCTGGATCCTCACCTATCAGAACAACAACCAAACCCATCTGGGTCAGCTGCTCTCCCTTTGTTTTTACCTGAACCGAACAGCAAAATCAGTAACCTGTCAGCGTTTCCAGATTCAACCACAGCTGCTACCACCAGATTTCCCAGTAAGCTTTTCTGTGTTTCCGTTTCTTGCACCCTTTCACTTCACTTCACTTCACTTTCTTACTTACCCCTAGAAAGTCTGGTTCCCTTAGCATCCCAACTCACTTGTTTGGTTTATAATCATCAAGTTTGCTTCTGACTTACTTTACTCCCTTTATTACTTCACGGCTTCTCATTTCTTTATCATATTTCTTGGTCTGGTTTCTTGCGTTGTTTGGTATATCAGGAATGGGAAGTTACTTTAGCTTGTCTCAGTGGCAAGAGCTGGAGCTGCAGGCGTTGATCTATAGATACATGTTAGCTGGTGCTGCAGTTCCTCCTGAGCTCCTCCAGCCAATCAAGAAAAGTCTTCTCCACTCCGCTCCGTACTTTCTGCATCACCCTCTTCAACATTACTCGTATTGTCAGCCAGCTTGTAAGTGCCAAAAACCCTCTTTTATTACACTGCATTAGTTTATTGATTGTCCCGAGGCTGTTGATGCTTTGGGAGGATAAAGTTTTTTTGTTGGGTAATCGTACCTTGCATTTCACACTCTCTTCGCTTACCAATCTTACCTCGGGTAAATGCACTGTTTTGTTCTTACAAATCTTACTCCCTAGTTCTACTACATCTTGCTTCACAACATACACCCTTGTCTTTAAAGCCGGATCTAAAACAAAGGCCTAAAATAATGTGGGTGCGCTCTAATTTTTCAATTTATGGTACTTGTGTTTAGTGTATCGAATGAGAAAAATTTTATTGTTCTTTGTGTTGAAATAAATCAGTGTTCCATGAACATTCATGTTTATCAGTGTTGCAAACCGGGTACTGGGGTAGAGGGGCAATGGACCCAGAGCCCGGGCGGTGCCGGAGAACTGATGGCAAGAAATGGCGGTGCTCAAGGGACGTTGTTGCCGGCCAGAAATATTGTGAGCGCCACGTGCACCGTGGCCGCAACCGTTCAAGAAAGCCTGTGGAAATCCCCACGCCTACCTCCAACTCCAACACATCTGTTACGGTCGACACCACCTCTTCGATTAGTGTTAGTGGTGCTGGTGCTTTCAACAGCTCAGTGCCAGATGATGCACCACTTGCAACTGTGGCTGGTGACCCAAATTTTTCTCTCTCTGGGCAGTCACCTTCCATCAATCACCTGCATCTCCATCACGGGTAATAATATCATTTCTGCTTAAGTTTCTGGTTCTTACTGATTCATAAATGTTGGGAATAAAACGAATTGGCCAACTCAACTACAAGTTTTAGGATTTGTGACCACTGCTGTGAGTATTAAGAATCATTTGTGTGTTAGGGCAAATAAATGTGGTTTAGTCTTAGGGGACATTTGAATAAGGCAAACAGTCAAGGTACTATGAGGTTGATGGATGCTGGCTTTAACATTTAGTGAGCAATTTAACGATGGTGGGACCTTAGTGGAGTTTCTGGCCAATATGTCCCAAATCTAAGGAAGAACTTTATCTGCACGGACAGACCCCCAACCACAACTTTTTCAAGATCTGTCCAGTCTTTAGTTGGACGCTGCTCCCACTAGCTTTTCTTTCTTTCTTTGTTTTGTTCGTTTGCTTAATCTTTTCGCCAGTTCTTTTGTGCGATGCAGCTCTTCAGATTCCAAGTCCCTAAATAAGGGCCTTCTTGGATCTCAAAGTGAGGCAGATCACAGGTCTAGTGGACATATTCTGAGGCATTTTTTCGATGACTGGCCAAGGCCGATGCCAGAATCGGACAGCCCTGCAAATAATGCAAGCCCAATCAACTCTGTCACCTGCCTATCCATTTCAATGCCTGGAAACCCGTCGTCAGATGTGTCATTGAAGCTGTCCACTGGCAACGGAGAGGAGGCAGGGCCCAGGGGTAATGCAAGGGAGCAATCACAACTCAATTGGGGTACAGGATGGGGTACGAACCAGGTGGCCTCCATGGGGGGACCTCTTGCCGAGGCCCTAAGATCATCCACCTCTAATTCATCCCCAACTAGTGTTTTGCACCAGCTGCCCCGTCGTTCTGCTTCCGAAGCCAGCTACGTTAGCACTTGATTTTTAGCATGTACATTATATCCTAATAACGCTACTCTGTTATGCTCCAAAGTCAGCAGAGACTTTAATTGCACCACGAATTCGATTTCATAATGGACGTTCGATTTTTTCAGTGATTGTTTTTTAGGGAAGATTAGAACTTCGTTTTGGTGTGATAATATACCAATATGTATTTGAGGCTTTTATGAAAACTAAAACTGAATACTGTAATATTCAAACAGAGGACAAGGAAATTTGTGTGCAAGAAGGTGGGAGGGTTTCAGATTGTTTCCCCAAAGTATCTTATAATTTGCAGGCCTATATGCCAATGGAATCAGCTTCTATCTCCTTTGGAAGTTGAGGAACTTAATGCAGTATGCAAACACAAATAAGAATAGGACTGCAAAGCCGACATGAGCTGCAGCTACTGCAGGAAGGAAGTCATACTCAAAGCCCAAAGTTTGTTTTAGGAATAACTTCAGTGGCACATTAGCGGACCCTGGTATTTCAACATCGGTGGTTTTGTCACCCACTTGGGATGTCACAAGTCCATACATTGTCCAAGCCACAGGAGAACACCAGTAGTACCACCTCCACCATATAGGAAGTTGCTGCAAGAAATAACCAAATTTTGAGTTCTGCATCCAGTAAGTAACAATTGCTATATTTAAGGGACTGATGAACTTTAGAATGCGTACAGTTCTTGGGATCAGGAAACCAGAGAACAAGTTCCACAAGGTCATGAAGAATAACATGAGAACGGCAGCAATTTCAGGACCCGGAGTCATTGCAACAATCATCATTCCATATAAAGTGAAGTAAATGAAGGACATCAATATGAAGTAGTAAAACCACAAGAACTTAGCGGCAGTCCATTGGAAGCTCATCATGGAGAACAGAATAAGACCATAAACAATCGTTTGGATAACAACATAAATTGTCTCTATCGCCACCTGCAACAATAAGAGCAGCATGTGGATGTTTTAATAGCTTTTTGCACGCTTATATGAGCATTCACGACAGATAAAGACTATTTGAAGGGAAAACGAGCAGGTGTTGTTTTACTTGAGAAAATGCATAAGGCAGTGCGGAATACATTCCAGCAGCTCTTTCACGGTAGAAAACAGTCCTCTCAATATTAACAATAGACTGCACTGCAGACGCATTGGTGGCACCGAGGAAAAGCACGGCAGCATACATGGCTCCAAAAAAGTTGAATAGATCTTGCTGTTTCGAACTGTTAAGAAAACCAAAACACTTAACTTAGGTACAAGTGCCAGATTTCTTGGAGAGGGAGTGAATGTAGCACTTAAGAGTAAATGTGGAGAAAGTTGAAACAAATATGGAGAAAAACAGATATGTGCTCTGGGCAAAGAAATTCTGACATGAGACAAAAAGTTCAAAACTTACGTATGCTTTCCTTTGTTCCAAAAGATAAGACCGAACAGAAGTCCAATGACAACTGTCATCAAGAAACGGATGGCGTTGTACTGAGGATTTCTCCAGTAAGACCAGTGTTGTTTCCAGAAACAAGCCTTGCACTGAGTAAGGAAAGGTTGGGAGTAATGCGTTGGGAAGTAGAGGTCCTTGGATCCTGGTGGGGGAGTACTAAGCTCTTTGATAAGCTCTTGATTCCTCCTGAAGTGTTTCAAGATAGAAAATTAAAGTATGAATTAGCTGATCAGGAATTGTGTGATTCTTCTAGCATTGAACACAAGGGAACTAAATATGGTGTCATCTTCGGACTTACTGATACAGAGAAGAGTTGGTATAAATTTCTGCAAAATCCACATTCAACTGCGACTCCATTGAAGGAGCACTGATCTCAATTATCCATGTTGCAGGGTTATATCCATCCGTCATCTTGGGAACTCCTTGGATTGCCTGTATAGTATCAGTCGTTAGAGCAATTTCCATCACAAGGTTTACTAGCTTTTTCTTCTCTAGATGATGAGTAAAGTCAATAATTTTGTCATTTGAAAAGTAAGAGGAAATGAAAACCAGACATGTTGGGGGGAAATGCTATATTTTTCTGCAATAGAATAAAAGGTAAATCAGGGAAAGAAAAGAACCTCAAAATATTCTATGAGATTTTGAGAATGGCGACCAAGTGATCCAGCAAAGATGACTTGACCTCCTCTTTTCATCAATAATAGCTGCAACAAACACGGCATCGGATTGTATCCAAGATGACTGGTAGAGAAGCAAAACGCTAGAATTCAAAAGGTCAATATTTACCTCATCAAAAGCTTCAAAAATGTCTATGCTTGGCTGGTGAATTGTGCATACCACAGTTCTTCCCGTGTCAACAGTATTTCTCACAGTGCGCATGACAATGGCAGCAGCTCTTGCATCAAGGCCAGTAGTAGGCTCGTCCATGAAGATGATGGAAGGGTTAGCTACCAACTCGACAGCTATAGTTAGCCTCTTTCTTTGCTCTGTTGATAGACCATCTATTCCTGGAAGTCCAACCAAGGCATCCCTCAGAGGATTTAGCTCAATCAACTCCATAACTTCTTCAACAAACATCTGTAGAGCATATAAACAGAAGGGTTGTTGTGTATACCATGTCTCAGTCAGTAATTAAGGGAAAACAAGAGTCATAATACTGAAGAATATGAACATCAATTCCCCATAAAACTGGAAATAACTGATTTTGAGGAAATGATACGTGCCTTTCTTGTTTTTGTATCGATGTCTTTAGCCAGGCGGAGCCATGCTGAATAGAGGAGAGATTCGTAAACAGTGACACGAGGTGAATGAATATCATTCTGTTCACAGTAGCCACTCACACGAGCAAATGTCTGTTGATTCTTTGGGTAACCAGAGATACTGATACTCCCTTCAGTATAGCCAACAGTCTTCCTCCCAGCTAACACATCCATCAAAGTAGTCTTCCCAGCACCACTTACACCAACAAGCGCTGTTAATATTCCAGGTCCGAAAGCCCCACTAACATCACGCAGCAGTTGAAGACGATCATCTTCAATCCCTTGACTTTTCATTTCCTGGTATTCAAACCCTTGTCTCATTTGAATGTTTCTTTATTTTTCTTTTTAAGATTTTTTTCTCATATGAATGTTAATTCATAACATTGTTTCTTTTTTTCTGTTAATTTTCAACAATAAATTAAAATTTCACAGCTTATATCCTAACTGAGCCAAATGTTAAGAGAAAAAAGAATTACTGACTTCAGGCATATCCACATAGTAGTTGATATGGTCGAAGGTAACTGTAAGGGGTTGAAATGGTAATATCATCCCTCTTCTTGCAACGTTATCCGCAGCACTAAGAGTACTCTTCGACATTTCAGTACCTGCAAGTGTTTACAAAAATTTAAATCAATTAGAAGAAGATGTCACACGAGAGGACGTGTGAGGGTTGTAACCTGGTGGAGGATAGTGCAGATCACATATTAGTTACATGCCGGGTGGCGTGGACTTGCTGGACGGAAGTGATGAGACGATGGGGATTCAAGGACCTTTTCCAGGGTCGGTGAGCGACGTGACTTAAATCCAGGTAAGAAAAGAAATCAGGCATGGGACTGTATGCTATGGCGGGGCTGTGGAGTTTATGGACTGCTAGTAATAGTAGACTTTTCAGGAACAAAGTTAAAAGTCTAAAGGATATTGTGGTGGAAGGTTTTCTACGGGGTTTGGAATGGGCAAGAGTCAACAAAGATGTAAAGGGATACACAGGATTTGAGTTGTTAGCTATTAAGATTGGTATCAGATAGTAGAATAACAGTGTGATATGGTGATTAGCTAAGATGCTTGGTTTTGGTATAGTGATACTGTGAATATTTAAGATGCTTGGTAGCAGTTATTATGCAGATTAGATATTCATAGATATGTTAGATTTTGTGTTAAGCTAGGCGCTGTAGGTGTTGTAGGTGTTATCAAGTTGCTCTTGTTCAAACAGGGGTGTACTTGAACTGTTTTTGACTGCAGTAATACATTCATCTTTCTGTCAAAAAAAAAAACATGGATAAAAATGTGGTAGGCTCCTGAAAAACTTTACGAATCAATAGATGGAAAGAAGGTCATCAGGAAGCAATAAAAGAAAGTTACGAGCTGCCTTAACCTTCGGTTCCGTGCAGAGCAGATGATGCCTTCGTTTTCTTTCCCTCATCTTCCTCAACCATATTAGTTTTTGAGTCTCCAAGAGCTGGAATGGAATTTGGATAAATAAGTAGCGAACAATGACACTTACATTTCATGTCATGATTACAGAATTAAGTATGAGCTAGAATATGACTCACGATTCAGGTAAGTCAATGCTCCAACAAATAAGATGTTGAATAGAATGGAAAACCCAAAGAGTGCTCCAATACAAATCCAAAACCAATAATTTTCAGTATAGAAGCCTCTGGACCTCAGAAGCAATTTTCCCACCGTTGGTTCATTAATCCTAGTGTCCAAATTTTTCTGCAAAAGCCAGAGAATAAGATTTGATGAAGACTTGTGTGATGCTATCTGTAAGCTCATGTGGATATGCTATTTGTGTTTGTGCTTTGAGAATTACAAAACAAAATAGATATCTTACCGCATCCCATCTTTTGTCAAGGAATTCATTGATAACAATCGCGTTTTGACCATACATCATAGGAGATATGTAATAGCCCCAAATCATCCAGTCCTGAATATCATCTGAAATAGAAGGATAAAATAAAATATGAGACTGACCAGCTACTTATTTTGTTGCTTTAACTACAAGATTGAGTAGTAGGAAGCTTAGACACATGCCTTTGGCAACAATGAATCCTCCAAGAACAAAAACCAAAAGCAAGGTGAAGGTTCCCAGAGTGCTCGCAACAACTTGAGTTCTTCCAACCGCAGCAATGAACCGAAAGAGGGACAGAGCCATTTGATGTATACCAAAAAATGCCAGGAATTGTTTGAAAAACCTGAGGACAGAAACAAGTGTAAAAACTTGAAAAATGCTCAAAATGATAATCAAGTCTTAAAAATTTCCGCTAGCAGCTTCACTTATTGGTTGACATGATTTTTGAAGAAAATAGGAAGTCAGATGTAAAATTAGAAATTAAAAACTTTGGATTAAATGAACCTGCTAGCACTAGGAGCGAAACCAATTGTGTAATAGGTTAGAATAATCCAGATCGATGACTCCATAAATGACAGTGGGATCCTGAGGACCCATATAGGTAACCCAAAAGCCCATGCCGGATAGAACAAGAAGTCCCTTTGTTTATAGAACACAGGAAGCCTGAAGACTATCAATGCAAGTTCTGCCATGCCGTTAAACATCATATTATCAAGACTGAAAAACAGAGCTCCAAAAAACTTTTGTCCACCTTGCACCGTCCCTGGTTTCATTTCTGTTCTGAAGAACACCGTGAATGCAATTATAGAAATAATAGTTATCTGTGTGGTTTTGAAGATGTATATAAAATTGTTTCGCTTCATCAAAAGCCATTCCCTTGAGAAGCATGCCCTGAACAACTCCCAATTTGAAATGCCATATTTGTCTGTGACCAGAGCTGCAGGATGAACCATCGACTTATCATAAGGAACTGTAAGATCTGAAGCAAGTTGTTGACCAATATGGAAAGAGTTGAAGCCTCGGACGAATTCAGAAACTGAAATAAATCTGAAGGGTTGGTTCTTCCTGTACCAATATTGTTCTTGGTCCTTTTTTGAAGTTACTTCTTGTAAAAAGTCAGCAACTCCTTTTCTTTCGGGACATCTAAAACCCATAAACTCAAAGAAATCAAGAATGCTTTCTCGGGGACCTTGATAGACAATTTGACCTTCAGAAAGCAAAATAATATCATCAAAAAGCTCAAATGTCTCTGGTGCTGGCTGAAGTAGGGAAACTATCATGGTTACGTCCATAATATGAACCATTTGCCTCATGAACTTGCAAATCTGGAAAGTGGTGGAACTGTCCAATCCTGTTGATATTTCATCCATCAAGAGAACCTTTGCTGGCCCCACCAACATCTCTCCTGCGTTCAGATCACACAGCAACACGTCACATTTTCTAGAGTAGCCAATAACCATCCTTAAGAAACAGTCAATCTTCAGGAAATTTGCTTAGCATCAACATCAATTATAAAGCTATAAGAGAAAAATGCGTGTGCATCGCAATTTCATGCCCCAAGACAAGAAGCGTAATTTATATTATGAAAGACAATACCTGTAGTAACTCGCTTTTTTTGTCCCCCAGAAATACCTCTTATCATCTCATCTCCCACTACAGTATCAGCACAAATATCCAATCCAAGTAGCTGTGAAAGATTTCTACTGCAATTAATCATTCGCTCTGGCTTGTTTGATAGCTCAACAAGAGTTGGCAACTAAAAATGCTGAAGACAAACCTTGAGGATATAATCTGTTTCTAAACTATTTTCTTGGCCCGTTAATGCGGTGGCTTTCATGAATGCATCAATCTCAGGATCTGGTTTAATCCCTGCTTCTTTCTCACGCCTTGAAAGTTGCACCATCATCTCGTGTCTAGTGCCCACTCCAAGGCAGCGCGCTGAGAAGTCCAATGTCTCTCTCACTGTCATCTCTCCATGGTGGAAATCATGTTGTCCAATATAAGCACAAGTCCTCTGAGGAACAAACTCATGGAATTCATGACCACAGTAGGTGACCTTCCCAGATGTCTGTTCACAAAGTCATGCCATAAACACAAGCATATCCAAATACTAATCTAGCAACATAATGAAATGATGGCTACAAACATAAATCATACTCTTAGATCCTTGTCGAGTTTCCCTGCAAGTGCCAGTAATAGTGTTGTTTTCCCTGCTGCTGGAGGACCCAGAAGTAGGGTCATTCTGAAAAATACCATGATAAGCAATATTTAACGAAGGATTCAGTAATAATTAATGAAGGACTAACCAATATTAATCCAGCTTAATATACATAATTTATTTGTCCAGCTAACCTTGAGGGTTTTACTATGCCGCTAACTTCTTTCAGGATCTGGACTTTTCTCATCTTTGATGGAGCTAGCCCAATCAATCCAAGCACACTCTGCAGTACACCAGAAATTATTCTAAAAAAGTAGAACAGTGATTACTAAATAAATTCATAAGAAGAAAGCAAGAGTTTACAATAAAAACAAAATTCTCTTTCACCCACTTAATTTAATAAGGAGACGACAAATAGAAACAATAATATTTTAAAATTTGTAGAAAAATACTGACAGTGACAGTTCAGTACCTTCCTTCCCGTTAGGATGTTTCTAAAACTTAGAACGATAACCAGCATACAAAAGTCTAGCTAGAGAAAGGAAAGCACCTCTGCTGCGTTTAAAGTAGCATTTAGCAACGTAGGTAGTGCTCTGTTTCCTACGTACACTTCTCCCTCCACGGATAAATTCTCATATCGAATTTCAATCTTGGGAATTTCAATCCCCACCCTGAAATCGAAAACATCAAAACCGATGTGAAGAACCTGAAACAACTCCATAGCAATGGCTATAAAGCGGAGTTAGTCCAAAATACAAATACAAATACATAGGGACCACATAGTAAGACTGAGAAACCTGTCTATTCTGTCTCTTAGTCTTCCAAGGAATTTCTCATTATCTTCCTCCACAACTTTAAGTATGTTCTCCATCAACAGCTTCCTGTCGTGAATTCCAAGCCTTGTAACGTCAACTTCACTTTGAACAGTCTTTCCATTGTCAAGGACTTGTTTCAGCACCACTTTCCTTAAACGATCATATGTCGGCAGCCGCTCTATGGCGGCCCACCTTAGTTCTTCCTCCTCGTCATCGTGGCTCCGGGGGCTGAACCCCACTGGTGTCCCTGGCGTTATCCATCCTTCTCGTATGCTATCACGGAAACTCATCCGCCTGCTGCTGGACGACCTCGGTGGATCATCTCTCGCCAAAATCGATGCCATCAGCGTTTTTTTAGGAGGGAAACTGAGAAGAAAGTCTCATGCTGTTGCTCGGTGCTATTGTTATCAGAATTGGGATAAGAGATCAAAGTTGTTGCCTGACACAATCCCAACCGTCCTTATTAAGTTTGACAGCTAAAATAATTAAGACTTTTTTATGGAAATCGTATATCGGGTCTTTCCTTCTGTGACATTAGTTGAAATTAATACCTCTAAAAGGAAGCAAATACTGAGATTCGCTATGTACATTGTCAAAAAACAGTAGCAAGCTATGTCAAGATTTCTAAAAGGAATTGAATACAAAGAATCACAAATATAAAGACTACCAAATACAGGATTTGTCCTTTATCCTGTCAGCTGGTGAATATTACACGTTGACAGGCAATCCTATGCTGTACGTGGTAAGGATTTCCTCATCCCAAACCGTGCATCAGTTTCTTGAGGATTACATTTTCAGGCAATCCTATGCTGGCTGGTGGCACCCATGCAGATGCCCACTTCCTTACTATAGAGGGCAACGTAAGCGACGAAGACCCTCTTTTATTACACTGCATTAGTTTTTTGATTGTCCCGAGGCTGTTGATGCTTTGGGAGGATAAAGTTTTTTTGTTGGGTAATCGTACCTTGCATTTCACACTCCCTTTGCTTACCAATCTTACCTCGGGTAAATGCACTGTTTTGTTCTTTCAAATCTTACTCCCTAGTTCTACTACATCTTGCTTCACAACATACACCCTTGTCTTTAAAGCCGGATCTAACACAAAGGCCTAAAATAATGTGGGTGCGCTCTAATTTTTCAGATTTATGGTACTTGTGTTTAGTGTATCGAATGGGAAAAATTTTATTGTTCTTTGTGTTGAAATAAATCAGTGTTCCATAACCATTCCTGTTTATCAGTGTTGCAAACCGGGTACTGGGGTAGAGGGGCAATGGACCCAGAGCCCGGGCGGTGCCGGAGAACAGATGGCAAGAAATGGCGGTGCTCAAGGGACGTTGTTGCAGGCCAGAAATATTGTGAGCGCCGTTCAAGAAAGCCTGTGGAAATCCCCACGCCTACCTCCAACTCCAACACATCTGTTACGGTCGACACCACCTCTTCGATTAGTGTTAGTGGTGCTGGTGCTTTCAACAGCTCTGTGCCAGATGATGCACCACTTGCAACTGTGGCTGGTGACTCAAATTTTTCTCTCTCTGGGCAGTCACCTTCCATCAATCACATGCATCTCCATCACAGGTAATAATATCATTTCTGCTTAAGTTTCTGGTTCTTACTGATTCATAAATATTGGGAATAATAAGAATCATTTGTGTGTTAGGGCAAATAAATGTGGTTTAGTCTTAGGGGACATTTGAGTAAGGCAAATAGTCAAGGTACTATGAGGTTGATGGATGCTGGCTTTAACAGATGGTGGGACCTTAGTGGAGTTTCTGGCCAATATGTCCCAAATCTAAGGAAGAACTTTATCTGCACGGACAGACCCCCAACCACGACTTTTTCAAGATCTGTCTAGTCTTTAGTTGGACGCTGCTCCCACTAGCTTTTCTTTCTTTCTCTGTTTTGTTCGTTTGCTTAATCTTTTCGCATAAGAAGATATACTAGCTTTTTCTTCTCGAGGTGAATGAATATCATTCTATTCACAGTAGCTGTAAGGATCCAAATCTGAAAATCGGACCCTTATTGCAGTGAAGTCCGGAAAAGCCCAACACGTAGACCAATCCGAACTCTACAAGACTATTTTGACTTTTCAAACGTAAATCCCCAAAAAATAAAATTTTAAAATATTTACAAATTACAGCATGACAGATAAGCACTAAATACATGACACAATAAATAACGGAGAAATTTTCAAAACAACGGAAGTCTTATTACAAATAACACAAGACAAACAAGTGAAACCATAACTCACAAGCCCCAAGTATCTGAAAACGAAACCAAAAGTCCAAACAATAAATATTCAACAGTGTGCCAATAAAATCATACATGTGCAGATGTTATAGTCCCAGCGAGTAGTCCCGACGCTCATACTGAAAATAACTACTGATCACGATCTAGTCTTAGGAGGGAAAAACAAAACGAAGGGGGTGAGATTTTTGAGAATCTCAGTAGGGGACAACAAAGTGGACTAATCAAAGAAGAGGAACAACAAGGAACTTATCAAAGAATAGAAACAACAAGTACTCCTTAATTCATCGTTAAACCAATGAATTCTCAAAACTTTAACTTTACTGTTTAGTTTATAAAACGTTTCTTTACTGGACCCGGAAACAACATAGAACTCAACAAGGGTCAATACGAAAACATGGGCGGACTGCAAATCACTTCCTAAGTAACCCCCGCTAAAGGGAAACCGAAAGCCCACTGGTAGGTGTTACATACTCATTTTGTAAGACCCTGAATTTTGAGTCCTAGAAGTCCAGAAGCCAGTGCAGGTGAAAAGACAATTTTGCCCCTGAATAGAAGGATGTGTGATGGCCGAAATTGATAAGATTGTTTAGTAAATTATTTTGTTTCTAATTCCTTTAGATCTAGGTTCTTGTAGATGAGTAATTGCTTTAGGAATCATCCTTAAGGTAGGTAGTTGCCTTAGAGATTAAAGTCCCTAAAAATAGGGAAGATAATTTAAGAGTTTAGTTATCTGGTAAATTATATTGGATTGATAGATTAATTAAAAGTAGTAGACATAATTCTACACTCATTGAATATAAATAGGAAGCCAACCCCACAAAATTTTCCCCTAGAACCTTACAAAATTCGTATAGGCTTAAAACCCTATACCTCCCCTTAGCCGTCAGAATTTGCAGAAACTTTAAACCAGCATAACTCCCTCATCGTTCATTGGATCTCTGCGAATAATAGCTTGTTGGAAAGCTCTCTTCATCCTCTTTCTGACCATCTTTTATGTTTCGTCAGAAGGTTAGTATTTCGTTGTCTAAAGATACTTTGAAAATCGGCGGCCGAGTTAGGTTTCCGCCAAATCTTCTTGAACTTCAAAATAGCATAACTTTCTACTCGTTTGTTGGAATCTTGCAAATAATATGTCGTTGGAAAGCTCTTTTCATTATCTTTCCAAACATATATAAATCTCAGCTTGGATGTAAGTACTTCGTTGTTTTAGGATAAGACGAAATCGTCCTATGTCCTACTTTTATCGACAGGTTGTGCATAGTTAATTGGAATGGTAAATTCAGGTTGAATCTTGTTAAGTTCCTGGCTATCACATCACAAATCCAAGGGGGAGGCACCTGCAACATCTGATCACTGGTTTTCTGATAGGTTTGGTGAGTGGTATTGGTAAGGAATAGGGTATTCAATTGTTTATTGAATATGCATGCTTAGTTTGTTTTGTCTTTGCCTGGTGATGATTTAGGTGGTTCGGATTTACTTAATAAAGGCAAAGGAGTAGCTTCTTGTTCAGAGACAAGGGAGGTAGGATCTACGCCTCATCGGTTTCTCCAGAAACCCCTGCTCTTATCTGATGTTTTTGTTACCTGCCCTTGTTGTATTGTTTGTGATTGGATTGTAGGGTGTGAATATGAAATCCGGAATGAGATATGAATCTCCTAGGCTATATCGAACCCCTGAGTTAGGAATTGAGTGCCTGGGATGCTATTGTTATGTGAATTGGATGTGTTGATTGTTTCCTGACATGATTGAGGATACCCTGTTGTGGTATTATACTTTGTACTTGCCTGTGTGTGCTTGTACGTGTTTGTGTGTCAGGATCCTGTTCCGATGGCCAGGCAGGGTAAGCACTGATGCTCCTAGTGAGAGGAGAGGTACTTACCGATTTGTGGGAGTTGTATAGGAGGTGAACCAGCAAGCTAGCGCTGGATATCTGTCCTTGCGGGGCCGGATCCCTGTCTTGCGGGACAGGAAGCCCTTATCTTGCGGGATTTGGGATGCCCTAGTAGGTATGTGACTAGGGAAGACTTGTCCATGTGGGGCTAGTCGAGTTATCCTTGCGGGGATAACCTTTGTACAGTAAGTCTTGGACAACACAGGTGGAAGGGGATGACCTTTCTTCATCATTGAGTACGATTTTGTTGTATTTCACCTGCCTGTGTACTTCTGAACTTTCGGAAGTGTGGTCCTCCCTCAGCCATAATCTCGGCCTTAACCTCTTTTGGTTTATTTTTGAATTGCGTGATCCCTTTAGTTGTTTAGGGAATGATCTTATGTGAATTGGGAGATTTGTGTTTAGGGACTCTGTAGATCTTATGATGCTGTGACCCTACTGAGATTCTTGTAATCTCATACCGTTGTTTTTACCATTTTTCAGGCTTATGTACATCCTCTGTTCGTGGTACCAGTGTGTGAGATCAAGGCTGCACGGCGGGGCGATATCGCATCACAAATACTTACCTGTTATTTGCGCAAATAACTTAAAAGATTGGACATTGTTCTGGTTTATGTTCAAGCATTCGTTTGGCTTGCTATTTCCGAAATTTGGTTGATGAATTTCTTGCTGGTTATTTGGATCCCTATAGGACTTGTGTGTTATGAACCCTATGGATTAATTTAAGTCTTCCGCTGATGTTTTTATTTACTCCGTATGTTACTAGAACATGTGTCCAATATCATGCTCCAATTGATTGATAAACAACAAAATGAACAAGCTTAAATTCGGTATCTTATGAGTAGCCTTGTGGAATTCTAATAGGTCTTAGGTGTCGATGAGGCTTATTTGGGTTTCAAGGCGGTAATGACCTTAATCGGAGCAATTGATAATAGTTAGGAATTGAGGTCGTTACATATTTTAAAAATATTTACATACATAGCCCCTTCTACCAGTGTTGTCCGAGACTAGATTGATTAACAAAACTGTATACGTAAAAGATCAACTAGTCATCTCAGATCATCCTGCGAAGCAGGGAACATACAGCATCCTGCGAAGCAGGGAACATACAACATCCATACAACATCCATACAACTCCCAACAGATGAGTGTCTCTCTTCTTTACACTCAGAGACCGAGCACTCACCACGTTTGGCCAAACGTACGTAAGTAACATAAAAATTTATATACTTTAACTTACATACAAAGAAAACTGGTTTAACTTTCAATAACACTGAAATATCATATTTTACAAATAAAACTCCATAATACGATATTTTACCATATACCGTCACATAAACCTTTAAGTATAATCTTTTTCTTACTTTACGAGCAATGATACAGAATCAGCCCAATTTACACAACAAATCAATCAAATGGACTTTGATTGATCATATGAAATTTTGGAGATACATTATGATACTTTACAGGAACATACGGAAAAAGGTCAATGTAACTTGGACAATGGATCCATCGAATGGTCTCCGATGGATTACACAACGATTAAATTTAAAACCAAGGTACGAATTTAAAAATCAAGAAATATTTATGATGAAACACATACGGTAAAGACCCTACCTTAGGGGCTGAAGAAGAGGAAGCGATACACTTGCCTTTATCCTCAACATTCGCCTTTCCTAAAGAAACACAACATTAAGGTTAGGCTCAAGCAACGAGTATTAAACCTACACAATATACTTTGAACAACTATAACTCAAAAATGACACATCAAACAGAAAAACGGATCGAGCCATTGCGATCAGAACGTCGAAATTACTTAACGGGGAGGTTTCACTGTTTGGTCAAAGTCAAAGATCAAAGGTCAACGGTCAACATGATCAACGATCAATGGTCAACGGTTAACGCGGTCAACGGTCGCCGGCGGCGGCCGAAAAACTCCAACTTCATCCAAAACCAAAAATTTTTACAGCAAAACGAAGCTACAAACATCAGGAATATGAATCTGAAAACCAAACTTCAAAACTCACCTCCGATTGGCCGGAATCGACGATTTTCCGGTGAGAAATTCGGAACTTCCGAGCTCCGATCTGCACGCGTCCGTGGTCCGATGGAGATGAAACTAACGGCCGGTTACTCACGACGACGAGAGGAACACAATGGTATAGACGGTGCGACGATTGGACGGTTGGTTTTGATATTGAAGGTATTGAAGTTAGTGAGAAAATGAGAAGGAAAAAAAAAGAAATGAAGGGGGATGGGGAAGAAACTATCGGGAGATGGGTTTTTAACCCAGTGGGTGACGTGGCAAAAATTTGCCACGTCAGCCCAGGTCTCACAACCTACTCCCTTTACAAAAATTTCGTCCCCGAAATTTACGTACCGTACTACTGGAAGAGATAGGGTTAACGCTCCCGCATAGACTCCTTAGTCTCCCAAGAGAGCTCCTCGGAACTAGAACTACGCCAAGAAACTCGAACCATAGGAGCTAAACAACTGCGAAGCTGCCTGATCAACTCGTCAACGATAGCCACTGGTTGAGTTGGAAACAACAAGTCATTGACAACCTCTACCGGTGGTGCATCCAACACGTGTGACGGATCCCAAACGTACTTCCGTAGCATAGAAACATGGAATACACTATGGATCCTCTCCAAGGACACTGGTCCAATTCGCTCGGTGATCTCATACAGTCCAATAAAATGCGACGCTAACTTGCCTCCCTGTTGGAACCGAAGTACTCCTTTTCACGGTGCAACCTTCAGGAATACTTTGTCACCAACCTGAAACTCAAGGTCACGACGTCGATTGTTTGCATAACTCCGCTGTCTGTCCTGAGCTATCTGCAAACACTGTATGATTAAGGCGAACTGCTCTGTCGCTTGATCTATCAACTCGGGATATTCCAGGGGTCTCTCGCCTACCTTATCCCAACATATCGGTGTCCGAAAACGTCTACCATACAACGCCTCGTACGGTGCCATCCCGATACTGACCTGGAAACTGTTGTTGTAGGCGAATTCTGCCAACGGAAGGCATCTATCCCACGTAGTATGTCTATCGAGCGCACACGCTCGTAATATATCTTCCAACGTCTGTATTGTCCTATCGAACTGACCATCTGTCTGGGGATGGAAAACCGAACTGAAGTTCAACCGGGAACCTAAGGCACGATGTAGTTTCTCCCAGAATCGGGAAGTGAACCTCGGGTCTCGATCGGATGCTATGGACATTGGAACTCCGTGCAATCTTACAATCTCGTCCATGTATCGAGAAGCTAACTTCTCCGATGTGTCGGAGACTCGTACGGGAAGGAAGTGAGCGGACTTGGTCAACCTGTCCACAATCACCCACACCGCATCAAAACCCCATTGAGTCCTCGGTAAACCCAAGAAGAAATCCATTGTGATATGCTCCCACTTCCACTCGGGAATGGGAAGCGATTGCAACATACCTGCGAGTTTCTGGTGCTCGGCCTTGACTTGCTGGCATACGAGGCAACGGGCAACAAACTCCGCAATGTGCCTCTTCATCCCAGACCACCAGTACTGTTCCCTCAAATCCCGATACATCTTGGTACTACCGGGATGAATCGAGAACGTAGAACTGTGCACCTCGTCAAAATCAACTGACGTAATTCCTCATCTTGGGGAACACAAATTCGGCCTCGGAGAGTCAGAATTCCGTCATCCCGGATTCTGTACTCACTGACTGTATCACCTCCGACACCGTTTTCCATCTGCTGTCTCAACTGAGTCGAACTCGAATCTTCTAACTGTCTGACTCGGATCTCCTCAAGTAACAACGGTCTGACGACAATCTATGCTAACAATGCCCCCGAGCTATCACTGCCAAGCTGGACTCGGTTTGCCCTCAAGCACATCAGCATCGGCATGTATTCCGCCCAAACGTAAGCCAAGGAAGATGAAGTCTTCCTACTCAAAGCATCGACAACCACATTGGCTTTCCCGGGATGATAATCGATTATAAGGTCGTAATCCTTTATCAACTCAAGCCATCTCCTTTGTCTCAAGTTAAGCTCCTTTTGGGTTAAGAGATACTTGAGACTCTTATGGTCTGTAAAGACTCTACAATTCTCGCCATACAGATAGTGGCGCCAAATCTTTAATGCAAACACCACATCTGCTAACTCTAAATCATGGGTCGGGTAGTTGCATTTGTGTGGCCTCAACTGTCGAGAGGCGTAGGCGACTACCTTCCCTTCTTGCATAAGCACACACCCCAAACCATGCTTTGATGCATCACTATACACCACATACTCCTTACCGCTGACTGGTTAAGTAAGAATAGGAGCGGAAACCAATCTGGACTTCAACTCCTCAAAACTACGCTGACACTTCTCGGACCACACAAACGGTTGCCCTTGCGTGTCAACCGGGTCAACGGTCCAGCTAACGTCGAGAAATTCTCCACGAAGCTTCGGTAATAACCAGGTAAACCGACAAAACTCCGTATCTCGGAAACAGTACGTGGAGGTTCCCATGATACAACAACTTTGATCTTTTTAGGATCCACCAACACTCCACTAGCCGACACCACGTGTCCCAAGAAACCGACTTCTCGCAACCAGAACTCACACTTAGAGAAGTTGACGTATAACTGCCGGGCTCTAAGTATCTCCAATACCATTCTCAAATGCTCGGAATGCTCCTCCTCCGACTTTGAATAAATGAGGATGTCGTCGATGAAGACAATCACGAACCGATCAAGGTATTCCCGGAATACCCGGTTCATTAGATCCATAAAGATAGCCGGTGCATTCGTCAACACGAATGGCATAACCAGGAACTCGTAGTGCCCGTAACGAGACCTGAAAGCTGTCTTTGGGATATCTGACTCACGAACCCGTGGGCCGACTTACCTTTTGAGTGGCCGGAAGTCTTTGGGCCGACTTACCTTTCGTGGGCTCGATTTCGGTTTCCCGAGCCCAATTACGTTTTAAAAGCCCGATTTCTATATTTTGAGTTTTTAAATTTTATTTTAGCCCAGTTAGGGCATATGTGGGCTATTTTATAATAAATTCAGATTCTGTAAATTTTTCAAAAAGAAAAAAAAGGTCAAAGTCAAAGTCAAAGTTAAAGTCAGCAAAGTCAAGATATCTAAAAATTCGAAAATACCCCTCATTAAGCTCACTTATCCTGCACGAGATGTGCAGAAATAAGGAGCTTTTATCTCTCATTTTCCCCATTTTGCTCCCTTTTGCCGAGAACCCCAAATTCCCTCAAAAATCCTCCCAATTCATTTCTACATCAAATTAAGGGGTAGGTTCTGTCCCAAAACCCAAACCTAACCCTCATCCTTGTATTTCCTCAGGTATGGTGTTTGGTTGTAGTGGTTTTATATTTATTTAGGTATTTTTTTGTATTTTCTGATTTTATGAGTTTTTACTTGATTTCTTCATTTTCTGGGCTGATTTGTGGTTGATTTAGCAAGATTAGATGTTCATTAACATAGTCTGATACTTTAGATTTCTTGAAAATATCATTTGATCCATGATTGATCAATTTGGGTGTCAATGACATTTTGGTAATTTCGGGATTTGAGTGATTTTGTGAAATTGGATGAAATTGGTTGATGCCATTGCTTGAGTTAGGTTGTTTATGTGTTGTAGAGTAGGTTGGTCGAATTAGGAAACCAATTTTGATGTTGGTGGAGCTTGGAATTGGAAATTGAACTTAGGATCGATTGCGTATGTGAAGGGATTTGTTATTTTCTTAAGGAATTGAGTGGTTTGAGTTGCTAGAGGTTGAATTGAATAATTTGGGACTTAGAGTGAGTATTTAAAGGGTCTCTTAGGTTGTTTTTAATTCTGGTCATTTTTCGAGTTTATTATTTTTGGGTTTGTTCTTAGTACGATTTTGTGTGCATGATTGTTTAGGTGGTATTTCAGCGATCGATAAGGGCAAAGGCTTAGCCGTCGAGTCGTCTGCGCGTCAAGAGGTGGGAGACTATGTTTCATTTACATGCACGGAAATATTTTGCTTTATTAATTAAAATTGATAAATGCTTGTTTTTGAATGGAGGCAATACGTACATTGATTTATGACTTGGCATGCTAGGTTCATTGTGTGTGAGACATATTTATGATGCATAAAATATTTATTTGAACCTATGCGCATGTTTGTGATATGATTAAAATGTGTTTGAGAATATTCGTACGCATCGAATTCTTGACTTGTTGGGACTTCTAGGAAGTCTTTGATTTGGTTTTGATTGCACTACATTTTATTTATACTATAACATGATTTGAGAATTTATCTGCATGGTTGCAAAGAATATGTATACCTATATTTGCTAGGTATGATTTGGAATTGACGGACTGCGCTTGGCCAATGCGAAGGTAAGTAGACGAGTATCCTTAGATAGAAGGATAATCCCTTGCCTAGGAGTACGAATGGGTTATGTATGCCTTGTGGGAGTATGGGATGTGATAGGCTACATGTGCCTTCGGGCTTTTCGAGTTGTGTGTGCGTTGGGAATTGTGTGATAGCGGATTTCTCCACTTTTCCCGAGGACAACACTGGTGGTAGGGGATTTATTAATATTTTGGAAATATGCATTTAATTAGCCACCAGTGGGCTTCCGATTTCCCTTTGGCCAGGGTTATCAGTGGAGCAGTTTTAAAGGTCCACCTCGATAGTTTTTGGGCATAGTAGCCCATGAGAATGAGATTTTGAGATTTTTATACTTATTGGGCATAGGCCTGTGATACATGGTGTTAATATCAAACTCATGCATATGCATTTGATTATACTCAATGCGAGATTGTTTACATGATTAGTAGCATGGACTTACTGTGATTTTTATTACAAACTGTTTATACTGGTTTTCGTGTATGCCTCTATTCCACCGGAATTGTTTATGACGCTGTGACTTTCACTGAGGTCCTTGAGATCTCACCCCCTCTTGTTGATATTTTTCAGGACTAGGTCGAGAGCCAGTGTAGTTGATTTATTTGTGAGGTCGAGATTTTCGGTTTGTCTTAGGGCTGGACTACTGCATATGACACGTTTGAGAACTCGACACTATCATTATTATTTTGGATTTGTGTATGCTTGCTTATCTTGTTTGCATACTTGCTTATTGAAATTGTGATCCCTTATTGGGTTTGGGTTGATGCATGTTATTGGACTTATTTTGATAAAGTATGTTTGGGGTCGTGTGGCCTGTTGTGTGTCAAATTAAGTCTTCCGCTGTTTGTGATTGCACTCTGTGGTTGATTTTGTTGTGTCGAGGTTTCCGGTTAAATGCATGCTCCATTTTAAAGAAAATTAAGAAGGTTCAAATTTATATATAATTTTATATATTTTACGAATTTGATTTGAGGTTAAGCCTAGTGTGGTTTTAATTGGACCACGAGTTGGGCCAATTGGGACTGCACGGCGGTGAGGAGCCCAATTACCGGGTTCGGGTCCTCACATGAGATGTCACAAGTCCATACAATGTCCAAGCCACAGGAGAACACCAGTAGTACCACCTCCACCATATAGGAAGTTGCTGCAAGAAATAACCAAATTTTGAGTTCTACAGATATTAAGTAACAATTGCTATATTTAAGGGACTGATGAACTTTAGAATGCGTACAGTTCTTGGGATCAGGAAACCAGAGAACAAGTTCCACAAGGTCATGAAGAATAACATGAGAACGACAATAATTTCAGGACCCGGAGTCATTGCAACAATCATCATTCCATATAAAGTGAAGTAAATGAAGGACATCAATATGAAGTAGTAAAACCACAAGAACTTAGCCGCAGTCCATTGGAAGCTCATAATGGAGAATAGAATAAGACCATAAACATCGTTTGGATAACAACATAAATTGTCTCTATCGCCACCTGCAACAATAAGAGCAGCATGTGGATGTTTTAATAGCTTTTTGCACGCTTATATGAGCATTCACGACAGATAAAGACAATATTTGAAGGGAAAACGAGCAGGTGTTGTTTTACTTGAGAAAATGCTTAAGGCAGTGCGGAATACATTCCGGCAGCTTTTTCCCGGTATAAAACAGTCCTCTCAATATTAACAATAGACTGCACTGCAGTGGCATTGGTGGCACCGAGGAAAAGCACGGCAGCATACATGGCTCCAAAAAAGTTGAGTAGATCTTGCTGTTTCGACCTGTTAAGGAAAGGTTGAGAGTAATGCGTTGGGAAGTAGAGGTCCTTGGATCCTGGAGGGGGAGTACTAAGCTCTTTGATAAGCTCTTGATTCCTCCTGAAGTGTTTCAAGATAGAAAATTAAAGTATGAATTAACTGATCAGGAATTGTGTGATTCTTCTAGCATTGAACACAAGGGAACTAAATATGGTGTCATCTTCGGACTTACTGATACAGAGAAGAGTTGGTATAAATTTCTGCAAAATCCACATTCAACTGCGATTCCATTGAAGGAGCACTGATCTCAAGCATCCATGGCACTCCTAAAAGCAGGTCCTTTTCCTGGTTGGCATGTCAAAACCGTATCTCTTCAAAAGACAGATTGTACAGCCTACGACTCATTCGTGAGGATGAGAGGATGTGTGAGGGTTGCAACCTGGTGGAGGATAGCGCAGATCACATATTAGTCACATGCCGGGTGGCGTGGACTTGCTGGTCGGAAGTGATGAGACGATGGGGCGTGCAAGGACCTTTTCCAGGGTCGGTGAGCGACTTGATACGACAATGGGGGAGCTTAAATCCGGGTAAGAAACGAAATCAGGTATGGGACTGTATGCTACTAGCGGGGCTGTGGAGTTTATGGACTGCTAGAAATAGCAGACTTTTCAGGAACAAAGTTAAAAGTCCAACAAATATTGCGGTGGAAGGTTTGCTACGAGGTTTGGAATGGGCAAGAGTCAACAGTGACGTAAAGGGAAACACAGGATTTGAGTTGTTCGCTATTGCAGATTGGTATTAGGTAGTTGAATGACAGTGCGATATTGTGAATAGCTAAGATGTTTGGTATCGGTATAGTGATACTATGAATATTTAAGATGCTTGGTAGGAGATATTATGCAGCTTACATATTCATAGATATGCTAGATTTTGTGTTGAGCTAGGCGCTGTAGGTGTTATCAAGTTGCTTGTGTTTCAAGCAGGGGTGTACTTGAACCGTTTTGATCTCAGTAATATATTCATCTTTCTGTCAAAAAAAAAAACGAAAACCAAAACACTTAACTTAGGTACAAGTGCCAGATTTCTTGGAGAGGGAGTGAATGTAGCACTTAAGAGTACATGTGGAGAAAGTTGAAACAAATATGGAGAAAAACAGATATGTGCTCTTGGCAAAGAAATTCTGACATGAGACAAAAAGTTCAAAACTTACGTATGCTTTCCTTTGTTCCAAAAGATAAGACCGAACAGAAGTCCAATGACAACTGTCATCAAGAAACGGATGGCGTTGTACTGAGGATTTCTCCAGTAAGACCAGTGTTGTTTCCAGAAACAAGCCTTGCACCGAGTAACGAAAGGTTGGGAGTAATGCGTTGGGAAGTAAAGGTCCTTGGATCCTGGTGGGGGAGTGCTAAGCTCTATAATAAGCTCTTGATTCCTCCTGAAGTGTTTCAAGAGAGAAAATTAACGAATGAATTAACTGATACAGGCACTGTCATTCCCCGGAACTGTGTGATTCGTTTAGGCATTGAACACAAGGGAACTAAATATGATGTCATCTTGGGACTTACTGATACAGAGGGGAGTTGGCATAAATTTTTGCAAATTCCACATCCAATTACGACTCCATTGCAGGAGCACTGATTTCAAGCATCCATGTTGCTGGGTTATATCCATCTTTAATCTTGGGAACTCCAAGGATTGCCTATATATTATCAGTCGATTTTTTCATTAGAATTTAACCCTCAGAGTTTGAATAACACTGATTGTTTTTTAGGGAAGATTAGAACTTCGTTTTGGTGTGACAATATACCAATATGTATTTGAGGCATTTATGAAAACTAAAACTGAATACTGTAATATTCAAACAGAGGAAAAGGAAACTTGTGTGCAAGAAGGTGGGAGGGTTTCAGATTGTTTCCCCAAAGTATTTTATAATTTTCTGGTCTGTCTGCCAATGGAATCAACTTCTATCTCCTTTGGAAGTTGAGGAACTTAATGCAGTATGCAAACACAAATAAGAATAGGAATGCAAAGCCGACATGAGCTGCAGCTACTGCAGGAAGGAAGTCATACTCAAAGCCCAAAGTTTGTTTTAGGAATAACTTCAGTGGCACGTCAGCGGACCCCGGTATTTCAACATCGGTGGTTTTGTCACCCACTTGGGATGTCACAAGTCCATACAATGTCCAAGCCCCAGGAGAACACCAGTAGTACCACCTCCACCGTATAGGAAGTTGCTGCAAGAAATAACCAAATTTTGAGTTCTGCATCCAGTAAGTAAGAATTGCTATATTTAAAGGACTGATGAACTTTAGAATGCGTACAGTTCTTGGGATTAGGAAACCAGAGAACAAGTTCCATAAGGTCAAGAAGAATAACATGAGAACGGCAGCAATTTGAGGACCCGGAGTCATTGCAACAATCATCATTCCAAATAAAGTGAAGTAAATGAAGGACATCAATATGAAGTAGTAAAACCACAAGAACTTAGCGGCAGTCCATTGGAAGCTCATCATGGAGAACAGAATAAGACCATAAACAATCGCTTGGATAACAACATAAATTGTCTCTATCGCCACCTGCAACAATAAGAGCAGCATGTGAATGTTTTAATAGCTTTTTGCACGCTTATATGAGCATTCACGACAGATAAAGACAATATTTGAAGGGAAAACGAGCAGGAGTTGTTTCACTTGAGAAAATGCATAAAGCAGTGCGGAATACATTCCGGCAGCTCTTTCCCGGTAGAAAACAGTCCTCTCAATATTAACAATAGACTGCACTGCAGTGGCATTGGTGGCACCGAGGAAAAGCACGGCAGCATAACATGGCTCCAAAAAAGTTGAGTAGATCTTGCTGTTTCGAACTGTTAAGAAAACCAAAACACTTAACTTAGGTACAAGTGCCAGATTTCTTGGAGAGGGAGTGTAGCTGTAATACCTGTGACTGACGTGGCAAATTTTTGCCACGTCAGCCACATAATAAAATCCCCCAGCCAGCCTTTCCCCTTCCCCTGCCGACAAACTTCAAAGAAAAAAAAATAAAAAAAGACAAATTCCTTTTTTTTTCAATATAATTTCAATTACCTCCAGTATCGAATCCAACCGTCTGATCGTCGAATTGTTTGCACCATTGTGTTCCTCTCATCGTCACGAGCAATTTGCCGTTGGTTTCACCTTCATCGGACCACGGATGCGGCCGGATCAGAGCCTGGAAATTTCGAAATTTTCACCAGAAAATCATCAATTCCGGCCAATCTGAGGTGAGTTTTAAAGTTTGGTTTTCGGATTCATAATCTTGATGGTTGTAGCTTCATGTTGATGTAAAAATTTTCGGTTTTGGATGAAGTTGGAGTTTTCCGGCCACCGCCGGCGACAGTTGACCGGCGACACTGTTTACGTTGACCGACGACCGTTGACCCGACCCGACCTGCCGACCCGACCCGTTAACCCGATTCGTCGACCCGTTGACCCGACCTGTTTTCCTGACCCGTTGACCGTTGACTGTTGACTTTGACCAAAAAGTGAAAACCTCCCCGTTAGGTAATTTCGACGTTCTGATCGCAATGGCGCGATCTGTTTTTCCATTTGATGTGTCGTTATTGAGTTATAGTCATTTGAAGGTTAATATCCGTAATGTTGTGTTCTTAGGAAGGGCGAGTGTTGCGGACAAAGGCAAGAGTATCGTTTCCTCTTCTTCAGCCCGTAAGGTAGGGTCCTTACCGTATGTGGTTCATCATTAGTATTTCCTTGTTGTAAAATCCGTTTTACCTTGGTTTTGAGTGATTCGTTGTATAGTCCATCGGAGCCCATCCGATTGGTCCATTGTTCAAAATTTCATTGTTCTCTTCCGTAGGTAGCTATAAAGTATCATAATGTGAGGTCTTTACCGTATTTGTCTCATATTAAGTATTCTTTGATTTTAAATCCGTACTTGGGTCATTGAATTGTTGTGTAATCCATCGGAGCCCATCCAATGGATCCATTGTCCAAATTACATTGACTTTTCCGTATGTACCCGTAATGTATCATAATGTATCTCCAAAATTTCATGTGATCAATCAAAGTCCATTTGATTGATTTGTTGTGTAAATTGGGCTGATTCTGTATCATTGCCCGTAAAGTAATAAAAAGGTTGTAATCAAAGGTTTTTGTAACGATATATGATAATATATCGTATTATTGAGTATTAATTGTAAAGTATGGTATTTCAGTATTATTGAAAGTTAAATCAGTTTTGTTTTGTACGTATGTAAGTTTTCACGTTACTTATACTTGTGTTCCGTTTGGCCAAACGTGGTGAGTGCTCGGTCTCCGAGAGTAAGCGGAGAGACACTCATCTGTTCGGGAGTTGTATGGGTGATGTTTACGTTTACCTGCCACGTCTTCGCAGGTTGGTTCGTATTACGAATTGAGACAGGTATGATGTGTATTGTATTTTCTCTGCCTAGTCTCGGACAACACTGGTAGAAGGGGCTATGTATGTAAATATTTTAAAAAAATGTGTATGTAAAACCTACCAGTGGACTTCCGGTTTCCCTTTAGCGGGGGTTACTCGGGAAGTGATTTGCGGTCCGCCCATGTTTTCGTATTGACCCCTATTGAGTTCTTCATTGAAAGCGAAAGTACATTTTCAGGTCCAGTAAGTAAACGTTTTATAAAGTAAACAGTAAAGTTAAAGTTTTGAAAATTTACAAGTTTAGTGATGATCTAATGAGTTCTTTGTTGCTCCTCTCCTTTGATAAATTCTTTGTTAAGTTCCTTGTTGTTCCTCTCTTTGTTAAGTTCCTCGTTGTTCCTCTCCTTTGCTAAGTTCCTTGTTGTTTCTCTCCTTTGCTAAGTTCCTTGTTGTTTCTCTCCTCTGATAAGTTCCTTGTTGTTCCTCTCCTTTGATAAGTTCACCTTGTTGTCCCCTACTGAGATTCTCGAAAATCTCACCCCCTTCGTTTTGTTTTCCCTCCCCAGGATTAGATCGTGATCAGTAGCTGTTGTTAGTGTGAGCGTTGGGACTACTCGCTGGGACTATTGCATCTGCACATGTTAGTATGGTTTGGTTTTATTGGCACATTATTATGTATTTGTTGATTTGACATGTGGTTTCGTTTTCAGATACTTGGGGCTTGTGAGTTATGGTTTCACTTGTTTTGTCTTGTATTATTGTAATAAGACTTCCGCTGTTTTGAATGTTACTCCATTATTTATTGTGCCATGTATTTAGTGCTTATCAGCCATGATGTAATTTGTAAATATTTTAAATTTTATTTTTGAAGATTTACGTTTGAAAAGTCAAAATAGCCTTGTGGAGTTCGGATTGGTCCACGTATTGGGCTTCTCCGGGTTTCACGGCGGTAAGGGCCCGATGTCCGGGTTTGGGTCCTTACAGTAGCACTGAAGAGTAAATGTGTAGAAAGTTGAAACAAATATGGAGAAAAACAGATATGTGCTCTGGGCAAAGAAATTCTGACATGAGACAAAAAGTTCAAAACTTACGTATGCTTTCCTTTGTTCCAAGAGATAAGACCGAACAGAAGTCCAATGACAACTGTCATCAAGAAACGGATGGCGTTGTACTGAGGATTTCTCCAGTAAGACCAGTGTTGTTTCCAGAAACAAGCCTTGCACTGAGTAAGGAAAGGTTGGGAGTAATGCGTTGGGAAGTAGAGGTCCTTGGATCCTGGAGGGGGAGTACTAAGCTCTTTGATAAGCTCTTGATTCCTCCTGAAGTGTTTCAAGATAGAAAATTAAAATATGAATTAGCTGATCAGGAATTGTGTGATTCTTCTAGCATTGAACACAAGGGAACTAAATATGGTGTCATCTTCGGACTTACTGATACAGAGAAGAGTTGGTATAAATTTCTGCAAAATCCACATTCAACTGCGACTCCATTGAAGGAGCACTGATCTCAAGCATCCATGTTGCAGGGTTATATCCATCCTTCATCTTGGG
Source organism: Passiflora organensis (assembly GCA_019739055.1). Taxonomy (NCBI): domain Eukaryota; kingdom Viridiplantae; phylum Streptophyta; class Magnoliopsida; order Malpighiales; family Passifloraceae; genus Passiflora; species Passiflora organensis. The sequence continues at coordinate 10,942,548 of JAEPBF010000009.1, forward strand.
AACTCCTTGGATTGCCTGTATAGTATCAGTCGTTAGAGCAATTTCCATCACAAGGTTTACTAGCTTTTTCTTCTCTAGATGATGAGTAAAGTCAATAATTTTGTCATTTGAAAAGTAAGAGGAAATGAAAACCAGACATGTTGGGGGGAAATGCTATATTTTTCTGCAATAGAATAAAAGGTAAATCAGGGAAAGAAAAGAACCTCAAAATATTCTATGAGATTTTGAGAATGGCGACCAAGTGATCCAGCAAAGATGACTTGACCTCCTCTTTTCATCAATAATAGCTGCAACAAACACGGCATCGGATTGTATCCAAGATGACTGGTAGAGAAGCAAAACGCTAGAATTCAAAAGGTCAATATTTACCTCATCAAAAGCTTCAAAAATGTCTATGCTTGGCTGGTGAATTGTGCATACCACAGTTCTTCCCGTGTCAACAGTATTTCTCACAGTGCGCATGACAATGGCAGCAGCTCTTGCATCAAGGCCAGTAGTAGGCTCGTCCATGAAGATGATGGAAGGGTTAGCTACCAACTCGACAGCTATAGTTAGCCTCTTTCTTTGCTCTGTTGATAGACCATCTATTCCTGGAAGTCCAACCAAGGCATCCCTCAGAGGATTTAGCTCAATCAACTCCATAACTTCTTCAACAAACATCTGTAGAGCATATAAACAGAAGGGTTTTTGTGTATACCATGTCTCAGTCAGTAATTAAGGGAAAACAAGAGTCATAATACTGAAGAATATGAACATCAATTCCCCATAAAACTGGAAATAACTGATTTTGAGGAAATGATACATGCCTTTCTTGTTTTTGTATCGATGTCTTTAGCCAGGCGGAGCCATGCTGAATAGAGGAGAGATTCGTAAACAGTGACACGAGGTGAATGAATATCATTCTGTTCACAGTAGCCACTCACACGAGCAAATGTCTGTTGATTCTTTGGGTAACCAGAGATACTGATACTCCCTTCAGTATAGCCAACAGTCTTCCTCCCAGCTAACACATCCATCAAAGTAGTCTTCCCAGCACCACTTACACCAACAAGCGCTGTTAATATTCCAGGTCCGAAAGCCCCACTAACATCACGCAGCAGTTGAAGACGATCATCTTCAATCCCTTGACTTTTCATTTCCTGGTATTCAAACCCATGTCTCATTTGAATGTTTCTTTATTTTTCTTTTTAAGATTTTTTTCTCATATGAATGTTAATTCATAGCATTGTTCTTTTTTTTCTGTTAATTTTCAACAATAACTTAAAATTTCACAGCTTAGATCCTAACTGAGCCAAATGTTAAGAGAAAAAAGAATTACTGACTTCAGGCATATCCACATAGTAGTTGATATGGTCGAAGGTAACTGTAAGGGGTTGAAATGGTAATATCATCCCTCTTCTTGCAACGTTATCCGCAGCACTAAGAGTACTCTTCGACCCTATCACACTCTTCTTGTCCCCAGATTCTCCGTCACACAAAACACGTTGACGTCCGCTTGCAGTCTGGGAAATCCCCTTTTGCAATAAAAGAGTCTTAATTATTTTAGCTGTCAAACTTAATAAGGACAGGTTGGGATTGTGTCAGCCAACAACTTTGATCTCTTATCCCAGTTCTGATAACAATAGCACCAAGCAATAGTGTGAGGCTTTCTTTTCAGTTTCCCTCCTAACAAAACGCTGATGGCATCGATTGGCGAGAGATGATCCAACGAGGTCGTCCAGCAGCAGGCGGATGAGTTTCCGTGATAGCATACGAGAAGGATGGATAACGCCAGGGACACCAGTGGGGTTCAGCCCCCGGAGCCACGATGACGAGGAGGAAGAACTAAGGTGGGCCGCCATAGAGCGGCTGCCGACATATGATCATTTATTGGTGCTGAAACAAGTTCTTGACAATGGAAATACTGTTCAAAGTGAAGTTGACGTTTACAAGGCTTGGAATTCAAGACAGGAAGCTGGTGATGGAGAACATACTTAAAGTTGTGGAGGAAGATAATGAGAAATGCCTTGGAAGACTAAGAGACAGAATAGACAGGTTTCTCATTCTTAATATCTGGTCCTTATGTATTTGTATTTGTATTTTGGACTAACTCCGCTTTATAGCCATTGTTATGGAGTTGTTTCTGGTTCTTCACATCGGTTTTGATGTTTTCGATTTCAGGGTGGGGATTGAAATTCGATATGAGAATTTATCCGTGGAGGGAGACGTGTACGTAGGAAACAGAGCACTCCCTACGTAAATGCTACTTTAAACGCAGCAGAGGTGCTTTCCTTTCTCTAGCTAGACTTTTGTATGCTGGTTATCGTTCTAAGTCTTAGAAACATCCTAACGAGAAAGAAGGTACTGAATTGTCACTGGCATTATTTTTCTACAATTTTTAAAATATTATTGTTTCTATTTGTCATCTTCTTATTAAATTAAGTGGGTGAAAGAGAATTTTTTTTTATTGTAAACTCTTTTTTTTCTTATGAATTTATTTAGTAATCACTGTTGTACTTTTTAGAATAATTTCTGGTGTAACCATAATAAAACCCTCAAGGTTATCTGGACAAAAAAGGTTAGCTGGTGAATTGTCACTGTTGAGGGTTTTATTATGGTTACACCAGAAATTATTCTAAAAAAGTACAACAGTGATTACTAAATAAATTCATAAGAAAAAAAAGAGTTTACAATAAAAAAAAATTCTCTTTCACCCACTTAATTTAATAAGAAGATGACAAATAGAAACAATAATATTTTAAAAATTGTAGAAAAATAATGCCAGTGACAATTCAGTACCTTCTTTCTCGTTAGGATGTTTCTAAGACTTAGAACGATAACCAGCATACAAAAGTCTAGCTAGAGAAAGGAAAGCACCTCTGCTGCGTTTAAAGTAGCATTTACGTAGGGAGTGCTCTGTTTCCTATGTACACGTCTCCCTCCACAGATAAATTCTCATATCGAATTTCAATCCCCACCCTGAAATCGAAAACATCAAAACCGATGTGAAGAACCAGAAACAACTCCATAGCAATGGCTATAAAGCGGAGTTATTCCAAAATACAAATACAAATACATAAGGACCAGATATTAAGAATGAAAAACCTGTCTATTCTGTCTCTTAGTCTTCCAAGGCATTTCTCATTATCTTCCTCCACAACTTTAAGTATGTTCTCCATCACCAGCTTCCTGTCTTGAATTCCAAGCCTTGTAAACGTCAACTTCACTTTGAACAGTATTTCCATTGTCAAGAACTTGTTTCAGCACCAATAAATGATCATATGTCGGCAGCCGCTCTATGGCGGCCCACCTTAGTTCTTCCTCCTCGTCATCGTGGCTCCGGGGGCTGAACCCCACTGGTGTCCCTGGCGTTATCCATCCTTCTCGTATGCTATCACGGAAACTCATCCGCCTGCTGCTGGACGACCTCAGTGGATCATCTCTCGCCAAAATCGATGCCATCAGCGTTTTTTTAGGTGGGAAACTGAAAAGAAAGCCTCACACTATTGCTTGGTGCTATTGTTATCAGAACTGGGATAAGAGATCAAAGTTGTTGGCTGACACAATCCCAACCTGTCCTTATTAAGTTTGACAGCTAAAATAATTAAGACTCTTTTATTGCAAAAGGGGATTTCCCAGACTGCAAACGGACGTCAACGTGTTTTGTGTGACGGAGAATCTGGGGACAAGAAGAGTGTGATAGGGTCGAAGAGTACTCTTAGTGCTGCGGATAACGTTGCAAGAAGAGGGATGATATTACCATTTCAACCCCTTACAGTTACCTTCGACCATATCAACTACTATGTGGATATCCCTGAAGTCAGTAATTCTTTTTTCTCTTAACATTTGGCTCAGTTAGGATATAAGCTGTGAAATTTTAAGTTATTGTTGAAAATTAACAGAAAAAAGAAACAATGTTATGAATTAACATTCATATGAGAAAAAAATCTTAAAAAGAAAAATAAAGAAACATTCAAATGAGACATGGGTTTGAATACCAGGAAATGAAAAGTCAAGGGATTGAAGATGATCGTCTTCAACTGCTGCGTAATGTTAGTGGGGCTTTCGGACCTGGAATATTAACAGCACTTGTTGGTGTAAGTGGTGCTGGGAAGACTACTTTGATGGATGTGTTAGCTGGGAGGAAGACTGTTGGCTATACTGAAGGGAGTATCAGTATCTCTGGTTATTCATGGACGAGCCAACTACTGGCCTTGATGCAAGAGCTGCTGCCATTGTCATGCGCACTGTGAGAAATACTGTTGACACGGGAAGAACTGTGGTATGCACAATTCACCAGCCAAGCATACACATTTTTGAAGCTTTTGATGAGGTAAATATTGACCTTTTGAATTCTAGCGTTTTGCTTCTCTACCGGTCATCTTGGATACAATCCGATGCCGTGCTTGTTGCAGCTATTATTGATGAAAAGAGGAGGTCAAGTCATCTATGCTGGATCACTTGGTCGCCATTCTCAAAATCTCATAGAATATTTTGAGGTTCTTTTCTTTCCCTGATTTACCTTTTATTCTATTGCAGAAAAATATAGCATTTCCCCCAACATGTCTGGTTTTCATTTCCTCTTTTTTTTTTATGAAACAATGAATTTATTTATGAACATAATATGTACAAACAGTGAGCACAAATAAAAAACAAGCACTATGAAAGGCTAGAATGCCTGCACCACTCCAGGTATCCTATCCATTCACAGTCTTAAAGTAGCGCTTGATGCCAATCATCGATTGCTACCAGTTCGGCTCCTCTTACTTTTCAAATGACAAAACTATTGACTTTACTCATCATCTAGAGAAGAAAAAGCTAGTAAACCTTGTGATGGAAATTGCTCTAACGACTGATACTATACAGGCAATCCAAGGAGTTCCCAAGATGAAGGATGGATATAACCCTGCAACATGGATGCTTGAGATCAGTGCTCCTTCAATGGAGTCGCAGTTGAATGTGGATTTTGCAGAAATTTATACCAACTCTTCTCTGTATCAGTAAGTCCGAAGATGACACCATATTTAGTTCCCTTGTGTTCAATGCTAGAAGAATCACACAATTCCTGATCAGCTAATTCATATTTTAATTTTCTATCTTGAAACACTTCAGGAGGAATCAAGAGCTTATCAAAGAGCTTAGTACTCCCCCTCCAGGATCCAAGGACCTCTACTTCCCAACGCATTACTCCCAACCTTTCCTTACTCAGTGCAAGGCTTGTTTCTGGAAACAACACTGGTCTTACTGGAGAAATCCTCAGTACAACGCCATCCGTTTCTTGATGACAGTTGTCATTGGACTTCTGTTCGGTCTTATCTCTTGGAACAAAGGAAAGCATACGTAAGTTTTGAACTTTTTGTCTCATGTCAGAATTTCTTTGCCCAGAGCACATATTTGTTTTTCTACATTTTTTTTTTTTTTTGAAACGACAACAGTGACTAATCCCCTCCGCTGTATCGTAAGCACCAACTATGGGTGGGTCCAGCTGGCTCGAAATTTTAAAGTGTTCCATTCCCAATGGCAAGGTTCGAACCTTGACCTGTTGGTTAAGGATGGATGAGTCTTACCACTCAACCACACCCCTCGGGTTGTTTTTCTCCATATTTGTTTCAACTTTCTACACATTTACTCTTAAGTGCTACATTCACTCCCTCTCCAAGAAATCTGGCACTTGTACCTAAGTTAAGTGTTTTGATTTTCTTAACAGTTCGAAACAGCAAGATCTACTCAACTTTTTTGGTGCCATGTTTGCTGTCGTGCTTTTCCTCGGTGCCACCAATGCCACTGCAGTGCAGTCTATTGTTTTTTTTTTTTTTTAGGAAATATCGATATGTATATTAAGAATGAACAAAAATACAGACAAGCTGAACAATGGCTCATTGTACCAGCATAATGTACAGAAAAAAACAAACAGAGCCTATGATTGAATTATAGGATCTGTAGCTTTCAAAACACCCTGCACTGCATCTCCAATAAGGAAGCCAAAGGTAAGACCGCCAAACTGTCTATGCAATCTGCAAGAATATCAGTCTTCCCCAGTAAAGATCATTGTGCTGGAAAAGCAACTATATGCCGAATTTGCAACCTACCGAAGTCCCAACACACAACCATCATACCCTTACCACTTTATTTGTCTAGCGTCCACCATGATGCGAGCCATACCTGTTAGTTGAGCCATAGTGATCGAAAATCCTCTGTTGGAATTAATGTCAAACAATCTGGACAGCCAGGCTTCAAATTGAAATTTGTCCAGCAGAAGCCGTGACGAATGCCAGTATAGAATAAGTCATCCGCGCTGCAACTGATACTGCGAAAAATGCGGTTGTTCCGTCCCAGCCATATGTTCCATGTAACTGCAAACAATAGCACATACCACAAACCTTGCCAACGAACAGGAACATGCAAACCTCCCCACTGCACAAATAACTCTGTCATACTTCGGGGCTGAACCCAGCATAAACCCCATTTATGAACTAGAATCGACCAACAAGTCCAAGCCACCTTGCAATCCAGCAAAATATGATTGGAATCAATTTCTGCTAAACCGCACGCATCACAGGCACCGGCTGAACCAGGGAGAATACCGAATTGAATAAGCTGATGTTTGGCATGTATCTTCTCTCTACACGCAAGCCACATAAAAGCTTGCCATTTGGGTGCACCTTGCTTGCGCCAAACATTAGGGATGCGTGGCTCACCAGGCGGAAGCAAATTCTCCTCCAGAATCTTGTAGCAATTGCGCACTGAAAAAGGTTTCAGCTGATCTCCCCAGAGGAGTTCATCCTCCAGCACTGGATTCGGTGCAAGACCTCTCAATAAGATGAGTAAGCGATCAGCTTCCTCCTCCTCCCACACAAACAAATGTCTTCTCCAGATCAATTGCCACTCCCATTCCTGTCCCACCAGTGCCCCAAACCGTAAAATTGAACCCTCCTTCTCCATAGAGAGTGCATATAATCTGGGAAACAAATGCAATAATGGCTGATTGCTGCACCAGCTGTCTTGCCAGAACGCAATTAAACGTCCGCTGCCCAATTTCCAACGATGAAATGCAGAGATACATTTGCTAGTTGGCAATACCAACTTACTGGTTTGCACTATGTCACGCCAAATAGCAGAGCCTCCATTGCTGCGGCACTCTAATCCAGCTGGGCTTAACCGCGGCCTATACTTGTGCGTGACCACCTGCTGCCACAAAGAGCAAGTGTCCGTGGAAATTCTTGCACTCCATTTCGTAAGCAAGGCCTGATTCCTCAACATTAAATTTCCTAGTCCTGCGCCTCCTTGGTCTTTCCCACGAATCACTACCGACCAGCGTACTTTACACATACAGCGGTTCTCTACCTTTCCAGCCCACAAGAAGCGTCTCATCCATTTCTCCATTTCCAACCGTACACCCGATGGCATCTGAAAAAAAGTCAGATAATATACAGGTAGACTATTTAACACGGATTTAATCAGTGTCATCCGACCTCCCAACGATAACAAGGAACCCTTCCACGCTGCAAGTTTATTTCTGAATCTGTCCATCACAATGGTCCACGTACTCCTCCGGCGTGGGTTCGCTCCAAGTGGCACCCCAAGATAAAGGAAAGGAAGATCCTGCAAGCGACAATGAATTCTGGACGCCAGGTTCAGAGCTTCCCCACGGGGTACATGGATACCCACCAGCCCCGACTTAAAGAAATTAATCTTTAATCCGGATAATAGTTCATAACATCGCAAGATCCTTTGAAGATTGATAATTCCTTGCTGATCGCCACTGCTAAATAAGATAACATCATCTGCATACTGTAAATGTGTTAGATGCAAACCTCCATAGGAAAAACCCTGAAACAAATGACTTTCGGCTGCTCTTGTAAGCAACCTGGACAGGACCTCGGCTACCAGATTAAACAGCAAAGGTGAGAGAGGATCCCCCTGTCTCAACCCTCGCCCCATCGAGAATTCATTGGTTGGTGTGCCATTGATAATCACTGAACACCGAGAGGAAGAGATGCAGTCCTGAATCCATTTCCTCCACAGCATGCCAAATCCCATCTGGCTCATTACCTCAATAAGAAACGACCAGTTAACCGAATCATAGGCCTTTTGAAAGTCTAACTTCAGACACCATCCTCGCTGCTTGGTTTTCTTCATAGTATGCAGAATTTTGTTAGCCACCATAATTGAATCCGCTATATATCTTCCTTCCATAAATCCAGTTTGGAATGGGGAGATTAATCATAAATCCAGTTTGGAATGGGGAGATTAATCGGTCCATCACTCGCTTCAGCCTCTTGGACAATACCTTGGCAATGATCTTATATAAACTACTGATAAGGCTAATTGGCCTGTACGAGCTAAAGTCCGCTGCTCCCGGTAGCTTGGGAATTAACGTGATGAAGCTGGTATTTATCCCTCGAGGAAGTATACCGTTGGAATGAAATTCCTGCACCATTCGAATAATGTCGCCACCAATTACTGACCAAGCCTTCTTAATAAAATAGAAGTTGAAACCATCTGGTCCCGGTGCCTTGTGACTGCCACAATCCCAAACCGCTCCCTTTATCTCATTAGCAAGAAAAGGAATTTCCAGCTGCGCAGCCTCTATAGGAGATAGCCGAGGTAACACCAAACTGCCCAGGCCAAACAATCTTTGCCCAGCATCCTCAAAGAACCGCTGGAAATACTCACTCGCTGCAGCCTTTATATCCTCCGGTTTGACCAACTCCGTGTCATGGATCCGTATGGATCCAATGAAGTTTGATGAACGACGCAATGTGGCACTAACATGGAAGTTTTTGGTGTTTTTATCCCCACATTTAAGCCACTGTTGTCTAGACTTTTGTCTCCACATAAGCTCAATCTTGTGTTTGATCTCCCATTTTGTTGTCTATAGAATGCGGTAGCTGCTGTTCATCACCGCCCTGTCCGCCCCTCTGTTCTAATCCAGGGAGTCAATCTCATCCAAGATGGTTTTCAACTTGACTTCTAATGCGCTGAAATGATCTGTATGCCACACTTGTAGTTTTTTCTTTAAGAACGATAGCTTCTTAACTACACAAAACTCACCAGGAAAACAAATCCCAGCCTCCCGCCATAGTGCTTCAACCGTTTGGAGAAAGTGAGTATCTTCCCACCACAAATCCCACGAACGAAATGGTCTACGTCCCCAGCTGAAAACATCCGCTTTCAAAATTAGTGGAACATGATCTGAAAATCCCTTATTCCCCGCATACAACCGATGACGACTGAAGTGTGCACACCAACTGGGGGAAGCTAACACTCTGTCAATGCGGGACGCGCTACAGGAAGTAAACCAGGTAAATGTTTTACCAATGAGTGGCAGGTCAATCAACCCACTCCTATTGATGAACGTCTGTAAACGTTTAGCTGCCGTAGTATTAAAACAAGTCCCAAGTCGCTCCTCAACAGCGAGAGATTCGTTAAAATCCCCTAAAATAACCCAAGGTAGACTGTCCTGAGACTTCCTTCGTTGCAGCGCATCCCATAAAATCCTATATGCAATCACTACATTTGAGGCGTGTAATCCAACACAAACAAAATGAAATCCACTAGCTCGTACACATAGCTCCAACAGCATCCAGTTCTCCGATTTTTCTACACCTATAACTTCTAGCTGGAAATCATTCCACAAGCACACCATACCCCCAGCGCTCCTCCTAGCATCGATAGTATCCCATTGAATGGACTGGCCTGACCATAACCTGGACGCCAACCTCTCAGAAAAGTTCTCCCTTTTAGTCTCACACACAAACAAGACACTCAATTGTTGCTGAGAGATAAGAGAGTTAATCTGAGACAACTTCAACCTTCCACGACATACTCTAACATTCCAAAATGCTAAATTAACCATTCAGAAATCTAATCCCTATATACAAGTACCAATAGTACCTCAGGTATGGCAATGAGCTTGCCATTCCTTTTCTTCCTCCGTGATCTAGGCCTTCAACTTCTTTTTGATTGCTGCTTTCGTAGTCTTTCGACTGAGTCCCAACTGATCCGCAATGTCCATGGTCTGGTGTATCTCTGCCTCCACCCTACACACTGTTTCCACCAGCTGCCGTGAACATCCATGATCAACCATTTCTTCACCCGGTGCTATCTGGACTACGAGGAATGAGGGATCTTCAACCAATGTGTGGACTTCTCCCATGGCTGGCTGACTGACTTTCTCCGAGGATAAGCTCCCGGTGGGTTTGATGTGCTTTAGCTTTTTGTGTTTGCCAATTCGACGATCTCCAGCCCTACCTTTGGAATCCACCCGTGATGCTTTCTCACCTGCCTGTCTCATTTTAGTGAAAGCCATGACTTCAGAGGAGGAGCCAAGTCCAGAATCTTCAGCAAAGAATGTGCCTGGTACACCTTCCAAACATGTCTTACGAGAGACCTGGAGCTGTTCTTCTGCAAACAATTCCCCAGGGGTATATACAGGGGCAGTGAAATGGCTAATAAGCCCCTCTCCACTTGTAAAATGACTGTTGTAGCCTTCCTCCTGTTGGGGCCTAATAACCGGTATAGGAACTAAGTTTGGAAACGTGTCACGTTGGATTGGAACTGGCTGATTAGGACCCACAATACCATCTGGTATTGTACTAATTGGGACTGCCAATACCTTTTTCTGTTCCTTCTTGTCCAGCCGACAGACATCCTTTTTGCCTTCCTGCAATAGTACTGATCTTTTTACCAGCCATGCCATTTTGCCGTTCCTTTGTGTGTTGGGATTTGAAGGAGGCAAAAAAGCTGTTGCTCCCACCTAACATGGACCCCTTGTCACCTACCTCGGACTCCACAATCTCTTTGGCTTTGACTTCCGCAAGCTGAACTGAGCACGCCATGCCATCTATCAGCAGCTTCATCCTTTTCTGAATCTCCATGGAGCTAGTTGTTGCGATTTGCAGAACTGCCACCTCAAGAGATTTCCAAGTATCAGTAAGGGAATGAATCTGGACCAGTGAGCCGAGTGGGCTGACTAGTCTCCTGAAAGCCTCTTCGAACCAGGCATTAAGAGGTAAACCAGTGACCTCTATCCAACACAACCTTCTGGGTGCAGTATCCTCCATACTCCATGGGTGAATGTCGAAAAACTTATCATTCCAGAAACCAATGTTATTCAAAAGCTCATATCTCATCTTCTCAGCAGTCTCAAAGATGAGGAGTTTAGTTTGATAACCCATATTAAGGCATTCCATCTCATCCGGTAAGCCTAAAGTTGCAGAGCATGTATCACGAAGAATCCCAACAGCACATCTTTGTAAACGATCCCGAAGTTTCTGGTCCGAGTCAATTTCCACTGGTACTTCCTCAGACACCTGCACCTGCTGCCTGGCTGTGACTTCGGCATAAGTACCTACATCTTTCTCTCGCAGAAGCTCACGATGCAGGGCTGGTGGCTGTTGAGGTGCCGGGGACACTTCCTTCACTCGCTCAGCAATCCCATGCGCTTCTTGCCTACTCTTTGTACCCACTGCATACCGGGCCATGTTGATTCTCACCCAAGCATGTCCACCCAAGTGTGAGTGTAACCTTCTTTGTCGCACATCTTCCTGGACCCCGCATCTAACGAATTTAACGAATCCAAAGCGTAAACCCCTCTGTGATTTGCGCCCAGAGATGAAGACATCCACGACTGGTTCCACAGCAGCAATCGTCTTGAATAAATGTCCTGAAGTCCAACCCTCAGGAATCCCTTCAATGAAATAGGAAATATATCTGTCCTCACGAAACACCTGGGTTGGAAGCCATTTGGGCTGGGCAGAACTGAAAGGGACAGTAGAGAGCAACGGTTTTTTAGGGTTGGCTAAGGAAGGACCCCCAGTAGAGAGCAACGGTTTTTTAGGGTTGGCTAAGGAAGGACCCCCAGTCCTGTCAGCAACTCTTGTGGGTTGAGATGGTGGATTGGGGACTGTGTGGTGTTTGAAAATGGACTAGAGAGTGGAGGGAGGATTGGAGAGGGGAGAGAAACCATGTTTTGACCAAATGCTCTATAGTGCAGTCTATTGTTAATATTGAGAGGACTGTTTTCTACCGGGAAAGAGCTGTCGGAATGTATTCCGCACTGCCTTATGCATTTTCTCAAGTAAAACAACACCTGCTCGTTTTTCCTTCAAATATTGTCTCTATCTGTCGTGAATGCTCATATAAGCGTGCAAAAAGCTATTAAAACATTCACATGCTGCTCTTATTGTTGCAGGTGGCGATAGAGACAATTTATGTTGTTATCCAAACGATTGTTTATGGTCTTATTCTGTTCTCCATGATGAGCTTCCAATGGACTGCCGCTAAGTTCTTGTGGTTTTACTACTTCATATTGATGTCCTTCATTTACTTCACTTTATTTGGAATGATGATTGTTGCAATTACTCCGGGTCCTCAAATTGCTGTCGTTCTCATGTTATTCTTCTTGACCTTATGGAACTTGTTCTCTGGTTTCCTGATCCCAAGAACTGTACGCATTCTAAAGTTCATCAGTCCTTTAAATATAGCAATTCTTACTTACTGGATGCAGAACTCAAAATTTGGTTATTTCTTGCAGCAACTTCCTATACGGTGGAGGTGGTACTACTGGTGTTCTCCTGTGGCTTGGACATTGTATGGACTTGTGACATCCCAAGTGGGTGACAAAACCACCGATGTTGAAATACCAGGGTCCGCTAACGTGCCACTGAAGTTATTCCTAAGACAAACTTTGGGCTTTGAGTATGACTTCCTTCCTGCAGTAGCTGCAGCTCATGTCGGCTTTGCAGTCCTATTCTTATTTGTGTTTGCATACTGCATTAAGTTCCTCAACTTCCAAAGGAGATAGAAGCTGATTCCATTGGCAGATAGGCCAGCAAATTATAAAATACTTTGGGGAAACAATCTGAAACCCTCCCACCTCCTTGCACACAAGTTTCAATGAAATGGTGTTCAGCTGAAGATCATCCAATGTAATTCCACCACCGTTAGGAGCCTGAAAAAGTTCCTGGAAATAATGGACCACTGCACTTTTGATTTCTAGCGGACGACACAGAAACTGGCATACTGTAAATGAGTTATGGAAGTTGAGCCTAGTTTGACTTCTTGAATTACAGCCACCCCTTTGCCCTTATCAACTGTCTGAGAACCACCTACAAACAGGACAAGAAAATTCAAGCTCATCGCAAACCTAAACCAGAAAAATCTCAAATCAAAAATCTGATTCTTGTGACCCCCTTCTAACGCATTCTATAATTCTCAACAAACCTTAAACACTCATACTTAAAAGCTTCCTAGCTCAGGGAATTAACCTCTGTAAACTCATATTACAAAGCATCAACAATCAGACCAGAATACATAACCAAACTCAATTCTACGCGAATCGACAGAATAATCGCCTACCGATGTACTTCGCAACCTCTGTCGCACTTAATTACATACTCAAAATCAAGGGAAACAAAATCAGAGTTCACATTCTCCAGAACCTTAAGAAATCCCAATATCTGATTCCCACAATACAAAATTTACAGAACCAAGCAAAACCAACTACAAATCCATCTTCTACAACATCACAAAACGCCAATAAAACCAATTTTTCATCATGAATGCAAAGGAGTCAGAAACTTACCCTAAAATTTTGAATTTTTCCTTTCGGAGTCTAACCCTGTAGAAACCACCCCAAGAACAGCTAACCCCAGCAAAAAGTTACACAAAGGGTTTCAGAATTGCTGCAGAAAACTCAATTTTTTATCAATTTTGGAAGAAATTGTGTTTTGGAGGTTTGGGTTTTCAAAAAGGGGAGAAGAAGAAGAAGAAAAACTCTGGTTTCTGGTGTGGTGTCGTGGGAAGCCAGAGAAAAGAGAGAAAATGAGGAAAAAAGGGAAGAAAAGGAAAAGAAGGAAAGTGGGTTGGTCCGCCTATGGGCCCGGCCGACCCGACATGGGCCCTGCAAATCCCGAAATTCAAAATACGTTTTAAAATGTCCCGACGCACCCAAAAATATGCAAAATATACTTGAGAACTAAATTAGTGTTTCTGACTCTTGAAATGACATTGGACCCGGTGATTAGTGAACGGGCTCGTTTTTGGCAAAATCGACTCAACAGCTTATGGTCACTCAAAACTGACCTAGAATGCATTTACGGATTCCAGATAATAAAATAGGATTTCTGCCGGACTCAACCTCAAAACACCCTCTAATCCCACTTAACACACTACGGTTTCCTATGACTGTATCCGAGCTATTAACGACACTCAAGTCAGCTAACTCGGTCGACTAATCAAACGCTCTACGTCGACCACTCTTGCCATGCTAATTGTCCTCTCTCTCGCTGACTAAGCACTTGAAAGGACGGGGTTCCACACTGTAGGCATACGGACTCCAGTCTCATGTGAGTCTGACATGGTTAGTATGATACCTGACTCAACACACCCTCACTCAAGGGAACAAGAGTCCGGGGGGTAGAAGACCTGGTACAAAGAGAAGAGGAGGACTAAATCATGAAAGAAACACAGGCCACGCTCGAGGTTATGGAGAAACTGGAGTTGAGACCTCTCAAGACAAGAGAGGAAATGAAAGCGAAGATTGCAGAAATGGTGGAGGAGGAGCATGAACATTAGGGATGTAGCTGAGGTAGGTAAGTATCGGGGCCTATCTAATGTTTCGGTTGGGGTGTGATGAGTTAGTATGTTTAATATCAATTTCTGGAACGTGAGAGGAATTAGGAGTAGTATGAAGTGCAGAGACGTGCAGAATTTAGTTCGCACGAATAGCCTTGTAGTATGTTTCTTGGCTGAGACAAAAATTGAGAGTATGGAGGAGCGTTGGGTGAGGCGGCTCTGGCCTGGAGGAGCAGTGGGGTAGTACGCATGTGATGCACAAGGAAGATCAGGGGGCTTGCTGGCGTTGTGGGATAAATCAGAAGTGGAGGTACAAAATCAGCATCGCTTTGATAGCTGTATGGCGTTGGAGTTCAGAGATAAGGTTACGGGGTACAAGTTGTGGTGTGTGGGCATACACGCACCTAATGCAGCTTCTTAAAGCAGATAAAGCACAGCCATGGGTCTTAATAGGCGACTTTAACGAAGTCGTGTCTCCTTGGGAGAGGACGGGGCACAGTTTTGATAGTAGAGGTGCTGAAAACCTGAGACGGATGGTGGATGAAGGGGGGTTGGTAGATATCCCTCTGAATGGAAGCCGATAGATACACTTGGTTTTCGTCCAGATGTGCATCACGGATAAACAGGGCTATTGTGAGTGCGGAATGGATTGCAGACAACCCGGAGTTTAGTCTATAAACGGGTTGCAAAAACTTATCAGATCACGTGCCGATACTGGTCAAGTCGGAGCCTGTAGATTGGGGACCAAAACCGGTAAGAGCTTTGGATGTTTGGTGGAATGAGAAAGACTTCCTGCAGGTGATACAAGAACATTGGATGAAAGCAGGAGAGCGGTTTCCGGGGAAATTTTCCCTCATGCGTAAGCTGAATTTTCTCAAACATGGACTCAGGAGATGGAGTAGGGATTACCTGGTGGATCCGGAGGATACCTTGAAAAATATTTTGGCGGGGATCGAAGGGATGGATTCCACCAGATCAGAGACGGATAGCAGGAATGAGGAGGAGGTGAGGCACAACTCCCGGCTGCTGGAAACGAAATGGAGGACTAAAACTCAGCTGGAATCGATGTGGGGACAGAAGTCCAGGGTGCAGTGGTTGAGACTGGGGGATTCGAATACTAGGTTTTTCCATGTTTGCGCCAGCACTAGAGGGAAGGTCAACCAGATTAAGGCTCTTACAATTGACGGAAGACTCTCTACAGACCCGGGAGAAATAAAAAGAGAGATTCAGAGGTTTTACAAGTGCATATACTAGGAGGATACTGAACAGTGGCTGGGTATTGGCGGCTTGAGTTTCAACAAACTGGCAGTGGGCATGGCCGAGCAGCTAGTAACGAGGATGGATAATGATAAGATCAAACAAGCCGTGTGGGATTGCGGAAGCCACAAATCTCTGGGGCCGGATGGTTTCAACTTCTACTTCTACAAGAAGGCATGGTCGGTGCTGCAGCCTGAAATAGAAAGCCTTGTGGAGGAGTTTTATAAGAGCGGCAGGCTTGCACAGGGAGTGAAAAACTCCTTCCTGGTGTTAATCCCGAAGGTAGATGGAGCTACTAGTTTGGGAAATTTCAGACCTATCAGCTTGGTGAACGGTATTTACAAAATCATAGCCAAGATTTTGGTAAGTAGGCTAAGCAGAATTGTTTCCCCGTTGATCTCAAAGACACAATCTGGCTTCATCGAAGGAAGACAAATGGTAGAGTCAGTGATGATAGCTTCGGAGGTAATTCACGCAGTCAAGTCTGAAAAAAGAAAAGGATGGTGTCTGAAAGTAGACTTCAGAAAAGCATACGACACGGTGTGTTGGGGTGCTATGGTTGAGATTATGGAGGCTGTGGGGCTCCCACATAGATGGAAAAGATGGGTAGAACAGTGTACGGGAACAGCTAAAGTCACGGTCTTAGTAAATGGGGCTCTCACGGAGCCCTTTGAAATGTGAAGGGGACTGAGAGAAGGTGATCCTATGTCTCCGTTGTTATTTGATATAGTCGCAGAGTGCCTATCGAGAATGTTAGACAAGGCAGAGGCAGTTGGCCTTCTAAAAGGAATCACGGTGGGCAGGTGCTCCTTAACGCATTTGCAATACGCAGACGACATTATATTTTTTAGTGAAGATTGGGAAGAGGGGTTGCGGAATATGAAAAGAGTGTTGATATGTTTTGCTCTAATCACAGAATTGAGAGTCAACTATCACAAGAGTGCGTTGATAGGAATCAACCACTCACAAGCGAATGTGGAATGCATGGCAGAAAGGTTACAATGCAGATCAGAAAAGTTCTCAATCAAATACTTGGGGATGCCACTTGGAGCAAATCCTGGGAAGTATAAGACTTGGGAAGGGGTGATCAGCAATTTCCGAAGGAGACTCGCAGGATGGCAAGGGCGATTATTGTCTATGGGTGGACGGATCACCTTAGTAAAATCAGTGCTGAACAACATCCCGCTATTCTATATGTCGATGTTTAGAATACCAGGGAGAGTGACGAAAGAGTTGGAAGGGCTAGCCAAGAGATTCGTGTGGAAAGGCACGGTAGACAGAAGGTATTTTCACAAGGTCAAGTGGAGTAGAACATGTAGGAAAATAGAGAAGGGGGTGGGGCGGGGAGGGAGGCGGGACTGGGGAGTGTGGAGATAAAAAACAGAGCTCTGTTGGTTAAATGGTGCTGGCGGTTATTCACTGACGAGGACTCTATGTGGGTTCAGATTGTGAAGGATCTATACAATCCTACACTCAGTGGAGAAGGGCTGAAGTTTGATAGACGTAATGTGTCATTGGTCTAGAAAGGAATAGAGCAGTGTATCAATGGGGACCACAAGGCAGCTATCGTTGTACGTGAAAAATTGAAGTGAAAGCTGGGAAAAGGCAATGTGATTGATTTTTGGTCAGAAGTTTGGACGGGTAGTGGCACCCTAGCGATGAAGTTTCCAAGACTTTCTGAATTATCGCTGCACAAAAGAGCATGGGTGGAGCAAATGGGTAGTTGGGAGGATGGAAGGTGGAAGTGGCGATTTACGTGGAGAAGAAACTTGTTTGTATGGGAAACTGAAGCTAGTGAAAGGTTGAAGGTGTTCCTGGAGGATAACAAGCCTATTCAGGACACCTGTGATAGGTTGGTTTGGGCAGACGGAACGAAGGACCTATCCTTGAGTAGGGTTTCAAGCACATTGGAGGATGCGATTGCAGAAGATGAGAATGATATTCCGGATGTTTGGAAGCTCCCAGGCACTCCTAAAAGTAGGGCCTTTACCTGGTTGGCATGTCAAACCGTATCTCTTCAAAAGGAAGATTGTACAGCCTACGACTCATTCGTGAGGATGAGAGGATGTGTGAGGGTTGCAACCTGGTGGAGGATAGCACAGATCACATATTAGTCACATGTCGGGTGGCGTGGACTTGCTGGTCGGAAGTGATGAGACGATAAGGCATGCAAGGACCTTTTCCAGGGTCGGTGAGCGACTTGATACGACAATGGTGGGGCTTAAATCCGGGTAAGAAACGAAATCAGGCATGGGACTATATGCTACTAGCGGGGCTGTGGAGTTTATGGACTGCTAGAAATAGCAGACTTTTCAGGAACAAAGTTAAAAGTCCAACAGATATTGCGGTGGAAGGTTTGCTACGGGGTTTGGAATGGGCAAGAGTCAAAAGAGACGTAAAGGGATATACAGGATTTGAGTTGTTCGCTATTGCAGATTGGTATCAAGTAGTTGAATGACAGTGCGACATTGTGAATAGATGCTTGGTAGGAGATATTATGCAGCTTACATATTCATAGATATGCTAGATTTTGTGTTGAGCTAGGCGCTGTAGGTGTTATCAAGTTGCTCGTGCTTCAAACAGGGGTGTACTTGAACCGTTTTGATCTCAGTAATATATTCATCTTTCCGTCACAAAAAAAAAAAAAAACCAAAACACTTAACTTAGGTACAAGTGCCAGATTTCTTGGAGAGGGAGTGAATGTAGCACTTAAGAGTAAATGTGGAGAAAGTTGAAACAAATATGGAGAAAAACATGTGTGCTCTGGGCAAAGAAATTCTGACATGAGACAAAAAGTTCGAAACTTACGTATGCTTTCCTTTGTTCCAAAAGATAAGACCGAACAGAAGTCCAATGACAACTGTCATCAAGAAACGGATGGCGTTGTACTGAGGATTTCTCCAGTAAGACCAGTGTTGTTTCCAGAAACAAGCCTTGCACTGAGTAAGGAAAGGTTGGGAGTAATGCGTTGGGAAGTAGAGGTCCTTGGATCCTGGAGGGGGAGTACTAAGCTCTTTGATAAGCTCTTGATTCCTCCTGAAGTGTTTCAAGATAGAAAATTAACGAATGAATTAACTGATACAGGCACTGTCATTCCCAGGAATTGTGTGATTCTTTTAGGCATTGAACACAAGGGAACTAAATATGATGTCATCTTGGGACTTACTGATACAGAGGGGAGTTGGCATAAATTTCTGCAAAATCCACATCCAATTGCGACTCCATTGCAGGAGCACTGATTTCAAGCATCCATGTTGCTGGGTTATATCCATCTTTTATCTTGGGAACTCCAAGGATTGCCTATATATTATCAGTCGATTTTTTCATTAGAATTTAACCCTCAGAGTTTGAATAACAGTGATTGTTTTTTAGGGAAGATTAGAACTTCGTTTTGGTGTGACAATATACCAATATGTATTTGAGGCTTTTATGAAAACTAAAACTGAATACTGTAATATTCAAACAGAGGACAAGGAAACTTGTGTGCAAGAAGGTGGGAGGGTTTCAGATTGTTTCCCCAAAGTATCTTATAATTTGCTGGCCTATCTGCCAATGGAATCAGCTTCTATCTCCTTTGGAAGTTGAGGAACTTAATGCAGTATGCAAACACAAATAAGAATAGGACTGCAAAGCCGACATGAGCTGCAGCTACTGCAGGAAGGAAGTCATACTCAAAGCCCAAAGTTTGTCTTAGGAATAACTTCAGTGGCACGTTAGCGGACCCTGGTATTTCAACATCGGTGGTTTTGTCACCCACTTGCGATGTCACAAGTCCATACAATGTCCAAGCCACAGGAGAACACCAGTAGTACCACCTCCACCGTATAGGAAGTTGCTGCAAGAAATAACCAAATTTTGAGTTCTGCATCCAGTAAGTAAGAATTGCTATATTTAAGGGACTGATGAACTTTAGAATGCGTACAGTTCTTGGGATCAGGAAACCAGAGAACAAGTTCCATAAGGTCAAGAAGAATAACATGAGAACGGCAGCAATTTCAGGACCCGGAGTCATTGCAACAATCATCATTCCAAATAAAGTGAAGTAAATGAAGGACATCAATATGAAGTAGTAAAACCACAAGAACTTAGCGGCAGTCCATTGGAAGCTCATCATGGAGAACAGAATAAGACCATAAACAATCGTTTGGATAACAACATAAATTGTCTCTATCGCCACCTGCAACAATAAGAGCAGCATGTGGATGTTTTAATGGCTTTTTGCACACTTATATGAGCATTCACGACAGATAAAGACAATATTTGAAGGGAAAACGAGCAGGTGTTGTTTTACTTGAGAAAATGCATAAGGCAGTGCGGAATACATTCCGGCAGCTCTTTCACGGTAGAAAACAGTCCTCTCAATATTAACAATAGACTGCACTGCAGTGGCATTGGTGGCACCGAGGAAAAGCACGGCAGCATACATGGCTCCAAAAAAGTTGAGTAGATCTTGCTGTTTTGAACTGTTAAGAAAACCAAAACACTTAACTTAGGTACAAGTGCCAGATTTCTTGGAGAGGGAGTGAATGTAGCACTTAAGAGTAAATGTGGAGAAAGTTGAAACAAATATGGAGAAAAACAGCTATGTGCTCTTGGCAAAGAAATTCTGACATGAGACAAAAAGTTCAAAACTTACGTATGCTTTCCTTTGTTCCAAAAGATAAGACCGAACAGAAGTCCAATGACAACTGTCATCAAGAAACGGATGGCGTTGTACTGAGGATTTCTCCAGTAAGACCAGTGTTGTTTCCAGAAACAAGCCTTGCACTGAGTAAGGAAAGGTTGGGAGTAATGCGTTGGGAAGTAGAGGTCCTTGGATCCTGGAGGGGGAGTACTAAGCTCTTTGATAAGCTCTTGATTCCTCCTGAAGTGTTTCAAGATAGAAAATTAACGAATGAATTAGCTGATCAGGAATTGTGTGATTCTTCTAGCATTGAACACAAGGGAACTAAATATGGTGTCATCTTCGGACTTACTGATACAGAGAAGAGTTGGTATAAATTTCTGCAAAATCCACATTCAACTGCGACTCCATTGAAGGAGCACTGATCTCAAGCATCCATGTTGCAGGGTTATATCCATCCTTCATCTTGGGAACTCCTTGGATTGCCTGTATAGTATCAGTCGTTAGAGCAATTTCCATCACAAGGTTTACTAGCTTTTTCTTCTCTAGATGATGAGTAAAGTCAATAGTTTTGTCATTTGAAAAGTAAGAGGAGCCGAACTGGTAGCAATCGATGATTGGCATCAAGCGCTACTTTAAGACTGTGAATGGATAGGATACCTGGAGTGGTGCAGGCATTCTAGCCTTTCATAGTGCTTGTTTTTTATTTGTGCTCACTGTTTGTACATATTATGTTCATAAATAAATTCATTGTTTCATAAAAAAAAGAGGAAATGAAAACCAGACATGTTGGGGGAAATGCTATATTTTTCTGCAATAGAATAAAAGGTAAATCAGGGAAAGAAAAGAACCTCAAAATATTCTATGAGATTTTGAGAATGGCGACCAAGTGATCCAGCATAGATGACTTGACCTCCTCTTTTCATCAATAATAGCTGCAACAAGCACGGCATCGGATTGTATCCAAGATGACCGGTAGAGAAGCAAAACGCTAGAATTCAAAAGGTCAATATTTACCTCATCAAAAGCTTCAAAAATGTGTATGCTTGGCTGGTGAATTGTGCATACCACAGTTCTTCCCGTGTCAACAGTATTTCTCACAGTGCGCATGACAATGGCAGCAGCTCTTGCATCAAGGCCAGTAGTTGGCTCGTCCATGAAGATGATGGAAGGGTTAGCTACCAACTCGACAGCTATAGTTAGCCTCTTTCTTTGCTCTGTTGATAGACCATCTATTCCTGGAAGTCCAACCAAGGCATCCCTCAGAGGATTTAGCTCAATCAACTCCATAACTTCTTCAACAAACATCTGTAGAGCATATAAACAGAAACATATTTATGTATGCCAAGTCACAGTCAGTAAATAAGGGAACATGAAAGTTATAATACTGAAAAAATATGAACATCAATTCCCCATAAAACTGGAAATAACTGATTTTGAGGAAATGATACGTGCCTTTCTTGTTTTTGTATCGATGTCTTTAGCCAGGCGGAGCCATGCTGAATAGAGGAGAGATTCGTAAACAGTGACACGAGGTGAATGAATATCATTCTGTTCACAGTAGCCACTCACACGAGCAAATGTCTGTTGATTCTTTGCGTAACCAGAGATACTGATACTCCCTTCAGTATAGCCAACAGTCTTCCTCCCAGCTAACACATCCATCAAAGTAGTCTTCCCAGCACCACTTACACCAACAAGTGCTGTTAATATTCCAGGTCCGAAAGCCCCACTAACATCACGCAGCAGTTGAAGACGATCATCTTCAATCCCTTGACTTTTCATTTCCTGGTATTCAAACCCATGTCTCATTTGAATGTTTCTTTATTTTTCTTTTTAAGATTTTTTTCTCATATGAATGTTAATTCATAGCATTGTTTCTTCTTCTTCTTTTTTCTGATAATTTTCAACAATAACTTAAAATTTCACAGCTTATATCCTAACTGAGCCAAATGTTAAGAGAAAAAAGAATTACTGACTTCAGGCATATCCACATAGTAGTTGATATGGTCGAAGGTAACTGTAAGGGGTTGAAATGGTAATATCATCCCTCTTCTTGCAACGTTATCCGCAGCACTAAGAGTACTCTTCGACATTTCAGTACCTGCAAGTGTTCACAAAAATTTAAATCAATTAGAAGAAGATGTCATATCAGAGTTTGAATGCATGAAAGCGGCTAACATGGATAAAAATGTGGTAGGCTCCTGAAAAACTTTACGAATCAATAGATGGAAAGAAGGTCACCAGGAAGCAATAAAAGAAAGTTATGAGCTGCTTTAACCTTCGGTTCCATGCATAGCAGATGATGCCTTCGTTTTCTTTCCCTCATCTTCCTCAACCATAATAGTTTTTGAGTCTCCAAGAGCTGGAATGGAATTTGGATAAATAAGTAGTGAACAATGACACTTACATTTAATGTCATGATTACAGAATTAAGTATGAGCTAGAATATGACTCACGATTCAGGTAAGTCAATGCTCCAACAAATAAGATGTTGAATAAAAAGGAAAACCCAAAGAGTGCTCCAATACAAATCCAAAACCAATAATTTTCAGTATAGAAGCCTCTGGACCTCAGAAGCAATTTTCCCACCGTTGGTTCATTAATCCTAGTGTCCAAATTTTTCTGCAAAAGCCAGAGAATAAGATTTGATGAAGACTTGTGTGATGCTATCTGTAAGCTCATGTGGATATGCTATTTGTGTTTGTGCTTTGAGAATTACAAAACAAAATAGATATCTTACCGCATCCCATCTTTTGTCAAGGAATTCATTGATAACAATCGCGTTTTGACCATACATCATAGGAGATATGTAATAGCCCCAAATCATCCAGTCATGAATATCATCTGAAATAGAAGGATAAAATAAAATATGAGACTGACCAGCTACTTATTTTGTTGCTTTAACTACAAGATTGAGTAGTAGGAAGCTTAGACACATGCCTTTGGCAACAATGAATCCTCCAAGAACAAAAACCAAAAGCAAGGTGAAGGTTCCCAGAGTGTTCGCAACAACTTGAGTTCTTCCAACCGCAGCAATGAACCGAAAGAGGGACAGAGCCATTTGATGTATACCAAAAAATGCCAGGAATTGTTTGAAAAACCTGAGGACAGAAACAAGTGTAAAAACTTGAAAAATGCTCAAAATGATAATCAAGTCTTAAAATTTTCCGCTAGCAGCTTCACTTATTGGTTGACATGATTTTTGAATAAAATAGGAAGTCAGATGTAAAATTAGAAATTAAAAACTTTGGATTAAATGAACCTGCTAGCACTAGGAGCGAAACCAATTGTGTAATAGGTTAGAATAATCCAGATCGATGACTCCATAAATGACAGTGGGATCCTGAGGACCCATATAGGTAACCCAAAAGCCCATGCCGGATAGAACAAGAAATCCCTTTGTTTATAGAATACAGGAAGCCTGAAGACTATCAATGCAAGTTCTGCCATGCCGTTAAACATCACATTAACAAGACTGAAAAACAGAGCTCCAAAAAACTTTTGTCCACCTTGCACAGTCCCTGGTTTCATTTCTGTTCTGAAGAACACCGTGAATGCAATTATAGACATTATAGTTATCTGTGTGGTTTTAAAGATGTATATAAAATTGTTTCGCTTCATCAAAAGCCACTCCCTTGAGAAGCATGCCCTGAACAACTCCCAATTTGAAATGCCATATTTGTCTGTGACCAGAGCTGCAGGATGAACCATCGACTTATCGTAAGGAACTGTAAGATCTGAAGCAAGTTGTTGACCAATATGGAAAGAGTTGAAGCCTCGGACGAATTCAGAAACTGAAATAAATCTGAAGGGTTGGTTCTTCCTGTACCAATATTGTTCTTGGTCCTTTTTTGAAGTTACTTCTTGTAAAAAGTCAGCAACTCCTTTTCTTTCGGGACATCTAAAACCCATAAACTCAAAGAAATCAAGAATGCTTTCTCGGGGACCTTGATAGACAATTTGACCTTCAGAAAGCAAAATAATATCATCAAAAAGCTCAAATGTCTCTGGTGCTGGCTGAAGTAGGGAAACTATCATGGTTACGTCCATAATATGAACCATTTGCCTCATGAACTTGCAAATCTGGAAAGTGGTGGAACTGTCCAATCCTGTTGATATTTCATCCATCAAGAGAACCTTTGCTGGCCCCACCAACATCTCTCCTGCGTTCAGATCACACAGCAACACGTCACATTTTCTAGAGAAGCTAATAACCATCCTTAAGAAACAGTCAATCTTCAGGAAATTTGCTTAGCATCTACATCAATTATAAAGCTATAAGAGAAAAATGCGTGTGCATCGCAATTTCATGCCCCAAGACAAGAAGCGTAATTTATATTATGAAAGACAATACCTGTAGTAACTCGCTTTTTTTGTCCCCCAGAAATACCTCTTCTCATCTCATCTCCCACTACAGTATCAGCACAAATATCCAATCCAAGTAGCTGTGAAAGATTTCTACTGCAATTAATCATTCGCTCTGGCTTGTTTGATAGCTCAACAGAGTTAGCAACTAAAAATGCTGAAGACAAACCTTGAGGATATAATCTGTTTCTAAACTATTTTCTTGGCCCGTTAATGCGGTGGCTTTCATGAATGCATCAATCTCAGGATCTGGTTTAATCCCTGCTTCTTTCTCACGCCTTGAAAGTTGCACCATCATCTCGTGTCTAGTGCCCACTCCAAGGCAGCGCGCTGAGAAGTCCAATGTCTCTCTCACTGTCATCTCTCCATGGTGGAAATCATGTTGTCCAATATAAGCACAAGTCCTCTGAGGAACAAACTCATGGAATTCATGACCACAGTAGGTGACCTTCCCAGATGTCTGTTCACAAAGTCATGCCATAAACACAAGCATATCCAAATACTAATCTAGCAACATAATGAAATGATGGCTACAAACATAAATCATACTCTTAGATCCTTGTCGAGTTTCCCTGCAAGTGCCAGTAATAGTGTTGTTTTCCCTGCTGCTGGAGGACCCAGAAGAAGGGTCACTTCTGAAAAATACCATGATAAGCAATATTTAACGAAGGATTCAGTAATAATTAATGAAGGACTAACCAATATTAATCCAGCTTAATATACATAATTTATTTGTCCAGCTAACCTTGAGGGTTTTACTATGCCGCTAACTTCTTTCAGGATCTGGACTTTTCTCATCTTTGATGGAGCTAGCCCAATCAATCCAAGCACACTCTGCAGTACACCAGAAATTATTCTAAAAAAGTAGAAAAGTAGAACAGTGATTAATAAATAAATTCATAAGAAAAAAAGAGTTTACAATAAAAAAAAAATTTCTTTGCCCAATTAATTTAATAAGAAGACCAAACAATAATATTTTAAAAATTGTAGAAAAATACTGACAGTGACAGTTCAGTACCTTCCTTCCCGTTAGGATGTTTCTGAAACTTAGAATGATAACCAGCATACAAAAGTCTAGCTAGAGAAAGGAAAGCACCTCTGCTGCGTTTAAAGTAGCATTTAGCAACGTAGGGAGTGCTCTGTTTCCTACGTACACCTCTCCCTCCACGGATAAATTCTCATATCGAATTTCAATCTTGGGAATTTCAATCCCCACCCTGAAATCGAAAACATCAAAACCGATGTGAAGAACCAGAAACAACTCCATAGCAATGGCTATAAAGCGGAGTTAGTCCAAAATACAAATATAGAGGGACCATATATTAAGAATGAGAAACCTGTCTATTCTGTCTCTTAGTCTTCCAAGGAATTTCTCATTATCTTCCTCCACAACTTTAAGTATGTTCTCCATCAACAGCTTCCTGTCGTGAATTCCAAGCCTTGTAACGTCAACTTCACTTTGAACAGTCTTTCCATTGTCAAGGACTTGTTTCAGCACCACTTTCCTTAAACGATCATATGTCGGCAGCCGCTCTATGGCGGCCCACCTTAGTTCTTCCTCCTCGTCATCGTGGCTCCGGGGGCTGAACCCCACTGGTGTCCCTGGCGTTATCCATCCTTCTCGTATACTATCACGGAAACTCATCCGCCTGCTGCTGGACGACCTCGGTGGATCATCTCTCGCCAAAATCGATGCCATCAGCGTTTTTTCAGGAGGGAAACTGAGAAGAAAATCTCACACTGTTTTTTTTTTTTGACAAAAAGATGAGTATATTATTGCAATCAAAAAATTGGAACACACCCCGCTTTGCAGCGCAAACCTTCAACTCCCCCTCTACAACAGATGAAACTAAAGCGACAAAAGCTACGAATGCTATGAATAACTAAGCTGCCAAATAGCGAAGACTGAGCATCTTATATATTCACAGCAAGAGCTGAACCCAACAAACATATCTATTTACCCGGACACCCTGTTGCTTGTTGCTCGGTGCTATTGTTATCAGAATTGGGATAAGAGATCAAAGTTGTTGGCTGACACAATCCCAACCGTCCTTATTAAGTTTGACAGCTAAAATAATTAAGACTCTTTTATGGCAATCGTATATCGGGTCTTTCCTTCTGTGACATTATTTGAAATTTTATACTTCTAGAAGGAAGCAAATACAGAGATTCGCTACGTACATTGTCAAAAAACAGTAGCAAGCTATGTCAAGATTTCTAAAAGGAATTGAATACAAAGAATCACAAATATAAAGACTACAAATACAGGATTTGTCCTTTATCCTGTCAGCTGGTGAATATTACACGTTGACAGGCAATCCTATGCTGTACGTGGTAAGGATTTCCTCATCCCAAACCGTGCATCAGTTTCTTGAGGATTACATTTTCAGGCAATCCTATGCTGGCTGGTAGCACCCATGCAAATGCCCACTTCCTTACTAGAGAAGGCAACGTAAGCGACGAAGATCTTCCTTTCACATTCCACGTTCCTACATTTTGTGTATTTGGTCTCTATTTCATGTCTCAAAACTGCATGGCTCTTCTTGGACCAGCTTGTTTATTTCGTCCAGTCTCACGTTGTGATGATAGCGTTGACGTAAGGTGGAGGTTAACGAGGTAAGTATTTAGGTTGGAGAAATTTTTTGGAGGGACCTGCTACAGGACTCAAAAAAATAAAAGTACTTTTTCTTGGTAAATACTTTTGTCGTATATGATGGTTTTCAATATGGTGTAACAAATGTTCTGGCCTATGTTTTTAAGGCTTTATGCAAACTAAAACTAAAGAATATCAAGCAAAGGATAAGGAAGCATGTGAGCAAGGAAGAGGGAGGGTTACCATTCGTTTCCCCACCCAAAAAAGCAATTATGCAATGGGGCCTTGACTAGTATGATATGATTCTAAGGCTAGCCTATCAGCAAAGGGGAACCCACTTCTATCTCCTTTGGAAATTGAGGAATTTGATGCAGTATACAAAGACAAAGAAGAATATGACTACAAAGCCGACATGAGCTGCAGCTACTGCTGGAAGGAAGTCATATTCAAAGCCCAAATATTGTTTCAGGTATAACTTCAATGGCACATTCCCGGACCCAGGTATTTCAACATGGGTGGTTTTGTCACCTACTTGAGATGTCACAAGTCCATACAATGTCCAAGCCACAGGAGAACACCAGTAGTACCACCTCCACCATATAGGAAGTTGCTGCAAGAAATAACCAAATTTTGAGTTCTACAGATATTAAGTAACAATTGTCATATTGAGGGACCGATGAGCTTAGAATGCATACAGTTCTGGGGATCATGAAACCAGAGAACAAGTTCCAGAAGGACAAGAAGAATGACATGAGAACGGCACCAATTTGAGGAACTGGAGTCATTGCAACAACCATCATTCCATACAAAGTGAAGTAAATGAAGGACATAAATATGAAGTAGTAAAACCACAAGAACTTTGCGGCACTCCACTGGAAGCCCATCATGGAGAACAGGATAAGACCATAAACAGTGGTTTGGATAGCAACATAAATTGTCTCTATAGCCACCTGCAATAATAAGAGCAGCACATGAATGTTTAAATAACACTATGCATGCTTAAATGAGTATTAAAAAGGGAAAGAAGGAGTAAAAGGAATTAAGGCAAATGTTGTTTCACCTGAGCAAATGCATAAGGCAATGGGGAATACATTCCGGCAGCTCTTTCACGGTAGAAAACCGTCCTCTCAATATTAACAATAGACTGCACTGCAGATGCATTGGTGGCACCGAGGAAAAGCACGGCAGCATACATGGCTCCAAAAAAGTTAAGTAGATCTTGCTGTTTCGACCTGTTAAGAAAACCAAAACACCTAACTGAGTACAAGGGCCCGATTTCTTGGAGGAGTGAATGTAGCAGTTAAGAGTTAATGCGAGAAAGTTGAAAAAATATATAGAAAAACAGATATGTGCTCTTGGCAAAGAAATTCTGACATGAGACAGAGTTCAAGACTTACGTATGCTTTCCTTTGTTCCAAAAGATAAGACCGAACAGAACTCCAATGACAACAGTCATCAAGAAACGGATGGCGTTGTACTGAGGATTTCTCCAGTAAGACCAGTGTTGTTTCCAGAAACAAGCCTTGCACTGAGTAAGGAAAGGTTGGGAGTAATGCGTTGGGAAGTAGAGGTCCTTGGATCCTGGTGGGGGAGTGCTAAGCTCTTTGATAAGCTCCTGATTCCTCCTGAAGTGTTTCAAGAGAGAAAATTAACGAATGAATTAACTGATACAGGCACTGTCATTCCCCGGAATTGTGTGATTCTTTTAGGCATTGAACACAAGGGAACTAAATATGATGTCATCTTGGGACTTACTGATACAGAGGGGAGTTGGCATAAATTTCTGCAAAATCCACATCCAATTGCGACTCCATTGCAGGAGCACTGATTTCAAGCATCCATGTTGCTGGGTTATATCCATCTTTTATCTTGGGAACTCCAGGGATTGCCTATATATTATCAGTCGTTGGTGCAATTTCCATCAGAAGATTTAATAGCTTTGTCATTTGAAAAGACGAAACGGAAACCAGACATGACATGAGGAAATGCCATATTTTTCTGCTGTAGAATAACAGATAAATCAGGAAAGAAACGAACCTCAAAGTATTCAATGAGCTTTTGAGAATGGCGACCAAGAGATCCAGCATAGATGACTTGACCTCCTCGTTTCATCAATAATAGCTGCAACAAGTAAAGCATTAGACTGTTGCAAGATAACTGGTAGAGATGCAAAACGCTAGGATTCAAAAAGCCAATATTTACCTCATCAAAAGCTTCAAAAATGTCTATGCTTGGCTGGTGGATTGTGCATACCACAGTTCTTCCTGTGTCGACAGTATTTCTTACAGTGCGCATAACAATGGCAGCAGCTCTTGCATCAAGGCCAGAAGTTGGCTCATCCATGAAGATGATGGAAGGGTTAGCTACCAACTCAACAGCTATTGTTAGCCTCTTTCTTTGCTCTGTTGATAGACCATCTATACCTGGAAGTCCAACCAAGGCATCCCTCAGAGGATTTAGCTCAATCAACTCCATAACTTCTTCAACAAACATCTGTAGAGCATATAAACAGAAGGGTTTTTGTGTATAGCATGTCTCAGTCAGTAATTAAGGGGAAATAAGAGTCATAATACTGAAGAATATGAACATCAATTCCGTATAAAACTGAAAAGAACTGATTTTGAGGAAATGACACATGCCTTTCTTGTCTTTGTATCGATGTCTTTAGCAAGGCGGAGCCATGCTGAATACAGGAGAGATTCATAAACAGTGACACGAGGTGAATGAATGTCATTCTGTTCACAGTAGCCACTCACACGAGCAAACGTCTGTTGATTCTTTGGGTAACCAGAGATACTGATACTCCCTTCAGTATACCCACCGGTCTTCCTCCCAGCTAACACATCCATCAAAGTAGTCTTCCCAGCACCACTTACACCGACAAGTGCTGTTAATATTCCTGGTCTGAAAGCACCACTAACATCACGCAGCAGTTGAAGACGATCGTCTTCAATCCCTTGACTCTTCATTTCCTGGTATTCACACCCGTCCTCTCATTTGAATGTTAATTCATAGAATTGCATTGTTTTTTAAAAGAATTTAAAATTTAACCGCATATTTTACAATGCTGAAAGAAAAAAATGCTTTGGTTCTTATAATAAGTAGAGGTGTCCTACACCATCAATTACTACTAGCGTGAGAAAGGTGCAATTTATCATCATGGCCTAACTGAGCCAAATACTTTTATGCATGCAACTCATTGTCGGGTGGTGAGGAATGACGTAAGAGTTCCTTATCAAGTAATTTTGTGAAACTCTACAAGATTTCTGACAAACTGTTGAGCTTAACAGATCAAAAGATGTTGGAAAGAGAAAAACGAATCACTTACAGCAGGCATATCCACGTAGTAGTTGATATGGTCGAAGGCAACTGTAAGGGGTTGAAATGGTAAGATCATCCCTCTTCTTGCAACGTTATCCGCAGCGCTAAGAGTTTCCATAGAACTACTCGTCGACATTTCAGTACCTGTACGTGAATAGAAGAAGATATCAAATTACAGTTTGAATGTGTGAGCTTCACCAAGACGTGCAGAATATATTTTCACGAAGTGATGGCAGATACGTCGATGTCATTGAAACGAATATTCTCCTTTTTCCATACTCAAGCAAGTGCCATAATCTACATTGGTCATTTGAGCTGCTTTTACCTTGTGTTCTTTGCTGCGCGGATGAGGCCTTCGTTTTCTTTCCCTCATCTTCATTGACAATCATAGCCTTTGAGTCTCCAAACGCTGGAATGAATTTGGATAAATAATTAGTGAACATTGGCACTTAATTTTCAAGTCATGATTACAGAATAGGTATGAGCTAGAATATGACGCACGATTCAGGTAAGTCAATGCTCCAACAAATAAGATGTTGAATAAAAAGGAAAACCCAAAGAGTGCTCCAATACAAATCCAAAACCAATAATTTTCAGTATAGAAGCCTCTGGACCTCAGAAGCAATTTTCCCACCGTTGGTTCATTAATCCTAGTGTCCAAATTTTTCTGCAAAAGCCAGAGAATAAGATTTGATGAAGACTTGTGTGATGCTATCTGTAAGCTCATGTGGATATGCTATTTGTGTTTGTGCTTTGAGAATTACAAAACAAAATAGATATCTTACTGCATCCCATCTTTTGTCAAGGAATTCATTGATAACAATCGCGTTTTGACCATACATCATAGGAGATATGTAATAGCCCCAAATCATCCAGTCATGAATATCATCTGAAATAGAAGGATAAAATAAAATATGAGACTGACCAGCTAGTTATTTTGTTGCTTTAACTACAAGATTGAGTATTAGGAAGCTTAGACACATGCCTTTGGCAACAATGAATCCTCCAAGAACAAAAACCAAAAGCAAGGTGAAGGTTCCCAGAGTGCTCGCAACAACTTGAGTTCTTCCAACTGCAGCAATGAACCGAAAGAGGGACAGAGCCATTTGATGTATACCAAAAAATGCCAGGAATTGTTTGAAAAACCTGAGGACAGAAAAATGAAAAAATTGTATTCCTCAAAATGGTATTCAACTCTGGCTAGATTTTTCTGGTTTAAAATCTTGAAAGTTTCCACTTGGAGAATTGTGTAAGAGAATGTAGTTAAGTTTGCAAATCCAGAAATTGAAAAGTATTCTTATAACTTTACAGACAGACTATAAAGTTAGAAATTGGAAACTTTAGATCAAATTTACCTGCTAGCACTGGGAGCAAAACCAATTGTGTAATAGGTTAGAATAATCCAAATGGATGACTCCATAAATGACAGTGGGATCCTGAGGACCCATATAGGTAACCCAAAAGCCCATGCCGGATAAAACAAGAAGTCCCTTTGTTTATAGAACACAGGAAGCCTGAAGACCGTCAATGCAAGTTCTGCCATGCCGTTAAACATCACATTGATTAAACTGAAAAACAGAGCTCCGAAATATTTCTGTCCACCTTGCACGGACCCTGGTTTCATTTTTGTTCTGAAAAACACCGTGAAGGCAATTATGGACATTATAGTTATCTGTGTGGTTTTGAATATGTATATAAAATTGTTTCGCTTCATCAAAAGCCACTCCCTTGAGAAGCATGCCCTGAACAGCTCCCAATTTGAGATGCCATATTTGTCTGTGACCAGAGCTGCAGGATGAACCATCGACTTATCATAAGGAACTGTAAGATCTGAAGCAAGTTGTTGACCAATATGGAAAGAGTTGAAGCCTCGGACGAATTCAGAAACTGAAATAAATCTGAAGGGTTGGTTCTTCCTGTACCAATATTGTTCTTGGTCCTTTTTCGAAGTTACTTCTTGTAAAAAGTCAGCGACTCCTTTTCTTTCAGGGCATCTGAAACCCATAAACTCAAAGAAATCAAGAATGCTTTCTCGGGGACCTTGATAGACAATTTGACCTTCGGAAAGCAAAATAATATCATCAAAAAGCTCAAATGTCTCTGGTGCTGGCTGAAGTAGGGAAATTATCATGGTTACGTCCATAATATGAACCATTTGCCTCATGAACCTGCAAATCTGGAAAGTGGTGGAACTGTCCAATCCTGTTGATATTTCATCCATCAAGAGAACCTTTGCAGGCCCTACCAGCATCTCTCCTGAGTTCAGATCACACAACACCATGTCATATTTTTTAGAGAAGCCAATGGTACAAGAAACCATTCTTCAGATATTCTTCGGGAAAATTTCTACTAGAAGATCTATGTTCATCAAAGATGTAGATGCTAAGCAACTTTTGAAGCTATAAGAGAAAATGCAAGTGCATCACAATTTCATGCCCAAGACAAGTAGCGTATTTATATTATGAAAGACAATACCTGTAGTCACTCGCTTCTTTTGTCCGCCAGAAATTCCCCTTCTCATCTCATTTCCCACCATAATATCAGCACAAATATCCAAACCAAGTATCTGTTGAAGATTTCTATTACTATGAATCATTCGCTATGGCATGTTTGATAGCTCAACAAGGCCTTGAGAAACTAAAAATGCATAAGACAAACCTTGAGGATATAATCTGTTTCTAAACTGTTTTCTTGGCCTGTTACTGCAGTGGCTTTCATGAATGCATCAATCTCAGGATCTGGCTTAATTCCTGCTTCTTTCTCACGCTTTGAAAGTTCCACCATCATCTCATATCTTGTGCCCACACCAAGGCAGCGAGCAGAGAAGTCCAATGTCTCTCTCACTGTCATCTCTCCATAGTGGAGATCATGTTGTCCAATATAGGCACAAGTCCTCCGAGGAACAAACTCATGGAATTCATGACCACAGTAGGTGACCTTCCCAGATGTCTATTCTCATAGTCATACCATAAACACAATCATACCCTGATACTAATATAGCAACATAATGAAATGAAGGCTACAAGCATAAATCATACCCTTAGATCCTTGTCGAGCTTCCCCGCAAGTGCTAGCAATAGTGTTGTTTTCCCTGCAGCTGGAGGACCCAGAAGTAGGGTCATTCTGAAAAATACCATGACAAGCAATATTTAACGAAGGATTAAGTAATATTTAATGAAAGATTAATCAATATTAATCTAGCTTAATATCCAGCTAACCTTGATGGTTTTACAATGCCGCTAACTTCTTTCAAGATCTGGATTTTTCTCATCTTTGATGGAGCTAGCCCAATCAATCCAAGAGTACTCTACAGTACACCAGAAATTAATCTAAAAAATTTAGGATCAATGATTCTAAAAGAAATTTATAAGAAGAAAAAGAAATTTTCAGTTTAGGATCAATATTATTATAAGAAAATCAAATTCTTTTTCACCCAAAAATCTACACAGAAGACTAAAATGAAAAGGAAATAATTATATTTTTCAAATTGCAAGAAAATACTGAGAGTGACAGTTCAATACTTTCCTTCCTGCTCGAATGTTTCTTATATTCTGAAACCCACAAGTGACAACAAGCATACCAAAATATAGCTGCTTACAGCAGAAGAAAAAGGAAAGCACCTCTATTGCGTTTAGAGTAGAATTTAGCAAAGTAGGGAGTGCTCTGCTTCCTACGTACACATCACCCTCCACCGATAAATTCTCGTATCGAACTTCAATCGTGGGAATTTCAATCCCCACCCTGAAATTAGAAATATCAAAACCGGTATGAAAAAACAAAAACCAAGAGTATGACCAAAACGCAAAGACAGTGCGACAATATATTAAGACTGAGAAACCTGTCTGTTCTGTCTCTTAGTCTTCTAAGGAACTTCTCATTATCTTCCTCCACAACTTTAAGTATGTTCTCCATCAACAGCTTCCTGTCTTGCATTCCAAGGCTTGTGACGTCAACTTCACTTTGAACAATCTTTCCATTCTCAAGTACTTGTTTCAGCACCCCTTTCCTCAAACGATCATATGTTGGCAGCCGCTCGATGGCGGCCCACCTTAGTTCCTCCTCGTCGTCAATATGCGTCATGCTCCGGTGGCTGAACCCCACTGGCGTCCCAGGACTTGGCCATCCTTCTCGAATGCTATCTCGGAAACTCACTGATCCCCACGTCCGGTGGCTCCCCGACCGCCAACTCATCTTACCGCTGCCCGACGACCTCGCCAGATCATCTCCCGCCAAAATCGATGCCATCTTTGCTGTTTCTCAAAAGACAAAACCGGTTGAAAATAAAATCTTCTACTTTTAGTGTTTCGCCATAAAGATAAAGCGGCGTTGAACCAAGTCCAAAGTTGTTAGCTTTCACGCTAAACAGATACGGGATCTATAACTCCAAAGAAAACACAGAAATAACTCAATGCCCCGTCCCATTTGTGAGCAAGTAATCCGGCGATGATGTGTTTTTATAAATTAGACAAAGCAATCCCTGATGACGTGATAGCTAAGATCGAAACTTCGAGTCATTGTTAAACAATGAAAATGATAGAGGAAAAGGAGTGGAGACAGCAAGAGAAAATGGAGGTAGCGTATTAAATGGAAGATTGAGTGAATCTTGGCAGAGCACGTCCAGCTAATACAAAAACATATAAAGTTTAATATATAAATAGATGTTTCATATGGAGAGAGGTAAGCATCAGGTGATGCTTTTAAAATCTTTATTACAGCTCATTTCGTTAGTTCTTCACTACTCATTTTTTTTCTTACAGATCTTTCAAGAAAAATGTTTTTAAGTCTATTATTATTTTACACAAAATTAAAAAATTAGGAATTAAATGATCTTCAAAAAGACAATTACATGAATTAAATTTAAAAGACAGTTATATTTAATATAGTCATTTTTACTTAACATTTTTCAATTTTATTGTACCAAATATGTCTTCTACATACTTATTTCTAAGTAATTACTGCTTTCAAGTCAGAAAAGCAGTGAATCGGTCCAAACGAGTTCCTCGTGTTTGGCTAACTAAAAAAAGAAAATAGGGTTTATTATATGACAAGTGTTGGCTGAGAGTTGACTTCATGGAAAAATATCTGAGTAAATATTTTCATTTACTCAGGCTTTGAAATTTATACTTACGTGGACCCCATAACCAACATAATTTACAGAATTGATCGTCATTGGGTGCAATTTGCAAAATACTTAAACTATAAGCTTGTCCAAGTCCATGAGTTTAACCATTTACTCAATTTTTTAAATGGCTGCCCTGTCGAGAAACTTCCTGCGACAGCGGTAATTAAAATATTTTACCAACCTAATTCCTACAAGTTGTTTGAAGTTCAGACAGCTGGTAGCTTTATCTGTGCGTGTTAATAAGAGAGGGAAATTTTATGGTTGAAAGAATCAAACATATGCTATGTACTTGTGCTTGTAGTTAATTTTGAGCGGGTAATATGGTTAAACCCACGTGTTGAGATTTTTTTTGAAAAGTTATGTCCCACGTGGGATGAGAGACCTCTAGAACTGCAGTTTTTCCTTGTCCTAAAAACTTTGTTGGGTACTTTGTTGATTCTTGAACGAACACCATCGAGAGGTCCACTTGGGATTGAGTGGTAACTTGCCGGCTTGCTGACTGATCTTTCTTTTTCTCCTGCCAAATTGTTGCTCGTGCTAGACGACCGTTAATTGGTCCACTGATATTGAGAATGGGAACTTACTTATCCATGGCGGTTGGTGTGCTGCTTGAAATTTCTTGAAAAGAAAAAAAAGGATACCGGAAAAGGGTTTCGTAAGAGTTAAGGTTCGATGTGAAATTGTGATGGAAATGAAAAATGTAATATATTTTCAAAATTTTATGGATTGGGAAACCATCAAGCCTCATATCCCTCCAGGACAACTTACGTTTGCCGAGACAATTCTTGGGATCGTGTCGGTCACGCAAGGCAAAGGTAACCGTAAACAAATTAAACGTTAATACACACATGATATTAATAGCAAATATATACAGTGGAATTAAAAATAAACATTAGATAAGGGGTGCCACGAAAAAATACAATCCAATTGTGTATGGCAAGAAGTAATAATGACATAATATTGTAGTCCCAAAATACAAAATTAAAATAGAGAGAGCATATATCAAAATAGACGACCATATACTATATAAATAAAACTTGTTATGAAGATAAGATATAAAAAAAACCGTGTCAATTGAAATTCGAGGAAGTTAATCTTGCCATGATATTTTTTTATAAAAAAAACTCCCTCTTTTTGGTAAACTATAAAAAAAAAACTCTCTATCAAACAAATAACAAATAGATAGTGGATAATCCACTAGAACTATCAAACTTAATTGTCGAAGCTGCCAAACCTTATCCAATGAAGCCATAGATTGACATTAATTAGCTTGTTTTGGTGGATTTACACTTACTACTATTTTATGGGTCCGACTGATACGACTTTGACTGAGTGATTGATGTCTGCCAATTTTGATTTTGAGACAAATTGAAATGTGTTTAGACCCATACATGAACTATTCTAAGTTGGGGAATGGTGGCTTTCACATTGCTTCTTGAACTGCTCCACTATGGACATATTTTTTTTTTCCTGGAATATGGTTTTCGACCAAGCGAGGTAAAGATGCATTAAAAAAACATATAACATAAAATGTATGTTACATATATCAAATTAAAAAAATAATGAATTGTAAAGAATTAAATTTTAAATTCTTTGCCAAATTTGATAGAATTAGATAGCCTAACATGTCAATATGGTAATCTTTTATTAGTTATTAGACGAAGTTTTGTGAAAAATATAAAATAATTTTTATAATTTTTTTTTATTTATAATTTTTGATTCTGATAATTTTAATAAAATGAATAAATACTACACTTTTTAACTAATAGGTTATTTTAATAAAATTGAGAGGCGTGATTGAGTTTAAAAATTAATTTATCCTTAATTAATGGTTAAGAATTCAATCAATAGTTTTCGGTAAAAATTATTTTAAAAATTTTGGCCGTACAATACAATAAAAAAATTAGCTAATATTATAATTTTTTATTAAAAATATTATTTCGATAATAATAATAACATCTATTATTATTATTATTATTATATCTATTATTTATAAAATTATAGCTTGTTGAAAGGTTCAGAATAAATATTTTAATTATAATATTTATAATAAAATAATAATTATTGAAAAATTTTATTTTTTAACTTAAAGAATTTTAATTCATAAATTTTTTAAACCAAACAGTCCTTCAAGAAATCAATAGATGGGTTGTTCAGAAAAACCGAAGAGGGAAGTAGTAGGCAAAATTTATAAGACAAATTTGGAGGTTACCAGAAGTTGTTCAGAAACAGCCGAAGACGGAAGTAGGAGGTAAGAGTTTCAAACATAGATTTAGAGATTATAACAGCAACTTGCTGCATGCGGGCCACCATAAATGAAGACAGGACAGGAGAGAACTGGAAGTTTTGGATAATTTCTTTATTTTCTAACAAGTGGCAACCAGCAAAGTTGTGTCTTTTCAAAAGCTTAACAAATATTCATATTTCTGAAAATGAATAATATTTATTCTTTCAGTAAGATATTTATGAATCAAAATCCAATAAAAGTTATAACCCGTATGGTATTTGGTAAGAGTATAATTATGGGGTACAATTTATTTATATATCTTTTTCAAGCTTTAGCTAATTGTATTTGTTGTCGCAAACTTGTATGATTATTATATTATATCTTAGATTTCATATAAAACAAATCTGTGTCGTATTGGATAACGGTGGAATTATCTGCCATACATTTTGTGGAAAAAACGTTCTCAATTATTGAGACATTGCCAACCTAAAGATGAATTAATTACATTGCATAATGTCATTCTAGATAGAAAATATAATAATTACATGGTCAGAAGAAAAATATTATAGGATCTCACGTATGATCTATTATCTTGACCACGAAATACAACCAAAAATCTATCTGCGTTAAAAACCGTAGAACAACAAGAAGGCGGTAAATGATAAAAAAGAACTCCTAATTGATGGGATCGTCCTAGTTTCGCAATTCTATCAGCCACCATGTTTGCTTCTCTGTAGATATGATCAATAATCACTCCTTTGCAGCGAGCTAGCAAACCTCTGCATTGAATAAGTTAAGTGCTCCATGGGGGCTTAAGGTCTCTCAAACGCATCGCTTGAACTACTTCCCACGAATCACATTCCAGATGCAGGTTCACCATTCCTATCGAAAGGGTCATCGATAGGCAAGTCTTCACAGCCCACACCTCAGTTTCCCAAACCGATAAACACTCTAACTTATGAGAAAAAGCCAAAATCCATGAACCCACCGCATTCCTCAAAACTCCACCAGCATAGGAAAGCCTTCTATTATAATCCAAACCCCCATCACTTCGTTAATAGGTTATGATATTATCTATGTTTTCCTATAAATATAAGACATGAATAAGAAAGACATTGGGGGTTCGCCATATGAGCTCCCAAAGTTCAATATCTTCTCTCTCCAGTTCACATACTCTTACACAATTCTTCGTATAACTCATATACTCCTCCTAAAACCCAACAAAGTGGTAGCGGAGCCAAATTTTCTTAAGAGACCTGCGAGAGTGGAGAGTGAAACACAATTGGCTTTTAGCCAACATATCGTGCCATCAGTGTTTGATGGGAAAAATTATCAAGCACGGGCTGTTCGAATGAAAGTCCTAAAACCCAACAAAGTGGTAGCGGAGCCAAAATTTCTTAAGAGACCTGTGAGAGTGGAGAGTGAAACACAATCGGCTTTTAGCCAACATATCGCGCCATCAGTGTTTGATGAGCAAAATTATCAAGCATGGCCTGTTCGAATGAAAGTCTATCTTGATGCTATGCATCTTTGGGAGGCTCCAAAAGAAGACTATGATAGTGCATCGGCGTTGGTGACACAAATAATAGAAGACTATGATAGTGCATCGGCATTGGTGGCACAAATAAAAGAAGACTATGACAGTACATCGACGTTGGTGGCACAAATAATAGAAGACTATGACAGTGCATCGACGTTGGTGGCATAAATAATAGAAGACTATGAAAGTGCATCGGCGTTGGTGGCACAAATGAAAGAAGATTATGACAGTGCATCGACGTTGGTGGAAAGAAGACTATGACAGTGCATCGACGTTGGTGGAAAGAAGACTATGACAGTGCATCAACGTTGGTGGCACAAATGAAAGAAGACTATGACAGTGCATCAACGTTGGTGGCACAAATGAAAGAAGACTATGACAGTGCATCGTTGTTGGCAAATCCAACGGTGGCACAAATGAAAAGATATATAAAGATTCGTCAATTTGGGAATATGCAAATACTACACAAGGAGGAGCTTGTTAGAATATGCCGTTAGTATTTGATTATGCAGCTAGAAATTTAAATTAATTATATTAACATTCCTTGATTAGGAGAGATTTTATTAGATTTTATTATATTATTTGGTTAATAGGTTAGGATATTATCTATGTTTTCCTATAAATATAAGGCATGAATAAGAGGGACATTGAGGGTTCGCCATATGAGCTCCCAAAGTTCAATATCTTCTCTCTCCAGTTCGCATACTCTTACACAGTTCTTCGTATAACTCATATACTCCTCCTAAAACCCAACACCCTCATCGAGACTTTAAATTCCCTTGCTCTCTGAACAATGGTATCCACGGGTTGGCTCCCCATATCACTCTTGCCTTCAAACACTAGCTCATTCCTCCACTTCCACATTAGCTATAAGCTTGTGCCGAAAAGAATAGACCATGAGACACCCAAAGTCTCCATTTTACTCTCCAAGTTGACAACCAACCATTCTTCTAGGTCCGATGAAAAGAAACTATCAACATCATCCGAAGATAATAACTGCCTCCAGGTATGTCGCGGGAAAACACAATCCCTTAAAACATGCTTAATAGATTTCGGCACCATTTTGCAATGTGGACATCCATTATCAGCTACAATACCCCTTAAACAACAGAGTGACTTTGTTGGCTACCGGTTATGTGCAACGAGCCAAAGAAAGGAACGAATTCTTTCAGGTCCAGACCACCTCCATATAGTCTTCCACAATCTTCTACTTTCCAGCAAGATACCTTCATTAATGAGTGTACGAGCTGAAGGGGTAGAAAACTGTCCATCAATGGAAAACCTCCAGCATAGGAAATTCGGACCCCTAGAAAGAGATGGTGGAGAAACCTGAGCTAAGAGATTGCAAATATAGGATGGTAAGAAGGCCTGAAATAAACCCCAACACCATCCACCTAAATCTGAGACAAAGTGGTTAACTGGAAGGTTATGCAGGTCTGCAGGTATCTCTGATTGCACAAAACTAATAATCGGACCAGCCTCTTCAATCCAAGGATCTTCCTAAAATCTAACAGTTGAACCATCTCCAACATTCCAGATCCCACCTTTCAATTATAAAGGCCATATCCCATAGAGTGCTCGCCATGTAGAAGAACATGCATTAGCCAAAGACTTCTCCTGAAAATATGTTAGCCACGAAAGATTCACTCTATATTTTTCACTAAGGACACGAGCCCAAAGTTTATTCCGTTGGTGAGGAATCTCCAACCCAACCTCATTATCATAACTTTATTGGATTCTGTAGTATGGAATAAACCCAAACCACCCTGATCCTTTGGGGTAAATATCGCATCCCAACTAATAAGGTGCAATTTTCGACATTCGGACCAGGATCCCCATATAAATCCCCGCATCAACTGATTAATCTCATTAGTCACACTAACAGGCAACAAAACTGCTTCCATTTGATATGAAGGAATCGCTTGAGGCACTGATTTTGCCAACGTAACTTGGCCAATAGAGGATAAGGATTTTGCCTTCCAACTAGCTAATCTTCCTTTAATCTTCTCCATAATTCTTTGAAAATAACCCCTCGACATCCTACCATGTAATATCGGAGCTCCTAAATAGATACCAAGATTCTCTATGATTGAAAACCCCAGTATATCTCCAATATCTTTCCGCAACCTGGGAACCGTGTTGTTGGAAAAGAAAATTTTGGTCTTCTGCTTGCTCACCCTCTGTGTCACGACCCGGACCCTTGGCCCAGCGGGCCCGGACGTGTATGTGAGTGTGATGGATCACAACTGCAATGCTCAGTTGGGCTTATAACCACAGGGCCCAAAAGATGCATCTTGTTTTTTTTTATACCATCACACAACACATATAAGCTCAAGACCTCCCCCGCTCCTTTCCGATGTGGGATTGGGTAACCTGACCCCCCTGCGGGCTGGGTCTCACAATCTCCCCTTCTTATAGACCTCGTGTCCTCATGAGGGGAGCCAAATGTAACTGCCTTGGGCCCAAACTCACAAGCCCAAACGTGAACAGACAACACGGCCCAAGCCCACCGGAAGAGGGAACGAGATCGGCTTCGCTACCATTTTTCGGGACCCGGCCCCCGAACCCTTGGCCTAACGGGCCCGGACGTGTATGTGAGTGTGATGGATCACAACTGCAACGCTCAATTGGGCTTATAACCACAGGGCCCAAAAGATGCATCTTATTTTTTTTATATACCATCACACAACACATATAAGCCCAAGACCTCCCCCGCTCCTTTCCGACGTGGGATTGGGTAACCTGACCCCCCTGCGGGCTGGGTCTCACACTCTGACCCGATATTAGGCTAAAATATTGAGGATATTATTGATGAGACATCCTTGATCAATGGAAGCCTCTGTGACCAAGAAAAGATCATAAAAAAAAAACAAGTGAGACAATTTAGGCCCATTTTTACCTAATCGTATAGGTTTCCATGTCGATAACTCCACCGATTCTAAGATTAAATGGGTTAATCTCTCCATACAAAGGACAAAGAGGTAAGGTGACAATGGATCACTCTGCCTTAGGCCTCGTGATAGAATAAAAGATTCTGTAACTGCACCATTCCACGAAATTCTCATTGAAGCCATAGAAATATATACCATGATCTTCGAACGTATATCTTGGGAAAAAACAGCTAATAATAAAGTCTCCTCAACAAATGACCATTTAATTCGATCATAAGCCTTTTCGAGATCAATCTTGATGGCTATCCAGCCGACCTTCCCTTTCTTCTTCCTCATAGAATGACCAATTTCTTGTATTATAATAATATTATCAGTCATCTGTCGACCCGGAACAAAGCTGGACAGAGTATCCATCACAAAATCTCCCATAAGAGGCTTTAGCTGATCTGCAAGAAGCTTGGTAATGATCTTGTAAGAAACATTACACAAGCTTATAGGGCGGAATTGCCCTAAATTCTCAGGGTTATTAACTTTCCGAATTAATACCAAAAGTGTCTCATTAAGTTCACTGATAATTTTCTCATCTTCCCAAAATTTCCATACCAAGCTGCATAGTGAGTCACCCACTACTGACCACTGCGATTGATAAAATATAGGTGGTAAGCCATCCATACCAGGCACTTTAAACTTACCCTTCTTTTTAACAACACCATGAATCTCCTCCTTAGAAGGTAGTTGTGAGATTGAAGAGTCACTAACCTCCACCACCGAGGAAAACTGTTCCTGATCATCAATGAGGCTAAGATGGAGGTTTCATCCGTATAAAGCTTTTGGAAGAAATCAATTGCTAGATTCCTCAAATCTCTATCATCCGATACCCAATATCCCGAAGCATCTTGTAACTTACTAATCTAATTCCCACGCCTCCTAATAAGAGTAGAAGAGTGGAAAAAAAGAAGTATTTCTATCACCAAATTTGATCCACTTGTTGTGAGATTTCTGGTACCATAGAATTTCCTCTTGTAATAAAACATTTTCAAGATCAATCCTCAACTCATCAAGGGAACAC
The DNA here is from genome assembly GCA_019739055.1 of Passiflora organensis. Lineage (NCBI taxonomy): Eukaryota > Viridiplantae > Streptophyta > Magnoliopsida > Malpighiales > Passifloraceae > Passiflora > Passiflora organensis. The sequence goes on from JAEPBF010000009.1 coordinate 10,986,119, forward strand.
TGAAACCTCTCTGAATACCTTCTTCCCAAAATCTTCTCGAGGTCATCTATACATTTTAGTAGGGTAGTTTTCCTTTTGAAAATATTCCCAAAAACCTCTTTATTCCAGAATTGTAAAACAGTCGTGAGCATTGACTGTTGTGTATTCCAATCCCCATGAGTTGGCCAAACATCTAACATGAAACTATTGAAACTCACAACCTTGTAGCTTGAAAGCGGAAGGGCCTCTGAGGATTCCATTTAGGCTGAGCTTCCACATAGGAGAGGAGAATAGGTCTATGATTAGACTTAATGCGAGGAAGATGAGAAATATACCTATTGGAAAATTGTCTTCTCCATAAATCATTATATAGTGCTCTGTCCAGTCTTTCACACAAGCCATTCCTGAACCAAGTAAATCGCGAACCAACAAAACCAATATCAATCAGTCCACACCCCTCCACCAGGCGACAAAAATCCTTGTTAATAGGCGAGCGTCGGGTACTACCCCCTCTTTTCTCATCTTGATGTAATAGTGCATTAAAATCACCTATAACCACCCAAGGATTAAGCATGGAAGCATTCAAATTCCTTAGGGCATGCCATAAGCTTTGCCTTTTAGAATGAACGGGGCTACCATAAACCGTTGTACATTCACCATACTTCATCCGCGAACACCAACTAAAATGGATATAATGGTTCGTTGATCATCAAAGAGGTATCAGACTGGTACCACAAAAGCCAAATGCCTCCAGAGAAGCCCCTAGCCTCTGCACAAAACCAACCATCCGTTCCTAGCTTTGCAATCACTTGGGCTGCTCTTGACCCACTAATTCTCGGTTCCAGCAAAATACAAATTTGTCGTTTGTGTCGGTGAATAAGTTCCTTCAAAGTAGGTAGGAATAGATGACTTGCTGCCCCGCAGCAATTCCAACATAGAATTGACATAAAAATTGAAAAAGTAGGCCATAAAACCAGCATGCCTAGGCGTCCCCCCCTCTACCTTCGACTACCATTCCGTGGCCAGGAACAATATGATCTAGGTTTGAGTGTTCATCATTCATCTCCATAGTTACAGGTGGCTCATTTTCCTTGTTTCTGTTACCACCAACATAATCAAGAAGTCCTGAGATGCCATCCGTCCTCGACCATTTAGTTGAAGAACTACCAGCATGATCAGCAGCCATGGTCATACCAGAAATGGTGTGGAGCGAGGGCTCTGGGTTAACAGATCTTCTAAAGATGCCCTTGTCTTTGGCTCGACGACTTGTAGGAGAGACATTAAAAACAATAACCAAGGCCTACTTGCTAACCGAATCCTCCATAGATGAGGATGAGCCTGGGCTTATTCTGGTAGAAAATTGGAAGTTCGGGTTTAAAGAATTGGACCTATTAAAAAGTCCATATGAGGAGCATCTTTAGGTAGGTCCACCGATACTATTTGCATATTTACGGGGTTGGCCTTGTCAGGAATCTTTTCTAGATTCGTGGTAACTTCCTGGTCAATCCTAACTAATTGCCGATCCTTACCATTATTACTCCGAGATTCCTTAGCCGAAATAATCCCCTTTTTTAGCACAGTATCGGCCAAAGGTCTACGCTTATTAATCACTAAATCAAACCTTTCCTTATCCTCGCCAATTCCATCAAGTGCTACAAAATGTGAGCCACTTGCACTACGCTGATTGAGGGGTGTATGCCTAGTAGCGCTTGAATCAAGGGCCTTTCCTTTTGAGGAAATCCGGCGAGATCTCCGAGGTGCGTGCATCCAAAGACCATACTGGTTCATGGTTTTCGACGAACTACCAGCATATTGGCCATCCAAGATGCCCGATGAAGGCACACCCATTCCCTCTTTTATCCGTTCCTCATTGATAGGAATTTGTTGACCGATGAGGCACATACTGATTGGTTATGGCCAATTTTTCCACAGTCAAAACAGATCAAAAGAAGATTCTCGTATTCGATCCTCACCTTCTTATCATCAATACGAATCGACGGTAGGAGGGGTTTAGCCAAATCTAACTCCACTGCCACCTTAGCAAACTTTCCATGATGTGCACACAAGGTATTTGTGTCAACCTTAACCATTCGTCCTACCAGATTACCAACTTTGGAGAGGACCTTCTCGTGATAAAACTCCAAAGGCATGTCCGGGAAACGTACCCAGGCCACCACTTTAGAATCAATAGCCGAACTACCCCGAAAACCGGGATACCAATATTGGACTGTAAGATAATGACCAAGAATTACACATTGACCACCCAACAAGGCGAGATTCATATCCTCTTCGTTGTCAAACTTTATCAAGAAGAAGCTATTCTCCATGTCTAGAATCTTCATCGCAGGGGCAAACTTCCAAAGTAGTCTCAATTTTGAACTCTTGAGAGCAAAACCAATAGAACTACCAAGTAATTTAACAACCACAGAAACCCGCCAAGGTTGGCGCAATTGGGTAAGTGCGCGATCAGAGATTGTCAAGAAAGGTCCGTCATCATCCTCTACCACCCTTATGTCCTCATCCTGCACCTCATCGAAGTTTTCTGGGGGGCATGATTTCCCAACCACACATCATCACAGCATCGACTGAAAAAGTTCCCCCTTCATCTCGAAACTTTACTTTACCAGAGTAGCTGAAGTATCACCAAGGTCGCAGACACCAGAGTTTTCTTCACAGAGCATTATTCTTAATCAACTACTAAAGCCTGGCCACCTAGTACTTTTTCCTAGTACTTTTTCCCTGAAATGATTAGGATCTGTAACGTGTTACTGTGTGGAAAGTGTGACACCTTTGCCATTAATAGTTTGGTACAAACATTTATGTCTGATTTTAAATAAAATATTAATAAGATTTATAGATATAATTGATTGTTTTGAATCCAGAAATTGTGGGTTTCCGCTATAAGCCCAGTTTGCTTTACCCACGACTGGCACTGGTCTTGCTGAACTATCCGATGCCTTTCCTGCATGGGCCTGCTCAAGCCGAAGTTAGGCTCAGCTGAAAATGCCAGGACTCTCGACGAGTGTTATACAATGAAGTGCCAGTGATCTTATTTCTGGGTCATCAGTTTCCTATCATGTAACCCTAACAATTTCAATGATCAAAAAACAAACAAATAAATAGGAAGCTCTAAAAGAACCAAAGCACAGCCATGACAACATTACTACTCTTTGCAATTGTTTACAGTAAACAACACCATAAGTCTAAACTTTATGAAGCCTAGCAAATCAAACACAAAATAAAACCTGAGGCACTGACCAATAACCAGCACCAAAAGCTTCCAAGTCACTGTTACATTAGTAGTTTGACAATAAACCAAGTAGGGCATGACCGATGTTGCCTGGTTTCCTAGGAAGAAGGAAATAAAATCAGTCTCCACTTGCACAGCCCTTGCATCCACAATGCACGCACTCTATGACATCCTCCTCCCTCACATTCTTGGGCACTCGGCATACACAAGTTGTGGCAAAGTTGTGATCTCGGGGTTGAATGCATCTTAAGCAACAGAGACGTTCATAACCCGGCTGCAAATAAGGCCATGATCTTTAGATGGATATGGTTTATACATTCAGAAACATAACAGAATTACACATGCTCGACAGAGCCAGGATGTTAATAGGTCTTCTTTTGTACTTAAAAGTAGAGAAAGCCACCTCTTTCAAAATAGCCAAATCAATTTTAAGAGTTAAAGAAAGAGTTCCATATAATTACGAAGCAAGAATATTCTGGTTAGCTCAAGAGTTCACGACCTATTCAACATCATTCAGAAAATGACTGCGTTTTGAAAATGCTAACCGATCTCCTGTTCATGAAGAAAATCTGTGCACTCACTATGGCGTTCTCATAAATGAAGAACCAAATATCAACTCACGAAACAAGTAAGAACACGAGATGCGAGACTAACCTTCTTCCACTTTGCGATAAGATTTCGGTCAGCGTAGCCTTGGTCCAAGCAGAATTCGAACAATTCTTTGGATATTTCCCTGTTCTGATGGTAAAGTTCAAAAATATAGCGGCTCCTCTGATGTGATACCTTAAATATTGGCCACAGAGCCTCGCACTTCCTCTTACCATCATTTGGGTCATTTTCGGCTGTATCAAAATTGCGATAAAAATTATCATGCTCAACAAGTTGAAACTTGATAGAACTGAATAGGAAGACGTTTGGTATAAGAATGCCATGCAAGAAACAAGACACTGACCTTCTCTCATCTTTGCTTGCAGTTCACTAAGTGTAGGCTCAATCAATTCCCATCCTTCTGGGTATTTGATATTACTTGTCTTGACCTTGGGCATCTCAAATCTGCAAGTCAAACAGAACCTCTTTAATTGATAAAAACACCATGTTAGTTCGTTCAAATCAGAGTTGCAGAATTCCACATAGATAACCCTTATCAACTTGTCCGTGGTTCTTTAAAACCGGGAAAAGTAATCAAAATCAAAACACAAGACTGAATTCTATATCAGCCTAGGGTTTTGGGTTGAAGAAAAGCTGAGGAAAAGGTGATGCCCTCACTTACTGATTCGGAAAGAGAGAAAAGGTGAAATGTGAAACCCAGAGAAACTTACTGTGGAACTCGTGGGGGGTTCGGGTCAGTCTCTTGGTTCGGCGAGAGAGGCGAACGAGGAACAACTTTTGCTTCAAACCTGCAGTCAGACTTTCGAATCTTGTTTGGTAAATAAGGAAGTCATACTTTCTATTCCAAAAAGAAGCTAACGCGGGACCAGTGATAAGCATCGATTCCTGGAATTCTAAAATCTTTTTATCAACAAAAAAATTCGACGAGGGTCTATGGTCACGAAAGTGGTTGATAAAGGATGTTTCCAATTTACCAATCCTGTCTTTTTCCTATAAAAGATTAAATAAATAAGTGGACTCTGCCCCGCTTCAGATTTGGAATGACAGTTTTTGGAGCAGGGGGTTGGCATGTTGCTGTATTGGATTGGGGTCGGTGCATGAGAGGAAGATAGCGTTTCAGCCTCCGAGCTTGACGCCATGAACCCCGACCAAACTATCACAATGATGCAATGGGATTAGCAAGAAAGACAGTAAGAGTATAAAGCAACAGCGTGAATGTCTTTTTCCGGCTGCATTGGCTGGGGAGAAGCAACAGGGACTTGGAAATACAATAATATACATGCATATATACAGATTGGCATGTACCGAATCTGTTCACAAGTTACAAAATCTGGTCTCCGAGGGCCTAATGTATTCTCACGATCAATCCTTTCTTTTGCTCAGCTTTACCCCGATACTTCCAAGCAGATGTCCATATTAACTCCTCTTTGGTAACGTGAAGGGTGACGAATCACATCTAGAACAACTCAAACTCAAGGTGTTCTGTGTTGGCTTTCAACTCCAAATACTTGCTGTTTTCCTGATGCACCGAGTTCACAACTTCAAAATCATATGATTCGGGTAATTCTGGTGGAATGGCACAACGAATCAAAGCCCAGTTTAGTCCCTCGAAGAAAGGGTGTTGTTTGATCTCCGCAGCACCCTTCTCTGATCCCAGACGATTTTCGGGCTCCTTAACCAGCAACCCTCTGATAAGATCCCTTGCCTGGAAACTAACAAGGGGGCTGTCGGGGAACCTCAGGCTCTGTGAAACCACATTGGCCAATGTTTCTTCATTCCCGTGTCCCTTGAAGGGTGTTATGCCATATAAAAGCTCATAAAGAAATACACCAAAAGTCCACCAATCAACTGCAGCTCCATGACCCTCTCCTTTGATAATCTCAGGTGCCAAATACTCATGAGTCCCGACAAAGGAATTCGAACGTGCATCTGTAGGCTCAGCCACAAGTTGTGGCAATGTTCTAACCTGAACTGCGGCTTCAGCTTTTAACTTTCTTGCTTTTGCAGGAGCGGGTAAAAACCTTGGACCAAAACATGTGACTTGACAGGATGATCCTACGCAGAAAGGTTCCATACAATGAGTTTCTGTGCAAGGACCAGACATCCTCCCAGGTTCCGGATCACTTGATGGTGATTTCAGGAGGGTAGGATTTACGCTGCATCTTAGCGAGAGGTCAAAGTCTGTGAGCATTATGTGTCCATCCTCTCGAACAAGAATATTCTCTGGTTTCAGATCCCTATAGATGACCCCCAGCATGTGCAAGTACTCCAAAGCAAGGAGGACTTCCGCGACATAAAACCTGCATATAATGTGACGTAAGAGATAGACATGGAATAGACTATCGAAAATCGTATCAGAAATCAAGGGAAAAAGAGGAAGAATGAACAGATTTAATGATGGAGTTCCACATAATGCTCGGCTTTCACCTTATCTGATTTGGGCATCTACAGATAAAAGAAAAGGCATGTGGAAGTGTGTTTCAAATGCAGAGAATACAGGTAGAAGTTACCCCTAAATTGGATTAAAATATACACTGATCTTGACTGTTGAAAAATATGAGTCACAGTTAGATCAAACACGACACAAGATGCCACAAATAATTTTAGGAGGATAAAATAGATCTGGACTAGAAAGAAATGGAGGATGGATTCAAGCTCAAGACAATTGCTATGACTATAACAATCTGTAAATAGACCATCTGACCCAGATCCCTTTAACTCAAGCGTTGTAAAAACATTGTAATTGTAAAAAAAATGTTAATGCATGAACAGACAGAATATATAAAGCGATGAGGTCAAACAATTCTACCTGGCTGCGGGCTCGGGGAAACACCTGCAAAACTGCTTCTGCCTTAAGACGTGGAGATCCCCACCTGGACAGTACTCCATAACTAAACACGATAAATTATCTGAAGTGAATTGTGCATACAGTGTAGGGAGAAAAGGATGATCTAGCATCCTCAATATCTCTCTTTCTGTTTGAGCCCTTGCCATCTTCTTTCTTCTTTCCAAAAATTCATTATCCATGACCTTTATCGCAAATAGGCAGTTTGAACCAATAAGCTCAGAAAGATAAACGGTGCCTATATCTCCACAACCGAGCTTCTTTAAGAGGTTAAAGTGCCCCAAGTTCAAGACCCCATCCTGCATTTTTACTCGTTGGATAGCTTGCCACCTGAAATCTTTTGACATATGGGGCCTGTTAGCACAACTTGGCCTGCTTGCATTGCTCTCATCACTGTTGCTGGTACTAGTGCTAAACTCACTACTCTTCGAGCTTTGAGAAAATTCTTCTTTCTTTCTTGATTTTGAGTTCTTTGCTTTCCCTACATCTCCAGTTTCATTACAAGTGTTTGAAATGAACTCTGGCTTATGCACACCAGAGTTCACACTGATTGAGCTGACTTCAGCACTGAGATTGGCGGAGGATGAACCCAGAAAATCTTGGTTGGAATATTCAGTTGGATTCTTTAGCGCACATTGGCATTTCTGGCAAACCAATCGACCTGTCCCAGGAACCAAGCTTCTGTTGCTTCCACTGGAGGTACGGGAAGCACCAATAGTAACCTGCTTTACTTTCTTCTTAACAAAAGTCTTATTTCTTACTGGCTGCTTAATACGTGGAGTGCTTCTGATAACCTTGCTTGCCCTGTTTCCATTGGCCGATGAAGCAGGTGCTGCATGCAACCTACCTTTCCGACCTGATCTTGGTACTGATGCTTTACTAGCTTTCTTGGGCATGGTAGATTTGTCCAAATCATGGTCTGGTGCATTGTCAATGGAATTTGAACAAGTTAGTTCAGCTGCTAGAATAGGCTTCTCTTTCTTTTCAGTCTCTGTTTTCAATGTTTGCCTTCCAAGTTTTGTAGAAGTAGAAGCGTTAGCATTTTGTGTTTTAGGAGCGACAGATCTAGGAGAAGAAAGAGTACTTTGGTTTGGTGACTTCAAAATTTGACTTCCAAGTCTTCTAGATGAACAAACACTCTCATTGGGCACTGACGTGATTTTAGTAGCATCTTCTACTACTGGAGCACCAAGTCTGGGAGAAGAAATTGCACTTTGATTTGGTGACTTCAGTCCTTGAAACCGGGGCGAAGAATGAGCACTTTGGCTTGAAGACTTCATCCTGGGCACCTGATATTCCTTAGGCACCTTCTGTGAAGAACTTATCTTGCTTTCTTCTGGAGCTAGAGATATTTCAACCATAGTCCCTTTACTATTGCCTACCGATGGGCTAGATCTACTGGTTTCAACAACTACCGAGTTGTACAAACTCTTTATCCTTTCAGCTTCTGAAATTCTTGGAGAATTAATTGAAAGTGATAACCGTTTCATTGCAGCCATTTCCGACGCCTTGGAAATGCAAAGATCTCTTAGTGCCTGCTTCAGAGACACCTGTTCAGAATTACCAAACCCTGATGAATGAGACCCACTAACTGTAATGGGCCTTTTCATGGCATTTCTCCTTAAAGAGCCTGCGCTTGATCCAGCTGGACTTGAAAGACCCTGCCCTTTGGAGTTTTTAAGAGTAATAGCCTCAAAAAGCTGATTGATATCATCCTCTGGAGAATCCTTATGTCCAATTTTCAGCAGATGGGGTAGCAGGTCCCTGCCACCAAAACTTGATCCTGGATGAGACTGATAAGCCCCTCTATCATTTCGAACTGAACGTGGCTCTTCCCTTGCTTCAACAATTTCACAACTTCCAGAATATGACCCCATCTCCACAGACAGTTGAAGGAAGCAAATTTGTTCAGAAGCTGGTCAAGAGACAGGCCAAATATATTGTCAAATTTCAACTAGTTCATCACTGGAAACTCCCTCCATAAAAATCTTTCTGGTTTGTGGGAACCCAAAATTCAAATGGACGCAAAGTTGGTTAGCTCGCTAGCTCAAAAAAGCATCATCCAATCCTGCCCTTCACCGAAGTTCAAACAAGCCAACCAGAATTAGATCCCAAAGAAAACCACAGGGACCATTAATGTTCCAACTGTGTCCAAAATCAAATAACTTCACAAATCCATAAGCCCGGTCAGTTGCAACCAAAACAGAAGAAAACGAAAATGTGGCTACTTACTCATTTTATAAGCAGAATAATCCACGATAACAATAAAAGTAATTGCTCGTTTTCAAGTTCGACAAACTACCTTAAATGCAAAGAAACTAAGATTGGGTCGCACTTTTATTTCTAATGGATATAATATAGTTCATATGAAAGTTCCAAACAGCAAAATAACCAATCTTTAACAAGCTCGTCCAACCATATTCAAATGCTCAATTTTCAGAGTTTCTGTAAAAATGTTGGTTTCGTTAAAAAAATTTGGGATCTAGCTAATTTTCCCTTGATTTTTAATAACAAAACACCCAAAATGCAATAGAAAAATTAACAGTGAAGAGACATTACTGAAAGTGTGAGCTTTGTCCCAGTTTCATCTTTTTTCCTCTCTAAGGCAGCATGCTCTAGATTTAGAAAACCATAAACAACCACGTGCAAATCCGAAATGCAAAGAGCGAAGACCATACCAACACAAGCACAGGCGAAGAGACACACAGGCATATTATCCACAACCACCAACAAATCCACCAGATTTAAAAACACTAAAGAAAAAGAAGCAGCAGATCAGAACAGTACCTACAAGAAGGGAACAAGTTAAAAATGCACATTGACGCAGATTCCGGGGGTCCAAACTGCAGGAAGACAAACAGATCGGATTTGGATTTCCAAGTGGAAAACCCTAGCTAGAACCTAGAAGAGGCGAAGAGGGGAAGAAGGAAGAGATAGGCCAAAGGAGGGAGAGAAAAAGAGACGCGGAGGTGCAATTTCCTGTGCAAACCGGAGGGGTTTGTGTATCCATGGTAGGCAGGTGCTGGTGGGGCTCTGATTATTTTGTACTACAGTGGAGGGAGCCCACCATGTATGTTTGGTTGTGGGCAGCATGTAGGGATATGTGAGAATAGGGGAGAAATTAGAGGGATGTAGATTGATATAGACGTGTAGGTGAATATTAAAACAACGCCACTGAGATTAAAGAGTAGTTATATTAACTGATTTCGGACAACTTAAAAATACAGTATTATTTTTCTTGCATGTGTGAATATTTACAATGATGGTTTCTAAATCTAACAGGATTTGATATCATTTCCTCCGAAAGAGATATGCCATAACTGGATCCAGCAACAAAATCCGATGGAATTGATTGTGGGATGAATAATTGGGTAGGTTAAGGAAATCGGGATCCTATGTGTCTTCAAATTTCCACATCATGTGCAGGTCAGCACAAGAAGAGGATAGGAAAGGGTTACGTATGTGACAGCCGTGTATGAATTTTTTTTTTTTCTCCAGACAACAGAAAAGAAAAAGGGTTTTCCAATGGGGGTTGGGTTCCCCATCTTACACTGGACAAAACCCTTTCGTCTTGAGATATATGCCTCTTCCTTTCCAGAGATCTACCGCCTCAACTCAATTATTTGTTTTAAATTGATATTTGTCCGCTTGTGCATTTAAATATAAAGAAAAAATAGAAAAAGGAAAATGAATCAGACACACTTGTCAGTCTGAACAGTAAGGGGCCACGAGCTGGAGTCCATCTTGCTCAGCGGTTCGTTCACGCATCTAAAATTACATAAAACCAAACCAACAACCCAATTAATATTTCAAAATTTCATTTCGAATTAATTCAAAATAGTCGCAAAGAAAGGTAAACATATCTAACAGAAAAAGGAGATATATAAATAATAATCCAAAAATACGAATTTCCATTTGAGGGGATCATCTTTTTCTAGACCTTGGTGTATCTGGAATTTGAGGAATATAATCATTTTCAAAAGGATAGCAACTGGAAATAGAAAATAGTATTGAACTTATTTTCTCTAACAGAGATGAGCGGATCAGATTACTCTATCTCTTTCTCTCTTATAAAAAGTGTCCGGATGCATTTTTGTCAGGGCAAATATCTTGTTCCTACTTTATTACAGGGTAATCCATTGCCTCATCATTTATTTCTGATTGTCTTCCTTGTTTATCCCGCTCTTTTGATTCAGTCAGTGTTATTGAAATTGAAAATTTTAAAATATAAATATGAAAAAATAAAATTATTTTTAACAGTATTTTGAATAGATAATATTTTTATAATTTATATTATTATTTTTTTAAAAAAAAATCCATTAGAAAATGGATTTGGTGGGAACCAAACTAGCCACAACGCTTCTCAATGGCATTCATATATGATTAACCTTTTTCATAAAATTAAAACTAAACCCATTAGTCAAACTTCGGAATCCGTACCCTTCACATTTTATATGTTTAATTGAACCAAAAGTTGAATTAATCCGAAGCTTATGGACTACTAATTATTCAACCTCTATCCATAAACAATGAGAGCTTTGAAGTTGCCTATATCTTGACCTTCAAACCCTCCACCGTTCTTGGCATCTTCCGCCGCGACACTGGCCTCCCTCCGCGCAACTTCCACCATGCTGTCCATAGTATCGGGTCCACGGGGCACTATTTAACACTGTTGTCTCGTCACGAATGAGGACGATGACCATGCCTGGCACTGCAATGCGGACTTTGACGCTTCTCTCACAGTAAATTTTTGTACCGAATGGTTTGTGATATAAGCAGTCTCGTGAACGATTCTCTCCTTTTTTGGGAAAGGGTAAAGTTGTCCTAGTGGAATGAAAACTCGAAACAGAAATTGAGAGGGATTCTAGAGCAATTTTTTCATGTTGAGGGAGACTTGGTTAGTACATAATACAACGTGCTATTAGTGGCAGAGGGTGCTGTAGGTAATTACTGGGACCACTTTAACCTTCTTCTGGCTTCCTTTGTTCCTAAGCTACATACATTTTCTAACCGGCAGGAAACCTGACACTTTTTGTTTTTCTCGGGAAACATTTACCGATAACTTGGCAAAGGAAAGAGAAACAGAAGCCTTGTTCTAAAAAAAAAGATTGAAATTGTTGGAATTTATTGAAATTACTAATTAATAAAGTTGTATTAAAAAACAATGATTATATCCTAATTATTAAGTTTTTATTCCCAAACAAAGTTACAAACACAATGCAATTTTATATTTCTATTTTTTCAACTTCGAATTAAATATCTTAAATGCTTATTACAAACAACAAAAAAAAGAAGATAAACCCAATATTGATGTGTGTTGGAACGGACAATCAAATAAAAAAATATTTAAGAATAAGGTTGAGATAAAAGTAGAATCGGCATATAAAAGAATAATTTGGTGAATACTTAAGCTTTTAAAACAGTTGTCTTCTTTTAATAACAAAACTAGAATATCTATTACTTTTTTTTTTCTCATGGAAAAGTAGAGACATATATTCTAAAGGATTAATGCAATGATTCCCCGTTAACTTTAGCATTCTTTTGCTTATTCTCATGTTAAAACCTGCATCCATGGCTATCCTGTCAACCCAAATCTCAGTCCTTTCTTTTTCTCTACGGTAAGCAAAACTTATTCCACGCCTTAAAGTCCACCTTTCCGACGGGCAATGGGGCCTCCAGTCATTTGATTTTCTTGTCAAAGGCAACTCCCGCAATAAATAAATAAAAAATGCCATATTTTCCCAATATTTTGATTCCGCAAAGTAAGGAAACTCCAAACCATTTTAGCTGTTTTTTGAGATGTGTTAGCCATTATGACAAGTCATTTATGTGGCAAAATTATTAACAGGCTAACCAGTAGAAAATTAATCAGAAGGTAGGCTTCCCTTCAATAGAGTGGACCAGACAAGCAAAGATTATTAAATTTGCAGGACCATCGTTTTCGTTTTCGCAGGGTGTACTCATATCAGCATGGTCACCTCTCATCAAGAATCTGAAAGGGATAGTTGGTGTTTGTCGTTATCACCAGCCTAAGGTACGGACATTAGAAAACAAGTTTTGGGAAGAATTTAAAAGAAAAAAAGATGAGGCAGAGAAGAGCTTCTTTATATCTCTGCTTGACAACCCAACTCACTTATGGCAGACGAATATGCAATAATTACAAGTAATTGCACCAAACCCAACAACCTGTGATTCTTTCTGTTAGATGATAATATTTGGTGCAGATTTTGTATTTGCTTTGGACCATTCATATTCTTGGGGAGATTGGTTTAATAAAACGGTAATTGGCAAAAGGCCAACATCTGGCCTATATGGATTGGGCTAAGTGGAAGACTTCCTTTTTGGGCTTTCTCCTTCCTTTGGTAGAGATGATGGGATGGAGTACTTTATGAGGTATATCATTTTTTTTTTCCTTTCAAATATTAAAATTTTAAAAATAAATACTTATTTCATTAAAATCTTGAATATATCTCGATATTTTCAAAATTTTCAACGAAAATTATGATTTCCAAACAACCTTCTTAAATTTGTATAACCGATAAAATTCATTTCATGGTTTTCCTGGGGTGAAATAAGATTAAAATATAAAAAGAATGTATCATCTAATTTTGTCTCAAAAGTTTATTGGAAAGGGCTCCTAAAACTTTCTAATCGAAAATCTGTTATAATAAATCCCATATTTGCAGTTGTAAATTGTGGGTCCAAATATTCGATTACAGGACAACGATGTTCTCTATCATCACCAATGACGTCAATCTATACCTACCACGTCAACGTTATCTGATGATAACGTAAGACTAGACGAAATAGACAAGCGGATCCAAGAAGAACCGTGCAGCTTTGAGATTTGAAATAGAGTCCAAATACAAAAAAATTATTAATGTGGAATGTGAAAGGAATAATGTTTTTGACCCAATGTGTGAACGGAATCCTATTATCCGATGTATGAATACCATAAAACCAAAAGAGACCCCAAATTGATCGCACAAAATCTCCAAGCATTTATTACATCATGGAATTAGTCCTCTCAAGTGCACGCATTAATTCAAAATTTCATACAAATATTGTCTGGGTTCATTTGGATCGTATTTATTGTCACCCTGTACTGCGAATAATCTTCATAAAATTCAGTGGTTCCGATTTAATTAATTTTTAAGATATTGTACTTGACAAGGATTTTGTTCTAATTGTCCAAAATTAGAACAACCAAGGAACAAAAAATGAAACAGACAAAACAACTAAGTTCCATTTCGAAAGGAAGATGATGAGGTGTAACAGTCTCCCCGCGTGGAAGAATTTTATTTGCCTGGATCTTTAAAAAGAAATGAAAACCGACAAGTTGGGCAATAGCCACCCTATAAATACTTGACCAATCAACGCAACTACAGACATCATCTTTTCGTCCTCTGTAGTTTAACGCACGAGAGAGCAGGGACTGTTTACAGAAACCAGCATCGACGATCGATCAATCATTTTTTTCTTATTAATGGCTGAGAAGAGCTTCAAGTACGTGATTCTTGGTGGCGGCGTCGCTGCTGTGAGTTGGCTGATCATTTCTTCTCTTTCTGGTTTGATATTTTGACGCTTGTTCGTTCCCGTTTTGGATATAGCCTGATCGGGATCGAGTGTATGTAGATTCCTTAGACTTTTCGTTTGGCTTATATAAAATTGATTTTTGATGGAGAATTGAGGAAAATGCGCCTTTCTAGAGAGATTTAGATAGAACTCCAAGCAAATGACATTGAGATTATGGTTAAATCTGAATGGAGTTTGTAGCTATTTGTTTTGGGAAGACGTGCATGGAGTTACTTTCATTTGGTTCATTCCAAGATTGTTAGGTGGTATTTGATTTGTTCGTGAGATTAGTTATCTTGGACGATACAGGGGTACGCAGCTAGGGAGTTTGGCAAGCAGGGTGTTAATCCGGGTGAGTTGGCAATCATCTCCAAGGAGGCGGTAAGTTTTCCCTCTTTTATTGTGCTTGTAAATTTTCTATTCTTCCACTGTTCTCTAGCACTGCAATACCTTTTTTTAAAAAAAAACCTGCTGATTGTATATTCTGTTTTGTCTTGTTCTGTCTTGCGTATCTGTTTCGCCTATCAGGTGGCTCCGTATGAGCGTCCCGCACTTAGCAAGGCATATCTTTTTCCCGAGGGTCTGTTATTTTATCTGAAGTATAATTTCATTTTTGTTATTGAAGAACCTGAATGGAGTTATGTTAGGTGTGCTTTTCGTTTTACCCTCTATTGTTGCGTTTTCTCATGAAAATTGTTACTTTGCAGGCACTGCTAGACTTCCTGGGTTTCATGTCTGTGTTGGAAGTGGTGGGGAGAGATTACTTCCCGAATGGTACACAGAGAAAGGTGATGTTATCTTGCTATCTCTTTCATCATCTTCGATGTATTCTCTGTTCTGTATTGTGAGGAGAATGGCTGATGAACAGTTGGCTATTTCGCCGATACTTTCACAAGTTTCAAAGAGGAGAAGACTGAAGCATTGGATTTCTGGATGTGATGCTTGCAGGGATAGAGTTGATTCTTAAAACAGAAATAGTCGAAGCAGATCTTGCTGCCAAGACCCTCACAAGTTCGGCTGGAGAAACATTCAAGTATCAAGTTTTGATCATTGCAACTGGTTCAACCGTGAGTTCTTGTTTTCAGACGATTTCTCAACCAAAATTTTCCGAATTCCTATATTTTCTTTGCCTCGGCATGACCTATGTTGTCATTTTATGATAGGTTATTAAGCTAACAGATTTTGGCGTCCAAGGTGCTGATGCCAAAAACATCTTCTACCTGAGAGATATTGATGATGCCGATAAGCTTGTAGAAGCAATTAAAGCAAAGAACGGCGGGAAGGTCGTCATTGTCGGAGGAGGATACATTGGTCTTGAACTTAGTGCAGCTCTAAAGATCAACAATCTTGATGTTACGATGGTTTATCCTGAACCATGGTGCAGTAAGTTTCTAGTTCGTTCTAGTAGTTTGAAGTCTGGACCTTTAGAATAAATTTTTGTTTCCCTGACGAATACTATGTTATTCCAGTGCCACGTCTTTTCACTGCTGATTTAGCTGCTTTCTACGAGGGTTATTATGCTAATAAGGGTATTAAGATTATAAAGGGAACAGTGGCTGCCGGTTTTACTGCCGATGCAAATGGAGAGGTAATTTTGAGCCATCTGAATAGCAGATAATTAATATTTGTGGTTGGTAATGGTCTCAATTATGTTTGAACTGCTTCTGTACTGCATCTCTTCAGGTCAAGGAAGTGAAACTTAAGGATGGCAGAACATTGGAAGCTGACATTGTTGTGGTTGGTGTTGGTGGAAGGCCTCTTATTACCTTGTTTAAACGGCAGGTTGAAGAAGAGAAAGGTGGAATAAAGGTCAGTGCAATAACCATGATTTAGGATGTCAGGCTTGAGGATTTTTGTTTGATGCGCTTTTATTGTCTTAATTACAGACCGATGCTTTCTTCAAGACAAGTGTTCCTGATGTATATGCCGTCGGCGATGTTGCCACTTTTCCCCTGAAATTGTACAATGAGATCCGGAGAGTTGAACATGTTGACCATGCCCGTAAATCAGCAGAGCAGGCTGTTAAGGTGTGCAGTGTTCTTCATAGTTTAGCCTCTCTAGTCTGTACATCCTCCTTTTGAGCAGGCTCGCAATGACGTTTTTGTGGCTTTTTTAGGCTATCAAGGCAAGCGAGGACGGGAAAGCAATTGAGGAGTACGATTACCTCCCATTCTTCTATTCTCGTTCCTTCGATCTCTCCTGGCAATTCTATGGTGACAATGTGGGAGACACTGTCTTCTTTGGAGACAATAGTCCGACATCAGCGCAGCCAAAGTTTGGGTCATACTGGATCAAAGATGGGAAGGTTGTTGGAGCTTTTCTTGAGGGTGGAAGCCCCGATGAAAACAAGGCCATTGCCAAAGTTGCAAGGGTCAAGCCTTCCGTTGACAACTTGGATTTGCTAACCCAGGAAGGCATTTCCTTTGCCTACAAAGTTTGAGACTTGTCTTCGCTTCCAGGCGTGATAATTATCAAAAGATGTGGTGGCTTGGTTCTAATATGAACACAGAGGAAGCCGCTCTCGTAAATTTCCTATTTCTATTTCTTTGTCGACTATGTTTCGTTTCAATGCAAAGTTTCCTTCATTGTGTATTCTGCTGTCTCAAATGAACCTTATTTTATAATTATCATCTCATTCTTCTAAAACTCCTATGTTTTAAGAGGCTGATTATAGTTGATGATCGGTGTCCTTAATACCATGAAGCGACAAAAACAGTCTTGGGTGCATTAGGGACTATCATCTCAGATATGGTATCTGGTTGAAATTGTTTCCAACAACTCAAACATCATTTGTTCTTTAAACAAGATATTAAATATTAACTATTGGATAAGCTAACAGAGGGAAGGTCATCCAACAAGCGTAGCGTTGCCAATGTTGTTGTGCACTGCCATATAGCTGCAATGGCTATCAGAATCAAATGGTGTTTCAAGATATGAGTCCAATAATGTTTGATCTGGCTAGTTTTATTATAAAAGCGAGGCCAGAAATTTTCTTAACAATTTTTGATTATGTTTACAGACAGATTTTGTATGTTGACTAGATGATGATATGATACGTGGTTGCCTTTGATGTAGATTAAAAGATTTAAGAGGGGAATTTGACTTATATATTAGTTATTGCCTTTGATTATGATTTAATTAATTTGTTACCAGTATCCGTGTGGCATGGAATGACTAGCATATACCAAAAGGTTAACAAGTCTCCGAGAATCATGAGTGAAAATCTAAAAGGATGCGCAACAGATGTAAAGTATCAATCTGAAAGAAAAATTCAAAACAGGAATGCTTAGGGAATGGCCCACATGTTCTAATGAGTTTAAAAATACCCTCCATAAACATGCCATCATATTGTAACTTGAAAGCACAGATAATAGCTCGCAATCTTTCAGGAATTGTAAGCCTTTTTCTTCTTTTTTTTTTTAAAAAAATCCCACTTAAAAAGAAAATTCACATTGTTTATCGCTGAATATACCTATCTTCAAAATAAGGAAATGTTTAAAATGGTTGATTCACCATCTAACTAGTCATAAAATTTGTCAAATATCTTTACATAATAATGTTTAAACATTGAGGAAGAAGAGAGAAAAAAATATTATGAAGGGTTCAAATTCAAATAATTGTTTGACCTTAAAATAATTGAGTTTCATATACAAATATTCAAAAATAATTGACTTGATAATTTTATCTTTCTATATATAATATAGAACGTAATATACTCTATTTTTTATTTGTGAATATTTTTGGATTTACAATAAACTAGTGAAATGAGGTAAAAACGGTAACTAGTAGATTTTCTAAAAATGGTAATCATTTATTACAAGTAGGAAAAATAATAATTTTTGATCCAACTGCGTGCTTGGTTTTAGCAGATAATATGTTCTTCTCTAACTGCACATCAAATCCCAGTTGCGTCCAATTATCCTTGGTTGGTTGTAGCAGCTAGTATGTTCTTCTCTAACTGCACATCAAATCCAAGATATAAAGCAGCGAAAATTAGTGTTGGAACAAGTTATACTTCTGGGGAAGATTTTGAATGTAAGTGGACAACAAACGGACAATTGCAGCAGCAGGCATTATTTAGATTTAGGATTTGGAATAGGCTGCTATTCTTGGGAAGAAGATTTGAAGTCTTCCATTCACTCAGCTGCATTGATTGTCACTGTTTGATCTCGCTTTTGGATATATCATTTAGACTTTGGAATAGGCTGTTATTCTTTGGAAGAAGATTTGAAGTCTTCCATTCACTCAGCTGCATTGATTGTCACTGTTTGATCTCGCTTTTGGATATATCATTTAGACTATACAAGGCAGGAGTTTGGTAAATTAAGATACAGATACCTGAATCATTGTCTCAAATTTGCCCCGCAAGTAGCAATATTGCTCTGTGATGACACTCAAGGCTCGCGAGCACCTGCGGGAACATCGAGGCATAGAAATGATAAATAAAAACTTGTACATGAAGAAATGTTTGTTTTGGAGCTCATCAGAGTGGTCGATGCTACCTTTCAGTCTGGATATAACAGGATACAAAAACCCTCTATAGAGTAAATAAAGCAAAAGATGGATGATTGAGGAGGATAAGAGATCGACTGGTGCATGAAGTACCCCTTATTACCTTGCCTTGTCTTTCTCGTCCGAAGCCTGATGAAGCTCGGTAAATGCAAGCAACAAGCGTGGTGCACCAATGCTGATCAGAGGCCGAAAGAAGGAGATAAAGAAAGAGCTAGTTTTGGTTCTAACTTAAAACAAAGATTTGTTGAATCTCATCTAATTATATCCGACAAGAAAGCACTGACGGCAGGGTTAGACAGTATATATACCTTGCGGTACTCCCTTTCAGCCTATGAACATAGGGAATCAGCTTGGCAAAATCCACATTTTGATTACGCCTGAACCATACAATACCCATAAACACAGGAAACAACTATATGTTTGATTTTTCCAAAAAAAAAAAAAGGTACTTGTAACTCCATAAAATAATATAACATTACAGATGCTTGTTCAGGTCCGTTATCATCTTTTCAGTATCATCACAGAAAGCAACGATAACTTCGACAACAAAACTGGGGTTGCTTTCATCTTGCAAACCCTGGACTTTGATGAATTGACCATCCAACACCCCCTTCAAATTACACCATATCAACCCATTAGAATCTGCAACTAAATGTATGATAAACCGGAATTTTTCTTGAATAATTCCATTTAGAAAGAGGCAAAAAAGATTAAACATATGTATATATACGTACCTCATCAAGCATGGATCTTACCAAAGCGTCACGCTGGGCTTTCATAGCAGCTAACGCCATTTTGTGGTCGCCTAATACTCTCCAAGCGTTCAAGGATAGAGGTGCGTTTGGAGAAGAAGGCGAGACGGGTGGTGTGTTATATAGTGAGTGCTACAGCTAATGGCACTATTGTACAAGTCAAAGTCAAATGGTTTTACTCCTCGCAAAAAGTCGGAAAACTTTTTCGCTGGGAGAGACGAGATTTGGTGGTCCGAGTGTAGTGCACTTCCAAGATGCGCCCACCTTTCTTTTCTTTTCTTTTTTTTCAAAATTAAGTAACTGATTAACCGATTAACTGATTAATGCATTTTTTTTGGGTTGATAAACAAATATAACTGACTAACAGATAACTTCCATAAAAAATGCTCAAATCCAAATCCAAATTCAAATTCAGATTACCCATCGATCTCACGGAGCACAAACTTGAGTGATTAATGCAACTTAACCACTGACTAAACGTGGGTACAATTGCACGTCCTACAGAACTTGTGGGGTGTCAATGCTTTCATCAATCTACCATATTGTCACAGCCGACCAGGTTGGAAAATCACGACAAAACAGTATCATGGAGATAGCAATCTTGATTTTTTGGTTCCCTGGTGACCGTCTCAATCAATTCCACTATGCTGCATTGCCGGCTTACTTGCTTAAAAGCACCATCGAGTGTGTGTGTGTATATATGGTATGAGTTATCATTTGTGACCTTTTTTCCTGTGTTGGTCGGTGCAGTCATGCAATGAATATAATCACAACTTATATAGGATAGGATAACATGTCTAATTCTATGTCTCAGAAGTGCATATTGCAAAAGCATATCCAACATTTATGCGCAGAATTTCCTTGTTGGCATGCGGTTGGGTTACTGGACCAGAAAAAACTGAATCTCCCTTTCTCTAGTCTATCCAACTAGACTCTGTTCTATCGATTTTGAATTTTGGATGACTTGTCGGCGGCTGGGACGGACTTGTCAACTCCTTGATAAAAGGTTAAACCAAAATTGTCGGCCTTAATTTGGGGAAGACTGATGTTTTGTCAGCTCTCGGTAGATTACTTTCCTTCACATGATTTTGTTGCAATATTGACCGACTTTGAAGATTCTTAAGATTCACGTAAAGATCTTTGGTTTGAGTCTGGGATATAAATAGTGTTTAGGTTTACGGTGCTTTGGTTCGAATTTGGGATAAAAATGAATATTATAAGATGCCTATCTTAATAAATATAGATCATTTACTTTCCAACTCTTATTCAGTACCTTTGGTATAGTTTTATCATAATTGAAATTGTGATAGTAAATTAAATAATTAAAATCATTAAATTGATATTATAAATATATATTTTTATTTCATCAAATTTGATTAATAAATAATAAATTAATAATCTAGTCTTAGAAGGCATACCAATTGTAATTAAAAGTAAGAAGGAAAAAAATCACAAATGGAGCAAAGTCAACTGGTTGTCAAAATGATCGCAGGTCACATTCTCGCCAAGTTCGTCAACTTCCCTACCATCATTGCCATCCTCTTACATTGTGGCCCGTACACCAAGTGCTTGAAACAATTCCCAAAAAAATCAACTCAATGGCTAACATAACAATTGGAGAACACACGTCCCCAAACCCTCTTCAGTATGTCCTCCAATTTCCCTTATCCTCTTCTCTCTCTCCCCACCATTTTTCTCCCACATGGGTGCCCCATCCACCCGCACTTCCAAGCTCAAGAGCCTAAACCGAAACCCCACACCCGTCATTTTACTGCTTCCATCATCTGAACGGCCAATCAACTGTTTGAGCCATTTTTAGCCAACGCCGGTCGTCGATACCCACCATGATCTCCTCCTCTATCAATTTCGTCAACTGCTCCAGGTGTAGGGTTTATTCGCCGAAGATAGGTGATTCAATTTTATTTTTTTAAGAAGCATCAAATATTAATGTTCCTGCGATATAGTTATGTTATTCTCCCATTTAATAGGAGTATACCACGTACTCTTGTGATTAATGTCCCCAAATCATGAGCTCATGTTAATGAAGCGCCCATCTTGTTTTGTTTCCATCTTTGTTTCCTCGCATGCTGGAGCATGGAGATTTGAAATTGTTAACTTGTCAAGTAAAATATCAAAATGACAGTATCTAGTGATTTCTGTAAAAATATTAACTAATCGGTTCGTAGATGTTATGAAGCACGGAGATAGAAGCTTGGACAATATGAATCGGTGGATGGAGTGATTATCAATCACTTCGATTATTGATTCTGTATCTGTATAAAGTGATAATCAATCACTTCGGTGTATGAAGCTTGGACTATATGTTTTTTTTGTTTTCGGCCACCAAAAATGTCAACTTCGATTGAGAATCCAAGATGGTATGTCAGGGAGTTGATCTGGATAAGTGAATGTTTACCCTAGTTTGAGGGGGAACCTTTTCTTTGGGCGGAAGACGAAGCTGTAGGATGCCCAAAACGTCATGCTTTCCTATGCAGCCTCCATTTCTAAATGGCGTTGTTTCAGCATGAATAAAATATTATTTTTATAAGATATTTATTAATTTAAATTATAAATTTCTAAAAAATAAATTTATCTTCATAAATTAACAATAAATAAAATATCATTCCAAAAATTATAAAATTTTTATTATAAATTTAAGAAATTAGTTTCTTTCACTTGATAACTAAATTGATATTTGCTATACAGCTAAAAATAAATAAATTAAGCACTATTATCGAAATATCCCTGTCTCTGAATATAAATATACTTTATCTTTTTTAAAAAAATATCATCCATGTACGGCCAAAAACTGTAAGATTCTGATTCAACAAATACAAAATATAGTTATACAGATATGCTCTTTTGTGTGGCCATACACAACGAGTCTTGGATGAAAGGAAAGGAAAATCACAATAAAAATCTTCAAAGAAATCCCTCAGCATATCTGATTTTGAAAACAAGCCCATCCCTGTACCATGGTAAACGTGGTCGAGACACATAATAAGCGGATTCGAATCAATAAATTCCAACGTATACCGCTCGCAAGATATACGGCAGGCAGTTAATCATAAATACGGTGACCATATCCGAGGACTCGATCTCCGGCCTAACCTAGAGTAGTGCAATGAATAAAATTTTCAGATGATACACTATTTTACAACAGTGTTATGATTCTGCGTCCTTTCGCCTTCTACAACACTTCTGCTGCCAACTCAAACCTTCAAAATGGCAGCATTACTAGGTTAACTTAGATATATTAATTCCCTTTCCTAAGCCAAAGCTATGCTACTGTAAAAATAAAATAAAAACACCCTTTTTGAAGCACAGCTAGAGTCAGATACCTGATGTACTTGTCAGCTAGCAACTAAAGGTCCCAACCAACGTATAGGAAAGAGCTCTAAGTCTTATACTAACCAGAGAATGAGCAAATACAACTATTAACCGCTTGTTCGCCTCAGGATCTTTTGTGCAACAATGTCCTGCTTGATGCCAGTTAGTGCTCACGTTCCTCTAGCCCGCTAAATCGCCTAAATCCAACTCATTCGCCACTGGCGGCCATGGACGTTCTTCAGTTTTGTAAGTTCCTTTCTTCGACGCCTTGCCTCAGCTGCTGCGGCTGCGTCTACTGGTTTCTTACTCGGGAATTTAAAAGGGTCTTCATTCTTTCTGGGGGAAGGAGAAAATAGCTGACTAGCTTTTAGACAAGCACTACTAGTACTAGAGCTATACTTCGATTGGAGCCTACTCTCATTTTTAACAGAAACTGTATGACTAACCGAACTTGATGGTACAGAAGCAAAAACCATTTCCTTATATAGAGGACCTGCACGAGGACCATCTCCTTCTACAGGAAATTCTGCAGGTGTCTGGTTAAGATCATCTATAACTCTTTCCATTGAGCTCATAGCTTCTGATTTGACTCTAACAGGAAACAAGGAACATTGTCCCTCCCCAGGTACAGCTGTGTTTGAAGATGAACCCCTGTTACATGCATTATTTGCAGAAGTTCCATGTCTAGGATGTTTCACGCCAAAGTCAGGTTGATGATGGAGTCCAATTCCATTATCAGGAACGGGGAAGAACCATGGGCATGGCAGTATATACAGAGGGGCTCTTATGCCAATGGCATCTATTGCGCTTTCTGGTTGCTGCTGACATGAATCAAGCTTTTCATTAGTCAACGCAGGGATGATTGATGGCATAGTAATGGCATCTTGACAACCATGGCGTGACTGAACAGGATTTGAAGATTGCATGATATGAGGCCAACAGAGGGGTGAAAATATATGACGGTTATACAAAAATAGAGGATGGTTTGTTGCTGTAGTATGCATCTGAACACGGGATGGTTTAGAGTCCCCTGGGGATGATTCAGTTTCATCCTTCGTTACGTTAGCCATCTGGAGAAGTTGGAAAACGTAACAGAAAGGTAAATATTTTAAGCTCTCTTCAGTGTGAAACAGTGAGTAGAAAAGATTGAACATCTCACCTGTGCCTTTAGGAGCTTATTTGTGGTCTCTAAAGATTGAAACTCTTTCAAAGCCAAATCTTTGTCCTTCTCGGTAGAAATTAGTTCACATATCAAACAATTAATGCTCGCTTGAATTCAAAAAAATCTAAAGCCAAAATGAAAAAGGGAAAAGGATAGGAACTTTAAATAGATAACATCACACAGCTTAAATGCCACTCAAAAATCAACAGCAGGGATTCAAAACTACGGAAAAAAATTAAAAAATATAAAAGAAAACTATCTACGGTCAGATGTTAATAACTAGGGTACAGGAATATTGCCTACCCTCTTCAGTTTTTCATTCTCGCATCTCAAGTCAACTGCCTTTTTAGCCAACTCATCGCACAGAGCCTGGAGCAAATAAACAGAAAATTAAAGATACCATAACCAGGAATCAACCTTCTGAAAACAATGAGGAAATCATACAACTTTAAAAATAAAATAGAATAAGAGCTGATTGCACGATAATCTAGAAGTTTTTCTTGATGAATTTTCATTGGAATGTAATGTTACGGTGGTCAATGAAATCCAATACTGTTTTAGAAGCTAGAAAATCAATCCAGTAGTTTGGCTCTCTGGAACACTCGCGTGTATATAGATTACGATTACAGCAGTGCCAGAGAGAAAGGTTTAAAGATGAACCTAACAGCTCTTTTAAGACACGACCTTTCATCCCTTCCATCTCCACGTTAACAATATCGCAAAAGAAGCAAATAACAAACAAATATGAACAGTGGCAATGAGTAATATGAATCTGACATGCAGAAATCAAGCCAACGCATAAAAAGCAAGCTAGCTAATCTCACCTGCCTTCGTCTAATTGTCTGTCTGGCAGACTCTCTGTTTGCCAATATCCTATGAAGTCTCCGCGCTTCTTTTTCAGCCTGATTGGATAAGAAACTTCAACTTTGACGGTAACCGGTCAAAGATGAATACTTTGGTTGAAAGGACTTTTACCTCTGTTAAATTTTGTTTTGACCTGGCCCCACCCGATGATGGATAACTCCTGGAGCAACTAAGAGCTGGTTTAGACATATTTGGATCTGGTTCTGTCTTTGGAGAATCTAAGACTATATTTCCACAAATTAGGTCATCATGCAGCCGGTTCACGATGACTCGGTCCTGCTACAAACAAAAATACTTGTCAAGTCCTGCACAAAACACTTCACTTTGGTAACATATCGCTGCAAGAAAATATGCAACGCAAATAGAATTATGAAATTGCCATGTATACAAACAAAGAATGCATACTAACCCATAATTTGGAAGTCAGGACTCAGGAGGAGAACACAAGGTAACTCGTACTCGAAAGTTTACTGAACTGACCAGAAACTGAGTGCAACAAATGCAATTTAAAAAAAAAAAGATCTTTATATCTATGAAAAGAAATCACAAAAAAAAACATAGCACGTGAAATAGGCCCGAGACACCAAACAATTCTGATAAAATGAAGATTCATAGAGATCATTGGACGCTCATTTCCTAACACATACCCCAACATTAATTACATGGATCCACCAGTGCCGCAAGATTTACATGGCTCGCGCTGTAAACTGGTGTAATTCTGGTTCCTCAGAATAAGGTGAAGTTTACTCATACAAATCATCATAATTCAACTAACAAATGCTATTCATCATGGAAAGTGAAAGTTAGATTGAATGGATTCCATTGTCGGTAAATATATTTCCCACAGCTACACAAGCTCACTCGAAAAGATATTGCAATGACCATATAACAGTATCACACACTCTGGCATCGTCGTATTTTCCGCATTAGTACGGTGTCTATAAACACAAACATTTTCAGCACCCAATCAGAACGAAATTCATTAAAAATTTAATTTCTAATTTAAGAAACCTATAAAAAAAATCTGGACCATTCTTTATATAGAGGATTGTATTATCCATATAATACTAAAATATAATAAAAATATAAAAGCATTTTTCCACAATAAAACTATAAATACTGACCGCAGGGTAATCAGGGCAAACGGGGACCGAGTCGGTGAACGAGTTCAAACCCGTAACAGACGGAGGAGACTCGCTCTTGACTCGCTTCTTGCCGCGTCTTCCTTTGCTCCCCCATTTACCTCCCCCAGCACGGCTCTTTCTCAAATCCAAATGCGCCAAATCCGCCAGCGCTTCCGCAGCCTCCATCTCCCGATTCACTGGTTCCATCTCCTCCCCTGGCGTCGTGGACCCTGAAATCGACACAAAACCCCTCCGCAACTCAATCTCCATTCCCCAAAGCCCAAAAACAAAATATCGAAAGAAACAACCGCGACTTCAAGAGAAGGTAACATGAGAGAGAGAGAGGAAGAGTTTGTAGCAGCATTGTACCACTGGTTAGCTAAAAAGCGCGCAGGCGGTACGGGAACGACACGTGTCTATCCAGCTCAGCGACGGACTATCTATGACGCGAGGCCGAGCCTCATGTATATCTTCCTGCCACGTATCCTTCGTTTAGCCCACGTAGGAGCGGTAAGCGCGGGCGAAGAAGTCAGGTAGTTACACGTGGTTTCTGATTGTTTGGGCCTTAGGGCCTGAGTGTTCGGCTTCGGGGCATGGTAATCTGGGCGGGGCCACAATGCGTCGTGGGTTTTACTTGCAGTTTGGTTGGGAGCGAGGTGGAGAATAAAAGGACGTAGTGTCAATTAACAGCTGTTCGGATACCTGAGTACTGGCGGTTTCTCGGTACAGCTGTGGCTTTTTGTACAATTGCCTCCAATCGGGCTGCGGGAATGGCTGGTGGCACCCTTTCTGGAGGGGACATGATGCAGTTCACCTGTAAGCAGCTGCAACTTGCAAACATCATCCTCGACACCTCATATAAATTCTGTTACAAATAGTTTGCTTCGAATTAATGTAGAAAAAATGGATGATGAGTATTTTATGTTCTTTAGACAAAGTATATATAATATAGGTTGGGTTTCTCATTTTTTATTTATTTAATTTTATATAATAAAATAGTACCGTAGATAGAAAAATAAAAGAATAGGAAGAAAATAAATATTCGATGTTTCAATTGACAAAATAAACAAAGAATAATGATTTGATCTTTAACATTAGATATAGACTATTTTAAAATTTCGGACTAATTAAACCTAATTATAATTTGTTCTGGTTTTTGAAGGATTTGTCATTGTGGCTGGACATACTTTTAATTTTTAAAAAAATTGATTATCTTTATCTATAAATATGACACAACATATTCTCATTAAATATTTATTGTGCAAAACATAATTATAATCTTAATATCTTTCTCTTATATATTACGGTAGTAAAATTTGAGTTGTAATAGTTTATACTCTTATTTAGTGTTTTTATATTAAGAACATGCCTTCTTAACCTTACTAGAAAAAAAAATTTTAAAATTATTTTTGTAAATATAATAGTTACAAACTTCGTCTAGATTACCTCAAAATAAATAAAATAACTTAAAGTTTGTAATAATGTCAAGTTATAAGATCATAATGAAATGGTCACAACAAAATCGTTTGTGACATTCATATAATAATCTAAGATACGTTATCTATCAGTTCCATATATTATTCTCCATAAAACATATAGTATGATATATTAGTATCTCATACTTGTAACTTATAAAACATATAATATCATATACCTAAACATAGTTAAACCTTTATGTTATTATCATTATTACGTCCTGTACCATATCCCAGAAATGAACAACTCTCTGCAAAGTCCGTCAGAAAATATTGATTGGTCCCCCTCGGAACTCACCAAAGGCTGCAAAGCTAAAAATGACAAAAAATAAAAATTTCATTGCAGAAAAATAAAATATGTAGTGTTATATGTACTTAAGAGCGCAAAATAGAAAATTAATAGTTAATTTCTTCTAAAATTATTAATTTCTTTAAGATGATAGTTTTCATTAAGAGCAAGGAAGAAATTTTAAAAATTAATTAAAATGCTAAGAATAGAACACCAAACCCTCACAGGACTTAATTGATAGCAACTGTCGGGTAATTTTAAGGTGTTTTGGGTGTATTAGGTCATTTTTGTTCCACCCAAACACAAATATTTTTTTTATAATTTACAATCGGTCTCACCTAAGCATAATGACATGTAAAGTTATAAGGATAATTTTGTCTCAAAATTTATCATTATTATATGTCAATCTGTCACTTTTTTTAATATCTTTCTCCTCTCTTTGTTTTTTTATTTATTTTTACTTTCTTTATCTCTTTATTTTTTATAATTATTTTGACATAATAAGCGTGACACTAGGAATGTATCAAAGAGTATATTCGTATATATATATGCATTGTGAAAATATATATGTGTATATATATATGTTAAAAATATGAATGTAACATATTAATTCTCTATTACATCTCTATTACTTCTTACTTTGGAGGCATTATGTATTAATATAACATTACATGCATATGTCATATAAGGTATATAATCTGATTTTAATAAGTATTAGACATTAATATAATATCACATGCATCCCATATTCTACGTAAAGTATGTAATGTAAGGTTCATAGTTTGTCATAAACCGCAGCTGCATAGGTTTTAGCAAAAATCATACCATAAAAGAGAAGATGGTCTTGTGGGGACTATACCAGCTATAAATTCCTGTCTTAAACACCACAACCACCAATCCAGCGAATCATATCAAGAATCATCCAAAGAGGTACACGAGGTTCACATGTTTTCTTTAACGAAGCCAGAGCTACTAGCTTCACATGTTTTCTGGAACAAAGAGAGTAACGAAAGCTTTTGGTAGTTGGTATGGGCCAAACCGAGATAAACAGAAGCATCATATACTCGGAATCTAAAATGTACATTCTGACCCCGTGACAGAACCGTGACAGAATGTATCTCCACTAATCTGCACGCATGAAGACACAACCTGCCACATATATATCATTTTGTACATGCAATAAATTCAGCTTGAAACACCACTACCACCAATACAGCGAATCATATAAAAAATCATTAAAGGTTGTACGAAATAGATACACGATCTTCACATGTGCTCATCCTCCCTGTTTGAACAAACCAAATATCGGAGCTTCTGGTATGAGCAGAACAGAGAATGATAGCACTACTAGGATACTTAGAATCTAAAAATGTACTTTTGTCTCCATGACGGAACATGTATTTCTACTAGCTAAAATCTAAATCCATATTTAGGCAATCCATAGTTTTGTACAGAGAGATAAATACGTACCTAGCTAGTTAATTCCGCCGACACTAAGCAGACATTCTGGCTAGCTTAAGGCGGTTAAATACCTAGGCCATCGATTATATGCGGAATTATGATTGATTGTCCTTCTCTCGAACCAAAACCGGGAGCCCACCTCTGAAAGTAGCGGTAAGCCCAGGAGAGAATCGTGGAGTTTGATATGGCGTCGCTAACTCGAAGTGGAATCGTCGGAGCAGTGAAAGTAGTACACTTTTGAGCTCCACCAAAGCCATTTCTTTGCCCAAACAGACCCTGAACCCTCCCTGGAAAACTGGATACTTGAAAGAATTTTCAGCGAAGAAAACACCGTTTCTCAACCACCTCTCTGGCTTGAATTCTAAGCAATCTGGTCCCCAGATTTCTTCCATCCTGCCCATCGCATAAGGATGGTATGTAACCCTAGTTCCCTTTGTCACACAAGTCCCATCAGGTAAGACATCATCCTCTTGACAAAACTTGGAATCGAACTGGATAGGCGGATAGAGCCTCATGCTCTCATAGACTGCTGCCCGCAAATAATGGAGTTCATGAATTCGTTCAAAGCTTGGGAGGTCCTTGCGCGGACCAAGAATCCTATCTGCTTCTTCAAGAATCGTTGATCCTACTTCTGGGTGCTTCGCCAGCAGGAAGAAAAGGCTGGTCAGAGCTGAAGCGACAGTGTCGCGGCCTGCTAAGAGGAAACTTATGATGATATCTCTTAAGTAGGTCTCATCATTGACTGAGCGCATGAAACGAGACAAGAGATCTTTGTGTGATGAAATCCCGATTTTACGCCTTTGCCTAATTACTTCTTCGGCTAAGACATTGATCATCTTGATCGCTTCTCTCATTTTCCTCTCAGAACCTATATTCAACTTCCTTTTGATTTTCCAAATAAGAGGGAACACAGTCGTCGCTCTTTCAGCGGACAGTTTTGAAGCTAGGTCGAAGGCAACCGCGAAATCTGACAAGGGTAGAGACATCTCCAAGCACCTGGGGTCGAGCCCAAACGAGAACCGGCATATACTATCGAATGAAAATCTTCGAAATACGTCTTGCAAATCCAAGACCCCATCTTCTTTTCCGGAAATTGAGAGCAATAGAGGGACAAGGCGATGCTCAATCTCTTCATGGACGATCTCAAAGGCATACGATCTTATGGAGGACCTGTCAAGCTCTAGACTTGCCATCTTCTTTTGGAACCTCCACAAATCACCATCAACGTTGAATATCCCCCGACCCAGAAAGTCACCCAAGATCGTAGAGAAAGGCTTCCCTTTGGGATAGTTATCAAATCTTGTTTTAAGCATGTGCTCAACGTTGTCAGGGTTTGCCGTGATTGTGTTACCAAGAACATGGATATGGATTGTCTTACTTGGAGAGTTCTTTAAAAGATGAGCATACCAGTCACCTATGTTGACAAATTTTTTTGTCCAATCCAAAGTAAGATAAGCATCACATATCTCACAGTTGCACCCTTGTCTTAGCCTCAGTGTGTAGAATAACAGTGGAAAGAGACGAATGATGACAGCCAACAGGAGGAACAAACAGATGGCATGAAGGGCGGCGAGCAGCCAGAAAATTGCAAACTCCATTGATGGATAATGATAGATATTGCTTGAAATAAAAGAGAAAAGAAAAGGACGGAGCTGAAAAAGGAGAGAGTGCTAGAATGGCAAAGGTAGAAGGTGAGAAAGACAATTGGAGGGACGAACGTAATTGAGAGTTTTTATTTATTGGTTTCTCAAAAGTGCGGTTATCACTAAATTTTACCCGGAGCATCTTTTGCGTCACCCGGCTGTTAGCCTAGATAATGCCTGCTATTGTTTGACCCACGTGCTTTTATTCTTATCCGTACCCAAGTGGTTTTCTTTATTTCTTAACATAAAAAGGTGATGTTTTCTTTTTTACACATGAATTTGCTTGCGCAGTTATCCCATAAATTGTGTGGCCATGAACTAAATATCATTCTTCCCTGTCTATAACTAATGAGATTCAAATATTCATGATGTAAGAATATCATCTCTTACGTTTGGGTGCGTAATGTTCACCAATACGTCAGTAATATCCTCTTCCATTTACATCTAGAATGATGAGAAGCTTAAGAAAATGTCATTCTTATCACTAAATCAACTACGAATCTGTGCCAATATTGAATTATTTTAAATAGAGCCATAAATAATATGTATATGGTAAGGTTTAATTCATAGAAAGTACCCGGGTTTTATAATATAGTATTGGGACTCACTTAATATATTTTAATTATCAAAATTATCATTTTTGATTTGAAAAAAATAAAATTAAGATGAAATATTGTAATGTATTTGTGTGACTTTAATCTATTTAATTTTAGTAACTATAAATAGGTCTTTACATTTGACCTAGTAAGATTTTATTATAAATATATTAGTGTTGGGTTAATTATCATAAAATTTTGGAATCTTTCAATTCACAATGCACCAAATGGTACGCAAAATTAGATCACGCTTACCTCAGTACCTAATCCGCAGATGGCAACAGACCCATAAGGTGACCATATGTGAACAAGAAAGTATCAGCATCAAATTACAGGCTCATGGTGGTGTACTGTTTAAGTATTGGTGAGATCAATCAATCAAATCCAATATATTCGAGGCTAAATTGAGTTGGTTGAGGCTTATGCTGTGTAGCCTATCTGTTCGTTTTCCTTATTCAAACTGAAACTCTATAAAAATAAGTTGCAAATGCCTATCCTCCTACAGGTTCGTTCAACCACACAAAGTCACTCGGGAGCATGATAAGCAAATAGATCATGACATGGAGGAATATATGATTACATATATCCATAATATATGTAGACTCTCTTGAGCATAATGCCTTCACTATTTGTAGATGTTAATGATATTTTTGGGTTGAATCTGACTAGAATCCACTGGTCTCCTCAAACAAAGCTTTCCCAGATAAGGGAAGCGCTTTACACTCCTCTTAACTTTATTCTTCCCAAACAGACCGACGGCTTTACAAATGGGGGTATGATGATTTTAAATACATAGTGGCATATTATAAAAATGTTTTCGATTGACGCATGGATTCTTTGCTGACGATAATTCAGCAAAGTTGACAAAATATAATGAGTTTCTATGATAGTCGTGATTCCAGGCACAACCTGAGTGAGTGAGTGAGTTGAGTGAGCGACAAAAGACATCAATTTTTTTATTGGAGGATGAGATGGAAGGGGTTGGCAAACTGACACTCTTTACTCTCTACTTATATTAACGGCTCCCCAAGAGAAACAAGACACGTAATATTTAATGTTTCTTTCAACACCTAACATAATCTTACCAGGTTGAGATAAAAAAAAATAGTGACGACGTTGGATGGATTTCAGATAAAAACTGTTGACTTTTTTGTGCACGCCAAGGATCTAGTGAATTCACTATGAATTATTCCAGCAAAGTGGTCCAACGAGACCGACCATTTTGGACTTTTCTCTTAAGAGATTTAAACAAACCATGTTCTGTGAGTAGTACTAGAACAATCGCAAAGAGAGCAAGGTTTATAGCATTATTGGAGAAATGTCTTGCCTAAAAAAATTACTGCAAAACCAGTGGGTTGAAGGTGATGTTATATGTAGGTACTTGTCAGTCACGAGTTGAGACACACACTATCAATGCCAGTCATCATACAGTAAGTTGCCCCTTTTAGTTTCAGACAACGAACAGGAACTACGAGCACGTTGTTTTATAGATACTAGGCAGAAAGAAGCCTAATGAATGGCTTATAGATTGACAAAAATAATATCAGTGTCATACGTGTACTACTTCTAACCCATCATCCTGTCAATGCTTCGCTGTCCTTGCTCCTGCTGTCCTGTACTGCTTGTCAGAGATAATCCTAAAATAAATTCGAGAGTAACACCAGATGGTCCTGTTTAGTTTAATTAAATGCATGAAAATAAAGTTAACGATCGCTAGTAATTCATAAAAACTTACGTATCCCTATCGGACGAAACAACCTATGGAAACATGGCAAGACACCTATATATATTACAGATCAAAGCAGCCGTAGGTAGCTGCAAAAACCGGCACCTATGAATGCATGGGTAAACGAAGGAAATGGAAATCCAAAAGGGAAATAATGAATGCGCGCGTTGGGCCTTTGTGAAAAATATTAATTGGCGCTGCGCTATTTGTTGCCACCAATTAAGCTTCAGTAGGCTTGGGGTGCACATGGGGATGAAGGCATATACCGCATGAATAGCGAGGAGGGAGGAGGGAGAGGGAGGAGGGAATGAAAACAACAGAAAGCGTCAGCGTGATAGGAAGGCAGATTTAATGCACCAAAACTCTACACGGAAGTGCCTTGTACTATTTCTTGTCTCTGTCTCTAGTATAACACATGGACGTTTTGTGAAAGAGAATGGGAGGTCCACAAGGCCTTGTTTATATTTTTGTGTGATTTATTATATTTTAATTTTAAGATATTAATTTTTTATCAAATTATATTATTATAAAATTAAATTAAAAAATTTCTAATTATCTATTTTTAATTTTAAGTCACATTCCAATTCCAAAAATCAAAGGATTCTAAGGTAGTTACGAATTATTTGATTTCCAATTTTAAGAATGATTAATGGGACATCTGGTATGTGATTTTATTAGGGTTTATGACTTGATGCTAATAAATATTAGTGGTAGAAATTATTTATTTATTTTTAATTATTAATAGTAATTATACGTCTAGTAACATAAAGAAGGACTAGAGAATAACTTATATTTAATATTTACTATATCTGAAAATTTTATTTTGGATTTTTACAGTACTGTGTAAAATTTTAGATTTTCTAGAGGAATTTTAATACTTATTTTTTTTAAAAAAAAATTTCCTATTTATTTTATTTTCGAAGAATAATTTTAATAATTGGTTATAGTGTTTGTAAAATATTTTTGTTTGATAGGATGATTTTAATTTTTGGATCTATTATGAAATTTTTATAATATTTAGATATTTTATAATTTATTATGAATTTTACAGTATGTTTGAAAATTTTAATATTTATAAAAAATACTTTGTAAAACAGTTACGTTTTGGGCATTAATGAAAAGTTGTCTTAAAGCAACATTTTGAAAAGAAAATAAAATGACGTCATTTTGGTGGTCCATTAAAAACAACGACGTTTTGAAAGCCATTCACACGTCCTGTTACTACTAGAAAGGAGGGGAGATATGTTCTCTCCTCCAAATCTCCAATATTTTAGCTCCAAACCACCCGAGACCGTGGTTATTGATGTGAAACCCGTCCTTAAATTTTTTTATATTAGTTTGACCATTAAGTTTATCCGTATTACGGTATTATCTATACGTCATGAGTTTTATTTTTTCAATAAAATATCTATATTTTATGACGCGACATCTTATCTTGGAGATTTATACGCACGGTTTGTTTAGAATTATTATTTTTAACTCTAACCAAGCTAGTTTCAAGTAATCCTTGACTTATAGATCAAAATTTACATTTTCAGCCTATTCTCATGCTTCAAAAGCCCAAATAAATTATTTGAATCCTAAAATTAATGTTTTGAGTTTTAAAATATTAATTTATCTAATTTTGTGAAGTTGTTTTCAAGTTTTAAAATTTATTTTGGGATTTTCCGAACCTGATAAACACTGGGTTATAAATACCCATCTTGAGATTTGAAAAAATATGTAAGTCTCAGAAACCCCATATCTATTCTTCCTCTCCATACGCAAGTCACCCTTCCTACCTCTTTGATCGAATTAAGTTTTCCTTCAAAATTATCACATGCACTTTGTTGTTAAATAATCAAACAACCTTGCTAAAGTGATTTCCATATTAATTGTTGTTGGTGACTATGGCAAAATCATATTTTTGGGAAGAAAATGGAGCACGCCTATGCAACCCCATACAAGGCAGTTTTACCTATATAAAGAAAATGGGGCCTACACATCCAATTTCCCTATTAAAGCTTAGGAAGCATAGAAACGGAACAAAGTTCTGCACCAGTTTTACGTTCCATGATCTCCAGCACAAAAGATGCAATTAGATGGGCCAAAGATTAAAAATTGAATTTGCAAACAAACATCAAAGTGCGATTTTGATGGTCAGCTAAAATTCAACCCATCTATTCATTTTTCGTTTGGCGGACAACTGCGATACAAGTGTTGGAAAAATTATTGATTTTTGTTTTCTCTTGACCCATAAAGTTGTTAATTCGTGTAATGCTTTGGTAATAAAAGTTGTTTAGAAGTTCACATATTCTATCCTCGTCCCAGGTCATAATATGGACAATGATACAATGCATCCAAAACATGAAAAAAAGAAAAGAAATGCGTGTCGGCCACAGCGGTAAGGTACATCCCTTTCCCTTTATATTATGCAATGACGTGTACCAACTTGCGTCCCAGTGTTTGATGATACTTAACTGTTAGTTTATGATCAGACTAAGATTTCCCTGGCATTAGATTCTGTTTATTGGTGTGACAGAGGACCACTAATTCCTACAACTTTTGCTTTTTCTCATTTAAAAAACACGTGCTTAATTTGAAGGTAATAAAAATAAGCGTGACAATGCATGACGCATTGGTCCGTCGGCCACCAATAGCTACACGTGCAGTGGGCCAACTTCCAGAAGGGCTCCGATGTATGCTTTTCCTGTTTTTCAATTTCTTCATTTTGGTTAGTTAGGCATATATACTACTTTTGGGAAACCTGATTGTGAAAAAATGAAACATAAGTTGATGATATGATTTGCAGGTTTAAATATATAATTCAATATTTATTGTAAATAAGAAAAATAAAATAGAAGATATAGATCTTACTTCAATGAATATGTACATCGTAAGTTCCTCGCAGATTAAACGTCGACTGCGCTTAATTCTTAGTTCGGATTTTTGTCTGAAATACTTTTTTAATCCAAAAACAAGACCAAAATCCAAAGTTATACCGGTCCAATTCAGTCCGAACTGAATAAACTTGAATTTATTTTTATTATTTTATCGAAAAATAAATAAAGAGCACTGATAAAGTTCTACTACACTATCACATATAACATACATTTTGAACAAAATTTTATTTTCTTTACGAAATAAAATTTATTTGTTACATACAATTCAAGATCTTAATAGATCAAACTAAACTTGGAAATTATTTTAAATTATCGAAAGAGGGCCGAAAGTTTAAACTTCTGCTGTTAGAGAAGGAAGGCCCTGTCTCTTGGAGGGCTGGATTTGATTACCCATTACTAACGCCTTTGGTTCCGTTTTAAAAATTTTGGACCATTTGGGTTTAGAGCTGACCCTTTTTTTATCACTCATCAGTTCTAACTTTAACAAAAACCGTCCACAGGTCAATGTGCGAGACTGTGGACTATAAACTCGATAATAGTTTTTCCAATACATGGAAATAAGAATATGGAGCCGTAAGAATAAAACAAAGCATTATTTATTTCATTCACGCTCTGGATTCACTGCAGACCATTAAAACCTAAGATGAAAGATTAGGGTATATGAATGTGTAACAACTAAAATCAATGCCTCACCTCTCTTATCTGAAGTAGTAGTTTAACTAAAGTCGTTCAAGTGTAGTTTGCAATGCTGCATACACCGCTCGCCATCCAGCCTGTGTAGGGTGCACGGAATCCCAAAAGAATGCAGAGTTGGGATCCTCACAAATAGTGTACTTCTTCACTCCATTCTCATCTACATTCCCGCAATTATACTCTGAGCTGATACCAGTACAGCAGGGCTTTAGAGGATTCTCAAACTCTGAACTCCCTGCACCAGACAGTGGAACGAACTATTGGTTATAGGGGTCTCTTTAGATGATTAATGTTCACGGGCCTTGACCAGATACATATTTTTATCACCTGGTTTTTCTCCCTTGCTGTTGAAAATTCTCAAGAATGCAGAGTAAAAATCGAGGAGGATAATAGTTGGCTCTTTTGTTTCGTTGTTCAGCTTGGCCAATGCTTGCTGCAGCACGAGGTTGTGTAAACTCACAAGCTGGTTTTGTGTCTCATTGCATTGCCTGAAGGAGGACGCGGCTGTCAGGCCAGGGAGACACCCCAAGGGCGGCAGGGCATTAATCGCTACTTTCTTCACTCCCAGCCCTCGAATGCGTCTCAGGTCAACCGCCAGTTGATTCATCAATTGTGTAATGAACGCAGGAAGACCCTATATTTCATGGTAATAGAATCCTAATTCAGTATTTATTTAGTAATATAGTATGTGGTAAATCACTGTGACAAGGAAAACTTAAATAATTCTGTAAAAAAGTTTTGGAAAAAAACCAAAGACGAAGGAAAACTTAGATGAGGTTGCATACTCCTAATATGCATTAGGTGATAAATGTGTAACCAGAAGGAGATATATTTCACCTAATATGTACTAATGCATACGCAAGGATAACTCCCCGTTCATGCAACAAGTACTGTAGCGAACGAAAAAAGAAATGGTGGTTAGATTCATATATACCTGGGTGGTGCCATTTCTGGCAATGTAAGTAGCGTAGTCATTGCCTGCGACGGAAACAAGAGCTACAGAGCTCTGCATATCCGCAGGGGAATACACTTTTTCATTGATTGTCTGTTGGAAAAAATCAATCTGAGTAGTCATATTTGGCAAGGGAATTAATGTATCGAGCACTCCTGAACCACCATATGCGAAATTCATTCCATAGTTAAGGTGGTTGGCTGCAAATTTTCTCCATCTGTATGGGATCGGAGACCTCACTCCAATTAACCTTGCTGCCATGGACATGGAGAAAGACCATAATTAAAACCAGATTTTCATGATTCTAACCATCATATATTATTTTATTTTTTTTCATGAAGGTTGTATGCAACTGACAAGATCAAAAGTCTACTGATGCAAAGTATCTAGCTGCGTACCTAGCTAGGAAAATATTAGTCTATGAAGTTGATGGAGTTACAGCTAAGGTAAGATCATAAAAGAGAGACATCTTCAAATTTGATGTGATGGCTGCCTACTTTACTTCCGAAGATGAAACACGTGCCACTTATTTTCTTTCTAACATGATTGTAGCTGATACCGAAGAGGTTTTTTATATACGGAAAAGAAGGAAGATAGATATATAGCATAGGAATGAAACAAAAGATTAGATAGCAAGAAGCAGACATTAGCTTATAAATGATGATTGTTCTCGAGAGACGGGTGTGGATCCGGAAGAAAAAAAAGAGGATAATGTTTATTGTTGGAACAGGGGAAACACTAAAGGAATAAACGGAATTAGTCTGTCATAGTGTAAAGTAGGTTGAGGCAATGGAATATTTCAGAATACAGCAGAAACACAATCCCATGGGTTAAAAAGTAAGAATGGAGGGAAGAGAAACTATTCAATAATGCAGCATTTTCCTGGAAAAGCACGTATTTTCAAATAAAAAGTGATAATTATCCCTACTACTTTTCCTTTTATCATTAGTGACCGCTAGCTAGCACTAAGGAGTGCTACCTGCAGAAAATAGTTTGGGAGTATATAAATTACTTTATGATAAAATGGCAGGCTAGATAGAAGAGGAATGAATCACAGCTACACAGCCTTTTACACATCATAAAAGAAAAAAAAAAGTGAAGCAATGCCTTCTACACATGAACATCTATATATACTTTATAAAGAGGAGGAAGGACCCACCAAGATAATCAGTGGACACACGGCCATCTGAGAAACGACCAGCTGGTTTTCCGGGAAAGCTGATTCCATAAGGAATTTTCCATGATCTTGAAAAAGATATCGGCAAGTTACCGGTGTCCGCATACGAATCTCCAAAGACGAATAGCTTGCTTGGCTTAAAACGGAAAAGATGGCGATGTGCGTTGTAACGATGATGCTGCTTGTTCGGTGCCCCAACCACTCCTATGCTCCCTGCAATATGACACATAAAACATAAGAAGGGACTAAATCACAATTCATTCTGCTTAAGCTTCTAAGCTCAGGTAATCCAGATCATCCTTAATTATTATCTATAAAACAGTTTAAATAAAATTCAGAAAACCTGAGAGGGAAGGAAGAAGAGAGAAGCAAAACAAAGTCAAGACAAGGAGGGTTTGTTGATTTTCCATGCAGTAGCGATGTTTCAAGTTTCGAAGCCAAGTGATTGTAGAAGAAGGGATTCGCTGAACAGAGATTAGAGACTGGTCTGGGGGGAGAGAGTTTGAGAGTAAGAGTAGGCATAACGAGACTTGATACTCGATTTATAGTAGCCGTGTCATGGGAAAGATGGCCATGTAACAAACACGTGGAAGCTCAAAAGTAAAACCCAAAAAATTGAAAGAGGGCGAGTGATCGGGAACCCTTAGCGAAAAAAGAGTATTGTTTTATTACTGTATATATATTATGACTAGTTTCTAGTTTCTTGAACATAAATGAATATTCATATGTAATTAGTTCCGCACGTTTTAGACAGCTTTCCTTCTTCCTAAAGTGTTATACGATAATGCCATAACACGATTACCTGTACAGCTAAGGAATTAATTCTTATTTTTTTGAGTAATACGTTGAGTATATTAATAGTAGGAACCGAAATACAGGATGTGGGACAATGATACATTGTACCCACCGGTTGAGCAAAATGAAACTAACGGATACTATAGATGATTATAGTATCGTCCAGTTTCAGAAACTATGCCAATTATCTGGCCAATAAAGAAACAAAATCTCCCACAGGCAATAGATCTAAGCTGTCAATATGTACATCCCTAAGATTCACCTTAGCCCAACAAAAACCATGGCGCAAACCATTAAGGAACAAATCATCCGGGCTGGACACTTCTCCCCTGAAAAGCCTGTGATTCCGGCCTAGCCAAATACTCCAAGCGAAAGAAAATAGCAAGACATACCACACCTGTTTCCAGCGAAACGGGATGGCAAAACCAGTCCACTGTATAAACAGATCAGCCATGGAGCATGGTTGTACCCAACTTAATCCACAGTATTTGAATAATAAGGACCAGCTTGCCCAGGCTTGTTGACAGAGTAGTAAGGCATGATTGGAATCCAGCTCCTGTGATCCGCAAGCTTCGCAGGTACCCTCGCTGGCAGAAAGAAGGCCAATACGTATCAGATGTCCTTTGGTGGACAGCTTCTCCCTGCAGGCTAACCACATGAAGGCTTGCCATTTAGGTGCTCCCTTCTTGCTCCATACATTTGGTATTTGTCGTGCCTCTCTCGTAGTGTAAGCAGCTTCCAGCGATTGATAGCATAATCGAGATGAGAACTGACTCCGTGAATCTCCCCACAATAACTGATCTTCATCCACCTCTGTAGGGATGTAGCTCGCCAACATAGACAGGAGCTGAGCAGCGTCATCGGCCTCCCATGCAAAAAGTCGCCTCCTCCACACAAGGTTCCATCGCCAAACATTCCCTTCCCTGTAACCAAACTGCAAATAACTCCCTCTTGAGCCAAGGATAGGATGAATAACCGGGGGAATAGGTCCTTCAAGGGAGAGGTACTGCACCACACATCAGCCCAAAACACAATGGTATCTCCTCTGCCTAGTTGCCAATGGTGGAAAGCAGAGATGCACTGACCATTTGGCAAAAGAAGTCTACTGGTCTGCACAATACCTTTCCAAAGAGCAGAAACATTTCTGTTAGCGCATGCAATCCCTGCAGCACGCAAAGTGGGATTATATTTCTGCATAATAACCTGCTTCCACAACGAAACAGAATCGCTGGCAAGTCTGAAGCTCCACTTCGTCAGCAATGCCACATTTCGCCACTGTAAACATCCCAAACCTGCACCCCCATTATCCTTCGCTCTAACTGCCACCTGCCATTGCACTTTACACATACAGCGCTGATCCACTTTACCTGCCCAGAGAAAACATCTCATCCACTTCTCTAAATCCCTCCTTACAGCAACCGGCAATTGGAAAAGAGACATGTAATAAATTGGTA
This sequence comes from Passiflora organensis, assembly GCA_019739055.1. NCBI lineage: Eukaryota > Viridiplantae > Streptophyta > Magnoliopsida > Malpighiales > Passifloraceae > Passiflora > Passiflora organensis. The sequence goes on from JAEPBF010000009.1 coordinate 11,027,264, forward strand.
AACTATTGAGCACCGATTTCAGCAACACCAAACGTCCTCCTAATGACAATAAAGATCCTTTCCAAGATGCCAACTTACGTTTAAACCTCTGAATGACCGTCTCCCATGTACTATACCTTCGCGGATGTGCCCCAAGAGGCACCCCAAGATACTGAAAAGGAAGCACCTGCGGCCGACATTGAAGCAAAGACGCCATGTGTGCCACCTCCTCATGAGACACGTGAATGCCCACTAAGCCTGATTTAAAAAAATTAATCTTCAACCCGGACAGCATCTCATAACACCTCAACAATCGTTTGAGATTCAGAAGGCCCTGATTGTCCCCCTTACTGAAAAGAATCACATCGTCAGCATATTGGAGATGCGTTAATTGTAAGGTACCAACCTGAATGCCCTGAAACAAGTGCTGGTCAGCCGCTGTGGCAACCAATCTCGATAGTACCTCCCCCACCAAATTAAACAGTAGCGGCGACAGCGGATCACCTTGGCGTAGGCCGCGCCCCACTGCAAATTCGGACGTTGGCGCACCGTTGATCAATATAGCACACCTTGCCGTAGATATACAGGCCATAATCCATTGGCGCCAACGATTACCGAAACCCATCCGCGTCATAACATCAAATAGGAAATTCCAATCAACCGAATCATAAGCCTTCTGAAAATCCAATTTGAAACACCAGCCACGCCTCTTAGAAATCTTCATAGAGTGAATCAACTCATTGGCAATCATAATCGAATCAGCAATATGGCGACCTTCCATGAAACCGGTCTGAAGGGGAGAAATAAGTTGGTCTGCCACTTGCTTGAGCCGGTGAGACAGTAGCTTGGCAATAATCTTGTACAAACTATTGATAAGGCTGATTGGCCGGTAGGAATTAAAATCAGAGGCACCCGGTACTTTAGGAATCAATGTAATGAAGCTGGTGTTGATCCCACGAGGCAGAAATCCACTTGAGTGAAAATCCTTCACCATTGTGGCAATATCCTTGCCAATCACTGTCCACGCTTTCTTGAGAAAGTAGAAATTATAACCGTCTGGACCAGGGGCCTTGTGACTACCACATGCCCAAACTGCCTGACGAATTTCCTCATCCGTGAAAGGTAGTTCCAAAGTTGCAGCGGAGGTAGGTGAAAGCTGCGGCAATTCAAGATTGCCCAAGTCTAGCCAGCAAGTTGCATCACCCTTAAAAGCCTGCTGGAAGTGGGTGAGTGCAGCAGCCTTGATGTTGGAGGGTTCTGTTATTTCCACACCATTGATATGTACTGCCCCAATGAAATTAAAACAACGCCGCAAGGAAGCACTTGAATGGAAAAACTTACTGTTTTTATCACCCAACTTAAGCCATTGCTGTCTAGATGTCTGGCGCCACATAGCCTCAATTTGCTTCTTCAACTCCCATTTCTGAACTTGCAAAATGTTATAGCGCGCCACCAAATCTGTCCCCAAACTCCGTCTGTTCTGATCCAAAGAATCAAGTTCAATCAGGGTTTGACGCAACTTGTTGTCCAGCAACCCAAAATTTGCGGTATGCCAAGCTGCAAGTTTCTTCTTTAAAAAGGCCAGCTTCTTTACTACCCTAAAATCACCTGGGAAGCATTGCCCTGCCTCCTGCCATGTGGTCTTTAACCACTCTGGAAAATGTCTATCTGTCCACCAAACATCCCACGTTCGGAAAGGTCGGGAGCCCCAAAAGAACGTATCTGTTTTCAGGATGAGGGGAACATGATCTGAGAAGCCTTTATCACCAGTGTATAGCCTATGTTGGCTAAAATGCTGACACCAGATTGGAGATGCTAAAACCCGGTCTAGACGAGACGCCCTACTTGCAGTAAACCACGTGAAGTCCTTGCCAAGAAGTGGCATGTCAATCAAACCACTACCATGAATGAACTGCAGAAAACACCTTGCTGCAGCGGGATTAAAGTGACTGCCAATCCTCTCCATGGCATTTACAGGCTCATTAAAATCGCCCAGGATAACCCAAGGAGCCTCATCCAACGCTTTCCGCTGGTGCAGTTCTTCCCATAAACATCTACGCTCTGCCTCAAGGTTGGGAGCATGTAAACCAACACATACAAAACTAAACCCAGACACTCTGATACGCATCTGTAATAATAGCCACCGCGCATATGTTTCTACTCCAGTAATTTGAACCAGGGAATCATTCCATAAACAAACAATGCCACCAGCCCTGCCTTGAGCATTGATAGCTGTCCACTTAACATTTGTCCCAGGCCAAAGACTACCTGCCAAACGATCAGTAAAGGCTTCCCTTTTAGTCTCACATAATATCAACACGCTAAGTCTCTCCTTACAGATAAGATTACGAATTTGTCTCAGTTTCATCCTACCCCTGCACCCTCGAATGTTCCACATAGCGAAATTTATCATGACAAAGACGACATCCCTTCGCAAGCATCCATTTCCCTGCACTAACGCGTGCAGTGGGCTTGCCTCTCCTGACCTTCCTCGATAATCCTTGTCTTGAGCTTCTGACGAATAGCTGCTTTGGTTTGTTTCTTTCGAAGACCCAAAGTATCCATGACTGTTAACGTTTTTTGGACTTCCAGATCAACAGAACAGGAATCTGGAATCACACTTCGCGACTGAAAACTCTCCTCTTGTCCCAGAACACTATCTTGGGTGGCTGCCAGAAAGGAAGGGTCCTCAGCAACCGGTGGAGCCGCGAACAACACCACCTGACTATTTCCTCCCGACGTCAGACTGCCTGTGGATTTAATATGCTTGAGTTTCTTCTGTTTACCCAGGCGATTGTGAGCTGCTCTGCCTTTGTCGCCCATAGTCGAGGCCTTGGCACCTTCCTTGCGCATTCTAGCAAAAGCCATCTCAGGCTGTATAGGCGAAAGGGCATGGGACTCCTCTCCAGAAGTGTTATGCAACAACACAGAGGTGGCCATACGTGGGGGTAAAACCTCTCGCATATCACTCTTCTCTTGCCTCCCCTGGAGCACATCAGGGGCAGTAAAATGACTGGTAGACCCCCCAGCATGAGTGGAATGACTAGGTAGCCCTTCATTTAACTGTAGCTCTTGAAGCTGGTATTCCGTTGTTGACTTCTTCTCTGAACTAGATGGCAGAAATATCCTGCTAGGCCCCTCAAGTCCCTTATTTACATTGACCATCATACTTACTCCCACACGTGGGACTTCCTGGACAAGCTGCTGACAAGAGCCTCGAAATTCTGCAGGAGACATGCTGCTGCTGTCCTCTCCAGACCTACTCTGCCTCCCTTCAGACAATGGATGCTTGATAGGGACAGAAAAGTTGTTGCTTGGCACCAGAACCAGTAATGTTTTTGGCCACCTCGGACCCCACACCAATTTTCTCCTGGATTTCCAGAATGCAAACCGAAAACAACTTACCAGCAACCTTGAACTGGGCTTGATGATTTATCTCCAGCTGAATGCCAGTTACCACCTGTAACACCGCTGCATCAAGACAAGACCAGCTGATGGTCTGGCGATGCACCTGAACTATTGATCCGATGGGGAGGAGGACCTGCTTAAAGGCATCTTCACACCAGACATTCAAAGGAAGGCCCTCAATTTTCACCCAGCAAATTCTTTGAGGACCCATGTCATCCTGACGCCAAGGATGGATATCAACAAACATTCCATTCCAGTAACTGAAATTATTAGTGAGCTCACTAGTCATCAACTCATCAGAGGCGAAAGTGAGAAGCCGTTGATGACCCCCCATTGCAGTGCACTCGACCCCCACTGGCAGGCCAAGCGGGTGACAGCAACCTGGACGTAAAATACCCACAGCACTTCTCTGTAACCTAGCTTGAGCTCCAGCATCAGGAGAAAGCTCCACAGGGGCGCAGGCTGGTATCTGGGAGGCAGGTGCCACAGTGGCCTCCGCATAAGTACGGCTGTCACGCTCCTGGAACAACCTGGAAGGGGCCACTGTCGATGGGGGAGGATTCACAGATGTCGGAATGGTTCTGCGAGTGCCAGAAGGTAGTGGGCTACTTGGACCAGCAGGATGAGTATAACGAGCTACATTGAACCTCATTCGTGTATGGCCACCGATCAGGGAATTGAGTCTCCTTTGTCTAGTAACTTCCTGTACTCCACACCTCACAAATTTGGCGAAACCAAAACGGGAACCCCGCCTGGATTGTCTAGCGGATATAAAGACATCAACAATGGGTTCAATGGCAGCTATTTCTTTAAAAAGTTTGCCTGAATACCAACCCTCTGGTATATCTTCAATATAATAGGAAATGTACCGCTCAGAATTAAACACCTTATCTGGTTTCCATAATGGAGGATTGAACTTCGGAGCTGGTGATAGAGGGGGCGGAGGGGGCAGTCCATGGGTGAGGCGAGCAGCAAGGTTAATGGCGATGGGTATGGGTGGAGGGGGGGGCGGAGGGGTGGAGAGAGGGGGGAGGGTTTTGGTGCGTGGTCTTCCATGCATATTTCGATGGTTAGTTAACATTACAACTAGGAATTAATTCTTATTACATATTGTCAGTTTTGTATATAGACGAGGAGTGTGTTTGAACCTTTTGCAGAATTGGTACACTTTCACTTTCCCCATCCTTCAACGCCACCACTCCGATTTTATAATTTCCCAGCTTATAGGGGTAATTAACAAAGTGTGAGGTCTCCATCACCGTCCTAATCCCCACAAGTTGGAACCTACCTTTACATGTTGCCTTTTTAAATGGGTTGGTTGGGCAACCTTATCATCGAGTTGGGCTCCACTTCTTGCACAACTCCACCCACTTTAATATCAGTGTTGGAATTTGGATGTAAGTTAGTGTTTGCAGATTTCTGAATACAGATAACGTAATTATTTTGGCATGGTGATGTAGGAGGTGCAATTCCATAAATCCCGACGGTACAACAAATATTTCTATTCTTATTTGATTTTCAACCAAAACTGGAAACCGATTAGCCTTTAATATTGTTATAATGTAACAGATAAGATTAAGTCTAAATTTCAAAAAAGAGAAAAGATTTAAGTCTAAAATTAAAAAAATCTGAAATAGGATTTAATCTGGAATTAGCAGGTTTTCCAATAAATACCTTAAGTGATGGCATGTAGTCATACACTCTTTGTATTCTTTATCAAAATAGTAAAATTTATATTCCAAAGTCTTCCAGTATTAATTTGTATTCCGCTGCAATGTTAAATTCATTCTGTCGAGAATTATTGTGTCAAGATTATGTGGTAAGTGTTATGTTCCTTTAACAACAAAAAATTTAAACTTATACTTATTTTCTTAATATTTTTTTGGGAATATTTCCAAAAAAATTCTTGTATGATTTAAATTGACTCATGAATTGGGTCATTAGAAATTACACACTGGTGGAGAACTATTCATCGGGAATGGATCCCCACAAGTGTTGACATCTTAATAAGTTTAAAGAAACTTGATTTATATTTCTTTATTGATGATCAAATATACAAGTTTTTTTTACGGTGTAGAAGAAAAAACTATAGCTATTATGGTTGAAGGGGAACCAAATCTTCGGTAGCATTAATATGAATATCAAAAATCTGTTATATAGATATAGAAATTACTCAGAAGATTTCTATGAGCACGGGGAGTTTGAAAATTTATTATGATGTGATTTTAATTTTATGAAAGTAGATTTCTTTCATTTTTTGTTCAATGATATAGATTTTGATACTGAAACTTTTGTTAAATCTTTATATTTTTATTTTTTTAGATTCACGTTAATTATTCAAATGATTAATTTCTTTCCATCTTCTTATTCGTCGACCTCTTGTTCTTCTTAATCTTGTATTTCCTGTAATTAATAAATGATTTTCTACTTCATCATCGATGATAATATTCCCAAAACACAACCTATGTAAAAGAGCAATTAGTAGAAACGATTGCATGCATTCGCACCATCATTAAATAGATAAAGAGCTCCCAGAATTATTCTAATATCCTTAACGGATATTGCATATATTCTGTAACTTGTATTTAAAAACATTTACGAACCATTATAGTAAATAGAAAAAAAAATATTATACCTTAGATGATATATAGATCCCTACAGTATGTTACCTATCTTTGAAGGGGGTAATCTTGATAACCAGGCCAGGGAAAACATCATCTGGGTCATGAATATGTGGATTTTCCTCAATTATGTAAGGATCTCCACATTTGTCACTAATGGTGTGCAAAGTCTCCCCTTCTTTAACCACATATATCTCATCGCACGGCTTGCTCATGATGGTACCCCGTCGAACCTCGTAAGTAAATTCACTTTCACTCACTTCACAGCAGCTCAAAACCAGAAGCAGCGCCAGCAACAAGCCACAGTGCCATGAAATCCTCTCTGCAATCACAATTGATGAAGAAACGGGAGCCATCTTGAAGAACAACTGCAATCTTGCTCGCTGGTTTTTGCCTTAATTTGCATACATATACTTGAAAGCTCGGAAGAAATATGAGAAAGGGTAAGGTTGTTCAAGTGTGCTTGTTGTCGCTGGCGGGAGTTGAGAGGGTTCCTTCAATGATGTAGGTATATGCAGGGAAGTTTTCAAAATAAAAGAAGAAAGAGCTTGTTTAACTGTTTTCATATTTTAATGGATTTGGTTTTCTTGTCTATCTTTCAGCAAGCTTACACAGAATCAAGCCATAATATTTCTTTTGAAAAAAAAAACTGATGCAGGACCTACGTACAGATAAATAGCAATTGCTTATATTATGTTACAAAAGAAACAAAAATAGAAAAAATGTTTCTCATCAAGAAAACGATCGTCAAGGATGAGTGTTGAGAAGAATTGTATTCTATTTTCTGCAAGCATCCAAGTCCTCGAGTAGTTGTTAATTGAACTAAACATTTGCTTGACATAATAAAACTAACATATCTAGTTGGTTTATCCTTTTCCATCCTTTACAATGGCGTATGTTATATTCCTACAAACCAAGTAAACATTCGGGGCTACATAACATTTGTGGAGACTTTATCTTTAGGTCCATATCAACCATGCTCAAAGAATAGGGTTGTTCACCAACCCTTCATGTACAACAGGGTATTAATTTATTAACTAAAGGGAGCTTTGACACAGAATAATATATTAAGTCGTTGCTGGAGGGGAGTCACACATTGGCATCTCAACAATTTTGAGATCCTTCTATGATGCATTATTGTTGTAATTATTTGCAGGTTCTCGAGTACTTAATTTAATTAAAATTAAATTGTCTATATGATGAAAATATAATAATTAACTAGTGTCTATGGACAATTTCGTGTATCCTTCTATGGACAATTACGTGTATCCTTCTATAATGAACATATGAATTTTGATGATTATCATTGCTTGTCTGAATAATGTTAACAATCATTATATGTTAATGAAACTTCCCCATGCTAATCCAAGATAGCAGTCATGATTATGGTCATGTTGGGACACCTATGCTTCTTGGAAGACACATGTCCCCACCCATGGTAGGCCATGCTAACATGGTGGAACCAATGGAACTGGTTATTTTATCAATTTTTGAGGCAGTACTCACACCACATTCTGGAAGTTTGGAGTGGGATTGCGCACTACAAGAAACACTAATATTTCAGTGGAAAGCACGGAGGGGGACAAATGCTCTTAATTTTAACTGCCTTTATCAAAATTACTACAACAACCAATGTAGTATTGGCATAGATTATTATGATTCTTTTATTTTTGACGGTTAAACCAGAAAAATATTAGTTTGGTTGTTGCCTGTAATCATTTTCATTACTAAAAATATGTGTTCTATTGTGTTTTAAGTTCTAAAAGTAAGATACACGGATTGATCAACATTTATAATATTTATAACAATATTATCAAAATTTTATATTTTAAAGAAATATTTACTTTTCCATTATAGAAAACACTTTATTAAACGTATATAATATATATCTTAAATAAACTAATATTTTTAATATTATTATTTTATATATCAAGCTTCCTAAAAACGGGCTGCTGCTAGTCCTAGTTGATCGCCACTGCTGGTGGTCCTAGTTGATGGCCACCGACAGCACGAACTTCTATTGAGAGAAATATGGCTTCAAAAGCACTAAGCCGAACTCGGTAAAAGGATAGATCCAAGCTCATACTAACAATCTCAAATATTAACGTTGAATCTGACAATTTGAACATAAAATGTGAGGGCTTAAGAATCATGACAGAAGCTCCAGTTAACGAATTGAACATCAATCAGTGTTGAGCTTTGCACATTTACGTACACCTTGAGAATAGGAGACCCACTATAGGTCTTTCCTCTTCAAAAGCTAATAAAGTTCACTTTCATCTACAAGAAAAGAAAAGATCTCAGCCCAGCTTCAGGTGAAACCAGGGTGTTCTGACTACTGCAGATCAGTTATCAGGATATCTTTTGAAGCATCAGTAGCAAGTAAGGATTTATTATTTTCATGGTTTCATCAGCAGGTTTCTAACATAATCAAGGACTTTATCCACATCAACAGTCCAAGCAACTGAGACAGGAGAATGCTCTGACCAAGGATTGCTTGAATTCCACCTGCATGGAATCAGAACATTAACATGAGCATAAATTTAAAAGAGACTAAATCAAATGTTAGAACGAGGAGACAACAAGCTTGGACTTGCTTTTTAAGTCCTTGGTCCATTAAAGTATGACCCACGCAGATGCCCTGTGTCTCCACCCTAACAACCCCTTTCTTGTATGTGAAGAGGTCAGGCCGAGCCAGCGCTACAAAGCTCACCGGATCATGAAGAAAAATTCCTAGAACAACACATTCATGTCATATCCTTGGCTAAGTAATAAACCTCATATGCAAAATGGTCATCAATGAAAAGCTACTTAGGAATAATACCATAGACACCATCGGATTTCACATGCCAGTCTCTATAGAACTTGCACATATCACATAGTATTTGAGCGTACTTCCCTTTTGACTGCCTCAAATCACCGAGATCGTCGTCTGCGTTTCAGGATTTGTTTCACGGAGGATCTCATAAGTAACAACACTTACAAAAGCTTAATTAAGATGGGATGAACGCACAATTCTACCTGTTAATTTTACTTGGGTTGTAATATTAATTCCAACAACTGTGATGTCTGCCCCGCATGTAAACACCACATCAGCTGCTTCTGGGTCCCCATAAATCTACAAGGCACAAGTATGTTGTATGAATAGCAGTTTCCCACATGAAAGTAAAAATCATGTCCTAATCTCAAACTTGAAAGTTGATGCAAAAGCTGCATATTATGAAACAATCCCCTGAAATAACTTTTTTCTTTAACCAAGTGGACTATGAAGAGAGCTTGTTTACAAGCAACGGTTGTGAAACCAGGTCTTCACTTACTGTTATGCGAAGAGGCAACAATGATGAAGACATCTACTAAAGCAAGAGCTCAAGTTCAAGTTCAAAATCCATTAAATTTCAAGATTAGCAACATCAACTAAGAGTAAAAATATAAGCATGTTAAGCGCAGGTGCATACATTTGCCTCTGCAGCTGGATTTACATTTCCCAATGCAAAGAAAGCACCTCCAAGTACAACAATTCTTTTCACCTTCTTTGCAAAGGAGGAGTCCCTTTTGATTGCCTGCCATAGAAAGGAAATGACTGTAATGAAGTGATAAAATTCAGTTTAATCACTTCAGGAGGATAGCTGTAACGAAAGAATACTTGCATAAAATTTACCAGAGCCAAGTTCGTCAATGGTCCCAGAGCCAGAATAGATACCTCACCGGGGTATTCAGATACCTTCTCAACTAAAAATTCAGAAGCAGTCTTCTCTGATTTCTTTGATTCAGAAGAAGGTAGAAATATATTACCCAGGCCATCAGAACCGTGAATAAAGTCAGCAACGCGTGGTGTTCCCCCCTTTTTCTCAGAACACAGCATAGTTAAGATATATGTAAACAGAAATACTAGAAATCTGAAAAGGGCCAATTATTTTCGCAAGCAAGCAGTGTTTTTCATGCAAAGTACCAAAACGGAAAACAGATCCAGGATAAAAATTAGACAAATAGAAACATTCATCCCAGCAAGAATCCAGAACTATGGTGTTCATAGAGAATTAAACAACTCAGCAAAAAGGTCAAGGAAGACATAGAGCTAGGTTACCTTTAGAGGTTCCAAACTGCCCTCGGCAACAGGAACATCTGAACGCCCTGCGATCTCACACTATCATTTAACAAATTAAGACAGAGATTGATCATGAATATATTCATCATGAGACAGAGAGAAAACAAATTGTGCATCATAAGTACCAGAAGCAAAGCATTGCGTGTGGCATCCTGTGTGGCTACATTGCCAAATATCGTAGTCAAACCCAAGATCTCCAACTCCAGGGACTGAAAGGCCATGAAAATAGTCATGCTATCATCTGTTAACAAGGGAGAAGACACTTTGTAAGAATGATCCATCACCGTTATATAAGCAATGCACTGCTTTCTAAATGCATTTTAGCCTGAAGAAAGCAGGGATTCTTCCAGTTATCCCCCATTAACTCTACATTTATTTAATTAATGGAGAATGAGCAACAAAAAGAGACATATAGACACTTTGAGAATTCGATCCTTATCACGGAAAAGGATAAAACAAGAAAAATCTGGCCACTGATAAGTCAGTAATTCATAATACGTTTTCCCCTAATTCCTTTTTCGGAAAACAACAACATTTGGCATCAGGAATCAACTTGAAATCCTGATGGTTGAGAAAAACACTAGGAATAGGGGAGCTGAACTCAGTTGTTGTTTCTGTCCAAAATTCCGCGGTAACAGTAACAGAAAAAAAAATAATGCTTTCAAAGGAAAACCCACGAAAAATCAAGATGAAAACACGAAAGAATCACATTGACCGTAATAGAAGTACATTCCAATTGCCTAATAGGCCTCATACAAAAATAACAAATAGAAAGACGAGTTCGTCGATAAAAGAAACAAACAAAGAAAAAAGGCTCACCAATCCCGGGATCAGTATCGATAATGAGCTTTTGAGGCTTAACAACAGAAGCATCCAAGAAACCGTTGGTATGGGCATGACAATTCTCCTTCAACCCAACATCCATAGGAACGACGTTTTCAGGCTTGCCAGCAGAAATAGAACCCAAAACCCCGTTGCTTTTGTCGTGGAAATCCTCCATAGAACAAGACCAATCAATATATGCTTGTTTCTTAATATATATATATATCCTATCTGTATTTTCCTGCCTCTCTACCGAATGCGACAACGAAATAACAATCAGGCCTTTCAAAAGCTACGACCTTGTTTTCACCGCATTGTATATAGTGAAAACTGTTAGCTTATATTCGGGACTTCTTGTCAGCAGATAAAGGGCGGCGAGATATCTGATGACACCGAGCTGAGCTGCTGCCACCAAAGCCTTCTCATATCTTTTATTATTATTATTATTATTATTATTTTTTGGGTTTGGTTTTGTTAGGAGTTTCTGAGTTATTGGCCGGTAAGTTCGGATTTGGATAGCATTGAGAAGAATTTTTTGTGGGGAACGTCTGTCAATAGTCCAGTTTATTATAGCTGGCAAGCTTTCGTTTTTAGAATTGTTTTTTTTTCCTTTTAAAACTAAAATGAAGCGTGACAACTTATAATAATTTTATTTATGTTATATAATATAACGATAAGAAGAATTGAGGTGAAAAGAATAAGGAAGAATTGAAGAGAAAAGAACAAGAGAGAAAACTTAAGAACAAGATAAAGAGTATAAGATCATATCAAATACTCAAAATAAGTGTGTACAAAGCGAACAATGTTACCTCCTATGTATAGATAACATGATAGGGTACATGAAGAGACATTGGAGAATAAAGAGTTTTGTAATTACAAAATATTCATTACACAATTGAATATACATAACAAGTTATTTGTCCTTTCAATTACCAAATATTTGATATTCATAACAATTTATCTATTTTTGTCTTTTTAAACGTACTTTTCATTTAAGGATGAAAGAACATGGGATATACGTATCTGTCACGACAAGATGACTGAGTAGTGAGTACACAAATGAGGTGGAAACGATGCGGTGATGATAATTTTTTCTTACAAGTTGAGATAACAAAACAATTAAACTGTTAGCTGGCCAATATTTCCGTCTTGTTCTATCCTCCCGGGAAGAAGAGAGATATTCGCCAGGTACCTGAGAAAATATAGGATTCTTTCCTTAACAGATTATGGGAAAAGCGAAAGATCCGCAAAGTATTATCCTCTTACATATCAAACGTCACGTCGTTGCATATTAGATTAGTATATTGCTTAAGCATATTGATAGCTTCGAAGATTACGTTAATTTAATTTTGACTTATCGCTCAAATACGCCGTCTCTACCGGACACAGGCCATCCGTGAGTGCTTTCCTTGTCATAATATTATTAATTTGATAAGATGGTTATAATTTTTACTTAATCCTATTTCCTTTCACCTTTTTACCAAAAGCCCAAAAATTAAAAAAGGATCTGGAAAGTGAGTTTTAATGATAAGGATGGCGACTTCAACAGGAACACCTCGTTTCTCAGTGACGTGGAGAAAGAATACCACCACGTGCACCATAACCACTACCTTACGTCTCAAACAGATCTGGTCCTGCTCCACCTCCGTTTACACCGCCACGGCTTGTCTTCGTCTGGTTCTCTCCCTGAGGAAACCATCTTTTGGGTTCGACCCATGAGCTTGTCTAGATCCCGATCGTGTTACTGTTCGAAGAGAAATAAACCGTACGCCTCCAGAAGATCTGGAATGCTTTTGGTTGTTGGTGATCGACGAAGAAACTGCACGTTAATGCACATGGGGAGGGACAAATTAAAAGTTTGCTCCGACCAGCCCATCAAAAAGAATGTGGGAGTACGTCATAATATTTCTCATTAAAATATTTGATATATGTTAAACCCCAATCATTAACCAACAGGAAACAAAAAAAAAAAGAAAGAGAAATAAGGGCCAGGTCTATCTTTTACCCAAGGTCTGTCCAATCAACGTTTATAATCCAGCAAGAATTTGTAGCTACTTCCTATACAAGTTTATACTCATTACCTCTACTAAGTATATGCTTTTTCCAATTCTAAACGAATGGAAGATGCCAAATGAGGAAGTATTTGGAATTTCTTGTTTTCTTCCTTAATCACCAGGAATATATGCTTTTTCCCTTCCTAATTGAATGGAGAATGCAAATAATGAAAGCTATTGCATGTTTGGTACATGGTTTTAGTAATTGACAATTATAAAATTTGTCTTGTTTTATAATTTTTTAAGTGATTTATTATCATAAATACATATATTATACATAATACTATGTTCTTTTACCTCATCAAATCTGGAGGTCATGGTTCTCCCCTGCTTACAGCAAACCATCATTGGAAGGTGAAGTCACATGGTATTGGTGAGGGCTTTGATTCAAATGCATTTGTTATCTGCAAATGTACTTGAAGTGGGCTTGGGCTCGGGCTCCTAAAATGAATAAGACAGATTTCATTAAATGAAGGGAAATATGATGTGTTTAGGGCCTTCTTATGCTGGACATGGGAGTGGGAGCAACAAATTGGTGGGCTTTCAAACAGGTGGACTTGATATTTTGGAACCAGTTTTTGAAATGACAGGGGTAAGGAATAAGGATATAGTACAAGATGTCATATTCTCTCTTTCTAAACTATTGGTATTTCAGTTGACCAGATACCCAAATATTGATACAACCGTAATAGTTAATAATTAAAACTGAAGATTATGATGAAATGATAAGACTCATCTCCATCGGATTAAATCCTTTGGTTATCACGGATAAACCGGAACCTAGTAAGCATCCTCTAGAAATGTCGATTTTCTTGGTTTCATTTTTTTTAATCATCCCCAAAGGGGAGAGGCAATGATTTGTTTGTTTGACTTTTACACAGAGGGTCTAATCCACCGAGCCATCACTTTCACTGCCTCGTGATCCTCCCAATTACGCTATTCTCCATTTGGTTCCCGAGGTGTACTTTTAACAGAGACATCAAATAAAGTCAAACAGGAAACTGGTTTTGACTAATGGACACAGCCTTTGATGCTAAGCAATAACGTTTGGCTGAGGGGGATCATCACCCACTTTAAACTTAATGCTAATATCTTCCCTCTTAATCTTAATTATTAACTTTATAGTCGGTTGACAACATTAATTTACATTTTTCTTCAATAAAACGTGTACGCTTTTTAAATTCCAAACGTTCCCTCCAGAGGGTTATCATGAAAACGTCAAATTTAAAAAGTCATTAACATTAGGTGCACCGGTCTCTACCTCATTAGTTTTATTGCTACTCATAATCACCACTACCAGCAAATATAATTTGTTTTTCAGACTTCCACATATGACAAATCTCACTTGCAGCATTAGTTCTTATCTACTTGAAGACAAAACCTAAGGCTTATCAAGGATTAGCCCCTGAAACTGAATGACGATGTGGGTGGATTTATCATCCATAGTGGAGCTGCCTATGATAATTAGCATATCCAGAATTGTAAGGGCACAAAAAGTTTGACCTGAAATTGTGAAAACAGCTAAGTTAGTTTATACTTTATATCCCAGCCCACCAAATCCAGAACTATACAGTTTCTCTTGAGGGGAAAACCAGGGGCAGGTCACCATCACGCAAAGCCACGCGTCAAAAAAAATATGCTAGTCTACATTTATCTTCTATTCTTTTCTGTTTAGTGCATGAAATTCCGTGGGCGATGTTTTGTTACACAGGCGTAGCGTACAGCTAAAACTCGAAAACTAATTGACAAATTGGGGGCTGGACGTACGTGGACTCCCATTTTGGCTCTTGTCTACAGGCTCTGTACATCTATTTACAGCCTGTAGCGCTTCTGATATTTTCTCTTTTTAGTTTACTTAACGTGGAAATGAAAGCTTTCTTTCCAAAGTGATACAAATATCCAATAATTAATACCCTCCAAGCATGATTATCTTCCTAGGTCGCTTTTCGCCGTCCCTTCCTCCTCCTCTCTTCTAATTATTTCTCTTTTACTTTTCTTTTCCCAACTTTCAACTTTTGGGACACTCCGCCTCCTTTAAATTTAATGTCCCTCCTCTGAGTCGCGACTCCTGCCGGCTGGGTCAAGTTTTATCTCTTCTCCTCCTTCTCTTTAGCGGTACTCTCCATTTCTATATTTTCTTCCACGAGGTAATGAAAGCATGTCCTTCGCCTCGCTTTTTTTTTTAAGGATTTAATTTTGATGCCAAGGAAAGTGATTCCTTAATTAACCTTCTTTTTCGTTTCGGTTCCGTGACGAGCAGGTCTTCTTCATCGAAAGAAAATATATTAATTACCAACGAAACGGAAAAATCTGGTTCTGTGACGATTAGATCTGAAAGGAAATGGCAGAAGAGCACAGATTTCAAGCACCGGAAGGCCACTGCCTCTGCGCCAACAACTGCGGCTTCTTTGGTAGCCCTGCCACCATGAACCTCTGCTCTAAATGCTACAGTGACTATTGCCTTAAAGAACAGCAACGTCAACAGGGCTCTTCCTTCAAAACCTCCTCCTCTCTCTCCTTTTCTTCTTCAACGTCCTCGTCTCTGCCGGTTGTTGTTGTTTCTCAGCCTCCCGCTCCACCGAAGCTCACCTTGCCTGAGGCTCGGTTTCCGGCGGCGGCGGAGCAGCAGCAGAAGGAACAAGGCCAGCGGCAGGGTCCGAGCCGTTGCTTCACCTGCAGGAAGCGAGTAGGGTTGACGGGGTTCAAGTGTCGGTGCGGGACCACGTTCTGCGGGGTGCACCGGTATCCCGAGAAGCACGGATGCACCTTCGATTTCAAGAAGATAGGAAGAGAGGAGATAGCCAGAGCCAATCCTCTCGTTATTGCCGAAAAGCTCGAGAAGATTTAATTTGTACCTTCTGATGCTATGACTTTGATTACTATTTTCATGATCGAGTTATGCATGTTAAAACGATGTATCGCATCCGCTGATCGCCGGAGTCAATCCGCCACCGCTTTGCACCCATGGCTTTTTCCTTTTATTAATGTGTATGAGAAGCATAATTTTAAGTTAATATTTGGAACTTCGTGCTTTGCTTGTAAAAAAAATGAAAAAATGAAAAAAAATGCTCTCTTTTCTTTTTCGCTTTCTCTTTTTACCTTTTTTCCTTGCCTTTGAACTACGCGTGGATTATTCATATTTTGGTCAGTTGTCGGTTCTGGTCTGGAAAATCGCCGTTCAACTTTTTTTTTTTTGCCCTTTTCCTATCCGTGTCCAGGCAAAAGTGAAGGGTGGTAATTGAACTTGGCATGGCATAGGCGACCTTTTGTTCTTCTTCTTGGCGTGTAGACATTGGCAGCTTCGGTTCGTTTTCGTCATTTATGATATCAGTCGAAAGTTGCTTCCCTACCTGGCTCACATTATGGATATTTGGAGTTCCTATATGACACGTAATTGATCTTTGTTTTATTTGTCCTAAATACCCCTGGTACCAACCTAACTTCGGTCCTAAGCACTGTCGACAGAAACCTAACAAGTTAGATGATTGTTTCCTTTCATGATTTTATTCATTTTGAGTAACGTTGTACTAGTCACTGGAGAGGAGAGGTTTCTTTCCCTTCTTGCCGTCTTATGATTTCTTATTTGCTATTTTCATTACCATTCATGAGTAATTATCACAATTTTATGTTCATTAGAATGTTGCACTGATAAAAATATTTATTTAAGTGATCGTAAGCGATATTGATCTTAAAAAAGAACAAAAATAAATCAATTGTCAATTTTAATAAACGTGATGATTATGACTCTCTTTTTTTTTTTTTTTCTAACTATCAATAATATTTTAGTTTTTCTTTAAAATTAAAAACTATCAATAAATTTAGGAAAGCATTAAGTCAACAGGTTTATCCCGTGTATCCAACATATTCACTGAAACTACTCTGAAAACTATAAGAATGCATGAAAAGGGGACAACAACAGAGAAAATTCTTTAATTTGAGTTCGTCACTGAAGGAATATAAATAAAGGTGTGGTTCCTTTTATAAGATTATCCTTACTATTGAATAAGATTAACACTGCCTTATTTTTATCTAGACAAAAGATAATATTATCTCTATCTATCCCCATTCTCATCCGTATAGATAATATATGATATTTGTCGTACAATACTAATATATTCATACTAACAATACTACGGAGCGTTACAGATGGCCAGCTTATTCCTACTAATATATTCATCGTTTATTCATAAAAAATGACCAGCTATACTCAAAATAACTTATTTTTGAGATATTATGGCTAGTTGTAATGGGTTTCTTTTGAGATACCAATACCATGTCCTCAATGGCCGCTACTGGTGATTGTGGCTTTCACGTTTTGACTTCATAATAGAGCGCGATTAGCAAAATATCACGGAAGATCAAGTCAATCCAACAGTTAATAAAACGCCAATTTCTTCAGCAATCTCATATAAATAAACACAAAAATTTAATGTAGTTGAGCGAAAAAGACCGGTAAGCATGAAGTGGTTCCTTGTACTACTTATCATGTTCAGCTTATGCATCTTTAATAGATTTACAAAGAATTGGTTCTGCTGACTCACTTCTATGTATATGGAATGAGCTCAAAGCTCATCTTTTTTAGATTTGTCTACTCCATTATCAGCAACCCAGGAGCATGATTTGGATGTGCTTAAACTATCTAACCACACCTCGTCAGCCACAAGGGACTCCGAATCATCGTTGCGGTGCCATGACCAAAGCGCGCGGTTTTTATCCATTATCCTGAGTCTTCCATGCCCGAAGCTTGGTTCCCGATACACAGACAGAGGAGATTCTTGTTTCTTAAACCTTGATTTTGTTCCACATCAAATAAAATATGATCAGGTTATATGAGTATTTCAAGAGTGTAAATGAGGGTCATTAAGAAGAAAAAGAAATTGTTTACTCACGATAATGCAAGTCCTTCACGATTCCCTCCATCGCCGATGGTGATATACAATGGGCCGCAAGGATCAGCCTTGTTATTGTAAATCCTAGTCTGCAAACGAACATGTAGAAAAGGTATTATGGGATCTCAAATCTGAAGATTGGTCTGTAATATATGATGGCTAGCAGTGAATGATATCTATTGGGCTCACAAATCTTTCATATGCGTGAACATGGCCAGCGAAGACCACATCCACTCTTGCCTTGTACAGCAGCTCTTCCATGGCATTTCTCATACTCTCTCCTTCCCCTTGATGAGCAGTATTTGTGTTGTACCAGGGTGCATGCAATAACACAATCACCCATGGGGTCTTTTTCCTATCAATTCCAGACAAGTCAGCTACAAGCCACTTGTACTGGTCGGAATCAGCGTCGAAATCCGTGTAGGAACCCAACATTATAATATGGGAGCCTGCAACGTCAAACGAGTAATACAGATTTGAAGTTGAGTTACTCTCTTCGTATGGCATTAGCCAGCGGGAATTATAGGACTTGAAGCCTTGAGGGTTTATGATAGGAAAGATCTCAATCTCGTGGTTCCCTTCTGTGACCATCCACGGCCGCCTGCTAGCATATGGCTCAACTAGGCGACCAAAGGAGTCCCACAACGGTTGTTGGCTATCTGCGTAGGATAGATCCCCCGGCAGCAAAAATACATCGTAGTCTTCGCTATTGACATGTGCTAAGGTTGATCTAGTCCATTCTGTCTGTCCAAGATCACCTGTAACGTCAACAAACATTGGTTAAATGCTTTTAGAGAAGGACTCGCAATTATAAACGTGCCGACACTTATAACCTCTAAGTGAACCCAAAGATTGCAAATGATAGCACAAAACTCAAAAGCAACATCTTGTGTACACTGCCTGACTGCATCTCTTGTTGGGCTTTTGCTTACACTTAAAGCAGTAACTGACTAATGGACCAACCAATGTGAGGCTAAAAGAGTGTGGCTATAGGTTACTAGCGTCACGCTTCAGCAAACACCTGAAAAAAGGTAAGTTGCCTGAATGACACTATACGAGCCAAAGATTTTGAGTTACTATTTGTGAAATTGCTAGCTAATTCACATAGATTTAAGCTAATCATTTGAAAGATCGACACTGTTTATAATCCCAAAACGAGGCAAGAAACTTACCAACCACAGCAAATTCAACAGGAAAAGTTGCAGGAGGGGTCTTGAAGGAAAACTCTGGGCCATGTCCTCCACATCGGTAGTAATAGACCGTGCCTGGCTCCAAAGGACCAATCTTCACATGGTGTATCTTGCCGGAGCTATAAAAGAAGTAATGATATGAAGTGTGCTCTCCGGTTGCTTTTGTATCGTATTTCCCCGGCTGTGTTCCATATTCTACGATTGATTTTACATGTTTATCGTCTGTAATCCATGTAACTCTCATTTGGTCTCTTCCAACTAGCGAAATATGAACCTAAATGATAATAGACCAAGGGGAAGTTACTTAACAATCAATCAAACCAGTAAAGTTCCTGTCTTTTCCATATGGTTGGCTATGCAAATTAAAGCTAAGAGCTTAGATGCGAAACCCATAAAGATTACAGCACCACCAAGTAAAACAATTAATAGCACGCGCATTGCATTGTTTTATCCGCATTCCATAATTAGCTTTAAGCAAAATAAGTTGGGCGACAAGAGAACTATCTTAGCATGACTAAGTAAACATTAATGGAGGACATCGATACCTGTTGAGGTTCTTGTTCGGATCGATCATGAGCAGTGAAGATAGTACTCCGAGAAGACGGTCGAGAGTAAGCATCCTGTGAAGCAAGGGATGGCAAGACTGGCATTTGAGGGAGGAAGAAGATGGTGAGAGCGAGAGAGAAGAAATGTGGCAGCAATAGTTTCTCCATCTTTTGGTTTTGGGATGGTACACGAGGAGAAGGCAGAAAGCTATGGAGGGCTATTAAATTGTGCTTGAGGATTTGAAATAACATACTAAACTGTATAGCAATGGCGTCAAGCAAGAAGATTGGAATTCTTTTTGGAACTGATTAACCATGACAGCAATAAACAAATTGGAACAACGGAACCGACCGATCTACATCTAAACAAGGTGGCACCTTCAGTTCGCAGCTGGGCTTTCTTGCCTCCGGCTCGTGTTAATCGTGGCCTCCATCTGACATCTTAACTACATATCTTATGCACAAGTCAACTATACATGGAACAGTTAATATAGACCAGAAACGCCATATCTATAGTATACGGATGTAGGATAGACATGTCATGATAAATTAGTAAAATGGGATACCGCAAATTTATAGCATTGCAAAAGAATATAATACCAATAGGCTTGCTTGCTCTGGAATATCTGTACGTAGTTTTAGTTCTGTGTAGGTAAGTTAAGGTATCGTTTTAGAACCATAATTAGCTAGTAATAAGGCACAAAAGAAAAGATAGGATTGTTAATCACATCACGCTACTGGGTGTGGCTGGTTGGCTTCCACGTGTGACGATAAGAAGTCTATCTTATCGTATAGAACAATGGTTTAATGAGCTTTAAGGTCATCGTACAGAACATATTGAAGTGGAATATGCTCCGCCCGAAGAAGACAGCGAACGGAATATGCCATAATATCCATCTATGTACCCCAAAATGACAATGATAAGGCAGTGTCAGTTCGTATTCGATGAACCCACTTGACCTCTACCATGTGTACTTGGAGTAATTTTGACAAAAATATATAAAAAATAAAAATAAGAATAAATTGAGTATTATGGTTGAATAATAACAACTATTCATTTTTAACAAATGTCAAGAGATATTTTTTATTTAGACTTGCGAAATTATCTTACATAGTTTTGTATTGAGCATATTCTTTAATTATACACGAAATATTCATTTCTTTTACAAATTATATCAGGATTATCTTTAAAAATAAATGTTTATATTTAGACCAGGAAAAGCTTCTTTCAAACAAGTCTTCCTTATTTGATATCAATGATTCTTATTCAAGATTTTTTTTTATATAATATAAAACTACAAAGCACCTAACCAAATCAAATAGCAATGAAATTAATGTAACAACAGATAGTTCGAAAAGCACACACTGTTTTTTTACTGTGTTAAAATTTCTTATACTCATTTTATAAGGAATCACCGAGTCGTGCATGATATATCAGTAATTAGCATATCCTTTTTGTTTTTTAAGGAAATTAGCATATACTCACATTCTTACGTGTCGTTCCATTCAATTCCCACGTAGCCATTAACAAACATGTCCAAAGCTGTCTGGATTAAGTACAGCTATGAACGGCTACAGCGACAGCTACAGAAAAAAAATCCGTAGTCGTCCGGGACTCCGAGGAGCCCACATCCTGATCCTAGTAGGAAATACCAAGAAACCGCCTCCCTTGTCTTATAAATCCTCCACCACCTACGCTTTCTTTGTAATACTTTTGGGACAGGATTACAGATATGGCACCACAACAATGTCATCTTAACGTCCATCGCACCGCTGTGACGTTTGTTCTCGCCGGATTATTTAGCATTGCTTTGCCATATGACCGGCCACCGCCACGCGAAAACATATTTGTGCATCTTTCTGATAACGATGATTCCACAACGCCACAGCAGGTAACTCCACCAATATCGGATTAAAATACATACTCTCTGATTCTTTCTTCGGTTTCGCTGTGGGCCAGATATTTCTTATGTTCTTTCAGTATTGGCTTGTAGATTCCTTTCCCGGGTTAAATGAATGTACTCCTGTTTGAGTACTGGTAAACCATTTTTATGTGTTTACCTTCAATTAGATCCGACTTTTCGTGGGTTTTCTTCATTTCTAAGAACAAGAGTAGTTCGTTTAGAGGAGAAGGGATCGTAATTGCCTGAAAATAGCAGGGGAGTAAAAAACCAATTGCTGTGGGCTTTAAAATAAGGCCATGCCACCCTGTAAAGCCCAAACAAAATCAAAGATGGGCCCAGTGTTGCAAATATGCCCTTTTCCTATTTTGGATCGCTTGTTTATATGTATATTTCTTTGCAGGGGCATATATCTATGGTTGGAGCTGATAAAATGAGAGTATCATGGATAACAGATGATGATACTCCTGCAACAGTGAGTTATGGTACATCACCTGGAGTGTACCAGAGTTCCTCAAATGGGACTACCGACCAGTATCATTTCCTCGTTTACGAGTCTGGCCAGATTCATGAAGTGGTCATAGGGCCATTAAAGCCTAACACATTGTACTATTATCAATGTGGCTCCAATTCAAGCCGTGAATACAGTTTCAAAACCCCGCCTGCTAATCTCCCGATCACATTTGCCGTCACTGGTATGCGAGCTGTCTAGGGTATATAAATGTACATGTAATGAAACTAATAATGGTTGATGCAGGTGATCTGGGGCAAACTGCTTGGACCAACTCAACACTAAAACATATATCAGAATCAGATTACGATGTGTTAATTTTGCCAGGAGATTTGGCATATGCCGATACGTATCAACCATTATGGGATTCATTTGGCCGTCTGGTGGAGCCTCTAGCGAGCCAAAGGCCTTGGATGGTGACACAAGGAAACCACGAAGTGGAAACAGTACCTCTTCTCCATAGTACTCCCTTCACAGCCTTTAATGCCAGATGGCGTATGCCATTCGAAGAAAGCGGGTCCGACTCCAATCTGTACTACTCCTTCAATGTGGCTGCTGTTCACGTCATCATGTTGGGGTCTTATGCAGATTTCGATCCTACTTCAGCACAGTATCAGTGGTTACAGGCAGATTTGGGAAAGGTAAACAGGAATATAACTCCGTGGTTAGTGGTGATAATACACGCACCCTGGTACAGCTCAAATACTGCTCATCAAGGAGAGAAGGAATCGGTTGATATGAAGAAATTCATGGAAGAATTACTCTATAAAGCTCGCGTGGATGTTGTATTTGCAGGGCATGTTCATGCATACGAACGCTTCGTAAGTAAATTTACTGCTCTACCTCTCTTCAACTGCAGATTGCTTAAGTTGATTTTGTACAGTGAGTGACTCGTTAATCTTAATTTCTCAGACTCGTGTCTACCAAGA
This sequence comes from Passiflora organensis, assembly GCA_019739055.1. NCBI lineage: Eukaryota > Viridiplantae > Streptophyta > Magnoliopsida > Malpighiales > Passifloraceae > Passiflora > Passiflora organensis. The sequence continues at coordinate 11,050,218 of JAEPBF010000009.1, forward strand.
GAAAGCTGACAATTGTGCTCCGGCGTATATCAACATAGGAGATGGTGGCAACCGAGAGGGCCTTGCCAGAAAGTGAGTAGTAACTCGGTTTTGATATATTTTTCAAGTTAAAGCAAATGATGTTCTGGGTTTATACTGAATTGATCAATCAATGCCAGTCTGATTCAATAACTCAGCATCTCGACTCATAGAAATTCGTATAGCTTAGTATAGATTATGGGCATTCCTGTTTTCCATGTTAAATCTGGAACTTACCTCCAGAAATTTGTATCTACTAACAGTCTATTTTCTTTCTCCTTCTGCGCACAGATACATTGATCCCAAGCCAGAAATATCACTGTTCAGAGAGGCAAGCTTTGGGCACGGGCAACTTGATGTGCTCAACGCGAGCCATGCATTGTGGAACTGGCACAAAAATGATTATGATGAGAAAGTTTTGTCTGATTCTATTTGGCTAACAAGTCTCTCGTCTAACCCTGCCTGTAGGCCTAGTTAAAGACATTGATACAGAAGAATTTCTTCTGTTGTAAGAGAAAAAAATGTACTCAAACGTACCCTCATCAACAAATAAACTATAAAATGTCAAGAGGCAACTCCTCTCCATCCACTTCAGATTAGATTCTATACAGTGTTTGTATATCAGCAAGTTGTGATCTTTCTTTTCCTGCACATGTTTAGGAAATAAGTGGGTATAACTTGTACTATGTTGTCTCTTTAAGAAGTAGGGTCCGCTTTCTTGTTTTAATTAACCCAATACAAGCCCACACTTAATCACTTAAGCCCAAACCAAAGTAAACCTTCCAGGCCTAACTTAACAGCTTAAGCGCAGCCTAATTAAAAACAACACACCCATTTAATTGGACTCAGTTAAGCCCATTAACATAATTAAACGAACCCAACTTAAATTAAATATTCTGGGCCCTACTTAACTTAAAACAACACACATTCAGCCCATTACGTTCTCATTAAAACCCACGCAATCAGCCCAAAACAAACCTCACTCACGCCATCACACCCCTAAATCAGCGAGTTAGAAATTATGGGTTGCGAGGAAACTTTTTCCAAGTCCAATTCTGTAAAGCTTGAGGTTCGGCATTGGGTTGTGCTTGATGTGGGGGTTCCTGTCCTGAGATGCTTCTTCAATTACTCGGGTGTGGTCCCCAAAAAATCGCCACACAAAAGCTCACGTGTAAGGATACAAGGCACTTACTAACTATAATAATGCGATTTCTCTCATCATTAGACACGCAGGGGATTGTTATTATGTGACATGATTAAATATGACCTAAGAAAGTGGGAATTTAAAGGCTTGTCATGTTGATGAGATCATGCCCGTGGGCTGCTTAAACACACAAAGCGCAAATGTTTTCCAGTGGGTCATCGCTGCCCCAATCTCTGCCAATAAGATCACAAATTCACCCATTGTGTGAATCATACAACTGGGAATCTAAGATGGAAATTTTCCAACCCTCTCACATGTACAGCATCATACTGTCCAATCATATTCCACGGGTCAGCTTGTTGGTTCCTCTCCTTTTTCTTTTGTATGGGGCAAAAACAAAAACTTGCATTTACTCACTTCATGCCCTCTCTGCATGCCTCCGTAGTTTTGTATTTGGAAGTAATGTGGAGGATGATGATGGTGGTGGGATACTAATGAATGCATGCTATCTGTGGCCATGCAAAATCTCGAGAGCACTGCCATAAGCATTTATGAGAGAGCAGCCTAGCTAAGCCCTCGTCAAATAATCATGAACCCAAATTTCTTCGCATTAAGGGTGATTCAAGATAGCTGCAAAAAGTAAAATTTATTTAATAGGGGGGTGAAGGATTACTACGGGAAGAGACCATTATTATTTGGCTTTGTCATCATTGTCTGTCTCTGAACATAGTTAAAACCTTGGCTCCATTCACACTTGGGGAATTTACTCGCCCATTCCTGCATTGTACTCTTGGACAGATCCCCTTTTTGGCTCTCTATTTAGTTTTTACCCACGCGGCTTGTTGACCGAACAGGACCTTGTTTGCCCACGCACATATGTTCAATAAAAAAAAATTATAATATCTCATATTAATCCATGATTTACCAAATATAATATGAGAACATGAGCTGATGTGAATTTCTATTTTACTTTGAAATTCTTTTCTGTGGATTGCCCGATTGAAACAAAATAGTTATTGTGCGAAGAATCTCCACCAGAATATAAATTATGTAATGTCATGACCGATGCGGAGGATATCCATGCATTCTTTTCTCTTTTATTTGGCTTTAGACAAAGCCACCAAGCAATCTTCATGCATGTCTCTCCTATGTCTCTATCGTTGCAGACATTATCCACTTCGTTATAAAGTCAGTCTACTCTATTACCTAAAATAGTGACAAACATTGTGTTACTAAGTGCAGTAAACTAATATATGAATCCCCACCTCATCCCAGCAAAGACACACTATGTGTGTGTGGACCCCAATTCACACCAAACTTGTTAAAGTAAAAGCATAGCGGTCTCGAGCTCATGAAAGTGAGAATTAGCATTAGCTGAGGAAAGTTCAAACACAATGAGTTGGTTTATAGGAGGACACGAGTTCAGCTATAACAACACCAACACAGTAATTTTGCAAAAGTAAATGAATCAATAACTTTCTTTATATGAATTCGAAGTAAGGTTTAAAGGGCTATGCAGTCTTTTCAGTTGCAAACAGCAGATTGGTTATGTTACATTGATGTGGGTATCTCCTAACCATAAACGACCTCCACGAGGGAGATCGGATGCAGATGACAATTTTACCCACAGACCCATCCAAAAACACCACCCTGTCAACAATGATGTTTCACGTTAAGGCACTCATAACCCATGAGGGATGAGGCTGGCCCAAACCCTTCTTTTCTCATTATTATTTCAATCTCCCCCTCTGTACATGGCAACAATGCTTAACTTATGATACCTTGCTCATCATTATGATTGTAATAACGTAAAACAGGAAAACATTCAAAGATTTTGCAAACAGTGCAAACCTTGTGAGGGCAGAACAGTCTCTTGGTTGTCCCCCAATAGCCCATGGGTTATTATAAAATCTAGCAACGAAAACCGGAAAACATTTGCTTCTGCCATACAATCTATGTTCACTCTAGTAGCACGAGGGCGATTCCAGTTAGACTACCAGAATCAACCTTATGTCACTGCCGTTTCAGTTTTTTATAATAGGATGCTTTATGCATGTAAAAGTATGGCACAAGTTCTTGGCAGCTGGGAATTAGGAACACAGTATTGTCCAAAATACAGAGGCAAATTCCACAATTCAGGCCTACACAGTAGATATATGATTTGTAATAAGTGCTAGAGATGTAGACATAATTATGGTCATGTTCAAAAAACGAAATAATTGTGGCCAACATTGACAAATACAGGTTCACCAAGTAACCACAAGCAAGTGGCAAAGCCAAAGACTTCTAAGCACAGAACCGCCATTTAGGTGGTGCCGTTCAAGCTGAGCAAGAAATTACGGCAAATAATGATTATTGCCCACAGTTGCCAAACCAAGAACTAATATTTGGAAAGTGAAAAACCCAAAGTCTAAAATTGTAGCGCAGAAGTAAAAACAAAAGAGAATTGATGATGGGGCGAAGGAAGATGGTGTGGGGATGGTGATGATGGTTCGAACCAATCCAAACCATCATTGCGAATCTTGAGACGGCCTAGCTCACCATCATTTTACAACGCCTAGGGTTGAAATCCCTCTATTACCCTTTTACTCCCAACAATGCCCGATTCATTGACCATAACTACAATGGCCAGCACCCATCACCATTCACATGACCTCATTTCCTCCATCACCCTCACCATCATACAAACACCAAAAAAAAATAAATCTTTTTCCCTTAACCGGCCGCCTTCCATGCTTACACATGCATGATTGTTGTGTCAGGAGAGAGAGGCATGTTCTTGCTTACAGCCCATCTGGCTTTCCTATCTTTCTTCAAGTTTCTCGCACCAGCTTTTTTCTCTATATATTATCAGTCTCTTTGTTCAGTTTGTCCCTCACTTCATCCACCAAACTTGTATTTTACATTACTATTGCTACGAGTTGGTTAAAACCCACATAGGTAGCGCTTCTTGGCCAAAATCCTCAGTCCAACTCTCTAGAAAAGGTAATCTTTTTTGAGAAGATAAAGAAGCAAGAGAGGCCCCCACTAACTCTTCCTCTGTCTCTGCATAGTATCTCCATTCTTCAGTTTCTTATTTTCTTCTTTCACCAAGTAAGATAGACATGATCAATGTACAACGGTACTACTTTGAATCTGTCAAGTTTTGGTGGGTCGAGGTGACCTGTATCGATCCTGAGAATTCAGAGTGAGTAGTCGTCCTGTATACTTGGGACGAGGGAATGCCTGTTTTAAAACATTATCCACCTTCCTAAGTCTGAGATTGTTTCCTTGTTTCTTTGCAGTATCAGACAGAACCTTCGGTTCCAATAGGATGCGTTTTATGTGCTATTAGATGTGCATCTTTTAACATATAAACAGAAGTTTACTATGCTGTCAGTCCTGTTCGGGCCTTTATCCTTTTCTTTCATGTTCGGAAAACCGAAAGGGACAAATTTGATGAGTATAGATTTGGACAACTGTTATTCCATCTATGTACATTCATCTATCTTATAGGGTACAAATTGCTCTATATATTTGTCAGGCCAGGCCAAATACAATCAAACTTTTTTTCGTGCAGCCAATTGCTCTGTTTTGCAGTTTTCTTCTTTTGACTGGCAACCAGAGCTGGCCAAGCAAGGAATCTTAAAGTAGAGTAGTAAATAGGCATTCCAGTTGGTTTAAACCTTGAAGCTACTCAACCTGCTATCTCTACTCTTCATTTGTACCTAAATCATTTGGTGTTGTACCGGGTAATTTGATTTGGAAATGTTTTTTAATCTACATATGGTCAGATTACATTGTTTTCTTGTTGCTTAATATCTCACTGAAATATCTTAACTGTTTGCTACCCATTTTCGTTGGTGGTGTTCTGCTTAATTTAGTATCAAATTATGAAAACGAATAGAGTACTTGTTCATAGGTGAGTTTTAGTTGTTTCTTTCTTTATACAACTTTCTTAGGGTTTGAAATATTATAATACTCTTTTTAAAATATAGTATCACAATTTTGTTTCTATTTGTCGTCATAAATAAAGAAAATTATATGAGATACCCTTTTCTGATACTTCTTGATTTCATGCACTGCAGATAGTTTCAAAAACTTATTCAGAGCCATGGAAAAGCTCAACTCAAAATTATATCTGGAGAACTGCTACATCATGAAAGAAAATGAGAGGCTGAGAAAGAAAGCGCAGCTTCTAAATAAGGAGAACCAGGCACTGCTCTGTGAGCTTAAACAGAAGCTCTCCAAGCCTAGCTCGAAAAACAATGTTCCTGACCTCAACTTCAGCTTTGGTTCCTCCCAAAATCCTACCAATTCCAGCTCTGATTGATACACTGGATAGGAATTATGACCCCGTAAAGATTCCCTTCCTTTTTTTGTGTGTAAAATTGTAGTCCCAACAGCAGTAGTTGTTCCCGGTTCAGCTATATAGGACAGCAGTAGTATTTCTCTCTTAGGGGTTATTTTCACTATTTCCTTGTCTATTACATCCTTCTTTCTTTTGGGTTACAATATGGAATTATGAACTAGAGTGATGCATCAAGCTATATTCCAGGAAGGAATATATGGTGGTATATACTTGGTCTTGCTCTTTCTCTACCCTCCAATCAAGCACACATTCATTTAACTTAAGTAATTACAACAACACGCAAAAACATTCATCTTTGGATTAAAATATAAGATTACTGGCATGCCAGAAGAAAATTTTTGTCACATCTATCTATATCTATAGTCTAGTGTCTGAAAGAATCACCTAAGCCTGAAAGTGGACATGGTAAGCATTTTGCTTCAGTTTAAAGATATGGCAGAGTTTTTCTTTTTCAAATTAATATTAATTTCAGCATACTGGCCCGTTTCTTCACAATTTATAAAACAGAGATTATCCACGGAAACTTGCCTGGATATTAGTGTAATCATCTGCTCCCTCCCAGATTGGGCAAATCCTATCCTGCAGCAGAAAGCATATTCAGTTTTAAGAGAGAAATAGGCAGTTGGAGAATCATATGCAAATGCAAGATCTAAGGCTAGGTCCAAACTTCAGCAGCGTAGAGTGGCACCAACTGGGGCGCTTCTGTCATTTTATCAATTTAACAATGGAGTGTAATTTTGGCTCCACTCTGACGATCAAGGCGAAGGGAAGATGTGGATACGTAAAGTGTCGCAGGATGCAGACAAAATTAATGCATCACTGGGAAAGAAAGCGCGTATAGACTGGATGCTACCAGATCGAAAGGGGGTTTCTTGCTTAGATTCTGTGTGATGTAAGGATCCAATCAAAGATAACGTCATCAAAGAGAAAGTTAATTAAGGTTTATCAAGTTTGACTAAGCAGTCACACAATATCTACTCATGGACATGACATAGTAGCCCATAGCATCTGCTGGTTGACCATCATATCAATTGTATAAGACAGCACAAATTTTGTGTTATCAGAATCCAAAATGCATATCGAAGACAAACGCCAGTCATGGCCTTGCATTTCACGTCACCAATGATGAATTAGATCTTTCTCGAAGAACTAGAACACGATCATCTGACAAGGTATATATATATATATATAAAGTGAACATATCTAACTTGGAATATTAAGAAAATCAGCCAACCGAAGTGAAATCAATCGCTAAGATATGTGTCGAAGGACAGATTTCATTCTGGATAGAGGATACGACTTAAATTTGTACACTAGTTTGTGAGCATCAGCCCAGAGCAATTACTCCTTTATCAGTTAAAACTTTTGAAGAAAACAATGACAAAGAACAGATGTTGAAGATGGATACCTGAAAAAAAAATTTCAAAGAATTTGACACGGCTATCATGAAGTCATTTTTTTACAAAAAGGAAATAGGTTGCTATAAGAAAAAATAATAAAAATAATTGTATGATAAACGTATATTGTCAATGTCCAGGCCGTCAAAACATAAAGATACACGTCAGGATAACGGAGACTATTCTACCTTAGTAATTAGTTTGGAAAGGTCACCTAAAAAAAGGAAAATGTATACAGCAACTATTGCATAAAGTTTACATCAGTTCGATTAATGAATGATCATTCGATCTTCAACAAAATTCAGCCATCCATCATACTTAGAAACAGCTCGTAGATAACGGTTGCGGTTCTTCGAGACGTGCATAGGATTTGTGCTGAAAATATATAATAGAGAATTTACCTTCAAAGCAACATATCCACAAACAGCGTATCTACACTCGGTAATGCACTTCGCAGGCTTTCCTCTCCACCTAATGTCGCCTATTGAAGCATCAATCAATTTAGAAAGAATCACGTCACAGGCTTGCATTCAACCGAATGTCGCTCAATGAAGCATCTATCAATCACACTTATTTAAATAACCAGGTAATGCTGCTCAATTGATAACAAGCAGAATTGAGTGGAAAATAGCAGCAAACTGGCTTGAAAAGCAAATCCGACAAAATAATTAATATATCTCGCCGTTGCCGGGGATCGAACCAGGGTCACCCGCGTGACAGGCGGGAATACTTACCACTATACTACAACGACCTTGATGTATTTTAGTTTTAATACTTATAATAAAATAATGGCAAGATATAGAGGTTCCACTTTCTCCCGTTGAAACAACTCTGAAGTATAAGCGGAACTACACTTGTTGCATAATTCTTCACCGGTTCCCGCAACCGCGAACTCTTGGCACAAGTTGACCTGCGTTCACACTCCACCAGTTTCTTGCTGGATGGCTAAAAGGACCAGTTAGTTTAAACGCAGTCCTCCACCTTTTTGCCGTCGTTCCCGACGGACGGCATTCTGCTTCCTGATACGCTCACAGAAGCGTGAACGCCAAAACTACACTTGTAAGGTGGCTTGTTCCTAATGATGTTGTTTCGGTTTTACTCCATAAAAATAAGAATAATAATTAAATTCGCTTATCTCCTCATACCGATCCCGATCATAAAACACTATACAGCGTGGAATGCTATGACGACCAAAATACATGGGGATACCACCATGAACTAATGTTAGTATTGACGGTACAAAAGTAACTAGGGAGGTGTATTGTTGTCCAGCATGTTACAGCGTTCAATTCCATGAACAATATCCGTGCCAGTATCTACAGTTATCTGTTCTATCATTGTAGAAATCTGGTCGCGTTATTGGAAAGAGAAGCCACAGGAATGCTGCGCATCCAGCTACAAACCCCAGAGACACAATCCCTGATTCAACGACAAGATCAAGGTTGAGCTTCAACACGGACTTGAATGCAAATTCAGCAGGAACAAAGAACATAATGTAGAAAAGAAAGAAATATTAAACAAAGTTGGAACATTTCAACAAGTACATGATTTGCAAGTTGCATACTTATTACACGCCTTCCATGATGAAAGAGTCCAGTATCTTCTTTATTGTCATATTTATTGTTGTTGCTCAAACCACTGTTTCCTATTTCAGTAATCTCTTACAGCAGGTAAGTCTTTTTTCATTCAAACGGCATCAAGATATATTATTCATTCTCGTAAATGGAAAATGATTCTAGAAATTATAATACAATCACACACGTGACATATCCTTACTGACTACGGTATAAGTAATAGGAGTACCACCCCAAAGTCAAAAGAACTAACCAAAATTTAAAAGTTCTAGCACATAAAAAATCTAGGTGCAGAATTACTCAAATTGCAATATCCATAAGAGAGAAAAATCACTGAAGATGCGTCATCAGGAAAAATTTCTAGATGAAGAAAAAAAATGCTTCGACCGATTGCTGTCAAAAGATGCACAACAATCTGAATGGTTATGTTTCAAATTGATTCACAAGACAATTAACTAATATACCTCTCCTCCTGGCAAACAGCACAGGTAATCCCATATGATTGCAGAATATGTGAGCAACTACCGGTGCAAGAAGATGTCCTACAGGCATTAAATAGCTCGGTAGATTAGGCATAAAGCTACCACAAAAACTCAATATGAATATGTTTCGGTTGCAATATGACAAAACAATAGACTCTAATCATAGTGACAGACAAGATAACGAAGAAATAAATTAGTAAGGATTTCCCATAATTACTTCAAAAGCATACACATTTTGCAGATAGATTCTGCGTGGTTGACATTATAGTTCCCAAATAGCCTTAATTAGCCCTTAGCATAGTGCTAATGATATTAAATTCGAAATGGCTTAGTGGGAGATCTTTAACTAGTCCTCGAGTGGGATAGGGAGATAGGGAAGCAGTTTTGAATCCAGGGCTGTGACCTGCGAACTGGCCTCCCTTTGGCGACCTTTCTTTCTGAATATATGTGAACCGATTTGATCTTATGATGGAAGTTCCAATCCAGCTAACCATATTTTAGTAGATATTTCTAGTTTACTTGATGGTCTGGTCTCATACTCTACACAATATAAATAACTTGTCAGATATTATTCCGGACCTCATTCTCTATTCACATCATACTTCATTTCTGGGTGAAGAGTTTCTAGTCCACATACCTCTTCTTGGAAGTTTTCCTTCCCTATGCAGACACATGATGTTGTTACCTCCTTATATGAACATTTGCATTACCCGCATGCACCAGAAATGTGCCTCTTTCTTTCCCTCCTTGAGAAGCCCCATGCCCTCTTTTGGAAGGGTATGAGAAGTTACACTTTCAAAATAAACTACCACCCTCCTCTTTCCTGACCACCACAGACAAAAAAATTGTCTGCCCTTCCTCCCACAACAATCATCACTACCTTCATCTTCTATACGGGCATCAGTTACATGCAAAACTATCTCATCCTCTCTACTACCAAAGAATCAAATACACAGTCTCAAACATCCAAAATACTGCATAAAAATTCTCTCCAGATTAACTAATAACTGTCGCTATCCAAGTCAATAACCAATGACATGAAGATGATAACTGCATACAAACCACCATTAACATGTACCCAGCTTATGGACATAAGGAAGTAACGTGCAATAAAGCATCCAAATACTCAACCACACCAACATTTGTTTCTGTACTTCAGAACCAAAAATAAGTAAGCATGCTAATCAGTACGACTTCTCAGACAGACCATTAGAACCATTATACAAAGTGACAATATCCTATGGGCAAACCAGTTGTTTTCCGTCATACATCAAAATTTTTTAGGTTCTTGAATCTCTCAGAAACTTAATCTTTAAACATATCTTCCACTGAGAAATTATGGATCCAAATCCCACAACAAAATACACGATTGAAAATTTGAAGTTGAATGCGTAAAGTCCACTGATATATAACACATAATTTCAGAGGAAAACTCATGTTTCTGGTTTGGTATAAGCTATGGCAGTATAAAAAAAAATGCAGAAGTAACTAAAAGCAATGCATAACGTACTCCCAATTTATAGCAACCATGACTCACCTGTCCGAATGAATAGGAATGAAGCATATGAACCAAAGACTACAGTGTAGCCAAGCTGAAGACCTGGAAAACACACATAGTAGAAGTCAAATCAACAAAAAATTGGCATCTTGAACACTCCTCTGATCAATCAAATAACCAAAAATTGATCAAAACAATTGAAGGAATTAACATAGTCAAGATGAGCAAAATAAGTTTGTTGACCAGAAAACTGTGCTAAACAGCAGAAAACAAACAGACCTAGTTAAAAAAAATATATCAGAGGAGAGAATACCTACAACCGTGGAGGCCTTGAGCAAGCTATAGTTCTGACGAGTATAGACCTCCATCCAATGGTTTAAATGTGCTGCACAATAATGATGGCAGTTAATCAGGTTATGCTGGATTAAGAACATAACTTGGTATAACTGACAGTAGTGTAAAAGCAGGTATTCAGATTGTGAACTCAAATATCCAACTGGGCAAACAGAACCTTACTTCCCAATGATCAATCATTAGAAAAAGGTTTCAGTTAGACAGAGCAAATGCTCACATTCAAAAATAATATGCTGAGGGCTGACACGAGAAGGTGACATGATTTGACAGTTGAGTAGATTCCCTTATTTATGCACTTCAATATTTTCATCAAAAACATCAACTACTTCAAAAGGAAAATATGCTACTCAAGAACATCTATATATATAAACATAAACAAACTTACCCAAGCTGAAAAGAACAGGGCAGAGGAGAATAACAGTGTATGCTTTGAACCCTCCACACAGAAGTAATGGTATCATACACGCCCTAAACACCAATTCTTCTGTTAATGGAGCCTGTACATCACAATGTCAAGGAACGGAATGAAGGTAAAGCACATTATTTGTCTTTCAGTTCATCAATTACCAACTAAACAAAGATCAACTATGCATTAAAAAAAGAAGATAAACTGACAATGGACTTAATTCATGTAACCAAACATAAGAAACTTTTAATACACAAAACCTGTTTTGGAAGTAAACAAGAAACAACATCCAATATCCTTTATTGTTTATAATAAATTGAAAAGGAAAACAAATCATTTAAGTGGAAAAGAATTATCTTCTTGAATCTATAACTATGAAGATCGACCAGATATCATTGCTGAATACATGCAACGACATGCTTACACGAATTGGAAGACTTGAATATATTCTGGTCTTTCTTTGAGAGCCAGTAACTATAATATGACATTACATGCTAACATACGCAAGCAAGATAAGCACAAGCTTTAATCATTTTTTGCATTCACCCGCTAAACCTTTTAAAAACTGACGACAAATCACTTAAACTGCTGCTATAGAATGTTTTCCACTAAAAAAGTCTAAATTGGTCGGAAAACTTACAACGACGTAGTTTCGCCAAACTAAAATACTGCAAACAGTTGAAGATGCCTTGGCATAAAAATCGATTGCAAAGTCTTTGAAACTGTCAAGCAAAACGCCTCTGTCCTCATTCATAGTCTCCTTCCAGTACTTCACCAATGACAAAGACTTGAGGACGAAAGATCCAGCGTACATTAAAGAAGTGAGTGAAAGAGGGAAGACGACAGATTGCCACTGTTTCACACATAAAATCGCAATTCAGCACGCATATTTAGGATCCAGACACCTTTTTTTTCCCAATCTGCAGACTGCTCCAGGATATAAAGGGAAAATTACCACGTGCAAGAGATACAATGTTTTATACCACGCACCCATAATAATGTAATAGACCAATAGAAGGACTCACAAGATGGTCCAATCGAATGCCATAAACACCAAGCAAATAGGACGCATCCCTTCTCCCAATCTAGCGTTAAAGAAAGCAGTGAACAATTTGTCAAGCGAATAAATACAGGCAAACAGTATTCACCAACGATAAGCTTATAACTTTTTTTTTAAAAAAGACAATAGAGACACTTACTGGTAGAACCAGAGCACATAAAAGGACTGAAACAACAGAGGAAATAGCGGCGCACATGAAGCGTCGGACGAAGAATTGCTCAAGAGATGAAGGGGGCGGGAGGCGAAGGATGAAAGTGGGAGCATAAAGGACAGCGACGTAAAATAAAGCCATGGCCAAGCAGGACATGACCGCCGTTGGCTTCGATAATACCATTTCTGTATCCATGCCCAGCTCCTCCTCCGATACAAACCACGGAGAGGGGGAGGGATCGCGGTAAGCGGGGGCTTTACCACCGTTGTACCGATCTATGTTTACTATTCGGTACGCTTATTGGCGATAAAGGTGTGTCGTGCTTTGTGTCACTGGTTGACCGGGAGACGAATTGGGGATGACTTAACCGGAGGGTTTTTCCTTTTTCTGCCCTTTTCTGTGTCTGGGCTTGTTTGCTTTGTAACTAAGCCCACGGTTGGATTTGCAATTCTGCATCGCTCCTCCGTCGGGGATGCTTTCCATGTCTGATCATCAGTTTAGCGTCCAAATTAGAATTGAGATAATAAATAAATTGAATAAAAATATTAAATTTATTTTTTTAACATTAAAAATAGGTAGAACATATTTTCTCATAAAATCAGTTATAATTCCACCACGCTAATTAACGAACATGTTTAAATTACAAAGGTCTTTGAGATCAAGACTCCTAATTTGTCGTATTAGTAGACTAAGCGTATTTGATATATTTGGAAAGTCAGACATATATTTTATATCTTGATTATTGTGTATATTATTGATATTGCATATATTTGATAAACCGATTCATTGTGATATCCTTCCGTGTACTATATATTATGGTTGTATGACTTTTAGATAATGGATTTAGTTGAACGTGATGAGTGTTTGAGCTATTTCTGTTGTAATCTCGAACTAGGGTATATATACTCCATTTGAAAAGGTAAAATTTCGATGTGATTCATATTTTTACGACAGTCTTATGCGGTTTGCTCTAGAGTCACATGACCGTGAGTGGATAAAAATAAGTTATTCTGGACCCAACAGAATTAAAATTCATTGACAAACTTTTATTTTGAATGAATTTTAAAGAAGCATTGCATTCATTTATAATTGATATTTCTTTTGTTCTAGGAGTTCATAGAAAAATATCCATTTCATTCCTGGTTTAATATCTGAAGTAAATGAATATGAAATTTTACTGGATTGATCAAGTTGAAGTCTATGTACAAACTGTTTAATCATAAGATTGTATCATTTTAATTATTTAAAAATTATTGAGATTTATTACAGACTGAAAATCGGTATGACAACAGATACATGACAAAATAGTAAATACGCATTTCGATGGCATGGGCAAGCTAGTAATTGCATCTGTGCCAAGTGTCATTTATACGTCATACGGCTATTCTCCCGCCGTGAAACATCACTACTCTGTATAACAACCTTCTCGAATACCCCATAACACCCTTCTTCCGTCTCCCCCATAAAACAGTCTGGTCACTTTCCTCTTTCGATCAAGTAACCGACCATTTAGACGGATTGCCGGGTATTCTTCTCCGACACCGTAAGTCAGGCAATTGTTACTCAGTGCCATCCGCACCTTTATTTCTCTCCAACGCACTTACTCTTCAGTGTTCAATCAATCCACCATGACGAAGGAATTCGCCGTGCCGCCTGTAATATTTCCCTCAGGCGGCAACCTTGCCGTCCCCGGTGCATCAACTGTACAGCAACGCCGTGTTCCTACGACGCTTTTCCAGCCAACGCGACCTTCGAACTCCGGCATCCCATTCATGTCATTCGACATGGGTCCCGCTACCACTGCCTCCTTCGGGCCCATTGGTACCGGCGGTGCCGGTCTATCCTCCTCCGCCAGCTTCGACGACGAGGAACCCCTTCTTGATGAGCTCGGGATTCACCCGGACCAAATTTGGCGCAAAACCAAATCTATCCTGAACCCCTTCCGCGTCAACCCGGCCGTTCATAAGGACTCGGATCTATCCGGCCCGATCTTCCTCTACCTCTCTCTATGTCTCTTCCAATTACTAGCGGGAAAGATTCAGTTTGGTGTGATTTTGGGGTGGATAGTCGTTTCGTCAATCTTTCTCTACGTCGTGTTTAATATGTTGGCTGGTAGGAATGGTAACTTGGATCTGCACACTTGTACGAGCGTCGTCGGCTACTGCTTGTTGCCTGTGGTGATATTCTCGGCGGTTTCGCTGTTTGTGCCACAGGACGGACTGGTCAGGTTTGTTGTGGCAGGGGTTTTCGTGGTTTGGGCGACAAGGGCATGCACAAATCTGATGGTGGCAGTGGCTGATGGAGGAGAGGAACACCGTGGGTTGATCGCGTACGCCTGTTTCTTGATATACACTCTGTTTTCGTTGCTTGTCATCTTTTAGTGATTGGAGACTAACGAGAAGAATGAATGGATGGGGTATTGGTTCTTCTAAAGTTTTGTTTTAGATTTCGTATTAAGTGATGTTCTTGTATCTGATCTGAATAATTTCTACTTATCCTGTGTTTTTACCGATGTAATGATTTCTAATTTTGAGATGGTATATATAGAAAAGAGAGATGATAGCTTATACCCGGAAATGTACTAATTATCTTGTTCAGATGAATATTTTCAGTTGGAATATATAATTACGCTTGTTTTGTATTGTTTTATCTGAGGATTCTTTTTCGGGCAACATGTGACCATGTATGTTTTACTGACCTTTTGCAAGTTTATTTTTTAACTAAATAGCATGTTTGGGTTAAACAACCATTGAATCAGCAAAAGATAGCAATAGCTATTTGGTCATTACACGAGAAAAGGCCTATGAGAAGCACAGATTTGGAATAAATTGATGTCATCGTTGACCGCTAACTAATAGTCCATAGATTATTTTATCTTAGGAAACATTCTCTTTTCCTCTTTGTTTCGTTGAGGTGGTTATCGCTACTACTATTATCTATATAACATTGCTGGATGCAAAATCAATAGAGGACAGATAAGCACTTTTCCAGTTTAAAATTTCCTAGAATATGCGAAGCCGTTTGCTGGTTCACCTATATAGATAAACGGGAAACTGGGAAGTTGCTAGTTCTAGAAAACTACAACTTCCAGGAGATTCAGCAATACGTAAGAGTCGTTGGGGGGCGCTACAAAATCACGCTATGCTCCAGTTTATTGGTACGTCCGTCTAACTGTTCGGTATTTGTTGAAGATCGTTCTACTTACCGCCTTCTCTGCTCCCCATCGAACAATACCCACCGGTCTTATATATTCTCACACGACCTTTTTCACAACTTTGCTAGACTACAACACGCAGATGGCTTCTGCTACTGACAAAGATTCCGGTAAAACGGCTCTGGAGGATATGGAAGATGAGGATGAGCTCTTCGATATCAACTTTGAGGCTGTCGACAACCTCCCTCCGCCTCCCCCTCCGCCTCATTACTGGGAAACCTACTCTACTGCACCGGGTAGTGCACTTCTTGCTAATTGTTTGTTGCCAATCGCAGACGTTTCTTGCGCAGTTCCAGCTGCATCAACTTCGTTCAACATCGTCGCTCTGGCCGAACAGCCTATCCTTTTCTGGTTGAATAGCGCGTCTCATGCGCAGCCATTCCTTGAGCTTTACGATTCAAGAAAGGGTAGATGATAGAATTTCATATATATATGTGCATTGTCAGTTTCAGTGCCCTTTCCCTTGGGAAGAAAAAACTGATTTAATGTAACTACTGAAGCTTACATTCACTCCGAATCCAATGAAGCTTTGCCTTTTCCTATGCATTTTCGATTTAAGTTTTGGGAATCGTTTCTGGAAAAACTCTTGTATGATTTTAGTTTCTGAAAAAATTCTTGTATGATTTTAGGCATATTTAATTTAAATTTTTTGGATACCTTAATTGATATTTATAATACAATATGTAAATGACCCAAATCCGAAAATTAGGTCCTTATCGCCGTGAAATCTGGACAAGCCCAGATCAATTCGAATTCCAAAGATTTTTCAAACACGATTCCCAAAACAAATATATTTAATATTTCAAGAATTAGACCATGTTAAATAATAAATAGACATAAACAAAATACTACATCGTAAGACTTTATTTAAATAAACAAAATATCCAAAACAAAAGAAGGGTTTTAAGCCCGATACATAAAACTGTAGCCAGAAACATAATAAATTCATGAGGATATAATAATAATAAAAATATCAAAATGAGTAAAAAAGGAAATACCAGAAAAGAAAACTATGTAAAATGTGTAGATGCGATAGTCCAACCAAGTCGTACGAAGCTCACACAGCTCACGAACTACTCTTGAAAGGGGAAATAACAATGGGTAAGATAATAATCTCAATAGGAGTCACCGTATCATAGGTTCTCCAGGGAAACAGAGACACATACTAAGAAGAGAAGAAATATTTTACTATAGGAACGATGACGTAACTAATGCAACTCAAAGAATATAAAATTCATGCATTTGTTTTTATAATGTAAAACATAGTTCCAGCTCAATAGGTTATAACTCATAATACAACAAGGCTATCAATGCCTACCAAAACCTATCGAGATGGACATAATAAATCACTCTTCGAGTAACCTCCACTAAAGGGCAATGTTAATTTATATTTTTAAGAAAATAATAAATATACACGTAACCCCTACTACTAGTGTTGTCCGAGACTAGGTAGAGAAAAACAACACGTATCATATCCGTCTCAATACTCAATACGAACCAACTTGCGAAGACGTGACAGGCAAATGAAGACAACACCCATACAACTCCCGAACTAACCTACGAAGACGTGACAGGCAAATGAAGACAACACTCATACAACTCCCGAACAGGCGAGCAACACCCATACGTCACTGGGATTCCATGTACTCACCTCGCATTGACCAAACGAATGTTTATTGAGATAGATATCATACAGAATACAAAATATTTATTAAATATCATACTTATTTTAAATTATAATGTAAAATAATACGTTTTATGAAAACTATAAAATATGTTATGCATCAAGACATCCTCAAGTCTCACCATCATATCTCAACTTATAGTTACATTAAGCCAATAATTATTGTTTATAAAATCTATTAATATTATTCTTTTGGGACCCAATATAAATATAAATAATAAGAAATATAACTCTTTAAATTTATTTATTTATTCTTTTCTATGCTCAAAAACTAAATTTTTAATTTATTACACAACAATTAACCACAAGCTATGATTTATATATATATTTTTTTTTCAATCAAATCTTGGATCATAGTTTTCAGGTATGTCGTAAATGAGAAGAAATGGTTTACTATAGAAACGATGACGTAACTGATGCAACTCAAAGACTATAAAATTCATGCATTTATTTTTATAATGTAAAACATAGTTACAGCTCAATAGGTTATAACTCATAATATAACAAGGCTATCAATGTCTACCAAAACCTATCTGGATGGACATAATAAATCACTCATCGAGTAACCTCAGCTAAAGGGCAATGTTAATTTATATTTTTAAGAAAATAATAAATATACACGTAACCCCTACTGTCAGTATTGTCTGAGACTAGGTAGAGAAAAACAACACGTATCATACATGTCTCAATACTCAATACGAACCAACCTGCGAAGACGTGACAGGCAAATGAAGACAACACTCATACAATTCCCGAACAAGCGAACAACACCCATACATCACTGGGATTCCATGTACTCACATCGCATTGACCAAGCGAATATTTATTGAGATAGATATCATACAGAATACAAAATATTTATTAAATATCATACTTATTTTAAGATATAATGTAAAATAATATGTTTTATGAAAACTATAAAATATGTTATGCATCAAGACATCCTCAAGTCTCACCATCATATCTCAACTTATAGTTACATTAAGCCAATAATTATTGTTTATAAAATCTATTAATATTATTCTTTTTAGGACCCAATATAAATGGCAAAGGAGAAATTTATCAGCATTTGACAATGGAAGAATTCTTACAGAGACATAATCATCTCATGCCTATTAGGTATTCTTGCTCCCAAAAACGAAGCATCACCGGAGGCTTCAAGGACAGATTGGGGAAAGGAGGCTTCAGACGAATGTACAAGGGAAAGCTCCGCAGTGGCCATTTTGCAGTAATAAAGGTGCTGTACAAGTCCAAGGCTGACGGACATGATTTTATCAGTGAAGTTGCTACCATTGTAACGATTCATCATGCTAATATAGTAAAGCTCATTGGGTTTTGTGCGGAAGGATCAAAGCGTGCTCTTGTGTATGATTTCATGCCTAATGGGTCGCTTAACAACCATATATTTTAATGAATGAAAACAAGCTGTGAAAACAAGCTTCTACAATGAATGAATGATCTCGGTTTAAGAAAATAAAAAGCTGAAATTTGAGAAAACAATACTCCAAAGAAGGTACTACAAGACAAATATACTAAAAGAAAGCACTACAAGACAAAAAAGAATATACTACAAGATAAAGTAGATACCTAAAATGAAAATATTAATCTTTTGGGGCTATTACGCTACGGTGACTACGGGAATGGCGACTAAGTAAACAAGGGAGGCACATAAAAAAAGAATCGGAGCAAGAAGGCAGCTAAAAGGAAAAGACCAAATATGCTTCAATAAAAAGAACAATATAATACGACTCTAAATAACCAGATGCTTTAGAAATAAAATAATTTGTCGATTAAATTTATGAGGCATAGTCTCCTACCTTACGTGCAGAAGAACTGGTGGCAATTCTCTTGTCTTTATCGCGTGATCCAGATTCAAAACTACCTGAATCAAACCAATATTAGAATCTGAAATTGCAAACCAGATTTAAAATACGGAAGAGAAGAATCCTAACGTTCCCTCACCGACCTATAAAACCAACGAAACCACTAAGCTTTACACGAACAATGGAAAAGAAAGAAGCTTAACGCGAGCGTTGGATATGAAAGGGGAGTGCACACCAATCAAGAAAGATTGATGGCGGCACAAAAAAAATCAAGAATAGGGTTTGATGGCGTGAAAAGTAGAGAAAGAGGAAAAAACAAAGGTTTTTTTATGAAACAAAAACAACGGTAGCGGCTAGGGTAATTAGATGGGCTTAAAGAGGGTCTATATAAACCGACCTCAAAACCCTAGTGGGCTCGAATTAACAAACTCAGCCCAAATATACCCGATTGGGCTTAAAAGGTACGAATAAGGCCTTATGGTATAAACGGGTCCAAAAACAAGTTCGGGTCTCATAGGGGCAAAACGGTAATTTTCTATTACCTCGATTTCCGTCTGTCAAACGAACACGTGGACCACTAGAACAAAACGGACATAGAACTACGACAGAGTTTCACACAATAAGATATAAATAATTTTAATATATACTTTATACAAAAAAATCTAAGCGAATAATGTAAAAACACAACTGTGTAGAAGTACCATAAGATACTTCGTCTTCCACTTCAAAGTACAGAAAGCAAAGACATGATATTTAACACTCACGCTATCCTCTTGAACGTAAGGAACACATCTGTCTAGGATCAAAAGAAAAGTGGACGCACATGATGACATGATATCATAATATTGCTCGTTGACCTAATTGCACATAGCGTCATGTCTTAAACAGTTTTATTGGGATCAAATCTTCTTCTCATGGTGCCAATTTGCTTAGGAGTCAAGCCAAATGCTTTCACCAAAAGCTCGTCGTCGATCCCAGAACCAAAAATTGCGGTTGGGATTTTTTGGTTTCCTGGGTTTTGACTGTTGAAGCTCCCAAAAACTGTGGCGGCCTTGTCACCAACATTCATTTGGAAGTGTACTAGGCCTCTAGGGAATACCATGACCTCTCCCTGTTGAAGAACCCTAGAAAAAACTCGATTACTTGAATCCACAAAGCCTGAGTAGACACTTCCTTCCACCACAAACGTTATCTCGGTGGCTCTTGGGTGAAAATGCGGCGGATTAATACCACCAACCTTGAGATCACCTCGTACAAATGACATCCCTTGTGTGTTAAGGCCAGGGAAATTCTTTGGGTTCACAGAAATCGCTGCTAGGCCTGTGTCGGTGAAATTTCCTGCCGTTTTCATGCCGGAAAATACGAAATCATCAGTGGTTGCCTCGACGGAATTTTTGCATGGAGGAACAGCGAACCTTGCAGCTTTTATGGAACCAAATTCGAAGTTGGGTATGCAAAAATCTTGAATCGGGTCCGGGTCTGAGGCAATTGCCAAGAGAAAATGGAGGGAGGATA
The DNA here is from genome assembly GCA_019739055.1 of Passiflora organensis. NCBI lineage: Eukaryota > Viridiplantae > Streptophyta > Magnoliopsida > Malpighiales > Passifloraceae > Passiflora > Passiflora organensis. The sequence goes on from JAEPBF010000009.1 coordinate 11,070,889, forward strand.
AAACGAATAAAACGTTCAATTTTGGTGGCATTCTCTTGTCACACAAGCTATCCATAACGCTAGCTGGTTGGAGGTAGGGTAGTCGTTTGGATGGCTTTTATAGAAGCACGCCATTTTGTGTCACTACTTCCGAACCTCTATCATGCGTGTCAATGCTTTGCTTCTTTGTGAAGGGAAGAGGAATGCTTTCAAATAATGATTGTTTCCTTCGGAGTGCTGTGGGATAAAATTGAAGTTGATAATCGAAATGATACAATTTATACTGTTTTTGGCATTGGACTTGGTCCTTATTTTAGCTTTGTTTTCGTTTTCTTTCTGGAATCTACAATATTGGTAATAATTTCAATGATTTTGACATAGGAAGGAAGCACTCACCATGGCATGCTTTCGGTGCTATGCGTATGCAATCATAATACCTTTTTGTTTATTTATTAATTCAGATTATTACTTAGGTATGACGTGATTGTGACGATATATTCCTTTACACTGGTATAAACTTTCATTTTTTTATTAATGTAAATTTTCAGTTTTTCAGTATGCGAGTTGAGTGTTACGTCCTAATTTTATAATTTATATTGAGGGTATTTTGTTTTTGTTTTCTTTTTCACTAAAAAATCATCCTATGATTATGAAAAATTTTGAGATAAGGTTTTAGTTTTCTGAATAGTGAATATGATATATTTTCTTGAACCTTAAAATTTCAATAACTTTTTAGTAGAGTAACAATAACTCTGAATTTTAGAAGATTTAAATATTTTTAAAAATATTTTGAATCTATAATCTCATCATAACATTTAAAGATAAAAGGAGATAATTATGAGATTGAAGAGAATTCTCCAAGGCCCAATGATCCATAACGGACTAATTGATAGCTTCAAGCCCAAGATAGTACAAAAGAGGCTCATTGCCTTCCTCATTGGCCCAATGAACCAAAGACCAGTAAAGCTATTCTTGTTTGTTTGGTTCAGTCTCAAACGCTGTTTTGCAGTCCCGTGCCCCACACGAGAAACGGCAAAGTTGCTAGCTTTCCTTTCCACACTTTCATCTCAGAAAGAGAAAGAGTAAAACAAACAAACACTTGATTTATAAGAGAGAGAGAGAGAGAGAGAGAGAGAGAGAGAGAGAGAGAGAGAGAGAGAGAGAGAGAGAGAGAGAGAGAGAGAGAGAGAGAACTCTGGTGTGTGTTCTCTGCTCAGTACCCTTCACAAGATTTTTTGTTGCTAGGCATGGTTGGCAAATTGTCTTGTAAATAATAAAAATTAAAACATGATAATAACACTAAGTGACAAGGGAAATGCACTACTCCTAAACCCTGCGTACGGAGTTTTAAGATTTAAGCCAAATAAGCTATAGTCGGCCCTCAAACCTGCTCTTCACAACTCGGCTACCTTACCCCTTTCTCAGGTCCTCTCTCTGCCATCCTATCTTATTTCAATTCAACGTGTGTTACCTCTTCTGTTATTGCATTTCTCTTGACGTCATTCTATCTTCTGCTTGTAGAACTCATAAGAGTCGATCTCCTGGCCAAATTTAGTCTCTTTATAGTATTGGTACGTGTAATTTCTTGTGGGTTTTGCGGGTCCTTTTCCCCATTATCTTTAACATCTTATCATTGTTTTGAGTTTTTTTTTCTTTTTTGTCATTTACTGGTTTTGGGTTGTTGCCTCCTCTTTCTGATTTTAAGTTTATGCTAAATTTGATATGTACGTTTTCTTCATGGTACGCCTCATGGTGAAACAGGTGCCTGGCTCATTCGTAGAACTGGCCATTTAAGCCGGTGTGGCGTTTAAGTACAGTATCGTTTGCTATATAAGATCTGTGTGGCGTTTTGATAGTGCCATTTCAAAATGGCTGCTTGTGTGTCACCTTATTGTACGCCTTCGGATACTAGAAACCCTATGGGCATGTTAACCGTTCTTGGAGGGCGAGTGTCTATGGAGAATCATTTGGGGAGAATTGGCTCTCTTAAGATGTCTGATGAGAAGAATAGGTTTCTGGGTGCTGGCCAGAAGTCTTATTCTCCTCAATTCAAGTGTTCTGCAAATTCTCACAGCATGGGTTCATCTCGCAACAATGATCCTTTTCTGAACCTGCACCCGAAAGTGTCGATGCTAAGAGGGGAGGGAAGCAACAGATTGACCACTCGGATGAAGGTTACTTCAAGTGGTTTACAAGACCAATCTGGCCCGAGTAATTTCAATGAAGCAAAGATTAAAGTAATTGGTGTTGGAGGTGGTGGGTCAAATGCAGTCAATCGCATGATTGACAGTTCCGTGAAAGGTGTGGAGTTTTGGATTGTCAATACAGATGCTCAGGCTATAAGATTGTCTCCTGCCACTCCTCAGAATCGCTTGCAAATTGGACAAGAGTTGACTAGAGGTCTTGGAGCTGGTGGTAACCCGGTGATTGGGATGAATGCTGCCATGGAAAGCGAAGAATCAATAGAAGAGGCACTCAAGGGTTCTGACATGGTTTTTGTCGCTGTAAGTTTCACATCTTTGTGCACGCCTAAGAAATTCACCATTTACTGTCTCGTACTCTAGGTATGCAAATTCTGTTTGTGGATAAAACTGATTCTTGAATCATTTTTCTCTCATTGGCTTATCTTCCTTACACTTGAAAACTGTAGAATAAAGGAGACGTTGTCAATCACATATGTCAGGTAACTAGGCAATGGGCTATTTTACAGGCTCTAGAAAAGAAGTTTGTCACATCATATACTTCTTCATTCCTATGACTGAAAATTTCCTTTAGTTAAGCATATTAGTCAGTATTTTCGTTCATAGGATCCAATGGAATTGTTTCGCTTGACGAGTCTATGTCCAAATCCTTTATTTCTTTCCTTTAAAGGCATTTGGTTATTTTTTTCTTTCTTTTTCATGACATAACTAGCTCTGAGCAAATTTTTAACTCTCATGTCTCTAGAGACTGCAGAGCTCCACTTTATCATTTCACTCTTTGTATTACTCTTCTTTTTGTTAGAGTTCTATGCATAATTTAAAGTTATTAACATAGAACAAACTATGACGTGCAGCTTGTTTGGAATTGTTAAATTTTTGTTCTCGGAAAAGTAGATGCTTTAGATAAGGGTTGAAACAAATATCAGCAGACACAAGTGACTGATAACAGCTCATATTTATCATAAATAAAAGTTGCCTTTCTGAGGACTTTAGAACTTTTAGTGGTAATCTGCGCCTGATAAGCCTAAGGAATTTGGGAGATGACATCCACAACTTGTTCTTGGGACGAGACAAAATAAAGTCCAGAATCCACCTATTCTGTTTTTCTGAAACCACTTACCTACTTATGTTGTATAGGATAACAATTGCAATTGTCCTTCAGTCCTGCTCTTGCTGTTAAAAAGTTGTACGGGAATCTAACTAATCCATATTGATATTATGATTCCTCTACATTTTAGTTTTTCATGCTGCTTGCCTATCCTAGTGTTTATCTAGTGATACTATAACCAAGACACTGGCAGCTGAGTCTTATATTCTGCCTTTTCAGTATCATTTTCACTGTTTTCCTTTCTTTATTTGCGTCTTAGGTGAAACTTATGTTTGTAAATGCAGGCTGGAATGGGTGGTGGAACTGGCACTGGAGGGGCACCTGTGATTGCTGGTATTGCAAAGGAGATGGGCATATTGACTGTTGGTATTGTTACAACCCCTTTTTCTTTTGAGGGACGAAAGAGAACATATCACGCCCTGGGAGGAATAGTATCTTTGAGAGAGAATGTTGACACACTAATTGTCATACCAAATGACAAGTTATTGACTGCTGTTGCCCAGTCTACCCCACTTGCAGAAGCATTTTGCATTGCCGATGATGTTCTCCGTCAGGGTGTCCGTGGTATCTCCGAAATCATTACGGTATGTAATCGGTGTAGGAATGCTGATTTGTAATTCTATCTGTTTCTCATAAATCTAAGAACCTTTATTTTTATGTACTGTCTTTTGGCCATAGAGGTCCATGACAAAGGGTTTCATTCCTTTATGCAAAAAAATGATTTTTTTATGCATCGTGATGCCTGAATATGGTTAATTTATGTATTTTGTGGTATTTTCATTAACATTTACGAAACAAAGATATTGTGGATCATCTTCCTTTATTTTAACAAAACAAATTATATCTTTCCTTTCTAATATCTTATAGAGCTACCAGTGACTACTCCCATTTTAAATATCTTGTAAAGCTCTCTGGAGATTCTTTCCTTTTAATTATTGTACTATGTGTTCAATACTTGTGTTCTTGTTTCCTGAATTGCAGGTTCCAGGATTGATTAATGTAGATTTTGCTGATGTGCGAGCTGTTATGACAAATTCAGGATCTGCATTAATGGGAATAGGAACTGCAACTGGTAAATTGAAGTTACTTGAATTTGGGGCATTTGAAGTTTCTTGCAGTGTTTGGATTTCAAATTAGCTGTTATGTCTTTCACAGAAAAAATAATAATAACAGGTCTGTTCTGTCTCTAAGCAAGGGCATTTGTAAAAGTTGCTAGTAACTGTGAGAACTACTGGCCCTTTGATTTTCCAAAATGGAGAACTGATTTGCTTTATCGGTTCTTGATGACTGCCTTAAATAGTAGCTGGCGATGCGCAACCCATAGTCCAATGAATGTTTAGAACATGAGATTATCAAAGTAAACTTTCTGATCTTACTGTCTGCAACTTCATATACATGATTGCCATGATCCTAATCTTCAGTCTGAGTAAATATGAGCACGTATTAGAGCCATCATGTACATCTTAGCTATGAAATTATGGCACTCAATTGGATCCTTCATGGCTTGATAGTAGCAGAAACATGTGCCAAGAATGGAGGAAATACATGTTACAAACAGACAATATAATTGTGTTAAAAGTTTGCAAAAAAATAGTTGCTGTAACAATGACATAAGCATTCTTTGCTTGGACTAGTGTATTTATGCTTCTTTGTTATCCGGTCCCTAATTGATGTTGCATGTTACACCACATCAGAGTGATGAAACTGATGATATTTAATGATAGGGGGTTTGACAGTCTCATTGTCCTTTTATTATCATGATCTGAACAGCATGATTGCTTTATTAGATACCCCTTCAATACCAAGATTGTTGGCTCAGATTTTCAAGATTGGCTTTGACCTTTTCTCCAGTTTGTTGTCCAAATGAAACTAGTTATTCTGTGTATTTTTGTTCTTACTAGGGAAAACAAGAGGAAGAGATGCTGCACTTAATGCAATCCAGTCACCATTATTAGACATAGGTATAGAGAGAGCAACTGGAATAATTTGGAATATAACTGGTGGAACCGATATGAGTTTGAGTGAGGTACTTTTCTTTTCCACTCTATCTGTACAATGGATTAGACCTATGTTTATCTCTTTTTAATGCTCAGCCTGTAATGCTGCTTATGAATATGGCTGCAACAGTGAGCTGTATACAAGCTGATCCATTTTACATTACGCAAGAGATATTGTCACTGAAGAGCTACTCTTACCTCTTCTTTTCTAAAAGTGCATGGCGATTCTGTCTGATGCCATTGTTAAAAGGAATGTGACAAAGGTCACTATGTCCTCAACTAAATGAAAATATCTTCCCTATCTGTTTGAGTTTCAAAAACTTTTCCCTTCTGTTGCTTGTGTTTCCCTCTGTTCTGTGCTTTTTCCAGGAAAGGTTGTGCACTTCTGGGCCAGCTGAATTCTTCTTTTTAAAAGACTGAAGCTGTTTGGTAATATTCAGTTAGTAAAACTGATTATTGATAATGCTACTGTACTTAAAGCTCGGTCATCATCGTGCTCTATTTTGCATGGTATAGGAAGGAAAAATAATACTTGCTACATAACTTATAGACTGCTTATTGCTTTGGGGTATGTGCTTATAGACCCGAAATGCATTACATTTCATTGTGGAGTGACCACAATCATTGCATTCATTACTGGCATATGGAGTGTTTCCACTACCATTACAGTCATCAGATTGCTATTATGCACTGTTTCTAGATGATTTGTCCTACAAAAGTTAGACAGAATAGCTTCTATTCAATTATCTCTATCTCTCAGACAAGACATTCTGTACCCATTTGTGACCTGGTATTCAAAATGCCACCTCATCTCCAAGTTGAAGGTTTTTTCTTGTTTAGTGCTTACTGTGCCATGAAAGTGAAAGTTGCTATCAAAATGTTAGTATTCATACTGTTCAGTTAAAAACATGGAAATAGCTCGGAAAAAGGTGCTGCCTTGGCAATTGCAACAATTTTATGCTGCAACAATATTATATTACTATCAAATGTCTGCCACAATGACTGCTACCCCAACTGTGACTTAAAGGGTTATTCTTTTGTTGATAGTATGGTTTCCATTTCTTGACTCATTTAATTTTCTGGGAGAATTCTGCAGGTAAAAGACGCTGCTGAGGTTATATATGATCTTGTTGATCCAGATGCTAATTTGATATTCGGAGCAGTGCAAGATCCATCACTCAGCGGCAGCGGTCCAGTAAGTTGTCCTGCATCTGAGCCTTGCTGATAAAGCAAGGATTGGCAAGGCTATGGGTGTTAACTACTTAGAAAATTGCTCATTGCTCCAACTATTACAGATTGCAATATGGTCTTGGTGATCATTATATTTTGCTTTTGGATGTTAACTGAAGCGTGCCGGCAGAGCATAAAAAGTTAAGAATCTGTGCTGGTTTTTCATCCAGGTCAGCATAACAGTGATTGCAACTGGATTCAAGCACCCTGAAGAAGATGATGAAGATCCGCCCTCCATCCAGGTCAGCATCCCCCCTTCTCTCTCTCTCTCTCTCTCAATCAATCATGCACTAATTTGCAAAATAATATGCCAAGTTATGGACGAAACGCAGGCAGGGAAGCCAACACCACCAGGAGATGGCCCCTTTGGAAGACACAAGCGACTTCCCTCTTCTGTTGGAGGTGGTTCGGTGGATATTCCTGAGTTCCTTAAGAGGATAGCCCGTTCTCGCAAACCCAGAGCTTGAAATATGATTCAACAAATAGATAAATAGATTATCCCATCCCTTCCAAGAGTTCCTATACCATATCTCTGAAGATATGGTTCTATATAGAGCTTCTTGTGGTTACACATTTTGACCTGTCAGTACGTGTGGTTCCCTCATATTTTTGTAGGCTTGTTCCGTGCCGTGAATCAGCTACAAGGAAATTCTTTTTCTTTTTATGTTCCTTCACTTCACTAATTACTACCATGGTTGTCAATAATTTCAAGAGTTTTCTCAGAGGTCACCATCGTCGATGTACCCAACTTATGATGCTCTTTATGGTTATAGAAAAAGGAAATGACTAGGCCACAAGGTAACAACCCCATTTTTTTGCAATAAGGTTTAACGGTGACCCAAGAAGCTTAGCTATTGCAACGCTTGCTACGTATTCCTGATATGCGATTATTTCCTGAGTTCCAATTTACTCATCAGTTATGATTAAATTTGTAAAAAATATATAATCCTAATTATCGACAGATGTGATTTTTTAACCGTCAAAAGAGACAAACCATGTTCTTTCTCCATATTTTTGGGTATATATATTTCTTTATACTCCTTTTCTATTTATTCACAACAGATCTGTATTTATCGGGAAGACAAAGGAACAATTGGAAACTAATCAACGTTAAATATGGAGAAAAGTTTGGTATTGGTGGATCTTATTTATTAATGGATACAGTAGATAAAATAGAAATATTTATCTAGAAATGGTAAGAGTAGAAATATTTTTTGACGGTGGTGATTCGTTTCCATGTAGAATTATTTTATTTCCCTGAAATACTCATTATTGAGTCTTCTCCTTAAAATATGAGAGAAAGGCAGAGATTATTACTAGTTTTATTGATCCTCTACCTGCAGACTACCCATTGCTGAAAAGTCAATCCTGAGGATAACATTAAGAAAATGATTACTAGTGGGATTTGGTTTTGTCTGTTCAAAGTTTACGAAAATATTCCCTACAAATGACATTCTACATTTAAACATAAAATCCAGTATTTGCAAAGATCCTCCTCAGCCATCTCATACTCGGGGGATTTGGCTTGTTGGATAAGAGAATCGTTTACCTGCAGTGTATGCAAGGCACGTATATAGAAGAAAAGAAAGGGGAAAAGACGTGCCGATACATTGGATTGTAAGGTTATTAAATTGTTTTTTCCTAATTAGTGTCATGGACATATAATATAATATAATATAAGAAATGATTTTGAGGGAAATATATATAAAGATAATAAATAAATTAATCTAAATGAATAATTAATGTGAATAAAGAAAAGCATTGATGAGCGTCCTATGCTATTGCTACGTACCTAAAAGTTTCCTATATTTAGCAGCAGACGCATACAGCTTAGCATCATAGCAGAGTACGTAACACCAACAATTTGTTGAGTTGAAAGTTATGTTAATTTTGTGAGACCAATTATAAGCCACCAGTTAGTTGCTTTCCCTCTCCAAGTTTCCTTTGAAAATATAAATCCTTCTTCTTCCTTTTATTATGGATCATCAGACCCTACCCAAAAATAACCATTTTCTTCCTTTTCCCATCGGAATAATCAAGAGAGAGCTGCTCTGTGTATTCTCCTTTCTCATCGTCCTCATCTCTACCTTGTTTGTCTTTGATCTCATAGGCCCTTTTGACTCACTCTCCCTCTTTCGTTTTGGTTTCTTGGCGCAAATCCTGCCCAACACCCAAAAACCTTTACCGGGGTACTGCGACTATGGTCGTGGGAGGTGGGTTCGGGACGAAAGCTACAAGAATCAATCCTACGATGAAAACTGCCCCTTTCTTGATCCTGGATTTCGGTGTGTTCAAGCATGTGGAAGAAAAGACATAGAGTATCAGAACTGGAGGTGGCAACCAAATGGTTGCATTATGCCAAGGTATGCAAAGCTTGTTACGAATGCTTTGCGGTCGTTGAATTCTTTGTTTATGCGAATTACATGATCATCTTTCCACGAGTTATTTAGTTTTGTCTTTATCAGTTTTTTCTAATTTAAAAAAGGAATTGAGAAGTATACTATGATCGAATATATGCACACCGAGAAAATGGGAGTATATATATGTTGATGTTTTTCCTGTTTTTCTTGCCATCACACTCACACGCATCAAATACAATTCAGCTGAAGACATGTTTCCTTGCACAACCCTTGCTTTTCGGCTCGCCATGTTTTCCATATCACCCCATTAAAGTAGGATTAATTATCTCAACAAAGATTTAAATTTATTTAATTCACACAGTTTTTGCTACTCTGTCCTATTGTTACGACAGACATAATCAATCGTCCTATATATATATATATATATATATATAACCAAGATGTTTATGGTATTTTTTCATTTCATCCTACCCTACATTTTTTTAAAAATAATAAATAAAGTACACCTTGCATGCTAACGAGTATAGGATATCTACTACTTTTGACAGATTTAATGCAACCCAACTTCTTGAGAGGAGCAGAAATGGTCGGATAGTGTTCGCTGGCGACTCTATAGGAAGAAACCAATGGGAATCTTTCTTATGCATGCTTTCCCAGGGGGTTTCCAACATGTCCAATATATACGAGCAAAATGGGAACCCCATATCTAAACACAAGGGATTCCTCTCCATGCGCTTCAGTGACTACAACCTCACGGTTGAATACTACAGAGCACCTTTCCTGGTATACATTGGTCGACCGCCGCCCAATTCATCGGCTCCCATCAAAGTCACCATCAAGGTTGATCAACTTCACTGGTTCTCCAAGATGTGGGCGGGAGCAGATGTTTTAGTGTTCAACGGAGGCCATTGGTGGAATCAAGATAAAACAATCAAGATGTATGAATCTCTGCTTACTTTTTCGCCATCCACTGCTTCTTCATGACGATTCGATTATTAGTTTTTTTGGTGGGCAACATGTAAATATGACTCAATTTTCTGCTTTCAGGGGCATCTACTTTGAGGATGGAGGTAGAGTTAATGTATCGATGAGCGTGATGGAAGCATTTGGAAGATCTCTTCAAACATGGAAGTCATGGATGATGCAGAATGTAAATCCTGTAAAGAGTCACGTTTTCTTTCGTAGCTTCTCTCCTGTACATTACAGGCAAGTATTCCCAGAAAACAGCATAAGAAAAAAAATAATAAAGTGCAAAGAATTGCGCACTTGTATTAGTGTAGGGTCAACTCAGATTTACATCCCATCTGCACAATTTAAATTGCAAAAAATGCAGGAACGGCACATGGAACGAAGGGGGCCGATGTGATGTGGATACACAACCAGACACGAACTACTCAGTAATGGAACCAGAACCCGATGCGAATCACTTTATCTCCAAAGTAATCGAAGAGATAGATCAACAGACCTGGAAGGTCCGGTATTTGGACATCACACATCTATCACAGTACAGGTATGACGGGCACCCTTCAAGGTATCGTGAGCCAGGAACTCCACTTCCTGCTCCCCAGGATTGCAGCCACTGGTGCCTACCTGGAGTACCAGACGTATGGAATCAAATCCTATATGCTCATCTACTTACAATGGGATTCGGGACTGATAAACAACAATGAGAGGACCAAAATTTCTTGGCTGGCAACCTCTTCTTTAACTGCTAATTCGCAAAAGCAAAAAATGGTCCGACTCTGATCAGACTAATTCCTCTTCATTTGCCTCCGCATCCTCTTCAGTCGTCTCCATTTCCTTCATTTTCTCAAGCTGCCTCAATAGATCCAATCTTTCTGGTCCATAAGTGGAAGGTATCTGTCCCACAGTACAGCAATTGCCCGTCAGTAAGTGAGCAGAGATAATTTAGTCAGAAAGCTCTTGAATTGAACATTAAACCACCTACCAAAGCAGGTACGTATCTCTGAATAGCAGCCAACATTGCGGCATGCCCTACTGCAGTGACCTATAGTACATAAATATCCAATTAATAAAGGCTTAGTCGAAATGAAGATATGAAACAAATCAATTTACTCTCTGATTGTGTAATATATTGAACAGTTTTCAATCAAAGGTTGAAGCTTAGTGACAATATAATTTTACTTGTCTGTCCTTTATGATGGTAGGCTAATGAATTCAGTATCAAAACTAATAATGCTGAAAATCAGTTTGATAAAAAGCACACAATCAAACTAGAACACGAACACGACAGATTCCAAGTTGCTGGAAGAAATTACAGACATTAGATGGTTTAATGATCCAAAAGTAGCCAAGCTCATTTGTAGATTTATTTTGATTTCTCTTCAACAAACGCATTGAACCCTTAACCGGCTCAGTTTTATAAAAAATGATTAAAAAAATCTAACAGCAGGATTATTCAGACAGAACTTTTGCCAAAGACTACCTGCCTTGCTTAACTAGTGGGCATCAAACACCAAGTAAAAGTTACAAGATTGCAAGCCAGATGACTAGAGGCAAAGTCATGGTGGATGAGCTACCTAGATTAATAGATGCAAGAGGATAAAATCAAGACAATTGAATGGTGAATCCCAACGTCATAGTTTATAAACTTACAGGAAGAAGCATCAGAATACCAATAGGAACCACAGATGCCAAGTCCGTCAGAGTTCTCCGGAGAGCTTTTTTCTCTTTTTCTGTCAGGTAATCTCCAAGCAAGGCCCTTCTAAGCAACTCCATAGCAGCAGCAGTATCAATAGCTAGAAGTTGAGTTCCTTGCAAGACATCCTGCTCATATTCAAACCAAATATCATCCCATGCAAGGAATCAAAGTTCTGAAATAGGAAGCCAAAAATTCTACGTCTTCAGCTTGTAACAGAAAGAAATAACTTTAAAATTCAAGCTCCAAGGAGCCAAGCAGTAATGGAATATACACCATAAATTTTTTTTTCCAAGCGAAAGGTAATGATACTGATTCATGAGAAAAAAAAACTAGCCATACCGTGCCAGTTTGTTTTAGATTGTCGAGTGATTTTTGAATAAAACTTTTTTTATTTTGAACTTGGACCAGTCGAGCATTTCCATCGTCATAATGATAACTATCATTGATATATCCAACCTTAATACCCTGAAAAAAGATGCAATTCAGAGTTATAAAACATTGTCAACCAGGAATTACCTCAATAATGAATAATCACTCTATTAATGACAAAATACTGACACAAGCAAACATGATCAGAACATAACAAATAAAAAAATTTCAACTTTTAAGCAATCGTAGAATATACTATCAGTTGCCTCCGGAATGTATAAGTGGCCATTTCTTAATGTTAATGTATAAGTCTTGCTTCTGCAATCATAAACAGGCTCACAACTAGCAAACAGTCTACTAAAAATTGCTTCAGAGTCTCTTTGGCCCGATTTGGTGGGACAATAATTGGTTAATACGCACTTTTGCCCAATAGTTTACATTATGAAGTCTAGTTGCTACTTTCTAATGTTTACAATGCATTTTAGAATTCCCTCAGTTGTCAAAATTATCGACCACACCATCTGAGACTTCTTAATACAGATAACATTAAGTTAAGGTGGAAGATGCTGAAAGGCATGATATGAACCTCTTCAGTTTCAGTCTGATTAGTACTTCTTTGAACCCGTTTCTCTAGCTCCATTAACTCATTTCTCAGTTGTTTGAAACGGGGAATTTCATTTGATTCTGACTCCTCAGCCCTTGTAGTTTTCTCAATACAGTCATCATCCTGCATTTACCAAGCCAACTCCACAACCTTCATTTCGACAAATAACAATAACTTTCACAGCTAAATATACATTTCAAGCGCAGTCACTTATTCAAACAAAACTAGCCTATCAAGTCCTCCGACTAAAGACCAGTCAATCAGATCCTAATTTCATGAAAGTATACATTTAAACAATAACTTTCACAGTTAAATATATATTTCATGGAAGCAATAATAATAAAAGGATCAGTCAATCAAAACCTATAATACACTCTCAGATGCTAAGAATGTCATGCTGCGATCACATAGCAAATTTAGTGTGATACAGTCATGATGAATGTTAAAAAAAATGTGACCGCCTATACACCTGTTTTATCTAAAGCCCATTATCAACAACAAATATATATTTCTTCTTTTTTAATTTTTTTTGTGGCTAATTATCAACAACAAATAAATTTTCTTATATCACCACAGTGTCTGACAATTTCTAATATACTTGAATAAATTGTACAATTTTCTTTATGGTTAAAGTTTGGAAGCATCCACTAACGAGCATGACTTAAGTTTGGAAGAGTATGTTCCATGCAAGATGAGGTTTAAGCAGATAAAAGATAAGTAAAGGAATTCACTACTTAAGAACCCTTTCAACTTGGCATTAAAAATCAATATTCTGTTCCCACTAGACAAGTTTATCCATCCCACTACATAAGAAAGATTGCTAGGTTTCATAATAGTATTTTGTGCAACAGTATGTAACTATATTGATACATGCAATTCATCTTTCACGTAGTTTTCTTAAGTTGAAGAACTCACTAATTCAAGTCATTATAATTTATTATAAGCAAAATAGTCTGCAGACAAAATCCATTTTACAGTTAACCAGAATTTCAGCTATTCTATTTGCACCTGAAATTTCTGTCTCTCGGCTATTAAACTTGAGAGAAATGTCATTATTAAAGTTTATGGATCACCTCAGATATTCACACAACTCAGTTTCTAAGGATCCTAATCTGTAAATATAGGTTCTCATCAGTCTGTAGTTCACCATATCTTACTAGCCAATCTACCAAGTCTAAAGATATTTCTTTTTAAATAATGAGTCTAAAGATAGTTACTTGTCAAATTTATCAATTGCACAATGGAATATAGAGTGCGAAGAAAATTGGTTTAGTTGTCTATGCAGGCAAAAAAATATAACTTATTTGCTACCATTACTTTTTCCTTTTTGCAGATGGAGGCAGTTTAAGAAGACTTTATCTTCTTGTCCTGTAGTAGCCTTACCAAAATCAGTAAAAATCATCTCTGACAAATCATTGCTCACTAGGCCAATCACAGAGTATGTAAGATTTTCCCAAAACAATCACAAACTCTTTCTTGATAAATCTATAACTAGAGATGCAATTCCAAGCATCTGACTATGTGTTCCCAGATAACCTCAACTCTCAATCATTTACCCACTCCTACCAATTTGCAGTTTTAGACAGATTAATCTTTTGCAAAGGAAAGTGAAGTTGTTGACCAGACTTTTCAGACTATACTCATTGTTAAGCTAGAGACAGATCCCACCGCTGGAATTTCCAGGAATAGAGTAATTCATTCACCGGGATTGATCACAGTAGATAATCATTGTTCGTATATAATGGTCCAAGTGTGTATTATTCGATTAGCTGTACACAAAGTTATTAACACAATATCAACAAGGAAACCAATGCAGGTCGTTAATTAGTCCAATAAGGGTCATTTAACAAGATTTTGGCTTGGTAGTCTGGTGTAAAGCCCTCGGCTTTCTGTATGATATTAAATGTGAACCATGTGTTCTGGTGAACTAGTCACGCCTTTGTTAGGGCAATAGGCGCTTATAAGACATATGTGGATCTGTCATTCATTCACCATCACTGCCATTGTCCTTTCTTTATCCAGGACAAGAGCTTCTCTCTGGTATCCTCACATCACCTAATATGGGGAAAATTATTTATTTCCTTTCCTGGCACATACCCACCACCCACATAATAATCCATCAAAAACTACCTTCTCAACTGTCTTCCACCTAATACTACTTCACCCTACTAAGCATTTGCTGTAAAGAATCCTCAGGAGCATTTGTGCATGAACTAATGATAGTACTTCCATATTTCCCTTCTGCCAGAAAGGGTTATTTTAGATATTAATTTCTTATATACATCAATATTTAAAGTAGTGGTGAACCCAAATTTTTAATACAGATAAAGTTCAGAGCTAAAGTGAGCTACAGCATTTTGTTGTGGAAGCATCAGCATATTATTAAAATAAACTTCAAAGATACGATGGAAAACAAATAATATTATAGACAGACTGAAGTGAATAGAAAAAATTTGTCACCGGAAAATCATGATCAGGCTTCTCAGTTGGAGAGCGACCAAAAATGTTCCAAATCCCTCGAGATTTACTGGCAACTCAAAAAAGGTAATAATCAAATGGAGGAATATATAATAGAATTTCTCTTCAGCATAAAACATATCCAACAATACTATTGAAAATTTTGAACTAGAAACATTCTTAAAACAGAACAGAAACTTAATACCTTTTGCTCTTTTCTACCTTAGCATTGGCATTTTTTCTCATCTTCTCTTTCAAACTCTGTTCCTGCTCACTAATGGATGATGAAGAGTTACTGTCTTCATCTCCCTGAAGGTTCAGAACAAAACTTAGGTATCAGTAACATAAAATGAGAATTATGAAGAATTCAGAAAAGATAAGAACGTAAAAAGCAAGCCACAAAGGTGAAGCTGTGAAGAACAGATGAGAAAGCAACACAATGGACACTGCTAAGATCATAAGCAATGCATTCGACTTATCCCAGTTTATTATAAAAGGCACCACATTGTAGACACACTATATGTGCAAATTCTGTGTTCGTATCAGTAAGGTAAATTGTTTCAGTATTCAGAGTGTCTGAGGATGACACAATAAGAAAATGACAGATTCTTGTACTACATATATGACAATATTGAACAGAAAGCACATTAAAATTAACAAGGTAAAAGAACACAGCCTAATTTGCTAAAACATTCACATATATATGTCTATGTGCAATAAAATTAGAAGTATGCATGAGCTATTTGTGAGTCTCATGGTACAGACATTCATTAACTAAGAAATGAAACTTATAACCAAAAGTTCACTGAAATAAATAATATACCTGACGAAGGGAATCTGCCTTTGCTCGAAAGGAGGCCTCCAGAAATTCAGCCTCTTTCTTAAGTTTCCTTATCTTCTCAAGATCACAACAAGCAGCTTTTAATTGTTCTGTTCCAGAACTAGAGCTAGATACATGAAACTCTTGTAACAAATTTTCAAGTCTTCTGAGAGCTTCTTCAACACTCTCCAAAGCCTGACACCAAATGCAAACAAAAACAGAAAGATATTCTGTTGATATATAGCACAGCAGCAGAAAAATGAATCCTATAACGTTGATAATAAATATTATGAAATGAAGACACACATGCAAGCACACACCAAAGATACATAAATCTGTATGTTTATATATAAACATAAATTTATATGCATATTTCCACATCTGTGCATGTGTCCCTGTCTAAATTGTGTGTGTGTGTGTGTCTTCTACTTGAAGCACTATGCAGCGATGAGGCTATCTTCTACTTGAAGTATTATGCAGGGATGAGGCTATCTTTACTTTAAGCACCGTGCAGAGATGAGGCTAATCGCAGAGCCTCAAAAATATTATTGGAATGGCTCGACCAGATAATGCTCAAGCCAATTAACTATCCTTCTCTACCTTACTTTATTCTTTTGTCTCTAGCCCAGCCCAAAATCTCCCTGTTCCTCTAGCTAGGATGGAGCAAAGTTCCTGAACCAATTGAAACAACCCAAAAACCAACGGTTCAGTTGGTATTGGTTAAGTACATGGTCAGGAACATTTATAATTTCTGGTTTGGTCAGTGTGGTTGGGAATTGTTGGCTCAGTATCAGTATCAACAAGAGCCGTGTCTAATTTTTTTAAAATATAAAATAAATAGAAATTATATATTTATATATATGAATAAAATTAAAAAGGGTATTCTTTTGGCTTTTGCCAAATCGAACCAAAAATTTTGGTCACTATCAGTTTGGTATAAAGGTAACCATAAAAAATTCGGTTCCACGTAATATTTTGGTTGGGTATAAAATTCAGGTCCGAAGCTAGAAAATACCAAACCGATTGATGCACATTCCTATCAATGGCTAGTTCCTTTGCTCTATAGTGATCGAGACCAGCTTTAAATAAAATTGGAATTATGTGGATCACAAGTGTTGGCAACGATATGAATATTTTAGAGGGGTAGAGGTTAAATTAGACAAGCAGGGACGAAAGTCTTACTATGTCCAATGTTTATCCAGACACACAGTGGAGGAAGTGTCATCCAAATTTCAACATGAAGTGGAAAGAATACACTCAAACAAGAGATACAAATGCAAACCTCGTCAAATGACTTTGTTTCTTCATCATCTATTGCACAAATTTCAGATGCAGCTCTTCCAACAAATGCATTGCCATTGCTTTCTGCCATTATCCTGTATCATACATTTTTTGCTGTAATGCAACTTATATAATCACTTTAAACAAAGTTTTGCATTCAATAACCACAAAACAGCCTAAAAGAGCAGCTTCGAAACATCACTTAAGTGGAAAATCTTGGAGAAATCAAATCCCTACTCCACATAAATCACAGCTAAGTGGAATACTATTCTACTTCAAAGAGTCAAAACAAAAAACCAAATAAAAATCCTATGTGTATTTACTGAAATGTGATAAAAGTACAATGGTAAATTGGAACAGGTATCCCTAGATATCCATGCACTCTTAGAGTATCAAAAGTTTATCATGTCAAGATTTTGCAGCTTTGAGACAAAATTTATAAGCATTTTCATGATTAAGCTAAAGGAAGCAAAGTTGAGTTTACAAGCTCACCTAGAAACCCGCAGTTCTTCCTTGCACTCTGTTAATTTGGTATGCCTGCACAAAGAGGAAAGAAATCAGATGTAAAAATGAAAAGCTCAATATATTTTTCAGTCACCAGGTAACCAAAATACCAGTAGTTCACTAACCCTCTAGACAAGAATTTCGCAGCCTTAACATTAGTAGGGGACTCCAGCCATTTACTGTATTTTATAAAGCTTTGAATCCAGTGAGAGCAAACATCCAAAACTTGAAAGAGTGCTTCGGCATTTGGTGGACCTTCTCTTTTAGTTTTATGGCTTTGGGACTCTTTTCCAGTGCCAATGTTGCTTGAGTAGAAAGGAAGCCAGTCCAACTCTTCACAGACTACCTACAGTATTAAAATGTACATTAGAGATGTCTTAGATTAACCACATGACATGTCCACACAATGATGACAACTTCTTAAACTGACCTCTACATATAATTGATAGGAACTTATTGATGAAAGCTGAGGATAGTACAACACGCTACCCCCAATAAGGTGCCTGCAATAAAGTTTACTCCAATCATGCAATCTTAAATACAGAATCAATATTGCACTTCATTGAAAATGTCAGAAGCTACCTAATGAAGCTTTCAATGGGATCATCTATAACATCGAATCCATTTGCAGATAAAAATGATTTTGTACTTCTTCCTAATGCAATAAAGAACCCAAACACAGCCAGATCCTTCTCCAAAACCTGCAAGAAATCAACATTTACTTGCATTAATAATCTATACATATGTTTAAATATTTATTCTCTCTATCTTTTCATATTAATACATCTGAATTTGTCCGAGCATAGTAAACCACTATGTAAAGTGGCAGACTCCTCTGTTAATGCAAATGTAGGTGAATGGTTTTGAGTTTCTGAGCAAATGATAATGGAAGCAATACCAAAAAGCACTCATAAATAAAACTATCATGCAATGTTATAGACTCAAACTGCTTACAAAGTGGATTTGTTATGCATAACTAGGCTTCAAATAAACTTTTGATAACAAATCCACATTGGTCATTTTGATTTCTAAAAGTCTTTATTAGTCCCCAGGAAATCCTAACAGCAAATCATTTCCAGATGGCACCTACACGAGAAAAGATGGATATTAAAGACTACTACATATGCCACTAAAAGAACATGTGCACAACACATCCAGTAGGCACAAATTGGCCAATTCCACCAGAAATATGATTTAATAAAACTGTATTCTCTTTAAAAATAAATAAAATAGAGAATAAATTATATCTATACTATTTGAAATATTTTTAATTTTTTAATTTAAATTAATGTAAAACAATTCTGACAATTTTGCATACCTAAGGCACAGTAAAGGATAAATAACTGAGCACCAATATCACAGTCATCCTAGCACCATTTGATTTTTTATGTCTGAGACTGTAGTAAATTTATGAAACAAAAAATCAGGCTTGCAACAATGTTGATTTTTTGAACAATCATTCCCATTATATTGCAACATTAAAGACTTTTTTGACAAAATTATGCATTTGCAAGCTGAGTTCTACGGTCATGTTCTAGATACCAATGTTTTATACCACTTGATGCAATGGATTTCACTAACTAACTAAGATTACATTATTGTTTAATTGAGGCTATATAATGCTCTTCAAATAAAAAAGCCACAATTTTCAAGCGGAAAATCCCTTGCCACTGACCTCAATACTTTCAGATGTTGTTAGTCTTGACCATATTTTATCCCTATCAATAGCTCGTTGAAGCTGCTGCTGCACAAGGTTGACCCAGAAGACAACTTCTTCTGAGCCATAATCATTGTTTACTCGGCATGCAGCTGCGCGAGGACCAAAGTGGTCAAGGAATTCTCTCCGTAGACCAATATCCTTTATATAATGATAAGCTTGGCTTATAGGCATTGAATCAACCAGCCTGTCCATCAATCTACCAGTAATATCTGAACTAGTGGAAAAGAATTGTGGGCAAGAAACTTTTGTAGGGCCGAGTTTTGTAATTGCAGCATTGCAAGTCAGTGCAAGTAAGAGAAGTGAAATGTCACTTTCATGTACAGAAACCCCGGATGAGCCTCTCTCAAACCTGGAAGCAAATGCGAGAAACCTTATTTCATCAGGTTATCAAAACTATCAAAAGTTTGTGGAAACTCATCATTTACAACAGGGCAGATCCAACATACACAGCAGTGGAAGCAGAGAAGCGATCATCTCCTTCAAAGTAATTTACAAAGGATGTCATCACAGCAGGAACTTTTTCAGACCATAGCCATTCATAAACCTCAGGTTGCTTGCCAGAGAGCTTGTCCCTGATCAAGCTTTCCAGAGGAGCAGACTGCCGCGATAAACTGCACCAAATAGATGTTTAGATCACCAGGGAAAGTTATAGACCAGCCCAGGAATCTCCCAATCCATGTTGTCCAGATTAAAAAAAAAAAGAGACGACCACAGAAACAGAGATCTTTGGTTTAAACAGGAAGGGGACAAACAGAACTTGAGCGCACATCGTAAAAGATGTCATTTTATGGAAATCGCAGAGTACAATAGCATAGTGTATCCACCATGAATGGAGATTTTACCAATCACACGTCAGCTTTAGCAGTTTAAAACAGAGTTTTTTTTTTTACATGGGAAGGAGAGAGCAGCAGACAGAGACTGCTATAGATACTCTGACACTTCAACTCAAGAAATGTCCTAGAAGGCCTTAAATGGTAAAAAAAACAACATAGTTGACTATTGTTCATACTTTCATATGCTCATTCTCAACACAAGAAAGAAGGAAAAACAGTTTGAGTTCAGAGTGCTCAAGGTTTAGAAAAGTCTTGACATTGTTTACAAAAGAATAAATGATATAAATTACATGCTAATCATACCTTCTTTGGACAAAAACATTTGTATCCCTGTCTCTACAATCACCTCGAGAAGAAATCTCACATGCTGCTTGCAGTAAGGAATACACAGAAACCTGGTAACTCATGAAACATAGGATGGTAAGATCTATGATAACTGAGAACAACCAGCCAAAAGAGCATGTTCTGTAGCTCTTTCAGTTAATAGATTAACTTATTGAAGGAAGTTAAGAGCAGTAGAGTAAAATGTATCAACTAAAAGCTATTCAAAAAAGAAGAAAAAGAATAAGAAAAACACAACTAGCTGCATGTGTGGAGGTATTCAAGAGATTTTTTGACAATTTCATGAGATCTTAAAAGAAAAAAAAAATAACAGAAACATACCTAGAAATTTAGTTCAACTGACAGGCAATCTACTTTTAAGATAATTAAAATTCATAATTAGTAGGTGTTTCAGCACATTTAAGGCAATGGTAATCAAGAAAAATGACCATATGAAATAAAAAATCGGAGACATCTTAGAGCATTCTAATGAACCAGGTGAATATATAAAATCAGACCAATAACTAGCAAAGATTTTGGCCCAAAACTAAAATGTCCAGTTGAATGAAATCAGATAAAAGGAAGCACAACAGGATCAATCAGAAATAGTTAATTTTCTTTTACAAAAATGTCATATATACTCCAACAGAACATTTCCAGAAATAAAGCCCAACGGTTTCATACGATTGGCTACACTAAATCTTGGAAGAAAGTACTTCATCACAATGACAGTGATCGCCAAACTACTAACAACATAATATGGTGGATATAAGTTGGTAATGCATTCTCTGAACCTTGCAGATGACACCATATGACCAAAAGACAACAAATATAAGACTCCCAATGTAGTTACTTAGAACAAATAGTTACCCTGAAAGCCTTTTACTGCACTAGAGTAATTATTTAACTCCTCAACATTATCAACGTCAGAAGTGGAGCCCAATGCTACAGTGTAGATTTGTAAAGGCAAATTCATGGCAAACAACCAAGAACCTCACAACATCAAAATGTTGAAGCTGCCTTCATTTTTTTTTTCTGAGATCCAGCAGGTTAGGGAAGAGAGAAGGAGCATGGATAGCTATTGAGTGCAGTATACAAAAAATGAATGCAATTGAATAATTTTTTCACAGTAAAGTACGTGAATGAACCTGGTAAGAAAGTGTTTTCACAAATGACTTGATGTCCACACCAAGCCAGGATGTTGAAAACCAGGACAACTTCGACATTAAACCCCTTTCTTTAATTGCCAGCTCAACAACCCTGGCTGCGTCATGTAAAGACTGAACAAGTGTATCACCATAATCTTCCCCTTGTAGTGACTGCGTGAGCTTGACTCTCATTTCCTCCACCCCACTCCAGGTACTAGCAGATGCACTACCATTACTAGTTGCTCCATCATCAGCAGATGCCGAAGGCAAGAGGTAACCTGCTCTTCTTGTTTTACAACTAGTGGAATTAAGTTTCTTAAAGCTCACAGGACATTTACGAAGTTTATTATCACCACGACCCCAAAAAGCAATCTGCGCATGGCAGCGTTTCCTTGATTTACTCCTAATGTCCAATAGGTAATCCAAATGAGAAACTCTTGTACAGGAAACACGTGTGGCTCCAATGGGATTTTGCAAAAGATAAGGTTTTGAAGAGCTGCAGATACAAAGTAAAAAAAGCACCAAGAAAATTAGAGGAACGGTATCAGCGAGCAAATCCAAGGGTCCAAAGCAAACGCAAGTAACACAGTGCAATAACTATCACAAAAAGAACATTGCATAGTTACGTGTAGCAGATGCCACAAAATTTCAGAAATAACCTCACACCAATCACCTGGCCGGTAATCAGACACCATACACTCACACCAAACGTAACACACTTGAAAAAAAAATCAAAATTACATACTGGAAAAGCGTGAGTATGAACTATCGAAACTGAATATGCAGTTGTATAGAAACTAGAGCCAAACAAGCATTTCGCAAACTTCACATAACACTGTACATACTGCAAAGTTGAGGCGATCACAAACAGAAAAATAACGAGATTCAGTGCCCTTAGAGTTGAATTCTACTTTCCAAATACTAAGAAGAAACGGAAAACCCTAGCCGAACCAGAGCTGCTCAAGCAAAACAATAAACTAACAAAAAGAACAATGGAAATATCTAAAAAGAAAACGAACTCTGCAACAAAAAGAGGATGGATTACCCGGAAGGCGGGAAGCTTTGATGCTGCAACTTAACCGCCATAAAAGTGTAAACTAAAGAAATTTCAACGAAAAAATGGGAAAGGAAGGCAGAGAAGAGACGGTTCTGTCAGCTGAAATGAGGATGATAACGGGCATTGGGTTTTATCCGAAGACGTGGTAAACTGTAGCATCACACAACTTCAGAAGAACCGCGATTAACTAAAGAATGTGTTTTTTTTATTATTTTATTTTTTTTATGCTAAGAAATCCCTCTTTGTTTCTGGTGGCGTCTACTCCCGCAACAAGTTGAGCCATTAGATCATTGGATGTGAGGTTTGCAATGAAAGCATATACTTCGGCCACGTGGCATCGTCCTAGCAACGGCAAATAAAAGAACCCAAATTAATGGTGAGAAAAAGAAGTGGATATGACATCTATGATAAGCGTGTGTTTGTTTCCATACAGTGGGTGGTCTTGAATCAAAAGAAAAAATGGCAAAGGAATAGTCGTGACGGGTTCGGGTCACAATTAGTCTAAAAAAACGAGATTGACAGAAGATTGTATTGTCTATTTGTAATGCCATTTGGTGTTTAATCTTGAAAGATTTACATTTATTTGAGAGGATCTTCTTTTGTACACAAAAGCTCTTAAAATAATTAAATGAAATTTTTTTGTAATTTATTTTAAGAAAATAAAAATAATTGACATTATATTAAAATTTTAAATACATAATCCCATGTGGGTCTTAAAACTGAGTTAATAAGCCATTCCATTTTAAGATATATTACAATTTATTTTCACAATTAATAAAGCATATTTATATGCATGTTTGTCTAAACATACTTTTTTTTATTTAGACGTAAGATAGTTATGGAGTCAAGTCAGGCTTAATTTTGCAGCATTTTTCATATATAAAATTGTTGCATATGTTACTAGGAATGACTTATCGGAAATAAAATAATATAATATAACTTCATATATTAAAAATAATTTCATATTGAACTTTTAAATCTAAGTTGTAAAAAATACTAATTCATTACTTTTTGTGTTCTTTATAAATTTTTAAAAATCAGTTTATTTTGTCGGATAGTACCATTAAGAAAAATAGCACTAGGAGCCTATTGTCATAAACTTGAAATATACGAATCAAGTTTCATGCAACACTTAGACAATTTTCGTTAGTTGAATAAATCATTCTCTAAGGCTAAACAATAATACCGCTAGCACATTCAAATTCTCTCAAATAAAAAAGTGAAAGAAGAGTAGAGATAAATGAAAAAAAAAAACTTCTTATATTAAACTCATCTCTAAATTATGTTCCCAAATAAATAAAACTTAAAGCGTGGCTCTTCTTATAAACTGACACTAACAAACAGGTTAAATCCATGTAGGATAAATTTTTATCGTAACATTTTTTTTATTGGATAAATTATAAATTACAAATGCTGCTCTAGAGAAAGAATGGTTTAATGATAGAAAGGTTCAGGCGTAAAGTCATCTCTTGATCTTTGTTCTTTTAATCGCCCAGTAAAATATGGCTGGATGCACCCAGTTGGAAACTAGAAACCAGCAAGATTCTTTGGATAACCATGGGAATAATCCTACCCAAGATCTAGATTATTATAGTTCGTGCATCCACACTCTTTATATTTTTACTTGTCATCTACAGATGTGATAGGCTTTTAAAATACTTTTGCTAATCATGATCAAAGAGATGATAACCAGTTCGGCCCATGGCTACATACGTCGCGTCGGGCACGCCCCCTTCTGTTAATCTTGGAAAATGAAAGTCTCCACTGACCCATAGAAAATATAGGTCTAATTCAATTTCTTGAAGGAGCCCAGGTCTCCGTTACGAACTTACCACACATGATGTTGTGGTTATCGGAGTATTAATTGCAATAGTTGTAACTATAATTATAATTACTGCAGATTTAGAAAGTACAAACTTCATAAATCTGAAATTAATCGCATTGCTTCAATATTTGATAAGTGGGAGACGATACTATTTCTGAATGGAGGATGAAAGAGCGACGTCTGGTAGGGTTAAGTTCCGAGACAAAGCATCGGCTAGTCTGGAGGGGGCCGCCACCA
This sequence comes from Passiflora organensis, assembly GCA_019739055.1. Classification (NCBI taxonomy): domain Eukaryota; kingdom Viridiplantae; phylum Streptophyta; class Magnoliopsida; order Malpighiales; family Passifloraceae; genus Passiflora; species Passiflora organensis. Next base: position 11,095,602 of record JAEPBF010000009.1, read on the forward strand.
GCCCCCAGGATGAGAAGATGGATGACTCGGCCCACTCCTATCGTGATCTTTTACTGGGAAACCATCCCCGTCGGGACGATTCTCTGGAGTTTAGTGAGGAAGACATTACGATAGCGCTAGATGCAGAGGGACCCTTCATTGAACTCTCGCAGAAAGCTCATGACCACTTGAAGCAAGTTTGGCAGCACTCCGTTGTTGTTAAACTACTCGGCCGTTTTATTAGCTATTCTGTGATGTGTTCAAGGCTTAAAGTCTTGTGGAAACTGCCAATGGCACCAAGAATCATAGACATGGAGAATGGATTTTACCTAGTTCAGTTTCATAGTGCGGAGGAGATGGAACAGGTTCTGTTAGAAGGTCCGTGGATGATCCTAGGCCATTACTTGACCGTACAACACTGGTACCCTGGCTTCCGAGCCAGCGAGGCCACTGATAAACATGTAGTGGCGTGGATTCGCCTACCAGACCTACCCCTGGAATTCTATCATGCGAGAGTTCTTACGTTGGTTGGGAATATGGTGGGCAAGACAGTTAAAATCGATGCTAACACCCTTGGGGCGCAACGTGGCCGTTTTGCCCGAATAGCGGTTGCACTCGATTTGGCTAAACCCTTGCTGCCCAGAACACGTATTGCTGGACAATGGATCCGTATTGAGTATGAGAATATGCCCCACATATGTTTTGACTGTGGTCGAGTAGGGCATAACCAGAATATGTGTGCCTTCACCGCTCGTATGAAGGGAGCTGGAACCACCACAGGTATTCCGGCAGCCGGACCAGCCTTCCGGGAACCTCCGCCAACGAGAGATGGAGAAGAATCCTCTATAAGGAAAGAGCCAGACAAGGAAACAAGATATGGACCTTGGCTGCATGCACCCCGGAGATCTCGCCGCCCGTCTAACAAAGGGAAGGAGCAGGCTTTCGAGGGTAACAACCAAAATAAGGCAGGCCTCGTGCATGGAAAATATCAGGGGCAGGATCACAATGACGGTAATCCCGTCCAGGGGGGAGACCAGCGTGCTAGGCACGAGGCGAGAAAGGAGGGGCCGAAACCGAGTGGAGCCTCGGGTTCCAGATTTGCGGCATTGATTGATGTGGCAGAAGAAGGGTTAGCCCTTAATAGGAGGAAGGGGATAGTTCAGCAACCAGGGACCCTAAAAATCCCTAGGTATAAGGAACGGCCCACGCCCTCGGATCAGCCCAGGATAGTACTTGATAGCAGTAGGAAAGCGGACCTCAGTGGCCCAGCCCTGGCTAAGGCCCAACATACTCCTAGAGAGGACAACCGGGGACGGGCGGCCCAAACGCAACCACTCCCACCTGCTAGGCCATCCGCAGCACCTACTAACTCAATTGAAATGGCCTCTTACCTTCCAGAGCAAGGGCAGGACACTAGTATGGACGACCCTAGAGACCAGGATATGCTTCTTGTCCCAGCGCCAGCCAGGAAGCGTCCCATCGAGTCGGAGCATGGGAGGAGGAGAGAGTCAAGGGAAGAGGTGGCCGAGCAGTCTCTCAGTCTTGTTCTGGTTGAATCCGGTTCCTCCCCAGCCATGACTCCTTTGAAGAGATCGAAGGTCATTATGGGGGAGACTTCCAGAAACCCTTGCACTACCGGACCGCACTGGGGTAGTGCTCAACGCATGGACATTGACGCTAATGGTCGTGTATTGGACGTACACTCGCTGGATTGATTCCCGTATCCCACTCTTCTCCCCCATCTTTAGTTTTTTATGTCTATACTATCTTGGAACTGTCTTGGAGCTGGTGCTCCACTCTTCATCACAGTAATGAAGGAATTGATCAAGAAACATAAACCCGATATCTGTATTATTCAAGAGCCGAGAATCAGCAGTGCCAGAGCGGATAAGGTAATACGGAAGCTTGGTTTTGATGGCTGTTTTCGGGAGGAAGCGACAGGCTTCTCTGGAGGAATATGGGTCCTTTGGCACTCGGTTGTCACTAACCTATCCATCCTAGCTTCATCCCGTCAGGCTGTCCATTTTCACTGGAGCAAGCTGGAGAATTTTGGCGTATGTTCTGCCATCTATGGTAGCCCGATACCATCTAGAAGAACCGAACTGTGGGATGAACTGAGAGATTGGGCCAGTGACAATGGAGACCCTTGGGTCCTCGGAGATTTTAATGCATTACTGCATATCGAAGAAAAGAGAAAGGGAGGCGTGCTAGCTCACTCCATCCATCCCGAGTTCTGTAGGGAAATGGAGGACTGTAACTTGATTGACCTCGGTTTTGAAGGACCCAGGTTTACGTGGTTTAAGGGTAACTTGTGTGAACGACTGGACAGGGCTCTGTGTAACTACGAATGGCGCTGTATTTTTCCTGAAGCAACACTCGTTCACCTACCACGAATCAAGTCAGACCATAGACCCATCCTTCTGTCCTTGTCGCGTGCTTCAAATGAGGGAAGGCGTACCCGTCCGTTCCGATTCCAAGCTGCGTGGCTCACGCACCCGAGCTTCCCGAAGTTCGTAGAGGATCACTGGGTGTCAGGGTCGTCTTGGCAAGCCACGTACGACCATTTCGTCAGCAAACTTATCCCCTGGAATAGAGAGACCTTTGGGGATATCACAAGAAGGAAGAGGTTGCTTCTCAAACAGATCACTAACATTGAGTTGATACTCAGCCACCGGGAGTCCACTCAGTTACAGGATAAGCTTACCAGTTTAAGAACGGACTATGAAGCAGTGCTTGTCCAAGAAGAAATCATGTGGTTTCAGAAGTCCCGAGCTAAGTGGATTAACTATGGTGATCGTAACACCTCGTACTTCCACACCTCTACCCTCATCAGGAGAAGTAGAAACAAAATCCTGCGATTAAAAGGGGAAGGCAATGAGTGGATTGATGATGCCAAAACATTACGGGATCTAGCGGTTAGATTCTTCTCCAATCTGTACAGGGAGGAAACGCGGATCATACAACTGTACACGATTCATAACGGCTTTCCCATTCTTCCGGCTCTTGTCTCAGCAGATTTGTTGAGTTTCCCATCGGTAGAGGAGGTGAAGAACGTGACCTTTAGCATGGGCAAATACAAAGCACCAGGGGTGGATGGTTTAAACCCGATCTTTTATCAGTCACAATGGTCAACAGTGGGCATGGATCTTACTCAGCTTGTCCGCGACTTCCTCACCTCAGGGTTCCTGGACCCGAGAATTAACGAAACTCTCCTGGTACTGGTTCCAAAGACAAAAAACCCGAGTGACCTATCTATGTTCCGCCCCATCAGCCTCTGCAACGTGTCTTATAAAGTGATCACTAAACTCTTAGCCAATCGTATAAAACCGTTCATGGCAGACCTGATTTCAGAGACGCAGTCTAGCTTTGTGGCTGGGAGACAAATCACTGACAACTCTGTTATCGTCCAGGAAGTGATCCACTCCATGGGTAGAAAACAAGGTCGTGTAGGGTGGATGGCTATCAAGATCGATCTGGAGAAGGCCTACGATAGGCTGAGGTGGGACTTCATCGATGAGACCCTTAGACTCGCAGGCTTCTCGGATACTCTCACTAGCCGGATCATGACCTGTGTCTCCACGGCCTCTCTGCGGGTATTATGGAATGGTGAGGAGACTCCTGCTTTCAGACCTTCCCGTGGCATCCGTCAAGGTGATTCACTATCCCCTTATCTTTTCATCTTACGCATGGAGCGTCTCGCCCACCTTATCCAGCAAGCAGTGTCAGGAAGCCGGTGGCAACCTATTCGCTTAGGCAAAGGCGGTCCTCCCCTATCTCACTTGTTTTTTGCAGATGACCTATTTTTGTTCTCTATAGCGAACTTGGATCAGGCCCAGGTTATTAAGAGCACGCTACAGACTTTCTGCGAACTCTCTGGACAGAAGGTTAGTCTTCAAAAAACCAGGATTTTCTTTTCTAAGAACGTGTCGAAGGAGGCTCGAAGAGCAGTCAGTGGGGTGATGCAGTTTCAGGATACTCTCTCCCTTGGTAAGTACCTTGGAGTTCCAATCATACAAGGCCGAAACTCTAAAAGATACTATGCAGAACTACTGGGCAAGCTACGCCATAAGCTGGCGGGCTGGAAGGCGAGCACACTCTCTTTCGCAGGCCGCATCACTCTGGCTAAATCAGTGTTGTCGGCTATCCCATCCTACTTACTACAAACCGTTCTCCTCCCAACAGGGGTCATCTCGGAGGTAGATAAAATTATTCGGAGCTTCGTGTGGGGCTCCCAACCAGACAGGAAGAAGCTTCACTTGTTGAACTGGCGGTCAGTCTGTAAGGGGAAGGATGAAGGGGGCCTCGGACTGCATCCTACAGGAGAATCTAACAGAGTGGCTATTATGAAGTTGGGATGGAGATTCATGACCCAACAAGACAAATTATGGGCTCGGGTATTAGCAAGTAAATACTCTTGGGATCAGAAAAAAGACGTGCTGTTGTTGGGTGGGAAAGCTACTGTGGGCTGCTCGACCACCTGGCGTGCTCTCCAGGAAGTTTGGCCTTTTATTTATAAAGCTAGCACCTGGATAGTTAGGAGCGGAAGACAAGTACGTTTCTTCGAAGACACTTGGATTCCCAACCTGGGGCCCCTCATTGGAAGGGCCACTACGGAGATCCCAGCTCGCCTCAGGAATAGGAGTATCGGATCTTTCATCACAGAGAACGGCTCCTGGAAGGAGGAACTAATTCGAAGTGTCCTACCAACGGATGTCTGCGATACGTTAGCACTTATCAGGCCACCCTTCAATACAGATGAAGCAGATGTCCTACGTTGGAATACTACCCTGGATGGCTGCTTTTCGAATAAATCAGCAAGGGCTATTCTCCGTGAGGATGTCTCGACTAGGACATCTAGAATTTGGCAGCATATTTGGCGTTGGCAGGGACCGGAGAGGATCAAAACGTTCCTTTGGCTTGTGGCGCATAATAGATTACCCACCAAGGAACTGTGTCTTAAGAGACGATGTGTTTCTTCTGACTTATGCCCACTTTGTGGAGTTCATGTTGAAACCACTATGCATGCGTTGAGAGATTGCGTCACGGCTCGGGATATTTGGGTCCAGCTACTCCCGGGCGAGTGTTACCCTGACTTCTTTACAGCGGCCCCTGAAGATTGGCTTAGGATAAACCTACTAGAAAGGGAGGGACATGGTCGAGCACACTGGTCTCTTATTTTTGGCTCGGCGGCATGGTCCATCTGGCAGTGGAGGAACCAAGTAACTTTTCACCAGGAGGATGCAGTGGTTACCCGGCCCGTGATGCTTATCTGCAGACGAGTTAACGAGTTCCTGTTTGCCAGAGAGCTGTTGACGAGCTCGCGGATGGAAGCACAGGGAAGAATGGACAAGTGGACTAGATGGATCCCACCCATCAGTGGATGGTGCAAGCTCAACTGTGATGGGAGTTACGACCCAGTACGTGACATCGCTACGGCTGGAGGAGTGTTGCGTAACGCTGAAGGTAACTGGATATTAGGTCTCACGCACCATGTGGGCAATGGCTCAGTTTGGGAAGCCGAACTATGGGGGGTCAAATCTGGCTTGTTCGCAGCCCTCTCTTCTGGTATCCTAAAACTACAACTGGAGTCTGATTCCTTGGAGATTATTTCAGCTCTTCGACTCAAGGACCTCCGACCACCTTGGAGCCCGTTGCTCCTGGATTGTTTACACCTCCTACGTCAGTTTCGCGAGGTGCACCTGGAACATGTGTTCAGAGAAGCAAACCGAGTTGCAGACGCATTGGCAAAGCTGGGCAAAGCCTATCCTGTAGGCTGCCACATTTTCAGCTCCCCACCTATTCCCGTGGCTTATTTGGTTAATTCGGAGACAAATAGCTCCACCGGGTTTACCCCAGCCTGCTAAGATTTTAGAAGGCTGTGACTTTCTTACCAAAAAAAAAAATAATTACTGCAGATTTATATAAAAAAACAGGTGCCCATAAATTGATATCGTTTTAGAGATGACTTCCAGATTTATCACGCCATCGATCGGTCTTAACTCTACCTTTGTTTTGTACATGAATTTAGACTTAGATGGCTAAATCTGTGATGTGATGTGATTGATAATCTACCATATTTGTTTGTATTCTTATTTGTGACCTGGGTTGCATTTTGCTGCCTAATATTCTTTCCGTACCATAAAATGGTTGTATTTTGAGACCCGGTAAAGGATTGTTTAGCTAATCGTATACATGATTTAGAATATAAATCATATTTGATAATATAAAATCAATTTATTTTTTTATTTTTTTTATTGAAAGGAATAAAATATTACAACATTTTAGCCAGAGTAAAGTCTAGCATAAACTATATCCACTTTGTCATGATCTAAACGATCCAGCAAAAAAACTGGAGGCTGTGAAAAACTATTAAAAGATAGCAGTTGGCGACGATCAAAAGTAGTCAATCCATTCGCACAAGCATTTGCCTCCCGTAGGATATGGTGAAAATCAACCATCCAATTCCTCTTCAACAAAGAACGGACATATGCAACAAGACGAGAATGACGATGCGTTGGAGAGTGAGACCCCTGCAGCAGAGTAACAACTGCAGTACTATTAGTCTCCACCTTTACTCTTTGCAGTCCTAAACTCAACTCAAAGAAAGCCCATGCCAAACCCCTAACAACTCAGTATGGAGAGCTGAAGAGGCAAAAGAAATTGGCATCGCAAACCTGCGATCCAGTCCCCATTTGAATCGCGTAGAAGACCGCCAGCACCAGCCTTCTGACTATCAACAAAAGACCCATCTGTGTTAAGTTTAACCCACTAATCAGGTGGTTTGGTCCAACAAATATATTGCACCGTCCCACAAGAACCAATCACCCGATCAACCTTCTTGTTTGCCTTAACCTCTACCGTATATCTCACAATGCGATCAGCTGACCAAGAAACACGATCACCCTCCCCCAAGACAAATTTATTCTGATAATTCCACAGGGACCAACACGTCAACCCAAACAAGGTATTCCACCTAACATGTAAGTCAAAATGCTTACCCACCTTAAGATTTTCACAAAACCAAGAACGAAAATCAGCAACAAAGAAACGGTTACCCATGGACCTAGGAACTAACCGCCTCCACACCATCCTTGCCAAAAAACAATCCCTCAATACATGCATCAGATCTTCCTGATCTTGACCACACACCTTGTAAAAATCATCCACATCCAACCCATACACACACCTTACCTGATTAGTAAGGAGTTTATTGTGTAAAGCCAGCCATAAAAAGTACTTGATGCACTCCAGTCCCTTCCACCTCCATGGTAACTTCCAACAATATTCAGACACAAGCTGCAAGGGTTGTCTGCAGAGAGGATAGGCCGAGCAAACCTCAAAGTCTCCCGAGGCTGAAAGACCCCAAAAAGGTCGATCAACAGAGTTATCAAAGCCAAACCAAAGGGCACCATCTATTCTCTGTGAAACCATAGAAGGGGATAACATTCTCCAGATATGTCGGCCTTGACGATCAACCAAAGCCACCATCTCCGACACTGAAAGCTCCAACCAAGCCCTCGGAACCTCAATAGTAGTATAATGGAAAAGGGGGAGGGGCAACTCCACCCATCTGTCCCGCCAAAACCTACAACGTTGCCCATTGCCCACGAACCATTCAATCCCTGTGCACATCGCTGGCCATACCTTACAAATATTCTTCCATAGATCTGAATCCCCTACTTTATGCTGCATCTCCCGATTACATCTAACTGTCAAGTATTTATGACAAAGAACTTGAACCCATGCCACTGGCTCCCAATTAAAAAACCTCTATGCGTGCTTCATCAACAAGGCTTCATTCTGGGCTTGCAAATTCTGAAAGCCCAAGCCTCCATTAGCCTTTGGAGAGCATATGATATCCCACTTGACAAGATGTACTTTTTTGTTGGACGGTTTAGAACCCCACAAAAAGCGCTGACATTCCTTGTTAATGTCTTCTTTTCAAACCCCTTGGAAGATTAGTGACCTGCATAGTATACGCAGGGATGACTTGAATAACAAACCTTGCAAGAGTTTCCCGCTAGTGAAAGCTGCACCCCATTCCAACTTTTAATCTTGCACCTCACTTTCTCAAGGATAGGCTCATGCTTAACTCGTGATGACCTTTGCCTCTGTATAAGAAATCCCAAATACTTCCCCAATGCCTCAAATTTTTTAAACCCAAATGCATTAGAAATAGCTACTGCCTGCGACACCGTTACATTGGATGAGAAGGAGACCAAGGATTTAAGGGCATTAACCCTTAAACCACTTGAAGCAGCGAACACCTCTAGTACATGGTGAATAACAGCAACCTGATCCAACTTAGCCTTTGCAAATAATAATATATCATCCGTAAAAAATAAATGAGAAATCGCAGGTGTTGTTGTAGATAATTTCTAGGGTAACCACAAACCTCGTTGGACATAAATATCGATTGTTTGTGCCAATTGCTCCATACACAAGACAAACAAGTAAGGTGAAAGGGGATCACCTTGCTTCACTCCTCGGGAGGGGGCAAAGGATTCAGTTGGTATTCCTTTCCATAACAGTTTAGACCTCGTGGCATGTAATCAAGACATAATTAAATCAATAATAGGACAAGGGAAGCCCACATCCCCCATCATATTATAGATAAAAGACCAGTTTAGACGATCATAGGCTTTCTCAAGATCAACCTTTATCACCATCCATCCTGAATTCTTTTGTTTCCGACCAAAGGAATGCATAATTTCAGAGGCCAAAAGAATATTATCCGTGATCTGTCTCCCTGGGATGAAACTCGATTGCAAAGGTCCCGTGAGAAGACTCATAAAAAGGTGTAAACGATTCGCTAATACTTTTGTCACATTACAGAGGCTTATGGATCTCAACTGATCCAGTCTCTTGGGTGGAGAGACTTTGGGGATCAAAGAAATCAATGTATTGCACAAGGACGGTTTAATTCGGCCTCCAGCAAAAGTTCCCTTAACCATATTAACCAAAGAAACACTCGTCAAATGCCAACTATTCTGATAAAAGGCTGCTGGAATACCATTGGGACCCGAAGCTTTAAGAGGATGCATACCAAAAAGAGCGTTTTAACTTCGTCAGCCATTACTGGTGCTGAGAGAGCACCCTGAAAACCACAAGTAGTCGAAGGAAAAAGGCCACGAAATTCATATCGTGGGCAAACACCTACCTCCTCTTCGTGATACAGACCTCGAAAAAAGGCAAAAGCTTTAGACTCTAGCAATGAAACATCATAACACCACACCTCACCAAGCTTTAAAGCCTCAATTTTAGCCTTGCGAAATTTAGCTCCAGTTTTTGCAAAAAAATAGGAAGTGTTACACCCCCAGATTCAAGAAATCACTCCGAGATTTTTGCCTTCAAGAGTGCGCTGAACCACTCCCAATCGTGCTAGGACCCTTTTTTTCCTCTGAAAAATATGGCCGAAAATTTCTCTATTCCATGCTGGTGCTCGCTCCGACAAGCGAGATAAGTTAGTACTCAAAGAATCCCCTTCCTTCCACAAATCTGAGAGGAAACCTGGCCACTGCTCGTGAGCAAGCCCGGCTACCATAAATTGGAAATGACTGGAGCCACAATCCAGTCTGCTCCTATCATTCGCACCCAGACAAATCAACAAAGGCCTATGATCCGAGCCATAAAGAGGAAGATGGATAACTTTGACTTTTGGAAATGCCTGCAAATAGGAACTATTACAGACTGCACGATCTAATCTTTCCAACTGTAACCCCCTTCTCCATGTAAACTTCGGACTAGAGAAGCCTAAATCCTATAGTTCACAGTCTACAAGCCACCTTTGAAACTCCCTGCACCCCACTCTACTACCAGACGACCCTCCTGCTCTCTCTTCCGCTAAAAAGATTACATTAAAATCACCTACCAACAACCAAGGGTGATCAGATGTAGGGGAAACTACGTAGACCATCCCATAACAACCTTCTTGTAGCCTCGTTCGGAGAGCCATAAACTGCAGTAAAATAACACCAACTGTTGTCACCTCCCTGAATAGTCATGTGAATGAACTGACTATGGTTTGACAAGATGTGAATGCACCAAGAGTCTCTCCACATAATCCAAATGCCCCTAGAAAAACCGGATGCCTCCACTTTATGTGAATGGTCAAAAGCAAGAGCTTGGATAACACGATCAACCTTTTGACCACTAATACGAGGCTCCAAGATCACAAACACCCCTGGCTTATGTAAGCTAATTAAAGTCCGACTCATGTGCAAAAAACTCTTGCATGCGGCTCCTTGAACATTCCACACAATTATCTTCAAATTATCTAACATCATCATATAACTAGTATAACAAAGCATCCAAAATTGGGGGCCGTCACAAATCATGGACATTTGAGCGCACTGCGCTCGCCTCCTCCGGAACCATTATATTTGGCTCCAAGTTTTCCAATCCATTACCATAAGTAAATAGCACAGATTCTGCTAGCTTTTCGGTTACTGCCCCAGAACCCTTCTTAAAAGAGGTTTTCATCTTTTTTTTGTCTGACAAGGCAATAGTAGGCTTCGGTGTAAGCTTAGACAAACCCCCTAACCTTTGCACAAGAGTCAACGGTAACAAGGACTGACCATTCGGGCCCTTTGGTAAACAATGTGACCCCGAAGGTGAGGATGGGCCTACAACAAAGTTCTTAGTCGAATCCAGTGTAATGGGCACTGGGCCCAAGTTATTTAAATTAATCATTTCTCTATCCTAGTTACGTTGGGAGTTAAACATAACCGAAGGATCAGCACGCATACCTGACGAAAGGCATTGACCGCCAATTGGAGCTGATTCGGTGGCCCCAGATTGAGCTCCAGATGGCAATACCAAAACACCTTCCTTTTGCACCTCCTTCTTACGTCGCCCACTTCTAGGAATATCTTGAGCCACTATCCCAATCATTGCCCCAAAATCTTGGAGTTGACCTTCCAAAACAGTCTCCTCCTCCTGCATAGTAGCTAGAACATCAAATCGGGATAAGCCCTTGATATACATGCCTGAAATTACTCCAGGATTACCGCTTCCTCCCTTACGAGGATCTTTAGAGATCTTTCTCTTTCCTTTCTTAGGAACCAACATCCATAGCCCAAGGTCTGATTGGATTCCTTGAGTATCCGTCATGGCAGGTGGAGGAACAACCTCATCAGAGTTGTCCTGCATCAGCCCATCATCACGAACCGTAGAAGCTGTCCGAGGATAGTGATCCTTGTCGTGACCATATACGCTGCAGGAAAAACAGATAAGGGGAAGATTTTCATACTGAACGGTTTGCTTCCGTCCATCAACCAGAATATGAGAAACCAGAGGACTATCCAAATTCAATTCCACCGCAACTCTGGTGAACTTCTCTCGATGAGCTTCCTCAGTATTAAAATCAACCTTGATAAATCGACCAACCAGATCCGCTAACACCTGTAAGACACTCCAATTATAATACTGAATAGCCAGGGCAGGAAACCTGATCCATGCAGTAATATAACAGATTTTCTCTTCATCCAGGCTAAAAGACAAAGACCATTGACTCATGGATAAATACCATCCAGGAATAGTCCAGGGACCATCCAAGAGAGCCCTTTCATAATCCTCAATCGTACTCAACTTAACCATGAAAAAGCTATTATCTAAGTCAATGAGCTTGATCAAACCAGTCGGCCTCCATATAATGTGCAACCTGTTATACATCATTTTGTAACCGATATTCCTACCCACAGCCTTGACAATGACAGCCACTTCATCGATTTTTGCATGAGTTGCTGCACTTTATCAGAGAAAGATACAGCAGGCATACCCCCCTCCACAGTCCGTGTAAAATCTTCAATATCAATAGCGAATCTGTTGATCCCCAAAGGATCAAGAGTCTGAACACCTTGAAGTTCCTGATTCTGGACCAACGCCTTGTGATACGAGTTCTGTTCCACCTCCATGACCGCCCCATCAGGATCCGGTGGAGGACGAGGCTATTCCATGAGAGTGTCAGACGACTTGGGAGAGACAATCGTTGTCATGTTTTTTTTTTTAAATCAATTTATTTTTTTAATAATATAAAAAATATTACAACATAAATTTATTTGGTGTCTGACTCAGAATTTCTAACACTATAAATTATTACTATTAAAATAATATTAAGATATATAAATTTATCATCCAATTATATCCTTTGAGTTTATATAAATAAGCTGTTGATTATAAATTATGACTCTATTTAAAAAATTATTCACGAATACTGTTGTATTGAACTATCTTTTATTAATTAAAAAAAATCAATCGAATTATTATACATCTTCATTTGTTATTTGCAATATTAAATTTACTGGTTTTATTTATTTAGGGATATTTTCTCATAAAATAGAATACAAGACATGATAATATTTATATATATTATTGAATAATAAAAGTTAATCACACTTATCCATCCTTAATTATAAATTAAAAATCATTGTTGATTTTAGATATTACAAATTTAAAAATTATTTTTATATATTTCTTTTTGTAATAATTGCTTAATTGATTTTGTCGATCTCTCTTCTTATATATATATATCTATATTTACGATATTTTGGTCCTAAACTCCGTCGACCCATTTACTTCATTCTAAAAAGCACACTAGCAAGCTGAGACGACCGGATCTCACCGAAGCGCCCTTTTTCTTCATCCTCCACTTCAATACCACACGCGTTCAGCAGCTCCTTAACTCTCGTAAATCACTGCAGGTTTCCTCGGGAAGCTGAAAAGGAAATCCTGGTCAAACTTAGACTTCAAGGTTTCCACTACAAGAAAGGCCGTTCGAAAATGTCACAGTCGGCGGGGAAATTAATGCCGAATCTGGATCAACAGAGCACCAAGTTGCTTAATCTCACCGTCCTCCAGCGGATCGATTCTTTCATCGAAGAGATCCTCATCACCGCTGCGCATGTCACCTTTTACGAGTTCAACATCGAGAGCAGCCAGTGGGTAAGATCGCCTACAGAAACTAATACTCCGTTCAGGAACTTCTTCGTCTATTTCGAATTATCTGATTCTCGCGTTTTCTTTTTGTTTGCCTTTTTTTACGGTTGCAGAGTCGTAAAGACGTTGAAGGGTCTCTTTTCGTCGTTAAAAGGTATACTTTCTCCGTATTGTACGAGGTTATGTGCTGTAAATGAGTCTGTGCTAATCGTGATTTTTTTTTTTGTGTTGAAGGAATACGCAGCCGCGATTTCAATTTATTGTGATGAATAGACGCAACACAGGTTCAGTTTGGCTTTGGAGTTTGTATGGCTGTTTTTGCCACTGTCATTTATGTGCCGATCGAGGTGATTTTACGAATTTATATTTTTTATTTTTTTATTGTTTAGAAAACTTGGTGGAGAATTTGTTGGGTGATTTCGAGTATGAGATTCAAGGTCCGTATTTGCTGTATCGAAATGCTACTCAGGAAGTTAATGGCATTTGGTTTTACAATCAGCGTGAGTGCGAGGATGTTGCCAATCTCTTTAGTAGGTATTACTTTGTTTGGTTCTCTATGCTGAAAGTCTTAATTTTGTTATTTAGATTTTGGTGTCGTGTGTTTGCAATGAATAAGTTGTTGGATATAAATATTGTTTCCTGAGTTTTTAGTGGCTGCTCACTTCAGGATACTTAATGCATACTCAAAGGTTCCCCCAAAAGCAAAAACATCTTCAAGCAAAAGGTATTGTTTCTTTTATGGTGTATTAGCCCTTTTTTATGATTATAGTGAAATTATTTATTAAATAAGCATTGCTTGTATTTGACTATTGGTTGCATGGCAAAAGTTTAGTATCTTCATATACGTGAGCACCCATCCACGCTGCCACTTTTTTGCTCAACCAATTGTTTGCTACTGTGTTTTAGAATTATCATTCAATTGTCTGGATGTAGTAGTGATGCTTTTTATAACTGTTATGATGTGTGGAACAAGTTTGAAGAAGTGATGCATAATGGGGAAACATATTCAGTTCTCACCAGCCTTGTATATTAATCTTATCAAAAGAATTCTTATATGAAACTAACTTCTCTTATCAATAATTTCTGTATAAAGTTAGTTGCTATTTCCTCTTGACATTCTCTTTGATTTTGCTGGATGGTATGGTTTATCTAGATCACCTACACTCTGATATTGATCTTTGGAAATCTCAAGTTTACAGAAGCTTATCATATTGGCTGCTGAAATTGCATTTGCTGATTTATACTTAGTTATATTGTCAATCACCACTTTAACATGTTTTCTAGTTCGATCATATATATCTCAAAATGTGTCACTGTAGTGAGTTTGAAGAGCATGAATTAGCTCAAGGCATCACTGCGGTTGAAAGTTCCCTGGATTCATCATCAACTGCTCCTGCTACATCTGATGTCCCAGAAGATTCAGCATTTGAAAACTTTTTTAGTGTATGTACCTCTAGTTTACTATATATAATTCAGATTCAATCTTCAATTTCATGTTATATGGGTCAAACCTGGTTTTTCGGTTTGATTTGTTTATGCTTATTTTGTCAAATGAATTCTGTTATTTTGAACTTTATATTTTGGCAGCTCTATAGCAAAATGGTTCAGTCCTTGAAGTTTCGTATTTTTTCTGATTCATACTGACATTCCTTTGAATATAAGTAGATTCACGTTCACTATGTGGATTTATACGGTAGTTGTTTTGGTGGAATTTTTTTTTCCTGCTGCTTTGTTGCCTGAAGAAATTGAACCATCATTCTATTTAAAATCAAAGTACTGCCTTACTAAATCATATGCTTGTGGTCATTTTTATGACAGCACAAAAGAAAAAAAATTTCTTATAGGAAACTTTGATTTGCAGAAGAGATATTTTCGTTGTGGAATGGAAATATTGTGTATGCTTTTTGGCTTGGATATAGAGTTCTCTAACATCAACCAAGCGACCAACAGAAAGGAAATCTGTATTTTCTAGTACATTAATTTGGTAACAACGTATTGGTGCTGTCTATACCATCTCACACTCTGAAATACTTCATTCTGCATGTAGAAAGTGAAATATGACACGCTAAACTTTAAATGTAATAGACAGACTTAAAATTTTGGTTGCAATACCTTTTCATGGATTTTTCTTGTAAGCAGCCTTTTCAGGTGATTTAATTTAGCTATATCTGTTACCTCACTGTGTTCCTGCCCTGATATTTTTTTTTTTGCTAATTGCAGACAGTCACAAATATTCGAGATGCTTCCAATGTGGTAAATTCAAGGCAGACCTACCATTCTTCCGCCACTGCCCCATTGTCCACTCATACCCCGGGACCTGTTTCTGCTCCTCCAACAATTGCGCAGATGGCACCCCTTCCTCTTCCATCTTTGCCTTCTTCAATATCCATCCATGACAAATTGGATCCCGTCAGCAGTAGTAATCAGGTCACAAATCTTGTAAAGCCTTCATTTTTTGTATCTCCCTCATCTGCATCAGTTGCAGCTCCTATCTCTGCACCTCTGCCTACAACTCCTGCTCTTCAGCCTCCTTTAAACCTGCAGCGTCCGTATGGCACCCCCTTGCTTCAACCCTTCCCACCTCCCACTCCACCACCATCGCTCACCTTCACTCCTAGTGCCCCATCACCTCCTATTAGCAGAAATAAAGTCCGTGATGCACTGGTGATGTTAGTTAAGGTAATTCCCGTCTCCTTTTCTTCTTACTGTTCATGTCTTGACTTTTGCTTCCATTAATAAATTTTCATTTACTTATGCCGTGAATGCAAACTGTTCCTTTTCTTGATAGTGCCCATTGGGATTTCAAGTATCCGATGGTTGTGTATTTTCCTTTTTTCTTGGTGTTTCATTTTCATTTCAAAGGAAGATTTATTTAGTTTCTTTTTCCAGAAATCGAATTAGAACAACCCAAATATTGAGTTACTAACACGATCTTATGTTAGGACGATCAATTCATTGACATGTTCTATCAAGCTATGCTTAACGTGCATCGTTCATGAGGTTCTGGAGATAAGGTGGTTTTGAGTTTACAGATATAAGCCAAGTGCAACTGCTCATAAAATTAGTGTTGTACAGAATTATTCTCGGGAATAATTGCAGGGTAACAACTCTCCTTTGAGCTTTATTAGCTTTTGAGATAGAGTGGCAGGATGGAAGGATATTGCTCTCATGGTTGATAATGACCCTCATACTTTTTGCATACTAGAAAGTATGGATATTGGTAATGCATGTTGTATAGTTGAAGCTGTGAGCAGCATGTGACGAGTCGGTTTATCGGGGGATTCTGTAAGGTTGTACTGGAGTCATCCCCCAAACCCCGGTGACAAACATTACGAGGGCGTTCCTGGGTCCTGGGTTCCCGGAGGCACATATGCCTTTTAAGCCTCCTCCGACTCTCTTGCTTTCTCTGTCCATGCTGGGCGTTAAATGTCTTGTGTGATTTAGGTCGAACGTTAACGTTTCAAGCTAGCAGTGGGAAGAAATGTTTGCATTTTGATTGTAACAAAATGAAAATAACTAATAAAGTTTAGCGACTCTATCTATATTTCCTATGGCTACTATTCTTCGAATTGGAATCGTATCATCGTTTTCATTGTTGTCAATGAATTGTCTATGAAAATTGGATTAAGATTGACTATTTTTTTTCCCTGAGCATACTATATCGTTGTCTTACTATTTTCTTTTATTTCTTAATATTAATTAGTTTGGCTATTTAATTATTTGAAGCTATTTGACCAAAATGGTTTTAAACAAAATTAAGGTTTTTTTTACTACATAATCTAGTTATACAATCAAAATCTTGTGATTGAATTTATGTGCACAAAATAAAAGATTACATGACGTACATAATCAAATTTATTAGAAGTGATTCTATATTTGGGGATAAATATTATTAACTCATGATGTTGGGTTAGACCATAGTAACGAAATTAGTCCGGTTCTCAATATCTTAAAAAAATGATTCTGGAAAATCCAGTTAGAAGAAAAGATTTATTATTGTGATTATGATAATCTTTATTATTTTAAAAAATATATAGAGACTCTCTCTGCAGTGTGCTATTTTGGCGCAATCTAGCTGTCACTTCCCACTATTCAGCAATGCTTTGCGTGCCAAGCAAAAAGAATTATTATATAATAATAGATATAATACTAAGAAAGTTTTTTTTGTCTAGTCTATACTCGGTCATGTCAGGACATTTACAGGCTTAAAGTCCAAGTGTTACAGGGCCCAAACGCTCCACCATTCCCTCTATTTCTCCGTTCTCCGTGCACGTCGACGGTTGACACAAACAGTCAAGGAGTTGAGCTCAAAGACAGACTACCACATCATGGATGCCTTTAGAAGAATCGCCGGGAAAAGCAATCTTGTATCAAGCTCTTCTCTTCTCCTTCCTCCTGCTCTTTTCACGTGCTACCGGGGCATAACCACCAAGCTTTTTGTTGGAGGCACTCCCTCTCACTCTATGTCTCTCGTTTTTCACTTCTGCTTTGGTGTCTATATGCAGCGACTAATTGTTTATTAGAACCTCGTAGATATAGCGGGACACATTTTTGCTAGCTCGCTATAAATGCGATGGACTGTGGTGCGTGCATGTTACCTCTTTGTTTGCTTTGACAAAAAACTTCATCAAAGTGTTTGTCGAAATGTCGGACTGGAGGTTTCCCTCCATCGGTCCAACGATCAATTCTTCGGGTCGATTTTGCATATGCATGTTGGACTGGCAATATATATATATAGGAATCGTAACTTACATGTGTTATAGATGCAAGTTGTTCCAGCATGACTTGGGTATTTGGGTGATCACTGGTAATTAACTAGGTTTTACATTCTATGGCTGTGGGAATATCAGGTCAATGCTCCCCAGATTTTGGAAGAGCACTATTCCTCTGGACTTCCACTCCACTGGAAGATGGAGTGATGGATGCTAACGGTTGACTTGGAAGTTCAAAAAACTTTTCTACTTCACTATCACAACTTTGATATGGTTGCTTGAGCACCTGTGCAATAACTTTGTAATTGAGAGCTTTTGTAATACGTTTTGATGCTTGCAGGACTATCCTTTTACACTACGGAAAATGGATTGTCTGAAGCATTTTCTAAATATGGTCAAGTAGTTGAAGGTACTATCTTACAGCAATAACATGGAGCTACTTTTTCCTCAAAAAAAAAATGGAGCTACTTAATTTTAGCTTGTAAGATTTGAACAAGTTGAAACTGATGCATATACATTTCTTCTTTCTACAAGCTAAAGTTATCACGGACAGAGTTTCAGACAGGGGAAAAGGCTTCGGCTTTGTAACTTATGCTTCTGAAGACGAAGCCGAGAAAGCTCGAACTGCGATGAATGGAAAGGTTATTCTTATTCTCACCCTCTTTTCTTTCAACTTTCCCAGAAAATTTGGTAATAACAATTTTTTGTCTGGCAGGAAGTAAATGGACGAGTTATCTTTGTGGATTATGCTAAGCCTAAATTCTTCAGAGGTGGAGTGCCTATTGCTAGAGGACCTCCTGAACCCACATCAAAAAGTTGAACAATGAGAATACCGTCTGTCTGAAAGATTCTATTGCTGGATGAATCTAAACAAGCAACATGCTTGATCTCAGTTAAAATCTGTCTTCTTATGCTGTCAATCCCGGTGATCAAAACGAATAGGTGATCTATTTTTCATGTCTACATATGTACATTGGGTTGGCTCTGTATGCTTGAAGATTGGTATATTTGGTTAGTGCAGTTAAAGAGTTTCAATAAACTACCGGAGGATGTAGTTGACAGTTGGCTATGAAAGTGGGTCTTGACATATATCTCGTGCTCATTTATTTCAGTTTTGTCCGAATTCCGGAAGCTCCAACTAATGAGCTACAAGTGCTAGAAGGATCCTCTCTCTCTCTCTCTCTGGTTGAAAACAGAGGTAGCCTCGCCTTTTTGGGCAAACATTTTTTCATAGTAGGTTAACTAGCTAATGCCTCAAATGTCAACCAATTTCCACTTATGGAGGCAACCTGAAGATTCCTTTATAATGACTCAAACGTCTAAGAATTTCCTCTTCTGGAGGCATCCTGACGAATCTCCGTTGTTATAACATATATACTTTTTTACGAATTTTCCAAGTACAATTCTTCATATTAAAGAAAAGAACCCTCAGTTTTTCACATTTCAACCTATTGTCCTTATCTATCCACTCTTTACAATCAAGAGAAGAAGAGAAGAAGAGAAGAAGAAAGAAAAATCCAAAGAAGAATAAAAAACTGCAAAGATCATCTGCACAACAGATATAAACCGAGTGATGCAAATAGTAGAACTCCAAAGGCCACGGAAAGCATATCCAATGTTCCTTCTACCCGCATTTTTCTCTCCTTCCTCTCCTTTTTCTTTTCCACAAACTCCTCGTATCTTATCCTCCCTTCGCCGTCCTTCCTTCCGCTAATTCCCCTTTTGCCCCCAAATGACTTGTGCAGAATTCCCAGGCTGTCCTTCCCATTCAACAGCACCCCATCCAAGTCCTCCACTTGTAAAGTCACTCCCCTCACGTGCATCCCCCCTCCCTGGATTCCTCCTCCGCACGTGACCACAATCCCACATTGCACCAACTCAGTGGATGATCCTCTCTTCCCACCCAATACCACCGAGAACCTCGCGTGCACCTCGCCGCTCAGCCAGTGCCGCTGCACCGTCACCGGTTTCTGCCCCGATAAGTTCATCGCTCTCGACCCATCCGGGTCCACCAGAATCCAGCTCAGCGTCAGGTCATCAGCCAGCTTTTGACACATTTCGATAGATTCCGGGTGCGATATCGGTGTCTGACATGTGTCCTTGGGCTCCAACATGTCAATTCTGAAAGGAGAGCACCTGAACCATCCGGTCACTGTCTCTGTCTCCACCACTTTGGAGAAAATGAGTTGGTCACGGTAGTAAATATCGACAGCGGAGATTAGCTCCGAAGGAGGATCATCATTTGGCGGCAGATGCGCGGGGGCGCCCTTGCCAGAGAGGAGGAGAGGGAAGGAGTTGGAAAAGAAAGAACGAGGGCCGGAGGGAAACTTGGACATGACATGACGCATACGAGGCGTGTTGGTAGAAGGCCAGGTTGAGTTGCATATGCTGGTCCACAAATCCTCCTGTGACGACAGTGACTCGAGGTCAGCGGAAGTGCATGACATGAAGATAAGGGTAAGCCCATCTAGTCGGGTTAGGATGTGAGTTCTTAGAATATCTGGATGGATGGTGCAGATGGAGGAGGAAGAGAGGGAGTCGGTGTCATCCGCTGTGGTGGACGGAAAAGATGGTGGTTGTGGCGGTGTTGTGGAGGTCGCCATATTGTAGTTTTCTTTCAGATTTGAGATTCTTCCCTTGAAGTGAAGAAGAATAACAATTTTTTGTTTCTTTTTTCCCTGGGAAATGGATTTTGATAGGAGTACAGTTAATATAGCATTTTGAATGGGAAGTATATATCACGTTATAGAGCGGTCCTGGTGGTCGTCGTCCATGGAATATATGAGTTAAAACTACAATCTCCGTTCATATTTGGGTTTGTTCGATTATTATATATAGTTATAAGTTGATCACAATCTTTTGCTTGTTGATATCGTTGACTTGGAAAACAAGGTTGAATACTACCACTTTCTTTCTGCTTATCCCCTCAGGAAATTTACATGCTATAGCTAGCCAGCTTCCACGGACAATTCCTGTTAACAATCTGGTCTTCTCTTTTTCACTCTTCTAGAAGGTATCTCATGACCCATTCTTTTTCCTGCTAAGTCTGCTACTCGGGAAAATAAAAAAAAAAAGATTTTGTAAAACCCTAATGTTTGGTAGATCGGCACTGAGGGTTAGAATCGGAAATCATATTATTTTAAAGTTAATTTGCTATCCATTCACGTTCAATTCACTATCCCATCAACATTAATCTCTAATTGAATTCGATGAACGCACGTCATGGTTAAATTGTTTATTCACAATACAATAGTTAATTAAATTTTTTAAGGCAACGAATCGTGGACTATATATCTGGGTGCGGTGCATTTAATAAGTTTGGTTACCGATTATACGGCACCATTATGATTGTTTCTTCATTCTCTCTTAATTATCTTTTTGTTGGTATCTAATTATATTGATATTAGTGTGCACCTGCAACTTCAATAAATATATATAATGGGTAGAAATGAATTAGGGTTAATCTCCAGTCAAACTTGTTATATATCTATCTATATATACATCATGCAAAGGCCTTGCACATGATCAATAATTAAATTGTCTCTTAAATTGTACTTTTATGTGAAGTTTTTTATTTCTTTTGTGATCTGCTTCGGTGGTCTTCCTTCGTCGATTAATTATATAGCCGCACTTAGGAGTAGCTAACGTACACAGGTTGGGTGAGGAGTCTTCATCAGGAAAATGAAATGACGAATGATTTGACATCTCTTTTGTGTTTTGGCCTATTGAATATAACCTTTGTATATTTAAACGATTTCAGTCACCTTCACCATTGCAACTGGTGCTTGTTTGTGACGAGACGGCAATGCCTCTGAGACTCAAGCATTAATTAGAAATAGCGAAATCTTCAGATTTTCTGCGAATAATAATATGATGAGAAAGGTTGGCCATGCGTTACTTTCAAAGGGAAATAGGAACAGAAATGCAACCCAGATTGGAACAATGAATCTGCACAATCTGTAATGAATAGAGACTGGTAGCTAGAGATTGTCCTCTAGCTAGCCCTAACACAATAAAAATGTCGGGACAGCAAGGCGCTACGTTCATGCCGCACTATTCTATGACCACTTCTAAGTCTGACAACTGAATCTCTGAGGATTTACTTACAATTCCTGGGGCTGGGATGAGAATTGAGATGTGCCGCTCTAGTTCACAATACAAAATCCTATTTATTAAAATATTAACAATACAAAATCCAACCATAATTATATGTTGGTTATTAAATATTTTATTTATCAAGTAGATATAATAATGCCAAAATATATATGTTAACGTAAGTAAAACAATACTAATATAGCAATTCATTATTATGTTATACAAGCACAGGTTTTAGAAATAAACTCATATCTAACAACATTTTTTCCATGACAAACAGGTAAATTTCGCAACCAATCATTCTCACCAATCAATTGCATAGTGCGATTTGACTCAGCTTCATATGTTAGCAATGTCATAGCACAAACCTGCAAACTGCAATTAATAATCAAGAATTTTTTTTATAATAATTAATCTTAACACCTATAGTTAGTAGGGATGAATATAGCTGGGTTGGGTTATTCAAATTTCATATCTGAATTTATTTTCTAAAATTAAGCTCAAACATAACCCAAAAATTAATAAATTTTAAACAAACAATCTCATAATAATCACGGTTTGGAATACCCACGATGTCTTATTCAATATTAATTTACTATATTGAATATATATTTATCTAAAAAATTTGATTATTAAATTTCAATAATAGTTATTTATTTATTAAACTACGAAAAAAATTTGTAAAATTTTGTCCTTTTGGAATTTTTGACAAGTTGTGATGTCAAGTCATAACGTCTAAATGTTGTTGTCTATAGCATATTTTCGCCCTTTTCAGATAGATATCAATGTTGTGACTACGTCATTGCTTTGGACATTTTGTTCACATCTATGACTCTTGTGTTTTAATTTATATTGTCAAAACCCGTGCTTTACCGCAGGTGCATGTCACTCTTATTTATATTTTAATATTTTATTATATCTGAATTTAAAAAATTCAAGATATTCAAACCGTTTAAATATATACTCACTCCTAACAAACAGTATCTAGAATCAGGTTTTCAAACGACATCATTTTAGCACCATCAGCTGGGTTAACGCGAACCCATATCTTACAGACCCACCGACAGGTCACCGGCCAGATTTTAACCAAACTTGCCGTTTCATGACGAGTTTCAAGGTTGGCCTCCCGAAATATTCCCGCACCGAGGGGAGTTTTATTCTGTACTGGACTTGTCCTTTTTTGGCTGCTCTTTTTTTTAAAGAAAAGAAGCCCTTTTAATGCCAGCGACAAACATCTGGCCCAAGCTCACATTTTCGACAACCATTTAACCCGATTTATTTCACAAAACATTCGTCAGTCATCTCTTCGCGTGGAAGTAATGAGACTGCACAAATATGAATCATTGTTATTGATGGCGGACACACCCTTGTAGGAGTAAAGAGAGAGAGAAATGGAATGCAAAGATAAATCACGATGAGCAAACCACTAGGAAAAACCATATAGATACCACCACAGATTGGTAGATAGGCCAATTGACGAGGATACAACTTTTCATTGTTATCAAGCCACATACTAAAACCATTTCCATTGTAACCCAAATTCCCAACAATGTCAATTCAATCAGATTCCATCCCTCTAAATAAAACCAAAAGGCACCCAAAAGCAAAAAACTAGAGCCAGATAATCTATTTTTGAGGTACACATAATATATGAAACGAGGATATCATCCACTCGAACCGGCGCATTGAGATTTACATCCTATGAACCGAACAAACTCACCACAAGGTCCAAATAAAAAAAATGAGATCAGGGTATTATATGAAATCATCCGGAAGAGGTTCAGTGCCTGTAGGACCCGCCTAAGCTATTTCCAAGAAATACTGTATAAAAATTTCCAACATTCTACCAGAAGCAGCAAAAGTGAGCAACTTGCAAACATCCAGCAAGAAAATGGCAGAAAGATATATTTTGCTTCAACAAACATATCAAAGGCGCCATCATCAGCATCTCCTTCGCCACTGTTAACATTAACAGCTGATTTCGTTCAATCATCATGCTTCCTTATGCTTGGAACATCAGTCCCTTCAAATTTTCAACTCTAACTACTCACTTTAGCTTTAATATAACAAAGCAATCAAACCTTATAGCAATTAAAATCTGATCACCCATCACAGCCTATCTTTTTAATCAATTTTTTTTCATATTGAACTGATTTTTTAATGCAATATGAAAATCAACCAATTTCTTTTCCTATATAATTAATTTGAAGGTCTTAATGACATTAGAATTGTCACTAAGTGAAAATATACAGAATGGCGGGCACACTAAAAGTAAAACCTGCAAAACTTGATTATCTGGCCCAAGCAACTACATAATATTTATTGCATGCATATCCTATATAGTCCAAGCTCATTGAGCCAATTCATGAGGCAATTATATACCTACATCGAAATGCAATTGAGCAATCCATCAGCAGTCGAGAACATTGCCCACTTTGGAAGTAAAGGGATAGGAAATAGGAAATTGGACAGAACTGCTTGCCATCATCATCAAAAACTACATAGGACATTGATCTATGCTGCTAAACAGTATACTTACGACACAAAGTACTATTAAAAGCTTCATCATAATTAGAAACATTCCTCAAACAGAAAAGTGAAATTAAAACCATAACATCCATCGCCAACATAAAACATAAACCCTTACCATAAGTAAAAGGAGAAGGAACAAAATAACAAGCAGTATTTATGCCATCCAAAAGCTTAACTCTCTCCAGCTTCATAGGCTGCCAATATCATCTCAACTTGCCTGTTAACCAACTCATTCTTCTTCACAAGAAACTTCAAACGCTCAATGTCCAGTTTCTTCCATTCCTCTTGCATCTTTGCCCTTTCTTCTGGCTCCACAAAATCTAATCCTCTTTTCATCACATACTCCTCCATTTCAGTAACGTTCAAGATACTCAAATTTCCAAAATTAGGCACCTCCTTCAAACCTAAACCCTTGATATCGACCTCCTTCGAAGCTGAACCCTTGATATCTACCTCCTTCAAACCTGCACCCTTTATATCGACCTCCTTCAAACCTGCACCCTTTATATCGACCTCCTTCGAACCTGCACCCTTGATATCTACCTCCTTCTTATCACCCCCACCATCCTCTTTCACATCCAGCTGCAAATCCCTCTTCAACGCCTCTACTTTTCCTTTCTTGCTACCACTTTTACCAGTATTCCCATTTGTTTTAACTGCACCGTTTTCAACAATGTCTCCCCATATTCTCTCCCATAAGTCAAAAGCTTGACGTTCATGAGGCTTTTGAATGATCTTCCCTTTATGTTTCTGATACTTCCTCTTAACCCTCGCTACCTTGTCCTTCAACTGCGACAAAGTTACAGCAACATTCAAATTTTTCTTGATATAGGCAAAAAATGAATCCATATTCTTCGTTGGGTCAATCCCCCTCTCTTCTTTAAACCTGATGAGCCCTTCCAATACGTGAATCTCGTCAGCGTCACTCCAAACCCTGTGAAACAAATTTGTCTTCGCCGCGTCCTCAGGTTGCTCAGGTGCATCCGAATTCTCTACATCCTTCTTTTTCAATCGCTTCGTTTCCTTTGAGTCAGACTCCACTTGACTGCCACGCTTCGCTGGAGTTTGTTTAGCCGGAGGTGACGAAGCTTGTGGCTTAGGTATTGGCTTTGCATTTTCCATGGGCTTGGAAGCAATAGGCTTGACGGTGAAGTTGGCCTGCTCAGAATCCGATTCAGAATCGGAATCAGTCCCGGGTTCAGGTTCAGGTTGTGGCTTCTTCTGGACTTGCTTCTTGGGTAGGGTTTCAGTTTTGGGTGGTTTTGCTGGAGGAGGGGTAGGCCTTTTTGGTTCTTCTTCTTCTTCCTCTTCTTCTTCAGCTGAAGAGCCCGATTCCTCCTCTGCCTCGTTTTCTTCTGCTTCTTCTCCTCCTCCTCCTGCTTCTCCTTCGCTACCAGAGGAGGTTTCCTCTTCATCTGAGAAAGCAGGCACCGTCTCTTCGACAGGAGGCTTGCGTTTTGGTGCCATTGATCGAAAGCTTTATAAAAAACCCAGAAATCAAACAAAAATTAAACGCAATAACTTTAGAAAAACCATTCAAATCAAGCAAAGCAGAGCCAGTTTGGAACAGACCCACTTAGTAAAATGTAAAACTCAGAATAAAAAACCTCGAGCCCTAACCCAAAGCAAAGGAAACCCATCCAATTCACAGATCAAGCAAATCACACTCAAAAGACATTGACAGATACCTGAGAATTCGAATAGGCGAGGAGAGAAACAAGGCAAGTTTTGCTTTTGTCTTTCCGGTTCTACCTTCGCACTGGCAGTGTTACGTAGGGCATCTACTACTTATTTTGACTTCTGCCGCCTCACAGCTTTTATATATAAAGAACCAAGTCAAATAAATAATTGATCCGGTTAATATAATATAAATAAAAAAGATACATAGTAATAATAAAGATAAATATATAAAAAGATAGTTATAAAACTATAAAAATACAATACAAACAAGAACGGAGAGTAAAATTAAGAAATTTTTTTAAGGATAGAATAATAAAATAAAATATCACCTGTTTTAAACATATAACAATATAGTTCATATAAAAATATTAAAAGATAAAAAATTATGTAATTATAAAAAATTTATTATATATTTAAAGAAACATAACAAGTATATCTTCATTATCCAAATATTTTATATTCATGATAAAAAGTTATCTTGTTTTTAATTTTCTCTTTATTTCTAGATTATATAAAAATATTATATAATTTATTAATCCTTCGTTTGTTTTGAGTTTTGAGAAAGATTTAGAGTATACTAACTGGGATAGAAGATTGGTCCATAGGGGGTTAGGATAATCTGAATTTTTTTTAATTTCACTTGAATAATACGATTTAATTCTGAAACATGTATTTAGGATAGAATTATATAAGATTCAATCTTATTTATTTAGATTTTTATATTATATTTCAAAATAATTAATTATTCACCAAAAGTGTATAGTTCAATAATTATTATATTCATCAAATTTATAAATAATTAAATTAATCTATATATTTATTTTGTATTATTTTATTTGTAAAATATTATTTTATAGTTTTAGTTTATTAAAATATAAATTTATTAATCTAAATTAATATTAAATATAAATTCAGATGGAATGCTCATAAATAGTGTTGGAATTACTGGAATGGAGAAATAGAAATAAAGAAGTGAAATTATTATAATGATAATAATAAAAAGATTAATAAAAGATTAATTGAACTATTTTCAATATTAAGATTTTGGCGTGACCGAAAATAAAACATTTTAATGTATAAATTTCTTGAATACAATAAGTACAACTTCCAGGAAATTAAGGAAAAGGAGCAAAAGAAAAAATGCATTTTCTCAATTTCAAGCATACAGGAAATGGCGCTCAGTTCCTTCTGCGTAGAGCCAAACTTGAGATGACAATCAAGACCATGAAGATAACGGCTGCAACAAAAGATGCCACCACTGCCCCACTGACTTTCTGGCAGAAATCACCGAATTGATTGCAGATGGCTAGCCAGTTTGCGTTTGGGTTACCATTGTGGGCTAAGTACACTATGGCAGCAGCTGCAGAAGCCGCAGATGTGTTCAGAGTCAGCGCCACCTGCAAGTATAACCAAGACGATCAATCCTTACATGTGTTGAAGTTCAAGAGCTGAGATAGGAGATATATAGGAGATGTTACTGTGTCCAGAATTAGGAGAAGCAGCCTGGGTCCGACAGCGTGTGGGCGGATAATGGCTACAATGGAGAAAGGCAGAGAAAGGACTAAGTAGCCTCCAATTATTGCCATTGCAATGACAAAGAACCTGCAGGTGTGGATTCTTTTAGGTTAGCTTTTAGATCTTTGATCGGACGATAGCATGAACTTGGTCTAAAAGGAAGAATGAATAAGGATATGGTGACATACTGTAGGGTGGGAAGATCATCATAGCTAGCTTCGAATTGGAAAAACTGAGTGAAGAAGGGAAGTGTCTGATCACTGGTTCCCATTGTTGCAGCGGCAGATAGAGCAGAAACTGTAGCACCTATCCTGAGAAGGAAATCAAATATAGCAAGTCCCTTCTTGAATCCTCCATTTTCAATGTCTCCACCACGGCTGGAACTTCCTATTAGAGGCGCTTTGCCTTTAGCAGCAGCACTTGAATCAGCAGGAATCTCAATGGTGGTCGACATGTCAGGCAAGTCGGAGATATGAAAGAAAGACTTGGAAAACTGATGTCGAGGGACTATTGAACAGGAGAGACAAAATTTTGTGATGAAAAGGACTGGATAGGGGGGCCTTTATATATTATGAAGGATGAAGGAGTTGGCTGTTTCAACCTTTTAGCTGGGAAACTGAAATAAGTGAACTTGGTGTATGCTTTATGTTTTTCAATTAATGGCCATTGGCATACGAGCAAGAGGAGCTGTTGCTAACCATTTCCACTTTGATAAGCCTTTATTACTCTTTTTTGTATTAGTTTTGACCGTAAAGCTATGGTAGAAGGTTCTCTGATATACCGAGGAAAATAATGTCATGATCCAATCCGAAGCACTAAAGTTGACCAATGCTTCTAACTACTCCTTTACTTTTGGTGTCTGTCATAGTGGATAACACTAGATTTCTGAGTTTAAAACACAGTCTCATTAGAAAACTGGTCTTTTTTTTTACTTTTTAAGTTTTTAATCTGAATTTGAGTTTTAATGATATGAATAAAATTTATTCTGTTAATAAAATTTCTACCATATTAAGTACTAATCGAAACTGAAACATTAAAAAAGATTAGTCTTGTGACTTTTTCTATTCCAAAAAGATTTGGTTTGAACTTTGATGTCCTAAGTTTCTTAGACATTACAAGTATTTGTCAATCAGAAAATAAGATTTTGAAATAGACCAGAGTCAATGGCATGTTGAATTGGGTTTTGATCAATTGAGTATATGTAACTTTTTTTTACCTGTTGTCATGCAACTATTATAGTTTTTTATCCTTTTTTCTTAAAAAACGGCTTAGTAGTATCAGACAGTCTATCCTTAAAAGAGATCTACCCTTCGGCTACTCGGGAAAGTGTTCCCGAGCCATCTTGATGAATGTTTCCTCCTTCATAATAAGAGATGATGCTCTTCAACGATCATTGTTTCAAAGTCATGTCTCTCTCTCTAAACCCAAATCCTCTAATCTCTCTCCACTCACAGCCACCCACAGCCCAAACACTCCATGCGCCCCCAAATACAGAAACAACAAACTCTCATCCTTTCGATCCCCAACCCCACTATCTGGTGCAAGCCGAGACCCGCTGCAACACGCCAGAAGAACCAGCAGCCAGTTCATCCCTCTAGAGACCGAGTCACAACAATCAAGCCTGCTGACCAGAAGACTTGGAATCCGAGGAAGGTCTTTGACAACAGTAGATTCATAACATATTTTGTGGATTTCCTACCAGACGATTGGAGTCCTAACAAGCTCATTCAAGTGATCAGTGATGTTGAGCCGGTAGTAGATGTTTACATTCCAGGCAAGAGAAGCATCAGAAACTCAAGATTTGGCTTCGTAAGATTTTTGCGCATGGAGGAGAACGAAGAAGCCATTAGAAATAAGCTGAACAACATCCTCTTGGAAGGCTACCACCTCCGCTTCAGCATGGCCAGATATAGCAAACTGCCTATGGTAAGAAACGGCCAGGGTGGGACTACTCTGAAGAAATATGACAGCGGCACAAGAGGTTTTCAGAGCCGCAGAAGCCCATATTTGAGCCACGCAGAAACTTCCAATGGGCGTTCTTATGCCAATGTAGTAGCTGGTAGGGCAGACCAGGAGGTAATCATCCCCCTAGAGCCATCCGAGGAGAACAAAGAGTGGCTGAGCAGAAGCATGGTGGGCTTCGCTCGTGATGGTACTCTAAGGAAGAATCGTGTGCCTCCGACAACCCAGGTCCGTCATATGGGAGATGACTGATTCCTCATCACCTTTCAATCCCATGATGCCATGCTCTATGAAACGACTAACAACATAAGCTTCTGGAATGTAGAGCTCCACCCCTGGAGGGAAGAAGATTCTGTCAATGGTAGATATTGCTGGGTGCAGGTCAAAGGGATGCCGTTACATGTCTAGAATGTTGAGACCCTCAGAAAAGTCATTCACTGTGTTGGTGAGTTGATCCAGGTGCACTCGGAAACTCTAGCTAAGACTCAGTTGGAAGCAGCCAAAGTTTATATCCGTACCAACTCGTTAGATTGCATTGAGAAACGAGTAACTTTACTAGTTGAGGATAAATCTTTCTTGGTTGGCAAGAGGTTTTAGCAGCTAAAAGGAAACTTCCGTCCGAGGACAAAGAGAAAGACAGTTTCTCTAGCTACTGTAACACTGCCTATTCCCCATGCAAGGCAGTCAAGTCTCCAAGATGTAAAGTATCGTTCGAGATGGATAACAATTATGTCGGTCAACCCCTATCGTGGATAGTTTGGAGGAAGAGCAGATTGAGTCGTAGGTCATAAGGTTGGAGCAGATGAATGTTGATCTGGACAAGACTGGACTGAGTAGGAGGGCCCAAGCAACTAATGGGCTGGGGGATAAGATGACAACCCAAAGTCCCTCGAAGATGGGAGAAAGGGAAGAGCCAGGTTACCAGAGCTGCCATTCTACAGAGGCCGGAAGTGATAGGGAGGCCCAGACAGCACAAAGGGTTAGAAGGGAGCCCAGTAAGTCAGGTTCGATACAGGGATATACCAGTGGCACATACGAGCTGCCCCTTGCCCCATCAGGAGCGACCTATATCACACAAATACCTAAATTGAAGAAAGGGGGAAACAAGTCAGTAATAGAGGCGCACCAAAAGAAAATGGACAATAGCAGATCAAGACCAGACAACCTGGTCGATGAAGTGGGTGAGAAAATGGTCATGACGGACGGAGAAAGACAGGTGAACTCAGAGAGCCTGAGTTTTGACTCAGAAACGTTAATAGCCCTAGCTTATGCGGCTATCAAGGAGAAACGCACCTCGGTTAATAAGGGGGAAGGCACAAGAGAGGCGATAATCAGCAAGGAGTCATCTGATAATCCTGCCCTCACAGCACCGAGCACAGTCGACGAGCTGATAGTTCCTGAGACCATCACAGAATTCATGAGAGCTCCAGACATAGTGGGAGATGGTGATCTGAACCAGGCGGATAATGTGGAAACGGAAGAGGAAGTGGATGCCACCTTGTATGTCATGGACAAGCTTGAACTTCTAAAGCGGAGATCGAGGGAAGAAATCAGGCAAAAGCTCCACGAAATGGTGGAAGACGAGTATGACGAATGGGAGCTACACCATGGCGAGGCTTGCGAGAGAGGGTAATTTCTTTCCTTTACTCTCCTGGTGTATATATCATCATGATTAATTAATGCTTTTGGAATGTGAGGGGTTTGGGTAGTAGGTGGAACAAAAAAGATATTGAAAATGTGATTGTGAAAAATCATTTAGCTTTCTGTTTCATTGCTGAGACTAAACTTGAGATAGTTAAGGAGGAGACTGTCGGGAATTTGTGGTGTAGTCGGGATATAAAATGGGTTGCAAGTGAAGTGAGAGGCAGGTCGGGTGGCTTGCTTGCCATGTGGGACTGCGTGAAGGTGAAGGTGCATGATAAAGCCATCTTCGAGAGGTGGATTATGCTGGAGGTGGAGTGTCTGGACTCGGGATATAGATATGTATGTGCGGGGCTGCATGCACCAAACGCCCTGGTAGAGAGAGGTGAATTTTAGAAGGCTATATTGGATGTGAAGAGGAGCAGTAGTTTGCTATGAGTTATTTTAGGGGACTTTAATGAGACACTCGCCAGGGAAGAGAGGGCGGGTCAGAACGTGGATGCAAGGGGGGCAGAAAAACTAAGACAATTCATTCAAGATGGAGGATTGGTAGATCTTCCCATCCAAGGATGCCGTTTCACAAGGTTCGCTGCGAATACTGCTTCTCGGATTGATAAGGGGCTGGTCAGCGTGGAGTGGCTATCGGATAACAGGAATTACAATCTATTCGCTAGAGATAAAAGATTATTGGATCACTCTCCGATCATTTTGAGGGCAGAATTGACAGACTAGGGACCGAAGCCTTTCAGGTCTTGAGATTTTTGGTGGGCAAAGCGTGATTTTTACTCCGTTGTGCAAAAGATTTGGGAGGATGGAGGCATTGCAATACCTGGACGCTGTTCACTAATCCGAAAGTTGAGTTTTCTGAGAAGTAAACTCAAGGAGTGGAAGAATACAGAGAAAGAAGACCCGGGTTCGCAGCTAAAGCAAGTTCTCAGCAAAATCGACGAACTAGATCGATCAAGAAACAGTTCGTGGCAGTGGAGTGTGGACGAAGATGACGATTATAGACAGCTTGTGGCAAAGAAATGGAATCTAAAATCACAAGTTGAAGCTATATGGAGGCAGAATTCCCGCATACAATGGCTACGCCTAGGTGACAAGAATACTCGTTTCTTTCATGTCTCTGCCAGTATAAGGCAGAAAAGGAACTTCATGGGGACTATAATGGCTGAAGGCAGACTGTTAACAAAGTCCCAAGAGATAAAAGAGGAGGTCAGGAATCATTTCTTAAAGGTCTTCAGTTCTGAGAAAGTGACATGGATCGAACCCGGGAAATTAGAGTTTAAAAAGATTGAGGAGGGAGCCAATCGAAGACTCACAATACAGTTCACCGAGGAGGAGATAAAAACGGCTGTATGGAGCTGTGGCAGCAAGAAAGCTCCGGGTTCGGACGACTTTAACTTCTACTTTCTGAAGAACGCATGGGATATTTTGAGGAGTGATGTCTTAGCAATGATTGGAGAATTTTGGCGAACCGGGAAACTGCCAAAGGGAATTAATAATGCTTTCTTGATTCTCATCCCCAAGGTGGAAGGAGCTAAGTCTTTAACTGAGTTCAGGCCTATAAGCTTAGTTAACAGCATGTACAAGATTGTCTCCAAGATTCTGACAAGTAGGCTCAATAGAGTGGTGTCTTCATTAATATTCCCGATGCAGTCTGAATTCATGAAAGGAAGGAGCCTAAATGACTCGGTGATGATAGCTAGTGAGGTAATACACTCACTCAAAGTGTCCAAAACACAAGGATGGTGTTTTAAGGTCGACTTTCAAAAGGTATATGATACGGTTACCTGGGTTGCTCTCTCATCCATTATGGAGGCCGTGAGTTTCAATACTAAGTGGAGGGGATGGATCAAGGAGTGTGTGTCGACATCAAGGATCACAGTCCTTGTGAATGGCGCATATACTGAAGAGATCAATATGGAAAGGGGACTGAGACAGGGCGCCCCCCTATTATTTGACGTGGTGGCAGAATTGTTGTCAAGAATGCTGGATAAAGCTGAGGAGTTGGGTTTGATTCGGGGAATAAAGTTGGGGAAGCTAAGTTTAACTCACTTGCAGTACGCTGATGATGTTCTTTTGTTCAGCGAAAACCAGGAAGAGAGCATAAAGAACCTGAAAAGGGTGCTTCGATGCTTTGCGCTTCTTACGGGATTGAAGGTCAATTTCTTCAAAAGTGCGTTAATCAGCATAAATGTGCAGAAGGAAGAGGTAGAGAGGTCAGTCTCGATTATGAAGTGTAGAGCAGGGGCATTGCCTATTAAGTACCTTGGACTCCCCTTGGGGGCCGACCCTAGGAGGGCAAAGACTTGGGGAGGGGTTATAGCTAGCCTAAGGAGAAAACTATCTTCCTGGAAAGGCAAGTTTCTGTCATTGGGTGGACGCATCATCTTGCTGAAAACTGTACTAGGAAGCATGCCCCTCTTTTTCATGTCAAAGTTCAGAATGCCGAAGAGGGTGCAAGCTGAAATAAACAGATTGTCAAGAAGATTCTTATGGGCAGGAAAAGTAGACAGGAAGTGCATTAATAAAGTAAAGTGGGAAAGAGTGTGCAAAAGCACTAAAGCCGGTGGTGCGGACTGTGAGTAATGCCCCTAAAAAATTCAGCATTACTGACTAAAT
Source organism: Passiflora organensis (assembly GCA_019739055.1). Lineage (NCBI taxonomy): Eukaryota > Viridiplantae > Streptophyta > Magnoliopsida > Malpighiales > Passifloraceae > Passiflora > Passiflora organensis. Next base: position 11,129,279 of record JAEPBF010000009.1, read on the forward strand.
GGTGTTGGAAAGTCCTGTCGAAAGGGGAGGGCTATGGGCGGAAATTTTCCAAGAGCTTTATGAGCCTAGACTAGGCCCAGAAGGGATTGAACTTAACAATAGGAAAATTTCGATAGTGTGGAAAGAAATAATAGCTTGCGTAAATGGGGATGATACTGCAGCTAGTACTATGAGAGAAAAGCTGCAATGGAGGCTGGGTAAAGGGAATTCAATAAGGTTTTGGAGGGATAAGTGGTGGCGCGGTATCCCCTTGGCAGAAAAATTCCCAAGATTATACGAGATTTCAGCATAGAAAAATGAAGTAATCGAAAAAGTGGGGAACTGGAATGATTTAGAATGGAGCTGGAATCTGCAGTGGAGACACAAATTATTCGTATGGGAAGATGAGTTGGTAGGGGAGCTGCTCCAATGGCTGTCTGGAGTATCGATATGCAGAGATGAGGAAGATAAGGTTATTTGGGATGTGGGAACATCAGAATTTTCGGTTAAAAGCTGTTATGAGTTTTTGGAGGTGTCCCAATGCCCTCATGAAGTCGAAGGGTTATTGAATGTGTGGATCAAACAGGGACCTCTGAAGAGCAAAGCCTTCCTTTGGCTAGCATGCATGGATAGAGTTTTATCTAAAGGCAAATTAGTAAGAATGAGACTACTGAATAGGGAAAATGCTGCCTGCCCTTGGTGTAGAGAAGAGGAAACAAATGCCAACCACATTCTACTACAATGCAGGAGAGCATGGTTATGCTGGTCCCAAGTAATGCAAAGATGGGGTGTGTACTGGGTCCAACCCCAAACGTTGCTAGATCTTGTTAGCCAATGGGACAGTATATGTAAGACTTGGGCTGACGTGGCAAAATTTTTCCACGTCATCCCCCTGGGTTAAAAACCCAGTTCCAGCCAATGTCTCCCCCTCCCTCCCATTTTCTGTTTTTTTTTCTCTCACTAAGTTCAATTACCTCCAGTATCAAAACCAACCGTCTGATTTTCGAACCGATTGCACCATTGTGTTCCTCTCGTCGTCACGATCACACTGTTGGAAGTTTCGAAATTCTCACCGGAAAATCGTCGAGTCCGGCCAATCTGAGGTGAGTTTTAAAGTTTGGTTTTCGGATTCATAATCCTGATGTTTGTAGCTTCATGTTGATGTAAAAATTTTCGGTTTTGGATGAAGTTGGAGTTTTCCGGCCACCGTCGGCGACTGTTGACCGGCGACCCGTTGACCGTTGACTTTGACCAAAAAGTGAAACCTTTCCGTTAGGTAATTTCGACGTTCTGATCGCAATGACGCGATCCGTTTTTCCATTTGATGTGTCGTTATTGAGTTATAGGCATTTGAAAGTTAATATTCGTATGTTGAGTCTAACCGTAATGTTGTGTTCTTAGGAAGAGCGAGTGTTGAGGACAAAGTCAAGAGTATCGTTTTCTCTTCTTCAGTCCGTAAGGTAGGGTCTTTACCGTATGTGTTCAATCATAAGTATTTCTTGATCTTTAAATCCGTACCTTGGTTTTAAATTGAATCGTTGTATAATCCATCGGAGTCCATCCGATGGATCCATGTCCAAGTTACTTTGTCCTTTACCGTATGTTCTTGTAAGGTAGGGTCTTTATCGTATGTGGTTCATCATTAGTATTTCCTTGTTGTAAAATCTGTTTTACCTTGGTTTTGATTGATTCGTTGTATAGTCCATCGGAGCCCATCCGATTGGTCCATTGTTCAAATTTCATTGTTCTCTTCCGTATGTAGCTATAAAGTATCATAATGTAGGGTCTTTACCGTATTTGTCTCATATTAAGTATTCTTTGATTTTAAATCCTTACTTTAGTCATTGAATTGTTGTGTAATCCATCGGAGCTCATCCGATGGATCCATTGTCCAAATTACATTGACTTTTCCATATGTACCCGTAATGTATCATAATGTATCTCCAAAATTTAATGTGATCAATCAAAGTCCATTTGATTGATTTGTTGTGTAAATTGAGCTGATTCTGTATCATTGCCCGTAAAGTAAGAAAGTAAATATTGTAATTAAAGGTTTCTGTGACGATATCATATTGTGGAGTTTTAATTGTAAAATATGGTATTTCAGTGTTATTGAAAGTTAAACTCGTTTTCTTTATATGTAAGTTAAAGTATGTAAGAGTTTTCATGTTACTTACGTACGTTTGGCCAAACGTGGTGAGTGCTCGGTCTCTGAGAGTAAGCGGAGAGACACTCATCTGTTGGGAGTTGTATGGATGCTGTATGTTCCCTGCTTCGCAGGATGATCTGAGGGACTAGTTGATCTTTTACGTATACAGTTTTGTTAATCAATCTAGTCTCGGACAACACTGGTAGAAGGGGCTATGTATGTAAATATTTTAAAAATATGTATGTAAAACCTACCAGTGGGCTTCCGGTTTCCCTTTAGCGGGGGTTACTCGGGAAGTGATTTGTGGTCCGCCCATGTTTTCGTATTGACCCATGTTGAGTTCTATGTTATTTTCGGGTCCAGTAAGTAAACGTTTGCAGTCCGCCCATGTTTTTATTATTAACCCTGTTGAGTTCTTTGTTGAAAGCAAAAGTATATTTTCGAGGCCAGTAAGTAAACGTTTTGTAAAGTAAACAGTAAAGTTTAAGTTTTGAGAAATTACAAGTTCAGTAATGTTCTAATAAGTTCCTTGTTGTTTCCTCTCATCTGATAAGTTGTTGTATTGTACCTCTCCTTTGATAAGTTCCTTGTTGTTTCTCTCCTTTGATAAGTTCCTTGTTGTTTCTCTCCTTTGTTAAGTTCCTCGTTGTTCCTCTTCTTTGTTAAATTCCTCGTTGTTCCTCTTCTTTGTTAAGTTTCTCGTTGTTCCTCTCCTTTGTTAAGTTCCTTGTTGTTTCTCTCCTCTGATAAGTTCCTTGTTGTTTCTCTCCTCTGATAAGTTCCTTGTTGTTCCTCTCCTTTGATAAGTTCACCTTGTTGTCCCCTACTGAGATTCTCGAAAATCTCACCCCCTTTGTTTTTGTTTTCCCTTCCCAGGATTAGATCGTGATCAGTAGCTGTTGTTAGTGTGAGTGTTGGGACTACTCGCTGGGACTATTGCATCTGCACATGTTAGTATGATTTGGTTTTATTGGCACATTATTAAGTATTTGTTGATTTGACATGTGGTTTCGTTTTCAGATACTTGGGGCTTGTGAGTTATGGTTTCACTTGTTTTGTCTTGTATTATTGTAATAAGACTTCCGCTGTTTTGAATGTTACTCCGTTATTTATTGTGCCATGTATTTAGTGTTTATCAGTCATGCTGTAATTTGTAAATATTTTAAATTTTATTTTTGGGGATTTACGTTTGAAAAGTCAAAATAGCCTTGTGGAGTTCGGATTTGTCCACGTATTGGGCTTCTCCGGGTTTCACGGCGGTAAGGACCCGATGTCCGGGTTTGGGTCCTTACAGGTATATACTTAAGTAGGAAGAAGTCACTAGTATGGGAGAGTATGCTGGTTTCAATCTGCTGGAGTCTATGGATATCAATAAATGGAAATATTTTTAAAGATTGTACAAAAAGCCATCTTGACGTAGCAATGGAAGGGATGATGCATGCGGTGAGTTGGGCAAGAGTCAACCTCGTTGGTGATATGTACAGAAGCTCGGCACTGCTTCCTGTAAGTGACTGGTACCAGATATTAGGATAAAAGGGGATTACTGAAGGAAATCTGAGGGCCTAGACTATAAACAGTTCCAGGGTAGTTATTAGATAAAGGATGTAGTTGGTTATGGATAATGTATAAATGTTTTTAATTAATAAAATCGTCGCAATTCAAAAAAAAACAAAAGAGATAATGCTCTTCTTTCTTCAGAAGAAAAGCTTTTCCAAACGCAGAGAGAAACTGTAAACTTGATATGCATTTTTCCTCTGTGCCAGAGTGATTCTCCCTCAGAACTATCTTCAGAAACCTTGGGGTTTGTCCATGGCTAAACAACTCAAACCTTGGGGTTCACTATATAATATATTTCTACATGCAAATATTTCTATAGTATATAATATAATTTGATATTTTTTTAATTTTTTTGATATAGTATATAAGAATTATCAACATTCATATCTAATACCAAGTTCCAAGAGAAATCAGAAAGGTTTGAACACACAAAGAACAATTTCCATTGCCGACAGTCTTACACATTGGTACACCATTAGCTTGAACCTTATAAAGAAAACAGTAGTCACAAACAAAGACAAATTACATGAAAGTCCAACCCAAAACCCAATGTTAATTAAAACAGAAACCAATCTTGGTTTCACCATGTTATTGCCTTCGAAGAGCGAAACCAGACAGCACAACCAAGAACACGAAGACAACAGCCGTGACGAACGAAGCCACAACTGATCCACTGACTTTCTGGCAGAAATCTCCAAACTGGTTACAGATAGCGAGCCAGTTTGTGTTTGAGTTGCCATTGTGAGCCAAGTAAACTATGGCAGAAGCAGCTCCACCTGCAGCTGTCGTTAGAGTAAGTGCCACCTGCAGAAGAAAGAATTGCAGTTTTTTTAGATGTTAATAAACCGTAAATTGATGAAAACTGGCGCACTAGGTTGATGCTTAAGAAAGAGCTTACAGTGTCTAAAATAAGGAGCAGGAGCCTTAGTCCAGCAGCATGCGGGCGAACTATGGCTACGATAGAGAATGGAAGGGAAAGGAGTAGATACCCAGCAATCATTCCCATTGCAATGACGAAAAACCTGCACACGTAAAGAGATTGATGCTCATGTATATAGTAGTGCTGGCCTTAAGTTCTTTGTAGCTTGTTTCCATGCATTGGTCAGTGTTATCCTTTTGTTTGCACGAATAATATGGAACACCCAAAGATCACATACTGGAAAGTAGGAAGATCATCATAACTAGCTTGAAACTGGAAGAACTGAGTGAAAAAGGGAAGGGTCTCATCACTAGTTCCCATGGTTGCAGCAGCCGCTAGAGCAGAAATTATGGCACCTAGCCTTAGGATGAAGTCAAAGATGGCAATTCCCTTCCCGTATCCTCCTCCCTTTTCAACTCTGAGAGCTGCCATAAGAGGCGCTTTTCCTTTGGCAACAGCGCTGGACTCTGGCACGTCGATTGTAGTGGACATTTTTAGTAGCTTGAGAGCTTTGAAAAACGTGGTTTGTGCCTTGGAATTGGAGAGTGAAAGACTCAAGTTGTTGTGATCAAGATGGAACATTGGACAAACCTTAAATAGAAAAGAGAAGCAAAGTGGGTGAGTCGGAAGAGGAGTTGTTGCTTGCCACCAAAGCAAGTGGAAAAGGTGAGACAAGCCAAATGGTTGTCATACTGAAACAATTAACTCCACCAAAAACTCTAATAACAACTCAATTAGTATTTGATGAGTGAAATTATTGCTGAGCGGATGGGATTTCGGAATCCTTTCTGCTTATCTAAGAAACTGAAACTTATTCCAAGAAGAATACATGTGCTTCACACCAATTCGGACGGATGTCAGGTATTGGTGAGAACAAATGTGATAATTCGAGGGTAAGACAAACCATTTATAACCAAAGGTCAGAGATTATACAATAAGACTTTTGTACGAGCTGGACCTATCCTAAACTGATGCTTACTAACCAAATTGGAACGATCTTCCAATACAGGGTGCTGTTTTAGGTTCCAATCTTCCCTAGAACATCTTCTCCACTCCAAAACAACAAACTTTCCCTAGGATATGGCTAAATCAATTTGAAAGAATGAATGCATTAAGATGTGTCTCCAATTTTACTATGTTCAGAAATTGATTAGCCGCAGTAAGAGATAGCCGAAATGTTGGGTTGTGTAAGGCACCATGGAACTCTACTAGACTTTCACTCGGTATTAGGAAACCCATTAGGCATGAATCGTGCATTTGCGTTTGGATAGCGCCTCATTCACCCGACTGGCAGCCTCTGCAGCATCTTGAAGTGGAGGATAACTCCAGTTCTTAGATATCTGCAGATATGACCGATAAAGCAGAGTTAATGATTATATTTCAGAACAGTGCTGGAGAGAATATGAAAATGGCAAATTATGTGCCCAGTTTGTTAGCGCAGCAGCGCTGGTGCTCAGCACATTAGCATAACAAATTGATTGTGTTACCCATTATAAAATTTTGTTGTGTGATGGGAATATGAAGAAGGCTGATCCCAGTGGATAAAAGATTACTCATTGGATAAATAATTCAAACCATAATTCCCTCACTATCTTATCCAAAACGATCTGTTCATGCAGGTTTTTCTCAAAATAGAGAGTAGTAAAACAACATCTAGAAACTTACATCCTCTTTGCCAGTGAATGTTCTAACCATTCCCCGTTCGTGCAGACTATTATGGAAGTCGGCAAACTTCCATGTGCATCTCTCAGCTCCAATAATGTAGACAGGCTTCCTGCAGTATCGGAACCAACTTCAAAAAAAGATCTTCAATACCAAGGATTAGTTTTACGATTTTCAGGAGATTGATGATTCTCATCATCATACGGTATACATACCCCGTGCTGCAAGCCTCACTCAACATGCTTACTGAATCAGCTGTGATAACAAAAGCATCAGCAAAAGCTAGATGTCCCATGTGTGGATTTCGACCTGAGCAGTTACAGGAGTAGAGAATATTCTTTGAAATCACCAAAAAGAATGCAAAAGATGTGGCCAAAGGAGCCCTCCAACGGAAACTGTATACCTTCACCATACCAAATGTAAACCTTTGGGTTTGCACTAAATTGGTTCATCAGAAGTTTGGATACCTGTTAATGACAGCAGCATGAAATAGTGAATATCAATTAGGGCCAAAATAAATATGTAGAAATATCATTTATACCTTTGCAGGGGTTCTTCTAGAAAAAGATACCCGGACACTTCCACAACTCCAAAGAACATTTTGCAACATGTTTGTTAACTCTTGTGCAAGATCCATACCATACTGACAGTTTTCTATCAACAATGTTAGAAAGTGAGATCAACTACTACTGTGTCTGTCTGTCCACACACACAGTAATTTATAGTAACGCATCATGTGACACACATATAACGGTGCAACAGATCAACATCCCATAAAAAATTCAAGATTATTCTAGCAAACAAGCCAGTGTAGAATATCCAGATTTCCACCAAGGAGCGTAATTCATGTTCCTCATCCACACAGTTGATTGATAATGGCTGAGATTTCATTTCTAATTTAATTAAGTAGCCATTATTTTAAGAAATAACTGCTTCGTTTGTCAACAACCCCTCTAGGGTGATATTTCTAAAAATTGGGGGAAATAATCATGCTCCCTTCGAAAAACATGAGGTGATTCAAGGCAACAAATGATCTATAACACAGCCACCAAACCTTCCCAACATTTATTCCGTGTACTCACAGAATTTCACTTCCATATACATCTATCCATGCGTAGCCAACCTCAACCCAGACCACTTTCAGTTGTGTCACATGCCATAGGCATAGTTTTTCCCTACTTTGGTGTGCATGCATGAATGACGAGGCAAGAATGGGACTACCAACAGCTCAAGTTAATGAAAGAGTTTGAAGTCTGCGTCCTCTATAGAAGGATCAAATACCTAGGCTAAGAAATTACTGAAAAATTCAATTTACAGGAAACACCAGGACATGCATAGAAGTTGAAACAAATGTAGGTAGTTGGAAACTTGTCACGTCTTATGGTCTGATTGAATTTGACTTCCAGAATATCAACATTCTATCTAACAGGATTTGTGATTGAAAATATTTCTAGGATGTTGCATATTCAGCTAGACTGGCATGAACCAAACATGTCTTTCACGCAGGAGAACCAATATCCCATCAACTATCATGCAATCCAATGGTATATAAAGGACAAAAAATAGCAGTTCACCAGAAGTCAATTGAAAGCGAAACTCTGCAATCACAGTAATGAGTAAAATGCCTCTAGAGCACTGTAATGGATTTAAAGAACATTACTTGTAGGCCCTCCAATGTTGACAATCAGCAAAGGCTTAGGTAGATGCTCCAACTCATCACGCCAGACAGAAGCAGCAAACTGGAGTGCAGCAAAATCGGCCTGATGAAGGGCTCCCAAAGTAAGAACCTATGTTACAGAGTTCAATTATATGCAATCCAATAAAAAAAATCATACTGTGGAGAAGCTAAAACTAAAGCAGGCATCTAGCATTTTTCCAGAATTTTCAAGTCTTTAAAACAAGCACTAAGCATCTGCAACCAGAATGCATACCACATTAGCATCAGGAGGTTCACGTGGAGTTATCCAACGGCGGAGAAACCAAGGAATTTGCTTCTGCCCTTCCGGAGTCAATGGGTAATAGTCGTGGCGAGGTGTGATCACCAAATCAAACCTATCTAGGTTCGTCCTTGGATGTTGTACCTGTCACAACAGTTGAAGATGGAACAAGTTTAAGCAAAAAAGAGTATCAGAGATCGTGTTGTATAGAAGAAAGGAAAATGTAGCAAGCGTAATTAGACAAGAGCTATCAAGAACATAATAAGTTAAAGCAAAAACTTTAGAGTTGAAACCCATGAAACGATTCTTTTGGAACATTAACAGAGGTTGAGTAAATCGTCAATTGCAAAGTTGAAAACATCGAAACATCGAAAATGATGAAGTCACCTGAACAACGAAAACACTTTCAGTAGCTAACCGTTTGATGGAGCTTGCAACAGAAATAGTATCTCGGCCAGATGCAACCACCAACAAGGGGCCATCCCTGACCAAATGTTTAGTAATATATCAGTCAAAATGTAGAAAAAATCTAATTATATTGATACTTAGGAATTTGATTGGTAAGGACTAAAAAACGCGCACTTGTCGTAAGTATCACGAGCCATTGCGGCAATCTGCTTTGCATCAGCTTCTACTATATCCAAGGGGCCTGCATTGGTTCCTCTAGTTAAGCTAGGAGTAGACGCCAGTTTTTGGGGTTTAACTACGGCTAGAAATCTCAAATTGGAATAGATTCGAGTGAGGATGATGCCCATCTTTTTGTGGATGGGAAGCGGAAGCCAACGGAGGCATTTGTTAAGCCTTCCTGTCGGTCTGCTAACCCGCTGCAGAATACGTTGAACAAAAACATTAGTTCAATTGCAAACAAGGGAAAGAGAGGAAAAAAAGGAAGCAAAGAGCGGACAGATACATAACGTATAGGGAGAAGCGAGAGGAGAGGCCGAGAGCGCGAAGCAAGCCGAAGCACTGATTCTCTGCGCCGGAAAATCCATTGCCGATCACAACCGCCCGCCTGATCACCCCACGGACGCCACCAGAAGCACCACCACCGCTTTGAAACATCTTCATTCCACCACCGGCACCCCACCGCCGGGGGTCCTGACTCAACTGTCACTATCACTCTCACTCAACAGCCTGTCCTGGGTTTTCATGAGACTGCGTTTTCTGTGAGAACGGCAAAATTACCCGTTATGTTACGATTTGCCGTGCAGTGATACCGGATGGCCGTTTGTCATTTTAGTTGAGCTAAATTATGGGGTAGTTTAGAATGCCAGTGAATTTTAGTTACTAAAAATGACGGGGACGGGGACGGGAAGGAGTGTAATTTCTCATTATTGAAATTAATATCAATATAGTGTTGAGGAACTAATCCCAGTATTAATGAATGGATTTATCTAATCCAAAATTTTTAAAATACTCCATATTCAAGCGTTTAATCTTATCAATCAACTATATCCATTGAATTATATATTATGTTCTTTTAACTCTAATATCTTGAATTCAATCTCTCAAAACCTAGAAAACAAGATATGAGAATTACACTAATCAGAAGTGATACCAAAGTTAAGAGTTAAATGCGGGTGCATGCAAAACAATGAGTAATGACAATGAAAGGGTATGGCAAGTTAGCAACTGCATGACGATTAAAAACAATATTGCTATTTTCATCATATTAACCGTTGCTAACATCACAGACTCCGCAATCCGAGTATCAGGTAACTAACTCTCTTTCTCTAATTTTACGCCCGAGCTAATATCACTGAAGAAATAAGGAAAAAGAAAATGACATTTCATACAATTTACAACCCACAACTAAGTAAATTTCTGTAAAAGAATGCGGCATCAGCTTGCTAGTCGTCTACCAAATCCCAAACCAGCTGTAGCTATGGTCGGCAGGAAGGATCAGAGAGCCACAGTTCTACTCCATGCGGCTAAACCTTGCCCGCAAAAATTCCGCTCCTACAATAAGTAGAATGGTTGCCACAAGCTTCATTTCCAACAAATGCAATTCACCAACACTAAAAATGCATGAGCCTTCACCCACACAACGTGAACTCTCTCCAAGAGGTCTACAACGGCAGTCAACCCAACTTACCTAAGATTTGCCTGAGTTTGTACCAAAAGTTTTTCAGCTGACTCCGTTTTCTTCACAGGAGTAATTCCCCGTAGATGGCAGGATCGAATTAAAACCATTTATCTTGACAGATCCACCTGATTCCTCTCTTGACAATGTTGTAACCGTTGCATCAGCGTTTCTTATAACAGCTTTCTCAAGAGTATCCTGCTGCTGAAGTAATTCCAGGCACTTAAGAGAAGGCACATCACCCTTACAGTATCTGCGCCACACATTACGATATGTTGCCTCCAACCCACGAGTAAAATTGAGTCCATCACATAAAGGAGATTTAGACATAAGGTCTCTTAGACTTGTCCTCAAGTTTGATAGGGCTGTAATGTCTGAAGCCAGTTGCAGAGCCAGTTCAACATATTCGTCTTCGTTTTTTGCAATCAGATGTCCTAACCCTGCTTGCAATTAGCAAGCAGTCCAAAATAAATAAGGTGAAGAAATGAACAAATAAAAGAATATGACAACAACAGCTAAAACACTAAAAAATAAAGAAACCAACAAAGATCGCATGAAAACAACATAAGTATCACATTTTTCTTTTATAAATTTAAAATAAAAGGCCAGTGGTTTTAATCTGGATGGCAGCCAAATATTATCATATTACAGCTTCTGGAACATGAAAGAACAATAAAAATTTTGATTTAACTGTTTCTTACCATCTGGGCATGCAACAGTGAGTCACATATGTACTTCTTTTCTTGCTTATTTTTTCCTTTCTCTTAGGTGACCTTTTCTTTGATTTTCTTTATAAATCAATTCGGAAGGTTTGGCAGCATGAGGAAATATAGAGGGCATCAGACATAATTATACAAGCAGTTCAGCAACCAAAAGACTGAAGTTGAGGTCTCTTACCGACTTTGCTTAGTAAGCTGACGCCAACATTATGAGCATGTACTGCACCGGCCATCGTAACACATGGAACTCCCATGTACAAAGATTCACAAGTTGTTGTGGTCCCAGCATACGGAAAAGTATCCAAACTACATTAAGTATTTAGCATGTAAAAAACTATACATATGGCCTACAAGAACCAAAAACGGAATGCATTCTGCATAGAGGAGACCAATGGGAACATGCAAATGAACTATCTGCCACCAGTAAATAAAAGCACATTTGACTTGCCTTCTACAATTTCAAAATAAAACAGGTATGATGGTATTTGCAGACAAAGAACCCACCTGATGTCCATCAATGAGTATGCTTGCATATGGTCATGGTTAAGTAGGATTAGAGGTAAGAGATCAACACGCAATGATTCTAACCCCAGTTGCTCCAATGTTGTAAGGAATCTTTGTCTAACACTATCACAACAGAAGGGCTTGCATTTAACCACAAGGCGAGAGTTTGGAACTGCACAGAGTATCCTAGCCCATACTTGCAACACTTTAGGTGTTATCTGTGAAAATATATACACAATAATGAAGATACTAAAAGAGGCTAGGAGGGAATAAAATAGTATGCAAGAAAACAGTTCAACTAGATAGCTAGCTCATACCTTTGCCAAATTATTAAAGCTGCCAAATGTTACAAAGCCATTAGAAAGTGCAGGAGTTGGGCAAACGGGCCCAGCTTCCGGGGAAGGGGTGTAACAAAGGAAGCACTCTGGCAATCGAATCAATTCCTCAACATTCCTACCAATATACAAAGGTAAATGATTGTTCTTATGCAGCCAAAAATTATTCTTCTTGAAAATGGTTACAACCAACGAGGAGTATGAAAACTTACTTTTGCTTACTATCTGGAGGGTCAGCCAGTAAATCAGTAATTCTATAGTCAATAGTAGGCAAACCAGTTGTATTTGGATAACCAATCCAAGTCACCTAGAATAAAAGCAAAAAAAGAGAGAATGGAAGCAGATTGGTTCATTAATCAGCCAATAAATATCTAAATAAGTAACTTCCATTAAAAAAAGAACAATTTGAAAACAAAGGATTGAAGACCTTCATTATTACATCAATTGTGTCAAGATAATAACAGAAGCTGAAAATTGCCAACATAATGACCTACATAGAACTTTCACTTTCCTCAACCTACATGATTCAAAGAACAGAGGAACTAGCATCTTTTACAACATTTCTTGATTCTTTTCAATCTCAGATCCAGCAAAGATTAGAATAAACAAAATTTTGAGCCATCTCAGAACGTTGCTTGCTAATATTTCCACATCTTCATACTATGCACGTTTCCCCCAGGAAAATTTCATCTAGTAGGCTTAGGTGACAATGATAGTTGGTTGAAGCCAATTTTTCATCATTTATCCTTGAGAGGATTAGAATAACATGTGTTTCAGAAAAGGATATGAATACTGGATTGCCTCTGGATGTGTTAACCATGTGTCTTAATAGAGGAGAAACCAGAGTTTCTGCATTTTTCTATTTTTCTACAGCTTGAAGACTACAGTCAGTATTCTTTTCCATCTCTGGAGAACAATAAGTGCATTCAAGATGATCATCTACTGTTGAATAAAGTTGAGTACCTTGAAACATTAAGAAGTAGAAACTCTTTGAAGGCATGCTCTATTTGCAGTATTATCGAACCCGTTCAAGACATTAGCTATAATGTACATGAACGTTATCTACCTTCTCTTAGGTTTTCAAGGTGTGAGAAACCCATTGGTGTTTTCTAAGGGGGCATGTAGGAAAAGAACAAAAGCTTTACTGTCACGGTTTTCTCACTTTGTCACCTGATTTTTGCAGGGTATATATCTGAAAATCCTATTTAGTTTGTAAATTTCTTTTGATATCTGAAATATATAAACTTTCATACAAATCCAACGGTCAGTATTTTCTTTTTATTACTTCTAAAGTTTCAACTTTAGGGTTCCTGGAATTTTATGATTGAGACAAACTTTCTAACTACTGCTTGAAATTATTAAGAACTGTGAAAACTCGCAACCAATTTTGACTTTAACCATTGTGGATGTTAGGGCATGATGATCAATAGCTAGGACTGAAATTAGGAAAAGGAAATGAGTGGATTTACATAATCTAGATGACTTCAATTTTTTATACACAGCATAATGACAGTTGTGAGGGTTTACCAACACCAATGTTAAACACCACTTCTTGAGATTCTTTTCAAAATCTTGCTAAGGAAACTATGCATATATACCATTAATAGCTTACTGATGCAAAAGCAACCAATGTTCTAGTATAAAAATAATGCATATATCTACTTCTCCATGTGAATAGCAAATAACTTGGCAATTTTTTAACAGAAAAGCATAAAAAGGTTGAACATTTTGAACTTTAAGCGACAAAAAAATTGAATGATGGAGATGCCAACCGTGTCAATATCATAGGTTATGCCAGAAAGAAAGCAATTATTGATTAATGAGTAATAAACTCTACTTTAATCAGCAACATGATGCAAAAATCATTCAACGGGAAAGAAGCAATACTTGTCATCGATTTTTAGACACAAGCCTCTAAACCATGTTATACTACAAGACAGATGACAATTCAGAAGACAATAACAAGGAAAAAAAATCATATAACAGAAGTAGAAGTTGAAACAAAAACACCAAGCAAATAAACCACCAAAAGTATACCTGAACAGGTGCTGGTCGGCATGCCATCATTCCCAATTTATTATTGGCTGTATGTCCAGTAAGTTCCACCAAAATGTCAACTTTATCTTCTCGAACCATACTTGCTACCTTTTTTTCATCAATCCCATATATATCTCTCCATATCCCACCCTTTTTGAGGACTTTCTCCCTGAACCTATTTGTTTTTGCATCAGCCTGCAAATGGTAAGAAAAACAAACCCAAATGGGAGATATAAACACAATAAATTAGAGCATATTGATAATAGCATCCTTATCTTATTGATAAGAAAGGGGAAGAAAATCATAGCACAGATACAATATGGCAAGCATACCTTCACAACAGCAGAATAGACAATCACTTTGTAATTTGCATAGTTATGATAGACAAGAGGGGCCTCAACAAAATAAGAGACAGAATGAGTGAAATAGTCTGGAGATACATATCCAATCACAAGAGGTCTTTCTGGATCTTTTGGATTGTCCCATGAAGTGTATTGGGAATACAACCTCATAAAGCGCCTACCCCAATCCCTGTACATAGACACTTTGATTAAAAAGTCTTTTCAAGCTAGGCCAAAAGAGAAGCTACAAAAGTAAACTGCAATGTGAGCTTACTAATGATACTAGAATTTTCCAAACGAAAGATGCAATTGCTAAAAATGATGCCAGGATTCTAAAGAAAATGCCTACTAGAAGATAAAAAACCCTCTTTGACCAACAAACAAGATAAAAACAAATTTGAATGTGCAATTGAAGTTAAGAAGCCTGTAAATAACAAGCAGGGATCATTCAATATCCAATCCCACAACAAACAAATGATATTAGAGTGGAAAAAATGACCACTTTCTGACTCAAACAATAAATTTTCCCAGATGTCTAAAATAGACATCGTCTTCATTATTCTTCCATATAAACAAATCTGGTTCACCAAAGTAATGCACGAAGGTGGTGTTCATTTAGAAGCTTGTACATGAATATTACAAAGTGCAATAACAAATATTGATAAGAGTAAACAAGGTCCAGTAAAAGAGAACCTGTGAGCTTCATAAAGCTTATCGTCATGTCCCTCATGTATGTAGTTCATCGCAAGCAGCCGATTCTGGCAAACAATGAACATAGCTACCCATAAGAAATGGCAGCAATAAAATAAAGAGAACAAAGAAACCATAGAAAAGACCACAATTCTAGCATAAAGTAAAAACCTATTTGCCTGTTCTTGGGCGAATGCAAGCCCAACAACACACAAGCTGTTAGCTTCCCAAGGTTAACTCTAACACTATTAAATATGTATTAATAATTAAATATTTACTCATGATGAATAAGCATATGAGTTACTTTCTCAATTATGACATTAACTTTACACTTCTACCACACAAAAACACATGAAGCATTTGCATGTAGCAACATACAGTCGAGTAAATCTCATGCTCTTTTACAACAATCAGTATAATACATTCACAAAGTTTGACGACAGTTTTTCTCAGAAATATTGATTCCTCAATACTGAACATCATTAGCGGACTCAAAAAGAAGTTCAACTCGCATTTATACGCACCATTTTATCTTTCAGGATTAAGACCTTCCATGACATTTATTATTCACATTACTAGGCCATCACCAAAAGCTTAAATTATTCCCACCAGGACTATATCAAGTATAGAAATAATATTCTAGATCAAATATTATATTTTTAAAAATAAAATAAATAGGGAGCACAAAATGGGTAATTAGGAGACTAAAGGAGCAAAAACATGACAAATTCAACGAAACCAATCAGCATATTGATTTCCACATGCGTAATTTCAAAGGAGAAGCACCTGGCCTGCATTCCGAGAATCAGGATCTATTTCAAGGCATTGCTCATATGCCTTAATAGCCATGGAGATGTTGCCTGCATCTCTGTAAAGAACCCCTACGCAAGTATGAGAGGAGAAATTATGTCAAAACAAATTAATTGGGTAAAGATAGCTTCATTGAATATCGAGGGAAGAGAAGAGAAATAACATCACAACAAAACAACTGGACAACAAATGTCAAAGCAACCATTATTAATTACTACAAACTAAGACAAGAGAATCCATAAATACTCCAACATATTAGACCTAAAAATATCTTAACAGTTGAAAATCAATCTGATGACAGCAGAGGGGAATATATTTTTTGTGCAAGGAGTGATAGAGAGACCTAGGTTATTATATGCTTCTGCATATGTGGGATTTGCAATTATAGCTTTCTCAATCATGCTCAAAGCAGCATCCATTTTCCCCTGCAAGCACAAAATATGTGGTCAAGAAATGTACTGCTGTTCCACATAATTTGTAAAAGGCATGATTCTGTATCAAACCTGGACAGTGTAGACAACACCAAGATTATTCAGCGACTGTGAGAAATTTGGTTTGATCGATAAAGCTAACTGCAATATAAATTGAAAATGATGACCATTATGAGTCACAATCACTTGACAATTTAAACAATATTTTTGCAAACAGCAAACCTTGCCTGATAACACTCAACAGCTTTATCAAGGTTGTCTCGATCTTTGTATATAACACCTAAATTGTTGCATGCCTCGGCACAATGGGGATTGAAGTGGAAAGCCAGTTCGTAGAATACAATTGCCTTCGCAAATAGAGAGAGAATAGTTAACCATTAACTGATGCAGATAAAGTACAAATACAAGTTCCACAGTAAGAGCAAAAAAAAGAGGGAACACGTATCCCTTCAAAGATCACTTACCATCTCAAACTTCAGCATTTCACCATAAGCAACTCCAAGATTATACATAGCATCAGCATAATGCCAATTGTAGTACAAGGCCTTCTTGTAATATTCCACACCTTGATTGATATTCCCCTCCAATTTAACCTGAATCACAGAATTTAAACTTAGGCACAGCAAAAAGGAGCATATGACAAAATAAAACTGAACAAACACAATATATATATATAAGAAATGAAAACAGGATTTGCTGGAGAAAAAATAATTAGAGAGTTGGAACCCTACCTTTGTCCCCAAATCTGTCAATGCTATTGCCATATTATTCTTTGCAATCTCAAAGTTCGGTGAGACAGCTAAACATCTGAAACAATTGAAGAGGTTGGTGATGAGAGCATTGATAGCAAAAGAGCACGCTTGAACATATACGTGTGAAAGATCTAAAAGCAAGTTCAATGGGTAGTGGAAGAGAACCTCTCATAACAGGCAATGGCTGCCTCCATGTCGCCTCGGTTTTTATAAATTACACCCATGTTGCAATATGCCTCAGCATACATTGGCCTTTCTAATGCAGCCTTCTCATAGAAACCAAGAGCATTATCGTATTGCATCATTTCAGAATACACAACACCAAGGTTATAATATGCAGGCTGCAGGAAAGAAGTATATCAATATGAACTCATATGGAAATAGAATCATAAAACTAGAGGTTCAGGAAAGAAATGGATGTGATACCGCATAGTGAGGATCGATCTTTAGAGCTTCGTAATACTTTTGAATTCCCTCTTGTGTATTACCAGAGAGCTTTAAGCTCGTTCCAAGATCTGTTAAAACAATGGCCAGACATTCTGCAGCTGGTTTGTAAGATGGGTCTACTTTCAGAGCCTTCTGATATGACTGCAACAAGTAAAATCAACAAAGCCTCACAAACTAGTTTGAGGAATATGTATCCTCAAAGCCAAGCAATGACCTAAAGCAATAATCAAGTAATCTAGTATTACAAATTTAACTATCGTGTCTTGTAGGAAAGCATCCTCAACAGGAAAAATTCCAACAGCTTTTCCAGAATCTGGAAAAGTAAATATCTCTGAGCACATCAGCTTTAACAAGCCCAAAGTCTGTATGAGCTTAAATAACATATAGCTTCACCATAAGAGAGCACGACCAGTAAAAATAACAAAATTTCCTTACAGTCATTAGAAAACTGGTATGCAGATTGAAAAGAACAAAAATAAGGATGTTTTAACAACTTATCACACTCATAACATTATCAAGGGAAACTAACAACCATGTTCTCCAAGCATACCTCAGCAGCCTCGACTAGACGACCCTCATCTTTGTACAATATGCCACAATGCGTAAGGGCACAGACATTTTGTGGGTCTAGCTTGATTGCGTCAAGAAAACTATCAAGAGCAGGCCTTCCCATGTTCTGCAGTTGCAGACATATCCCTTTCCCAATGTAAGCTTCAACATTTCCATCATCTTTCTCCAGAACACTCTCATAAAGAGAAAGAGCATCAGCAAACTTGTTCCTAGATCGAAGAATGTTGGCATAAGAAAGAGCATCCTTTTCTTCACACACCTTTTGCACTGTAGATTCACCAGAGGAAAAGGTACTGGCACTAGGAGAAGGTTGTGATCCTTTCAAGAATCCATTCTCTTCAACAGGTTCCCTCTCTCCGCCATTAGCAGCACCTTTCTTGGCCCAAGGCATCTGCATATCACGAAACCCAAAATCTTGTGCAACAACGTCAGCAAATGTATACCAACTTGCAAACATAATTATAAGACTACAACTCTCAAGAAATAGAAATTAAATCCAACAACTGCTTTAGATATTAAAATTTGATCCGAAGGTGCAACAAGAGAGCATCACCAGCTTTGGCTTCCCAATAGAAAAAATAAACGAAATATTAAAAAATAAGTACAAAAAGGGGGAAAAGGAACTTTCTATTCCATTGATTAGCTGCATTGAAGCGGGGAATCAAAAACCTTAAACTAGCATAACTGATTCACTTAACTCAATGACAAGCACAGAGCTACTGAACTATCCCTGATCACAAACTACCAGACGAAACCCTAGCAACCAGAAGCAATATCAAAAGAAGCAGCACCTCTTATAACCCTCAACCAAAACCAGCCGCAACAAAACAAGGACTAGGGTTAGGCAAAAGGAACGGGAACCCAATCATACATAAAAACAAACAGCCCAACAAATCAAAAAAAGAAGAAGAAGATTGAAGTACAGAATCCTAAACCTACATTGGAAGTAGAGAGAACCCAGCTTCGAACTACTAAAACCGAACCGAACTTTGTACGATAAGCAAGAAGGGGGGCGGAGCTTAAGGCTGATTGTTAGTCCAAGTAACTAACTAAAACCCGAAAAGTCCAAGGAGAGACAAAGAAATGAACAGTGATTTATAAACGACAAGGCTCGCACTCTCCCCCGCTCTCTCTCTCCTGGTTTCCGACACAAAGAAAGTAGAATGGTTTTGAAGTCAGAGGTCGCGGGTCTAGGGTTGTGTCCCAAAACCGGAAAGAAAGAGACCGAAATGGAGGAGCACCAGGGTCGGTCCCTGTTCGTCAGTTACAAAAGAAAGCAGTGTTTTCATTATTATGAAGGAGATGATCTATCTTTCTTCTCTTGCCCTGCTTTTGGTTCAGTATTTGCTTTTCTACCATTTTTTTCCCCTGATTTTGAACTGTGCGTGCTGTGGCGATTGCACCAACGCCACCACACCACGTTTGCTTTTGCTGCCTTTGCAAAATGTGGATGATTGGTGCTGTCGGTGAGGGAAAAAAAAAGTTGTCCTCTTTTTTTCGTTTGCCTTAAATCCATACCCCTGACTTGGATTTTAGTTGCATGTGCTTAATTAACCATTCTTTAATTTTCAAAGGACACCAAACATCCCATGGTTGTTCATTGCTTTTAGAAAGATGATCATAATCCTTATCTTCTTATCTTATTCATTAAATCCAATATATCTAAGTATTAGTTAATATATATATTTGATATAAAACCTTTAAAATTATATATGGTGACTTTTGAAGTATTTTGTTTGATAGTTTTTTAAAATATTATAAAATATAAATATATATAGCTTATGAATACACAAACAAAAATCAATTTGTATATTGTATGATCAGCGTATAAAAAAAAATATTAATATACATAATTCTACAAGATTACTTTAATTTATT
Organism: Passiflora organensis; assembly: GCA_019739055.1. Classification (NCBI taxonomy): domain Eukaryota; kingdom Viridiplantae; phylum Streptophyta; class Magnoliopsida; order Malpighiales; family Passifloraceae; genus Passiflora; species Passiflora organensis. The sequence continues at coordinate 11,149,079 of JAEPBF010000009.1, forward strand.
TTCAATATGGGATTGTATTATAATTGATGTGAGATTGGTTCTAATCTTTTGTGAAACTTTCAACTTTTTGTTTAAAATTGTATTCCAAACTCGATTGTGATTCAAGTGGATCACCGACCTCAGTGCATATTTTCCGTGAGCATTCCCTTCTTAAATTGTTCTTAACTGATAATTAATTTTTAAGAAGAACCAAAACTTAAGTGGTGGTCGGCTTTGTACTTTCTGTAGTGCATATAGTTCAAGGAGAACCTGAACATCTCTTCTCTTCACCCGCTTATCCAGAACCGTGCAATGCTCAACGGACAAGCTTTTCTAAGTATGCCGTATAATGTGAGATCCAGCCTGTGGTCAAAATTTATCTAATATCATATATAATACTGTGACATTCGTATATAATAAAATATATTTTTTGACTATATGATTAGAAACTTAACTGAACGGTCCGGAATACCAGTTTGTGACATATAAAGCTTTGTCGTATATTCAAACTTAAACAGTTCAAGTTGGATACCTCAAGCAGTGATAACTCCAGACATGAGTCAAATTAGCCGTCATTATATCCCTAACTCTATCTCGAAAGAAACACCTAGCTAACCTGTCCATCCTATGCACGTGGTACATTTATATTATATTCGTAAAATTAGGATTGTGTTGTTCTTTTAGAAAAAAAAAACATTTATCTTGTCAATGGATGGAGGGTTGTTAATGTTAGCAAATCGTGGTAAAGATGGTAGCTGAGAAACCTACTACGGCGTTGTAAGTCACAGAGGGGGACAGAAATCAAACAATTCTGTCCCATCCGCTTTGATTTTTCGTAGGAAAAGAAAATAAGCGCCTCCAGAGTTAGACTTTCTTAGTTTCCCCCATCCAATATTGAAGGGTGTCAAGACGACCAGCTTCCCAGAAACTGCTTCGGGCATGAACTTTAATTCACGTCCCGGCACTATATAATAGATCCAATGCAGAGTAACTTTTCCAAGAAAGAAACAAAGTACTACTGATAAGAGTGAGCCGGAGAGAATGAGTGAAGCAGGGAATATGGTGGTCTGTGTGACAGGAGGAACCGGTTATATAGCATCGTGGCTGGTCAAGAAATTGTTACAACGTGGATACACAGTCAGAGCCACAGTTCGTGACCCAAGTAAGTATCCGTATATACATACTCCATTTGACTTGGAACCCAAGTATAGATATCTTTAATTTGTGCAGTTCAACATTTCTATGTTCAAATGCATGTCAGGTGATCAGAAGAAAACGCAACACTTACTTGCTCTTGATGGAGCTAAAGAAAGGCTTCACCTGTTCAAAGCAAATTTATTGGATGAAGGGGCTTTTGACGCTGTCGTTGATGGATGTGAAGGTGTCTTTCATATAGCGTCGCCTGTAAAGTTCTTTTCGACCGAACCACAGGTTTGCTGCCTCTTATCTTCTTCATATACATGTTGTAGTTAGGCTCGCCAGCGCTGGTAACAGAATTCTGGTGTAATTCCAGGCTGATGCAGAGGCCTTCTGGCAATCATGCATGCATGATCGATGATCCTCTCTAGCTAGGTTGCACCATGCATGGCAGTATAGAAAACTGCTAACTAAGTTTGTTTTGCTCTCTGTGATTCAGGCAGAAATCATCGATCCTGCTGTGAAAGGAACACTGAATGTTCTTAAATCATGCGCAAGGGCCCATTCTGTCAAGAAGGTGATATTGACATCTTCAATTGCAGCAGTTATCTACGACGGGAAAGCCCACGGTCCCGAAATGGTGATGGATGAGACCTTTTATTCAGATGTAGATTTTTGTAAGCAAAAGAAGGTAATATTTGTCGACTTGAAGACCCCAATCCATATTCTTTGTAGGATTCCATACTTAAGCCATTGACTTAATTTTAATGAACAACCTTATTAATTACCTAAAACACATGTCATTAAGATTGATGTTTTTGTGTGACCATATATATTAATTAAGCCTGTTTCCAGCTTTGGTATCCGCTTGCAAAGACCCTGGCCGAGGAGGCAGCTTGGAATTTTGCAAAGGAAAATGGACTGGACTTGGTTGTAATAAACCCTGGATCTGTAATTGGCCCTTTTCTGCAGCCAACCCTTACTTTTACTCTGGAGATGATTCTCAACCTTGTTCATGGTATATATTCTTCACAGTTTATTTTGTCGTAACAATAATTAATCCTTTTATCCGAAATTTTAAAATGCTTTAATCCTTAACCTTTTCTTAAAAATAAATAGGTTGTACGTTTTAATAACCATCTCACTTTTGGTCGCACGATCATTCTCTACAGGAAAACAGACACATCCGGATGCTTATTACTGTAGGTCAGTCGATGTCAGGGACGTTGTAGATGTACACATCAGAGCCTTTGAGATTCCTACAGCGAGAGGCCGATATTGCTTAGTTGCAGATGCTACTCTCTTCAGTGTGATTGCAAAGATTATCAGTCAGCAGTATCCTACTTTGCCTCTTCCTGAAAAGTGAGTTAGCTAGCTAGCTAGTTAATCAGCCGTAGATTAGAGCTACTCCTTGAAACAAATTATATTAATCTACATTGTTTAATTATTTCAGGTTTGAAGAACCCAGAAACAGCCTCTCTAAATCCCAAATATCCAAAGAGAAAATCCTGACCCTCGGCATTAACTTCATTCCTCTGGAGGTGACTCTCAAGGACACCATTGAAAGCTTGAAGGAGAGAGGCTTTCTTTCTCTGTGATTGAAGATATTTGTTGGTGATCCACATGAGATGTGATACCATTGTATTGTGGTGATATGATAATGAATTATAGTTTTAAATAATAACATCTGTAAAAGATGGGATGGATCATAGTGTATGATCTAAGATTGTAATATGGTCGATGCCACCATATCTTATATAATAGAATGTTTGTGTGTTTTCAATCATATTGGTCTCGGTGAAATATTTTTCTGATTAGTGTAAAATATAGGATAATCAATAAATTACCAATGAGTATATAGGTAAAAATACTTGAGATACTATGATTATATAAAAAAATGTTTGATATGATTCAAATGAAGATGATTCTTCTATAGTGTTATTTATTTATATTTTTTAGTAAAGATTAAACAATATTGTTCGAAAAAATGTTTTCTAGCTTTTTGATAGATTTTTATATGTTATTTGCTCATGTCCATACGTTTAACATATAGTTCTTTGAATTAGTTTATAATAAATTTAAATAGATTTTAGTATTTACTGTTTTTAAATATTGTGCAAATTAACAAAAGAAACCAGAATATATGGATAATATTTGTTAAGATGGTTGATTGATTCGGTATTATTTATATATTTTCATATACGGTGAGCGGATTCTATGGCATGATAAAATCAGATAATTAGTGAGACATGATTTAGATTATATTTGAATCTTTTAATAAATGATAGTATATTCTCGTCCAATCCTGATTTTTTAATCTCTAATCCAATTTTTTATTAAGATTTTAATATAATAGTATATAACTGTAGAAGATTTGAAACTGAGCTGAAATATGTGGAAAGATCGTTTGGATTTTCTTTTTTTTTTTTGAAAAAAATTAAGCAGAAATTTAATTTTTTTTAAAGGAACATGTCTTCTGTTGAAACATCTACGTTATATTTACTCAAGGGACATGTCTCGACGGTCCTCATCATGTAATATATATCTGAATCGGGACATACAAATCCCAAATTATAAAAAATATATCCATGATACTCATCATATTATTCTAATTCATTTTAATCCAATTTATATTTTATTATTTTAATCTATCCAAATTTAAAAGACTTCAGATTATCCAGACTATTATGATCCCTGCTCAATCCTAATATGCGATAAATATAATAGAGTTGAATCGTCATATAAAAAAGGGAGAGATTGTTTCTCTCTTGGGTAGCAAGTAGATTTGTATCGGGCTTGGGTCGTTGGGTATTGCTGAAGTGGCATTCAGATAATGAGAATTGATCAAAAAGGACAAAGATATGGTTGAAAATCACAAAAATAAAAGAAGCGGGGCCATAATAAAAATCTATGTAAAGTTAGGGGCTATAGGAAGGGTTTTGACAGAGATTCGAATTGAATAAAAAAATGAAACTATATTATTCTTAGCTTTATTTTCTACTTATTTGAGAAGCCAAACGAACAGTTTCCATCTCTGCGATTCTAAGCTCCTACGGTTGCCCAGAAACATGGCCATGACGGTTGAAGGTAAGATTTATTACATATCGAGATCATAGCTGAATTTTCTAAACGTCGTTCCTGCTAAATTCGTTTTGATTTTGTGAAAATTTCATACTTTCTGTAGAAAATTGACAGCCAAACTCAATTCTCATATTTGTTTACTGTTTGGGCTTGTTAAAGTTTCGAAATTGGGGGTTAATTTCTTATAAATTTCACGAGCGGAGGCCCTTTGAGCTGGCCTTGTGTTTGTTTGGTTTTAATCACTTTTATCGGGATATGACTTTACTAATATGGATTATCTGATAATTTGGTCTATATTCATTTTGTTTACTGTGTGTTCTGATTTCAATATATTGGGTATTCTGTTTGAGGCATATTATTGGGATTGTTTGTAAAGTTGTAACTGTATTAAAATGATGCTTGGAGCTGATTGGTTTCTCTTTTGGTGCATTGCTATGCTGGCTTGGGAATCACCTACGGTTGATGCCATCTGCAGTGTAAGTTTTCAATTGGCGTAGAGTTCTATTGGCTTGGTATCTAAAATAAGCTAATTAACTGATAGTCTTTGTTAAAATGCAGGCTAGCTGGGCTTGCGTTCATGTTTTCAGCCAGCATTCTGCTGCAGGTTTTGGTATGTTTTCAATCAGGAAGTTTGAATAATATTTGCTTCCACATTCTAGCTTGGTAGTATAGATATCCATTTTAGTTCTCAAGGGATTTTATTTATTGTTTTTAGCATCATATTGTGTCAACTTGGTTAGCAGAGTGGAAGTAGAATCAAAATTATTTGATTGGGAGCTGACAGCTTCCAATAAGATTTTGGTGGATCAAATCTATATGAACTTTTGAATAGCTAATAGACAATGACACAGTCACTTAGTTTTTATCTTTGGCCTCCAGGGAATCTATGCTTTACATTGACTGGTTATGAAGATAGCGGTGGCTAGATATGAGTGAAATGCTAGTATTCATGAAGTTCTTGGAGTTTGTTGAGATCACTTACTCTAATATTAGAAGAAAGACGTTCATAATGCAATTGTGGAAGATATTAATTCATTTTTCTTTTAACGAATGAGCTTTGGTTTATGCCTGCCGTTGGAAGCATTGTCAGATTCAAACATGCTTAACTTTACGTAAATGATCCAAAATATAGAATATATATGTTGGTTCTTGAACATTTCCATATTTGATGGAGGGTGAAAGTGTCTTACGTCAGTAATCATGATATTGTCTAAGATTTCCCACTACCATTTTGAAGCTTCAAAAGGCGGGAGTTTGACTAGTTACTGACATGCAATAACCATTTGTTTGGAAACTAAATTCTGGAACTTGATGGATTCTTGGAAATTAACTTTTCTGAATAATCTTGTGAAACTGTAGCTGATTCGCTTCTTAGAAATCTCTTTCTTGTATAATGGTTAATCAGCCTTTTGCAGAAGCTTTATTTTTTTCTGCCATTATACTTAACTTGATGCATTGAATATATTGTGCTTCACTTGTGAACCATGTTCTCAAGTTTTTAGATTCTATTGCCCTACAGTGACATGCCTGTAATTTGGGTGGGAAAAAGTGATTTTTCTGAAGCACAGGCCACGAAAATGAAAATGCATAGATCAAAGACTCTATTCTATATTAAAGTCTTAGAAAAGAAAGAACTGACTTGATATGATGCCATTTAGCTAGGAATATTACCTAATGGAAGTGATTGATTTGCTAAATAGTACTGAATCATCAATAATCATGTAACTAATGCTACTCTTGTAAGTCTATAAGACTAGGAGGGGATGGAAGTATTGGATTCAATTCTCACCTTACTCAACCATCATTTTATATGCAAAATGACTGGTGATAATTTTGTTGCTTTATTGACTTAATGTTGACAATGAGCACCTGTCTGGACAAAGAAATCTAAAAATAAGGCCAAAATTATACAGCTATTTCCATTTATTGGAGTACAAAACAGTCCGTTTCTGTTTTTTTTTAACAGTTTCTTTCGATATTATTTTGTTTGCAGGCTTGTGCAATATACAATAACTGGTGGCCGATGTTATCAGGTTTTATATCTCTCTCTTGGTTAATTATCATTTTGCATTTAAGAGGTCAATGATGTTTGATCTAGATTCAGCATTATGCCTTCAGCTCTCATGTATATACTGGTGCCAATGCCTTGCTTATTCTTCGGGGGCGGATCGACCCAATTTCTGATTAGCCGGGATGGGGGAGGGTAAGTAATTAATTATTCCAGCCACTTTATTTCAAAATCTGGCTTGGTAATTCTCTTGTTCTTCCTTTTTTAACCTTTTGTATTGGAGAATCTTTTAGACATGTCTTATTTATGTAAACTTGGGAGGAATTTACCATCTATCACTAATTTTGAGCCATATTTGTAATTTATTTTTAGTGCTGAACAATCTTGCATCTCATTCTGTGTTTCCTTTCCTATGCTTTTCCACATATATATTCTGTAGGCTGGCTGGCAATTGTTTATCTGTGGGTATAGTGATGCTTGAAAATGTTTCATGCTTAAAGAAATTATGGACTGTGGTCTTTAAAAGACTCCAGATCCGAAAGTTTAATAATCGCATAATCCTCGAAATCTACCTGTTTAACATTCAATTATTTGTTCTCTTCTTACAACATCTATCAGAGTTTGCTTGACGACTATGAATGTTACATTTTACAGTTGGATAGATGCTGCTAAATTCCTTACAGGAGCATCAACTGTTGGGAGTTTAGCCATTCCAATAATTCTTCGGCACGCCCACATGATCGACTCAGGGGCAATGTGGATCGAGTTTACATCCTTTGCCATATTTGTCTGCACGGTCATGTGTTTTCACCGCGCTAGCCTAGAAGATGACTGGTGATTGGATCCATGGCATGCTACATTCCAGTATGCCAACACTCGCTAAGTAATGGGAAAGGAAACAGAATTCCCACTTGTAAATCTGTGTTATGTGTATCTTCAAAAGGACCAAGTCATTTTGTTGTGATTTGCTTGAGTTGAAACTAGATATCAGTGTGTATAAAAGTGCCATTTTTGTTTTCCAAAGCCATTGCAGTTTCCTAGCCAACAGCAACAAGTTTCTCCGGATTGATCTCTTTCATGATATAAGTAGGAATACAGGGATGCCCGTAAAATGTCCAAAATCAACAAGGAAACGGGTTCCACACATGTAAACGATAAAGCTACCTGTGATATGCACATTCATACAACTGCATCTACAGTAATTCTGATGCCTTCACTATCAGTACTTCCAACCTAATAATGGTAAGATTAACTTTTTTTTCTAAAAAAATACTAAGAATAGAATGAATAAGGAAAGGAGACAATGGGAGATGCTAATACTGGTTGACTACCATAAACAAAATCGTAGTGATCGCAATGATTCCTCCCAATTTAGGCCTTATATTTTTATCATATCTTTTAAGTGTCTACTAAAATTAGAAAAGAAAAATCAACAAATTATAATATACACATCAGTTTCTATCATCTCTGCTATGTTTTTTTTCTTTCACGCATTTGGAATTTCTAAGGAAACACTGTGACCTTCACGTTCCAAATTTACTCGTCTCTTTTATTACTTTTCGGTCTCTTACCGAACTCATCACTCTGTTTCCTTGAATGCCATCGCACATTATATATAAATGAGTTAACCAAGTATACCATACTAAGGTTTTTTAAAAATTAAGCCATCGCACGTTTATTTTCAGCCATATATTTGTTTTTGGGTTAAATTTTTTAAAAATAAGTTAGATAGGAGATTTTAAAAAACTAACATAATTCGATCCATTGTCGTCCCTGTTCGTACATTATAAATAAATGAGTCAACCAAGTACCATTGTACCAACCTATATGGCTGAAAATAAACACAAATATCACTAAGTTGCTATATACTCGATAGCATCTTTATCTGGGTAGATACAGGAAAAGATGAATTTGCTACCGGGTTATCAATCATAACTAATCACAACCAATAAAATCCAATAATATTTATTTATAAACAATATCCATTCGGTTTATCTCAATGAGCATCTCAAATGTAATCCAATAGTATGATCAACAATAATCCCAATCAATTTCAATTTAAGGATTACAATTAAAAATCTTAAGTTAATTTTATAAAGTTAATGTCATCATTAACCAAAATTAAAGATTCAAAGTACTTTTAGATATGAAATAGATAATTGATAGGACAATGTGCATTCATAATATCCATAAAATAGATTATAAAATATAAAATAGATTATATTTTTTTATATATTTTCATTTCCAAATTATTTAATAAATCTCAAATTAAGGTTTAGAATTTGGAGTAAAAAGTGGATAAGTTGGGTTTCTTGAAAAGAGAAGAAATAACTCCACTATTAATCTAGCTAACTCGCCTCGACTTTCAAGGCACTGCCTTCAACCTGTCATTTTTAGAAACATTTTCAATATTCTAATCGCACAGAAACTCATTTTTAGAAACATTTTCAATATTATAATCGCACAGAAACGTCACGTAAGCTTTTGGAGAACATTTTCAATATTCTAATCGCACAGAAACGTCACGTAAGCTTTTGGAGAAGTCCAAAAATCACAAATTCACAATTCCGTGAACTAAATCCCATGCATTGCCTTTACATGACGCGTATTCAATTGATACTGGATGGGTGTTGGTTGATAAGGACTCGATAAGCTGCTTATTTCTACTCCTTGTGATTCCAATGATTTCATATCCGATAATTTTTATGAAATGCTTTGGATCCAAAATTTTTGCATCATTAGATACAAATCATCTTTGTTTTTCATAGGACTGCTACTGTCTAACTTCCACTTTTTCTTGGCTTGAGAGCTAGTGCTACATTTATTTGCATTTATAAGATCATTGCTTTTACGATGCATGAATCCCTTCCGAATGACCAACAAGCTAAGCTATCCAAGTTTCTCAAACATCAACAGCACCATGAATTTTGTGTTTACATCAATTAAAGACATCAGGAACTCAAGAGATGGCACAATTATCAAAAGAAACTATGATAAAAAGATAATAAATGAATATGATTTTATTCAATAAATCTTCATATTTAATGATAAATGATATCTACTTTAAAAAAAATCAGAAACCTAATCATTTCTCTTCAAAAAGGTTCTGCAATACCTATTAACTTAATAAACTCAATTGTCGAGTTTATGTTCATTTCATCATACAACATCCCCAAATTAAACTGTTCAAACAATTCAAACAATTCATCGACAAAGATTCTGCCAAGCCAACACCATTTTATAATGTCAAACTGCCAGCCGAAATGCAGTTTCAGAACATTGTTGGAACTATGATTTCAAAATGGAAATACGACACCATCACCGTCTCAGGCTCATTCTTCTGCTCCTACCTGTAATGAGTTCTTATAGCGATACCATAATTTTGGCTTAGTTACCCAAAAGCAACAAGATCTGACTGCCTGGGGAAGAATTTTGGATTTTAGCAGCATGGAACATTGCATGCTAACAAGCAAATATATCCGATTCAAGTGAGAACCCAGTAACCAAATATGACTTGCTTTTTATCAACATATAGAAACAGAAATAATTCAAGGTAACAAATAACCATCCAGGAAGGAGGAGGGATGCCACTCATGAGGAAAAATGGACCAACCCTCCATTGAAAAAAAATGTATTCCTCCTTTGAACTTCATCCATCATAGAGATGTTCAAGTACAATGATGGGTCATTATAAACCAGAGCCCTAGGTTGATTGGATATTTAAGAGGAGATCTAAGTCTTAAGAATCAGAATTCTAAAAAGAAATTTTAATAATAGAATTTAATCATTAATCAAGAAAACCAGTCTGTCGCCACACGGCATTCCTGACCTGCCTGAGATCCCTCCCTTTGAGCGTTCTCCCGACGCCTTCGAGCACCGAGAAGGTGGTCTTAGGCTCCCGCTGCGAACCCCTCGCCACAATCTCGTGCGGCGGTAACAGCTCTTCCTCCTCGTCAGCGCTATCCTCCTCCCCCACAAACTTCATGTTCCTCTGCTTCGCCATCGCGATCGACAGCAACGGCACGTTCATCGGCGCCGACTGGTTCATCTTCCTTCCAAGCGGCGCCGACAGAGCCAGTCCCCCGTGCTCGGCACCCTGAGACGGCCTCGGTAAAAGTGGAATCGATTTGCCAGAGGAGGAGGAGGACGACGACGTCGATGATATGGAGGAAGGAAGTGAGGGCTTGCGATGGAGGACAGTTTTATGATTGGATTCCGGCAGCGCCGCGAGAATCCCCGCGTTTTTGGTAAATGACGTGGTGCGACCGCTCAGACGGTTACGATAGAGATCGTCGTGGCCGTGGCCGTGGTTGCTGCTGCTGCTGCTGTTGTTTGATTCCGAAGGACTCCTCTGTGATTCAGGCTGTTGTTGTTCAAGAAAGTCGTTTGTCCAGAGAATGTCGTCCTCCGTGAGCTCGCCGTTCCCGTTACCGATTGCATCGGCGGAGAGAGACGGACAGGGAGAGGATGAGGAGGAGGGAAAGCCGAGGAAGCGGTAGGTATAGGTTGTGGGGTCCATGGGCTGGGAAGGAATTTGGTTGGTGGTATAGAGTGTTAATAATGTTTGTTGGTTGTACATATCAATCCTATGCAGGTATATATACGAGGGGGGACATCGAGAGAAAGAAGGATAGATAAAAAGAGAACTAGTGGTAATGGACTGATGTGGCGGAGTCGCGGAATAGCCCAAGTAGTACAGACACTGGAAGTGGAGGAGGAAAAGAGGGGAAGTGGCAGCGGGTATGAATAGCACTTTAGGTAGTTGTTTTATGTGAGGAAGAGATGACACGTGGATCAAATAGGTGACTCTAGTTGAGAAATAAATCAGGTATTAGTTTATAATAGTAAAAAATAAAGGAAATGACAACGATTTTACCATAAAAAAAATGAGCTGTGGTTTACACACGTCTGCTAGCCATCAACGCCAGCGTTGGGATAGAGATTAGAGACAAGTGCATGGCCTGGTTGTCGTCGACGTGTTGCGTTATATTATAGGTTCGGGAAGTTCTTATCTACAACCCAAGGATAGACTTTCTCTAGTACGAGGTCGGTTGCTTTTTGGCAGTCTTTTAACTGCCTTGGCATCTTACTACTCGGTTTCTTGTGGAATTCGTCGGCGGATAGGATACGTTACGTCGTCTACGGTTCGATTTGGAAAAATTTATTATTTATTTTCTCTTCCAGTTTGAAACCGTTCAGTAATCAGTGAAGAGTTATATATTTGTTTACACAGTCAGTAACGCACGACATAGACCCTATGCTGGATATTTGATTATTTATTTTGGAATTTCTTAGCATCAAGTCTTGATACTGTTACGCTCGAATATTTTGTGAAAAAAGTATACTAAAAAATTATCAATGAGCTTTATTTAAGTGACATTTCGAGTAAAAATTAAAATAGATTTTAGATTCAAATCTCAAATAAATAATTTAATTTAATTTTAAAGAATAAGGTAAAGTAAGGTTAGAATCAATAATTTTTTAAAAAATATCAAAAAATTATCTTCCAAATATTTTTCCTATACCATAAAAAAACTGATTAATATTGTTCATTAAATATAACAATTTCAATATTTACAGGTAGTAAAAAAGCATCTATCTGAACAGCCAATCGGAGACATCATCTCCTGAGAAGACCGAAATCTGGATCCTATACAGTGCATGATTACGCAAGGATATAGAGTCGGGAGACTCTGTAGAGTGAGCTGACAAGGGGCCGGTCGGTAAAAGAGGAGACTGAGAAGCAGAAAGTGACTGTTTTTCTAAGCGGGCGAGGGATCGGACAATCGTTTCTAATGATTTTTGAAGCCAATCGTTTGAAGAACTGACCTGTCCTTGTGGTGGCACCTTCAGTCATGGAAGAGACAATGAAAGCATCGATCAATGTAGCCCGGAGAAACGAAGCTAAGAGAGAAGAAAGAAATTTTTGATAAGCAATAAAGAAAATAGGCCGGGAGAGGATTTCTGTATAATATTTCTCTGCCTTTAGCACTAGGCAGTGTTAATGTTTCTTTATATATATATAAACATCATTGTAACAGAAATGCATACTACAAAGTTTATTTTAACAACTACGAAATAATTATAATAAATAGTGTGTCATTTATTTTAAGAAATTTAATAGATATTTATCAGATTTATATTATAGCACTGGTCTCACCAGCGCAACAGTCCACCGGAAAGTACGATACTACGCGCTACCCGTTTCACAATGACTAACCGTATTTCTCTGCGCGACTTGTAGTTAACGTGTTGACAAAGCTCTGTAACCCTTTACCACCTGTCCCTTTTCTCGCCGGAAAATCCACCCCCACACAACTTGGCCAAACCCTTATCAAATCCCCATTCGTGTTTATCCTCTTACTCGCTCCCGTGACAAACCCGCGGCTCTGTTCCTCCGCTCTACAATAAGCCGCCGACTAACGCGTGAATCAAACCCCAAAGCATGATTACTACGGTAAAATTACCAATCTCTCCCTCGCTTCTTCTCCACTTCTCTTCCTTCGCGGTTAATTTAACTGTACGACTATGCTTCTAATTTTGTTGATCGTGAGATGGAAAACCAGCAGCAGAGAACTTCTTCGGGTCCCACTCTCAGCCCTAGATCTCCTACGTCGCAGCCGTATCTGTCCGTTTCCGTCACTGATCCTGTTAAATTAGGCAATGGCGTCCAAGCTTACATCTCTTACCGCGTCATCACCAAGGTATCCCCCTGGTTTTAGGTTTTTCTTTCAAGTCATCCAACTAGTTTCCCCACAAGTTCTTATGTTGCGGAATTTTCTTGTTCAGACGAATTTACCTGAGTACCAAGGGCAAGAGAAGATTGTGATTAGACGGTACAGTGACTTTGTTTGGTTGCGAGACCAGCTTTTCCACAAGTACCCAGGCATTTTTATTCCTCCTCTACCTGAGAAGAGTGCTGTCGGTGAGAGATGGAAACTGTGTTTTATGATTTTGGCCAGTGATGTTTAGGGTTTAGGCGTGGTAGTTAGCGTTTATGAACGCCATGGTGTGTATGGTGCAGAGAAGTTCCGTTTCAGTGCCGAATTTATTGAGATGAGGCGGCAAGCTTTGGATCTCTTTGTTAATCGGATTGCTTCACATTACGAATTACAACAGAGTGAAGATTTGAGGACTTTCTTACAGGCGAATGAAGAGGTGATGCATGTCTTCTTCTTTGTAAATGTTGTAGGCTTGTGCCTGGTTTGTGATTATTATCAGATTGTTGTTATCTCTGAGGTTAACAATTCTTTGTATTTGGAACGAGTTTGCTTTCACTTTTATTGGAGATTCGTTATCAGTGTGTGATATATATCTTATTATTCTTCATCTGCTTCAACTTAGATTTTTGTCACCGTCCCAGGAACAATTAGGTTTCCTATGCTGTGGGTTTTCTAAACCACAAATCTTAAGTTGATACAGTTGCCAGGTTATTCATTTGAACTGATGGGAGTTTTAACAGTGTTTGTATGAAGAAATAATTGCTTGCGATGTCTAAATGGTTAACCACATTTTGTTTTTTGCCATCGCTTATTGTAGAAAATAGAACTTGTGAAGTGAAATTTGTTTTCTACTTTGATCAGGGAAAATATTGCCTCCCTTCACCTTATTCTCATTCTGTCTCAGGCAAAAGAAAAAACCTTGTTTTTACTGTGCAGTGTTAAATCTCTATCTGTTTTTGTAGTACTTTGCAAGGATTGACGTACCAAGAACCTGCGGAAGTTTCTTGTTATTTTTTTTACTCCTATGAACTTGATATTTTTAGGGTAGAAGTTCCAGTATATATTTGGCACTAATATACCATCTATTTTTTAGACAATGGAGAGATTGAGGTCCTTTGAGATTGGCTTTTTTAAGAGGCCTGCGGATCTGATGCAAATCTTCAAGGTATGATAATATATATATACCGTTTGAGACTTTTTTATGGATCACATCATCAGATGCTTAGTGCTTAAAAAGGATTGTGAGACATTTAGGCACCATGGAGTTAACATGAAGTTTCATATGGTGATATTTAATTCAACTTGCTTTTGATTTATGATTATTTTGTTACCAGCTCCATTTCCTTGGTTTGATTAATATTTTGTATCAGCTTTAGTTCCCATATGATTTGATTAATTGTTTGTATTACTCCGTTTCCCACATGGTTAAATGATGATGTCCTTTGCATAGCTATTTGGTGCTATTTGTCTTCTGTTATGGATACCGGCAAGTAATCTTACAGTATGTTTGGTTTTTCTTTTAATGGTAAAATTGGCATGTAGATTTCATATAAAGTGAGAATTTTGTATGTTTGATATGCAGGTGAAAAATTAAACAAAAATATGAAAAAAAAACCAGAGTTATATACTTGGAAAACAATTGTAAAATATTCCTGATTTTTCATTAAGTTTATTTTCAAGACAAATTTTTGTAGTTTTTTTTAAAATTGTAGTAAAATAGTTCTGCATACCAAACAGACCTTCTCTAATTTATGTCATTTGGGGTTTGTTTTTCACTCAATTTTGCAGATTGGTTTCTCAGACCTAGCATCCTATTCGTTATTTCTAGTTAATATATATTTGGCTGCTTATCATTTTTGTGCTAAACTCATTTCCACTTACTATGAACTTAGAATGAGCAATCAACCCAACGTAACCTTACTTTTGAGATGATGTGCTATAGAAATGTTGGTTTAACTGTTCTACAGAATGTGCAATCTAAAGTCAGTGATGTTGTGCTGGGAAAGGAGAAACCTGTTGAAGAATCAAATACTGAATATGAAAAGCTAAAACATTACATTTTTGAGCTAGAAAACCATTTGGCTGAGGCTCAGAAACATGCTTATCGTCTTGTGAAGAGGCACAGAGGTAAATGTAGCTTTTATTACATGTTCACCTTGCAACTCAAGTATATCTGTTTTTGGTTTCACTTTTCTGAGACATGTAAAACTATCTGGTACATCCGAGGAGGTTAATTATATGTTTCATCAGAACTGGGGCAGTCTCTGTCCGATTTTGGGAAGGCAGTTAAACTCTTGGGAGCTTGTGAGAGTGAAGGAGATGCTCTTGGGAAGGCATTTTCTGAGCTTGGGGTAAAATCGGAGATGTTGTCATTAAAGCTGCAGAAAGAGGTAGCCTTTAATTTCAACGCTTAATTGCATTTAACACCATTTTTCATACTTTTCTTCTGTGCGTCTGTGTCTATATCTGATCACTTGTCTTTGGATTTATCATACAACTAATATTAATAATATATATTGCCTGGTGCGTTTCTGTATCTTGTCAGGCCCACCAACTCTTAATGAATTTTGAAGAACCCTTGAAAGATTATGTCCGTGCTGTGCAGTCTATCAAGGTAAGTCTGGCAAGCATCTTCCTTTTCCTTCTATTTCCCCTCCATTGACAAAATAAATATACTGAATTGTAACATGTAATGTGCCAATCATTATGCCACATTTGTGCACCGAATTTTTTTGCTCTTCCTTTAATCTCATTGAAGCTGTTGTTATTTTCTGGACAGGCAACAATTGGGGAGAGAGCCAATGCATTTACGCATCAGTGTGAACTGGCTGAAACAATTAAATTGAAGGAGATAAACCTGTATGGCCATGTTCAGTCTTATCTTTAACTTTGCACTGTTGTATAATTAACTATATGCGGTAGCTATACACTCATCCGTTGCATTGTATGAAACTTGTTTTCCTTTTCATTGAGTTCTGAAACGCTGCAATATGGTTTTGCTGGTGATGCCCTAATCAATGGGTTCTGTGCTTTATTATTTCCTTTTTACGATATTATAGTCGCTGGTAAAGTAGCATCCAAGTAATGCAAGAGGTGTTGCATTGTAGTCATTTGCCAGACTACAAAAGAACTACTAGAATCGCCTGAACATTTCCCAAATGTAGACTGCTAGAATGGTGATTTTCATGGCCATATAATCCATTGGATCCGTGTTTTGTGTTGGCTATCTATTCCAAGTTCATTTGGACTTCCAGTTTTTTTGTTACTGGACAACTGTTTTTGCATTCTAAATTATATCGGTTGTCTACAGTGACAAGCTCATGCTAACACGATCTGATAAGGTGGGAGAAGCTGAGAATGAGTATAACGAGGTAAGTGTCTTTTATGTGTGTCTCATTTTTGTAGGTTTGGATTCTTTGTTAAATGACTAAATGTTGGTTCTATCTTTCAGTTGAAGGCAGAGGGTGAGGAGGCAGCACGCAGATTTGAGGCAATTGTGAAAAGGATGAATGAAGAGATTGTACGGTTCCAGGATCAGAAGACAATGGATATGGGGGTTGCATTCCACGAATTTGCTAAAGGACAGGCACGGTTGGCAAATAGTGTTGCGGATGCCTGGAGAAGTCTGCTTCCTAAGCTTGAAGCGTGTTCCAAATGATGACCAAACATTGAGAGCGAGCCATTGCTCATTCGTTTAGTTACTTAGAATAGCGGACAAGATGGTTGCTTTTTGCTCACTATTTTGGGAGTTCTGCAATTTTCTGTTGTACAAGATGTGGATGGTTTACTGATTTGTGTCCTGTACAGATTCCAAGTTAATTAAGCTGAGTTCATTAGGATCAACATTCAAAAGAAAAAACAATAAAGTGTATTTTTAAGCTTCAAATTCCTATCTAAATCACAATTTTTTTTCCCATTCCGAACCCCTCCACGCTGTGCTCAGGTTCCAAATTAATGTTGAGTTAGTCCCCGATTGTCTTCAAAACATGACTACTAGTTAATCAACTCTTAGGGAACTTGCTGTTTATGCGTTTAGGCTCAGTTTCATTGTGTTCCTGATCCGGAATCACCGGGGATGGGCTTCTTGAAACAACTTACGTCACCGGACACGGCTACAAGTTTCTGGGGTTATACGAATTTTATAGCCACCGGAATGAAATCGCGGTGAACATGAGCAACGGAGAGGGTGGCCGACCAATGGATTCTTGAAGTTTTTGAGGATATTTTTTGTTGTATTGCAAGTATCACAAACTAAGAATGGGTTTTAATATGAAAAATTTAAGATATTTTACATTAAAATTATGAATGGATAAATCTTACAGGTGAAATATGATATTATTATCTCAGGTGGATATTCATTCAATTAAAAAAAATGAAATATGATATTTCTTTATAGGTTTAGGATGGTCGTGCTTTGTTCCTCCGATATTACAGCATTAGTCACATAAGTGGCCGCTGGAAATGTTGGACTGACATGGGAAATTTAGATAGCAGGCGAAACAGTATTTATCCAGAAAGCTGGCTGCCTTGAGTAACTCGTCTATGATTTTGACATTTTCTGCGGTGCCTCGTCTTGCTGGAGTATGTGACTGCTTCTCTACTGACTCGTCTATGATAAAGTAGAAACTGGATACAAGTCAATTCTGATTTTCAGATCTTGCTCCATCTCTCCTAGCCAAAAGAAATAAGCAAGCCCTCAAATCAGTTGAAATTGCTACTCCTCTTAATTGTTTTCTTATCTGAGATGTAAAAAGTGTAAAAATTTACCGCTTTAACGACAAAGAGATCCTATCCTAGTTAGGTATAATTTATTAGAAAAATGACGGTGAGGATTCTTGACCAGAAAAACCAAAACCAGCTTTTGTCTTTGTTACTAAAAGATAGTCAGTTGTCACACATGGAGAGTCTTGGACACGGAATATTCTCGAGGTCGTCTGCCGTCTTTGTTTGGATGTATGCAGGATGGCAAAAAACGAAACTAGATTCTCGTATCTTTCTTGAATACTCCATTTTGGAAATCACAAGTACGAATATCTGAGTTTCTTGTGCATTTGTCTAAATCCATATTGGCACCTTTTCCTTCGCAGAAACAATAAATACGGGTGTTGGAAGACAGGCTTGTTGTTGTGTTATTATTATTATTACTACTATCTCAAAGAGCAATAGATACGGTATTCGGCATTTTATTCAGCTAAAAGAAATGGAGATACATGAAAATGGATATGACGCCATTGTTGTGGGGTCTGGTTATGGAGGTTCTGTTGCTGCTTGTCGAATGTCAATGGCAGGAATAAAAGTCTGTCTTCTGGAGAAAGGCCGGAGATGGAAACCTGAGGATTTCCCAACTGATAGTTTCAAGATCCTGTCAGATGTCAGAGTTGAGAAATGCAATTCTGGCTTCTGCTTTGGCCCAAAAGATGCTCTGTTTCAGGTTTCCTTCATTTCTCCTTTCTTCAATCACTATAGTGGTTGGTAATGGATTTTGTGGTATCGAATCCATCTCTACTCAATAGCACCTCTTCCTTTTCTTGTGGGATTGCAGCTGTATGAACAAGATGATTCTCTGGCAGCCGTGGCATGTGGGCTCGGCGGAGGTTCCCTAATCAACTGTGGGGTGATGCTGCCAACTCCAGTTCGTGCTAGGAGGAACCCGAAATGGCCTAAAGAATGGAGCAGAGACTGGGACATTTGTGAAGCTTCAGCTTCAGAAATGCTGAGAATACAGAGCACTCCACTCAAGTTTCCTGTTGCCAAGCTAATGGAAGAAGTAGCAGAAGGAGACATTGATGGAGATTTCAACACTTCAATCAAGTTAAGTGTGAATTTTGGTCTCCAAGTACCTCCATCAAATTCAACAAAGCTTCAAACAATGGGCAGCTGCGTTGCTTGTGGAAATTGTATTTCTGGCTGTCCTTACAATGCCAAAAACTCCACGGACAAAAATTATATTCTTTCAGCAATTCAGGCATGCTTCCAATACTTACTTTGTTCTGCACTTTTTATGTTTTCTTCTTCATATTCCATCATGTTTCAAAGATGCGGTGTCGGGGAATTTCTCAAATACTAATCTCTAGTATTGCAGGCAGGATGTACTGTTAAAACAGGATGTGAAGCTCAGTATGTGATAGCGAACCACTATGGAAGTTTCCCTCAGGAAGGATCGAGCAGAAAGACAAGAAGATGGCGAGTCTATTTAAATGAGTTTCACTATATAACCTCTGATTTTTTAATCCTATCAGGTAGGAAACGGTGACCAACAACTGTGAAATATTTGGCCAATTCTTGAGCTGTATAATTGGTAACAAGAAGAAAACTCTTTCCTGCAGCGGGAGTCTTTGGCACAACTGAGATTCTTTTCCATTCACAAAGAAGAGGATTGCGCCTTTCAGGCACTCTTGGATCTGGATTCAGCTGCAATGGAAATAATGTTGCTTGTCTCGCTGGAAGCCCTGCGCCTCTAAACAGTTTTGGGTTGGGAAGAAATCAAGTATCAGATATTCCTTTCGAGGAAAGGCCAGGGCCATCAATCTCTTCCTCTCTTACTTCGTCCTTGGGTTTCACAATCCAGACTGCAGTTCTTCCAAGGGCTTACCCCAATCTGCTGTTTAAAGGGATTGTAACTTATGGTTGGCCCAGCGGCTACTGGTTCTTGCATGGTATCATTGATGAGCTGAAAAAACTTGCAGGTCAAAGATCAAGCCAAGGTATGGTACTCATTGCAATGGGGTATGACAAAAGTGACGGGAAAATTATGTTAGATAAGGACACTAACAAAATCTGCTTTTGCCCACCTCAAGATCCTTTACTCCTCCGAAAAGTCAAGGCGTTTCAAAAGCTCACAAAGAAGGTGGGAGGAATCCTTTACATGTCTAGGTACAGGAGCACATCCGTTCATCTTCTAGGTGGCTGCAATGCATCGTCGGATTCTTCAGGAGGTGTATGCAACCACAATGGTCAGGTTTTTGACTCAAAAACTCCATCCAGTCCTGTGCACCAGGGCCTATATGTATGTGATGCTTCTGTAATTCCCTGTTCTGTTGGCATAAACCCATGTCTTACAATCACAACAGTCGCTGAACATATAAGCAGGCATCTTGTGAAGGAAGTTCTCAAGTATAACAGTGAAAAAAGTGCCAGTGGCATTATTACTGTTCATGAAAATCCAAATCTGGCCAGTAACGAAGAGTTGGACAGTGACCACAACTCAACTGTTCTGATCAAAGAAACCCTGAGAGGCTTTGTGGGTGGTATGCCATGCACAGCTTATCTGAAAATGAAGATGAACAGTCATCGTCAGAAAGCTTCTGATCAATGGGATAGCTTCGTCGAAGAAATTCATCATCCTCTTCTAAGGGGATTGGTCAGTGGGTACTTGGTGTTTAGAGGCATTGAAAAGGAAAACCTACATGTCATGGATGGTGAAGTAGATATGTGTGCTGCGGACTGCAGAACTCCTTACACACAATATATGCACTATCGGCTTCTCCTTGCAGCTTCTTCCGGTAAAAGGTGTGATCACAGTTTTGATTGATTGATTCCTTTAAACTGACTACCAAAATAGGTTTTCTTTTTGATTTTTATGAAACTGATAATCAAAGCCCAACCTAATGCAGATATATTCTGGAGGGAAGCAAGATAATGAATCCTTATCTCTTTGCGTTATATGCTTGGAAGGAGACGACAACACTGCAAGTGACATTTAGCGAAGTCGTTGCAGATGGTTCAAATGATTCCAGGCTAAATTTGAAGGGGGAGCTCAGAGTTTCCTTCCTTGAGCTTCTCAAGTCTCTTATAAGACTTCAAGGAAACAAGAGGATGAGGTTCTTGTGTCTTCTTCTACAGTCTTTTGTGAGGACATACATCTTCCAGATACCGCGAGGGGAACACAAGGGCTTCTACCCATCAGCCTCTTACCATAAATCATATCCTAGCAGTACTCTCCACGAAATTATAGCAGGTATTCATAGTTTTTACAGCCGTCTAAACACGGAGTTTCGCTACTCGTTAGCTATAAATATAGCAGCTTTCTCCTAGCTTTTGATGAATCATTTTTGGTCATTATACAGAGGACGGACACTTGATCAGCTGCAAACATTGGAAGTGTGTTAAACATCCGGAGAAGCTATCAGAACCTGTGCTTCTCCTCAATGGTTTTGCAGGCGAGTGTTACTGGCTTCCAACTGAACCTCATGATTTGGTCAGAACTTTGCTGGAGGCAGGGCATGACGTGTGGCTCCTCCAGTCCAGACTGCATCCTTCAAATCCTGCTACCAACTTAACCATAGAAGATATAGGAAAATATGATATACCTGCAGGTAATAATACATGAATGCAGAATGATTCATCATGTTCTTGAGTGACAATGCTTCTTAAAATGTGATTTCCTCTTGCAGCAATCAATAAGATCATTGCAGAACATGGTCCCGCCGTGAAGACACATGTAGTTGCTCACTGTGTTGGAGGTTTAGCCATTCATATAGCTCTCATGGGTGGGCATATCTCCGCAGCAAATCTATCTTCCCTTTCTTGCACAAATACCTCGATGTTCTTCAAGCTTAATGGACTATCCAAAATCAAAATGTGGTTTCCCTTGGTTCCTGTAAGCATTTCATTACCCCCTCTGCCCATAGTCAGTCTCTTAGGTCTTTCTATGGAAAAAGAAATTATTTTCTGATCATATTTTGAACATTTATATATTTCTGATAAGCAATATCTGTTGATACTCCTGGAAAATCCATCAACTTCACTGTTTTAACCAAATCTCAATCCACAGATATCTATGGCTCTTGTTGGCAAAGACAGCATCCTAGCTATGTCGGAAAAATCCAAGGGGGCAAGTTTCCGACACTGGCTACTGAAACGCATAGCCCGCTGCATACCAAGATATGAAAGCTGCACCTGCGAGGAATGCGAGGTTTTCTCTGGAATATTCGGCAACGTGTTCTGGCATAACAACATAAGCCCTTCCTTGCATGATTGGTTGAACAAGGAAATCATCAAAACCCTCCCATTGTCGGCATTTCCTCACCTTAGAAAAATCTGTAACGCCGGATACATCGTGGACGGTAATGGTAACAACTCATATTTGATCCATTCAGAGAGAATGGCTGTGCCAACGCTGTACATGTCAGGTAGACGAACCCTACTTGCCACCCCAGAAACATCGTTTCTGGCCAACAAGTACATGAGTCTGCACCAACCTGGTTTTAGACATGAAAGAGTTGTCGTGGAAGATTTTGGCCATTCGGATTTATTGATCGGGGAGAAGTCTCACGAGAAGGTCTTTCCTCACATTTTAGCTCACATAAGACTGGCCGAGCAAGAACAAGATGGAAATGGCACCGACACTACTTTTAAGAGGAAGAAACAGAGAAAAGAGGTTCTGGATTGGGGCAAGGATCCATACGCAGGATTCCAAAGTTGGTTTACTCTTTCGTCAATTAGCTTGATGTTTATGCTGTTTTTACTTGCCTTAGATTGTTTGTAAGACCCAGGATTTAAGAGGAACGAGAATATAATCTCACATTGAAAAGCGAACAGAACGTTGCATATGTGATTCTAGAGACACACACTCATAATCCAAGACCGGCCGATATATTTTTTGATCTGGGCGTGACATTGTTCGTTTGTTTATGACTGACTTGTGAGATTGTAATAATCTGTATAAAAAAAATTTCACCAAGATAGTTAAATTGAGGATTACGGAGCTGTCAGATCCGGGTAGCTCCCAACCTCAGAAAAGTTGAAGCTTATCCACGGTTTCTTCCACACAACACAGAAATGCTTAAACTTCCGTTTAAGCATAATTGAAGCAGAGATTCTTTGCCTTAGTAATGGCATGTTTAACTAGACAACTCCTCATCTCAGCGAATGCCTCTTCCGGCCTTCGACACCCTGCATCTCTCCCTGTTTACCATCTTCTTGTAACCACCTGTGTTCCTCAATACGTCAACCTCCGGTCTTCCAGGTTCTGCGAATTTTACACCCACCGGAATCTTACTGCTGTGCCTAAATCTTCCCCGGAAAATGACAGCGTTGTGGCTGCCGACGAGGACGGAGAAGACGGAGTCTCTTTGGGCACCCTCAAATTGCCTTCGAACACTGATATTCAGCGATTTGAGACCTTGCTTTTCCAGGTCAGTACTCGTCTGCTTCAGCCAGGGGTCTTCTATTTTTGCAATTGACTGTCTATGTTTGTTCTTAACAGTGGGCAAATAGTCTTTGCCAAGGAGCTAATCTGCCACTTCCAGTGCCATTGAAGGTAGGGGCTCTCCTCTCTCATTATGGATATGCAAAAGATTGATAAAGCATCAAATGGGCTGGAACAGCCGTGTAATTGTTGGTTGTGGTGATCAATTTTGGTCTACATACAGAGTTACATAAATCTAAGAACCATCTTAACCCAAAAGCCTAAATGATTGTCTCAGAAACCAAAGCTCATCATACTCTTGTGTGTTTGTTCCTCATGAAGATTCTTCTTTCATGACTTGATGTAACAGGTAGACAAAATAGCAGGCGGAGTGAGGCTGGGATTCAGTGTAATTGACGGCGGAAAGACTGTGGTTCCTGTGTACATAGATTGCTTGGTTTTCCCGGCAGCAGGTGGTTCGGGTCCATTATTTCGAGCCATAAGAAATGGAGATTTAAAAGACAAGCCACCTCCCGGTGAACCCAGGATCATGAGAAGTCTTCTTCAAGCTCTTCAAAAATCAGTTGAAATTGCTACAATTTGATATGTATGAAGTATGAACATTACATTTGTATAGTCCTTCTGACCGTAAGATTTGTATATCCCTGTTTCTATCAGAACGCTAAATAATCGAATATTTGATATTTGGTCACGGGTAGGGTTTTAGATATTCAAATATTAATATTTATTATTAATAACGTTAGTATTTAACTATACCATTTAAATTATATGTGAGCATGCCTTAGGCAATAGGAAGGAGGAACTTTTGTATACTATATTTGTTCAGATTCTGCTCTCCTTATCTTTAGATTCCCAAATGCCCACCCTTAACTCATATTCGTCCCTCTCGCCATCCAAAATACTGACAAAGTCTCCTAACTAACCACCCCTTCCCTGTTCCATTCTCTTTCGGCTTTTCCCTGAAAAGAATGGGCAGTTTTTCGCTCTACTCTCACTCCCTCATCCTTCCTCCAAACTTGAATCTCCCTTCCACGACGACTAAAACCATACCTCTCTCCCATGGAAGTCCCGTACATCTCTCCTTCTCATCCGAACGCCGCTCTGTTTCCCGGCTCTTCTGCGCCCTTCATTCAAATTCCTCTGATTCGTCTCTCTCCGGTGATGCCTCTTTCAGGTCCGTTTTCAGTGCCTTACCCGCTGTTACTAATCATCGCTAGAAGCTTAATTATGTTCTTCTTTCTTTCTTTCTTCAGTAATTTTTGCATTATAGAAGGACCGGAGACGGTTCAGGATTTTATGCAGATGCAAACGCAGGAAATCCAAGACAACATCAGGAGTAGGCGAAACAAGATCTTTCTCCTCATGGAAGAGGTCTCTTTTCCTCTTGTTTTACTATTGTTTGCTTTTAAGATTTTAGCTACGATTGAAATTTAATTTGTTGTACTGGCGAATTCTGTTCGTGCTAGGTGCGGCGCTTACGGATACAGCAACGGATAAAGTGCGCGACCGTTAGCAACGTCAGCGGAGAAGAAGACGCAGTGGATGAGATGCCTGACATGCCATCTTCTATTCCTTTTCTTCCTCGAGTGGTCAGTTTTGATACAAATTTCTTTTATACTAATAAGATAGAGTTATTAAACCAGACTTTTTAAGTGATGCTTGTGCTTTTTTATTATTTTGAGTGAAACAGACACCAAAGACATTGAAGCAGCTTTACCTGACTAGCTTCTCTTTTGTCTCGGGGATTATCATATTTGGGGGCCTAATTGCTCCAACTGTAAGTTGGTCCTTGATTTATTCTTGATTTGTACGGCTGAATATTTGGACCTGACTGCTCCAATTGTACGCTTTCCTATGCAGTTGGAGTTAAAACTGGGGATAGGAGGCACCTCATATGAGGATTTTATACGCAGCATGCATTTACCGTTGCAGTTGAGGTATGCATCTGTTCCTCTTGAAATTCGAATTATTGGGTGCTGATTTCTCTCTGCCGCATTCTCCCTCTGAATAAAGCCTTTGGGTTAAATTTACAATTTCTGGATTTTCTTAATTCAGCCAGGTCGATCCAATTGTAGCATCTTTTTCCGGTGGGGCTGTAGGTGTTATCTCAGCCTTGATGTTAATTGAAGCCAACAATGTTGAGCAACAAGAGAACAAAAGGTGTAGATATTGCCATGGAACTGGTATGTATGAGTTTCTTGTGAGTAATATTCCATTTTATTAATAAAATTTTGAATTTACTTTTCTAAATTTCAACTTTGTACCTTTTTGGGGGGGTAAACAGATGAAATATGGGACTAATGATGATAAGCAGTAGGCATTTGTGTGCAATCAGGATATTAGCTGAAACTGTTGTGCTGAAAAACCGTTGTGCAGACAAATAGGACATTACCTGTTTGTTTGATTCTTGAAATGAGTCTGACATTTCATTTCAAAGATCAGATAAAATTAGTATAATCTTATCACAGTATATGAAAACATTGCTGATTCTTTTTTAGTTTTAATTCCTTTTTCGTATTTCGGCTGCTAAAAATAGCTTTGACATATTCTGATCTTTTTGGTACTACAGTACTTATTTGCTACCAGGTCTCGTTGTCAATCACTAAATGTGCTTCTGGAACTGTCTGGGATGGTTTTCTGCTATTACATAAATTTCTCGGAGCTATTTATAAGATTTGAAAAGCTAGTTGTTATCAACTTCTGTCAGAAGTTAAGATATGTTTCTCTTTTGGTTCGCTGAACAGGATACTTGTCATGTGCTCGATGTTCTGCAAGTGGTGTATGCTTAGGCATTGATGCCATCTCACTATCGAGTGCTTCTAATAGCCCATTGCGGGTACCAAAATCTGAAAGGTGCTCAAACTGCTCTGGTTCAGGAAAGGTAAATAAATATGGTAGAACTTGCTTCTTAGCATGAGATATGAAATGCCATTTTCATGTTACTGCATTTGATCCGTCAGTAATTACAAATCCATTATACTTCAGTCATGACATTTTCTATCCTTGGGTGGTCAACAGCTACAAGAATAGTTTCTGGAATTTGGTATATGCACGGTTAAATTACCTAAAGATTTTTTCCATGAACTTGGGACATGAATGTGGATTATTTGAAGAATGAGGAAAACCTCGGGGACTCTCCAACCACTTCATTGTTGCAATTATTTGATCTATTTTTTTCATATTTTAGGTGATGTGCCCTACATGCTTTTGCACGGGAATGATGATGGCAAGCGAACATGACCCTCGATTTGATCCATTTGATTAAGAAAAGGGCAAAACGTTTACAGGTAAGTGGAATGTAATTTTCTAGTTCCATTCGTAATAAAATTTTATCAAAACAGTTGAAAAGGTATTAGTAACGGAGACAAATTTTCAGGTAGTTACAAGATATGCACATATGTACCGGTTGAAGATGTCCATGTATTCTGACTCATTGTATCGAATTGGGAACTTAAGGTTTTTCATTCGTTGAAGTCCAATCATTTGCTGACCACCCATAAATTTCAACTTATGTTTCTCCAGTTACTTATACAGTTGTACCTTTTACCCCATTCTACTTGCTATTGATGCTTGAAGGATGACTAGTGTTTGTTATCTCCATATTGTTGGAAAATAAAATGTTTTTCATTATGCCCTTTTCACAGTGTCTTCTCTCCATTAGTATATTCTCTTCTTTCTTAGTTAAACACATTACATTCGGTTATAATTCATATCGTTTCTTCCTGATCAGAAATTCAAAGGCAAATGACGTAATATTTTTCTTAATTCAGAATGAAATGGGTCTGGGATGACAGAACTTTTGTTTTTAATTCCTGAAGAGAGTATGAATATGGTTTCTTTATTAACCATTATGAAAACCAGTTTCCTTACCTTCTTGTCATGTAATTTTTTAAACTAAATTATTTTTTTCTTTAATGATGGAATAGTTATAGTGTTGTTATTATAATTTGTGAAGATATTATTTTATTATTAACCTAATAAAATATATAACTTACTTCTGTTTTATTATATTACCAAATATAGTAATAAAATATGTATTTGTGTTTTTCTTTAAAATAAAGCATAGTATATTTTCATTTTATACTGATAAATCAAATTAAAACATCAAAATAATATTTTTATCATATATATATGATATCCAATATTAAAAAATATCAAAATGTAGCATACATGTCAAATTGGTGCATAATCTAGTAGTCCACCAGCATGTATCAACTTAAGATACGCATTTTAATAGAAAGTGGGAAACACAATTACAGGGAAACCACTGGTGGACACCCCAGCCGATCAAGCATACAGCGAAAGAATTGGTATGTTGTGCTTGAGGAGTTTCTAGTTTTCACTGCACAGTATATCAATGAAAATAACGTTTTGTAAAATTTCAAACTAGAAAATTTTTGTGAGAAAAATGATAAGAGAAACTTTATATTCATAACAATTTCCATCTTCAAAATTATCATCTGAAAGTATTTACTAATCCTTGGGAGATCCTTTAGCAGAGCACACGATCCCAATCGCCGTCAAACGCAGAGTCGTTTCCGCAAGCCGCCGATAGCACCGCCATGCCTATCTTCAACACCAGACAGACCATAAACATCCTGAAGCGGTTCCTCATATCGCCCAGCCCCACCTTCCGTCACATCACCACACGGACCCTGGAAACCCTAGCTTTCGAGGAAGTGCTATCATCCTCACAGAAACTGCAATCTTCTACTGCTTTCATCCTCCACGGCCTCCTCGGATCCGGCCGCAACTGGCGCTCCTTCTCCCGCAATCTGGCATCCACACTCTCCGAATCCTCATCTTCTTCAGGTACTCTTAACAAAATGAGAAATTCTCGTTAACTTTTTTCTTTTTTTTTAAGAAAATCTGTTGTTAGTTTATAGTTTAAGTTTGTATTCTTGAATAGCGTGGAGGATGGTACTGGTGGATTTGAGGAACCATGGGAAATCTGCGGAGATAGAAGGCCTTGCCCCTCCCCATGATATGTATAATGCGGCCAAAGATTTGGCGGCATTGGTGAAGGAGAAAGGTTGGTCTTGGCCCGATGTTGTTATCGGCCATTCCATGGGAGGTAAGATTGCATTGCAGTTCGCGGAGAGTTGTGCTCGCGGTGATTATGGTGCAGCCGCATCTGCTGCACTGCCGAGACAGGTTAATGTCGTTTCTTTGTGGAAGCTTATTTGCTTCATTTGTTGATACTGCTTTTGTATTTAAGTGTGGAAATTTCTTTGCACGCTTTCATACATGTTGTTTGTCGGTGCAGAGCAGTTGTGGGTGCTAGATTCCGTTCCTGGATTAGTGAGTGCTGAGAAAAGTGATGGTGAAGTGGAGAAGGTTTTGAAGACTTTGCAGAGTTTACCTGCATTGGTCCCATCCCGGAGGTAGGGCTTAGCTTGCGTTCTTGTTACTATCCTTCGTTTTTAGAATCTTCCTGATTATCGTTGCTTCTTTCAGCGCGCTTAATAATTTACAAGCGATGGACCTGTAAATGTTGCCATGTAGGTTTTTTTAAGTGAAATAGAATTGTAGTATCTTGGCTGGAATCTGACTTCCTATTTTTGTGTTAATTTTCTCGAGATTTTTTCATCTTGATTTGGGCCATTTTTTTTCCTCATGTTAAAGTGCTTGAAAATGTATGGGTTTGAAATGGAAAGGACATAAGTGCATAAAACAATAATACACTGTCTATAAACAAGATACGTCAATCATACTATTTTCCTTTGGTTTCTTCTTATAAACTAGAGGATACTTCATGATGTCACTAAACTTGTTTTAATTTATGAGAGAACTTTTAAGTTTTCTGGCCAGGGGTTCATAGTCCATTGTGTAACATAGGTGTCGATGTGAGCTTGCAATGAAGATTCATGTGTTTCACCGGTGAGAAAAGACCTAGCAGATATTGTAACAGAAGTTTTGGCTTGGATATACAAGAAACTGCAGTCGCCTTATAAGGATATCTGTGATGGTTTTATGTTTGTAGTGCAACTCTTTTACTCAGAAATATTAAATTTGATTGTCTGATTTATCCTCCGTTCACTCTGCTTGATGCTTATTAGAGAGTTTGAACTTTAATCTTGCAGTGTTTTTTAATTAAAAAGAAACTTTAAGCAATGTGTTAAGCAAGGAATAGCACAAGATTTAAGAAGTTTGCCATTAATTTACTTTTACCTATATCTTACATTTTTATTTGCAAACTTTTTCATTTTCCATTTATATCCCTTTTTACTTTTATTCAAGATTGATAAGAATTTATTTTGTGTTCATTCCTCGCTAGTTTAATTTTTTATTTCAATCATATTCTGGGTTTTTGGCCTCAGGTGGCTTGTGAAGCACATGATGGAACTGGGGTTCTCGAAGTCACTGTCAGATTGGATTGGTAGCAACCTAAAAAAATCTGGAGAACAGGAGACATGGGCTTTCAATCTTGAAGGTGCTATCCAGATGTTTAATTCTTACAGGTTAGTCCTGGGTACCGATACATCAGCTAGGTCTCCTGCATACTATAACTTGATGGTTCTCATCACACCTATCTGGCTTTTCTCCGTTTGCCTGCATTTCCA
Source organism: Passiflora organensis (assembly GCA_019739055.1). Taxonomy (NCBI): domain Eukaryota; kingdom Viridiplantae; phylum Streptophyta; class Magnoliopsida; order Malpighiales; family Passifloraceae; genus Passiflora; species Passiflora organensis. The sequence continues at coordinate 11,178,719 of JAEPBF010000009.1, forward strand.
CCCTGTTAGTCTGTATCCTTTGTTGAATGGTTTAGGGAGACATCATATTGGCCTCTTCTAGAGCATCCGCCAGCAGGAATGGATATCAGATTTGTGGTTGCAGAGAAAAGTGATCGGTGGGACCCAGATATAATTGAGCGACTCGAAGGTATCGCCGGCAGTGAGAGTGGAGATGAGGCTGCTGGAAAGGTTTCTCTACATGTTCTACCAAAGTCGGGACATTGGGTTCATGTGGATAACCCCATGGGCCTTCTGGATATCATGGCTCCAAAAATTGTCTCCCTTTCAGCATAATTAACTGTTATACGCCCAGCATGCAAGTGAAACTCTTGCTGTTTGATCTGTATTCCTTCGCAAGCGAATTGCAACGGACTATCCAATTCTTGTCATCTTAGCATTTTATCATTCCGCATTATATCATCAGGATATAAGCATTCCAAGATGGTAAAATCAAAATTATTTATTTTTATTTTATTTAAATTAAAAAAAATATTCACAGTCCACAGTAATGATTATAAACTCCAGTAGACAATAATGATTATATAAGAATAAAGCGTGACAAAGCAAAATCAGATGGGATCTCTTTTGATAGACGGGAGCGACCAAGGATCTGAAAAAGATAAACTGTGAGGTGGTTAGATTCTTCAAAAATCTGTTTCAATCTGATCATGGATTTTCATAGATTGCAGAGCAATGAAACTGATGGTTTAGTATGACCTTTTTTGATTGATGAGATCAAAGAGGTTATATGGGATTGTGGAAGTTAGTGGAAGTCATAAAGCATCTGGGCCCAATGGGTTCAATTTTTTTTAAAGGCATGAGACGTGTTAACGAAGGATTTAAAGACAATGGTGGACAAATTCTTTAGTTCGGAGAAATTGTCAAAAGGAGTAAACAATTGGATTCTCATTCTGAAGGTGGTGGGTACATCTAGCCTCAATAATTTTAGACCTATTAGCTTGATTATTGGGTTGTAAAAGGTGGTGGCCAAGATGATGACTAAGAGACTTAGAAGAGTTATTTCTCCATTCCCCATTCCAATTGGGTTTCATTGGTGGTAGACAACTCTTGGAATTTGTTATAATTGCATCAGAAGTAATTCATACTACTAAAATCTCTAGACAATAGGGGTGGTGCCTAAAGGTTGACTTCTACAAAGCCTACGATTCAGTTATGTTGGGGAGTCTTGCCGGGAATAATGGAGAACATGGGCTTTCCCAGGAAATGGAGGACATAGGTAGAAAGTTGCGTGGCAACAGCAAGGACTAATGTCCTTATGGCTTCACATAAGAATTTGAGCTAAGGAGGGGTTTGAGGCAAGGAAACCCACTATTGCCTCTTCTATTTGATATAGTTGCAAAATAGAATGCTTCAAAGAGCTGAAGAGGCTGATATTATAAGGGGTTATAAAGATGGGTTTGCAGTCGCTAACCCATCTACAGTATGCAGACAACATAAAACTATTTAATAGCGTTGGTCTTAGGAATTTGGAAAGGGTACTCCGATTTTTTGCTTTACTTCTAGGGTTGAAGGTGAATTATCACAGGAGTGCTCTAATAGGGATCAATTACTCTAGAGAAGAGGTGGAGTCTATGGAGCGTAGTTTGCTATGTAGATCAGAATCTTTCCCAATAAAGTATTTGGGAATACCTGTGGGAGCCAATCTAGGAAGGTACAAGACATGGAAAGGGGTAATCCGTAATTTTTGGAAGAGATTTGCGGGCTGGAGAGGGAAATACTTGTCCATGGGTGGGAGAATCACTTTAGTAAAATCGATTCTTAATAGCATTCCATTGTTCTATATGTCATTGTTTAAACTACCAAAGAAGGTAACGAGAGAGATGGCGATGGTGATGTTGACAAATAGATTTGTTTGGAAGGGATGTGTGGATTCTAAATGTCTACATAAAGTGAAATGGGAGAAGGTGTGTTTGGATAGGCGAGAGTTGGGTGTATCGAGGTGAAGTATAATGCACTTCTATTGTAATGGTGCTGGAAACTTTTTTGCTTAGCAGGAGAGCCTTTGGGCCCAGCTAGTCTACGATGTGTACAAACCCACACTTGGGAGAGACGATGTGGTTTTTGCCAATCGTAACATTACTAGGATTTGGATGGGCATTCTAAGCTGCTTGAAAGGGAATAATTCAATGTCTAGGGCAAGAAGAGAGAGATTGCGATAGAAGTTGGAAAAAAGAAACACTATATCCTTTTGGTCTAATATATGGGTTGGTGACGAAGAGGTGAAAAGGTGTATCCAAGGCTATTTGATGTTTTGGTGCAGAAACATCACTCGGTCGATATGATGGGAGAGTAGGTTGCATATAGGTGTGTCTGGTCTTCTGTTTGGCAAATAAGACTGTTGGCTTGGGAAGAAGATTTGTTGCAGGGATTACAAGACCAAATAGTGGGTGCAAGTCCGATTCAAGAGGAGGTGGACAAAATCATATGGGAAGACAGAATTGAAGAGTTTTCAATAAAAAGTTGCTACAAAGTTCTAGAAGAAGTTCAGTTTCAGGATCTAAGGGTGAACATTCTGATTGTCTAGAAATGCTTAGGCACCACAAAGATCAAAGCCTTTTTTTGGTTGGCCTGTCAAAAATAGAATATTGGCCAAATTACGTCTTAACAAATTGAGGTTGTTAAATGAAGAGGAAGTGGGATGTGATGCCTACAACAGGGTGGAGGAGAATGCGGATCACGCGTTAGTGTTGTGCCCTACAGCATGGCAATGTTGGATGGAAAATTTAAGAAAATAAGGTGTGAGAGGGGCTGTGAAACCCTGTCCTAGTCGTGTGTCCAGTCAGCGTCGTATTAGTGGTCCACGCGTATGTTTGACATGTTGATCGGGACGGGAATCGAGACGGTAAAAATTTACCGTCTTGCCCTTATCGAACCCGAACTTGTTTCCGGGCCTGTTTTTTTCTCCTAAGGCCTTTTATGTACCTTTGTCTTATTTCCGGGCCCGTTTAATTTCCCAAAGGCCCTGTACGTACCCTTTTAAGCCCATCTGCCTACCCTAGCCGCTGCCCCTGCTTACGTTTCAGACAGAAAACCTATACCCTTTCGTCCTCTTTTCTCTCTTCTTTACGCTATTTTCAAACTGCCGCCTTTAGCCCTTCCTTGATTCCACTGGGGATTGTCCGTCGGTTTTGTAGATCGGTGAGGGAACGGTAGGAATTTTCTTTCCGTATTTAAAATTAGGTTCGTGATTTCTTGTTTTGATGGTGGTTTGATTCAGGTGGATCTGAATCTTGGCATTGTGATAAGGGTAAAGGGATTGCCACCAGTTCATCTACACGTCAAGTAGGAGACTACGCCTCATCTGTTTGACCGGCTGCTGATTCGTCCTTGTTGTTTGTGTTTTCTCTTATTTAGTTCTTTCCCTTAATTACTATGTCGTTTGTTCCTTTTGTTAGCGGTTGTACTGTCGTGTCTTTCATCTCACGAGTTTGATGTGAAATCCCTAACCTGACGGTGCTCGTTCTCTGTTTCTCTTGCCGTTGAGACTGCCAAATTCTAATCCTCCTTGTCAACTGAAACCGGATACGATGGGGTATAACATCCGGCGCTGTAGGATGCTGAAGCTCCAGGTACGGGATCAAAACCGAGCCCCCTTTCCTTGTTCCTTCCGTCCGTCGTCCTTCAAGCCCCGTAACCTTGATCCTGTAGAGTCTGACCTGCTCTCGCATCGAGTGCAAGGTAAGAAGAGCACCACCAACTAGTCTCATCACCAATTTCCCCTAGGTACTCAACTCGCACCTGCGACAAATTCTTCTCCCTCTTTTGCATCGTGCGAGGTGCGCTTCCCCGAGTTTTCCCCATCTGTCGTTTCCTGCATTTCCGATACCCAGCTAGTTCTTCTTCGCGCGTTCTCCTGTTACTTTCCTCGGACTTCCCCTGCTAAGTCCTATTCTTCCTTTCATGTCGAGCGGGTGTGTGTGCCTTCTTCTTCTCCATTCATTTCCGGAGCCTTGAGTTTGTCCCCCACCAGATCCGTGCTCAAGTTCTTCATCTGTTTCCAGATGTCGCGAGCTGGTCCTCCACCAGACTCGTGCTCCCTGTTCCTTCTCCATTTTTCGGTGCCGCGAGCTATCCTCCCCTTGGCTTCGTCGATGTCTCACCTGCTTGCTCCATCGCTTTCTCACCTACTGTTTCTGTATCCTCTTCCTTCTTCTATGTCGAAGGAGACGTGTCTTCCTTTTGCTCCATTGATGTCCCCACCAACCGTTCCTTCAATCCTGACGTGCCCTGCAAAATCCTCTTCCTTCTTTTACGTCGAGCGATGCGTTCTCCCTGCTGCTTCGTCGATTTCCCACCAATTGCTTCCGTTCTACCCAGCTGTTTTCTCCCTGCTAAGTTTCCTTTTTCATCGTGTTCTCCCTGTTGCTTCACCGATTTTTCTCACTCACCGGTCGTTCTTGCGTTTCCCGACGTGCTCTGCTCTTCCTTTTCCCTTTCTTCTGTTGAGCAAGGCGTGCACTCTGTTTCTTCTTTTCATGGCGAGCGGCGTGTGCCTTCTTTTTCTTCGTTTATTCCCGGTGCCGTGAGCTTGTTCTCCACCAGATTCAGGCAAACCGGATCCGTGCTCCTTCTCCCCCCATGGACTTTCTTTCGTTCGTTCTCTTCCCATGTAACTTCGTACCAGGCGTGCCTTGTTTTCTTCTTCGGAAAACTTCTTTCTTTGTTGTCGTATTTCCTTCCATTGTCTCCACCTTTCTTTTACAATTGACCGAGGTGTGCCCTCATCTTGTTTCGTTGATTTCCTATCATTCGCACTGTCTTTCCTTTGCAGATTGTACCTAAGTAATTAAGTAATTAATTAAATAATGCATGACTAATGAACATGGAATGTAGGCCCTTATTAGTACTATTCATGTATGGGTTCATAAAGATAATATCATTGGATCTCCTAAATGATAGACATCTAGCGTAACTTCATGTAGGGTGAGTTTATTCTCTGATATACGTGGAGGATGTGTGTGATGTGGCTGTGCGCTTTACATTCAATTATAAAAATAGAGTTTTATATTATTAATTTAAGCAAGTATATTGGTTTATAAACCTATTGTTTTAGTATTATGGATTTGATCAAGTGTATTAATAACGTAGTATTTTTGGAACTGTAACGTTTGACAAAGTATAGTTTTATAAACCATCTATATGCCTCATTTCGTGTATCTACAGTCATTAAACGTTCGCTTGGCCAATGCGAGGCGAGTATACAGAATCCCAATGATAGGGGAGAGTTGCTTACCTGTTCGGGAGTCATATGGGTGTTGTTTTCATTTGCTTGCCACATCTTCGCAAGTTGGTTCGTATTGAGTAATGAGACGGGTATGATAGGTGTTATATTTTCTCTGCCTAGTCTCGGACAACACTGGCGGTAGGGGTTACGTATATATATAGTATTTTCCTAAAAATATAAATTTACACTGCTAGTGGGCTCCAGGTTTCCCTTTAGCGGGGGGGTTACTTGAGGTGTGATTTATTATGTTCATCCCGATGGGTTTTCGGTTGGCATTGTTAGCCGCGTTATGTTATGAGTTCTTAAGTTATAACCTATTGAGCTGGAATCATGTTTTACGTTGTAGAAATCAAATGTGCAAATTCCTTGTTCTTCGGGTTGTTTCGGTTACGTCCTTGTTCATATAGTAATTTGTTTCTCCTCTTCTTTGTATGTATTCTCGTTTCCCCGTAGGACATATGATGTTGTGACTCCTACTGAGATTTTTATCTCACCCGTTGATGTTTTTCCCCCTTTCAGGAGTAGTTCGTGCGCCGTAGACGGTGTTTGAGGTGTGAGTGCTCCCTACGACTTGGCTGGACTATCGCACCTACATATTTTACACGGTTTTCTTTTCTGGCATTTCCTGTTTGACTCGTTTGATGTTTTGACTCACATTATATTTTTATGTATTTATTACTCTACTGGATACGGTTTTATGTTCCGGACTTTAGGCCTAGTTTGTGATTTTGGGCTTGTGACTGTATGGACCGATTTTCCGTTTTGGATATTTTGTCCAATCGAATAAAGTCTTCCGTTGTGGTATTTTGTTCACTCCGATTTTTATGCCAGATGTCTGTTTCTTATTTGACATGCTCCAATTTTTGAAATATTAAATAGGTTCGTTTTGGAAATTGTGTTTGAAAAGTCGTCTAAGCCTTGTGGGATTCGGATTGGTCCACGTGTTGGGCTTGTCCGGGTTTCATGGCGGTAAGGACCTGGTTTTCGGGTTCGAGTCCTTAAAGGCATTGCCAGGTTCGTTGGGAGAATTACACAATGGAGTGACTTATTTCCCTAGATTAATCTAAATCATGTTTTTGCTTTATTAATATATAAGAATAGCCGGTTGACGGCCATAGCTTTAGCTTTTCCTAGATTTAAGGTTATGCTTATTAGTAAATTAATTTGGAAATGATTTTGTAGATGACATTAATAAGGTGAAGGATCTAGCTTTTGGAACAAGAGATGTAAGCATTATTGAATTTTTGAGGAATAACTCAAAACATTATTTTTTTAAATAACGATTATGTTATTAAAAAATTTATATAAAAATAACAAAAACTAGCTGAGACAAGATTTTTGAAATGTAAGAGCAGCAGAGAATAAAAACAGATTCAAAGAAACATGACCACACAATCCACTGAAACAACATGTATTTCAAAATACCAAACTTAACTTCAAACACGGTTTACTGATTTATTCCATCAATGGTCAGGTTTTATGCTTTTAAGGAGACAAAAGAAGTTTGGATCCTCTTAATTGGTGTTCACGGTTGCATGGAAAATCTGAATTGGGAGAAATGACCGTGTTTTTTAACAAAGCAGTAAGGTCCTCCGGACATTGCTCTTGAGGCTTGATACTCTGCCTTCTGGTGTGCAAAATATAATCTTGAAGACTTCAATATTCTCTCTCATGAAGCCTTAACTGCGTAGAAGCTGATATTTCTTAAATGATATTTTGTAAATAGTCCAGTGAACCTTCCTAAGAACTTAAAACTCTTGTAAATATAGCAAGCCATCTCGACTTGCTATTGTTACAGATTTTATTTGACTTTTAATAAAAAAAAAACTTCAAACATAACATTGGGATTATACGCCAAACAGACACTTGACTTTGTATTCTACCTCCCTAGCTAGCTAGGTAGCTTGGTTCTGTCCACCAAGGACTTATTATCCAATCCTTTGCTGTAGAAATTTTCATGGGCGTCTTGCGGAGTGAAATTCCGGTAAAGAGCAGGTTTCTCTGGTGATACTAACTCCGGTAGAGGCCCATGATAACCCCAACCCATCCACTTGCTCGGATTGAAAAATCCAGCTATTGATATCCGTGCTTCTTCGCCGGAGTTAGCTAGAACTCTGTGTTGTACGCTCTGGTATGCTCCGTTGGAAACTATCTGCAAGTTATTAAACAAATTTAAATTATTCATAATCTTTTCTTTGGTCGTCATTGGAACTGCACCGTATATTTTTATGCGTTACCTGAAGAAAGTCGCCGATGTTTATAATCAACCCGCCAAGAACAGGCTTCACATCAACCCATCCATCTCCGTGCTTTACCTGCAACCCACCTACCTCATTCTGAAGCAACACCGTTAGGCCTCCAGAATCCGTGTGCGATGTGATTCCTAGTGTTAGTTCAGGTTGAGGACAGTACGGATAGTAATGCCCCACCATAACTCTATAATCACTGAACGTCAGTTCCTTGAGCTTCCCTGGCTGTAACCCTAACCCTTCGCTTAGCAACTCCATCACCGCCTCGGCAACCATTTTTGCGCACCTATCCCATAAAACCACTTCATTTCTGCATACCTCCGGTAACTCCTCCGCGTCTACAGGGCCTGATCCTATCCAAGCCTGCAACGTGTTGTGCCATGTGGCGGCTTTTGCACGGAACAAATCATCGTTGGTGTGGTACCTGATGCCAGGCCCTTCGCCTCGTCTGTAATACATGGGTTTGATATCATGAGACTGCTCGTGAAAGGATTTAATGGCTTTGATTGTTGAGTCAAGTACTGATTGAGAAACGCCATGGTTGATGACTTGAAAGAAGCCCCATGAACTTGCCGCTTCTTTGACTTGATTTACCAATCGAGCACGCTGAGCAGCAGTGTTCTGATGGGATAGGTCGATGATTGGAATGGAAATATGTTGTTGAAACGGTTTTGTTTTGAGATCGGAAAGGGTTTCAGGTGAGTGAATGAAAAATTCTGGGATGGAAGTGATATCAGAATCTGAGAGACCCTTTGCACCCATCTTTGATTCATCAAACTTCTTCATCTCTGCCTTCCGAACATCGGAGCAGGAAACAGTAGCGTTTCCAGTTGCCATTTTCTTCTTGTTAGGCTCAGCCGGAGAGAGGAGTTTTAGTAAGTTAGTTTGTTAGGCTCAGCTAGATCTCCTGCATACTATAACTTGATGGTTCTCATCACACCTATCTGGCTTTTCTCCTTTTGACTGCGTTTCCCCTCTGTTAGTTTGTATCCTTTGTTGAATGGTTTAGGGAGACATCATATTGGCCTCTTCTAGAGCATCCGCCAGCAGGAATGGATATCAGATTTGTGGTTGCAGAGAAAAGTGATCGGTGGGACCCAGTTATAATTGAGCGACTTGAAGGTATCGCCGGCAGTAAGAGCGGGGATGAGGCTGCTGGAAAGGTTTCTCTTCATGTTGTACCAAAGTCGGGACATTGGGTTCATGTGGATAACCCCATGGGCCTTCTGGATATCATGGCTCCTAAAATTGTCTCCCTTTCAGCATAATTAGCTGTTATACGCCCAGCATGCAAATCAAACTCTTGCTGTTTGATCTGTATTTCTTCGCAAGCGTATTGCAGCGTACTATCCAATTCTTATATGAATATGATGAATAATGAATTGTGATATCATCAGGATATAAGCATTCCAAGATGGCAAAATCAAAATTAATTATTTTTATTTTATTTAAATTAAAAGAGTATTTACAACGGACAATAATGATTATAAACTCAGGTGGTCTTGTTAGTTCGAAATTTATATAATATTTTATATCTAAATACATGATTCAAAGAAAAATCGTTTAATTTTATTTGATCACATATGTGTGCTTACTTATTTAGTATGAATTCATATATTAATTTTAGTTGAATAGGAATCATTATTCATTATATTATATTATATTAATCAATTGAGCAGGAGGATTATATTATTTTTTAACATAGTTTTCCGACTCTTTAAGAAAAAATATATAGTTTTCTGGAAAAAATATTTCAGGAAGAGAAAGGAAGATGGGAAGTGACCCGGGAGGCCGGGATGGAATTTGAGAATAATCAGACTTTAAATAGGCTTGATAATGTTGAAACTAAAGCCCACTAACAGACCCAACAACGTTGACCTAAGGCCCACTTTCAGATGTTTGTGTCCTGGCCTGTCATTGACTGAAGAGTGAATAGTTTAGGAATGAAAACCCTAAACCGAATTATACTATAAAGACCCCAACGCAGCCAGTGGTTTAGAGCCGTCCTTCTTCCGCTTTGAGAGATATAACTACCTGTACAAAATTTGTAGAGAAGTGTAGAGGGTCTCGGAACAATGCAGATCTTTGTGAAAACCCTAACCGGGAAGACAATTACTCTCGAGGTCGAGAGCAGCGACACCATCGATAACGTCAAGGCCAAGATCCAGGACAAGGAAGGTAATATTTGAACTTCCTCATCTCATGTTAAATTTTCAACCATTTGTATTTTGTTTCATAAGCTATTCATATCCTACACTACGGTTCTTCTTTTAATAGGTATTCCTCCGGATCAGCAGCGGTTGATTTTCGCCGGAAAGCAGCTCGAGGATGGCAGAACCCTTGCTGATTACAACATCCAGAAAGGTCTTCTTTTTTTTTTCTTACGTATTCTCTTCATAATTCTTGTCCTAGATTTTAGTTTGCTCCTTTTGTCATTGTATTTAAAGTTTGTAATTGTTTTGTTTACTGCAGAGTCGACGCTTCATCTTGTGTTGAGGCTTAGGGGAGGGATCATTGAGCCTTCGCTGATGGCTTTGGCTCGCAAGTTCAACCAAGAGAAGACCATTTGCCGCAAGTAATTGTCATTTCTTCTTTTTATTTTTTCTTTGTATTTAATCTATGTTTGAGCTCAGTTATCTCCATCATAGAAGTATGGTTCGTTTGTTTGTATTTTGCATGTCGACTTTACTTTGATATTCTCGTATGTTCACGGGACTTAACTTAGCCTCTACTGCTTATTATAAGAGTGCATGTGAGGTTATAGAAGTTCCAACATTGATATCCATTCTTAAACTTTGTCAACTTGATTTTGCTGCTTTTGAGTTGATTTTCTCGGATGGAACACTCCATTTTTTATGTTTATATTTATTGTTACTGAATTCTTGGTAGCCCCTTACTTGTAATTCAATATACTCAATTGATTTACGAAGGAAGTTACAAATCAAGTTCAGAAAGCTTGAAAAGTCCCTACATTCAAGCTTGAATGTTAAGCTATTTATGTTGACTTGCCAAATATTTTTAGTCAGATATTTGTTTAATTATATGTGTGGCTTGCTGATGAATCAATATGATCTGAGTCAAAAGTGCAACCTACCCTGGTTTTATTAGGACGCTTCTCTTTGTTATTATACATATGGTTGAATGTTGTGTAATGCGGTGACATCCCAACTTGCTCTGAGTTTGAAGCACATATTACTTCTGAATTTATGTATGTTGAAGGGACTTTTGTTGAACTCTCTCTTGCTGTCTCTAGTGCAACGGAGAGCATCTTAGTTCCCAACATCGATTTCCATTTCAACTTTGTCAACTGAGTCATTTCACCTGCAGTTGATTTTCTTGGGTGGTACATTGTGTAATAGTACCATATATGGTATCTTACTTTCTAAAGTTTGTCTTGGGTGGAGCGTGTTTTGAATTTGCAAACCGGTCATTGTATTATGGGAAGTGAGTGCACTGACAGAACTTACGCTATCTACTGAGTGCTGATTTGTTTTCTCTTATGCTTTCTTTGCGCTTAATGTGATTTGTGTGGTCAACTGCAGTTTGTCATTCTGGACTAATGTTGTTTATTTGTTGCCAGGTGCTATGCTCGCCTGCACCCAAGGGCTGTTAACTGCCGGAAGAAGAAGTGTGGTCACAGCAATCAGGTCCACTCACTGTTACAGAAGTTTCTGCTGTTTTTGGCTGAACTGTCATCTTTACTTTTACAAATTTGGCCTTTTTTTTCTGTCTGAAATGATATTTCTTATTTCTTGCAGTTGAGGCCAAAGAAGAAGATTAAGTGAAGTATGTTGGTATTCCGATTTGCAATTTGCAAATGTGCCAACATTCAGATCAAGAATTTGTTCTCTATTTATTGTATTAATGAGAGTTGGACTTAGGAAATGCAATCTCAAACATCTATGAATTCAAACATCTATGAATGCTTCAAATTGAGCACGATTCGTCTTGTTCTTGATGTGAACGTTTTAATGTGGAATGCTTTTGCAGTTTCTCTAAACCCACTAAACTTGGTCTTTAAATCATATATTTTGGATGAAGTTTAGTTGATGGGTAAGATTAAAAAGGAATAATAATGATTGAAGCTCGGATTTAACATAAAATATTATTATTTGGGGCTATAAGCCAAACAGCCAGTTTTATTTTACATCACGATCTTGGTTCTGTCCACCTGCATAAGATAATATATAATTACTTAGAAACATTACATTAGGCTTAATTATAAGCCAAATAGATTCTTCACTTTGTATTCTACCTCCCTAGCTAGCTAGGTAGCTTGGTTCTGTCCACCAAGGACTTATTATCCAATCCTTTGCTGTAGAAATTTTCATGGGCGTCTTGCGGAGTGAAATTCCGGTAAAGAGCAGGTTTCTCTGGTGATACTAACTCCGGTAGAGGCCCATGATAACCCCAACCCATCCACTTGCTCGGAGTGAAAAATCCAGCTATTGATATCCGTGCTTCTTCGCCGGAGTTAGCTAGAACTCTGTGTTGTACGCTCTGGTATGCTCCGTTGGAAACTATCTGCAAGTTATTAAACAAATTTAAATTATTCATAATCTTTTCTTTGGTCGTCATTGGAACTGCACCGTATATTTTTATGTGTTACCTGAAGAAAGTCGCCGATGTTTATAATCAACCCGCCAAGAACAGGCTTCACATCAACCCATCCATCTCCGTGCTTTACCTGCAACCCACCTACCTCATTCTGCAGCAACACCGTTAGGCCTCCAGAATCCGTAGTGCGATGTGATTCCTAGTGTTAGTTCAGGTTGAGGACAGTACGGATAGTAATGCCCCACCATAACTCTATAATCACTGAACGTCAGTTCCTTGAGCTTCCCTGGCTGTAACCCTAACCCTTCGCTTAGCAACTCCATCACCGCCTCGGCAACCATTTTTGCGCACCTATCCCATAAAACCACTTCATTTCTGCATACCTCCGGTAACTCCTCCGCGTCTACAGGGCCTGATCCTATCCAAGCCTGCAACGTGTCGTGCCATGTGGCGGCTTTTGCACGGAACAAATCATCGTTGGTGTGGTACCTGATGCCAGGCCCTTCGCCTCGTCTGTAATACATGGCTTTGATATCATGAGGCTGCTCGTGAAAGGATTTAATGGCTTTGATTGTTGAGTCAAGTACTGATTGAGAAACGCCATGGTTGATGACTTGAAAGAAGCCCCATGAACTTGCCGCTTCTTTGACTTGATTTACCAATCGAGCACGCTGAGCAGCAGTGTTCTGATGGGATAGGTCGATGATTGGAATGGAAATATGTTGTTGAAACGGTTTTGTTTTGAGATCGGAAAGGGTTTCAGGTGAGTGAATGAAAAATTCTGGGATGGAAGTGATATCAGAATCTGAGAGACCCTTTGCACCCATCTTTGATTCATCAAACTTCTTCATCTCTGCCTTCCGAACATCGGAGCAGGAAACAGTAGCGTTTCCAGTTGCCATTTTCTTCTTGTAATGCTCAGCCGGAGAAATTGAGTTTGTTTTGAGTTATAATATACAGTGATGGCCGACCAACAATCTTATTTTTATGCCTATATATCTCCGTCAATCGTAAAAGCCGGCACATAAAAACTACAAAACCGAAGACATGAACATAAAAGCTGGGCCAATTACAAATATTCCCTACTACTGCAGAAGAAATAAAAAGTAGCATGCACATCTAAAAGGGAAAACTGCGGAAGAGATCTTGGAGCGTCCCTTGCATCACTATCTATATCCCTATAGTATTGTTAGATAAATTTGGTCAAATCAAATACCTCGTAATAACCATTAAATATCATTAATTTACCATTCTAACAATCAGGCAAAAGAAAATAAGATTCTTTTATTCAATAAAAAAGAATCGAACTCTGAGCAGAAAAAAGAAAAGACGAATCTTATTTATAAACAATACCTACGTACTGGCCAAAGCTGGCATCGCTAAGTCACGATTCTTATTTATAAACAATGCCTACAGAACCAAGTCACTTCACTACTACTTGTATATTTCCCTTCTCATTCCCTCACTGGTATGTTCATCACCGCATCTTTCATACTCCATGCATTGAGATTCTCCACTGTCACAGTCTCAGATCCATTGTTGAATACGAACAAGTGAGCCTTTTCGGATATTCCAAGGGTTGGATAAACTCTAGATGAGATGATTGTTTTCCCTCCGGCTCCAAAGCTTTCAACCACCGAGTGATCAATCTGTAAATAGTCAAAAAGTGACATGACGATCAAGAGGACAACATCGATCAAACAATATGTTCATTTTGTTAACGTACCAAACTCCTGAGAGATAGTTTTTTGTCAGCTAAATCTACATCGACAAATCCAGCGAAGGACGGTTTGTATAGTCCACTCCCCAGGGAAGAACTGTACACAAATAAGCCGTATGAAAAAAGTCAAGGTGAAAAGAGGATGTAGATACAAGTTGATGGCATTCATTGTATAGGAAAAGGTAAAACATACAAACCTTCCGGCATCAGAGCACAGCAGAACCACATGCTTGGTTGGTGCTTTGAATATCCTAAAGAAGACAGGAGTAAATTCTTCTAGGTCTTCTGAAGCTAAGGTTAAGAGTCCAAATGGTCCGACTCCACCTTCGAGTTTGGAACCCTTCTCGGCGCAGACATCTTGTGCGGGAAGGTTAACCCATCTAGGATAAAACGGCTCCGCATTATCAAGGCTGGAGAATGAGAAGGTCACATCAACATCAGCCTGGAAATTAACATGTAGCAAATCAAAACAGTAGTTAAAAAACGCCATCCTTCAAAAAAATATAACAATCAATGGCATTAAAACCATACCTGGGCAGCAGTTACGCCTTGAATTTCAACATAATCTCCCTTAACTAGCTTTTGATTGGACATTGTTACATTATCACCTCTTAAAGTCTCGAGTTCTTTGATGGGCCACTGTAACAGTTGCTTTCCGCTAGGGTCTAGCCACATCTTCCTTGGAATCAACTAAAATGATACAATAGCATAATTAAAATCAATAACCAATAATAATAATAATAATAATAAATGCAACCATATCCACCGTCGATACCTGAATTCCTGCCCACCCTTTTGCCGCATCGTGGTCTTTTGTATCAGACTCGTTAGCCCAACCCCACAGAATCCTCCTCTGTGTGGGTTCGTCAAAGAAAGACTTGGAAGCGTAAAAGTTGCCATAGTCCAATCTGAGCCCCGCCCAACTATCCACTGAATCATTATCAGGAACATACCTATCCCTCCGCCTGTCATAGGTACCAAGTGTATAGTACTCGTATCTTGTCAAGTCTAGGCTCACCTTTAACACATGCTTCACATTAGGCCCCGTAGCCGAAGGGTCCAACCCGTTTTGGCCAGAGAGCGAAACGGGGAAGAAATCCGGGCATTCCCACATGCCTGAATTTGCAACCGAATGCAGAGGGTGTTTGGCCTTGACCCACTTCTTAAAATCCCTACTTCTATACAGATAGACAATCCCTCTGTTCCTCCTCCGGCTGCCAATCACAAGCTTCCAGTGCCCATCTACCCACCAAGCAGTTGTTGGATCACGGAAAGCGCTTGCGTTCACTGCAAGGTCCGGGTTGACGAACGGATTGTCATCGGGTTTGATCCATTCCCGGAGATATGGGTCGGACAGATTTGCTGGGATGGCGTAGTTTTGGATTTGACGGTTGTATGGGTCGATCCCCGTGTACATGATAACGGGCTTATTACCAGGAAGAACAGTTGCGGATCCAGACCAACATCCATTCATATCAAACCATTTGGACGGATAGATGGCATGCTCCAGGGATTCCCAGTTGATCAAATCCTTGGATACCGAATGGGCCCAAACAATATTTCCCCAAACCGCACCTTTGGGGTTATATTGGTAAAATAGATGGTAGAGCCCATTGAAGTACATAGGGCCTGGTAATTAATTAGTCAGAAAACTAATAAATTAAGATATTCAATTGTCGAAAATAGACATCAAAACTAGGTTTGAGACGTGTACCGTTTGGATCTGTTGGGCATTTCCATTGCAAATTCGATCACCCCCAAAGATATTGGAAATCAGAAACAAAGAAAAAAAATTAAGTCAAATGATTTTTTCAAAGTCAATATGTACATGCATTTCTTTTATAAATGATCACTAGAGTTTTTTTTCTAGAGTAAAAGATCCCATGCATAGGAATTTGTAGGAATAGAGTTATTATTACGTACCGTTGATCCAGTTCTGAGGAGGCTGAAAGTGGTATCCGGTTCTATGTTCCTTCGTCACCACATCGGCAGGTAGATTCTGCAACTCGGGGTATATTTTGTGAGATCCCTCGACGCCGTTGGTGCTTATCAGGAAAAGAAAAGCAGAGGCAACCCATAACACTGCAAAAACTGAGAGAACCTTTGGCAGGTCCATCATCAAGAAACCAGGCATCAAACCAAAAAGGAAAGGGAGAAGGAAGCTTGGTGACTGCACTGCGGGAGGTTGTAGATACTTATATAGATACTCTGGAGGATAATGAGGATGTCTTTCAGGATAAAATCTTTCTGACTAGGAGTTTTTTTGGGGGGAGAAGATTGACAACTTCTCAAACAGCTCTTAATTTATTTTATAATTGAATTTAAATTTTTACTATAATATATTTTTAGAAAAAAGCTCAAGCCTCGCATCTTTTTAAACAGCTCTTATTTTATGCTTTTTGTATTGCAAACTAGCTAGATTTTAGATATCTTTTAAAAAAAAATTTATTATTGTAAATCTTACAGCATAGATTTATTGCATCAAAATTTAGACTTACAAGAACAAACGGCGTAGATTTATTGCATCAAATTTATTTGCCTCATCAGCGTCGCGTGCAAAAAGGTTCGAAATGAAGGATCTATTTGAACTTTTCTAATACTAGTATTTCTTCCATTCAATGTGTTAAAAGAAAGATGGAAAGTGCCATATAAAGTTTGAATTCCCAACTTCAGTCTCATGCTAAATTCTACATGAGTTTACATGAAAAGTTCAGACAGAAGGAGATTATATTATTCCTTAAAGAATTAATAATATCATACTCATAAGAGGATTGGTGAATGATATTAATACTTACCATGCACAAGATCATATAGACACAATTAGAGCTGTACAATAATCAAGAATCTTAATCTCCAATTATTTATTAGAGAACTTTAAAGATTATATACTGAAACCAATTCATTAGTCGCATACCAAACTACATAAATGTGCCGTATGGTATTCTTCTTCTAAACCTAAACCCGCGACGTCAAAAGTTAATGATTGATTCGTACCAACTTTTAGCTATCAACTTTTAGCAAACACATTTACTAAGAAAGAAGAAAACATGTTTAATGGTTGATTCCATATAGAACACACAACTAAGCTTGAAAATCTACTCCCAGTGTAACCAAGAATGTCAGATCTTACACAGAATTGACCAATAATAATAGTGAAGTGCTCTACGGGTTGGAGCGCTTGGAAACTTTACACTGCCTTTGCTAATTCTACAAATTCTTAAATCCCAAGATGGGATTTATTTCTATTATCAAATAACCGATATAAGCAATGCACACACACACTCCACCCGCACAGCTACTATATCATAGTTTCAGCTCTTACAAAACGTATACATACAAAGACACTAGTCATCATGAAACACTCGGATTACTAGTTAAGCTGGACAAGTGGCGACCGAGGTATCAATGATGGTTTGATTTCCTTCACCTCAAATGATTCATATGAATTGTTTTCCCGGAAAACCTCTGCCAGAGACTCCATCGGCATTGATCCAAGCGATTCAATCATCCCTTTGCTAGGAACGTCTGTGTCTGATCGGTTTGGTGTCTTGCCCGTTGGCTCGTAGTCCTTCATATTGAGCACAAATAATATATATCACTTTAGTGGCCAAAAACAAAATAGCAAATCAAACGAAAATTATATATATACAAGAAAATAATCTCCTTACTACTAATCGATTGACATGTAGAACAATTCCATGATGTCCGTATAGATGCAAGAAGCATGACAACTTCAGTTACCATCAATAAGTTTTTTCTGTTGCGTAAGGTGAACCAGTTTAATGTTCTTTACATACATAACTAGTGTGCTCCTAATTGTTGCGTAAGGTGAACCAGTTTAATGTTCTTTACATACATAACTAGGTTTTTCTGCTGCGTAAGGTGAACCAGTAACTTTTTCACCTGTATCAATATTGATGTTTTCCAATTTGCAAACGTATTTTTATCGCAGTTGAATAGTTTGGAGAATATAAATTGAACTTGCAGAGTGATGAACCATCATAGGTTAGATAATAAATTAATTACCATGTATTGCTGATCGAATATTGCATGTGCATTTTTATCAATAGCTTCAGCTTGGCCAGAGTGTTCCTCCCTGAGAAGCTCTAGTGTATCTGAATGAGCTTTGACAGAGTCCAATATGCTGGAAACCGATTCTCGTTCCTGTTCTGATACACCTGTTGTTCAATATCTGAAACATTACATTCTAGTTCGGAGATAGAAATAATGAAAAAAATTATTGATAGAATTTGATGCATGCTTCTAATAAGCAATATAACTAAGAAGGGTACGGATTTAATATTTTCGATATTAAATCAAACCATATCGATTAACTAAACATGCATCTTTATATCGAATCAAAAAATGCCAAAATTCCTTCGGTTCAGTAAGTAATTATTAATCAAACATAAATCATAAGTTAATAATTTATATATATATATATATATATTATGATTTATTATTATAAATAACTATTTTTATATAATTTAACTTACTATTTTAATAATAAAATATTTTTTAGTTTGGTTTGACAAGAACCAAACCCAAAGCCAAACCAATGAGGCGTAGACATACCAACCAACCCATATTTAGAAAAACTGGGCTGGACCGAAATTTTCTTGTTAGAAACAGATAGGTATATAGATGTTCAGACAGAACGCCGCGTAGTGGTAAAATTAATAATTTATACGAGTTCAATCAGGTAACTTATGATCAACTCCAAATAAAGTAAAATGATTAGAGACTCCAAGAAACAAATAATACTCACAGTCAATGAGCTTAAGAACATCTTCACTATTACTTGCCACATCTTGCTCAGCAGCAGCTCTTGCAGATCCAATCTCAGAATCGAACTGTTCAACGCTGTCGGAAGCATTCCTGTACCAAAGCAGTTTACAGCATAGAGGAATAAAGCTGATGAGACAGTTATGAGAAAAACCGTGGGATGCAACAGCTGATTTATGTTGCTAATTTCAGAAAAAAAATCCCAAACCTGATCCAGGCTAACTGACAATAGGCTCAATACAAGATGGAACAACCATTGGTTTTATGAAAATGATGACCCCAAAATTAAGAACCAAGTTTAAGAATGCACAGATAGATTTCTTTTCTTACCTTGTCATTGACAACAACGATGAGACATGCTTAGTGCCCATCGCATTGACAGACTCATGTACTGTCTTCCAGTGCTTGAAAGCCGATTCAGCAGAAGTTACGCTAGAAAGTATAGAAAAAAATTAAAGGATAAATAACAATAGTATAAAATCACAACTAGAAGAAAAGCAACTTACTTTTTCTGTAAGAGTGACTCCATACGGCAATGTTTGGCAGCATAATAATCTGAACTGTCCTTGGCTTCATTCTCTGCTTGCAAAGAAAATTCTTGCCATTTTCGTTTGGCATCCGTCATAGTGACCTTCACTAACGAAACATGTCCATCCAAAACTGTCCTGTTTCCACTTGCAACCCCTCTAAGATTAACAAGCCTTGCATCCACCTACAAACTCAACAATCATTACTTCTGGAATATAATCTGGAGAAAACATAAAAAAGTATGTAATACGAAGCAAACCAGCTCCTTCTGACGCTGAATGTGGTTGGACACTAAATTGTTGATTTGAGCAAAAAGTTCCTCGGCAACAGATTTTGATTGCTCCTGCAAAGTTTGAGTTTTAGATTCGTAGAATTCAATATAACATTGTATAATATTTACCAGTTACTGTTTCACCGTTTCTGACCTCATATGCCTTCTGAAAATCATCGATACTTTGCATTTGAACTGCATCAGCTTCTAACGTATGGCTCTCAAGCCTGCTGCATTGTTCCAAAGTTTTGCAGAAAATTTCATCGATGTACTCGGAAATCTCTCTTCTATGCTCACTACTAATATGGAATCTCTGTAGGATGTAAAACCAAACAACACGAGCAACAAGGAATGAAAAACCATAATGAAATATGAAAACATAAACAAAAGGTAGGACAATATTTGAAGTTGCAGCAAACCATAAATAGACATTAAAAAACTATCGCATCATAAATTAGATTGTTATGCTGATTTTATCAAAAGAAAAATCGACTAGATAACTGTTTAAAATATCTTTTTTCTCTCTCTCTCTCTCTACATACATATATGAATATATATATATATATATATATATATATTATAGAGAGAGAGAGAGAGAATAGGTTGATAGCAAGAAATATTTACAACATAGGCAAAAAGCTAAATGTCAAACCTGACGCATTTCCCTTGCAAATAGAGATATTTCTCCCTGGTGAGTTGAAAGATGACTCTGAAGATCATCAAATAATAAAGCTGTTTGACCAGCCTCTGTTGCCAGATACTGGAAAAAGATTTCAAAGGCAAAATCAGTGAATATGTAAATGTTCATCATAAGGAAATAAACCCAAACTGATACATACGTCTTCAATAGAATGTGCATTGGTAGAAGCCAAAGAAGAGATCTCCTCAAGGCCAGCAGTTGAGCTTGCCTTGTGCAAACGCACCACGTTTTGCATAGCCTCGATATGGGAAATGTATAAAAACCTAGAAGCCAATAATTTCTGTTTCATGTCGTTGAGCGCCTGAAGGCAAGAAACCAAAATTAACGAAAAGGTAAAGAAACACGGTTCATAAAAAGGGGTAAAGAAGAGCACCAAAAAGATTTCAAGGACACGCAAACAAGTAAGGGCATCAAAATTCGTTGCAATACCTTAACATGCATGTCTAGGAAAGATTGACAGTGTTTCTGAACACACTGCAGAAATTCATCTTGACGAGACACTGATGCTGCCACCGTGTTACAGAGAGAACCAATTTGAAGGGAAAGCTCTTTCTTGAAATTGTTAACCACTGATTTGTTATTA
The DNA here is from genome assembly GCA_019739055.1 of Passiflora organensis. Taxonomy (NCBI): domain Eukaryota; kingdom Viridiplantae; phylum Streptophyta; class Magnoliopsida; order Malpighiales; family Passifloraceae; genus Passiflora; species Passiflora organensis. The sequence goes on from JAEPBF010000009.1 coordinate 11,199,357, forward strand.
GAATTCAATTTGTCTTCTCTACCTATAAAAACATCGCATTGGACCATCGTAATTAGATCAAGATCTCCATGAAATATGTTTATAATGAAATTAATTTGCTCTGCATACCAATCTTTTGAAACAAAGAAGCATTATCCTCAAGAGCTTTCTCTAAGTCAGATCTCAAAACGCATGCTTGATGAGTCAGCGCTTTCTCTGCGCAAAAATTGATAGGAGCATTAATATCCTGTAAACATGTTACACTTACAGCATAATCATAGCCACAAATACCCGCTTTTCTCTGTTCGGATATGATAAAGTCCCTCTCCTTTACAGCATAACGACATTTCTTTAGTTCTTCCTCTGTGGCAGATAGAGACTCTCTGGTGTGCTTCAAGTTTCTCTGCAAATTAATGTTTTCAGTAAAAATATTTCCTCATGATTTAAGGAGGCAGTAACTATAATTCATGATGAAACTTACCTCGGTGGCATCTAGTCTACTGCTCAAATCAGAACATTGTCGAACTTGGACATCATGCTGAACTTGCAACTCTTCAAATTTCTGTTGGCATGTCAAGATATTTAAATGGCTCCAAACAAATTTTCAACAAAATGTAACAATTAAGTTACTTGTAATAACCTTTTGATGGTTCTCAATTGTAATACCCATTTGCTCAATCTGATCAGCCATGGCCTAAGCGTAGCCAAAGAGAAACAATCAGCTCAAAGGAGTTCAGAAGTGAAACTTTCTGGCTAGAAAAAAACAGCATAATTGGATCATAAAATTAGACAACCCTTTATCCTCATCACCCCCCAATAATGGAACAAATGTGTAACGCTTTAAGGAAATACAGAACAAAAGCAAACCAATAGTCACATTTTCCAATAATAACATTTTGTAAGAAGTCATACAAGTTTGGAGCACTTAAACAACTAGATGTTGATCAACACAAACTGATATACTACCATGGATGACAGAAGACATAACCATATATATCAACTAATGAAGAATTGGAGTGGTAGTTGAAACTTTTTATATAAGCCATATAACTATAAAGGAAGAATGGTATGATACCTTTCTTTCACTTTCCTCCTGATAATAGCGCTCCTTTGGTATGTAAACACCACTCTTTTCACGTGCAGCATAGACCTCTGGACAAATGGAAAGAGTCAACGCAAATTACCCAGTTCAACATACATAACAAATAACATCGACAATCGTTCCCACAAAACTATTATCAGGTAGCCCTGAAAGAGACAAGGTATCTCACCTGCCTTGAGCCTTTCGATCTCTCCATATAGGTCCTTGATCAGAGTTGATTTCATCATTTTTTGATTGACCTGATAGAACAAAATGAAGAACAAACTACTTTAGAGACTGCAACGGAGAAAGCTATGCTAAAATCTGCTCGTAACCAAATGAGAAAGTGGCAGGGATGGAGAAAAACATGAAGGACCATACTACATTTGTTGCAGAATTGGCAAAATAAAAGGCAAAACTGTAAATGAAAGACATTTTTCTCAGAAACGAACTGTTATTATTCCTAACAGTCGTCATTATATTGTAATTTCTACGTCAGGTAGACATATTACTGTTTTCTTAACCTAATGGTGAATACGATTAAGAATTTCATTCAGGTGGAAAAGAACAGTGCAATCAAATTTATGTAAGCCCAATTACAAACCTCTGGTTTATTTTTAATGTTCTTGGCCCTGTGTGCGTAATCAAGTGTGCTTAAGGTCTCCTCCAAACAATGCACTGCGGGTGAAACCGTTGCTATAATGCATGTTTTTGTTCTTCCTCCAAGTGAATCACGAAGCAATCTCGTAAGCTTGCTATCTCTGAAAAAATCAAGCAGATAAATAAAAACCTGAGCAGAGTTGACCAAGTTTATAGCCCAAAAGTGGGATATAAAAACCTGTAGGGGATATGACCAAGATGCTCAACCAGAGCATTAATAACTCGGCCCAAAGTAAGAAGACTCTTGTTGATTTCACCAGCTTCTCTTGCACGACCCTGTGAAAAACGAAAACCAGATTATAGAAGATTTTCTAGCTTCAACCACGAATTTGATTAATTCTTTGGAGAAAACATTACAAAAAAAAATTGTCACTGCTTGAAGACGAGCGTACCTCCCTAGCACCGGAGCGAGATATATTTTCTGAACCAGCCAGATCAACTAAATTCAGTTTACCACACTTGATTAGTTCTTCTCCTTCAGGTGTTGCTTCCTTGATATGTATTGTTATAGAAAATAGAGAATGCGACCGACTGAAATAGAAAAAGAAAATACTTTGTTGCAGGAAGAAATGCTGACGTAGACATTAGTAGTGAAAATGCTGCAGAATTGTTACCTAGATTGCTTATTTAACAAAGTTTCTGCTGTGCGACGCTTTGCTGACCCTCTTTCAAGAAGAGTGAATATCTCACTAGCATTTGCGACAATTTCCTCTTCTAGGCCTCTCACCAGAACCCCACCTTTCCCATCCTCCATTAGGGGTAACTGCTTCTTTTGCTTCTCCTCCGAAGCAACCACCCTAGAAATTTCCTCTGGCGTTAACAAATCAGTAATTTCTTCGTTATAAAGTTCCAGGAATGTGACCTTCACACTATACTCTGCATTTTGGCTTTCAAGTGTATCAAAAATCTGTTTGACAGCTCTGGGTATGACCCCTGCTTCTGGAGGCAATTCCCCATTTGGTCCACTCTGTGTGATTGTCACATTATATTAGCATCCTATTAGTTAGTGAGTGACTGTAACCAGTCATGGAATTTGGCACAAAATCCTAACAAAATACCTTTGACCTCTTACATTCTCCTTCCATTGTGTAAGTTTTGCCAGTACCAGTTTGACCATAAGCAAAAATGGTACAGTTGAAGCCCTCTAGAACTTCATTTACGATCGGCACTACAGCCTGATCATAGAGATCCTTCTGCCGAGCTGAGGGGCCGAAAACCTGTGTAGACAATGACCAGAGATCAGACTAAACTGCCAGTTGAGGAACTACAGAAACCGAAAAATATAAGAGGGGACGCTTTGGACAACGCATCAAACTACCATAATAGAAAGCACCTGAGTATTTATATCATATTATGTAAAATAAATCCATTTACAACGAATACACAACGTTTGTATCTGTAAGGGCTAAATTCGACATATAAGTGGCTCGAGTCATGTTGGTACTCAAGAAACAAAAACACCAAGTCGAACAAAAGATTAAGTACATGATTGTTTTGAGAAATATCTTCCTGCACAAGGCAGGTGTCAAACAATAACAAGGAAATTTAATAATTATATAAATTCACATATGCTTTACAATTCCTGACAACACTATAAAACCTCAATTACCAAATGACCCGGCCACTCAGTCAACTACAAACCCCAATTCCAAATTTTGAACAAACGACGAAAACCGTAAAAGAAAACAATAAAAACAAGAAATTATACCTTGTCGAAGGTGAATACCCTATCAATATGCTTGCCCGCAATATTCTGCGATATCGAGACCTCTCTCTGGTAGTCATTACACGTCACAACCTGCGGCGCATTGCTTCTCACCTCTTCCTCGCTAAACGGCCTGCAAAATTACCCATTTTCCAAATCAATCCTATAAAAAAATTAAAGAAAAAAAACAACCATACTGACAAGCACTATAATAGGAGAAACCGTAAGTCAGTACCTGCAACGAAGAAGAACCTGGACGTTTACGCCTTTCTCCTTCTCATGACGACCCGACATGTTACGGTTTTCTGTCTTACTTCCTTCAACGAATTCTTCCCGATTGAGAAGAATGAACAAGCGCAAGAATCGATGGCTTGCTAGATCCGGTGGCGTTTGAGTAGTGTGTGAGTCTTAAAGATCAATCAAAATCTCGATCTGAGTTTGTGTTTGTTTGTCGAGTGAGTGTGGCTCTGGTCTGCCTTTTCGGAAATGGAGAGAGAGAACCAGAGAGAGCGGGCGAGGAGATGGGATTTGAAATTTGGAGACCCGCTCGCTTTTGAAAAAAGTACAAAATTACAAAATTACAAATTAGTGATATCTAACGGTTAGCTGTCCGTAACATGGGTTTCTGGATCGGACGGTGCTTATATAGTTGCAATTTAGGTTTGTTGGATTGGAATTGTTTGACGAATGGGCTCTTCGTATGAGCCCAAAGCAACCAAACAATCCTATTTGTTTTCTATTTTCTTATTTTGTTCGTTATTTTTTATTTTCTTATTTTGTTCGTTCTTTTTTATTTTTCCATAATTTCGGTTTTGTCAGCGGCATTGCCACTTTCATCCATGGAAGAATTGCCATTACATTACTGACAGGCTTGCGACTTGATTCATCCTGGCAAGCAGAAACTCAGAATTTAACACTCTTACTAACAAAATTAGCCCAACCAAGAAGGAAAAGCTCAGTAACTAAATATATATCGAACATAATTCTACCCTACTCCATCTCCGGAGCTTGTAGTTCATCTCTTGGCTACCGGAGAAACAACATCTGTCTAATCTACAAAAGCTCCTCGACCAAATTTCCCAAGTCGAACTTACCATTACAGCATTCAACAGCACTGACAACCTCTTGAAACGTGGAGACACTGCATGGAATCACAAGCCTATGCTTCTGGTCAAAGCTAAACTCGTCGTATGCCTTCTCCAACAACATCTTGAATAGCGGATGGGAGAGGAAGCCTGTTGGCACAACAAACCTTTCCCTCTCATCCCCTACATAAAGTGCGAAAAAACCAGTAGGAGTTGTGGCCAATGCCGACCCATCCTCGAATTCTCTGAGCAAACATTCATGATGTGATTGTTCAGAATCACCTCGACGAATAACCTTCACTTTCTTGGCAAGCTTCCTGAAGGAAACCATCTTCTTCCCTAACATTGTGGTTGCTATTTTGCTAGTCTGGAAGTGCAAGAGCGAGCAGAAGGATACCGAGTTTTGAAGGAGATAGAAAATGCAGAGGCAGAGGCAGAGGCAGAGGAGTGGTGTGACATTTGCTTGGAGGCAAAGAGGTGGGTGGAGATGAATTTGTACTTGGGTTGGAGGGGAATGTCTTAACTCTCTAGAATGGGTCGTCGTTCTATTCCTTTTTTTTTCTTTTCATTTGACTAATCTATTGGTGGGAATCTGAAATCTATTATTATGGTAGGTTTGGCCTACAAAAGGTAGTTTCATTACTTGACTTAAACTATGTGAAAAGACCGAAAAGACCGAAAAGACTGAATTTTAAACCCAAAAGCAACAAAGGGTGATGGAATGAATGTCACCATTGTTCACACTAGATGCTAATGGAGTTTTGGTTTCCAGTTACGGTTTGTACGGGTCAATTGCCTTCAAAATACGATACTTGAGCAGATTTCAAGCACCGGCAATTACTAATGAATCATTTTCAAGTGCTATGATTAAAGGTGGTTCGATAGAATCTTAAAAACCCAATATTTGCTTAAGACACAGAAATCTTAAAAACCCTAGACTTGATTAAGATTGTGATGCATACCAACCATTAGAAAAAAAGGAAGATCAACCACTTCTGTCTTATCTCTTACCCTTCAGAAGATAGAATCTCGAGTTAGACTCTCAAACATCTAAGAAAAAGGACTCCTGGAATAAGCCTTTCGTGGTTAAAACTCCTTTGAATTTCCGGATCAAAACCCATTATTTCAAAAGCCAGCCGTTTTGGACTAAAAAACCAAGTTAGAAATGGAGATTTGGTGACAGTTGATGGATGGTGGGCGGCATGAAATGGGATAAACTATTGGGTTTCGGGTAGTAAGGTACATCCTAAATTGTCGTCACACACACACATCAGTATAGTAGTCAATTATGAACTTCCACTTCGAGACAACGTGTGAGGAGGAAAGCGGCAAAGGGAATATTCCTTTCGGCAATTAATAGCTCCAAATCCATGGAGAAGTTGAGAAATCAGCCGGCTTGAAGCCTCATTCAAGAGAGGATATGGTGCGGTGGATACAAAGTGGCATAAGTTGACATGGTGGGTGGTGGTTCCTATTGACACAATACGACAGAACAGGCCTTCCTCCTTCTAGGGTGGGGTGGGCAGAGTCGGACACGATAGATTGATATGGTCATTACTGGTTAGGTCCATGCCATGCTTCCTGTTACGAGCCTTTAGTCAACTGCACGATAAAAGAGTACAGAAAATCACGGAAACCTTTTGAAAGTATTGCTGTCAACTAATGGAATAAAATGAAGGCTAAGTCCTTTGCCACTAACTTGTCCTGAACTGCCAAAAAGTATTGGTCGACGAAGTTCGGTTGGAAATTATTGGAATTGAAGTCAAAATTATCGAAATTAAAATATAAAAAATTATTATATTAATCATCATGTTAAATATTTAATCATATTTTGAATATTAGATGTCAAATGAAGTTTACTCTATAAATAAAATATCCATCTTTGTAGTAATCCTATAATGGATAAAAATACCTTTTTAGTTTATATAAAAAAATTGTTCTGGGCTGGCAGGATTATTCCATGGTTTTGACGCTCTTGACTGTATTGGGCTCAAAATATGTTATATATACATATATTTGGGCTCACAAAGTTTTTGGGTTTCTTATTTTTTAAGCCCATTAACTAAAACGACGCCACATGAAGTGAAGCCCTTTTTTCCATCCATTTCTCTAGGGTTTTAAATAGTCGAAAACACAGATCCGGAGGCCGACTATTCCGGATAACCAATACTCGCTCTTTCTGCTCATACGCGGCAGTTAGTTAGTACAGACCTAGCAGAGTAGATTCAACATGAGTAGATCAGGCCAGCCTCCAGATCTCAAGAAGTATGTTTCTTCTTCGCTATTTATCCTCAGTGAAGTTCAACAATTTCTTTCTCCCTGATCCTATCTGTTTTTTGCTTGGACCGCTAATTTTGCTTTTTATGCTATTATGTTTTTCAGGTACATGGACAAGAAGCTTCAGAGTAAGCTGTTTACCTCATTCCTTACTAACCGTACTCGATTTAGTTACACACCTGTAGCTTTAGGGTTTTGTGACTGCATTTATGTTCCGAGCATGGTTTGCATGTACCAAGGAAATGGATTTCTTTGAAAAGATCTTTTGTTTGATAAGGTTATGACGAATGCTTTAGTTCTTTTCCCTCTTGCTTATCGTCCCACGCTTTTGGGTGAGGATACTAAGGAACATCATATAAGTTCAAAGAGAAACTGAATGGAGGGATATTTTTGGATGTTCTAATGTGTTGTGGACACATGCTTGGGGGTTTCTTGTGTTTTACCCTATCTATGACCATGCGGGGTGTTTAATGAATATATGAATGTTGAGGCTGGAAGTTCATTTGACACCGTTTTCAGTTCTGAAGTGAACTGTAATATCTATTTAAGCCAAGCTTTGCTCACAAAACGAGTAGTCATATTCTGGATACTGATATTGGTTCCCTTACATGGCAGTTATAGATATTCTGATGATAAGTTAGCTTTGTAGTTACTGGATTACTGGAATTCCAAATGACAGAAAGCCCTTAAATACTTCTGTACCAAAAAAAGGGATTTCAGTTAGAATCGTTAAATTATTTTTTTAATGATTATTACATGTCAAACAGAGTTTTTGATGCATTCAGATTAGTTTTCTAGGTTTAACCAACTGCCCAGCTGTTTATGACTAACAAACAATCACATCGGTGAATTGCTGCTGGATTGAATTGTTTATTATTGAACTTCGCTGCATCATGCTGTTGGCATCTTTTGAGATTGTCAATATGCCTTCTTTCTTATATGCAGTCAAGCTGAATGCCAATAGGATGGTGGTTGGTACACTTCGTGGGTTTGACCAGTTCATGAATTTGGTTATTGATAATACTGTCCAGGTGAATGGTGATGAGAAAACTGATATTGGCATGGTGGTGAGTTACTATTTGCAGCTTTTCATTCCATTTCAGTGTTGCTTAGTTGTCATTTTTTTTTCCAGTTATTCGATCCTTTAAAGTGGCATCTACTTCTGGATATGCAGGTGATCAGAGGAAACAGTGTTGTTACCGTTGAAGCATTGGAACCTGTTAACAGAACACAGTAATCATGGTTTTGTAGTGTCATTGATCTATTGTAAACTCTTTGCTATTCTGCCTTACTGAGGTTAGTTGTGAAGGAATTATATTGCAGTGAAGGATAAATGTTCTCTAGTCAGCCGGATGTGGCTACCTGTGTGAGGTTGTAGTTACTTTAACATTTGTTGATGCAGTAAATGTCAGCCCCTACTTTCCAGTAATTTCTATGGTCTTGCAGACGAGCTTAAATTGTTGTTGATTTATTTATTTTGCAATGCCTTCTTTTGACCCATCAGATAATCGGTTGTTGATAAGATATATTAACAATAACTCGATTTATTAAGATATATACCATATAGTTATGCTTGGACACCATGTCATATAGTTGTTCATCATACTTCATGGACCTTTCAATAATGCACGTAGATAGTCCTCCGAATTCGGTCTAAACAGAAAAAAAAAATTACTGTGTAGATCCACCACTTGGATATAACCTCCACCGAAAATTTTAGAGACTCATCCATCTGGACCCTATCAGAGAAAGTTAGTGATGGTATCCTTGTTCTCCAACTCAAAATTTTTCATCCTGTGTCTCGATTCAATGTCGTTAGTGCTGACCTGTATGGATTTTTGTCAATCTCCATCAGTGAACTTTCAACAATAGCCTGTTTCCGAGAGTCATCCTCGGTGCTGCAATCCGCCGGCGGGGTTTCAGAACTCATGCGTAGTATCTGGAGAGTTTCCAGAAAAAAAATTCCTTAAGATTTTCAGCTACGGCAAACCTGTTTTCTAACTCCAAGGTTCTTGTTATTGGTTGGTGCATTGAAATACGCAAGCAGGTGGTGTCTTACAATGTTGGTCGATGGCCATGCGTTATTAACAGTTGGTAACCGTCTGGAGGTAGAAGTAACAATTGAAAAACTAAAAAAAAAAAAAAAGCATATGAAAAATATAAAATAAAATTTGGACAAATATTCTTTATTTTTGTAAAAATTATAAATAAATGATAGTTTAGGAAAATAGTCTTTTTTTGTATTTCTATCAATATTTATTAAGACGTTAACCTTATTGCTATTGCTGATTGGTTTTCATTTTTTTTTCTTCTTGGGTATCAACGTTCTTTCCATTTGAGAATCTGTTGCCCGCGGGAACCAGGTTTGAAATTTGAAACAGTATCTTTTCATGGGCGAAGCAGCCAACGTTGTAGTGGGTTAAAGTTTCTTTACCTCTGCAGCATTGCACCTCAGCCTGTCCGAGAGTGATTCCACTTCTTTTCCTGGGTTTGCCTTTGTGTTGCTATCTCCACTTTTCTCTACACATCAAGCAGCTACAAAAATCACACGGAATATGCCTGCGCATGTGCATAGGACAAGTAATTACACTGCTTTTCTGTTGAATAAAATACGAAATGTACTTGGATTCCGAATTGCTTGGTGTTGAATAGATCCCTCACTTCGATCCAAGTTCAGGTAGAAGGGAATTCACAAGGGTAGAAGGGGGCAGTGATGTGGGGTAGTCCAGGTAGAAGGGGATTCTCCTGGTTTCCCTTTCCATGATCCATCCAATATTTGACTTGGATAGTAAATGAATCCAAACTTAGAACACTGCAGGAGTTTTGGATCTGCAAAAGCTGGATGATGTTGCCTGCATCGTGTTGGGTAAACTAGTGGGACCTAAGTGCTTACACAAGTACAATATAATAAACAGTTTTAGTTCAATCAGGAAGGAACAGACCAAAACAAAACTAGATAGACTAGGTGGTCCATTCTCTCTTTTGCCACACCTGTCAGAACAAGTTGGCTTTACGCAAATACAAACTTTCTTTTATAGATAATACAGAAAACCTACTTAAAGCTTACCTGTCAGCCCATTACAAAATAAACTAGCATAGATCCTGATTTACCTTACATTCTATCTAACCATGACACCGCATCTTTAACTAGTTCCTCTTCCTGATATCCCAATGTATCTGTATGTATGATTCTGCAGTCTCATCCCTTCTCTCTCCCCCTATCTATCTATCTATGTATTTGCTCTTTTTGTTGCTTGTTCAAACCTCAACCCATCCAAAGCCAACCAAGATTGGAAAGAGATAACACAGACGATATAAAAACACAGAAGTGGAAAGTGATGATAGTCACGTCCTACCATACGATGATACAACAGAAAGCCATTCCTTCAATCAAACTCTACATACCCTCCCCCCACGAAAACATATAGAATCTCCTCTCTAACCCCTAAATTAAAGTCAAGATACCATCTTTAGGAAAACAGACAACTGAAGAAAACAACCTCCAAACGGAAGAAGGCATGGACTTGATTCTGATTTTTTGGTGAAGGAACCAACTTTCTTTTTCCAAAATAACAATTACAATGACCCAAGTGCTTCAATCATCCCCATCTCACTTCCCTTCTGCTTCAAGCTCCTCCCCTAGACTATGTGTAGCCAATGATACCCCACTCTACCAACAGCAGAACCCACATAGCATTATCCCCACAAGGCCACTACCCCATGAAATAGACCAAGTGCAAGAATTACAAGCAGAGGAGCAAGAAGACCGGGAAGAAAGGAAAGAGAGGGAAAGAGAAGGGGATCAACTGTCTATTGTTGAACTTTTAGCGACTGCTTTTAGGAGGTCTATTGTTAGGTGTAGTATCACTGCTGTTGCTGGGTGTAGTCCAAAGGAGCTTTGTACAATGGAGATTGGGTTGCCCACCGACGTTAGGCATGTCGCGCATGTAACCTTCGATAGGTTCAACGGGTTCCGTGGCCTCCCTGTCGAGTTTGAACCCGAGGTTCCCAGGAGGGCCCCGAGTGCCAGGTCTGTCATCAAAAGAAATTCGAGTTCAATTTCTGTTTTTTTATTCGCAATGGAATGGGTTCTCTAGTATGGGTGAATCAGGTTTGCTAGCTGGTTCAAAAGTCTCATTGTTGTTTATAATTCCATACTTATCTTCCATGGAAACATGTCTAACCTCTGGTTCTTATGCTAACTTTGTTCTTATGTCCCTAGTCGTGCACGTTAATTTGTGCTAATTTTTTGTGACGAAGAGGTATCTATTACCTCTTAGAGATTAAAGCTAACTCGTTTGTGGTCACCTAGATGGCTAGAAAGTGAGCTAAGATTGTAGCATCATAACTATGGTGCTTGCCATGACTGATTCTATGTTACTATGGTGCTTGCCTTGACTAATTCTATGTTACATTAGTATTCCGGTTGGAGGTTCAAATCAAATTAAATTAGTCTTTCTGTTGGAGGATCACACAAATGCTTGTTTAATCCAGCCTGATGTTTGCAGTAAGGTGTTTTATATTTTTTGTGCAGTTCTTCATGTGTAGCTGTGTAATCTGTAGCAGCTACTCAGTAGCACATCCATTTTTCATTTCATGATCCAATCCGTTCGGTCTCCCTGTATGACTGTTGATACATAGTTTAAGATCATGAAGTACAACCCAAGGATCACAGCAGATCTTGTATGTTTAATGAAAGAGTGAATTTTGTTGGAACTGACCTGGATAGGACTTGGTGACACTCCCATAGAAGATCAATGTGTTCACGTCCATACAACTCTTCGCAATTCATGTATCATTTAATGACAACATGTTTCCATACTGTACTTGGAACTCATCCTCAGAATACTTTTGCTAAACTAGTAAATTGTACTTGCACTCTCTTGCTTTTTTCCTTTCTTTTCTTTTAGTTAATGATGGATGAACTGAAACTCTTTAATTAGGTTCATGTGCTTAGATGATATGTTATATTTGTCTGCTTTAATTATTGCCAAGAAGCATGTTACGTACAGTTAATTCAAGAAGGATAGTTTTAATAATAAGGAGCATGTTACTTACACTTAGTCTACTTTGGTACTACTCCTTTCAGAATGTGCAAATTCTGCACCTTTATGGTGTTCCCTCAATGTTTTTGGACATATTCAGCTCACAAACAAACCATGCTTTTCCACCGCAGCACTGTGCAGCATATCTCCTAGGTTCAGTTCAATTGTTGAATTACCTGACGTGCTCAAGAAAATAGCCACAAGTTAATGCTATTGACATAGGTTGTGGGGATACATTTTCTTTTTTCCAATTATGAAATGATCATGTAAACTATGATCTAAACTAAAAAGTTAATCCATGGCAGGAGACTGATCTTCACATTGATATGCTTTGTTAGTTGCAAAAAGTTTCTTCAGGATTCTTTTTTTGGTTGGGGGTTAAACCTATGCTTGTTTAATTTCTTTGCTACTTTGGCTAGAATTTTTGTAGTGAGCATGCACATCTGATTGTCTCAACTAAATTCTATGTTTAATAGGCTGCAACAATGACTGGTTTTGCTTCTTGATGTATGTAGAATTTGGATGCAGAGCCTTTCTTTCCCTTGCCTGATATCATGCGACGGTACCTAGGCTTATGTTTTGTCACTGACTTGAGATGCTTCATTTGTAGTGCAACTGTTTTTGGGGTATCGACAGAGTCCATGCAGCTTTCATATGACTCTAGAGGTAACAGTGTGCCTACAATTCTACTGATGATGCAGAGACAACTGTATGCCCAAGGAGGCCTTCAGGTCTGAATCCCTTTTTTTTCCTTTTTCTTGTCCCAGAATTTTCATTTTGGTTGTAACTGAAATAACTGCTTCTGAAGTTCAACATTTGACACCATTTAAGTTGTATAAAGGCACTCACCCTTTCCCCATGCTGAAAATGTTTGTAGCCATCTTATTAGGAACCCACCAATATCGTTAGCCTAACTCAACATGTCTTAAACTCTTGAACATGATTTTTCAGGCAGAAGGTATATTTAGAATAACTGCAGGGAACAGCCAGGAGGAATATGTTAGGGACCAATTAAATAGGGGAGTGATCCCGGAGGGCATTGATATGCATTGCTTGGCTGGTCTTATAAAGGTATATTCCAGCCCTTCAATTGCCTTTCTTCACATTTTATTGAATGGTCTTTTTTTGAAGTTTTGGCATTGCAAATTTCGTACCCTTTACTTGTATGATTATGTAGTTAACCATATGTTGGTCTCTCCCTAGTGGACAGAATATGAATTTCCTTAATTCATGGTTTCACAGGCTTGGTTTAGAGAGCTTCCAACTGGCATCCTGGACTCTCTTTCACCAGAGCAGGTTATGCAATCTCAATCAGAAGAGGAGTGTGTTCAGCTTGCAAGGCTTCTTCCTGCAACAGAAGCTGCTCTGCTGGACTGGGCAATAAACCTCATGGCTGATGTTGCTCAACTTGAACATCTAAACAAGATGAACGCACGCAATATTGCTATGGTTTTTGCCCCAAATATGACACAGGCAAGTTAAAAATTCTGGAGTTTTTGCTTTGGAAACGGTAAAGTCTAATTCCATGCTCTGCAGCATGATTAGAGTCTGCCACTTCACGTCGAGATGCAGTTGATCATTGATGATACTTGTAGTTATCTGGAAATTACATGATGAATTAGGGCTGCAATGGGGAGTTTCAAATGTTTGCTTGGGTTTCTCATGGTTTGGCAACGATAAAATGTTTTAACTGTTACGATAAATCTTCTGCAATCAAGTTTTCTTGTTCAAGTAGCCTTTCAAAACCCTCATGTTCTTACAAAAGCTTTGCTGTGTCTAGTTGTTTTCACTTTTTCTACATAATAATGTTTTGGTCAGTTCCTGGTGCAACTACGAACTTAAAACTTCTTCAATTGCAGATGTCAGATCCACTAACTGCACTGATGTATGCTGTCCAAGTGATGAACTTTCTCAAGACTCTTATCATCAGAAAACTTAGAGAAAGAGAAGAATATGTAGTAGAATTAACTTCTGCTCCCCGTTTTGATCCCTCTGATAAGAATGGGAAGCAGAGTTCTCGGCAACCATCTTCGCGAGATGCTAACGAGGAGGACGACAGTGGGAAGGAAGATGAAGAAGTGTTTGTTGCTGAAGAACCTTCTGTTGAGAGCCCTTGGCAATCAACCGAAGATAATTCTGCTACTAAACATAGATCTCCAAGTTTCCTAACGTCCGTTGAGAACAGTTCTGAAAATCTGTCACTGGTTGGTAATTGTCCTTGTGGAGTGGTATTTCAAGTAAACAGCTCTGCCAATGATCATCAGGCTTGTGGTCTTACCTATAGAAGCGAAGGGCTCCAAATAAATACTTCCAATAGCAGAAATGGTCAATCTAGCTGCTCAAATCTCAAGAAGGGATCCAAACCGGTGAAGGAGCAAAAATTGGTTCAAGCAGTAGAGAAAAGCAAGGGAACTTATATCGAGGGTCACGTAAAATCAAGGACCGAGCTGCTCGAAGCTTGGCGCTGAATGATCAACTTCTATAACAGTTTTTTGCCAGCTGATGAACCAATCTGGAATTTTGTGTGTTTCCTTTTGAAATGGTGTGTACGGTTTTCTGTGTGCTATTGCAAGGTGTTGTTGCCTTATATTGCCTTAATCCCATGCTGTGTGTCCTTTACATATCCTGACAGACACTTTTAGCATATTACAACTTGCTTTTATTCAGAATTTCTCAGGTTGCATCTTGACTTCCACCTTTGAAATTATAGAGCCCAATCAGAATATCCTTCGGCTGCATCAGGAAAAGAAAGCTTCTGTTTTTCAATAGCATCGGCCTCTACCCCAACAGCTGGTGGCTTTCAAATGTATTTTTCTGGCTAACCCACTGATTCATACCGAGTGGATCCCATAAGAAAGTCCTCAATACTGTATTTCCATCAGTTAATATTATCAAAACTCGTTATATATAACGCTAGAATACCTCCGTCGATTCATCTCCCCAATTTGTTCGTTTTCACCGCCACAATACGGCTAAATCTACAGCTGCCATTACAAATTTGGTCGCCCAAAGTCTTGGTTTTTAGGCAGTTTCAACAGACCCAAATCAAAGCACCAAACCGATACTGTCATGAATGTTCTCTCATCTGCGTACAGTGCCCAATCCCGCCTCGAAAATGAATTGCTTCCTCAGCAATCAGTCTTCTTCTTCTCGCCCTCTTGTCCCTTTACAACTCCCTTCTTCAATGTACAAGCCCTCACCTGCATGCCACCCAGTCAAAAACTTCAACTTTGATACTTTGTTTACTTCAATTCTTCTTTTATGAATTTTTCAGGGAACCCCATTTTTGGTATATCGTGCCTGATGAAATAAAGAATGTGTCTTTACTGAACCAGTACATGGACCTTCTATCACCGAGTGAGAAACAACATGTTTTGAGCATGGGCGACCGTCGGTTGCAAAAGAGCGCTTTGTTGGCTCGCACTCTAGTTCGCACCGCCATCGCGAGATGTATGCCTTTGTGGTTCTCTTTGTGTTTTCGTTTGGTAAGATTGAAACAGATGATGTGAGAGTTGTTGTCATTGATACTTGCTTCTTAACTAGATCAGATAAAGCATCATGATGATCCACGGTCACTGAAATTCAGGAAGAATCTCCACGGAAAGCCCGAGGTTGGTTTCACTAGACCTCTGTATCCTACTCTGGTGCAAGGTTGTTTTTAGATGCGATTTGAAGCTCAATTAGGATTCTTGTGCACCATATTCCCTTTCGTGGCATAGGTGGAATGGGAAGGTGGTGGTGATGGATGGTGCCCGCCTCCACTGCATTTCAACATCTCGCATACTTCATCTTTGATTGCCTGTGGAGTGACTATGAATTCGCAGGTTTTGCTGTGATTACTTTGATGGAATGCCATAAGTGTCCAGCTTATTCGATGCCTATGGTGGCTTAGTGAAACAGTGATTGTGGACTTTTTATTTGCAATTGCAGATTGGTATTGATGTGGAAGATAAACAAAGGAGGCTGAAAAATAGCATCTTGGCTTTCGCTCGTCGCTATTTCTCTTCAGCTGAAGTCGAGTATTTAAGTATCATTTCTGACACTGAAATTCAGCGCCAGGAGTTTGTAAAATTATGGACCCTTAAGGTGAGCATGGCATAAAACACACTGCATTTTTATTCTTCTTTGGATGCTGCTTTATGGAAATGCAACTTTCGTGGCTACAGTGTTTCTTTGGCAACAATGTTGGCAGTTCAATTCACGATTGAGCAGTTGATCGTATATTTCTGATACAATAGCTTGTATCTAGAATAGTAAATTGTGGAAATCTAATTTCTGTGTGAATATATTTTTGTGGACAGTCACCAAATTGATGATAAAACTGTTAGTCAAGTATATTGCAGATGGATGATAGGCTAGACCTCAGTATGCATTCCGTCTGATTCCCAGGTTCATATCCAGTTGGGAATCAGAACTTAAATATTGTCATAGTAGAACTGTTCATGGGATTCTTTCAGGTCAAGCGTGTTGTCTTTTCCCCTAGCTCATGCTAATGGATGCTGTTTGTAGGAGGCATATGTGAAAGCCTTGGGAAAAGGCTTCTCTGCTGCGCCTTTCAAGACCTTTACCATTCACATGAAGAGAGCAATCAAGGAAGGATCCAGTCTCCTTGAGGTATGTTATCTAAGCAGGAGTTTAGTAGTCTATGGGCAGGCATATAATGACATAGTAGAAAAGTAAACTGTGTTACTAGTTTCTACTTGTTCATCAGCAGCAACACCAGGCTGGTCTGGCTTGTCCTATGCTCTGCTTACTGTTTCCTACCGTTAACCATCTGGTCTACCACTAAATTTACAATTTCCAGAGACCTTTGTATGCAAATGTTGATTTGACAGTCTTATAATGGTTCATTTGTAGTCATGGAATCAGGAACCAGAAATAATAGTTGAATCAGTCGAGGATCCCAAGAACTGCAAAAGCAAATGGCAGTTTGCCCTTGTGGAACTGGCTGGTTCGCATTATGCTGCCGTTTGCATTGAAAAGGATAAAGCCATTGAAGCTGGGACGAAAGCTCCGATAAGGATGGTCGTACAGAGAACAATTCCATTTGTTGAAGATGAGTGCGTTTCTGAAACTGATGCTGTCGTCCCCATTGCAGGCTTAATCAAACCAACAGTTAATACACTGTGATCCCTTTCTCCATTCCATTCTTGGCAATCAGCATTTCTCTATATGCATTCTTGCTTGCTCTGTGTACAATGTTATTCTGACACAAGATCCGTTAAATTCATAAGTACTACAAGTGTTCGAACAACGAAGAAACAAATTGAAACAAAGCTTAAAAGTAATAGAATGAGCTGTTTTGTTATATTAAACTTCTCCACTGAGTACCGTTGCAATTGTACTCACTTTTCAGGTGTAGATCGTGCGGTTCGAGAGTAAGCGTGCTAGCTAGGTGAGTCGGTTTGGAATAGTGATGGATACCTTTGCATTGCACTGGCATTATTGCATGCCAAACTTGAAATATGCATGATACTTGTGATTGTTGCTTCTGATATGTTATTTTGGATTGCGAGGTGGAGCTTTTTGTTTATTTAGTTTGGATTGGAGTTGTGAGGCAAAGCCTCTTACTTGATGTTTTATTTTCATATGGTTGTTGAAATTGCGGGTAGAGCTCATGTTTTGATTTACTTGTTTGTTTTAGAATTATGTTTTTGTGTGATATAAACTACGACTATCAGTTACTCGGAAATCGGGGCCGAACCCATTATTTGCTTGATGAATTGTTGATTACAGGGCTGGGTCCTTTTCTTGTCATGAACTGTGGGTTATAAGGTACTCAAGACATAAAAACACCGAATTTCTCAGTTTTGGATGAAGGAACGTAATTATGGTGTTTAGTGTATGCCATTAACTTACTAAACAAGGTAAAGGCTTCCTCTGTTTCTAAAACTTAACTGTTCTATTAGGATCATTTAACAAACAAGAGCTAATATACTTGTAATGCTTTTGGTTGATGGTACGATATCGAATAACTCGACCACTCAAACCATTCAAAATCATACTCTCTTATCAAACCGTTAAAAATTAATTAATCGCTATTTGGGTGATTATATATGCAGTTAATTTTTAAAAATAATGAAATTTTTTTATTTTTTTTATTTAATTATTCGCATACTCAATATATTATAATAATATATTTTCATCCAAAAAATCGCAATATTTGGTGTTGTGTATGAGTACCCAACAGTTCAACGTCACAATAAAGGGGCTCAGTCCTGGATTCAGTTTTAACAAAACAGCCAAATTATTTAAACAATTAAACATAACATTTATTAAAAACTTTGATATGACCTATTTGTACATCGAACTACTAGCCACTCAACTTCACATCAAATACACCTTACTTATCCCTTCCAAAGTTTAACCCAACAAACATTCAATATTTTTCAGTCATCTAAACACATAGAAGTATTCAAGTTTGGGCCTGTAGGATTCGTGAGATATGGTAGTTAGAAAGGATATATTATGGTGTTGATTTGTGTTCAGAAAGCGGGTTCCTTATAAACTAAACTTTCTCTCTGAGCTTTGCTTGCCGATAGGTTTGCAGTACAAGCTTGGATATATGTAGATTGGGGTGCTATACGGTACACTCCTGTGGTGGAACGAGTGTCATGTATCATATGTTGAAAGGGTAGGCCCCATTGCTTCTGAATTTTCTATAAACGTTCAAGACTTTATATGCTTGATCAACAATTCCTTAGTCCTACAAATGGGTTTTCACATTGAACTCATGTATGCACCCATTTATATAGGACTAATGGTCTAGCTTTGCTGTCTGGTTATTGTCACAATGTTATCCTTTTGTCAGTCCTTGACATTGATAATCTAGAGCCAATATTCTGCACTCAATGGGCTATCTTGGGTTGGATAGCTTTCTTCCTTCAAAACTATTTTTTCTTTGAAAGACCTAATTCAGATTTGTAATCTGGATTCAGATGCATTCATTAAGGAGGATGCATTCTTTCGTGGTTCTTAAATTCTGTTCTGATTGTTTCTGTATTTTTAACTGCAAACAGCTGTGGCTGTCAGAAGAGGTATGGAGGGATTAGGCTGCTCTGCAGCGTGTCCATGACAAGAGATTCTGCATATAGAGATGCTCCCAAAAATTTGTAGTGGGTCACCAGGAATGTGCTCAAGAGTTTAGAGGCAAGAAAGGAAAACATCTAGACACATTATTTTAGATGTAGGCTCATTTATAGGACGAGTTAGTGTTTTTAACCAAGAAAGATAGAGCAGTTCGATTGAGATACGGACACTGACAGAGTTTTAGCTTTCTCTTCTGTGGTCTTGCTTCTACTAGGATGGCTCTTCCTTAATTATTTAATAGGATTGCTGTGATTGCTGTTGGTGGACTTTGGAAGTGAACATGTGAAAAACTGTATAAAGATGATTTAGCTCTCACTAAATCAGGAGTTTATATGATTTAGTGTACATACAATTGGAGCTTGAGCCTCCGGGACCAGTACTTGTACCATGGCCTGAGCCATGTTACCATGCTTCAACAAATTGCAAGCAGGACTTACTGTTGGCACCTACTTTCACATGCTAGGCGAAATTAAGATGACCTTTTAAGTGCAATCCGTAGAGTCCTAGAAATACTAGCTAGAACTGGTCCAATTTTTAGTTTGGTAAAGCATAACTAGTTTGATATAGGTCACTGTTGCTGTGATATGGCAGGTAATAGGTGGAGTCATTCCATTAAATTCATCTATCCACTCTCTTTTCTGTTCTTGTTTGTTAAGTTGTCAGGAATCGTGGCTTCTGTGATGTAAGGTTTCCTGGTCTACTCTTACTTCCGTTTTGCAGGATTCTATCTTTTTTCTAATTTACATTTCGTGGGTTTCCTCATTGATCTTAGTTGCTGTTTGGTATTAAAGGACATGGCCCTTGCTAAGTAATAGTTGCATACATGAGTAATAACTATTTTCTTAATGCATATCATCTGTGGAGGCCAGCGTTCAAGAATGATAAAATTACTGTCCTGCAGGTAATACTTGCCTTTTTCCTGACATGAGTTGAACTGATACCGTATGGCAGCATTTCGAATGGTTCTTTTTAAATTTTTTTTTATGATTGGTTGAAAAAGATGTGTCTGTCCATCTTTGAGATTTTCATCAGAGTTTCCTTTGGTGTCAACCGATCATTGATTTTCAAATACAAGGTTCAGGTTCTCTATGCACTATTGACTGCTTTAGGGTGTTTTTCATGGTGTCCGCTATAGGCATCAACATGCTACTTATCTTTATTTCACGGGGCACTGTAGTGACTTATTATGGTGAGGTTGACCCAAAAGCTCCAAAAGCAGAAAAAGTGAATTTGATAAGGGGGAAACCAAGTGGGAAGATGAGCAAATATTGACATGATGTTTCTATATATATACTGTACCTGGTCATGCATGATTGAATTATTCTTGCAGGATAAGTCCCTCCCTCCCTTCCTTTCTTTGATTGGTCACTGTTATGCCAATGATAACAACATATATTTTGGGACATCCCACTTGTAGAGCACTGAAAACTGGGCACCGTAGTTAGCGGATTTCAGTGGTAGTTCTCGTGCCTAAATCTTTTTTTGGGCCCTGATAATCACTTAACCACTGTTTCGGTCATTCTTTCTTGTAAAGAGAAAATCTCTTTTGCTTTTCAACCTATTTGCCAAATTCTATGGACTTTTGTTAATTCACTTGCTAGTTGCACCTTGAGTTGACTTGACAGCGAGCTAAAAACTATTGGTTCTTTCGTTTGTTCTTCAGATTTAGTAGATGCTCTGTTCTAACCTCAGTCCAGCTTAGCATACATCAAATACTGATATATTTTCAAAGCCTCTGGTTGTGCATCTTGTTGCTTCCTTAAAGGAATATTCTCGCTCTTTTCCAGAATGAAGTCCAGTCTTGTATGGATCAAGGTTAAATGTCTGTGGACGATGGATGCCTTCCGGAAAGAGTCCAGTTGCTTGACAGAATCTTAAAATGTGGAGCCAAGCTCAATTATGACACAGAAATGGTCCTAATCCTTTGGTTCCATTTGCATGAGGCCAACAGATTGGCAGTGATGAGCGACTAGTATAGATTGATGCAGTAGGTAATCTAGCTATTTCCTTGGCAAGCTTAAGAAAGTACATGAAACCTGTGATTTTATGCATGTTCCATCCTAGACATCACCTCAATGGGCTCTCGTGACATGATAGCACTGTTTTGCTTGCATTTTTTGTCCAGCGACTCTTGTAAATCTGACTTGGGTAATGCTTTGGATGGTACAGAATAATGATTTGATCCTTTATGGCTGCCAATAATTTAGACTGACACTGTGGTTTGAGTTTTCTGTAGGGCATCCTACGCATGTGGTACCTGTTACTGCTCCTTCACCTGTTAACAAATTTCTGAAAACAAAAATTAACAAAGCAGTTGAGGTAGCCCCTCTCCACTTTCTTGGTATTTAAGAACCAACTGGAAACTTGGAACTGCATTAGAATATGCGAGTAAGAAAGCTTTCATATGGAATTACTGTAACAATGTTGATCCTGCGAAGATTCATCTGTTGGCAGTCACATCATTCCAACTGAAACAACAACTGGTGCTGGAGATTTGCTTTCTAGAAGATCGGAAATGCAGAGAGTGTTACTTTTTTTTTTACGACAAACTCGAAACATACAACTCAGAATTACCCTTGTTTGTGCCAATTCAGAGTTACTTATGCTGTGCTTCAGAAACTTTATCTCTATTACTTCTATGTTGATCGAGCCAAGGAATCACTTCTCAGCTAGCTAATTTTCCACTGTTGTCTAAATTTATTATCTTCATTGTTTTTTTTAAAGAAAATAATCGTGAGTTACTTATCAACTGTGAAAGACTCTAATTCTTGCTCCCACATGTCCAAAGTGCCGACAGCAGAGAAGACAGGTATGTCAGACTGAAGTTGCTGCAATAAATCGGAATTATATAGAGATAAGAAAACAAAGAACAAGCGAGAACATACTATCTATCCCTTCCCTCAACTGTGCTCAGAAAATGCTATCTCTTGATCCATAAAGGCAGAGAAAAACATCAAAAACAACTTGGTTAGATGATATTTGATGTGAAAATGAGAGGGAGAGAGAGAGAGGGGAGAAGCATAGGGAGGAGTGGGCTAGCTAGTAGTAATATTGGGCTGTCAGCCATCTATTCAAAGTCCACCCACCAGCTCCCACCACCATACCATCCCCCTTCCATTATTATGATCATGAGCCCCTATGTAAAAATCTCCCGGCAGAATCCCAACAGTACCCAAATAGATTCCTTCCTGATATCAATCCCCAGAGCAGAATTTTCCCATTTGGTATTTCTGACATCAGCATTGGCCCTATTCTTTGTAGGCCCCTCTATCTCCCATCCCTCTCCTTTTACCATATGTAGACTATGTTACCTCACCACGGCTGATTTGCTTCATCTTCACCACCTGGCTTGAACTTCGCACCTGAAATCCAGGGATTTTACTTCTTCTTTTTTTTCATTTTTTTCTTTCTTTTTGGGAAACCAAAAGTTTATTTCCTTCTGATATACGGTATTTTCTTGAGCTTGCAAGTTGGGTTTGTAATGAAGTCAAATCCAGGGATGTCGCATCGCACAAATCTTATCCTTGGCGATTTCTCATCTGGTTGACATCTTGAGAGTAAGTGATATCCTGTTGCAGGCACGCACAAACACAAACACACAGACACACACAAGTCACAAGTATGCGTGAAAATGTGACCATCAGTACACCTTTTTACTTGCACAAAGCCAAAAAGTTGAGTTCTCGCCTAGCCTAGCCTCAGTACATGTGCCTAACTTTCCTAACAACCCAGTTGACCATCAATTATTATTTGAAAGTTGCTACTTAATAATTGACTCGGCATGATTGTGGTTTATGTTTATTTCGATGACTTGACACTTGAGAATTTGGCATGTTCTTCCCCTCCTTTCTTGGTCAAAGAAAAAAAATTTGTTGACCCAGGTTACAGCTAGCTAACAACAATCACTGGTGTTTCCATTATAACATAAGATGGTGTAGTGTCCGAGAAAAGAAAACCCAGGAAAAAAAGAAAAAAAAGAGAATTTTTCATGTATCAATTGATTGGCTGGCTTGGCTCCTCCTAGACCTGAAAAGGATGTATCCATCCACCTCTGCAGAAAAATGATAGATGGGTGCTTTTCAGCTTCACTCAAGCAAAAGAGAGACCAATTCAATTCACACCAAGTTGACATTTATTTTGGTTAGGCATGGTCGGTCAGGTTTTCGTGCCTTGATTCAACTCTAAAGCTTGGAAAAAAAAGCCAAATTTGAATGCAGGGCCCACTTATCAAATCCATCAATTCAGATTTAACAGTCAAGTTGATCATTTTTGTGGGTTTGATTACTATCAGTTTCTTCAGCGCCTCTATTATTGTATCATCACCATCCATCCCTCCCTCCCTCCCTCCATCCATCCATCCAATATCATCTATCATCCATAAAGAACACACCCACAACAGTAACTAATTTTTATAATAATAATAAAAAATAATAATAATAAAAGAAAAGGTACAAGTCCAGCAGGTTCCCTCCCTGAGATACTATCTAAACTTGTTTCTTAGATTAATGCAAATTGGACATGTGCCAGCTACGTACTTTGCCTAATAAATCATCCTTCTCTTACTATAATCTGTCTCGCCATGGGAAACACAAAACTAAAACTAGAACTTGCGTATATATAAAATTTTAACTTACCATGGAATTCTGACCGCTTAAAGAATAAGCAGCAGCGGATTGCGGGTAGGAGGGGAAGGCAGGGCCCTGGCTAGAAAGGGACGAGCCATCAGGTGTGGATGGCTCGGGCTCATCAGGTTGCCACTCCAAGTTCACCCCGAATAGCCTCAATCTCTTGGAGTTCCCTATGGGCATCGCTTGATTCTGCTGCCCAACAACAGACCCTGCAAGTGAAATGTAAACGCACAAACGTCATAATCCGACACCTATTTCACCAGTTCCTTGGTTCTGCCTGAAAAAGGTAATATATATTCCTTTTACACGAAAACACCAACGGTGAACCAAACTAATGCTATTTTTAAGCTACAAATGTCCATACATGCAATGCATCTAAAATTCCACTTTCCTTTTTGCTTCTTTTCACTGAAGCACGGAAATGTTTGGTAACTGGAAGCATATGTCATTTATGTAAACTGCCAGTAAGTACTGTATGCTTCCTAATAGAGGGTAGCCGTACTATACATATATACAGTTCTAACACTCTCGCAGGTAAAACCCATTTTACTTCCGTTCTTTCCCTTTTGTTCTTTTTCTGTTTAAACCAAATTTCTAACAGTACTGCTGCTGCTGATGGATGGCAACACGCGCCTAGCCTTGGATTCCAGAAATTGGAGGTGTAATACATAAAACAATCCAAAAAAAACAAAGCAGTAACTTGGAGGAACCCACACAATCCTCCAAAGTAATTGGAAGGTGTTTGTCACGCACTCCAATGCATGTATTCAACAATCCTAAAAACTCAATGCCAGACAACAGTAAGAAGACAGTGAGGAGATGGGTAAAAAAAAAAAGACAAAAGAGAGAAAAATTACAGCTGTAGTGAAATATTATACCTGCATGAAGACAGTCAGGTTGGTATGGCACTCTTGGAGTGTTGACATTAACCCCATGACCATGCTGCATAGCAAGATAAGGCTGGTGCCCAGAATTAGAAGGAGAAGAAGAATACAATCCCCTGCTCCACACACCACCACTACTCCCCTGCACCATCATCCCGCCGCTCCCGCTGCTGCTCTCCCCTCTCCTCCTCCACCCAATGAAAAACCTATCGATCTCTGTGCGGTGTCGTTCAAACAAAACAATATCCCCTGCATCGAGTTGTTTTTCTTTGACATATCTGCTCCATCCTTTGGTCAGTACATAGCTTTGGCTGCTGTTCCAATACGAGTACCTGAACCGCCAGTACTTGCCTGCCTCATCCTCGAAACTCAGCAACAACCCTTTATCGCCT
The DNA here is from genome assembly GCA_019739055.1 of Passiflora organensis. Lineage (NCBI taxonomy): Eukaryota > Viridiplantae > Streptophyta > Magnoliopsida > Malpighiales > Passifloraceae > Passiflora > Passiflora organensis. The sequence goes on from JAEPBF010000009.1 coordinate 11,224,182, forward strand.
GACTCACCATTGAGCGGGAAGTACTTCTCCGCGTGTTGTTTTGGTATTACTAGACGGTTCAGCTTGCCCACGTCGCTTGGCGTCAAGGGTTTTTCAAACATGGGTTCTTTCTCTAACACTACTGGATGATTTAGCTCTGGACGAGCTTCTTGTTCATGTTCATGTTCACGTTCCTGCCCTAGTTCTTGTTGATGCTGCTGGTGGTGGTGCGGCTCTTCTTCTTGGTCTTGTTCTTCATTGGTATCCTCATGGTTTAGATTGATATTGAGAGGGGAAGCTTGGGTTGGAAACATGGAGTGGTTGAGCCACGAGTTTTGGTAATAAGGATGGTATGGATGGGAAGGCCAAGGAGAATTGGAGTGCGTGATGATATGGGTTTTCTGTGGTGCGGGGGGAGAAGTGTTGGAGTTTGGTTCCATGATGTGTTGATGTTGTTGCTGTGCCCACCAGAGGGCCGTTTCTGGAAGGTCTGTGGAGAAGTGGTTTATCGACATATGAAAGTGAGAGAGGAAAAGATAGAGATTGAAGGGACTTTGGGAGGTGTTTTTGTAATGGGAAAACTGTGGGAAGAATTGAGAGGTGTTTGTGAGCAGGGCAAGTAGAGTCGTGATGGTTATGGCCTTGCGGATTTTGATGTGAGAAGTGAGGAACTATTTGTATTCGATGTAACCAGCCGGATATGACAATCAGAGAGAGAAAGATAGAAGTAGAGAGAAGAGCACGAGAGAGAGAGGGCATTCCAAGTACAATGGTACTTTAAGGTTTTGCGTGATGGAAAACAATTTCCCGAGTATGTGACATTTCTCAAGCTAACATATACAAAACTTTCCCTTTTCTCTCTTGATTTTTTCCTGGATTTTAACATGCCTCGGAACTCAAAGTAGTGCTTCTTATGTAATACGGTAAAAGGGTAATTAATGGCAGGGATCTAAGAATTACCTAATCAGGCAGAACATCCAACTTGTTCACCAGTACAGATTTTCCTTTTTATCCTCTTCTTTCAGCTGGTTCATGAACAGGGGCTTGAGAGTGAAAGCAAGATGGAGATTCTGCGAGGTGAATATATTTTTGTTTCGTTTAAAACAACCCATGTTACAAGATTGGCAAGCAGATCAAGCTGTGGGTCCGAACCTGACGTCTTCTAATTATTTGGTGTTCATAATTAAGTAGTATCCAAACCCTTACTCGCTAGTGACTTCTTAATTTCTTTCTTAGTTTCCGTAAACACGATCATTAAGACATTAACCGTAACATTTTCTTGGTCTATGATTATCTTCCAATCTGCCTGTTAATGTTTGACCTTAGAGCAACTTTTTATTATGAGTGTGAACCATTGACTCAATTGTCCACAAAAGAGGTTCTGCCTTTTAGCCTTAACATTCCCCATCTTCCTTTCATGACCGGCCAGATTACCTGGAAAGAACTCATGCCGTTGCGTGAATGACCAATGGCCAATGACAGTGACAGTGACAGGTGGCGGAATATAAATGAGAAAAGTAATCTCACTGACCTCTAATATAACTAAGGAAGGGCAGTATTAGCCATTAATTAAGACCCAGCATTAGAGAACGATTGGGTGGGTATTAAGGGAGTGGCCCATTTACGTATATTTGGTGAATTCTCAGGGTCTAATAGTGGAGGAGAATAGTATTTTTTGTCACGTGCATGACAGTATTATTGATGTTTGGCCATTCCCAAGTCTTAAATTAAAAGATCAATCAAGGAATCATCGAGTCTCTGATGAAAAAGAATTTTTTTTTTAAAAAAGAAAACCCTCCACAGATCTGTATACCTTTCCAATAAGCAGAGCTATGAGATAAGCTTTGTCCAGTTGGAGAACCCCTCCTGGTCTGTCGTGTTTGAATTTCCTCCTCACAGTTGCATTTGTAAAAACTTGCACCAAAACTCTCTCTCACTACCAAATGCATATGTGAGCTAGATGTGTCTTTTCTATACGAGTGTCGGACAAAAACCCACCTCAATTTCCAGGTAGATTCAGACACTCGTTTTTCTTCCCTGCAAAAGGGTGGGCTGTGGAATAAATAATACATACACAAAGGTTGGGTTGTGTTATACGTATCTAACACAAGTAATTATATGATTGCGGCATCTGTTGACCACCTCTTTCTCTCTCTCTCTCTGCGCACACACACACACACACTATATATCTATATAGTTGCACACATCATGTAGCTAACTTCTATATTCCTGCCTCTGTACCAGGCAACGAAGCACATTCGTGACGGTGTGATTGTAACGGTGGTAAATCTAATGGTCCAAAACCACTTTAAGCGGCATTATATATAATACATAGGAAATGCAAAGTTAAATCAAATAATTGGATTTTGCCCAAACAGCCAAGGTCGCTCAAAGGTGAAGTTTGCGCCAAGTAGTAGAGCAGAAGAGGAATCCTTGACCATGAAGAAAAGAGTAGGTCCCGGATGAGGAATCTGCCATGTAATCCGTGGAGGGTTTCTGCATTTTGAAACTCTTTTCCATAGTTTATTACACAAAGTGGGAAACAAGACAGAGACAATAGAAATTTAAGGAAAGGTGATGACCGGTGAAGTGGATGATATTTGCGATAAAAAACAAAAATGAAGATTTCTATATCTGGGAGTTGCTCGATTCCCAAACAAAACCCACCTGTTTTGCAAGACCATCCGTGAGACTTTTCTTCAGTCTTCACCATCCTCCATGCATCTCTTTTCACAATTAGCATGGATTATATGCGTGCGCTTACAAACAATCAAACATGCTTTTCAGTAAAAACATTAAAACTCTTGGATGGCTATGATCAGTATGAACACGCAGCATCAGCTGATGAGCAGTGCTTTTATGAAAGTTTGTGAATGATTGGATCAGTTCCTAGACGATTGCTGTTTCCTAACATGGATTTAGTGCATACAACATCAGACATAAATTTACTAATAAAAGACTACTGTCGCTGCTTCAGATTCGTAAGTATATATATATATAAATATATAGGTAATGTGCTTAGTCAAGACCAAGAACAATGTACCCAAATCTTGAGGCTGATACGCATCTTTTTATGTGATTACCTGAACATTAATGTTAATTTTATCCTGAACAAAAATCTAGTCTCAGGTTCTGACTACTCGGCTTGTACTGTAATTTTATTATCTACCAACCGAAGTCAATAAGAATGTGAAGTTTTGTACGAGCAATTAATTAGGAACTTTACCTTCTTATTTATATCTATATAAATGAATAAAAGAAGGTGAACATAATGGGAAACGACAGATGTTCTGTAGTTTTATGAACCATGTCGCAAGTCACTTTGGGATTTGAATCCAGAGATGGATCTACATTATAGATATTGAATACCTTTGCTTTTTGTAACTTTGATTAATTTTACCCTTCTTCTTGGAACTATAAAGGAATATTGCTGATTGAAGATTTTATGTCAAGAATATTATCTATTCTGCATCAATGTCCACCATTAAATCCACAACTTGTCAAAATATTATTTCAAATTTATTATCTTTTACATGATTGCAACAATCATAAGTTTTCTAATTTTATAATTTTTTAAGCAGAATAGCAGGTAGGAGAATTAGAAAATTTTTCTAAATCTCCGAGCCATTTTCCCTCCTTTTTTTGCTACACCACTTTTCCTCCTTGGAAACTTAATCCCTCCAATTTCATTTTTTTACCAAATCATTACTTGGACTTTATTTTAAAATTTATTATTATTATTTTTTTCATATTTTCTTGAACCAAACTTGAGGCTTGAATAAGTGGGAGAAAGAGTCAGTGATTATTTTCGAATTTATTAAGGTAAGTCTAGTTTCTTTAGTTTTCTTTGAAAATTTCAGGTTGTTTTTAGTTGTTTATACTTGATATGAGTTGTTTCTTTGATTGGAATGGATTGAAAACCTCGTTTGATTTTAGCTTGAGGTTTTTGATGTGTCATAATGATTTTTTTTTTATAATTATTGGTGTTTGTGATTTTCAAGTTGATCTTGATTTTTATGTGTTTGATTTTGTGATTCTGATATTGTTGAGTGGATTAGAGGATATACAAACAATGGTGAGGATATACTTATGATTTTCAAAAGTATGTCTAATTCTATAGTATTCCGGAAATACCGCTGTTTCTATGTACTCTCACCACAAGAACAATGATGTTTCCGGAACACCACAACTTTTTTTTCAATTAATTCCCTTCTAATTGGTAGACGGGCCTGAAATACGGGGAAAAGTCATCACAAAAAATGCACACAAATTAGGGAAAATGATTCGTTAAATTGTAAAACCTATATACCTTCTGAAGCATCTCAAGCCCATCCTCATCATCTCTACCTTGGTCCAGTCCACCACATTCAACAAAGCCCATAAGGTTTCACCCGTTCAACAACAAAGGCCATAAGCTGGCCCATGAATATCTTTCAGATTCTTCTCCATCTGGAAAATTGTAGACTTGAATATAAACAAATTTTTGGTTGGGTTTTGAACACTGCAAAAGGAAACGCTTAACATTTCAAAACTTAAGAAATAACTTAGCTGTATTGATTATTTATTTATATCTTTTGTGATTCAGAAATCTCTAGACAATATGAGATTATAGAATAGTTACAAATTTATTATGTACTCTTTCTACTAGTGAATTCCTTCATATATCTTAAAAATAAAATGAGGAGCCATCAAAAAACTTCAGCAACTTTTCTAATATTCACCGACAAACTTTTATAAATAAAAAAAAATTATCAGCTTTTTAAAGACAATTTAAAGATATTTATAGCCAAATTATCAGCTTACTAAGAATTTTTAGGATGAAGGGGGAAGAGAAGTGTCTCGACCATATTTAATGTGGTGTCCGTTGTTTGGGAATTATTGGAGAAAGAGTTGTTTCTTGGCAGCATCTGAACCAACTCAGTATCCGTGTTGATTTGATTCTCAAACTACCACAATCTAACTTAAGATTCTATGTATATATCTTTATAATATATAGAAAAAAATACTTGAGAAGACCTGCAATGAGTAAAAAAATGGTTAAGTCAAAGAAAGAATAAACACCAAAAGAGGAGAAACAAAAATAAAAATCGGGACAGTTTTTGTGCGAAGAGAAGGAGGAGCAAAAAGGGTGGTGGTAAAGAAATGCATAACGAAAAATCTGCCCAAGCGGCCTCGCGTCCGCATCGATCCTTCCAAAGAGAAGAAGAAAAGGGTCCCTATCCCATTAAATAATGTTTGGAATTGCTGTTGATTTCTTTTAAACTTCTTTCTCCATTGGTACCCTCCACCGTAAGATACAAAAATCACAAAAACACCAAAATGAACGTCAGCCTCACAATCCTCCAAAGATCCTTCTACGGTACAATCAGCCTCTCCTTTTCTGTATCTTTTTGGGTCTGTAAAACCTTGAATCAGACCACACAATTTGGAATCCAATCTCAATTCTCAGACAAAGACCACGCACACCTGTCACTTACCAGATGAAACCCAACACTTGTGTGGTGACGTATAAACGAACTCCCCTCTCGTTCACTTGGCTTTAAAGTGCTCAAGCATCCCACCCCCCCCCATTGGATGCTTCAAAGGAAGTCGGAGAGAATATTAACTTACAGGAACCAATTAAGGGGAAGAACTGCTCTCGCTCATGACAGAAGACTACTCCACCAACCGGAAGCCTTGCAATGGTGACCAACCTCCCTTGCTCCAATCTGTATCCAGCATACCTGACCAATTTACCAACAGTAGTAGTATCAAACCACAAAGCTCCCCCAAAGAGACTTTAAGTGACAGAGAGACACATTCAAAGTGTGCGTCCTCTAGTTCCCATCTTTCTAAAGAGAAAGAAAAGGCGTTGCATAGCCCGGCGCCGGGCGATGTAGAGGGTGTGACGGTGACGACACAAGTGAGAAGTGGCTATGAGGCACTTGAGGACAATCCTGGACGTGAAAGATTGAAGAAACACAGGACTGAGGTGGCGGGCAGGGTTTGGATACCTGACATATGGGGTCAGGAGGAACTTTTGAAGGATTGGATCAATTGTTCCGCGTTTGATGCTTCTTTAGAAGCCACTGGGATTATGTCTGCTCGCGCAGCGTTGGTTGAAGAAGGTAGAAGAGCAAATTCCCGAGTATTGAGAGTAGAAAACAGGTGTTGAATGATACTTAATTTTACTTTTATTGAAGGTATATTTTTTTTGTGAATTTTAGTTATTGGCACGAGATTCTTCCAATTTTCTGCTGATATAATGAACAACAATACATGTTGAGATCTTCTGTGTTTTCCTTGTATCTATCTATTCTCTTGTTTGCGAGAACCACTAGGAATTGAAGTAATGATCATCAGGTTCGGAAGCCCCATTAATTAAAACTGTTTTTCTGTTGATACTTTTACGTTGACAATAATAATGCATGGGCTTATCCTAATCAAGAGAGGTTTATATAAATCTCATATGTGATTCTCTTTGTAATCAGAAAATCATAAATCACGAAATTTCCTTCTTTTTGGAGCCATTTCGTCTAGGATGTATGTGTTCGTTTTTACAGGTGTTGGTCGTTTTGTGGACACAACATGTTATTTTGGTAATTTTGATACATCGTCAGTCTAGTAAGAGTTTTGTTTGGTTCTAGGCTTGATTGTGATGGAATTCCCCTCATTTGTTTGATTCTTTTTTGGACATTAATCGATCGAGTCACATTTGAGTGACCGGTAACTTTTATGTCCACTATAGTATATTTATACGAAGGTCAATCTTATTTTTAGCAACCATCCAAAACATTTCCATAGCCATAGCATAATTTTTGGTAATTTTTTTTTTTCTAGTTTCCACACGTGTATATAAACGTTTAGTGTCAGTTGACAGTTATCATGGGATGTGAGATAACAACACACATATAGGTACTGATACAGTCTTATGATAAGCTTATTGGGCCTAGTGAGTCCAGTTGAGTTTATGGGTCGTCCGTCATGACATAACACGAAAACTAGATTTTTGGACATGTACGGACTTGAATTTTAAATTTTTGGCATGGATATTCGAGACCAGTGGAATGACCCATGGGGTGGTGTTCTGGTGATTTTAGGTTGCCCCAGAATTCAACCCTGAACCTCAAGACCTCTATCTTTTTAAGGAGAGATTTTCATCTGTAGCTTGTACCTGAAAATCAAGCACCAGTTGAATCATATACCAACAAGTTCCAAGGAAGGAAAGAGAGCGGGGGATAAGATACAATGCAAACCCAAAGCAAGCCTCTCAGAAAATTAGGAGACAAAATTCGTCAATAATCCTGCTTGATAAAAACTCAATACTTCACCAGTTTATGGATCCGATCACTTTGTATCAAAACTATGCTAATTATGATGAGCATTTTACAATTTCTGTAAAATAGTACACAAACCATGATGAAATGAAAATAGCACGGCCAAATCAGGATAGAGGCGTCAGCTCCCATATTTTTATTATTCCATCATCACTGGCAGAAGCTAGCAGTCGGTCTTCCTGGCAAGTTTCAACAAGATATACAGGATAAACATTAGAAATGCAAAAATTCAATTCGAATAATGAGCACCCATCAAAGAACTACACAAGCACATTCAAACAGACGAAAGATAAGCAAAACAAGAAAAAGCATTTGGTCTGTTTTAAGCTGATCTCTGCACATATCTGCCTATCTATTCACATCATAGATATGTTTTAAGCTTCTTTTTTAGTGCATTCATCTTCTAAAGCATTTGGTTTGTTAAAAATATTATTTCGTGGTGAGGAATCATGGTACTTCAACTCTCACCAAGCTGAAAATGCCAGTCAGATATCAAAGCACAGTCAAGGAGACCGAGCAGGAGTTTTCAGCTCACTATGTTTCATTCTCCCTATTCTTGTTGGGACATGATTTTAGTAAGGTTATTTCAAAAGTCTAACTAACCATTTCAGTTAAAAGTGCTGCCATAATTTGACAGCTTCCAAGTCCATCAATCCAGAAGATCACGTCAAATTTGATGTCAAACACTATACAAAAACTAGTTGAACGTATTGACAATGACTCTGACATCCAGTAGAAATCATACCCCTGGGCTCCACTGTACCGAGTTTATATCCATGTCATGAGCCTTTTCCCTTTTGAGTAGCTGTTTGTATGAAGGACCATCAACCTGAAACAGTATATCACTTAAACTGGTCCATTATTGTATTATATATCATAACATGTACAGCATACAAGATCTCTGCATGCGTTAGCATAAAGATGCATCAAATGATTCATAGTAATATGTCATAAGCTGGCATATAACTAAATATGAGGGGAAAGCAATTCCTAACCAAAACATCTTTGTTCTCCATGAAAAGTTGTATAGCATCATCAGCTGCTACACTGGCTATAACACCTTCCCTGTCACATTCACATGCCAACAATGAAATATCGAGGATCAGAAGGCAGTATCCCTCTCTCTCTAGTATAATAGGACAAGCCCAAGGAGTTCAAGTAAATGTTAAAGTCAAACCATTACTGCATTTCAAAATATTACAATGATGAGTAAAATGAATTAACCCACATGGTTAATAGTGAAATATAGCAATAGAGATTTAAAATTTAATAAACTTGACGCCCATGTAAAACTGCATGTGAAGTATCTCTACCTTGACCAGTGAACTGAAAAGATTGTTCTATCATGATAACCTGATAAAGTGCAAAGATGACTCCTGAAAAACAAACCACAAAATCAATGAATTCAAGCTTAAGAGTTGGTGAGTACGTCTCCAATATAAAAGAAATAACAAGTTGACTCCACCATTCTATTAAATAGAACATAAATTAGTTAGACTATCAACCCCTACAACGTTATATACTACAGTGGATACAACCAAAACAATGTCATTGGCATTCATAAGACAATATCTCAACTTAGGAGTCCAGCTAATGCTGACTGTTTATGGAACAAGAGAAAAGCAAATTATGATGAGCAAGACTCTAATAGAAATTCAATAATGGGACTCTTGATTTTTTGCAAGGATCATGAATATCTACTATATAAAGTGATTTTTCTTATTCCTGAAAAAAATTTCAGCATAATAGGTCCTAACATGTCGACAACAACCTAAAGTGTCGGTTATTCCAGACATTTTCTTCTGCCTCTCTGGTATGCAAAGTTTATAAAAGGCAAACATAATTACAGTGTTTGCACTTATTGGAAGTCATCCTGAACCTATTCCTAACCTCTTTATCAAACCATTGCAACCAGGGAAAATTTAGACCAAAAGCCAGTAAAGTTCATTCTGTAAGAACAAAACTAGAAAATATCTAAAATAACAAATCCATCATTGGCATTAAAGTAAATATTCCTCACCAAGGTGCAGGATCTTCACCAGACTCCATCCTTGCAATATCTGTTTCCCATATCTTTAATGTAAGATCATCACTGCAAAATCATTCAATTTCCTTTACTTTAAATTTCCACAACCACAATTTTTTTTTTATTGTTAAGCTCTAAACAACAGAATATTTCCACATACCTACATGTAACCATTTTGTCTCCATCTGCATTAAAGGACAACATCCAGACAGTTGAAGTGTGACCGCTGAAAGTAAAATAAAACTCTCTCAGTTAGGCGCTTCTCATGATATTGCACATGTATTTCTTAATATGGTATCAAGCAGATACAATAATGCAAAAAGAAAATTTGTAGATCAGCAAAGACCCCAAAAATTGTGGCATATAATAGAAGAACATAGAGAAGAGGCATACTTGTTAGCTTCTCCTAATGTTTGAACACAATGCCAATCACCTGTACCGTCTTCTGCCCAAACCTGCAATAACAAAGTGTTTGATCACAAAGTTAATCCCGTTCTCATCATATTATCTCCATCAATTTAGAACGGTAGTAAAACACTTACGCAAGAAAAGCGAAAGATTCACAGGGAGATTTCACGGTGCAATACCTTAACAGTGTTATCATAGCTACAAGAAAACAAAATATCCAAGTTAGGATGCCACTTGACGGATTTAACATCTTGTGAATGCCCTTGCAACACCGAAGCACATTCGAACTCATTTCCTGGCATAACTTCCCAAATCCACACTGTTTTATCCCGACTACAGGTTGCAAGCAGAGTACCAGAGGCATTCCAAGCCACGCTTTTAACTTCATTCTCATGTCCCTATTTTCGGGACCAAAATCAACAATGAAAATAAATAAAGAAGAGTATCATCAACCACGGACCATGGATACCTATAAAGTTGGCATGAAAATTAATCGAGTAAAGAAGATCAAGCGATACCTCTAAAGTCGAAACGCATTCAAAATCACCCCCGACGTTTTCCCATATGGCTGTGGTGGCATCAAAACTAGCAGTAGCCAACAGTTTACCTGAAGGCGACCACGCGCAGGATCGCACGGTCCTCGTGTGCGTTTCTTCCAAAACTGACTACAAAACCGTATCAAGTCAGCTCGTAAAACAAACTGCTGTAACTCGAAATGGACAGATAAGAAAACGCAAAGGTCAAGTAATTCCAGCGTGAGTTTCTGTCTTTATCCTTAAAATTTGCGCATCCAAACAGCAGACCTTGCAGTGCCAGGCACGGGAAGAAGGACTCTGCTCCCAAATTCGGACAGTCTTATCGCCGCTGCAAGAAGCGAATTGCAGGGGGGCATCGGCGGCGGGGTTCCAAGCGAGGCTCCAAACCCTATCGTTGTGGCCATGGAGAGTTTGAAGTTCTTTCAGCTTCAAGTTGCCGTCGAACAAATCCATATTGGACCGAGTAGATAGACAGAAACTCAGAAAATTTGTGTTCTTTTTCTTATTATCGTACCGTCATGCGTTAGATGATTGATGGAATGAGGAGAACTGTATTTTTATTTCTTTCTTTATTTTTTTCTGTAGGAGAGATGAGGTTTAGGAAAATCCACGCGCGCCGCGAGGAAAGTGAATACTCTATACTCGAGTGAGGGAGTGTGGTATATTCGGTGTCTAATTTTGTCTATTCCTTGGTTCCAATTGGTCCATCTCAGTCTGCCTAGGTAACTCGGCTTATCCGTGTTTATTTTCGTTCCGGATCCCAATCAGAAACCACATCAATAACACAAACAGTTATATCTTTCTGTTCCCCACTCCGGTTCTCCCCAAAAGCTGGTAAATCTCCGTTTTCGTAGTTGGAATCTGTGACCTGCAAACCTTAAAAGCACAGATCAACATGGATTTCGCTGCCCAAAGAAATCAAGGACGGGGCCTCTTTGAAGGCCTCTACAGAGTCTTCATGCGCCGCAGCTCCGTATACGTCACCTTCGTCATTGCCGGCGCTTTCGCTGGTGAACGGGTAACTATCATACGTCACGGTTTTTCTATTCGATTCAGTTTGTTTTAGAAATTATGAAAATAAATATGAAATGATTTGTGATCTAATGTATTCATTTTTGGTAATGCGAGTATTTTCTGATCTGTTATGGCTATTGGTTATATACTATGCAGGCTGTGGATTACGGAGTGCGTAAGCTCTGGGAACACAATAATATTGGGGTAATTACGTATAGCCTCGTTTATCTTAGCTGGATTTTTATACTTGATTATGTCTCTTCTACAATTTTACCTTAATCCTAGGGATTATCGATTAGGATGAACACAATCGCACATACATTTTTCACAAGTTCTGTAGGTTGAGATGTGTTGCTGCATCACCAGCCGTGCGATGCTGTTTTATTTTGGTGACCCTGAAAGAAAAGCATTCCCATCCAAATAGTCTATGTCATTGTCTTTGACTAATGCTGATGGTATTTTCCTTTTGAATTTTCATGTGTGAGCTAAAGATTTCTGATTTCGTCGAGATTTTTGGTTTGTATGGCTGAGTAGTGCTTTTAATTCACCACTGCTTGTATTGGATCACCTTTATAGCCCCACGGCCGTTCAATTTCTTTTCTTTCATTGGAATGCCACAAAAGATCAAAAGCTCAGACATTGTTACTTTACTGGAAGTTGACATTTATACTTCAAATAATATGTCCAGGATAGATTTCCATTCGTTAATTAGGTTTTAAGTGACTTCTACGCATTGGTGTATCCTTGCTTTACCACTGTTGGCTATGATGAACTCATAGCCTCTAGCTCGCCAATCAGGGTTGCCATCTTTACCTTTATTAGGATTGCCATCGTAGGGTATGTAGGAATGGGCTGATGCATATGTTTCACTTGTGCTCCTGGGTGTGCTTCTATATGTTTTCCAAGTTGTATTGTTGATTCATGATGCTCAATATTGCTGCTTTGGCTTCTTTCTGATGGTTTTGGCGTCTTGAATATAACTTTTTCTTATTTATTCCTCAGAAACGCTATGAAGACATTCCAGTTCTGGGTCAAAGGCAATCAGAAGAATGATGATTTGGTCTCGTCTTTTGTAGGTATCCATAATTTTGCACTTTCGGAGCCAGAAATTGTTGCAATAATTTAGTTAATTTGGGCCAAATGCTTCTCAAGTGCCTTCGTTCCTGTAGTTGAAGTTTTTGAATGTTATATATGCTCCTTATGGCCTCGAGGAGTTGGCCCAGAACATTGTTTCCTTGGCTGAAATTCTATTCACATCATTTGCTTGTTGCCTCAGTTGAATGTATGGATCTAATTTGAAATCGAACATGGACGGAGCTCCATGGTTTACTTACAGCCTCTTTTTGTACAATTTTTATGTAATTTGATGAAACATTGCAATGCTAGCTTATCCAAAGGGTGATGGAGGTGGGAAGAGATTTCTGTTTTTTACTGTGGCAGAAAAAGTAAACGGAGAGAAGAAGCGGAGGGAAAAGCATCCATGAGAAGAAAATATAAGAAGGGGGGACTGAGGTAGGAAGATTCTATTATATTATTTTAGGATATAGAATCAATTTTTTTCCAAAATGATATTATTTTATTTGTATAAAAGATATAAAAAGTATTTTTGAAATGAATTCAGCTATTGTCATATAAATAAGAAAAAGGATTCAGTATTTTCAATTAAATATTTTTATTTAAAAATATATCCTGCAAGGGGCATAGACAGGTTTATGTTTTCTCTATTCGGACATGTGTGCAAAAGACATTAAAACCAAATCCAGCATAACGGCGCCGTATTACCAATATCCTGTCCCTTTCAGTTTCAAATTGGTTTGCCCACCAGTTACCTGTTACCTGTGAAATCTAAAAAGCGGAGAAGAGTCTCTCTGTTGAGGGCGAGGCTCCATTTTTTGCATCATCATAGTCCTTGGCTTTGGGTAAAACCTAAATTTAATAATTCTTCTGCAACCGACTATTGTCAACCCTCCACTCAAGAAGGAAAAGGAGAATCCCAAATCTCGTATCCAATTTTCATGTATTTGAAGCGAGAAAGGGAATAAATTTATCGGGATGTATGCTTCATTAATTGTATTGTTAGGTTTCTTCCACTTTCTTCATTGATTGCCTTGCATTCGAGCCATTATATCTACATTCTGTTCCACCCAAGGAAAAAGCTTCGATTCTTTTTTTATTGGGTTCTTTGAGAGCCAACGGAATGGCATTCAGTTTGCATCAATGGGAATCAGACCCTCTGTTCTCTGCAGCCGAAGTCGTTCAAGACTCTGCGGACAGGTTAGGTTTATTCACTTAAAGTTTCTCTTTTCGTTGTCGGACCTTTTTTTTGGGGATAAAGGGGCAAAAAGATTTGTCATGAAATAGTGAGCTTGATGAGCGACAGAGAGTTTTTCTTCGTTGCTTATGAATGCTAGGTGGGTTCTTTTCTGAGAAAGTTGTGTCTGGGTCTCCTTGAAAAATTTTGGTCTTTATGAAAAAGCTTTAGTGGTTGTTTATTTTAGCTTGAATTCTCTACTGTGTTGGTCTGGTCGGTGTTGTTCTTTTGCTCTTCTTGGAGATTTAGTGAAAGATTTTAATCCTCTTGTTCAAAGCACGTGGTAAATTTAATTTTCTAGAACTTTTGTTTGATGACGACGAGCAACGTGAGACAAGCATGCTGCCGGCTTTCTTAAACTTTCTTTGATAGACTGTTGATTGGTTGCAAGGTGCAGAATCTATTCCATATTTGTGAAAGGAGAATTTCTAGTTTCCGTAGATTTTACTGCAGATTTTTAATTCAAGTTGTTTGCGTTTAGAATGGAATCACTTTTTCGCATCCTTCAGCACCAAGAGAGTCTTGCTCATGATGACCTTTCGGACTCAAGGCTGATTTCATCAATGGAACATCATAAACGTGATCTTGCTACCATACTTGAAACTGTAAAATGGCAGGTATTTTTTGATCCGGCAACATCGCAATATTGCTCCGTGGTTTTTTGTTGACTAATTCTAGGTATCATGTATGCTCCCATCAGTTGGAAGATTTTGAAAGAGCTGTTGGTTCATTGGCAGTAGCTGACAAATCTTGGAAAAGGGATGATGTGGTAACCAGACAGCAGCAGTTCATTAACGCCATTAAAGAACAAATAAATCATGTGGAGAGAAACATAGGTGGGCCGTCGGTAGTAGAATCCTTGAGGAGCTCTGAATGGGTTAATTTTAATGAACCAGACAGAGATGGGTTAACTTTATTTCTCACAGGAGGAAGTTCCACCAAGCATTTAAGTCATCGTGATACAGAAGATAGTAGCATTTTGAGAAGATTTTTTGATCCATCTTCAGCATCTAGTTTGAAGGATAATGAAATTGTTGAAAATAGTATCTCTGAATTAGACAAGGTACAAATGAATGGAAACAAGCATGTTGAGTATTATATTGACAAGGATAAAAGTAATGCAAGTTCCCATGATTCTGTAAGATTACACTCAGGTGCGGTGGATTCTCTCCATGAGCTCTTTCAGAGCAAACATGATGATGGTGATCAGTGGGACCTGGAAGCCAATGAAACTAAAGTATTTTTTCATGAAAACAAATTAAGGGGATTCAGCAGAAGAATGAATCTATCAGGGTTATTGAGCAATCTTTGGAATACGTATGGGAGAATGGTAGGTAGGAACTATACAAAGAGGTTGAAAGATGGAGAAGAACAAGTCCATTCCCTGATTCATATTGATGGCTCCCAGTCGACACAGGTATCCCGACAAATCTTGTGATTATGCTTTTCTTAGGAATTTTTTGTGAGGCATATTTTATCAACTTTCCTTGTACAGAAAAAAAAACAATCTCAGTTGCAAAAGCAATGAACATGATATGTCTAAATATTTGTTTTATTTATTTATACAAGCAGGAAGCATAGGGTTTCAATATATAGAGAATTATTTTTTTTATTCTTGAAGAGTTACTGACTTTTTGCATATCTCAAGAATGTAATCATTTGCATCATAGGAGAAAAAGTTAACATAGAACCAGGGTCACATGATGTTTGAATATTAGATAGAAAATTTCAGATATTGATGTTTGTACATGTACTGTGCAAGAGTATATGTTTTTGAGTATGCTTCTCTTTGCAGGCACAGAATATATTAGGATCTGGATGTAGAAGATTCCACGGTTTATGCTCTAAATTTCAAGAAAACATAATGCACCTTGGCCGCAGCCTTGGAGTAAGATATCAAAGGTTTCCTTTCCAACTGAGCCGACATTCAATGCGGATGATATTGACTCTGATCTTTGTACTCATATTTTTTGGTAAGTCACTTCAGTATATGTGTTTCTTTCATCTTTCATTTTATATTTTTCTTCTCAAACATGCGTGACATTCTTTCCAGATTTATTTTTCTACTTTAATACTGGTATTGTTGTGTGATCGATGTGAAAGTGACTTCTTGTTCTACATTACTAGTATATGAATAACATTTTACTAATAAAATGCGAGTTGACAGTGTGAAAACTGGCGAAAGAGAAGTATCTCTCCTTTTGCTTGAAAATAGTACGTCCCTTGAATGAGTGGCGGAACAATCTGGACTAACCTAAGAAATGTTTGATTCTCTGATTTGATTACTTCCTTGCAAAAGCATGAGTTGATTTGAGATTTTTATAACATGAGAACAACTTTAGAAGGGATTCCTTGATTGAATGAATATACTAGTTCTTTTTCTTTCTTTCGTTTCTTGTGCTGTGTGATTGATCTCTTCCTGTGTGTTGCTTGTTGGCTCTCCCGGATCTTAACTGGGACTAACCTTCTTTGTTTTCTTTTTTTCGGGGGAGGTGCAGGTGTATTAGTTTCCAGACTTGCTTGAAACAAATATTCTGCATTTTATCAATAGAGAAGTGCCTAATTCATTGGATGCAAAAGAGCATGTACCCATGTCTCAGTTTCTGTTGTATATCTTATGTAAATCGTTCAAGAGGTGGTGAAAATGTGGCAGGTGATAGTTTGGCTGTGTAACTGTTTCCATGAGCTGCTAGATTATCCTGCATGTTCCCCCAAATTCTACGTTTAATCTATATTCATTATTGGCTGTGCCTGTACCTGTTAATCATACCTTTGTCTTGCAGAGGAGATTGATTACTTAGTAGACTAAAGGTCAGGCAGCACAACACAATAGCACACATTTTTCTTCTGTATTTCTCACTTGAACCTTCATTTGATTTCTCATGTTGAACATAACAATTATTTCTCCCCGAATTTGACAGCAATGTATGTTGGAATCTCACTCTTTTTGGAGGACGACGTTGAGAAATCACGGCATTTGAAAGGACAAGATGCGTCGATTTTGTGGAATTTCAGTCAGATGGGTGCCGTATTACCCATACAAAATTAAAAATACAAGAATTCTTCATTTTTTTTAAAAAAGAGAAGAATAATACGGCTATAGGAGAGACTGTACATCCTTTCCCATGATTTGCAGCTTTCCCTGCAAATATGATACTACAACGTATACAGGCCATTCATCCTTGCGTCAGGATTCACAACTGTACATTCATAAATCAACGATGCCTTCTACTTTAACATCAGCCAGTATGCTCGTTAAAAATGTCCCCACGCTTCCGTGTAATGGGAAGAAAATGCGGCAAGTTTATGCCCTGAAACCATGAAAGAACTGGGAATTGCTGGCAATTGATGGCATCCCTGGGTTCCTTTTTTTCAACGGAACCGCCAGTTTGCCCTACATTCATGATAATAATATCTAAAGTTAGCCCAAGTTTGAATTGCTTTCGGTAAAAGCATCCAGCAATAAAAAAAATGCAAATTTTAGATCTTAAAATGAAGCAAATAAAATAAATGAAAAACCCAGACGTTCCCCAGCTCAAAAGGAGACAGAAATATATTCTGCTTGGGTGTGTGTACTGGTATAAACTTAAATGTGTGAAGATTTACCAGGAGCTTCCTGTCAATCTGATTTCTCAAGCTCTCGAAATTTCTGATCCCATTCTCGTGCTTCTGTATCTTGCTCAATGAAGTCTTTGTCGGTGCTATAGACGATCCGATCTTGCCCAATGAATGTCCTTTGGGCCATATCACGAGCACTTAGAAGCTGAGGAAAGTAAGGAAATAAATAACTAATCTGTGTAATGTATATATTAGTGAGGAAGGTAGAATCCTACACTCAAAATTCAGTAACAGAACAAGAGTTAGGATGGCCACCTTCCGCCTTAGAGAAATATCTGGCAACTCAAGCTTCTGAGCACACTGCTCCCTTGCTTGATTTCTCTTCCCTATTTCGGCATTCTTCTTGAGAACAAGGAACCAGCGAACCAAAGGAATTGCAAAGAAAGAACCAGCATATATCTGCAAATCATTAAAGTTGATTAAACAAATCAAGAACTGAATGTTTCTGCCTCGTGCTTCTATAACATAAAACTATTATGTGAGCAGTCATTGTAAATCAGTAAAACGTTATAGATACTTCACAAGCATGCATCTTATCAGGCAGAGAGGAATATGCATGTGTAACAGCAATGATAACATGCAAGTTGCAAAGATGAGAGTAGCAACTGTTGCATATTACATGCTTAGAAAGCTTAAGCCTTCCATAAATACCTAGAGATTAAGCATTACTATCAAACCGGGCCAGCGCAATCAGACCAGGAGCCTGGTTCGATCAAACTATAGATTCTTTCGTCCAATCAGGTGGCCTTTTAAATAAATCTTTGAAATTATATATCTTTACTTCTGGAAATTCGACTGGGATGGTTCTCAAAACAAAACAATGCATAACTATTCAAGATTTACATACTGGTAGCATTTTCTAAAATATCTGTACTATTTTCTTTATATTCTAAAAAATAAATTCAGATAACAAGTCTGGTTTGACCTGTTTTGACCCAATTACCCTTTAAATCCTTAACTCCTTATCTAGGGTAGTATAATGATGGGTCCAGTTTTGAGATCCATAAAGATAAGACAGGAGGATACACATTTTAATCAGGAAGGCATATTCTTATAACCTGCAGTTCCCATAGAAGTACTAGTTAACAGTAACTGGGACATAAACTGTAATATATAGTGAGATAGCAAACCTCACCTGCAGTAGAGGAAATATAGCAGCAACAAATCGGATGAATCCATTTTGTGTCATGGAAAGATCCCTTCAAATTAAAAGAATAAACAAAAGGAGACATCAGAGAGATGGAAAGGTAGTAGAAAAAAGCAAGCAAATATCAACTTCAGGAGATTCTTACTTTAACATGGCTCCAAGAATAATGACTCCAAAGAAATTAACTGCACCCAGTCCAATGACCATTGCTTTCTCTGATGCACCAATCTTACTGAAAAATAAGAACTTCCCACATCAGGAAACTTACGATAGAGACAAATATTGAATATATTTTATGACATGAAAAATTAAAAAAACCTGAAATCCAATTTATTCTCCCTGAAAAATTTATCAACTCCTCCAACCCAATCAGCCCATCTTTTTCCCACATATTCCTTCCTCCCACTTCTCTGAGAAGATGCTGTGCGCTGAAGTGAAGGAAATCGATACAGAATATTTCCCTACAAGCAGTTTGGCTAAAGCTTAAATGGAATTTCCGCAACCATGATATTATAAGAAACATAATTTCATTCTTGTATGATCGCAGGTTTATGGAGTATGAATAGCAATGCCTTACATACAACCAAAAAAAAAAACTTTACTGTTTCATGATGCAAGAATGAAAAATCACAGAGTGACTTATGATTCTTAAATAACCACAGTATTCTTTAGTACCTCTTCATCAATTTCTGGCTGACCATCAAACCGTAGAAGAACTGGTAACATATATGATTCATCATTCTGAAAACAAGAAGAAAAATATGGTTGCATAGCTAAAGCAGAGAAAGCAACACAGGTGAAGGATAGAAATTTTAGAACAGTGCAATATGACCCCAAAGATGCCGATTAGGAATTTAGTATCAGAGCAGCACAGGGTCAAAACAAAAACCCAAGTACTTAATATGTGTTATACTGGAACAAAATTCTGAAGGCTACAGTTTCATCAATGTTCATCAACAGCAAAAGTATTTCAAGTAGAACACTTTTCTTTATGAAACTTTCCAGTGGACTTCTCAACGATGGTAATCTGTACCAAAAATTATGGGATACACACGAGAAATGAAGAACAAAAAGTAAGAAAATGACAATGAGAGACAAAGTGTCTTGACAATGGATAGTGCGGTACTTTGCAAAAGTTGTTATGATATTTTACTAGCAAGACCCAGGAATAGAAAGAATGACAAGGCAGGACATTGATGTGAACAAAACACAGAAAAAGATGATGCCCGGACCCCTCAAAAGCGAGACTATTTCTGGTTCAATAGTGCACATGAATGAACTACAAGCATTATATTAGACATCATCTATCCCAAGCATGAAATGTAAAAGGTAAGATTCAAATAAATTAATGAGAAAATTAATTGAGCTCGATAAAATCTGAGAGAGAGCTATGATATTCTAAAAAGCCACTAAAATCATAAACAAGATCGTACCATGGCCTCAGAATTTTCTAAATCAAGATATGGAGCAAGTTCTTCAGCAGCGACAACACCTCCATTCGAAGAAATGTATTGTCCAATCTGCAAATACATTTCAGAGAAAACTACTAAAAGTGTAAATTCCAATATAACTCCTCTTTTCAAGGATGATAGAAACACACCAGATTCAAGTGACAACTTACTACACTGAGATATTAACTCGTCCAGCAATGTTCTCAAATCAAGCATTCTCATATGCATTTCACAGTAGTAATGCGAGTAAGAATAGTTACGATAACCACTTCATGATAGAAACATACCAACTGAAGATCCTTGAAAGGTATTCTTTTAGAGAAGATACATCCTAATCATATTTATGGACTACAGATTATTCACATTGAACTTGAAAATTTGACTCGTAAAACCAGTAAGATTTGGCAAAAGATAATTAGGTAAATATAGAAATCAACCAATACCTTACAAAGCCACATATTGCTATTGTGGATCCAATTAAACAGCTCTTTTGCAAAATGACAGAGTCATTTGATTGAACCGATTTGGGCTATTAAAAATACTTTTAGAAATTTACTAAGAGCTAAGATGGGGGATAAAATTTTTGAAGTTGATAATACCAACCTGTATAAGAGAATGCAAAATGACAAGATAGAATTTTTGACAGAAGGATGAGGAGTGCAAAATTTTGGTAAAAGCACACAAAATGAAGGAACGTGGTAAAAGAAGATACAGTAAATACTAAGATGAAGAGAAACCCATCGGAATAGGTAGCAGAAATTTCAACAAATGAGATAACTAGAAATACTTGACCCAATGGGAAAAATATCATATATCTCAACCAATGAGATGACGAAAAGTATTTAAAATAGCAACGGACCACTGAATTCAGTGCTGAAGTATTACCAACTTCCACCTTTGTTCTTCAATCCCTTGATTTGGATCACCATCCCCAAATACAAAGGAAAAGACCTACGCAACATTGATTCATAATGTTGAATTTGTTAGGAGAAGAAAACTTAAACAGTAACTTATTGAGATATGACAGGTTTTCCAGGTTACCGATTCAATGAAGTTCATCTTGTCACTGTCATCTGCTTGTACTCGCCTTCTCCTATAGTAATATGGGTCCCAGAACCTAAAGAGAAGAGGGAAATTTACAAATAGTTCAGTAAAAAATACCAACATCTCAATTGGAGAGTGCTTAAAATTTCATGTACAGAACAACCGGTATAAGTTATTTCTGCTTAATAATTTCCACAAATCGCGTTTCATTCCAAAAACCAATCCCAAATCACACAACAGCGTAGAGACTGTACCAAAGTATATCAGTAGGACTAAAGTAAAACGAGAATCCCGGATCATATGATCTGCTTCTTCTTCCTCGGTTGTCTTCATCACTGTCATGAAGAATTCCACCACCATCACTACTTTGGTTAACACAGAGAAACACTAAAAATGTGTCCAACTAGAAGTCATACCTTCTGCTTGAAAGGATAACGATAATTGTAGTATATACAAGAACGATTGAAGCAACCAGTGCGGTCCCAAAGGAAACCCTAACGAGGTACTCAGCTCCAGCCTGTGCATGGATTTAAAGCAACAGTGGAAACTTCAGAGACAATACAAAATTGGCACTATAACGCAAAATGCAGCTTAATATCTATCCAACCAGATTGAGTCCATACCGTTGCCTTCTCAACCCAAGGCTCCACCTTTAATCTAAAAGATTTGGCGGCAAGCTTTGAACGGTAATCTTTTGGAAAGACATAGAGCACATCGCCCTCATCAGAAACCTGTTGAGGCCATCTTTAAAACAGTTACACTCAATATTACTGAATACTTGAACATAACCTGACAATTTCCACCAAAACATAAGTAATACAGTGAACAGCTAGAGTAACCAAACTATCTTGGTCTCAAAATTTAATAAAAAAAAGGAAACAGAAGAGTAATTATCACCTCCAAAAAGCCCTCGGTGTCGGCGGCAAGAGCTTGGAGAGCCTTTTGAGCTTCATTGAGCTTGAGGCCAGCACGGCTCGCCACGTCACCGATGGTGACCCTTCCGCCGCAGGCATCAACAGCTTCCATGGCACGTTTTCGAACATCGGATGGGAGTTTGTCGGTCTCGACGGCACCTCCAGGCCTCGTTGCGGCGGTGATGTCAATGCTCGCTTTTACAGAGGGCGGCGAGAGGGAAAGCCTATAGTTTAGGGGCTTGGAGGAAGAGAAAGGAAGGGTTATAGGGAAGGAATCGGGAGGTTTGAGGCGTATTGAACGAGAGTGTGAGTGTACAAGTCGGAATTTTGGGGTTATGGTGAAACTAGTGGATATAGACGCCATTTGGGGAGTTGATTTTACGAGAAATCACGGTGATCTTTATACTTTACTGCTTCAGGTTTTGGCCATGAACCTGCAACCAGGCTGATAGCTGAAGCAGTTATGGTTCTATCCGGTAGCGATTCGAGTGGCTTAGAAGAGCTAGTACTTACTCTTCCTTGTATTTTATTCTAAACAAATGAATCTTTTTTTCTTCTTTTAAAAAAAAGAAATTTAGATAATTATTTTATTTATTATAGCTAGCTGATAACGGATAGGGGTAGTTTTGTCAATATGAATGAACTGAACGTACGAATTCTGGGCTAGTTTGTTTTCATCAATTAGCGGTTTTTTTGTTTAGAAGGAGAGGCTGAAAAATAGAAATGAGAACTGGTAGTTTCGAAGCCACTTCACCGTCTAAGTTGATTTCTTCTCCAATCCATGGTGCTAGAAAGCAAATCAAATCGGTCAAGTCCTTAGCTTTATTTGCCTCCAGTATGCTTTCCTCAGCTCAGCTCCGTTCTCATTCACATTCAAATATTCTCTTTTCTTGCTTCTTTTTTTTGTTTTGGGTTTGGGAATCCTTCTTATTTTGTGATATTGTGCAGAATCGTCTCGTCTTTCCATCAAGTGTGCTGTTCGGTTCCGCCCTTGCATTGATATACACAAGGTGTTTGTAATTTCCCGTGTTTAAGTTTCTGTATTTCATATTTTTTATTATTTCTTCCAATAGAGATCGGCAAATTAAGTTGCGAAGCGGAAGCGCTGAGTTTTGTTGTGTAGGGGAAAGTGAAGCAAATTGTTGGGTCGACTCTTCGGGACTCGAAGGAGGATGGGTCTGTTCTTGTCACGAATTTTGAATCCGATAAGTCAGCAGCAGAATATGCGAATTTGTATAAAGAAGACGGGCTTACAGGCGGTCATGTGATCATGCTTGGAGCTGATCCTTTAAGCAAAGGTGCAGCTGTTGAAGCCCTTCATTCCTATCCTGGTAAGTTTGATTTGTTGCTGGTAGCCGTTAGTGCTGTTTGCTTGAGTCAAGAAGACGTGAATTGGTTTCAATTTGCAATAATGTTGGCTTTATTTAAACTAAATTCAAATTCGCTTTTAGCTGGCAGTTCCTGCAAATGCATGGGATTTTCTTTGTCCTGTTGGCTGGATAGATTTTGAAGTATGGTACTGAAACTGAAACATAGCAAATAATCACCTTCCATTTGTTAATCTTAAACTTGTTTGCTTAGTTGTTTTGTTCTTGTTTCCTCATGTCAAATATGCACAGTGCTCCATGGTGGCAGAACTTTGTTGTATCTCTCCATGCTCATACGAGTGGGTTGTGGCTGATCAGTGTATGTACATGATTTTTGTGTGTGATTGCCAAGTAATTAATTGTATTTGCAATGAAAGAAGAGTATTTTAAGCGAATATTTTACATCTGAACACTATTAGAGCTGGGTTTGATTCACAACTGAGCTTTACATGTGAAAACTTGATAGCAGAGGTTTCCTCAGAAAATCTTTCCATTATATTAAATGAATTTGATATTTCCAAGGCATTGTTTTCCTGTTTATTGCTCTTTCATTTCATGTTTCCATGGTTGATGCTATATAGAAAGCTTACATATTTTTCCTCTGCTGCACTTACTGCGAGGACTAAAAAAATTTAGGTGGCTTACAAGTGGGTGGTGGTATCAATTTAGAAAATTGTTTGGAGTACATAGAAGAAGGAGCTAGCCATGTTATTGTAACTTCAGTATGTACTCTTCCAAGGGCCTTTTATTCTCATTTCCTTTAACTTGTTTTGAAGAGCTGTGATGAGCACCCTTTCAATGTTAAGTACCCTGGAGAGAAGACTTCGGAAGAAAATGTGTTCTTATCTCTTAGAAAATTTTCTTATTACCTTTTTCTTTTGTCAAATGTCTGTAGTTGATGCTTATCTTATTTTTATGCAGTACGTGTTTAACAATGGTCAAATGGACCTAGAAAGGCTTAAAGGTCTAGTCCATATAATTGGGAAGCAGAGGCTTGTGCTCGATCTTAGCTGCAGAAAGAAGGTATGAGGTTATTATTGCATGTAGATTGTACGGACATATTTTTTTCTGCAAGTAAAATTCTTTGTAACTGTCTGGTAGTCAAGGCTTTGAAGTTCTGTTATAAACATACTATTTTCAAGCCAGAACATAATAACAGACCTGGGATGGCTGTTTTGAATTTTAAAAGGAAAAGCGTTATCATCTCTTAAAGATATTTTAGTGTGTTATTCTTTTCAGCAAAAAAAAAAATTATTTTGATTTCTACTGCCACCTCTATTAACCTTTCATGTGGTCATTCTGATATATAGGACGGTAGATACGCGATAGTCACTGATAGGTGGCAGAAATTCAGTGATGTATATATTGATGCCAAGGTGTTAGAATTTCTTGCCAGCTATGCTGATGAGTTTCTGGTTCATGGTGTTGACGTAGAAGGCAAAAAGTAAGCCCCTAGTGATCTCCCTGCGATTAACTATTCTTTTCCACTCAGAAAACCAACATAAAATGGTTGATTGATGCCATTTTCCTCCCTGAAATTGGAACTAACTGCAGTTTGTTTTTTGGACAGCACTGTAAGAAACTTCAATCTTATTTTTGTTACTTGTATCAAACTACTGCTTTAATTCCTTTCCCTGTTATCTCTCTGACCACTCTCTGTTATATAATTATTTCACAGAAAATAAAGAATTAAAAGAGACTATTTATGTTCCTCCTATTCAATTTTCTGTATTGTTAGATATCAAGGCTAAACTTTTTCTTGACATCTGGTGCAAGAAAAACTCCGGACTAGCAGTCGTGCTACTTGCATTGTCTCATTTCTATTTCAAACATATTTGTTACCTTCTTGCAGGTTGGGAATTGATGGAGAGCTGGTGACCTTGCTTGGTTGGCATTCACCAGTGAGTAGCAACTTATTTTCTTGGTGTACATTGTTCTCATTTTGCATATTTCCAAGATACTCCCTTAGATTCTTCAATGATTGGTTCAAGGCTTTGAGAATAGAAGGACAGAAAACAAACCCTTTTTTCTTAGTTTTTCCTTTCCATCATTATGTTCGTAATATGCTTATAGAGGGACTATTTTCAAAACTGGTCTTGAAAGTATTTTTAGTGTAATCACGGTACTAAGATATAGGAACAGCCCATCATGCTTAGAGCCTGACCATTGTTAACATGGAGGTGAGTAACAACAATATCTTCTAGGATACAGATTTATTGACAGGTTGTTCTTTACATTCCAGATTCCTGTGACTTACGCGGGCGGTGTGACTGTAATGGATGATTTAGAAAGGATAAAGGCAGCAGGGAAAGGACGTGTTGATGTCACTGTGGGTAGCGCTCTTGATATTTTTGGGGGTAACTTACCATACAAAGATGTTGTCTATTGGCATACTCAGCAGGAGGAAGCCTTGGCACTTTAAAGCCTTTTTAACATTTCGTTTGTTGCCTTATCCCTGTTTTAACATATCAAAGACGTTTATTTCCCAGTTAACCATTATAATTGTTTGGATCTTTATATAGAACCGGTATATCTAGGACTTCAGTTGTTCCTTTCCTGAATTGGGTACTTCAACTTCAACAACCTAGCCGCATGACACTTTTATTCCGCAAAATTCTAATCTCGAGCTGTTTGTTGTAGTTATTGTTACCAACACAATAAGTTTCATTTGCATTCACATGATAATTTTTCTAGAATTTGGACAGGATTCGGACTTAAAATAGTAATTTGTTTCCTGCCGTCCCTTCAATAGACACGTGGCCTTGCAACTGCCACTGTTTTTGCTAACGGAAATTTAAACCCTTTAGACAGCTTCGAAGTGAAGGAGCCAGAGAGCGCAGCTAATATGCTTCTTTCCAAAGCTTTCCCGATGCTTCGAATCCAATCTCCAGTTAAAACTTCAAATCCTCGTCTTACAGTCTCCCGGGAATCATCCATTTCGGCGAGGATCAAATCCAAAGCCACCCAGAGAACCGCTTCCGTGAGTTCCTCTCCGCCGAGAAGAGTCGTGAAAGCATTCGACGCTCGAGTCTCTCTTCTCTTCGCTCTCGCCTCTCAAGCCTCTTCTCAGTCTCAGCGATGTGAACCTCTCCGTTTTACGCAGTTGAATTCATTTATGTTAAATCATTGATGGTTCAAATTTTCACTCTGTTGATTATCGATTCCCAGTTTTGTTCGACTTGGCGAATGAGACTACAAAATACGTGTTTCCTAAAAGATTCGAGAGCCGGAACGTAGAAGAAGCTTTGATGGCAGGTCGGTGGTTTTAAATTTATTTCGTTGTTGAGATTCAAAAGAATTGTGCTCGGCCAGGCTTGTTGAGTTTCTTCTATTCCTTTGTTTTATTTAGTTCCGGATTTGGAAACAGTTAAGTTTAAGGTCTTGGCTAGGAGAGATCAGTACGAGATCAGAGAAGTTGAGGTACATATGTTCCGTATCATTACTTCACTCGTGTAGCCTGTGAATGTGTTTTGTTGTTATCGTTGCTTGATTTGAGATTGCTTTTGTTAAACAGCCTTACTTTATAGCGGAGACCGTGATGCCGGGAAGGACTGGATTTGAATTCAATGGAGCATCTCAATCCTTCAATGTCTTGGCTGCATACTTGTTTGGTAAGGTAGTTATACGTGTTCATCAACAGAGTAATCGGTTCTTCCGGAATTTATCGAAATGATCAAGTATGATGTGCACTATGTGTTCTGGTTTTGTGTCATAGAATACTGCAACGGAGAAAATGGAAATGACAACGCCTGTTTTTACACGTAAGGCTCAATCCGAGGGAGAGAAAATGGAAATGACAACACCTGTAATCACCAAAAAGGTAATCCCGTAATGTAGAGGATTTGAGCTTGCTTCCATAAAAGCTATCTTCTTTAAAAGTTCTCTCGACTCTTCCCAACTTCTGACTGCGCCTATTCTGGTGACAATCTTTCAGGTTGAAGATAAGGACAAGTGGAAGATGTCTTTTGTTATGCCCGCAAAGTTTGGTGCTGACCTGCCTTTACCTAAAGATCCTGCAGTGAGGATCAAGGAGGTGCCCAGTAAAATTGTTGCAGTTACTGCATTTTCAGGTTTTCGCTTTATCAAAAACTAAGAGGTCTTGAAAACTCATCGCATTTGTTGGGCCTTATTCTTTTCATAATATTCTTGGATTAAAACTAGGATTTGTCACCGATGATGAAGTTAAGCGCCGAGAGTTGAAGTTAAGAGACGCAATAGAAAATGATGTACACTACAGAGTAAAAGACGGTGCTTCAGTGGAGGTTGCACAGGTCGGGATCCTTGGCAGAGCCTCTACCTATAGGAGGGTTTGTTTTATGTATTGACTTTCTGTTTTTCTTCTTTCAGTATAATCCACCTTTCGCGCTACCTTTCACCCGCCGCAATGAGATTGCACTAGAAGTAGAGGTAAAGGGGGAAGAGTAGCTGCTTAATAGTTAGATATTCAAGACTACAAGGTATGTAAAATTGAATATATAGTTTTCTACATTTTGATCATCTGTTGTTTCACAGTTTGGCTCCGTCTACTCTCTGAATGTACCATTATATAGTAATGTTTTTCATTTTGTCCGCTTTTTGTCTTGTGGTATAATTTCATAAGATATTAGGTTTGACCTTACAATTTTGGTATCATATTACTAATTTATGATCCTTTCACTGACACCATGACAGCACCTTGCAACATGTGATTGAATGGGCCCATTCTGTTTTATCTTGGCCCACTGATTAGAAGTTGAGTATGAGATGAACCCAAAAAATAAAACACCGGTGTTGCATGAAAGACATGATTCATATTTTTGTGCAAGGTTTGAGCTGGACTTGTCGTGTATCATTTATATATTATATGAACAAATATTCACCAATTTTATTCAATTCTAGCCTAACTCATCTCCATGATCAATCGTACTTAGGAGAAAGTATAAATCAACGAAGAACAACTTAACGGTAAACTCATGAACCCGTCTTAACCAGTTCAGTTCAGTAGCGGGTGGTAATAAAAAAATAAATATCGTTTTTTTTAAGGACCAATGAAGACAAATGTCATAAGTCTGTCCGTCGGATATCAGCTAATTAATTTTAGTCTGTATACAAAAAGAAACTAAAAAACAGCCTGAATATGATATATCCCCTTGAAGAGGAAACTCCAACGAAACTGGAACAACCGCTACCACATCCTTAAATATCCCGAGCTCGCTAATTTACTAACGACAAATGCCCGCCAGTACAAATGCCAGAACGAAACTACAACATAACAGACACGAGTTACACACGAAAAATTATTCCTCACTTTTCCTCCTTGAACTGCCATTATTCCACTTCAAAGCTTCAGTCACCGCAATTCCACCTGTGAGATAAAAAATTTTGAAAAGGAAAAAACACCATGGCTGGAGTACTCAATATTCCCCTGTATCCTTCTGCATGTTCAATTCCTTTAAAACGTGCTGCACACAAGAAACCAGCTGCCATCGTCAGAGCCTCCTCGGAGCCGACTACGACCAGTACAGCTACCAACGCAGACCAAAAGCCCGACTCTTCGTTTAGTGCGCCCGCCAATTTCAAGCCACCGGAGCCGAAACGGTTTGCTGTGAGACCTGACAAGATTGGGGATATTGTTGGAGCTTCTCTTCCTTTGTTTTTCCGGTTGGGAACTGGAGTTTTTGTTAATGGGTATGCCTTTTCGTACTTATTGCCGTTTCTTAGAATCGTTGCTTTTGAAGAATTAAGTTGATGCCTAGATATATGAGATGTTTACTAATGTAATTGATTATCTTATGCGAGTTAGTTTAAGCAAAGTTCAGGTGAAATCGAGTAAGGTGCCATCCCTGTAGCATGTCATGTAGTTTAGCTGTAAACACAGTGTACAAGTGAACCTGAGTGGTAGGACTCATCCATATTTAACCAAATACGATACAGCAGCGGGACTTGTTTATAGGATGCATAACATAAAACAACCATTAACTAGTAGTCTGTTTAAAGCTTCCCATGTTTTGCCTTCATTTGAGCGTTCCCAGAAGGAAGAAGTGCTCTTCATTCTTCCACTTAATTGGGTATTTTGATCCGGTGCTATTACTCTGGATGAGGTGTTAGAAACAGAGATGGAGCAATGCCTGTTGGGCTATAAATCAACTTGCTGCTGCAAAAGGGGAGAAGGCCATGCTGTGAAATCAAATACAAATAACCGCATGCTATGTCTTAGGGGATTTTATGTGTCCATATTTGTATCAAATAGGCCGTAGTAATATTGAACCAATATGTGGTGCATAATTCGATTATAACATTTGCTCAGATAAAGCATTGTTGAATCTGGGAACGATGAAGGGATAAGTTTCTATTTTGAGCTATATCATCGGCCTCATGGTACACAAGGATATTCTTTTTACTGGATAAGTCCCTATAACTAAGCTTATGAGCTAAGAATCTTTCATACTCCCTTTGTGGAAGTTAGGTTTACTAAAATAAATTGCCGAATCTGTGAGTACCTGTCTGTGTAAAGTATACAAACACTAAACCACAGAGACTGAAGAAATGAATGACTATCAAACAATGGTGCATCAATCTGTGGTAATATGAAATAGTCTGGCTTCACATGTGGTGCTACGAAATATAATCTTATAATGCAGCTTATATATCACGGTCATCTGTTGCAGGTTTCTTAATTTTCTTATATTTGCTTCCTATTGTGGCAGGTATTCATTTTCCTTTGTTTCCAAGGATGAAATTCCGGCGGATCAGTATGCTCTTGAACTAGCTGGTAGATATCAAATGTCCTAAAAAGCCATTATGTGACCTACTTAATAACAGCCAAACTTGTGGATAAATGTGAAAATTATATCTATATTTCCACAGGTTCTATGGTCAAAGAGACCTCAAAAATAGGTCCTCGTCCAGAAAAACCTATTGAGATATATGAGTTTGAAAGGTACATGCTTGATCACTGTATACTTTCTACCAAAGTAATTAGTAGAATTACGTAGATTGTTAACATTTTCATACAGTTATCTTCTTTAAGTTTTTTATAACACTTCTCTTTGTAATTGTAATGAATAAACCACTGATTGTACTTATTTTATGCATAACTGGACTTTGGTGGACCACCTGCAAACTTTAGTTGTCCATTTTGTCGTAAGGTAATTTCATTTCAATACTTCATTTTTTTAAACCTAAGATGTGTTCTGAATTCGTGCCTGTGAAGTTCAACACAGATGATGAGCCATGATCATTTGTTTGTATTCGTGCTAATGGTGGCTCTAAGTGGTACTATGGCTCTGAAAATGCACCCTGTGGCTTCCTTATGATGTTGACTAATGATTGAAATGTTTTAGGTTAGAGAAATTGTTGCAGTGTTGGACCTTGACGTTCTGTTTTATCCTTGCCCGAAAAATGGTCCCACATTTCGTCCAAAAGTTGGTCAGATGGGAGGAAAACAGCAGTTCCCTTACATGGTTTGTTATTAACCCTTTTATTCTTTCTTTTCTTTTATGCATTATCTTAGGAGAAAAGAGTAAATACACTTCATAAAACAATAAATTGACAAAATCTTTGGTAGAACTGATCCTCCACAAATTAGTAGAAGAATGTGAATAAAAGATAGTCTTCTCTACCTCAGTGTCTTTTTCAACATTATGAAACCTAATACTACACTCAGCCCTCATTAGTTGCAGTTGTGTGGGATGCTGTTTGGAATAATTACTATTTAAATTTCCTCATTTAGGTTTTAGTTTTGGAGCAATTTTAATTGATAGTAATATTCTTGATTCGATTGTCAGACAGTTTACTGTGACATCCTTGGTTCAGTCATGCCTTTAGGGCAGTGGCTTCCTATGGAAGTAAAGTTGAACTTTATTCCTGACTGCAGGTGGATCCAAATACTGGTGTTTCGATGTATGAATCTGATGACATAATCAAGTATCTGGTTGGGAAATACGGTATGTTTTCTATGTTGATTAGTTTTCGTTTCCTTTTTTAGCTGAAGTGGCAAATAGTAACACCATTATAGTTTTCACTTTTTATCTGTTGCATCCACCCTGTGCAAGCCAGATATCTTTTTAAGTCGCAAATAATAAAGTTATGTTCTACTTTTAAACACAAACATCCTCAAGATAAGATTGATCGAATTTTCAGTCCTCGCATATCCATCTCACTTTGATCAGGATATCGTTTAAGTTATTTTTAGTTTACCGAATCCTTCCAAGTGGTAAAATAAATCATGTTATGAGCAACATTTTAGCACTCTTACCTTTAATTTGCTTTCTCTTTAAGATAAGTATTTAAACGAGAGTTTTGGTATTTTGAGAGTATAGATTGTTTTTTTTTTCATTTTCTACAAACCTTGCTTATACTATTTGCTTACTCTGCTCAAATTTTTCTTGTTCAGGTGATGGAAGTGTTCCTATCATGTTATCACTTGGTCTTTTAACGGTCAGTATTGGTTATACTCATACATTTCCATGTTAGAACTTCTGATATTTTTATTTCTACATTTGGTAACTTATCTTTCATTGCAGACTTTGACTGCAGGCTTTGCCATGATTGGTCGTATGGGAAAGGTGACAAATTTGAGCTTTAATTGTGTCATGTTTATGATTATCTCTTCATGAAAATCAATTTTCTTGAAAAGTTGCATCTCATGTCCTATTATATTTCATTCTACTTCTCATTCTTGTTATGTGGTCATGAGTTGGCCATTTTCTGCAATAAACTGTAAGATGCAGGTTTTCAAATTTTATGCAGGGTTCATCTTACTCACCATCAAAACTGCCACCCAAACCACTGGAATTATGGGCTTATGAGGTTTGTGGAGTTTTGATTTGTTTTTGAACTTCTACATGTTTACTAGTTCTGATGGTAGTACAGGGTAATTAAATGTGTTGTTTTCGTATTTGGAAATAGTTTCTACTGTGTATTTTTGTTTTCTTTTTCAGGGTTCCCCATTTTGCAAAGTTACTCGTGAAGTTCTTGTAGAATTAGAACTACCTCATATCCTTAGAAGGTAAAGGCTTTTACTTATTCTTCTTTGATGTTGGAGTTTCCTATATTTATTCTGATTTAAGGCTAGCTTCATTAGTTCCTTCCTTCGTTGATTAGCAAGTTGTCAAGTGTGTCGTCAAGTGCAAAATTTGTGGTCTCACGGCACCTTTTTCTGATGATTGGTTTGTCTATCCGTTGCTAGTTGTGCTCGCGGCAGCCCAAAACGACAGATACTGTATCAGAAAACTGGGCATTTTCAGGTATGTCTCCCTAATTTTGGACGTGCATGGTCTCTTAAATCCTGGCTTTCGTGCATGTCTTCTAGCTGCAAGAAATGAATTTGATCAATAAACAGAGAGTTCAGCATCTGTTTTTACAAAATTCATTGGCAGGCACCTTATTTAGAAGATCCAAACACAGGAGTGCAGATGTTTGAAAGTGCAGAAATCATAGATTATATAAGAGCAACCTATGCCCGTACATAACCAAAGCTCGCAAGGTTTTCTCAAGTATTATTTTCTGTATTGAAATAGTATTATCAAACAAGCTGTACACGAAATACTTCCACAGCTATCAGAAGCACCAACAGTATAGCAGCAATAAAGGGAAGCTTTCGTATGTTGGTACTATCTGTTAAAAGAGATGTGTGCTTGATGTTTGAACAGCATAGGTTTCTGCATGGAGTTATTGACCTGTATAGCTCTGCTCTCCTTACAGGAACAAGTAGAGCAGATGCTTGTGCTCTTAAACTATGTAAAAAATGGTTAAATATGTTCTAACTATTATTGAAATTGGGTTCACCGAACAATCAGACATCTGTTTTTTCCTTCCTCGTCATATTTCTCTCAGAGACCAGGAATCTCTAGCTGGGCAACCAAGGAAGGAGCTACATGCCACTTGGTGCAGTCAAAAGCATGTCTACCTCAAACAAGAAAGTGGTGGTTTCTGTAAGAGATGCCGTCCTCATTAACTTTCAAAAGAAGAATGTGCAAAGTGAGGAGTATGGTCCCCTTGTTGTGGGACTGAAAACTATACTTTGGTATAGATTCTTATGAATGTTTAAAGAGTTGTCAACAGGTTGCTCCTACTCTGGCCATTTTGTATGGCAGTTAAAGAGTTTCATATGTTTATCTGGTGTGCATCTTTTATATCGTGATTTTCATAAAGCAAGATCTTCTTGTAGTGCGATGTGATCGTGAGATGGGCATCTGATCCTGCCACTCACACACAGTTCTGCCCGTCATCCTGATCCGCTCTTGGCAATGACCAACCTGTCTTCTTTTCAGTGTCGGGTAGGGTGTACTGATGTATATCCATTTTCCAGATGAATCCTCTGAAAATTTTTCCTTTTCTTCTCGTGTACTATCCACTTCAAATCTGCAAGTGAGAGAATTCTAAACGCAGAAATAAAGGTCAGAACTTTGGGAAATGTGGCTGTTTTGAACCCAAAACAATTCATGTTGCTCCTTAGGTGATTGATTTCTAAAGCTAAGCCTTTGGTACCACCATAGACCCAAAGAACCAACCTCTAGGTAAGCAATGGTATCCACATCTCACTATCTCAGGCACATGAAAAGAAAGGACATGGTAGACAATATTCTGTCACTGTAAAAAAGCTCTGGGGTAGATTCATGGAGGCAGAAGACCCGCTGACAACTCGGCACGTGGTTGAACTGATATGGGCTAATGGCGGGTCCAACCCATTAGGAGTGGAATCATCAGCATCTGGGGAAGCTGTTAACTGATTTGTCAGTGACGAAGAATAAAGCTAGCTCGCTGATGGGTAACTCTGTTTTGTTTTGGCTCACAACTTTCCCATACCCAACCCAGTTTATCTTTTCGGCCTCAGAATGTGCATCCATTCCACTATGCACTTTCTCTGTAGGTGGTCACGCATACTTTGTAAACTAGAGGTACCAAATTGCGAGAGAGTGTTAATTATGTTATACACCACACCTGGTTCTGTAGTCTTTTCAAACCCTGCCCTGTCCTTCCATCCCCTCCCCTGCCCTGCCCTGCTTCCAAAGATAATAAAATTAGGCATCTAAGCAAGGTTTAATGGATTTTAAGTTTATAACATAAGCAAGGTTACGCTGTGTATTGAGATTACTGTGAGTTGTCATTAGGCATCTAAGCAAGGTATAAAGGGTTATAATTAAATTCCTAAGTTAGGACAAAAGTCCAGTGGAGTAAAAACCGGCCCGTGAACAGGGAACTAGACAGACCACTAAATCTATAAATAGACATTCACCAGAGGTGGAAACTAAGGTGATCCAAAGGTTTCGGGAAACCACAGCTAAATTGTAGTTCCTCTTTCCTTCCAAATTTAGTACCCTGTTGTTTCAGCCATACCGTAACAGAGGATTTAAAACAGGAGAGCCACTGTCGATCACGGCAGAGAGAAATTGGGGAAGAAAGAAAAGATTTCAGTTCAGGATATCGGGGAGCCTGAAAAAATGGCTCTCAAATCCACATCCATCCTTGGTTTTACATTATTGTTTGTTGTTTCTGTGCACTGTGTTGGTATGAACCTCTTCTCCTGACGACCATGCAGAGTGCAGACATACATCTGTGCCCGTGCTTTCTTTCTTTTTGAATCTTGAGTCTTTTTTTTTTTTTTTTTTTGCTGTCAAGTTAAGTACTAATAATGGTGTTTGATACGGCTGAACAGATTTTGCTCATTTCAGTTACTCTGGCTCACAAGGCCCGAGCAACTGGGGAAATTTGAGCCCAAGCTACTCTGCATGTTCTAGTGGGAAGAGCCAGTCTCCGATCAATATTATCAAGAATCAGACAGTCGAGAACACTAAATTAACACCCTTGACCAGAAACTACAAACGTGCAAATGCCACTCTTGTCAACAACGGCTTTAACGTCGGGGTTCGTTCTTCTTACTCACAATTGTTTCTGTCTTTTGGATCCATCCTGCTCTTCCTGAAACCATGATTTTGTGGAGAAAGGAAGTTAAACGTACCAAGCATAATATGTTTTGTTTCTATATTGCTTGCAGATACTTTTGTCTGGGGAATGTGGAAACCTGAACGCAGATGGTAAAGTTTACAAGCTACAGCAACTTCACTTCCACACTCCCTCGGATCACCAGATTGATGGAGAACGGTTTGCTCTTCTCACACCCATTTTCACATACACATACACCACTGCCCTTGGCCCTGCTCATGCCTGTATATGTATAGACAGTTCCTATTGTATTAAAATGACAAGTAATACACAAACTATATGTCCACAGCTACGCCGCTGAGCTTCACCTGGTCCACCGTGCAGAGGATGGCTCCATATCGGTCGTGGGAATTCTCTTCAAAGAGGGTGATTCAGACAAATTCTTGGAAAAGGTAGAATTGGTCAAATTCCTATTCCCAGAAAGCAAACAGCATGCTTTTTGTGTTGAAGTGATCTTACCACACCATAGACCTCTAACCTTGGACAAGTGTCATTGTGTCTAGTAGCCTGAAGAGAAACTAAACTAGTTTTGTTTAGACTAATCAATGTCTTTGTCACACGGTGGTTGGTTGCAGATAATGGATAAGTTGAAGGAGCTGGAGAAGGAGACTTGTTCAGGCGATCAAGAAGCACACGTTGCATTGGGGTTGCTGGACAACAAGCTCTTGAGGAGAAACACCCGCAAATACTTCAGATACTTTGGCTCGCTTACCACTCCTCCCTGCACCGAGAACGTGACATGGAATATCCTCGGCAAGGTAATTAATTAACAACAGAGGGATGCGATCTGTGTTGTGCTGTGATGTGTGCTGATAACAGGGAAAAATGCAGGTGAGAGAACTATCCAAGGAGCAGCTAGAAGCCCTGAAAGCGCCACTAGCCGGTGATTGCAAGAGAAATGACAGGCCCGTGCAGCCGCTCAATGGAAGGATCGTTGAGTTATATAATGAACTGAATGAGTAAAGAAAAAAAGAAACCTCCATGTTAGCTTGGTTTCTCTCTATTCCAAGTTGAAATATCTATTAAGTTTATTTTTTTATGAGCCTTTTTTAATATTAAATAAAAAAGAATAGACAAACATTTGCGCTTTAGACTAGATTCCAATTCCATCATTAATTCCCACCCTCCACATCAGCATCTCCGACAATTCCAATATGCTATCTACTGGCTTTAGACTAGGCTAACTCAAGTTGAAAAAACCAGGTAACTGGCATTCTTCTTTATGTCGGTTGCAGTCAAATTCCGGAACTTCTTATTTTATTTGCATCAGAACCTTCAAGAACATATCATATATATAATCAACGGTCATTTTCAATCGGAACATACCAGCATTTTAATAAACTATTTGCTGAAGTCTTACAGACGTAGTCTCCGGCAGATTTCTCGCTTCTTTGCTGCCTAATAAATTTGCATGCCTGTCTGTCATGATGGGGGAAACTCGCTTTCAAAGAAACCTAGGGTCAGCAATTTCATACCAATTTAGCCAAAATTCTAAAACCACTCTACCCAATTCTAGATTGTCCTCGAATTGTATACTTGGTCATTGTCCAATGCAATAATGTACGGAAAGTTTTATTAACTTTTCACTCTCAATGACAAGCCAATCTAAACTCGATAGGGTAATTTACAAATATCCAAGTTGATCCAGACATCAGAAGACAAAAGAAGAAAAAAGGTAACAGAGAAACAGGGTTACAGTATTTAACAGCAAAAACAATATCAAACGTCAAGGAAACAAAACTAGATCGTGGAACTGCTATTGTTACCGCGATTGACTGTGCGCAACTGACCGCGCCACGTCATTTCAATAACCCTATAAGCAAACCAGAAGCGGGCCCCGCCGACGCCCAATGAGGACCGGCAGATATTTTATATATAAAGAAAATAAACTTCTCTTTGAATCTGACATGGACCCCACACGCTCCCGCGCCGCATCCAACGACGACGTAAATCACGCAACGTCAATGCCGGTGGCAAACGCATCCGATCTCCTTCCTGAGGAAAACCGCGTCATGCCGCCCAATCCAGTCGGTTCAGTTACCGTTTCCACCGGTCTGACACTTAGGGGTTTTATTGTGAGCGAGTCTCTGTCGCGTGCCGGTAGCCGTTCCCTGATATCGCTGGTTCTCACTTCTGCGATCATCGTCGGTATTCCTCCGGATGAGGCGTCGTCATTGTTCGTCTGCAACTGACTTCGCTTATGCAACTGGCTTTGCCTGTGTTTCGGAGTGAAAATAGCCCGAATACTCGACAAAAACCCAGCTTTGCTTCTTCTTTCTGGCTTCTCCCGTCTGCTCTCCGGGTTTCTGCATTTCCTCTCCGGTTCAAGGGGTTTCGCAGCAATCTGCCGGTTCTTCAACCTCCTACTACGGTCTCGCTTTGATCTCACCCTTCCCATGCACGAAACCTTGGGTGATGATGGCTCCACCAGAGCGGAATCTGATTTACCGGTCGAGCCGGATCGTCTAGGGAATAGGCGCGTGCTTCCCAGTTTACAGGCACGCCGATTCTTTGCATCAACGAAACATGAATTTTGGGGCTTGGGGAGAGAAAATATGGAAGGTTTCGCCTTCAAGCTGCCAGAGAACCTCTGAGAACTGGACGGGTTCGGAATGTGTCCCTGATTGATATGAGGATTCAAGTTAATTGAATTGCCCTTGGCGGAGTCCTTACGTTCAATGAAGGCGTTTCGATCGAACCAGTCGAGCTCGGCGTCTTTGGACAGCCAAAAGGATTCGGGTGGCAAATCTGGCGGATCGGTGTCGGAATCCTCAGGCTGATGGTGTTGCTGAGAGGCAGCGGCGGCGATGGTCTCACAGGCGATTTTGCGGTCGCAAGAGGCACCGGCGCAGGCAGATACTAAGCTTTCGAGATCTACCTGTGGCATAATGTAGGCAAGAGAGAAGGATAATCGTTGTGATTCGCTTTTCAGGTAGTGAAGAGAAGATGTGATTGTAGGGAGGAAGAGAGTTGTATGGTATTTGCGTGGTAATGGAAAATGTTAGCTGAGGAGGGAGGGAGTGGGGCGTTTTGGTTTTATTTGGAGGGAGAGTTGATGTTGTTGACTTTGTGTAATGGATTTGGCTTTCAGTTTCTGGAATGATTCCTTTCGCCCATTGGTTTGGTTTGGTTTGGTCTGTTTATAATTTCCTTAAAAGTCATAACCCATTTGAAGTTTGAACGGTTCAGACCAAATTATCGGAGTTTGGAAATACGTTGAACTGTTCCCTGTATTTTGAAAATTCATCATCGTTGGGTCCCTACTCCCTACAATATGTAAAAGAATTTTTTAAATAATAAAGATTATCTCAATTCATAATCGGACTAATTTTATTTCTATGATTCATAGTCTGATTTTTATTTTTTTTGAAATTTATGTTATTTGTGAGAAAAAAAGGAACATGAGCAGGTCCCCATATCCTAAATGGGCTCTTCATTATTGAGAGAAACTAAAACCAATCTGTGCCTGTAACCAAGCAAGGTCAACATTCTAACCATAATATGAGGAATAAGGTTGCCCGCCGCGAAAGTGGAGGTCGGAAAAGCATGTGACACACTTCTAAATAAATGACCTCCACAAAACCCGAGCATGTGATGTGCCTCGTGCAATTATCCATGATTATATGTTTTAGACCACTGGAAATCCAGCTAAGTTATGAGTGGATGCTTGTTAGGTAATCATGGCGGATCCTGGTAGGATTTTTTCTCTCTTCCTAATCAAAATTTCAACGTTTTACTTCTACCAGAAATACAGCTTAGATTAGCATGCGCATACTCTAATGAAGGAAGACATGCGAAGTTTTAGGTTTTAACAAACAAATGAAGACGGCCTAATTGTACACAATAACCTACCTACCTTTTCAGCAAGCTTTCTGAAATTCAGTGTTCTTTTTCCCACTTCCTTTCTACTTTACAAAAATAAAGCCAAAAGAAAGTAACTTTGGTCACCAATTATGAAGCTAACACAAGCCTACCTTGCTGAAGATAAGGACAACAATGTTTCAAAACAGCCATCATGTTTAGATGTATGGGCTAGCTAATGTGTGCTGCTGTTGCTGTAGCTAAGGTGGTCTCATGTTTCTGGAAAAGTTGGAAAA
This sequence comes from Passiflora organensis, assembly GCA_019739055.1. Classification (NCBI taxonomy): domain Eukaryota; kingdom Viridiplantae; phylum Streptophyta; class Magnoliopsida; order Malpighiales; family Passifloraceae; genus Passiflora; species Passiflora organensis. Next base: position 11,263,335 of record JAEPBF010000009.1, read on the forward strand.
GTAGTGAGATCAGAAACAACCTAGAATCTTTGAAAGTAGAAAGGTAAGGTGTCAGCAGAGCCAAATCGCCACCTTCTATTCTGTACAATATTTTAATCTATCTATATATCTTATTTTATTGTGAAAAAGCATGGAAAGAACTAACTCACGACAGGCAATCCTTTCCAACAATAATATATAGGTATATAGAAGCAAAGGTTTCTAGAAGTTGTGTTTTCAAATTGGGTCTTCAAGAAGTAAGCATTTTCAGAGAAGAAAAGTTTGATTTTGTGAAATCATACAAGTGACAGAATCGATGATGTTTCTTTTGCTCCCACTCTCTAGTTTTCTAGTTTGGATTCTTGCGCAGCTCAGAACAAAACCATAATAATAATATAGGCAAAAGTATTTATATAGGTGGGAATAATAGATAGAGGGTCAAAAGAAGATCCATTATTAATCCCATCCCTTGCTCATTGACTCGGTTTCGATATCTGGGGTATCTTACCTGCTTGGAAACTTCTAGTGGCATTGATATTATGATACCCGTTCCACCATCTTATTCTACTCCTTCTATTGGGTTTTTAATTAATGTTCGAAACTCTTAATGTTTGATATTATTTTAGAATATTATTGAATTTTATTTTAGATAATAAGGAACCTCAAGGCTCTAAGGACAATAATTGATTTTTCATTAAAATATAAGTATCAATTAAATATTTTTTAAAACTGATAATAAAATAAAACTTAATTTTAAAAAATAATTTGATTAATCATACACGCTCTATATCCATCCCTACAAATACTCTGATTCGAAGATTTTCTAAAACTAACTAATGTTAAAAATGAACCCCACTAAATTAATTCATATATATTTTAAATTGAATAATCTAATTGAGTACATTTAATTAAAAGATAAAGGTATGAATGGAGAACAGCCTAAATGAGAGTAAATATTCTCTTCTAGCTTAAGCTTAATCAAGGTATTTGAGTTTGAATCTTGGAGATCTTACCATCCGAAATCCTATAAAGAGATCAATTATCTAATTCACTAAAACTCAAAAAAATTTCTAAGAATTAACATAAAATTTTTTATGGAACCAAGATTTCACTTATCAATATTACACATTTCATTTAAATATAAAGATAATACTAATGAAGTAATTCTTTTTACAATTATAAATTTTTTTAACATGTTCTTAAAATGAATTAGTCATATAATAATTTTTCTCTCAATTATTATTAAGTCCGTAACAATAATGATCTATATTTTATAGTTTAAGGTGCTTTTGGTTGGTCAGTAGTCTTGGATATGTCACGAATTAACAAAAATTGTTTTCAAAATATAAAATATTATATTAAAATCATTATTACCATAGAAAACATGAGAAAAAAATATATTTTGGGCAAGAAGTAGAAACAATTTCTGCAAAAAGGACGAGAGTGGAAATTCAAAAAACAAAAGAGAGAGAGAGAGAATACAAGATCACGACATAACCCCACAAAACATTCGAATTTTCCGACCGTTGGGACTTGTTGTAGATAGACAGGATAACGGTTAGCATTTCAGACTAAAAAAAACGAAAATAAAATTAACGACCCATTAACTTGCTTACACTTATTATCTCTCTCGATAATGGCTGACCACCCCAGAGAAGAAGAGATAACTGGAGAAGGGAACAAATAGAGAAAACCACCCACACAATCCATGGGCTGCGTTTCTTCAAAACATGTGAGAAAAGAAATCCGCCGAGAAACCAACTTATTCAACAATGGCGGCGGCCAGAACCATATTGTTTCCCTCACTTCGTCAACCTACGGTGCTCTCAAACTCGACAGCAACGTTGAAGAACCGCAACAGCCACAGAAACAAGGAGAAGAACCCGTACAAGAAGTTTTTGTGGAGGGCAAGAGTACGACGAGCACGAAGCGGCAGAGGTCGCTTGTAAGAGAAGAGCCAGAGGTTATTAACACTTGGGAGCTAATGGAGGGTCTTGAAGAGGGAGTGCCCGTATCGAGCAATCAGCCTAAGAAAAGCCCCAAAGCGAGGGTTTCACCTAAAAGGTTCGGGGATTTGGATGTAAGGAGTCCGTTGAAATTCTTGAATCAGATTGGGTCTCCGAGAAAGGCTAGGACATTCGGTGGCAAAGAGAATAAGGTGAAGAGGGCATCGGATTTTAGCCCGAGACCGGTCTTCAAGGCTAGTAGTCCTTCGGGGACTCCTTGTAAGGCAATGCTGAAGCTGAGTTATACGCCAATGAAAGGGCCTCCCATCGTGGCTTCCGGGGCTTCGTCAGCGAGGAAGAACGCTGGTCCTTTGTTTGACCCAGAACTTGTTGCATTGTACGAAAGAGAGTTTCCTGAAGAGAAAGTGCAAATTAAGAGGATCATTTCACCAACACCCAGAAGCCAAAGGTTGAAAAATTCTTCACAGGATTTGGAACTGATGCTCAACTCCTTTGAGCAAAAAAGCCCGCCTGGAGGCGAAAATTCCTTAGTAGTTTACACCACTACATTGAGAGGAATTCGAAAAACTTTTGAAGATTGTAACAGCGTAAGATCAATTCTCTGTTCGTATCATGTTCACATTCTTGAAAGAGATGTTTCGATGGACTCCGGGTTCAAGGAGGAGTTAAGAAGATTAATGGGAACCAAGGAAGTGAAAATCCCAATCGTGTTTGTCAAAGGAAGGCTAATAGGAGGTGCTGATCAAGTGTTAAAGTTGGAGGAGGAAGGGAAACTGGAGATTCTGTTTGATGGGATGCCCAAGGAAATTGGTAGTGGGTGCAAGGCTTGTGGTGGTGTCAGATTTGTAATGTGTAGGCAATGCAATGGTAGCTGCAAGGTTTTAGATGAAGAAGAACAGAAGATGGTAAAATGTTGTGCGTGCAACGAAAATGGGTTAAACCATTGTCCTATCTGTTGCTAATTTTTTTCAACTTGTCGAGCCAAGATATTGACTTGTGTGGGGTCCTGATAAGGAAGTTTCTTGTCCACATTTTGGAGGTCCAAAGTGGGTTTAGGCCTCTTTTAATATGCTTGTTAGAGAGGATCACTGCTGTTTGTTCATTGTATTACTCGTTTAATTTGCTAATGTATTCCATATGTGACAGAGACGAACATAAAGTCAATGTCTATAAACTTGGTTCCAACGAATGAATGTCATCAAAATGCTTTTTTCACAAGCAGAAGCTACTTTATTTATACTTACTTCTGACGGCCGTACCGTACGGAACGAAACCATGATTTACAAGATGCCTAGGAAGGACAATGCTTAACAATGCAATGATCTTGCATATGGTCTTCAATGCCAACAGTTGATGGTATGACACATGTTTGCTGGTTACATTAGCATCATAGTTCCACAATTCAGCAGTGAAAGTGATGAGATTTAAGTAGAAGATAGCAGAGGCAATTAGTGCAAACAACACCAAAAAACCATAATTTTTTCCTCAAAAAAAGCAATACGAAACATGGATCTAAGCGAAAAAAAAAAAATAGTAGAAAAGACCGTTTGCACTTATAAAGATTGAAAAAGGCTATTGCCTATCGTTCTAATATCCCTAATGGGTAATCTGTTTTCAAGAACCTCCTGAAACCACTGGACTACTCGGAAATGGACAACAGATACTACACAATTGATTGCTCCTTTGTATTGTGCATTCATGTTCAAACTTGTTAGCTCTTCAATTCAGTTGCGGGATCTTAAAGCTTGGATAATAATGTAAAGTGGGATGCTTCCTCACAGACGTTAAGACCATAATCAAGGCAGGCTTGAACGATTCAAATAACATGCGATATATTAACCTCGGCTAAGCTGTACTCCGGCTGCTCGACACAAACAAATTAGTATGGATTGTAACGACTGCGACCACGCCCGCTGTCATTGCCTCGCCTTCCACCACTTGAGCTACTAGCACCACCACCCCTGCCTCCTCTAGGCTGCGGCATAGGTGCATGTTGTTGCAATCCAGGCTGTTGCCTGTGGAAGAGAACAAACAAAGTGAAAACGACAAGTCCTGATTCATAATAAAAAGACCATAAAATGGGGTAAATAAAACATAGATAAAAGAGTTACAAACAAACAACTAAACTGGGAGGTCCAACATCAAGAAACAGTCGTTTCACGAGGACTATCATTATAGAAGCATTCAAGAATGACAAGCTCAGATTCAAAAGGAAAAAGAATAACATATTCAAACTGTCAAGTTCATCGCATATTCGTGCAGGATGATGGCATAAGCCACAAGGTTTGGTTGAATAGTTTCAATTTTTTCTTTTAAGAGAGGTTTCTTTATTGGTTTGGAAGTAGCGAGGTAATGATTGTAAAGCTCCCCTTACATGTAATTAACAGGATAGTAAAAACTGAGGTTTATATTACTTTGGGTAGATCTGTTAGAAAATTGTACTCCTAATACCATGTTTCTTTTTTGCATTTTCAGTCACAGATTTTGCACAATTTCTTTTTAAAAATATGAATGTCTAATTCACATACATTACGTGAGGGATTTTTTATTCATAAAAGGTTGCATCCACTGGTGCTCTAGCTGAAGTCTTTCCGCACAACAACACACTAAAAACAGATGGATGTTTAAAATTAGGCACAGCAAGATGGCAGATTTATGAAATATATTGGACATAATAGTATCGATCAAAGCAAGAAAAATATTAACACGAACAACTGGAAAAGAAAACATCAGAGAGGAGATCATTATATGCGACAGAACAAATATAAGGCAGTATAAACCCAGCAACCTTGTCTGTGATGCTATTAAATGTGCAAAAAAGGGTTTCTCATGGTAAATTGAGACTTACAGGACATATCCAATTCTTCCATCAGGTAAAAGCATAGGCATCATTGCCATCCCTGCAGGAGTTGGTCCCCTGCCATAGATCATGGGCTGCAGAATTTTGACACATTAACAGGCAGGTCAAACCAGAAGGTTAATGAAAATTTGAAACAAGCACGCTAGAAATTTTGAAGCATAGAGGCCAAAATCAGCCAATCGCTGTTAGACACAAAAGACTCTTATCCAGGCATGGAAAAAAAAAATATACATGTAGATAATCTTCAATTGATGTCATGTAATAGGTTCCTCAGAAATAACATATATTATCATAAACCAATGAATAAGCAAAAAAACCCAGTCTACTGTGCCAGGATGGTTATATTAAGTACGATAAGGGAACATGTTCAGACTTCCACTTTCAGCTAAAAAACAAATGAACTGCATATGTCATAAGCAAGCAAAAATAAACCACATTTTTTCTAAGCTAACTTTTTAAGAACTTTCTTAAAAACATCTTCTGAAACAGGAATGAATCATACTCTTAAGTATGCATGCATGCTGAAGTGACATGGAGATAGAAAGAGTGAGGAAGGCATCAACTTACTTGTGCAAAGGCAGTAGCACCATATCCCCCTCCATAAGCACCACCAACTAAACCAAAGCCAAGGCGAGGAGGGTAGGATGACTGCATGGCCGACTTCTGTGCATTCGAACCACTAGCAGACTTCTGGTCAGCTTGAGGTTTCGCAAGAGAACAATCCAAAACTTGACCTATCATCCACATAAGAAAATTAGGACAAACAATCTCATAGTTCGACAAAGAGATATAATAAACAGGACAAAAATGTTACCATCAATCTCATATTTTTCTGTGTTCTTTAATGCCTTCATGGCACTTGATCTCTCTGCAAAATGCACAAATCCATATCTGCTCTTTTCATGTCCTGCTTTTGCAGGTGGCAAAACAACTTTAGTGACTTTGCCATGGCGCTCAAAAAGTTGCCTTACACGATCCTGAGTAATATCCTTTGGTAAATTCTTAACATACACCGCTTTAACCTATCAAATACAAGAAGAAATCAGAGTTTTAAGACATTTTTCGTCAGGAAGAAAAGAGATGTAGTATGAACAAGGCATGCAATGCAACTGCTTAGACAGTGAAGTGTCAGCAAGGAAAGATAACAGAGCCCTCAGCAACAAAATACAGTAACTCCTAACGAATGCAGAACATGGTTCAATAAATTCTATGGCCCAGGAAACATGCATTTGCCATGTATATCATATCATGCACAAAATGAACATGGGATCATCTCATTGCCAGACATAACAGCACAAGCACCTCCAAAGCTCAAAGAATGTAAGGAATAATGATAGTACATACAAAAAGAAGCTTGTAAGAAAGATTCCAATAAGATAGAAAGAAAAGAAAACAACCCAGGTGAACCTGTATAATTTTGCTTAAACGCTAGTAAAACAAGCTACACAATAGGAGAACAAGTAGAAAACTAATAATATGTCAGACCTGAGAAGCAGAAGAAGATCCTGCATTTTTTGGGTCAGCCCAGCTCACAGTTGGCGCGTTTTCTTCAAGTTTAAATTCTGGGTTTAACATCTTTTTCCTTGAGTATTCTGCACATGCATGATTATAATACTCAATAAAAGCAAACCCACGGTTCCTGCTTGAGTTCTGGGGATCCTGTAAAAGTTAAGGACAATGAATCAATACATGTAGAGATTGAGGTGGCATCTTAGGCAATCCTGTAATCAAACAGTTCTAATTGATTTGGCAGTAACGTGAACAAATAACTTCAGAAACAGTCCACCTAAACATGATGCAGGTGGCATTTTATGAAATCCTGTAATCAAACAGTTCTAATTGATTTGCCGGTAATGGGATCCAAGGGTATAGAACTTCAGAAACAGGCCACCTAATCATCGTGGTCGCTTGTGAGAAAGTATGTGAAGTAATATATTAAAGCACACAAACCTTCAATAACTCCACGGTATTAACTCCAGGCCCAATTTTTGTTACAATCTTCTTCATATCTTCCTCTCCCCAGTTTCTTGGAACATTACCAATAAATAACCGATGATTTGCTTGAGATGTTGAGCATTTTATCCTTTTTCCCTTCAAAATTAAAATAAAAAAGATTTAGAAGTATTATTAGACCAAACCACATTATCATGGACAATATGCTAGAAACAAAGAAACGCAGAGAAGACTTCAAATGAAAAGAGGAAAGATATGTATAGATACATGAAATTACACAACAATTGGCAAACTTTATTGAAGTAAATGTTACTCTTACAAACAGAAGCAAGCAAATGATACCTTAAACTCGGTATTGTTCAGCTCTTCAATGGCCTTAGATGCCAACTCCCTCGTCCTGAAGGTCACAAAAGCATAACCCTTACCCTCACCTGAATCTTTCCCCTTCATTATCCTTATCTGCATAAGCATATAAAATGTTTAGTCTGCACAGGAAGCATAACAGTACATAATATGCCCAAGTTAACTTACTTCTACAACTTCTCCTATAGATTCACAAAAGCCTCTCAAAGACTCCTCTGAAGTATCATGAGGGATGCCACCAAGATAAACTTCTGATCCATGAGGAGGAAGCGCAAGAAGTTCGGCTTGCTTTTTATCTTCATCTTCACTCTCTTCATCATCGGAGTCCTTTTGTGCAGCAGCCTCATCAGCAGCAACCTCCTCATCCTCTTCCTCTTCTTCCACTTCCTCTTCAACTTCTTCCTCTATTTCTTCCACTTCCTCCTCTTCCTCTACTTCTTCATACTCAACCTCTTCTTCCATTATCTCCTCAGCTTCATTGTCACCATCAAGGTCAACTCGCTCTTCTGACTCAACTAGCTTTTCATGTTCAATGGACTTTTCAGATTCATCTGGTTTGTCAGCAGCTGCCCTTGACCTCGGCATCTTATGTATCTAAAAAAAGAAGCTTGCAAGGCAACTGTGAAGGATGCACAGAAGCCAGAAGCATTCACAGAAGGAAGAGTACAAGTACGGAAAGGTCGAAACAAAATGAGAGGGTAAATGGAGGTGCAGAGTAAGAATCTTGACTGAATCTGTGCCATAAGATTAGGACTGAAGGAGTTGCAACGTGAATGTTATTCAATTAAGGGATGATGACACAACGACAAGCAAGAAAGAATTACGAATGGCAATCAAGAGGACAATGATGCTCAGTAGGTGAAACAACATATATAATGAAGCAATGAATTTCTTGAAATTTAGATGTTGGCAGTGGCACAAAATCAACGCCGTCTTTAATTGTTTAACTATCTATCTGGATCAGTTCATCCACCAAAGACAAAAGGAAAAAAAGAAAAGCAGATATAAGAAATAAGATATTATAAAACTGCAAGATAAAAGCATAATGTAAAGTAAGGTGCAAAATGGAAGATGCACGAAAAAGTCATGTCTTTAGAAGTTAATAACCAATCAAATGCAACATTATAAAATGACAGCGGCAAAAGATAAGATATTTCACAGGAATACTTGACAAATTGTGGTATCAGGCAAAAGAAGTAAACCCAGTTCCAAACTTTCATATGCACAAGACATTTCCAATTAAATTAGAGTCTCTCCGTACACCCATCCATTAAGTTGGAAAACCAAATTCCAATTGTCCAGCTAAAAGTTTCTAAAATCTTCATTAGGTGGTACCATTACCAACAAGATAGATAGATGATTGGTTCAGACCTGTTGTAAAGAAAAGGTTTCCAACAAAAGCGCTTCTTATCTTTTGAGATGTGAACTCCAACTAGCCAAAAGACTATGTCAGAAGGTAAGTCTCAGATACATAAAGACTCTCCAAAATGCGAAACACACATCTCTACTGTTTCGTTCATAATGCTGCCTCAGTTAAAACTCCCAACACAAAATTCAAGTATATCGGATCAAATATCCAGTTAGCCAGGCATATTGTCCACCGGTCATCCACACTCTGATCACAAAATGTTTCATCCAAGAAGTCCAAAATAAATCTCTTTACTACAACCTGTGAGTTCCTACCTTGTTCATTTCTCCACATAACCTAAGATACACTAAAATAATTCCATAAAATTCTCAATTTTAAAGCTCGTCAAACCAATACGAGAGCTCAAAAAGCAAGCAAACAGAACTAATTTTATTACTACAAGGTAATCCCAGAAAATTAATGAGCTTAGACAACATACAAAAATACTTAACCCCTCAAAAATTTTAAATCAGCGTGCCAGTTTAAGCTAGACCAAACCCAATGCTGAATAATAGGGTCGATTGAAACTAAAGAATGAGAAAGGAAAGACCTAACAGGAAAGAAGCGCCCCGCTTTAAATTAAACTTAGCGAGAGAAGCAGCCCAATGGAAACAAAAAAGAAACTTGAGCATAAACGAAGAGAAGACGAAACGAAACAGAAACAGTAAGGAGAGAGGAAGAGTACCGCGTTGGCCGAGTAGATAGAATAGGTGAAGACACGAGTAGCAAAACCCTAATTTGACCAGATATAGAATTATTATGCAGAAGCTCGTAATAGGGTTGTCTCTGTTTCGCGGGTTTTGGATTGAAGCGGAGATTCTTATACGAATCCGTTCTGTGTGCGCCCTAACCTCTTAAAATCCATATTTGGGTTTTCTTTTTTTTTTCTTCCGTTACCAGACTGATCGAGAAATAAATAAATTTAAAAATAAGACAAGTTGTCTTTGTTTGACGTGGCTGAGTACAAGTCGATGGATAACAGTGTCATGGTTGTTTTCTAACCCAAATCCAAACTCAATTTGTAATACTGTAGTTGCCTTCCGTATCAAATCAATTAAATTACATTATATAAAAATAAATTATATTTTTATTTTAAAATTTTTAATAGATAATTAATTTTATTAAAAATAAATAAATCATAGAAACTATATAATATCTATCATATTTTAAATATTTTCCCTTCTGCAACAACTAAACCTCATGCAATTTGGGTTATTTCTTTAAACTTGCTCAGTTGGCGGCTAGCACTACGTAGTGTCCAAATACACAGACAAAGACATCCAAATGTTGAAATGAACTAGTGAACAAAATATGAACTAACCCAGTCCATTGATTCATCACTGAAAAAACTCCATACCAAAGTAACGGTGGGATTTTAAAGAAATCTATAAGACTGTGTAACCATGAATATCTACAGCCTCCTGATGTGGACCTTCCAACTTAACACGATAACACCATATTGTACCTTAGAGGAACAAGTGCTGATATTCCTCATTTGCAAGCTGACAGAGCTGATTGTAAGAATGTGTATCTGACAACAGTGGAGGAATTTTAGAAGCCACACAAATAAATAAACATACAGAAAATAATTTCAGACGTTGTTTGATTTGAATAACACACAGATACACGCATCCCCCAAGGTAGAATCTAGGCAGAGCAAGTCCTAAAGTTTCCTCATTTGAGCAAGAAACTGATTAGAGGAAGGAAAATTAAAGGATCCTGATATATTATTTTCTTGAGTCACTTGCGGAAAACAAAGTTATCGAACTGTTGATAATAGCTAAGTTTCTATAAGTTAAGGAGAAAATATAAACTACGAAGCAAATGCGGTATGAATTCAACCGTAGATGCTTTGTAAAGATAGGTTACAGATCATATTGTGCAGTAAAACCATATCCAGAGTCCTCGCAGAAAGTAGTATAAACTAGAAAGAACTTCTGTTCATGGGGGCAAACGGAATGCTCAAATGAAAATTTAGAATCATAAAACAGAATGCAGCGCCATTGCATCATGCAGAGAAAAAAAAAGAAGAGAAAAGAAAAGATAGACTTGGATAAAGGAAACTCATACCAAACTGATCCCCAAAGTTGGTCCATATCTCAGCTTGAATGGATTTTTCAGTATCAGCGATGCCAATAACCTCGACAAACGTTGTTAGAGGAACGGATGGTTGAGCACCCTTTATAGTTAGCTGCAGCTCATCAGTTGATTTTCCAAAAACTGCACCACGATCTGATCCAATTACTTGAATCACCGTCCTCACCCTCTTTCGCACATGCATGGGAAGCAGACCTCCATTAACGAAAATGGCAGGTTTTGAAGAATCCATATCTAAAACGAGACCCAATTATATATTTTTAAAAGAAAAATCATAGCCGTGCTCTACCAACCATAGCACCAAGTCGTGAGAGTATTCAATCAAACAGAAGGACGGCACCCGAATCAGAGGACATCAATAACACAAGGAAAACAAATGTATCAATGAAAGATTAGCAATTATCATAAGATTTGACGTAACCTCTTCCAACACCAACTTTGTCAAGCAGGAACCATTTCAAATGCCGATTAATTCAACAAAGTCACAAACACGATGAGAAAATAAAAAAGACCAGTTTGTATTGCACGCAGGAAAAGTAAATAATCGAGAACGAACAAATTCACTCTAGGGACTAGTTTGGTGTTCTTGAATGATTACACACACCAATTTTCGCGTGTTTAGTTTTGGATATGATGAGTTTTCTCCGCATGTCATGAATTGAAAAGAGTTAGGGTTAAGGAGAATAGACAATTTACCTGAGAATCGCTTTCAAACCGAAAGGAAAGGATTCGAGTCACACTAGAGTCATGACAGAGTGTGCGCGGGTCTGGGTTTTCTAGGCATTCACCAAAGACGACCAGACCATTGCTGTTCTCACTCTCCACCACTTGGGCAATATTGGCACTTTGCATTTCATATTCTTAATTAAAACATTTATAAATATATCAAATTTATTTTAAATTGGTTTTTCTTTAAATATTTAAAAAAGATTTGAAATTATGGACAATTAGTTCCATTGTAAATCATGAGATATCTGATTTGTAAAGATTTGGAATGTCATTCTTTCCAAATCAGGGGTTTAAGTGTAGCCGATTTAGTGAGATGAAGCTGTGGATATTACTTATACAGGCAAGAGAAAATGCAATAACTTGCAGCTGGGTTTCATATCAATACATACAATATACTATGTACAACGGACAAAGGACAAAGGACAGGTAGCTAGCTATATTTCGTTACATAAAATATACCGGAGTTGCGGCGTCAGAAAATTTGAGCATCTCTGTACATGGTTACCGTGAACGTGCCAACCCATCAGATGACAACACCATTCCATTCCAGGGAGTTGGAATCGGAGCTGGAGAGTCCATTCAAAAGAATTGAGTGGTCTAGCTCCTTCAGTTTGCCTTCAGATAGGAGGAATATCCGCTTTGCCATTAAAATTGTTTCCAATCGGTGGGCAATGACAATTACCTTTTGAAATATTAACTTGTGTGAGTACAAATTCAAATCATAAAAATTAATTATAAAATTAATCTAATTCTAAGTAAAAATTTATCAAATTGTATATAAGTGGTGATTCTAAACGATATTCTTAAATCCAACTAATCCACTTGCCTCTCCCATCAATTGGACATTGAAGGTCAATTTCAATTTGACATATACTATTAACAGAACCACAGAACTCATTTGTAGTTCTATATAAAAGCCTGAAGGGGTAGGGGGGCTATTTCTGGCCTAGTGCCAGATAGGGCTTGATTATGGAATCATTATTGTTTAAGCAGGGTTGACCATGCAGTAATGCTAATTGTCATGATCTGGCTTAATCTACTCTCTATGATGTCATTACCGTGTTTCTTAAAAGGTTCAGAGACTAAGACTTAATTGTGCTCGCCCATATACAATACCCAAAAAAAAACACAAAAGAATAAGTTGAGATGTTTTAAGATATACTGAATAGATACTCACAGTATGATTTTCCATTATTCGTGCCACAGCTTGTCTCACCAACAACTCAGACCTGCCATCTAGAGCAGATGTTGCTTCATCCAGAATCAATATAGAGGTATCTTGATATAGCGCCCTTGCAATAGCTAGTCTGCATATGAAGTTAAGAGAATAAGGTGAGTATATTGCATTTATTTGATGACCAATACAACTATCAATTCTCCAAAAGCAAAACCATTAAGGAACCATAAGTTTTTCCTTCACCTTTGCTTCTGCCCTCCACTTAAACTAGAGCCCCTTGGTCCAATATTTGTTTGGTACCCTCTTGGAAGCAATCTAATAAATTCATCAGCATTTGCAATTTGAGCCACCTTCTCAACCTTCTCCATGTCTATTTCCGTCATCAAATCCCTATATCCAATGTTCTCAGCAACTGTGCCAGTAAAAAGGGTCTGATACAAACAAGAAAAAGCTAAACTCAAAGATTCATCCAGATATGTTTTCAACCAAAATCATGAGTTAAAAATTCATCAAGCAAGCCAGAGAAACCATTAGACGATGCAAATAATTTTTTACAACGCAAACTTCAAAGGTTCAAAGGCTGGCATCACACAATTGTAATAATGATATATACATACTATATCCTGAGAAACCAGACCAATATGTCTCCTCAAGCTCTCCAGTCGAATGTTTTCAATGTTTTGACCATCAAGAAGAATACAGCCTAAAAGGGAAAAACAAATTAGAACACTCTTTTCAGAAACTTAATCGCACAAGTAAAATTTATGCAAAAAGACTGATTCCTTACCAGATGTAGGGTTATAAAGCCGAAGGAGCAATTTAACAATGGTCGTCTTCCCTCCTCCAGATGGGCCCACAAGAGCAACTGTCTCTCCGGCTTTGATATGAAGGCTCAAACCATTCAAAACATGAGGCATATTATCATCATATCTGAACGAGAGATTGCAAAATTTGACATCTCCAGTGATGCCAGCCATGTTAATAGCTTCTGGTTCTTTGACCACCTACATTTCCAAATCTATTAATCTGCAACTGCTATTTGATTTAGAATAGCTTTTAAATATCCGCATTATGAATAAATTTGACAGGAACCATCTCCTATGCAGTCCGGCAATTTTTTTGCAGTCAGTGATGCCTGTGCTTTGACATTTCAATGTAATGCATGGTAAAGTAATGAGCAAACACTTCAAAGAAAGAAGAAAATGACATACGCTAATATTTGGTTTCCCACAGCAATTCCTGAGGAGACATTTCTAGTTAAAATTTCATTGCCTGATCTAGTTCAGAAATCCACCACTTTTGACATTCGCAATCTCATTCCATTGTTACTTTAAAACAAGGAAAAAAATAGCAAACAGTAACGTGCCAGAGTTTGCACCACATAGCATAAGATTCCGTAAGGCAGAGCAGAATACTTCAACTATCACAGCCAAACATGTAAAGGGCACTTGACCTAGTTGAAGATCAAAAGCATTTATTTACCATAGAATTTGACCTGGGTAATTCAAACAAGCGTTCAATTGATGGTTCTCCTTGCTTCCACTCATTGTATGCTTTTCCAAAATCCTGCATTATTCATAATGTTCGGATTAAGAACTTAAGAGAACTTTCTAACGGGCTTAAGCATCAGAACACAAGTATAATAAGCATTAAGCTAAAGATTCGTTAAACAGTTTGCCTAGCTCTTAAACAAACCAAGATACATTCATTAACAAGTTTCTTTCTCTCCAGGCTGGCAACCTTTCTCAGCGTGGCTAAGCTACACTTCAAAGGTGCAATGGGTATCTTAGACAATGAGTTCGTGTGTTGAATTTAAGGAAACTGGTGAGGCAAAGATCCAAGATATTGCAAAGAGAACACACTAAGCATTAATGAATGGAGATCAGATGCTTTTCGAAGCCAGTGAGTTGATAAAAAAGAAAACTTTATTCTTCATCTGTGCAAAGATCTCACAAGCAGGTGATATACCTGGATTGGCTCCACCAAGAAAACCAGAGATGTCACGAAAGAAGCCATGCGACAGGCATCAAAACTGCCACGTGAAACCACCAGTGATCCAATGAAAAGGGTAAATAATGCTCCGAAGTAAATAATTTGTATAAGTTGAGGCATGAGTGCCTTCATTTTCTTCTTTCTAAGATGCTCTTCAAGGTCAGCTCGAGCAAGCCTTTGAAATCTGGCACCTTCAGAGACTTCTGAATTGTTTGCTTTCACGAAAAGGATAGCTGGGAGGACCTAAAACATAAAAAAATAGTTTTCAAGGGATACTGCTCAGTAAGAAATTATGGATCATAAAGGATTGGCACTAACGCACATCCACGTAAGTAGCATAGACATACAGGTATATGCCAATTGTCAAGATCAGGTCATGTTTGTACAAATACATTTGTGATAGAGAGGAGTGAACAAGGATGCATCTACACTTGGTTCTGATGGGTTTAAGTAGTAAAGATTAGGGGTGGGAGTAATTAGTAACAAATTTCACATGCTACAGGCACTCTAGAGCTAGATCAGATAAATGATGATACACAAAAGTTTTAGAAATGAAACATACTGCGATTATTACCTCATTGAGGTAGGCAGAAAGTGTTGCAATGCTAAGACGTGCTTTCTTAGATATCTTTCGCAGCATTTCACCGAGAGATGCAATAGTCAGTGCCATGCAAGGGATCACCTAAACACACAAAAATCTATGAATAAAGCTCTTATTTCAGAAACAATTACTATAAACTTTTTCATCTACGCCACATCTTCCTCACCAAGGCTGCAATTAATGAAAGGGAAGGGCTGATAAGAAGCATCTGCGTGGCTATTGCTGATAACTGTAGAGCACTGGGTACAATAGTCTGTGATGCAAATTAAACAAATGATTACGAACTAGAACAAAATCCCACCCAATAGTAGGCACGAATCTAAATATCGCAAGACCATCGTGTAAAGTTGAGTTACCCTTTTTTATCAACTGATCACAACCTATCATTTAAAGTAAACTCAGGTTGGAGATAACTTCAGAAATATGACAAACTTGAGCGTGATACTACTCCCCTAGGATTGAGCCGCATTACAGTAGCAAATCACTCACATTAAGAAAGGCATAAAGAGTGTCCACGATATCGGCAGCCTCAGCAGTGATCCTGTAAGCAATATCCCCAGCAGAGACCCCGGTACGTCCTTCGAAAAACCCCAGTTCTCTCCCCAATACCCTCTGGAACACAAAAACCCTCATCTCAAAACCCGCATTCAGTGCAGCCTCCCATAGGAGCGCGTGCTGCCAATAAGTGGCAGCGAGCTTGGTCAAGAACAGAGCAGCCACAACAGCACCCTCATTTCGTAAAGAAGTGGGGCCAATATTGCCGACGGAAGAGGAGAATCGGGAAAGTCTGGGGATGAGGAGGGTGATGCAGAGAGTGGAAAGGAGGCTGCAGAACCAGGCACGGAGAATGGGGCTGCTTTGTGAGAGAATGAAGGGTTTGATTGTGGAGAGAGAGCGGAGAAAGGTCTGTCTAGTCCCATTGAGAGGCTTCAGGAGGGGTTTTGTTGGGAGTCTTAGATGAATGAAGGCGATTTTGGGGTTCGGTGTTTCAATTTGGGTTTGAAGGGTGAAGTGACGGTGGTGGAGTAGGAAGGATTTTGAAATAGGTGGAGAGATAGTGGGTGTTAAATAGAAGTAACGGTGCATTTCTGGATTTGTGGTTTTGGAATGTGGAGGAGGAGCTGCAGGTGGTGTTGGGATGGCATCTTGATAGGGAAGTATAAAGAGAGAGAGACAAACCAGTAAGCTCCGGTTGAGTCAAAGAAGCATATCCACCACTACGTAGTCGGAAAGACCGGATCAGCGACGAGTCTTTCCACGGTTCAGAAGAAACGACTGGTTGGAAGACGGGAATACCGTCTTTTTCATTATTTCTATTTGCGAAAATAAAAGTTAAAATATATTTTATACGCTTTCCATAAGACAAATTCGGACATGCTATTTAAAAATAAATAAAATTCATAAAACTGTTTCTGTGGAAAAATAATTTTAAGAATATAAAAATAGCAAAATCACACATTAACAACAATAAAATTTAATCCGAAAAATATAATGGAATCATAAATTTTATTTATGACATAATAAACGATGATTATTACATCAAAACGGAACGCTATTGGTTTCCAGAGTATTCAATTTTATCGATTCCAAAAGAGAAAAAAGTTATTAATCTTCAATTTTGATTATGCAACGGGCTTATCAATCAGTATCACACCTCGCAGTGAATATTGCAAAGACAATAAATGCAGAATTTGCTACCCTGCCAGTGCTTGATTATGGCAGCAATCTGGATTTGATCGAATTGTTGCCATCAATTATTACAAATCTGCAGTTTCATGCCTATACTTTACTGCCACTGCCAAAAACAATTCAGTGGAAGCAGGTGGAAATATGCATAAGGGTTGTTGTTGGAGCAACCTCACAATATCATAACGAAGGAAAAGAAGAAAAAAAAAAAAAGAGGGGGTGAAAAGACAATCGAAGGAAAGCTGGGAGGAGTATGTATGATTGGTTTATTTCTCCTTCAATTTCTTGGTTATGGCAAATGCTGCTCCGGCCACAGCAACGATGATGGCTGAAACTAAAATAGTCTTTTTGAGCGTCTGTAAAGCGTCGTCCTGTTTCTTTTGCTCCGCAGCTTTGTTTTCATCCTGAAATGCAGATGATGATAGAACATTTGAGGCCCATCTAAATGGGAATTGAAGAAGGAAGACGATGCAAAACTAATGAATCATCAAACATCCATACACGTATTTTCCAAGCAAAATGACTGTAGATAATCCAAGAAATTATCAAGAGGGAAATTGGGTTTCCTGTGCAATTTGGAAAACTGTTGGAAGAACATGAATGCATGTACCTGCATTTGTGGTTAATTCATAGAAGGGTGAGGATGATGTACCTGATTCTTCTTAGCGGCAGCTATATCAGAAGACACAGAATCGACCTGCAAAGTTTTGTTTTGGCCGGGATTCAGTTCTTTGTTGACATCAACTTGGGGGAACGTTGAAGTTTCTGAGGTTGTATTGGCTGCCATATCTTTTGCTGTGATATAATCTTGTTTTCTTTTTTTGGTTTATGGAAGGAAGAATGAAAACAAAGGAAGAGACCAATTAAACTGAAGCTACAAACAACAGTTTCAAGACAAATGTCAGTATGTTGGACGGTTGGAAAGTTGTTACAGTTTTATGGGTATCAACGATTCTCTATTCCTGTTCACAACTTCCCGCAACATCCGTACATACCATTTAATTAAACCTATATTATACATCTTTACCGCAAAATTTAAGCTTGACAAATCATCAATAAGTAGTTGACTTAATATAATTAGATGTGATATTAGCCATAAATTTTAAAATAGATTTAATTAGTTCTAAATTTTAAAACCGACAGACAAACTGATTAGGATGGATGAGATTTGATGGAGTCTAACGCATAACTTCCAAGGTGTTTGTCATACAGTACTCTTTAATTGTCCCGTTGTCCACTAATACACATTTATCTACCAAGCAAGACTTTTGCTCTTGCAATAAGACCATTCATGTAAGAGGAAGATGGAACCATTTCTTCACCATAGATAACCGTTATATCCAAGTGTCTTCCAAATTAAGCTACTAATTATTGGAACCAAAACCACGAGGACTTGGCCTAGATGACCCTGAATTTGCAAATTGACTCAATTCTGATTTTCTCCTTCTCCTTGCGGTACCAAGAGGAGCCTGCGGGAAGAAGATTTTGAAGAACATTGAATAATCAGATCACAGCATATGTTTGCAGCAATGGCAAATGGAATTTATAATTTTCTTGTGAAATGCAGACACAAAGCCAGAAAAATTATCCTGCCTATTGGTGTTCCGGAAAATGATGGAAAAGAAAGTTTTGTGAAGACGTTTGCAGGTTCCTCAAAAATTCCATGAAGGAACAAGAATTTCATACACAGTTGCAGGACCGCAGGTTTTGTATATAACACACATTACTAAGCCATCCAAAGTAGAACACTGATGAAGTGGCAGTCTCAGACGAATCACATACTATTGCATACAGGCAAGTCGAAGAATATTACAGTAACTGAAGCCATGCATGATGCAGGAGTTCTAAGAATATCCTTCTCTTCCCTTAGCATGAATTTTGTAACATCCCTTACCGCCAGGGAAGATATCACTGATCTTTATGTTAGCATGAAATTGGTTCCCTTCAATTAAGTGGATTTTTGCATTTTAAGCATCTTGAAGTTGACAAATGAAGACCAGGTTTCTCATTGTGATGCATTTTTGGGAAAATCAAGAACCTTGACCCCTACTGTATTCAAGTAGAGTCCCTTGTAGATTCATGGTTTAGCCTAACCCACTGGATCCTTGCTTATGCTATTCTTTTTCCATATGAACCATCACGGTCAAAAAGTTGTTTCCAAGCCAGGAGAAAATTCTAACCAAGTGATGAAACTGAGACAGTTCTAAATGGCATACGTTAAAATTTTTGGGCAGAAGCTGTAACAAGGGTTTAAAAGTGATTTTCCGAGGACAGCGGAAAACTAGACAGCGTGATTATCTGTTGTAGTTAGGAAGCACAATCAACTGAACCAGCCAGAATGTCAATAGAGACTAAAAATTGATACAAGCATATGACTGAAGAGTAGAACATGTGATGCAATAGTGTGTAGTATAAATGCAGGCATGGAAAAAAAATACTAAGGAGCTAGTAAGGTACCTTTTGGTCAGTTTTAAGTGCATCCTCAAGATCGCTCAGAGCAGGAACTGATCCACTTTTCATTGAACCCATAAGGTTCTTCATTTTAGCACGCATCTGGAAGAGTTGAGCGACAAGTTGACTCACCTGGCGTTGATATCATACGTAAGCATCCATACAAACGCCTTGATTAGAAATAATGATAGAAGATTATGAAACTCCTCTGCCTCCCACACAAACTCACATAAGATGTCAACTCTTCGTACCTGCTGCTCTGTTTGTCCAGAAGCCTTGGCAACTGTTCTCCTCCTCTCACGAGATTCTGCCAACAATTCTGGCTTCTGTCTCTCCTCTGGTATCAAACAAAAATTCAAGTGCATTTCAGAGAATTAGTTCCATAGGGTGGTATAAAATGAAACAACTTCTTTCCTATAACCAAAGCAACAATAAAAAATATGTCTATACATGGGAATTTTGAGTCAATGGTGAGATTGTGGGTAAGTAAATAAAACTTATCCCACGCCGGAGCATCAACTGATATAAGAGCCAACAGCAAAACTCTGGCTTTTGTTGCTTCCAATGCATATAGCATTTACAACACATAATACATCATAAATTTCTAAACTAAATAAAAAAATTCTATAGCAAGCCATCAAGAGGGAGTACAGCATAAGCCTTCATAGCAAAGAATGGCAATCATCAAACGAATTTTATTCAAATATTTTTGTGAAATGGTAAAAGGATTACTGTGTTTCTAATGGTCATTATAACAATCATGCATTGGTTTTCTACATACCATAATCATTGCAGGTATGGCTGTTAATTCGCATAATTTCCTGCAAGGGTTCCTAAGACAATTCTTTTCATACTTACTAAATGAACATGATAAATACTCCATAAGTTTTAGTCTGGATCTCCTTTTTTTAAGTTGATGGTACCCTTGCTCCCTTCATAACCTCAATAACCTTCTAGCCTTGTACCCAAACAGGACTTAACCTGAGTAGAAGTAACTAGCACGCTGTTAAGCAATTGGCAGTCCTCAGTGACTAATGACACAAATCATCCATTACGTCCTAATACTACCAATCGATAACATACATAGTTTCTCACATCACATCTCGAAAACTAAGAACTAGAAAATTAAAATGCTAAGGAGCTCTAATGGAACGGAGAAGGTTCCTGATGGAGAATTATAAAGAGTCTTGCGAAAAGTAATTCTAACTTTTCATTTTCTAAAAGAATTTCATACAACAAAATTAGCTTCTCTAAATTGCAGAGAGAAGAACCAACCAGGAGTCATTGCTTCAATCATGGCTTCCATTATCTTCAAACTCTTCTCTGCTTCTCTAATTTGTGAAGGAGTAACCTGTTTGCATAAACACAGGGAGTAATATGAAGCTATTAAAGAGATTATATAGGTTAAGATAGAGCCAGTATCCCTAGTAGATACCAAGTTTTAGGCTCATAAGTTGCATCATAAAAGCAGACAGAAACCATAACATGATATCGCTACCAAAAAAACTTTTTCAAACATGAAAGCAGCAAATAATAACTGAAAGGCTGGAATTCATACCTTTCCCATCCCAGGGATCATCCCTAGTATATTACTAACGGAGCCCATACGTGCCATAGTTCGAGTTTGACTCAGAAGATCATTAAAGTCAAACTTTGAACTCATAATTTTCTTCTCCAACTCTTCAGCATCTTCTTGGCGCATCTGGATGTATGAATTGTCAAGGTGGTGCATAAATTTTATTCAATTCATGGAAAGATGAAATGGGGCTCCTGAAACTTACAATTTCTTGTGCCTTCTCTACAAATGAGAGAACATCTCCCATTCCTAAGATGCGGCCAGCCATACGATCTGGGTAGAATGGTTCAAGATCTTGCATACGCTCTCCTCGCCCAACAAGCTTTATTGGCTTGCCTGATACCTGTCACCAAAAAAAATCCAGGATCAGTATGATTTTGATGGGATGCATAAAGAAATGATGATTGAGACTTTGCACTGTTTGCATCATCATCAGTCATCAAAAGGATACTGTTTGGATATTATAAACATCTAAGTCAATAGAACCGAAGAAGTGTCTAAGAGAAAACATTGTCATGATGAGTAAAGAAAATGCAACACTAATAAAGTAGACTTTGATGCAACATTACAGGGAAAAACAAATAGCTAAGTATTCTATTCAAGATGCAACCCAAAAACATTGCACATTGACATTTGCTTGAAAATTGAAAACAGTGTGCTCTATCCCTCACAATACAAGAGGCTCGTAAGCTTGATTGAAATGCGTTTTTTATGTTTAGTTTCCTGTTCACCCAAATTTGCTGCTTTTAGGCATGGAGTTCCCATCAAAGGTAGCCACCATGGTCTGAGTCTTATGAACATATTTTTCTCAATCCAATCATGGTACATACTTTGCTTTTAGACTTCCCAAGAAGCCCTCAACATTCAGAATCAGGTTACTTGCTGGTCCAACTCAAAACCAGAATTCCATCCATAATCTAAAATAATACTACAAAATAAAAATGTTTAACAATTTTGAGTCAAACCTCTTTAACACTCAGAGCTGCACCACCTCTAGAATCACCATCTAGCTTTGTCAAAATGGCTCCCGTAATTCCGATTTCAAGATTAAATGTTGTAACCAAAGCTGAAATTGATAAAAAAAAAAATTGTTTAAAGCCGTCACAACCATATAAGTGGAAAAATTTGCCCATTTTTGAAGGACTATAAGGACAATGATTGGAAATAGCAGAACTCGTCGAGGAAGTAAACATCATGAACAAGATTGCAGATTACAAACACTAAGGGCCAAGAGAGTTAAAGAAATATCATAGAAAAGACAGTGACGCGTAACTAATGCATAATATAATCTCTATGAACATATATGCTTGTCAAGTCATCATGGCTTGCAAAATGGTCTAGGCATATTATTTCATGCTTTAACAGATTGTGACTACATAACATAGAAAATCTCAAACCCACGTGGCAGTAGATTCTCAGAAGTGCTATTTCCATAAAAGAGCTATCACCATTGAGTGTCTTGCAAGAAAAAACAAACTGTAAAATAGTAACTTATATAAAGATTATTTTTATTATTAAACATGTAAGTGCCAAGTAGTGAATAGATAATAGGAGCAACAGTTTTTAATTAAAGCAGGACATAGTAACAAAAACAACAGGTGATACATCCATGCATAATTTACTCCACTAGAGCTTCTGCAGCTTCCGTAAGGAGGAAGAGACAATAGATCATGACTGAGTCGTCACTTTACTATTAATGCATATCTTATTTTACCATCATAGAGGAAAAAAATGGAAATACAGGTACCTGCAGCTTCCTGCCCAGTCATGGCATCCACAACAAGCAGAACTTCTGTGGGATTTATCACTCTCTTTACTTCTTTCAGCTCGTCCATCATAGCTTTATCTATCTATTATTATGAATGCAACTATTATTATGTCGGAAATAAAACAAAACACCAATACCATGAAGGCATTCCTTACAGGACCACTACATTCAAGCTAGAATAGTACCTGCAGTCTTCCAGCAGTATCCACTATGACCACATCTATATTCTTCTTTCTGGCCTCTTGCAGGCCATTCCTAGCAATTTGTGAAGGTTTAACCTCAGTCCCTTCTGTATAAACAGGGACATTCACCTGTCACAAGCCAGATCTCAATATAAGCATAAGTACCAAATGCGCAAATTGATCAAAATGATAATTCATGAATACAAGAGAAACAACATGGAAATCTTTGTACTTTAGCAAACCCACCATAAGAAAATCTCAGACATGCTGAATCTTCTAGTTTTGATAAACTATCAAAAGAAAAAAAACTGTAACTGCGTTATTTTCTAGTCACGGTACCTTTTTACCCAAAATAACCAGTTGGTCAATAGCAGCAGGCCTGTAAACATCTCCGGCAACAAGCATGCAAGATTTTCCCTGAGGTCAAAATCACGCACTAAGCATATTGCACGCTACTAACACACAATAACAAGCAAGATTGAAAAATAGAGGCTGTGATTTCAGAACCTACTTGTTTCTTAAGATAATTAGCTAACTTTGCACAAACAGTTGTCTTTCCAACTCCTTGTAGACCAGCCAGAAGTATAACAGTGGGGCCAGATTTTGCAAAATTCAGTTCAGAAACTTCACCACCCATCAGTTTTACAAGCTCGCTATGCACTACCTGCATGAACCACAAATTAATCGCCGAGGTAGATCACAAAAAAGAGTCTTTCTATAGCTACAGGTGCGAGATATTATCATAATGTCTAATGGTCATAACATCGACGTAGCAACAAACTCTGATGAAAAAAAAATGAAGAGATAGCAAAGAGTAAACGAGAAATAAGAGCAAAAAGCTGAATATGTAGGGAGAATGATGAGCAGAAACCATCACATCCAAAAATTACATGATTGCAATAACAAAATAGACCCCTTTCTTTTTAAAAATAAAACTAGACGAGATAGCAAATCTCAGTTTAGTGATATCAGGAAAAAACTTCACAATATTAATTTCAGTAAATATGCGCTTTAAACTGCAAGTAGCTGATGGAAATTCATACCTTGACCAATTGCTGATCGGGTTTCACACCTCGTATCACCTCAACACCCACCGCTTGGTCGCTAACAGACTGGACAAATCTCCGAACAACTGGCAGACTTACCTGAAACCAAACTAATACATTTCAATATAATTTAAACTAGAAAATCTCAAAAAGCCCAATTTCGACATTTTTCTGGTCACAAACAAGTTCAGTATCTGACATCTGCTTCGAGTAGAGCTCTCCTAATGTCCCTCATTGGCTCTACAATATTCTCCTTCGTCAAAACCTCTAAAACACACCACAACAAAAATAATAATAAAAGTTACAAAGTTAACATCAAAACAAACAAACAACAACGACAACAATGAAGTGAACAAAACCAAGAAAATGAGAGAAAAATAAAAAAACCTTCTCCTTTGAGCTTGCTCCAAGCAGATTCAAGGCCGCTGGTTAACTGATCAAACATCTCTGCTCTAACCAATAAGCGAGAATTTCTCTTCCGAGTGACAGTAGTATTGAAATTCACCCAATTCCTCGTCTTCTTCTGTTCACCACAGTAAAAATAAATAAATAATAATCACAAGACCCACTCTGCAACTTGAACCCCACACACACATACAAAACCCGGGGTTCGGTGACTCACAGTGAAGCTGTTTCTTGAAGATAATAAGGTGGCATTGCTGGAGAGGCTCCAAGAAGAGGAAAGCTTGGAGGATATTGGCGCGCATCGTGAGTAACGGGAGAAGGTTGAGTGGTTTCTGGGAAGGGAAGGAGAAGAGACATGGCGCGAAGCAACGGTTGATAACTGTAAGGAGTCCATTACAAAGATAAAAGGTAAGGCTTTCTGCTTAGCTATTTTAGCAGGAAGCAGCAGAGTAGCGTTGCTATCTCAGCCATTTTTCTTTTCCTATCTGATCAGTATCGGATCGTTGTAAGGTGGTGTTCAGGTACGCAGCAGACTATCGCAGTATTTTTTAAGGTGAGATCGTGGCCACTGAAATCTGTAATCACCTTAAGAATTACAGATCAAGGGCAGAGCAAATTGTGACTTTTAAATAAAGTTCAAAATTCAGAATATTCACTGTCTTTACTTTTTTAGGACTAAAAAACGAAGAAAATGCATGCAAAAGCCATTTTCAGCTTTCATGTATTAAACCTTAAAATTTCAATTTGGTATAAATAATTATTATAAGTTTTTTTTTTTATATTCGACTTTGCCCATACTTAATTTCATCCATAACATTTTGAGTTTGAACCATAATTTTCTCCTAAATACTAATCCTTAAAACCTAAAAAATTATCATATGAAATATTATTTATTTGAAATTATTTTAATCAAATACTATGATATATAAGCTTATTAAAATTTGAAGACATGTAGTTAAGATAATGTTAAAATGTGTGTTTTATTAAATAAATTATAATAATTTAAAAATAAAATAAAATCAGAGTAAATTGTAACCATTTTTTTCAACATGAACAAAACAAAGACTTAGAGATGTCAAATTCAGACCACAGTCAAAAGACATCACCACTTTGAATGCAGAATTGTCAAGATCCATCAGCCTCTTCAAACATTGAATTCCCCAAAATAGATAAAGACAATAGATTCGCAATTCGAAGTTTCAGTTTCAGTTTCAGTTTCAGGCATATGTATTAATGTTATAGGTATGGAATATTACTGCTGCAGCCTAGCTACTAGTTAAGTGTGTTGTTTTCTACTAGCGACCCTACCCACCTTATAGCCTTGCACGAACAAAGATCGCCCATGTAGAAAGGTAATCAGTCCACTCTCCTGAGTTTTCTTTTTTCTTTTTTTTTTATTGTCAAGATCAAAATTTACTTTTATTCGCGCGATTCCGTGCTGTGTCTGGTGGGGGCTGACTAGTTTATTGGCTTAGGTGATCACGCATCACCTGCTTTCCTCTTACTTCGGACTCTTGGTTTCTACGAAATACTTTTGATATTGAGATCTGCAACTTGGATTTTCTTCAAAGCCAGGTTTAACCAGTTTTAAATTTTTCTAGACAGGGTTGTCTTCAGAGTTGTGCAGAAACAGCTATAGCTTCGGTAATAACATATTGGATTGTCTGATTGAGTTTTTGATGCGCTTTTCTTCTCGGCTTTTGTTTACTTCGTATTTCAGTAATCACACAAGTTGATTTCTTCTCTCTTTGATGAGTTTCTGATGTTTTTGGTTGGCTTTGGTTTGTCAATTAGTTGCTTCTGTTGACTGCAGTTTCGAAACTATTTCCTTTATAACGAATGAATACTGGATAAGTGACTTTTATTAAATCTAGGCCTTGTGTGAGTCATTTATGTTCATATAAATTCATTTTTCTATTTTTTGTTCGTGATCATTTAATCTTTTTGTTTAATTATACCAAGTAGAAAACCGTAACTTCTGCTTCTTGATGAATCCAGAGGAACTGAAGATATCTATATTTAGCCTGGGGTAAAATTATAATCTTAATGTTTTGAGGGCTTTTCTTTAAATTTGAGATGCAAAGATGGGCAAGGGTGGGAAGATATCCGAGTACAGAGAGAAGTTGGACAAGTCGTTGGCTTCTTCTCAACTGAAAAATAGACATGTACTTAAAACTCTTATCAAGAATCAACTCCTCCGCTCTTCAATTGATAAAACTGACGGTGAGTGTGTGCTCAAGGTCTTCTCCCGATTCCTTCAGAAAGCTGGGATGATTCTTTCTTATATTGTTTTCTTAATTGAGCTAGAGTAAAGGTCATTTGCTACCCTCAAAGAAACTTATTGTAGATTTCTGACTCTGCAGGATGTAGTGATGCTGTACTGGAGGCAAGGACTAATCAAGTAGCACATTTTCTTGACATGTTAAGGAGTGCTTCTGTCACTGATCAAGAGGTTAAAGAAGCACCACATGGTGGATGGAAAGTATAAACCCTCTTCCCTCTCCTTCATTCTCGTTATGTGTGTTTTTCCTCTTGAAGCATAGAGAGATGCACAAGGACCGTAGGGATCAGCCATTTTCAACATGTGCTTTCTTTTGGTTTAGAACTTCAGAGACCCTTCCAATGATATCTAAACTGTTGTGAAAGTTTAAAATGATAGCTTTAATAGCAATACACTGAACCGTATTTTTCTCTACAGTTGAAAGAGGACAATGAAGAGTTTCGCGTTATGTATCGCCCAGGACCTCAGGGTACTCCTCTTCATACATTACTCGTTGAAGGCTATGTTGATGCACCTGTCCATTCTTGTAAGTAGGGCTGGCATATGCTTGTTGATCATTTTTCCTTCAATCTGGCCAAAATGGAGGCAACTACTGAAATGTTCTGATTATGGATGGAACTTTCTGGTATACCTGTAGGTTTGTGCGTCTCTTGGGAGTCTTCCCTTTACCCAAAATGGTAATAATTGGCCTTATCATTTTCTGGCCTCAATCTGTCACTTCCTCGGATACATTCTACGAGATAGTGAAACGGAAATTATAAGCATGCCTTTAGTTTAATATTTTCTTTACCTGCTGAAATAGTCTGTGGAAATTTTGGACATCACATCAAATGGTTGAGGGAGGTCAATCCCAAACACAGTTGGACTAAGTGTGGCATCCTGGAGGGTCTGACAAAAGCCAACTGGTTGTAAATATAGAATAAAAATATATGTCAAAGTGTTTAGGTTGAGTGGAATGTTGCAAACACTATTACTGCAGATTGAAGCTGAATGCGATTTATTGCTCTTGATGCTTTCTCAGGTGGCCTCAATACACGTTCCCACCCTTTAAAATAATCATTTGCAAATGCTTACAGAAGATCCAGATCGGTGAACACATATCTTTAATGAGGTTTGCATGCCCAACTTACAGCACTTTTTTCTATAATGAACTTACAGCATTTATTGTAGTTCACTTGTTTGATCCCTTTTACTTGAAATTCTGATCGTTCCTTAAATTATGAAAGAAAGGGTGAAGATAACATGGCCATTGACGGCTAGGGAGGCTGTTGTGCACTATTTCCTATTCGAGTACCTGCAGGATGAGTTGGTTGTTGTACTTTTTAACACGGTAGTCTCCATATAAATGGTTCATTCATTGCTGTCTCAGTTGCTAAAACCCTGTGTCGCTAAAATGCTGCTACTCCTGGACTGAGACAAGGAATCCTTTTCGGTAATACTGCTTTCAGATCTCAGATTCAGAGGATGTTGATAAAACAACCCATGGCTATGCTAAGGAAGATATTCCTGAGGCAAAAGATGTGATCAGGATTGATGTAGTAGGAGGCTTTGCATTACAGAAGGTGACATCTGAAAGAAGTTATTTCCGGTGAGTTGTGGTTTATTGGATGTATAATGTTAATCTCTCTGACATATCATATGACAGAGGTCATGACGTGCAAAAAGAGGACATATAAATAATAACATGATTGCTTAAATATAACATAGATTCCAATTTACTGTTGGATTTTTATTTTTGTTCTGACCACTACTTCTAGTTATATACTGTCATTGGCCCCTAAAAGGTTCACAAGGAACATGAGTAGCTTCCAAAATTCTGATGGTTAAATACATATGGTCATGGAAGGGCATGCCATCATCTTACTTTAAAAGGAAGACATGACATAATAGTTGTAATAGGATGTCTTTGTTGGAATATGTGATTAAGAATTTCAATGCAGTTGCTATTTCACTAACATTGGTGCTTTATGTAGCCAGTGGCAGTTATTATGGTGATGATAATTTGAAATTTGGAAGACAATCTCGGTACAAAACATTGGCTTACATTTTATCTTACAGACAGAAGTTCTGTTACTGTTGATATGAAAGTCCTCAATTTTGGAGGTGAACCCTGAGCTGGATTTTAATTAATGCATATTTTGAGAGAAACTAAACAATAACAAATTTTTTCTTCTCTAGTAAATTGAATTGGTAAAAGGTATAAATGGAGAACTACCTAAAACAAGGAACTAGTATTGGATGCAAAGGGATCCTGAATCCAAATGTCTTACTTTTGTGACTCATATGGTGTATTGGGAAATTCCATATATCTCTTTCATTCTTATATGCTAATGTGTTGGAATATGACTTGAATGATTAACACGCCTTTTATATAAAATTTTGATTCGCCTGTGGCTTTTATCAGTGTTCCCTATGCTCCAAGTGTAAGTTATTGTTTGAAAGGGATGATTGATGATTAGACAACTGAAGGATTTGATTTTTCACTTTTCATTTCCTTCTTTGTTGCAAAGTCTTCAAGCATTCTCGATTTTTGTAGGACAATTGGAAATATGGATTTGAAGCTGGAGTTCGTTCCTTCATCCCTTATAAACTATATTGCAAGGCAGCTCATTGGAAATGGTTTTCGATTTTATCAAAAGGTGTTATCATTCTCTGCACAATTCTTTTTCCCTTGATTTATTGGTTTGACTCATCTCGTTGCATTTTGCATGATCCATGCAAGTATATGACAGATTCCACTTTGTTACAGTCCAAGGCTGTTCTCAGTATGCACGAACACTATTCTCTGTAGCCCCTCTAAATGTGTTGATCACCAGCTTTGTTTATGTAATCGTTTGGCATGAACAAATACAGCTGTTTAGAATTTATGGCCTATGCCGGGACTACTGAACTTTCAAGTCCAATATCTGACAGCTCACGCAAAAACTCTTCTCTATTCTCATGAGCATTATTCATTTGAAAGTGTTTTTTTTTCTGACGTATAATCTCCTGCTTGCAACAGACGGTTGTTTCTGTGGCTAACCATGATGAAGAGTATGGAAAGATTTTGAAGGATCCAATGTATGCTAGAATACAGGAGGCACTATATTCCATTGATAAATCGAATGAGATGACGGAAGGGAAAGAGCTTGAGAGTGATGCCTTGAGTACATCGCAGGAGCTTCATACTGGGGCTTTTGAGAAAAACTTGGGAGTGATTGACCAGAATGTTTGTGGGGATGAAAATGGAATTGAATCTTTGGCCAATGCACAAATATTGGATCAGAATTGCTTTTACAAGGTTGAAGGAAAAACATGTCAAGAAAGCAGTAGTATTAGGAATGAAACCATGGTTGCAGAACTGGAAGTCGATCTAAAAGACCATGTAAATGAAGACATGCAGCGCAATGCATCGGCTGCGGGAAGGACAACTTTTTGTGAGATCGAGGAAGACGAGACTGATGATCGGAGACGGTTAGAGGTGAGTATAGATGATAAAGCTCAACCTTCAAGCATCAGAATTGAACAGAAGTCTCCTGTCAATTATAAAAACAACGTTCGTATCAATCCTGAAGTAAAGAACGCTCTAGAAACTCTGGAGAAAGCCATTTCTATGATTCGAAATATTGGAGTTAATGAACCAGGCAGGTCGTTAACACAAAATCTAGGAAAGGTTGCCGAAAATGTTGGAGCCGTGTTACAGGAGGTCTGTTCAAATAATGAGGTCGCCAGTGAAATCACCAACAAAGAAAACACTATGGAGATGGCTTCACATGACACCAGGAATAGTACCAGCAGTCAGGATATTAGGTATGGATGAAGTTCATAGATCTTGTTTTTTGAGTGTTGACTCCCAGGTATTCAGTGACTAATCCGATGTGATCGGGGTAGGATCCTTTCAGATAACAAATCTATTCTAGTCTAATTACTGTGCTGGCTTGATCTTGTCTTGCAGACGTCCAGGATCAAATTCCTTGTCAAGGGAAGGGAACCATAACAGGATAATGCCAGAGTCACCAGAACGATTCCCGTCAGTGCCAAGTGAAAGCAATCAGATTGTAGTGTCTCCTTCCAAGACTGGAAAGCAAGAGAAGACAGATATAGCAGTGATAGATCTAATCACACAAGACGTTAAGAAAATGAGCAGTGAGATTAACGGCATCGAGGAAAATAGTCTGCAAGAAGGGAAGAAATCGAGTAGGAAGAAAAAACATGTCTTCAGTTGCTTCTCCCGATTTTGATGAGCAGGTAACTGATGTTTCGACTCGTGAGGAGGAAGGGACTTCACGTCTGCACAAACTGACAACAATAAGAGGGGATTGACATCTCGACCAAAGACCAAATTCCGGGATCAGTAAGTATAAATGTTGGCTTGTGCTTCAGGTGAGGCTCCAGTTTCCAACTGTAAGCCACGGAGCCAGAGACGAAGCTTTTCCAGATTGATATATTTGAGTTCTTAATAAGCTGATGACTGACCTTCGCCAAATAAGAAACTGATCTTCAGATCTGAAAGATCATACAATGTAATCTTCGGCCTTTAGAGAAATTCTGAATTCTGAAATGAGACATCTTTTAAATTTTTTTTGGGATCTTCGAACAATTATATCAATTAATTTGTTTGGATCTTAAACATTAATTAAAAATGAATTCAATTAATTCGAAATTTTTAAATATTAGGTCATCTATCCTGCCCTAATCTACCTTATTCTCTTCATCTTTTCCCTTTAAAAATATTCGGATGCTCAGTATTTAATGATAGAGAATGGACATTCATTAATTTCCAAATTATTTATTGTAAATTAAGAAAACAGATATTTACTTTTGGTAAAAAATACCAAATGACTCCGTGGTGGTTGAAGTCTCATTAAGACATAACCGGCACGGCCAAAAAACACACATCACCTGGTTTTGTCATTTTTTCGTTGGATTTGGTCGGCGCCAGAGTTATAAATACTTCAATTCCGGCTCTCCAAATCGTAGAAGACGCATAGTAATAATAATGTTGAAAACCAAGAAGCTATGGCCTCCTCTTTCCACGATCGTCCAACGTAGAGCCCTCACTTCTTGTTCCACGACATGTCACTTTCCATCCACATATGAACCTAGCCACCGCTTACCCAACTCTTGCCCTCTAAATCCTTTCCCATCTTCTTCCACCACCACAACCACCGTCGCCGCCTTAAGTTACCACTCTCTTGGGTATCCTTTCAAAATTTCGGGGTATTGCTTCTGCTCCGAATCACCCAGGAACACAAACACGAATAGATGCTGGAACTGCAATGCCGAGCCTCAAGCGGCACCGTTTCTGTTTTGCGATGAGTGTCGGACCATACAGCCTGTTGATCACTCCGTTAATTACTTTCAGATATTTGGACTGTAAAGTTCTAACCTTTTTCATTTGGTTCTTTGGTCTTTTCTACTCAGCCTCCGCACATGGGTTTTTGCGTTGTATCTCCTAGTGATTTCAAAATTTAGCACTTTTTTTCTGTTTTGGTTTGGCGGAGTCTTTTTTCGTTTTCACGAGTTAATTACAATTATAAATTAATAGGGACAAGAAGTACGAAATGGAGGATTGGAATCTGGAAGGGAAGTACAAAGACTGGCAAAAGAAATTGCATCCTGATTTAGTTCATTCAAAGTCTGCGGTGCGTTCTAATCCTTAAAAACACTTCAAATACTACTTTGTTATGCCTTTCTTAATTAATAATAGCTTTGTTTCCTAGAAAGAGAGAGAGTTTGCCGCGGAGCAGTCTGCCCGGGTGATTGATGCCTATCGCACTCTCAGGAATTCGCTGTCAAGAGCTATTTACATTGTAAGTCATTGTATAATCTATTGACATGACTGGCTAATGGAGATAATGTTGGTTAGATGCATCTGTTTTGTTTGTTCTGAACCACTTTCCATCTTTCATGGTGTAAATTCTTTATTGGGTTCCTACTTCTGAAGTCCGATGGTGATTATTGATTGGTCTTGCATATCACAGATGAAGCTTGAAGGTGTAGATATTAACGAAGAAGAAACGATCTCAGAGCCAGAGTTGCTGTCTGAGGTATCTATATAAATTGTGTGATACATCTTAATCTTTTCTTCTAAACTTTGATGAAAGTTTAAGACTTTTTAACCCTTGTTTATCAACTCCTGTGGATCAAGAATTTGGGTTCTCAAGTAATTTCACCGATTCCTTGATTGAAAAAATAAATAGATGAAAGCTCTTATTCTCTCTCCAAAATTCTCAAATTGCAGATTATGGAAATCAGGGAAGCAGTTGAAGAGGCACCTGATTCCCAGGCTCTAAATGGGATAAAATCTCTGGTATGACTTACTTTTCTTTGGACATCTTCTGTGGATGTGGTAGTTCATTGAGTCAACAATTAGAACGCTTCCTGTGAGATTGTTCCATGTATTGCTTCATTTGATAATCTTAACCCTGCAACTTGAGAAACTGTTCATGTTTTGTACTAGTTATTGATTGAAGAAATTTCAATGGTTGTTAATTTATTCTTTCTACGTAATTCATTTTAGCATACAGGGACATAGTTGTTCTGTGGCAGCAGCGTTCCTTTCCCGTGTCAGTTATACATACTTTTATGTACTTGTCTTTTTGTTATGCAGATGCAAGAGAAGTTGCAACATTACTCTAATTCCTTTGCGAATGCATTTCGGAGCCTGAAATTTGAAGAAGCTATAACTTGTATCCGCAGGATGACGTATTACAATAGAGTGAATGAAGAAATTGTGAAGAGGCTTTGAAATGGTATACTCGAAAAGACCCTTCAGGATGTGTTTCTTATATGCTTTTAAGAAAAGAATCCTTTGCTGTATTTGCAACAAGAAAATGCTAAATTTTATTCTTAATTATTTCTTTGTTACTGACTCTCGGTGGGTGGCTTTGATAAACCTCAAAATTTCAATTTCCTTACTGGGTGCAGAAGTCATGATGACTACAACTTTAGGAAGAAAAAGTAAAATATGGAATTATTGTTTATTTTAGGTAGTGAGGATAGAAAACCAATATAATGCTACACCTGTGATTCAACTTGCACGTATTCGTATCTGTGTCCAGGTTCGGGGTCTGGGTCTGTTGAGCCGGGACGGGACAATTCATATGTTTCCAAAATTAATTAGAACCATCATGTCATCGTTATCTTTAGTTGCGTGTAAAAAAAATTGATATTATTAGT
Source organism: Passiflora organensis (assembly GCA_019739055.1). Taxonomy (NCBI): domain Eukaryota; kingdom Viridiplantae; phylum Streptophyta; class Magnoliopsida; order Malpighiales; family Passifloraceae; genus Passiflora; species Passiflora organensis. Next base: position 11,297,017 of record JAEPBF010000009.1, read on the forward strand.
GAAACAAGTTTGGTCTCTTCTAAAGTCTAAACTGTTTGCAAGTTAGCTTTCTATGTATAAAAACAGACCGAGATGAATGATCAAATGATAACTTTTCAGGTTTTGGTTTCTAGTGCCAACTTCCTCTGTCCAGCAATATCATTCCAGCGCTGACTGCTTCAAATCAGATAGATTCATTACAAGTGGTCTTCAGAGGTGGCATGTAGGTATTAATTATACTTCATTTGGAGCAGTAAATTGAATTTCTGTTGGAATATCTAGGATGCATTGACATGGGATTTGTCTTGTCCGGTTAAAATGTCAGCTAGAGTAGTAATTTCCTTGAGGGGTTTTATGCCGTGTCTTATTAATTCAAAAGGGGTTTTATTTTTAGCACATTTTTTCTTGTCTCTCAGGCTCATTGTGGTGGAAGACCTGATAGAGACTGCTTGGTATCACTATAAAACCAGAATAAATGGAGTTGATGGCTTCTTTCTTGTTATTGCTTTGATGCTATTAATAGTATAATGGTTTTCTCGATGCTGTGCTTTGGCTGCCGCCGCAGGATAATATATATGATTACATGTAGATTACATGGCTGCACCCTTATCTGTATGTGTACATATCAAATGATGTTCATCAATTTATGTCAAGATATTTGATGAATTAACATAAAAAGAGGATTCTGGGATTCGATTACAGTTTATTACATGTGTGTTAGTTGGATATTAGCAAATTATATGGAGTAAAATTTTCATGATCTCATGAACCACGAGGTGATACTGATGCCAACCACATCCTTCTCCCGCTGGAGAATCATGTACTGACACTCAAAACGTACACACCGGATGCAGTACTTGGCCAAAATGCCAAGGTCTCCTTTCTTCTGTACTTTTGTTAAGTGCCCAAGAGAATGTTTGATGTTTCAGAATTATCTTTTTCACAAATATTTTCCATCTCAAATTTGGACATACTATAAGAAAATGAAAATTCTCTTTATCAGATTCGATTTTTTCTGGCTTTTAAGGTGAAGGTACCTGCTGTTTGATTCCACCTACTTTCTTCTCTTGTTCAGCCACCAAGTTCATGTTTTTGTGACACATTCTTATCCTGATGAGATATTTATCAGTATCTCTTTTACCCATGAACGTGAAAGATTTGTGGTCTCAATATGTTGTAAGAATCGTCCTCACCTTTGTCGCTTTAAGGATAGGATAGTTTAGTAACAAGTGCTCTTCGGCCATTCTCCAGCTCGTAGCTAGCAGGAAGTATTCCTAATATATACATTTATGACAGGATGCCTTCCCTTGACTCGGTCAAAAAATGGCAATCAATTCTCCTCCGGAAGCTACGTAATTCATCAGCATAATTCGAGGAAGATCTCTCGATGAATCCAAATTTCTAAGCAATAAATAAAATAGTGTAAAAGTTAATGAATCTGCGTTGCTTTCGGTTCTTTTCACAGCAGCAGAATCACACCTACCCATTAATCCCATGAATTACAACTTTGAACCCTTTTTAGCCAGACCAACAAACGGTGCAAAAAGCCTAGAAATCACCTCAATCCAAGGGCTTTGTCGAGGAGACTTTTCGGCCATTACAATGAACACACAATAAAGAGGTGGTAAGGAGATATCCTTCAAAACCCTTTTCAGAATTTGCTTATAAATATATAATTTATCAAGCTAAGTGCTTAGATTTTCTCTCCTGGGTTGTTCTTCAAGTCTATTTTATTTTATGCTTAAGAACATAGAAAAAGGGGCGGAGGATGGCAATAAACAAACGAAAGTGTCATAATTTTCAGCACTGACTCAAGGGATTTGAGCTGGGGAGCATAACAACCTAGATTGAATGCAATTATGCCAAATCAAACATCGTAATCATAACAATATCATTAATTATGTTTGTATCTTTATTAATATCAATAAGAAGGAAAAAAGAAAAGAAAAGTAATGATGTGAAAGGCAGAGGGGGCTCATACTTTTTATTGCCTTTGCACCACTTGGAAACAAAAAGCTTAGGTCAAGATATGGGACCATGTTGATACCCATTGGTTCAATCAAAAGCCAACTTTGTCCAAAAAACAGAAAACACTATGGAGACGTGTAATTACTGCAAAGCTCACTTCCTCACCAGAGTTTTTGGATCAGTAAAATAGACATTAATTTTTGTCCAAAATTAACACAAAATGAAACATGAAAAAGAAGAGAGGACCAACCTTTGTCTGCTGGTTAGAGAGAAACTGGTGGTAGGTGTAATGGATACCTTGTGTCAGGTCTTTCGTTCAAGTTTATTTAGAGATATTCCATTTGCTAACTCTTTTTTAGCATCACGGGACTGTTCTCTAAGGGATTTTTGGGATATATAGTAAGTTTATTTATGAGAGTTCTTTAGTAATTTGGATTTCTATTGTTACTAGAAGAGACAAGATTATAATAGAATAGATCACCACCCGCCCCTTAAACCACGGATTACCTTTTATTTATAGGATGAGAAGATAAGTGAGATAAGAATCAACGTTGGAAAATACTTACACTTGGAAGGTGATTCATCCATCCATCCAGACATTGATCGACTACCGCCAATCGGGTTGCGACAATTGGTGTAGCGACGAGGGAAAAGTCAAAAATGTCGTTGCCCAAGTGTGGCGATTTCTTGACTTTTATAAAAGGCAACCGTCTTACATTTATGTTCCTCGTAAGACAATTTTACTATCACTTTTTATTGTATCCATTATTTTTATTACCATTTTCTATTTTATATTTTGATCAAATTAAATTATTTATAACTCAATATCTATCGAGAAATATTTTAGCATATGTGAATTCAACTAAAATTTAAATTCTAAACCCACGCCCTCCGGTACGGTTCTCTGATCTCTCCTTACGGACGGATAATTCGTACAAGGCCCGAGCACAAAGGCGTGACTCACCGGCGATTACAAGCCGTTCCGGCTGCGAGTTGACGGATTTTTCTACTAAAAGCAGGTGAGAATAAGAACTGAAGGCCATAAAAGTCAAACAAAGTATTACTTTGGAATTAACCCTGCCACTTGTCGTCTGTCACTACTTCCAGATTTGGTTTTGTTTTAGTTTATCAAAATAGAGAATTTTCAATTGGAAAAACACCATAACATAACATGTACCAGACAAAAAATCCAGATAATGGATTTACGGAGGAAATTACATGTGGCCATTCCCTTGATCATCGGACCACATGTTAACATCCTCAACACTGTCATGCCATGAAGCAAGCGTAGGAAAGCAAGCAACTGTTTCATATCACATGTCCAGATAACTGCATTATCGAAAGAAGACAGCTTCTATAGGACAAAATCCAGGTCATGGGAACTTTAGGGCAACGCATTCCCTCCAGCGAATCATTCGTCACCTTTTGAAACACCAAAGTATACTTCCAATAAACTGTGAACGATAAGAATGTTGTCCAAAATCTATGGACCAAGAAAACATGAACTCAAACCGATGAGGCCATGGCCATGATGGATGTTTAAATTTGTTTCAGAGACAAAAATGCCCTTATCATTATTATTACTAGCTGTGTGGTATGCCACGGAGAATCTAGCTAAAAACAATAAAGAAACGAGCAAGAAAAAAGTGAAAACAAAGAATGGTAGTGTGAGAGAAACTAACTTTCCAGAATTATGGAGGAGGATCACGTTAAACTTTATCAAAGGAAGGTACTCTTTGTTTCTTTTAATTGTGGTCTCTCAGATTTCCCAACAATTTCATTCTCCTTTGTTGGTTGTTACTTTTCGGTGCTCTACACATAGATCCAGTTTTAGTGCTTTGAATAGCTTGTTTGATTCTATTCTTGTGTAGTCTGAAGAGACTTCATGCAAGTTTAAATTCTGCTTTCTTTGTCGCTTTCATGCCAGATTTGAGTTGGGTATTTCAGGATCGTCTTGCCATTTTCAGAGTGAAGCTTCTTTGCGGTTTATTGCCTGCCTTTGATGGTTCTTGAGGAAGCTCAATGCTACTCCAACTGCCAGCCATGGAGATTCATCGCATGGAGCTTGTTTATGTAGCAGTCATTTGGCTTGTTGCAGTGGCTTTAGCTGCCACGAACCCGAATGACTTTGCTGTTCTTAAAGCTTTCCGAGAAGGGTTGGAGAACCCTGAGCTCTTAGGTTGGCCTACAAATGGAGATGACCCGTGTGGCCAAAAATGGAGCTCTGTTATATGTGATGGGTCGAGGGTTACTCAAATTCAGGTGCAAAACATGAGCTTGAAAGGCCCTTTGCCTCAGAACCTCAACCAACTCGACATGCTTCAAAGGCTTGGCCTCCAAAAGAACCAATTCACTGGCCCTTTGCCATCCTTGAGTGGATTATCAGGCCTACAGTTTGTTTATCTGGATTTCAACGAGTTCGACTCAATTCCATCCGACTGCTTTGATGGCTTGGTGAGCTTGCGATTCTTGGCATTGGATGACAATAATTTCAATGTCAGTACAGGATGGTCATTGCCCAAGGGTTTGCAAGATTCTGCTCAGTTGACCAACCTTTCTTGTATGTTTTGTAATTTGGTTGGTCCGATGCCGGATTTTCTGGGCAGCTTTTCATCTCTACAGAACCTGAGACTATCAGGCAACAGTTTATCCGGTGAGATCCCAGCAAGTCTCAAAGGCATGCCTTTACAGAATCTATGGCTAAATAATCAAAAAGGCGGCGGGTTTACTGGCACTATTGATGTGCTGACGACTATGGAGTCACTCACTGTTCTTTGGATTCACGGTAATCAGTTCACTGGTACAATTCCTGAGAGCACCGGCAACTTGACTCTTTTGAAGGATCTCAATATGAATGGTAACAAACTCGTGGGACTAGTTCCTGATAGTTTGGCAAATCTGGCGTTAGATCATTTAGATTTGAGCAATAATCAGTTGATGGGTCCAATTCCCAATTTTAAAGCTGCCAAAGTGTCTTACTCTTCAAATGCATTTTGTCAGTCCAATCCCGGAGTTCCTTGTGCACCAGAAGTCGCGGCTCTTTTAGATTTTCTTGCTGGGTCCGATTACCCTCCAAGACTTGTTTCTTCGTGGAAAGATAATGACCCATGTTCTTCCTGGCTAGGAGTGGGTTGTAATCCCAACGGTAAAATTTCTTCCCTTGCTTTGCCTAATTATAATCTTTCTGGTACCTTGAGTCCTACTGTAGCGAAGCTTAGTTCACTCGCTCAGATTAAACTTGGGAGGAACAACCTAAGTGGTACAGTTCCTGACAATTGGACTCGCTTGACATCTTTGACAACGTTGGATCTCAGCGACAATAACATTTCCCCACCGTTACCAAACTTTACCACAGTGCGTGTTAACGTTGATGGCAATCCCCTATTCAGTAATGGAGATGACAACGAGCCATCCTCGCCTTCAGATAACAACTCATCGTCTAATAATTCAGGTTCTTCACCTAAAATTCCTTCAGTCAACCCCAGTATGCGGGGAAATCCCCAGCGGTCCTCTTTAGTTGCGATTGTGGCTCCTGTTGCAAGTGTTGCAGTTATTGCGCTTCTGGCTATTCCGCTGGCTATCTATTGCTATAAACGAAGTAAAGAAAAATCCCCGGCTCCAAGTTCCCTCGTCATTCATCCCAGATATCCATCTGATTCCGACAACACAGTTAAGGTTGTAGTTGCCAGTAACAATAATGGAAGCTCTTCCGCTATTACAGGGAGTGGTTCTGCTAGCAGAAACAGTAGTGGCATTGGTGATTCTCATGTTATTGAAGCAGGAAATCTGGTAATATCAGTTCAAGTTCTTCGGAATGTGACAAAGAATTTTGCCTCCGAGAATGAACTTGGTCGTGGTGGCTTTGGAGTGGTTTATAAAGGAGAATTGGATGATGGAACAAAAATTGCGGTAAAAAGAATGGAGGCGGGAGTAATCAGCAGCAAAGCTTTGGATGAATTCCAGGCTGAGATTGCAGTTCTTTCAAAAGTTCGTCATCGTCATTTGGTATCACTTCTGGGTTACTCTGTTGCAGGCTATGAGAGGCTCCTTGTTTATGAGTTTATGCCTCAAGGAGCTCTAAGCAAGCATCTATTTCAGTGGAAGAGCTTGAAACTGGAGCCTCTTTCTTGGAAGAGAAGACTAAACATAGCTTTGGATGTTGCCAGAGGGATGGAGTACCTTCATAATCTGGCCCACCAAAGCTTCATACACAGAGATCTGAAGTCTTCGAATATCTTACTTGGTGATGATTTTAGAGCAAAAGTTTCAGATTTTGGATTGGTAAAACTTGCTCCTGATGGGGAAAAATCTGTAGTGACCAGGCTTGCTGGGACTTTTGGGTATTTGGCACCTGAGTATGCTGGTAAGCATTTTTATTTTTCATTCCTTGTAGCTATTCTTTCTTAAAAGTTATAGTCTATATAGTGGTTTTACAACCTGAGTTTCTCCTGGAAACCATGTTATTTGATGATCATATTACAATCACTTGGAATACCTACCCTAACAACTTGTCCACCATACTCTTTTCAACGCTTCCCATCTTCCTTGAGTTATGAATTCATCTCAGTGACTCTGACGTCTACGTGCTGGCTGTTTTAGTGACGGGAAAAATAACAACCAAGGCTGATGTCTTCAGTTTTGGAGTTGTTTTGATGGAGCTACTCACCGGACTTATGGCACTTGACGAGGACAGACCTGAGGAAAGCCAGTACTTAGCAGCATGGTTCTGGCAGATCAAATCAAACAAGCAGAAACTTAGAGCTGCCGTAGACCCTGCCCTGGATGCAAGTGATGAAGCATTTGAGAATATGTCCACCATTGCCGACCTTGCCGGGCACTGCACTGCAAGGGAGCCCAGCCAAAGGCCGGATATGAGCCATGCGGTAAATGTACTGGCCCCGCTGGTGGAAAAATGGAAACCCTTGGATGACGACATTGAAGAATATTGTGGCATTGATTACAGTCTACCTCTAAACCAGATGGTCAAGGGGTGGCAGGAAGCGGAAGGAAAGGACTTGAGCCAACTGGATCTAGAAGACAGCAAAGGCAGTATTCCAGCAAGACCAACTGGGTTCGCAGAGTCTTTCACTTCTGCTGATGGTCGTTAATTATAAGATAGGTACTCTGCTGTGTTCTGGGTGGTGCATGACCGTGTAAACGTGTACATATTGTGCTTGTGTTGTTTTCTCTTCTTCAATATTTGGTACTTCAGATACTACTATGTTGTTTACGTCATTGATGTTTAGGAGATTTGGTGTAGGCTTGAACATTTTGTACCCAGCTTTTTACCGAATGGGGATGTAGATATAGATAACAATGATGAAGGAGCATTTTTCATCCATTATTTATTGATTCCCACCTTTGAATGAACTACACAGACATATTTACAAACACTCGACGAGTCAATGGTAACAGAGTTAGCCACCGTCTGAATTGAAATTGAAATCGATTCGACTCGGAACCCGGCACCATTTTTTGAGGAGACGGTCCCCCGTCCCCAGCAGCACAGCGTCAGCGAAGAACTAAACCTTCAAAAGCCCTAACGATTATAAGTGCGACAACCGGTCCTCTTGATATGCCTAGGTTCTGACTTCTTTACACGACTTAAGGTGAGAAATCCTCTGTTGTCAATTCTTTTATTTTTAATATTGTATTTTTTATAAAAAATTATTAAAATTATTGGAATTGCTCACCCATTCTAAGAAACCAGGCAGGCCGTTACAGACATATTTACAAACACTCGGCAATCAATTCTAACCCACTCACTCGAACACAAAACAAACCCGAATACACATCTCCTCTCCTTCCTCGTACAACCAAGCCACCACCCGGACCACCATCGCTGCCGCAAGTCGAGGCCTGAGATCCGCCCGGCCGCAGCTCCACCGGCAGCCGAGCTGTGTGCGGGCCCTCCAAGCCGCGGGAAACGCCACCGGACAAGGTTAATAGTCGCTGCCTAGCCCTCGTCGGGAGCCGCCCGCAGCCGCGAACAGTTGCCGCGCCTCTGCGTTCTAGCATCCCGTAGCAAGCTCTCGCCGGAAGCCGCCTCGTCACCAGCCGGTTTCAGCCGCCCCGCCTGCTCCCGTCGCTTCGCCCGGCCGCAGCCACCGCCGTCATTTTCCTCCTTTGGTGAGTATGTGACGGCTAGGGTTTTTGCTTCTGTTATGACGTGATGCCACGGGAGGTTTGTGTTTTTTTTTTGGAAAATGAGAAAAAAACGGGGTAGGTTAGTTATAGATAGGATTAAGTTATGAAATATTTAAAATGTATATCTAATGTAGTTAATAGGTTTTTAATGAAAAGGAGTAGATATAGGTTAATGAAATTTAGTAAGGTTTTATTAAAAATTTGTCTTCGGTCTGTACGAGGCTTCACTGAACGGGCTCTGGTGTAAACCTTCCGTAATTCCGAATTTAATTTGTTTCACTTGGTTAAAATCATGTTTACTTATTATTCATGGACTGGTTTGTTCCTGTAATTTGTAGTGGCAATGGCGAAAACCAAAGGATCTTCAAAGAACCAGCAGAAGCGTGGTGTCGACTTCAAAGTATGCTTGGAAACACATTTTGTTCCAGTTTTTAGATTAGGACTTTATGGCTATTAACATAGTAAAGTTTTTACTATTCTTTATAGAAAATAAAGCGGAAGCTTGGCAGGAAATTGCCACCACCAAAGAATGCTACAAATACTGAAATTAAATCCAGAGGTAAAAGAAAACTGATATTCCCTGTTTCACTTCTCTATCTGTACGTCGTTCATTTGTTTCAGTAGGAAATCTTTTGATGAACATATGCTTCTTCTGCTGGAATTTTATATCTGTGTTTAGGGAGACTTTTAGCCTACATGGTTGTCTTCTACTAAATAATATTTTCTATGTTAAATTTCCAATTGACTTGTTTACCTCATTCAGCCATTGATTGCACTTTACTCCTGTATGATGAGCAGCAATTATTCTGCCTGAGCAGAGTTTGGCGTCAGAGAAAGCAGGTTTAGCCGTGAGCAAGAAAGGCTTGACTTTGAAAGAGCTCCTCCAACATACATCACATCACAATGCAAAAGTTCGAAAAGGTATTTCCTTACATGTAGCTTTATGAGTTCAACCCAAATGACTGTTTGGCATGTAGAACATTTTCTCGTGTTGTAGGATATAAATTTCCAATAGCACAACCTAAAGTAGTTTATCTCATGCAAATATACTTTTAGTTTTTTCAGTTATCCTGCATTATCTTTTTCATAACCAATGCAAGTTTGTTTATATTGATTTTTTTACCAGATCATCACTATGAGTTGGCAATTTATGCTTTAAATATATGCTTTGATGAATTTATTCCCTTATAGATGATTACTTGGAAATTGTACTTCTCTATGGATTAAGTTAGGGCATGTGCACTATTTTTTTATGCAGTGGAAATCTTGATTGGATATGTGTTCATTATTGTGTTTTCTGTCCAGATGCATTGATGGGAATGAAGGATTTATTCCTGAGGTACCCTGAAGAGCTAAAATTGCACAGGTATGCTGTCATAGAGAAACTTCGGGAGCGCATCTGCGATGACGATAATGTTGTTCGTGAAAACCTATTTCAACTTCTAAAGTCAGTCATTTTACCTGGCTGTAAAGAGGTACTTCTTTGTTCCAGTGATTTGCTTTCTGGAAAATGCATAACATTGTGCGAATACTCAAGTCTATTATCCCTCCTTAATTCACTGTTGATTTTGTATGTAATTCTTTGATAATAACTTTATATCAGCATGAGGTGACTGTATAATGATGGGAAACCTTGGAAGGTCCTGTTTTCCTTTCTCTTTGTTTGATTATACTGGAATCTTGTACAATGTTAAAAATCTGGATATCTGGGTGCCTATAATGTAGCTAGCACTGCTTCATGAGTAGCTGTTCCTGATCATCCTAATGGAGACATTGCATATTGCTTCTCATTCGAGTTATTTTGTTTCATAGATTTTTTATGGACTTTTTAGTTTGTTATGATTACTGGCAAATTGAGAAGGTCTGAGTTCTACTGTCATTTTCTCAGGTCTTGACAATTTCATAATGATAATGAATCATCTTCAGCTATTTCAACATGAGTGAAATATAACTTAATACTTGAAAAAAGTCCTAGTCAGTTGTCTTTGTTTTTTAAAACCTTCCTATACGAGGTGCTCTAGTCTGTAGTTGCTAGCTGTATTCAATCAACCCCAACACTTCTTTTTTTATATAGGTACAAATTGTCTCTACAGGATGGTTGGGATTGTGGATTAGAATGTGATTTTCGGGACCAGGGATATTACATATGTTATTTTAATTTCCACAAAAAAATTGTCATCAATGATCATATCCTTTGCCTTGACAGTTTCTCTCCTTTCTTGTACAGGACAATCAAGAACCTTTAATCTCTCTAATGATGGCCTACATTTTTAATGCAATGACACATTTGGCTGTTGATGTTCGGTTGATGGCTTTCAAATTCTTTGATCTTATCATCCAGTACCATCCACCTGCATTTTCAACTTACACTTTAAAGGTATTTTCGCTCCAGATTCATGTTGTTTAGAGAATAGAAGTGCATTGATGATGCTTCACATCTGAGGATCCTTTATATCTGTGTGGACTCAAGGTTTCGTATTTCTGTCTCATTGTCTTCTGGCAAGTTTCAAGGTTATAGGATTATTACTTTTTTATATTCGGAGATTAATATTGGCTATAGAGTAGACAACCCTCATCCTTTCTCAAATCCCTTTTATAGAAAGCGTTAGCAGGACTCATACCCTGGTTTTTGGATGCAATTCCATGTTACTTGAATAATAGGCCATGAAGCTAAAAAGACCATAATGTTCCATAAGTAGAATGCCATGGAGAAGTTTTATGCATATGTAAATGTGTGTTGACTTTATCAGCTTCGGTATTGAATTCTGGTTGCTTAGCAGTTTATTGGGTCAGGTACAATGACAAGTGACTTTTTCAACTAAGCGAGTCTAGACTTGAAAGTTCACAATGTTGCTTATAAATAAATCCATTGTTGAGCATGCCTAATGCATAGTGACTTCAGTCGCTTCTATTGGTATTGTAGTTGCTTGGGATGGAAGCCTTGTCAGACATCTATCCTTTTATTTGATCTTCTGGTGAATAATTTTTCACTATCCTTCTTGATCTTTTCCTCTTGGATCACTACTCAAATAAGTTTCATAGATGCTGAAGGAATATAATACTTTTTGGATCTATTTTCTGATTTTAGTAAAAAATTGTCCATGTTTGCACAATTATCTTTTTAATAATTTCATCATTATCTTTGGGTCGTTCTTTCCTATCTGCATTTGAGGTTGTACTATTTGGTCTTTTTGTTGGTAGGTTCTTCAAAATTACGAGGATGTTTTAAGGAAAAACCAGTTCTATTTACAAGATAAGGGTAAGCTGAAGTGTACTCTCACCGGGTTAGTACGCTGCTTGTCCTTATTGCCATCAAGCAAGAGACAAACTGATGTGTCTGATAAGGTGCTGTCCCATAATCAATTGCAGTTTTACTGTCTCATTTTCCTTAGTTTACTCTTAATGCCCTTTAAATTTACGTTGAGGCACTATTTACTAGCTAGTATCTGCAGTTCTTCCTTGTTACTCTTGGAAATAGTACCTTAATTTTCTGCTGTAATAGTTTCTGGTTAAAAGCTCTATCAGTATTATATCAAGAGCTGCTCTAGTCAGTTGCCAACTTAAGTTTGTTTGAATTAATTATTTACACTGCATGATCACGTTGGAATTATCTTGTGAAACATAATCGAAGTCTACAAATGAGTAGAGATGTGAACAAATTGCACTGCTACTCTAGCTGTCCATGAAAGATAGTTTGAAAGATGCAGAACTATGGAAGTGCTTGCAACTATGAAATGATATTGAGCTCCTTACATAGTTAGCTTTCTCAAAATGCTCAGTAGTGCTTGTACTGTAACTCAGAATTATGGATATTAACATGACCTTGCAAATTTATTGTTGCTTCATGTGAACATGCTATGATCATGAATGCAATCTGGATTTCATGTCTCAGAAATAACATCTGAACTATAAATTCATGTTTAACAATGTAGGCCAGTATGGTTCTTGTATCATGGTGTGAAATAAGTGCATAAGCTATGACATATGTCGTTTAAAACAAGTTTAACTTTGTTTTTTTTTTCCTCTACAAGCATATTGATTGGTATCAAACTTAATTCTCATATGACAGAATGATGGTGTTCAAGAAACTATGCATGCTTTCGAGCTTGATACCCATACAGTGTCTTCTGGTATGTTTTGCCTCTTTGCAGTTACATCTATTTGGCTTCTTGCACTAATACATGCTCCAAAATGTCAGCATTCAGCTTCTTTATTCCTGTAGCCATTATATATGTCACTTTATAAATTAGAAGTTGACTGAGGAAATAATGCTACAAAATCGTAGGATATATTTATGCTTTTTTTAGAAAATAGAATGAATACTAGTTCAAAGGGATTAAGGCCTTATGATAAGAAAAAAAGGTTTGTCTTTGAATTTTTTTTTTGGATAATTTGGCATGTTCTGACTGATTATAATTCATGTATCTTTTTACTCCTTCCATTGTTGTTGTTAGAGGGCAAAATTGTTTTTGTAGTTTCTCTTTGGTGTAAAAAAATATGAGGGTTTCCATGATGCCTTCTTTAGGGGATATATGGAGAGATTGGAAAGCTCTGCTTCATCTGTAATGCATAGGAGGATAGATTTTAGTCTCTGTTAATTCTTTGTAGTCCTTACAATATGAATTCTTTTGCCATAAAATATCTGCTCATCTCTTGAATAAAAAAAATGACTGTTAAATTTCTCTTCATGTTGGACAGTATCATTACTACCTCTATTCCTTAGCAATGTTTTTAACCTTCATTTTGTTGGCTTAGCTGATGTGAATAGACAAGTATTTGTATGCCTATATGCCAGACTTAATTCTTTTCCTTTTGTTGCTTCTAGATTCTTCAATCGTTTCCAAGAAGCTGAAGGACCTTTTGCTAGTTTTAGTTGATTGCTTTCAAGATTTTATCCCATTGATTCAGAGTATGTCACTATTGGATGCAAAAGCATTTGACTGCATGCTTAGCTTACTTCAGAGCATTGACCATTCAATAAGGTTTTTTGCTCATGGGACTGAAAAAACTGGGGAAGCAATGCCTCTTTATGGTGAACACGAGGGGATCATGTGGGATCAAACTATCTCATCAGTACTGTTGAAGAAGTTACTAGTTGGATTCCCCCTTAATCCAGTACAATACCTTTCAGAAAAGGTAGGACCGTAACATTTCTTTGGAATTCTTTCCTTTGACTGATGGAGAATAATGTAACATTTCTTTGGAATTCTTTCCTTTGACTGATGGAGAATAATGGGACCTTGAATAGAAAAGTAATGCAGGGATTCAAATAAAGGGATAATATGCCTGACTATAATGGACATTTCCTCCAATTCGACCTTCTAATGGATAAATAATGAGCATGGAGTACTTGTAAAGGATTTGTTGCTTGTTTTTCTCTTTCTTTCTGCCATTTCTTCTCAATAAAATGAAAGGAAATGTAATCATTCTTTGCATTCCATTCCATGGTTATTCCCTTTCCATTCTGTTTTTTTACAGCATGCATTTCTCTAATGTGTTTTGATAACCATTCTAACTGTTATTGTATGTGAAATATGAGCTTTTTGGCTGATTGGCAGGACGATGAGCGATATTTTATCTTGAACATGGTGATTACTGAAATATTTCTGCACTCAAGTAACCAGATCTTACCTACAGCTGAATTGGTCAACAAATTTTTATTATTTATAGTTGAAGCTCTGCTTGGAGAGGTTTGTTTCCTGCTCTATGCCTCCTAGAACTAAGACTAAACTGAATATGGAATAATATGCACATCAAGTTTCATATTGTTGTTGATTTAACATCCTTTGTATATTCAAGATGGAACATGCTTTAATTACAAACAATTATTAAAATATTTGCACAAGCAGATATATATTTTTACGATGCCATCTAAGTGTTCCACTGTATTGAATTCTATTGCATCAAATCTCTCATATGTTAACGTATGATGAGCCAGTATTTCGTGGTGTCATCTGTGCTAATATCTTACCTAGAACATGAAAATCCAGAGCTGCCTTTCTGGTGTTGCATGAGATAAGTCATCAGGTCATTTGAGGCAAATGGTTGTTGATTTGGATGATGATGTGTGGTTCAATTACTTTTGACTCTAGTCTTACAGATTTATTGTTTTGATGAAAGCTTTCCATGTTCTGAAATATCGGTAGATTGATAGAATAGATCGAAAGCTATAATTTTGTGCTAAAGTTTGGTGGTGTTGGTATTCTTTTAATATTTTTAGCCACAAGGCTGCTGTTATTATATTTTTAGCCAGATAAGGAATATTTGTTGAATTTGAGTGTCCTGATGTTTCTATTATTGAAATCGCTTACGTTGGAGTATTATTAATTTAGATAAATCAGCATTTGAATAGGATTTTGGGGCAGGATGATTATTTTCTTTTTTTCTTGACAATGACTTTCTGGTTGACTGCATAAAATGACATAAATTCTTGAGAAGAGTTACATGTAGTATACACTTAGATTATTTGTTCCAGAGTGTTACAGGCCCATTCTTTTCTCATTCTGTTATAGTGATAAAACTAATATGTGAAAGGGATAAGAATGTCAAGCTTCCATACTGATCTGAATAGTCTGTTTGGTTGGCATTAGATTACATGCAAGTCCTTGCATGTATGCACAAACCATGCTTCTAAAATCGAATTACTCCTGATTCATTTTATAACCAAAGAACTCAAAACAATTATTGACAATCTGCTGATTTGAGACAAGTCTGAATTCTAATGCAGCAATAAGTTTTCAGTATTGTGTCAATTAACAACTCAAAGAATTCCATGCAGAATGTTAGTGATTTGTACTCTCGCAAAGCTGTTCGAGAGAAGCAGTTGCTCGTACTCATTCCTTTTATACCAAAACTTGTGTCACAACTACAGGGTGACTGGAAGTGTCAGCTCCTTCAGGTTTGACTTCTACTTCTGAATTGCTGTAGGATCAATTCTTTTAAGTTAATCATGTTTGAGGAATTTTCTCCACTTGCTTTCTGATAGGATCTTTTTCGGTCCTCAATTTGGACATAACTGATTATTGATTCTGCTAAGAATGAGAGAATTACTAATCTGCTGCGTGGATTCTAATTAAGATTCTTATTCTGCAGGCATTTACAAAGAGATTCCAAGATTGCAGTGCTGAGTCTGCAATGAAATTGGCTTGTCTCACAGCAATTGAAGAAATGTTTCTTTTTGTAAGATTATTTTGTTTACGTCAGGAAGGCATTTTCTTAGCTCTCCTTGATATTCTAATTTCTTTTGTTTTTCTAGGATATTCATGTAAATCAATGAATATCTCAGACAAATGTGTTCTGTAAAATTATAGGAAGCAGACGTGATTTATCCAGATATTAGTGATTCAGGTCTATTTCACGAGCAGAAGATGTGGATGAGAGAGTTACCTAAGTTGTTGTTAAAGTTTGATGACAAGCACCCATCCTCCTCCCAGGTATTTGGAGAATTTGCCAAATATGTATTAATTGTCGCCTTTTCTCTTAAATGGTTGTCTTTAGCATTTTCCTAAATACTCCATGTGAAGCATATGAATCACATGTAACTTTCTTTTGCAATCTCCTTGCAGGCTGTTTTGAGTCTTCTACTTCGCTTGGGCCAATATTCTGTGATGAAATCAGAATTTATGTTAGAGTTTGATAAGACACAGAAATCACTAGTGGACTTTTACAGCACATGTGAAGATGGTGAGCGCTGCTTTACAATTAAATATGATGTTGGTTAGGTAATTATAGGAGGTTGGCTACTTGGATTGTATTTTTTTTTCAATTAGCTGGTTACTTGGATTTTTGTCATACTGATCTCTATTTTGTAGGGAATATAAGTTATGGGCCTTTCATGAGGCTTGCCAGAGATTCTCAAGAACTGTCAGTCTGCTGTCTTTATTACTTTGCACACATGGATTCGCGTTTACTGAAGTCGATCACTGCTTGTTGCATATGTAAGATAACATATTTTGTCTAGTTTCAACTGATGAAATAATCCTGCAAAATCTGTTCTATTTGCGTTGCTCTTTGATTATTGCAAAAAGTATTGCTATCATAAGCTGCAAGGTCTGCATTCTCAATCAACATGACCTTATTTTTGTTATTTGTTTTTTTTTCATATTGATGTAGAGCATCTTTGGGTGCAAAAGTCGATGCTACCAAAAGTGGCCTTCTGATATTACTTTCCACTGATGACAATGTAAAAAATTGGAGTCATATGAGTTTTCAATGACAAATTTGCATTTTGGCTAGGGCAATAATATACTCGATGTTGACAACTGACGCACAGATATCAACCTGTTATAATTGATGTATTTTTACATGGATATGTTGCTTGATTATTATTTGAAAGATTATTAATGTTATTTGTACACGGATATGTTGCTTGATTATTATTTGAAAGATTATTAATGTTATTTGTACACGGATATGTTGCTTGATTATTAATGTTATTAATGTAAAGTTGAAAGTGCACTATATGTACTGTTGTGAACTTCTTACATTTATTTTTTCTTACATATTACAGGTCCTGACCTTGATGCCTTTGTATTATTTCGGATCATAGAGGTCCTGCATTCAGCCTATAAAGCTTGCCATGTTGACATTGCTGATCATATCAGCTTCCTAGTCACTTTGCTCTGCAGATTCAAAGTTTTTCCTGGTAAGTAGGAAATAGTTCTCCCCCCCCTCTGCATGTTAGACTCAGTCTTTTGGTTACTTCCGACTTGATAAAATAATTTATGTATGCAGAAAGCACCAGTTATGCAGTTGAAAATGATGCAAAGATGCCTAGTCATGGAACTTTTACGTCAGTCACAAGAATTGTTTGTTCATGCCTGTTGCAGATGGGTGACAATAGCCTCCTTTTCACAATACTAGAGAGAGTAATACTTGAGCAGATAGTAAGTTAATTGAATTGCATGCATTTAGACATGTACTCTTTCTCTGCATTGAGATTTTGTGAGTTACATTCTTTGTTTTTTGGAAATTAGGCATTTTATCCAAGGATTAATTGTATACTCTAAAAATGAAAATGCTTCTTATTTGCTTGACTACTGGATGGTCTTTAACAAATTTTCTTGCAATCCTGTCTATATTCTCAGGCATCAAAACCACCTATAGTTAATGCCCGTGCTTTACTCAGGATGCTTGTTGCGCTGGACTCCTTTCCCTCTAAACTTTCTGAACAAAGTATTGTCACTTTAAGCCATGTCCTTTCTGGATATCTGATTGATGTTGCACGTGTGAGTACTTCTTGCTTGGAATCCCTCCATAGTTATATTTTTCAGCGGACTTTCCTTTTTTGTGTGTTTTTTGGGATATATGTGTAATGTTGTGCATTTGGTTTTCTTAACTTATTTAATTCTTCAGCTATGGATGAGTTTTAAGACCTTCATTGTCATTCAAGTTCAGTTTTTTCCACAACAGATAGGGGCATCCATAGTCTTCCATGAAGACACTCTACTATCCCCAATATTAAACCATAACTGTCATAATAAATGACCTCTTTTTTAATATTCATGCTCACACGCATTAGTTTGTTCTGTATTTCCACATCTCTTATCTGATAATGGAACTTTTGGCATTTCTATAAATTTTGCAACTGATGCTCCAAGCTGCCATATGTGAACTGGAAATGTAATTGAAAGATACATTTACTGTTGTCTACCTTGTATATTTCCCATGTATGGATTAGTTTTCATGATTTTTTTTTTGCTCCAGTTAAGTTTTTATATAAAGGTTGTTTTTTAGTTTCCATTTCATTCTGCTTTTCTTGTAATTAGGTCCTGAAACTTATTTTATTTTTTAGTTTCTGTTGTCCATCCATATTCAAACTATCTCAACCTTTTTTTTGTAGTGTGTTCGTGAAGATGAAGAGCCAATAGGTTCCATTCATATGCAAAGGCGGCACTATTATCTTGTACCTTGTTTTTTCTTGTTTGATAGAATTCCTAGACTTTTGAACCTAGTAATGTCTCGGATGGAGGCTTTGATGGTTGCCAACCATGATGATCATATACATTATGCAAATGACTGCATAAGTAGGATAGATGCTATCGTTTCTGTCCTGCTATCAATGCACAGAGATGCTAAATGTCAGCAACTTCTTTCTCTGTCCAAGAAAGAGATCCTCAGTATTTCACAGATCGTATACTCTTTACAGGTATTTCTTTTACATTTTGGGTCCTCCAATGACACTGATATATCTGAAAAGAGCATTAAGTTTATTTTTTTGAATGTGTTCACCTTCTGATGAGTGAAGATCAATTCATTGTCAATTCAGACCCAGCAGGATCACACCCTACTGGAAAGCTGTCCATTAAACCTTTTATAGCGATCTAGGAAGGGCTAGACAAAAAAGTACAACCGTATTTTAACTTTGGTAACGAAGCAATGTTTATGAGAATACTGTGAGAGAGGCCAACTATTAGATGTTCCTTTTGTGCGTTTTGTACTTTCTTTGGATAACACATGGAAAATGATGTTTGTATATTTCCTTTTTGACATTGTTAATTGACTGAAAGCTCTTTCCACAAGCTTGATTTGGCTTGAATAAATGGCCATGTTAAGTGGGATTTGGCAAACTTGTATCTGTGCATGATTTGATATCCTGTATATCGCAATTTGATGCTAAACATATTTCACTGTATGAGTGTATGTGTGAATGCTTCTCTTTTTTCATTGGTTTAGCAGACTTCAGGGGAAATAACTCTGACAATTGAAGAAAGAGAGAGACTGCGAAGTGCATTTGATGGACTTAAGAAGTTGTTAAATTCAGTATCAAAGGAAATATAGAAAGTTGGGAGAGTACCGCACCGTAGTTTACTACTCTGGTGAGTGCTTAGCTTTGAACCATCTCTGTTTCAGCATGCTTTTCTTCATTTTGATCTTTTGCGATTCCAGCTTGCTTTGTTTAAGGCTTGGTGAAGGAAATTGTATTCACCAAGTAGGACGATAAGTATTGTATTGTATCCATGTCATTGTTCTACCAGACCTTTGACAAGACTCGCTAGCTAGGTTCACAGACCTTCCGACGAATATTGAGTCTTGTCCGTTTCCATGGTTTTGTTTATTAAAATCAAGCCTGCCTTATCATGCCTTTGTAGTTTGTCATAATGTGATAGCAGCCTGTTTGAGCATATTTTCCCCCCTTGCAGATGTGACGGAGTTCCTCCATGGAGTTAATATTATCGTTCTTTATTGTTTTTCTTACCGTACCTTTGACATAAGTTACTGGATGTGGATCGATTATAAAATATCGTTTTCATGCATAATTTGCTTGTTGGATGGACAGAGAGAGTTCCATGGAGCGCATAGAAGATGTGTTAATGCACCTGCAGCTGATGTGTAAAAGCTTTCACTCACTCCCTGCCTCTGCATTCAGTTCAGTGTTTCCAAAGTCTTCGACCGAAGCATTTATGTTTCCGATTCTCAGGTCTGTCATCACGCATATATTTTGAATTCGTTAGATGATGATGCAAAATAGATGCATCTTTTGAAGAGGGAATATCAGACTTGGCTCCCGAATTGGAGGAGCTAAGAATCCATTCCCTCCATATAGAGATATATACTAAAAATATTTCAAAAATTTTGCAACCGTTGATGGTAACCCGCTAAAGTGCTAGGTAGTGGGCCCCCTATTGTGACAATTACAAGTTCTTACGTACAATGCCAAAAGTGATTTATGGTGCTGCTGTTTTTAAGGTCTTACCTGCAGCATGTTTTTTTTTTTCATTCGAATCGAATAATCTCGAATGTTATGTCCACCGCTTAGTTCTAATATCATTGGTATTTTTTTCATGATCTCAAGATGGGTGATAATTTCAAGACTGGTAATTCCAGTGAATAAAATATTTTTAATCAAATAATAACGTATAAATAATAAGTAACTCTCTACTGCTATATTTGGTTTGCACATAAATTTTCGGGAATGTTATTAGATTTGGGTATATATTTGATTAGATTGAATTAGAATAGGATGTGCAGATTATTACTTGATGCGACAACTTAGTTAAGTCTATCTTCTTACTAAGATAGATTTTTAGTCTTGTTGATGGAAAAGACATCAGAATAGGGGAAGAAATATTCATCCAGCACTTACTAATGCACGCGAAGAGTACAACATTGTTATACCATTTCAAACATACGTATTTCCACTCTTGATATGGTGCTCTCCGTGGCTGTTCCTGTTTAGAAGAGTTGGACACAATGAACTTGACCTTGTGTTTCTCTCCCATGCCAGGGTCAACATTTAAGAACTCAGAACTGGACCAGGATACGGAAGACAATGCAAATGCTACATTTGATAGGTAGACGTTGACTCTTTAACATTTTATCACAGTGAGAGGAGGAAACAATAAATTTGCATACATCGATATTTTAGGGAATCAAAGATTAAGAGGCTCGATCATGACTGCGGATAGAAGAACATGAATAAATCAGGACATCTATTATTAAACTTGGAATTGTACAATAAATAATAAATGTTAGATTAGGGCTAAATTTACGTATATAACGGAATTAGATTTTATAGAACTTGGAAATGTTCACCGCTTTTGCTCATTCCAAGTTTTACCCTCAAAGAATTCATTCAACATGCGATCCAGATCCTCCGGGGAATATCTTATGTACTTTAGCGGGTTTTTCCCATTCTCGATCATAGGCCTGCAGCACGCACAACATTTCATTGGGATAGAAGAGCAGACTAGAAAAATGACATTGTGACATTACAGAAAGGAAATTACAAGACTCACCCAAAGCGTTTCAAGAATGATCTATAAGCAGGCAGGAGAACTTCCGCAACAGCTAACCTCAAAGATTCACGCAACTCACTATCAGGAACAGTCCATTGAGATTGTCTCTGATGCAGCTCCTCAAACTGCAAATTGAAGGTCTTGAACCTATCTTTCACCATTGCCCTTGAAAGTCCACCACTAGAATCAACTCCCCCTGGCCCTCCACCCTGAACGGTGACACACTGTAGTATCTGCACGTATGAGAGTGACTTGATTAGCATAATTGTGATGAGGAGACAAAAGTATGGTCTGATCAAAATACAAGTTTGCTAAGGGAGGGTAGGGAGAAAACCTTTGCCCAAGAAACCCTCTTGTACTGATTAGCATGCTGCTGCACGATTCGTCGATGTATTTGAACCCAGTCATCTCCCAACAAATCCTTGGCTTCCGACCTTTTTGATAGAGATTAAGAGTTCTAGATTAGTATTCGGTGGTAGTGGTTCACTTCCTATGATGTAAGAAATAACCAAGGTTGAACAAACCTCCGCACAGATCTGACAATATAGTGAACGTTGTTCATAAGGAATAACTGGGTTAGCGCAGGATCCTTGTACTGCTTGGATTTCCCATCTAAGTTATTCTGAAGAGCAACCATAATACTTGTGGTTACAGATGCTAATTGTTCATCTGGATCAGTTGCATCAAACTCTTGAAAGAGTTGTTTCAATGTCGACTGATAACTGCAGAATCCAAGACAAGCCAAAGATTAGAGAAGCCAACTCCAAGATACGTAAATATCCAACAGTGGAAAAATAGACACAAGGTGATGAGAGGAAGGAATAATGTCGTAATAGGAGAAAAGTATGCAGACGAAGGATTAGTCTGCCAACGTAAGAACAGAAAACAGTATAGACCAAAAGGCATATATTATCTAGGAAAGTACAAGCTAGAGAATTGTTCAGTCAGAGGAATCTGCTATTTTAAAAATAAACAATCAAAAGCCACAAAAAACAGATAGATAATAGAGATCAGGAAAATCTACGTTGAGCCCTATTGAACAGAAACTACATGAAATCTTATGATCACATCAGAAAACATCGGCAACACCTTTCACCATCGGCAAAATTACGATTCAACGAAGCTAGAAAGAACTGGAAAGCATAGTAATCTTCACTTACTCAAAGAGAAACTTGACATAATTGATCACATAGCTTGTCAAAGGATGAACGGTTCCATCAAGAACAGCAGTTTTGGTAGCATCTTTTTCCACCGCTTCTTCAAAATCACCAAATGTCTCTTGAGCCGTCTGAGCCAGTCGCTTAGTCAGGCTCACTGCAGCCTCTCGCATTTCCATGCACGGTTTACTTCCAAAGATTAAATCAATCTGCAAATACCACCCAATCCCACAGACCATTAGAAAGAAAATTTCTTAGAAAGAAAATTTCTACAAAAAAAAAAGAA
The DNA here is from genome assembly GCA_019739055.1 of Passiflora organensis. Taxonomy (NCBI): domain Eukaryota; kingdom Viridiplantae; phylum Streptophyta; class Magnoliopsida; order Malpighiales; family Passifloraceae; genus Passiflora; species Passiflora organensis. The sequence continues at coordinate 11,319,291 of JAEPBF010000009.1, forward strand.
AAAGAAACAGAGACTCTTGACAATTTTCCACACAAATGAAAATACAAAAGTCACAAGCTCAATCGATCAACCAGTCCATTTATCAACAGGATGGTCAAGGAAAGATATGTCATATCTTTCATAGTATTGCTGCTGGCATGTGACAGCTATGGGAAATGATGAATAAAACGAAATCTGTGTGTTATTGGTGGAGTTTTCTTTTGAGACCATTTTGCAAAATAAATTGAATGCTTTAGCCTGTAGAGGAGTAGCTAGCCAACCGATACTTCCTATTCATGAACATGGACAATCATCAATGCCATTCGTTTAAACACAACTCAACTATTGCATTTCCCATGTTCATACAATTCAAGAACCTTCAATTGTCCCCATTAGCAGTTCCCTCAAAAATTAGATCAGCCAAGAAACTAACATTTACGGATCTGAATGCAGTTATGAATTGTAATCGTACCTCTGAGTGAAGTTCCCGCATTATCTCATACATGTCTAATAGAACAAACAGTTTCTCTGGAGATCTCTTGCTTTTGGCTATAGCCTCACCAAAACTAAGAAGCACGGACATACTGTTAACAGTAACTTCTGCGAAAACCGCATCCTTGAGATTGTCCACGCCATCGAGTATTTGATCACAAATTTTCTTCTCCCCAGCAAAAAGAAGTTTGACCTGGTTACAGTGTAGTAGTTAAAACAAACTAAAGAAAAAGGCATAGAATCACTTAACCATAATTTCATATGGATTCTAACCGCAATTCGCATGTAATGTATCCAGTTCCCTATCTTGGATTCCAAAGCCTCCCATTGCATTTTCTGGACATCATCCTTGGTAAGTCTTTCAACACCTAACTTCCTGAGGCTTTGCTCCAAAACAGAAGCACGAGTGTCCCTAGCATTTGCAAACAGTATGGAATACAGTAAATCTCTCCATTTCTAAAGGGAAGAGGTTACAACTGCATACTTTCTTGGAAACAGAAACATAGATTCGCATTATATTCTAGGGAGTAATTTCTTGTCAGTATTCCTTACAGTAAGGAACGGGACCCTCTGCTTTACTTATTCTCTGTAATTCAAACTGATGTTTTTCTCGTCATGCATTAATGAGCAATCCCCTCCAGGCCACGGAGATTTGCAATCTTAACTCCAGCAAATCAAAATATATGCATTAACAGATAGAAATATCTGATGCTTATATTCAGGAAAACTTTCCCCCTTTGCATGGTCCGAAACTATCATTAAAACTGGCATTACTTGAAACATTCTTGTGTTCCCAGTTTCTAATTGATGGACAGCGACAGAACATGAAGGCTTCTGTAAGTCTTCAGGACGACAGTTTTGGTATTTCTTTGTACAGAAAAAAAGACCCTTGAGATAAATGGCACTCGACTTCCATTAAGATCTTATAATACTAATGAATGCTAGCATGTCAAAATAGCAAAAAGAAAAAGAAAAAGCCCACCTGTAGGTTCTAAAGAGTTGTTGCTGATGACCAGCTAGAGCCATTTGCTGAGCTAGATCATGGAGTAAGGGCAGAACCCTAGGTGGAATAAGAGTAGGCAGAGTGTAAACAGGAGCGTCTATACTCTTGGGTTGTTTCTCAGCAGCATTCTTGCCACTTTCAGAATCACCTTGAAGCTTGGGCGATCCCTTTGTAGATTGCGGAATGCAATCAAAAAGGCGGTCAGGTTCCACCGGCTTGCTGCGGAACTCAGAACGTTACAAGAATGAATACGGATGCGTGGCATAACCCCCCACCCCCACCCAAAAAAAAAACGAACCTGTAATTTGTCAGCAGCTGCCTGAACTCGTCTTCTAGCTTTGAGATAGCTTTTGCGAGTAATTGATTAGCATGGCTAAGCACACCATCACAACTTTTGAAGCTTTTGTTGCTACTGAAAAACTTGACCGTGCTCCTCAGCTGATCTATTGCTTCTAGGAAGCTCTCTAAATCCTCATGTGGTCCTCTCAGAATTTTAGCCTCCGCCTGAAACACATATTCTTACTCATGAGAAACACATATTCTTACTATGAGACCCATTCTGTGTTTCAAGTTGACCATCAAAGATAACAAAATTTTTAAAAAAAGAAAACTCGTGACAATGAGATCACAGGTTTCCCCACCAGATTAGGTTATTTCACGAGAACAACATACATGACATGACAGGGGAGAAACAAAACCTTTCGCGTAAGGTCGAATTGGCCCAAGATAACCTCGGCAGCCTTAAGTGTCTTGTCGATATTCTCGTGTGCTTTTCGAATCGAATGCGTCCTTATCTAACCAAAAACCGTCAACGTTGTAAACCTCGGCTCGTTTAAATAAAATACAAAATCAACCGCAAAGGAGAAGAAAACAAAATGACATGGTCAGGAAAATATGAAAAGCGGTGCTCGCGCGGCTGGTGGAAGGTACGTACCTGAGTTGGACGCATGGCGGTTTCGAGTGCGGAGAGGCGGTGATCGAATGACCCTAGAATGACGACCATGTTATCGGTGACTGTCTGGCTCTTCTGAAGAGACTCCCTCACGAACTCGGCTCTCTCCCTGAGCGCCACCATAGTTTGAGGCAGCCCCATATTTCGTCTGGAAGGTTGCCTTGTGTTTTGCTGTTGCTCTTAATATTTGTATTATTACGATGGATTCTGTTTAGCATGAAAATGCTGATATCCTAATCGGAACTGCGTAAGGTGTCGTGGCGAGTGATTCGGCGTTGAGAGGTCGGTTTGTGTTTTGGTTGAGTTTGGTTTTTCGTCTGCCGTGGGAAGGGGACAAAACATGAAGCAGTTACAGAGGAATTTGTGAAGCAATTAAGAATTCTACCTGTCAGTGGATAGCCCAGATTTTGTGGGCCCATTCACCAATGCTATTCCCTTAATTTTTTTTTCCTTTTGTATTGCTCTTGTTTATATAATCCATAAACCATTAAATAAGGGATTTCTTCCAAATTCATTGGTTTTGAATAGAAATTAACAGATATAAATTGTATCTTATTCAACAAATATTTAACGGCTTCACCCAACATATATGATTATGAGTTTAGGAGTTAAAAGGTTATTATTTTAGTAGCCGAAATAATTTACAAAAATTATAAAATTTATTTAAGAATAAAAAAATACTTACAAAATCTTTTAAGAACTTTATAGCTTTTAAAATTTTTTTTTGTCTTTATGTTTATATGCTTTTCATATAATTATCATAATTTCGTAATGCTTTGTTTAAAATATTTCAACTCTACCAATTATTCTAAACCATGTTTTAACGAACCTAACTATTTTTGCTGCTAGGGTTATCATAAATAAGCAGAATATACTATGTTAGTAAGATATTATTTTAACCGATAATTGATCAAAATCCAAAAAAAAAAGTCCTTCTAATTATGACGATTAAAGGCCCGCACAATTGGACTTTACATTTTGGACTACTTAAATGGCCCACATAATTTACGGGCGACAGGAGGGAAGCAATCCTAACTAAAAACACCGGTTTAGCCCAATAATAGTATGTCACCTGACCTCAGTTTCTACAGCGAAAAGGACAGAAGATTGGGTTACATTTAGAACAGATTTTCTTTTTTTTTAACATATTTTCTGAATATTCTTGCTTTAAGATAGGAGAGGGACATTAATTTGCTTTTATCACTATTTAATTTTTTTTTAAAAAAAACTCTTGAGCTTACCTAAGTCAAAAAATGACCCACTCGCATGAGAAAAGTAGAAGCTTGGTAGATAAACAAGTATGTCCCCGTAGACTTTCCTGCTTTCATGTGACCAAACACCTCAGCTATCATTATGTTTTTACTGATTTTCTTTTTCAGTCAAAATAAAGACAATGAAAAATTTAGCTTGAGTAATTGCATTATTGTAAGAAGAAAAAAAAAAGACGTCCAATAATTGATAGATTATATGAGACGGAAAACACACGAAACATCCCTCACTCGACCGACCAAATGCCCTTCCTAAATGACAACTAGGCAGTGCCAACCTGGTGCGGTTCGTAATGCGTCATTTGTGAAATATATTAGTGATTAAATTAGGAGGAATATAAGGCCCATTAGCATGTTAACGGGATAGACATAAAAAAAGTGTCTCGCTAGCTACCACGCTAACGCCATGTATACATTTGAGCAGGTAGGGTTGTTGATAGGAATGGAAAGGACCACCGCCAACAATCTTACCATACCATGTGACTGCGAGACTCAAGACCACGCACCCTCACTAACATTACGTTAAAGATTCTTCCCAAGCTTTACGTTAGGTAGATACTTGAACATTCTCCTCCCTACGTCCACGGTAGGGCCAAAATCTCTAAGAGGAAGGTTCGTCGTCATGTTCAATGAAGAGGGCGCTTTTGTATTTTGTTGTTAGGTCAAGGTCTCTGAATTAATGCCGATACAGTTGCGCATGCAGAACTTATCCATCTGCAAATGCTCCTACTCGGGAAGGGTTGATTAATTGCTTACATTTTTAACTATCTATTAAAACCTCAAGAGGAAAACACAAATATAGAAGCCAGAGTACATCCGACCGGACCACCAGGATCCAGTTCATTTATTATGGGAAGGATGATGAATCATACATCTAACTAGAACTAGATGAGGAATCATGTCAGGATCAAGTTTTAATTTAGTATCTTCTCCTGAGTCGGCATGACGATGCATGCGCTCTAGACATCAGTAGGGAAACTCGAACTCTGAAAAATTAATTAAGGACAGGGAGCAAGTCTAAATGAAAAGCCTTTCTAGCGGTTGACGATTTTCGGGTTTTCCAATTTAAAAACCAAGATGGAAATTAAAGAAAAGAATAGAAAAGAAAATGGGGGAAACAACTGGCCAAGCAAATAGATAACACAGAAACCTGCAATAGAAAACGACTCCACAACTTCTGCTAGGCACTCAATTGCTGTCTGTTGATCCATAATTTCTTGTCTAGAGGAAAACAAAAATAGAAAGAAGAAAATAAAAAACACGTACAACTTGCACAAGGTTGTCCGAGAGCCAAGCCATCTGTCTCTTTTCCATTATCTTCCATTTATTATCACTTTGGAAAAAAATATACACTTTTCCAGCCTTTAATTAATATTCCTTCGTGTATCTAATATCCAATTTAAAACAGGAGACAGCCATCATCAATCTATCCATCGGGATGAACCTAAACACTAGAAATATTTATGTTTTCCTTATGATTTTTTTTTTCAAGAAATAAAAGACAGAGTACTAAATATAATTTCTTAACGGCGTCAATTAACCTCATATCTCATCGTCGTCTTCTTCATTCTTCACTTCTTCAGACACTAACACTGCACCTCGTCACCGTCAAATACTTGACCGCATTATCGCCCACAATAATCCCAGTGTTTCGGCTCCCAAACTGAATATAAGCATTGCACCTCACATAGAGATGGTACTTACTGGAGACAAAGGACCCAACTTTGAACCGCACGCGCCCATCAATCTTGATGCTGAGCATCACCTGCCCCATGGCCTGGTCTTGCCCCAGAGAGACGGAGTTGTAGGGTGCCACCGGCACGGCAGTGCCGAAAATGAAGGGTGACCAGACGTTGACCTCATTGTGGCCCTGGTAGGTTGGAGGGATGGCAGTACGGAGGGTTATTTGCTGGCCGCGGTAGGTGGCGTATACGTCAAGGCGGTCATAGTAAATGCCAATATTGTCATTTGGGTTGCGAGAGGAGAAGGTGACCTGAAAGTTGGAGGTAAGGAAGCTGGGCACAGAGGTGTTGAAGGCGTAGACGGTGGTGTCTTGCAGGATGAATTTAGGCTTGGAAGGGCGGAGTATGGCCCATACCAGGAGGACCACTAGGAGAACAATGAAAAGGAATATGACAATCCCCCAGAATATGCGACGGAAGAGCTTTCGCCGCTTGTGGCCGTGGTTGCCGCAGTCGTCTTTGGCCGACATGGTGTTTAATTGGTGGTGCTGCAAGGAGAGACGAAGGGAGAGTAGCTTTGGGGGATGGTATTCCTTGAAAAAGACTAAGTGAGAAAGTGCGAGGCTAATGAACGCAAGGAAAAGAGAGTCAGGGAAGTGGAGCTTTGGCCTTTGTGTTGTTGAAACACAAAGATGATGGTGCCGCGTTGGGTGCTAAAGGGAATTTATATTAGACCATGTGCATTTTGTAGATCGGTTAATAATTTTTTTTGTTCTATTTACTTTTTTTGTCTGCGGTTGTGTTTGGGTAAACTAATAAAAGTGGCCAGTAAAATATCCCAAATCTATTTAGGCTGAAAAAGAGAGACATCCACAAACATTGTGTTAGTAAGTTAAATACAAATGATTTTTGTGGAAATATATATATACAACATGAGAAAGTGCAACCCAACTGCTTGATGATATATACTCTGCTTTACATAATGATATATACTCTGCTTTACATAAGATCGCAAAGAATCATCATGGTTCGGATATACCCATCAATTCTTTTCTGGTGATGGAAGAAAAAGAAATAGATTCTGAAACACTTTCCTTCTTTCTTTTTTTTCTTATTACAAAGGTGTAGATAATACCCAATACAGTTTCAGTTGTGTAGCCTGGATAATGACCAAGTCTTTGGTTGGTGGTAAACATACTAGTAATTCAATTTAGTGCTCCACCCACCGTTGTTCCTTAAAAATTTTGTGGTCTTATCTTCGAAAAAGAGGTGGCATCAATAACACGCAGGAGAGTGAAAATACGAATTAACCCTCGGGTCGGTCGTGTTTTATCTGGTCAAAGAAGGGTGACGGGGACAAAATGGCGAAAATGCAGACTAATGTGTGAACCCATTAACTGAAAGTAACCTAGTAATAAATAGCACTTTGTGGTTAACGTTTGGAAAAAGCCTTGTAGCTTTTGCCTTTTTGTAATATAATATATGTAGCCTTATGCAACCACACCCAAATCGAATGTGTACAAAACGCTTTAATGCTCTTGCCACCGTCGGATGTCTTTGATTGGAATAAGAGACGCTTAAAGGCCACGTAAGGAGATACCAATCATGGCTGAGAAAGTGAGAAGCTCCACAGTCCACACCCTCTTGGTCACTAACCCGATTGTATAAATGCAAGAAAACAAAAAGGAAAGGTAAGACATCTTCATTATTGGGTTCTAGAATATACTTCCTTCCCACCAATCAAAACCTAACGCTGTGCAAGGCAAAATTAATAAACCAATTGATGAATCACAATGCGGCGAAACTTCTTTCGACCATTTTCTGGCTAAGCAAATTAAAAAGTTAAACCAAATATAATCCATGTCTCTCTTCTATAATTCTTACAAAGTTTGTAACCTTGTCGCACATTATTACATAGTTTTATTATAAATCATAATGTTCATATTTTAAACAAATTGGCTTCTCTAATGATTATTATCTCTTGTGTAAAAATCACGGTTGATATCAAAATTTTCCTTCGTGTTATTATTAAAGATTAGATGTTTTTTTTGTTGTGGTTAGAAAGGAGTGGGCTTCTTGGTGAAGTTAGTGGGCAGACGTAACTAACTCATGTTGGATGATGTATGATCATCATTTTATAAGTTATTTTTAATAAAATAATTATTTTAAAAAAATATCTTTCTCGGTCCCATTATTACAACCAATACTTATTTGTTGACGTTCCAACTACCATTATTGGCAAAGAATAAGCATAAGCACTCTCTAATGCTTAATGCAATTTGACTATATAATCCATCTTTCGAATAAACGATTCAGAAAACGACGGCCGAGTTTGGCTTGTACCTACTGTTCATAAGCTTAATGTTCACGCAAGATCAGCAACAAACCTACCGCATACTTTGTATTCTAAGCATCAAATTGATCGCCCCTTTCTTCTTCCTTTTTCTTTCTACAATAACAGACGTCAACTTAGGAGTATAATTCCATCTTTAGCAGTAAAGATGACTGATATGTATTAATTATCGAGTTAGTTAAGAAGCTTCATTACTGATGAGAGACTGAGAGTAACTTAATCCCAATGCTTTTGTCATTTTTCTTTAAAGGTATAGGGATATCCACCATCAACCACAATGACTAATCTCTTACGTTGCCTCGTAAGCACCGACTAAGGGTGAGTTCAGCTGGTCCGGAATTTTAAAGTGTTCAATGCTTTGTCAATCTGTAGAATACAATTAATCATGGTTTCTTATAATTAAAGAATATTTTTATATGTATATGAATATTTGACTCGATATTATATTTTCCTGTCTTAAGTGATTCTAAATTCAAGATCCAATTATCAAGATTAATGTATACATACTATTATTACAAAAAGGAAAACTATTGATTTGTTGTTCATTAGGACATGGACAGCTGTGGATGACTTGGCTTTGGTTGAATTCTTGAAGTGAGCCAAATCGAACTTAGATCCCTTGGATAAAGGTGAAACTCTGTCGATTTAAAAGAAAATGAGATTACGTTCAAAGGATTCTACTTAATCTTTACTCAATTCGTGTTTATCAATTTATGCAATGGGGTAGCGTCACATGGGGGGTATACTTTGACCAATTTCCGAACTGAAAACAAAGAACTGTGTGTTCCACCGACAATAATCCACAGCTGGCACATATATCCATTAAATATATCATCAATACTTGAATTTTTGAAAATATAAATAGAATTTAATTTGTTAAAGAATTGTTTATCCTGATAAGATATTAATTGAATTTTGAAGAGAGATATAGTGATTAGCCTTGAAAGATGTGGAGATTTTTCCAGGCAGGATATTTGAAATTACTACCATGACTGGACTTCAGGAGCCGAAATGGAACGAAAATGATGGAGATAATGAAACTAAATTTTTCTAAAATAAGGTCACAATTTAATTGACATTAGAGAAATATTTACTGGACTTTCCTGAAGAAACTATGTTCTTATCTCATTTTATCTTCAAATCTCGAATAATTTATACTTTCTCTAGATTAGAATATAAAGCTGTGACCCACTAACCCTTTAGAACCCTTTCGAACCCTTTTTCTTATCTTTCTTTTTTGTTTCATTTAAAGTTTTAAACAGGAAAACCCCAGATAAAAACAGAAAAAGAAAGACAAGGATATCCCTCCATGAACAGATCGGCAATATTGTCTAGATTGCCAGAATATCCAAGGGAAGCTTTTAGCTTTCTTTGCACACACATTTAGGCGGATTCTTATCCCCAGGAATTTGTACTCATAAAGTCCCTACAAGAAATCATCTTCGATACGCTTTAATTTCTAAATTCGTTTCTCGCTTCTGTTCAAGCATGTCATAACAAGGGTTAGGATACAAATCACCACCCATTATCGTAAACTTTTCATATTTTTCTGGATCAAGTTGGCCTGAGGTTACAGGTTTTAGTTTGTGCGTGCAGGACACGTTCGGGCTCTGTTGTGGGTATTCCACATGCATCGTAATGGGCAACTTGGGCCGGTGAAAGAGACAAGACAGAAAATGTAGAATAAAGTGCAAAGGTGTTAGAAGTGAGGACACCTTGCTTGGTAGGGAATTCTAATGGAAGAAAGCTCCAAGAAAGATGAGTGAATTGAAAAGAAACATGCAGAGGTTTCAGGGAATAGGTGATGAGCAACCTACCCTGAAAATCATAGATGAATTGAATTCCACGAACATCTTAGGTTGTTTCTACTTGTCTTTCCATTATTCGACTGGTTCACATTTGCATTAATTACTGCTGTCCCTTGCATCCAAAGTTATATTTTTCTCCCCCCTCCCCCCACCAAAAGCACAGAACCATTAACGGCCATGGGTCATGTCCAACTCCCAGCTGCAGGGGCCCTTCCCCTGCCCAGAGAATATACATCCAGTATATAAAACAAACACCAAAGCATTTCTTAATCACCCAAGTTAGGTAAACCAGGCAAATTCCTCCACTTGCTGAAGTGGATTGATTGTGTATGGGTTTTTTTTTGTAATGCTAATTCTTGTATCACATCACGATCGAAACGTAATTCATTATTATCCATCTCCACGCCAATAGTCGCTTCAGATGATTTGGTGTTCCAGTACCCTAATTCTAACTGGGGAGTTCGGTAGAGGGAACCAAATAAGACAATTAGTGAAAGAAACAACATAGAGATAAAAATTATTATGGCAGTATCACTATTCTTCTTATCAATTTACATACATACCTATCTGATGTACGAACCAATCCCAAATATCAAGTTATTTTGATGGAATTACAAATGCCTATGCTTACTCAGACCCAAATCTTGTCTTGTAGATTAATCTTTAATTCCATAAATATTAAATGCAGTAGCCCAAAATCGTAAGACCAAGACATTTGAGATAATCTAAACCACATAGAATGTTTTATGTTTGGTCTGAAATAATCTCAAACATAGCACCACACTGATGTTTCCAGTCAACTGATCATGTTCTGCCGCAGACTATGGCCTTTGTTGTGCCGTGATTTTCTCTTTTTCTCTTTGTAATTTTGATATCCTTTTTCCATATTTTATCCATTAAAATATTCCTTGTCGGTCAGTTGCCTTTTCACCTTCTTAGTTCTTACCACTCCTCCAGGCTGCAAGGACTCCAAAAGGTCCCCCTCTAATATGCACGACGTTAAGCACTAGCATTTGCGGTTATCAAAAGCTACATTCATAAAAAAAAGTTATCGATTAACGGCATTCTGCACCGGAAATGGGTAATCATCGAAAAGCATTATCGTTGATCCATGATAAACACGTCTTTTTCTTCTCAAAGAATTGGGATGAATGTAGGATGCTAAGCTAGCAAATATCTTTGCGCTCTCCTAGCTGTATTGTATATATTGTTATCAATGATTCAATACAATCTCGATTTTCCTCAAAAAAAGAATTGGGATGAAACACTAATTAAGTTTTACCCCAATGGATTGAAACAAAAGAATCAGATAAGATGGTACTCACATCAAGGTTAGAGGTAGTGTTGGGTTGGACCACAAAGGTACATAGTATCTAAATATCCTCCATTTTATTGTTTACAAGACTTCCAAGGAACCTAAAACAGCATAACTATATATGCCCATGTCGTCAACAGCACAACCTTTGGAGCAAAGACAACAGAACTATGCCCATGTCGTCAACAGTGCCCATGCATGTAAACCATTCTATAGTTCTTAATATGCGAGATGGATTCTACTATGTTTCTTTTTTTCTATTATAGCAGTTTCCACTAAAACTAGCCTGATCTTGCGTGCATGTTTGATTCCGTACTTGTCTGGATTTATGCTCACAAGGTGATATAGCGGTTCTTCGAAATTACCGTTGGTTTTACTTAATATGGACAAATCCAGTTGATCGACAACTTCGACACACAGAAATTAGACAACTAATCCCATCTGTCAATCCTTGCTTAAACATAGCTCTCTCCTAAAAGATATCTCACGAGCAACCTACGGTTTTTGACTTGTGTTGCCATCCTTGCAAAACTCTGTTCTTTCTTTTCTTTCCTTTCCTTCTGTTATCGGTCCATTCCATATCACCCCCTAGCTCTTCCTCTCTTTGTTTCTCTCTCGAGAGGCCATTGAGAGGGGGAGACAGCCATGGCTTCTAATTCCGATCCTCAAGACGAAACATCCAACAAAGAAGCCGTGGCTAGTCAAACACCCAACAACAACCACTCTCCGCCTCCTCAGGCGACCATTTATCATCCCGCAACGGGATACCCTCCTCCAATGGGCTATCCACCAGGACAACCAGGGTATCCGCCGCCAGGGTATCATTACCCTGGTTATGCTAACGGTGGATATCCCTCTTATGCTTATTCACAAGCACCCCCAGTGGCGTATTACAACAACCATATGTATCAACCGCCTCACCAAGATGGATATAACCCCGCAGGATTTGCTCGGGGGTTCTTGCTTGGTTTATTCTTGTTGCTTTTTTTTCTGTTCACATCTAACATTACTATGTGGCTATTTCTACATCCTGAACTTCCTGCTTTTCACCTTGATGGCTTCTCTGTCTCTAACTTCAAGGCTTCATGGCCTACATTGACGGCTGATTGGGAAGCAAATATAACAGTCCGAAACCCTAACACCAAGATCAGAGTATACACCGATCAGATACAGAACATCATATCCTACGGAGAAGATCAGCTGGGTACATCTTTTTCTCCTCAAATATCTCTGGATATACATCAAAGCACTGGATATAATCTCAAACTAACCGCGAATAGCACGGATGTTATTATGGCTGGGAAGTTGGTTGTGGATAAAATGGCCGGGGAGAGGAGCAAAGGCACTGTGGACTTTAATTTAAGGATGGGGTACTGGACAACATTTAAAAGCGGTACATGGTATGTAAGAAAAGTAATACTGAGGGTTTATTGTGAGCAAATCAAGGTTGCCTTTGTGGGTGCTTCAGGTAATGGAAAGGCATCCGCGGAGAGCTTGCGGGACTGCCTAATTATTAGTTAGTTCCATGTTTTTTAGTACAATGCGAAATCCTTAATTCTCTTTTTGGGCTGTTTAGTTCTTACAATCAACCAAGTTTTACCTTTTTCTTTTTCGGTGTGTTATTGGGAAATCTAAAACTTGTCAACTAATTTGAGCATATATATTCATTAATACTTCATTATTCAAACTAAGCACAATGTTCTTCGTTATGACCGATTGGATTCAAGGTAGCGTGAACTTTTGGTTTTCCTTTACAACTTCATGCCTTGGCAGACGAGTGGCTGCCTATATTTCTCAAGCACAATTATTGGGATTAGGTTTTTAAGATGCCATAATTAATTATTTGTTCATGTTTAGTTCATTTCTTAACTAATTCCCATCCAAAGCAAACAAAAAATTCATCACTAATTAGCTATTATTCTTACTATGTACTAAAAATTATAATCAGACAGGAGCTCAATCGACAACTGGTGTCAGCTACTAGAAATCTCATGAGTAAATAATGGAAGGTTTCGATTAAGCACCAGGAGTAATTTTTCCTCGCTCTGCTTTTAATGAAAAGAAAATTATAATCAGATTTATTAAAATTAATTTTATGTATTATGATCTATCCTATTTTATAAAATGCAAACCCTAATAATTTCATTAACAAAATAAGTATTAAAAAAATTATGATACAATATATTATGCTTCTAATGACCCGAACAGATCTTCACTATAGTGTGATCCCAATTAACCTATTGTGTGGTATTTTATGAGTTGTTAAATTAGTAACCCATCCTTACATACAAAAAATTGTACTATTTTATCCTTACAATTTGGGGAAATGAGAAAAGAAGACCTCTCTCCAATATCACACATAAAAATCCTGAAAGTAGCTGGAAAGAGATACACTTCGAAGTTTCTGTACTGTTTATGCTTTCTAGGATATAAACGACATCTCCCGGGTTAAGTTAGACTATTGGGTTGAGACGTGTAGCTTCAAAGGAAATGCTTTGCGCTCAATTTCGAAAAGTCTATCTGCTTGGTCCAAATCTGACAAAGACATGCCCTTGGAAATCCGTCATCAACCGCAATCTATCACATTAAATTAATTAACTGGATTTAAATATATAAAAAAAAGGAGAAAGATAAAAGAGAGCTCTTTTGGCGTCCCTTCCTGGAACTATCCATCACTACGCTTTAGCAAATTAAAGAAAAACAGCACAAGGTGTCATCAGGAAAACGATAGGTACAAGAAATTCCCATTATCGCCATTATATTTCTTCGAACATAGTCAAATAGTACAAATAGGAAACGAAGCTACCTGGTTTGATAGAAACAGCTTAAAAACTGAAAGCCAATCCCTCAAAGCAACCGCGTCAATTGACTCGGCCTTTATATTCACACGCACCCAATCCCACTTCCCAGTTTCTTATATAAACACGTATATATGCATAAACATCAACACCCTCCGTATCCTATTCTCTACTAGCTTTCTTGTTCAACTCAACAACTCTCTCTTTATATCTATCTCTGCTCTTGTTTGACCTCCGCCATGGCAGAGAAACAACCCCAGCTGAACGGGGCGTATTATGGCCCATCAATCCCTCCCCCTCCCCCGCCCAAACGTCATTACCATCGCCCCGGACGTGGCTCTGGCTGTGGCCTATGCTGTCTCTTCAGCCTTATCTGCAAATTGATAGTCACGGTGGTAATCATCATTGGCATCGCTGCACTTATTGTCTGGCTCATATTCCGCCCCATCAACAGAGTCAAGTTCCATGCCAGTAACGTTTCTCTCACCGGGTTCAACCTCACCAACAACAATCTCTACTTCAATCTTACTCTTGACATTACCATCCGCAACCCGAACAAGAAGATCGGTGTCTACTATGACAGGATTGAAGCCAGAACATACTATCAGGACAAGAGGTTTGATTCCGTTTTTTTTACACCCTTCTACCAGGGACACAAGAACACCACTGTTCTGCATCCGGTGTTTGAAGGGCAGCAGATGGTGGCGTTTGGTGCGGACGAGACAAGAAAGTTTGATCAGGAGAAGACCGCTGGGATTTATAACATAGACATGAAATTGTTTCTGAAGATTAGGTTCAAGCTGGGGAAGATCAAAACTCCCAAGTTTAAACCCAAGATTGAGTGTGACCTGAAGATTCCTCTGAACGGTTCTGATGGTAAATTGGCTGGTGGAGTTGAGAGTAAGAGATGCAAACTGGATTTCTGATTATGCTTGCGGGATATGCACTTCTAGTTCCTGGCTTCGATCATATCTCTGTTGGTCGATCAATTCACACATCGTTGTTATCCATTCTTTCGGTTCATTTCTTTTTTTATTTATTTCTGATCGCGGCTATTTATATGTAGAGATACATATCTGTTTCTGGACGACTTTTCCTCCAGGAATTATCATATACGTTGTTTTGTACATAATAGAATAAAGAGTTTGGTATGTTTTTGTCATATTTTCAATTTGCTTTACTCCTCAATTCTTTTGATAACAGCTATATGAACCTACTCTGACATTGGAAAACATAATCAAACTCTCAAATCACTGGTTTTCAATATAAATGTGTAGAACTCCGACTCCACTTGATCTATCTTGTGTCAGCTTTGCACTAGCAGGCTTAGTAGCAGGTGGTGAGTTGCTTTTGAATACTTGAACCAATTGGCCAATTGTCAAACTATCATTTTTTAATGAGTTTTTTTGGTCAACCTGTTCACTTCTCATTTTCTGCGGCTGATTTGGAACATCTATGTTAACCTGCCCTTAGACTATTTAAACAACAGGATCCATCTCTGGTTTCAACATAAATACGTATCTACAAAAATGTGCATAACTTAGCTTTACACTTGCAGCAAGCGGTGCTTAAGATACAATGGAGAAAGAGAGACAAGTCATTCTTAATGATAATAGATATTCTTTAATTTTTTTTTAAAAAAAGAGTCCACTTGCAAAATGAAATTTGCACTTGCAGCAACTGGTGATCTGGGTTTGAACACTTCAACCACGGGGTCACTTACCAAAACAAAATGTATCTTAATCGTTATGAGTCGGATTAAATTAATGGACTACTGGTGGTGTTGACGTTGCTTCTATTGCTTGATTGCCGGTAATTAACATTGTCACCACTTGACTTTGGATAGGCCAGCAACGTATTCCAAGCTATGTAGCATTTTTCTTGGTTTCCAATCTGGAAGGAATTAAGTAACACGCAGGGCAGGGGCAGGCAGTAACATCCCCTGACCCCCCTTATTTGTGTAAGATTTTGACTTACTGTACTCACTATCCTAGCCTGTTCAGTTTGCAATTTGTAAAAAATTATTAAATTAATTTTATAATAATAAATTTTGGTTTAATTTCATAATAATTTTATTTTTTTAATATTAAAATATAATATTTTATATGTTTTTCGAGTTAAAAACTAAAATACCACCTGCAACACCAAGAAAACCATACAGGAGTGGGGTTTAGCTGGTCTTCCTTTGCATGCCAAAAAAGAAGGCAAAAAAATAGGATTGGAAGAAACAAACCCAAGGATGGAGGTAGCCTACACTCATTAACAGGTTTGGGCCTTTGTTTGTACATTTGTCTGAAGGCGTCTTAAGAAATCAATGTCATTTTGGTTAAATGCTCTTTATCTGGTTGCTGGATATGGCCCTTGAGTACTTTTCTTGCTGGGCTTGATTTTGAACAGTTAGCACGTTACGAATAGGCTTTGAAGTCCAATATTTTGTTTACAACATTCTAGCTGGAATCCTAGATAATATATATATATAAAATAATATACATATAATGTATGATTCTTTAATTCCTCAATCCACCCGAAAATTCACATACTATTTTGGTTGACGTTTATCATCATTGATTCGTGACCTCAAACAACAACTCAACTTGAGCAAACCCAACACTAACTAGAACAAAGCTAATCCTTGTGCAAGATCCAGGTAAACGGGTTAAAGAGCTTGTCCGCACCACCTCACTTCGTAAAGTTTTATATTACTGACGTTAGTGACCTCTATCCAAAACTGACCTGTCTGTAAAATAAGGTTGAAGACAAGTTTAACCGGTGATGTTGGTGTTAGGCCCTAATAACAGTATTGACAATTGATTAGTCAGTATGGAAAATGCAAAGTTGTTAGCTGCTCATGATTAATTATTTTGATGGAGACATGGATCGGCAATTGGTTTTGTTCATTTCAAATCTGATGTCTAACCAGATGTCTCAGTCCGTCATGGTCTACACCCCTGTAGATTATCTGCCATTTCCCGGGACCAGAACGAAGTTTGCTTTGGATGGCTGGACCCAGATGTCGGAGAGAACTTTTCCCTTATTCTTCTGGTTCGGTCCGCGGGTAGAGCCATAAAAACGAGAGGTTTCACTTTCACCCAGAAGCAGCCTTCTTGAATGCTTAACCAGAGCTGCAAAATTCGCATTACCAAAGGGAAAGCAGAGAAAAAAAATGAGTCCCATTTCCCTATGTCACGGATCAGTTACGAACCCTTTCATTTAAAAAACCGGCTGGTCATTCACACTTTATGATATACTGACACGGACAAACGGCTAAATACGTAAAGAAAAGTGATCAAAACCACTGAAGCAATTTGTCCGGCGACAGGCCGGCGACATTTTTCTACTAAATACGCATGGCTTTCTATGTAAACAGACGACCCAGTACACTCATCCCCATAGGATTAATGCCCTCCAACTACATTAATTAACGTCCAACGAGCTTGAGAAAGACGCTTCACGAGAAGGAGAACTGGACGGAGTATGGTATGTTGGCGAAGCTGACGGCGTCCAGTACGGCGTCGTTGCTTCCTCAAGATCTTCCAAACAAATACAGCCGCTACTTTTCTTTCTCTTCCCCCTGCTACCACTAGCTAACTCTTCCGTGGAAGAATTGTTACACTCATCAGGCTCCGTTACCATTCCCTCTCTCTCCTCTTCTCTAATGGTGTACAAAACCCTTGACGGCCCGTGTAGTCCGAGCTGCTGTAACTTTGACAATTCGTCGTCCACCAACTCCTCGCCAACTTGGGGTGGCTGGAGTGGGGGAGCCGTGGCTTCCGCGTCTGGTTCCACCCGAGTGGTCTGATTCTTCCAGCAGAAGAAGTAGAGGAGCTCTTTAGACGGCGAATCATTACCCCTGCCTAATTCCATGTCCCCACCGTTGCTGGAAAGGTTGCATCGACGGAGGAATACTCTCCGACGAAGATAACCGTAGAGGAACTCGACCACCAGAACTACCAGGCAGAGAGCGAATATAGCCGACATCAGTAGTATAGTCCCTAACTTGTTTAAGGAGTTCATGGCCAACTAACAAGTTTAACTAACCAACAAAAGCATCCGACAATGAGGATATTACGTGGTAGATGGAAATGTGTTAGAGCCGTGACTTCTTTCACGGTTGCGGGGCATTGACTTGAGACACAGGTTATGCTGAAAGAAGGCGGAGAGTTGAGTGGTAGACTTGGTGTTGTGTGGCTTGTTTCTTGGAAGCGATCAAAATCATGGTGGGTAAACGAAAGGAAAAGCTAGTAAATGACTTGTAAGACGACGTGGTTGACGAGGAAAATAAGTCTTTTCGAATCCGAGATGGCTGATGGGAGCGTGTGTATTTAGTATTTACTGTTTCTGTGCTGCGAAAGGACTTAAGTCATTAATTGCCAATGTTGTTGCAAGTTAAAGCTAGCCCGTGCTTTGACGGCTTGAGTGAGGAAAAGGTTAAGGTTGCCTGACAGTAGCCATTAATTAAAGAGAGCAAATGCCTACTTTTGATTTAAACTCAACGAAGTGGCTTCTTAACGTTATATTTCATTAATTTCAGGAGTCACTTTAAGGCTGGTGTGCAGTGTTGCAGTGCAGAAAAGAAACCAGACTGGAATATCTTTCCAAAAACTTTTTTTTTTTTTATTAACTTTCAAACTCAATTTGTTTATATCCTCTCTATATCTACCTAGTATTCTCATTTTATTACTGCAAAGAATAAAATGTTAGAGAAATATTTTGATGAGTTGTAATATGTAAAGGAATTCACTAAGTCTTACTCAACGATTTGGAAGGAAGAGGAGTTACATTATATGTATTTTAAAAGTTTTAAAAATTCCACTAATTGTCTTTTGGATCCCACACGTGTAACCGTTTCATACACGTCCATCCTGATAAATTTTGAGCTAGCGGTCTGGTGTTGTGAATCATGTATGAAGTGTGCGTGGGTGTCTTTCTTATCTAGTGGGTGGACCTATTTATGTACTTATGTTGTTGCAATAGGTACATTATGGTTCATGGGGCTTATTGGTTTGATACGCTGATTGATTGAATCGGGTTGTCTGATCTTTGATGTGATGTGGTTGTTGGTTTTTTAATGGACTTAAGCAGGTTGAGGTACAAATACTGCCATTTTGGCTGTTGATGCAAATACGATTTTATAATTTTAGAGTTTTTCACTGGACTTTGTAGTTGGTTGCATTTGTGATTTTTTATACCCTGTTAAAATTTTCATTTGCATATATTTTTATAAGATTTTTATTTTTTCTTCACATATATTTTTTAAATTCTCAATAGTAATATTCTTAAATACAAAACTATTCCAAAATGAAATAAATTATTTTTGTATAATAGATATTCATTAAATTCTATATAGTCATATACACCATCAAAAATACAAGTTTTCCTTGGAGATAATAAAATCTGTTTCATATATATAAAAAAGCTTTCGAATAATAAAAAAGCTTTCTCTTCTTCCTCATTTTATTGCTTCCACTGCAACTCTGAGCATAAAGCCTAAAAGAATGCCTGACCTTTTAAAAGACAGCCCAGGACGTGAGCCAGAGATCCATAACGTTTGGGCTACAAAACAATTTGCAGCCCACACGTACCATAAGTCAATAATGGATTTAAATCCCCATAATTCACATCTACTGATCTACGCACAAAATTACTCATGTAAATCCAATGCTCGACTCACAAAATGTCCTCTATTTTTCGTTTTCAATTTGGTTGACTTCTTCCTTCATGTCCTTTTTTCTATTTAAAAACAACATTTAAGTAATTCCATAAATTCCCTTTCATTAATGGTCAATAATAATGAATTCCATGCCGCGTCATTGGTGCTTAGCTTGAACGACTAAAATCCAAGAACAAAGTCTTTGTAATTCTTAGATTGACTCCAGTAAGTAGAAAATCAGAATGCAATATGTCACACACGGAACTTTTTTCCCAAGTCGCATGTGCTTGGGAGCCCGTTTTCTTTGCTCTGATTCATGACTGATCCCATACTCCAACCTAAAAATAATCAACGTCCACTCCTTGAATAAAATTTCCATTTCTTGTTCGATCCAGTTATTTCCAGCTAGTTTTTCTTCCACTAGAATATCAATTCAGCCATGTTTGTCCAGTTTTGTGTCTTCCTTGATGTTTCTTTTTTCTTGCGCCAGCGAGTGTTCCTTCCCGTTGAAGAAAAGGACTCACCACCAAATCCATGCAACTCGCAGCACTAGAGATTGCAAATGCAGGTGAGTTTATTCAGTCAACTAATATATATTATTTTACAAAGTAACGTAACTACATTTGCATCTGATGACAAGCAGAATGACATAACTAGTGACGTAGGAGGCATAATGCCCCACGCTCACGGGTCGGTGTGGTTTGAGCATCATATAGTTTTGTTAGTTCGGTTAAGTTTACACAGCCATATAACTTGGATTAAGATCCAACGTATCCATTCTCGAAAAAAGACACATAATAACGTAGCGAAATATTTTTCTGAATTTGTAAGAATTCGAATATTCTAGTCATAATTCTTGCTAGTTTTGAGAGGCGGACTTATAACTTGATTCATAAATTCCAAACTAGTAACAATACTCTCTCATGAAATTCAATATTATGTGAGAGAATTGAATGAGTTTAAGAATAACGAGATATGTAGGATAGAGTGTGATAAAATTAATATTATAAAAAATATGAAGCGTAACAATTCATTAATAAATTAAACGTTTTAATTAGATAAAAAAAGAGAGCGACAGATATGGTTGAGTTAAACTACTCGTGTCTTGTGCTCATGGAGTATACTGCGGGTAATAACGTGCAATCAATAATGATTATAACATTTATAATAATGTAATAATGGCAAGGAAAAGCAAATTCGAATCTAGCGTCATGCATCCACCGTTATTCCTCCGCTGATAGCTAATTATCCAAATGCAACTTATTCTGGCTATGAAATGGCAGCTGCCCGGAGAGGGATCAGCTCAAGCTCCTGAACACATTTGTTGTTTGAACCCGAATCTCTGGTTTTCTAGATCATACTCTATTAGATAATTTTGTTGCTGATAATTCCCAAAAATGATGGCCGGCCCACTATTCAGCCCCGGCCCGACAACACCGTCGCTCACGATTGTCAAGCACACAACACCCAGATCCAGAAACGAAAAATAGTTAGCCGCAGGCAGTACCATCTCAGCGCCACCTTTGAACTGGAAGATCAATTGCGGGACAAAAATATCTTGCTCCTGGCTAATATTGAAACACGGCCTTAAGCCGGTCCGATTTTCCACCTCTTTAGCTGCTGTGAAGTTGGTCATTTGCTTCTCGAATTCCTTCGCCACTAACTCGTAAACTGGCCTATCCATGAAGGTGAAAGTGGACCCTGAATCTACTATAGTCCCGCCCTTGCCATTTGATCCCGGGGTTAAGAACTTATACGGTATGTCCACGCTCTTGCTTCCAACAATGACTTTTCGAAGCAATACGTAGTAGTAATCTTGAAATGTAGATGTCGGGTTCCTTAGGAATGGTGTGTAACTAAGACCTGGAGTCTTGGCATCACCAGAGCCCGATCCTGTTTCCAGAACAAGGTCGCTACTGACGGCTGGCTCGTCATCGAAACGGTGAGAAACTAAACAGTAAGTGAATTTCTTGGCGCCCAACTGTGAAGGTAGAGATTCTGGGTTCCTACCAAACCCTGCGATTCCCTCTGGTTGTCGGAAGGAAAAGATAGAGCAGCCGACTAGAAATCCTGGTACAGTTTTTTCAGGGAAATCCAGCGTTTCCAGGAGCAAAAGCCCTGACGTGGAGCCTGAACCGTACTGTACAAGGTAAGGAGGGCAGCGCTGTGTACAATTTTTGCTACCGGGGTCACAGGAGTCCTGGCAATTAGAGAGCACATCCGGGCCTAAAAGCATGGAGCATTTGGGATTCTTGCAGCCCACCAGCCTTACAGTGGAAGAAAGGTTGGGCTCGAAGGTTAGGATGTGTGTAGTGTTGGGAAAGTCGCATTTGGAGCAGGAATATAGAGAGGTACAGGGGAACCAAAGAAGGCTACTGCCAGTGTCCAAGACAAACTTGAGCGTTTGTGGAGGAGTGCCAAAGCTGAGAGGGATTGAATAACCACCATAGCTGCGTGGAAAAGCAGGGATTTTAATAAGAGATAAGTTGGTTTTTGGTGACTTGAGGTGCAGAGCTCTGTGGAGAGACGTGGCAGCAAGGTAGTTGAGAGTTTGCCATGGATCAGACGAGGACGATGGGTGGTTTGTAGGGTGGAAGAGAGGGATGGTAATGGTGGTCGAGGATGTGAAGAAGACAAGTGAGGACAGAAAGAAGAGAAACATAAACCAAGAAGCAGTAGCCATGGAATGTGTCTGCTAGCTGCTCTTTGGTTAGAGAATATTAGAAGAGACGACACAAAAGGAAGCAATCCAGGAGATAGGAAAAGTTCCCAACTGTAGGTACGAAGGAATCAAGTTCGATTATGGTGTTGGGCTGTCGTTATTTTCAAGACGCTTTTATATAGTTCCCTCGTATATATTTTTAAACATGTATGATCAAAGGCAATTTGTCATTTTTTACTGAATTATTAGTTGTTTCACATTGGAATCAACATTACGTTTGACCAAACAAAATTCTAACCGACGAGAAACATTAAAAGATGCGGAAAGCTAAGTTCAATATCACCGATGAAGATTGAAGATCTTTAACAGAGAAACATCAAATCTTTTTTAAAGTGCATTTGGATATTACCGTAGTTTACGTTTTAATGTCTGCCAGTCAACTTTGTGGAGCTGCAGAGGCTAAAGAGTAAAAGCCTAATACAGACAATTGACTTCCGACAGACAGCATCATAATATTATTCGTAAGCTTACTTGTTATTGCTCTTTTAACCTGTTAGGAAATATTCACAACAGGGACTGATACAATTCACTAGTACTGTGGAGTCAGCAATGGCTAAACTTCTTCGGAACCCAAAAATACTTGAAAAAGTTCAAGCAGAGATCAGGAGTGCTATTGGCCAAATCAGAGAGAATAAGGAAATATGTGTAATATAAATATTATAATTCTATTTTAACTCTAACTAAATAATACTTTCAGATTTATTAATTAATAATAATACATATTTTTATCATTATATTAAAACAATAAATATATAAATTGGTCATTTCTCATTCCATTTCCATTACAACTATGCCAAAAGGGTAAGTAAACCACACAAATCTTCTTCATTATATTATATTGTATTACTAATACTGTGGTGATATTTTTATTTATTTAAAATTCCAAATTATTTATTTATGAAAGGGGATAAGATTGCGTAGTCATCAATGAAATATTAAGATTTCACCCACCACTTCCATTCTTAATCCCACATATGGCAATGAAACCTTGCAAAATATTGGGTTATTCCATCCGCAAAGACACACAAAATCCTCGTAAACTTTTGGACCATTGGGAGAAGCCCAAATACCTGGGATGATCCTTGGATTTTTAAGCCAGTGATGTTTATGGAATTTACTAACAGGGCTGAGTATAAAGGACATCACTTCGAGTACATTCCATTTGGTTCAGGCAGAAGGATGGGCCCTGCAATGGGTCTTGCTTCTCGTATGCTTCCAATGGTTGTTGGATCGGTTCTTTATTCATTTGATTGGGTTCTGATATATGTGCCTAAGACAGAGGACATGGACTGAATTAATTCCAATCCAAATCGAGTGATCCTAAAGTTACATATAAAAGATCCTGTCCAATTATTAGGTAATTTCGGTTCATTACAAGCTGGTAAAAAGAATCAATTCGATCCAGACCGTTTAACCGAATGCTCAAATCGTATATATTGTTATAAAATATAACGATAAGAAGAATTGAGGAGAAAAGAACAAGATAGGGAGTATAAGATCATATCAAGTATTCAAAAACAAGTGTGTACAAAGTGAATAATGTTACCTCCTATTTATAGGTAACATGATAGGGTACATGAAGAGACATTGGAGGATAAAGAGTTTTGTAGTTACAAAATATTCATTACATAATTGAATAGACATAATAAGTTATTTGTCTTTTCAATTGCCAAACATTTGATATTCATAACACTCCCCTTGAATATTTTGAATTTTAAGAATGTGAGTATGAAATCAGAATACTGCCTCATTAAAAAACTTACCAAGAAAAACCCAATGGGAATAAAAACTTGGTGAAGGAAAAAAGAGTGCAGTGCATACTCCCCCTGATTTAGTCATCCCTTTAAATCTTTCAAGCGTTGCATTCCGATCTTTCGAACAAGCTTTACAAATGTTGATGTGGGAAGAGCTTTAGTAAATAAATCAGTCAGGTTATCACTTGAGCGTATTTGTTGGACACTGATTTCCCCTTTGCTTTGAAGATCATGAGTAAAGAAGAATTTTGGTGAAATATGTTTTGTCTTGTCACCCTTTATGTAGCCTTCCTTCAATTGAGCTATACAAGCAGCATTATCTTCATACAGTGTAGTTGCAAGTTCTCTATCACTTGATAATCCACATGCTTCTCTTATGTGTTGTGATATTGATCGTAGCCAAACACATTCACGACTTGCTTCGTGAATTGCTAAAATCTCTGCATGGTTAGAAGAAGTAGCAACCAAAGTTTGTTTCACCGATCGCCATGAAATGACAGTATTACCAATAGTGAATAAATAACCTGTCTGAGATCTGGCTTTATGTGGATCTGACAAATATCCTGCATCTGCATAGCCAACTAAATCAAAAGTGGATAAATTTGAATAATATAAACTCATATCCATTGTTCCTCGTAGATATCTAAAAATATGTTTAACTCCATTCCAATGTCTTCGAGTTGGGGAAGAACTATATCTTGCTAGTAAATTTACTGCAAATGATATGTCAGGTCGAGTGTTATTAGCAAGATATGTAAGTGCACCAATAGCACTAAGGTATGGAACCTCAGGACTTAAGAGTTCTTCATTTTCTTCACGAGGTCAAAAAATATCTTTTTTCACATCAAGTGACCTCACAAGCATTGGTGTACTTAATGGATGCGCTTTATCTATATAAAATCTTTTAAGAACTTTATCCACATAATTTGATTGATGAATAAATATTCCTTCACTTAGATGCTCAATTTGAAGACCCAAACAATATCTTGTTTTTCCAAGATCTTTCATTTCAAATTCTTTTTTTAAATAGCTGATAGTTTTATCTATCTCTTCACGAGTTCCAATGATATTTAAATCATCAACATAAACAGCTATTATAACAAAACCAGATCCATATCTTTTTACAAAGACACATGGACAAATTGGATCATTCTTGAAATCAATTTTAATTAAGCATTCACGGAGGCAATTATACCACATCCGTCCAGATTGCTTCAATCCATATAGAGCTCTATTTAACTTTATTGAATAAATTTCCCGGGAATTTGATTTATTTGCATCTGGAAATTTAAATCCTTCAGGGATTTTCATATATATATCAGTATCCAACGAGCCATACAGATAGGCTGTAACTACATCCATTAGACGCATTTCAAGCTTTTCATGTACTGCCAAACAAAGTAAATATTGCAATGTTATTGCATCCACCACTGGAGAATATGTCTCATCATAATCAATACCCGATTTTTGGGTAAAACCTTGTGCGACGAGTCTTGCTTTATATCTCACAACTTCATTTTTCTCATTTCTTTTTCGCACAAATACTCATTTATATCCCACCGATTTTATACCTTTTGGTGTATGGACTACAGGTCCAAAAACTCCACGTTTTTTCAAATGACTTTAATTCTGATTGAATTGCGTCTTTCCACATTGGCCAATCATTTCTATTTTTACATTCCTCCACAGAGGTAGGTTCAAAATCCTCATTTTCTTCCATAATATTTAGCGCTATATTATATGCAAAAATATTGTCGACAAGTATTGAGCTTCGGTTCCATCTTGTTCCTGTAGTGACATAATTAATCGAGATTTATTCATTCTCTTGTGGTTCTTCCGGAATTTTATTAATTATGTCAATTGGATTTTCCAAAACTATATCCTCCTCATGACCATCTTGTGTAGTTGCTCCTTTCTTTTTCCGAGGATTTTTATCTTTGGAACCGAATGGTCTTCCACGTTTCTGACGTGGTCTAGACTCACTAGCAACTTTAGATTGTCCTTCAGGGACATCAATTCTTATCGGAGGATTTACAGCTGGAATATGAGACCTAGTTATTCTTTTAAGGTCAATAAATGCATCTGGCAGTTGATTTGCAATCGTTTGTAAATGAATTATCTGTTGAACTTCATATTCACATTGATTTGTTCGAGGATCAAAACTAGATAATGATAATTCATTCCAAGAGATCTTATTTTCCAACTGTTTATTTTCTCCCCCAAATGTTGGAAATATAGTTTCGTCAAAATGACAATCAGCGAATCTTGCCGTAAATAAATTTCCAGTTAATGGCTCAAGATATTTGATGATAGATGGAGACTCATATCCAACATATATTCCCATTCTTCTTTGAGGACCCATTTTTGTACGTTGTGGTGGAGAAATTGGAACATATACCGCACAACCAAAAATTCTTAGATGGGAAATATTTGGTTCCTGACCATGAACCAATTGCATAGGAGAGTGTTCATGATAACTTGTTGGTCGAATGCGTATAATTGTTGCTGCATGTAAAATGGCATGTCCCTAAACATAAACTGGAAGTTTGGATCTCATAAGCATAGGTCTTGCAATCAATTGTAAGCGTTTTATAAATGATTCTGCAAGACCATTTTGTGTATGAACATAAGCAACAGGATGTTCAACCTTTATTCCAATAGACATGCAATAATCTATAAAGGCTTTTGATGTAAATTCACTAGCATTATCCATTCGAATGGACTTTATCGGATAATCAGGAAATTGAGCTCGCAAACGAATTATTTGTGCAAGCAATCTCGCAAATGCCATATTACGAGATGATAATAAACATACATGTGACCATCTGGTTGATGCATCAATCAAAACCATAAAATATCGAAATGGTCCACATGATGGATGTATAGGTCCACAAATATCTCCTTGAATTCTTTCTAAAAATTTTGGAGATTCAATTCCAATTTTGGCTAGTGATGGCCTTATTATTAATTTGCCTTGAGAACAAGCAGCACATGAGAATTCATTAGATTGAAAAATCTTATTCTTTTTCAATGGATGACCACAAGAATTCTCTATTATTTTTCGCATCATTGTTGAACCGGGATGGCCTAACCGGTCATGCCAAATTTTAAACACATCATTAAACTAATGGTTTATTATAGAATGAGATTCTATCATTGTAATACTTGTGTAGTACAATCCGGAAGAAAAAGCGGGTAATTTTTCTAATATATACTTTTTACCCGAAATTATAAAAGTTATGCAAAGATACTCAATGCTTCCTTCATTCATTGTCTCAATATGATATCCATTCAGACGAATATCTTTGAAACTTAACAAGTTTCTTTGAGACTTAGAAGAGTATAATGCATCTTCTATCATTATTTTGGTGCCACCAGATAGAATAATATTTGCTCTTCCGGAGCCTTCAATCAATCTTGTACTACCACTTATGGTATACACATTGGTTTTTCTATTATCCAAATAAGAGAAATATCTTTTATCTCTCAATATTGTATGCGTTGTGGCACTGTCAACCAAACATATTTCCTTGCCGTTCATCTTAGAGATATCTATGCCAATATCCATTCTCTTCATTGAGTAAATAAAATTAATAAGAAAATATAAAATAAATTAAATATGAAAAAGTAAAATAAAATAAATAGACTTGTATTATAATAAAACAAGAGAACATAATTGAAATTTGCATAGTTATAAAATTAAAATCATTCTTGATTTCTTGCACTTTCATCATTTGGATCATTAAGAAAATTAGAAATATCCAAGTGCGTTATATTCTCAAGGCCATTAGCAAATTCAATGAAATCATTTTGGACAAAGTTTGTCTCCACATTCTTGCCACTCATCTTGGACAAACTTATACGCAAATCATCTTGTATTCAAAGATCCTTGATATAGGTCGGCAAAATATTTTGGTGTACGACAAGTACGTTGCCAATGACCTTGCATTCCACATCGATGACAGTTACTAATTGTAACTTTTTTTTTTCTTTATGCCACTCATTATTTTTCTAGGTCCTTCATCCTTTACAACTTTCTTTGGATGATAAATTTACTTGATTGACCACCACCATGATGAAATTTATTATGATCTCGTCCTCGTCCTCGTCCTCGTCTGCGGCCTCGACTACGATCACGATTATGGTTATGATATAGCATCACATTCACTTCAGGGAATGGAGCAGAACCAGTAGGACGAGATTCATGATTTCTCATCAACAGCTCAATGTGTTGTTCAGCCACCAGAAGGCATGAAATCAACTCAGAATATTTTGTGAAACTTTTTTCACGATATTACTGTTGTAAAAGCACATTTGAAACATAATAATAATATTACAACATGATTATATCTAAATAATTATAAAATTATACTCACCCAAATATACCTTTGTAGAAACTAAGATTCTTGTTTGTTCTTTGTGAAGAACTCTTGTAAGACTCTTGATTCTCCTTTTGTTTATAAGAGTATCGTGGTGATAACGTATTATAGAATATAACGATAAGAAGAATTGAGGAGAAAAGAACAAGAGAGAAAACTTAAGAACAAGAGAGAAAACTTAAGAACAAGATAGGGAGTATAAGATCATATCAAGTACTCAAAAACAAGTGTGTACAAAGTGAATAATGTTACCTCCTATTTATAGGTAACATGATAGGGTACATGAAGAGACATTGGAGGATAAAGAGTTTTGTAGTTACAAAATATTCATTACATAATTGAATAGACATAATAAATTATTTGTCTTTTCAATTGCCAAACTTTTGATATTCATAACATATATGAAATTATCAAAGAATTTGATAAAACCAAATAGAACTCAAAATGACAATTACTTGAACGAAGAAAACTTGTCCAGGTTTTACAGGAAACCACACCTGAGATTGTTTTCTCACATAGAAGAGTTGTGTTCCCTTCTAGTTCTACCAAATCAGAGAATTGGACATATCAGGTCTCCTAGCTAACAAACACTAATTAATAATGCATCACAGACCAATGTAATCGAATCCGATCAAGCTTTAACAACAGATCATGTGCCTCACATTTATGCACCAGCAACCTCGTAGTCTATATAAAAAGGTTGCCTGTTTAATAATACTCATAATTGGTTCCCCATATGGGCTATCGTTATTCCCATATTATAATGTCGACCTAAACAAATACATGCTAGTGTGGCTTGCAATCCAGTGGCTAATTGTGTATTGGATTTGGTGGGTCAGATGTTGGTTTCAGGAGGAACATCGAAGTGGGTCAACAATCAAACTTGTGCTTTCAGAATGTCAGGATTCAAAACTATCCAGTCTGGCTAAGTCGACTTCTCCTCACAGGGCATCCAAGAGAGTTCCTGGAAACCCTCTCCTCTTAATTAGTTCCAAGATGTTGTAATCACGGTCTTCGCCTCTGATTTTCTCTTATGTTAGTAGAAGGTTCCAGTTCCTATGTCAACGGGGGTTTAGTTCATTTAAACTCTAAGGCAATAATGGAGAACGAATTCCACGTAGAATATATGTATATAGCAGAGGTAGCTCATATATCATACTCGTTGGTTGGATAGGAAAAGAGAATTGGATCCGGATTGGATTCTATATCCTCTGGATATTGTTTTTGTGGTTTAAAGAGCTTCGCCTCCGCATTGCCTGGAAACCTTTCTTTAATATTCGAGAATGCGAAGCACGAATCTTGCCATCTTCATCATTATCAAGAAATATTTTTTATGTGCCCTGTTATGATTTGGAAGCTATTCTGACAATTTGATGATGAGATTGGGCTTATTATGCATTGTCGAATGGATGGAATTATGCTATACATAATAATTAAGTATTCTTGTCTTAAAACATAGGATTGAGAAAACTTCACAAGGACTCTAGCTACCATGACAATGTCACAATGGTGTTCTTGTTGTCAAGTAACCTACAAGAATGTCCTCAAGTGTATATCCAATTCCTTCAAAAGTTGTATAAAGTGGAATAGATATTTCTTTTACGTAACATGTATTATGGAAACCTGTATATTTTACAAAGAGGTTTCAAAAAGAAACCCTAAAGAGTGGTATCCAGACAAAACAAAAGCCCGTGGCCAGGATCCAACCATGCCTAGAATGAACATGAGGCAACCCCTGATTCAGGAACTTTAGCTACTCTCTTTTCCACTTCGTCCCAGACCAACTTGGATGTTATCTCGTCATACTGTGGAACATATTCCTGACGCACAAAGAAAACAATAAAAAGGAATTCATCAGAACATGCAATTATAAAAGACGTACAGTTGTTATCTTTGATTTATTGATAAGAGACGGGCCGTCCTCAGATTCTAGTTAGCTAGTGGAATCCCACTTCCACATTAATTGACTGCTCCAAGAAGTCGATGTCGCTTTCTTTACCTCCAGTTGTGTGAACAACTGTTTTGCTGTTGGTGCTGACACAATAATGCAACGTGCTTCAGGAGATATAAAGCCTTCATCCACAGCCTTATCAATGAAAGACAACAAGGAGTTGTAATATCCATCTACGTTCAAAAGCCCCACCTGGAAAAGAAAAGAGAAAGAAATGGCAGGATCTTGAATAACAAATGCCTTCAACTCTAATGACAACACAAGCAACTTATTTGACTGGAACTCCACTTTTTTTAGAAAAGTGTTTCAAGCTAGCTCAGGATATCACGCATATATATAATTGCTAGCTTATCATCTCCAAATCATATAGCACGGATCATGATGGGGATATGGTGGGATTTACATCCAAATGCTATCTTTCCATGTGAATCTGCCGAATCGTCACATGATTTTATTCGCTTCAACCTTACATAAAAAGAGTCACAGTTTATACAACTTGTTGACCCAATTGGTGTTATTTCTCAAGGAGTAGGCAACACTCAGAAACAGGAATAGAGTCAGGAATTATAACATGTAGTATCGACATAAGCAAAAATATTATGTATTTCAACAAGAGTTGTGAGTAACAAAGACATGACAGCATGTGCTTGCCGCAACTGTAATGGTATAAGACATGTAGTATCCAGAATAATTAAATAGGAAAAAACATTGAAATTCTGTCCAGAATGATTAGAGAGAAAAAAGAGGTTAATTCACTATTAGAAAATTCTATCACTAATGAATCATCCTATATCCTTATTACACGGCTGTATACATGCTATACATGTATTCTTTAAATTGCAGGGTTTGCTTGCACAAAAGTAGGACAAAGCTGTTCCAACAATGTTGCTGGTCAAAAAAGTATTGCTGTCAGCACCTTTCAACAACCAGAAAGTATATTCAATGACCCCGAAAGTTTACATATGTTATGGTCCCCAAAGCAAGAATCTTTCTGAATCCTTTTGATCTTCATTTCCGGCAATTTCTTTGTATTTATGGATTTTATTATGTAATCAACCATAATCTTTTCAAATTCCCTATCTAGTTCTGATCATGTAGACCTTCGCTTTAATTATCATTTTCCACAGTAAATTAAGCAAGCAAATTAACTAAGACCTCATCGCTGCAAAGTTGATAAGGAAGATGGAGTTATTAAGCAGATAATGATACTTACCGGTTTTCGATGTATGTTGAGCTGAGCCCATGTAATGACTTCCAACAACTCTTCTAGCGTACCATAACCCCCTAATTAGAACAAATGAAGAACATATTGAAACCATGAGAGATATTATTCTGAAGATTTCTGAATCGTATCTAAGCTATAATTAAAAACAATCGAAATTAAGGACAGCGTTGTTACCAGGAAGGGTAATGAAGGCATCAGCTTGACGCGCCATCTCAGCTTTTCTCTGATGCATATCTGAAACAGCCTTCACTTCTCCTACAGGGTTACCAGTGACCTGCAATAGTAAAAATAAACGTTACCTCATTTTGCTATATCATCTTCAGATTTCCTTAATTAAACCACCTCAGTATTGATGCTTTGACGTACCTCTATAGGCATCAGGGACCTGGGAATAATTCTGCAAAGCAACAGAGAATTCTAAGTTAGAAGCCATCTTTAATAATCTTAACATGAAGGCATAAGGACAGTATTGGAAATAGTTCGGAAACACAAGGAATAGTCGCTGGAAATTCACAAAATATTTGAAAAATATTTTCCCAGTTTGTCGCTGCCGCTTTGGTTGCCTCGTTAAGAAGGAGAGGCTACCCGCCAACCTAAACTCACGTGGAACCTGGAAGTCAACCGACACCTTTGACAGGGGTAGAAAGGTCATTTCTGTAGGAAATATGTACTCCTTCCCATATTAGGAAAAGTAAAGTGCCCCGATCACTGCCTTACAAAAGTTTACAACCTTTATCCCGAAGCTTTTTCAGTATCTGTCTGTCCAACAAGAAGACATAGCTTTGACCCAAGTGAGGTGGTACTATGTTCAGAATCTGGAAGCCTGTTGGTCACTAAACAGCTCTTGTTCCGAGAGAAGAGCCGACGGAAAGGAAATTCCAGGATAACCTTTTTGTTCAAGGCCTGTATCAATTTGCTTGATCCCATGATATATGCCTCTGAGCTGGTCTCAGAAAGCAGAAACAACAGTGAAATGTCCCATAGAGAAATGGGAAATTTTCACAATCTCATTTCTAAATATTACGCACAAGTAATTAATTAGCATTTTAAAGAAAAATATATACAAAGACAAGAGAGAGAGAGAGTAAGAAATAGATGAGACTAACCCTAGAACATGGCGCCCGCCATCATGAACTGCCTGAGAAACAAGACCCATCAATCCCACGCTCCCGCCACCGTATACCAAATCAATCCTTCTCTCCACCTTCAAACATCATCGGAAACAGCAACCATTAGCACGTATCGCAAGGTCAATCATCAACACCACAACATCGATCCTAGTTAGTAACAACATGCACTGATGAACTTCAGGAAATTGCCCCCATAAACAAAAATCACGGAGGTGTTTCTTTTTCTTTTTTTTTGTTATTGAAGATAGTGAAGTGCCTGAAGTTAAACCATCATGCTTAGAAGAGTCATGATACCATTGGAGCACGTCTGGTCTGGTCCCCAGGTCGTGAGAAGCCAGAGATTAAATTGACTTTTTCTTGTTTTGGTTTTAAATTAGTTTTTACTTTAGTTGATGGAAACAAAACAGCTTAAGAACAAGAAGTGAGGTTTCAATAAAAAATCAAAAACAAGGATCATGCAAGAAGGCTGCTCAACTGACAGCCAGGTTACAGCTAGCAGACTATCATGCCGAACATAAACCCTAAACCTGCTCTCCCTTCAAGCTTAGTAACTAATCTCTAGAACAACCATCAAAGCTTGTTTTATTTCCTCCAACTTGCCTGTTACCACACACTAACACCACTAACACGCCACAGACTAAAACTAAAATCATTCTATTTCCGATCGACCAGAAGATAGTATTGAGATATCATCGAGAATTCCATAAGAAAAAAAAAAGTTTGGAAAAATAACTGACAAAACAAATAGCTAGAGTCCTCGTTAATAATAGAGACAATGGAGTGTAATTGCAACGTACGTCAATAAACCAACACAAAGGTTTTCTTCACAAAATGATAAGCGGAACCAATTCTCATATGGAATAATGGGAATCCCAAGAGTATAAAAATTGGGTCTGGCGTTGAATCGCTAACAATGGATTTCTAAAACAGAGAAAAAAGTCAAGAAAAAAGGGTGAAGATATAATGGTATTGGCTCCCGGAGGATTGATTCAATGAAAAACATTTGTGATGAAAACCTTCAGTCTCGAGTAAAAAAAATAGAATGAAAGAAAGAGTAAGTTGTCCTTCAGATGGTATATCTACCATTTCCTTCCCCAGCTCAACTGCAGCTTCTTGATAAGTAGCTTTCTTGCCGGAACTGCTACCACAAAACACACAAATCCTCTTAAACCGGGACTTGATCTCTTCCATCTCTCCTTAGCTCTTCTTTATTGTCTCCTTCCCGTCTCTCTCTCTCTCTCTCTTTCTCTCTCTCAGTGATGAACTTTGAGCTTTGAAACAAAGGAGAGGTTTGAGAAGCAGAACAAAGTGACATTTGTTTAAATAGAGAGAACGATTTGGCCAAAAATAGTGGTAGGTGCTTTTGTTTGGTAATGGGCATGTAACTTGGGATAGGGACCGGGGGATGTACACAGATTTCCACTGGAATGTACATACGATGTGTGTTATTTTTAATAAACTTCGGTGGGTCCATCCCCAGCAATGAGATTGGACTAGGATTCCAACATTTTAGAAAAAACGTTAGATTGGGGCGGTATTGGAAGAGGTGAATCGTATCAGAGCTTTACCTGGCATATCAGGTTACATTCCATTTGAATGTATATTCGGGAATTTAATACAAAAATTGCAATAATTATTTAATATTTTGTTTAATTAACTTTAAGAGAACAAAGAAGCAGAGGGAATTAGCTATAGGAGATGGGAACCTATAATGACTAGATAGAACGGGGACAATCTTAGTTACAGGTGGCTATGCTTCCTTTCTTCATGAGTCCTTGACGGCCCCATCTCCCCTCTGTTTCCCACGCTAATGTCGGGCATAACTGCAACGCGTCTGAATAGTAATACATGCTGGTCGATGCCACAATTTCAAGGCAGCAGAATTATATTGCAAAATGAGATGTTACAGCAAACAAGAATTAACCAGAGGCACGTCCTTTCCAACACATTTATTCCGAAAATTGATACGTCTCAAGAAAAAAACAGAGAAAGGAACTGTCTGCACATTCCTGATACAAGGTGATATGAAAAGTTGGGATTCTCTAGATTGCTTCAAAGTACTCCTTGCTAAGCTTTGGGTCGGGTTTCATGGACTTGTCACCAGGCTTCCACCCAGCAGGGCAAACTTCATCTGGGTTTTCTTGAACATATTGCAAGGCCTGCAGTAAAGACAAACAAGAGTAAGCAGTTAAGACAAGACGCATGACTTGTTCATTTCCATGAATTATAAGTCTATCATAACACATTCCAAATTTTAAACAATAATCACCTGTAGTGTTCTCAATGTTTCGTCAACACTACGTCCGATGGCAAGATTGTTAATGGTGGAGTGTTGGATTACTCCTTCCTTGTCAATAATGAAAAGTCCTCTCAAAGCAATTCCCTGATCACAAAAACAAAGATACCTAGATAAAGCATGAACGAGAATAACAAAGACAATATGAATCTCAATATTCCAACATCTTATAGCATGGAAACGCTCAGATATGTGTATGCATAGGGCTAGTCAGGAAATGGAACTATACATCCAAATACTGGATAAAACAGAAACTAAGTATAGAACTAGCTCTACAAAGTAGATCACAATCATCAGAGCGGACTTCATATCGTAGATTGCTCCAAAAAAATAAAAATAATAAGGCAATGGAACACTACCAATCAACGAGAACCGTTTTTATGAGCTCAAACATCTGCTGATTTTAATTTTTAAAAAGAGAGAAGAACAAAATGATTCCAAGAATTGAAACTGCTGAAATTATACATACCTGATCTGGAATAAGCACTCCAAAAGATGTTGAAATTGATTTAGTGACATCCGAAATTAAAGGATAGTTCAAGTCACCAAGACCACCAGACTTCCTATCTGTTTGGACCCATGCAAGGTGCGAGAACTACAAAAAGAGAAACAGTAGACATCATTATCAAACAATAGTTCATCTTCCAATCTGATAGCATAAACCAAAAAAAAGATATGTCGTCAGACATGCACATATTAGAAGAGAAAGGCATAAGCTAATACATGTTGGCAATTAAGTAGCGGTGGCATCAAGGCTTTCAAAAGCAGATTAGTCACTGTATCAGTTTAGCTTCGATAAGGGAAGTGGTTTGAGGGTGACCGGATTGAATATACATGATTATTTTTTGAAAAAAATAAAAATATTATAGCAACTTTAAGAAGTACTGGTATAATTTAAATCTCAAAATATCATGAAAATGACAATAAATCATCACAATTTGAGTTCTACAAGACAAGATATATAATTCTAAAATTTTAGTTTTTAAATAATTATAATTGAAGCGGAAATTATATAATTGGACTCCATCACAGTTCAGTACAAACAAAACCACCAGGTTTGATGCATTGCGTAAAATTAATAATTAAAACATCTCTATGATAGATGGGTGGAGATCACACTGAACCTCACTGATAATTACAGGAAAAATAGATTTTTGCATATATTTGATGAGCCATGGTGACAAATATTTCCTAGTCTTCTCTTCAAAACCAAAATATTTTCTTGGTATTGGCATCCACCATAGCTACTCAAATAAAAATACAAAAGAAAACTAAAAAATCTTATTAAATTAATAAGAAGAGTAACGCGCTTTATCCAAGTCATAAACGTTTAAGAAAATATTACCAAGCCAAATGGGGGATCAAGAGCAAAATGGACATAAATTATGACATCTTTAACAACCTTACCAAGCAATCTCATACATTCTTCTTGTGCAAAGAAACGTATATTCATTTTGCAAACACCAAATCAACTAATGTAAGATTTAACCTTAATTCCTGACAAGTTAAAACCAGCCCCATGAATTATTCTTCTCAGCTCTACCCAATTTAAGGCCACATACTCGGTAAGATAAAAAGATATCACAGTGGCTTCAATACATAAGACAAAGAAAAAGTACAAATTGCAGTAAGGTAGCACGCCTAAGTTATAAGAGGTCTCTTGTAACATTTCTCCAATGTGAAAATACGTCAAAGAACTTACCACACTGTCAACTGAAACACCCAATATTTCAGTGTTTATCTTCTCAAACTCTGCGTGACGGTCACTGAATGCAGTAATCTCTGTCCACAATGGAGAATATAAGCACATAATGCCATTAAAACTTGAAATAAAAAACACTTTCACCATCAAAACAAACCTGTTGGGCAAACAAAGGTGAAGTCCAACGGGTAGAAGAACAGAATAACATACTTTTTACCGATGTATTCAGACAATTTAACCTGAAACCAGGAACAAATCATTCAAATCATGATAAATCCAAATTATCACCTTAAGAAGCTGCATTGCACGTTAAAAGCGTTAAACTGACGCATATCGCGGTATGGTTTCTACCTTGATGAACTCCTGGTCGAAAACTGCCTCCGCCTCAAAATCAGGGGCTTTATTACCAACAAGAGGAATTTCACTCTGCAAACATAAACACCGAGCCAAATAACTCAACCAATTAGGAAAGTTGAAAGCAAACCGCAACTTCAATTTGAACCAGAACTTACAGCGGCTCTAACGACGAAAGGTTTCTGGGAATGTGCGCCGCGGGACAATGAAACAGAGCTGGTGGGACGGGAGCCGAAGAAGGGTTTACGGTGGCCAAAGAAGGAATTGGGCATGGTTAGGGTTTGGGTGGGAGAGGGTCTTGAAACGGAAGAAGCCATGGATTTGGTCGCGGTGACGGAAGAGACGAGGGTGGTTGCTGCAGCGGAGCAAGCCATTTTGGATGGACGAAGACTGCCGGTGGTAGTGGTTGAACGTGGGTGGGGAGTAGTCTTTCTAAGGTGGAGAAATGGTAAGCGAGTAGATAAGAGAGGGCAGTGGAGTAGACAGTGTTGATGAGGTGAGTAGGGGAAGTACTGTTTCTTTCTGCCCTTCTGGTCTGGGGTTTTATGTTCAATGGGTTCCACACATTCTGGGTCACCCAACCCACAATCCTAGCAGGGGAGGGGATGCACTCTTGACCAGAATAGGATCCCTGTCCTGTCCAGGGGATAAGGTGGATTTGCCAATGCCCTGTGGAATAAAACAAAAAAATATTTCAATTGCAAATTTTTATTTTAATTTAAATTAAATAAAAAAAGATATGTAATAAAGATTTTTATTAATAAATCAAAGAACAGTTCTTTGATTTATTAATAAAAATAAAAAACCCTAGGTTTTTTATTAGAGTTTTCCTTTTTCTTTCAGCGGTTGGAAGCCTGCAAAGTTATGACAAGGGATCCCAATAAAAATAGGTACAACATGTTGTGAGCCCATCCCACAAACCGAGCCTGGCACTGGCACAGACCTAGGCCCGGTAGGAAGACTTGAATCCCACCTCAAGTACCCAACCGCGCTGATTTCATCAAGATAGCGCAATGCTCCCCATCTCCGAATCATATTTCTTGTACTGGAGCCTTATCCTTACCATCACAACTCCTGTCGTATCACCCAGCAAAAAAAATACTAGGCCTGCACTACCCAGCCAACCATGTAGCCTGCAGAAACCAACAATGCAGGACGCGCTCCGTCTCTCCAACGGCAAATCCTCATTCCCGAACCTCCCCAAGCCGCTCAATTTTCCCACCTTCCTCCGTGATTTCTCCTCGCTTTTCTGCTCTAAAGCACTCCACTTCCCTGCCCTTGCTTCCAAAGCAGCCACCATCCCGCTCCCTTCCAGACCGTCTAAAATTCCAGAAATACCCTCCAAATCTTCCCCCCTCCCTACCCAACAGCCATCGCAAGAACAACAGCCCAACAACGATTTCCAAGAGAAGCTATTCTACCTGGACTCCATCGGCCTGGACATATTCTCCCTCATCGAGGGCCACCGTCAGATCATCCTCTCTGCATCCCTCGAAGACATCAAATCCACCGTCGACCTCCTCACCTCCATGAACTTCACTGCTCCAGATCTCCGTCGAATCTTCTCCATGTGCCCCGAGATCCTCGCCTCCAACGCCTCCGCCATCCTCCCCATCTTTACCTTCCTCCTCCGGGAAGCCCGAGTCGACGGCGCCAATTTGAAGCACGTCATCCACCGACGTCCCAGATTGCTAGCTTCCAGTGTCAAGCATTGCCTACGCCCCACCCTGTACTTCCTCCAAAGCATTGGCATAGCTGAGGTAAAGAGCCACACTTATTTGCTCTCCTGCAGTGTCGAGAACAAGCTTATTCCTCGAATCCGGTACTTTGAAAACGTAGGGTTCTCGTACAAGGAATCTGTGACCATGTTCAGGAGGTTTCCTCAGCTGTTTAATTACAGCATAAAGGACAACGTGGAGCCGAAACTCAATTACTTTGTGGTGGAAATGGGTAGGGATTTGAAGGAATTGAAAGAGTTCCCGCAGTATTTTTCATTTAGTTTGGAGAATAGAATTAAGCCGAGGCACCAAAGTTGTGCGGAGAAAGGTGTGTATTTCCCTCTACGTGTGATGTTAAAGATCAACAATGCCCAGTTTCAGAGAAGATTGGAGGTTTGTTGTAATTATTCTATTCCTTTAAGTACTTCCCCTTTGTACTCTGCAAATTGGGATAATGTTGATTCGTATATAGAATGAAATTTTATCGAAGTGAGCGTTTGAATTGGTATTCTTTTTGTCTCTGCCCGTCAATCGTTGTTGCTTTTGTAGTTTTAGTAACTATGGTAATGCCATTCATTGGAAGAAAACACGAATTATTACTTGCAAGGTTCTATACGCTTATAAAGCGGGACAAAGTTTAATGGAGACTATAAACTCGGGACTGCATTTGAAGTAGGATGGATAAGAAGACATGGCTGTGTTGTTTGGGATAGGATGCTGTGCTTGTGTAGCAGATGCTGGTGATAGTTTGTGCTGTTCTTGTTTTTCATGTGCTTGTTGCTTTCGTAACTGTGCTAAATTGATCATTGGAATACATAGGAATTATCATGCGCACAGTTGATGCACTGCGCAAACTCTGTGCAGGGTCATGAAACTGCATATTGTATGCTTTATATATATTATTGGCAGCTTCAATGTAGGGTTTTTGCTCTTCTGCTGCAGTATAACAAACCTAAATGATAGTGACGGCCTTATAATGTCTCCCGCATATTGTCAAATTTGAACCAAGTACAATGTGCTCTCTAAACTTCTCACCAGATGCCCTTCATTGGGTTCCCGGATGAATGATGAATTAAGCAGCACTCCACTTCAGCCTCCACGGCAGGATACTGACTGAAAAGAAGCCAAGAGCCAACCTAGACGTTACTGGGGTGTGACTTGCCCCATCATCTAAAGAAAAGAGGTAGCCTCTGAAAATGAAGAGCACACTCTGGTAATTCGTGTGTCTATGGTTCATTTTCGATCCATATGCTTAAACTGTCAGCTGTCTGTTGTCTGTTGTTCATCTAGTCTTCGAAAAAGCTTTCAATAGTATTATCTTAACATTTTCCTTTCAGAAAATAACATCTTTCTACCACTCTCATTTAACCATCTAGCCACCAGATCACATCCTTCCCGTCACTCTGCAGTTAGCGTAAGTTTGGTCAATGTGTACATATTCACATTTGTATTCCGTGATTCTTCGAACCTGAGTCTGCTAATCCTGATAAAGGCATTTCTGAACTCTTGATTGAAGCTGGCTTGGGCATATTGATCATTGAGCTAGGAACACTAGTTTTGGTTGGGTTGGACTTCCTCTACTATTTGGATGAAAATAGACTTACCGGCTGCAGTTTTCA
Source organism: Passiflora organensis (assembly GCA_019739055.1). Lineage (NCBI taxonomy): Eukaryota > Viridiplantae > Streptophyta > Magnoliopsida > Malpighiales > Passifloraceae > Passiflora > Passiflora organensis. The sequence continues at coordinate 11,359,441 of JAEPBF010000009.1, forward strand.
CTACTCTATGCATCATTGTGGCCTGGACTAAGCATTTCCTCCATTTCCCCCTTTTATTGGAATTTTCTACTTGTTCTACGCATTGTCATGCTCTATGCGGGAGTAAATCGTGGGATTAGCTCGGTTTAGAGGGAATTTCTTATATATATATATATATATATATATATATATATATAGTTGGCGTATATGGCTAGTATATTATATGATATTTTGACAATTATATCCGAAAAATATTTTATAAAACTCTTGATCTATAATCATTTTAACTTAGTTTAACATATTTTATATTCTTTAAATGAGTTTTTTTAAAAAAAAATTGAGAGCTTGATTGATGGATAATATTTTTTTATTCATAATCAAACATCAAGAATTCTGTGTTTTTTTTTTTTTTACTTTTTGTGAATGCTCAATAATTTTTAGTACAGGGTTTGGTTCTTTGCGAATGCCATGAGAACTTTTAGTATATAGTTTGGTTCGAACGACAATTACCCTAATATTTTTACATAGTTTTGGTCTTAAAGCTCTAAATCCGTGACCATTGGTAGAGGAACAAAGCTCAATTATGAAGAAAGATTTTTAGAATATAACATCCATGAGTCTTGGGATCGCATTGGTAGAGAAATATGGAATGTTTCTTTAAAGAGTCACACGAATAGATCTAAAGGCTTTGATTCGATGGCCTGGATAGAGGGCTGTGGACTCCATTAGTGACAATATAGTCAAAATTTTAAAGAAAAATAAAGAAGAATTTCCTTGCTGAACTGGTTGGGACCGAGAAAGAAAAAAGAGAATGAAGTGAACTAATCTTCGTTCGATCTTGCAATGAAAATTAAGACATTTAAATTGTAAGTCTATTATAAATACTTAATATTTAATAAGCGTAATTAGTAACATTTTTTAATCTACTTTTTTTTACTTTAATCTTTACCGATTTAATTTTCGGTTCGATTTTAAAAATATTGTTAAAAGATAGATCAGGAAATAACTCTATAATCTCTCCCAGAAATAAAAATTTTCTAATAGGGAATTCTAAACCATAAAATTTTAATTGTCTCTTTTATATCAAGGAGTCAAGCTCAATTTAATACAAACTATTTGATAATATAAACTTGTAAAGAAATACATGCTCTAATTCAATCATATAATATAGGGATAAATTTTGTTTGATGTGGAATAGAGAACAATATTAAATAAAATTTAATAATTCATAGACAGTAAGAATAGGTGTACTGTTACGACCATCTTATTTTGGGCTAAGCTTTGTTGTTCCCTCCACATCAATACGAACTGAAAAAGAACACAATTCCCTCCCTTCCCTCCTCCACTGTCCCCACCCCACTCACCCTTTTTCTCTATAAACCCCTACTACTTCCTACTGGATTACTCCCTTTTTTTACCTCCTTGCTTCTCTGCTCTCGTTTGCTTATATCGTAATAGACTAACATTATAAACAAGGCAACTTCTGATTTCACTTATCTCAGCGATTTTTTATTTTTTACTTTTTTTTAGAATTTTTTCTTTGACTTTCTTTCGGTACCATCGCTCATGTCTGCCGGCACACGAGCCTCCGCCCATCCTGGGCCGGCCACCGCCGCATCAGCGTCATCGGCCCCGATCCTTCCGTCGCCGCGGCGACATCTAGCTTTCTTGGCGATGAAGCCGCCTTTTGTTGCTCCCGATGATTACCACCGATTCTCGTCACTGAATCCTGCAGCTGCCGCCGGTTCTGCTACTGCCAATGGAGCTGCTTCTCTTGACGGAGATGTCATCATTGTTAGATCTCCTGTGCGTTTGCTTACCTGTTTATTTGTTGTGCTTTTTGCTTCATGACGAACTTGTTTGTGCTGCTTGGCTGTGTGAGTATTGAGTTTGTGTGACGATTGCTTTGATGGAATTCGTTTTTATACAATGTTATCTGGGTTAAGCGCTAGAATATCGTGTGACATTATTGAATGTGATTTGTTCGTCCAAACTCAGTTGTATTGAGCACTGAAATTTTAGGATTGCTTTATATTTGCTATCTTCTATTTGATCGTTAACCTCTTCGATTTTTTCCAATATCTAACAAGAGTATAATTGGTTCTGTTTTTTTGTTCACGTCCTTGCTTATTTTCCATCCACAATGTTTGTGTTGATTGGCCAAGTGTGTTTTACGTATGAAAATTTTGGTTGAAAGTGCTCTAGTATTCTTTATCTGTTATCTTCCATCTCCATTTTCAACTTTCTGACTTTGTTTCCAATTTTAAACATGATGTTGTTTACAATGTCTCAGCAACGAAAAAGAAAAATTGTATCGAATGATAATTGGGTTGGATCTGGCGAGTGCGCAAGTAGTGAAGTAAACAACTCTCCTTTCCAGACACCAGTGTCAGCTAAAGGAGGAAAGGCATGCAATCGGTCGAAGCCTTCAAGGAGCAATAAATCAGCTCCAGAAACGCCTTTTTCAAATGCTGGTGTGTAATTTCTTGTCCTTTTTCTTGCCTAGGATCATTTCCTGGCTGAAATTTTTCACATGATTTATGAAAGAGCTTAGTCTTAGGTGCAAATCTTTTTTAAGTGCCTTGATTCCTTATGTAAGTGGGTTTGCACTCTGTAGGGTCTTTCTGCTGCTAAAAATTGCAAACAGAGAATAAATCTGATGAAACATTTTATGTGAAATATGCAGATTCTCCTTCTCTTACTCCAGCCGGCAGTTGTCGATATGATAGTTCCCTAGGTAATTATGAAAATATTGGCTTTCTAGCTAAGTTCTTGTGCTTATGTCTTGGAGCTTTCTTTGTTTTTTTATGACACAAAATGTTGGAGCCTTTAGGTCTTTTGACCAAGAAGTTTGTGAATCTCATTAAGCACGCTGAAGACGGTACTCTTAACCTAAACAAAGCTGCTGAAACATTGGAGGTGACTGTTTATATGTTTGAACATATATACTGATCATCTGTTGTACTTTTCTAAAAGTTGGTTTCTGGAACAGGTGCAAAAAAGGCGGATATATGACATAACAAATGTTTTGGAAGGAATTGGACTAATAGAAAAGAAGCTCAAAAACAGTATACGCTGGAAGTAATTTCTTAGTAATGAATATGTTGCAAAGTTATATTTGGGGTAGCTGGCCCACTTTATTAGGTGGGAATTTATGATAGTATCTGTTGGATGGTTCACAGGGGTGCCGATGCTTCAGTATCAACGGAGGTTGGTGACAATATCTCTTTACTGCAGGTATGTGCATGTGGCTATTTTTTTCCCTTGCTAGATTCTCTCTAGTCCTGTTGTTCAATGAGCTTTCAATTGATACCGTAAATCCAAAGAGAATGAAAAACATGATAATAGTTTGAAGAGGTGAATTATCTTGTCTATGTCATACAGGCAGAAATTGCAAATCTTTCAATGGAAGAACACAAAATGGATGACCAAATAAGGTAGCTTTGTTGTTTTCCTTGTTACATTGGTACAGATTTTTTTTAATCTTTTGGGCACTGCTGATATGCTTCAACTATCGCAGAGATATGCAGGAAAAATTGAGACATTTGAGTGAAGATGAGAACAGTCAGAAGTAAAGTTTTTCCCATCCAGCATCATATAATAATTTTGGTCTTATATGCCCTTGTTCTCTCTTTCATTCATCTTCCAATAATTTTTTTAAGGTGGCTTTTTGTATCTGATGAAGACATCAAGAGTCTACCATGTTTCCAGGTCAATCTATTCTGTTTCTTTTTCACCTTCCTAATAGAACGGTGGCTTTTTCAAGTTTGATAATTATGCCTATAACATTGGTCTTAACTTTCTTAAGTTGCTTGTACCAGAATGAAACCCTCATAGCAGTCAAAGCTCCGCATGGAACTACACTTGAAGTCCCTGATCCTAATGAGGTTAGTCAAAAGTTTAAAAATTAATGGACTGAAGTTCACTACTCTCCCTTTAGTTTTTGCTCCACTCATGTGGAGTTTGTTCTGTCAAGAACAGGCTGTGGACTATCCACAAAAGAGATACAGGATTATCCTTAGAAGCACAATGGGTCCTATTGATGTATACCTTATAAGGTGAGTTTGCATTATAAAAGCTGCTAAAGCATCCACTAATTGCATGTTTCTGGTGATATTCTCTTAAATATTTAGGGATGAGCAAACTGCTTCTGCTTAGATTTTCCTCAAATTGGTTTGTTCTGCACCTTTCCGAAGGCTGAACTTTTCACTTCCCATACCCATTATAAATCGATATAGTAAACACAGACTGAAGTAGTGTCGAGCGCAAAACTGCATTTCCAGAAAGAGAAAAGAACCCCAAATTTCAATTTTTTTAAAGCCGATTTTCAGTAACACTGTCCAAATCTATCCTCTATTTTTCTCTCACCCATCTAACTTTTTCTTCAAGTTTCTCATCTGCTTTCTTGCCTACAAATCACACCTTTGGCTTAAACATGTTAAGGAAACACATCCAAAATGTGGAGTTGTCTCTATGGTACTCCTAATAGAGAGTGATCAATTGAGCTGCTTGAAAAGCTGAGACCTGGGAGAGGGATATTGGCACAGGAAGGAGCATCTTTGATTTCAGAGAGATTATTCGTGATTGAAAGAAAGGAAGTCTTAAAATAGTGTTTCCTTCTAATATAAACTGGAAACATAAATTTTGCTAAGGCTTGGAGATATAAACCAGTCGGTTTGTTGCTTTGTCCACTCAAAATATGGTGTGGTTTGAGCCACATAAGAAGTTTGATGTGCAGACGTATAACCCAAAAATAAAATGATGCAGACATTGCCAGGCAGTTCCTTGTGTGAACATGCTTGATACAGTTGGAGCGTTGATGTTTCTAGTTCATATATGGTGCTCAAAGCTAGATTAGATGATTGATAAATTATGCTCCTCAATGGCATGGTCTTATTTGCTTTTTTCCCCAAGGTTATTTTGTTAACCTACGTCCTGTATTTTCCAGTCAATTTGAGGAAAATTTTGAGGATATGAACGGTGTTGAGGCACCTGGGAGCTTTCCTCATTCTTCCAGTTCAGGGTCTAATGAGAACCCTCACACAGAAGCTGCGGAGACAGGCCAGAAGGAAATTGGATTTCAGGCACAACAAACTCATAACATTTTCTCTGATCCTAACAATTCACAGGAGTTTGGTGGGGGGATGATGAAGATTGTTCCTTCAGATGTTAATGTAAGTGTAATGACATTGAACTTTTATCCTCTTGAAATTCCTTATGAAAAATATTTATTTGATGTGTACAATGTAGCAGACATGCTATTCACATTTGTACTGTTTAGATTAGGTCATGATCAGCATCTAAATGGCTTGCATTTGTGTCTTTCATTTGGAACATTGGCTTCAGCTCATTGTCAAGCATGGGAGTTGTTTTTACAAATGTGGGGCTCAGCCAATGATCACCATAATAAAATAATGCGATTGCATGACCTCTATGAAATTGTGTCACTGTTATTTAAAAATGTATCCTAACATTTAGTATTTTTCTGCTTATAATATCTTTTGGTAACCTCTTTGTTAGAATGATCTATAAGCTTTAAAATGATAACATCTAGGCATTCTATTCCATTGTCGTGTAATTTCTATCAAATTTTTTGCCATGACAGAATGTGCCAGATTATTGGTTTGCTTCAGATGCTGATATTAGCATTACAGATTTGTGGAAGACAGGTCGTATCCTTTGTTGTATTATTTCTTGTTTTATGCAATAAAACAGAAGGCATAAAATGTCTTGATTTATTGTTTAATCCTTGATTCGAACCATAGCGAATGCTGAATGGGATGGCATGAATATGCTTGACACTGATTTTGACATGGCCGAATTGATTAGTCCCAGACCACAAACTTGCCCATCTGGAAATGCTGAAGCGCCATCTGCTGATGTAAACTTGAGTCAAGAGGAAACTGGTTCAGTATGACAAACTGATGAAAGAGGCTCTTCTTCGCACCAATCCTTTAACCAGTGGTGTCCGATGCTCCTCCTAACAGGAGCTAACGGGTTGCTAGATGGGTAGATTGGAAGTACTGAGAGGAAAGCTTAAGAAGTATAGCTACACAGCAGTTAACTTTTAGTCACAGTGACGTAAAGATAAAAAGGAAAGAGGAATTCAGGGTAGAAAACTGCTTCTTTGGAATGAACCAATATCAGAAAAAGACTAACAGTTGAATTGAGTCGCATTGTTTAGTATTGGACTGGACACGCAGGTACATCGGGCGGGCGGTTCAGAGCTACAAGATTGTAAGTGCTGTTATATTTATTTATATGATGAGCGGAAAGGTATCCCAGTCCCAGAGGAATCAATAATTTGTAGACTCAGCTCAAAGTAATATTCTTGGGCAATTTTGATGACCGAACTGTAAAGTTTAAAGATTTTACTGACTGCCACAGATATATAATTAATCTTTCTTTTTTAATTTATCTTCAACTATCACTTGGTGGTTTATAAATTGCAGGCACAATATAAATATTTGAGACCATGAGTATGAGGGGATAGATACTCATTCGCAATAATTTGAGAAACCCATCTCGTGAAAAACGTGAGATAGTGAATTGCGTGGACCCATGTGATTAAATATGGATGGAGTCGTGAGCCATATAACCAATAATGCCAGTGGGCCAAGAAAATAAACCCCCTTACCAAAAGCTTACATTGAATTTGGGCTTTACTTTATCTCTATCGGCACCTAAATAATTATTATTATCATTTAGCACAATATATTTTATTATGTAAGTTGTATGATTGCAAAAATAAGTATATCTTGCTATATATATCTGGTTTGACTTTATAACCCTCGTGCATTACAAAACCCATTTGGCTAAAACATAGCATTATTTATATTATGTTTAGGGGTAGTTTTGGAACAAAAAACCCTCAGTCAAACCCTTCTAAATATTAAAATCTGACTGACATGATAGGATTTTTATGACGTAGCAAGAATCATAATCCAGGACCATTTTTAAAGTTCATATTCTAAGATTTGTATCAGTTAAAAATTAATTTTCAATTTATCGAGCAAGTGAAGGACTATATTCCGAGATCTTTCGAGTTTTAAAGAAATAACAAACGATCCGGAAGCGTAAAAAGGTCAATATATATAATATTATGTTCAAATTAGTTTCTGTGAATTTCCGTTTGATGTCCAACTCAAACACCCAAGGCGACTTATAATAAGCTCCACACGTGGTATGTGGTGCATATTTTTCTTTTAGGTCATTTTCCTGCTTTCGTGTTTAATTCTTATACCTCCTTATTTCTTCAATTCTTTCTACGATCTCCTTAATTCTCTATGGCATTTTGTCATTTTTCCTATTATCAAGTACTGCTCCTCCAAAAACCATTAAAACTGAAATGTCCATCGCAACGAGTACCAAAGAAGGCGAAAACGACAAGATAAAGAGGTGGACATGATAAGCACTGTCTTCCAAGTTGACTAGAGCAACGCAGAAAAAAGTAGAATATGAAAAAGAGATACTACTAATTTTCACGAATATAGTAGAAAGAGATACTTATTATAGTGGGCATGGTTGCCTCTACAACTGTTCGTTTCCCTTACGTACCACTTCCTGTATGTAATTGATTTGGTCTTCTGGAGTTCGGCACGTGAGAAAACAGTGTCATCGATTGAGGACAAAGAAGGGCTTCCGGCTTCCCCATCCTTATCTAATCTAATCTAATCTAATCTCTAGCCTCGCGCTGCGAATGGCAGACACTCATCATCATAATAATAATTATTTTTGTCTGATAATAAATTTACCATATATCGAGTACAGATGACGGTCTGCTTTTGATATGCTTAGGCAGATCCATCAACCATTCCCATCGTCCGTGCAAGAAACGAAAAATAGGAACTGGTCACTGGTCAGTAGTGTTGTGGCTAAAGAAAGGAATACGTCTGCCAATAATTGCAGGCCACTGACAAAAAGAACGCTTCATAGCTATTGGCTTAACATTAAAGACCACACCATTGCCACCAACCAGCCGCCGAATGGCATAAACTCTTTACTCTCTCCTTCACTTGTTCTACTTCTCATGTTCTCGTTCCCTCCAATTCCAACAAAATCCCTGTCCTTCTTTCTCTTACTCTCTCATCTACCGCAATGAAAGATCCAGAAACGCCGCCAACCGTCCGTCGACGAAACTCCATCACCGCGTCCGTCCTGACCCCAGCCAAGCTTACGCTCAACACTTCCAGCAGCCTCAATTCTCCCCACTCCAACGGCTCCACTGCTGACTTTGAGCTCCTTCCTCTGTACTCCCCCTCCACCTCCTACACTTCACTCAAAGATCTCATGCCTTCTCCGATCTCGACCGTCAGTTCCCCCACCGGGACAGTCGTCGGTTCCTCTTCCTCCGCTTATGAAATCTCCATACGCAACCGCCTCGTCAAACAAGCCGCCTGGGCCTACCTCCAACCGATGTCTTCCTCCCCTGGCTCCTCTGACGACCACTTCCTCCACCGCCTTTGGCTCCGGTTTTCTTCGCGGAATCCCATCTCTGACTGCTACCAATTCTTGACAATTGGTCTTGTTCCCAGCATCATCAATGCATTTAATCGGATTATCCGTTTTATTCGGATCCGGTTATACAAATAGCACAGAGAGTACAGTTTTATAACTCACTGATTTCTGTTTTTCCAGCTTCGGTTTTCTTTGTTTTGTTTGCTCAGTTAGAGAAGTATATATACTATTCAGGTGAATAAAGCAAAAAAAATTGATATTAACAGGCAATAAGAGTAGTACCATACAGTCAATTATAAAGGAAATTGGATCTTTCTTTTGTACAGATTTGTTTTGTCAGAAAGAACCCTTATTTTTTTTTTACATTTTACTCTGTTGGTTTTGATCGACGGAGTCTCATTCGGATCTGCTGTAGTTTATCATTGGCATCGGCTGCTTCAGCATCCACCGCCCCTGCAGTTTCATTGTGTTGGTCCTGGTGGGCGAGAACCCGGTTGGATTTGGGCGAATCGGTGACCGAGCGGTTGATTGTGGAGTTGCGCGCTGATGGTGATTTTGGCGCACCCTTCTTGGCTGCTTGCTCGCTCGGAGGAGGTGGTGCTGGTGTACTTGGTGCATGGTTTTTCTGCAAAAATTGGTTGCAATCGTCACAGTTTAACCCACTTATTTCTCGGACGGTGATGGTAGTGGTGATTCGTGTACACAAAAAAATCACGGTTGCTAGATACCAAAAGTATGAAAACTCTGCGTGCATGATTGTGTATTTGTTTGTTGTTGGGAACAATTGGTTCCAGGAAATTTAAAAAATGGCAGAATATCATGATTTCTTCAGTTCTATTTGATCGTTAGGGACGTGGCAGGACAAGAAGCTGTAAAAGGCTCTACTCATTCAGCAACGTGATGTGAGTTTGAGCATGAAGTGGGTAGCATAAAAATAATGAGGTATTGCTATTTCTGATGAGTCGGCCATGAGCAATAAGTAGAAGATTATTGTTTGTAGACTGGTTACAGAGCTTTGGCGGTAAAGGAAAAGAAAAGCTCTAGGGAGGGGGTCTGGTGTGGTGCAGAAGGGTATGGGCTGGGGAAGTTTGTTCAATGCAGTGCCTACAAATCAACGTAGCTGAAGTATCTCAAAAGGTTGAAAGGGGGAAACGACTTTGACGATGCAATGCTTATGCCTACGATCTTGTTCCATCTACAAATGGCTACCGTGCTTTTACTTTGTTGCGTGAAGAACATTTACCTGCTCAGCGGTAGTGTTGGTGAATTTTCCAGATTGGGAGGCGAGGTATTGTAGAACCTGGAAGAATGTAGTCTGCCCGGTTTTGGCACAATGTTGCCAATAGTACATCGTCAAGTCCCAAACTCTAGCTTTCAATTCCTGCAACTTCCTGTCAATGTCTGTTTCATGCTTCGATATATAGGGTCTCAACAAGCATTCGTAGATATACCGAGTGCCCTGGAATAAGATGAGAGAAATTTTTTAGCTGTAAATTGTTAACATCTTGCACTAAATAGTTCCTCCTCCGTTGTGTGGTGCATTTGCTTTACCTTGGTTTTCGGATACCACAAATAGATAATGAATGCCAGCTTTGCTTCACCGTACATTGGCAACCTGCATAAATTAAGAAGAAGAATATCAAGAACGAAAAAGGGAAGCTTTATGTCAATTTTTCAGAATGAAGTATACTTACCATGAAATGAAAATGTCAGCTATTCTCTCACAAACTGTAAGTGCTGCAACGATTATCCTGAAAAGTCCAAGAATTTTCAGTGTTGGTTTCGCTGATGAAAGCCATAAGATGGTGACAGATGAGTTATTCTAACGAGTCAAAGGCCTAATTGAATGTGAGACTGCCGTATTTGGTGATGTTTTGTCTAACCAAGTTGAAGTTGGAAAGTTTCAAGTTAGAAGCACTCGCGGGATTCTAATCCAGGTGATGGTTACCGATCTGTGCGACTATGCTTAACATGAAACGCGCTCGAATTCACACGTTCCGAAGCTGCCGCTTTGCTATAATTAGCAAATTCGAGAAATTTGATACAATTCAACGTGGGTCGAGGAAATTCTCTCGATTGAAATCCCCGTTTAGAATAAGATTCCGATTAGCATCAATATTGAGATAAAACATCCATTTGAAATTTGTGAAGACAACAGAATCTGAGTTCATTGAGATTTTCAGGCGAGATGGAACAGACAAGAAAATTAAGGCCTTACCAATACTGACACCAAAATCTGATTTCATCAATCTCGATTTTGTTCTTCTCCACAGACTTGAAACATTCAAACGCAGGGTAAGCATACCCCAAAAGCAACCTGTCATCCAAAAACCAAAGAGAATGCCCAGCAGAAGCGATCAAAAACAAAATGCAGATGCAAAAGGAGAATATGAAACCAAAGCAGAAACACATTGATCAAAGAAAACGACATACACGAGACATCTAGTGATGAAATCCCCCAACATCTTCAATATCTACGAATGTACCCGTCAAACGATTTCCTGAAACACCACAACAACCAAAGTCCATCAAACAATCTCAAGGAAAACCAGAAAGGTTTGCATCTTGTATGTAAACAAAAGAAAAAAGGACTCCAAGAATGAACTTTTGACGGACTGGCGGGCGGGGCAGTGAAGGAAGATGGAAATGCCGGAAAGAAAGAAAATCCTTTCTTCTGATACAACTAACTCTCTGATAAAAAGATTTTGCGAAATAACAGTGACATAAAAAAATGCTTAAGATTATATATATGTAGTAGGGAAATATATGATACAATTAGAGATTCTTTAGAAGGAGAATTGGGTTGGGTTTTAAACCTTTCGAAGGAGGGATCTCTGATTCCGCGAATAGGTACAAAAATTCGCAGAAACGTGAGACCGGAGAACAGAGGGGACTTCTCCAAACAAGGAATGTGTTTTTTGTTTTTTCTTTTATAGAATATAGTGACTCGCATGTGTATATATATATATATATACGTGCAGTCATGTTGTGGTTTGCAGTTATTCTTGTTGTTGGTCGTTCCATGAAGAACCAATTATCTGTTGCTTAATTAAAGAATGGAAACGAGTGATGGAATGGATATAGTAAGGGAGACAAAAATGGAGGGGATTTCTTGCCACGGACGCCTCTCTTATTTTTTTGGACTCTTCCAATGGGTTTCTCCGTTTTTGGCAGTTAAGGCTCGAGGGCTCTTTTAGTCATTTCCCGCCTCGCACGGTTAGAAAATAGAGCAGGCGGTTCCTTTCTTTTCCTTCACGTGGCAGGCTGTTTTAATTCTTAATCCTTACTATCCATCGTTAACTTATTTATTTTTAAACAAAATCTTTACAAAAAAAACAAATTTAAACAAAATTTATATTTTTAATTTTTAATTTTAGATATAGAATATATTTCTGACGGGTATATCTTTTAATTTTTAAAAAATATTCTTAATCCCTATCTTGGTTAAGTATTATTTTATTTTCCATTCTTAATTCAAACATACAAATAATAAAAATCTTAATATAATATATTTTTTCGATTTTATTATTTCTTCCAGTATCTATCACATCATCCGTGCTGTGCCCTATTCGGTAACCATCTGTAACCAGCTTCAGGCTTCAGGAATCGGGAATCAGGAAATAGGTGCATGTGGGCGGCTCTGGAGCCGCATTGTAGCAGATCAAACAGCAGCACGAATATGAGTCTTAAAAGGATTGCCACTTTTCGACTGTGCAAAGTGTCCAGGTAGGCAAGTCCGGCGTTGTGGTCGTAATATCCGTCTCCTTGTCTGTGACTGTTCGCTGATACTTGTGGATGTTGACTTTGAGGTTAGTCATACAACTGAATTGCTGGAGATTCCGTCCGATCATCCCACATTGCACGTTCTTTTCATCCCTGGGAATCCAGGTTTCTATCTATCTTTTATCATGCTTCTGTCAAAGTGGTTCGATGAAGGAGAGTGGGACCAGGATTTATATGTTGGTTTTGAATCCAGGTGTTGTTTCGTTTTACAAGGACTTTGTGGAGGCACTATACGAACTTCTCCAAGGGAGTGCATCTATTACAGGCAGTCCTTGCTGTTTACTTTTCTGGGTTTCATTTTTTACTCAGTTATTTGAGATGTGATCTTTAACTGATCGGGGATCTGTGTCTATCAGCAGCAATCGGGCATGTCGGTCACACGGAAAAGGTATTTTCGCTTATGGGTGATTCCCAATTCAGAATTATAATTGGATTTAGCTCATGAACCTTCTTGTGCCCTTCATTTTATTTTACTTGGTATTTACGAATGGCGATGTCAGAGTTTTGGATTAGATTTCCGCAAAATTTCAGTGGTTTCAATTTTGAACATATACGTTCATTCTTTTTAAGCTATAAGCAGATGCTTCACTCTTGATGCTTGGGAACGCAAAACGTGTTAAAAAAGAGAATAGCGTGTTTTTTTCTCAACTGCGCTAATTTTTATTGACTTCTTACATTAAGTTTCTTTCTTCATAGAATTGGGAGCATGGGAGGCTGTTCTCCTTTCAAGATCAAATTGACCACAAGGTATCTTATATTTGCTGACTAGGTCTTCCTACTTGCATTACTGGTTTCCAGCAAATTGCTGTCCTCAAGTCACCACCGGGGCCTGGGATAATACTTGTAGGTTTCTCTTCTTCTGGTTAACACCATGCTCTGTGAAGTTAAAAGATGCAGCTAGATAAGAATCGGGATCACAGCTCAGTTGCAGCTTAATGGAATCTTGTTACTTCACATGCTTAGAATTTTAAGGATGAACTCGTAGTAGCTAGTCTACAAGCATTTGACTTCCATCGATCTATGCTAGCTTCTCATCCAGAATAGAATTTACTTAATTTGAGTTGGTCTAATATATCAGCAAACTGCCCTTTCTTTTGACAGCCAAAATTAATTTCCTATTGAAATGTCCTTAATTACCTTGTGAACTTTTTTACATATCCTCTTTACTTGTTTCAGCTGTATGTCTTGTGAAGTACCATGAATGTTTCATTTTTGCAGGTTAATTTCATTTGTCAGGAACTGCAAAACATACAAGTGCCTATAGTTCTGGTCAGCCATTTTCTTATTGCATATTAATCTATTTGCCTCTGAACAGTCAAATGAAATTTTTGATGATTTTATATTTCAAGTATATTACAAAAACAATTATGGGTTTTCACTTAACAATTAAGTTTTTTGGTTAAACGTTTTTCCATATGGTAGAGGAGCCCTTATAATCAAATGATCAGGTGTTCAAATATTTGAATCTCCATCCTTTTATGAATTTAAAAGTATAAGATATGGTTAAACTTGTGTTCTTAAGGGTGTATGTGAAGACAAGAACCATTCTTCAGCCGGTGTGTCAGGGTACAAAGTCATTCTTTGAACCTCACCCAACAATGAAGTGTTTGGTAAAGATAGTTTTTTGACATACATATTGGACCTAATTCTAAGGTGTTCTGCTTATTTACATGATCATAACCTTACTGGTAATTCATTGTCATTATACTTTCAATGTCTGCATAATGCAGAAGAAACTGCTGAACCTGATGAACATTTTTCCAGCTGAAATTCTTTGCTGCTGATGTGCTTTTTTTCCCTGAAGGTTGGACACTCAATTGGTGCCTATATATCTATTGAAACACTAAGGAGGCTTTCGGAAAAGGTGCTGTTTTCTTTTGCAAAATATAAAATAATACATTTTGCATACATATTGTGCTCTCTTCATTTGGCCTGAGAAAGCTGCTGGATGACATAATGTTTTCCTTGTAGGTGATATATTTCATTGGTCTTTATCCATTTTTAATGTTGAACCCACTATCAAAGAAACAGGCTACCATTGCAAAAATTGCTGGGTAAGCATTTTCTTGATTTTAATTTCACTTCCAATCCTTCACTCATTTTTCATGCTTTCACCAATTACCATACACTTTTTTCGCTAATTCAAACTGCCTTTGCAACATTTATCTCTTTCATGAATGTGTTTCTGGGATCCTTTTCTAGTATTTCTTATGTGAAATATTACTTTAGTCTACTGTCATGTCAATGCTCATTAAAATCTGAGAACTTGGCCAGTTTACATGCGTATTCCTGTGACTTCATGTGCCACAGCAATAATCTTTAGTGCCGTAGGATATATTTAGCCGAAAGTATCATTCCAACTGTGGATCCAGTATACATGCTTCGACTTCTGAAGCCTTCTTATTTGAAGTATGGTGTGAAGACTGGTCCTTCTCTATATATAAGACTCCCAATTAGTTCTTCATGTAGGAATGAGTTTGACTATAGCATTCTTCTTGGAGCTGATATATCTTTTTTCTAAAAAAAAAAATTATTTCTTCATATAGCTCTTATTTTTGTTGGTATTCCTATGACTCAATAATTATTTTAAGGTAGAAAGTCTTCCTTCAGGTCCAAAATTCTATCTGCTGCACTTGGTTATTGTATGGCATCATTGAGATTGCTGCCTAAGTGCGCTTCAAGACCATTGGTGACTGGATATATGGGAAGGTCATGTTCTCCTGCTGCTATTGGGGCTGCTTACAGTCACTTGCTGCGAGTATAGTTCACTTTGCTTGCTTAAAAAAGTAGTTCATATTGATTTAATTTCTTTGTTACTAATTTCAAATCATTTCGTCTAATTAATATGATCAATCAATTTATATACCTAGTTACCTTCCTATAGTGAGCATTCTATATCCCATAACAAACATTTTTGTCTTCATAAGAAAAACAACAAACATTTCTTTCAATTAGTTCTGAGTATCCCAATTAAGCATATGTCGACTAGTTGAAATTTATTTTGCTTCGTGGTTTCATTAATGTACAGTACCATACCTTTCGGAATATCCTTTTCATGGCGAAGACAGAATTCCAACAGGTAATATTGTCATCTCACAATATTTTTGAGGCAGAGTATATATTAAGTAGACTGGATATCATTTCAAAGGCTTCATCTTGGAATATTGGTATGCCAAGAGTAAGGAATAGACTAAAAACTGATATAATAATAGGGATAATCCAATTCGAGAGGGATAGTTCTCTAAATACAATTGCTTATCCTATAACAAAATTCTAGGTGTTATTCCATAAATCAAAACTTAGTGTGAGACATATCAGCAGAAATAGGATTAGTCATCTACTATTTGGTAAATGGTTTTACCGTCAGTCTTCTAATACTTTGTTAAATACTATAACTAAAGAAACGGGTCTGCAAGACCATGTAAATAACTGTATTGGTCTAATTCTTTCTCCACTCTTCTGTCAAGTGTTCTTCTAATTCTTCTTGAATAGACAGACGTAAGGGAGGAGTTGTGCCTTGATCATATGGTCTCCTCTAGTTGCTGTATCTTGATGATCACCTCATGCCCTCCTTTTATGGTAGCTTGTTTTAAAATGTTGTCTCCTGAAAAATTTAAGAAATTCTAAAAGTCTGCAAATTCCGTTTTTGTTTTTTCTTTGAACATACCTGAGATTTCCTCTGTTTACCATGTCTAATATTTTGATGTTAATGTATAGGTACATAAAGCATGTGCTCACTCTTCAATACCAGCAAAAAGTTTAAGCAAGGCTCTAGGTACTAGGCTCAGGTAGATCGTGCAAAATTGCATCCACAACCTTTTGTTGACAATGGTTCTTCTACATAGCTTTCAGAAACACCTGATTGGGCGTTTATGAGAGAACTTCGGGATAAAACAGCATTCTTGTTTGGTGTCGATGACCACTGGGGTCCACTGCAAATGGCTGAGGAGGTAAAGTAATGGGTTCATAATTCCCTCTTGATCATTGCATCCTTGGAAAAGCTTCAGCTGAATGTTTTGTCTGTGCAAATGTCTATTTCCTTTTATCCAAATAGAGGCTCAGTTATATCTTGGTGTTAGTCCTGAGAATCTCTAGCTATGAACATCAGAATAAATATCTTCTTCCATTCCCTTCTGCACTTTGGCTTAACAATTTGGTTATGAACTATCGAATTGTCGCTGAACTGTTTCTTCACTTTGCTTTTTTTACCTTCTTATATTTGATCTGCTGGCCTGATGATCAAGTCTCCTGTACACACTTGACAGATTCTGAAGCAGGTTCCTGGGATTGTTCTGTCAATTGATAGGGAAGGGCATCCTCATAGTTTTTGCTGCACCGAGACTGGCTCATTATGGATTGCTCGGCATGTGGCAAGTTTGATAAAAGATCAAATATGGAGCTCAGGCCCAAAAGATCACCTTCCCCAGCAGATTCCTCATATGCCATGATTATAGACTATTTGGTAACTCTGAAAATGATGATATTCACTCTTCTCGTTCTTCAAATAATGAGGTTATTTTATGTACCACGCACAAGTACCGCGACAAAATTACTCAGCGCTATTAACTACCGACGTGCACCGCACAAAACATACACTAGAGGCAGATAACACCAGCTCGGCTACTCTATAGCATATAGGGTACGAGCCCAACGGCTCAAAAGCCTAAAAGATGCGTTTTCTTCTTCATCTTCGGTGCCCACGCACTCTACCACTTTGTATCACGCGCTGCTTCACTCTCCCTTTTCATTATAACGGACACAACCTCGGGTGCGTACCGGGTTGACTATGTACCTCGCGCTTCTGTGCTTAGTCATTACCAGGGTCGTTGATCATAAATAATGGCTCAGGTTAGCTTGCAGTAGCAGATCATCAAACCATAGTACGAGCATAAACATGAGCCACGAAAATTTGCTACCCGGACTCGATAGCAAGAAGCCGGCTGACTTCCGGCTTTGCGATGTCTCAGGGTACTCGCACTGTTCGATCGTTATCTTCATTTTTGCTGTTGTTACATTTATAATTATGTACAGCTTTAATTTTGTAAATCTATTTTTAGTTTTGTAATGTGTATTTTTTGAAGTCACACAACTGAGTTGCTGGAGATTGTATCAGATGATCCTGCATTCCATGTTCTCCTTGTGCCCGGAAATCCAGGTTAGTTTCTGTTTCTTAGTTTGTTTGTTTGTGGATGCTTGCTGTTCGATCTATGAGAGCTAAAAAGCTGGTACAGGTGTTGTTACATTTTACAAGGATTTTCTGGAGTCACTCCATGAGTTTCTTGGAGGAAATGCCTCTGTTACAGGCAATTCTCTTGTTTTTCTTTCTTTTAATTTTATTTAGTTCTAGCAATTCAATTTGGAGACGTGAGGTTTGCTCATAGTAATTCGAATATCTTCGTTTTCCTCCACAGCTATTGGGCACATATCTCACACCAAAAAGGTACTTACAGTTTCCAGTGAGTATCTAAAGATATTAATTCTGAACTATGCATAACAACTTTTGAGAAAAGAGAGAAAAGTGTCTTATCATGCCCAATTATTTGCCTCGGGAGCACTCTACGTTCTAGGTTTTATTTCTTTTTAAACCATACACCGAGAATTTGTCCTGCAGAATGTAGATGCAGTCAAAATAAAACAGTAAACTTTTAAAGGAACAAGTTTTTGATTATTTAATGGCTGCTATTCTTTTATTTGGCAACTTAGATTATTTAGGGCCGTCTGTTCTTTTTTTTCTTCTCCATATTTTACCAAGGGTATATATCTTTGATGGCTTGCGTTTTGTTAGGACTCGGAAAACGGGCGGTTGTTCTCATTTCAGGAACAAATTGATCATAAGGTACTGTCTTGCTTGCTTCACTAGGTTTCAGCAAGCTGTTAACCTTGTGGTAGTTTAATAATTGATCTGCTAAGACCTTGACATTTATTATTTTCTGTTTGATTCTTGTGTGATATCAAGACACAGTTTGGGGTTGTAAATGAGTTTGCTTTAGGTTAAGGTTACTGTAAACTTGTTTAGAATTAACATGTGCAAGTTGGTATTTTATGATAAAATGTATTCTATAGTTAGCAGGTAAATAATGTCCTTTAGTTACCTTGCTAACAATTGGCAAAAGGTTTCTACTACGGGAATAGCCCCCTCTAAATTGCATCTCTCAGTTTTTTTTTTTTGAAAAAAAAAACAGTTTATTTTCCCAGGATATTATCTTAATTTTATATTCCATCTTGTACTTTTGCAGTTAGATTTCATCAGACAGGAAATGCAAAATGTTGAAGTTCCCATTGTACTGGTTAGGCCATTTTCTATTGAAACTGATTTTGTATCCTGTTTAATCTCGATCTCTTTGTTTTTTTTTTGGTATAAGAAATGGTTGGTTTGCCTCACACTGAATTCCAAATCCAAATTGAAGTATTCCCAGTGATACACCTAATTGTGATTTCAGCTCAACTGATTGTGCCTTGCTGCTGAACAACCCAAACTGAAATTTTATACAACTGATATGCTTCTCTCTGCAGGTTGGGCATTCTATTGGTTCTTACATATCACTGGAAATGCTGAGAAGGTATTCGGGGAAGGTAATCACTAATTCCTGTAAATTGGACAGTTTCAGTCCATGATGTGCTTTTACTTGTGACTATGACTGCAAAAGAACCTACAGCTTTTCTATGTTACAGGTGAATTATTTTGTAGGATTGTATCCATTTCTAATGGTGAACCAACTGTCAAGGAAACAATCTCTAATTGGAAATATTGCAGAGTAATGCTCTTTTCGTGCACAAAGTATTTCTTCCGGTCATCTTACTAGGCATGAAACTTCTTTCTTTTAGAAACAGTTTTTTTTTTTACATCTTTCAATTTGGATAATATAAACTATTATGTAGTATAGTCAAGTATTCCCTTTGAAAATTTATCTTTTTGTGCTCTCTGGTGTTTACCGTCCGATTCCGCCCTTCCAGTTCTTGAATCTTTTCACAACTTTTATGCATTTGTCAAAAATCTCCTACAATTTTCTCAATGAAAATCTAGGTAGCTATACCTTTGAGAATTGTTCATCAAACTAATACTTGTGTCTTCATGTTCAGACATTTTTTATCAATTGCTTCTGTTCAGATTTAGTTTTCTTATGTCCTTTTGTTAAAAAAAAAAATTATGTTGTACCAGCGAGGGGGAAGGATTTAATGAAAAAAATTTATCTTTTTCAGGTCCACCATTCTGTCTACTATTGTTAGTTGTATCGTGGCATCCTTGGGATTGCTGCCTAAGTTTGCTTCAAGGTTCATTGTTACAAAAACCATTGGCAAGTCTTGGTCGGACATCTCTATTGAGACTGTTCGCACTCATTTGCTGCAGGTTTGGCCTTTTTGTTTCCTACTGGATAAAAGAGGAAAGCTTTTATTTTTTTTGTTTTGGCATTTAAGATTTAAAATAAGTGTTTTCTTTTAAAATTTTGTATGTGTAATATGCTTAAAATATGTGGACAGTAAAGGGCATCCTGAACTCCATAGTGCCGTTAATATTTTGTAGGAGCCAAGTGTCAAGATAACTTGCATACTTACAGCTGTTACTGAAATTATGTAACAATTACCCTTATCTGTTTTCTATTTCTGATTTCATTCATGTATATTTATTTTTCAGTACCATACAATCAGAAATGTTTTCTTTATGGCAATGATGGAATTCAGAAAGGTAATCTTGCTTCCAACTGACATGATCAATTTCGTAGATACCATACTTTTGAAAGTAACTGTCTCATGGATATGTCATTTTTCTGTTGCTGCAATGCTGTAATTATTCTACTTGAAGTATTTTAATGAAATTTCCATTTGATCTGGGTACAGTAGACACACATTTTGCCTTCTCAACTGGTGCAGAAGATAAGTTTGCACTTGCACTCGCATGTTAACCTTAATGCTGTTCATGATGTTAGCTTGTAGAAACACCTGATTGGGCATTCATGAGGAAGAATAAGGATAAAATGGCATTTTTGTTTGGTGATGATGACCATTGGGGTCCGCTGCACATGTTTGATGAGGTAAGTGATGAATATATATCTGATTGTTTGGAGTGGCTGTTTAAATAAATGTAAGTGGAGCAGACACTTGATTAAACATGCTAGTTTTGTAATGAGTTATGACCTATCCCATCTTTACCTTTCTCATCATTGTGGTTATTGCCGATTCCTTTTACCATTTTCAGAATTAAATCTCCGAAATTCGATCCTATGGACTTGTTAACTTGCTCTGTTAAATAAAAAATACTTTAGTTTGTCATTAACAAATACATTATCGCTGTTTCTTATGACTTGTTGCTTGCTGATGATGCGGACTGTCTCGTTTTAGATTTGATTTTTCTGGAGTAATTATATAATCCAATGCATACCTTGCAGATTTCGAAGCAGGTCCCTGGTATCCCTATGTCGATTGAAAGGGAAGGCCATACTCACTCGTTTTGTTCTACTCAAGCTGGTTCCATATGGGTGGCCAAACATGTAGCTAGCTTGCTAAAGAATCGAACTTCAAGTTGAAGAAGTCAAGGTGGAACTGCCGTTCGTTGTAGCGAATAACTAGTCATAGATTCTCCCTACATGCTTGCCTAATCCATCTATTTCCTTAGTATCGAGTCAGTAATTCTTATGCCAAACTTTTATATTATCATCTAAGCATAATAAGTTACCAAGTTATTCTATTTGTTTCATGCTGCAACACACAGAGTATGTTTTAGTTGTTAAAGTGTTTTATATTCAAAATCAAGAATTGAATTTTTAACCTTTGATTAATGATTAATGATTAATGATGAATGAATTTTATCATTTAATCATGTTTTTAGTTTTCGGATTTGATTTTACAATATAAATTTTGACAATCACTCTATGAAAATCTATGAAAATGAGTAGTACGCCAATTAGATAATTTGAGACCAAATCTGATTAAACTTAGAAAAATGGATTAAAAATGTCTTTGATAAATAAATATTTGCAGGTTAGTTTATCAATTTCTGAATGGAGACAAATAGGAGGCAAGCATATACCAACAAACACAATGATCCTCGAGGTTAATGTCATGGTCCATATCTTTTGCCTTGATGATTAAACTGGCGCCTGGCTGGTTTTAAAACATCAAGACCCGCATTTACGCTGTAGTACTATATATAGTATCCTCGTGAAGCATTTGTAGGATACGTTAGGCACCCAATAGTCAAACCGAAAAGCCTGATTTAACTCTCGCTACTCACTTCACTTGGCCACTTTCAAGCAGAAGTCGCGACCCCTCAATACCTCCCCGCCCTGCCCTTTTCATCTCCCATCCTTGTTTCTCTTGCACACCCAACAATGTCCACCAACAATAGAAAACTCATTCTTAACCATGTTTCGGTGAGCCTTGGCTGTGGGAGCTGCAAGAAACCAAATTTATCCGAAATATTCCAGCCAACGCGAAAGCCCATAGCACGCAAGAGCTTTTATTCTTCTCCTTCAGCTTCATCTTCAAAAATAACCAATCAATCTTCATCGCCAAATGAGTATGGCACTCCCTCCACCTTCTCTCCAGACGTAGACTCCCCTAACTGGGACAAGGACGCCGACAGCCGGGACAAACTGAACCGGTTATGCAGAGAAACGACAGTACGAGGACTTGGTCGTGTAGGGGGCGAGAGTGTTGCCGTCGAGAAAGACTCGGATGACCCTTATTTGGACTTTCAACAGTCAATGCTGCAAATGATATTGGAAAAGGAAATATACTCGAGAGATGATCTTAAAGAGCTCTTAAACTGTTTCTTGAAGCTAAATCCGCCGGACTACCATGGGATTATTGTCAGAGCTTTCACTGAGATATGGAACGGAGTCTTCTCTGTGAGGTCTACTGCCGGTGGTGGTTCTTCAGAGAAGCTGCTGCGATACTGTGGGCGCAACTAGCAGTCACGTGACTCATAAGGTTCCAAATGGTGCACGTGAAGTGCGTCTGTATTGTAGTACATAACATTCATCTGGATTGTATGAACAGCCATGTATCTACATACGTTCACAGGACAAGAAGTTTCATGAAATGATTGGAACCCTTTTGTCTTTTAACGTTTTTTTCTTTTCATGCCCAAAATGTCTTGTTCGGTAGCTAACCGTTGACTGTAATTTTGCGTGGGTTCCTAAGCAAAACCAAAAAACGTATGCAGAAATGTTGAATCCAGGCCATTTTGCTCTGAGATAAATATTCGGTTTCGAGAAGGGAGCGTTCCTTGGTGGGGAAAGATAGGTAGCATGGCTTTGGGATTTGAAAATGTCATAATTCAGAGGGGTGCCATGTCAGTTAGCGTGCGAGTCTTTAAAGTGAATTTTTTTAACTATAATGAGCTTTAACTCTGCATTTTCCAACGTATTGCCATCATCGCCTACTTTAATATTATTTCTGTCAGAACGATTTGATTCTGTGTTGGTTACTTACTATCTGATTCAAACTCACTTCAAATCTAGTGAGAATTTGAGCAATAAACAGTTGGAATGGAACATCTTAAACTGTGACGAGCACTGTTTCTATTCCAAATCTCAATCTTTACTCCCTCTTTCTCACAGGTAGGGCTCTTAAATTAATGTAGTTGTCTGATCTTAAAGAGTTCAGATGTGGTCTATGTCAGGGGGAGAGTCAAATCCATGGGCGCTGATGGGAATCTTCAAGTTTAGTGGAGAACATATTGGGCCTCTTTGACAACTGGAAGCAGGCAGCTAGTCTCTTTATGATTCGGATATGCTATGAATGCGTCCAACAAAAAATAAAGAAAACAATTTTTTTCTCCTTGAATTTTATTTTTCTACGGTGTGGGACGATGTTTTTTACATAGAAAGACATTACTGAACAACCATTTTCGTTATTAAGTGAAGTCAAACCTCATTGGTTGGTATGAAATGTTAAAATAAGCAACACGTTGCCTACTTCCACAAGTGCAAATTAACGTTTGTTTCCTGTACTTGGAGGACAAGAGATAACAAAGATGTCCATCGCAATTCCATTATTGTGGGGTTCGTATGCAATCCTTTGAACATGTTAAGCAGACAGAACAACCATCTTTTATCTCATCTCTTTCTGCAGTAGCTTTGGTGGTGGAACATCCTACCTTTTCGTCGTTAATTGTTAGGGATAGGGAGGGAAGCCCAGTTGAGATTTCTGTCTTGTCATAGCCTGAGGTAACTAAGAGCGGTAACTAACATTTCCAGCGTATGGGATTGATGCATGCAGTTCTTATTAGTTAGCCGTGGTAAAACCAGCCAGGAAGTCAAACCCAAGAGGCATTTCTTTGTGATTTTTTTTATCTATCCTCAAAAAGCTTAGCAAAGAGAGTTTACTCAAAACTATGCATGCGCCTGTTGGAGAACAATTGCATGAGAGGAAAAGGAGTTGACATGTAGGGGGGTTTCGATTTATGAGACATTGTGTCGTACTTTCTATCTGCATCGGGGAAGCAAATAATGGTGAGATGTAGATCATGCAGTGATTAGAGGTCGACAAAAAAGTTGGGGATGAGAAGAGACTGTCATTTTCCCAAGCATAAACCGACATGGGCCCTCCCAAGCATTCTCCTTTTTCTTTTTTCTTTTTTTTTTCTGGAAACAGCTCGCATATTTTTTTATCAATTAACTAATTAATTAACTCTTCTTCTCTTTTCCAACATATCAATCTGGTCATCAACTCAGGACATTAGCCCAGAAGCAGTGTTCTGTCAAGGATCAAGGATGGACCCCCGAAGCCCAAGCCTAAAGAAAGCCCAACTTCGTGAGGATTGCAAAAATAGTTCAAACGATCGATGAAGAAAGGTTGTCCGGTTTTAATCATCCACGTTTATAGTAAGAAACCTTTTAGTTTCATGCTGAGAATTGAATGCGTGCGCGTGCCATTTTCTACCAAACTTCAAACCCAGCATCTTATTAGTGCTCATAAGGAAAGGGGTTAAATAGGCACAAACATGATCGTTACTTATTCCTCTTTTGCTAACACAAATCGGTCTTTCTTCACCGGCGGTAAGACTCGTTTGAAAATTACGGTTTGGATAAAGGAATAGGAGACCCATTGATGCCTATGAAAAAACTACAAGCATCTGCATTGGCTCGTGGGAGAAGCCAATTAATGCCAAGTTACGCAAAGCTACAACAGTCCAAAAGGCACGCACCAACTTGTGTAGATATTGTAAGACCGTAAGAAATTGTAGTAATTAATTTTCTTGGAAAATGAGCATTTCATTGACGGGTCATCATCTGATCAGTAATTATGGACCGTGCCAGTTGTTTTCTTCGCCTCTAAAGCCTAATGCTAAGCTCGCCGATCCATTTACTTGTTATCTCGGACATGAAGCTACCGCTAATAAAAGGTTATTTTAGACTCGGTGCCATGAAGAAGGAAGGAAGGAATCTATGAATTTGACGAGATTCACCACCACAGCTAGCTAGGAGACGACACGGTCATGCACAGGATATTACAAGGTTGCCATTTACAATTATTCTTCTACAAATCGAGTGGCAACAACACTGGTTGTCCCCACCAAAATAAGAGTCCTCTGCCTTCCCCTTGTTTTTTGTTTCAACGTTTTGTTTCCTCCAAGGGGTGAGAGAGTTTGAAAAACCTTATGGGCACTGTGCATGTTCTCTGATAAGATGCCTGCGGGATTTGTTGGTTATTCTGGGTGGAACGACCATATGGGCTTGTTCCTTTCTCCTCCAAAGGGTGAGATAGTTTGAAAACCTTATGGCCATCTTCCTTCCTTGCCACAAGTTTGTTTATATACACAGGGACTCGGTTAGTGTTAGTTCTATAGGGTTCTGGTCATTATTAATTGAAATGGAGGAGAACATTAATTTATTGTACACATTCATACATACATACATGAGATAAGGAAGCTACACACACATACACAAAAGGAAGGTTTGGCATCAGATATATCTGGTCGTCTTATGTAGCAGGATAAAGAGGTATCTAGATATGAGTGAAAGGAACAAGCCAAAACTGCGCTGGAATTGTACCCCTCAACTGATAATGACTAACTAATTTAAAAGCAACGGCTGTGGATTGTGATCCATCCCATCGTGTCAGTTTTTCTGTGGTCGTAGATGTTACTCCGTCTAGCTAGCTACCATCTTCTGCTTCATTCGATAATCCATGTTCCAAAGAATTGTATAGTGGTTATTCTGGTTTTGTATATAGCTAGCCTGCATTCAGTTCAGAATTCCGTCGAAGAAAGAATCTTAAGAATCCTATCTGAAAGATGAAAGTGCAGATAGTATCCGGTTCTGTAAGAATGAACGTGCCGATGATGCCGTGAAGTTGTGTAAGGATTCAGTTCAGATTCTTAAATTACCCATAAACTAGTTTCTGGCATACAGGTTGTCTTACCTTCCCTACCAATTTGTTATTTGTCCGTATTTACAAGAGGGAGAAAGGTGAAAGTCTCATTCAAGTCCTACGTACCCTACCCATACGTACCATTCTTAACTACCATTGTGATCCGTGTTGGATTAAATAAAGAAATGTGATCAATTATCATAGTTCATGCCACACCTAAAGATATCAGCCCAACTAATCATACATTAAGATGGATGGGCCAGCATTAATTATGGAGGCGCTGAGAATAATATTTTCTAGATGGGAATCCAGATCTCCCTAATCTCGCTTTATGGGATGAGTAATGTCTTAACACGTGTACACCAAACCTCATGAGCCAGTTCTGTCTAGGAGCAGTAAATGAAAAGCAGGGGAGGGGAAGAAAAAATGAGTGAAAATTAAGGTAATAAGAGGCGGCACTAAATGAGACACATAGATCTACAAAACGAAGCATGCATAATGTAATAATTCAGTTACTTTTTCATATCATTTTCTGCCTCTGATGAATTTAAACAAAGGTTATTATCAATCTCCTCGCCAGCTTCTAATGAAGATGTACAGGGAATGGAAGAAGAGTCATCTGAAGAAGTTAGACTAGTGTAAAAGGACAAAGGAGAAGAAGGGGAACGGGAACAAGGACAAGATTGATCAATAGAAGGAGCGAAAGCAAGACCAACCAGCAAATCCACAAAAGCACCAATTATGTACCCATGATTGCTCTTTCCATTCATTTTCAAGTACCAACTCAAAAGCTCCTCAAGATCTTCCCAATCCGTCCATCCATGAGCCTCCACCATTTCCTTCATTGACTTGTTGAAATCCACTAGAGGGTTTTCAGAATCCATTGACAAGACTACACTTTCTTTAAATGGAAACTCACGTGCTTTAGCTTCTTCCAATATTGAACTAGTATCTCCTGGCTCAAAGAACAGCCTGTCTGACCTTAACCCTCGAATCACCATCTCTGTGGCGTCACCTCCACCTGCTGACTCATCCGACGCCGTTGAGAAACTTGCTGACTCCGTAGAGTTGGTAAACCATGACTCAGGTCTGTTCACCGCGTCAGTGGTGTCGTTAACAGCATCGAGGTAAGCTGAGTTAATGGTCTTGAATATGCCATCGGTATTTCCAAAGGAGAGGGTTCTTGGTTGGTGGCAATATGCAGGCCAAGGCCATGAGGATTTTGCTTCTCTGTTGATGTTGGAGAGGAATGGAAACTTCATTTTCTTTCCCATCTGCGATGTTTATCGTTACATTGAAAACCAGTACGTTGCTTCAAAATTTGAAAGCTCGGGCGTGATGTGTGAGCATTTATGGGCAAGACAGAGGAGGGTTGAGACGTGTGAAGGCAGATATTAAAGACGTAGGGCGAGAGGGAAGGGAAATTTGCTGGGAGAGACGAGAGGGTAGGGAGGGCTGATGGGGACTTTTTATTTCTTACTTGTGTGCTCGAAAAGCAATATTGTTTAGTTGAGGCTATTGAATAGAATGATACGGATGTCATATTAATTGGATACAGTTCCCCGATTCTTAAACGTCACTCTTTCTTTTCTAGGGTATTGTAGCTCACTTACTCAACCTGGCTAACTTGTTCTTCTTCATTATAAAATATTTCAGTCTTGGAAATTTTTCAAAAGCTGCCAGGTGCTTGTAATCGATGAACTTGTGTGTGCATTTTTTTTAATCATTTGAGTTGTGTCGTAGACATCTAACTTGATGGATTTTCATTTGACTAGAATCTTAAACCTCAATTCCACGAAAGAAATCATATAAATATCCATTGCAGAACCCACATATAGAGAGCATCACCTTTACTCTCTTCCTTGACAACTTTGGAAGAGAAAACGCCAACAAAAGAATTAAGAAAAAAGACATACTGTATTTGAATGGGGTTTTCTTATTTCAAAGTTATTGCGGTGAATTAGAAACCCCAGTGAAATGTGAGGGAAAGAAGGAAGGAAGGAAGGAAAAGAAAATTGGAAAGAAAGAAGAAAACAAAAGGCAATTAAAGGATGGGCCAAGTGGGGATTAAAACCATATGAAATTATACAGATAATTGAAGAAATCACTCTCCTTCACGTGCTTCCATATGAGATCGAGGGAAGAAATTGAGACATGAAAGAGACTGACTGAGTTTGTCTCCTCTCTATGTCATCTGGATATACGGAAAACATGGGACAGAACTCAACTTAATGTGGTTTTGCTCTCTATCTGCATTCAAGTTTCTCAAGTGGCCCATTTATAATTAAGCCTTGCCTCGCAACAAATATTGAAGATGTATACAAGTTTCTTCCGTAATTCGTATATACACATCCCCTCCTGCACTCCCGTGTTCTCCCATAGTCAAAAGGAGAAACTTGAAGATTCCTCCAGGCAAGTTCGTGAAGCATGTTTGTCCAACTCACTCGTGAATATGGGATTTTTTCGGTTTAGAGAGTTCCCAATGCCAAACCCATACCAAATAATTTTTTTGGCTTGAATGAAGCACTTGCTGTCTTTATGAATAAAAACACCAAAATCAATCAGCCATCCTAATTTGGGTTCCGTGTAATCAAACATCTCAATTGAATAGATTTGGTATAACCAAACATGTCATCACATATTATACACTAATTCTTATGTTACTATCATCCATATTAATAATAACATATCTAACTAGGAACATATGTATATTATTATACTTAAGTAAAATTAAAAAAATAATTAATAATTGATAAGAAATTGATAAATAATTAATTTAAAGGATATGTTTTTGAATGAGAGCACTCCCCTTTTATAACAAAAGTCGACTCCACATCCTCCCCACGGTCGATGTGCGATGTGAAATAGAGCAAAAAAACATCATCTATGACATATCCTAATTCAACAGATTTTAGACAATTTTTTAGTTGGGCTCATAAGAGTTGTGGGTAAAAGGTGGTTAACAAGCCCATTTTCATCATTTTGAATTATAAGTGACATGCTAATGTGTTGCTTGATTGGACGTGGTGGAAAGAATTAAGAAAACAGATCCTCATTGTAGCAAAAAATTGATTTTGAAAAGGGTTTGGAAGCACGTGTGGAAGTCTTTTTTTTGGTAAACGCTTTAGTGTCCAAGAAATCTAGCTTTTGGTTAGAATTAAATATCAGGGAAATTAACTTTTCTACAATCATTTTTGGATATAAAATATTTTTAAAATTTAGGGTCTACTAAATTAACCCTTGATTGATATTTAATTCCCTTACAAAGTACAGTCTTCAATTTAATTTCCTTTTATGGTTATCTACTTAGAGTAGTAGTGAGCAATCTCTTGGATTTCTCCTACAATGTGCAACAACATATACTGTAGATAGACCTGACACAATCAGCTTTAAGACAGATACAAAGTACCACACAACATATGCCTATGGGAACCATAATTCAAGCTGCAAGAATCTGATCTCACTGTGGTCCTATATTGCCTGGAGATAACTAACATTTGAATCACTAGTAACATATCCATACTAGAAACATTTCATGTTCAAAATCTCCCACAGATAACCTATGTCACCCTCACTGTTTTGATAAAATCACATGGCCTGCCGGCAAACCAGAGGGGCAATCTGCCCCACTTTTAACCCTCCCAAGTTTCAGGCTATGGTACTGCCTTGCGCAAAGGTTATAATCCTCTGTTGCTTTCCACAAATTGTAGAATGTGTTGCTTCTATAATCGTCTTGCTGTTGAGATATGGTTAAAGGACAGTGTTTTGGTGTACCCGTAGATAATTGGGTTAGTACCAAAAGAACGGTGACCATAATCTGGAATGCTGATATGAGACAAATGGAAGGAAACGGCAGTATGTGTGGGATCGATATACTCTAAAAGAGCTTTGCCTTTTATCTCAAGTTAAAGTGCAGGGGACCTTCGTGACCAGAAACAAGTGCGGGGGACCTTATTCTTGCGCTCAACATATATTCCTTCAGGACCATCTTTCGCTGCCCCTTCAGTTGTTAGATAGAGTAGACCCTAGTTTCTGAAAATGACCAGTCATTCTGCAGGATTTTTGTTCAATATGAGGTTAAACTGTTTGCCTCCCTCGTAGACAATAAATGCGATGTACTGTAATTTCATTGAAATCTGTCCAACTCTCTGTTTCGTCACACGAGCTCTCAACGCCTGCTTGTGTTGCAAGACAGGTATGAAGATTATCCCGTAGAATTTATGTACTTACTGACTAATCGACCAATAAAGTTCAACTTAACGGCCATACAGATGCCAACTACAGAAGATTCAGGACACGAAGAGCTTAATGTGGTCTTCTCATTCGTGTAGTTGAAGTATTGTGAATCATTCCAAAAGGGGTAACTGTTCTACCTAAGAGCTCCATCTTTAAATCATCCCAACAGAATGTCTAAATATCCCAATGGGAATACTGTTCTTGTGAAACTACCACAGAAACTCACAATAGGATCCATGAAAGGCAAACAAATCCTAAACAGGAGCAGCTGTAGAAAAGGACCCACCGATTCTCCCATCTCACCTTCAGTCTGAGCTCCATGTTGCAGGCTTTGTTATATCTTTGTTTTGGGTGGTACAGGCTGTCTGTTATCAAGAAAAATGAACTGGATTTGTAAGTTGGACCATAAGCTGCACACTGGGGCATGGGATTGCGAAATTGTTGGCCCGCAGTGAATAAGACGGGCACCTCTTTCTCGTTAATTTTTCTCTCTTAAGATCGCATATACTTATTACTAACTCAAGGTGCAGTGGTCCATGGGATGAATTTTTTTTTTTAACGATGCAAAATAATTTCAGTCCGGGTTTCAGGCTTCTTCAAATGTCCAATCTGTTTTCGTTAATTGACTGTTATAAGGCTAGATGAGCCAGTCAGAGTGATGAATAATCCAAGTCAAAGAAATATCCATGTCCGGTCCATAATAGTTTTATGGGCCTGTGAAATTTTGGTACAGATCCAAGACACCAAAGGATCAAATAATTCAAATTCAAAAACATTTCCAAAGGGGTTGTGATGAGCTGAACATGATAAACAGGATCCAATCCTGCAGTATACAATATAATTACAATCCATAAACCCAGATTTCGAATATCTAACATTAAGAAAAAAAGAGAATACAAGTGTAAATACCAATAAGATAATACGATCCTGATGCAAATAATTTGATTACGTCAAAAATACATTTTATGATATTCATCACATATATATAGACTGCGCTGCTAATTCTTCTGTACGAGTACCACAGATTACTTTACTTGCATGTCTATGGGAGGCAACAAACCCGGTTTTCATTTGCTGCATTATGCCAGATTGTTTTTCTTCTTTCATAGACACTATCTATATTGTTATTTTAACATGTAAGAAATCTCTAAAAATTCTATTGGGAGGCCACAATCCAGGGATTAATATGAACACAAAAATCTAGGCTTACCCTATATGTATATACACATCAAGAACAGCCAGATTGCTCGTTCTTATGCCTCTTGCACCTCTCCACCTTCAGAATCTGTTTTAAAGCTGGCCGGTCTCCCACCCTGCAACTTAAGCATTGAATAAAGTTCAACCACAAGAAGCTAAGAGTTATAAACAAAAACAAATCCTCCCACGGCCAAATGTTAATGTTTGTCTAGTCCCAGCACAGCACGGGATTTGAAACTTTCATTTCCCTGAATCCCACTAGTTCTCAAGACCAAATAGTCCCAAAGTACGATCAACTGAAGGCAGCGAACCCAGACACAGGGGATACAATGCAATTCTTGAGCATCAGTCTTACCATAATATTTGAGCAACAACGGCGAGTTCACAAAAGGATATTCAAAGCAGGTTTATGCAGAAACAGGATGGTAAGCAAAAGTTGTTGAAAACAATACTAACTATTTTCGTCAATCATTATTAGGAGGCACCAAACTATGCAAAATATTTGCACACGTTTGTAATCGGCTATCATCATTGTTAAAGTACATTGATCTAACTTTCAGAAAAGCATGCAATGTCAACAAACTGTCAGAGCCAGCCTGGTGGCTATTACCTACGACCCGCTGCACCCCCAACACCCCACAAATTTTTTTCAAACCTCCGTGCAAATTTGTACATATACGAATCACATGTTTTAGATCATAAAATTGTGGGCCAAGAAAGGTCTTTGCCCTCTCCAAAAATTCTGGTAAGGTGGCCGGCAATTCCTGATTAGTTAAGCACTTGAGCAGGTAACCGAAATCATAACAGCCGTGGAAAACCACCCAACTCACATCCCTGTTAAGGACGAGCCCAGACGACATTATCAACTCTGCAAAACGCACTGAGTCGATCCCGAACTCACGATTCTTCTCAAAGTCGATTCCTTGCGTACGGAGCATCTCTATGGATGCGGCAGCGTGAGGGTCCCTCGTCACGTCGAAGTCCTTAAAGTTGAACTCCCATATGAAGCCTGTGTTCGTGCCGAAATCCGGAAGGTTCCCGTTGTAGTCAGAGATGGAGAGACCCAACTGTATTAGTTTAAGGACATTGACATTACTCTTGATGCCGCGGTAGTTCAGTTCGGGATTGAGATAGCCGGGATTGTTCTCGATGACTTGCACGACGACGCCGGGAAACTCAGTGTCCATTGCTATCAATGGGTATAGATCAATCACAGAGCTTATCATAGTGATTTCGTATTCCAGGTTCTTCGCCCAGACAGATCGGATCTCTATGTTTCGTTGCTGCGACGGGCCTGAACGTACTTTGGGACTGGCCATGGTCTCAGGTCAGATCCGCTTTGAAGCTCGTATGCTCATAACCGCTCAGGACCCGTCAGAGGTGCGGGGGAATAAAAAATTCGTTTTCTTGGACTTTTCTTGTTTATCTTATCGTGACTGACTCGGAATTGCTAGGAGTCAATACAGTTGCTTTTATACCACCTTTAGGGTACGGTGTTGGAAGAAGAAAAAAGAGCGGACGTGGAGGAAGGGGGATCGGCAAGTCAAGGAGGAGCGGTGCTGTTTGGCGTTTGCTTAAGCGTTAAACCTCAGGGTACAAGTTTTCGAGCGGGAACAAAAGAGGCGGGAATTTGGCATAATTAAACTGAGGATGGCGGTGGTGGAGCCCACGTTTTGTGCTGTATGTAGTATATATTTATTGTTTTGAGCTTGAAACGATAAAGAAACCAAGACTTGATTCAAAGAGTTTATTTTTCTTTTTCTTTTTCTGTTACAACTAAATAATGGTCCGTTAATTTCACTCCTAGTTTCGTCATGAATATTTATATATTTTTGGGATGACGGATGGAATCTTAGTGGAAGTTACGACTGATCGAATCGCATGGACAGTAACTGCTGACTAACTGTCTCTAGCTCTGACAGTATACTCATATTGTAAATGGGCTGACAGATCGGATCCGTGCTGACCACTGATGCTTCCTTTGGGCCCACTGCGAGAAGTCACTGAGAGGGTGAAGAAGATAGAAGAACCCAGCCAAACTCCGGATGGTTCAGGCTTTCGGTCTTTAGATCGTAACTGGCCCATTTAAGAACTGGACCAGAGCCTAAACTTCGGGCCCCAAATTCAAAGTCCACAGGGTCAACAACTTCAGTATCTGCAAGCCTACCGGATTTAAGAATACCTTTCATAGTTCAAAAGTCAGAATTAACGCTATGGCTACTACGACAAGACAACAAAACAGTTGCATCAGTTTGCACTCGCAGGAGAAACAAGAAATCAAGATGCGTAAGTTAAAGTTACACTATTATACCATTTAGGGGATGTCCATGTTTGGCACACGGATAAATACCATAAATCAAACAGCATCTTTTTTGACAGTCTCATAAACGGAGATAAAAAGTGACAATAAATCCATGGAGAACTGGAGAAGCTTTTTTAGGGTATTTCCCCGTGTGCTCTTCTAAACTTCATCAAATGAACACGGGATTAAAGAGAAGATAGATAGTCAATATTGCCAAAAGCAGTACGGCCCGTGACATCTGTACCACCTTGGGAGCTAATAATAGGTACCCTCGGGGGGTTGTACCAGCTTCCGGTTGTGTGGAGCTGCCATCTCCTTCTTCAGCTGCATCAGGATATCCTCCATTGTGTATTCCCGCTGCCAGTTTGCAATAAGTCCAAATTTCTTTGATTCCACCTGCAGCAATTGCATGCTATCAAAATCATGTTGGCAACAAATCTATTTATTCTTCAACTGCAATTTCATGGCAGTTGTGACTGATATCAAACGCAATAGCCAATGGTAAGAGGATGGACATGATTTTTCTTTTTTTCTCTCAAAACCAAGTGACAAGAACCCGCAAAATCAGAAATAAAGCAGAGATATCTAACCATACCACTCCAGTTTCATGGTTAACACAAGTCATGTTGATTCGTGAATGAAAGCGAACACTAGGGGGCTTCTCTGGATAGTCTTTATCACAAAACAGCTTCAGCTGATATATTCTACCTTCATGTACGGTCTGGCATAACGATGAGAAGTTGAGATTCAAAACCAACAATTTACAAGCAGTTAACGCAGAAAAACTCACCATAACAGCACCAAAATTCCAGTTGTGCAGTTCATCTGTTATTTCAACCAACAGTATAATCCTTGAAAATAGAAAATCTTGATTCATTCTGAACACCTTTTGCTATTTATTTAATAGAAATTTCTAACAAAAGAATTTAACAACAATTTTTTCATAATATTACTAAGAAATAGGTCAGTCATAACGGGCAAAAAAATCAAGACCCACAGCAATGCATAAGCAGGAATGAGCTGATGTCTCCATACATTAGAGAAGTTTAACAGTGTAAAACAAAGCAATACCTTTCAGAAAACTACAAAGGTCCATGAATAAATAAAAACCAGAAGACTGATTGCTTAAAACAAATTTGGATGATGGTGTACAAGAAATTGGGGTCCCAAAGCAAAACAAGTAATCTGATCATAAGCAAGGCATACTTTCAAGATGTCTTCACCATTTCCAGATATATTAGAAAACTAAACGTACAGACACAACCATTTGACTATAATTACCAGTAATCAAAAACAAAAAGCAATTACATTGTGAGGTCCAATTATAGTTCCAGTCCATGCACGCATGTAAATGTCATCTCCATCATCCATTCCGTAGCTTACAGTGCCATCCCCAATACCTTTTTCTCCACGTTCAAGTTCCTCCAGCAATCTGAAGTTCCGAGGGACTGAAGAAATATTCAAACATTAGTTGTTTCTGACACTTCAACAAAACTAATTAAGTAGAAATTCTGGCATTGATTGCAAACTACAAATAAGACCAGTTTATCTTCTTTAATGGGTTTGGGGTACATTGAAAAGACACTAGCTTCATGAACAAATAGTGACATATCCTCAATCTGCAGCTAATTAAATACAATAAACATATCGCAAACACATTGCAGTTTCGATAATTGTGTCCAAGAGTTCCCTTGTATTTAGGAAAGCAGCCGCCTACATATATAGATTACTGATGTTTCTATGAAAAAATATTAAAAGAAGCCCTGAACTCCATGCAAGGAGAAAAAAAGCCCTGAGACTCTAGGCAAGGATAGCATCCAAACTACTCTCAGTCAATGTAGAGAACTAGAAGCTGCAACTGAGAATTTCTATAATCATCCTAAACATACTGTCTAGGGCAAATGTCCTATACACTCCTTCATTATCAATGCCATGTACTTTCTCCCGGACCATCATACTGTAGAAACGAATAAAGCTAGGAAGAAACCAAGTAGCAGACAATTTCCTAAGCCTCGACTTTTATATGTCTGAAAAATCAACCAAAGAATCACAACAGGTTTCAAATTTACAGCAAGTTGCTGCACATATAACATTAAGTCCGGAAACTTGTAAAATAGACAACTCCAACACAGCGTCTCATCAATGATGAGAGAAACTCAAATACATAACATTCCAAGAACTTCACTGATATCTAATTAGAAAGAAAACACATGCGCTTCTCAATTCAGTACCACAATGGCAGACAAAGAATATTTTCAACCCAATCAAACAAAAACTCTGAGCAATCCCACCTTGAGGTAGTTACATAGTTAATAAACAGAAACGAACACTACCAATCGTAACCATGAGAATAAAAAAATAAAAAACCCCAATTTAATGCAACCCGCTAATTCTCCGAGAGCAGCTAAAACACCAATTCTCATCAATTTACAGTCATAATTCATCAGATTGCAAACACTCAAAATCTCAAGGATCAAAACGAAATTTCCAGGAGCAGAAGCAGAAGCAGAAACCAACATAAAAGGTAGCTATCATTAAAGTGATCAGGAAAGACAAAGGGCATGCGCGAAACAGACTAGATCAATAGAGGATGCTGAGACTGGTAACAAAACAAAAAGGTACAAAAGAAACAAATAGATGGGGTCAGGATGTGAATACGAATAACAACTAAAACAATTACGGGGAAAAGACTGAAAAACAGACCCACGACACTGGATCCTCCTGAGCCAAGCGTCATGGTTGGGTTCACAGTGGTTCACTTTGGTTCCCGGTGGACGGTGGACGATGGTTGTTGAGATCTGGACAGAGAGAATCTACGAAAAATAAAGGGCGACCCGGGCGAAGTTGTGAATAGAGAGAATGATGTGAGGGCAATAGAGGACTGTTATTATAATTATTATATATATAATGTCAATGAAAATTATGAATATAATTAATTATGTAAATAATAAAAAAGCTTTTTGTGTGTTACAGAGTGGGAATAAAGTGAATTCCTTTGGTGCTTATTTTGCATTTTTATTTAATTCTATTTGCTCTTTTACGCTAATAGGCACCTATATTGCCAGCGCGTGTAACAGTTTTAAAAACCAGCGACATGAAAACCTTGTCAATTTGTTCATAGTAGTAAGAAAAGTACAAACATAATAGACAGAACTTGTAATGGAAACAAAGCCTCGCAGCACCTTGTCTGTGGAGTCGATATTGAAGGGGAGAGACAGTTGGTTTTAGGAGCTAGCAAATTGTGAAGTCCAGGCCCAGCGTATGTTTAGAGAGGCTAATAGTCTACTGGATAGATTAGCGGCTACATACGCTGACGCTTTAGGGCGATTGTTCTGTTTGTAGCTGAAGTTAATTTATGTTATGTTATTCCTTTGATAAATAAAATAAAATAAATAAATATGTAACAACAAGGCTTCCTGCATCATGATCTCTTATCACGCAAAATCCTTTACAGCCACACTCTTGTCTTTATCATCAAACGTACACTTTGCTGCAAACACGTGTGAGTAGGTAACTGAATTTCTATTTTATTTCACTAAAAACTAGAAGAACATAATAGGGAACATGTTTTTGGGTTCTAGTTTTAAAGATTTCATCTTGGTTTTTTGTTTCTTGAAGTTGGCGCAATCACCTTTATTGGGTGGTTGTGGCAACACTTCTTCTTGGTGTTGGGAAGTTTGCTTTTGGTTTTTAGGTAATAGATTTATCATATGAAATAATATTGTTGATAGGGCATTAGATGTGAGATGTATTATTGGTTATTGTTGAGATTGCTGATATGGTTTGGAATCATTAAATTATCGCCATCGACATGCATAAAAATACATCATGATTGACCAATAACTTTGAAAAATATGGCACACCCTGAAAAATAACGAAATTCTATATTTTGTCACAATGCCAAAACAAACTAAGATCCAAAAATACAGATTTCTCAGAATTCATAAGAAATAATGCCATTACACTATACTGGGCTTCCAAACTTTTGTAAGATATTTTTGAATTTTTTATAAGATTTTTAAATCCATTTTACAAAAAAAATCGCCAAAATCCATAGTTCCCATCATGTCGCGAGCTTACCAAAGTGTCTTGCAGGTGCACGGACCTTAGTATGTACCAGAGCGCACTCTAGCCGACCCTTGCCAGTGCAAAATTCTCTTTCTGCACCGGTTCACACTAGAGTAGCGCCTCAGGGGCTGTGAGCGTACCCTTCTCGAGTTCAGTTGACCATGTTTTCTTATTTACATTTTAATCCTGTTGACATGTTATATATATATATATAGAGAGAGAGAGAGAGACCGCGGTGGGGTCGGGTAAGAGCGTATATTAGATTTAAGGAAGTCAGAACAGAAGACAAAAGCAGGCAGATAATTGAATGGAAGAACATGGATAAGTGGAACAATGGTTTAGCAAAAATAGATACACCAGCAGCAGAAAGGTGGCGTTTAGTGAGTGATGAGAAAGGGTAATGAAAATGAAAGAAAAAGAAATTAGGACCGGAGGTGGGAAATTAAATTTGTATCTGTTGTATGACGTTATACCCTTCATTATTCTCAACTGTCCCGATTACTCTAGCATTTATGTGATTTTAATGGTTTTTCAATCAAATCTAGTCATCTATTTTCAATGCTCGAACCACCCAACCCAATCTATACTCCTTTCCTAATTTACCCTTTTTTAACGGTTCTGTTCGGCATATGGCAAAACCGTTAAAAGTTTCCCTTGAAAGGGGAAATCTTGAGATGCTTAAACTCTTGTTACTTCCCTTGGACACACTTGCTCTGTAAGTTCAAGCAACGCAAAGTGTTGGTGGGAATAACCATTCATGACTCGGCCGATCCTGGTTGCACCGCTGCCATGGCCTACTAAATGAATAAATGCCTACCATTTTAATGTGCTGTTTTTGTTCTCCTAGAACTGATCAATTCTTACGGTACGTGGCTTTGTTCTTATTTTAGTGGAATGAATGAATGCACTAAAGAAAAGCTGGATTTCGTATTGAATTCATCTATGACTTTATAAGTCTTAGGATTTAAAGTTTAAACGCAATCTCGGGATTATATAAAAACCATACTAAAACCAAGTAATAGGTAAACAAAAGAATAGCGAAATTATAAGATAGCAAACATTTCATTCAAAATTTGGGCAGCTGATCAGCTTAATCCCTTTCTTCTAAGTCTCAACAAAAGAAAAAGAATAAGCCGGAACCTGAAACAGAGACTGACACCAGCTATTGCCTCATGGCGTCTGTATTCTATGTTGTACGATTTATAAACGGTAGAAATACAAAGAGTAGAGCTATTCAGACTTCATTTCCTCTACTTTTCCTTCTTCGTTTGCCATTCTTTCCTTTGCTCTTGATCTGTAGCTTTAATTTCTATTCTTTCTATACTTTGGCAATCCGAGATGAAGTCAACGATGAGGAGGAGGGCAGGTAGCACTACTTGATAGATAACAAACGTAGCTTATGAGTCCGACTATTTTATTACTATATACACAAGGGAGCCTACCTTAACTCTTTCTTGTCTTCCTTGTGGCGTTACTGCAGCTGCTGTTGTTGTCGTGGAAGAAATCAAGCAACACCGTGCTTTTGCATTTGGGGCATTTAGGGTCATTCTCTGAGAGCATCACAAACATGAGGCACCTTGGGCATCCTACAAGCATCATGGAAGTCGCCTCGGGACTGCTCGAGTATTGGAGAGTGCTGTCATCCTGGTTTAGCTCTGATGACACGCATGAGCTCTGTGGGGACGATGGTGCGATGGTTGTGGACCGGACGGGTGACTCTACTCTCGGTTCAACCCTCGGTGGTGATAAGTTCAGCTTCAAGTCGAGCTTTGGGATTCTACCATTTCTTCGACTCATCTCTTCTGTTCGCCTACTATATAATAGTATATGCAACCTGTCAACAACACCACCAGCAGAAAAATCTTAATTCAAAACTCCGTTAAAGCAAAAGAGAGTGTTTAACAGACAGCGCAAGGCATCTATATAATTAGTCACCTCGATGTCAAGTAACTTCTTGGCTAGCCTAGAGGAGAAATCTATACCATTTCCTTAGCAGCCTTAACATAAACTGGGTGAGGGTATTGAGTTTTGGCGGTGGTGACTCTGAACCTGAAGGCCATAATATATAAGAGAAACTGAAGAGGGAGAAGAGAGGTTATTTTATTTGAAAACCTCACTTAATTACGGGGAAGAGGTGGAGGATGGAAGGGGACAGATAAAGAGAGAATTTAATTGAAGAATTGGTAGAAGAAGAGTGAAAAGTGAGGGCAGGAGACGAATTAATGAATGGAAACTCCCAAGGAGTATGCCTAAAATTGGAGTAAATATTGCAATAACAAGCGCAGCAATTTAAACTGTCATTCATTGCTGGAGAGGGAAGGCAGTCGGTGATTTAAAGCGTATGATGGCAATACAGCACAGGAAAAACCCAGCGGCTTTTAAGGCTAATGTGCTTTAGAACCTAAAATATATTTTCTAGAGTAAACACAGAAGAAGAGTCATCACTCATCATCACTCATCACCAGCAAAGAATTTAATGGAAGCAACCAATAAATTAAATGTCAATTAAAAAAGAATAATAAAAGCCACACCCTATTACACTATTTGATAAGCATGCCCACAGTATACTATATAACAAAAACTTATGACGCCACCAATATATTAAAAAGAAACGACAAATAGATAACTTACTTAAAGAGTGTCCATTACTGCTTAAGGGTATCTTAACCCTTTTTGACTACACGGAACCTAACTATACGTGAATAAAAGGTGGAGGTGTTAATGAATTTATATATACCATGTCTAGAAAATTATTCTAAATAAAAACTTTCATTTTATTTGTATTAATTTTTTAAAATTAGAAGCATAAATACGAAATTTACGGCTTTTCTTCTCTTAAATTACCGAAAAAAAATAAAGTGTAGGGGAGTTTATTGTTCGTCCTTTTCATGCCTAATGTTTACCATCAGAAATCAGGAGCAAAAGAATAGAATTCACAAAAAATAAAATAAAATAGAGCATTCATACTTGAAACAAGTAGTGGGAAAACATTCATATTTATGTTAAAATGAGAGATCAAAGCCCAGCTCATGGACATTTACGGCTCCAGCTCATTCAAATGTTCTGTCAAAGAGGTTGTGGTGTTGTTGCTCAGGGAATCATCAGTCCTACAATGTTGCAATTGTTCCTGAAGACTCCTGACTAGCTCATGAAGTTTCTGAATATTCTTTTCCTGAGAGAGTATGATCTGCAGCAAAAGTTTTGATCTAAATATGAGAGGAAATTAACTACTAATCAAAACCAGGATTATCTTGTCCCCTAGATAATAATATTATGAACAGGATAAAAAGAGAAAATTGACATCCAAAGGAAGAAATCATAGTTCTATTTGAGCAATTTCAGATTCAGTATAATGCTTATAAGAGAAAGGAAACATAAGACACCATGAGAAACATGTTGGCAACACAGGTAATGAGACATTACATGTATAACAGAAAATATTTGGGAATTCAGGAATTCACAAAATAACAAAACCTAATAATGAATAAGAGGAAAGTGAACAAAAAAAATCGCTGGAAACTTCTTGAGAAAGACCATCTATTTATTCATATACCAGGTTCAGCACAAAATTATAAACGATCGACCAACGATTGCAAGCAGTCATTACTAGCTTTCCTGCTTCCTTTATCTAAAAGATAAACCAAAAATAGCAGACTAAGAGTGAGAAGCATAAGAAAAGATGGATTTTTTTTATTGATAATGAAAAGATTCCTATTTTCATTGGGATCTACAGGATAATCTCAAATTGATCAAGTGAGGATAGCATCATAGGTGTACTCTCTCTCTCTCGAACTTAATTCAATAAGTTCCTTTCTTCAACGTCCAACTTGAAGATGTTACCTAACAAATAAAAAGTATCCTAGGTTAATGAAATTGCTACTATCAGCATGGATTCACTCATTCACCCACTTGTTTTAATAGTTTGCACTACAAACTTGAAAGGCAAAACTTGCGCACAAAGCAACAAGAATAAGATTCAAGTCTTATACTACTTGACTAGAAGATTTGTACTTGCAATAACCCTCTCTTTTGCTATTGGTGGAATTTCACACAGAAAGGTCAACGATAGACATGTTTCAGTGCATTTCTAGAGAATCTAGAGGCCAGCAAGAAGGAAAAGTAAACTTCTATTTCAATACTTCTCGTAAACTGATCATCATCGTTACTGATTCCTAGTATCACTAAGGAAGAAAAAAAAAGAACACACAATGAGGACACTGTTTTCCATCTAGTTGGTACCATGACAACATTAGATCTAGAATGAGCAAATATCAGCCTATAGAGCAAAGATCAAGCTGTGAAAAGAAAAATGGGAGAAATAGACATTAGTAGAAAATGAGGGAGAAAGAGATTATTCTTTTCTTTCTTGAGGGAAACACGGTAGGAGCTTTTGCTACTGGCTATAGGAAAGAAAAACAAAATCTAGTTTCTTTGAAACAGTCAATCAGAAAGCAATCAAAAGCATCTGAAAACCAACGCTGATTAACAAAGGTGGTTTGAGAAGAAAAAAAAAGAGTCATGAATTGGAAGATGAGGTAGATACAGATTTCATAAAGTACAGAGAAAATTGAAAATGGAAAGTTCAATTTTGACTAAAAGAAGAAGACTTTAGGACTGGGTGGAAATAATTAAGATCCAACATGCCTTCAAAGAGTAAGAAAACAAAGAAAATCCCAAAAAATGCACATATTAGATCACTATCCATCAATGGATAGAGAAATAATAACATAACCTAATATGGGATACGAGAATGCAAATGCTCATGGTTAACACTGTAATCATCAGTTTTGTTGGCAATTTCTGCTAATAAAACCCTTTTCATCATTGTACAATGTCCGAAATCAGCAGGAAAAAAGATTGATGATTAAAATGTAGAGAATAAGGAAACGATCTGAATAAGATTAGCATTGGTGAGCTCCACAGTGACAAGCTAAGCTAACCTGAAAACACTTGCTGGTAGTACAAAATAGAGTTTCTGATTCTCCACAGAGGCAATATCCTTCTCGAAGAATCAATAGGCAGAACATATTCTTTCCATCAAAACCGATACTAACAAAATATTTGAAACTCAATATGACAAAATTACTAGAAGTCCAGGAGAGGAAATCCCAGCCCTTATGACTAAGAACTGGCAAATCTGCAGCCAATAGCATAACTAACTGGCAATAGACAAAGCAGTTGAATCCTTGAACCTAGAAAGGAACCAGCCCATCCATGGTGACAAATTTTGTATAGGTAAAATTGCATAATCATCGAGACGAAGACCAGATATTCAGAGGAGTAGCCACTTTCTTTTACCAACACTATCATTGAACATTATCTTTTGGGATACAGCATAACCTAATGCAATAGTCACTAGAACAAGCTTCAACACTTTTAATTTTCTAGAGTTCGATCATCTATTTCGAGTTTGGTCAGTGCTGAGTTACTGGTAAAATGTACTATCATAAAAGTGAACCTAAATTGCCGTCCAGCATAAAACCAATCATAACCAAAAAGATTGAAAAACAAAATTCTTGCAGCAACATGAAATGGGTTCCTCTCCTTTTTCTTTATCAAACACGTAAAGCACACCGAAACTACAAAACTCAACACAAACGGTCAATGCAAACCTTTTCCTTGACAGCTTCTTCCCTTCTCGAATTATATTTATCATTACGGGGAATGCTAGGAATTGATTCAGTTTCCTGACCAAATTGTTCCTTCCACTCAAGCTGCGACGTAAATACGATTAACAGCAGCAAAACAACGAGAATCCATGGCCTCGACATTATCACAAACAACTCTCGTGCAACCTGTTATACATAACTTCAAACAAAACAACCAGAAACTGTCAACCTGAGGAGATAAAACACGAGCATAGAATGCAATTACGAGCAAGTAAATCTATGGATCGAAGTTCATGTAGAGCAGAGGACTCGCTGGTTTTGTAATGTCAATTTGGAGTCGTAAGAAAAAGAAAATGTTCGGAATTGCAATCATGGTCCGTGGTTCTTTACTATTTTCCTGGTTTTATTTTGTCTTCGCAGTTTTTTAGTACTTTTGATATTTATAATATTATAATATTATGATTGAGGAGAGACTATTAATGTGGAATATGTCAACTATAATACAGTATTATGATTGGGGAGAGATTATAAATTATGATGAAAAG
The DNA here is from genome assembly GCA_019739055.1 of Passiflora organensis. Lineage (NCBI taxonomy): Eukaryota > Viridiplantae > Streptophyta > Magnoliopsida > Malpighiales > Passifloraceae > Passiflora > Passiflora organensis. The sequence goes on from JAEPBF010000009.1 coordinate 11,402,931, forward strand.
CCTGTGCAAAAATACGAAAACTATTAAATAACCGTTACATCGCAGGAAAAAGAAAATAGAGAACATCCCAGAAACGCGGAGAGGAATCGAAGTGATGGGCAACTCCCAGTCTCCTCCCGCAAATCCTCGATTTGCCTCTGCCTCCAGGTTTCTTCTCCTTTTCTCTTCTTTTTTTTTTCTCACTTGATCTGATGTTTCGTAACAAAGCACAAACAGTATATACTGGTTAATCATCAACCCGTTCCTTCTCCTTTTACGAGAAACAGAGCTTTTACTCGAACCGAGCTTAATGATCTTCAGTCGCTGTTTGTTTCTCTTGCCGCGGAGTCGCAGAGCAACAAAACTTATATAACACTTCCTGTTTTTCAGGTAATACTTTCACTATGTCTTCGCATCCTTTTTTCAATATTGTTGTTCCTCTTTTTAGCTTTCTTGAATTTCACTTACTGTTGTTTGGTTTAGGCGTATTTTGGATTGAAAGGCGCATTGGGCGAGAGATTATTCGATTTAGTGACGCAGCATCGCAAGGACAACAAACTCGCATTCCATGACCTCGTTATTGCTAAAGTAAGCCTCATGTTTTCTTTCAGGTTTTTTCTTCCTTTTTGCTTTTTCCTTAATTTGTTTGATTTTGTCTATTCATTTCTTTGCTTTATGTTTCAGAGTGTGTATGAGAAAGGATCTAAAGATGAGATTGAAGAGTTTATTTATCAACTACTTGATGTAAATGGTGATGGCACTGTGGGGAGGTACTCTTCTTTATTATTATTAAGATAGTTAAATTTTTTTATTAGATTTTAATACTAATTTTATATTGTATCATGTCTGACATTGGGAATGTTCCGTCAGGCCTGACTTAGAATCTGTTCTGATTGCGATTCTGGGGAGTGTGTTTTCTTTAGAAGGTGGGTTGAGCTTGCACCGTGATAGCGTGGATGTCTTTCTTAATGCTGCAACTTTTTCTAAGAATGTTGAAAGATCTTCGGAGAATAGTATGTCTTTTGAGGATTTTAGAAGTTGGTGCATCCATGTTCCCTCAGTCAGGAAGTTCCTTGGCAGTTTATTGGCGCCACCTGATGCAGGTTTCCTTCTCACATTTCTATTCACTAATTCAATAACCTACCTTGATGTTGTTGCATAACTCCATATTATCTCCGATGAATTTTTCTATAAGGAGTATATTCTGTTCCACTGGATCAGCTGTCTTAGATATTGTCAATGTTTTCTAGAAGACCTATGCGATTCATGAAATTAGTCGTTATGTTTTTTTTTTTTTGGTTTTATTTTCTATGCATGAGGAAAAATTGCTGACTGGTTTCTTCAGACATCATTGGTCTCATAATTGCACTTTCAGATAAGCAACCAAAATCATAAAAAACCTAATTAAAACTGAAGGTTAGAAGGTGTGTTGAACTAGTATTGCTTGGGCCTTGCACATCAATGTGGGATTCTATCATTTCATCCCCTTGACAGTCACTATCTGCAGTGCTTTTGCGGATCCTGTGACTCCACAGATATCTGGTTGCAGCCCTCCCGCAAATGGTGACTGTTATAGGGTTGCTCAGCTACCCATTTGATACAGCCCATGGGTAGATCTCACTCCAACAAGCTAGCTTGAGAGGGGAGGGTGCCCAAGGGCACATATCCCCACATTGGTTACTGGTTGTAAAAAAGGTGGGACTCTATCAAGGAGATGCCTTATCACCTTCCTGATTTAAATTTCACTGTTGATTTATAAGGTCACAATTTACTTCAATTGATTGAAATGGCATGAAATAGTGTTTTTTTTAATTTTTAATAGTTAAGTTTTGTGTAGGAAGATTGGGTTCTCAAGTTCCTCGATTGGTGTATGAGGAGAATATTGAATCTAATATGATATTGTTGAGGAAGGAATATGCATGGCACATAGGAGGTGCACTTTCGCACCAGGAGCTGGTAGAGTGGAAACTCTTGTACCACAGTGCTTTTAGTGGCCTAAGTTTCAATACATTTTTGGGCAGCATCTCGTGAGTAGCTTGTTTCTCTTATACAATAATATCATATGTTGTCCACCTGATTTTTCTCTATTGAAACAAAATATGTTCCTGGTAGTTCTAGATCATTCTTCCTTACAATGTTTGCCTCTTGAATTAGAAGGTAGCTTCATGTACTTAAGTTAACTACATTTCAGAAATAGGGAAATAAAGTGTTTGATAGTCTTTGGCAAGGCCATTTGGCTAATATTCCAAACTGTAGTCTGTAGTACTGGTTTTGTCCCCAATTCTGGTGCAACGGAATACTTTTTGGCTCAACTTTTCCTCTGCTAACACCTCTGTAATATCTAACTCTATAAGATGCTAGTGTAGATTCGTTATGATTGAGTATCCCCCGGGAGCTAGCTCCGCTACGGGTAGAACTCATTCCCAAAAGGTGGCTTAGAGGTCATTGTGGTTACACTTTGTAACCAACATGGGACTCTATCACATTCTCAAATATAATATCTCTATTATGTTAATTATTGGTTACCCAAAGCTGGTTGATAATCTTTTACTACTCTTTGATAAACCATTCTAGTATTGTTACTTTCCAGATTGATTTACTTATTTCTTACCTTCTACCCTGAAACTTATTGATTAATTGCAATCTTAGAAGTCGCTGTATATATTATGTGAAGATAATGCAATTCTGCTTTCTATATTTCTTTCTGTCAGTAACTACGACATCTAATTCATTCTAATATCGGACTAAATAGTGCTGAGATTTTATTTGAATTTTCTTCTGAGGCCCCGTGTCTCTCAAGACATTCATTTTGTTAGATTCCGAGTGAACGGTGTAAAGAGAAGCATACCATTAGTTGTCGGACTATCTTGGCAAATATCATAAGCAGTTGGTTGTTTTTTTTTCTGTTCACACATCTGTGTATAATGTCATTGTTTTACTCTTTTACCGTCAACCTCTTTTATATCTGAATCCACATTGCATGAACCTTTGTCTTTTAACTTTGCTCTAATTTTATTTTGGTGGGAACGCTACTATAGTTTCTAAGCACCCTTCAATTATGTTGATGTGGGTCGGTGATTGTGGGATTGGACTGCAGGAATAGTGAAGGTCCGACAGTGTTGATTGTCAAGGACAAAGAAGGTTGCATATATGGAGGTTATGCTTCTCTACCCTGGGAAAGGCATGGTGACTTCTATGGGGATATGAAGTCTTTTCTTTTCCAGCTCTGCCCAATGGCATCAATTTACAAACCTACTGGAGTAAACACAAACATACAATGGGTATGTGTCGTTAAGTTTTTCATTTTCTGTACAATACTAGTAATGCTGCATGCCATCTCCGTGGAAATTCTATTTGTAGTTCATATCTGTCTGTTTTCTTGCACCATTAGTATATTTTCCCACTTTGCAACGGTATGCAGTGGTTGGATAAAGCTGTAGAGTTCCAAGTTCTGTCCTGCTAATTTGGAAATGTTGCTGCTTAATGGTTTTTGTGCTCTTCCCAAAAGTATTAACCAACACTTCATTATGTTGTGTGGGAGTCTGGTTAATTTTACATTGGCTAATGCTAGATGATTTCTCCTTTTGAATGTTTCAAATGAATAGCTATCTTCTTCATATTGAAGCGCCAATTGACAGGTAAAACATAATCGTTGTATCTTGTTCCAAATTGAGATTTGCAAATAAAAGCAATGAAAAGAGACGACAACTTTTCGTAAGACTCTATGACTGTGTTAGAAATGAGATGATGGTCATTGTAGTGTTCTTTTTGTCGTTGATTGAGATGCTTCAATAAGTAAATTATGCCAGTAGTTCGTTGTCATTCTGTCATCGCAACGGTGGTGCTCATTACTGTATTTGAAAGATTATTGCATCGGTCCATGAATTGGCAGTGTGCTGCAAATTTTAGCTCAGATAGCATTCCAAATGGCATTGGCTTTGGAGGGCGCGTAAATCACTTTGGTCTATTTCTCTCGGCAAGCTTTGATCAGGGTCAAACCTTTGCTTGCACCACATATGGTAGCCCTTGCCTCTCCAAGACGAATCACATATTCCCAGAAGTAATAGAATGCTGGGGCATTGTTCAGACAGGAGAACAGCCAGAAAAACATGATGGCGTCAAGGGTACAGTGTTAGAACGGTTCAAGGAGGATCGCCACATGCTCAACATGGTTGGCCTTGCAAATTCAAGCGAATAAATCTGCTACGTCGTCCATCTGTATTCAAGAGCTCATAACAGATTCTTGCGTCGTATTTGTTTACTGTGTACATAGGACGGCATGAATTATTCCGTGTGACAACACATACGTGTGAGATTGTATGTTTTTCAAAGACAATATAGGTTTTACTGCCTGAGCTACTCTCCATTGCGATATGTCAAGTATTTAAGTATACTTGTAGACATGATGGTAGATATATTATATATTTTTAGAAAGGCCATCTTAGAGTTTAAGAAGGGAGACCATAGGGAAGGATGAAAAATCTAATAATAGGTTAAAAATGTTTCTAGAACATAATGAAGATATTTTAAAAAAAATATCTCTCACCAGCTTTAAAATAAACATGAAATGCTGATCCATTCCAAGAGGTAAGCTTTCTATATATCTTGCCTTTGTCTCATTCTTTGTTTGCCAGCTCGATTCGAAACAAGATCAACACAGTTTGAACATGAGCAGATTACACGGAAAGGTAGCCTTGATTACTGGCGGTGCGAGTGGAATCGGTGAATGCAGTGCCAAGCTGTTTGCTAGACATGGTGCTAAGGTTATCATTGCAGATATCCAGGATGACCTGGGTCATTCCATTTGTAAGGAAATCACCGCTGGCTACGATGGAAACGCTACTTATGTCCATTGCGATGTTACTTCTGACTCCGATGTTCAAAATGCGGTTAACACTTCCATCTCAAAGTATGGCAGGCTGGACATCATGTTCTCCAATGCAGGAGTCGTTGGCAATCCAGATCCAAGGATATCGGCCACTACCTATGAGAATTTCAAGAGGGTATTCGATACAAATGTGTACGGAGCGTTATTGGGAGCTAAGCATGCTTCTAGAGTGATGATTCCTGCTAAGAAGGGGAGCATCATATGCACTTCAAGCATGGCTTCGGTAATAGCTGGGGATGGACCACACACCTACTTGGCATCAAAGCATGCCATTGTGGGACTGACCAAAAGCCTGTGCGCGGAGCTAGGGGAGTTTGGAATAAGGGTTAATTGCATATCTCCGGCCGGTGTTCCCACCCCGGCATTTACAAATGCCTTGGGGGTATGTGATAGAGATGCGGCATTGAAGATTACCTCTGCAGGGGCGAACTTGAAAGAAGTAGTGCTGGAGGAGGAAGACGTTGCAGAGGCAGCATTGTTCTTGGCAAGTGATGAGTCCAGGTATGTTAGTGGGCTTAACCTTATCCTTGATGGCGGCATCAGCGCCGTCACTAGATATTTAAGGGCCGGCCTTGAAACTATAGTTTCCTAATTATACTTGCTAGTTGAAGACGTTGAAAGGTCAACATTAAAAAAAATCATGATTTTCATTCTTTGTTTAATATAGTATATTAAATTAAAATCATCATTTTGAATATAAGTGTAATGACATATTTAATGAGACAAATTTTGTTTTAAAAAAAAGCAAGACAACATAATTCTGTTTTATATTTGTGAAATGAATTGAGGGTCAAAAGGTATTGGAATTAAAATGATATTTTGTTGATTTATGTTATAATATATCTTATTTTAGGAATTGTATTAATTTTAAGATTAGCATAAATTTAGTTTAAGATTTATGTAACTTATGAGTAAATATGTTCACTTTTTATAACGTCGCAATCTGAGGTAGCAACACAGGTTTTTATTAAAAAAAAATTCAAATATCCGTTTTTATCTGAAATTATTGTTTCTCGTACAGAACGAGTCAACACCCAGATCATTTCTAAGGGTGTGCAGCTGAACCGCCACCACATAAATGTGTGCCTTAGTGTCATGTATCTTTCGGAATGAATTATATAATTTATAAAAATACGAATAAATTTCATTTTTTTAGCAAAATGGAGCATATTTCTTTTTTTTTAAAGCTCAGTCCTTGTAATCATAAATAATAATATATATTACAGCCCAATATATGAATCACATATAATAAAAATATTTTGAAATATAATCATAAATATACCACAGATCGCATTGTCTTAGTTATGCAACACAATAAATTCGTAACACAAGTCCCAGATTACAAAATAATGATTCTAGTCACTTATCATGTATATCTCACTTCATATCCAAAAATAATAAAATTAATACATAAAGGAACATCATATTAATCATCACAATTATAAGACATATATATCTATAAGCATGTAATTATCCAAAATACTAAATATATTAAATACAATATTACAATTTTGTGATAAATCACTAATATCAACCTAAAAAAAAGATCTCGTGAACTATGTATGACTTGTCTTGAAAAACAACAACAGTGACAAATTCCCGAGGAGTTTAGTAAAAATCATCCTATCATGAGTAATTCTGATAAACTAAAAACTTGTTCGAAAACCATAAACCAATATATACAGTTAGCAATAAAAACACTTTATATCCATCATTTTATTAATATATACATCACCAATTATACAACATTTAGAAGATGCACAATACATCATTTTCAAAAATATTTCATACAATAAAATATTTCTTATACAAAAACAAATTTCTACATATAATTTCTTCATTCTTAGAATTCGAAATACACTTTAATTTCTATGTTTATATTAAAATTTATTCAAATAAATTTCGCTATCTATATATATCTTCTACCTCAATAGTCGAACTATCAGATAATATTGTTCAGACTTGAAAGGGTGAAATATACCATTTAGAGCAAGGTAACTGTTGTTCAACGCCAACCAGCAGATGCCACATGCAGTACCCTTGCAATAATGTAGCCCGTCCGTATGGTCTGTCTTATTTCACAGCATTTCTTAATTGCACATGCCTAAAAGTCCCTACTCCGACGTATACGTTTGCATACCGAATTTCTTTCACCGAGTTTGAGTGGACTTAACTTGTAGCTCCTCTCGTGGAAAGGTTAAGCACAATAAATGCCACTGACACTCAAAACGTTCACATTAATGACGAAAGAGACCAATAAGTGATGAGCAGCGGAGGTACCTGACCGACTAATAACTTTCTTTCTTAAATTCGTAGGAGCGCCGTGTAGGAATGGAGGAGAGTGGTTATCCTTTTATAAGGAAGATAGCTGTACCACAATTTTGAAAAGAACGTGTAATATCTCTAAATTTCTAGCACATGAACTGTTTCTGAAAAAACCATATTTCTAAAACATAGTACCGTGGAGTTCGGGGTAGGGCCTTTAAGTTGAACATTTCGCCTGGCAGATAGGGTGCCCATACTGAGTTCACGAGAAATCAAAGCACGTCGAGTTTAATTCAGGATAAATACGGTCTTCAAATCTTTCAAGAGATATGGTTTTCTTTAATGAGAAATCTGCGTCACTATATAGTCCTATGAAAAGTCATTTCCGTGTAATGAACAACACTTATGTGTGGCTATGTCCCATTGTATATAGATTATCTCAGACTTCATGAAAATTCCATCACATTAAATTCTGGCTTTAAAGTTTTCACAGAGAGGGGGGCCCTTTCGGTAGATGAAGAGCTATTGAGGATAACTGATATTTATTCAGTTCCAGATACGTACAACTTCCTGCCAAGATGATACAGTCATTTGGACCTTTAAAGGGCAGCAACTGACCTCTATCCAGTAGATAGGATAATTAGTAATTAATTTGGGTACATATATTTTTGTCCAAAAAGATCCAAAAATATATGTCCAAGATTACCTCCATCGCTGTATGACGTGGGACTGAGTTTTCATAATCTTTTTGGGATTGGATTCTTACACAAATTCTCGGACAGAAGAGTGATCGATGTACACGAATATATAGCATATGATGATGGGACTATTGTGAGTTCACATAAAAGCACCACAAAACTGATGAAATTCTGAACTGTGAAGTCTCACAAAGCATACTTAATTTCCCCTTGACAAGGGTTATGGTAATACAAGATGTTGGGATGCGCATTCTTTGCGAGTTGACAATGACTATGGAAATAAACACATATTTTGGATACATAGATGCAATGCTGCCATGATAATCTATTATATAACGCATTATCAATTCAGCAAGTTGTGAAGTACCGTATTGAACGACTGATTGGTAGTGCTGTAACCCCCGTCCACCACGAGGTTGAGTCCACTCACATATTTTGATTCTTCGCTGGCTAAATATAGTGCAGCTTCCGCTACATCCTTTGCCTCTGGCACCACCCCTTTTAAATTTGCAGATTCACAGACTACGTGCTCCACAAAACTCTTGTCTGCCCCCATAGCATTTCTGAGCAGCGGGGTGGCAATGGCACAGGGAGAGATACAATTAACCCTTATCCCGTATTGCCCCAGTTCCACGCACAAATTCTTCATCAGCCCAACCACCGCATGCTTTGACATTGTATAAGCATGAGGCGACTCGCCGCAGGCCACTGACGCAACACTAGAAGTGAAGAGGATGACGCCCTTTTTGGCAGGAATCATAACACGAGCAGCATGCTTTGCTCCCAGGAAGCCACCATACACATTCACTTCAAAAACCCTCTTGAAGTTTTCGTTACCAGCTCCTAATATTGTGGGATCTGTATTACCAGTTATCCCAGCATTATTGTACATGATGTCAAGCTTCCCGTACTTGGAAATGGCAAGATCAACAGCATATTTCACGTCGGTGTCACTGGTAACATCACAATGTACATAGGATACACTGCCGTCCGAATTATCTAGCTCTTTGCAAAGGGATTGGCCAATATCATCTTGGACATCGGCTATTATGATCTTTGCACCTTGTTGAACAAAGAGTCTACAAGTGCTCTCTCCGATGCCGCTGGCACCTCCTGTTATTACTGCCACTTTTCCTGCTAACCTGTAAAATAAATGATTTGGTCGCATCCACGATTGGTTATATCACGCATGCAGTTAGATATATACAACTAAACAACAGAACTAGAGGGGCAAACAAACGAGAGAAAAGAAATGCGTGATTGGCTTACCTCTTGGCAGCAGAGGCTGGTGTTGTTGAGCCGTTCATTATTTTCAGAAAACGGATATGGAAATTGTTAGGCTCTTCAGATTTCTGTACGTGCAGGGCTTTTATAAGGCAAAAAGTATTTATTACTAGAATGTCCAATTAGTTTAATTTCAAAGCCGCGGATCCAACTGCAATTTGACAAATCTAGTGTGAATTATATATTATCTTCCTGCTTCTCCTGCACAAGTATTTATGGATTGGAATTGATTGGAGCTGACGATGCATGTTTTGGTTCATCAATATTCAACTTATTGGTCAAAGAAGCCAACCAGCTACCCCCAATTCATACCCGCGTGTTTGATGGGTCCCTTGTATTGAATTATCTGCAGAATTTATAAACTATATGTGAGTATGTGTTTGAGTTTGGGATCCGCAAATTGTTCTGTTTTTCTACTAAACGATCGTTCAAAGCTGCGATAACAAAAATGGCCTCAACACCGAATCCAATCCAACCCATGCCCAAACCCCATTATCTGATCCCACGTAAGAGCCCATATATATTTTTGTTAAATACATATTTGTGATGTCGTCATACTTTATTATCTTTTTTTATGATATGAAAGCTTAGGTTACTAAACTTAGTTGTCTTGACGTATTACAGCGACACCAAACTTATCAGAAATTAAAGACTCCTTAATACAACTAAGTGGAACATTGTGAAAGAGAGTATCCTCAAATATAGTTCTCCAACTTGGCAAGAATATCTGCAACTGAATTTGATTCTCGAAATATATGCTCAACCACCACTCCTCTGAACCTTGTAAGAAGCTGATGACAGTGTAAAATAATTGAACTCCATGGTAGGTTTGGATCATACTCCTTAAGGGCTTCCACTACCTCCCACGAGTCACTCTCAAGGTGTAAGTTAACAGTACTTGCTGATAAGATCGTAGCCAGACCTGTTTTAACTGTCGAAATCTCAGCTTTCTCTGTCAAGCCTGAGATAAATGTTACCTTCAGAATTCCATAATACTCATCTTGTATAGGCATAATTTATTTGACAATTCACACCACCATCGCAGTTTAGTTTAATCCACCCCAACGAGGTATCCACCTAGCCCACCGTCCAACTCTCTCTGAAGTAGACAACTTAGATATCTTCACGTTCCTCATTGATAAAGAAAATTCCATGTCATCATTAAATTGATTTTAGATATTGATATTAGATTGATTTTGTATTTATGAAGTTGTGGTTAAAATTTATTCGGGATTTTTTCAAGCTTCCAATGTATTATTTTTAACGATTTATTTTAAATAACGATTTATTTTTTATTATTATATATTTTATTAAAAAATTTAAAATTCTATGGCGCGACGGTTTAAGATTAGGGAAATAAACTCCTCAGTGACGCCTGAAACAAGGAACCCTCAAGTTCTTTCTGCGGTGTCATCCTCCATTTGGGCGGCAAGAGCTCTTGACATCACTACTCGTCGCTCGCCGGTCATAGAACGCAATCGCCCATCTGAGGCGGAACCTGATCTTCCCATTTATTCTCTGAAGCCGAGATGACGGTCCCAGCTAGAGGTAGTTGGCTCAAGCAACAAATCATTTGGGGATCAAACAAAACCGATCAAACAGAGCATATGCTAAAATGACAAACCTCCCAGTAAATACACAAGGTCAGTACTTTTCAATGCTTTTGCTGTTAACAAAAACATTCTAATCTTTATAGTGATAACCACATCATAAGAAGATATGTTAATGATTTAATCTTATCATAACAAAGGTGTACGAAATCACAAAATGAGTAAACATTGAAACTATTTAACTTCATAATGTTAACTGAAAGTGGATAAAAGACCATGCAAACCTTGATCGAGAGGATGATTTTAACTTCATAATTTTAATAGGTAAATATTTTAAATAATTCCTAAATAGTTATTTAATTTGTATAAATTAAAATTAATTATTTTTACTCTATGTTTTCACAAAATTAAAGTTATTATTCTTCAATTTTTAAACTAATTATTTTATATCGATAATTCCGTGCAGCACATCTCAGGTAAGTGGATGAAAGAAAAAATTAGATTCCTTAAACAATAATTTTTTGGAAAAAGACATAATGCCGTGGAACACATTGATTACTCCATTCCTTTCGTAATGATGTGATATATTTAACGCTTGGCTGATTGGAAGAGGTGTATAATATGAGCATTATTAACGTGCTGGCAAAGGAATCTCTTTTTTTTATTATTGTTTTATGATTGAAGGGCATCTTTTGTTTTTGTTATTTTATGATTGAAGAGCATCTTTCCGGTTAAACATGTTTCAAACGTCCATAGATGTCATACTCGGTGATCATCGTTTGCGGCCAACGCTCCTGTTATAGCTCTGCGACACATTCTCTCATCCTGCCAAAGTGGTAAAGCCAGATGGGGACTCCCTCATTTCTTTCAACAGTTGCAAGAAGGTAAGAACAATCTTGATCAAAGTGCTATCTGCTATCTGCAATCTGCATCATATTTATTCCTCTATTCAAGTCTTGATTGTCTGCTTTCGCTGTTTTCCCCTTCGTTTGTATGGATTTCCAAACCGTCATGATGATATATATATATATATATATATATATATGTAAACAGAATTATTATAGTATCGATGGCCTCATGCTGACCTTAATTAAGTCTGGTAGTAAGGAAGATTGCCTGAAATGAAAAGAGTATCTTTTTTGGTAGAAAAGTGAAGTGAGCATGAAACATTTCTTCCCCTTCCCATTTCTTTCTTAACGTTATTCGTCCTGAGGTTCCATGTTTGACTTTTGAAGACGTTAAATCACTCAAATTCCAGGGCAAAACCATCACATCAACTTGATTTATTTTCTTTTCTAGACATTCTTCCTGCACCAATCATAGATAGTTGTAGTTATTTTGAAAATTTTGAAATATTTTATACGCAAAATCACCAAAATCAAATTATTGATCATGAATAACTGAATCTTAACAATCAATTCGGCTTATTCGTAAAGACAGCAATTTATTTTGAATTACTCATTTTACATGCGAGAAGAATTTTATACTTGATATATAGTAAAAAAATACTGTACATAAACTTTCGTGGCATAAATAGTCAGACTAGAAGGCAAAGTGGCCTTAATCACCGGAGGTGCCAGCGGCATAGGAGAGTGCACCGCCAAAGTCTTCGCTCATCATGGAGCCAAAGTGGTGATAGCTGACATCCAAGACCAACTAGGCCATTCTGTCAGTCAAGCCATTGGGCCTTCAAATTCCACCTATGTTCACTGTGATGTACGGATGAGGGCCTAATAGAGAAAGCAGTTGACAAAGCTGTGGGGACCTATGGGAAGCTTGACATAATGTTCAGCAATGCCGGCATTGCTGATCCGAACAAGCCGCGAATTATTGACAACGAAAAGGCCGACTTCGAACGTGTCCTTAGCATTAATGTGACCGGGGTTTTTCTTGGGATCAAGCATGCTGCGCGAGTTATGATCCCAGCTCGTAGAGGCAACATAATTTCAACTGCCAGTTTCAGCTCAGAACTTGGAGCTGCAGCACCACACGCATATTGTTGCTCTAAACATGCGGTTGTGGGTTTGACGAAAAATGCCGCGGCTGAGCTAGGCCAATTTGGTATTAGAGTTAATTGCTTATCGCCTTTTGCACTTGCAACACCGCTGTCCAGAAAGTTTCTCGGGGTTGATGATGATGAAACACTAGAGAACGCCATGAACTCGCTCGGTAACTTGAAGGGTGTGACCCCCAAGGCTGAAGATGTTGCGAATGCAGCTCTTTATTTGGCGAGCGACGAGGCTGGATATATCAGCGGGCATAATTTGTTCATAGATGGAGCATTCAGCATTCAAAATCCATCATTTGGCATGTTCAAGTACCCAGCTTGATTCTGATCAACCGTATCTGCAACTTAGAGTTTATATTTAGTAAGGCTTGATGCGTCAATCTGAAGACTGGATAATGGATATATGTATATATTTAACAACTTAGAGTTTATAAATTCTACATTAACATCCTAGATCATAAATGGATAGATCTTAATCCGACTAGTATTTTATATATATAATATTTTTCGAATATATATACACGTCACATGAGTTTATATGTTCGAAAAATATTATTTTAATGCTAAGTATTTTAATTTTTTTACAAAATATTATCCCCTTTTTTATGAAAAAGGAATATGCATCAAGGATTAATGTCAAGACATATCCATGAAAAAAACAAGATTAAACTGCAAACGGATTAGCATAATACGCAACATTGGACCCCCTAGTGATACTCTGTTTTGTCAAAAAAATCAGCAATTTTGTTAGCCTTTCTAAAACATTTCGAGACATATACATCCAAGAAGTCCATCGACTCCCACCACTCACGAAGCACCGTCCAAGCTTTAGAAGGATGAGTCCAACCTGTAAGTAATTGTCATGCTGTCCAAGAGTTGTCTCCACATGTATTTAATCGAAAAATTTAAACTTTTAGGGCACGACGTTTAAAATTGGGGAATAAACTCTTCATCTTATTTGAAGTAACAAGTTCTTTCTGCCGTTGCCACCCTCTGTTTGGGTGGGGGCGATAACTCTTGACTTCTGAGGCGGACACCTAACTTCCCATTTATTCTCTGTAGCCGAGATGACGGTCCGCTAGAGGTAGTTGGCTCAAGCAATAAATCATTTGGGGATCAAACAAAACCGATCAAACAGAGCATATGCTAAAATGACAAATCTTGCAGTAAATACACAAGGCCAGTACTTTTCAATGCATTAACAAAAACATTATAATCTTTATAATGATAACCACATCATAATAAGATATATTAATGATTTAATATTGTCATAACAACAGTGCTCGAAATCACGAAAGGAGTAAACATTGAAACATAGTTAACTTCATAATTTTAACTGAAAGAGGATAAAAGAGCATAAAACATTATTATTATTATTATTATTTTAATAATTTTTGTTATTCTGATTTAATCGGATTATCTTAAAAAATTTTATGCTTTATCTTTATTATTCAGTTTGATATCCTGTCTGATTAAAAAAAATTTAGAATGATGGATGGTGTAGTAAATACAGAGACAAATAAACACTAAAACACATTTAACTCTATAATTTTTATTGAAAAAGAAAGAAAAAAAAAGACTTTGAGTTCTAGGAGAGGCGGCACAACCGAGAGGAGAGGCAGCAAAAATCCTAAAATATTGAAAAAAAAAACTGCAAAGTAAATATTTTAAATAAGCCCTCTTAAAAAGGATTAGTTATTTAAGTCATATATATTAAAATAAATTATATTTATTCTATGATTTTACAAAATTAAAGTTATTATTCTTCATTTTTTAAACTAATTATTTTATATCGAGCGTGCAGCACTTCTCAGTAGGTGGATGAGAGAAAAAATTAGATTCATTGAACAATGAAGTTTTTGGATAAGGATATAATGCCCTGAAACACATTGATTACTCCATTTCTTTTGAAATGATGTGACATATTTAACGCTGGGGTTGAAACGGGAATATGAGCGTTGACTAGCGGGCAATGGCATCTTTTGTTTTTGTTTTTGTTGTTTTATGATAGAAGGGCATCTTTCCTGTTAAAAAATGTCTCAAACGCCCATAAAACTCACGATCCAGTTATAGCTCTACAGCACCTTCTCTCATCCTCCCAAAGTGATAAACCCAAATGGGGACTCCTTCGTTCCTTTCAGCAGTTGCAAGAAGGTAAGAACAATCTTAATCAAAGTGCTCTCTGCTATCTGCATCATATTTATTCCTCGATTCAAGTCCTGATTGTCTGCTTTCGCTGTTTTCGCTTTCGTTTGTATGGATCTCCTGACCGTCATGATGATATATGTAAACAGTATTATAGTATCGATGGCCTCAGGCTGACCTTAATTAAGTTCTGTTCTGGTAGAAAGGAAGATTGCCTGAACTGAAGTGAAAAGGGAATCTTCTTTGATAGAAATTTGAAGTTAGCATATGATCGTCTGCTGATAATCATCATAAGCTTTTAAGTTTTTTTTTTCATTTATTCTCAGATCAATCGATTTTCCGTTCAGAAGACCAGAAACATTTCTCAGCCCCTCTCCTTTCCCATTTATTTCTTAACGTTATTCGTCGTGAGGTTCCATGTTTGACTTTTCAACCCCGTAAATCACTCAATTCCACACCATGAGCAAATGGATGTTATCACCCTACCCTACCAAAATCAAATTATTGATCTTATTAAGAATAAGGGAATCTTAACAATCAATTCGGCTTATTCCGAAAGGTTTCACTAATCTATTCTGCAAAGACAGAAATTTATTTTGAATTACAAAATTTACGTGCGAAAAGAATTTTATACTTGATATATAGTAAAAAATATTGTAAATAAACTTTAGTGATATAAATGTCAGGCTAGAAGGCAAAGTGGCCTTAATCACCGGAGGTGCCAGCGGCATAGGAGAGTGCACCGCCAAAGTCTTCGCTCATCATGGAGCCAAAGTGGTGATAGCTGACATCCAAGACCAACTAGGCCATTCTGTCAGTCAAGCCATTGGGCCTTCAAATTCCACCTATGTACGCTGTGATGTTACGGATGAGGACCAAATAGAGAAAGCAGTTGACAAAGCTGTGGCGACATATGGGAAGCTTGACATAATGTTCAACAATGCCGGCATTGCTGATCCGAACAAGCCACGAATTATTGACAACGAGAAGGCCGACTTCGAGCGTGTCCTTAGCATTAATGTGACCGGAGTTTTCCTTGGGATCAAGCATGCTGCGCGAGTCATGATCCCAGCTCGTAGAGGCAACATAATTTCAACTGCCAGTATCAGCTCAGACCTTGGAGCTGCAGCCTCGCATGCGTATTGCTGCTCTAAACATGCGGTTGTGGGTTTAACGAGAAATGCCGCGGCTGAGCTAGGCCAATTTGGCATTAGAGTTAATTGCTTATCGCCTTTTGCACTTGCCACACCGCTGGCCAGAAATTTTGTCGGGGCTGAAGATGATGAAACACTAGAGAACGCCATGAGCGCGGTCGCTAACTTGAAGGGTGTGACACTCAAGGCTGAGGATGTTGCGAATGCTGCTCTTTATTTAGCGAGCGACGAGGCTGGATATATCAGCGGGCAGAATTTGTTCATAGATGGAGCATTCAGCATTCAGAATCCATCATTAGGCATGTTCAAGTACCCAGCTTGATTCTGATCAACTGTATCTGCAACTTAGAGTTTATATTTAATAAGGATTGACGCGTCAATCTGAAGACTGGGTATGGTTATCTTATTTTTTTGATCTATATGGTTATCTTATTGGGAATGCTTTTCATATCTCAAATGATTGAAGGGAAATAATGGGGTCTTAGTCATATCCCTACAAACCAACCACCAACCGAATAAATTCTACAATAACATCCTCAATCATGTATGGATACATCTTAATCCTAGTAGTATATATATATGCGAGAAGAGTGTATATGGCCAGAAAAGGCATATTATCCTCAGTTTTTTTTTATGAAAAGGAATTTGCATTAAGGATTAATGTCAAGATGTATCCATGAAAAGAGCAGGAATGGGCTGCAAACGGATTAGCATAAAAGTAAAACACAACATTCGACCCTCCCCCCAGTGATACCCTGTTGTCAAAAAACTCAGCAATTTTGTCAGCCTTTCTAAAAAATTTCGAGATATATACATCCAAGAAGCCCATCAACTCCCACCACTCACGAAGCACCGTCCAAGCTTTAGAAGGATGCATCCAACCTGTAAGTAATTGTCATGCTGTCCAAGAGTTCGTCTCCACATGTATATTCCTAACATCCCCACGTGGAGCCATGCATAAGCCAGTACAGATGCCATGCGGTTCCGTCTCAAACACCGAACAATAGCCCAAAATCTGCATAAACCTATGTTTCTGTCTTTCCATAATTTAGTTAATATGCTTTGTAACAAGAATAACACAGATAAAATCCTTCAGATAAACTGTATATAGTTGAACGAATATCCGTGGGAACATCCTCACTGTCTCGGAAAACAACATTATTCCTTCATCTTTATAATAGCCAAATCAGATCAAACACCAAGGACCAAGTCGATCCCTCACTCTCTTGCCAATGCCACCTCTACAAGCTAATCAGACAACTTTATAGAACCCAAGTTGTTCAATAGTTAGAACAAACCTGTCCTACATATTTTTGGCCCATGCACAGTTCCTCGAGACATGCAAAACTGTATGCTCCCAGGTACCACACCGGACACAAAAATCATTAAAATAATATAATACTTAAGTGGTAGTGAGCAAAAAAAAAACATAAATAAAAGGAGTTAGGAATGGAATAAAACAGAACAGAAAAAGTAAGAATTTTTAATTAATTTTTGCCACACACCAATGCTACTCTGAAAGTTTTAGATCAATAAAATAAGATAAAAGAATATATTTTTCCAGAGAAGTTGTTTATATTTTCAAAATCTTATTTGATTCTAGTAAGATAATTTCAAACGATTATTCAAAAAAAAAAAAGAATATTAAAAAGGAAAGCCGAGATCACAAGCTGCGCATCTTCAACCACTAGAGTCAAAAACGGGACATAACCATTCATTCTATTTCCGTGTTTCCTTTCACCCTAATGATCGATTGAAGTCATTTTCTGATTACTGGTTTAGGCAGAAAGCCCCAGTTCATGTTCCTTTCGGTTGAACCTACTCCTGGAACCACCATGCTTTGCGTGTAACATGACTAGTATCGACGTCAACTAAGCGAAAGCCCTTGCCTCATCTACAATTAGAAAGGAATGGGTTACTCAGATATGTTTAGAAAAAACCACTAAGTCAGCCAAGCTAAGTGATCTATGAAAATTAGGAAAAAGATAATGTGAGATTTGTATTGCGATTACGTTTGGGATTCTAATTCAATAATAAGAGGAGAGGACAAACAAATTTGTTATTTTAATATTCATTAGAGCTTGGTGAGCATTAGTTTATGTGATGAGTCGTATGGTAACTGGAACTTTCTGGTAACTGGGCCTTTCTGGTAACGTTCCCTTCTTTTGAAGAAATGTACCACGCAACAACTGTCAATTAGGAAATTTGGGCTGAGATGTTCATTGAGTTTCATCCCTGGAGACCGGAGGACACTCGGAGAGGAAGGTTATGCTGGCTGAGTTTGATTGGTATACCGCTGCACGTATGGTCGGAAGAAGGAATTCGTCGAATTGCGGAGGTGTACGAACAGGTGGTGCAGTTACACTCAGATACAGAAAATCGTTTAAACTTGGAAGCTGCATTGGTGTGTGTGCGGGTTGACAAATCTGACAAGGTCGGCGGGAAGGTGCAACTTTTGGTGGAAGATAGCAGTTTCTTGATCACAGTGTCTGAGGAGGTACTGATGGAACGTAGCCCTACAAAGAGGGATGAAGGAGGAAACGGTAGAGACAGATACTGCGTGTCTGGGCTTTCACCAAGTAGGCAGGGGCAATACCCAAGAAGGAAAGACAATCGTGATATGCAGAAAGGGACTTACAAGAATGTAGGTGGCGGTCAATGTCATTCGGGTGACAGAGATTTGGGGTACAAGGAGAGGGAGATAGGGTCGGTTGGGCTGGGCTTGGAGAAAACCTGCGGGTTGAGTGATGTAGGGCCAGAGGACCAGATGCAAAGTGATGAGGAGGATGAAATAGTGAGAGAGACACAGGCTACGCTTGAGGTTATGGAGAAACTGGAATTGAGACCTCTCAAGACAAGGGAGGAAATGAAGGCGAGGATTGCGGAAATGGTGGAGGAGGAACACGAACAATGGGGACATGGTCGCGGGAGGTAAGTATGGGAACCTATCCAATGTCTCGGTTGGGGTGTGTTGAGCTAGTATGTTTAACATTGGATTTTGGAACGTGAGAGTAATTAGGAGTAATATGAAGTGTAGAGACGTGCGGAATTTAGTGCGAATGAATAGCCTTGCAGTATGTTTTTTGGCGGAGACAAAAATAGAGAATATGGATGAGCGTTGGGTGAGGCGGCTCTGGCCGGGAGGTGTAGTGGGATGGTATGCGTGTGGTGCGCAAGGCAGATCAAGGGGGTTGCTGGCGTTGTGGGATCAATTAGAAGTGGAGGTCCTAAACTAGCATCGCTATGATAGCTGGATAGCGCTGGAGTGCAGAGATAAGGTTACGGGGTACAAGTTGTGGTGTGTGGGACTACACGCACCCAATGCAGCATCTGAGAGAGAAGCCTTATAGAAGGATATCCTGGAGTTTAAAACTGCTAGAGCACAGCCATGGGTCTTAATTGGGGATTTTAACGAAGTAATGTCTCCGAGGGAGAGGACGGGGCGCAGCTTTGATAAAAGAGGGGCTGAAAATCTGAGACGGATGGTGGATGACGGGGGGTTGGTAGATCTCCCATTGAATGGCAACCGATTCACTTGGTTTTCGTCCAGATATGCATCACGGATAGACAGGGCTATCGTGAGTGCGGAATGGATTGCAGATAATCCGGATTTTAGCCTATCAGCGGGTAGCAAAAATTTATCCGATCATGTGCCGATAATGGTCAAGTACGAACCTGTAGATTGGGGACCAAAACCGGTAAGAACTTGGGATGCTTGGTGGAACGAGAAGGATTTCCTGCAGGTGGTGCAAGAACATTGGAAGGATGCAGGAGAGCGGTTCCCGAGGCGTTTTGCCCTTGTGTGCAAGCTGAAGTTCCTCAAACATGGACTCAGGAGATGGAGTAGGGATCACCTGGTGGAGCCGGAGGATACTTTGAAGAAGATTCTGGGGGAGATCGAGGGGATGGACGCCACCAGAATAGAGACTGAGACCAGGAACGAAGAGGAGGTGAGGCGATACTCGAGGCTGCTGGAAGAGAAATGAAGGACTAAATCTCAGCTGTAATCAATGTGGAGAAAGAAGTCCAGGGTGCAGTGGTTGAGTTTGGGGGATTCAAATACTAGGTTTTTTCATGTATGCGCAAGCACTAGGAGGAAGACAAACCAGATTAAGGTGCTTACTATTGATGGCAGGTTTTCTACAGACCCGGGAGAGATAAAAAGAGAGATTCAGAGGTTCTACAAGTGCATGTACTAAGAGGATAATGAGCAGTGGCTGGGTATTGGTGGCTTGAGTTTCCACAAATTGGAAGCAGGTGCGGCCGAGATGTTAGAAAAGAGAATGGATAAGGATGAGATCAAACAAGCCTTGTGGGATTGTGGCAGTCACAAATCTCCGGGACCGGACGGGTTCAACTTTTATTTCTACAAGAAGGCATGGGTGGTGTTGCAGCTAGAAATAGAAGATCTTGTGGAGGAGTTCTACAAGAGCGGCAGGCTTCCACAGGGAGTGAACAATTCCTTCATGGTGTTACTCCCGAAGGTAGATGGAGCAACCAGCCTAGGAAATTTCAGATCTATCAGCTTGGTGAACGGGATATACAAAATCATAGCTAAGATTTTGGTGAGACGGTTAAGCAGAATTGTCTCCCCGTTGATATCAAAGACTCAATCTGGTTTCATTGAAGGCAGACAATTGGTTGTGTCAGTGATGATGGCTTCCGAGGTAATACAAGCAGTTAAGGCTGAAAGAAGAAGAGGGTGGTGTCTGAAAGTGGATTTCCGAAAAACATATGACACGGTGTGCTGGGGTGCTATGGTTGAGATTATGGAGGCTATGGGGTTCCCACATAGATGGAGAAGATGGGTAGAAGAGTGTACGGGAACAACCAAAGTAATGGTGCTAGTGAATGGTGCTCTTACGGAGGCTTTTGAAATGAGGAGGGGATTGAGGCAAGGCGTCCCGCTGTCTCCATTGTTATTTGATATAGTTGCATAGTGTCTATCAAGAATGTTAGATAAGGCAGAGGAAGTGGGTCTTCTAAAAGGAATCTCGGTTGGTAAGACATCATTAACCCACCTGTAGTTTGCAGATGATGTAATCCTATTCAGTGCAGACGGGGAATCAGGGCTGCGGAATATGAAGAGAGTGCTGCGATATTTTGCGCTAATCACAAGGTTGAAAGTCAACTACCACAAGAGTGTGTTGATAGGAATTAATCACTCTCCAGCGAACGTGGAATTTATGGCAAGTCGGTTAAAATGTAGATCAGAAAAGTTCCCGATTAAATACTTGGGGATGCCACTTGGAGCAAATCCTGGAAAGTACAAGACTTGGGAAGGGGTGATAAGCAATTTCAGACGGCGACTTGCAGGCTGGCAAGGGCGATTATTGTCCATGGGTGGACGGATTACCTTAGTGAAATCAGTCTTGAACAGTATCCCGCTGTTCTATATGTCACTGTTCCGAATTTCAGGACGAGTGACGAAAGAGTTGGAAGGGTTAGCTAAGCGATTTGTGTGGAAAGGCACGGTAGACAAAAGGTGTCTACACAAGGTTAAGTGGAGTAGAACATGTAGAAAAACAGAGAAGGGGGGCGGGACTGGGGAGAGTGGAGATAAAAAACAGAGCTATGCTGGTTAAATGGTGTTGGAGGGTTTTTACTGAAGAGGATTCTATGTTGGTCCAGATTGTGAAGGATCTATATAATCCAACTCTAAGTGGAGAGGGGCTGAAGTTTGATAGCAGCAATGTGTCCTGGGTTTGGAGAGGAATAGAGAAGTGTATCAATGGGGATCACAAGACTTCTGTTGCTGTTCGTGAACATTTGAAGTGGAAGCTGGGAAAAGGAAATGTGATTAATTTCTGGTTGGACCTATGGACGGGTAACGACACCCTTGCGAGGCAATTCCCACGACTTTTTGAATTGTCGTTGCACAAAAGAGCTCGGGTGGAGCAGATGGGTAGTTGGGAGGATGGTAGGTGGAAGTGGACTTTTATGTGGAGGAGGAACTTGTTTGTATGGGAAACTGAAGCTAGCGAAAGGTTGGCAGCATATTTGGAGGATCATAAGCCAGTCCGGGACATTGGTGATAAGTTGGTTTGGGCAGATGGAACGGATGACTTATCTGTTCGTACGGTTGCAAGCACATTGGAGGATGTGTTGGAGGAGGATGACGATAGTGTAATTCCGAATGTTTGGAAGCTCCCAGGCACTCCTAAAAGCAGGGCTTTTACATGGTTGGCATGCCAAAACCGTATATCTTCAAAAGGTAGATTGTATAGTCTAAGCCTCATCCGTGAGGATGAGAGGATATGCGAGGGCTGCAATCTGGTGGAGGATAGTGCAGACCACATATTAGTTATATGTCGGGTGGCGTGGCAGTGCTGGATGGAGGTGATGAGACGATGGGGGGTGCAAGGACCTTTGCCAAGGACGGTGAGTGATGTGATTCGACAATGGGGGGGCCTATTTCTGGGGAAGAAAAGAAATCAAGTGTGGGACTGCATGTTACTTGCGGGGTTGTGGAGTTTATGGTCTGCTCGAAATAGTCGATTGTTTAGGAACAAAGGTAGCAGCCCGAAGGATATTGCGGTGGAAGGCTTGTTACGGGGTTTGGAATGGGCAAGAGTCAACAGAGAAGTAAAGGATACACAGGATCTGGGTTGTTGGCTATTGAAGATTGGTATCAGTTAGTTGAATGATGAAGAGATAGTGCGTATAACTAAGCTGTTGAGTTGCACTATCGTGATCTTGTGAATATTTAAGATGCGTGACAACAGTAGTTATTATGCAGCTTAGATATTCATAGATCTGGTAGATTTTGTGTTAAATTAGGTGTTGTAGGTGTAAGCAAGCTGCTCGAGTTCAATTAGGGGTGTACTTAATTTTTATTGATTGAAGTAATATACTCATCTTCTTGTAAAAAAAAAGAAGAAGATAAAAAAATAATGCATAAAATAGTATGAATCTGAAACTCACCAGCAATTAATTACCTGCCCAAGCCACCAACCCCGGCCAAGAGAGACTTGAAAAGGAGAAAAAGCTTCGCTAAAATCTGCAACAACTAGCTAGCTTTTGATTCTGCATCTTCTCCATGGGGATAATCACGTGCTTAGTTGTCTCAATTCTTTTCTACCAACAACCTTTGGCTTTTGGCACGCATCACGAAGTGGGTCTCCAGCGTCTCGTGGGGGAGTTGTTAGCATCTGCCAAAGAACCACAGTTCTTTGAGAGGGTGAGAGGAATCAGGAGGAGGATTCATGAGTATCCAGAGCTGGGATTTGAGGAGCGTAGGACCAGTGAGATCATCAGGAATGAGCTTGATTCGCTTGGAATTGACTACAAATGGCCTGTTGCCGAGACTGGTGTGGTAGCTTCTATTGGGTCTGGTCAAAAGCCTGTGTTTGCTCTCAGAGCTGACATGGATGCCCTCCCTCTCCAGGTTCATCTCTCTCTCCCTCTCTTTCTCTCTGCACACACTCACACACCATAGAAACAGAAAAGGTCCATGGTCGGAATGCAGGTCCCTGTGCCACCTGAGAAATAGAGCATGTCAGGGTAAATTTACCGTGTTCTGGTAGCATGATGACGCCAGCATTTTAAAAAAATTTTGTTTGGAAACACCGTGCTCCCAGGGCACGGTAGATTTACCTGAGCATGTCATATATGGCCGCAACAAAAATATAACTTATATTTCCTCAACCTTGGCTATTGGTTTTTGACTGTTGAGATGTTACCCCTTTTCTTTTGGATCCCTTTAAAATAACAATACCAAATCAAAGGAAGAAGTGGAGTGGGAGCACAAGAGCAAGGTTGATGGTAAGATGCACGCCTGTGGTCATGATTCTCACGTCGCAATGCTACTCGGAGCAGCCAAGTTACTGCAAGCAAAAAGAGATCAACTAAAGGTAGATTAGATTAGTTCATGGTCTCAAAAAAGACAACTACTGTTACTAATAATTTATTTGAACGACTCTTTACACAAAATGAAGGGAACTGTGAAGCTAGTTTTCCAGCCTGGAGAAGAGGGCTATGCTGGTGCTTACCATATGTTACAAGACGGTTGTCTTGATGATGTTGACGCTATCCTTAGCATACATGTTCTACCTTCAGTTCCAGTTGGTGCCATTGCTTCAAGGCCTGGTCCAATGCTTGCTGGTGTGGGGCTTTTCTCGGCCACCATTCAAGGTATAGGCGCGCATGCTTCATCCCCACATTTGGGAAAAGACCCAATTGTTGTGGCATCCTCTGCAGTTGTCAATCTCCAACAAATTGTATCACGAGAGACAGATCCTCTCGAAGCTGCGGTAATCCTTTTCTCTCTTCATACAGTCACTATTCAATAGATATGGGACATGGGACACAGGATCAGAGTTTATTAAGTTCTTATTATGTATCTGATAATTCATGCATGAATTCGAGAACAACCATCTAACTGCAATTGGAATGAATGGAGTATTTATAAATATATGTAATCCTTTAGGTGGTGACAGTTGGGTACATAGAAGGAGGCAAAGCACATAATATAATTCCAGAATCTGTGAGATTTGGCGGGACTTATAGGAGTATGACCATGGAAGGCGTCTCCTACCTCCAGAAAAGGATTAAAGAGGTATTGATTCCCTCAAAATCTTTATTTTTGCAGCCTTGTCATTAAACTCAAAGAAACTAGTGCATTAATTGTAGATCATCGAGACCAATGCAGCAGTGCATCGTTGCAATGCCTCGGTGGACTTCATGGAGGAGAGGCATATGCCACATCCCCCGATGATTAATGATGCAAAACTATACAATCATGTAAAGAAGGTTGGGGAGATGTTGCTTGGAGAATCGAAAGTGGAACTCTTCCCGGTTACCCTGGGGGCAGAGGATTTCAGCTTCTTCTCACAAAAGATGCCTGCAGCAATATTCGGCATTGGGTCGAAGAATGAGACTCTGAAAGCAGATCAGCCACTACATTCACCTTACTTTTTCATCGATGAGCAGGCTCTTCCAGTTGGCACAGCTCTTAATGCTGCTGTTGCAATCTCATACTTGGATAGCCAGGCAGTGGTGAGCTGTGAAAACGTGGAGTCAGCTTCATCCTTTGCGAGGGAGATCATTTAGGAAAGATTGGATGAAGGCAATGACGCAGATGTTACAACAATATTTGGTTGGAATGTAAAAAACTATCAATATTTTTCAAAAAAAAATCTATCAATATAAATATATTGATATGGAAATTCACTGGTTTAATATTTTTACAACACAAAATACACCAGGTATAGAAATTGTATGGATTTTGCACCCGGTTCCAGCAAATCAAATCTTAAAATAATAGTTCATGGCGGCTTCATAATAATGCCGGGACATTGGAGTGAACTCTTGTAGATGGGACATGAATACATTGAGGCGGAAAAAGGGTTACTGTCTCAGTGGCTCCGATTTCATCTTTTTGGCGGTTCTAGGAATTCCTCTAAAGCCTGAGGATCAACGCGAAATGAGATCGATCAGCCTATATTGCTTCACAGACAATTATGCATGACCACCAATACATGAAACATGCTATTTAGAATAATCTATAGCAACAAAAGGAAAATAAAATTAACACTTATACTTACTGTCATTCTATGCTCTCAATAATAGAATTGCAAAAACTTGAACACCCTTCGCAGTTGTGACGCAGGAAAAAGTGAGCCATCAAAAACTTGAATGTCATATTTGAATCAAGGGTTGGTCGAAGAGCAATAAGAATGAAACTTCTCCGTGCTCAACTGGCACAAGGTGGAAACCATGAATACTGAAGCTTTTACTGTAAGAAAGCCAAGATTTCAACCATCCATGTTCCTCAACCAACCTTTCCTGAAAACTATCTACAGATTCCATTTTGCAGATGGGTTCGTTTGGGAAATTGTTTGACATCAATCGAACTCCGGCTCAAATAACAATCAACCCGTTTTGCCAAATCCAGGTTACCCGTTTGAGAACAAGCTGACATCAATCTCACCACCATAAACTCATCAGGCTCAACATTTAACGACTGCATCTCAATAAACATCCTCATAGCCTTGTCAGGCTGCCCGTTCAGAGCATACCCAGATATCAAAGCTGACCATGAAACGATATCTCTCTCGGGAGCTTGCTCAAACAAAGCACTTGCAGATGCCATATCCCCTTCTTTTGCGTAAGCATCAATCATTGTCGTAAATGAAACAACATCCTTTTCAGGCATTTCATCAAACAATTTCCTAGCTTCCCGCAAGTTTCCTGCTTTCACTAGGCCGCCAATCACAGCATTCCACGACGCTAAATTCCTCTCTGGCATTCGATCAAGTATCCTCATCGCAGTACCAAAATCCCCAGCGTTCAGATACCCAACAACCATAGCAGTCCACGAAACCACATTCTTATCAGTCATTTCATCAAACATTTTTCTCGCGCACAATATGTCCTCACATTTGCCATAAAAGTCAACCAAACTCGACCAACGTATATGTCCCTATTTACCCCACTTTTTATCACCAGCCCATGAACAGCTGCGCCCTCCTTAAGCCTACGCTCACTGGCACAAGACTTGACAACCGAAGGATACGTGTACTTATCAGGCCACGCATTGTCGCTCCGTTTCATGCGAAGAAAGATCGAGAATGTAGCGGAGAAATGGGACCTCTGGGAGTATACTTTGAGGAGGACGTTGTACAGAAGAGCAGAGGGAGAGGAGAGGCTGTTGAAGAGCGAAGCAGAGTATGGAAGCGAGGTGGAAAGGGAGAGAAAGTGAGAGAAAATAAAGTGATCTTGGCTGAGGCCTTTGCGAATTATGTGGGCGTGGAGTTGGTGGAGATAGAGGAGGGTTTTGCAGGACTTGATGAGAATAGGGATCGACGGACTGTAGAAGGGTTTTGCAGGCATTGATCAGCAAGAAAAAGCGCCTGTTCTCGCATGACGTCCTCGAAGGTAATTCTTGGTCTCACAGAAAGAGAAACGACACTGCACACGAGTGGCCAGTCCTAACCTACTAAAAGAAGCAGACAGTCTACTTACGGCATATAGGAAAAAAGGGTAAATAATGAATAAGTTTATCATGGATGTGTGACTAACGAGTAGCGAATAAGGTTACGACGAGTAGTCTGATCGAGGTTATGTGCCGTGATGAGACTAATAATCGTAATGGGCCGGCTTTTTAATGTACAGTAGCATTTTCAATGGGTCATATAAACTGGATCAGTGATCGATTTTTATTGAACCGGTCGTTCGGTTCAGATAACATTGATATAAACATAACAATCAGAATATTGAAAAACGAGAATTTAAGAAAACAACGGCTTTAAGAAGAGGAATCTGTCGATAGAAAGCTTCCATCCCCAAAACTGGTGGCCTGAATTGCTTACTGTCTGGATTTTCTTGCATTCAGACTTTCACTCCCGGCCTCGGCCAACCTTGACTTGGATACGTTACCCGGCACTACTGGAGGTCTCTCTAAAGACGCATGGCTAGCATCTCGTGAGAGTCGTGGGTGTTGTAATTGCCTTGCAGGACTAGGACTAGGACTAGGACTAGGACTATCATAACCTCTAGGAGATTCTAACCTTGACCCAGACATTAAGTAGTCGCGAAGACCCTTCATTGACTGATATCCATGCATTTCATCGCCATAACCTTTAGCCAGAGCTTGTTGATCCAATTTGGAGAGTCTCCCCCAGTCTATTCCATCCCCTGGAATTGGAACCCTCTCATTTTGGATGGCCCATTCAACTACATCTGATACGCTTCTTTGGAGAGAGGTACTTCTCCTAGACACTTTACTGGAGGTAGACTTCCTATCATTGGTTTCTTCTTCATCCAGTGCTGCCATTCTCAAACCACGCGGGGTTCCAGGCGGACAAACCCATTTGTACTTCTTGTTATGGTTGTCCATATTCAACTCTCTGGAGTGGAGATCACTCTCGAATGAATCCTCACACTCAATCCCATCTTCTACTTCTCCATCGTCCTCATTTACTTCATTCTGATGGGAAACAAGACGTGTTTTACTCAAATAATTTGCAATTTCGTCATCATTCATGTGACTGAAGGAGCTACGGCCTTTATCTTTTGTTCTTTTGGGCCCCAGAAAGGCTTCAAGTTGATTCCGCAGCTTGTCAACAGCCTCAGTTTTCTCCTCAAGTTGATATTTAGCTTCTGAGAGTTTCATATGAACTCTCTCCTCGCGCAACACATCGGCAAGATGCATCATTTCCCTTTCCTTCTCAACCTCCTCACACAGTTTTGCAGACTCTCTCTTTATTTCTTCAACTTCAGCTTTATCTTCGCCAATATCCCTGGCTAACTCATCATAAACTTGCTTCATTACAGCCCTTGCTTTCTTCTCACTCTCAAGCTCCTTCACAGTCTGCATTAGAAGCGCTTTTGTTTCAGACAGTTCCTTACCAAGCTTCTTGTTAAAGCTTTCCAATCGTCGTCTCAGCTTCTGCTCTATCTCAAGTTCTCCTGCAATGGGCTCGATAGCAGCCTCAACCACTTTCTGCTCCTTGTTCTTCCATGCTGCCTTCTCTTCAGCCAAGCACTTCATTATATAGTTTATCTCATTCTGATCTGAACGCTGATCTTGAATAAGATGGTTGACCTGCAGGCGAGCGCGCTCAAGCTCTGCATGGAAAGCAGAGATAAGAGACAAGCTAGATGAGGGCCTATTTTCACTACCCCATACTCTGTTTATTATCTTTAATAGTTCTTTTGATGTAGTCAAAGCGCTACTAACATCCTTCAAACGAGTTTTAACTCCAACAGAGGATCCTGTAGGGGTTTGGGCTCGAGATCGAGCATCAATCTGCATGATAAAAGAACGGATTCATGCATAAGGGCTCTTTATATACAAAAAGCTGCTTTTGATCCTAAACAGCATACACAAAAGAATCAGTCCTCCCAACAGAATTCAGTATTTTCATTCCTAAAGGAAAGATACTGCACCCACATAATATCTATCTGTTAATCTTCAATAAGAATCTCTTAGGCAGTAAAACAAGCAGCATCACCTAACTAAGAACCTCCATAAATTTTTTTTATATAATCACAACGTAGGAAATTTCTGAGAAACTGGAACCATTAATTTCTATACCTCCATCAAACTGGCATTGCTAACTGAATCGAATGCTCCAACATTGTGTGCCATGAGCATAAGCTTCTCAGAAACTGAGGGTGTTCTTCTGTGGCGGCTGCCAGTGCCAGATTGATCCATCCTCTTCAAAATAAAATTTGCATACATTAAAACAACAATCAAACTTGATGAACGCCCAACTTGTAAAAGAAACCATATAGATCCATTTCCACATTAAAAAATGTAGGCCAATAGTTTAGCTTCAGCACTTACGCTTTCTGAAATTTTCTGCATTAAACGAAACAAGCAAAGTAAAATCATGGCTTGGATATAACACAACATGTAGGCCACCAGAATTGCCGGCCACAAATTCCCTTTTTGTCACACAAAAGCAAAAACCAAACTAACACATGGCTTCAGGTCCCAGTCCCGGACCCCAAATTCCATGACTACGAGCAACCAAAATGAATCCCACCCAAGATAACTAATTTTTCTACTAGAGAAAAGGAGAGAAAACACACCTCGGAAACAGGACTGTGAGAAGGATCGGACAAATGGGGAGGAAAAGACCCAGAACGCACCGACCTAGACGTCGCTGCTACCCTCTCTCTTCCTCTGGGCTCCTCCCTCACCCGTTTCTCTTTAGCCTCCTTCACTCTCGACGACGGCATCTCGTTCATCTCCCACAGTGTTGCTGCCAGCTTCCGCGCAGAGACCGGCTGCTGCTTGCTCCTGTTCCCGATTTGAGACCTGGGCGAGTCCACAGATCGCAGTGCTGACGACGGAGTCCGCGACCGAGACGTCATCGTTCCCATAAGCTTCCATGCAGGCACGGGAGTACTAGATCGTCCTTGCTTCCCAACCAGAATGGCCCTCTTGAATCTGTACTTTTGAATAACGGATGACGATGACGACGCCGACGAGGAACATCCTCGTTTCCTGATTTTCGCTGGAAGTAGTTCCTCCAAGGCGTCAAGGGCCCTGCTTTGCTGTCTTGGCATTGTCGAAAACCAAAACTTAAAAAGACCCAAAATCAGAGTGAAACTAGTAACTCAACCAACACACGACAGAATAAAGGACTAAATGGTGAGGAGAGTGATGAGAAAGTCCTGCTGGTTTCATCTCCGATATGATAATCATGACACTAGGGGAAGGCTACAGTTTTCACGAAAGTTTTCAACGGGGAGAGAGAGAAGATAGTGGAAAGAAGTAGTTGATCAACTCTAGTTCGGTCTCGGTTTGGGGAATGACGAAGAGAGGGAAAAGGAGAATCCTAGAAAGAGACGGATGGGTTTTGATTCGAGTGGCTTTGCTTTTTGGGTTTTCTATTTTTTCTACTTTCGATTTGATGGCTAGCACTGAGCCACCAACGATGATGGCGGAGGCGATGGTGATGTTGGTGTGCTGGCTGCTTGCTACTTGGGGTCTTTCGATCGGTCCAGACTGTACACCAGTACTCAGGTGGTGTAAAGTGAAAAGAGAAGAAAAGAGGGATGAGTTGTGGATTCTGTCGGGTGAGCTTGGAAACGTAGCGTTAATTAGGGGCAGTTGGTTTGCTATTTCATATCCTGCTCATGATGTACCTACCCACACCCTGTACAGTGTTGTCTGAATCTTAATCTTGAGAAATTGTTATAAGATATGATATCGAAGAGACAGTAACCATTTGTGGCAGAGACGGATGGGATTCTAGTTTAGTTTCTAGTTTTGAGTATCCAATCTTAGTTCCCATATTCTTATGATTTATACGCTTGGCTTCTTTTAAGCTTTGTACAGCGTGAATTATCAAGAATTAATTGAAGTTTTTACAAATATTATAAAAGAGGCAAAAAAAAAACAATACATGAATTACGAAAATTCATATTTGAAAATAGAAAGCATAGAGCCCCGACGCTTAAACTGGATGGACCCGGTGCGTGCATTTGATCTACTAAAAGGCTGAACATATCTATCTTGCGGTCAGGACCTTACACGAGTCAAACTTGGTGATTCGACGGGCCAAAAACCAATGGGTCCGTTGGACTCCTCTCCTGCCTAGTTCGATTAAGCTAAATTGCGAAGGAGGTTTTGACTCCTTTTGCTGGTGAGGTACTTCCCTATGCCAAAGGGGAATGGATACTAGGTTTCACACTAAAGATGAACTGTTAGCTCAGTACGGAAAACAGAAACTTGGGCGGTGTAATGGGACTCCACATCTCTTTAGGAGTTAGTTAACTCTTCATGGGAAGTGGTTCACGCTTTGAAAGAGACATCATTACCGGGACCTTGGAGCCCCATAGTTGTCGAATCCAATGCCATCAATTCCTGTCTGGTTTCAAAGACGTGTTACTGTCGAATCCAACACTGTAGCTGACAAGCTGGCTGCCGTGCCTTGGGACGGTTTCTCCGGACCGGTACTCATATTTACCGTCAACCACCACAGTGCCTTTTAAAAAAACTCATCCTTTTCGTAAGAATAAAATTAGTCATTGGTCCACAAAAGAAATTTGGCATACGAAGTTTTACACTTTTAGTATGTTTAGTCCCTTTTTAGATTTTTCTTCTATTAGCTTTCTAGAAAATTTGTCAGAACATTGGATCACCACATCTTAAGATTCCTCTGTGTTAGTCCCACCACTTGCTTACTATTACACATAACAATAAGAAAGTAAAGCCATAAGCATCACATACGGTTATGAACATGGGAATTCGGTTTATATTTCTGTGGTTTCCAATCCTTTCTCCGCTGTGTTTTGCCATCTCCCTAGCCAATACCATACCAAGGTTTCCTTCCTCGATCGTTAAGCCAGAGAAGCTGCCAAGCATAGCCACAAATGAGCTCTACAAAGAGAAATTCTTCACTCAAATACTCGATCACTTCACCTTCAATCCCCAGAGCTATCAAACATTCCAACAAAGGTATCTGTTCAATGACAAATACTGGGGTGGCGCAGAGAAGAACGGTCCAATTTTTGTGTACACCGGGAATGAAGGAGAAATCGAGTGGTTTGCTCAGAATACAGGATTTCTGTTCGACAATGCACCTCGTTTCAACGCTCTTCTTGTTTTCATCGAGGTAACATTTCAATCTCAACAAGCTCTTTGTCTTGTCTGTGACCAACATAATTTCTTTTCCTCTCTCTCTAATTCTCTACAACTAAACAACGTTGGAGCCGGAGAAGCTTATTCATCTTTTCCTCTGCCTGAGTTCAGCATAGATTCTATGGAAAATCAATCCCATTTGGGGGCGATGAAGACATTGCCTACAGTAACGCAAGTACACTTGGCTATCTGACCTCGACACAGGCTTTGGCAGATTACGCAACTCTCATAATTGATCTAAAGAAGAACTTGTCGGCTACCGACTCTCCCGTGGTGGCCTTTGGAGGTTCCTACGGCGGAAGTATGGCATTTCTTGATAAACTCGTCAATAATTATTCTATATAAAACCATCCAAATTTCTGTTTGTATGTGTCTTGCAGTGCTGGCAGCATGGTTTAGATTGAAGTATCCACATGTTACCATAGGGGCCCTGGCCTCTTCTGCTCCAGTCCTCAATTTTGAGAACATAACGTCTCCTTACAGCTTCACTGATATCGTTACAAAAGACTTCAGGGTATATCTCCTCATTCTCTCCCATCGCATCATATTTTATTCTCTTTTGTTTTATTTCCTGCATTGACCATTCTACGAGAGATTATCGACACACATTTTAAGATAAGTTTGCTCTTAGACCAAGACATTTGGCCCTGCTAGCGGATATGGTCAACGATAAGAAATACCCCATGAACGTGCAATGGTTAATTATTATAGATATTGTCTTCTTGTGAACTAACAGGGCGAGAGCGAGAACTGCTACAAGGTGATAAAACGATCATGGCAACAGATTGAGGACACTGGAAACAGACCTGGAGGACGTCAACTGCTTAAAAAGGCATTTAAGTTATGCAGGCAAGAAAACCTTTGCTTTTGTATAAAAATTACAACCTTAATTTCTTCGTTAATCTCTTGACTTGCCCGCAATCACTTGTCACAGGAGCAATATCAGTGCAGGATCTCTCGAGGGTTGGCTCGAGACTGCCTGGATCTACACGGCCATGACCGATTACCCCACCCCTTCAAATTTTCTAAATCCGATGCCAGCTCATCCAGTAAAGCAGGTAGATAATCAATATTCACAAAACGGGTCATTAATTTGAGCATGTGGTTTGGTAATTGGTCTGGTGGATTTTGATGGGATAGTTTAGGTTTGGTTAATGATGCCCAACTTATGTCTGACTTTTTATAAATAGATGTGCAAGGCGATTGACGATCCAACGACGGGAAATGATACCTTTGCAAAGTTGTATAGTGCGGCTAGCGTGTACTATAACTACAGTGGAGATGCCACGTGCTTCGATCCTGATGGCAACTCGGATCCTCATGGCCTCGGGGGATGGACTTGGCAGGTACGTACCGAACCATCTCTTGATCTTTGGTTACCACTTTTTTATATTTGCGAGCTCCGTGGTAATAAAACATAATTCCTTAGGGATAACTGTCACCTAACGTTGCTAATTATTTTTGTTGTATTTAATATATCAATATATTCGTCTGAAAATTGTAGTGTATCAGTAAATTAGTAATTCGGTTTGGATGATTAGAAAGATATTAGAGTTAAAAAATCAGTCAAATCCAGTTAATTTAGTTAATTTTGTATAAATTGATCAGTCGAGTCTACATTCTAAAATTTGTATTTTTTTAAAGATAAAAAATCATCCTCATAAAATTTAAAATCTTCACTAAATCAAAATAAATGAATTTATCTACACAATCAATAATAATATTTATATTTATCTAAAGAGTCATCGATATAAAATAAAATAATAAAATCTAAATCAGTCTTCTTGTGACATACAAGAATAGTATAAAAAGGAAGAATTGAGGATAGGAAGAAAAAAAATCTCCCAAAAAAATCTATTTATCAATAGAAAAAGAAATAATTTATATGCTATAAATATAAATTATTACAAATATCTTAATTTTCTCATGTAAAGTTGATGTATGACTATACAAATTACTATTTCTTAAAAATTTCATAGGCTTGCACTGAAATGATAATGCCCCTTGGAAGTAGCAATGAGGATAGCATGTTTCCGGTTTCTCAGTGGCACTACAGCGATAGAGCCAAGTTCTGCGAAGCTTACTTTGATATCGAGCCAAGACCCACCTGGATCACTGCTGAATTTGGCGGTCATGTGGGTATTTTCTTTTTTGTTCCTTGATGGGTATGAAAAGGATGAGAAATGCGCTTTAGTTGAATACGTACTGATATGATCATTGTTTGAGTTCCGTAGGACATAGAGAGGGTTCTGAAAAGGTACGGGAGCAATATCATCTTCTTTAATGGTTTAAGAGACCCATGGAGTGGCGGAGGGTATGATTCTCTCTATATCCCTCTCCCTTTCTCTTAAATAGATTCTAGTTAAAGAGCTTGACCATGAAAGAATGTGTGCGTTACCGACGTAGCTACTTATTCCATTGCTATGACAGAGTTTTGAAGAATATATCCAACAGCATAGTTGCTGTCGTTGCAGAAGAAGGTAATCACAGTTAGTGTGAAATCAAATATATATATATATATATATAAATATATATATCTTGAACTCTTTACAGGGATGCTTGTGGTGCTCATTCTTTATTTCAGCCAAAACAAAACCTTTTCCTTACTTGCAGGGGCTCACCATGTGGACCTGAGATTTGCTACTCCTGAAGATCCAAAATGGCTTCAAGATGTGAGGGCAAGAGAGGTCAACCTTATTGCAAAATGGCTCAAAGACTACTATCATGACTTGGGCCAGGAATACTCCTAGATTTCCTCCCGCAGATTTGCTTTGGGGTCGGAAGAGATCCTCTGCGGAATAACAAAAACGACCATTTTATATATATACCATAAACTTATTTCCACGTGCAGTCGAGCAAAGCAACAGTAGCCAAGGATGTTGGAACTATGATTCAGTTGTTACGTAGATGGATTGAATATTTAAATCAAAGTAATGTTAATTTTAACAAACAGATCTTTATTTGAAAAATTCAAACTATATCGAATTTTACATTTGATTTTCATTTTTTTTTTGTTTTTACCTTTACTTCCCATGATTAGTTGCAACATATCTTGAAAGAAAAAAAAAAGGAAAGCCTTTTTAACTCCCCCACAACAGTAATTATAGTATCTTTTTGGTAGCAACAGCAACGACAGGCACTGGTGCAGTTATATAAATCACAGGTAGTATGAAAATAAGAAAACTTCAAGGAGCTCTCTAATCTCTAAATTCAATGCAGATACAGAAACATATCGAGATGTTCAATACGCAAAATACTCGCACATACTATGCAGACAGAAGACCTGAAATAAGGTGAGTAGGGGGGACAGGGAAGTCTTGCTTTGATCAGAGGCATCTCATGTACTCTAGCATTTATCAGGACGCATGGCAGCAATACTCCCAAGATCCATCTTGCAATTCTCCCTCAAATCTTTAAGGGCTGCAATGTTGGCCTGCTGCAGGTTTTACAATATCCATTACATTGGCAAATAAAATTATAGGGCTATTAGATCAGGTAAGTAGACAAACTAGAAGACTACTATTTTTATTAAAAAAAAAGATGACTACTATTAAACACTGCCTGGAAATATGCCATAATGGTTTCGGCGTAGCCTTGTAACCAGCTATATATGTCAGAACTATAGTGACCAACCAACCATAGCATCTTCCATAAACTTGAAGAGTCAGACCCCAATCATGATTTTGGATGATAAGTTATACTTACAAGCTGGTTGCTTTCATCAGCAAATATATCCTCCATGTGACGAAAAAGAGACCTCCACTGACCTATGAGATCAGATTCCAGTTTTGATGAATTTTCGGGGTTCCCTGGGATATGAGTATCAGTCTTCTTTCCAGTGGCATATCTGTTAACCAAGATGCTTGCTTCTTTCTGACTTTTCCTCAACGCTAGCCAGAGAAACCACACTATCAATAATTGACAACCAGCTATACCAGAATGACAATGCATAAGATCGAATTATATCGGATTGCTTTACACATGCTTACCAGAAATCCGTCCTTTCATGTCCTGATAATAGAGGTCTGACCAAATAAAAGCAGCTGTTGCCACATTCCAGAACAAAAAGTCCAGTTTAAACGATAAATACATAGCTGGTGAATTTCCATAAAAAGAGATAAGTTAATCGAATTGCAAAAGAAGTAAGGCTTGGCAATTTACCATGCAAACAAAAGGAACAAGAACAATAGTTTGGCATATCTGCACTGTTGTTCGAATTAGCAGAAGCATCAGCCTGGTGTGTTGTGCACCTATTCAACTCAAACGATTTGGAACCCCGTGATTCGGGCGGCCATGACAAGTCAAAAGGCCTAAATTGACCACTGGTTAATCTACTACCTCCAAGGTTCTCGTCATCTCTATTACAATCATGACTGTCAAAACGTCCAGGTACTTGTTTGCTTAGCATAACATCTGAAATCAGTCTTTCTTCCTCATCATCACTCTCTTTCATGTGCATCTCAGTGCTGGCAGACATTGAACCGGTAGATGCACAACTATCTCTTGATGCATCACCAACTTCTCCAGCACTTTGTGTCATTGTGCCACTCTTAACAGAATGGATACTGTCTTCTATCAAGTTAGTCGTTTCCTTCGCTTCACCTGGACTAAGCGATGCAATAGAAGCAACATTGTCCTGTGCAACATCAATTTTACTCTCAGTCGGCGGTGAAACTGTTGGCTGATCTCCGTCTTTGTCGGAAATTTCAAACCCTTTGCGCGCTTGCTTGGTAACACGTGAATCCTCATCTTTACTTACTTCAGTTTTACCATTCCCGCCTCCAGATGGAAGACCTGAATCATCAGCAGTCTTCGAAAACGGCCTTTTCGGTGGCCTGTTGGTCAAATCCCCCAGAACTTTACGCTCATCGGTGAAACTTTCTCCACTCATTATTTGTCCGACAGAAGGAGAACAGACCCAACAACAAAACGAACTTCCAACACAGAAATCCCTGGAATTCACTAAATCCAAAAAAAGAAAAAGAGATGATTATATTTAACTGCGAACCCACCCACCCAAGGACCCAAACCCTTAAAAAAACACGGGAAAGAATGAAGTGAACTTCAATTTTACACGCACAGATCTTAAAAAGCACATCATTATCAAAGATATAACAGAAAGGAACAAAAAATAAAAACGGAATTCGGATTAATAAGGTATGAATGAGGAAATTAACATTAAATTTTTTAGGAGGCTGACCTTGCAGAGCAGTATTCGGAATCCGGAACTGTTGAAGGGAAGGAACTCGTGTAGTGTATAAGGGTAATAGGATATAACTCCTTTTATTGTGAGGCGGGAAAAATCGCCACTCAGGGTCATGACCCGCTATTTTGAATTGTTTGGATCTGGGAATTACACTTTCTTTTTTTATGATTTATTAATAAACTTTAATTATGATAAAATATTTAAAGTTAAATTACAACTAATTTTAAAGTTTGAAGAGATAATAATTAATTCAAACACATAACATATCATGAGCAAGAAAGAAATTTCAGATTTAATTAAGTGAAAGAAAGGAGAAATTTAATTATGATTTTGTGGTTAATTATGAATAAAACTCCTAACCAAAAGATTTTCTGTCAGTTTCATATGAAACTAAAATCAGGGACTGAAAGATCTTCGCAAATAAAATTGAATCAATACAGAAAAAATTAGCCTTAATGAACACACAAATTGAGAAATGGTCCAAATCAAGATTGAACCGTGGCTTTCATTGGACCTTCATCAAATGCCTTAATCATCAAGAAGATGTGTTTACAAAAGGACAAGTGCTCGCCATATCTGAGCACAGACCAAAACCCATAGATAGGACGGACTACATGGCATCTTATACATTTTTCTTTTCTTTTTTTCCTTTAACAAAAAAATTAGTTTCTCCCATTAATAGATATGGCTATAGACAGGTTTCGCTTTACATGTGTATTCTATGTTATGACGTTGGACCGACCAATCCCAATCCCAATCCCAATCCCAATCTGTGAAAAAGAAATATTTCATCATCACAAATGAGATGGTGAAATTGTAACACAGGGTTAGTCCTGTGACGCTGCAGTATATTCAAAGAGGAGGCGTTTGGAAGGCGCAGACTGCAGGAGCACTCTTAAGCGGCTTGTGAGTTGGTAGATCAAAGTCCATTGCATAGCCATTTCCGAGTCCTTCATCTGCCGTACAATGGAAGCCTAAATACAAGGAAACAAAGATTACGATTGAACAACTCAACTATTTAAGCATGCGGTTTGATTGGATTTCATCATTAGCAACATGTCGAGATTGTCATAAGAGTAGAATTGAGATAACCTGAAGGCGTTTCCCTAGCTGCACCTCGACTTCCGTGCCAAACGAAATCTTGTTTGCCAGAGATTTCAGAGGATCAACTGTGGGATCAACCGAAAGTAAGCTAGGAATCTGTGGGGCATAGACCAGCCTCCATCTAGCATGACCAATCTCTCCCTTCCCTTCTATTCTGGGCATCAGTGTTTCTAGTGTTGCGGTAGCAAGCTTTTCGAATGCAAGCTGCCCGTTACTCTCCAGTATGGACTCTGCCAGTCGACTCTCGAAGACTCTGGTAGCCTGCATAAGGAAAACATTCATGCAAGCTGCCCGTTACTCTCAATGCTTTTCTACTGCAAATACGACCATTTAGTGATGAGATACAGTGTGAACCCATGCATAATTTAGAATGTGCAGCACCCATATCCGTGTTTTCATACTCTTTTAGACGATACGAGTTTTAGAAAGAAATGTCAACTACCTATCAGAACAGAGAATTCAAATCTAGGAGGAAATTTTTAATTCTCACGTTACCTCTGTTGGTGAGAGGACATCCTGTTCTGTCGAGCGAGTTGATGTCACCACCACTTTTTCCTGCCAATTGCTTGCTCGACTTTGAATCTTGAATTGCCATTCTGATCCAACCAATACTAAATCCAGCATCGGTTCTAGTCCATGTTCTGGTTCAAATTTAGCAATATTTAGATGCTCACGCTTAAGCCTCACCTGAAAATGGGAAGATTTATAGACACATATGATGAGGAGAAGCCACCAAACAACCCAAGGAAATGACAAATTAAGAAACCATATAAACAATATGTGAGAAAGGAGATGTTGTCACTCACTTGAGTTGCAACAAGATTTACGTCACCGTTTTCAAACATCAGAACACCTTTGGGTTTTATCCATTTGGGATGAGCCACGCCATTTAGCTCAAGCTCTCCGCTGACGGCAAAATTGAGAATCAAAGGATAAACTATCCTTAATTCTGGTCCTAAAGCAAGTTTCAGGTCGCTAAGGCGAATATCTACTTTTGGTTTGATATTAAATTGCTCCGTATCTTTTTCATCCTTTGTAGTGTCAACTGCCAATCCAGAAACATAATAAAATCAGTAAACCCCCGCAGTTTTTATAGGAAGGAAAAAGAAATAGCAAAGTTTAGAGCAGAAATGCACCCCAAAAAAATCTTAAACCCACTCCTGAAAACTGTCATCTCAGGGCGCGTTGGAACATTTCAAAAGTTAAAACCATATACTGACTCAATTGGATAACTGAAGTTTGATTTAGCATTAACTATGAGTTGTCCAGGGTTTGGTAGATAGATACTTCACAAGAACATAAAGTTATGAACAAAAATAAGAAACTATGATGAATCTTACCAGGGGATTGGGAGTACTTGGTCTTTGAAGAGGCAGGTTCTGAACTGAAAAATCGTGAAACATATCGAGAAGCAACAGCTCGATTTATACCCCCACCGAGAAGCTTGGATGAGTTCGATGCCAATCTATTGAAAGGAGCAGCTCCACTACCCTTATCATGTGGCAGATAAGCTTCTCCATGACTTAATTTAATATTGCCTGAGATGTTTGGCTGAAGTATTGAACCTGTTATTTGCATCTGTGTGTCTACCTGACCACTGATTTTAAGCAAGATATTAGCTGTTCAATGGTCATGGACAATGGAAATAACCATCATACTCGATATATTATCTCGTAACTCTCTTTATCCCACAGAAACAGTCGCACAAGAGCCATAAATAACAAACCATCAACACAAAGCGATACACCAAGCAGAAATGACCAAAAAACAATGAATGATGCACCCCTGCACAGGACAATTCATATAGAAAGATCCTAGTATGACATACCTTAAGATATTCTTTGCTCGTACTTCAAGGACTTCACACTTCAAGTCAATTTTATCACCAACCGATGCTTCATTTGTTGTAAGAGGAATATTACCTTTAACAAACAGTTTCCCCCTTCTGCTTACCCTGCTCTCCAGGGAAGTGATGCACAGCCTATTTGATTTAACATGCACTGTACCGCCAAAGTTTGTGAGTGGTTTGCGGAGTGTTGGAGAAGATATAGATGCTCTGTGGAAAGAAGCAAAACCATCAAGCACCGGTTGCTCAACTGTACCTCTAACCTGTTCAATTAGAGCCATATCAAAACTGATAAGCATTATATTCTGAGTTAAAGCTTAAAAAGGCTTGATCTTGTAGCAGTTAAAAGATTTATAAAAACTCAGAAGGAAAAAAAAAGAGCACAAAAACTTCTCAAGGGTTTATACACCTGAAGCATAATGTCAGCATTGCCATGAAGCCAGTCAGCATATGGAGATAATGCTGTCAACAACATCATCCCGCTATCCTTGATATCAGCATCAATCCTAACTTCTCCCACATCCAAGAAATTCCAGTTTAAGACTTTGAGGCTTTCTGCGAGTTGAATATTCCGACCTTCTTCATTTCTATCCCTGAAAGCTTTGTTATCACTACCTTCATCAGCAGACTCTCTAGGCTTCTCTTTCCCCCAGCCAGGCACCCATGTTGCTCCATTTTTATCTGTTTCCACATCTTCTTCTTCGTTTTGAGCAAACGAGACCGGAATGCTTCCTTGTATATGTACATGACCATTTTGGATGATTGGCTCAAATTTTGCATTGAAAAGAAAACGACTGTTTGAGGTTAGGGAAGCAACAACTTCAGCTCGTCCTATATCAATGCCCCCAATGGCACCATCCAAGAGCCTTACTTGCACATCACATTCTGGTTTTGCTAGACTTCCTCTGAGATCACCTTCCATGTGCAGTATACCCCGAATTGGAGCTAAGAGTTGCCGTAAAGAATGAACATTGTCAGCAGCTGAAGATTCAATGACCTGAACCACAGTAGGAACCAAACCCACTGGAAAATTCAAAACAGCAAAATGAAGATTGGTTTTTGGCCCTAGGGCAGTGCCATCAGCATGTATTGTGGCATTATCCTTTTGTATGAAGATCCTCTCAAGGCGCAAACCATCATTATTACTGTATGCCCCAACAGCTAGAACACGCTGAGTTTTATACGTTCCCCACTCCCAATCATCTCCATGAAGGTCAAATTCTGCCTGGAAAAAGAAAACGGGAAATGTAATGAGCGGGGGAGAAAAATAGATCTAAGAAATTGCTGTAAGATCATATGCACTTATGAAAAAGATTGAAAGGTATACCATCGTGTCCCCATTGCCTCCACCGCTTGCATCAATAGAACCATGCCAGCAGCCTCTAAGTTCTCCTAAACCTGGGAGACTAATGTCTTCAAGAATAACTTCATCTGACCAAGTATAATGCCCCTCTATCACCTAAAATTTAACGGAGCCATTAAATACACCAAATAAAATCACACCTTAGGTTTTATGAAGTTGGTAAAAATGCAGAAAACAAAAACACTCATATACTGTCGATAAAACACCTCAAGCAAGTCATAGATGTTTCCTGGATGCAATCCCACGGACTGCAAACTTTGAATGAAAAGGTCCTGTCAAGAGGAGTAGCTACACTTATTAGGGTTCCCTAAATAAATACAGATAAGGTACAGCAGAAAAATCAATGTCAAAGACTCAAAAGCAGCTCAATGCTTCCAATTTAGACTATCATGATATAAGGAACTTCAAGGGACATAATAAGCAGATTAAACCTTTGATCTAGATCGAACAGCTGGATCAGTACTTCGAGATAGAAGTCTTGCAAGGGGAAGCATCTCAGCAACCTCTGCTCCGGGAACTTCAAGTCTCAATCTCCACCTACCCATAGAAGATATGACACTACCAAGATGTCCAGTCATTGCCTGTTTGAACAGGCCACCCCTTTCCTTTTCAGGAAGGGTTCTGTCTCGAGTTCCAGGAAGTACATATTCACCCTGAAGCTCATACCGACTATTGATTTGTTCCAGAACAGTTTTCTCAACAGTGATCTAACCAATAAAATACAATCTACACATTAGCAGCCACATCATTTCAATTGCAGCACTGTAGAAATTAGAAAGGAATGTCTATCCCTTTCCATACATCTGCATACACAGCAGCTATAATATATCGTGCAAGGAAGTGAGATGATCCTCCTAAAAGTTTATCTCCGTTATATCCATATATAGAGCTTTTAGTGTTAACAAAAACTGTGAAAAAAAAAAATCTTACAAGCATTTGTAAGCCAGTAACATTCTATATCTTGGGCATCGACCTAATACATCAAAAGTATCCACATAATTATGTTATAAATGGTATAGACCAAAACAATCACAATTAGTAACAGCCGCACATTCTAGATATCCTAGGCATCAACCTAACACATAAAAAATATACATAATTATGTTATAAATGGTATAGACAAAAACAATTACTAGTAAAATCCGCATTACACTCAGTGACAATCTTCTCAACATTACAAGGAACAAACAATGACAATCTTCCCAGCAGTTAGCAGAAACAAACAAATGGAAGCTAATGGCATTGAAATAACACATCTGAGAGCACAGTTTCAGATCATAGACTACAAATAAATTGAACTACTATGATAATTAAATGGATGTCTTACTTACTTGTAATTAATTAGTTTAGGCTATCCTGAGTGACAGAACTGTCAATTGAACGAATATGTTGGGTGAACTCATGACACAGAAATTTAAGTTTAAGTACTCACTACATCTCCACTCCATCTGCCAGCCACATCTAGGGATTCACCAAGCACACCACTGAATTTTGGATGAAGGACAGATAACATTCCATGACCTCTTCTTTTCAGAAGATTAAGCTGAATTTCTGCCTGCAAGAGAGTAGCACCCAATACTGAAGTAAAACATCAATCTAGAAGTTTCATGATAAGTCAAGTAATGCCATAATTAAACTAACCATCAAGTGCCACAAATTATAAAACAAAAAGCAAAGCAAATTGCATTCTCTTAACCTAATAAAGTTTGACATATTTTAGAAGGTCATCAATATATTGAAGTTCTAAAGATTAGAGCTAGAAAGATCCTACAGATGATTGCTGTATATGCCCCAAAAAGTACCTCCAAGAGTTTCAATCCCTTCATGCAAAGAAGATCTTGCCTTAAACTGACCAAGGATGGTTATGTTTCCTAATGATTGGAAATTTCGTTTCAATCTTCAGTGGCAGGTAAAACAATATAACTAACAACCCACAATGCAGAAAAAGAACAGGGCCACTGGATGGTTTCAAACAGCAAATCTCTCCCATGGCTAAGAACTGCATGCAGTATATACATTATTTTGGTTCACTATTCGTTAACTTCAAAGAGTCAACGAACAATGGG
Organism: Passiflora organensis; assembly: GCA_019739055.1. Lineage (NCBI taxonomy): Eukaryota > Viridiplantae > Streptophyta > Magnoliopsida > Malpighiales > Passifloraceae > Passiflora > Passiflora organensis. The sequence continues at coordinate 11,446,586 of JAEPBF010000009.1, forward strand.
TAGACCAAGAAGTTACTCTCTTTATTCTTCCTCACTTTGAATAAACCCATGTTTTGGTACAAGAGCAAGCCAATATAGAAAGAAACAAGGTACACAATTAATACAAGCAACTCATCAGGGTATATACCCTTTGTATTGTCCCACGAAGAGAAGCCAACTCCAAATCATCCAGCGGCAAATTTTTTACCTACAGCCAACTCTCGTAGAAGGCAAGAAAATCAATAAACTCCAGAAGATTATGTTAATATAAAAAATAAAGGTCAACTGTAACTAAGGAATTATAACTAGATCCAATTGACTAAATCAAAGGAGCATGGTTACCTCCAAGGTAGCGGAATGTAGTGGTCGAAAGCACATGATAGCTCTTAGCTGCCCTTTTTGAAGGGAAAAAGATAGCAGCTTCCCATTCTGATTATTCTCTTCTAAGCCAGGTTGCAGTGGGCCCACAACCTCCACTGCAAGACTTTCATCTGGCCTACCTGTGGCATCCAACTATGGTACCAGAAAAGGCTCAAGCTTCAGAACAAATCATAACAGATAAGAAGAAGAAACTACTTCATATCTAGTGTGCCAATAGGGAAATCACATAAAAAATGTCAGGCAACTCTTATATCTAGTGGGCTCAATATCTATCAATGAAGAAATTCAGGTTTCTTGCAATGCTTTTAGTTAGCAAAATAGTATTGAATATTTTGCAGCAAAAACATTGCACAGAACATCTATTGTTGTTCTGCTGAAGCAATAGGCAATTACCTTAACATAGTCATGTGAAATGCTCAACTTCCCAGCCAAGTGAGGTGCCAGTATTAATTGATTCAACCTAAGCCCTGATACTGAAACCTCGCCAACAAGTCTTTCCATATTCCCTAGTATCTGCTTATGTTGCAAACTCTGCTCAGAAGTATGACTTTGCTCATTAGTAATACCAGAAGGCTTCAGCACCTTTCCCTGAAATTTGATCCTTCCAGTTGCCTTCAAGTGCGTAGGTCTTGGAGAATCAAATGGGTATGGAGAAACCAAGCTAAAGAACTCAAAACCACGCATCCGAAGATCCAGCTCAACTCCTTCAACGATAAATGGCATGGCATTCTTTGTGTTAGACTCTTTCCTCTCTAGATGGTATTCCTCAGGATAAGATGTTTGGATGTTTGTGTACAAATCAAAAGCACCAGATGAAGAATTAACAGTAATGTAATCATGGCAAATCATGATATCTCCTCGAGCATCACTAAATGATCCTTCAGCTTTTGGTGCAATCCACTTGATGTCAAACCTCCTATGGCCAAAAATAATGGTTCATCGACCAACTCAAACTACAACAACTACTGATACACCCAGACCCATCAAATAACAAATGCATTTTAAGTAAAATGGAGAAAAAGCTTATGAAGCTTACGGTCTCAAGAGAGATCCAGAAAGTTTTGTTTCCCCAGTTAGGTCACCCAATTTTAGAGGCATCACTTGAAGATAACCTGGTATATATCGATGCATAATCCTGTCAAATGACAAATTTCCAGAGAAATTTACATCTATTGCTGTATCGTCCAGTTCACCCTGTGACACAAGTGCTCTAAATCAGTACAAGGAAAACATAAAATAACTTAAAAGCAAATAATTAACGTGAATGTATGAACACTACTATTTAAGAATATCCTCATTTCCCTTCTTATTTTGCTTGGATAATCAGAAACCCCCATTCAAAGCAAACATAACACAGATGGTAACCTAAACAGTACAATCTTACACTGCTGACATCAGCCAGAAGGCCTAAACGAAGCCAAAATCATAACATCATCACAACCTTCAAGCATCACAATGACATATGACAATTTAACAGAGATAAAACCCAAACAAACAAATAGCCTAAGGCCAAAGTCACTGTCCGGTGAATGAAATTGCTCTTATTATAGTCATCTATTCTTCCAGAGAAGGAATCAAAAACTATATTATTGAAGACAGGACATTAGAAATTCAACCCCAATTCATTGTACACTATGAACAAGGAAAAGAAATAGTTTGAATTGGCACTAGCAGAAGCAGTTTACCTCTGGGCAAATCCATGCATTGCCTGCTCCTCGAATTTCACCACCATCAACAAGGCTAGCTCTAATGCCATACAAATCAGCAACCTATCATAAGCAGGGAAAATCTCATAAAAATCATTCTGTACAAAAATGGTTGTGATTGACCATACCAAATAAACTTACACAGTCATCAGTGTTAAAAGTAAAATTAGCAGAAAGATAAGAAAATGGAACACGATCAAATGCTGCCACAGCACCAGCCTCTTTGCTTTTCAACATGGCTTCAGAAGCAGCGGATGCAGGGATGTCAGAAATTGAGTGTGATATCTTCCTTGAAACCACTCCACTTCCCACAAAAACAGGAGCATCCAGTGGGCCTTGACAATTGAAAACAGCAGTAACAGAACCAGCTAACTGTAGCCAGTAATCAGAAAAATAGTCAAGAAAATCTTAATTAGTTTTACTCCTTATAAGTCACCAACTGTTAACAGATTTTACCTTCTAAGAAAAATTTTCCAGAAAACAGAGACACACAAGTATATGTCTTTTTTTCACTATTAGCTTGGAGGAGATGTCCTCCTTTTTCATTATCTTTTCTTCCTTAACATCTCCAGAAATAGACAGTTCTATCTTTCTCTTTTCTGTATTTGTAATCCTTACTCTACCAAATGCAGTGAGCAAAGATTATATGTGCATCTCAGAGAAACTTTTGGCAATATGAAGTTGGATAACTTAAGAGCTTTTGTAGTTAGTCCTTTTAAATCCAGTTTGAAAATACAAACCAAAGTTCCTCTTGGGAAAAATAAGTGAATTGCTAAGTGTGAACAATAGTTTTGAGAATATGCATATTTTAATAAAATGATAATCAAGTACCAGTGTGCACTTTCAAAATATAACACTAAATTCAAATTTTCTTCGAGTTGTGTTTTTTCAATTCAAAATTTTTAATAATGATCACAAATTTTCCTGTACTGGTCAATAGAATCATAAGTAAAACAAACAAAGAGAATTTAATCGAAAGAAAAACAATCGTAATAAACCTGGATATTTCTTTCACATATGAATCAAATAATCTGAAATAAATCTTAATGTGAAAAATAGTAAGGTCAAAATCAAGAATCAGTTTTGAAGGTGGGAATCAATACTTCTGCTTGGGAAAAAAAATATTTTCCAGTTTGATGTTCAAAATACAATGATTATAGCAATTTATCATCTGATACAATGACACTAGACAAACTACCAAATAAAAAAAATTCTAGCATAAAATTCAATCAAGCAACTAAGTACTATCCCAACACCCAGAATCTCAATTCAGTAACATTTTAGGTATATTTGATTTTATTTTCTTCATTAATGCTTTTGCACTTACAGGCGTAGCTTATTCCATATTGGGTACTTTGAAATCGTATGTTAGCATGGAATGAGAATTGGACAATATCAAATATATAGATCTAATGATACATCATTATCATTTTGGTTTTTGTAATTTGGTCTTCCAGTATTACTGAAATTTTACTATTTTTATTCATAGAGAACAAAATAAATGGTATTCCTATACTATGATAACAAATTTGATATTATCACAAAATAACAAAATTTCATCATGGGATTTCGAGATTGTGGGGATTTTGAAATCATTATGCACCCTAATAATCAAGTATCATTCAGTTTAGTGTCCAGAGAATTGGAGCAAAGCACTTAAAATCCTAACCAAGGGACTCAGACAAATTTAACATGTTGAATTGGAATTCCACAGTGACCCACAACAAATCAGATTGGTGCAGAGACAAAATCATATAGGTTGAAAATCAAGGATGGAAGTGAACAGCAATACTTCTGAGCATAGGAACCAGAACTGGCCACCTCCAGTTTCACAAAACCAACCTAATAGCTGGATAATGATCCAGATAACTAGGATAAAACACCAAGAAAACCTACTTCTTGATCCTTTTGGTCCAAAAAACTGTAGCAAACAAATCAATCTGATTTGTGGTGAATTTAAGTATTTGAGACTTGGATTCTTATTCCTTCAATCAAAATGAGTACAAAGGCACCAGAACTATGCATCTTCACCAAATGATTGAGCAGTAATTGGGTTCACTCAAAATTGGAGAGATTAATTAGATAAACTTGGAACTGATAACATAATTGGGTTTCTACAATGGTTACCTTCACCCAATAAAAGTAGCTCCATGAGGCCTCACACAATAAAAGTAGCTACATGAGGGCATCACATGCCACCCTTAGTGAAGCTCAAATAGTAGCCCAGTCACTTTTGTACACTATCATTGAGAATCCCCAATTTGCAAGAGTTGGTTTTCTGAGCAAAATCAATTACGCAATTGTGCATTTTCTGTGCAGGATCAGCCTGAAACAGCGTGTGCATCATGCCAACAGCGTGGGTATCGTGCCAACAATTGTTATGGGCACAAACTGAATAATCAGACGAAATATTTGTTGCTAAGTGGAGTTTAAACAAAGAATGATAAGATTTTCGAGATCTGAATACACAGATAGAGTGTCTAGTAGTATAGGGAAGATAACAAGGGTAAAGTTTATCTGCACAGGAGTCAATTAACCTAATAAGTTTATCTCGATAAGTACAATTGATCCATACTATCAGAGTGTCAGTATTTGAGTAGTACCGATACAAATACACTAGAATATGGAAATGGTGGTTCTCTAAGTTTACCCAATCGTATTGAGGAGGTGAATGTGACAATTACTAAATTGGTTAAATTAAGTAAGTTTACTGCTTAGGTTTAAATGTCGTGTTTTGTAAGGCTAACTATGAATAGTTGAGTTACAGTGGGTTACTGTTTAATAGTCTGCAATTTACATTATAAGCTAAATATTGGCAGGGAAGGCAACTATTCTCGTCATTTTAGCATATTTTCCTATAGCTGTCAGCCATCGAGTGGAAGTTGGGTCAGCATGTTTGTTTGTTTGCAGTTGTTTGCGGTTGTTTGAATTCTGGTAACCTATAACATGTTAATAATATTGTTGCATACAAGTATAGGATATGAACAGATGTTCAAAAAAGAATTCTTTAAATAGTTATATAATTTTGGACCAGGGTATTAAACAAATGGAAAATCAGTGGTTAGCGGTGTCAAAGAAATGTACATGAATGATAAAAAAAATTGAGATTTTAACCCTCAACTCCAAGAAAATAAATGAGGTTTAATATAGTCCGGATGCACTTACTGGGAATAGTAAAGGTCTCATCTTAAAAGTTTTCATCAGGGCATTCACTTCAACACAAGGGACCTGAAAAAATGACATCGAAATTTATTAATTGTTTGGATGATTAAGACAAATAAGCAAGAAATGCCATTGAAAAGCTACAAATCTTTCTCCAAGTCTGCAGCTAAAAGGTCAATGCAGAGAAAATTTAAAGCACAACATGTAACCCACATTTTGTTTTGTTTCTTTCATGAACCTACATGTAAGCTTACAGAAATTTCCAACACCTTGTCCTGTCATGTATCCACTTACATGCCAGGGAAAGTGCACGTGTAAATCTTTTCTTTGGTTCTTCAAGTGAAGAAAAGGGAACCATTCACACAGATATAGCCTCTCTTTTTTCATTCCTCTTCTTCTCCTTTTAGGCTTTTTAGTCATCCTAGATGCAGCAATTATTGAAAAAATAAACGCAACTTTTACATTGCAATTGCAGGCACGATCATAACTTTTGGAGGCACAAATTAATGGAAAAGCTTGTTGACGTTATACCCATAAAAGAAAAAAAAGATGAAGGACGCAGTATAAAAACACACTGAATACGGCTGTATCTTTCCTTTTTAATAAAACATGGCTAAAGTTCTACATTTTCTAGAAAATTTAAGTTTTAGAAAATGCAAATAATTCAAAATACAGCACCAGAAGCAATCATCGAAGGATAACAGTCTCACACTAAAAGATTTGACTAACATTTCAACTAAGAATCTGCTACTGTGTTGGCAAAGTTTTTCGGCTTGATTAGTTATTTAATCCAAATTTAGAATCAGGATATCAACAATAAGAGCTCCGATAGCATGACCAATAGATATCCTTTAGATAGTCTAATCTCCACTACATGCTAACAAAAATTAATTTGCGATCCCACTGATAGAGTGTCCCTTCCTATTCCAAATAAATCATTATTTCTAAGGGGTTACAGGTAGCCATCAAGTCTTTGACGGCCATATGCAGCATATACCTGACACATGAGATGAAATTCTCCTTCCTCAGGATGAATACCAAAGTCTCCAGAAGCTTCTAATGGAGCATCACCAAACCAACCACTTGCATTATGTAAGAATACCCTTTGGCCGCGGAAGCATAAACTTGCCGAAATTTCCTTTGGAGAAAGCCATAAGTTGTCCAACATAAGAATTCCAAAATACAAAGCATAATTATCTTCCAATTTTATAGCAGAAGATATCACTCAATATTTGATTAAACTCTTTCACAACAACAAGATAATTGTGAGGCAAATACATTTCATGCTTAAAAACACAAAATAAAGTTAACCAAACAAAATAAAAAAGAGAAAAGTATTGAGCTTTATATAAATTGAGTGATTGTGTAAGGAAATGAATTCCATGAAGCCTTAACCCAAGCAATCTGAAAACAATTAATTGAAGCACTAGTTTAGTTCTATACAGAACCATTTACTTAATCCAACAAAGCTGAGTTTCTTAAACAAAAAAATAACTTGTGTTATTTTATGCATGCCAACAGTATAATCACATTGGGAGAATTAAATATTAGGTTTCACATATTTATCCAATCTTCATTTTCATTCCTAGTCGTAAGTTTCCCCAAAAAGGGAACTATTCCTTGTAAATTGCCCTCTTTTTTTCTCTGTTCATCAATGATAAACAGACCAGCTTTAAATTTTAAACAATGTGGCACTTATCCATTCCATAGTTAATCATGCTACAGGAGAAGGGAACAATAGAATACTAACTGAGCTGATGGACTGGTCTGTGGCCTTATCAAGAAAGTGCCATCACATAATATGTTCTATGGTCAACTAAAAAGCAAGGTTTATTCAAAAAATTAAAAAGCAAGGATAAGGATCAGACAAGCATTTAAACCAGCAAATTCATCTCTCACAGGCCCAAATCAGCACATTACTAACAACTCACCTAGATGGAAAGTATAGTTTGCAGAAAAGAGATAGTATTCAAAGTGATTGACTGAATAAGAAGTAGATTAAGAAATAGATTATCAATGTTTATTAACCAAAAAGAGTTTTCTGCTAGCTAGACGAGCCACTTAAATAAAAAAGAGATGGACTTAGTCCATGATGAAATGAGGACCACAACATACAGAGAACCATGAGGGAGCATCAAATATTTGAAAAGCTAATCCGGTCACATCAAGTTGTCCATGAATATTCGGAAATGTTTCCCCACTTGACATACACATGTGAACCTGCAAATGGAGAAGGAATGTACAACATGAAATGGCACTAGAATTATTATAAGACATACATATTTATTCAATTTTCTAGTGCTCTACCAAGTCATTTGTACAGCCATTGTGAAGCATAAAAAATTTCCTAAGCAAGAGCTTACTACTTCTTAAAGACTGAGTAAGGACAATAGTCTACAGCCAGTTTACAAAAACCATCAACTGTTAGAGTTTAGTACTATCAACATCCTGGAAGTAGATAAAAACACATTAATGAAAACAATCTGCTCGATGCAACTACAAAGAAAAGCCAATTTGAACAATATGCATAAAAGTAAATAGGGAAAGACCACAGTTGTTCAGAAATTAAAGAATAGGATAAGAAATGATGAAATTGACAGTACAAATGGAAGTTTAAACCTGCTAGTTGAAGTAGATGCAACCTGCTATCAGAATAGCAATAATAGAGCTCTATTCAATTTAGTCTAATATATTTTATGAGCCATCTGGCATGGCACCTACACTGTAACCAAATAAAATATATGAAAGCATTCTGAAAGCAAGAGAAATGATGAAAGAATGATCCTGTATCATTACTTTTCTACTCATTGATTAGCTACCGGTTTTATATATTAAGAGATTGACATATATTAATCCCTAACTGCACAAGGGAAAAGAAAAAGTTTGGAGTTTAATAGCAATACAAAAAGGAAACAAAATAAAGGTAGATAAGCACCTCACCGGTGGCTCTCCCTTCAGACCATGTGATTGGAATTTCTAAAATCCTTTCAAACAGCTGCAAAAAGGACCAAGAGAATGCTGTTCACAAAAGCAGAGGTTGATAAACCGTGCAAACATAAACAATATATCAAATTAGTTTATACCTTACCGGAGCAAAAAGATTGGCAATTTTTAAATTGGCATGCCATTTCTGCTCAACAATGTCGACGAAAACATCAGTAGACAACCAGCCACCATTTTCAGACATTTCACCATATCTCCACATGTTGCAATTTCCGTTCAACCAAACATGCACTCGACTATAATGATTTTGGAACTTCACTTGTCCATTGGCATTTTCCATCACCCTACCCACAATCCACAATTAAGTAAAAGCATTGGTAAAAGCACTCTCATCACTCAACAGAGAAAGAATCACTATATAGAATTAACCATATCTCCTTTTCTAGAAGAGAGAACAACTTCAGATCCATCACTTTTTAAAACATGGAATCCAAAATAGTACAAGGACACCAATGTAATCAGCCTTTCTAAACAAGAACTTTGTCAAGGGCTGCCTGTAATTACATGTATGTGAGAGGCCATCAACATCTGTGTTGAAAACAATGTAAGTGAATTCAAGAGTTAATGCATAATAGGAGTGTCAAAAGTGACTCACACCTAGGCTCTCTGTCACCATATGCAAGCAGCATCAGTGTCCCACCTTTGAAATGAACAGAATCCAGAGAAACAGGAAGCATCTTCTCAACTCCTTCTGCCTGCACTGCATCCACCTCATCAACAAGTTCTGAAACAATATATCCAACTTTTGGGCCAATGCCTGATGTCAGCTTTTGAATGGGGCCAGAAAGAAGATAAGATAGCTGTTCCCTAAAAGTTCTTGAAAGAGAAGGTAAACCAGACTTCAGGCTTGGGGACAAATTAGGAATTGGTTGAGAAAATCCAGGCTTGTCCTCAAACTTACGAAGAGTTGAATTTTGATCTTCATGGCCACTATGAACTGCAGATTTATCAGCATCTCCACACTGCTTTACAGGATCAGAAACCACATTCACGATATTCAAATTGGTAGTTTTAGCATCTTGCATAACACTTCTGATTGATCTCAAATTTTCACTCAGTTTACCAACAGTCATAAGAAATGGATCACGTATAATACTGAAACGGTCCTTATGACTCAGAATTTTTTGGTTCTTGACTTCAATGTCTTCATCACATTTTCTGTTCTGTTTGTTAGCTTTTACAGCTTCTTCATTGCTACTCACATTAACATATATATCTACATTGTGATCATTCTCATTTTTCACCAAAAGAGAACTGGGATTGACATCATCATAGGCCACAGATGACTCGCAAGGTTTGTCAAACTTCTCATTAGATTGACCCAGGAAATATAAAACTGCTGCTGATGCACTACGCTCAAGGACTTGTCTTTTGGCATTGAGACCATTGGCTGAATAGCCACTGCCATTAGCTTTCCTCTTAAACTTTGTTGTTTTAGGTCCTCTTACTGCTCCAGACCAAAATTGAAGCCCTGAACCAGGAAATTTTACACCAAATGATTTTTCCAAATCAGCATGCTTGGAATCATACTCAAGACCTGTGTCCATGCAATGATGATCCCTCAAAGGTGTCTTTTCATCAATGTAAGAGAAAGACTCGGAGTTTGCTAAAGAAGTAAGCTGAGCTGCATCCTTTTTCAAACTGCCATCTTCAGGCTGAATGAGATCTCTCTCGGGAACAACATATCCCTTCTCTGCAGATTCTTCTGCGTTATGATCTCTTTCTTGGTCCCAACGAGCAGCTAATTCCTCTCTTGCAAGCCTCCTTGTTCTTGTACGAAAATCAATTCCTTCTTCAGTAGATAAGTGCCTTTTTGGGCCATCTTCAAATGAAGGTATTCCCAGCCAAGTATAATCCCTTTTCTGTGCAACCACGACAGTTGGCTGAGACAAGACAGCATCTATCACAATTTTTCCCCTCCTCAAACTTGCAAAAGGACGGAGACAAAGCTTCAAACTGGGAACCTCGCCACAAGAAAACTCTTCTCTATGTGGCCCAATCGAGCACGACTCCAGGGTTATGCTCAAAGGAGACACCCCACGCACCCTTCCAAAACTGATCTCACGTTGAACGTAATCACTGAGCACTGAACAAACCGAAGGCAAAAGCTTACTTTCAACGTAAGCTTTGGCTTTGGTCTGCCCATACCACATCAACAAACAGACCCCAGAGATTACAGCCAGGAAAACAGAACATCTCACGAACAACAAACCCTCTGTCCACAAAGGAGCTAAGGACCTAACAAGAGCCTTACTTTGAGCAAGAGGTTCCCTCACGCATTCCGCCTTCAACACACTCCTCGAGCTGATGGCTTTCCTCAATAGTTCTACATTCTTTCCACAAAGATGCGAAAACTTGACAGCCTGAGCCATCCAGTCGTTACGTTTTTTGGAGCATACGCATTTTCGAGGAGGCCTCTTGGACAACTGCCCTCTACCCAGATACAGAGACTTGGCACACTTTTGGGCACTCACATGGAGCCGAATCCCCAGAAATGGGGAATCGAGTGTTAACGTCATAAAAAACACTGAAAAGCAACAACCTATTTACAACTATGATTTTATGCTATTGGGAGCAAGAAGCTGCCCATAGTCTTCCTGCTAACTCACAACATCATAATGACCTAAACGAATCAACCAAACAAGAAGGAAAAATCACTCTCTCTAGAATGGAGGAAGGATTTTGACATAGCTAATTTAGAATTGTGAAGTTGAAAAATTAGAATATGCAAAAGCAAAAGCCAGCGCCACTCACATTCGCCAATGGTAATCACCAGAATTTCAAGAAAAGGAGCCACGCGCCGTTGAGAACCACCGCAAGCTAGACCAGAGATGCCATGAGAGGGAAAACCAAAGTTAAAAGTTACTAAAAAATAAGAAAAAGCAATTTGAGGAGAGAGAATTGCTTGCTCTCTGGGCGGGCGGATATGAGAGGAAAAAAAAAGCATAAAATTCTGATCAGAATTCAAGTTGGGCTTCTGAATTTGGGTTGTAGAAAACTTAAATTTATGGATTATTTTGATTTTAATACTATGGATACTACTGTACATTTCTGTTGAAGACTCGTGTGAATTATGTAGACTCGTACCTCTCCTTGATTTGGACAGGAAGCAAATCATGACAGTTTGTAGTCATTATTGGATCCAGGCCTGTTCGCTAATAAATCTGAAGCCCAATCCCTTGAGTTTTTGGTTTTATATATATGTATAGAGATAGATAAAGTGTTAAGGTATACCGCAATCTTTTCTTTTTTCTAATACATGTATTATGATCGTGGCTTGTTGCTTATCACAACACAAACTCAACAATATAGATATATATTCGTTTTTTTAAATAAATTTACCTATTAAATTCCAATCCCGTTATATGCTCCACATGTGCATATTCCATGTGGATCATTTTATTGAGACCCAAAAACGAAGAATTTTAAAAATTCTCCTTTAGCTCCTTTGCAGATTGCATTTTTAGGAAGCTCTTCAGTTGACATGGTCCATCACTCCGCCAATGAAATCTAAGAATTTACAGGCATTGATTGCTTCATTTGGCCAATGCCTCCTGACATTTAAGTGAGATTAGGGTTCTCCGAATCTCTACATTCACATCGACATCTAAGGTTTTCTTCTATTTCTGAAGCCAACCCCAGATTAAAGCAAAACTCCATCCTCTGTATCCCAGATAAAGATTTTTAATAATGCTCGTATTCTCTGCCTCCAAACAAGATGTTATCAACAAACCAATTAATCCCAAGTAGTACACAACATGTGCATTTTCCACAGATAGATTGGTGAGTGTTAGCCAAATTAGAAATGATGAGAATTTGACTGGATTCTGATAGCAGGGAAAATAGGACAAACAAATGGTAAACCATTGGAAAAAATAAACATATTCAAGAAGTAACCATTCCAAAAAGAAGAGACAATTCAGAGACTGCAAATGAGTCTTGCATAAAGACATACATTCAATTGGGCACATGGACGTCTCTGCGCCTGAGTATCTCAACACCCAAATAATCTAGTTGACCTTCAACTGCAACATGAGGCTTCCCAACTTTCACTCTAACAGCAGATATCTGGGGATATTTGGTTAGGATGGTGGACGCAATCAGTTGAGCCACTGACTCAAGAAGATTATGCGGTGGCCCTTCAACAATCTTCTTCGCTATGCTGTTAGGAAAATGATCAAAACAAAGATCATCTCAACTAACAAAGCAAACATACTGCCGGACTAGTAGAATACAAAGCAGAAATCATACCGGTAAATATCAGAATAGCTGATTGTATCCGACAGGGAGTCGGAATTCCCAGGCAAACGGAGATCCATCCAGGCATCCATATCTATCAAGAACTTCTGACCCAATGTCTTCTCTTCCGGTTTCACCCCATGGAAACCGTGAAACTTCAATCCTCTAAGTATGAGCTTGTCTCCCCCAACAAGGAGCTCATCGCCTTCCATCACTGGACGATTGCGAAACTATAAAAATCTACAAGCCTAATCAATCAATGCACATTTCTAATAATAATAAACTGAATTAACAACTAAATGGAAAACAAACACGAAATTCAATTCTCTCCGCACGTGCTATAAGTCCCACGATTGCATTTATTGTTGATTGAAATCTCGCTTGCATATCAGAAAGTGACGTACCTTTCTGTTGATCTTTTAGATTCGACCCTCCGCCCCACCCGGCAAGAGATAGATGTGATACTGGTCGGCGGCACTTGTACTTGTTGGTAAAGGCAGAACTTGCGGAGATGAGAGATGCAAATCTTGAATGATAAAAGGCGTTGACGGCTAATAATTATCCATCTCTTACATGGGTTCGGTACGGACAAATAGGCCTGCATATCGGCCCACAGAATTTAGGCGTAAAAACTGAAAAAAAAATGACAACTAGTTTTTTTTTTTTTTTTTAAATTAAAGAGGTATCTTCCGTCGACAACAGTGACTAATCCCCTCCGCTGTATCGTAAGTACCAACTATGGGTGGGTCCAGCTGGCCCGAAATTTTAAAGTGTTTCATTCCCAACGACAAGGTTCGAACCCTTGACCTGTTGGTTAAGGATGAATGAGTCTTACCACTCAACCACACCCCTCGGGTAAAAAATGACAACTAGTTGTTATAATATATAAATGAATAAAATATAAAAATATAAAAATAAATAATATAAGAAGATATGAGAAGAGAATAAAAAATATTATATTTACATCTTTTGATTAAGGTTACGTAAAAAGTATTTGGCTCGATTATGTTCTGGGTACAAATAACAATAATATCGTTTATTATATATAAAAGAATTATATGATACATGAATGTTCTTCAATACCATATTACAGGCGTCCAATTCTTAAGAATATACTCAAACAAGTCTTAATGTCTCATCACTTAATTCCTGAGTGATTTTTTCAGAACCGGCCCTTTCCCACCAACTATATCCGGTCGTCCTATGATATAGAAAACAATTAAACAAAAAAGTCAGATAATCCACGCGTTTTCAGTTTTCCATCTAGAAACACTAATATTTGAACTTTCCAATTGTAGGATCTACAATTATATACTTAGTTTTTTTTGGTCAAAACTTAGTAATTTCTTTGCTCCTTCATACACAACTAAAGAATAATTAAAATCCAACCCACCATGTCTTTGTCACTATTCCTCGCTTAGTTGAAGCAACGACCGATGGCTTGACCATTCCCGCTCTTCCATCATATCATCTGCCATATCGCCTCTACTCCTTCATATTTCCATAACATCCCTCTCTTTCCCATCTCCCTTGTCATATTCACTTGAGAGAAAACCATGAACGATCTCTTCTCGGGCTCTTTCTCCCGCTTCCGCAGCGAAGGAGCTGCATCTTCTGATACCCACCACGTGATCCAGATGTCGCAGGTGGAGTCTCCATCCAACACCGGCGGCGTCAACCTCGACAACTTCTTCCAGGACGTAGAGTCCATCAAGGACGAACTCAAGGACCTCGAGACGCTCAATGATAACCTCCATACCTCTCATGAGCAGAGCAAGACCCTCCACAATGCTAAGGCTGTCAAGGACCTCCGCTCTAGGATGGACTCCGACGTCGCCTCCGCCCTCAAGAAGGCCAAGCTCATCAAAGGCCGCCTCGAGGCCCTCGACCGATCCAACTCTGCCAACCGCACACTCCCCGGCTGTGGTCCAGGTTCCTCCTCAGACCGCACCAGGACTTCGGTGGTCAACGGGCTAAGGATGAAGCTCAAGGACCTGATGGAGAGTTTTAGTAGGTTAAGGAACAAGATTTCCTCCGAGTATAGAGAAACTGTTCAGCGAAGGTATTATACAGTTACCGGAGAGAACCCGGATGAGAAAACCCTGGATCTCTTGATATCTACAGGTTGGTTTCTGCGGGAAATTGTTAGGGAAGCAATATACAACCATTGACTTTTTTTTTATTTTCATAGGATAATATCCATCAGCGTAACTTTCTGAATGAATCTCTCTTTTTTTTCATGTCAAATGACAACTAAAATTAACAAGTAAATTGGGTCCAATAGAGTTTGCAAATTTTCTGATGAATTTGGCGCGCGATTTGCAGGTGAGAGTGAGACATTCCTGCAAAAGGCAATTCAGGAGCAGGGGAGGGGGAGGATTTTAGACACCATAAATGAGATTCAAGAGAGGCATGATGCGGTGAAAGAGCTAGAGCACAACCTGAAGGAGCTCCACCAAGTGTTTATGGACATGGCAGTTCTGGTGCAGCACCAAGGAGAGCATCTGGATGACATTGAAAGCAACATGCAAAGAGCGAATTCCTTCGTCCAGACTGGAACCCAACAGTTGCAGACCGCTAGGAAGCTCCAGAAAAATACCCGGAAGTGGACTTGTATTGCGATCACTATCTTGCTGTTGATTATCTTGTTAGTCGTCCTCTTCACAGTGAAGCCATGGAATTAAACAAAGCGACGGCGGAGGCAACGAGCCCAGTCTACGTACGCCACCTCCCCGGATGATTAAAAAAGAGATCCATTTTATATATGGTTTTAAATTTTGCATGCATACTCTACCCTTTTCATTTTAGGCTTGAACAGTGCATTTTGTATTTTTCTTGATTGCTTTATTTATGGGTTTGAGAGTTAATTTTGGTAAGAGGGCATAGCTATACTTTGGCTAGCTGTTGGCTACAATCCTTCTTGTGTTTATATATAATTCTTTTCTGTAACCAGTAAATGGTAGCCAATACAAAATTCCTTTACTTTGTGTTATCTTCTCCTTCTTTATATATATATGTATATATACTAAAACTCAAGTCAAGATAATTCTGATGCCTGAATTAGAACTGGGATCTCCTCGCCCGACGAACAAGTTGATCCATGTTGTTTCCGGGTTGTGACCCACACCGTTCGTTCATAAATAAATAAATTTATAATAATAAATTTTAATTTTATATTGCAATTAATAGATATTTTTAATAAAAATAACCGATTGCAACACCATCTCCATGGTGCCAAGCAGGGCAAAGTTAATCGCTATCTAAATAAGTTTAGCAATAACAGATTAATATTAATTTTTTAAAATATAACCAATTCAATATTAAAAATCAATATATCATCATCCATCAAGAGCGTCTTTCTAATGCTATTAATAAACTCTATTTTTGAAATTCGTATAATAGGTATATTTCTCAAATCTCAAACGGAATCTTCTTAATTTCGTACGGATACCAGAATCATCATTGTTTCAACGTTGGTGGCTTCCATGTTTGAGCGACTACAATTGCCAAAAACGAGTATAGAAAAAAAACAAAAAGAAAAGAAATCTCCGGTTGATAATTTGGATGATGCGTCGCCAGACCAGAATCAAGAAGTCAATAACAGCTATTTAAGGATTTTTAATATTTGCGATTGCTCGAATAGCATATATTTAAACTTTACCCCTCAAGATTGACCTGCATGCATTCAAGCATTCCAGTGTTTCGCAGTACATATTATTATGCTATAAAATCTCTAATATATTAATATGAAAAAATGCAAAATTCTATTTCTTGCCGGTAAACATAGTGATAATATGGATGGATAATGTGGTAATAGCAATTCAACACTTCTTTCAGGGTGACAATATTTTATTTTATATTTTTTTCATATGTTAAGCACCACTCTTTCTTTATACATACTTTCAATTGAAAGAGATTTTTAATTATTTCATGGGTTGGATCAATGGGCCGATGGATTGGACCGATTAGAACTATTCAACAATGAGAACAACTATTTTAAGATGGGGTGCTCAGATTTGTTGTTTCAAATCAAAACTTTCGACATCCACAAAATGCTAAATTCCTTTAAGGGGGTTTTGACTTGGGAATGAAGCAACGGCTACTTTAGCACTGTCGCATGGTCCGATCTTATGGTGCCATCTTCTTTATTCTTTATTAGCTGAGTTGTTTTCTGACACTGTAGCCAGACTGTATCTTTTGGTACGCTATGCTTGCTTGTAGCCAAAAAAACATTTAAGAACAAGACGTCAAGAAAAAATAAAGGTGTTCCTGTGGCGAGGTAAGATTCTCCAAAACTAAATAGCTATTACCAAGATGTGCTTAGAATCCTCGAGAAGCTAAATTAGTTCACGAAGAGAAAGCGCCAGATCAGTATAGTTGACTTTGAGGATGGCTTAAATATTGTTCCCTGTCCAGGCAATGACGCTAGCTAATTAAACCCTGAAAGCATTGACTGGCGGAACTTCAACTTAGAAAGCTCATCAGGGGGGTGGATAGAGGCAACAAAATTGAGGCACTGTCATTTCGAAGGTGGGTCGGGAAAACTAATGTTGTGCGTTAAGATTGATGTAGACTGTTTGCTATGATAGGATGAGTAAGTTTAAAAGGTGAAAAGCATAATAAACCCTCCGGGAATTAACTCCATAATGGGCTGTTTGTGTTACCTCTGTGTAATGAGCTGCATAGGCTCTTCTTCTTCTATGGTTTTGTAACAAATGTATGAAGTTTTTTACTTTCTCATCAACCATGGAATGGTTTGCCTGCAAATTAAACGAAGATGGACTTTTGTGTCTTTCAAGAAACAGAAATCCTCAGAGAGATTGAATAATTACATAGCAAAATTCCGGAATCAGGTAATTCGATGATCATATTTCAATCAAGATTTATAGCATAATTAAAGAATTTGTTTTCAAGGTAAGCTACGGAGACAAAACTATATCTATCAGTTCTGTCAATATGTCCTGGGATCTAAGCAGATGGGAATTTTCGGAATCAGAACAGTATTTATATAACTATACCTTACAACTCTTGATACGGTACACTAATCTCTCCATTCCGGCTTCTTGCTAGAGGAACTACTTCTGCCAGAGGGGTAGACAGCGGTGTTGGCAATGGAGAAGTTCTGCAGACAGGGCAAGTTGGGTTCAAACGGAGCCACGAGTCAACACACTTGAGGTGGAAGAGGTGGCTGCAATCGGGCAAAAGCCGGAGCATATCGGTGTCTTTGTAATCTGCCAAGCATATAGAGCAGCATGTTGCTGTGGAATCCGTATTCTGTAGCTTGACCTCTGAATACGGAAGCTTAGGGTAGCTTTTCAGAGTGGCCTCATCAAGCCCTATGTCCACTACAAAATTTTGCAGGTCAGGTGGGTCTGCTGTAGCATTTCTTGCCTGCCTTCTATCTGATGGCTGATGGGGTCTGGTGCAGAAATAGGAGGCCAAGGTGATTGTCATGATGAGGAGGAGGATGCCAATAGAAACTCCAATGCCATAGCCAAATCCCCCAATGTTATTCGAACCAAGAAATCCACCGGAACCTGTCGTGCTATTCATTTCCTTGAGAGAAGATCGAAGAATGGATCGTAGAAATGGCTTATCCAGCCATAGGCGCCATGGCAAAAAGAGATAGCTGTTTTGGGTGTTAATGGTTTAGAAAGTCAACGATAGCATAAGGTGGAAGAGTATTTGGTGGAGTTTTAATCAAGGGAAGATGAATTTAGTCTTTTTAAGTAAAGAGAGGCCAATGAAGCAATACATGTGAATGCCTTGGTTCAATTTCTTCTTTATCATATTTCATATTACGGCTAAGTCTGATGGTTGTGAAGGTCAACTTTTCCCATACCTATCCTTTTAGTTTACGTTTGTTTGTTTCATGTATGTGTATAACATCTATATCTCAACTAAGCAACTGCAAGATCTCCATTTTAATTCGCAGTGCAAGATTCCATGCATCAGAGAGAAGCAAATGCCTACATCACAAGCCATGTTCCTAATATGTCGTTTCCTTTTGGTTTCTGAATCCTGAAGACCTGAAATAAGAGGATGCTGGCTGCCTATAATATTGAAAGATTGTTTTGGTTTCTGTTTTCCTGTTACTTATATGCTCCAAAACTATTCGTATATCATAAGCTGGGGGTGGTTTAAGTTGGTCCAACCATACACGACCATATGCTCGCTGTATCATTGGATCTATGGTAGGTGATACTGAGATACGCCAATTATTTCCACTCCTGCACATTTGGACCGTAAGGTGTGGTGTCTCAGTCGTAATTTATTTATTTTTTGCTAAGCAGAACATTTTATTACGTAAAATGGTTGTGGGAATTATTCCCATACGCACAACTCACTCTCGTATTAAGGGCTCATTCCTATAACTTAATCAAACAAAAAGAATACGTTTACCAAAAAAATAAATAAATCAAACAACAAGAATTCGAGTGATTATGTAAGATATAAGGTGGACGCGAATTGGACCGATTAAGAGTATACGATAATAAAAATCTTTTAGCGATATTGGGTGAAATGTTCAAATTTATATTTTCTTTAAAGAAAAATCCTTGTGTGTTAATCCGGATAATTCGCTGGGTCGGGTTATTCGAAGCGGAACGCCAATGACCGTTTACCGGGTCAGGGTCTTCACAGTTAACACAAACTTTCTCAAGCTGATTGCGAGCCACCATAGGCGGCTGAGTCGCCTGAAACTCACCTTCAATCGCGGCGGCAACCAACGCTGATTTCTCTTCTTCGGTGACCTCAAGGTTCAAAACATACATCAGAAGAAAGCCCAACGAACAAGGATTCCAACAAGACCAACTACATGCCAAACCATGGCTGGAAACAGCCGGAAATCGCAGTGGAAGCTCACAAACGGCGAGTCTCTCCCCACCTTCAACGGTTGCTCACGATTGCAACAAGGGTAAGAGGTAGGTCAACTAAGAGGCTAACCGGCTTCCTACACCGATTCTGGGAAAGTTGGTGGCCGACACAACGGCCTGGATGGGTTGGGGGAAGAAGAGACCGATGAAGAAGGAATAGGGGGAGGGGGAGGTCTGGCTTGTTACCTCTGCGTACGCTTTTTTTTAATAAAAATTTTTCGAAGAAGCAAAAATAAACAAGTATACATATTTTATACATTCGATAAATTATTTTAAAAATCTAGAAAAAAAATCATAAAATATGAAAAATATTAATAAACCCAACCTCATCGTCAATTTTATAAAATGAATCCATTCCGACGGAAAATTAATTTAAATTATAAATTCATAAATACAGCAAATTAATTCTATTTAAATAGAATAAAATCACTTAAAATCTAAAAAATATAACACCATTTCTTATAAATCAAAATATTTTCAACATAATATCTTATTTAAATTTAACAAAATATTTAGACACATAATTTGAATTTAATTATAAAATCATATATTAACTCAAATTATATAAATATTATGATTATACTTTAAACATAAATCAAAATAGTTACATATGAATAAAACATAATAAAATATATTGATAATTATAGTTAAATCTATTACAATCAATCATAAAAGTAACTTTTAAAAACAATATGTATAAATTAGTGATAATTAAGATCAAACTGATAAGTTTTATAATTTTTATAATTTTTATCCTGTTAATCCAAAATTCAATGATAATACTCGTTTATTCTTATCAAGATTCTAAGGTTAGATTATTGATTTTATTTATAAAATATTTTAAAATTTTCAAAATCAGTTAAATTCACTCAAGACCATTTTTATAACAAACCCTTTTTAAAAAATTTAAAATTATTATTAAAAAAATACTTTATTATCTCGGCTAGACATATGTTGATCTTGATCTTCATGATATTCTTTTATATAACTATATATGTAACTAGTTTATTTAGTTTTTCATATTTTAAAATTTTTTTATTAGTAATAAAATTAAACAATTGTTGCACTCATACATAGGTAGGCGCATAAATATTTTGCAAATAAATAACAGTTAAAAATATCGGTAAGATTGATAACAGAAAACAAATTTATCATGTTATTTAAATCAATGTTAATTTATAAAATTTAACCAATTATTCCATACTTAATAAAATTTAATAAGACTTATTACTTATGCTATTTATAATTTAAAAAAATAAACATATAATCAATTTACTACTAAAGGACATATGCTCACTAGTTAAAATATTTATTATAAAATGACTATCAAAAATATGATAAAGAATTTTATTTGATAATGGCGTATATTATAGACGGAAATAGCCAGCGAAACATGGAATTTATGCAAGGAATGTTACAGCTGAGACGGATTATTTTCGTTAAGCCCAGCATTGCTTGCCATAATGAACATTGTACAAAACATATTAGCAAATAATTAGGTCGGCTTTAAATGTATTTTTTTAAAAAGTTTATTAACAAACATCAAGTTTAACAAGAAACACAAGGAACATAGAATTTATTAATCCAAAGCACTCCATACATGAATAGTTCACGATGGGTTGTGTAGGAAATACGACAGACATGATTGTTGTGTAGGAAATACGACTGACACAAGTACAAACTTAATACCCTAAGAGAAGGATAAAAAGAAAGTAACACGACAATTATTGGACAGATTGTTCAAATGATAATGTCATAAAACAAAGATAAACTTAATGAGGGAAATCACTCGGCGGCCAATTCTTGGTTCCATCAGATGCCATTCGATCATCATTTCCAGTTCCGAAGAGTCCATGCAACCCAGCGCCGTCACTTGGACCTGCACCAGCACCACTTCCACTAGCTCCAGCACCACTTCCACCAGCTCCAGCACTGCTGCTTCCAGGATGGCCATGATCAGTAAACCCCAGCGCGGTGAAACCATGCCCTCCAATATTGCTTCGTGCAAAGTTCCCATGAGGCAGCCCCATGCCATGGATGGCATTTGAACCTGTAGCTTTAGTTAGGTGCAACATATTATCGTTTGCTAGAAAACTAAATTTGATTGTATCCATAAGAGAAACTTTGAAAATTTATTAACAGGGGTAAACCTATGGTAAATTGTCTCACCTGCAGGCCGCCCAAGGCCTGGAGCATTTTCACCAATATTTTGGTGGTTTGGACCAAGATCAAAGGTATTACCTTGTGAAAACTCCAGATTGAAGTTGTTTCCACCACTAGTGTTGCCACCCATAGTTCCATGAGGCAGTCCCGCATCATAATAATTTGCATCAGGCGCGCCACCCACCATATTCCCATGAGCAAGCCCCATATCGTAGAGGTTTCCTCCACTGTGGCCTCCGAAGTTGGGGTGGTTGGGTGCCCCAATACCGAAGCCCTGACCAGCAATACTGCCCCCAACATTGCTTCTGCGGAAGAAGCTGAGGTCAGTTCCAGCACTAGAACTACCACCATCACTAGTATATGGATGTGGCAATCCGATATCACTCCTGGAGCTACCAGCGCCGGTACTGCTATCTTTGTGTTTCATTGCATCAATAAGCCATTGGTCTGGGAATGTTGGGATTGGATCAGTAGGGTTATTCTCCCCAGTCACATCATCAGCATCACCCCCAACCATCGGGTCTCTGTTTGGAAATAAATCAGATGAAAACGGAGGAACCTGCTCAAAGTATTCGACCCTTTTCCTGATGTCCTTCACTTTTTCCTGCACGAGCCAAGTCAAACCTTCCATTTCAGAATAACTGAGACCTTGAGCTCCCCTACCTTGGTAAAGTTGGTGCATGAGATAGTTCAACTCCATATCCATGTTTTTCCTCTCGTTCTTCTTGCCTTGGTCTTGCAATTTGCCCATCCTCTCCTTCAAGTAACTTTCTTGATTCGTCATTTTCTTTGTCCGCTCCATGTCTGGCAAGGATTGGAACCTATGGAGGAGTTCCTCCACCACAGCACGTGATGGCCAGACAGCTGGTTCTGGATCATCTGGACTGTAGATGATAACAAAAGCCTTAACACCACAAAGAGTGGTTAGTTCACTCACTTTTTTCAGTAAACCAGCTCTTCTTTTCTTGAGACTAGCTTTCCTAGCAGCATCGTTCGCTATCCACACTAGCTTAACCTTCTTTCTTGTCATTTTTGCTACTCACTCGATGCTCACTCGATGCACACTTGATGCTCTAACACCTACCCGAGAGGGCGTTTATATAGTGAAAAAAATCACGCATATGTTGTAAGACCATTACTCTTTTCTGCACAAAAATGGGAAAAACAGCAAATCACGTGTGAGGTCCCTTTGGAATATAAGAGTAATTTTGCATTTATGCTAATAAATCCAGGCGTCAAGATTTGAATTAAGCATTTTTGGTATGAGACTTACAATTCAATGACATTTTGGGTAGGATATGCATATGTTTTCAGAACTTGTTTGGACCAATAGTGCACATATTTGGCTTTTATAACGTATACAATTTTTTTACTCAAGTTTGGGCATTACTTCATTAATGGTTATTAGAAATGTTTTAAAATTTCTATTTTGTGTGAATAACTCACTTCAATCAAAAATGTCATCCATCAAGATTATCAAGATTAGACGGCTATTACGATGCTATCGATTCTACTTCATCGCGATTAAATCGTGTAAAGATCGATAAATCAATTGATCGATTATACGAACAAACCGGTCGAGATTATGATACTTTTACGAGCCGCCAATGAGAATTAGTTCAAATTACATCTCATTATATCTTAGTAATTAGGATTATAAAGAGATTGTAGATTCAAATCCGGATAAATTACTTAGGTAACATTGGGATTATGTGTAGATAAAATTGATTATATAAAAAAATATTACCCGACGTCTTCATCTTCATATATGTCACATTACCATAGAATATGTGATTATATTAGAAAAAAAAACCTTGTGTTAAACACAACTGAATGTATTTTGATTGTATCCAATTTGTTTGGATGTTCGTATTAAGAATGATTAGAATTTTTTAGTTTTGAAGTATTCTAACTGTGTCGTGCCATGGCAATAACCATAAGAGTTGCTATTATAAGCATTTTGGTTCATGATAGAATAGAATACATTAGTCCTCGTTATTGACTGTGTATATTATTTAAATTTAAAATAAAAAATAATAATAAAGAAAAACAATTGAATATGTATCCAAATGAGTCTTGATTGAGATACAATCTCCTCTTAAATACCGTACTAATTTGAAGACTTCTCTTTCTCTTGTTAAACATTAGAGGGAAATATTCCCGAGGATAAGAATTGGAAGCCCATCCTTGTAACTCTAATCTTTCTATATCTCGACGACAATAGGAATACAATCAATAGGAGGAAGTACATGGAGAGATCTTTCTGTAGATTTTTTTCCAAATATTTGCAAATGGAAACATAAATCCAATACCATTATAGTGTGTCAGTTTAATTCTCAGTTGCCATTAAAAGGAAATTTTCTGTCCCATGTTTATAAAAGCAAAAATGAAAATAAGGAAAATTGCGAGCCAAAAATGAAATCCAACTGCTTGACTGCCTACAGGGAACTTATCTGTACAGTAGCCAGATGTAATTTTCACGAGTGGCCCTGATTTACTCATCTGTACGAGAGCCAGATGTAATTTTTATTAGTGGCCCTGGCTGACGAATCTGTACGTACACTCACCCAAAACGGTATTTCCTTTTGAAGAGATAAACGTTAGTCAATGAAAGGTTACTTCTTATTGCAGTATACGTAGGCCAATGACCACAGCTGGACATGACGATTGATTCCCGATTTCTACTTTCCATAAGTTTTCGGTATTAATATTTTCTAATTACGTTTAGATTTTGTACTAAACTTGACTAGCTTCTTAATTAAGAACACGTAATATTCATAATTTAATCTTAGGTACTTTAATTATGGACAAGAATCCATGAATATAAATATTATAGAAATCTCATTTTATAAAAGTCTCATTTAAATAATTATTGTGGTTTATTAGAAATATTCGTATCTTATAGTTTCAATGTTATAAAACATCTAACAAGATAATAAGCCTAAAGAAGTATATCAGTAGGGAAACTAGAGAATGAGTTAAAGACGACTGTTTTTGAGTTGTCTCTATATTATAGACATAGAGTAGGTCATGCCTTTTAAAGTCTCAAATACCCATTTCTTTCTTCTTTCTTCTGTCACAACAGGCAACTAAGAGCATAAGAGTGATTTTACAAGAAAGTGGAAGAGAATTAAACAGTAATTGCTATTTGACAGAGTTTAAGGTGAGATAAGCACATCGACAGCAGTTCTATATCTTTGTCACCCTCTTTTAATTCATTTGTTATGCTATTATTAACCATTAATTCCCATACATTGAACCCTCAACAGAAACGAACAGGTCATGTAATCAGAGATTCCCTCCTTCATTGTGGCAGCTGGAGGATGGTGCGGGTGCGTACGGCCTCTCGGCGACACTGTCAATTAACCTTTCGGCTACTTCACTCGCACACAAGCAAGATCCTTCACAAACCTGCGAATTGAACAATATCCATGGGTCAAAAGAGATTATATATGTGTTGTAACGTTTTTTATGTTCGAACGTTCGCTTTTAGATTGAGTTTGTCGTCAACCTTGGTGTTGAACAAAAAGCTGTAGTCATCACCAACGTGGCCACCGCCAAAGTGGTGTAGGTCCAGCTTAAGCTCGTCGAGAACCTTGGAAACACGAAGCAAACAGTTGGTCTTGCTGTGGACGAGTTTAATGGTAGCCTCACCGTCGATAATGCGCACGTCTACTTCAACATCTTTTGCCTTTCTCTGAAGCCATGAACTCCACGAGGACACGTTATCACCAAAAGGCTTAATGTTGCTACTCCCGACATCTCCGCAGGCAGCTTCTTCTGTCTTATGCCTTTTTCTTCTCGAGCTCCCACTCATTTTTTTATCCACCAGCAACTTGAGCTCCTTCACTGACCGAAGAAGCTCTTGGATGTACTCGATCGCATCTCCAACCACAGATGCTCGATCATTCTATAGATAGATACATCCCGTCAAACATTAAAAAATATGCAGAAATGAATCTTAACATTCAAACATAGGGATCCAAATAAAACCAATTTCGGAAAATTAGTAACTTAATTTAATGCTAACGTTTATAATGACAGTGAAGAAGAACATACCTTGGTAGGGTTAGGAACCAAATTTCTCAAGGCCTTGTACTTATCATTCAAATGTTCTCTCCTTTGACGTTCTGTAGCAAAGTGTTTGGTCATCTTGCCAGCTTTCCTGATTCCTTTACCAATACAAGCAACATCCCCAGAGAACTCCAACACTCCATCCCCACGATCCACCTCTTGGTTAAGGCTTCCTCCCCCACTATGGTCAATTTCCCTTCCCCCGGTTGTACCAAAAAACCCTGTAGGCAAACTGTAGGCATGGAGCGGCAACTGTTCCCTGAAAAATGGAGGATGTGGAGGATTAAGGTTGTTCAGCTGGGAGAGAATCGACGCAGTGTCTGCCGGCATTGGGAGGTCCAGATCCCCTAGAAAGGACATGGATGAGTCTGGGAGCAAAGAGTTGGTGGATGATGAGCAGCTTGGCAAATGAAAGAGGTTGAGAATATCTGATGGAGTGGGATTGTAAGGTAGAGTTGCTTGCAAGGGAGATGGTGTGTTGTTAGCACTGAAGTTGTTGCAATTCTCTAGCAAAGTGTGCACGTCCTGAACAACAACATCGGTTTCCCAATCGTTGTAGAGATGATCACACGGAAGCACCTGATGTTGTGAAGTGGAGTCTTGCATCAAATGGGTGATGCCAGTGTTAAAGGCTAGCTGGTTCTGGATGTGGATTTCAAGTACTTCTTCATCTTCCATGGATATTTTCAGACTGTCTTCAAAGGTATTATTGCTGTTTGTGGTGCAGCCTGATAAGAGCACTTGTGCTTGGCAAAGCCCATCCATGTCTGCACCTTCTGCTGCCATGGGATTGGGGTCAAAGCAACTGTTTGTCTCCTCAAACATAGTCATAATGATCTAATAAAGTCCTTTCGTTCCTGCAATATAGAAACAAGATAACCAAACAAGGACAAAAAAAATACTTTAGATGAAAGCAAAAAAACACCCATCTTGAAGATGAAACCATTAATCAAATCAACCTAAGTTCAAAAAAATCTGAAAAGGAAAAAACAAGAGATGGGCAATATCATACAAAGGAAACCCAGTTAGCAATCAGCTTCAAGCTTGGGGTATTAGCACACTCGAAGGAATAATGAGGGAGTACGTTGCTTTAGACTCATGTAGCTAGGCAAGAGGAGAGCATTTCTGTTTTCTCTTTTTTCCTTTTTGGTTTCTGTTCAAGAGACCGAGAGAATTGGGACACAGAGAGTTTGTTGGAGAACGATTTGGAATTGTATTTTGTAGTTATATATATTGAGGAAGTAGGAGATGGTGGGGGAGTTGATTGGCAGGAGCTCTAAGCTACATACCAACGTAGATTCCCTTACGCTATAAACTCTTTTGATTTATTTCCTTCTTGAAACAGAAAGGTGGTTGTTACTGAGATTCCCACAATTGGAGCCCACTTCCTGATTTCGCCGGCTGCTTAGTTCGTTTTTCTCCTTTTCAGGCCTTGTTTAAATATTAAATTGTGATGGCTCTCTTCTAGCCGAAAGTTCAGTTCTCTTGTGACTTCTGCTACTCATAATGTACTTTTTTATATTAAGAATTTATAGGACAGTGACTAATCAAATTGGTCTGAAAACAATTTTAAGATATTTTCATCTCCGGCCCTTGGAATTCTGACGGTTACATCTTCTTTGAGCCGGAGAGGATAGCGTAAAATGAAATTAGAAATATACATATGGTAGTGCAATCACACAATTAAGGGTATTCTTGGCCAAGAGTGGTTGTTCAGGTCAAAGCTGTATAACTTAATTTATTCTTCCATTTATTTAGGTAAAAAAATGTATATAAGATTTAAATCAAATTCTTATTCCCTCTTCTTTTTTCTTCATCCATCACAATCTTTCTCTATTTTTAATTTATCTCTAAAAACCTAAACATTAGGTGTCATTTTATAGACAACTCTATGGAATTGTATAACTATAGGTATTGTAGTGTAGGAGCACCAAGTTTAGGATCTCAAGTGGTCAGTAAATTACTTGATTCATCCATGCAAATTGGTATCCCAAACCAACCATAGCAAATATTTCCCCTATAAAATGACGAACTACATGGCGGGGATCTTGTTTTTCTTCCCATTTATTAATCAAAAGTATAACAAGACAAAGGCGTGCTTCTTTATTTGCATGTCATGGAAAGTTTGTGCTATGAGTGAAACGTTCCTAGTTGATAGCCTAAGTAATACCCCAAAACAAATAGGAGCTATCGGACATGGATTTGAAGGCATGAGGACTCGTAACAGAATAAATATTCCTTAACAGAAGTTATGGAAATATAAAATCGAACTCGTACAAAATGATTTTTCAAATTTTAGTGACATCAAAATAGATTTTTTTTTATCCAATGCAAAATTAATAAAGCAAACAATCTCTTCTATTTTTAATTCTAGTTCTAACTCGAATAATTTTATATATCAAACGCGGTGTAAAAAGAATCTTACCTTGTTGTTATTATTAAAATAACTTAATTTAAAAAGAGTGTATGGAAGGAACATGGGCCTGGCGCATTCTGCTACAAGTGGAAGCCCATGATATGTAAGATAGACCATCAACCATAGTCTCCATCTCATTTTCTGCCTATTTCAAAAATATCTAATGCTGATCTTTGAGACAAGCCCAAACTAACCAAAGCACAGACCTATCTTACAGGACAAAGGATAGCAGTGTTGTCCTCTTTGCTCTCTCAATCCCTTAATGCTTTGAAGTTGCACTGAAATTGCAGATAAAAAGAGATGGTGATTCTGTTCATTTAGTATGGGATTTGGATTCGACTCTCGCTTTCCCTTCTGCTTTGGCTTCATATGTATCCGAAACTCTCCGACCATCATTTCAGCTATTTTCTGAGTATAAGAGGTACTATTTGTTTTATTTAGACGTTTCTTGAATGTACTTATTGAATTGTTGCTTGATAGTGCTCTAGATTTGGTATAAACGCAACCAAATGGGTTCTGATAACACAAAATGCTTCATACTCCTAATTTTAATGAGAACATCTTTTATTCTGCTGAAGGAAGTGCCATGTGATTGTTGGCTTTCTGTTGCTTGAAGTTTGTCATGACCGAAACAATACTGATGCTGGATTGAGTTTCTTTTTCCAAAAGGAAAAGAAAATTAAATACAATAACGTAGTCGTATATGTTAAACTCTGATCAGTTTGTTGTGTATTGCTTTTTTGTGGCCATAATTAATATATTGGTAGATGTTGATTAGAAATATATTTCCAAGGTACACATACTGTCTAAGAAGAAAACCAAGAGGAATCGGTTACAGGAAAAGTGCTGTTAACAATACTATGGCAGTTTTGGAGAGACCGCCTACACTCCCCTTCTCTATTATATGAGTGCAAGATTCCCTACCATCCCATGTACTATACTTCTCTAGTTATATGTAAAACTCTACAATCAACCTCCTCTAATTGCAACTAGTGGCTAAAGTAACTAAATCTTTCAACAAACTCCTCCTCTTGATCAATAACGTGAAACCAGATACATCATTATTGAGGTGATTATGCTGGGGTTACGTGCTCCTCTTATTGAATGGGAACCAGACTTGGGTTTGTCAGATTTTTGGGTTTAGGCTTGAAGAATCAAGTTTCTGCAACTTGCAAATTGTATTGAGGAATAGGCATGGATCATAACAGCAACTTTTCTGCTAGATGGTAGAATCAGCTCACTGGACTTATATGCTTTCAGTAGCTTTGGTTTCTTATGGAAATCTGTTAAAGATTTGGTAACGTCCAGTTGTTTTGATAATTTTTAGCATATGTTGAAACTTTATGGTAACCTTCACTTCTATCTAGGAGGACAGGGATTTTGATCCTAGAAGCCTCCCCACCATTATAGAAATCGTTCCCATAAATGAAGATTGGGTTTTTCCTCTCATGCTCTCCCTCTATAAGATATTAATAACCATTATGCCATAGTTCATGTTCAAGATCTACTCTCACTCATCAAATATGATTTGAACCAAGCCACTACTAATTTGAATTTAGATCATTCTGTGAAGGAAACAGATGCTACCATGCAAAGTATCGTGAGCAGCTGTTTCTTACGCAAAATAAGAGGAAGAACACAAACCATGAGAGACATGAAGTGGATTTTCAGATTGGAGACTAAGTTTATATGAAATTATGGGCTTATCTATAAAAGTCTTTGACTAAACCAGCGAATGTGAAGTTTTTTCCTTGCTATTTTGGCCCATATACCATCTAGCAGCATAGGGCCTATGCCTATAAATTATAACCTTCACCTTATTCAGCATTACAACCGATATTCCATGTGCCTCAATTTTGTCTCTGCGAAATTTAAAAGGTATCCATCATCTGTAATAGTGACTAATCCCTTCTGTTGTATCATAAATACCAATATTGGGTGGGTCCAGTGAGTCCAAAATTTTTAAAGTGTTCCATATCCAAAACCAATGATTGAACTCTTGACTTTTAGTTAAGGATAAATAAGTCTTACCACTCAACCACACCTCTTGATTCATGTGTCTCAGCTTAAGCACAATGAGGGGAAGTTTCACTTAGCCAACCTTTGCCCCCTATTTTATTGGATGACATGGAGGGGGAGGTTGAACCAGAAGTGGTGCTTGGCAGTAGACCTGGAAGTTGCGGCATAGAGATACTAATGATGTGGGAAACAATGCCAGAATTTGAAGCCGCTTGAAAGCATGCTGAATTAATACAAATACAATTTTCAGACTTTCACCTTGAGGGCAAGGTGAATCTTCTGGGGAGAAGTATTATTAAACCACTAACTAAACCGGCATGTGTATGGGAGAATAGGAAAAAAGGAGCTAATGTGTAGGAACCTAAACCATGCAAGAGGATAAGGATGGAATTATTACCTAAGGTAAGGACAGAATTAATATACAAGATATACGGTTAGTTAGTTACACTGTAGTAAACGGGTACTCAAGATGGGGATTAGTAAATGTATACATTGAAAATATATATACATA
This sequence comes from Passiflora organensis, assembly GCA_019739055.1. Classification (NCBI taxonomy): domain Eukaryota; kingdom Viridiplantae; phylum Streptophyta; class Magnoliopsida; order Malpighiales; family Passifloraceae; genus Passiflora; species Passiflora organensis. The sequence continues at coordinate 11,477,114 of JAEPBF010000009.1, forward strand.
GATTAACTAGGTTTTTTGTGATATTAGATCAGACCCAGGAGGGTATTTGGAGAGGATTCAACCTGTCAGATTGCTGATTATCTACCTTGTGAATTTTTCTATCCAATAAATATCTCTTGGAGCGTTACTTTCGTTCATTCACTGAGTTGTTGAGAGGAATGTTAGCAAATAGCCTGTCCCATCTGGATTGATTACTTTTGCAGGAGAGAAAAAGGTCAGTTTATGGGGAGCAGGAACTTGACAGAATTTGCTGACTGACTGCCTGCATGAAATATCTAAAGGTCATAGATTCATTGGATACCTGGAGAGGTTATTCTTATGATCGGCGGGGATACTCTTCCAATCTTTTTTTTTTTTTTTTTAGAAGGATGCCTGCTTCTTGGGTGTGGTTTCCCCCTTTTTTTAACTAGTTGCCTCTATGGGGTCTGTTGATTTCAGTTCCCATAAGTGGGGTCTTGGCATCATCTAACAGGAGAGTTTGAATGAACTATGAGCTTGACACTATTCATAGGGCTTGGATAGAGCCCTAAAAAAGTCGCTCGTGACATGTTGTGGATGTGATTTAATGAGTCCATTTGAATCCTGTTTAGCATGTTTGAAAAAATCATTATCATTCTGCTCCTATTGTTGCATGACATCTACAGATGTTTTTCTTGTGCTAATACTTTCACATGGAAACTATTTTCTTGTCCCCTGTCTTTAGAAAAGCATGACTTTTTTTTCTGGCTCTTTTGTCTCTTAAAATTTATGATCGACTGGCGTGGTTCCTTAAATATTGGTGATATGAACAGTGAGATTCTTCTCTTGATGGGGAATGTAAATAACAGGAGTACAGTGCTTCTTTGCAATATATGTTTCTGAGTGATGGTAACAGAAACTTTCCTTTGATTGTCATATCTGTAGTATAAAATATGTAGTTTCTCGAAGGTATATGTTTATCTTGCCTTTTGTTTTAGAATATTTAATTTTATTTGTTGCTGTCATCAAGCACATTGTGATTAAAATTAAATATGAATTTTTAATTTCCAATTTGGAAAGTGTTTGTTTTCACCGTATAAGGTTTTACCGTATTGTGCATGCACCAATTTTTCTCCAGCGCTTTGCATCTGACAGAAGGCACATGAAGGACACTGTTGGGAACTGGACTGCTGAACCTACTCCGTACGAACCCATTGTAGCTGACGGTAAATCCTATGACAACTTATTGCTTTTAGTGTATAAAACACTGCATTTTCAACTATATGTGTTATAATTCTGGTGCAAACTTATTTCAAAGTTCCCATCTATATATTCCTGTAACATCTGTAAGGGGACATTAATTACCAACGGATGCTCTGTTTCAGCGTCTTTCAAATCATTGACCTGAAGAAGATATGCAATGCTAAATCTTGCCCAAGAACAACATGCATTTTGTTTTAAATTAGTTGCTATCCGTTTTTCATGACAATCATTGATTCGTTCCCTCTCGAACACAGAATTCTATGGTTTGGACATAGCTGCAGGGTCTGAAATGGATGGATCTCTCTCTTTCTCTCAGGCTATAATTAATTTTTAAAATACGAGTATACTGCTAAAGAATGTCTTCTTTTGAACCATGAAATTGTTTGTAATTAATTGAATGTTGGATATTGCATTTATACAGGATTGCATATATATTTTTCTTCTTTCTTATATCCTGTGCCTATGCATACTTGACAGATGGAACTGTTCATAACCTGAATGAATACATAGATATTCATGGACCATCAGAATCTGAAAATTGTGGTACCGATATTATCAATTCAGTTTTCAGTCAGCGACTCGGAGTGGTGGTTGGTGAGGATCAGCTGGAGGAATTTCTTTCCCGAATCTCCTAAGAGATGACCGCCTGTTAGTTTTCACCCATCTGATAAACCAGTTAGTTTTCCTTCACATCTAGTGCATCACTCATCTAGTTTTCCTGTCTAATAGCTCAAGTTGGTTTGAAGCTCTTAGATGTACGCCTATTCCATAAGATTTTCACCGTTGGTGTTCAAGCACAAAGTCGGATCCTCTCTATGAATCTCTCCTCAAAATATATAAGCCGTAATGTATTTCAATTTACAGAGCATTTTTAGATTTTTCGTTGCACACCGTACCGTAGTTACAAATTGCCTGCTCACCACGTGACCTTGCTTCGCAAGTAATAATTGTTTAATATATATTTTAGCTAAGACTCATAATCTCGCAAAAGTTGACTGCTCGCTATTACGTATCACCAAGATTATCAATAAAAAAATTATTTTATATATTAAAAAAAATTATCATTTACACATGAAAAGTTATTTTTTATTGATGTCTTGATGAATGTGGTACATATTGCGCACCCATGAAATAAAATCGCACCATAAGATTACCCGTCCCTTCCCCATGAATTAAGCTTTTAACAGTTGCAAAAGTTTGACTAGTTGACTAGTTGACTGCTCACGTCGTGACCTTGTTCCCCAAGTAATACTTGCAGGACAACAAATGGTACACGCAAACATGATTCTGCTGTCTGTCTATATTAATCAGTAGTCCACAAAGCTGCCTCACTGCCACCGCCAATACTCGAAATAGTTGCTAAGAAAATACAGCATGTCCAAATCTGCAACAGGCACCGGCAAGCCTCATGCAATTTGCATCCCTAACCCATTTCAGGGCCACATAAAGACGGTGCTTAAACTAGCTAAGCTACTCCATCACCAAGGTTTTCGCATAACTTTTGTTAACACTGAGCGTAATCAAAGACGTTTGCTCGAGGCCAGGGGTCCTGACTCCTTCCAATGTTTCTCTGATGACTTCAAATTCGAAACCATTCCAGATGGCCTCCCTACCACCGACACCGATTCTGCCCCCGATAACTGGGAGCTTTGCAAGTCCACTGCGATCAACTGGCTATCTCCGTTCTGTGATCTACTACATAAACTCAATAACTCACCCTCCTCTCCTCCTGTAACTTGCATTATTTCTGATGGTTTCCTGCCGTTTACGGTACAAGCTGCCAAGCAGTTTCAAATTCCGGTCGCGTTGTTCTTTACATTTTCGGCTTGTGCCTTCGTGGGATTTCAACAGGTTACTGTCCTCAAGGACAAAGGAGTCATACCACCAAAAGGTATCATTAATTTACTTATAATATTCCTGCCTGGATGCATGTACCAACAGACCCATCTGTCTTTTCATCCTTCTGATCAATGTATTCCTTTTTTCTCTTGCAGAGGAGAGCCTTTTAACAAATGGCTACTTGGACACAGTTATAGACGGCGTTCCGGGAATGAAAGATGTACGCCTTAGGGATCTTCACACTGCTGCTCGCTTCACTGACCCGAACGACCCCTGGTTTGAGTTCTTCAGGGAACCACTAGTTGCAGCTTCTGATGCTTCTGCAATTATTTTACATACTTTCGATGCCTTGGAGGAGGAAATTCTCAATGCTCTTTTTCCTCTGCTTCCGCCCCTCTACTCCATCGGCCCACTGCAATTGCTTCTTAACAGAATAGAGGGGGATGATCTGAGCTCTATTGGAAGTAATATGTGGAAAGAGGAATCAGGGTGTCTCCAATGGCTTGATTCCAGAGAACCAAACTCGGTGATTTATGTGAACTTTGGGAGCACAACAACCATGACAAATCAACAGCTTATTGAATTCGGGATTGGGCTAGCTCAAAGCGGGCATGCATTCTTGTGGATTATAAGGCCCGGCATGGTGAGTGCGGACACAAGTGCAATGCCCCCAGAGTTTGTGGAAGAAGCAGGAGACAGAGCTTATATCACTAGCTGGTGTCCGCAAGAGGAAGTTCTCAAACACCCATCAATTGGAGGGTTCTTGACGCACAGTGGCTGGGGTTCCACAATCGAGAGCATTTCTTGTGGTGTGCCTGTAATTTGTTGGCCTTTTATTGGTGATCAACCAACCAACTGCAGGTGCTGTTGCAGAGAGTGGGAGATTGGCATGGAGCTTGAAGGAGAGGTTGATAGAAATAAGGTGGCGAAGCTTGTGAGAGAGTTGATGGAGGGAGATAAGGGGAAGAGATTGAAGAAGAAGGCGATGGAATGGAAAAAATTAGCAGAAGAAGCCAGTGGTCCTGACGGGTCGTCTACCATAAATTTGGATAGGCTGGTGAAAGAGGTGCTTTTATCTCATCAACGACTCAAATGAAAATTCATCCAACGGCCACGAACATTTCCTAGGCGTGGGATAACCTCAATCATAGGAATTACAATATTTATCAAACCACTATGTGTGTATCTTTATTCATATGAATTATGTAGTTTATAATAATCAATCTATGTAAGTTGCTGAAATTTGTCGTATAATAATATTTATATTTATAGATACTTTATTTTTACTATAATTAAATATTTTCCTGATTTTTTATGGACTGTGGATCTCATTGGGCTCCTGATTCTGATTGGGCTTCCGCTTGGTTTATGGGCTAAGAGCAGCCTCTCACTGACCCGCATACAAAAACCTTGACTGCTTTCGCATGTTCACTCCCGTATCCATTTGAAGAGGGAGCAGTATTCCATGGATAATTCTTTCTTCTGTTCTGTTGGATCGCATTTTAAAAGGTTTTCCCCTTTTCACCATACGCTTGCTTACGGCCTCCACGAGAATCGCTTTTAAATGGGTGCGCAAGGAGTTGGAAACATAATGGAATGCCTTTGTCATAAGTAGCAATCAAATACCATAAGAATTCTTCCTTTTTAAAAAAGAAAAAAAGAATATCAGGTATGTAATTAAAAAATTGAATATAATAATTTATTATTTTTATTTAAAATTAGCTAATTAATTAATTAATTAATTGTAAACAATGCAAAATATTTGTCAGGCAGGAGCTTTGAATTAAACAGGGAAAAGCAAAGTCAATTTACTTTAATACTTTTTTTTATAGTTTTGTTGGTGATAGTGGAGGTTGATGAGGCAAATGGTGTCCCTGTGTTGACCAACAACGTCCCAAAAAAAGAAATATGTCGTTCAATGTGAAGGCAACATTTCTTGGGCAACCCCATTAAAAAGGGATGAAAGCTAAAGTGAAACTTGTGGCCCTCGTAAGTTCGTAACATCTTCAATTCCTCCACTCGTGAAAATTTCCATCTGTACATCATCTTTTTCTTGTCTTCCAACTATTCAATTATTACCTTTTTTACATTAATTATATGATGAGACATGTAAATGACACTGCAGCCACTTAAAATTATTTGTGCTTGAAAATCGAACGCGCTTGTTTAAACTATAGCCATTTTTTTTTCTCGAAATTCACGTGTATATATATATATATATATAATTAATAGCTGTTTGTATTAATAATAACTAAAAAATAGGGCTAATCGGATGAGCTGTGCTCTTTTAAAAAAACAATTAAAACTTTAAATTTTCAATTAAATACATAAAATATGTGTTATAAACTGTTCAGCCCGCAGTCTTATGACAAAGCAATCGGATATAATAATTATTTTTCCCAACTGACTTTTCAAGCCTAACTTGAACAAAAACCATATGCTATCATTTACTTATTTAGTTTATTTAGTTTTGAGGACACACTGATAAAAATTAAATCCGTGTGAAAAAATATAAAATCCGTTAACATATTTAATTAATAGTCTTAATTATCTGATAACTGACATAGATTATTTATTGGGTATGTGTAGGAATTCATGGTATTGAGATTGACTTAGTTATTCTTAGAACTATCCATAATTTCACTATCTAAGAGTTATGATCATTAAGTATTTCATAACGCTTATCATCACTAATTGAAATTGGGTATGAAGCATTTACAAGTTTCACAGTATCCTTATCGACTTCTGTAATCAAAACTGTACCCTTTCTGTTTTCGATTTTCGAGGTTGTTTCCCGCCAGGCATACTTCTTATGTATATATTTTATTAGATTGAATTGATTTATGATTAAAAAATTCCATCACGATAAGCTTATAGGTCTCAAGCTGAAATAGATGCAGCCAATTCCAGGTGCAGATTTTGTTGGAAGTAAAACAATTAAATGGACAAGTGGATTTAGTTTGCTTTCAGACAATTTTACTCAATCGAAACTTTACCGTGCTTTAATGCATTTTTCTGATGTTAAAAAACAATATAAACTTCGAGGGGATGGATGCCATAGCCGTGCGAGGGACAGAAGAAAAATGTACTTTAAAGTTGTAACATACAAGAAATAGTCAACACGGGCTTTGCATACTTTCAAAGGATAGTTCCATAGAAAGCATGACTCACAACCAGCTTTTCCAGGTGCTTGATTTTTGAATTTATCGAATGAATTTCTCTTTAAAATAACCATAAATAGGGTTTGTTGAGCTCAAGTCAAACTGGGGGTCGTGAGACAGTGCGGTGCCGTTTGGACATCCACATCCAGATTGGATGACCTCTGCTCAGGCTCAAAGAGAACCATTGCATCTTACCAAAAAAAAAAAAAAGAGAACCATTGCCTCACGGGTCTACCTTCACTTTTTCATTTTTTTCCACTTTTATGGAGAAAAGCAATGGTCAGGATCACCTGCACGCTTCCTTTGGACAGATAGGATCACTTGCGACTTGACCCAACATCCATCAAATCATTTCCCCACGTTCAAAGGCTACATTATTCAAGTAGCTAGCCAACCTGTAAAGGCAATTCTGTGCTTGTCTATGCTCATTGAAAGCCAAACCAAATTTTGTATTTTTCTACGACTCTCCCACTCTCTAGTTCATGCTAATTATGATACAAAAATAATCTAATTATAATGAAGGTATGAACTATTTTTTTGTAAAATCCTATAAATCAACGTTATAGGTTACGTTAATTTTTATAAAATTAAATAACATTTCCTTGTCTCGGGCTTTTGTTGATTCGCCCGAGAGATTACCCAATAAAATCTAAGATTCCTTCCTAGTTCCTACACCACCCTTTTAAGCAATGGTGCACGTGCAAGTCAACCGCCCGTTACAATCCAGGAATTTACCAACTACAAAGTAATAGCCCTTTTTTTTTCAGGAAAACAAAGTAATAGCCTTATCGGCTTCTTTTATATATATATATATAAAGAATTAAAATCGGTTGGCTCTGATTAAATGTTTGACCAAACGCTTTATCAGGCACTGTCAATAGCTAAAATTACACTTTCCACATTTCTTTCCTGCCAAATGGGTGCTGCGCTATGGTTACGAGTAAAGTTAATTCTATTTTATATATAAATATCAAAATATTATAATTTTAATTAATAAAAATATTAATTTTAAAATTTAATATCCTTGGATCTTAAAATTATTTAAGACAAAATAAGATACTATCCGATTAACTATTTATCATTTAAATACTTGTTGGATGATTATTTTGTATATTTGAGTTTAAAAAAATAATAAATTCAAAGTAGACTATTGTGATCAACACGCACATAATTAATAACCATATGTATCTAGAAAGAAAAAATTAAGAGCATTAAGGAGATTTGACCACCATGTTCATATCATTAAAACAAAAATAGTATTCTATTTTTATTAATGAGTACAATTGAGTATGTTGTTTTAAAATAATTAATATGTATTATGTATTTGTAGGATTACTCACTTAGTATTTTACGCGATACTTGTATCAAGTGTTTTCCTGTATTTCACACGATACTTGTATCAATTGTTCCTAAACTCATAAAAAATGTTATCACTGTAAATCATATTATATTTTCAATATTTTGTAGTAGGAGTAGAATTAAATCATTAAATTTACTCTTTTATATTTGTCTAATAATCTGTAGTTAATACTTAATAGAAATCGAATGGCTCAAAATGCCACAGTGCGGGGACATACGGCTGGATGTGAATGATGTTAACTTGCTAAAGCCAAATACTGATGATTGCGAAATGCGTCGTTTATTTGATTTCTCCACACGTCAGTGTCTGCACTAGCAAATCACTTGAGACAATATGGTTTGGTTGGGCGACAGACAAAGACAACCCCCCGTTGCCGTAGGTGACAAATTCGTTTGTTGGAATGCGCACACACACAGCCACTCATATAATCTTGACTACATGCTTAATTTAATCACCTAAATCATGGACTCCCGAAAAATATATATTATTATTTTTTTTTATGTTGCTTTCTTCTTTTACTAAACTCAGCTTCAGCACATAAATTGCGGTCAAAGTTATGTTAACTAATTCGAGATCTCTAGTTCTCTACGCATGGCGGATAGGGTAAACATTTTGCCTTCCTCAATCTTGCTACCAAATGCTAACCTACCCCCACCTTGCCTTGTGTGTCACTTGACTTCTCCACACCCATGTGTGAAATGTCAGCAGCAGCAACTTAGCTCATGATAAAAGATACCTCAATTTATTATTTTTCACTGATTTATGCCTCAAAGAAATACATTTTTAGGATAAAATTTGCAAATTTGTCAATAAAAAAAGGGAAATGGAATATTTCCCTGAGAATCCCAAATTCCATATCCAGGCTGTTTACTATTTAGTAATTACTTATCCAAAATAAATGCACCAAACAGGCGGAAAACACCCACGCGCCCAGTCTCGCATTCTACTACATATCGATTTCTCCGGGTAACGTCAGTAGTTGACTCCGTCTACTCGACTTATCCACTTTTTCATCTGCATTATTTCTTGTAAAAACAAAATTTAAATGATAGCTTAAAATATATAATTTGGTTGCTTAGAATCTTATTAAAAGTTAAATTTTATTTTCGATCTTACTGGTGAATGAAATTTTTTACTTTTTAAATATAAAACTGTGTATTTACATAATATAAAAAGAAATGGAAATAAAGAGATGAGACGGCGTTAATCCATATTCCTCACCCACTTTAACCCAGACCCTATTTAACCTTGGTTGGCTGATTGGTTATTTCTCTGCATCTTTTCTTTTTCTCCTTTGGTTTCCCATTCTTTTTCTCTCCAAACGCGATTTCCCAAATCAACGGGACCTTCTTTACTCGCTCCTTCTCCTTGTCTCTCTCCCCATCTCTATTTCTCTGCCCCAACTCCTAACTGAAAACGTGACATTGAGATTGATTCAGTTGTTTTTCAATCTTCAATTGAACGTTATTTTTTTTGTAGTTTTTTTTCTCTGTGTTTGGAAGAACACAAAGGGGACTTAGAAAGCCGCGAACAGAATACGGAACTATTTTAAGGAATGGTTGTCAAGATGATGAGGTGGCGGCCGTGGCCGCCGCTTGTGTCGAGGAAGTACGAGGTCAAGCTGATCATTCGGAGAATGGAAGGTTGGGATCTGGTGCGGGAATCTACACCTGCACCCACACACTCTCCTTTTTCATCGTCATCGTCATCGTCCGACAAAGATGCCGAAAGGGACAAGTCGGAGAAACTGACGGTGGAGATTCGCTGGAAAGGCCCGAAATTGGCGCTGAGCTCGCTGCGGCGGACGGCCGTGAAACGCAACTTTACAAGAGAAGCGGAGTTGAGGGTGGAAAACGGCGCCGTTGCGGAATGGGATGAGGAGTTCCAGAGCTTATGTACTCTCTCGTCCTATAAGGAGAATATTTTCCATCCGTGGGAGATCGCTTTTACTGTCTTCAATGTGAGTTTTTCTTTTTCTCTTCTTTTTATAAACCAGAAAAAAAGGATGTTTTGTTTTTCTCTGTCTTGCTCTTCAGCGTGATTGGGTTTTCCTCAGATTCAGTTCCTATTTTGTCTCACTTCATTTGAGTTGATTTACTTTTTTCTGGAGTTCCTAAATGTTATTATCCTTACTTTGGCTATGTAGATATGTGTGTTTATATATATATATAGATTTTGATCTGCGTATTTGATCACTGGTTTTTAAATTCTTCGTCAAAGGCTGACTTGTGAAGTTTGATGATTTGAGATTTTTAAGGCATTATTTTTTAGAGGATAATTTAGGAAAAAAAACTGTTATTCGTGAGAAGCCATCGGTTACTCCTGTTTGATTTTGAGATGTTCTGTGGCTGCGAGATCTTCTATTTTGTCTTTATTTTCGGTAGGGAACTTAGTCTGGTGCTGTGCTTTTTCAGGGGGGTAATCAAGGCCCGAAGAACAGAGTTCCTGTTCTTGGGACTGCAGTGTTGAATCTTGCTAAATTTGCTTCTGAGGAGCAGAGAGAGTTTGAATTAAATCTTCCTCTCACCATCTCTGCCAGTACTGCCGATCCTCATCCCCTGCTCTGTGTATGTCGGTTTTATTTTGTCGTCAATTTTGTTTATGGCATTTATCCTGATGAAACAAATCCTTATCTCGAGTTTTCTTTTACAATGCAGATATCCCTCAGATTGATGGAACTAAGAACTGCTCCCGAAACCCCAGGGCCAGTGCAAAGAGCAATATTGCCTGTTTTTTCACCTCCTACTTTGGGGGAAACTACTGCAAGTGAAAAGGATGAACTTTCTGCTATAAAAGCTGGTCTCAGAAAGGTAAAACTTTTTACCGACTTTGTATCCACCAGGAGAGCAAAAAAGGCCTGCCGGGAGGAAGAAGGCAGTGAAGGCAGGTGCTCTGCCCGAAGTGAAGATGGAGACTATAACTATTCATTGGACTCGGACTCGCTTGATGATTTTGAGGCAGGAGAATCAGATGAGGTCAAAGAGGATTCCAATGTTAGAAAGTCATTTAGTTATGGTACATTGGCATCTGCAAACTGCGCAGGAGGGTCCATTTACTCCAATATGAAGAAAAATAACGAAGATGAGGACTGGGTTTACTACAGCCACCGCAGGTCAGATGTTGGTTGCTCACATGTTGATGAAATAATTCCATCAGTGTCTGAGCCCCCTATCTTTCAAAGCTCAAGGCGTAGCATACTCCCTTGGAGGAAGAGGAAGCTGAGCTTTAGGTCTCCCAAAGCCAAAGGGGAGCCGTTGTTAAAAAAAGCGTATGGCGAAGAAGGTGGGGATGACATTGATTTTGATCGTCGGCAGCTGAGTTCTGATGAAGCTACTATTCTTGTGGTGAGTTCCGATGTTCATTGCTCTGGTTTCAAGTTTGTTCATGTTTTTTTGTCTCTTTAGTAGTTAATGGATTCTTGTTTGATTAAAGAAAATGGATTATTGAGAACCTCCTTGGTACCTTTTGAAAGATATATTGTTGTTGCCCTTAGTTAGCCGGATGATTTTGCATATCTAAATTATTAGAATTTGGTTTTGCAGTGGCATAAGGCAGATGAGGAATCATCTGCAAATAGATCTTCAGTTTCTGAATTTGGGGATGATAATTTCGCAGTTGGTAGTTGGGAACAGAAAGAACTGATAAGCCGTGATGGACAAATGAAACTTCAAACCAAAGTTTTCTTTGCTTCCATTGATCAGCGAAGTGAGCGGGCAGCAGGTGAAAGTGCCTGTACAGCCCTTGTTGCTGTTATTGCTGATTGGTTCCAGAACAACCGTGACTTAATGCCAATTAAGTCCCAGCTGGATAGTCTAATCAGAGAGGGATCGCTGGAATGGAGAAGCCTTTGCGAGAACAATGCCTATCGGGAGCAATTCCCAGATGGGCACTTTGATCTTGAGACTGTCCTGCAAGCCAAAGTACGCTCCCTTTCTGTAGATCCTAGCAAGTCTTTCATTGGGTTTTTTCATCCAGAGGGGATGGATGAAGGAAAATTTGACTTTTTGCATGGCGCCATGTCCTTTGATAGCATATGGGACGAGATTAGTGGCATTGCATCAGGATGCCCAAGCAATGGTGAGCCTCAGGTTTACATTGTGAGCTGGAATGATCATTTTTTCGTTCTTAAGGTTGAACCAGAGGCATACTACATTATTGACACATTGGGAGAGAGGCTGTTTGAGGGGTGCAATCAGGCTTACGTCTTGAAATTTGACAGTGATGCAGTAATTCACAAACTGCCTGATGTTGGTCCAACTGATGAGAAAACCGCAAGTGAACAGCAGATTGTGGCAGCTACATTGGAACCCATGAACCAACTGGATGACGCCTCTCCATCTCCATCTCCATCAGGGATGATAGTAACCAAGCCTGATGAGCCAATGAGGATAGAGGACTCAATGAAGAGCGAAGAAGGGGAGGTTATTTGCCGAGGAAAGGATTCTTGCAAGCATTACATAAAAAGTTTCTTGGCTGCAATTCCAATAAGGGAATTGCAGGCGGATATCAAGAAAGGTTTAATGGCTTCAACACCTGTTCACCAACGTTTGCAGATTGAGTTCCACTATACCCAATACTCGCAGCCACTTCCAGAAACTGTGGAGGCAGATGTGACCACGGCAACAACACAGTTGGTCAATGTTGCAATGACAGAGGTTGCGGTTTAGATACTTGATGTAAAATTACAAAGTGTGAGTAGGCTAAACTAACTTGTTCTAATTCCTTTGGTGGGAAGCATATATAAGTGTTGTGGATGGACTAACTAAGAGGAATTTATTTCAGGTTTTTTGTCGATGAGTTTGAATGGTAACAGTGCTGTCCTTCGTCCGACCTTTTGCATGAAATGGGACCATACAACCTGTTTGTTTTTTCTTGATCTGAGACTAAAATAATGTCTTTTTTTTCTACCTATTATTCCCGTCTTGTTTCTGGTTGGAGCAGACGCTGTGCGCGGCACAAGACCGGTGATTTCATATTCCAAGTCGTCCCCAGTTTTGAACTCCTTACAACTTTCTGTCAGTTCTCAAAAGCATCTCCATTGCAAGAGTTGTAGCTTTTTGCAGGGAGCTTCTGTTTGATTTCAAGTTCCCATATGAAATATTCATACTCGTGGGTAGTTACGGGTTCTAGCGATGAGAATCTTGAATGGCTTGGAAAGCCAGGGGGGTCTGTCCAGTTTCCTGAAAAGTAATTTGCTTGGATGCAATATTCCCTGCCTTAGGCTTATAAAACTGCAAGAAAGGAAAAACTTTTCCTGATTGTTCTAAAAGGAGAGAAAGAGGCTTTCCAAGGGATTTAAAGCCTAATGTTGATTTCCTGTAAGCTGCAAGCAATACTTAGGCTGGGATCTAATATAACCTAAAGGAATACTATTCTTTTTTGGCAGGATAACATTTAAAAAGTTGTTCCAGGAAAATCTCCTTTCTTTTGCAACCCTTTTCTTCCGTAAGAGCAAAGGTTTTATACTTTTTTTTTGTATCGGTAAGCAATTTTAAGTCTCACATATTTGCATGCAATCTTATCCTTGTTATTTTATAAATAAAGTGTAAAATGGTTACGATCTTGACAAAATTGCAGTCAAGTCAATGAACCAAGTAACACACAAGCGAGGGCCCACGTAAATAAACAGGCACAATATGTTCTTTGGATTGGTCAAACCGATATACTTTTCACTTTTCAGTTTCTACTGCTACTTGTGGTCCAAGAGCCATATTAATAAACTCTTTTTTCGTACAAGCAATGTTTATCAATTTCCATTGTAGTAGTTGCACTCGAAAATTTTGTTAAAGTATCACACACCCAGTTCAGTTTTCAGTCTAATTTTAACAGGATATTATGCCTATTCGCCGATCACAATATCATCAACCCTCTTCTGAAAAGCACTTTGGCGTAAATGCTTCAACCATTATGAGCTTACCCGTTCCTTTTTGTACCGCAGAACCACTCTGCTTTTTATTCCTATTCGGGAGAAGCTTTGAGGTTACCCATCCATGTCTCATATTTGATAATTCCAAACGTATCATTGAAATGATTCTTTTAGAATTTCAGTAAGGTCCACCCACCTGATCAGGAACATGCATGTCCTATTGCTTCGCCTTGGAGAGATCCCTCTTTACCCAGAACCCTCTGTATTTCTATTGAAGCATCTTTCTTAAACAACAGTATTTTGTTTTTCCTAACCATTCAGTTATAAGCTAAAGCTAGTAGTCAGTACCAAAAAGCGCAGTGGAACCAATAAAGTTGATCAGATATAAGCTAAAGGCAAATCAACTGAAAAACTCTACAAATCATTAACGATGTGAACATGAATTCGAGGTCACCGTAAAGAGGAGTCATCATAATTCAGAAGCTTGCTAAGTTGCTCCGAAGTATATTGGTCCATTATCGCCTCAACGGAGAGGGTAACATCAATTATATGTAACAAATAATATATTGGTGCAGTGGTCTACCATCTATTGCGTTTTTTTAATTCGGATGACACTAGTTTTATTAGTGATTTTAATGAGATATGAAAAATATATGTGTTGGTAATGATCTCATACCTAAAGTGTGGAGATGGTACCATATCAATTTATGATCTTGGGTTAAATTCCGAAAAATAAGACTGGATGGATGACTGACGAAGATTCATAATGCATTTCGTTGTTTGTGAAAGTACATATTTGTGAAATACAGTTTCTCGGTATGCTTTGTTTTGTATTATTAGGATGTTTGTTCATTTGATTTCGTGAGTGTGAGGGGTTAGTATGAGTTATTGCCTTTGCCTTTGTGATTAGGTTGCGTTGGAGTGTGCATAAAGGAGTGTGAGTTGGGGTTTTTAATGTTTTGAGAGATGTGTGGGCTGATTTGGTTTTGTTGCCGATTAGATAAATTATCGGAGAAGATAAAAAAAAAAAATTGAATTTGGATAAACAATAAATAAAAAGAACCAACAAAAAAAGTAAGACGACAAAGCTGGAAAGAACAGAATCTGGATCCGCCCAAACCAAGCCACCCAGGGATTGAGCCAGCTCCGGGTTCCAGCTATTTCCAATACCTTAGAGAACCGGATTGCAAAACAAGCACTACACCTTATACGACTACATCCATTCACTTTCCTTCAACACACCACGAATCTCAGCTTCGGCGCGTTTATCCACCTTCCATCAACTTATCCAATCCAAACTCCAAATCAAAAGGGACAATAAGCCCTTGGGGGGGATATAATGCACACGCACCGGGCCCTAGTTAGAAGGAAACGCAAAAACATATTGCGCTTTTTGTTCCTCATATGACCCGTCTTGCTGAGAAGCTTTCTCTGGTGGTACTCATCTCCAAATCGACTCACTCTCTTTCTATACAGCTCTCTCGCTTCTCTTTCTCCACTGTCCGCCTCATCAAATCCTTCCTCAAAGCCCTATCCCTTATTCCCACCTCCTCCTCCTCCTCCTCTGTCTCTGCTGCCATGGACGACGGCGATTTGTATTCTTTTTCCGTTGCTGATGACGACGACGATAACCACTTTCTTGACCTTACTTCTCCATCCTCTAGTCGACACCGCAATCGCAACTCGCTCTTCGATGATAACATAATCGAGAAGCTTTACCTCGTTCCCTACAGGTTCTCTTTTGAGGAAAAAAACCTAGATTTTATGAACTTACTAAAAAGGATGTTTTTTTTAAGCAAATTTTTGTTTTTGTAACTGAGCTTGAATTCCTATATACATATACATAGGTGGTGGGAGGAGGCCCGGGTTAGTTTTGACGATGGGCCCCCGGGAGTTCTCTATAATGTAATGTCGGAGGTTGATAATTTCAACGAAGAGATTTTACTGCATTTGCGCAAGCAAAATGCTGGGAATGGTGGTGAAGATGGGGGTCATGGTTCCAGTGAAGCGTCTTCAGCGGGGACTTGTGTATTAATTTGCGAATCAATGTGGCTCTGGGCACTTTATCGGTGAGGATTGATTGCCAATGTAGTTCTATCTATTAGAATTTCTTTACCTGCTTCTTAGTTGAGTAAACTCTGGTAATGCCGGTAATATTGAATCATTATGTTCTGGTTGCAACGGTATTCTTAGTAGCTCTATTGTATTGGGACACAAAAATTGCGATTGTTTTATTTATTGGGAAAGTATGAGATTGAATACTGCATATGGAGTGGAATCTCATAATTCTGAGATTAGGTACGAAACTACTTCAGGTCTAATGGAGTAATGGATTGATGTTTTTTGGGAAATTTTAGTTAAGTGATTGTTAATCACGGTCTGGGAGGCCTAGGCTTTTCTTTTCGTGGTTATTGACTTTTGGAAAGCTCCAGACTAGATGGAATGATTGTATGGGTATTCTGGTGCTGTCTCTCTGAAGTGATGACCTGACAACTATAGAAATGGAGCGCTATTAGTCAATGATTAGAAGCTAGCAAATAATCAGATTTTGTATTCTTTATTTGTTACCTGAGAACATTACCTACTAGTAGATAGAATGTTGATGACCCAAACCCTTTCAATGTTTCATTTTCCTGAACTTATGCTAATGTAACAGGGAGGCTGGAACTAGGCGAAATTGTTATTTCTATTCTATTTTTCTGACTTTACAGGCTCAGAGATCCCAGAGTATCAGTCAAAGGAGTCAAGAGTTTACTTACTTTGGAAGATCAATTGCCAGACATATTTCCCTTGCAAGTAAAACTTTCATCTTGTATAGAAACCAGTGATTTGATAGTGAAGATCAATGTGAAGGTTGGTTCCTGTTCCGATGGAGCAACTTTCATAGGAGTTGTATTCGCTCCTTAATTGAGTTTAATTTATTTTTCTTCTTGAATGTATAGTTTGTAAAAGAATAATGTGCTGAGTATTACCAGGACCTGTCAATTGTTCATCTAACTGCAAATTGTCAAGTTACTGGAGCTGAAAACTCTAACTTATTACTTTACTGCTCTTCTTTTCTTTTTTTTATTTGACAATTAGCTTCTAATTTCCAGGAAAATATGGTTGCTTCTTTCATGAATGCCTGCAGTATTTTTGGTCCCCAGTCACAGCTGGTTAGTATGTTTACAAATGCACAAGAAAGCACCACTTTAGTATTCCTGGAAAGTAGTTTGTTATTCTTTAATATTTCATTTTCATCATTCTGTTAAATTTTGTGCAGTTGTACATTTGGGACTTATCAGGGCAAACAGCTCAATTTATCCTGAATGTTAAGAGTGAAGCACCCAATGGATCTGTAGATCCAGGCAAGGAGGTGACTAGTTTATTAACTTTCATTTTGTCGTTTACTTTGTAGTTTACTACTATTCTTGGCTTTTCTTAGTATCAAATGCTATGAAAGGTCTCAAACTTACTACAACTACTAGGGATTCAATACTTAGGTAGCAGTTTAGTCATCTATGATAGTTTCTGCTGATTTACAGATTCCACTTGAATTGCATGTCCATGGATTTGCGGATATGATTAAGGAAAGTGAGGAAAAGATTGATCAGATGAGAAAAAATAGCAATGGACCTTCCTTTGGCAATGTTTCAGTGACTATGAATGGGAATGCTAACCACTTAAGCTCTTACTCGGTGCAAATGAACTTGCATTCTGGTGACAGCTACAGAGGTGTTTATATCATGGGTTTGAGAGGAATGCAAAATCTGGGAAACACATGTTTCATGAATAGCGCTCTTCAGTGCTTAGCACACACCCCAAAGTTGGTTGACTATTTCTTGGGAAACTACACAAAAGAGATAAACTATGAAAATCCACTGGGGATGAAGGTGGGAAGTCCTATCTCATGTATTCTTATCCTTGAATAAGTCTTACTTTTGTGATGGTTTCTGCTCCCTCTGCATGATTTTCCCCTGATGGATGCTCTCTTCTTGTCTAGGGCGAGCTTGCTTTAGCCTTTGGAGATCTGCTAAGGAAACTATGGGCTCCAGGGTATGCACCTGTGGCTCCAAGAATGTTCAAGCAAACACTTTCCAAGTTTGCTAATCAGTTTAGTGGATATAATCAGCATGATTCTCAAGTTAGTATAGCCTTCGCACTGTGACATAGCTCCATTCTATGTTCTTTACTTGTGATAGGCTGTTGTTTTATTCCCTTACATGTGGCAGATAACGTTCACTTTCCTTTCTAGTTAGAAGAAAAAGGAGTCTTAAGATAATGGTTTTTCTAATGCAGGAATTTCTTTCCTTTTTGTTGGATGGACTCCATGAAGATTTGAATCGTGTGAAACACAAGCCATATATAGAAGCTAAAGATGCTGATGGTAGGCCAGATTATGCAGTAGCTGATGAGTATTGGCAGAATCACCTTGCTCGCAACGACTCCATCATTGTAGATCTGTGCCAAGTGAGTTCTCTGTTTGATAATTTGTGTCATTGCAATACAGACAATTTTTTTTTGGATATCACAATGATTATATGAGATTTCAGAATGACAGCTGTGACTCAATCATTTTATTTAAAATAAATTTTAGCATTGTTTTGTAAGACTACTCAAATTTCATTGAAGAGATCCTCTTTATTTGGTAGTCGATATGGATGCTTGCTCTGCAATTATTTTCCTGCGTCAGGAATGCTTTTCTAGTTTGTGATTCAGTGATAGCCATTTGTGATTCAGGAAAATAATTAATTCCTGCAATCATTATTAGGGTCAATACCGATCGACACTGATCTGCCCTCACTGCAAGGCCAAGTCTGTGACATTTGATCCATTTATGTACCTGTCACTGCCTTTACCTTCAACAACAATGCGGAGTATGACTGTAACTGTCTTGAGTACTGATGGGGATATTCTACCATCTCCTGTTACTGTATCTGTTCCAAAATATGGGAGGTTAAGTGATCTGATTGAGGCGTTGAGCATTGCATGCTCCTTGAGAGAGAATGAAACACTGCTGATAGCCGAGGTATGTTTCTTGTACCACGTCTTCTGGATCTCATGGCTGATTTTCAGATTGAGCGTGAGTAGTTTCTCTTGGTAGTGCTCCTTTCTTTGTCCATGTGAGATCCAAAGCTTCATTATTATAATGAAACAGTAGTGTAATGGTATGCCCAACTTTCTTCCATTCCTTGTGACTACCAGATACTCTTGTACATATGTGATCTAGGTATTATTGGTCTATTGTTTTTGGTCATTAGATTGCAAACTTAGATGTTGCTGTAACTAGATGAAGCTATGGTATCTTCAGAACCTGATTGTCACATTAGGTTTGTCATGCAGAGATAGCCATTTGATGTGATCTTGGTATTATTGCTTTCTTGTCTCTTTAGTTATAAGTTTGTGACAGAGATGCTGCTGCTACAAGATGACGTTATGGTATCTTCAGCATCTGATTGTCATTTTATATTTGTCATGCGGAAATTGCCATGCTGAGTTACATGATTTATCATTTTAGAATTTTTGATAATTGCATCATCTCTATATGTTCTATTGTCAGATTCTAATAAGTTTAAGCTGATGTGTGATTCTGAATCAATTCTGCTCTTTTTACTTAAAGTTTACATAGGCATTTGTTGAAATCAAAATTATGGACTGACATGTAGATATTCAAGCATCGAGTTGTCAATTTCTTGGTGGAGCTTTCTGACTCACTAGCCTTGATTAGAGACGATGACAGACTTGTAGCATACCGCTTACCAAGAGATGAAGATACTTCACCCTTGGTGGTGTTTTTGCATGAACGGTTGGAACGATTGGAAAAGTAAGTTTGTCCAAATTCTTGTTTGGTCATTTGGTAGCATGAATATTTACTTGTAATTTAGTGCTATATTTCTCAATATTTAATTATTTTATTAATACATTTGAATTCTGGGCCAGGCCTAATGAATTTGAAACGGCAGCATCTGACTGGAAGTTGTTTGGCATTCCACTGGTAGCAAGATTTTCTGCTCTTTCTACTGGATATGTCCTCCGCGATCAATATCTTAAATTACTGAAGCCATTTGTTATACCTTCCGATGATGAACTAAATGATTATGATGACAGTGGAAGTCTAATCAATGAAGATTCTGCAATGGAGGACACCATTCCCTCCACAATTTCAGATGATGATAAACGTTTTGATGACAAATTAGATGTTGACCATAGTGCTGATTTCAGATTCTGTTTGTTTGGTGATATTAGATGCACAGAGATCAAGATGAACGAACAATTGACTGTCTCAAAATCTTCAGTTAGGATTGATGTGATGGTTAAATGGTCAGAGAAGATGATTGAAAAGTATGACACCTGCCTCCTTAGCTCTCTGCCTGCTGTCTTTAAACCTCAGCTCTACACGAGGAGACCTCAAGAATCTATTTCATTATACAAGTGCCTTGAAGCCTACTTGAAGGAGGAGCCTCTAGGACCAGAAGACATGTGGTGAGTGTCTACTTCTACTCAAGTTAGTATTTAAATTTCTGAAATTTGGATGAAATTCTGAGTGCGTAAATCATACATCTACTGATGTGTTTGCATATGTCTATGAGCTTCCATACATGTAGTGTTGAGTGACAATGCAAATACTATTATCTTGTGTATGTATGCAAAAATAAAGTTATCAATTTATTTCTCATCTTATGTAGGTATTGCCCCTCCTGCAAGAAACATCGTCAAGCTAATAAAAAGTTGGATCTTTGGAGATTGCCTGAAGTTGTAGTTGTTCATTTGAAGAGGTTTTCATATAATCGGATTTTTAAGAACAAGCTGGAAACTTATGTGGATTTTCCCATTGATGATTTTGATCTATCAACTTACATCGCTCACAAGGATAGCCAGTTAAACAACAACTATGTGCTTTATGCAATAAGTAATCATTATGGAGGCATGGGTGGTGGCCATTATACAGCATTTGTTGATGTAAGTGCCCTTCATTATATTTTGCTTGTACATTTTTCATTCCATTTGATTGTGCTAGCACATGGAAGGCATAAACAAACGGCAGGTATTTATATCAAAAGTATATTGCAGTGATGCTCTTTGTTCTTTAAGCATTTAATTAGCAGTAATACTTGCTCACGAGGCATTAAATAATAATTTTGAAGGTTTCTATAATGATGGGTGGTTTGATACACCTTATCATTCATTTCATTGGTTTGTCAAGTTTTGTGATGTAGCTTGACATGACTTGCACATAAATTTGAGGGAAATATGATCATCTGGGATGCCGACTTAAAGGTTTGCATACTCTTGCAACTATTATACGTTGAAGAAAGTGGTAAATCTTGAATATGGGTTGTTTTGCCAGCATGGCTATGTAATGGCAGTGTGAGATCATGGAAAGTTGATAGTAACTTGGCATGTTTGTAAAATAATGGTCAGACTATGGGTCTGGTGACTGAATGTTACTAATGAGTCTTCAGTGATGCAATTGTAATTTTTAGTAAATTATTTGCTAATTGTTAGCTTGTAGGTTAGTGCTTTGGTTTGATGTTGTAATTTATTTTGCATGCCCATTTTCGTATATTTTCCATCCACTTTGCACCTTGCAGTTACTTACGGTATCAGGCTGCATATTTGTAAGCTATATTTAGATTTCCAGATATCTTAATAGCTGGAGGGAATTTTTGATTATGAATATACGAAAAGTTGGGGTTTGGGCATAATATCCAGTGACAGCAGAAAGATTCGTTTGCAAGTTGGGGCATAACCTGATTTGTAAACCCGTTCAGAGACTGCTCCTACATGTGTTCAGTGATTACTTTTAGTTTAGAGGAGGGTGGTGTGTGAGAGACTTGGCCCAAACAATCCGTATGCTGTGTATATATATGATTTGTTTGTCCGAGTTTGCGGTGTGCTAATAATTCTAATTCCCATGCAGCACGGGCATCATAACTGGCATGAGTTCGACGATGACAAGGTTTTGTCTGTCTCGGAGGAAAGCATTAAAACATCTGCCGCATATGTCCTTTTCTACAAAAGAGTTGGTTGAGATTCCTGTATAGAAACCAAACCCCACAGCTTGAAATCCAGGCGGAGGCCTTCATTGCCGTTTTGGGTAACATTTTGATTTTAGCTACAGGGCTGCTTCCCAATCCAAATTTGAAAACTTTAGGAAACCATTTACTGTACAGCTTTAGGGTAGTGTTACTCGAAAGGAAAAGATAATATGATTCGATGTTGTACATAAGTTTGACCTGGAGGTAATTATCTGCCTCAATATATTATTATTATTTTTATGTTTTTCCAAGGGAGCTAGTGTCCCTTTCAACAGTTACATATTGTTTCAATAGCCTTGTGATGGTTTTATAGAAAATAAATTATTTATTTCTTGTTGCTCATTTCTTTGTGGATAAATCTTGTATTACTCCACATATGGGCGGTCTTTAGATCGTTTGGTATCCCAGCCCTAATATGTCAAACAAAACATGTCTAGCTCAAAAATGTGAATGTGGTATTCTAATATTCTAGCAAGATTCACAGGATCTTGAATACGAATGTTCTTACTGGTAGGTGAGGCTAATATGGATGCTGATTGTCTAGCCAAATCAGCTTGTTTTTCATCTGGTTTCATTATTTATGATTGTGTCCTTTCCAATGTGTTCTATGTTATTCCTTTTGATTAAAAATAAAAGAAAATCAAGATATAAATGTAAATTGTATGGCATAGTTATAACGAGAAGAGCTGGCCTTAAGCCATTTTTTTTAGAATAAGAGTTGGCATGATATTAATTGTTTAATATAGAGATTTAGTGCATAAGTATGTACGCTAAATACATACTTTTGCTATAAAAAAAGAAACATGGTTATTTTTTTTCTTCTTCAGCATGATTATGTCGATCCGTATTCATTGGCCTTTTTAAAACGGGCAGAAAAGGTGTTAATGGGCTGATTTACATAATTACGGATACTAAAGTCCATTAATAACCAAACGGGCCTGCTCTCATATATGACCGCTCACTCGCCCAGTGTTTCTCAATCCTTATTGCTTGTCCCTCTCATTGGCATCGACCAGAACCGGTGACATAATAGATCCGATCAAAGCCAAACCCGGAACGAGCTAGCGACGGACTATCACGGCATGGATCCGGCGGGTACGCCACTAGGCAAAATGCTACTAGAGGAGATTACTCCGGTGGTGATGGTGCTCCGAACACCTCTCGTAGAGGAATCCTGCCTCAAGAACGGCCTCTCCTTCACCGAAATGCTCAGCCCCTTCTGTAACTTCAACAACATCGACGGTCAGTGTGCACTGTACAAAGTTTAATTCATCTGCGTGGTTAAAATACGTGTGTTTCTGCTGTGCGCTTTTCAGTTTAGGGTAGAGATTGTGTTTAGATGTAATTTGAAGTGTGTTTGTTTGGATTTTATTAATGCAGTGCCCGTACGGACATCCAGTGATCAAACTTACAGGTTGCAGAAGTTCAAGCTGAGGTTATTTTACGAGTCTGAAATCCGGCAGCCAAATCCGGAGGTAGCCGAAAATATCTACGATCAGTCGCATGACATTGGACTTCGATTTCCTCATTCTGTTGCATGGTTACATTTCCGAACGAGTGAAGTTGAAGCTGGTTAAAAGCGATTCAATTACATTGCAAGCAAATGAAGTTTTGATTTTTCTTTTTATTAGTTTATCATGTGCTCTTGGCGTGTTTACTTGTTATCGTATTGACTCTATTTGTTTATTCAACTAGGCAGCTAGGGAGCGGTTGAAGAAGGTTATTACAGAGGCTGGAGAGAAAGATCATTCCGACTTGTGCTCCAATCCACCTGATATCAGTAATATACTTTCAAGTAAGTCATCCTAGGTGCATATAATTTTCAGTGTTGTACACGCAATTTTTCTACCGATCAGGTGTCAACTTATCTTAATTCTTTCCTACTTTGGGGTGAGCCTTGGCCTCTGCCTTGCAAAACTGTTATTTTGCCAATTTTGCAAGAGTTTGATGATACAGCTTAGCTTCCTTTCTATTTCTTTTGTGCTTGTGATCCTACACCTGCAAATATATGATATCTGGTTAGCTTATGCATTGGAGATAATTATGTCTAGCTGATAAAAGTGTGACTTGTGATATGGTGCAGGGTCGGAATCTGAAATTTTGCCATCATGGTTTGAATATTTTAACAAAGAGCTTGTACATGTCGTATCTTTTTCAGATCATGAAGCGTTTGATCAACCAGTAGCATGTAAGCTTTTAGATGGATGATTATCATTAAATTCTTGTCATCTCTTCATATTTCACTATGTAGTAATCGCCAAACTGATGTGCAGGTCTTTTGGTTGTTTCTTCAAAGGATGAAGATCCTATCAACAGATTTGCTGACCTTTTCAATCCTAACAACTTGCCGTCGCTTCTAAATGATGGTGCAATGGACCCCAAGATTTTGAAACATTACTTGTTACTACATGATAATCAAGATGGCTCTTCAGAGAAGTATGAGTGTCTTTCCTGTCTTCTTTTGTTCAGAACTTTTTTATGTTAACCAATGATACATCATAATATCAGTAGATAGTGGTTTTAGGTTTTGACTATTTTATTTTGGACTATGCAGTAACAGTTACGGTTACTGATTGCAGTGCCCACCCGCATTCACCTTTTTTCCATTTATCACCTTTTTTCTTGCAAAAGACCTCAGTTTGTTATTTGTATTGTTCTCTCTGCATCCTGCTATATTGTCTATTCTAGCATATGTTTACATCAAATTAATTATTGGCTATATTCTTTTCTTGTTTATAAGTGAGGACTTTTTTCCCTTTAGGTAACCTGTTGAACTTGAATGTGATGTGAATATTTTTCAAAATTATTTGTTTGTTGACAGGGCAGCTAAAATTATAGCAGATATGAGAAATACTCATGGTTCAAATGATTGCCAACTACTCTGCATTAATTCTTCTCAAGATGGATTGCGAGAAGATGAAACCATCCCCTGGGCTTACGTATGCCTCTTTTTATGATACTTTTAATCTTCATGCTTCAGAATATTTTAAAATGTGAATTCATAATTTTTATTTTGAATCCTTGGAAAAAAATCTGTAGTCATTTCAGTGTACTTTTGTTACAGAAATCTAGTTCGTCATCCAGTCAGTGTATTGGTTGCTTTCTTAACAATGATGACATTAATGAGGTAAATTTTTTCACTACCATTATATAATGATCTGAACCAGCATTTAGAATTTTTCATTGTATCTTTCGACATCAGCCACTATGAAGAATTTCTGATAGTTCCTTACAATCTTCAACAGATAAAAGATCTGATGCAAGACATCTCATCTAAACACATCATTCCTTACATGGAGCAGAAAGTTCGTATGCTAAATCAGCAGGTAGGGGTTCTTTGGTATCCCTTTTTTCTCCTTTACTTTTTTCTTACATTAGGGTAAGCTGTTGCTTCTGATTCTACTTGCCTTATTGATTTTCTGTCTTTTTTTTATTCACTTCCCAACTCTATAATGATTTAGGTTTCTGCAATGAGGAGAGGTTTTAGGAACCAAATAAAAAACCTATGGTGGAGAAAAGGGAAAGATGAAACACATGATTCCTCTGATGGCGCCATGTACTAGCAACTTTTACATCTTTTCAATTCTTCATACTTCTTTGCTAAATTTTCCTAATTTGGTTGTTTTCTTCTTGTTGAAGGTACAACTTCAGTTCTATCGAGTCTCAAATCAGAGTATTGGGTGACTATGCCTTCATGTTACGAGATTATGAACTTGCACTGTCAAACTATCGCCTTATTTCTACTGATTATAAGCTTGATAAAGCTTGGAAGCGCTATGCTGGTGTGCAGGTAGTTCTTTAGAAATTATTTGCTTTTATGGTCAGTTTGACTGCTGTTCTTTTGATTGTAACAGTTCCAGAGTTAGAGCTCAGAAGAAACGACTTAAACAAGGGTGTTATATGAAGTTTTTCATTCAAGTTTCTGGTCATTATCCGTGTTTTATTGGAGTGTGCTGATTCGGTTCACTGTCTTTGTAATTTTAGATATTGTTTTTGTGCAAAATCATGTCATTAGCAGAGCTTGATAGTCTTCAAGTCATTGTTTCAGCATCAGCATGAGTGATTTTTGCTTTTATCATGACCTGAAAAACTCTTATTGTACTGTTTTCCACTTGACCAAACTACTTTGTTTGCTTCATTTTGTAACTTAAGTTTATATTATCTTGCCATGTGGATCATCTGCAATGACCATTATTGATTTTACCTTGCAGGAGATGATGGGCCTTGCATACTTCATGCTGGATCAATCAATAAAGGATGCAAAATATTGCATGGAAAATGCATTTAACACATATTTAGTACGTTTGTTCTATACTTTCATATCTTGCCACTTTTTTTTTTTATTCTATTGAATATTGTCATATGCTTATGTTCTTTTATACGTACACATGTTTTTTGAATCTTTCTCGCACTTTCACTCTACTGTTTTGTATGACTGGTTGATTGACAAAATAGTGTAGCACTAATTGAAGTAAATTCAATAAATTTAGAAGATTATCTCTTACTCAACTAAGCAACCAATTCAATATCACTTGATTATGTCTTCATCATTCTAAGATTATCTCTTTTGAATCATGCAATGGATGTGACTTTCATGTGTTCCTTAACACTTGTTTTGATGTAGAAAATTGGGCCATCTGGTCAGCAAAATGCAACACGTTGTGGTCTTTGGTGGATAGAAATGTTGAAGACAAGAGACCAACATAAAGAGGCAGCCACTGTTTACTTTCGTATTGGCAGTGAGGTACCACCTGGTACTTTGTGGAAATGAGAGTAAAATGGGAGTATTTTCTTAATGTACTGAGAAATTTTCCTTTATCAGGAACTTTTACATTCAGCTGTCATGCTTGAGCAAGCATCTTACTGCTACTTGCTTTCCAAACCTCCGATGTTACATAAGTATGGTTTTCATCTTGTTCTTTCTGGTGGTCGTTATACAAAATGTGATCAGGTATTGATTCTTTGCATAGAATCTACACATGTTGTTGTGTGTTACTTCTGAAACACTTGCTGTTTCTTTCTAGGTTAAGCATGCAATTCGCACATACAAAAGTGCCATCGCTGTCTATAAAGAAACCAAATGGAGCTACATCAATGATCATGTCCACTTCCATATTGGGCAGTGAGTTAATTTAATATAATTCAGCTTTAGTTGTATCAAATTGGCTGTGCAAATATTGACAAAGTTAAAAAATACTTAACATTACTTGTCTGACACAGGTGGTATTCTCTCCTTGGTATGCATGACGTTGCTGTCTCAAATTTGTTGAAAGTCCTAGCTTGTGGCCATCAGTCCAAGACAACGCAAGAGTTATTCTTAAGAGATTTTCTCAGGATTGTTCAAGTGAGTGATAGTACTTGCTGTTTTGGTTTATTCTTGATGGATGTTTGAAGAAGGTGGTAGAGTCAAAAGTCCTTGGACTCTTTCAGTTTCCTGACTCAAATCCTAACTGTTCATAATCTCAAGGCTCATATTTTTAAGCTGTTTAACCAAGTTTGTAATTGAGTGCCTTCAAGTCGGTTTTACTTTGTACAGTATGAAACACTGTTTGAGTTTAATCTGTGCTTACAGTTGTACGTTAGACTTGTTTTATGTGCAGTATATTTCTTCCCACACATAAACCCTTGAGGCCCTAATTTCTAAGTAAGAAACATATCCAATTTTCCTGGAGTATGTATTTACTTTACAAAATACCATAGAAGTTACTATCCTGTTGGTTAAGTCACTTAAAGTCTTTTGAATGCTGTGCTTTGACATTATATTATATTCTTCGTAGAGAACACCAGGGATTCCATCTCTTTTTATGGAGAAAATCCTAGATATTTTACAAAAGCTTTAGAACTTGCTTGTTGATCATTTCCTTCCTTTGCCTCATTTTCAAATTATTTCTTTTAATTCTTTTTATAATTTTGCAACGAGTAGACCAGCTAAGAACTTGGTGTATTTCAGATTATTGATTTTTAAAAATTTTATGCGTACTTTGCATCATCCGTTAGGAAATGGATTCTTCCATGGTTGTTCAAGCATCAGTTAAGATGATTACTTGTGCTTGTACTGGATTGGAAGGTGTGAGGCTATAACCATCTAATAATAAACATTTGATATTCTGTTTACTGTGTTTCTTGAACTGTCTGTGAATATTTGTTTTTTCTTTTCTTTCTTTCTGTGATAGAAAAAAGTAACTTATCGTTTTTATAGTTTGGATTTGTAATCATACCTATAACATAACATTACAAACTTTAATTCTTTGTATCATCTTTTGCTATTTATTGAACTGATGCTCATCCTATTTTAAAAGATTGTTTTCCTGAATTTGACAGTTTTGTTCCTGGCTAATGTAGAAAGCGGGGAAAACATTTGAGGTATTGGGACTTCAGTTGCCTGTTATTGACATCTCATCGCTTAAGGTCATCTTTGAAGATCATAGGACATATGCATCAACTACAGCTGTACGTTGCCCTATTTATGTATAATTTCATTTTATTATTAAATCTTTTTGTTGCTTATGGTACTTGAAGATGTTTGTTTCCATTTCTTGTCCGTTCTGTTATTGCTATGAAATTTAGCCTATCAGTGCTGGTACCATGTTGTATATCTACATTTATTGTTTTGACTATATATAGAAACTGATTATGCTTATGCACTTTACTTTTCATGTGGGTCAAGCCAAGCCTGAATGGAATTCAGCTCATTTTTTTATATACAAGTTTGTACAGAAATGACTTGAATCCAGCATATGGGGCCTAAAATTGATATATCTTTATCTGTTGTTCATTTTGGAATTTATGCACAAATTGTAAGATATGATGAGGCATATTCTATTTTTTTTTATATTATTGATTTTATTCTTGTCCCTCCCCATCCTCCTAAACCACCTAACTGGGATTTGAATCCAGAACCTCTTCCTAATCCCACAAGTGGAGATGCCACCTGAGGCATATTTTATTATTGATATCAGTATATTTGAAAAACTTGGGTATATTTTGGTGCTAAAGCTTCGCCAAACTTCCAAATGAACAAACGAATATCATATTGGAATATTTGACGTATTCTTTTATTATATGAGGGCACGATTGGTAAGCTGAGTGGAGCATTTTTTTCTTTTGTCATCCTAAGTTCTAATGAGTCTTTTTCTTTTTCATTATGAAATATCGTACACAGGTATCTTCTGTGCTTTTGATTGTGACCTTTTTTATTTTGTTGATAAGCTGAACTTCTATTTATAGTAACTAATTATTCTTTGTGGAAATAACCCTCCTGACTGTGGTCTAGGTCAATGGTTTGTAGTTGATAGTTTTGGCTCACTTTAATCGTGCAGGCCAATGTTAGAGAAAGACTGTGGCATATGTTAGAGGAAGACATGATTCCGTCATTGCCTACTGCAAAGTCTAACTGGTTGGAACTGCAGGCAAAGATTCTGCCTAAAAAATACAAAGAATCAAATGTTTGTGTGGCTGGAGGTAAGAAGACAGTGGTATCTTTTGTATAGTTCTATACTTTAAGGACACAATTTTACAAATGATTCTTCATCTACATTTGAAAATAAGAAACTTTTTTTCCTGCTTATGATTCCGAACAGGGTTAAATCAGTAATGTCTTGGGTTTAAGAGCTTTATCTTATCCATTGTTGTTAAACTTCAAGTGAAAACTTTTTATGTTTATAGAGCTCCTTGTTTCTTATAGTTTGTATGGTGTATGGATATCTTCAGTATTGCTGCTTGATGAACACAAGTTAATAAAGCTATGTTTTTGTTGGGACTTGGGAATAATGTTCACTCTACATTGTTATATATTTAGGATATGCATTAAAGTTCAGATGTCCTGTAACTGATAGTAAAAAGAAATAGAGTTTGTTGCCAACAATGGTATTTATTAATCCTTTTTTTCTCGTTCTGTAGAATCAATAAAGGTGGCCATTAAATTCGGCAATCCCCTACAAATCCCTGTGTCAATCTCTGGCGTTTCTTTGATATGTGACCTTTCTACATCGTCAGATGAGCTAAAATCTGGTCAGCTTTACTCAGTTTAGATTTACTCAGTTTCTCTAAAAATTTTCTCCTTAATTATCTGTGTGAATAAAGGTAAATAATTCAGAAACATTGTTTTATCAATATTCTGATGACAATGCAGATGTCAATAGCACAACCACTGAACTTTGGAATGATGAAGAATGTAAAAGGTTGGGGTAAGTATGATTTTATTTCCCCCCTGGTTGTTTATCCTCTTTTTTTAAAGCAGTATGTTTTTGCAGCCTGCAATTTTCATAATATAAGTGTTCAGTTGTAGATAACTTTAATTGTATATGAGAACTGTATCACATAATCATATATGCATATTGTTTCAATGTCAAGTGCAGCCTTTAATCCAATCATACAAGCTTCTTTAATGAAATGTTAACTCATGTTGATTTATGTATTTCCTTGATGTTTCTAGGGATTTGGCACTTGACAATTCTTTGTTTATCTTGTCTGAGGCTGACCTCTCACTGGAAGGTGGTGAAACGAGCTTGGTTAGTGTTTCCTTGGAAATTTGTGTGATGCTTCAGTTATGACGTAGTCTTCCTAAAGCTTGATAGTCAGTGTTAGTTATTGTGTTTCTCTAAACTTTAGCTTTCATAGTGATGTTTAAGTTTTAGAGGCTTGGTTATGTATGTTATCATACTCCCCAAGAGCCACATAGGATGATCTGGTTCGATCACCTAGGAATTGGACCTTTGTCTAGCGCAGGTTGGTATGAAGAAGTTGCAAGTTAAAGAAACTGGAGAGACACTTCACAGGTTATATAGGTTATCCAATTTGCCAACTGTTATGAAAGTAAAAAGAATATTATTTTTTCTTTACAAAAAAGGTTCATCCCCTTAGCTTTTCATTTTGTAGTATAAAACCTCTTGAATTTCACACTCTCTTTCTAAGGCATGCCAAAGATCTCTCTGAAAATAATCTATAGGTAGAGAGAGACATTCATTTGGATGTGCAGGTGAATATGTGGAATATGAGCTGGAGGAGTACCTTTTTGCAAATAAAGAAGTGGCACCCTAAACTTCTGAATCTTTGTTTCTTTTCCTTGTTGTGATAAAGGGAAGCCTGGATTTGAGATTTGCTAGAGTTATGGTTTTAATTTTTTATACGGAGTGGGAAGAATGGCTTTCTTGGGTGTTATAAATCTGTTGGAGTTGGCTGTTTGTTTTAAAAAGGCCCTCAGACAATATGCCTTGCAAACACAATGTGGTGCTTGGTTACAGCTTTGTGCTTTATTTCCTATTACATACTAGAACATGCAATCTTTTGTCTCACTCCTTTTTTGCTCAACCAGATAATGAATTTTCTACACATTAGCTTTTAGAGGGTTTAGTATATCTTTGCCATTCTTTTCTTTTCCAGATTTCACGAGAAGTGTTTACTTGTTTGCATTTTATGCTTGCCAAACCTCAGGAGTGTTTTCATATTTCCTTTCTTGGAGCCCAGTTCAACTATGGTTTGCTTGCTTCCCTATATATCCTCTCAATTTGGTTAAAAGCAGGCTGGGTTTCTAAAATATTTTTATCTTGATTTTTTTCTTAAGGTAGGGATATTCCTGGTAATGGCTAGGTAGATTTTGTAAACCATACTTTTTATATGTGTTTTTCGAATAAAGAGATAAGGATACCAATTTGGATCTTGAGAAGTACAGTTGGAAGCAGAGATTAGGGCATTTGAAAGTGGAAAGTAATTGTTGCCGTTTTAATGTTCTAAGAGCTTGGATACTTCACTTGAAAAGTGTTTCAGATTGGAATTGTTTAAAATAATAATGACTATAAGTGGACTTGGTAATTCTATCTTGATCATTCTACTGACATTTCTTTGGCAGATCTTTGTTCCATTGGTGGAAATCCACCTTTTTTGCTATGCGGACTTTGGAATGATTACTGTCTGAAGGATGTATTGTTACTCTTGATGACAATAGTAAAATGTTTCTTAAGATGTTCTATTCAATAGTAACTCTTGGTAATTCTGAGGATTGGCAATCCCGTCTTTTAGGTGCATCTCACAGTGACTCCAAAAGTTGAAGGCGATCTAAGAATTGTTGGTGTCAGATGGAAATTGTCAGGTTCTGTGGTTGGTTTTTACAACTTCGGGCCAAATCGTGTAAAAAAAGTTTCAAAGGGAAGAAGGAAAGCTAAGCATTTCCTTAACAATGAGCTCAAGTTCATAGTGATCAAGGTGCTCCATCATGCCATGATGCTACTGTTGAATCTGCGTTAAAGATTAAGTTTAATTTTTTTTTTCTGTTGAAATTTCCTCTGCAGAGACTGCCCAGGCTTGAAGGCTTCATTCGTTCTCTGCCTGAAAAGTCATATGCTGGAGATATACAACATCTTGTTTTGGAGTTAAGGAACCAATCAGAGTTTCCTGTGAAAGTATGTACTCTCTCTAACTTTAAAATTTTAAAATGAATGTAATGGTTTCCGCTACTGTAGGATCATGCACACCTTATATTTATGTGTCCTAACTGAGTAATATACTAGCAAAATACCTTCATTTTCTTGAGGCTGTCCTTGATATCATGTGAAGAAATGGAACATTTAGGAACATATTGAAAGATTTGTTTTACAAACCAAACCCAAAGTAAAAGCTGGGAGGCATTTTTAAAAGTTAATTTTGTTGCATACAGTGGCATCTTAAGAGTCAAGTTTTGTTGTATTCAGCGGGATCCTAAAAGTCAAATTTTGTTCTGTTTAAACTTTGATATTGACAATTGTGCTCTTAATATTAATACATTTAGTTTCTTAACGGTTTAGCTTAAAAATTTGTCATGCAATCAGAATGATAAATTAGTTTATTATCTTCAAAAGGAAATGAGAGAATCCGTAGCCTTACAGATTTCATTTCCATTCCAGTTGTGTTTGCCATCACGATAATAAGTATATAATACAAAATATCATAATTTGAAAGCATAATGTGTTATATCTTACGTGCATTAAGTCTTTAATTGAGCAAAGGTTCTGTAGGGGAGTTGGAGTAAAAAAAATTTTGCTGTCCAAAAGATGGACCTGAGAAAATGAGAAGTAAAACATGTTAAAATTTTAAAATTACATGGTTAATTGATATTTTGAGATTGCAGTGATTAATGTACAATATAATAGCTAATAGGGACTAAAATGAGGACAGAAGTGGAAAAATTATAATATAGTGGGAAGGATAATGAGTAAGAAGTAAACAGAAAAATAGATAATACATAGTCATCACCACTTTGATTAGTAAAATATTCTTTTTTAAAAAAATTTAGGATACATTACTGGTCAGTAACTATTTGAAGAGTCAAATGATTAAATCACTTGTTTTGGATTTTGAGATCTTGAATTGTTTTAGATACATATTATTTTTGTTATTATTTGCTTCATTGATAGACTAAATAGTTTTGACCTTCAAAGCGAAAATATGATATTATACTTATTTTATTTTCTTTATGTAAATGGAAAAAAAACTTAGCGTTCAACCAAATGGATCATCCTGGGCCTTTCCAGTACTAATTTCAACAAAAGGAATGGTGTTACTGACAGAACCAAAAAATAATACATTGACAACCTTTTTGATCGAATCATAATTGGCTGATAGGCCTTTTTTAAAAAAATATATCTTGGTCATGTTGCTTAATATGCAAGATTGGCTTTTAACATTTCTTTAATAGCCTTTAGTGATTGATTCATTTGTGTTTTGTCTAGGTTTTAGGTTAGGTCCCTGTTTTCTGCACAAGGTGTTGTGTTCCCACCAGTGTGCTGCATTGATTTATGGTTAACTGATGACTTTGTCATTATCTTGGTTGGTCTTCTTTTGAGGCAGAATCTGAGAATGAAGATTAGTGACCTTAGATTCCTTCATGTTGGGAATCGAGAACATTTGGATGACAAAATTCCTACCTGCCTAGAGAAGCAGCCAAATGCTGAACACAGTGCAATGCCCACTAATTGGAAACAGGAGTCTCAAGGTGTCTTTATATTTCCAGAGGTTAGTTTTGAAAATTTCTTGTTACTAAAAGGACATTTACATCTCTTCAACATTAGTCATGTGCCTCATAGTTATGTGCACTGTATCTGTTTTTGGCTTCAGGATATCTCAATACAAGGGGAGACACCATTGTTGTGGCCTCTTTGGCTGCACGCTGCTGTTCCTGGGGACATTTCTCTGTATGTGGTTGTGTACTATGAGATGGGAGATGTATCAGGTGCCATGAGGTACCGCACACTGCGCATGCATTATAATTTACAGGTATGCCATTGAATACTTCAGGTAGAGAATCTCGATTTGATTTCTTCCTTTTTAGCTCTTGATAATTTACAGGTATGTCACAGTACACTTTAGGTAGAGATTCTGGGTTAGGGCTCCTTTATTTTCGCCCTGTCACAATCCTGCCAGTAGCTTTTTAGGTTAGATCAAGGTCTGTCAGTCTAGCAACATGAAAAGTTGAGTGGATTTTCTTGCTAGTTGTAAGATTAGGGTTTTCTTTGGTAATATTTGTACAGATTTGGCAGTCTTGCTTAATCTGTCATTCTTACAGTATTAGCATACTTCAAATGTTAGAATATGCATTTTGTTTTTTGCATAGGAGAACCAAGTATTGTGAAGTAGATGATGCATGTAGTTCCTTTCTTTGTAGTGTTCTAAATAATGTTCAAATGGTAATTGCTGGAAGTTCATCCTGATAGGTTCTGCCATCATTGGATGTGTCATTTAAAATCAGCCCTTGTCCTTCAAGATTGCAAGAGTTCCTTGTTCGCATGGATATTGTCAACAAAACTAGTTCTGAGACTTTTGAGGTTGATCAGTTGTCAACGGTTGGCCATCAATGGGAGATGTCATTGCTCCAAGCAGCTGATACTGTATTCCATTCACAATCTTTAATTTCTGGTCAAGCAGTGTCTTGCTTCTTCATACTCAAGGTACCAATTCAAGAATCTATATTTGGGGTGAATGATTTTCCATGTTAGTTTAAATTAATTTTCCATTCAGGCCCTTGGAACACTGCCTTATTGGCAATCATGTCGTTATCGTGTCTTTACTTGCAGTTTTGTTGTCAGTGATATAGGTTTCATGAATGCCGCTAATTTTATGCTTGGATACTTATAGATTGTATCCTTCGTGTTTTGCTTTCTTATTGCAAATTTTGGGTAATGTTCAGTGCCTCTTATCTTCTACATATTAACTTCTTGCAATTTTATAATTGGATGCATTAGAATCTGGGCTAGACCTTCAAGCATGATGTCCACCTTGAGGATTAAACTGTTGTATCTATTGTCAAGATTTGTTTTTTTTCAGCTCTATAAGATGATATAATGGAAGTATGTCCATAATTTAGCTTGTCTGAAAATACTTATTTCTACCTGTTATAAAGTGGTCACACCTACACTTTATTCTTGCCTACATGGTGACATTTTAATCTTTTACCTCCAGAATTGTAGGAAATCGATAAATACTGAAGAAGTACTCTCAAATCTTTCCCCTTTACCTGGAAGTGATGTAAGGCTGGCTACTAGGAGTAGCAAAGAAGCTCTTATTGATATATACAACTCACCATTGACTGATTTTCATGATTCTGAAAGATCACAGTGCGGAGTGCCTAGTCAGGTTGGTAATTTCTAATTGCACCAAATGGTAGTGTCCTTGATACTGTTATCGTCTTTAGAATCATCAGCTGATGCACGGCAACTGACCTTTTTATCCCATTGTCTTTGTTGGCAAATTTCTGAATTAGCACTTTGGGTATTGCTGCTAAAAGTGTAGTCAATATTGGTTATTAATGTTATGTAGTATCCAATAAAGATGATAACAGAGAAATTTCCGACAATGATGCACCAAGCATCAAAATATAGGTTATTCATGTTATGTCGTATCTATGTATGCAAGTGGATAACTATATTTCTGGAACCATGGAACGATTTTATGTTTTATTTTGAACATTCAATTATTTTCATCTCTATTTTAGCGCTTTATTATTATTGTTGAGGTTTTCTCTTTTTTTTTTTTTTTTTTTTTCATTTGTGTATCAGGAAGATGTAAACACAGTAGACTTTATTCTTGTTGCCCGGTCGTGGAAAAGCAATACCGAAACTGGGGATTCTGGTCCAACGCATGTATTCTCTTACCATGCATGCCATTGCAGGCAAGACTCCGTTGGTTGTGGATTTGAACCAGTATTGATTATTTTCTTTTTGCCTGACCATGTTGTCAGTCTTATATCTATTAATGTGAGTTAATACTCAATTTTACAGCACTGCAAGCACAAGCCCGATATCATGGGTTGTAGATGGGCCTCGGACTATGCATCACAACTTTTCTGCTTCATCATGTGAGATAAACTTGAGGATGACAATTTACAATTCATCCGATGGTACTGTGGTGGTGGGCATTAAAACCCTTGATTCAGTCAGCGGCGATGATCAATTAAGCGTTCCAGGTCCAGGTATTTCGGGAAATCAGTCTGGGTGGCATGAAGTTTCTCTATCAAATGACATAAAAATCACTTCAAATGCTCTTCAAACAGAAGCTGCCCAATCTCCATCGCCAGAAAGTGTTTCTCCTTTTATCTGGTCCGGTTCAAGCTCCACTAGAGTCCAACTTGAGCCACTATCTTTCTGTGAAATTCCCCTTCAGATTACCGTATTTTCACCTGGGACCTATGATTTATCAAACTATGTTTTGAATTGGAATCTCCTACCAGAAAATGACCGAGAAAGTCTGGAGACCAGACCAGTTTCAGGGACAATCCCGGGGTATCCATACCATCTGATCGTGCTCCATTCTGAATAGAGATTTGGGATTTACCGTCAACGAATCCTGATTTTTTGGTCTTTTTGTAACTTGGGGCTGTAATTATTGTTTTCTGTGTATTTGATCCACCACAAAGAGCCCAAGATTTGGGGGCCCAACCCAATAACAGCTACAAATGCAAGAGACGACAAACATAGCAACAAACCAATGAGCTCGCTGCCCTAGAATGAAACGAACGCTTGAAAAAGCAGAAAGCCCAAATATCTCAACGATTACGTTTACTGTAGAATACGGGAATTAGTTGAAATGGTCTGTAAGAACTATGAGAATGAGAGACGGCATGAACAACTTCCTCTAAAACTCCTCTTTCTCATTCTGTCCCCTTCCTTCACTTTCTTTCCTCCCTGTATCCTTTCGGGTCATGTATCATTGGTGTTTTCATTGAACCGCCCTTCTCAGTTTTACTGCCATGGCGGAAGATACAACGACATGCTAAAAGGTAATGGAAGAAGCCTTCCAGAAAGTCACAAAAAACGTAGCTGCAATAGCATTCAGAACGGATAATCAATCTGAAGATCTCTTGTCACGCAACAGCCACAGAATGGTTGCTTAAGTTCCTTAAGACCCTCATGGACACCTTGTCCCGCGTTGAGAAGCAGATTGCAAAGAAAAATAAGACATAGAAGAATGAATTGGAAAGTGCTATAAATATTGTAAAGTGAGTTTACTTGTATTTTGTAATATGAAGATCTATGTTGGGATTGAATACTTTATTAAACTATATTATTATGCATTAAAAGATTACCAAGTGTTGTCAACTTACTGTGTTTCGTTTATTATGAATTAAGATTATTGTGTTAATAGATCATTGTGTATTACTCTATTTTTTGAATAATTTAAAATATGAATGTATTGTAATAATGTAGAATGATGAATTAGTATCAGTCATTCGATTATTTGTTATATATATATGAGATCATTGTGATCTCTAACTTAAAGATTGTATTATATTTAAGATTTTATAGGATTATAAGATTAACGGAAACAAGATCGCTCATGGTAGCATCTACACAAGTTTATGCGCTTCTCTCATTTTTATTTATTTATTTATTTTATATTAATTTTTATTCATATAAAAGTACGATATGTACTACTACGTTATTACCTATCATGTCATGTTTTGCACTTATTAGTTGGATTTAATTACTATTTTTTTTTTTAAAAAAAATTATATCTCTAGAAAAGATTATAATGATAGAATTAAAAGCAAGCATAAGTTTGGTAGTCATAAAATTAAAAACTATATTTTTTCTATTTAATGCACGCAATTGTTGTATTGTAGTAGTAAAATTATGACAGAAAGTTGCTATCCAATCTCAGCGGAAGTCACAACTATAATAATAGCATACACACTAGAAGTCCAGTGCGCTCCAGCCCCACGCGTTCCCTCCAGACATTATAAGTAAATGTTTCAGCGCTTAGGAGGCGTTATTTGTTACTCTTTCCCTTTTTCTTCCCTGTACAAACGCTTCCTAAAACACCTCTCTTTCCCTGCAAAACTACCCTTGCATTATCCCCGTTGTCATTATTCCAATTTCTCCATGTCACGTCGCCCCAACTTCCAAGGAGGCCGCCGCGGTGGAGGTGGCGGCAGAGGAGGAGGCATCCCAGGTCGCGGTGGTGGAAGAGGACGAGGCGGGGGAGGACGTGGCGGTGGCAGCGGCGGGGAGCAGCGTTGGTGGGATCCTGTGTGGCGAGCCGAACGCTTGAGACAGAAAGCGGCCGAGGTATTTCTGGGGGTTTCATTACTTATTGGTTGCTTTAACTTGTTTTGACTGTGAGCAGCGAACGATAATTCGAATTCAAATGTAGTGGCGTTGTGCACCTGTTTGATGTGTGTTTCTTGTGTGGCTTTTAGATGGAAGTTCTAGATGAAGATGAATGGTGGAATAAAATGGAGCAAATGAAGAGTGGACGGGAGCAGGAGATGATAGTTAAGCGTAATTACAGCCGCAGCGATCAACAGACGCTGTATGATATGGCTTATCAATTGGGACTTTACTTGTAAGTGTACTTAGCTACTTCCACTTCTGTTCATGTCTGTCGAAGAATCTGTCTGTAGAATATCGATCATTTTACTGGTACTGTATGGACTGACCTGATATGTATTTAGGAAATGGTTGGTCAAAAATTTTATAGGCTGTGAGTAACCGGATAGAGGCTACATCAAAATCCGAAGTTGTGCTTTTATCTCTTTTGGTTATTTGATCTTTTTGGTTATACTCGAATATTCTTGTTCTTTTAACATACGATGTCATCTTTCATGTGGTTTTGTTTCTCCCATGTCACAAGAGAGGAGAATTGCTTGTTCAATTTCTCGAGCTTCAAAAATGTGATTTAAAGATATACTTTTTGATTGTTGATCATGCTTGAATTCCTAAAAATAAGATTATTCTTAAAAATTTTCAACTCAATTTTGTACTTGTGGAAGGGAAGCCATGCATACGATAAAGGCAAGGTTCTTGTAGTTAGCAAAGTTCCGTTGCCCGATTACCGAGCAGATTTGGATGAACGTCATGGATCCACCCAGAAAGAGGTGAAACTTGCAAGCATATACAACTTGAGTATCTTTGCTGGGTTGAAACTCTCACCTATTTTCTTCTACTCTACTATAGATCCAAATGTCGAAAGAAACTGAAAATAGAGTTGGAAATCTTTTGGGTAGCTCACGGATAGTAGAACCTGCAAATAATTCTGGTGTGGCATCTAGTCAGGGAGGCAAACAGCTGTCACTTGGTGAAAATATGGTCAAACCTGTTTCTACTTTGGAAATCAATTCTTCCAAGGAGAAAGTGAGCATTGAACTGAAGCAGAGGCAAGATAAAACAATTGTAGGTTCACAACTATTCAGATGTTTAGATATTTTAATCCTTTTAAGCTATCTGGAAACCTATTCTGTCCAGGTACTAACTTTTGTGTTTAATATGTATGTTGAATTCTATTCACAGGCTAGTAATAGCATGAGGGAAATGAAGTCTTTCAGGGAAACTCTTCCTGCATTCAAAGTAAAAGCTGAGTTTTTGAAAGCTGTTGCAGCAAATCAGGTGCTTCTTTTTGAGCAAATCTAATTCTGACTCTTTTGGCTATATTTCTCATGGATTAAAAAAAAAAGAAAAGAAATTCTGAAGGATTTAGTGTCGGTAAACACTAGCAACATTATTTTTAACATCTGCTCTCTTCATATTAAGATTGGCTGTGGTCTCACTATGCAGTTCAAATGCAGTCTATCTTATGATTGGTCTTCATACATGACTTTTCTAGTCAGTACTTAACTTTACACCAATGTATAGATTGGCAGGGATGAATAAAAGATGCACTGGCATGTATGTTTTTGCCTAGAAATAACCTGCTCCTGGCATGTTTTCTGGAAGCATGAATTGACGAATTGATGTTGTGATGACTTCATTAAGGAATAATACAGTTCTTTCAGCAATAGAACAGAGAACAAGGAGATAGTTACATGATTGACGCATTAAGAAAATTTGACAAAGGTTGCAGTTCAAAAAATGAGATAACTGGCTTGCTGTTTCATTTCCACCTTCTGTTGAAAGAAGTCCTTGTCCACTAATCAATGTTAGTAAAGTTTACATTTGTCCTTCAGCTGGATATTTTGAGGTTTATTCTTATCTCTAGTTCTGTCTGTTTCCATATATTCCCCATGTTTTCTTTGTTAATGCTGATTGAATTATCCTGGAACAAAAGTTTTTGGACTCACAGATTTTTGGTGGTCACCTACATTGCTTTTGGTGCATAATGGTATCTGGTTGTCATGTTTGGGGATGCAGATACTCGTAATCTCTGGGGAGACAGGGTGTGGTAAAACAACTCAACTTCCTCAATATATATTGGAGGAGGAAATATTGTCTCTACGAGGTGCTGAGTGCAACATAATATGCACACAACCCCGTCGTATATCTGCCATATCTGTTGCAGCTCGAATATCTGCTGAAAGAGGGGAGAGTCTTGGTGAAACAGTTGGTTATCAGATTCGTCTTGAATCAAAACGGTCTGCTCAAACTCGTCTACTATTTTGCACAACTGGTGTATTACTTAGGCAGTTGGTAATTGATACTTCATACTTCCTCTATGTATTGTGCTATGCTTTTACATATTTATGATCATCAAGCTTCAAGTTTTGCATTTACACAGGCTCTTAAAGTTTTTCTGGATAATCATTGCTTTGAGTAGCTTATCTGTAAACATCATCTCTACCATGTTTTTTTGAAAATAGTCATCTGTTTCTGGAAGCTACTTTTAATGTTGCTAGCAAAATTTCAGAATGCTCAAATCATACTACTTAGTTAAAACTCGTTCAAGCTCATTGCTGAGCTCTCCCTTCGCCTTTTTATTTTAAAAAAATTTCATTGAAAGTACCCAATAGTGCTTATGCTGTTTCCAGTTGTTCCTATTCTAATTTAGTGTATGAAAACAGGTTGAGGATCCTGATTTGACTGGTGTGAGCCATCTGTTAGTGGATGAAATTCATGAAAGAGGCTTAAATGAGGACTTCCTACTAATTATTTTGCGCGACCTTCTTCCTCGGCGTCCGGATTTACGTCTTATCTTAATGAGTGCTACAATAAACGCAGAACTATTCTCAAAATACTTCAGAGATGCCCCGACTATCCATATTCCGGTATTGTAGTCAAATTTTATTATCAGTATGCGTCCCAAACTGTTTGAGAAAGCTCAGTATGCATTCATGACTGTTCCAGATATCACTATGCTACAGGATCATTCTTCTCTAAGAAAGTCTATATACATTGTTCGTAATTATTATGCATTCATCATCTGTTATCTGATTCGTTGGCAGGGATTGACTTTTCCTGTGGCAGAGTTGTATCTAGAAGATGTTCTGGAGAAAACTCGCTATAAAATACAAGCGGAGTCTGACAGCTTTCAGGGGAATTCAAGACGAAGAAGGAGAAGAGAGCAAGATTCAAAGAAAGATGATTTAACTGAGTTATTTGAGGCATGTTTAAATTTCCTGACCTACTATTCATTGACCTCTACCACTCTATCTCTCTCTCTATCTCCCTTCCCATCCATCAGTGAGGTTGTTGGAACATGTCTTGTGATTCGTACTAAATTAAATTATAACTTTTTTCTTGTGGAGTTCCTTATATATCACTGGCAGTGTAACAGCGTAATGCTGGATTTTTATTTGATTTACTTTTTGACTGATAGCAGCGATTATATGTTATCTTGCGTCTTGTGGCTTGTTATTGACTTATTATTTTTACTTTCTGAATGGCAACAATTTATTAGTGATTGCAAATACTGCTTCAAAGTTGTTTTTATATTTAATGGTTTAAATTTCTCTTTTCCAATCGGCATCCATACTGATAGCTGCATGCATACATAGAGCAGAGACACGTGCCATTTTCCAGTTGATGAGACTTTAAATTGCAAGGCGTGTTACAGACATTAATGAATATTGTTCTTCCAGGAAA
This sequence comes from Passiflora organensis, assembly GCA_019739055.1. NCBI lineage: Eukaryota > Viridiplantae > Streptophyta > Magnoliopsida > Malpighiales > Passifloraceae > Passiflora > Passiflora organensis. The sequence continues at coordinate 11,518,837 of JAEPBF010000009.1, forward strand.
GGGCTTAGTTTTTATGTTTATCCTTGACCATCTTCATGTAGTTATGCATGAGGACAAGAAAAGAACACTAAGAATCAAGTTGATCAAAGGGTGCTTAGTCTCAAGATTGTGATTGCTTAACTTTTGTTAACTATTTATGCTAGAATAGAACTTTGAAAGTTGACATTTGGTTCGCCTCTTTTTTGGTTGGTATTATCTTAGGTTCGTTATCATATGGTTTATGAGAAATTATCACAATTAAACCTATTTTTTGGTTGAAGCAATTTTTCTAATAGTAGTGTATATACTTATCAGGACATTCTTCCTTTTTGTAGGACGTCGATATTGATTCTCAATACAAAACTTACAGCACGTCTACAAGACTTTCTCTAGAAGCTTGGTCGGGTTCACAGCTTGACCTGGGCTTGGTTGGTGCTCTGAGAAACTAATTACCTGCCTATTCATTTACTATTATTTTGCATTAGAAACTTTCTCACTCAGAGGTGTTTTTACTGTTTATGCAACACTTTACTGGTTTACATATATACCTTAATGCAATTTGTTCTTGTTTCTTTTGAATTTGGATTTGGAAGATAGGACATTCAAGTTATGTTTACAGTGCATCTGTTTTTGAAATGACATTCATTATAGTTATAAACCGAATTTATTTATTTGTTATGCAATTCTTTTTGTTAAGGCTTGTCTTGACTTTATTTTATAGGTGGAGTCAACTATTGAATACATATGCTGTCATGAGGGTAGTGGAGCAGTTCTCGTATTTCTTACAGGCTGGGATGAGATTTCTAAGCTACTTGATAAGATTAAAGGAAACAAACTGCTAGGAGATCAGAGTAAATTTGTTATCATTCCGCTTCATGGTTCAATGCCTACCATCAATCAAAGGGAAATATTTGATCGTCCTCCTCCTAATAAGAGGCAAGTTTTATTATGATTGATCAATCTATTTTTTTACTGGTAACTAGATTCTTTCTGTGAAGAGGCTGATTACCTTGATTTATCTAATTCTCAAATATTTCCTTTGTTCTTCTCAATTGTGAGTGGGGCCTAGTTATGGTTATATGGTGTGTGCACAAAAATGTATGTATAACTAAAATTTTTTTGATCATGATCTGTTTCTGGTGTCAACTTTTGTTGTTGACGGAGCACACAATTATATTTTCCTGATTCTTAGCAAGACATTTTTGACTTGGTGGTGTTTCTGGAGTGCTATAACCTAATGATTTATGTAACATTGTTGTACCATGGTGTTAGAAACTTTTATGTTTTCATCTAGAGATGACAGTTGAATTGTTTTCATGCCTACGTTTATTTTCTGATATAAAACTTGTGAAAAAAAATTCTTTCCTGGTGTCTGTGCTCCTAATTCGTAATACTCTGCATCCATTTTCAGAAAAATTGTTCTATCTACAAATATTGCAGAGAGTAGCATCACGATAGATGATGTCGTGTATGTTATAGACTGTGGAAAGGCCAAGGAGACCAGTTATGATGCTTTAAACAAGTTGGCATGTCTGTTACCATCTTGGATTTCAAAAGCTTCTGCGCATCAGGTACAGGACCTCTATTCCTCTGATTCCTTGTTGCTGCAAAAAAAAAAAAAAATCTTGAAATTGTGAAATAATTTCAGAGAAGGGGTCGTGCTGGACGGGTGCAACCTGGAGTTTGCTATAGATTGTATCCAAAAATTATCCACGATGCAATGGTTCAGTTTCAGTTACCAGAAATTCTCCGAACACCTTTGCAAGAGCTATGCCTACATATCAAAAGCTTGCAGCTTGGAGCTGTTGGATCTTTTTTGGCAAAGGCACTACAGCCACCGGATCCTCTTTCTGTTGAAAATGCAATTGAGCTTCTTAAAACAATTGGGGCCTTAGATAACCAGGAGGAGCTTACTCCCCTAGGTTAGAATTGTTGTCATGTTTGTTTATATATCTGGCTTGATGGTGCTTGTTCTAATCTAAATTATTATGCCTAACAGGTCGCCATCTCTGCAGTCTCCCTGTGGATCCTAATATCGGGAAAATGCTTCTAATTGGTTGTATATTTCAATGCCTTGATCCTGCTTTAACCATTGCAGCAGCTCTTGCGCATCGGAACCCATTTGTCCTTCCATTAGATAGGAAAACGGAAGCTGATGCTGCAAAACGATCCTTTGCTGATGATTCTTGCAGGTGATATGGTTCAATCTCTTTCTAGAGGCATAGTAGTTTTTTATCAACTCCTTTGCTTTGTGATTGCAATTGCTAAATGAATATCTTGATATGTTACTAATGCAGTGATCACATAGCACTTGTCAAAGCTTTTGAGGGATATAAGGAAGCAAAGCGCAATCGAAATGAGAGAAGTTTTTGTTGGGAAAACTTTCTTTCCCCAATTACTTTGCAGATGATGGAGGGTATGAGAGACCAGTTTCTGAACTTGCTATCAGACATTGGATTTGTTGACAAGTCCAGGGGCTCTACTGTAAGTAAATCTTTCTGGTCTTCATGTTTTGTATTTGAATTCCTGTTTTTTCTGTTGTGATATTACTTGGTGGCCGCACCATCAAGTGTGAATTGCTGCACTCTATTTACTTGTTTTATTCAGAGTTTCATGTGTGAGATTACTGCATTTAATTCTCTAGCTATTTGGAATTCTTTCTTCTTCTTGCTTTTTCTTTTAGTATAAGTTTATATAATAGACACTTAAACAGAATTGGTTTCATAGATGTATTTGGTCTATGCAGGTTTACAACCAATACAGCCATGATTTGGAGATGGTATCAGCAGTTTTGTGTGCTGGACTTTACCCTAATGTTGTGCAATGCAAAAGAAGAGGGAAGCGTACAGCCTTGTACTCTAAAGAAGTCGGGAAAGTCAGCATTCATCCCGCATCTGTAAATGCAGGGGTTCATCTATTTCCTCTGCCTTACTTGGTTTATAGCGAAAAGGTGAAAACGGCTGACATCTACGTGCGAGACTCGACGAACATATCGGATTATGCTTTGCTTCTGTTTGGTGGCAGTCTTAGTCCCAGTAAAAATGGCTCTGGTATTGAGATGCTTGGAGGCTATCTTCATTTCTCTGCATCAAAGAGCGTTTTACAGTTGATACAGGTTAGTTTAAGGTTGTACTTCTTTATCTCATGGTTAAAAGGTTGGTTCATGATGCCATGTTGATCCTATGAATTGGTTTTTTCAGAAATTACGATCAGAGCTTGATGAGCTTCTGAGGAGGAAGATTGAGAACCCTGGCTTGGACATTTCGGCCGAGGGAAAGGGAGTTGTTTCCGCCGTCATTGAGCTGTTGCGGAGTTATAATGAACTTTAGGATGTTTTAGCTTTGCTTCTGGAGCCAACGTAACCTAGCATGATATTGTGCCTCCGTCATCCGTACAATTGGCTTGTTTGCTTTTTCGAATTGATCATAATTCCTTGATATAAGATAAAAGGAGAATGTTCTATTAGACCCGATGAACCCCGAATGGGAATGGAATAAAAAGAACGCCCGACCAGCCACGAATATGAGCCCAACCAGCCAATAGCCCAAAGACCATAAAAAACGGCCACACAGTCCAAATTACACGACAACAATGATTTAATATTTATTATATCAACGTGCATACAATATTTTAGTCATAATATGCAAATACAAATAAACGTATTAGGGGTCACTTTTCATTTAGTAAGAATATATCTATCTAGTTCCGAAAATATAAAAGACGATATCAAAATCAAACAAAACGACCCGTGCAACCGGTGAATAACCTGACCATATGAATTTATCAAAAATCATTTTCATATGAATTTATCAAAATATGCGGTAGTATTTGAAAAAAATAGCAATTTTTTTATTAATATTTTTTAATGCGGATAGCTTTTATGATGCAGCGCAAGCTTTGCACAATCTAGAGACAAATATTAAAATATTATTTTCATTATATAAACATATTGACGTTTAAAATAATTTTCTTGAGTTTTTATAAGAGTTAATTATATGATAACATATAAGGTGTACACATTTCCTGTAATATAAGGGATATACACACCGACATAGCAGTTTTTATTATCTGTGTTTAGTGCAAAGCTGACAGCAATATTTTGTCCATAAAGTTATTCTATTTTGTAAATCTAAAATAGAATCAAAATAAACAAATAAAGAAATGAAAAAATAAGGAAACAAAAATAACAGAATTAGTCATTCGTTCTAGAAAAACTAAAACTAAAACTACAATTATAATTATAATTTTACATCTGTTTACACGTTATTCCTCAACGCTCCGGGGAATAAAATTGCATAGCTGGTTGGCGCTCATTCAGTTTTAGTGTAAAATCGACCCAGCCCAGGTTCTGCATCAAATCATCGTCTTCAAGTAAGTTGCTGGTTAAACGGTGAAGACGACTCGCTTCTCCTCCGCCCACAAAAAAAACCTCCACAAAACCCTAAAACTCCAATACTCGCTTTTCAAATGCTCTTCCGCTGTATCTGAAGATCCGGAAATCGCAACCAACATGGGTCGGCCCGAGCCCTGCGTCTTGTTCTCCCAAACTTTCGTTCACCCCCAACTCGACGAGTACGTCGACGAGGTACGATTACTTTACTGCTAGCTTCTTCTCCTACCGGCAAACATTTCCTTCTTTTTCTTTTCTTTTCTTCCTATCTTTCTGGTTGATATATTTACAATGCTTTCGGATTCAGGTAACTTTTGCCGAGCCCATTGTAATCACTGCCTGCGAATTCCTCGAACAGAACGCCTCCTCTGCGTCCCAGGCAGTCCAGCTTGTGGGGTACGCGGAATTTATTTTTCTAATTTCTCGTCCTTGTCAATAACTGATCTATGACATAATTTCTCGTCAGATGTTTTGCTCTACGTTTTGTCTAGTGAGACTTCCTATTTTATTCGCAGTGCCACATCACCTCCTTCGTTTGCCTTGGAGGTATTTGTTCAGTGCGAGGGAGAGACGAGGTTTAGGCGTCTGTGCCAGCCGTTTCTTTATTCACATTCCTCGTCGAACGTGCTAGAAGTTGAGGTAGTTTGCTGTTTTTTTGATTTTGTATTACCTGGTTTTTAGTATCCAGTTGAAGAAAATATGATAAAGTCTGAAATTCAAAATGAGGATATTGCTGCTGTTTTTTGCAGGCAGTTGTGACTAACCATTTGGTTGTGAGGGGTAGCTACCGTAGTCTAAGTCTGATCATTTATGGAAACACGGCTGAGGATCTAGGGCAATTCAACATTGAATTTGATGATAACTCTTTGAATAATCTTGTTAGTTCTGCTGAAGGAAAGCTTGATGACCTCCCTCTGGCATTGCGTTCAGCTAACAGGACAGCTGATGAATCACTAACCTCACTAAATGTATTATCCTTACCTGCTGCTGCTCCAGATATATCTCTTGAGGTTAGGCAGTTTTTGCAGTTGGTCACAAAGTTGTTAGAGTTGCCAAATGTTGAGAGCTCAGATGAAGTTGTGAATACCATAGTGTCGGCAGTCTGTTCATATGTGCTGTGTGACTCACGTGGTGAAAAAATAGACCAGAAGAATCTTAAAATGGGTGAATCCATAGATGCTGAGGAGTTGTGTATCGTTGTTCGCAAGGCAATTCAAGAGCTTGTTCAAGTGCATCAAAATTGTTTGGAAGATGGATCATTGGATGAATTTGCTGAGTTGACCTTTCTTGAATCTGAAGCTGATGTGGCTCCTTCTAAGGAGTTAGTGGAGCTGCTTAGTCAGTATATTTGTTTTAATAGAGGTTTGACTGACTCTGGAAATCATTGGCTTCTTAAGGTGATTTGGCTTCACTACTGCATCAGTAACATATTGCATTAATTGTACATGCTTCTTCAATAAAGGGACAATAAGTAGCATTCCTCCTACTCTCTCTCGTTTTCTCTGTGTTTGTTATAAACCTGTGAATGTGCTTCACTTATATCACTATGCCTTTCCTTAATGGTATTTTTTTTTTGAATTATCAGACCAGAAAAATTATTTTGGGGTTGGGGCTGGCTCTTTTGTTGTGTATTGGTAGAGAAAGTTGCTTTCACTATGTCAATAGAGGGGGAATGGAGCAGATTGCAGATGTTTTCTCTCTTGAGATTGGTAATTCTTCCGCCATTATATTACTTCTTCTTGGAGTAATTGAGCAGGCTACCCGACATCCAATTGGGTGTGAAGGTATTCTAGGCTGGTGGCCTCGTGAAGATGAAAATATTCCAAGTGGCAGTAGCAAGGGCTATAGTCAGTTGTTGAAACTGGTCCTGGAAAAACCAAACTATGGTGTTGCCTCTCTTGCAACCTATGTGTTGAATCGCTTACGTATTTATGAAATTGCTTCAAGATATGAGGTATCTTTTGAAGTTTTGTGCTTATATATCTCTTTATTAGATTTCCATTTGAACATCTTGCTAAGTTTTGATTCATGTTTGTCCAGAACTCTGTTCTGTCTATTCTTGGGGGTCTTTCTGCTACTGGACGGATTACTAGTGCTACTACAGACATGCTTAAAATTGCCAAATCTCAACTGAAGATACTCTTGGTCAGTTGTAATATTCAGTTTTATTTTTTCTGGCTTCGTTCAATGTTTTAATTCTTACTTAACGTTTGGTGACAAGTGTCTATGCAGAAATTGATAAACTTGCGTGGTCCAGTTGAGGATCCTTCTCTAGTGGCTTGTGCAAGCAGGTCACTAATCCTTGGTCAAACAGAAGGGTTATTGTCTTATAAATCTACCAGTAGCTTAATTGGTTCATCAACTTGTTGTTTTTCAAACTGGGATGTTGACTGCCATTTGTTGTCCCTCCTCAAGGTATACGCCTATAGCTATTTTCATTATCAATTGGATGCTGGAAATGGCTTATGTCCCATTTATTTGCTAAATGGTTTTGCTGTGTTTTTTTTAGGTGAACTTTGATAGACTGAATATACTTAACCTTTTCTCTTGACTTCTTTTTTCCTTTCTGTTCTGTAAAATATGTTCTATGAATTCTTTTCACACTTTGAATAATTTGTCTTAAAGCTATCTTTTTAATCTTCATAAATTTTTACTTTTCTGTATCAATTTCAATGAATTCAACTTTCATCAAGTTTCCTTCTAGCTGATGATTGCTTATTGTAAGGTTGAAATTCCTTGGGTGTTAAGCTAAAATTTTGCTGCCAGTGTACACTGCTCTGTAACAATAGCAATGATGACAATTAATGTTTTTAAAAGCCTCTTTATCAGAATAATTTTTTTGGTTTTCTCCTTTTCTTTTGGGTCTGTTCATCTATAAAAACATTTTTAGCTGAGATTCAGAAGGTTTTTTTTTTATTTTCTTTGGCCGTGGTTATTCAAGTTTGCACTATTTTGTACAGATGGATTTTCCTTTAGTGGGTAGAACCCTAAATTATGCAGACTACAAATGTGACATCACTGTAGAATTAATGAGACCTATAATTTGCTGGGAAAATGACTTGTAGCTAACCTGTCTTTCCCGGTATGGTTTTTGGATTGATATCTTTCACTGGGCAAAAGAAGATTTGTTAAATGTGCATATGGTAGATGCTAGATTATATCTGTTCAAATCCCTTTTCTTTCAAAGTTGGTAGATGGTCTGCTCTTTCTGTGGATTATATTCTTAGCGTATTCCTGGAAAACAGGAGAGGGGCTTCCTGCCTTTGTCACTAGCACTGCTGTCTTCACCCATATTGCGGTCAGAAGTTGGAGATTCTACAGACACGTTCATTGACATTGGATTGACTATTGGGGAAATTCTTCTTTCACTTCTCACCTGTCGCACAGGTCGTCACTGAAAAGCTTTTTCTCTATTTCTCTTTGCATGCCAGGAAATGAACATGGTTTCATGTTATTTTTTCCAGGTTTGATATTTCTTTTGCACCACTCTGAACTTTCTGCCATGTTAGTTGATGCTCTAAGAGGTACAAATAATATCAATAGAGAAGAATGTGTTCCTCTACGGCATGCGTCAATTTTGTTATCCAAGGGTTTTGTTTGTAGCCCACAAGAAATTGGGCTGACTGTAGAGATGCAGCTGAGAGTGGTTGGTGCCTTTCTCTGTCAAAAGTGTTGATCTATGGTCATATATTACTTAATGCTCATCATAATGCAGTCTCTTTGCTCTTATTTTCTGACAGGTAAATGCTACTGATAGGTTGCTTACCTTAACTCCTCATTCTGAAGAATTTCTATGGGTGTTGTGGGAACTCTGTGCTATCTCTAGGTGGCGCATGTTATCATAGTTTTAGTTTTAAAATTTTCTGATTTCAAATATAATACTGGTAGCTCTGATACATGCTCGGTCACAACTTGCAGGTCAGATTGTGGACGGCAGGCTTTGTTAGTTCTTGGGCATTTTCCAGAGGTATGTTAAGCAAGCAATACTAATGCTTTTGCATCATTCGGACAACCAACCTTTAATATTCTGGGTTGGCACCAAACAGTCTGACATTTTTGAAGATATGCTCATGTCACTTTTGTTTTTTACATCTTTGCTTGCTGCTCAATAAGATAAGCTTGCCTTGACTATGCCTTACGTGAAAAGAATTCGGATCCATTCAGTATTTGTTGGATGTTATGTATTTCTTGTTCATTGCATTATTATCTTTGGAGACATGCTTGTTATATTATATTTTTTTACTGAAATACTAACTTCAATGTTTTCTTTATTTACAGGCAATATCAATCTTGATTGAAGCTTTACATTCTGTAAAGGAACCAGAGTTAGTTTCCAGGAATAATGGTTGTTCACCCACTGTCTCGCTAATTTTCATAGCTGTTCCAAACTTTTCATTTTATTTGACTAATATATGCAATTGGATTTTACAACTAATATACTAAAGTTTATGACTTCTTGGTTATGAAGGAGCTTCACCAGTAAATCTGGCAATATTTCACTCGGCTGCTGAGATTTTTGAAGTAATTGTTACGGATTCAACTGCATCATCCTTGGGTTCTTGGATTGGGCATGCTATAGAACTTCACAAAGCTTTGCATTCCTCATCCCCTGGGGCCAATAGCAAAGATGCGCCTACTAGGTTGTTGGAGTGGATAGATGCTGGTGTTGTTTACCATAAAAATGGGGCTGTTGGTCTTCTTCGGTATTCCGCTGTATTAGCTTCCGGAGGGGATGCTCCTATAAACTCCACCAACATGCTAGCTTCAGATTTTACTGATGCGGAGCTTGTTGTTGGAGATGCTTCAAATGGTTCAGAGATAAATGTTATGGACAACCTTTATAAACTTGCATCTGAGGATGGTGATCCTCTTCGTGATTCATCTATAGCACAGTTGACAACAGCTATTCGAATTCTGGCCTTCATTTCAGGAAACTCGGTAATACTGACTTTATATTAGTTCCATGATAAATCTACATTGTACTTATTGTAGCTTGTTTTTTTCTAGACTGTTGCCGCAGCTCTGTATGACGAAGGTGCTACTGCAGTTGTTCATGCTATTGTGGTGAAGTGCAGCTCCATGCTCGAGAAGTCCTCAAACAATCTCGGTTGGTTACTTCATTCTATTTTCTTCATAGGGTTATGTTTGTATGGTTAAAATGTGCATATCAGAATTATAGAAATGAATACTTTGTTATGTTCTAATGTTTGCTTTTATGCTACTGTTGCTTGGAGATATGGGGGAGTTTCCTTTATCTGATATTTGGAGATTTCAGAGAAGGTTTTTTTTTTTGGGGATACATTATATTTATTATATTCTAGTTTACTTACTTTTTCACAAAAACCAGCATTGATTAAGGTTTTTGGGCATGATTCACTTAACTATCTGTATGATCAGATGGAGATACTAGATGTTGTGAAGGAATGGTGTTAAGATTGAAAGTAGCTTTTAGTTGGCTATTTTAAGGGTGTAAAGCTGTTCCACATCTAACTACATGTAAGGGAGGACTAATGAGCTACATAGTTCTCATCGATCAGCTCTAGTGAGCTTAGATTGTTTGTGTTGAATTTTAGTTTGGGGGAGTCTTCCTTGTATTAGGAGATCCCATATTTAGAACTTTCAAAAATTTGTAGTCACAGCAGCTGCTTTTGAAGATCCAAATTGAGGTATCTGCTATCATGTCTTGTTTTTGTAAGGGCACCATAGTATGTGATAAGATGGGAGTGCCACAGGTCATGGTTGAAATTTTTTGTTATGACCATTTTACTACAAAACTATATCCTATTATGTTTTCCCTCACGTTTGTTTTAATTTATGTAACATATGCTTCATTTTGCACTGGTAGATTACCTTGTTGATGAGGGAACAGAATGCAACTCTACTTCTGATTTGTTATTGGAACGTAATCGTGAGCAGAGCCTAGTTGACCTTTTGATTCCTTCGCTGGTGTTGTTGATCAACCTTCTTCATAAGTTACAGGTTAGTTCCAAACTTTTTCATGTTAAATTTAAGTTTAACTTCATAATGCCTAAAATCTAACTTGATCTGAGTAAATTTTAAAAAAGTTCATGCCAACAGATGAAGTTGAATGTATGACCCACGTAGGCTGGCTTATGTAAGGCTAAGTATAATGCTTGGCATAGAGGTTAGGTGTCAGGAATTTGTTTAAAGGCCGTGCTTGATAGGGTTGGGCCCCTGTATGTGTTCTATTGCTGTTGATTATAATTAAAAGGGGATGTGATCTATATAATGGGTAGTGTAGCAGTTCTGTTTATGATAATGAAAGAAAGTACCAGCTGTGCTTAATAAGAAAATTGTTATAACCTAACTCTACTTAGGTTGACGATAGAAGCAAGGGGAAGAAACAGATGTTGAAGGGAAATTATAGAAACCGAAATTCGCTACTACCAAGGTTCTAATTCAAGGAACATCAGCTATCCAATACTAAGTTTGGTGTCATTTATTTTCTCTTTGACCCCAAAATAGTGAGTTCGTAGGTTTTATTTAGCAAATTAGTTTGGGCTTTAGTCTAACTTGAAATGCTAATGGATATGAAGATATTAGTCACTTAATCCCACTCTTTCACCATCGTAGAAATAGTTCCTCGCTGCCACTAAGCTAAAAGGAGTCTTGAAGACCTAATTAAAAATTGAGCTGATCTTGATTCTCTTTCCTTGCCTTTTGTTTTCTTTTTAGAATAAACTCGTAAAGGAGGCATGCTATCATTAATTTCTTCCTTGAAATGTAACTTGTCCTCAAGTCAAAACGAGGAGGATTGGCTTGCAGGCAAATCATATGCCCCAAGTAGCTTCCTCCACAGGTATGCTTTCCCATTCGATTAGTAGTTCCAAGTTGGTACATTACACTCAAGAACAACAGTGAGAAAAAATTGGACAGGGAGAAGATAGATTTTCCAATTTGCAGAACTATGAAGAGAAGCTGGGGCGAGGAATTTCTTATTACCATGTCTCAAAGAGACATGACAGGATGAATCCAGGATTCTAGAGGAAGCTCCAGTTTATAGGCAATTCAAACTTTGTTGAGGTTTTTAAGGACTGAAAAGTGAGGATAGTATATTGATGTTTGGCAAGAGATTTTTTATGACTAGGTTGAAGGTGTAGGAGAGCTGAGTGACTGATATTAAAAGTGATTTCCCTTCTCTTGGCTTAAGTGTCAACATTGGTCTTCATTTTGAATTGAACTAAAAACAGGTGGCATTTAAGAATTTTCAGCATGTCATTTCATTGGAGGAGTTGGTGTTCCAGTTCGGCTTGCATAGTTTTTCTCTAGAATGTATTGATACAATCTTGAAAGGAGTGCTACTAGTGAAAGTGTGAATCCAGTATTGTAAGAATACCCAGCCCAAGAGAGGAAAGGACTCTAATGAGTCCGTTGTTCTTAGGCAAGAGAATGTGGGTGTGCTTCCAAACATTGGTTGACTACTTTTGTTTGACCATCTGTTTGTGGATGATAGCTAGTGGTCATCTTGAGTTGAGCCTTGCGCAGTTGAGAGCTCATGCCAAAATCTACTAAGAAAATTAGTAACTGGCTGAAACAATGGGTTGTGGGATTTCATGTAGATGAGCTATTTATGTGCCCAAAATTTTTCAGCAACTACATCGCTAGTGGAAGGATGAACCAAAGGTATCAAGTGTGTGCACATTTACAGAGGTGATCAATAATTAAAATGGCGTCATGGTGGTTGGACTTGGGTAGTCCTATAATAAAAACAAGGAAATATTTTCCCATATTCTGTTTGGTATGGAGAGAGGTTGAATGATGTCTGTTGGTATCAAAGTTTCATATTTGTTCTATTGGCAAGTTAAACAATTTTAAACATAACAGTGTGAATTCCATTTTAGTTGGGGGGAGAAAAAATGAGCTGACAATTGTTCTTGTTGGAATATCTTTTCTAACTTTTGGCTAAATTTGCCTTGTACAGCTGAAAGAGAATACAGCAATTTAGATGTCAACCTATACAGATGTTTATTCTGAATTTTCTGTATTTTTTTTTCTTTATTTCATACTCAGTTTAATTTGCATGGCAATACAATTGAGTTGTATGCTTTTTGTGTTCTTAGGAAACTAAAGAGCAGCATAGAAATACAAAACTGATGCATTCTTTGTTGCGATTGCATCGAGAAGTAAGGTAATTTAGAGATTTTTTTTCTGTTTGCCTTAGTATGGTCTTGCACTCATTTTCTGCTAATAGTGAAACGAACAATGGTTGCAGCCCAAAGTTGGCTGCTTGCTCAGCAGACGTGTCCTCATCCTATCCTGACTCTGCACTTGGTTTTGGGGCTGTTTGCCACCTTCTGGTGTCGGCACTTGCTTGTTGGCCTTTATATGGTTGGACTCCAGGTCTTTTTCATTCCCTTCTTTCCAATGTTCAAGCTGCTTCACTTGGTGCATTGGGTCCAAAGGAAACTTGCAGCTTGTTCTGTCTTCTGGTATGCAAACTTTCAGTTTTTATTGTCAACATAATTGTAAAGTTATTGATCAGTGTTTGTCACCATAATTGTCACATCAGCTTTTGGGCTGATGCTGGAATTTATTTACTGTTCATAGCGAGTTTGGGCCATCTGATTTGCAATCTTCTTGTGACATTGACTAGTTTTTCTGTTGTCACTTTTTATTTCAAGAATGATTTATTTCCTGAAGAAGTCATCTGGCTTTGGGACAATGGAATGCCTCCGTTGAGTGCCCTGCGAACATTGGCTGTGGGTTCATTACTGGGACCAGTGAAGGAAAGGCAGGTCAACTGGTATCTAGAGCCTTTGCACCGTCAGAAACTGATTAGCCAATTGTCACCTTATCTTGACAAAATTGCTCAGATTATCCAACATTATGCTATATCTGTATGTGACATAGCACTTTTAAACTATTATCATTTTATTATATGTTTATTAACCTGTCATCACACCAATTGTGATGGTTTTGGTGAAAACATATCACTAGGTCCACATTTTGCCCCTAAATCCATTTTCTATTGTCTGTAATCAGGAGTTGGTGGTCATCCAAGACATGCTTCGGGTTTTTATTACCCGATTTGCACACCAAAAAGCTGAAAATGCTTCCCTTCTTCTGACTCCAATATTATCCTACATTCGTGATCAAGTCACTGAATTGCACTGTCAGTCAGATGTAGATGCATATAAGGTACTAAAAATTTTCTGCCTCTTTCAGCTATGTTATCCACCAGGACTTGCTCATTTGATTTGTTCTATTTTTTTTTCAGGTATACAGATACCTTGAATTTACTGCAAGTGTTTTGGAGCATCATAGTACCAAGGTTTGTTACTTCTTTCTGTTACGTATTTTCATGATTCTTATTCTCTTCTAATCCCCCTCCCTCCCTCATGCTACACGTGTTTACACTTGTTTACACTTGTTTTTTTAACATCTAGGAGTTGTTACTGAAGGGGGGTGTAGTTCAGATACTAACAGAAGTGTTGGAAAGGTGTTTTCCTGCTATTGAATCTGATGTGAAACAGATTTTAGATGCTAACAGTTCAGCTAAATGTGAGTTCAGTTTGATTAGTTGGTGCCATCCAATATTTAAGTCCTTCTCACTTCTTGATAGCTGTCAACCATCAATACCATTCTCAGGAAGACATGATCTGTGAGTAGATGTTTTACACCTGTTGTTACTGTTTCTTGCTACCTTATTCTTGACATGAATGTTACCTTGGTGGCATGACGGAGAATTAATTTTCTGTGAATTAGGCACAGTTCTGCAATGAGCACCAAGGATTGGTCTTTGACTTTGCCACTTCTCTTTCGATTCTGTGAGGTAACAATTTGTTCATCAATCTGTGAAGTGATAAAGCATTTGTAAAAAAGGATCATGAATGTTCCACTTGATTGCCAAAGTTTGTGGTTTTGCTTGGAAATTGTTTATCCATTTACTTATTTATGACTTAATTAGTATCATGAACATTCAACTTCTTTTCCAGATGCTACCAGTTGGAAAAGAATTGCTTTCTTGTCTTGCATCCTTTAAAAGCTTGGGTTCTTGCAATGAAGGTAGAAGTGCCTTCTTGATTTTTTTCCAGCATGTCAAGAACAGCACTGATGAACCTCAGTTAGAAAAGGTTCATGAGAATGGCCTTGTTGAAGATTGTGGATTTAGAGAGCACCCTTCTTTTCTAGGTTGTTGGAAAAAATTGTTGAAATCAATTGAGTCCAATGACCATTTGTCAACTTATGCAATTAGAACTGTCAGTTCATTATCTGAAGCTTCGTTGTGCCTTTGCTTCGACAATAAAAGGTGAGTGTTCTATTGCTAGTAACGACTAATGAGCCAAATATAAATTCATGACCAAATATTGCTGTCTGGAATCACCTTTAGAGAAATGCTATGTGCTATCACTACATATGGTTAATGAGTGACCATTTTAGTATTGCAGAAATTTGTCCTGGACATTTTTCTCCTAGGAATGCTTGGCCTTCTTTCTAGCCGCTAACAAATGTATGCACCTGAGTTGATACTTCTGTGTATTTTCCATCATACTTATTTTTGTAAGGGATGTTATTGTTGTGCATGAGATTGTTAAACCTGGTCTGTTCTCTTAAAACCCAACACTCTGCTGGTATTAGTTGAAATCTACTTATATTCTTAGTCATCAGAGGAGCCAATTGGATAAAAGGTTTTAATATAAGAACATAATTTGGGAGCAAACTATCAGGGTGTTAAAATAAGATGGCATTGCTATATCTCTACATTGGATTTAGGATTCTGTCAAAGGTTATCTAATGAAGAGGTGGGTTGTGCACTCCCTTTTTTCATGGTTTGTTGTACTTGTTATCATCATCAGTTGCTTAATAGGCTTTGACCTGTCACTTCATGGTTGTAGTAAGATATATTTTAAACCTCATCAAACAATGTGAAGAGGCACTTTTTAAGACATCTCTAGATGGAGGGTTTAGAGAAAACCATTATTGGTTTTATTTTGATATTAATAGAAGATGACTTTCATGACAAGAAATGTAGGCCAAGAATGGTTAGTTAGCTTTTACCCATGGCTTATTGTGGCTAGCAGCTGAGACGAGTAGGAGATTTTAAAGTTGCTTTACTTTAATAATTTGATGTGTACTCGTGAGATGCAGGATTGTAGCAGGAAAATTTCACCAATAGGCCAGTTTTCTTTTCTTGATAACCCCTTTTTCAAGTTCTTGTTAATAACTAGTTCTTACGCTCCATTAAGTAATGGAGGTTCTTATATGTTGAGGAGTAGTTTGGCTTGGCTGTACTTCTTGCTATGAACCTTCTGGGTATTGATAAAATTTTTGATGGAGCTGCTGTTTCTCATGTGTAAAAACTGATAAACATCATTATAATGAATGCTATATGCAATTGGCTTTATGACACTATTGTTTAGTTGGGAAAAAAGTTTCTATTCAGTTTTCTTCTTTTGGATAGTGATGCCAAACTCTGACTCTCGAGTGACTTTATTTTTCAGTCATATGTTTCTGTTGATTTCAGTGAGATAAGTTGTTTCTTTTACTTTTTTCTTTTCAGTGTGAATTTGAATGCGGTGAAGGCAGTAAAATGCCTTTTTGGTATTCATACTGACATGAATGGAACAAATGAGTCTCAAGAAAATACAAGTTTCATACAGGAAATGGTCACAGTGTTAAGTTCAAGGCAGACGGATGACTTCTTAACTAATGTCACACAAGATATCTTGCATCAGGCAAACTGACTTCTATTGTTAAAATATGTATATTTTATTCTTGCTTCTGGCAATTATTTAACTTTATTGGCTTTATTTCTATATGCAGGCTACAGAGACTGCCAAGTCACTGTTGTCATTATTGCAAAAGCCTATTAGTTCAATTACATGCGATGATATTATGTATGGCAAAGGAACACTTCTATTAACTGATGATGACCGTTTTTCTTCCAAAAAGAATCTGATGGAGTATGTCCTTATTGAAAAGACTGATGATTATCTTTACCAACAAGGCCTTGGGGAGAAGTTTTTGTGGGAATGTCCAGAAACCTTGCCGGATAGAGTGCCACAATCAATTTCTGGAAAAAGAAAATTGCCCTCTCTTGAAGGTGGTAAACGAATCAAGGGAGATAATTTGATGGCTGAGACAACTGGACAAAGTGTGTTTACACGGGGATCAGGCCCATCTTCTGTTGCTCTGGGACCATCTCGTCGGGACACCTTTAGACAGCGGAAACCCAATACCAGCCGACCACCATCTATGCATGTGGATGACTATGTTGCCAGGGAAAGAAATGCAGATGGTGTTACCAGTTCCAATGTTATTGCAGTTCAGCGAGTAGGATCTACTGGTGGGAGACCTCCCTCGATTCATGTTGATGAATTTATGGCAAGACAAAGAGAACGCCAGAACCCCACAGCTGCTGTGGTTGGGGAACCATCCTCTCTGGTAAAGAATGCAGCTCCTGTGAATAATACTGAGGAGAAAATAAATAGGTCTAAGCCACTAAAAACAGATCTTGATGATGATCTTCAGGGAATAGATATAGTTTTTGATGGGGAAGAGTCGGAGTCTGATGATAAATTGCTTTTTCCTCAACTTGATGATAATCTGCAGCAACCTGCTCCGGTTATAACTGAGCAAAGGTCTCCCCACTCAATTGTTGAAGAGACAGAGAGCGATGTTAATGGAAGTGCTCAATTTCCCCGCTCTGTTACACCACTAATGTCTCATGTTGATGAAACACAAAGTGAGATATCCTCAAGGATGTCTGTTTTACGACCTGAAATGCCACTGACACGTGAGCCGAGTGTCTCTTCTGATAAGAAGTTTTTTGAACAACCTGATGACATAAGGAATGTTACCTCATTATGTAACTCTCCCGCATTTGATTCTGTTCAAGCTTCAAGTACTTCTGGTTTTCCTGTACAGTCACCAGTAGATTCTAGGATGTCTCACAGTAATTTCTACGTGAAGAACAGCTCACAGAATGCTGCAGGATCCCGAGGAATATATGATAGGAAAGTCCCTCTGAGTCAGCCACCTTTGCCTCCAATTCCACCTCCATCAACAATCTTTCAGACAATGGATGCCGGACCTGGCTCGTCATCTCCATTTGTTAATACTTCATCAGAGCCGCAGGCACCCCATCTTGCAGCCTTTCAAGTAAGAAAAGACATGCTTTCCACCTAAGAAACATGTGATATGATGGTTGTTCGTGTGCATTGACATCAACTTGTTCTCTCATTTGCAGGTTCAGTCAGAGTATTTATCTCCATTTAACAATAACTCTACACAATTAGCATCTTCCCATCCTGTGCCAGATTCCAAGTATTCACGGAATTCTATTTCTTCTCCTGCTGGATCTGCTGGGCATCATCCACCACTTCCTCCTACCCCCCCTCCATTCGCATCTGGCCCATACAACTTACCGTCCTTGAAGGCATTGACTTCTCAGTCTTCTGCATACACTGTTGGAGGTCCTGATCTACCACAGGCATCAATCCCGTCTATGATTGATACTCGATTGGGAAATCTTTCTGCATCTGGTTCTGGGCCAATTTCAAGCACGCCACCACCTTTAATGCCACCTATGGTTTTCAGTAGGGCAGCCACTATCCCTGTGGCATTTTACGGAAGCACTTCAGGTCTGCAACAAGTTGATAACCCAAATATCATGCAAAATCTGTCAATTTCTCAGTCTTCGATTCAGGCAATACACCAGTTGCAGCCTCTGCAGCCACCTCTTCAACGTCCTCCACATCCACCTCAGCATCTATGGCAACCAATCCAATCTTCTCAGTCATTGGAACAAGGGGTGTCTTTGCAACAAATGCAAATTCATCAATTACAATTGCTTCAACAATCACAAATTTCTCCAATGCATACCCATTTTCCAGCTCAACAACCGGATCCTTCTCAGTCACGGCATCAACAGCAAGTTCAACATAATCAACCGCAAGGTACACATCAGCAAGGGGATGTTTTGCAGCAGCAACAAGATTTGGGAATGTCATTACAGGAGTATTTCAAGGACCCAGAAGCTATTACGGTAGTTTCATTGCGCTGCCCAGAAATTTTGTGCAAAAATTCTGGAATTAATTAACCTTGATTGTCTAATCATATTGAATTTGTTTCTGCAGTCATTATTGAGTAACAAGGAAGAACTGTGCCGGCTTTTGGAGCAGCATCCAAAATTAATGCAGATGCTTCAGGTTTATTTTTGTTACTTTGAAGAAATTTAGTTTGTGCATTTCGTTATATGTTCTAATTGCTTGTGGTCAGTAACTGGGTGAGGAAGAGTTCGTATTGTCCCAAAATGTTTTTGGTTATAGCGTTAGCAATTTCGCATTGCCTATCTTGGTTGGTCTGGACTCTTTTTTTGTTGATCTAATATACTTAAAGAGTTTTAATGGTGTTTTGTATACAGGAAAGGTTAGGTCAGCAGTAGCTAATGACGAATATTTCAGAGTATCCTTCAACGTTGGAGACTTGATATTTATGGGCTAAGGCACCCACGATTCCTCTACTGTAGTTTGTGTCGTATGTACATATTTTCTCGAATTCTGTTATATTGTCCCATTGCCTATGTTGGTGCCTCTGTCTCCCATCTGGCCTGGGTTGTTGTATCATTGCATTTAGAAAATGCTAGCAACTGCCAGTTTTGCTAATTTCCTAGTACTATCGCTAGCATGAGTTCGCAGTTTCTAAGTGGAGTTAGAATATTAACAGATCCACTCTTATCATTTTTCTTAATTTATTTTTATATTGTGCGTTATGTAGAAACCCGCGTCATTGATTCATTAATACCCATTTAATAATTCACGTGTGAATCAAATGGAAAGACTGTCAAATGAGAACACAGACGACAAGCATCGGATTAGTTGCTAGATAGATACAATTTCCAACAATTTCCAATGTTGAAGTAACAAGGATTCTGACGAAGATGCATATGAGTTTATTGGGTTGGTTTCCATTAGAAACTATCTTTTTATGAAGTATATTCTTAATTGGTATTTACAATATTAATTGATATTTATGATATATAGAAAAGAGATTAATTATTTTATTGACGGTGGATGTATTTTTATTTAGAAAAAACCTTCTGTGTTATTTATTTTGGTTTTGATTTTTAAGCTTCAGTTTAACAATTCACAAGATAAAATATCATAATAATCCACATTCTTCTCCTAAATCCCAAAGTTGAGCTCAATTTTACCCATCATAGTTACTATCAATGTATTCAAATTCATTCTAAGAATATATGAGTTCCAAAATTTACTGATGTATTATAAATATGGTAGTCATTTTCGTCTTATGATGCCAATTCATGTAACAATGTACATATTGTGTAAATGCATAAAAATGATTTGGAAACTAAAATAACTCCTAAGATCACTTTTGACTGGAGTAACACTCCCATCTAATCCACATAATAACATCATAATAATATAATCAAAATATAGAAATCAAGATTGACTATCATAATTATAAACACGAAAATACTACTATTGTATCAAAATGTCAATCATGAATTAAAAGATGTTTTTAATATATTCCAACACTAAGTATAAACAACTCACAGCAACTAGAATTTATCAAAGAAAACAAAAAGAAAAATTATCTTGAGAAATCAACTAAACTACTAGAAATCCGTAGAAAGAGAATGGGAAAGTATTTATGGATAAAACTCAAGTAATTTCCTTGGGTGAAAATAAAAAAAAAAAAAAAGAAGAAAGAAAGATATAGAAAGATTGGATATGAAGAGGGTATGCTCTATTAGTGAAAACTAGAGAAAAAAGAGGCGAATGGGTTGGAAACTTAAAAAAAAAAATTAAATTTTGGACTGGATAGTTATTCTCAAGGATTCAAAAATGTCAATTTGGGTATAAACTGGCCTTGTGAAAAGAATCTGTTTCAAAAATATCAAATTGATCCAAAGACTCCCCACCAAATTCAGAAATAACATAGTTGGGTTTCCAAAATTTCAAATAGACTTTCTAATAGACTCAATTCTCAACAACACACAAATCTAGATAAACAACATACGTAAAACAAGATGTCATGTAACACTATCAATTGACAGCCTTTGACACAATGCTCTATACACTCACATAACTAGGCTCTATTACTGAGTCCACCATTCACAACTAACCTATGGATCACTCGATCAAACTTAATCAAACTAGTTAACCCATTGGTTAATTGGTTAATTTGGATCGATTCAGTCAAACTCATACACACGGAAGAACAAAGGTTACACATTTAAACTAATTGTTAATTTATTTTTCTTTAGCATTCGTAGCTTTTGGTTATAAACAGAGCCACGTAAACTTCCACAGTTGGCCGACTCGAGAGCTTCTGATAGATCCTTGGATTTCCTTTTTTATTATGACATCCGTGAGAAGTCACATGATCCAAGGAGCTCACGATCCGATAGATCCTTTTCAACTTGCCCTATACAATAAGATTAATCATCGACCAAAGAGACATTCCTCCTCTAAGAAACACCATCTCTAAGCATGTGCCATTCCCATGTGATATGTTTTGCTTCTCATTGCAGGGAAAGGAAACACGCAGCCGCAGTGAAATTCCAAAGTACAAGGGAAGATAAATTAAGTGACCTCTTTTTGGTGCCTACTTGGTTGGGACTTCCACCCACATGAATTATTTGACACTAATTGTATCTAGAGAGAGAGAGGAAGATACTAACAGTTAACTCCCATAACTCCTGGTAGTCAACTAGTGCTTAATACCATGTTTTGGTCGATGTACCCTAGTAACCTCAATGAGCCTCTCGAGGCCATTGCTTCATCTATCACCCTCTGTCACACCAATCCAGTCATGCCACCTGTCACAGACACCGACACAGTGTATTAGCCTCCGGAGCTGATATATGTACCCCTCATAGTCGTACCTGACGGCACTGGAATCCCCAAACTTGCATGATGCACACACATGTGCATGGGTGCATACACATTTCCCAGATCCTACTCGATCCACGTGCTCCTTTTTTTAAACAAAACCTTACGTTTATGTGGGTAGCCAACTGGCTTGCTCTAACATGTCATATCCGTCATATATTAACTCCAATTTTGGGGTTCAATGTTTAGGTGCGGACATTTGATGTCAAAAGTCTGCCATTAGCCATTTCAATGAAGCCTGAGAAGCTTGAAGCGACTTGGAATGGATAAAGGATGGAAAACTGAGCTGGAGATGTCCCCAAATTGTCCTCGCTGTGGTTCTTCCAACACAAAATTTTGTTACTACAACAACTATAGCCTGACACAACCAAGATATTTCTGCAAAGGTTGCAGAAGGTATTGGACAAAAGGTGGATCTCTGAGGAACGTTCCTGTTGGTGGAGGTTGCAGGAAGAGCAGAAGAGGGAAATCATTGAGACTATCAACCAGTGATATCAACTCCAAGAGTTTAGGTACCGGTTATGGAGGCGCGCCAAATGGGTCTATAAGGCAAGCGTATACCCATAAAGGAATCTCCTCAGTTGAGTCTTCCCGTTCGTCAATGGCTCCTGATGGTTCACTTATCGATCTTGCGGTTGTTTATGCCAACTTTTTGAATCCAGTTCAAGATTCCAAAACTGGGTCTGAAATTCCAGAACTACCTATGGAACACAGTTTTCGATTGCAAGAAGAAAATGCTATGGTTGGTTGCCTAGCCAATATCACCGGCTTCTCCGCTGATGCTTCTTTAAATGGCAATGATCATCTCCCGTACTATGGCGAACTGGAGCAATATTGCTCCAGTCGCGGGCATCAAGAAATCATTCAAGATTGTAAAAACCACGATACAATCAAATATGGCTTAGCACCATTGCCTGGAGAAGAGGTAGCCTCTCAAGAGATATTATGGTCTAATTTCCAAATCCTGGAAAATCACATCCCGCAGATGACACAGCTCCCGGTATTTGGTCCTGAAACGCAACATTCTACTCCGCTGTTTAATGACTGGAGTGCATTTGATTTGCCTTGTTATGATACTTTCTCTAAGACTTGATCAGATACAAATTTTATGTCATTGTCTCTATGTATACATAAATATGTATAGAATATAAAATAATCTCAACGTGTTAGCAAGCTTCTGAAACTAAAATAATGGAAAGATCTTCCTAGTTAACCTTCTTTCCTGTACTTTTTAGTTAATTGTTGCTTTTATTTTTTCAGTCTTCTTTATTCTTTTACAATAGTCGAGTTCCATTGAGATCGAGAAGTGTATACAGTTTAGCCAACAAGAGTGCAAAGTGCGATTAAACATACAATAATTACAAGTTTGTAATCACTACTAATATGAAATCTTTAATGCAGAAATACTCCACAAAGATCAAACCATGGAATTTTTAGGATAAGGAAAACACTCAAGCATTAACAAGAGATAAAACCCAAGAAAAATAAACCAACAAAAACTATAAAAATCGGATTACTCAGAATTTGTCCCTTAAGTAAAAAATCCACCGTCTCCCGCCGTTCCGTTCGATATATTTCTGTGGAGGGAAAATCTTTAAAATAGGTTGAGTAACAATTTAGGAATAATTTTCAAGCAAGAAATCTGGCAAAAACGAAGAATCAAGGGCTTGGGTGTGAAGTAATGCGAATTTTCTTCCAGAGCAAAGTAGTAAGGAATGAGATTAAGGAAACTCCTTCTATTGGAGAAGAAGCTAGGTTCTAGAAACAGATGAGAATGTAACCAGAAAATAAGACGAGAATACAAGAGAATTCAACAGACTTTTTGTTATCCTTCATCTAACTGGTTTTCTGATACTTATATTGTTCCTATTTGATCATGCTGGCTTGTTGATGATTCCTCCGCTAACATTGTCAACGAATAATCTTTGTAACGAACTGGCATAACCGTTGTCCGCGTTCCTCTTCGTGGCCCTTCCGCTGGCCCCTGATCCACTTTATTCGCATTGACCCTTCCAGATATAACACTACCTCTCCCTTCCGACAGAACCTTGTCCTCAAGGTTAATATGAGGAAAGTTCCGGATAATTTGATCACTATCCTCCCAAGTATCGTCAGCAGAGGACAATCCTTCCCAGCGAACCAGCCATTGTTCCATCAGACGGGAACCCCGCTGAAGCTGTCGACGCTGGACAATCGCTGCTGGTTTCAAAATAAGTGTAGTGGTAGTGTCTACCAAATGCAAGGGCATAACCTGTTGCAGAGGCATTCCACAACATTACCTGTTGCAGAATCCCGTACGTAACGAGACATGGTCGGAGGCGGCCTTTCATACAATACTTGGAAAGGACTGACCTTAGCTGTCGTTTGGTATGAAGTGTTATACCAATACTCAGCCCAAGGTAAGTAATATGCCCATGTTGCCGGTGCATCCACCACAAAGCACCACAAATACATCTTCAACGTCTTGTTTAGTGCTTCCGTCTGTCCATCGGTCTGCGGATGGTAGGAAGTGCTCGTCAGTAGCTTAGTCCCCTGCAGCCGATGAATTTCCTGCCAAAAAGACGTTAAGAATTTCGGGTCTCTATCGCTAACGATAGACACCGGTATTCCATGTAAACGAACTACCTCAGCCACAAAATATGCAGCCACCAACTCACTAGAAATTGGCGAAGACATGGCGATAAAATGCCCATATTTAGACAGACGATCAACAACCACGAGTATCACTTATTTACCTCTTGAACTAGGTAAGCCCGTTATGAAATCCATAGAAACACATTCAAAGACCTGATCTGGAATAGCCAAGGGTTGCAGCAGACCCACAGGTTTCAATGAAGAATCCTTCATCCTCTGGCAAACCTGACAGCTGCGCACGAAATCAGCTATATCCCGCCGCATGCCTTTCCAAAAAAAATTGGAAGAAACTCGATGCCACAACCGAGTCACTCCAGAGTGTCCCCCTACTGGTGAAGCATGAAAATCTGCTAAAAGATGCTGCTTAAGTAACGAATTGGCAGGAACAACCAAGCGATCCTTCACGAACAACAAGCAATCCTTAAATTGAAATCCAGGTAGTGCCTGGGAATCTGACAGAAGTAGCTGTTGATAGCGCAGCAGCTCCGGGTCTGTCGCATTTGCATCACGGAGCTGCTGGACAAGATCTGTTGAAGTAGCTTGAAGAGCAAACAATGCAGCAGCAGGTACCCGAGATAAGGCATCCGCAACAAGATTTTGTGTTCCCGCCCGATACTGGATATCGAAATCGTAACCAACTAAATTGCACAACCACCTGTGCTGCTCTGGAGTCTGAATCACCTGATCCGCGAGATATTTGAGGGATTGCTGATCAGTAATTATAGTGAATCTCCTGCCTAGCAGATATTGTCTCCATTTAGCCACCGTTTGTGTTATCGCATACATCTCACGATGATATGCCGATGCTTGTTGCATACGAGGAGCTAGCTTCTGACTGAAATACGCAACCGACTGCTTCCCTTGAGTCAGAACAGCTCTAATGCCCACCTTGGATGCATCTGTTTCCACGCAAAATGGCTTAGTGAAATCGGGCAGGCAAAGGACAAGTGCGCCACTCAGCAAATTCTTCAACCCCTCAAACGACTTTTGAGTATCTTCATTCCAACGGAAACAATTGTGGTGCAACAAATCCGACAAGCTACCAGCTTGGGATGCAAAATTCCGAATGAATCTTCTGTAGTAACCCGCCAGACCGAGAAATCCTCTGACTTCCTTCACATTCTTCGGCACAGGCCATTGCTGCACTGCAGCTATCTTGTCCGGATCGACAGACAGCCCCGAAGCAGAGACAATGTGTCCCAAGTAACCAATGCGGCTTCGACCAAATTGACACTTAGCGTATTTTGCAACTAGACGATGGCGTCGCAAAGTTCCCAACACTATCTTCAATTGCTCCAGATGCGAAGACCAGGTACTGCTGTAGATGAGAATGTCGTCGAAGAATACCAGCACAAACTTGTGAAGAAAAGGGTGAAACACTTCAGTCATCAGAGCCTGGAACGTCGACGAAGCATTGGTCAACCCGAAGGGCATAACCAAAAACTCATAGTGCCCATCATGAGTTCGGAAAGCTGTCTTGGCTACATCATCCGGATGAACTCGAACCTGATGATACCCAGCCAACAAATCCAGCTTCGAAAAGTAAACTGCACCATGCAACTCGTCGAAGAGTTCCTCGATCGATGGAATGGGAAATTGGTCACGAATCGTAACAGCGTTTAAAGCGCGAGAATCCACACAGAACCTCCATGATCCATCTTTCTTCCTAACCAACAACACAGAAGATCAAAAGGGGTTGTGGCTTGGTCGTATGATGCCTTCCTGTAACATTTCCCGTATAAGCTTCTCAATCTCCTCCTTCTGAAAATATGGATATCGATAGGGACGAACTCTCACTGGTGTTGCCGTGGGCTGCAAAGGAATAGTGTGATCACAATCCCGTGACGGTGGCAACCCATGTGGCTTGTGAAATACATCCTCAAAAGCTGTTAAAATTTGCTGTAAATCAGGAGGTATCGGCTCATCCACTGGCATAGAAGAGTCCATAATCTCCAATCTAAAGAATGTTGCGGCCGCATGAGTGGAAGAAATCCTGCGAAGGGCATGCAAGGAAGCTGGTTGCGCTGAGTCCAGCAAATTCCCCTTCCATATAATTGTTTTCTCCCCTTATCTGAACTCAAACCTGGATTGCGCATAATCCATAACCACCGGTCCCAACGACGCCAACCACGAAACACCCAACACCATGTCCCAGCCTTGCAAGTCCAATACAAAAAAATCGGCACACACCTCCACACCCTGTATTTGGAGTGGAATCTGTCGCACCCAACCCGAACACAATAATTTCTCCCCGTTCCCAACTAAAACCCCAAAGCTAGGCACGGACTCAACCGGAAATTGCAAGAATTTAGTAGTGCGCAATTGTATAAAATTGTGCGTACTACCTCCGTCAAGAAGTACATGAACTGGAGACCCACGAACACAACCCAGAAATCGAAACGTCGATGGAGGAGAGCTACCCGCGAATGCATAATGACAGATTGTTGTATCATCCACCACTTCCGCAAGCCCCTTACCCTTGTCCTCTCGTATAACTTTCTCAATAGTCTGCACGGATTCAACTGGTGAGTCCTCACCATCAGTTTCAGAGAAGAACAGCAACTGTGGTTTAGCCTTGCATTTGTGATCCCAACTGTATTTCTCATCACACTGGTAACACAGTCCTTGCGCTCGTCTCTAAGCTACTTCTACAGGGGTTAAACGTCGGACAGGCAACTTGGCTTCCGTCGCAAGAGTGGCCGAGTCGTGCGAGACAACACCTGAGGAAGAAACTGGAATCGACTTTGGTGTTGGCAAAATTCCCGGGCCACCCAACTTAGGCCTATTAGACAGCTTCTCAGAAGAAATTCTGGTTTCATGTAGATGGGCTAATCGGATAGCCTCTTCCAGATCAGGAGTCTCCTGCATAAGCACTGAGGCCTTGATATCAGCTCGCAACTCTGAAATAAAACAGCGGATGACAAAGGCAGATGGTAAGAGTATAGAACGGTTCATCAGCGACTCAAAACGAGCTCGATACTCTTCCACTGTCGATTTTTGACGAACTTTAGCTAGCAGTCCTTCAGGTGACTCCAGATCACGCGGACGAAATTGATTTTTTAAAGCTTCAACAAATTCCACCCAGCCAGGAAGCTGCCGATTGACATACATCCAGTTATACCAATCCGCTGTTGCATCATCAAAGTGAAAAGAAGAGATCGAGAGACGATCTTCCTCCTTAATGTCGTAAAACTCGAAATAACGCGAAGCTTTAGAGATCCAGCGATCAACATGAAGCCCAGAAAAATGTGAGAGGTCAACTGATGCAAGTTTGTGTCGCTTCTGATGGCTCATTCCACGACTTTGAGGTTCGATGGATGCAGAACCCGATCCCGAACGTGAAGTAGAAGTATCGCCCATGGATGAAAACGATTGGTTAGAGGCTGGACGAACTAAGAGTTGCTTTAAAAGTTGCTGCTGATCAGCCAGTAACTTTGACTGCTCTGCCACGGACGAGGCTATAGAAGTGAAATCCGATGCCATAGTTGTGAAATCTACTTGAAGCTTAGCCTGAGCTTCCCGAATCGCGATGACTTTTGTATCCAACACACGAAACCTAGTATTATACTCTGCCATCTCTGCAGAGCTCGATGAAAGTACCAATGAAGTAAAGCGAATTTTCTTCCAGAGCAAAGTAGTAAGGAATGAGATTAAGGAAACTCCTTTTATTGGAGAAGAAGCTAGGTTCTAGAAACATATGAGAATGTAACCAGAAAATAAGACGAGAATACAAGAGAATTCAACAGACTTTTTGTTATCCTTCATCTAACTGTTTTTCTGATACTTATACTGTTCCTATTTGATCACGCTGGCTTGTTGATGATTCCTCCGCCAACACTGTCAACGAATAATCTTTGTAACGAACTGGCATAACCGTTGTCCGCGTTCCTCTTCGTGGCCCTTCCGCTGGCCCCTGATCCACTTTATTCGCATTGACCCTTCCAGATATAACAGGGTGTGTGTGGGTTTAGGGGAAAACGTGAAAAGGTAGCAAAAAGGGGAAATGAATTAGAATTCTTCAATGTCTATCTTTATATTCCGGGATCCTTTTGGCTCGAAAATTTAATAAAATTGGATTTCTCATTCAGTTTTTAACTTAAAAAGCTAAAAATCTATCGAGGAATGTAAATAAGATAATAAGAGTTCTCTTCTAAATTAATCAAAATTTCGAGTTCAAATTTTAGGAAGTCAACAACCTTAAATTCCCGAGACGCACCGAATTAATCAAAGGAGTGGGAGATGATTGAGAAACTATACTAGTGCACTTGCACAAGAAGGGGAAAAAGTGCACCAACTTGTTGAGATTGCAGCCAGTTCTTTAGAAGTTTGTTTTCGTTCAGACAAGAATAAGCGAGCAGTGAGGAGTCGTTTTTAAGGAAACTGCAGTGAGGAGTTGTACTAGTACAGAAACCCAGTCCGAACGACTTTAAATTTCCTATTATACAAGAATGTTTGGAGTGTTACAGGAGATGAAGTCATTCATCATCTAATGGATTTTCATAGAAAAGAAACCCCTCTCAGAGCTTCCTCCCTCAAAGATTACTTGCATGTTTAGCTTGGATTTCTCTCCATGGCTGGCTCACTTGTTTGGTGAGAATGTCATAGATGGAAATTATTCAGATTCTATATGCACCTTGTTTGATCTGTGGGAGGGAACCACAGTGAATACTCTGACCATATTAGAGGGTACACTTAAAACGTGTCCTCAAAAATCACATTTTGAAAACGTGGTAGAAAGAGTGGCAGTGCCACTGTCATCCTTTCCGAGTTTTTTTATTTTCCAATTCCCATCCCGTCACTACTGAACCACTTACTCTCTTTTTTAAGTCATAAAAACCACGTGGAATTTATCCTCAGCCGCCTTTGTAACATTCTACGTCCTTTCTTCTCTGCAGAAGGACTTGACTATTCCACCAACGCTAGCCAACTGATTAAATGATTAATCAGTTTATTATTCTTCAGTGACCTGTCTTACTCACTGCATAAATCATGGGTGTCCAAATATTTTTTGTTAATTACTATTAATCGTTCTTAAACACATCTCCTCGGGGGAT
Organism: Passiflora organensis; assembly: GCA_019739055.1. Taxonomy (NCBI): domain Eukaryota; kingdom Viridiplantae; phylum Streptophyta; class Magnoliopsida; order Malpighiales; family Passifloraceae; genus Passiflora; species Passiflora organensis. The sequence continues at coordinate 11,547,774 of JAEPBF010000009.1, forward strand.
TTACTCAGTGCATAAATCACGGTTTCCAATTTATGAAAACTAGACGTTAAGAGGAGTTGACCCATCACCACCCACACCTATGCACTTGCAAACCATTGGCTAGTCAAACTGGAGAAGAATAGTTTATATAGAGCACATGTGTCATCAGTGGATCCATCGGATGTGCATAGTGAAAACATCAGTCCTCCATTTCTGTGTTTTTCAGGTGATGATCACTAATTGTAGATGGTGTTCACACTGCTCTTCAAAGGAACTATTATCTTAATCCAATAAATTTTTGATAAAATCGTAATTTAATTAATCAAGTTCCTCTCGTGTCTATCAACAAATGAAAGCGATACACTTTCTATCTCATTCTTTTTTTAGCATTATTGCATTCAACCCAAACTGAGAGGACCGTTGTTTAGAGGAAAATCAATGGACTTGCTGACATCTTTAAATCAATATTGTAATTAAGAATCGGATTGACTACTGACTATTTCAATATTTAAAACTAATTATTTTAACCTTAAGATCCTAATTATAATATTTTTTTCAAAAAAAAAAGTTTACGTGATGTTTTCAAAATCTATGTTGTAATTGTGGTTCTAAAAATTTATGATTTTTGAAAAAACAAGAATCAAATTATTCATCTCACTCTAATCATAATTATTCCAATTACTTAAAAATCTCTACTTTCTTATCCAACTACCTTCCAGATATATGACCTGAGTGAATCACGTATCTTAATCTTTGAATGATATTTAGTTTATTCAATTACGTGGGGTTCCTCAATTTAATTAGTCAGTTAATAGCAAGATTATGAAAAAAATAATAATCAATAGTAAAAAAATAGAGCAGAAAAATGTAGATGAGCAAGGCAGTTGATAAAGTAGGTCAAAACTCAGAAACTAGAACTTGCCAGAATCAATTAAAAAACACATAATTCAATTGAGCAAAACGGGGAGGATCGATATTGTGAATCAAGAAGGCCCGAGGAGAAGCCTAAAGTGAAGGCAACAGCCAGGAAAAGTCATAACCACCGTGACCCACCACCACTCTTTGTCGGCAAACATTTAATATGCCCATGCAGTAAATGGAAGTGCGCCTAAAAATAAAAAAACACGAGTTTGGACACAGAGAAGGCAAACCCTCGATCAGAGAAGAAGAGTTTCTAGAAGAAAAAAAAAGGTCAAAAGGGTTACACTCGCCACTCGCCAGCTCGTAGCGCTACGTATATGCATTAAGGAATAAGGACCCGGTAAAGTTAGCCTTCCTCGGGGCTTTTCAATTGCTTAGAAAAGTCAAACATATCCAATAACCAGCTCTGCCCGCACCTGTATTTTGCGTGTTTTTTGACTTTCTAAATCTGAACAGCTCGTGGCTCTCTCCATTGTATAAATGAAAGAACCAACCATCTCCGGTTTCCAAATCAAACCCATTCACACAGCTACTCTCCAACTACAATTCTTAAGGCTTCCGAGTTTGGTAGTGTATTAAAGAAAAGGTTTTCTTGGCTACTCCCACCTACCAGGGCAACACTTTGAAACCCTTATTTCTTTTGGCTTATAGCTCAATCCGCTTAATCAGTCTGTTTGTTCTGTTTCCCTCGTAAAAAATGGAAGAGCTTGATGTTCCTTCATACTTTCTTTGCCCTATTTCTCTGCAAATAATGAAAGACCCAGTTACTCTCACAACAGGGATAACATACGACCGGGAGAGCATCGAAAACTGGTTATTCTTGGGCAAGAACAACACATGTCCGATGACAAAGCAGATGCTTTCAGATTTCGAGCTAACACCAAACCACACTCTTTGACGTCTTATCCAATCTTGGTGCACTCTTCATGCTTCTCATGGTATCGAAAGAATCCCGACTCCGAGGGCTCCCGTCAGCAAGACGCAGATAACCAAGATTCTAAACGATGCTAAATCACCACAGCAACAGGTGGTTTGTCTGAAGAGGCTACGTTCAATCGCCAGCGGAAACGAGACGAACAAAAGACACATGGAAGCTGCGGGTGCTGGAGAATTTTTGGCCTCAATTGTGAGTAATTTCAGTTCTTCGTCGGTTGACCAATCTCCAGACGATGGATTTGAGATTACAACTCCAAGCGGCGAGGCGTTGAGCCTTCTTTATGGTCTACAACTCTCAGAGTCGAGCCTAAAGAATCTTGCAGGAAGAAATGGCGAATTCATTGAGACATTGAGGAGAACCATGCAAGGCGGAAATTATGAGTCTCGAGCTTACGCAGTCTTGTTGTTGAAATCAATGCTTGAAGTCGCTGACCCAATGACTCTCATCAGTTTAAGATCCGAGCTCTTCCATGAAACTATCCAAGTACTACGCGATGATATCTCACCTCAAGCCTCAAAAGCTACAATGCAACTTCTGATCAAGGTCTGTCCATGGGGCAAAAACAGAATCAAAGCTGTTGAAGCGAATGCAGTCTCAGTTTTGATTCATCTTCTTCTTGATTCATTAGACCGACGCACTTGCGAGTTGGCGCTTATGGTGCTGAACTTGCTGTGTCAGTGCGCAGAAGGAAGAGCTGCATTGCTAGGACATGGGGCTGGACTGGCTATAGTTTCGAAAAAGATTCTTAGGGTTTCTCAGGTGGCAAGCGAGAGGGCTGTGAGTATTCTATTTCATATTTCAAAGTCATCCGCAACTCCTTATATCCTGCAGGAGATGTTGCAACTTGGTATTGTCGCCAAGCTGTGTCTGGTACTCCAAGTTGATAGTGGCCGAAAGATAAAAGACAAGGCCACAGAGATGCTTCGGTTGCATGCTAGAGCCTGGAAGAATTCTCCTTGCCTACCCCCGAATGTGCTCTCTTCTTATCCAGCTTAATTAAGGAAATAGCAAAGAGTAGGACTCATATATAGTTGATCAAGTTTTGTCTTTCCTTGTACATGAATATTGGTTCCTGCTTCATGATGATAAAAAAAGGGAAGCAGATATACATTACATCTTGCAAGCTCATGTATTTCTCTTTCAAGAAAGTTAGTGATAGCTGACACGTTGAAATCTTTTCAATTCATCATGTCAGTTTACCCATATTCTTAACTTGTTTGCTCCATACCCAAACGGGAAAAGAAGAAAAGAAAACAGGTAATGATTTGCTGCAGATCATCCTTGATATCCCTTGTGGATGCTGCTCATTAATCTTCAACTCAATTCCCTTATTGCCAACTATTTGGCAAGAAATTAATATCATCTTTTCTTTTCTTTAACTCAGATAGTAAAATATGATAATATCGATATTTTTTTTTAAAAAAAGAAAATTAACTTCTGTGCATTCCCTAACAAATATATGGCCTAACCGCTCAGTCAGATTCTTTTGGCTTCTGGTGGGTTGGGTCCAAATTTTCCGCCTCACCTGACAAAATTGGCCACGGGGTCAATGTCGATTATTAATATACACATAAACAAAACTGCGGTCCGGTCAACTTTCACCGTAAAACTAATCTGTGGTTCTTTTATCGGCTCTCATGCGTTCAATGGAAAGTATAGCTAACGAAAATTATATTAATAAATGCACACTTCAATAAGCGCCTTTCTTATATATTTTTTTCTTTCTAATGTTATTTCTTCTCAAGAATCTACCGGATTCTGATATGACATCTTGCTTTTTGCGGATATTCGGCTTTACCAGCTATGTCTTAGCGGAATAAGGATGATTTTTCTCGATTTGTAAACCATAAAAAAGTAAATGTCGGTGAAGTTCTTGAAAACGTAAGGCTGTACATTTTGGGTCCATTTTAATCAAGTGAATTCACACTTAAGGCTGTACATGGATGGATCAAAGGTGTATTTGTCAAAAGGTACCCAACATGTTGAACTAGATTCGGAAAAATTATCTTGATTGATATTGAGGATCAAATTTTGATTGTGTTAATTGTTATCATCTTATGACACTTTTACTGATAGGTACATTATTGTTTGAAAATAAGTATCTCCTTACAATTTACAAGACAGAAATGAGGGCGACAATGTAATGAACACGACAAGAATACAGTAAAAAAAGATTATGAGAAAGAAGAACAAACCAGGTCAAAGTCCAGACACAAGAAACAACTTATTTTTAGTATAATGAGGTAGGACACTTCATGAGAGACAATCCAAAATTGAGAGAGAAAGAAATAGAGAGTACTACCATTGTAGTTGACACTTTTAGCAATTCTAATGACGAGGATATTGATTAACAATCATAGGCAAGACTCATGGATCCTATGTTTAAAAGGAGGTAAGCTTTATGGATCCAAAATTCAGAAAGTCAGTTTGATATGAGAACCCTTCGATCCCCATGGCATCTGCATTAAAAGTAGCTTGAAGAGGCCAAAAACGTGAGCCACACATGCACCCACTTGCATCTAGAGAAAGCCAAAGTCGTGGTGGCATGACTTGATCAAGTTCCACGGATGATAATCAAGCAAGAAGCAGCCTATTTGATCATTCATCATTCTAAGCAGCATCTTTGACTGTAGGGTGCTATATTATATTTACAAATAAACCACAAGGAGAGAGATCAGAGAAGAGAGAGAATGAGAATTTTAACATTAGATGTGAATTTTTCGGACCTGATCTCGTCACATGTCTGGGTCATATCATGAATGTTAAATTATTGCTTGTCTCCAATTTTCAGGCCAGCTTTGCGTACCTGAATAAGAGGTTGAAATCAAACACTATTTTTTCAAGTGTTGAATATACAACAATTTTGCCTACCTAACCATTAGAAATCAATTAAATTTCATTGGCCGAGTTTGAATAACTGCTACACATTTGAAGGGCTGGAGTCTTCCCACAAAATCAAACAGAATCTTCAAGACCGACTGCAGACTGACCGTTTCGGGTGGATGGTAGGCTGTTAGGTTAGGTATATTCCTTTATTGCATGGTTTTCTTCTCGTCACATATAAGTCAGCCCATGACTCTTAATAATGAAGACATGGTCATATAGCACAGCAGTAAATCAAGCAGATTACATAGCTTTGGCATATCTATTCGTTTAGGGTCCATGCATGTCGTAGGTCCCGCATGAAAATTTTGATTTTTTCATGCAAAAGTTCAGAAAAAAGGAAAAAGAAAAGAGGTTTGGTCGGACATTTGAAGCTACTAGAACTAAGAAAAGTATAAGAGGCTAGAATCAGACAGCTATACCAGGTACATCAAGTCATGTATAGGTTGTGATTTGCCCCTCAACTATCTAGACAGAAAGGGCATAGAGGATCAAAATCTTGATATTGATGGGCCTGTATATACATTGATGATCACTCTTCCATGCCAAAAATTAATCAGGGCCTATGCGAGACTCCGGTTTTGTACGCTTAATATCAATCTACAATTGAACTCGTCCGCCAAGCCCGTACCCTCGAATTGAAGCAACCTGGCTTTCCCCTTGCCATCCACCATCAAGAGCCCCCGATCAAAACAATAAGCTGATTGGACTGGGGATGGGGATGGAATAAAAATATCATAAATTAATTTTTCACATAAAGTCATAATCGAATAAAAATTGTTGATCCCTTAACAAAATAAGAAAAATAAAAAATAATTATAAATATTTAGCAAAATATTCTAAAAAACTGTCAAACACTTATAAACTATCAGTTTGCCTTATCAAGGTCTTAAAATACCAAGATTTATTTACCAAATATACTATATGAATTTTCATCCTTCAAATCTCAAACATGATAAATATCATAAAAATATCATATAAAAACTATGAGACACGGTGATTTTTGGGCGTTTTTATTCGAATATAACCCCTTAGCTTAATTTGCAACATTGACCAAAGATGGAGAAAATAGTTGATTTTAAGACGCTTTGCGGCGCATGATTCAGAAAATGAAAACTAGGATTTAACCCTAAAAATATTCATTTTATAGTAATAAAAGAATTGGTATGTTTCAGATTAAACCATGACTAAATTAATCTGATAACAACTATATTTTCCAGTATTCTTTATTATAAAATTTTTTTATAAAAAATTCCCAGTTATTAAATTATTAAACTTTAATTTGGCACGGATAAAATAGTTATTCCAATCTTAAAATAACCATAAATACAAATAACCATCTAAATACATAAATACACAAAACAACAAAAAATATGACATACTGTAGTATTCCTTAATCTGAACAAAGCATCGAGGGTAGGATCCAAGGGGCGGGCTGTTGATCGCAGGCTTGGCAAGCAAAAAAAGCTCAAGCACCTTAAACCCACTGGGAGTCTTTCATCGGGGAGACTTAGCCAACAAGACAGGTGTGGTGTGCTCCAATTGGTGGAAGATCCCTCGTTCCTTGTTGATAATACAGACAAGGGAGATGGTGTCTCGGAACGGGTCTGTTCCATGAATACAGAATCTGATAGGTGCCCAGTGGAAATGGAGGCACAGAGGTCTATGGATATCGTGGACACACTAGGACTTAGTCGAAAGAACACGAAAGCAGCAATCAGGCAAAAGCTGAAGACACGGATAGTCGAGGATGGAAAGGAGTGGCAAGCTCACTGCACTACATAGTGTAGCGTCGGTGACTCTTTGCAAAGGGTTTTGCTGTTGGATGGTTCATTTGGCAATGTGGAATATCAGAGGGTGTCGTGGGAAGATGAAGGAGACTCAGATTCGTAATCTTATATTTAAGGAACAGCTGAATATCTTGCTTTTATGTGAGACAAAGAGGGATAGTTTCTCTGAGAGGTTGGCTGGCAGATTATGGTCTGGAAACAATATTAAATGGGAAGCTATTGATGCATGTGGGAGTGCTAGTGGAATCGTGTGCCTCTGGGATGATTTGCAGGTGCAGACTCTTGGTGTAGAAAAATTTGAGAGGTGGCTGCTCTTGGAGATGCGGGTAAGGGATACAGGGTTCCATTTCTTTTGCGTCGGGCTACATGCGCCTAATTTAGCGGCTGAACGAAGAGTGCTTTGGGAAGAGCTGCAAAGGAGGAAGTCTACGAATAGTGTGCCCTGGATTATTTTAGTCGACTTCAATGAATCTGTCACTGCTGAAGAACGGATTGAGAACTCTTTTAATAACGCTGCAGCTTCTCGCTTTCTACATTTTATTAATAAGAATGACCTGATTGATCTGCCACTCCTTGGTAAAGAGTATACATGGTTTAATTCCCAGAGTATACATTCTCACCGAATTGACAGGGATTCTTAGACCATGTCCCACTAATATTGAAGGAAGATTCCATTTTTTGGGGATTTAGGCCATTTCGTTCGTGGGATCTATGGTGGGAGGACAAGCATTTTATAGAGACGGTGGAAGGTTTCTGGCGGGAGGTCGGATTGTGTTTTCCTCGCGCATTCAGTGTGGTCAAGAAATTGGCATTTTTGAAGAAAAAATTGCAGGTCTGACATACAGAAAATTTCGGAGCACTAGAAACCATATTGAAAACAATTTTGGCTGAGATTGATTCTTTGGATCAGAACAGAAGAGGTGCCGGGGTAGCTTTGCATAGCAGGTATCAAGCTTTACAGGCTCAGAAATGGGAGCTAAAGCAGAAGATTGAGGCTATGTGGAGGCAGAAGTCTAGACACCAGTGGCTTAAGCTTGGGGATAAGAACAACAAGTTTTTTCATGCCTGTGCTAATATGCGACGCTCCTATAATTTCATTGGTTCAATGCGAGTAAATGGCACGGATTTGTTCAAACCAGAGGAAATAAAGACTAAAGCAGTAGGACACTTCCAGCGGCTCTTTGCGGATGAGGGTATCAGATGGCTAGGATTGGGTAGTCTAGATTTTCCCCGTCTATCACTCGCAGAGGCGGCTCAGCTCCAAGAACCGTTCCTTGAGGAAGAGATCAAGAGTGCTATATGGGATTGTGGCAGTCACAAGGCCCCAGGACCAGATGGATTCAATTTCTACTTTATTAAGAAAGCATGGCAAGTGGTACGAGAGGACATTATCACAATGGTACATGAATTTCATTCCAGTGGCGCCCTACCTTGTGGGATAAACAATAGCTTCATCACCTTAATACCCAAGCTATCAGGTGCAGTTGATTTCAACTCTTACAGGCCTATCAGTCTCATCAATAGCTTATATAAAATCATCGCCAAGATTTTGTCCAAACGGCTGAAGAGAGTGATAGACCGGCTAATTTCTCCCTTTCAAACCGGCTTTATGGAAGGAAGGTACATTGCTGATTCAATCATGGTTGCCAATGAAGTATTACACACCATGAAAAAGTCAAAGCAAAAAGGTTGGTGTCTGAAATTAGACTTCCAGAAGGCATACGATTCTGTGAATTGGGCTTTCCTACTGGAGGTGATGGAACAGATGGGTTTCGGTGTTCAGTGGAGGAGATGGATTCAGGGTTGTGTTTCTTCTGCTCGTTGTGAAATTCTTATCAATGACGCGCCAACTGCTGAATTTAATGTGAGGAGAGGTTTGCGAGAAGGTGATCCGCTCTCACCTTTGTTGTTCAATCTAGCGGCAGAGGTCCTGTCCCGGCTGCTTACTAGAGCGGTTGATTGTCAACTGTTCCAGGGTATTACTGTTGGAGGTTTGAGCTTAACGCATCTGCAATATGCGGATGAAATTATTCTCTTTAGCCAGGGAAATCAGCAGGGGATAATTAATTTACAGAGGATCTTGAGATGCTATGAGTTATTATCCGGGTTGAAGATTAATTTTTTCAAATCAGGTTTGGTAGGAATTAACGTATCCAATGGGGAGCCTGTGACCTTGGCATCTAAGATTCATTGCAGGCTGCAGGTTATGCCGTTCATATACCTTGGGGTGACCCTTGGAGCGAATCCACGCCGCAAAAGTATGTGGAAAACGGTGGTGGATAGGTTCAAAAGAAAATTAGGGTCTTGGAAGGGTTCTTTACTGTCGCTGGGAGGGCGTATCACACTGCTCAAATCAGTGTTAAATAGTCTACCAGTGTATTATATGACATTTTTTTCAGATGCCAGTAAGTGTACGACAGGACTTTGAAAAATGGATGAAGCGCTTCTTATGGGCTGGGAAAGTAGATAAAAGATGCATGTGCAAAGTGAGCTGGGCTGTGGTAGTCAAAGCAAAAGACAAAGGGGGTGCTGGAATTGGTTGTCTGCAGCTGCGGAATCAGGCTCTGCTTACAAAGTGGAGTGCCAGAATTGCAAATGACACCTGCTCACTATGGAAACAGGTGATAGTGCAGAAATACAGGCCCAAATTGAGCTATGTCGGTATAGTGTGTGAAGTGAGCCAAGGTTCTGCTATCTGGAGAGGGATTGTGCAGACAAGTAGATCAACATTGGCGAATGGAAAGTGCATCTCAGAATTCCACCGCTGGAAACTGGGGAACGGTAATACCATTGCATTTTGGCAGGATTGCTGGTGTAGTAATTGCCCCTTAATGGTTTTATTCCCTAGATTATATGACATATCCCTCGAGAAGGAGGGATCAATATCGCGGTTTGGGTCACTGGTGGGACATGAATGGGGGTGGAGTATGACATGGAGGAGACGACTATTTGTGTGGGAGGAGGAGGAAGTTGCACGCTTAATGGTCCTACTGAGAGGCTTTGATCCGACTGCTATGCAAGACGATTTGATATTGTGGGGAGAACAGATGATCCCTTTCTCAGTTCGCAATTGTTACCACACATTGGAAGAGAATACGGTCCCGTCACGTGAGCTGATGATTCCAAATGTTTGGTGCAAGCAGGGTGCACCCAAATGGCAAGCGTTCATGTGGCTTGCCTGTAGGGAGAAAATAAATGCCAAACTTCAGCTCATTCGATTTGGCATTCTATCGGCTTCTGAAGGAGATTGTGAGGCGTGTGGTCTTGAGGAAGGGGATTCCAATCATATTTTGCTTGACTGTAGAACGGCTTGGGTTTGCTGGTCGCTCTTATTCCGCAAGTGGGGATTAAATTGGGTACAAGAAGGAGAGGCCGGATTCCGGTAAAGAACAGTGAAGAACTAGCGGAACCGAAAAGGAAGGAACAAGAACACGCAGATTTAGGGTCACGCTTTGGTGTCCTTGGTGCTGCAGAAACGCATCCCAAGAGGAATGTTGGTCAAGGGAAACAAGGTCCCAACATAAGGCCTCCAGATGCTGCATTGGCCCCTAAAGCCCACGCCCAAGGTAAGTCTTCCAAGTCCACAGGGAAGCCTTTGCATTTTAACTCTATAGCCCCCTCAAAAGAACCTACGACCCAGGTCATAGCTGGACCTCCCTCAAGCCTTAGCCAAAGTGAACCCAATCTGCAAAAATTAAATGCTACCCAAACCGTAGCCCAAGAGGAAACAACTCAGATAGGAGCAGCCCATAAGCCTGTCGTTCATCAGCCTACCAAGCTCGACCCGCCTCTGGCACAAACCGTAGGCAAGCCGGTGGCCTCTGCGCACCATGCCTCCTTCAGCGCCTCTGGTAGCAAGACCACGACAACCGTTTGGGATAAGGCAGTTTTTTCTACCGGAAGAACAAAGAAAAAACCCAGTTCAACTCGGAAACTGGCTATCCCGAAACCAACCGACGACGAGGCAGGTCGGGGAAGGGAGCTGGTGATGATGGCGACGAACGGGGAACGTCTCTTGTCCAAGAGGTCCCGCCGCGACGTGGCTGCCGGTGAAACGCTCACGGAACTCGCTCTGGTGACTTTGCCGAGCTTCGTGGGTGGGGACGGGAGCTTCACCGACGCTGGCAAGGGCAGGGACAGTAGTGTTAATGGTGATGCAATTATGGAGGTAAGCGGTGAATTAATGACAAATATGATAGTTAATGATATGCCCTGTATGAAGAGCATAGTTGCCAAGGGGAGTGACACGGCTTCCTCCAAGGTTTGACTTTGTTTATTGGTCAATTTTATATTTATAAAATTTATGCTTATATTATCTTGGAATTGTCAAGGGGCTGCTAGCCCACTTTTCAGGACTTGTGCGCGTGAGTTAATTCGTGAACATAAACCTGATATATTCATTGTATTGGAACCTCGTATTAGCGGAGCCAAAGCCAAAAAAGTTTTGGACAAATTAGGCTTCCAGAATAATTTTTGTGAAGAGGCACAAGGTTTTTCAGGTGGTATTTGGCTTTTATGGAATAACAATGTTACAACTATTACGATCCTCCAAACCCATCGCCAGTTTATACATTTCGAGTGGAACTCGGGTACCTCGGTAGGCTTATGTACTGCAGTATATGGGAGCCCTAACCCGGTTACTAGGAAAGGTTTATAGCAAGCCCTTGAGAACATAAATGCCTCTACCTTCACTCCGTGGTGCTTAATCGGTGATTTCAATGCTGTGTTGGCAGCATCAGAAAAAAGGGGAGGCTCTTCTTCTACTCCTGTGGGCACTCGTGATTTTATTTCTTTTATATCTAATACTGCTCTCATTGATATGGATTTTGCAGGCCCCAGGTTCACTTGGTTTCGAGGGTCGATCAAAGAACGGCTCGACCGAGCTTTGTGTAATATGGTGTGGCGTCAAGCATTTCCTGAGTCATATGTGCAGCACCTGCCAAGAATAAAGTCGGACCACCGACCGATCATTATGTCCACCAATCCGGATGCCTGTGCAGGGAGTATTAAACCTTTCCGCTTCCAAGTGGCTTGGCTTACACATCCTGAGTTTTCTAATTTTTTAAAATCCTCTTGGCCTCCCGAAGAGAACTGGTCTAATGCATACTCTAGTTTTGTTTCAGATGTGGTACTTTGGAACAAGAATGTGTTTGGAAATATTTTCCGGAGGAAGAGTATGTTGAAGAAACAGATGGTTAACATTGAAACTGTGCTCGGGAAGAGAGACTCACACGTGTTGGATGAGAAACTCCGAATACTGAAAAAAGAATTCGAAGACACCCTCCTCCAGGAGGAAATCCTTTGGTTTCAGAAATCCAGATCAAAATGGATTAGTTTTGGAGATAGAAATACACATTTCTTTCATACTTCCACAATTATTAGACGCAGGGCTAATAAAATCTCAATGTTGCAGGGTGCGGATGGGGGTTGGATTTCTGATGATCTACGGCTTCAGGAGATGGCTGTAAGTTATTTCCGAAATTTATATTCCGATGACACTGACACGCTCTCTTCTCTATTCACATCGCAGGGTTTCAAGAAGGTATCAAATGACACGAATAACCATCTCCTTTGTGATGCAAGCAATGATGAGATACTCAAGATAGTCAAAAGCATGGGCAGCTTCAAAGCGCCAGGTGTCGATGGTCTACAACCAATCTTCTTTCAGAGTCAATGGGACCACGTGGGTCATACGGTCTGCCAAGTTATCTCGAACTTCATCTCTACTGGCTTCATGGATCGAGCACTTAATGAAACTCTCATTGTCCTAATTCCAAAAATTAGGAATCCGGTTTGCTTATCTAATTTTCGTCCTATTAGCTTGTGTAATGTCCTTTATAAGATTATTACCAAAATTTTTGCGAATCGGTTGAGACCTATCCTAAACTCTCTTGTGGCTGACACACAGTCTAGCTTTGTTATAGGTAGAAACATATCTGACAATATTTTGATTGTGCAGGAAGTGATTCATTCAATGAGAAGAAAGACCGGTCGTGTAGGCTGGATGGCATTAAAGATTGATTTGGAAAAAGCCTACGATCGAGTCAATTGGGACTTTATTGAGAATACTTTATTGCATACTGGCCTTAGTTGTACCTTTATTGACAGAATTATGTCTTGTGTGCGTAGTTCAACAATGAAACTACTCTGGAATGGTGCGGCAACTGATGGTTTTGTCCCATCCAGGGGGTTGAGGCAAGGAGATCCCATATCTCCCTACCTCTTCGTCCTTTGCATGGAACGTCTGAACCACCTAATCCGTGATAGACTTCAGAGCAAGAGCTGGGCTCCCATTAGGCTTAGTAAGTCTGGCCCTCCTCTTTCCCATCTATTCTTTGCTGATGACCTGTTCTTATTTGCAGAGGCTTCCATAGAGCAGGCTCAGGTGATCCAGGATGTCCTTCACACTTTCTGTAGTAGTTCGGGACAGCGTGTGAGCATAGAAAAAACCAGGATTTACTTCTCAAAGAATGTCAGTCCTTGCAGGGCTCAGGATATTAGTTCCTTCTTTGGCTTTAGTGTTACGAAGGACCTTGGTCGGTACCTGGGTACCCCGCTCATACATGGTCGGAAATCGAGATCTCTATATGATGACTTGGTGAACCGGGTTCGTATGAAACTGACAGGCTGGAAAGCCAAGAGTCTCGCTCTCTCAGGGCGAATTACCTTGGCGAGATCTGTCCTGCAGGCTATCCCTTTCCACACTATGCAGACCACTATGTTGCCACAGAAAATTCTCTCTGAGCTGGATAAGATCACAAGAGACTTCATTTGGGGCACTTCAAGTGACAAGAAGAAGTTGCATCTGCTAAGTTGGGATACTATCTGCTCTCCAAAGAACACAAGTGGGTTAGGTATGTACTCGGCTACTCAGTTGAATAAGGCATGTATGTTGAAACTTGCCTGGCGTATCAGAACAGAGTGTGACAGCCTTTGGGCAAGAGTGATCCTAAACAAGTATGCTTGGCCCGTTTCTTCTCTTATTGAACCTACGGCTAAGTCATATAATTCGAACACTTGGAGAGCTATTTGTGCTCACTGGTCAGTTGTCAATCAGAATTCTACTTGGAACCTTGGCAATGGTAGAAGCGTGAGGTTTTGGGAGGATCCCTGGATTCCACAACTGGGCCCCTTGGTTCATCATACCTCCAGAGAGGTTCCACCTTCGTTCTGTGGTCGCCCGGTGTTCTTCTTTGTCACGGAGGCAGGTAGTTGGGATTGGGCTAAGATACAAGAGTTTTTGCCGTCCCATGCTTGCTCAACAATTGCAGAAGTTTCCCCTCCAGCCCCTGGTGACCACCCTGACACTCTGGTTTGGAACCTTTCTTCTAGTGGTACTTTTACTCTTAAGACTGCTTTGTCTATTGATTATGCAGATTTGCAACCCCAAGATAGACTGTGGGACCGTATTTGGAAGCTGAAAGCACCGGAACGGGTGAGATCTTTCCTTTGGCTTGCAGCTCATGATAGATTACCTACTTGTGTCCATTGTAAAAAATGTCACATAGTTGTTTCTGATATTTGTTTAAGGTGTCAGGATAGAGAAGAGACAACTTTGCATGCTTTGAGGGATTGCAGCTACGCTAGTTCCATTTGGTCCCAACTGTTACCCCAGGGAGGCCCTACCCATTTCTTTCTTAGTCTCTACATGATTGGATTATATTTAATGTGTCTGGCCCTAACAATTATGCTAATGGCCCTTCATGGCCCCTTATTTTTGCTGTGGCAGCCTGGCTAATATGGAGGTGGCGAAATGAAGCGGTGTTTCAAGAAAAACCAGCGCATATTAGTACACAGGTCCAGTCGATTCTACACACTGCCAAGGAATTCTGGTTTGCAGCTACGACATTGGCAATGTCAAATCTTATCAAAGGCCGTCAGGAAGATCGATGGGTTCGTTGGATCCCACCAATTCCGGGATGGATAAAACTTAATTGTGATGCGGCTACATCTACCCATAGAATGGCTGCAGCTGGTGTTTTCAGGGACTCTTCAGGTAATTGGGTAATGGGCTACACTCAAATCTGGGAGGGCCACAACGTTTGGGAAGCAGAACTTATAGCAGTCATTAATGGCCTCAGATTTGCAATCCGACGAGGCTGGCAGAAACTTTTCATTGAAACAGATGCTTATTCCATTGTGGAAGGCCTCAAGAGCAGAGATCCAAACAGGTTCCAACACCCGTTATTCATACAAGGGAGACAACTCTTACAACTCCTCCCTCAAGCTCATCTCTCTCATGTCTATCGCGAATCTAATCAATCCGCTGATCATTTAGCTAGATTTGGCCTAACTTGTAACATTGGCTTACATGATTTTCAGGTTCAACCCTACTTTATGTATGACTTTGTTGAACTTGACAAGCTTGGCTTGTCCTTTATGCGTCCAGGCGCTTAATCCTGTGCTTTCTTACCAAAAAAAAAAAAAATTGGGTACAACCGCGGTCCATGGCGGATTTATTCATACAGTGGGAAGGCTTCTCCATCCCATTTCGATGGCATGGTCTCTGGTATGTTTTAATATTCGCGTTCGCATGGAGCATATAGTTGGGTCGAAATAGTGCGGAAGACCTGTTTTACAATGGCATTCGGCAAGGTTTTTGCTGGGCCAAGATTAATCTGAAGGATGGTTGTCCCGACTGTTTGAATTTGTTGTCCTTCGGGGATTTTATTTCCTTACTGGGTACATAGATTGTATGGATGGTGAAAATTTTAGATGTTGTATTTTAGACACGGTATCTAGAAGTTTCACCTTGTCTATTGAGTTATGACAATGTTTCATTGTACTACTCCTATGTAACAGTGCTTTCAATTTTAATACACCTCGATGAATTCTTAAAAAAAACATTAAATAAACACGGTGCAGTATCCTCTCACTCTCACATCTGTATGTAAATAGGGTGAGAGTAATGAGAAACTACACATGACAAAGCAAAAACACAAAGAAATTCAAGCAGAGGAGTTGTTATCCGGCGAATTCTTGGTTGCATCAACTGGAATTCCATCATTGTTTCCTACTCCAATAGATTCATTCACCGCAGTGTCGCTTCCACCTGAACCGTCAACGGTGTGGCTGTTGATTCTGGCATCGTCATCACCTCCGAGCGGTGGCCCGTCGCAACCATTCCCAGCACTATCGCTTACAAGAGTGTTCAAATCTGCCAGCCGTAACCCATGAAAAGTGTTTCCAGGTCAAAGCATCATTGTTTGATTGAAAATAAGATTTGATTGTATCATTAGGAAAAAGTTGACAGACTAATTATATGTACTAGTAAATGATAGATGATCGACTGTGATACCTGTGATACTTCCATGAGAACGACGAGGCCCATGATTATTTTCGCCAACGGCTTGGCGATTCGGCCCCAGATCGGAATTATCTTCGGGAGGCAACTCCAGATCGATTTTGTTTCCGCCATTGTTGTTGTCACCCGTATTTCCATGTGTCAACCCTACAATAAAATAATTTACCTCAGCTTTCCGACCTCCCATATCGCCATGAGAGGGCCCCGAACGGTGGAGGCTTGATTCATAGAGTGCTCTGAGGTTGGCATGGTGGGGTCGCCCATAGCAAAGGCCCGGACCATGATCAGTGCTCATGTCCCCAGCGTTGCTCCGGCGGAAGATGCTGAGGGCAGTTCCAACACTGGAACTACCATCGCCGTCATTATAATATCGATGTGGCGCCCTTGCATCGGTCATTGTGCTACTACCAGCGCCGGTGCAACTCCTTTTGTGCTTCATTCCATCATTGGACCACTGATCTTGGAATGCTGAATAAGCATCGACGGGGTTATTTACCTCGTTGAAATCACCAGCAGAATTTTCGATTTTTTTCCTCAAGTCCTTAATTTTTTCATTTATCAGCCAAATTAAACCTTCTATTTCACTAGTCCTGAGCTCATTAACTCCTCCAACTTGGTAGAGTTGATGCATAAGATAGCACAACTCCAAGTCCATCTTCTTTCTTTCATACTTCTTCGCCTGGTCTTGCAACTTCTTGACCCTTTCCTTCATGTAACTTTCTTGATTCGTCATTTTCTTGGTTCGCTCCAGCTCTGGCATGGATTGGAACCTCATGAGGAGTTTTTCCACCACGGGATGTGATGGCCAAAAAACTGGTTCTGGATCATCCGGACTATATATTATGACGAAGGCGTTGACACCACAAAGAATGCTTAGTTCACTCACTTTCTTCATTAAGCCAGCTCTCCTTTTCTTGAGGCTAGCTTTCCTTGCGGCGTCATTCGCTATCCACGCAAGCTTAACCTTCTTTCTTGTCATTTTTGCTACTCACTTGATGCTCTAAAACCCACCCCATAGTGCGTTTATATAGTAAAGAAGATTATAGCTAAGGTTGAACGACCGTTTTTCTTTTGCTGTAAAAAATGGCAAAAAGGGAAATCGTGAGTGAGGTCCCTTTGGCTTTAATGAGGCTTCGCTTTTAGGCTTAAAAAAATCTGGGCGTCAAGATTCTTAAAATAAACATTTAAGGTTACCAAGTTACTACTAACCAAAAACATGACTGGTGTGAGGTTTTATTTGATCATTGAGTTACTAATTTACCTTTCCCAGTAAATAGCTGAAATCTTCAAAACTTTTGTCAAAATATATTTATTAGCTACATTAGACAAGTCCAACCTCCGTCCAAATATTGACCCTATGGCCTTGTATCAAACAAATTCGAATTCTTGAAGATGATGCGTTACAGAAGGATGAAGATGAAGAGATTTCTTTTTCAAATAAGTCAATAGGCTCTTGCATTCCCAAAAACGACTGGTTGTATTCCTTGATCCCTAGGAGTGATGACCATGTGACTATTATAGTGATTTTAAGTGCATACATATTTTGCCCACTCCAATATCAAATCTCTTTCCTTTTCTTTTTTTTCCCTTTGCAAGTTTGGATAGTTGGCGGCGTTTCTCG
Organism: Passiflora organensis; assembly: GCA_019739055.1. Taxonomy (NCBI): domain Eukaryota; kingdom Viridiplantae; phylum Streptophyta; class Magnoliopsida; order Malpighiales; family Passifloraceae; genus Passiflora; species Passiflora organensis. The sequence continues at coordinate 11,565,209 of JAEPBF010000009.1, forward strand.
AGGATAGCCAAATGAAACATAGTACAAAAATATTAAAAAGGGAAGAAAGCAAAATTATGAATACCCAAGAGGAATTATACACAATTGAGTTAGCTTGTGATATTCATTTAGGATACAAGTTTACAAAATGAGAAGCAACAATACATGGAGAATTCTTCCACTCATCAGAATGTAATTTAAGGATTTCCCTTGCCTTGGTCTTCAAATACTTTGTACATTCCACTTGGAGCAACATACAGAGTTTTGTCACGGCATGAACTTCCACCATTTCTTGGAGTACTACATTAGTCCCTGAAAACTTGGACACCAATCCAAGTATCAGAACGGCCAGATCATCAGCTGCAGGAGAAATGGTCAAGATCCTCTTAGCAACCACGGCAAGGCTACCTTTGTGATTCAAGAACTGAGCTCTTCCGTCAGCCGACGAACACAGATTGAATAGAATGGTCAAAATCAGCTCCGAGGTTCTCTTCTCGGGTGATCCCAATTCAAGCTCAACAAGCTCAAAAATTGCTCCTAAATCGATCATCATTAGCCGATTTCTTCCCCAAGGACAGGCATCTAGCAACACTTGCAAAGCCGCCTTAATACCCTGTTGGGTTGTTTTTCCCCTTAGCACGCAAATAATCCTCTCAAAGAATTCGGATTCAAGCCTTTCTAATACACTTGGATTTGCTTCATGAAAGAGAACTTTTAACACTAAAACTGCATGATAATTAACAGTAGCACTGTCGTCCATATTGCATCCCAAGACCCACGTCAATGACGGGATAATTTGATCATTCTCCATAGTAACAGCCTTGGAATCCTTTGAAGGAATTCGAACAAACCCAAGAACACTGAGCGCTTCTCTCAGACCAGTAGTTCGGCCTTTTCTGTAACATTCCGTTATAAACGATAACATTACCAAAGGGACTCCAGCTTCCACCATGCAATCTCTATTCCTTTTGTTCGCTGCAGCCAATAATTCCAACTGTGTTAGAGTTCTCATCTGCAACTCGTGATGCTTCAGATCTTTGAGGAGTTTTAGCACATGAAGTTTGTCGAGACGAGTCCTCGGGGTAGGTATCCTATCAACACCAAGAGACGCATTTTCGGTACACCATGCTTGGATCAATCTGCGCAAGGTGAGATTAGGCGTTAAATATGAATCTTTAGACAAAGACTGTTTAGTTACTGGACAGGTTGTGTTTGCGGCTGTGATCAGCCAATGCTCGATGCTCTCGCGATCGTATGTGATCCCGGTTATGGTTGTCACCGGGTCTTTCATGATTTGGAGTGATACTGGGCAGATAAAGTACTCCGGAACTTCAACATCATCCATGAAATGCTAGAGAAGTACTGTTTGTGAAGAAACTGATTAGTGGTTAAGGATTAGAGGCCAAAAGGCGGGGCAATGGATGAGATTGATCAAATGGGAAAATGGAAAGGATATAGCTGCAAAGATTAATGGTGATTGGTAAGAGATTGCGGCTGCTATATTGACAAAAGAGGTGAGAATTATTGCGGGGATTGCTCTTCCCCTGCAAGTTATGTATTCTGGGTGGTCCGTCCGGCTTTGAATTGCTTTGGAAGACCAATAAATTGGTCAAGCTCGTAGAAAAAGGAAACTTCTTGTGACCTTTGTAGAACGAATTGTGAAGATGCTAAAAAATAACCCAAAAAGATGGAGACTTGTGTTATTTTCGTACACAGAAACAGTATAAAGGTTCCCCGGTTGGAAAATAAAGGAAAAAACAATTGCATATGCTAAATTGGTAATCTGATGTTCGAGATCACTTAATATTTGCTATATTTCGTGGTATATAGGTTTGTAAGATATACAATTTCTCAAGGGTGAAAACATATACAGTCAAAATAGTTAATTATATAAAAAATAATTTTTTTACAATTTAATTAAATATTTGGCGTTCACTTTTAAATGCGTATGTGTCAAATCAATGAAAATAAACTATAAAGCAAGGAAGAATATAAAATTTTTCAGTTTTATAAAGTATTTTTTGCAGCCTTGACTTTAAAAATGAAACGAAATAGGAAAACCTTAGGCCTGTTTGTTTCGTCTAGAAACAGAAAATAAAAAGAAAATTTATTTTAAGGCCAAATCAAAGAATATCATAAATAATTTTTTATGGTAAAATAAAAAAAAACAAATAACTAAGATGTATCATAAATAATTCATTAAAGTCAAATCAAAGAGCCCGTACCCATATAATACAGTCGACGATTTTAGGTGTATAATTGAATAAAGAAAGTCAGAGAAAGTTAAGGCCATTCAAGCTTTATTCTGGCCAAAAATGTCGGCTAGTCTCAAAAACTTTTACTTTGAATATTGAATTTTAGAGAATAAATACCCAAGTTCGCCTTTTTGGCCAGTTTTGAGAACTAAATAAGTGTGCCATGCAACTCTAAAATACAAAACCTGTAACAATACAATAAAATAAATATAAAAATCACTATTTTTTTCTATTATATAATGTTTAATTAAAAATAAATAAATTTTATCATCCAATTATATCAAATTGTGTAATAATTCTTAAAAGTTCGCAGAATGATAAGGTGAGTACCGCCATGCGTTAGGTGCCCAAAATCATATCTACTGTTCATTCACATGAATGTAAAAATATTATATATAATTGAATGCGAATTTGGATTTCTACAAATTAATTTTCTATTTATTTCTATTGTCAAATAGTTTGATTTTTTTCCTCATATCACAGTTTATTCTTTTTATTGATTCACAATAATAGCAGCGAATTTTATTTTTGATTAATTAGTGAATGCGAGATTAACTTCTTACTCGGGGCTTAAATTTTTGGTACAATACCCGTATATAGTTGCAAGAATTTATTATATCCTAATAAGCCAGTGGTTTGGTCCGTTTCCTTCATGGTATCCGCAACGTTCGGACTGATCAATTTACTTGGACATATCCTTGTTGTCGGCTTTTGCCATGCTACTTCCATTTCCTGTCACTCTCCAGAAAAAAAATAACCTAAGATGCCTCTTCATCTGGTCATCCTCTCTTTTCTCGGGTACATGAATCATAAGGTTATATTGTATCCTATTGCTGACTCTTTGAAGCTCTGGTTTGAAAACGACTGCAAATTTGATCGGTTTTTTTTTATATTAAAGAATATCCATTTAATGTTTAATTTTTGATTAAAAATAAATAAATCTTATAATTCAACCAAGACTCTTTTGGATCTCTTAATTGGGTTAAAATCTTATTATTTGATGTCACCCCTCCTTGGAATTCCATAGTTGGGTTCCTATTCTTTTGACGATGTTAGATGCTCCTAATAGAAAGATACCCATCCTGTTAGTAGCACAGTCTCTGTTAAGTAAGACAGACATTTTCTGCTCCCCACAGCTGAATTGAATAAAAGATGTGCAGTGGTGTCTGAAAAGTTCTAATTCTGGTCTTCTAGTTACTTTTATTCAAGCAAACTACTCACTGAGACCTTGTTTGTAACAATTCATACATATTGGGATTAACCCAATAGCTATTGCTTACGACATCATCCTCATTCTGTCCATCCTAAAATTCATCAAAAATAATATACAATGCTCAATCACGTACTATGAAATCCTAAACCAGGAACCCGGTGGTTCTATATATTCCAAGTATAAACCTATACCAGAAATTTCATTTTTCTTTCTTTACAATAGCATGTTTTTTATCCTTGTCAAAGAGTAATGGCAGGAAAGGCAAAGGCACTTTCTAGCTTGTCTGTGCTCTTTGTCATGCCACAAAGTCTGGCAGTAGCTGCGCTGCAAACCTCTTTCGGTTTTGAATGTTAATGCTCTCGTAGGCAGCTGAAGAATGTGGTGTGGATGTGTTCACAGTTCCAAACTCATTCGGCTCACCCATCTCCACTCTCCTTCCCAGCTGAATGTTTTGGTTGGGAAGAAAGGCTTGGTGAGTTCCTGATAAGGAGAGATTTTCAGAATGTGGCAGCCCAAGTGTGAGGGAAACACCGTTGCCTGAGAACCGTGGTGTGAACTGTTCTGCATCAAAACCAATTGGCCCTACAGGGTATTGCCCGAAGCCTCCAGTGAAGTTGGTTTGGCTTCCTATGAAAGAGTAGCCATCTCTGTCCTCTCTCTCGTTGCAGAATTTTATTGACACAACTTCATTGTTGTCATGACCAGGCTTGACATCCATGTTTATTGCTTGAACAGCAGTGGGTGACTGCATAAAATCAGAGCCTCTAGGTTTCTTTGGACTTCCTTGAGTGATTCCTTCTAATTCCGATGACCCTATAAGGGAGAATCCAGAGTGGTTTCCGGCATCTCCAGCCATCGCAGATGTTGAAGCCGAGGACATTGAAATCGCAGAAGATGCATTATGGTTCAGTGAATTCTCGGAGGATTTGAAACATTTAGTTTTGTTCTCAGCAGCCGAACTCTTCTCTTCTAGAACTGACTTTGTAGGTGGATCCTCGTTTAGTTCGCTCTTGCTGGTTTTGTCTTCCGAACCGTTCTGTTCTTGTTCCTTGATCTCCTCCATGTACATTTCCTCGACCATCGGCTTCCAAAGCCGAACTCGAGCATTTATGAACCAATTAGACACCTGCGAAGTAAGAGACCATTCATGCGCAAGAGTAGTTTCAACAATTGTAAGAGTAGCAATTAAAATTGCAAAGTTGGGACATACCTGGCTCCGAGTGAGCCCTGTTTGTTTAGCTAGCAAGTGCTTATCTGAATCCTTGGGATATCTGAAACATTCGTTAAATATCATCAATCAATATAACATATCTGCACTGAAACAATCTCGAGTTTGGAATGGGATTAACAGAGGACATGACTTACGGGTGGAGGAAGTGTTCGAAGAGCCACGCACGAAGAACAGATACTGATCTTTCGGGTAATCCTCTCTGGGGTCTCCAAGCGTTGTGCTGGATCATTCCCAACTGTTGAAGCGCTCGCTGTTGACGAAGTTGCTGATCGACGAATTTGAGCCTTGAACCTTCAACCTTGCCCTTAGGGGGATCTTCTTCACCCAAGCTCTTGTTTGCTGCTTTAATTTGGCCGGTAATTGAATCTTTTAAGCACCGGAACTGCTTCGAGATGGTTTGCAGAGCTAGAGCTGTGTATGTCCTGGCTGAGCCAATCCCAGCAACTTGCTCAAATGAGGAAGTCACTATGTGCATCTGATGATGATACTGCCGGTACCTCTGCTCCACCTTCAGAAAAAGGAAAATACATGACAGCCGAACCAATTAGCTACTGCCCCACAAAGTAGCTGATCGAGCTACAGAAATGTCAAAGGGTCATGTTCATTGATGTAGTTCATCAACAATAGTGACTTGTGATCAAAAGAACTACAGAAATCAGCTTTGAAAGAGACTAAAGTAGACAATCTGTCGAAACTTAAAAGCCTGAGTGGATACAACTCCTGACGAGAATCCTAGACTGATTTCCATTGATGGGTCTGTTATTTATAGTGACAGGCCAGACTTAGTCTCTTTTAGCAAAAACTTTCAATGTCAACAACTTCCCAGAAACCATATTGTAGCATTAATCTTTCTTTCATATCCCAAACTTCCTTTTCACTACAAACCCATCTCTTCCAGAAGAAAAAAAAAAAAAACAGAACACAGAGCTAGAAAACTAAACTACAAACCTGATCAAGCATGCTAATGAGTTTAGCTTTCTTCATCTGAATTTCCTGCCTCTCTGCTGTAGTCATCTCTGGTCCACACTTCCCTCCTGCTTCTCCCACGCTGTATCCATCACCAGCACCATATGATTCTCCAACCACTTTTCTGCTATCATTATTGCTAATACCATTGCTTTTCTTCGAAATTTCACTCCTAGTCCCATTGTTATTAACACTAACGACCTCATCGAGTAGTTCCTGGGCAGCCTTCAAATACTTGGAACTCAGAGACACCCCTTGCAAACCAGAAACACCATAGGTCACGGCCGAGCCGGACGTCACCGACCCTCCAGACACCCTTATATCATCAACCGACACAGCTTGCTCCTGCGATCCATAGCCATGTTGCTGCTGGGATGATAAACTCAAGGAGAGTCCGCGCTGGGCGCGTGGAGTTTCACGCGCTTGCAAAGCTGAATCGATGGGGTTGTAAGGATTATAGTGGATGCGAGGAATGAGTCCATGCAGGGTGGAAGCATCGTGGGAATTAGGGTCCAAAGGGATGCCAACGAATTGTTGGGTACTGGGAGGGCCGTGAGAGAGATTGCCGGGGGAGTTGAGGAATACGAGGTTGTTTGAAGGCGGAGGTGGAGGTAGTGGTGGTGGTGGGCTCGAGGAGTATTGGACATAAGTAGGGTTCATGAGTAAGAGGGTTTGAAGTCCTTCGCTCGATGCTGATGGTGCCTGAATTTCAGGATTACCATGAAAGTACGTCGCCATCGAATTGGTGTGTTTTCTTGTAAAAAAACTCAGTCTTCTATCTACCTACACATGAAAAAATCCACGTTAGTTACCCCTCACATCCATTATCAAATATACACAAATTAATCAAACACAATTTAAGTACGTACACCACGCTGTTCCACACTTCCTATAGTGCTAGGAATGCTCTCTTTTTGTGTATGTTTCGAGTTTGTGTGTGAATTAACATAGTTTTACCAGTGCATGTATTAAGTACGCAGATCATAGATCCATAAAAAAGGCGTTAGAATTGGTGGGCAATTTATAGGTTCTGAGTGAAAAACCTGAGAACGAAGATAGAAGAGGAGGAGGAGGATGGGGAATCAAGATATTATAAGTGTAGATCGAAGAGTTTAGTGGCGAAATTCATGACCCAAGATTTAAAAAGTGTTAAATATGACAAGAGTATGAGATCGAATGCGATGTCTTCGTCCCTAGAGTTTGAATATCAAATCTAGAGGAAGAAGACGGAGGGGTGGGAAAAAGGTGTGGGAGACGGAGGTCTACTTGCTTAAATAGGGAGGAGGGTAAGAAAAGAAAGGGAATAGAGGGATGTGGTGCAGACTGCAGAGATTTGATAAAGAAAGAAAGAGAGAGAAGAATTGATTATAGTATTAGTTTTTATATAATTGGGAACCTGTTTGTGATGAAAAATCTGAGCGTGCACGTGCTTCAAATCATATGTTCTTCAGAGGAAAGAACGATTTTCACTTGCCATAGTCTAAATCGCATGAATTCTGAGAGAGAAAGAAGGGAATGAACTTTATACAGTTATAGCAAAACTACATGGGGATAAAGGGAAGGATACATCAAAGTCGCAAGGCACCACACCCATCTGACCATATATGATCTCTCCATCTGCGGATCTAACAGTCTCTTCTGTCAGACTACAATCTCTCTGCAACTCCCGCAATGGAAAAGGGAAAAGAGAATTAAAGAAAGAGAAGGGATTAAAAGGGTGAGAAAAAGATACCCATCTTTATTCACTACTCATTATCATTATCCACACATTTACGGCCCCATGCATTTGTACATGCAAACTTTTCAAAGTTACCAAGATAGAAAAACAAACAGGTACAGCTCGTGAATTCCATCAGGATGAGTACATGTTCTTTTTGCTGTGGTGTTGGTGGTGGGGTGTATATAAGCATGGAAGGTTGCTGTCTACACTATATCCACCTAACATCCTTCATCCTTCGCTGTTATCTATCTTTGCCTTCTACCTAGCATCTTCCTTCTCTATCTTTATCTTTCTCTTTTATTGAGATACCTGCGAATAGAGCAAAACATCAGAACTTCATTGATTTGACCCTCTCTTTCCCAAATTACTTGATGCTGCCAGCACGGGCAGTACAGTTTTGATGAAAGCAGGCAAAGTGATCATGAGCTTATCCTGAATAAATATTTGATATGCATATATATTTAAAACAGAAACACAGAGTGTGTCAGAAGATAGAATCAGCTTGAAAAACGAGGTTAATGTATTATAATTGAAAAGCAAAGCAAAGAAAGGGAGATGGCGATAGTGATGATGAGAACTGATTAGAGGGTGGAAGGAGGGTCGCTATCATGCAATTCAATAATAAATATCGCTTTGTCTTTTTCCCAATTTTGTTTTCGTTCTACCTTCTTTTTTGACGAGAGTTGGGGGATAAGAAACACAGGACCAACCACCACAGCACCAGCTTTAATGCTCATAAAAGCTTTTCCTTGTGTGTTTATCGTCAGGCACCATTTTTACACCATAGTAGAAAGACGTGAATATCGCCGTTTTCTTTCAGTACTATAGCGTTTTAAGTCTATTTAACTTCCACAAATAAAAGAGGAAAACTAAACAAGGCCATTGATTTTAGGGCCACTTCTTACCCTTTTTATTTCCACTTTTTTGCTTTTGTGTTTCTAGGAATAGGAGATTGAGGACACTTTCTTTTCTGCTAAATTCAGTACGGGACTCTGCAAAATGGTGGTGACAAATTTTGCAGTAGATTCAGTTACCATTTGAGCAAAGAAAGATACCATTTCTAACTGACAGTAATTTCTAAATTTCTCACTTGCAATAATATGTGGATGATGCTATCTCTTTTGGCAACTCTCAACAATCTGCAAGGTTTTGAACTTCTATCGCTTATGAAGAAGAGAACTTCTTACTGGTATTAGAATGAAATGCAGTCATTTAAAGGAAGGTTACAATCATCATTGAATTGCATAGTAGAAATATTAGCTTATATTCCCCCTGATTAGCCTTCGCCACCTTACTCCTGTGCATACACTCTGATACGTCAAATACAATTGGTGCTTCCTATAATTGTTCTCTTTGACCAACTTCATAGATGCCATAGTTTCAGGTATGGAGTGTTCAACTTCCCTAACCTGATTTTCCTCATTAATGTTTACCTCTGAAATATTAACCAAAGATTTAAAATATGTTTCATCTTTATCCCATAAAGCGATGCTTTCCATTTGAGGTTTCCTGTAGTTGCTTTTTGGAGAGAGCATCCAACAACCTGGTTTCGACCAAATCTGTTAAGTGGAAGGCTGATTCGTGGCTACTAGCTAGAGATAGAGATACACTTGCAACCCCTTTACTTTGCAATGGTCAGGCAAGTTCTTGATTCATCAGGGGGGTTGATGCCTCAGGAGTATATTTCACCATGCTACACGCAAGAAAGTCTTTATATTAACAGAAAAAATTAATTATTATTATTATCCGTAAATATCCCTTGCATGCAATCCTTTTTCCGATCAAACTTGACCATAAAAAAATTATTGTCGGTATCAATTATCTTCATGGTTCATTTGGGTTTTCATAGAAAAAGGAGCTTGTTCATTAACGCTCAAATAGCCTGCATTCGTCCCATCAGTTTCGCCATAACAACAAATATTTAAATGACTCCAGCAACAATTGTTGAGTACGATCCAAGGAAAAAACCGGAAAGAGAAACCGCCCACAATAACTTTCCACATCAATAAGCTCAAGCATCGCCTTGATAGTCGTACCTATTAACGCTTCATGATAGGATCCTTGGTCATTCTCCATGTTCGTCTCTTCTCATATGGCTCTAACCTATTCAACAATGGGAAACTTTTTACTGACAAGTCAACGTTCCTAAATTTACCATTATTATGTTGGCCACATCAAGTCACTAGAATATTTAAGCCAATTGTTTCACCAAACATCAGTGTATCTTAATTTTTTTTAATATTGATTTTTATATCCAGATGGATTGATAAATTCTTTTTAAAGATTTAACGATTAATATCTTCAAGATTCGAATTTCAGAGTTTGATTAATTTTTAAAAAATCTTGTATTCCTTAATAATATATCGTAATTTATATAATGTATGATGATATAAGAAAACAAAGGGAGGAATAAAAGGCTGAAAATTCTCACAAATTCAATCATAGCATCTAAAGTTTCCTTCCAAACCCCATATATAGCGTATACATTTCTCCTCGATCACTAATAATTATGAGACCATATAAGCTTCTTTCTTGTTCCCATCTTCTTTACGTAACTTCTGGATACTCGATTGCTTTAGCCCTTTACAACATCTTACTATCCTCACACCGTCGGCAACTCATTTTTAATGTTGTTGTTGTTAATTAGCGTCAAGTTCATTGAATCATCCCCAACCCACCGGCAGATTTGCATCACTTTATTAGCTCCACGAATGGATGCTGCCTAAAAGCTGTATGGATGTCAATGTCATCCATCATACTCGCTACTACTTCAAGAATCTAATTAGTACTAATTTTTTCACAAACACACACCCAAAAGTCAAGCCCTAAACTGCAGTAATCGGACGAGACCTTTTAGGCCGTCAAAGGGCAGGGCTGGTGCAGGAGGAGCAAAGTAATTGCGAGGATTTCAGAATCCAATGTCACGTGATGATAAGCCACCACGTCATCCCAACGCACTAAATGCTACGGTGAGGCACACAAACGATGGCCCACCTGCACTCCATTCCACGAGCCATTCCTCTTTCAAAAAGCAGTTTGGCAATTTGCAATTATGGGACCCACCTGTATTTCTTTTTTATTTCTCAAACCCACTTGCTACGAACTGCACACGCGGCGACGCCTTAATTATTCCTTTATTGTTTATATTTTTAGTGTTTGATAAATCAAATAATGATATTTTATTTTCAATTTTCAAGTTTCTTTTTTGTTTTTCTTTTAATTCAGATTCGTCGGCCAAGTCCTTTTGTTGGTGTGTTTTTGTCTTATACGTGGGCCACGCGATAACAATCAATTCCCGTGGGCGAATAGGAGGGGCCCAAGTGGTGAGATATGTCAAGAAAGCAACCAATGGGTGGAGAGACGGGTCGCTGCGGCAACAGCCTATTGGCAATTGCTTTTTCTTTAATAGCTTTCTGGCTGCATGTGACTTGCGAGATGCTCAAACTCATGACATCTTTCCTTTCATCTTATCTATATCTGCAATACACTACGACATTTGTCGTCGTCGGCCATTGGGATCTTTCACGGTAATGGATGCAGTTCCCTCATCTCTAATGAAGAGTATCACTAATTTGACTCGAACCGACTAAACTCATTATTATAAGATATGATCCGATATCATAAATTGATATGGTATTGTTTCTATTTGAAGATGTAATGACTCTCCAACCAACGGATCAGACCAACACTATATCTGCTAATGCATCTACCTAGCTTTTTCTTACTCATCTTCTAGATATTTTCCTTTTTGCAGCCATTACCATGTCGTCGGATCAGATTCCATCCCCAGATGGTGGTAGATATCTACGTGCTCAAGCTGTAACTGTGTTTGAAAGTTGCTTTTGCATATAGAAGCGTGGCCTCTCCACATCCACGGAGATATTGACAAGTTGCCTGTTAGGCAGGATAGGGCCACCTATCATGTCCCTTTTACTTTTCTTCATCTAATATTGTAGATACTATTTCTCAAAGATCTGTCACTAGCAAGGAATCCATATTACCCACTAGATGTATGGAATGCCTAACGGATACTATTTATGATCTATGTATGCGTAGCCAGCACTTAGTATCCCATTTCCTCTGAGTCTGAGCAATCTTTAAATACAAGACTGAAAGAGATAGAGGAGAACATTGAAAGAACTGACACATTTTAAAAGTGATTGGATTGTGACATAATGAAATGGTTTTTTAGGATGACAAACACTTGCACAGCCAGCCATGATCTCTGTTTATACTTTTTCCCCCACACGATTGGATGATGTGTCCAAATAATACGCAAGCTAGGGTTAAAGTTGCTGGCTTGATCATTCTAACAGTTGCCCACAAAGTAACTCACCGAATGATTCCACTGACTATGAGTGTGGCAGTGGCAGTGGCAGTGGTGAAATTATGATCTCCTTCTCTTTATTGAGTCGCACTTTTGCTTTTGGTATTCTATGCGCCTTTGCCCTTGTGGTATTTGCTGACACTGATTTATGGACGGCATCTTAGATCAGAGAAAAGGAATGCTTGGGAATTGGAGTATTAGCATGCCCCAGAAAGTATAGACAGTCTTGTTTCTTTGATTATGCACTTGGCTATCAATATCATGCTTTGTATCTTTCAGTCAGCCTCGTGCCGTGTTTCTTCCTATCATTCAATAAATTAATATTCTACTACACCTAGCTAGATACTTCCTCACATGTTCTCTGATTTACTCTATCATCAAAAAATTCCTGGGGGATGGATGATGTTTAGTTGTGGCTGATCACTACCTCAAGTTAACAGGATCCTAGTCCAAACTCGAGGCTGGAACAATGAGACAGAAGCATAAGGGGCCTTTTGTTCCCTTAGAAATGGATTCACAAAGCCGAGTAGTGTCCTACATGTTGCTCCTCGTTTTCCTTTTTCCAGCCCGTCATGTTATCTATATTCTCCTCTCCCACATTTCATGTAATTTTAGCTGGCGTTGTATTTACCTTAGGATTGATCATTTGGTGATACATATAAACATTGGATTTGGTTGGGAGAGCACTAAACTTTTCAGTGGATGATGTAACCCAACAAAAGAAGCAGATGGAATTTTGCAAACCAAATTTTGTGATGCCTTTTGTGCACCGTGGCTTTGGACTGTGACTAGAATTGAGCATTGAGCAACACCATAGTCCAGTTCTGTAAGTTGGTGCACATCTGGTTGGCCCATTTCTAGAAATACTAGTCGTGTGGTGTCCCTTGTTGGATCAGGACAGGGCCCTACTCCTCTAGTAAGAAGAAATTTTTGTAATTCCTTTCTAAATTGGGTAAGAAACCTTCTTTTCCCCCATTTTCTTACGAGGAGGCTGAGGCTAAATAACTATTATGTTTATCTGGTAGAGGATCGAGACATCTATGGGAAACAAAAGATAATGGGCCAAGTTGGCTAGTAATGGAGCTTTGGTTTATTCTTTCGTTTTCTCAAACCTTTGAACCGATAATTGTTTATGGGAAGACATATTATATAACCTTAATAGCAAACCATAATTATGCATATATATATATATATATATTGAAACCTATCAAATTAGGGAAAATGTTTTGAAGTATCTGTTTGTCATACTCAAAACTTTATAATATATAGCTCAGTTAACTCAGTTTTGCATCCGAGGTTTTTAGTGAAATAAAAGAATTTCCAAAGATCTTTGAGATATTATCAAGAATTATGAACAAAATTACAATCTCAATATATCAATATATTCAATTTAGCTATAATAAGAACCGTTAGATTACGGGCTTAAAAATAGGAATATTGTGAAATAAGAATCCTCACATTCAAGAGTAGAGTTAAGAACAGGAGTATTATGAATAATAACCCTCAGATTTCGAGATTAAAAATATAAACATTGTGGATAAGAAGAACCATCAGGTTCTTAGGATAAAAATAGGAACCTTGAGAATGATAAAAATCCTCGGATTAAGAATAAAAATATTAGTTTATAATTTATTTTGTATTATTCTGTTATATACTAAATGTTTCCGTTTGAGATATTCTTAACTGTCTTGTCTCTGTCAGGTATACCTGATTGGTCGGCATAGTATCGCCCGTTAGCTCTTCCTAAGCTCAGGCATATGATTCAGGTCTTCAACCAACTGGGCCGAGTCAACTTTGGACCTGGCCTGCAACTTCGAATTGGGCTGCTTCTTCGACTTGGGCTGCATATAGAGCAATCTGGGTATGGCAGGAACACATATTTTTCTTACGGAGGCCAACCCTTATGTCCTTTATAATCAAAATATTGTCTATAGAAAATATTTCTCAAATACTATCCGTACGGAGCTGTGAATCCTCGACGAATCGCAATTACCTTAATTAGATTGTACAAAAGGAAAAAGGAATTGAAGTTTGGATAAGTTGAAGAGAAGACGGATTTAAGCGTAAAATTTGAGTTTCAGATCATAAAAGAAGGAAAAGCCAAGGGTAAAGCTGCATGCTAAGCTTTGCCTATGGTCTCCATGCACCAACTTCGAATTTAGTCTGCCATTTTCATGAAAGATTGCGGAGGGAAGAAGAAAACGAATCATATGATCGCGTCAGATCCTACTCACAAGATAGTGATTGCTGACTTCGGAATCTGCTATATGATCAGATTGTTGAACTCAACCCAGTTAATAGTAATTAATAAGTTAATGAAATACACGTACAAATCTTGAAGCATATAGGTAATGTCCTTTTAAGCATTAGAAACAATGGAATTTGGGTTCTGCAGCTTTCTCCGTATATAGATAGATAGAAAGAAATATGCTTCAAATAATATTCTATACCTATATGACGCAACAATGGAAAGTGAAAAGGAAGGAAAAGTAACATGGTGCATTCTGAGAAGCAATTTTTTAATTTATTTTTGTATCATTTGTCATCTCTTTTTCCTTTTTGGCATTTGCCCTCATTTCATTGTCTGTTTTAAAGCTGAGGAGGCTGTGATCGATCACTCTTAAAAGGTTTGTACAATTAGTTGGTGGTGACCTATTTCTTAATTACCGCCTTTCTTTTTCTCACAGCCACACACTATGCATTGTTGGGTGTACTAAACTTATTTTTTAATGACTTCAAAGTTCCTTGGAGATTCCTTCTCTTGGACTGTATAGAATATCAGAGCATTAGCTTATAAACTCGAATTACCACTAACTAATTCAGTATTAACCCGACCAATTATCATTAATCACCAATGGATGATCAGACATAAAGGAATTAAATCCTCCAATTCAGCTAATTACTTCACTAAACCAGCTAAGCTCGATTTCAGTGATCTGATCGAGTTTCTGAATAATGTAAGATCACTAGCTAGGGAAGTTGCCCAAGAAATTTGAAGCTCTTCAGCAGTGGGAGACAGTGCATTTGATCGACTTTATAGTGCTGTTTCTCTACAAAAGCGGATTCACATGCATAGCAGAATTGACTTGGTACAAGTTTATGGGAGTACTCAGACGCACAAATGCATATATAGCCTATCCCAGAAATTTAAATTTCATGGCATAACCTTTTCGTTGTTCCTTTGTGATAGTGTTCCAACTTGTAATTATTTAATTCTATGCGTTAAAAACTCAATTAGCTTCTATTTTTTCAAATTGGTCTCAGATTTTATCTCTTACTTCTGGAAATCGCACAATCTGATTGAGATTTAATTGGTATAGAAGAGTATATGATTGTACTATGTGCCTGAACCATATCGTTTCTTGACCTCATTCTTCTGCCTAGTCAATCCTAAACTCGAATTCATCATGTCAAGTGTGCACTTTCCTTGTTGTATTTGTAAAATATCTTTCATCCATGCTGGAAAGTTAATGTAGAAGGGGTAGAAAAGTGCTCTTTGCCAAAGAAAATATTTGTCCTCTCATCCTTCGTGGACACCAACTTTTGTCTTAATTTAATATTTGTGAACTCACCTTTTTTTAAAAAAATTATAATATTTGGGAGCTCACTTTTGTTCTTATTAATAGGGGCTAGACAGAGATATTCTCCCAAGGCATTTTACTCAAGATCCGTCTTAGAATAGCTAGGAGGAAAAGTTCCCAACAAGTCTTATTTGACTCAGTAACATTCATTTCTCCTATTGGTCGATCATCCCTCTTGTCATCCTTTGCCATGGACAATGAGGCAGCAATGAAGGAGAAGTCCGGGCTTTTTGCTTCTGCATGGCGCTGCTTGAAGACCTTGCCTGGTAGTGCAAAGGCTCAAGTTGTTGGTCTTGCAAAGAGCACAAAAGTGATGGTACAAGATGACCCACGAAAGGTCATTCACTCTCTAAAAGTGGGACTAGCGCTCACACTTGTGTCGTTGTTGTACTATACCAGGACTCTGTATGATAGTTTCGGGGTTGCAGGAATGTGGGCTGTGCTAACTGTGGTGGTGGTCTTTGAGTTCACTGTAGGTAAGTATATTGAGGAATTGCGGCTAGTTTTATGAAAGATTGTTAAAAAGAATCACCAATCCATCGCAAAAAGATTTCCTATTCCTTATAGCTGCTTTTTCATGTCCAGGTGGAACTTTGTGTAAGACCCTGAATAGAGGCTTTGCAACATTATTTGCTGGTGCTCTGGGAGTTGGTGCTCAACATTTGGCAAGTCTATTCGGAGAGAAAGGGGAGCCAGTTGTTCTTGGGATCCTCGTTTTCCTATTAGGTATTGTTTGAACGAAAAGCGTAAGCATTAGCTAGTTCTTATGGAGTCTGCACTAGCTCACTAATGCAAGTTTATTAAATTTATATGCAGCTGCCGTGTCAACTTTCACTAGATTCTTCCCTCGAATCAAAGCAAGATACGACTATGGAGTTCTGATTTTTATATTGACGTTTAGTTTGGTATCTGTTTCTGGGTATCGCGTGGAACAGATCTTAGAATTGGCTAATCAAAGGTTAACAACAATACTTGTTGGGGGAGCAACCTGCATGGTTGTGTCCATATGCATTTGCCCAGTGTGGGCTGGTGAAGATCTTCATAAATTGGTCGCTTCTAACATTGAGAAGCTCGCAAACTACTTGGAAGGTATACTTTTTAACTTGAATTAAGAATAATCCTCTATTGCAACACCTCCTATAAGATTTGCAATTTTACAGGTCTGGGAGAAGACTATTTTCAGTATCAGTCGAAGGATGGAAGGAGTGTCTCCAATAAAGATGACTCGTATCTTCAAAAATATAAAAGTGTCCTTAACTCGAAATCCACAGAAGAATCCCTGGTAAAGTCTATTCTCGATCTTCTTCATATGTCTAATTTATATACCCAGTTCCATGTTAGTGTTTACCAGCCATCACATATACATAGTAGTAACTGATTTGATGCCTGAACATATCACAGGCAAATCTTGCGAAATGGGAACCTAGACATGGCCAATTCAGGTTTCGACACCCATGGAAGCAGTACTTAAAGATCGGAGTCCAGTCCCGGCAATGTGCTTATTTGATTGAAGCTCTTAATGGCTGCATAAACTCTCAAGTCCAGGTACCCCCACCTAATTCAAGTCTTTTTTGGTGAAATCATAGTTTGAAGGGTATTAAGAAGATCAGTCATGTTTTTATTTTTAAATTAAAAGAATATTCATAATCGACAATAATAACTAATTACCTCCGCTCTCTATATCGTAAGCACCGACTAGATTGTGTTGTTGAGATTCATATATCCTCACAAAACTTTTGCGACTATTTCTGGCAGGCACCCCAACAACTCCACGCTGAAATCCAAGAACTATGCCAGAAGATGAGTGAGGAATCGGGCAAGGCATTGAAAGCTCTAGCGGAGGCAATCAAGACAATGACTGATCCATCTCCAGCAAATGTGCACCTTGAGAAGTCAAAAAATGCTATTAAAGACCTACAAGTCGCACTCAAAACTTGCTCGCTGGACCAAGAAGGCCTCCAGGAAATGGTGCCCGCTGCTACAGTTGTATCCATACTAATTGAGGTCGTTACATGCGTGGAAAGACTAACCGAATTGGTCCATGGGCTCTCCAATCTAGCACATTTCAAGAGCGTAGAGTCCACTGTATCGCCAGAGAAACCGCAACTGCTTCATCGCGGGACTGTCAAACCTGTTGTAGACGGTGAGACTAGCGTTGACCATGTCGTTATTACAGTATATGAAACGCATACAGATGTTCCACCAGATTGTGTAGATAATAAATCTGGCAAAAATGTGGAGTTGTAAATAAGAGTTACTAACACTACAGGTTGTGTCTAGTGGGGGACACTTAACGGAGAAGAATTGTGAGCTAAATAATGGTTATTTCAGAACTCCTGCTTGACAATGTATCGGTCCTACCTATATTTATCCAAAACAAGGAATTGCAGCAGCAATCTCTTGACTCTTTATTAGTCAAAATAATAATTTTATTTTAATAAAATAAATTAAAAAGTAGTTAGGATATCCAAATAATCCAAAATATAATTCCAGAAAATCTGAGAAAATATCAATAAACTCAGATCTACTAAAATTTTATAACAAGAGTTCATAAAAACATTACATACAAAATAAATCTTTTATTAATGAAATAAACATTTCTGATTTTTTTATAAAAAAAAAACAGAAAGAAAATTAAAGCTTATCTATCACATCTTTTGTAATGTAATTTAGCAGGAGCAGATTATCACAAACCAATTCACACAACTAGTGCTAAAGTTACATTAACATAAATATCATGCATATTTTTTTCAAAAATATTCTAAAATTAAAATTGAACGGTTAAGTTTTAATTATAATTTTTTTAAAATATTAGTTACTATTGTACATCAAAACATATTTTATAATAATAATTTAATAATTTTCAACGACAAATTAGATTATTAAACGGAATAGACTATTTGGAACATCGAAAGTACTAAAAAGGCTCAAAATTACAACTTCCAAAAATGGGCAGCTCGTTGCCGGACGACGACAGACAACGACGGCGACGAGGCAGCTGATGGCGGTGGCGGTTCTCCAAGATACTCCAACCCTCCACCAAAATGCACAAAATCTATATAAAATGGAGCTAATCAGATGTACAATACAGATTAGTAGGTTGTTTAACGAGAAACAACTGAGGTAGGCTGGAATAAGCAATTTTACTTTGGAAATAATTCGGCTCTTCACGGCTCCGATCCAGGAGCCTCGGAGCTCCGATGTCGACGAAACTTACAGGCAAGGCTTCATGCGGGAGAGGGGATCCGGTGTGGCGATTGGTGGCTGGATGGAGGAGATGCTTTGTTCGTTGCCTGAGACGAAGGAGTGCAGCGGGATAAAACAACCAGGTGCAAAAAAAAAAAAAATGAAATTGAATTTTTTAAAAAAAACTTTTTACATATCCTGGACATATAAAACGGAGTCGTTTTCCATTTATTTATTTATTATTCTAGCAAATCAAAATATACTTTGAAATATCCCAGAAAATAAACATATAAATCGCAAAATTATAAAAATTTCAAAAAAAATCAATATCAATTATCAAAAGTTATATTTTTTTTGATATTTATGTAATGGGATAGTGATTATGAGCTTTCTGATTATGAAAGATTATGAAACTTGTTCGTCAGTTTGAGCCTATCTGATTAGTTCTACGTTTAGCTAAGTAGAACGATAATCCTCACAAGTGACAAGTGGATGTGCATTTATATAATCACAAGCCAGACAAATCAGTGGACACGTGAAAGCCATTCTTGGAGATATCATATCTAATCCAATATACTGGGATACAGCTTGCAATTTAAAGCTGTTAACCCTAAATCTTGATATTATATATAATAGATTCACAGGATCCCACAAAGTGGAGCAGCTGTTCTTAATTGTATTTTTTTTGCTCTTCTCTGCTGACCAGTGACTCCTGACCATTAATGCTGGTTGTCTGAAGAACGCTTGCCCTTTCTGAATCATCAAAAAAAAAAAAAAGCAGTGGAAGTTCTGTGGAATTAAGCCTGAATTGTAATCAACCTAACGCCCACCGAAAGATAACATTCAATATTACGCGCATCAACAGGACGTACGTGCAGCAGACAAATTATATTAGTGCTTCGCCCCATTTATTATTATGAGATTCGGACCCGTCAAGAGATTTATGGCAAACACATGAGATATGAAAATAATAAATTTGTTATTAGTGCCAAGCAGCCACCAATTTGTTTCTTTCTTCAAAAGCAAAGATTTGTTAAATATTGCCTGAGGAAGATAGCACGATGGAGGGCTGGACTTCGACTTATCACCTCCACCACTCAATGCAATGAGTCATGAGCTTGGCACGATGGATAGCTACTCATCAACTTATCAGGTCAAGAACTAATCTAAGTTATCATCATTACTATTGTTCCCAAAATCCAAAAATTACGCACAGAAAACCCTTAAAATGGCAAGCGTTGGGTACGGAATCGCATATAGGATATACCCTTCTGTAGGTTAAGTACGAGTGCGGGCATGTGACTAGAAGCAGCAGTCGACTTGGATTCTCAACTAAGTGGTTGTGATCCCAATCAAGCCACATTAGAAAGCAGACCGTTTCTCTGCATTAGTGCTCTTCTTTTGTTGTTTCTGCTCATGAGATTTGTTAAATACATCGTCTCGTTGTGAATAAATAAGTAATTATATGGCTGCTTCTCTTCTGTATCCCATTGAAATTCAAAAACGACTGAGCAGTCACTGCAAACCCACAGAGTAGCAGCACAAAAGCTTCGGTTACACGCTCAAAAGCTGAATTTACTAAAGGAGAAGGGGTGGATTCATGAACCGGGAAATGCAGGTACATGCAAACAGGAATCTGGACAGGAAGATGCCTCTGATATTAACGAACCTAACAGCATTCATTTTTTAAGGTTTTGTGGGAGCTGACAGGCCAATACTCCCCAGTTAATAAAATATCACTTCGCCACTAGCAGTAGCCCCGCATGTTTGGTTCACAGAATGATAGTTACTAAGGAAATATATTATCTTAATTATATTTTCTTGATATATCATTATTATTTACGTGATATTCTGAGATAAATTATGAAGAGAATATTATGTATTAATTATAATATGTAGGTTATATAAACATGTACAGTATAGTGAAATACAAAATTAGTGGATCATTTATCTCCTATTATTTATTTTTTTAATAATGAGTATGAGTATTGGAAATAAATTGAATATAATGTATTAATTTAATTTAATAATAATAAAATTTAACTATTTTTATAGTATGTGTCAATTGTGCACGAAAAGAAATACGATGGTGGTGGAAAAGTAACGACGTACTATTATATGGGTTCATGTAGTGCTAGGCCCATAAAGCCCAGTTTACTTGTTTTGACTAGAAATAGTACTACGAATTTTGCAAGGTGGTATACAACTTTCAAATATAATAATTGTCTTTTATAGGTCATATTATATGCTCGATCATAATTTGATTAAACTCCATGAATGCCCATCCCGTTATTTAGGGCTTGGCCCAAAATGACTAGGCTTGGACTAACTAGATCTCATCATATTTATTTAAGCCATTATTTATAAATAATCTTAATTTTAATTAGTAGATTTATACAATCAGAAGTATGCTTATTAAATTATATATTTAACTTTTTATAAATTAAATTATTCATTATTATTGTAAATTAGTACATGATGCATGTTTTTTCTTATTTGTTTAATCGACAATCGTCACGTGTCTCGTGTACTAATTAGATATTGAAATAAATATAGTATAGTATCATGGTTAAATAAAATAATGAGATAAACATAGTTAAAAAAATATGTTGAAAATATTCATCAATCAATAGATAAGTCATATGGTACGTATAAAATCTCAAATTATATAAAATATGAAATGTAAATGTGAGCATAACCCAAAAATTAAGTGTGAGACCAATGATTTTTGTAGCATTCTTCCTAGTGTGATATTTAGCTTTGTAATGTCGAATAATAGATGAGTTAGTGTGTTTTATATTTTTATATATAATAGTCGGTTAATTGAGATTGCTGTTGGATTCAGATCCTCGTAAAAAGACTTTTGAAAGAAAAAAAAAATGAGAAAGAGAGTATATTATAATTCATGATTCTCAAATTAAGTACAAAATTAGAGATGTTACTCCTATTTATTATTAACAATTGCTTTTCATATAAGAGTTTAGTTTTAAAAATTTGATTTTTCCTTTTGGTTCTTATTAAGCAATGTTTGCTTTAAGAAAGTGATTGTACAAATTAAAAAATATTCATAAGAAATTATAAAATTTCTCAACCGCCACAAAGTAAAGACGTGTGACGGTTATAAAAGCAACAGAAACTTGTTGATCAATACAAAGCTAAATACCAGAAAAATACCAGAAAGCAGTCTGTAGAATTCCAGATTAGTCTAGAAGGAGAAACGGTAGACCCGACTGCGTTTAACACCAAAAGCACGCGATTCTTCTAATTCAGGATTGTCGAGGGAGAAAATAAGATGGGCTGGGTGTGGGTAGACGATGACAAAGAGGAACACCATAGCAAATCGTCGTTAACTGGCGGCGAAATCAGCGACCGTAACCATCAATCCTCGTCGTTGCCTGCTGATCTGGGTAAGGTGTGCTCCATCACAAGAAATGTGAGGTCGCAGTGCAAGACCGAGGAGGTGGAGCCGGAAAAATTTATCAGGAAGTGCGAGAAAACCGAGGAGGTCCTCCGCCATTGCGTCGGAAAGTAAATTTTCTATCTTTTAATTAATTGTTTCCTCGTTGCGTTATTTGGTAACTGTGTTTCGGATGGGAGTGATGTCTTTGATTGAGTTGATAAGACTATTATGCCAGAAACGGTAGCTAGAAATTCGACAAGTGTCAGTTTTTAGGTCAGAACTGTATCGTCTAATTTGAGATATGCTCGCTTTGGAATTTGTTTTGATTAGGCCTGTTGAAGTGCTCCAGTCGTACAAAGAGTACTCTGAAGAGGATGTTACTGAACATGTTGTTAGAAGAGAGTATTTGCCTCCGGTCAATTTTGGTGCTGGTGCTGGTGCTGGTGATGGTGCTGGCGCTGGTGCTGGTGATGGTAGCGCTTTTAACTTCCCCGGGCTTCGGAGTGATATGGAGGAAATTGAGCGCTGCTTATTTGGTGGCATCAATCGTTTCTTTCAGGCAGCTGAGGAGATGAGGAATGGGCTGTACGATGTTTTCGGTGACTTTCATAACGGGAACTCTCCTTCTGTAAGACGTGGGATACCCATTGAGGGCGGCGGTCCTCAGTTGGAAACCTCTTCTAAACCCAAGGAGCCCGGAAATGGAGATGACGATCTTTCTGGTTTGGCCAAAGACGATTGAAGCATTTTATCAAAGCTGCCACTGTGGTCATAGGTTGTTGTTTCAGTTCCCCTTTCAGATGACTTGAAAAGAGTAATAAAACAGAGATTAGTTTTCTGAGCTGTAGTCTAGGGATGCAATGCGTAAATGTTCGACAACAGTTTTGGTTCTTGCTTTGGCACATGTTCTCTCTGTCCTTGTGAGCATTGATTACCTCAAAAGGTTAGACTGAGTTTGGTGCTGGTTTTCCTTTATTGTTTTTTGAAGATGAAGATCACCAATATCACACTTCAATTGCATGCTGTTGCTTATACGACCTGTTATTTGAAGGGGCAATAGTTTAGGGCCTATATGAATTCCTTGGTATGCTTATGCTAAAGAGAAACTGATGGTTATGTGAGCTATGCTATGTTTCACCTGAAGCTTTTTTCTAGTGTGGAATTCCAAGATCCCACATACGGGATCGAGCTCTAATGTAGGCACCCAATTTAGGAAGCAAAGCCCAACACGAATATAATACATGTCTGTAATGAAACAAATCAGATATACATAGCCATGAAATATATGTTTTGCGCTTTTGTGCAAGTTACAAGTGTGAGGTTTCATTCACTCGTCTGGTATTAGAGGGATGGAAATCTGTTAAGCAGCAAAAGATCCAGACTTGTGACTCCACTTTACAAGTGAATGTTTGTATTCCAGGTTGCAATCAGTAGCACTTCTTGTCTTATTTTGCTGCAGTACTGTAATTGTGTGAATGTTTTTATTGTTTGTGTTCGTTTTTGTTTAAATAATGATATAAATATCCGTGGCTAGAGTTCTATTAAATATTTAATACATACAATATTGATTTCTAAGAACTCTCTTTTGAGAGGTAGGCTCCAACTTGGTGTTTAGAGAGGTCTTAGGATTCTGAAATCCTGATTTTCTTGTGCCAAGTCGGTGGATAATAGGGATGTAGCCCTGGTCACGCCTTACTAGTAATCACTAGTCATCTTTTGGAATTTAGGTACCTGTACCTCTATCAAATCCAGAGGAAGATCCTCCATAAATCATGATTTATCCCTCACTTTATACCTGCTCCAGGAGCACCATAAAGCTATCCGATCTACACCAGATATGGCGAGCCATAAGACACCTTGAAGTTAAGGGAGTGGTGCTCGTGGGATTATTAAATTTTGTAAGGACTATAGAATAGTCGTCAGCATCATTCTATAGTTAATGGTGGATTGTTTTTTATAATAAAAATTAACAAAACCATTAACAGATCCAGTCCAATCTGGGCTCATACTTTTTTGTTATTGTTTAAATATTCTGAACTATATTTTTTTTCTCATGTGCTTAATGACTTTGCCTTGTATACGGATATTTCCCACACGACTTGCATGTTTTGCTGTCACACACATGCTTTGTATGGAAGGACGGGCTAATTTAGGGAAAACCCCAATGGCCATTAGGACTGCAAGTGGTAGCCCAACGAAAAAGCCCTTTCTACTATATTAAGTTTGATGAATGGTGTTTGTTCATTGAGAAGGCCCTCTCTCTGGGTCCATTGTGCTCGAAAAGTGGCACCACAGGACTCTGCGCTTTCCTGATAAAAAGTAACGGTTGCACTATGCCCGGACAGTGATAATGGCCGGGTTCTACAAGGCATTAGCGGATGATCATCGATGATGTTGGCCGAATGCTACCCTGCTGTGTCATGGTACTGAGTATATGATATGGTATTAGCCTTTTAAAAATCCCTATTAGATTTTGTTTCATTGATGTCTTTTGCTTGACGGAGGCCATCTAACCATCAGAATCTTCTTGCTTATTCAATTTCGATACAGGGACAAGGTAATGCAATATTATTTATTCCTATTTTCAACCCCAATTGGATACAAAGCACCAAACCACGGATACAAAGCACCAAAGCACCGACAAATCATATCTTTACAGAAAGCAAACGACAAGCCACACAAGCTTAACTATGTTTACAGTTTTATCCTAATGTAAACTTGTACTAACTATCCCCAAACAGAACTGATATCAGAAAGACTTTCCCGCAATTATTCGATTACAGACGAAAAGACCTAATCCATGAACATGTTCATCCTCTCTCTTCCTCTTGGAAAAAGACAGAGAAGACATGGCTCTAGCAGACACAACCTTTCTCACCAATAATCTCCACAGCGTATCATCAACATTTCTCTCACGTTGAATCTTTAATTTGAACTGCCTGTCACATCACAGAGCAGCTGAGTTTAGTAACCACAGATACCCTGTGAAACTCTAAACACAAATTTAGCCACAAAGTTGGTATGAATTCTTGACATTAATGCGTCCAAGAATATGGACCATCCATATAATTCACTCAAGAATAAGACATGTGAGCCGATTTCCGAGACATGCAATCATGAATATAAGGGAAGAGTCACCATTCCTACTAACCACAGTAACGCATTTGTTTGTAGTGTTAGGATATTTTTTCTTTGACAAGCCTGGCCTCCTTTGTTATGAGTCCTAAAAGCAGGCACGGCTGGTCCACCTCAAGGAGCTCCCTGGCTGTCCTATGTTCAGAAGTCTAAATGCGACGCCCCAGGCACAAAAAGACATAAAACTCGGTTGGACGAATCATTAATTGATAAAATGGACCATTCATAGTCATCATCCTGTCTGGGGAAACAGCCCTTGCACTTGAACTCTTACTATGCAATTTTTTGGTTATTGATTTCAAAAATATCAAGAAGATGACCGTACCATTACGTGGTGAACTGAACACCAGAAGGATTATAGTTTAGAAATTTTGACATGTCAACAAACACGACTAGAACTTTAGGCTGTGAAGAACTAGAACATGAAGAACAACTAAAAAGTTGATGCTATACCGTCCTAATTCATCTCTGTATGTGCATTGTAGGGAAAATACTTTGCCAGGTTCCTAATTTGCAGAAAAGAACAACAATATATTTTTTCGTCAACAAGTTGTGAAACACGTCAGAAAGAACCACCTTAAAACTTTCTGAAAAAACCAAAGGCCGAAGCAAATGCAAAAGAGGATCACCCACCGTGGACCAATATAGACAGCTTCCCACACGAAAAGCTAAGCGTGGAAGGGGAAATTATAGTTACCTGCAAAGTGGAACCCTGCAAGAATCAGCCTGGTCACAGATTGAAGAGTGAAGTCTTAAGAGCTGCCACATCCTCTTACACCGAGAGCATCCTCGATTAACCCGCTTTTTGCACATAGCAAAGTGTTTGATCAAAATCTGCAGTCCTTCACATACGGAGAACTTGCTACACGGACCCTTCTTCTTGGAAGGCTCCATCTCATATGGCCCAACAGTCGTACATCCCTCGGTGCATATGTGCTCTAGGCAGTCCATGGCCTCGCTTAGCTCCATATACAACCTCTGCTCTTCTCGATGCCTCCTCGTCCTCTTCTTCCTCTGCAAACGATTCAACAATTAGAAAGCAACATCGCATCTATCCAAAATAGATTTTCCTTCCTTCCTTCCTTCAATGAACTCAATTGGCAACGAATTCAACTTTAAAGCAAATCAAAACACTACTAAAAATCTCACAGATTCGGCATCTTCAATGAATTGAAGGATTTCTAGTTCGAGCCAGGGGTCATGATCTTGCATAAACTTCCATCCTTCAGTATTTTCAACGGCCTTGAAGCTAGTAGAGATCAATTTCATACACTTGAGGTAAATATCCGGTGCATCGCATAGCCGTGCTAATTGAAGCACATCCACCACATTCTCAGTCGTCAACCGTCGAGCCACAGCCTTCGTGCATCTATGCTTCAGCTGTGGCACCAGGTATACGTGCGACAGCGCCAATAGATGGATTCCATACTTCTCCAAATCCTCTTCTGTGCACCTGCACCATCAACACAAGAAACATCTTCGTCATCTTCACTGTCATAATCAATTTTTTCAAACGCCACGTGGAGGTTGAAAAGTGGAGAGCTAGTCGATCGTCGAAATTGTTGACCGGAAAATACTTGCGACTTGTGGATTTAGTTTATGAAGATTATAAAACGGACGGTAAGATTCACGTGTTTCGTAAGGTATACTGAAGCAAAAAAGTATAGTATAGTACAGACTATAGACAAGCCTAACAAACTAACCGTGAACCATAGAGGAACCGCATGAACGCAGAAACGGCGTCGCATGGAACGCCGAGAATCGGAATGATCTTCTCTGAGGTCCGGTGCTTGCGCGGACTATCTATTACATTCTCCAGTACACCTGAACCCAATGCCTACAGTGCAACGTAAAAAGTGAGAAAACTAATAATTAAATACTACCTGAAAACTTGAAACTACTCGATCAGGATACTGGAAGAAAAGAAATGGAGAGTCGGAAAAAAAGGAGTTGTGATTGGGTTTAACATACCAGAATGCTACTATGAGCTGGGATGCTCAAGCCACCAGAAGTGACAATTAGGACATCTGGTGTGTCTAGATTTCGATCTGATAACGGCGGATGAGCACCGGGCACCAAGTTGCCGGAGACGGTTTTCGTCGAAGTCGTGTTTACAACTTCTTCCATAAGGATCACCGAGCTTGTATGTACTGATTCTAATATGCAGATTGGAGTCCAGTGTCTCTCCATTTATAGACATACTAAGCACGTGATGTGAGAGAAAAAAAATCCCAAGGAATAAAAGCGGTAAAAGAAAAGTTCTGTACATGTTTCTGACCAAGATTTGAAGTGTTTACAAGTAATTAATTCGTTTCATCGTGGCAGGCGAGCCCAATTGTGGCTGTCAGTGTCCATTTTTCGATTTTAATAAATATCTAGGATTTTCATGGCACCTTTCATACGTGTAAAACCGTTAATAATTGCCGGAATAGTTAAGATGTAACAAGAAAAAATCTATTATCCTGACGTGGAACTAGATAAGCCAGGGGGCTGTAGGTCCGGAAAGAGATCATAAGCGCTGCCTAGGCTGTAGGTCACTGACTGGGGTACTGACCTCCCTCTAACTTGGGTTCTCTTTGTCTATCCTCCCTGGCTAACAACTCATCCATCTAGTCCACTTATTCCTCAACAAATTGACACGTAGCGATGCATGTTACACGTGTAAACAACCCAATAGCCATTTGTTCGTATGCAACATTATAGCTGAGGAAGGAGGGCGTGCATGCGAGGCCCGATCGGTTAAGGGGATTTGGGCGGACAAAACAAAATTAGATGGTCGGTGTCGATGATGGTTGAATGCCGACTTTGGTTTAATTTAATAAAGCCTCCAGCGAATTCGTGATGAAATAGTTTAGTTTTGTATTTCTGTGGTATGTGGTAGAGGATTTTGCTGATCTTATCAAATTTTTCTTAATTCCTGCGCTAATCACGGTTGTTATATTTGTCAACACGGGACTTCGAGAACAATATGAAAAAAGCCCACCTGTTGGTGGAATTTGTTGGATACTAATTGGAAACCACTTATATTAGACTGCCAACGAGAGAGATAACAGGCCCAAGGGCCAATGTTGTTGTCGTTGACATATTTCTTTATAAGCTGGCTTGTATGTAATGGGTTCATGTAGATACAGAAAGATCATGGGTCTATTGTTAGTGAATAGACAAAGACTTTTTGCTGTCTGTGTATGAATTTAATATTCTGCTATACATTGATATTACTCAGTGAATTATAATGTGTAAGTTGCGTTCATTTTTTGAAAGAAAATTTTAAGTTATAGATATTTTCAAATGGTTTGAGAATATTTTTTAATGAATTATTATACGGTTTCAATTGATTCACAATTTGTGACAGTGTATTGACGACATTCTAATCTAACCGTGAACTAGAGTGGAACTCAAGCAGCACTAATAAGAAATTCCAAGAAAATGTCATGGACTTGGACTGGATTTCGCAGTGAAAGTCCGACATGAGTATACATGTCTTGTGATGAAATAAATCAGACATACGAAGTCTACACAAATATGTTTGTGGCTTTGGGGGCTTGTTTAAACATTTAGGTTTCGCTCGCTTCTCTGCCTTGAAGGGATATAAAACAGTCATACTGAATTCAGTTGCTTCCCTTTGTATACTTGCCAGTTTTCTGCCGTCAGAACTGATGGAAAGTCAGTTTTAGGACACTATTAGACTTATAAATGTTAGTTTTGGACAAGAGTACATGGAGATGTCTGAATAATCAGCTGGAAGGGGGATTACGGTTGATTTCTTATTATTTTATGATGGATCTGGACACCCTGGCTCCATGGATTCTATTGAAACACAAGTCGCTCGCGTGCTTGTTGCAGCATTGAGGTCTCCACAACCTTGTTTTTTGTTATTCATCGGATTTGAGCAGTGCAGCATTTTAGAATCGAATTTCGGTCGTCAGCTTTTGACTGGCAGATTGTTTTTTCCCACCAGTTCGAGGCATGCGATATATCTGGTTTTACCCAATTGTTGATTGCTGACGATGCTTACTGCCGCCGCGCACTATCAACGTCTGACCCTCCAACGGGTTCGCGAGACGGCGGACACCAAAGTATGCTAATTCCCTGCTCCTCAACCGGCGATTGTACAGAACTCACCTAGATCACGTGCATTTGTAGTATCAAGAATTGCTGCGCTTCTCATGAATTTTGTGTGAGTCGCATTGAGGCCAAAGTGAGCGTGACAATGTCATCTACGTTACAATAACCTTGTACTGTTTCATGATGGTATTACAAAGATCCAGGGTTCGAAAATCCATAATTAATGAGATTAATTATTATTATCAATGATAAATATCAGTTTTTTTATTTTTATTTTGGCTTCATCCTCAGGACGACTGAGTCAACCAACAGCGACTACGTGCTAAGATGATACTATGTCATGTTTTGTTTAGACAGAGTTGCATCTGGATGTTAGAGCATTTTTTCTACCTGACCAATCTAGAAAAGATTGGGAAATTCCTTGCAACGTGAAGTTGGCTTTGCTTTATCCATTTGATTAGTCCTGCTCGCTCCTGGGTTTCTTTCTTTCCTCTCTTAGTTACAGGAACTATAACTATCCATCTCTATCTTTTCCATTTCAGTCGGCCGACAAAGACCAAGCATTTAACGTACTCTTTAACTAAGCTTTCAGTTTTGGTAATTGGTGGGTAGCTTTTCTTGATCGACTCCAATGTCAGCATGGTTCTTCAATATAATTGTGATAAAATCAACTCCACTGGAATCTAGTGGGCACTCTCAAAGACTTGTTCGCAAAATCGTTTGATTGAGGTTGTCTCGATCATGACATCGAAAAAAGAATTGGATAATCATAATTGCTGAGCATATAGTACCGGCCTGAGCCGGCTGCCAGGCAACGATGATCATGGTTCTAGTAGAGTATGCAACCAAATCCAGGAAAGGAGCACAATCTCAGCCAGCCATCTATCTCCAATGTTTAGGTCTCTTGTATGGATTGCGACAAAGTCCAATTATTGTATATAGAAATTAACATTGAACTTTTCCAACAAGAAAAACGGTCTTCCCTTCTCTTCCTTGCTCTGTTTCCATCCACTTTCCTTGCAATATTGGAAGTTTGGAAAGGGAGCCAAACAAAGGTTAGCGTGTTTTCACATGTAAAACTATTATATGTCGACATCAATGACTTTGCATTATTTCAGAGTGGACCTGGTAAAACTTGTTTTTAATTTCAACCCATGCAAACACCCTCCTTCCCTCTATGCTTCCATTTTCTTCCTCTATGCTTTCCTTCTTTATTTTTTTTTCCATATTTAATCTCCACACACGCTAATGCTTATAGGATGAATATAGAATTTGTCAACTTTGGCGTTTTATATTAGCCTGTATCATCAGTTGCGGATGATTCCAGGGTTTTGAGTTTTTCTTGGTGGGTTGCAGACTTGCAGTGCAGACTCGGATAGATAGTTTCTGATTGTGTTCATTTAAGGTATTACACACCACTTGGAAAATATATGATTCAGACTTCATAGCATACGCGATTATAGAGAATAGCAAGAGAGCTGAGAATAGGGAGTTTAAGATGGGGAACAGATGCGTCGGATCCAGAGCTTCCAGGGATGGTGAGGGTCTATTTGCATCAGAACCTTCTTCTGTTTGGTGGACTCCATCCACTGATTGCATCATTATTCAAAGCTGGAGGGAAAACACTCCCCAAGCTTTTCCCGGTAAGAAAGAGCAAGAAACCCTTTCTTATACTGAAAACCAGCCTCCACAACCCATGAAGATTGGCGTGGAAGAAAGAAAACAAGTGGTAACACCACCAAAGCTATCGACAGAAGATCTGGGGACTGCAAATATGGCTGAGGATCAGAAAATACGGCCAAAATCTGTGGTAGACATTAAAGCAGAACCACCAACTTCGTCGGAGGAGGAGAAAAAACAAGCAGAAGCTGCAAAACCGAAGAAACAATTTAATGTTAAGAGGCCGCCAACTGCAGGGCTTCGAGCTGAATCGGTATTGAGAAAGAAAACTGGGCATTTGAAGGAGTACTATAACCTTGGTAGGAAGCTTGGGAACGGGCAATTCGGTACCACTTATCTATGTGTGGAAAAAGCAACTGGAAAAGAGTATGCTTGCAAGTCCATAGCGAAAAGGAAGCTCTTGACAGCTGACGATGTTGAGGATGTAAGGAGGGAAATTGAGATAATGCATCATTTGTCAGGAAATGAAAATGTTGTCTCCATCAAAGGCGCTTATGAGGATGCTGTGGCCGTTCATCTTGTGATGGAATTATGCTCTGGTGGCGAGCTTTTCGACAGGATCATCAAGCGTGGTCATTACTCGGAAAAAAAGGCTGCTCAACTCACTAGGACTATAGTTGGTGTCATAGAAGCCTGCCATTCTCTGGGAGTAATGCATCGGGACCTCAAGCCAGAGAATTTTCTTTTTGTGGACGAGAAGGAGGATTCACCTCTTAAAGCAATAGATTTCGGATTGTCAGTGTTCTTCAAACCTGGTACGTTCGAGAGTACCCTTTTTTCCACTTTTCCAACTCTTAGCAGTTGCTCTTGTAACAATAACAATTATCCAGATTCTTCTCATGTCTTTTCTCTTCGGCTCGAATTAGCATTTTCCAATTTGTTTTTGGTTAGCTCATTCAACTTTTGTGGTTTTTGTGCGGAGCACGACTCAAAACCCTCGAGAGCTAACTCCAGCTCTAACAGCCCGCCATTGTTTTTCTGCCTATCATGAGGCTCTTCTGTGGCATTTTTGTGCTCCTTTCATTGGCTAAGTACAGCTTCTCCTGAAATGCAGGGGAAACCTTCACTGACGTTGTTGGAAGCCCTTACTATGTTGCTCCGGAAGTTTTGTGCAAGCACTACGGCCCAGAAGCAGATGTTTGGAGTGCTGGAGTAGTGGTCTACATTTTGCTTAGTGGGGTACCTCCCTTTTGGGCTGGTAAGAGGGTGTAGATGTGAATTACATCCGTGAGTTCACGTTTGTTGTTGTATACATGGTGCAACTGGAAGCTCTTCAATTCCATTAATCGATACTACCATTTGTCTTCTGATTAATCCGTGATGATCCAGAGAATGAACATGAGATTTTTGATGAGGTTTTGCATGGTGAACTGGATTTCACATCAGATCCATGGCCTAACATCTCTGCAAGTGCAAAAGATTTAGTGAAGAGAATGCTAGACAGAGACCCCAGAAGGCGTCTTACCGCACACGAAGTTCTTTGTAAGTCACAAATTTAGCTGTCATCTTTCTCTTCCATCTTTTCATCAAGCTGCCATCTTGAAGCTTTGGAGGAACCACTCAACTCACATCTATATTTCTTGCAGGTCATCCTTGGGTCCGAGATGATGGGGTGGCTCCAGATAAGCCCCTAGACTCTGCAGTCTTGAGTCGCTTGAAGCAGTTTTCTGCAATGAATAAGATTAAGAAAATGGCTCTTAGGGTAAGTGACAGTTATTTACTATCTCCTAACGAACTGGTTAGGAACTTCATATTGTTGCAGATGAACTAGTTGAAAATTCTCCTTCTGAGACTACAACCTATTGATTCTCCTTAGATTATTGCTGAAAATCTGTCTGAAGAAGAAATTGCTGGCCTAAAAGAGATGTTTAAGATGTTAGACACAGACAACAGTGGTCAGATAACATTCGAGGAGCTCAAGGACGGACTGAAAAGATTCGGTGCTAATCTCAACGAGGCTGAAATCTATAATCTATTGCAGGCCGTAAGTCTTCTGCTCTCAAGTATCCATCATCAGACAGTGAACCACATTCTCTCTTATAATTTCTCTGTTTTGAAAATTGCAGGCTGATATTGATAACAGTGGTACAATAGACTACGGGGAGTTCATAGCAGCAACCCTGCATCTAAACAAGGTTGAAAGGGACGATCATCTGTTCGCAGCCTTCACATATTTTGACAGAGATAACAGTGGGTACATCACTCTAGATGAGCTCCAGCAAGCCTGCTTTGAATTCGGCATGGAGGACGCTCACCTGGAAGAGATGATACGAGAAGTTGATCAGGACAATGTTTGTATCTTTTCTTCCCTGTAATCAATCTTTTGTCCAGGAAAGGTAGGTGATGCATATTAAGCTGATGCTAGTCTTGTTCTATGATGCAGGATGGTCGCATAGATTACAATGAGTTCGTGGCTATGATGCAGAAAGGGAACATGGAAGTGGGTAAGAATGGATTACAGGGTACAAGTTTTAGTATAGGATATAGAAAGGCAGTGCCAGTTTGCTGACATGTGACTGCTATCTTTGTAGATGCCACCAAATCATATGTACTTTACCTCAAACAAACAAACAAACAATTGGGATTCCCACCTGAATCGTTAAATTACAAAGGAAGCAGTTTCTTTATTATTATGTTTTTTTTAGTGTTCGGCTTTCCGGGTTTACCAACAGGGTAGGATCTTTTCCGACGATAAATTTCTTTTAAAGATACCAATTATATTCCCAGAACTCGAATTAATCATCACACCTCTTACTTATTAATATATAATTTAATCGGAGAGAGAATACAAACTGATATGATAAAGATTTATTAACATGACTAAATCAAAAATGACATCAAAATTATTTTAATCACATATTAAAAGTTGTTTAGATTGAAAAATAA
This sequence comes from Passiflora organensis, assembly GCA_019739055.1. Taxonomy (NCBI): domain Eukaryota; kingdom Viridiplantae; phylum Streptophyta; class Magnoliopsida; order Malpighiales; family Passifloraceae; genus Passiflora; species Passiflora organensis. The sequence goes on from JAEPBF010000009.1 coordinate 11,598,833, forward strand.
TAATAAAATAATCTACATAAATATTATATTTTATTTTCTAAAATTTTCATTACAGCAAACATTGGGCTCAAGTAATTTGTGTGGTAAAGCAATGTCTGCTTAGTCTTAGGGCCCATTGTATTTAGGCAATCGGCCCTCAACACGCTGTGGGAAATTGGGTAATTGCAGTCCGAAGGACAGGTGAGGCCCAATCTAACGCCACTGGCCCAAAGACTACCTGTGTTGGGTATACGGGTCGGGTATGGGGCGGACAAGGACGTATTCTGCGAACTCTTACGATTACAAGCCTGGAGAAGCAGTCGGGTAAGCAGCCAGCGCGACGGTTTACCGGCCGACCTATTTGCCTCTCAATGAAGTCGTCGCGGTGAGGTGCTTGGATCCCGATCGCTGCAATACCAAGCTGGTTTGTTCTTTCTTCATCAGAAACAATAGAAAGTGGATTATTTTAGCACTTAGCCTTTGTCGTGAATTTCTCTTTTTAGTTTTATTGTATTAGAAATTAAAATCCTAGCTACGGTCTATATAGTTCCATGCTCTTTACTCTACTGCTTTCGGTATACTATGAAGGCACAGCTTTCCTTTCTCAAAGACCATCCATTTTTTTTTTGCAATATCGAGAGTACAAGGAATCGCCTGATCAATAGTTCCATTTTTCAACGATAATTCATCTGCTGTTATATATATATTGTAATCTATATACTCTTATTTGTACTAAATTATGGTTTTTCGTTGTTTGTACTTTTTCTGTTGATATGCGTACGTAAATATAAACGGCAGAATTGATCCATTGCGAAATCAAATTGACACAGAAAATATCAAACATTTGCAATATGCCGGACCAAGCTGGTGATTCCAGTTTCTCAAACAATATCAAGTTCAATATTGGTTCGTTATCCTCCTTTTGTTTTGTTTTAGTACGTTTTTTTGTTTCTTTGTTGGACTCTAACTTAATTATATTTTGGCTATCAGCTACACACGCATCTTCAAGATTAATTCCCTTTTGTTTTAATGTATTCCTCGTGAGGCACCTCACACAGGAGGACTATGCGGTATGTATGCCTTTTCCCAGTAGATTTTTGTCCGAAACTGAATTCTTCTATTACTGTTGTTGTTATTCTATTATATTTTTAAATTATCGTCTTATTTTGTTTTTATTTCCTGACATGCAGTTATATACCATTCAATTTCATCTATTTGTCACATGTATTTTGTTCCTTAGCCGGGAGGGGTTCCGTCGAGCCTGCATGAGGGAGAAAGTAGAATGGTATAGCATCTTCTTTGTTGGCCATTGCTCATCTATGGTTACTGGGTAAACCCTGGAATATTCTAGGTTGTCACATTTCAGAATTGTCTGCAGCGATGGTCCTCAGGCAGAAAATCATGAAGCTAAATTGTTAAAAGTTGCATCATTGTGTATCCCCCTGGGGATAGTTATCACGGTTGCATCATGCATCTTGGTCTTTTGGTGGCAAGGATTAAGCTATTCTACTCCATATGCAAGAGCTATCTTGATTAATGGTATAACTGTTATGTTCTGCTTGTTTTAACTTGTTTGTTATTCATGATTCTGAGTACTGAGGTCCTTTAAGTTCAATCCCTTGCACATTCTTTCTGGATATAGAAAAATAAGGCTCAATAGTTTTTCTGAAACATTTGAAATATGAGAGGTTGTGTTGTTTATCTGATATATTATACTGCTGTAGTATAGCAAGAAAAATTTCCTTGTTATTTTTATCATAATTTCACTATTACCATTATTTATGAAGTTCTCAATTTGTTTTTTTACTCTGGATTTTGCACAATCTTATTGTTATTTGAATTAGTGGTGCTGTATTCTTTAGGGCTTCATTTTTCTGTTCCTATTAGAATGGGGTTTCATTGTGCATATCCAATTCTTTTGTTGGAACATCAAAGTATTGTAGATGAGGATTCTATTTTCAGTTGCAAAGGTTGTTTTCCTTTCATTAGCTGCTTGATGGCACTCGCTTGTGAGCTCCTTTTTCTGTAATTATTTTGAATTTGCATATATTTGATGCTCAATTCTCATTGTACTGTCAATTAGCATGTAATGCACATAATGATACTGGTTGATCTATGTTATAGGTTTTGCTTGTATATTGGAGCTACTGGCTGAACCCTTGTATATCCTGTCTCTGACGTTGAATCTGCAAAAACTACGGTTTATGGTTGAAACCGCAGCTACATTGTTGCGTTGTCTGACAATGTATATTCTCATTGCCATGAAGACTAACATGGTAATTTGACTTGCTTGCGTGCACTGCACACCTGATTTTGTTTCGATGTCTTGACTTAGTGTTATTAGTTTTTAGGATAACTTGTTGATTTCATGATCTATGTTTTTGTTGATGCTAACCTTTTATGTTTGTACAGAAAACATATGGCAGTCACATTTTATTGTCTATACATAGTACTTGAGTGGCCTTACCATATTTGGTGGGTTTGGGATGTCTATTCTTCCACCTCGTAGAGTCTGCATTTTAATCATCGCCTCTATGCTTCACCTCTGCCATTTCTTTTAACTATTGTTACTTTCGGTTGCTTTTCCTTCTACCTTTCTTTGAGTGGCTATCCTGGACTGCTACTCAAGCATATTGTTGGCATAATTTCAATACTTTTGTTATCGATGATAAATAGTCAGGTAATTTTTACCTGGCTACTGAAAAGATAATTTGCAGGTTTAAGTTGTCGAAAATAATTTTAGATGTTCATGCTTGAACCTGTTTTCATGTATATTTGTCCTAGTGATCTCCTTGTTCCTACAAGCAGAAAATATCTCATGTTTGTTTAGTTTTTCTATGTATGTGCACTTGCCATGCATGTTTGACCAGCTAATTAGCAAAGTTACCCTGATTATTGTAGGAAAAAGAGATTGGTTTTGCTCTAGCACAAACTGCATATGGAACTTGTTTGTGCATAGGATATTGGGGTTATTTTCTTCTATATCGTGGATGTAGAAGTTCCATTATTTTTCCATTCAGGTACCAATTCTTTCTGGTTTGGTTAAGCTTCACGAAGAAAAAATCATAATGGAAGAGAAGTAATCGTAAGTTAAAAAGAAAAAAAAAGGAGAAAGAATAAATAATTGTCCCTAAGGTAATGAGAAGGTTTTTAAATTTGCAATAGCACTGCTTAATCATAAATGGTAGCCACCTGGAAATTATTTACATGAGCTTGTGTTATCTTTCACAAAACTTTTGAGTGCATAAGAGGAAAAAATCGACCACTAAGGTTTTCACAAATACATGCAAACCAGTTAGTCTTTTTATAGTTTAGTTGTCACACCTTATTTGTGCCCTAAAGATGGAAAATGTAAGCATTCCCTGTATTCATACAGTTGTTTTTGTAGTTCTGAACTCAGAGACATGAAACTAGTGACTTGTACGTCTAATCTGAATAATTTATTGTCAGTTCAGTGGCACCTCATAGTTTCCTTTGCTTATGGTCTTTGGAGTTCTATATTCCTGTCAGTGAAAGCTTTGAGTTGTGCTAAACGTCTTTCATCTGCATCTCTACACTTCTATTACTAAGCATGCATGCATCTTAACTTCGATAATGCTAGCCTAAGTTGCACACAAGGACTTAGAGTGTGGCATATGCTATTGTCATTATACCAGTATATGTTGAAACCATGTCGTCACAGGCTGGGAACTCTGATGGACTATGATAAGCAGCTTTCAAAAATGTGTACACTGTTCACTCTTCAATCCTTTCGGAAATTAGTGCTTCAGGAAGGAGAAAAGATGGTCCTTGTATGGATCGATACCCCTTATAACCAGGCTGTATATGGCCTTGTTGACAAATTAGGTATGTGTATGGAGTGGATTATTTTTACTGCATCATATAATAATAATGTGATAACTCGAGCAATTTACCCTTAGAGCTTAATGAGATTTTATTGTTTGTATATAGGTAGTTTAGTTGTGAGGTTGTTGTTCCTTCCCTTGGAGGAAAGTGCTTATGCTACGTTTGCCAGGTGTGAATCAGGTTTATTTCTTTTCTTTGATCTCTTGGTGTCTTTTTTATGTGAAAAATTTTCATCTCTTGATTGGACAAACCTCTTATACATATTGTTTTTCCTCTTTGTGATTTCTTTCCATGTGCATCTGTTTAATTTCGTTTATTTGCTAAACTAGCTCTGGTGTAGTTGATTTTGTTATGGTGAATTATCCACTGCATGGTCAACAAACAACAATTCTGAGACAAGATAATGGAAAGTATTATCCTCTTTTCTGTATCTATATGGGCCATAATTTGGTGGCTGGGTTTCTGTCAATGCCGTATGCTTGGAATAAACATAACCAAGATATCTCTTAAGATTATTTGCTGCCTGGGCCACTCCAGTACTTGTTTTGGTTTGGTTATATTATAGTTACTGCTAAGAATACCCTGTTTTTTGTGGGCAAGTTATGGAACTGAGTTTTGAATACAGGTTTTCAGAATTATTTTGATGCAATCATTCTTCTCCTTACTTCTATAAGCGCTAAACATGTATGCTTCTGTTTGCAGATAAAAACCCAGACAAAAGCCGGAAACTGGGAATCTGTCTAACTGAGGCACTGAAGCTTATCTTGTTAATTGGTGTGCTTTACCCTTGTTCCATGCTGGGTTTCACATGAAGCTTCAAATCATTTTATTTTAAAAACTTTGATATGCATACCAAGTAGTGCTTCAATTTTGGTACAATTCTTTGAAAAAGTTCCATGTTTTTGAATCTCTCCCCTCTCTCTCTCTCTTTTCTTGTAGGTCTGGTATTTATGGCATTTGGCCCGAGTTTTTCATACTCTCTCATTAGAATATTGTATGGAACTAATTGGAGCGATGGAGAAGCATCAACTGCACTGCAATATTACTGCCTTTATGTAATTGTCTTGGCTATGAATGGTTAGTAATTTTTCACGATCATTTCCAAAAGAATAAAAGATTGGGCTGTTTTTTGGCAGTTGAACAAGCTTTTTCTCAGACTGGTCTCTGTATCTTACTTTATAATTTCATACTTGCTAATGTGTGGCTGAAGTCTGTAATAATTCCAGTTCCCTTTCAGATTGATGGACATTACATTTGCCCTTGATTTTTCCAGTTGGTAAATACTATCCATCTTTGAATTGATAGAGGTTCTGGAATCATAAATGTATGAGTCAAGTGCATCAAGTCATACTTATCCAGTTCCATTATCCTGTCAGCATAAAGACATTTCAGCTTGGCACTGGAAAGCCGCTGGGAGTTTTACATTTATATTCTGCATATATACCTAGTTTTTTGTTGTTGGAAGCTTTAATCTTCCTTATTTTGCATCAGGAACTTCTGAAGCATTTCTACATGCCCTAGCAACAGAGGACCAGCTCAGACGCTCAAATGATTCGTTGTTACTGTTCTCATGTATATATGTGGTATTGAATGTGCTAATGATACAGTCAGCAGGTGCAATCGGCTTAATTCTCGCCAATTCTATAAGTATCCTTGTCACCATGCATCCTTTATCAATCATTATTTTATCTCCAGTCGGATGCATTGTTCTTGTGTCATACGTAATTGCAGGACAATTTTTTGGAGCTTGATTTTGAAAATTATATTCTTTGAAGCCAACAAATGCAATGATTTTATTTTGCTGGCATTTCAGTGAAATTTTCTTGTCAATATGATAACCTTATCCGTCCAGAATTTTGCATTAGTTTACTGTATGTGGAAGTCACAGAGATGATATTCGCCAGTGAGAATAATAATTTGGAATTAGACACTTGTGGTCGATGGAGAGAGCACAAAACAAAATAAAAGAGAGAGAGAGAACATGGCAGATGAGAGTTCCTTGAACAAGTAGCAACGGTGAGGGTTTTCAGTATGTTACTAATGCCCTGTATATCTTTTATAAAGGTATTTCTTTAGATGAGAAAGGTTGTCTCTTGGACTTTCTTCTCCAAAGAACCCTATAAAATTTAGATCACTGTCTTCTTATATTGTCAATAAAGAAGTAATCAACAATAGAATGTAGACTGCAACTTTTGTGTAGTAGTTGATCCAAGTCCGTCCCAGAAAATTTGGATGCATATTTAATCTTATTCCAACAAGACTAAACCAAAATTATTTGCAGCTTATTAGTTGCCTCATTATATAGTTGATAATTTTAGTCGTGTAAAAGAAGAGAACACAGTCTTCTCCATTTGCACATTACATGGGGCATTCCTTGAGTGAAACATTTCGTCATTCTTGCCAATGTTGCATCATTCTTTCTCCTTGAGTTCTAGAAGCGGGACCAATTTCATGTATGTTCAAGTATACCTTTGTTTACCTAGGTGGTTATACAGTAGGAACATGATTCAAGGCCTCTGAAGAAGTATATCATTGGAAACTCAAATAAGATATCATTGATCACTAAAGGTTTGCTGCTCTAAAAATGGAAATAAATATGTCGATAAGAGATGAGGATTTCCATTTAAAAGTGGAAGAGTTTCTGGCGGCATCCAAGTTCTTATGTATGCATATGTCATTTTGCTATTTGGTTTAGGGTGCCTTAATTTGTAATGTTTTCGTCAGCTGTCAGTATCAATTTTTTGTTTGCGTTGTCAGCTGTCAGTATCCACTGGCTAATGTTTTGCCTCGATGCCCAGACCTAAGTTTTCAACCTCCACTGCAGAGGAATATGTTCTATGTTTTAATACTTTTACATGGTTTCTTGACTCTTATGAGATATGATTTTGAGGATTTTGTACTCAACAAATTTCATCAAGGACTATTTCAAGGTAGGGATAAATTGTTTATGTTTATCTTCTGTTTGGCACTAGTGTTGATCTAACACTGGTGGTGCTTTTTCTCTCCCACAGGATTCCTCTGCATTTCGTTTTAGCAGCTGCTTGCCAGCGGGTTGGATGGTCCTGTTAGTCTCTGGAATTATCACTCTCATTTCGGAAAAAATATTTCTGGACCGTGAAAATTTTTGGCTAACGTTTCCAGTTCATCTATCTGTCGGGTTAACTTGCTTGTCTGCATCGTCTATTTTCATGTAAGAGTTACTAGGTGCTTCTTATTCCTAACCTTTATGTGTTGTAAGATTGAAAAATGGAGTTGTTCAGATATGACTTACCTATTTTGCAATTCGTGATGCTGTTTTGGCGCACGAAGCATTCACTATTAACCGTAGTCTTCAATTTTGATTAACAGTTATCGTCGTGAAAGGCCTTTTATCAACAGGCTTATTCGTTTTCACAATCATTCAGATTGAAGAATGGATAAGAAAGTGACGGTTGTTTTGACGGTATGAATATATAGCTTTGGAAATATCTTATCATTTTCTTGGAGCTTTGTCATCATTTTTTATGTGGATATGTACACAACAAATACTTTTATGTTGACAGGCTGATGAGATCTACCGCTGGGAATTCAGTTCATTGAAGGCAGTCAGAGATGAGTGCATTCTACTTGGATAGACCATGATCTTTTATTTTATTTATTTGTAAGTTTTTAAAATTAGGAAGCAATTTAGGTAGGTTAGTTGATTTGAGCATGTCATTTATTTCTTTAACATCATCTAGGCAGGCAACTTTACATGAGTTTCATTTTGTGAATGAACATGCTATTATCATTTTGTGCACGGGAAGGGGTATAGGATTGGCTCAAAGTTATGTGAGTATCATCACTACAATAGAATAGAGATGGAAAGGACAACTTTAAGAATTCTGAAGTTCATATCATTGACAGGCAGATTCATCGAGATTACGACTCCTTTTCTATTTGAACAATAGATTAAGACTGTGGAATATGTGACTGATGTTGAAGTTTAGTCTTAAATTCGTAGCGGTTAATCTGAAGATTGGACCCTAAAAAAGAAGACAGGCCAAGAGGTTCAACTAAAAATTAGCCCTACATTACTTTGGACTATTTCAGATCGTGGAAAAGGTGACCTCCCTACTCTGTACTTGGAATCAGTGTTGGAATTGTCGAGTTTTATTTGAAACTTATTTTTGGTGATGGAGAGGTATACATTCAGGGGAAGCGGGTGTCCTTAGAAAGAGGCAGAGCTACTCATTCTTCCCCTTAAGCTTAAACAAAACCATTTTTGATCTGGTTACTTTAATAAGATTTTGCATAGTACTACTTGCAGATCACAGATGTTTCCTTTAGAGATGAAATTTATCGATTGGTTAACATTTCCGATTCTTCTTCTAAAACTTCTACTTTGTCATCATCACAAAATACTGTGGTTAAAAGCTATTTATGCATTGTAGAGTGCAGGACATTTGTACATGCTTATTGGTATTAGCATTTAGGAGACACATGACTTTAGAAAAGTTGATCACAAAATGCACACCATAACCATCATTACATACATTAGCAAATCCAAATGGAGCCAAAAGCCAACCATCCATCCATCCAAATTTATGTCCATGTCCTCCATTGTCTTAAGTCTCCTTTTTTTGGCCACCAATTCATTCCCCTTCTTACCTGTAAGTAATTCATTCAGTTCTTGGCATATCTGTTTCCTCAGCATGTCATATTTGGAGACAAGTAGCTCACAACCTGCAACCCAATTACAATTCCTGTCAAAAACGCTCTCTATCTTGTCAGACAGATGACGCTATTTTATATTAAAGACAGACAAAGAGTTTCAATGTCAGCTTATATTATTTAATAACATCAAATGAATTTATCAATTTAGGAAGTATCATCCATATTCATCACAAGACCGAAACAACAGTTTGTGTCTCACCTTCAAAGACGAAATGATGAGGATAGATACATTCGCTAAAATAAACTTTTAACCCTTAAGAAGATGCAGAACTTGCAGCACAAGTGGGTGCTGCTGCTGTAGCCCCTTCATTTCTAGCGCTTTCTGGACGAATTTCCGCAATATTTTGGTTGCTCCTCTCAGCAACTGAGGACTCACCCGAAACTCGGCTATGGCCACTATTGTCTCTGCCTTCAAGGTGCTCCATCATATGTGACACAGTTGCAATTCTTGTATTTGGGTTCCTCTCAACTTCAGAGCCAAGGTCTGAACTGCTACGAGAGAACAGCCTCTCCTTCCATCCCCTTGTACTTCTAGAAATCGACTCCTTGTACCTTGGGTACACAAAGGACTAATCATCACAAAACTGGAAACATACTGCCGCATATAACTAAAGCATTGAAATATAAAGAGAAAAAGGAAAAAGCACCGTGGCTTCATCAATTATACCTCATTGATACTGCATTAAACCTCGATTTTAGAGACTCAGAAAATGTTTGAAACTCAGAAGGTCCTGCAGTATCTTGATTTGGCTGTGAAGACCGAATTGAAGCCATTCTGCGATCAAATAAATGCCAAACTGTTCACAGCTAGATGCACATATATGTTTAGATTGTTTTTCCTGTAAGTATAATTTTAATATAAAACATATACAAGTATAGTAGAAAGTAGAAAGCTCTCAAAGCTTGCAGAAAACCAGAAAATAAAGGTGAAAGTGATACCGATTATTAAAGGAATATCCTCGACGATTCGTTGTCAGGACAGAAGAACCAGGTGCAGAGGAATTTTGATCAGCCAGCACAGAAGAAAACTGTACTGTTTGTGGTGAAGGTTCATCTCTACCAGTTGCAAATGGCATGGATGGGCTTGCAACGGTAACTGCAACAGGTTCATTTGCCTCTTCTGACAGAGTCAGAGAAGAAGAAACATGACTAGGAGTTGGTGCACTGGGGTGGCTAGAAAACACCAAGAAGTGTGGACGACCATTGAGGGATGATCTATTTCTCTGCCCTTCCCTCCTACCAAAGTGACGGGTCCTTCCCATAGCAGCAGCAGCAGCCAAGTGCTGTATTATACGCTCCTCGATGTCAGCATCAGTCGCACCAACTGGTAACTGCATGTCAGACCAAAAGATAGCGAAATATGCACAGTAGGGTATTAGTGGCTCAACGTTAAAAAGAATAGAACCATATAAAAATATTCAGGGAAAACAAAAGAACAGACATGCTGCAATTCAAAATCCCCAAGTGCCGGGTGACGAAATATGGTAGCATTTCTTGATGGAGCAGCCCTCAACTTCCTCTCTTGTTCTACTGCCTCGAGCAATTCTTGACTGTCACAGCATGAATGCAACAATAATAAAGAAGGCAGCTAAACAAAGAGTAATGAAGCAAGTTCCAAATACAACAATAACTAAACCAACCTGGAGGGATCCTTCAAGCTAATAGGTTGCATACACATCGGACACTGAGAGCTTCTCTGGCACCTACAAATCAAAATCTAGTATGAAATTTCAAGATCAAATCACTTAATCACATGGTTGATATTGTACTCTCCTGCAATCGTTGTGGATCAAAACATATCATTTCGAGTAAGAAAAATCTTAATCTATAGTTTATGTATACCATTCAAGGATACATTGGAGGTGAAACTCATGCTTGCAACTTGTCATCTGTAAAGCAGGAGATGCAACAGCGTTTGAGCCATGAGAAGTGCAAATCACTTCAAATAAAAAGAGGAAACACAGAGATTAAACAGTACAGTTGAAGGATCACTATCACAAAACTCTTCGAGACAAATGCTGCAAGCATCATCACAGGACTCCTGGATTCCCCCTTCTACAAAAGCCGCAGCTGATGTAAGGTCAGGTTTCGGTTGTTTGACCTCCTCCATCCCTGGAACCTTCAGAACATCACCGGCACACTTAATTTAGAACAACTAAAATACAGCACTCAAAGAATATTTTGTTTACGGTGCTCATGGAGGTTCAGCCAATCAGTAAATGAAACTTCAGTTTCAACTAGTTAAATGCAGATGTGAACAACTCTAATTGCAAACTCCAATGGGCATAGCACCTTGATAACCCGAAAAGAATCAACAAACCTAGAGAACCAGAACCAATAGCCAACTTCAGCAACAAGATTCTATAAAAAGCGCTGTCACTAGGGTCAGCTCCACCCAGAGCTAATTCCATAATATAGATTCTATTTCCAACCCAAAGAACTCTCAACGAAGAATTCAAATCCAACATAGAATTGGAAATCCAAAAGGATTCAACGTATACTGGTTGTGACAAATAACAGTTCCATGTTGAAACTCCTTCCTAGAGCAAATAATTTGCATTTATAAACCCCCAAAAAATTGCATCAACTAATTAAAATCCATAGTAAACCCAAAAAAAAAAAGCAGAAAAATATCAAACATGTGATGACGAAATCAAATGCAAGGAAGGGAATCGCGTAACTAGAAGTAAAAGAAGAAGAAGAAAAACGAGAAAGAACAAAATTTTACTGAAAAAAATTGAGACGCAACAAACCCCAGATTAAAAAATCGAACAGTACAATCTAAGAATACATTGAATTAATAGAATTTACGCAACAGCAGACAGGAGAAGAAGAAAAAGTGCTTAAATTAAACATTTAAGCATGTACGAATAGAGGGAAAGAAAAACGGTAGGGTATGGGCATTTTACCTCCTTGGGAAATTAGAAATGGTCCAGAAATTGGGAAAAAAGAGGAAATCAACGAAATCCCATGAGGCGGCTCTAGAGATCCATGAAAACCCAACAGTCAGGGGAAGAGTATTATGATAATAAAGCGAGAAGGAGAGGCGAGAGGCGAATGCGAGGGGGAGAGAATGGAATAGGTGGAGGAAAGAGAAGACATGGGCAAAGCTGCCCCCCAACCTCAATTATGTGTGTTTAGTTAAGGATTTGTTCGTTTGTTTGTTTTACTTTCCTACTTTTCTTTGTCAGTTAGTTAGTATAATTTGTTTATTTAATTTATAATAATTGGACGGACCTTATTTAATATCTATTTTTTATTTAAAATTAATAAATAGTTCTAGCAATGACTAATAATTATGATTACACCTTAATTACTATGCAGTTAGTTTAAAATCTTTTATTATATATTTAAAATCAATGGTTAAATACTTAAATTAAATATATTATCTTCTTCCTTCTTTTTCATATTCTTTTGTCAGTATTGCTCCTCTACTTTTACATTATTATCCTATCATCTTATGGGCCCCACAGTTATTGGAATATAACTTTTTATATTACCATATTTGGGAGAATGTGGAATATCATACCCGATTTTCAGATTCTTTTCTTAATTAGTGAAACCACACACGTTGTCCTCTCTTCGTAGAAGCTTTGCCAAACATTTTATGATTTTTTTTTTCTATTTTTAATTCCAAGTGGTAGGATCACAAAAGAAAATTTGATGTTTTGGAAGAATTCTTTTATCTGTCAACTTTGTGTTCCTCGTTTTGTCTTTTGGCATTTTACTTATTTAACACGGAAATTACAATGAAAAATTAACCATACGCAAACTCCTTGAGAGGGAATTATTAGAAATTATAAAATATTTTAATATTTTAATATTAAAAATATTAGTTTATTTTCAAATTAAATTCAATTTATTATTATAAAATTAATAATTTATAACTACAATCCTGAAAAACAACAAATCTAATAGGTATTTAGAGATTCCTAATCCCTGACAAAGAATGAGGATGATCATAAACATATAAATATAAGTATAGTCTAAAATAAAGTTATACCTGTTATTCCAAACTTACGAATTCATATTCTCAAATCAAATAAATACAAAATATATCTCAATATAGAAAAAATAAAACCATTGGTGATGGGGTGCATATTTTAACTTTTCTCAGTTTTTTGGGCGTTTGAGGATTAAGTGTGCTGAAATGAATCTATTAACCTTGAAATTTGATTTTGACTTTCAACCAAATCTATTATTTTGAGTGATCGGGTGAGTTTTTTTTTAGTATCGATCGGATGATTTTTAAACTGAAAATAATATTTTTGGTCCATTTATATTTTCGAAACTCAATTTTTTTTTAATCTTGAGCCTAAATTGATGTTTTAAACTTTAAACATCAATTGTTCTAAAATTTTATTTTGAGATTTTTAAATTTTTTAAATCTTGTCCAAACCCAAAACTTAATTTTTTTTCCAAATTCTGAAACTTGACTTGCTCTGAGTTACTTCCTCCGGTACCAAAAATACTGCATTCACTTTTCTAAGAGGCATTCTATCGTGCCCAGCACGAAGGGAGAAAAGGAAGCAATCTTTTGAATCATATCTGATTACATGATAACGAATCTATCTGGAATCATGAGATTCATTTGTGTTTCCATCTGCATTTACAGTGGAGATGAAAACTCTAAGTTTATACTTCCACCCAAAGAATTGTTAGGCATAGCAGGTTAATTAGGACCATTTGAAGAGCATTGAAGACTTGCCAGTAATTTCCACAAAAGATTCAGAAACTTACAGTTAAAGTCTGCTTAACAATGGAGACATAAACCTTACTGTTTAGACGATAAAGCCTTCCTACAAATGAAGTCCATTCCCGAGACACTGTCGAAGTATGCTCAACAATGGACACCCAAAAATGACAGCCAAATAAAAAGAAATTGCATCATACTGCTACATTTTGTTCAATGCAAATAATACTTGCCCTCTCCAAAGGCACAATAGCCATCAGTCCAAAGGCAGCATCAGAATATATATATAATATTGCAATTTAAAACGTGAAGTGAAGTCTAACAAAAAAAAGGTTGTACAATGACGAAAAAGTTAAAACTTCCATATTCAACTTAGTCAAGCATTAACCCAGAAACAAGTCCACAAAAGCATTTGTATAAAAGAGAATACAACTAGAAGAGCATATCGGTGCACGGCTTCTCGAGATTGCCAGTTTACCATCACGCAGTAATGCAATGTTGTTGCTGAAAGAAATACAGAAAAGGATTAAAGTTTTACAGTTGAGAGAAACTAAAGAAACAGCTTAGATGCTCAAATGAAGCTCCCCCACATGGTTCTAACAATCTGGTGATTCATGTGAGTATTTTCTGCCACAATGTCATTTCTGTATCTTCCGAGCACCAGTTGAAAAAGAAAAAGAACTGTCAAAACAACAAGAAAACCATCTCTACCAACCACTGCGGTGGCAATAAAATATTAGGATTTAACTTCAAAATAAGTATTAACCTTTCCTCCTGCAGAATATCGGTAAAAACTCATTCATTGTTGCAAATCGGATTCAGGTTCATCCAGTGTGAGTCTTACCTACAATATAATCATAAATTCAACTCAATTCAATATTCTCTCCAAAAAAGTAAAAAAAAAAAAAACACACTACATAAAAACCACAACATTTTGAGCAATCATTATGCATGCAACATGAACAATTCTCATAACTCATCAATGTTCTCCAGAAGGGAACCAGGCAAGAGCTTTAACAACAGACATAAGCTTTTCAATTATGTGAAGCATTATCGCTGAATTGAATGACGACATAGACATAGAGCAAAATAATAGAACATAACTGACCTGAGAAAGGTACCGTTGGGGCTTGGAGGGTTTTACTGAACGATTCAGAAACTCCGGGCTGTCCATTAAAAGAGAGCGGATGTTGTCATAGATTGATAGTGGACTGCTCCAAGAAGATGACATAGGACTGTTGCATTCTGGGCTATCTACCAACTTAAAATTGGGGTCCGGATACAGTGATACTGAATTTCTCCAAGGAGGAGAGACTGGACTTCTGCAAGGAGGTGGAGAATCAAGTTTGCTAACCGCTGGCTCGCTAAAATCTCCGAATTCTGGCTCTATCATCTCAGAAAGCTCCAAATGCCTCGGGGGGCTGTCAGCCTGCAGTGTCAGTCAGTATGATTTCCGTCTAAAAAAAAACTCAGACCATACATGAAATAAAACAGAAGATGAGCAATTGGCAAACTAACCTTTACTTGAATCGACACACGAGGAGCAAGAAGCGCTTGCAGAAATTGATCCGTATCCATGGCCATAGATCTGGTCTGCGCTTTGATGCATTCATCGTGATTGTGTAGAAAACCCTCCTCTGCAGGATCAAATGATTCCTCCGGTACAACAGTAAGAGCAGAAGTGCGTTGTGAGGAGGGTTTAGAATGGGTTGTCTTCTTCTTGCTTGCTTCACTCTGAATGAAGGAGAAACTGCTCTTCTTCGATGTATGACTCGGATTCAATGAAGGGGTGTTCTTGAGTGAGTTAGACAAATCCGCAAGAGGCGTTCTTCCTCCAGCAATTCCTCCCTTCTTCTTCGGTGCTTTGTGAGAGACATTATTCGATTTGGACTGCCGTAAAACACCACAATAGACAATTGAAATAAATAATTAAAGACAAAAAAAGGAGCAAATAAAACACAATTTTAGAACAAAGGAGACGGGAGAGTACGCTTTCTATGGAAGAAACAGTCTTCGCCCGGAGAAATTGTGGCTGCGGGGGTTGGGATAAAGAACGGGCTTTCATGGTCAAAGATTATTAAATCTTCTTCTTCCCCCTTCTCATCCTGCATCCATTAACCACATTAATACCCAAGAAAAGGATTAATCAAACAGAAGACTAAAAGCTCAAAGTCCAGAATCCTCACAGTGCGAATTAAGAGAAAAAGAAAGGCACGCAGGCAGCGCGCTATTCCTATATATTTGATTTGCCTCCTCACTGCCAATTCAAAATTGGTCATATTGTAAATAAATACACACTTCATTCTAATTTTTTAATTCATTTTTTTCGATTTAACCCTTAGTTTCATATTTTATTATATAATACACATTAACTATAGGGATATATATAACGATATTCTTATTAAATTTAAATAAATATGATGGCTATGAAAATATTACATATAGATATTTTAATTAGCATTTTAAAAATTATTTTTAGAATGTCATCTCTCTAAGGTTTAGTCGATATTGAGTTCATAATATCTCGAATATTATTTTTTAAAAATATTTTTAGAAAATAGCTATGACATGTTATATTTTTGAATGAATGTTTGTAATATTGAAAATTATTCGTTAGAAATCAAATTAAATTTTATTTTCCTTAAGAAAGGAAAACTCATCCATGATTTAAAAAAAACTGCAAAGGGTGGAAGGAAGGAGACACAGAACCATGGTTCTGAGGATTACCCTTACTACGCCTCCCGCATGGCGCGCATCATCACATCAACCATTCAAATCCATCTCGTCGCGAGCTTTCAAATCACGGCGACGACACGACCCAAACATGATTATTGTTGGTCCAATAAGTAACGATGATCCCATGCAATATGCATGCTATTAACGCAAGACCCAATCATTTTGCAGTAGTAATAATCATGCACGCCTTTATTTGAATACCATTAAGGATATGTTCGCGATTATGTCTCTTATCTCCTTTGAACAAAAAATGGACCTGTGCATGCCGTCTCAATTGTTGAACGGTCACCTTGTTTTCTCTTGACCGCTTTCCCTCCCTCTCTGCTTCTCTGACAAAGTTTTCTTAATTTGCCTCGTTTCCTTGTGTTTGTGATTTATGAGTCCCTTCCACGGGATATTTTTTTAATTTCTCCGATTGGCGGTTTGAATGCGTTAGATGTTCTTACTTTTTATGTCCTGAAATTTCTGATTTTGACGTCGATGGAAAATATAGTGATTCTGTAATTGAATTCTCGTAGTGATGAAGTTGATATTTTGAGATCTTCACGTCGAAGTGTGAAATTAGGGTTTTTTTTTTCTTTACCGGTGTTAATGGGATCGAGGGGGATCAATCTGGTGAATTCAGATGGTGGGTTGCGGAGAAGAGAGCTAATAAGAACCTGAGTTTGTGGGTTGTTTATTTTGATGGGGAACTCATGTTTCGGACCGAGTTCTGGCAATAATGGATTCTTCCAATCTGTTACTGCTGCCATTTGGAGGACCCGGCCACCGGAGGACCAAGGGCTGCCTCTTACTAATAAAGACAGCAGCAGCAAAGGTGACTCCAAAGCTGATAGCCCCAAGAAATCCGAAAGTTGCAAAAAAGATTCTTCCGACCAACCCCCATTACCGGTTCAGAGCACCCCACCCGAAACGGTAAAGATTGACAATGAAACAGCACCATCTCCAGCTCCAGCAGCGCCTAATAAAGGCATGGAAAAAGAAAAGTCCATTAAGCCGGAGATGAGGGACGTGCCCATTAAGAAGCCTGAGGAGGAGGCCAAGCCCAAGAAACCAGCTCATGTGAAGAGGAATTCCAGTGTTGGGCTGCAAGTGGAATCTGTGTTGGGGAGGAAGACTGGGAATTTGAAGGATATATACAGCTTAGGGAGGAAGCTTGGGCAGGGGCAATTTGGGACGACGTTCTTGTGTGTGGAGAAGGCCACGGGGAAAGAGTTCGCTTGTAAATCCATCGCAAAGAGGAAGTTGACGACACAGGAGGATGTGGAGGATGTGAGGAGGGAGATTCAGATAATGCACCACTTGGAAGGTCATCCTAATGTGATAAGGATTGTGGAAGCCTATGAGGATGCTGTTGCAGTTCATGTAGTTATGGAACTCTGCGCTGGTGGGGAGCTTTTCGATAGAATTATTCAGAGGGGGCATTACACGGAGAAGAAGGCGGCTGAGCTTGCAAGGTTGATAGTTGGTGTTGTAGAAGCATGCCATTCCTTGGGTGTCATGCACCGAGATTTGAAGCCTGAGAATTTTCTGTTTGTCAATCAAGAAGAGGAGTCGGCGCTGAAAACAATAGATTTTGGGCTCTCTGTCTTCTTCAGGCCAGGTAATATCCTCTACGCTTCCTCATTTTCTGCTCTACACTTTTTAAGTATTGCATCTTTAATGACTAAGAACTGTGACTGCTCGCTTGAAGCAAATCACTCACCCAATCAAATAAGAAAAGAACCTATCCAGGATTTTCTCAAATTCTGGTTCATGTGTGGTCAAACTACAAGCATGCTGCCTAGAATTTAAGGATTACTGCAATAGCATACATTGTACTAGTGCTTGCTCATAATGGTTGAGATAACTCATGAATCTCTTGGAAGCTCATATGAGAGGCCAACAGAGAGTTCTAGTGCAGGCTTGGTGGTCCTTAAAATCTGCATCTCGTATAGCTGGGGAGACTCACAATATAGATTTCCTTCTCTATCTTCAGCAGAGCTAGTGTTCCTGAACTTGATAAAATTATGAATCGTCTGATGAGTAAAATATATGGAGTAGTTGATAGACATATTGTGGTTAGAAAGCACTCTTTGGCTGCAAAAACATAATGTTTTTCTCCGCTTTCTTCTCTCTGTTTTTTCCTCCTTATCAGAACAAAATTATTTTCATTCGGATGTGTCGAACTCAATGCCCAGACCGAGGTGGCTGGTTTAGCATATCTCCTATTGCATTTATCCTGCAGAAAGGAATATATTAAAAATATTTCCATCATATGTACAATTCATAACTCAGACAGCATTACATATATTAGTTTACAGTAATTTTTATCTGACCTGCTCTAATGATTTTTCCTTAGGTGAAACATTCTCCGATGTAGTTGGAAGCCCCTATTATGTAGCCCCAGAAGTGTTGCGGAAGCATTACGGTCCAAAATGCGATGTTTGGAGTGCTGGAGTGATCATTTATATTTTATTAAGCGGTGTTCCCCCATTCTGGGATGGTGCGACCTCTGCTTTCTTTCTCTTTTGATTTTGTTGCTTTTTGCTTATGAATCTAATCATGTTTCTGGTACCTTCTAATGTATATTTGGTCATGATTGGGATCAGAAACGGAGCAAGGAATATTTGAGCAGGTTTTAAAAGGCGATTTAGACTTTGAATCAGAACCATGGCCAAATATCTCTGAGAGTGCAAAAGATCTAGTTCGAAAGATGCTTGTGAGAGACTATAAGAACCGGCTCACGGCACATGAAGTTCTCTGTGAGTGTCTTATAACCCAAACTTTCAATATGATTGTGCGGTACTATATGCTACACATCTTAGTGTTTGGTGAGTATTAGCAGATGCATATCTTGACTGCAAATAAAGCATGTGGTGTGATGATTGGGAGAAGAACATAATATTACCATGATGCAGTGCTTATTCCTTGTCCGGGTATCACTTTTCCTTTCTTTCAGGAACATCAATAATACCCATGCCATTGTTCTTACGCGCAGGCCATCCTTGGGTTAAGGCAGAAGGTGATGCTCTGGATAAACCTCTTGATTCTGCTGTTCTAAGTCGCTTGAAGCAATTCTCAGCCATGAACAAGCTCAAGAAGATTGCTATCCGAGTAAGTTGTTCTAGTCCTAAATTCTTCAAATGCAGCATTTATCCAGCAAGCATGGGAAACTCAATCAAGACTTGGTATACTATGCTGGAGCAAGTGGAGTTGAGTGGATTGTAATAAAATAGACCACCTACACTTGTTTCTGTGCTTAGTGGTTGAATGGTTTGTCTTGCACATTATATTCTAATTTGATTTACACTTAGGTAATTGCTGAAAGCCTGTCCGAGGATGAAATTGCGGGTCTGAAAGAAATGTTCAAGATGATTGACACAGACAACAGTGGTCATATCACCATGGAGGAACTGAAGATTGGTTTAGAAAAAGTGGGTGCCGATCTAAAAGATTCTGAAATTCATGGGTTGATGCGAGCTGTAAGTGCTACTGTGAAATTGCAGACATTCCAAACGATGATGCTGTTGGTTATATTTATTATCACATCCATTTTGCAAATCTTTTCTTGGTTGGGAACATTAGAACAAGCCCCAGGGGGGGGTTGCAGATTAATAATTCTCCTCTTCATGGCTTTGATTCCGGCTAAGCTCTATTACTATTAAAAACTGTCAGGCTGATGTTGACAACAGTGGTAGCATCGACTACGGCGAGTTCATTGCAGCAATGCTTCATCTAAACAAGGTCCAGAGGGAGGATCATCTGTATGCAGCCTTCTCATATTTTGACAAAGATGGGAGTGGATACATAACGAAAGATGAACTTCAACAGGCCTGTGAACAGTATGGGTTGGGAGAGGTGCAGCTAGAAGAAGTCATTCGTGAAGTTGATCAGGATCATGTAATGACTCGTTTCCAATTTCCAATTTTTGCTTCATCTAACATTAGGCACAAGCAGTGTTTATCCTATCATTTACATTTTTGGATTTTTGCTCATTTTTTTCTCAGGATGGACGTATTGACTACAATGAATTTGTTGCCATGATGGTAGATACTGGTTTTGGACAGAACAAAGTACCAAAAACTTAGGTCTTTGGATAATTTGTTTTCGTGTTCATAAGTAGACAGTGGTTGCAGCTGCGGGGATTTCTGATGTGACGAGGTCAGAAGGCTGTAGAGGGGAGGAGGATGAGCTTATTGTAATTTAAATGTTAGATTTTATTTTATTTTTTTAAAGAAAGAAAGGTAACTTGTTCATAATAGCACCTGTTCTTGTCTCAAATCTGTGTACTGTTTTTTCGATATCCGAGCCTGCTTCGTGTATGCATGTACATGGGCTTGAAACGTGGCCTCACACAACCCTCTTCCTCCGAGTCGAGTGCATCCATCCAACACCTTAAATTTCTTGTCAGAATCCATGTCGGAGATGGAACGTATTTCCGTGAAGTACCCTGTCCTGTCCGATACCAGTCGTCCTGTTAAATTGGCTTGGTGTTGCATCCCTTTCCAGTTCCACAAGGCTGCCAACGATCTGTCAGACGCGTCCATGAAGAGAAAATCTAGTGCATGTGCATTTGCCATCAGTCATCAATTTTTCGCTGTCCACAATTTACAGGCTTGAAGGACAAAAAGGGAAAGCAACCACTGGATAGACGGATCGTGGTTGAAAGGATTACGGAACCATTAAATCCGTACCTTAATGGTCCATTGGCCAAGAACGATGGGACGCTCTACTGCTGAAGTACAGAGAAAGGAGATGAAAGACATGTAGCAAATACCGATTTCCGAACCTGCCGCTACGCGGAAAAAAGCAGAAGACCTAAAGCAGGCTTGGTCCCCCATCTGGCCATCTCCATAATTAATTGGCAATGGACTGGTACAGATATTTGCAGGGCTACAGCCCTTCTATTTATTCCAGTCTGTTTGCTTAATTAGAAAGAACAGTCATTAATGCGGAATCCGAGGGCTTAACGAATCTAATTTGACGTCTTGGGCCTTTGGAAAGTATTACTAATGTGGTATCCTCCGGCCTAGCTAGTAAGCCTTCTTTGAAAAAGTAAGATTATACCCAAGAAAAATTCCATTTGTTAACCTTTATATATATATATATACTATACGATCCACTATATTTTGAATCCAAGACTTTTTAATTTTCAATTCATTTAAAAAATATAAAAATATATCATCGAATCAAATAAACTTCATTGTTTATCTTTATTTATCTTGTAGCCAAAGGAGTATATCACATGATACTCGACCTAACACATATATACACACCACCCTTTTTTATCTGCAAACCTTTTTCATCAATCCACCAAACTTTTGAATGAGAGCAAAGTGTGAGAACCAAGAAAAAACGGTGTCATGGTTTAGTCCCCACCACTGGCACACATATAGTCTACCATATGCTTTTCAAGAGGAAAAGAAAAATTGGGCACACTCACCATCATTTGTCAACTTCAAGCTAGCATCATATCATATATATGTATATATATGGTCCCATATCATATGGTTTTCTACATACAAATTCTAACAGTGCGAAACAGGCTGGTGAGAGAAGACGTTCGAAAGCTTTATCCTTTTGTTTCTTGATATCTCTCTTCTTGTTTGGCACATCACAGCAGGTCACTCTAGTGGGAGCCATGCACATAATGTACGTGTATTTTGGGTTTCTACTTTCTACTTTCTACTTTCTGTCTTGATAAATCAATGTCGTCATTCAATAAAAACAATTTAGTTTTACTTTCTTTAGGAATAAAAATCGCTCCCTTCTCTCAGGTTATATACAATTAGCAAAGTAATAATAATTTCAATATATTAGCCGTAGGATTCTTTTACTTTTTTAAAACATCTCTACATCGACACCGTCGCTTTCGCTTTTCACCGGGCTGCAGGTTGGTCATGTGGCCGTTAACAGAACGAAAAAAAGATCCCGTCAGTGTCAAAGCCACTTGGAAGTAACAGAGACCACTAGAGTCAACGTGTCAACGGGCCTGTCGTGACACCTAGGATTGAACCGGTATCCAATGTACGTGGCACGGACATATACGATATGGGTAGTTAAAAGCTTTCTGCCGCTATCTAAGACGGTCATGTTCACGTCACGTGGCTTGCCTCAACTAGGCCGGCACCGCCCCGGTCGGTTAAGAGACTGAAAAGGACCCATCTCTGGGTTTCTATTTTTATTTTAATTAAAAATTAAAACGAACTTTGTTAAAAAAGTTAACGCAGCCATATTCTGTCCAAAAAGAATTTCCGTATTGTCAATATTGCCCCCACCTCTCACCTCTTCCCACTTCCGCTGCCTTGAAATACGAAAAACTGTGTTAAAACATGTTATAAATTAAATAATTATTTTAAAATAAAATTCTATGATAATGTGACTTTTGTCTGCCTTCTTAAGATGAGGCATTAATTATACATAAATTGCATAATTTTATTTAATTGACCACAGCAAAGCCGTGCGCACTCATGTACAAGGTCATCAATTATTGTGAGTAGTGCATTAACGAAAATTCACTCCTCAGATTTTGATGCGCCCGCGCCCACATTGGATGGTCAAGGGTAGGTGATAATAACATTCAATTGGATCCACAAAGATCCTATTGCTTTGTTGCGTCATCACATGGGGTGGTGCGAAGTTTGGCGAAGGAGAAATAATCGGCCAGATAAACAACAGATATTTTTCGACAGTCTGCTGTCCTGCAATATGTAAGTCCACATTAAAAATATTGAAATTTTCTTAATTTTTTCGAATATTAATTTTGGATTGTAAAATATTTTCAAATTTTAAAATTAATTAATAAAAAAAATAATTATTAATTTTAAAAAATAAGTGAACCACCATAATATAAGAAAAGGAGTGTAGTGTCTTGTGTCTGGCACGGGACAAGTGAAGTGGGGGCTAGCTTGAGCACCACTCCTGCAGAGTCTCTCAGTAGTTATTATCACACCGCTAACTCGCTAAGTGGAGTAAAATGCCACGTGGTGAACTGTGGCAGGATCATCAGCATTAGAGCTGGCCAACGCATGAAGCCAAGCCCAACCCGACAATTCCCATTCCCCACTGGGAGTTGTCATATCCTCGTGATAAGCCAGAAAACCACCAGAGATATCCTTTTTGCGCCACTTTCCGTCCATTTCCAGTCCTTCCAAACAACGTAGAGCCACTCCTTTCATCTTAAGGAGGTCCTATCCATATTAACCAGTCTATTCCTGTGGAGTGCCAACTTGAGTTTATTAACGACCCACGCCACTCCATCAATTTTAATATATAATTAATTAAAATGATTTGGGTAGGATTAGAGATAGGTAGTAGTGTATTCAGATTCTTAATGCAAGAACATCTGTGTCGTAATAATCGCTTGCGGAAATTTAGTGTTATAACATAGTAAGACGGTCGGATAAAAACTTAGGGTTGGAACTTGAAACTCACCTGAACCGTTAACTAGGTTCGTGAATGTGGTCTAGGGATTGATGGTGACATAACAACTAGTACGTGAGAACAATGTTTCCTTAATTTCAATTTCCTCGACTGAGTTTTCAATTGTGTCAAGCGATCTACAATGTTTGTTCAACCACATTTTCTGCTGGTCCAAACGTTAAGCATCTATCCTGATTAAGACCAACAGCCTAAGATGACGATTTGAGATGCTAGCTCTTTGCTATCTATCTTCTAAGTTTGAGTCCACGTGGTAGTCTGTTTTACCATGTTGGTTCATCCCACATTTTCCTAAGCTCCAATTTTGGTGTATTAATATCCATGTATTTTTTCGTGATCTACATTAATTATAATATTGAAAAAAAAAACTCAAGGACTGTGTTTTTCTTTTCTTTTCTTCATAATCCGTCCAAAATTGATAGTTTCATCTTCTACATTAATAAACCATGCTTTTAATCCATAAACCATACAAGGACAACATATAAATGGATATACAATATGATGACGTGCATGCCGGAGTAATTTTTAGTGGCGGAACAGGTCACCCTGCAATATCCCAGAAGATTCATACCCTCAATTATGCAAGATATGAATAGTTATCACGTAAGTATTTAGAGAAAAATTCATTTGGAAAAGATATTTAACTGGGAGTGTGAACTAACTAAGAAAGACAAAAGATATTTGAGGACATTCATCATCTTCATATTTAACTCCTTAATTTTGGAAAACGTGGTACGAAAGTATACAATATGATTTATCGAAGCAATCAATTATTAATAAGCAACAATACCAATTTGAAGAACATGGTCACATGATGTAGTGTCTCATCAACAAGCTGGAAGAACACCAAAGATCTTTTCCTTACTCCCAACAAAGTGGAGTGTCAATGCAACTACTGACCTTATACATTATTATACAGCCCCACAGTACATATTGTCAAAGTAAGGCACCTAGTCAATGTGATACAGGTGGACTTGATGCTCAAATGTCTCACTAACTAATTCAATCATCGACATTCAATATTGTCCACATCAACATTCATCATTCTTAACGACTAGAGCTGAAAAATACCTAATTTTTGAAAATTAATAGCTTGCCCCGAAAGTCTTTTCATAAATGACAAGAAGATTTTTAATATTTTTACTTTCTCACCGAAAAACAAGAAAACTAGGGATCGATATTATTACACATGGTTTATGTTTTGAAACTTGGTAAATATGATCTCATATGTGCATGCTTTGGATTATCGTGTTTGAAAACTAAGTAGAAGTTTAGGATTCTTGTAATACATAATGACTTCGTAGAGGTATATTTAGGATTAAAATCCTAATTGAATTTCATTCTTTTTTTTTTTTCGTCAACAAAATATAATGTAGAGTTTTATCAAAAACTTTGTTCACCGACATGCTCATGCTCGTAAAACAATGATATATATGCCACATGCTATAAATATGTGGTTGCTTTTGTTGAAAGAGTACGAAAGTAAAAAGGCTAAAAGCCCGACGAAAACAATGCTGAAAGAAAATAGAGTGGCTGTAAAGTGAAGATAGAGGTTAAAAAGAAGAGATTCTCTTTTGATCGAAAAGTTGTGAAACCTGCGTGGCATTTGAACAGAATATGAGCTACACGAAGGCAGAAAAAATAAAAGAACGAGGGAATAAGGCTTGTAGACAAAATTTAGAAAAAATTATATATATTGAATGATCAATCACTTGATGATGCAACAAACATTTTTCGTAGATAAGTTACTCAATTTAAAATAAACAAAAGAGACAGACTGACTGTGAACTGTGAAGTGTGCAAAGCATGATTGCAGAGAAGTTAGAAGTGTGCAAAGCATGATTGCAGAAGTTAGAAGTGTGCTTTACAAATCAAAAACTACCCGAGCATTTGGTTTGAAGCAATGAACACAATTGTTTACCTAATTACCAGTTTTGGAAAAAGTTTAGAAAACTTCATATTCATAGTTCACATGGGATATAGATTCTTAAGTGTCGGTTCGTTCTCAAGTGCTGCAGGGTACGGTACCATTTCCAGAGAGCATATTCGTGATTGAGATATGAATAATCAATTTAGGGAAAATTACCAATTAGCTAGTTGTGAGTAATTGATTGCATAATTCAAGAGTAAATTAATGTCTCTGATCAACATCACAAGTGTCCCTTTCAGCGTTATGCCATAATTGCTTAAATGACACGTTTATCAATCCAAATAATTATTTTTGCGACGAAAATTGAAAAAATAAATGAGGGTATTATGAATTACTAAAATCCAACAGTTTTTTTTTTTTTGGACGGGTTCTCGCTTCCCTGTCGTGTAGGTAATTGTGAGAGAGAAAGAAGCAAAGGCCCAACATTTGTGGCCATGGAGAAGAGAGAGAGAGAGAGAGAAAGGTAGAGAGGTTGGTTGGCTATGGCGGATGGCCTTTGGAGAAGTGGGAGGCAAACAAAAATGTTCATGATTAGGCGGCACATCAAACAACCAAATAAGGTTAAAATATATTAAATGTCAAAAGCTTTTTCCTATAACGATAACCAATTTTTTTTTTTTGGTAAGAACGATAACTATTTTTTAAGCAGCCTATTTCTGAATCATGGAAATTCCCCATGAGAGATAGAACAGAGTACTGTCCGGACACGTGTACGGCAAGGATGCTTTAAGTCAATGTGTACTACTACCGTATGTACATATTTCTTGTTTTTTATGAGTTTGAAGATTCCATTTTTCAATATTAAAGTGCCTAGGAATACTATCGTAATTTCATTACAAATTAAAATATTTATTTTTTATTTCTTCTATAAGTCTATCTATCTAGTTAATTTTGATTTTAAGGATAAATACCGATATAGCATATGAAACTAGTGTAATTTAATAGAAAGTCCAGGGTATTTTCGTACCTTTCATGGTCTCGCCTTATAAATATAGGGTTCATCACTAGAAAGTTGGACAGTTGAGCCATTCTCATTACACCTCTCCGAACCTGTTAAAGACTCTCTTCGATCCACTTCCTGTTGTCTGATCCTTTAGATTCAGTCACCTTCTCCTGAGGTAGATAGTCTGGTTATCCTCTTCCACCAGTTCATTACACTGATACTTTTCTACAGGGTTTTGTAACGGAGGAATCCTGTTTAATTTACACCTCCTGCTTCCTCCCGTTGCCCCTGCTAATCTTTATTCCTTTTCCTCCACCTAATTTTTTTATTACATATTCCTCTATTCTTCTCAGTTGTCGGCTTTCTGTCTGGCTTTTCATTTTATTGCTTTCGAGTCACTTATATCAGTCACTAATCTTACCAATATTATCAACAACATGATTAATACGTCAAATTAATAAATTAAACAGAATGAAGAAAACAGTCTCCGTATATTTATTTATTTATTTATTTATTCATCTGTGTGAACGATACATAGCTAGCCATGATGGACGTGGAGAAACCAGGCGGGTCCGGATTAGTCAGAACAAAATCGGAGCAGTTAGTTGAGACATTGGCGGCAGCATTCAGATCTCCGTCGTCAAATGACTCAGTCGGGGCCGCGGAGGGCGGCGGAACCCTGTCAAGGACTAAGTCAAGCAAACGGCTGGTGATGGGTGCCTCCCCGGGGCGAGGCGGTGCAGCTGCGAAGAGCAGCCATATAAGGAAGTCGAGGAGCGCGCAGATGAAATATGACCTGGAAGATCTCATGACCAGCAGCGCGGCTCTGAGCCGAGCCTCCAGCGCAAGCTTAGGCTTGTCTTTCTCCTTCACAGGCTTCACCATGCCGCCGGATGATGTCGCCGACTCCAAGCCATTTAGCGATGAGGATATACGTAAGTAGCATATTTATTTTATCAACCATATTAATGTGCAGATACAGTTCATGCAACTGTGTGTGCAGTTATTACCCGGTGTTGGCCTTTTTTGTGGTCCACTATAAGTATTGGTGGTTAAGCTTCCATGGCAATAATTTGAAAAATATGATGATTCATGCACTAGCAAATTTCCACTTTAATTTAAAAACAAACAAACTTTTGCAAGAACATTACTTGTCTCTGTGTTGCTGTGTGCAGTTTTGGACCGTCAATCATGGTTCTTGTGAAGATCAATAATTCTTTTTGTTGGTTATTTGGGTTTGATAAAAGGAAAATCTGTGTATGGTGCTTGAAGCTGTATATGGGGAAATTATAGGTGTACGACACAGGAGAAAGTTAGGCAACTGGGTCACCCCAAAGTAGAACCAGACGTCACATACATATTCCTGGAAGGAGTTTGAAAGAAAAAAAAAGAAAGAGATAATATTTGAGAAATCTTTAAACTTGCGTCTGATGCTTAAACTTGCCTGAATTAGAATGGGGTAGAAAATGAAATGAGATTAATTTGAAATGATGTGGACAATTCAGTCAGCTTATGTGACACTTGGCATCGTACTGGACTCCTAACAAATGGGTGGGTGCATGGAGTCATTGTGGTGTTGACTAATATGACATAAAAACCAAGTCAATACATGGGACCCTGATGTTGTTGCATATCATAAGACAGTGTCCTCTTTTCCTTTTTCTTTTTTTTTTACTTGACCAGAAATTTTGAGAATTCCTCTAATCACGAATTCCCTGGCCTCAATGATTGTCCTTCTGCATATTATCATGGTTTGGTGTCATTTTGACAATGAAGTACATGATTTCTGCCCGCAGCCGCCAGTAATTAATCTCAATTTAATCACAAACTTGACCCAAAAGAAAAAATCCTGTCAGGAATCTCTTATGAAGTCAACAGAGATATACTAATCACCCCGTCATTCACTTGATGGATTTTCAATCGACGTCACTGCCAATTGACAACGCAAATGGTACCCATATATGGCCGCTCCTCATGGTTGAGCTAACAAACTTCCAAGTGCTTTCTTTTCTTACGGTAAAAACCTGTGATTCTGCGTTGTAGTTTACAGACAAGTGATCTACCATGATTGCAGCGGAAGATCTTGAAGCTGGATTGCACAAGCCCAAATTTCAAATGGAACCATCCTTGCCAATTTATCTCAAGGTGAAGTAGAATTGAATCACCAAGTTATATTTATATATGTATATGGATTCTTGTTTTATCCTGTAAGTAAGCATCGATCCATGGGCACTCATGAGTCTTCAAACTTGCCTTTACTAATGGTTAATGGTACCAGGTCTTGATTTCATACATTCTATTTGGACAGGAAAGGCTGGAGAGTTATATAGCAAATCAACGCGGTCCATAGAACATGGCTAGCTTGGTCAGGTTCAGTCTTGTACAGGTTATCGTTTTGCGTAACAATTATGTACAAGACTCCCTTCTTTCCAACCAAAGGATCATGAAAAATACAAAATAGTTTAATTCTTACTAGTTAGCATCCATCAAACATAATAATGGAGATCCTAACGAATGCAAGTGCATTCATTTATGTCTTTACTTGTTTCTTGAGTCTTGACTTGTCTCTAAGTCAAGCTCAAGCATCCATATATAAAAAAAGGCCGTCGACATAAAAGATGAATGGGTTTGCCGAGGAAAGAAGGGTATGGACACAATTTTAGTTATATTATGTAGAAACTTTTCTTTACTTACTTTACAGCTACTGCGAAATATTGGGTGGTAAATGGTTATGATGATCTAATGATCTCTGTAAGGGAAGGGTTTAATTTGCTGGATAAAGATATGTTGGTTGTGCTATATGCAGTTCAAAGATGTCGCCTACAAGGTTATTATCAAAGGACTGACATCGACCAAGGAGAAGGATATCCTGAATGGAATCACTGGTTGGGCGAATCCAGGGGAAATCTTGGCTCTCATGGGACCTTCTGGAAGTGGGAAAACTACTTTCTTAAGTCTGCTTGGTGGCAGGCTACATCAGCCTAATAATGTCGGCGGATCAATCACTTACAACGACCAAGCTTATTCCAAGTTTCTCAAAAGCAGGTTAGCATTTAAGATCTCTATTTCAATCTCCAAAAGGGTGTAATTTTGATGAAAGTTATTCTAAATCAACACCATTGAAGGCTTTTCTCCAACTTTTTGCACAGTAATATCATAGTAACACACAAGGATTTGGCAGGATAGGATTCGTGACTCAGGACGATGTTCTGTTCCCTCACCTTACAGTGAAAGAAACATTAACATATTCAGCACTCCTGAGGTTGCCAAAGACATTAACGAAAGAGCAGAAGCAGAAAAGAGCAATGGATGTCATTCATGAGCTAGGCTTAGACAAGTAATTAAACACCTCCTTTCCTTTTGATCATCCATCCCGAGTTAAGAACCATAACTTGTATGGTGGAACCTGGTTAAAGAATAGAAAACATTGATGTGCATAGGTGTCAAGACACCACCATTGGTGGCTCATTTGTCCGTGGAGTATCCGGCGGGGAGAGAAAAAGAGTCTGCATCGGCAATGAGATCATAATCAACCCTTCTCTTTTGTTCCTTGATGAACCAACCTCTGGCTTGGACTCTACAACTGCTCTAAAGATGGTTCAGTTGTTACAAGATATAGCAGAGGTATTACCAACTGTGGCTCCCTTTCTTTGTAGCCCTCCTTTCAACCGTGAACTAAAGTTTAAAAAGGGTTTTTAATTATGCTGCTTACTGGTTCAATGTGGATTGTAGGCCGGGAAAACGGTAGTGACAACAATCCACCAGCCATCAAGCCGACTATTTCTCAAATTCGACAAGTTGATCCTTCTTGGAAAAGGGAGTTTGCTTTATTTTGGAAAAGCATCCGAGGCATTGGCGTATTTCTCATCTATTGGATGCAACCCTCTTATTACCATGAACCCAGCAGAATTCTTGCTAGACCTTGCAAATGGCAACATTAATGATGTCTCCATGCCGTCCGAACTAGAAGATAAAGTGCAAGTGGGGAATCTAGACATTGGAACCAGACATGCGAAGCCATCTCCAGCTGCTGTGCACGAGGTATTCAAGACTTTAACATTTGATGATCGTTTCTGCATATGTAACATCAGAATTTGTTCTACCTGATGATCTTGCTTTATAAACCAGTATCTTGTGGAGGCATACGAAACTAGAGCTGCAGAGGAGGAGAAGAAAAATCTAATGGCCCCTATTCCTCTGGATGAAGAAGTGAAGTTGAAGGTGTCTTATCCAAGACGACAATGGGGAGCATCCTGGTGGCAACAATACACCATACTGTTCTGTAGAGGAATCAAAGAACGGCGGCATGACTACTTTAGCTGGTTGAGAATTACCCAAGTTCTCTCCACTGCAGTCATCTTGGGACTACTATGGTGGAAGTCAGATTGTGGAAGCCCCAAAGGCCTGCAAGATCAAGTAAGTTTATTGTCTAATGACCGAGCTTCTTGTCTTCCTAATGTGTGAATGATAAACTGACCAAGTGAAGGAACTTGTTGTATTACAGGCAGGGCTGCTTTTTTTCATTTCAGTTTTCTGGGGATTCTTTCCCGTCTTCATGGCAATCTTCACATTTCCCCAAGAGAGGGCCATGCTGGGAAAGGAACGTGCAGCTGACATGTACAGACTAAGTGCATATTTCTTGGCAAGGACTACCAGTGACCTTCCACTTGATCTACTACTGCCAATACTTTTCCTTGTAGTTGTTTACTTCATGGCAGGCTTGAGACTGAGTGCCACTCCTTTCTTCCTCAGCTTGCTTACCGTATTTCTCTGCATAGTTGCTGCTCAGGTAAATGAATTTCATCAGGGAACCGAACAAGAAAGCATTCACTATAAAAGTCGAAATCAAGTATATATAATTATATATGTAACAGAGGATGGCTTCAATGACAGGGACTTGGATTGGCCATCGGAGCTATGTTAATGGACCTGAAAAGGGCTACAACATTGGCTTCAGTGACTGTGATGACCTTCATGCTGTCTGGAGGCTTCTTTGTGAAGGTAAACATTCAATCTTACGATACAGCGAAAAGGATTATTCGCGGTTAGGGGATACCCTGATCTCACTTTGTTCTTTACCTTACAGAAAGTTCCAGTGTTTATATCTTGGATACGCTACATGTCTTTCAACTACCACACTTACAAGCTACTACTGAAGGTGCAATACCAACATTTGACGCCTGCCGTAAATGGTATAGGGATCGACACCGGTTTAACCGAAGTCTGTGCATTGGTAGCGATGGTTTTTGGCTATCGTCTACTAGCATATATTTCTCTCCGAAGAATGAGACTTCAATGTGGATCCTAATATCCGTTGCTGATGACAATGGAGAAAGTAATCTGGACCCGTAGTTTCAACAGCTTTTAAGTTTAGCCAGTGGAAAAACTCAGTTGCCAAAGAGTCCAACTGAAGAACCTGATTCATGAGAGTATTGCAGTTTTCCAATCCCTGCAACAAGATATTGCTGTTGAATAAGGATTCCTAGAATCGTCTTTAAATCATTAGAAGCTTACATCACAAGCTGGTCAATCTTTCATGTTGAAGTGAGGCAATGTCAATATTTGTTGACAGCATTAAAACTGGGAGAACATCAATGAACTTCAGGAAAGATTCTCTAAAGCGTCATTCTATTAGTTTAATTGAAGTAGAACCACAGTAATCAGATATGAACTGATAGGAAAAGGAGCTATGCACCGAAAAGATGACCGCCATTTAATGCGCCATCTAAATGACTCGACAAAATGGTGAAAGTTCTGCCACAACAGTCACTTCAACTATCTCCAATCCAGCCTCTCCATCTTGAATTCACCAGTAATCAGGCCAATGTCCTCAACCATCTAAGAATCCGTAGGAGAGCTGCATCCAGTACAGGGGATTTTTTCTCTAATCCTGAGAGAAGAGGAAATATTGACTCATTAAGTTGCTATGCAACTAGGTAATGCTGTGGTACACTCACTAGCTTACCAATATCAGCAGCCACCCGATGAGCACACATTACTCCTGAAAAAGCAACAGCAATAACTCCTTGTCCAGGAAAGCAGCTATCCCCGACGCAGTAAAGACCGTCAATAGCCTGCAAGATTAATGAGGTTACGGTCCATTTGATCATATATCACTCACATGAACATCCATCATAAGCAATCGTATACTAACAGTTGTGTTGAAAGGCATCCCTAACAGGCCTTTAGGTGTTCCCCGTGGCATTGGTCCGTAGGTACCGTCATTGCGAGCCAGATACCGCCTGTGTGTTTTGGGTGAACCTACCTGAAATGATTCAAGAAAAATTTATTGAAAAGGTTGTCTATCTTTATAATGCTATCTATTAAAAAGTTGTTTTACCTCCATGAAAACAATCGATGTGCTCAGCCCTGGAAACAGTTTCTTCTCCAATCTGTTTACAATCTCATTTGCCACAAGTGTTTTCTTTTCTTCGTAGTCATTGCGAGAGAGGCCCTAGAAAAAAAAAATCCAGCACATGACAAGAATCAGCAGAAATATAAATCTAGGATACAGAAACATGATCAAAACTCTATTACCTCCCAGTCTTCTATTGCAGAAGTTGTAAATATATGAAGAATATGCCGTCCTTCTGGAGCCAATGATGAATCAAGAACAGTTGGAATGCTTAAAAATATACTTCCATAAGGCTCTTCTAATCTTCTCCAGTCATCCTAAAGAATAAAGTACGTGTAGCAATAATTTTGATTCTCAGTGCTTCCAGAAACAAGAGCCCACAAATTGCGCTGAAGAATTATAAATCTAACTAGCGAATAAAGAGAGAAGCACCTCGAGCACAAAATGATGACAATCTGTATCGGGTGGCAAAACATCAGCTTTTACACCCATGTGAATTGAAAGAAAAGATGGAGCTTTGACATAAACCTTTTGGAAATCTTCTTCTTCTTTTGGAAGGTTTTCACCCTTTAGTAACTTCCCTATAGCAGAAAACTAGTCTATGGAACTCAAGGAAACAACACCAGGTGGAGGAACATGGAAAACTGTAGTTGGATCAAGAATTGAAATTTGGAGGAGCATATTGCCAAAACTAACCAAAAGTATCCCATCTAGTAGCATTTGAGATGATGGTTTTTGCAAAAAACTGCCTTCCATCTGAAAGCTTCACTCCAACCTAGCAAAATCAACTTTAAGAGCTACCAATAAGTAAAGACAATCTATTGTTTACATTTGTGATCAACAGATGAAAAAACAACATAATCTATCCACTTGGTTCAAACTCACAGCCTTTCTGTTCTCAAGTATGATGCCTGTCACGTTTGCCTTGTAAAATATCTCACTGCCCTGATCAACCAACCCTCTTGCTAAAGACTTTGCAATTCCACCAACACCTCCAATAGGGTAGTTAATGCCGCCAAAATGCCTATCACATAGAACCTGATGCAACAAGTTAGTGGGAAAACATAAAAACTCTTAAGATTATGAAGAATAGAATTCAAAATTAATATAAACAGCTAACCATGCTTGCATTGATCATTGGTGTCTGCAAAGCATTAACTGTGCTCACTATAAAACACTGCAGACAGACATGAAACTTTTTATCACTTTATATTTGTACAGCAGGTACTTTGTAGAACGAACTCTGAGAAAATAAAATACAAATTAAAGAAAACAAAAATTATCAGGGGAATAAATTTACAGTGTCACACCTCTGCATCGATGAAAGACAACAATTCAGGATCCTTTAAGTATTTTCGAGCTATGTCTCCAGCATTTTGAGGCAGATAATAGGCTGCCAAAACAATAGAGCAATCACGAAGTTCCGAAGAAGGATCATAGTTAGTAAACTGAAGACATAAATAGCCATCAGACAAAGGAAAAACACATAAAATTCAGTAGAGCAAGATTACATTTCAATTCCAGCAATATGCTACATTCCCCTTTATTTGTAGAACAGGCGTGAATGACAAAATGAGGATGAGGACCAAAGATGTACAATTTCAGTCTCTGATAATATTAAGCCAGCATCGACACCGTCTTTTTTATTAACAATGATTGTGTGGGTCACTGGAAGAGGCCAGTATAGTGTGAAGACCGTGTAAGAGGATGTCATCTGTCTTAAATAACAGCCGGAGCAGGCAATAGGAATTTATATTGTGTATCTATGCTACAATGGAAGTACTGATTTGCCAAATTTATCTACAAAAGTCATAATTTCCCCACCATACACTATCAATTAAATCACCTAACTGATTCCAAATGAAAAGAGGAAAGAAGAGTGGCTCGTAGCTGAGAAGAAAGGTGAAATTTATGCTCAATGAAATGGAATTGAGCCCTAGAACAGCCTCAGATGCGTCTATTCATTAATGAATCAATTCAATTGCAGACAAAAAGGAAGAAGGAAAACAAATACCTAGTGTCAAGCATTCAAGAGGCTTCTGAAAGAACTGGCCAAATAGGTAGATTGGCTCCTCAAGCGACTTAAGCTCCAATGAGTTCAAGGCATTGAAGATCTATGCAACGCATACAGGTCGATATAAGTCATGATGTGAAGGTAGAAGATAAATAACTCAAGTTAGTTTCAGTCACCTCAATCAAAACATACCTTCCAACATTCACCATAGAATTTAAGGATTCCTTCCCTTTCATGGGGAAATCTAGTTGTGAGTTCTGAAATGAAGTCACTGTACTCACGGTGAACACGAACAGAAAGGTCATTGGGTAGATGAAAATAGACAGTACTTGGATCAGGAATAACCTCCATATCACAACCAACTGCTTCCAGTGCTTGTGTTATCAAATTTAGATTTCCCTGCCCAGATTTGAGGTGCGTGTCAGTTGAGACAGCGCAATGATTCTCAAATAACAAAGAAATACAACTTGCGTTATAAAATTTAGATTTCCCATAACTCAATATGATGATTAAACCCTTAGTTGCTCATTAACAACAATCAGACCATATAACCAATGCTTGGAACGGCTACAGAAAGACTCACCTTATCACTGAAACCAAACATCACAGAAGACCCAACATCAAAAGTATAGCCATCCCTCTCATAATACCCAGAGCTCCCGCCTGGAATCACATACTTCTCCAACACCAAAACCTTAGCTCCCTTCACTGCCAGTTGCGTGCCAGCAACCAATCCACCAATGCCAGACCCAATAACAATGGCATCGTAGTAGCCTGGCGTCCCTCCATTTACCTCTAAATCTACTTCTTTATCCGTAGAGAGTGCTGACTTTGACATCAACACAGAGCCCCTGTTCTTCTTGCAAGACCCAAACTTTACTTTTCCAGGCTTGCTGCTGCCACTAAAATTCAAGATTTTCAAGGGTTCACAGGGGAAATTGTGTGTTTCTACGTTTCTGGGCATGGTTTTATAAGACCTTAAATTCATGTTCTTGTGACTGTAACGATCGAAAGCCACATTTTTGGCAGGATGTAAAGAGAATACTTCATGATTTCGGCTTAGACAACCGAAATCCACCACGGCGCACCGACCCAAAAACTGGGATTTGTTGTATACTGAAGTCATATCAGGGAGCTGGTAAGTTGTATAATCCAAAGTGTTTGGAGTGAATAAAGACTGAACACACCTTGGCTTGTGGTTTTGACTTGTGGGTCTTAAAGAAACCAATTTCGCGGTGCTTCGGTGGCTGAGAAGAAGAGGATTTTTGAGTTCTGGTGCGGCTGCCGAATGCAAGAATATCATCGTTTCCAATCCAAGAATCCGTAATCAATGAGTTCAAAATAAAACAGCATAGTAGAGAACTTTCTGTGATTATCTAAGAAGATTCTTTTTCACAATAGATGCGAGACAAGACAAATAAAACGTTGAAGGTGGTTGGAGTTTTAACGATTTCTTAAGGTGCCAAACGGCAAACTGGCACTTGATTGACATGTCTTGGTGGAGATTAGGCTATTCAGGAACTGGGGGATATGATTAACGGTGGAGATTACGCTTCGGTCACCTTTGTGAATGTTGAGAATAATTTCCTTATATTAGGATTTAAATACATATAGACAACACACAAGAATATCGGTGGATAGAATTGTAAATGATCATATAATTAGTTCAAAGAAGGAAAGCCCATTAAACTTTACAAGCCCATTATCATTTTTATGACCTTTTTCTTTTCCCATGTCTCAGTATATCCTTAAAAAAAATAATCATTCATTTATCGTCAGAAAACCGTTAAGTGTCAGAAAGAAAAAAAGAACAAAAATGGCAACAGAAAGCGCCAACGAATTTGGATCCGATTCCATCCTGTGAGCATCACACAATATTATCTCAATCGCATTTTCTTCAAAGTATAAATTTTTCCATCGAAATTTGAGCACCACTCTCTGCTGCTCATCGCTGTTCGCCAGTTTCTTTACTGGTAATCTATCCTTTCTTTTATTTTTATTTTTATTTGTTAAATTCTCTTTCCGTATAAGTGTAAATTCTTTGGTGGGTCTTTTGTGGGAATTGAGTTCGTGCATTCTCAATTGTCTACGAAGCGTTGGGAATCAAAGGAGGGCTTATCCGTTTTAGTGTTCGCTCTATACATATCGCTTTTTTTATTGTTCTTTTTAATTTGGGATGTTGGATATGTGTTTCGTTAATCTTGTAAGTTCTCCTTCTCTGTCCTGGGTTAGTTGTAAATTTTTGGGAGGTTTTTGAGGAAGTGAGTTGGTCGGGTCTTTTGTTTTGTTCATTTACCGTGTTATATTCTATGGGTTTGATTAAAGCTTCAACCAGTTTCCAGATTTTTATGCATAGTTCTGAAAATGGAAATCCGAGCCTCTTACCATCTTCCTTCTCTTCAGTTTCATTTATCTGCTAAGGGGTTACTATGGTGTCAAATATTAGAATTGGTATCTGGTGTTTTAAGAATGCTTGTACTTCTTTCTTACTATCCACTTTCTCACAGGGTTACCCTTTGAATTTAAGTATAATGAATCGGCTGAAGGCATCTGCTCGCCTCATGATCGTTTCAGATCTTGATCATACTATGGTGGGTTTTTGGTAATTGTTTATTTATATGCTTCTTTCATTATAATCTTGCCCCATTTGTTTTATTGAGGCGGTGTCCTCCATTTGCAGGTTGATCATCATGATACCGAGAACTTGTCTCTTCTTAGGTTCAATTCCCTCTGGGAAACTTACTATCGTCATGATTCTTTGCTTGTTTTCTCCACTGGAAGGTCGCCTACACTTTACAAACAATTGAGAAAAGAGAAGCCCATGTTGACGCCAGACATAACCATAATGTCTGTTGGAACTGAAATCACATATGGCACCTCAATGGTTCCAGATGATGGCTGGGTTGAGTTTCTGAATCAGAAATGGGATAGAAACATAATAACTGAGGAAACGAGCAAATTTCCAGAACTTGCGCTTCAGGTGTGGTGAACAAATTACTGATGGATGGTTTTTCTGTTGACATTTATCTTAAGCCATATCTTTTCATATTCAATCATATAGAGACACTGGAACAAACTGTTATAACCTGTCGAAGAAAGTTGTTTGTTCTTTGCAAGCATTTGATTTATTAAATGATATTCAACTATGCAGTCAGAAACAGAGCAACGTCCGCACAAGATTAGCTTTTATGTTGTCAAAGAGAAGGCCCCAAATGTGATGAAGGCTCTTTCAGACATATTCGAAAAACGAGGGGTAAAATAGAAGCTTTCATCCAGAGATCACTGCTTGTAGAATTTGTTGCTTTCACTGACTTGAACATCGGTTCCTTTTAAACCAGTTGGATATTAAAATAATTTATAGCGGAGGGATGGACTTGGATATACTCCCTCAAGGTGCTGGCAAAGGACAAGCTCTTGCATATTTACATGAAAAACTCAAGACTGAGGGGAAGCTTCCTACAAGTACTCTTGTTTGCGGTGACTCTGGAAATGATGCTGAGCTATTCAGTGTTCCAGATGTGTATGGAGTCATGGTGGGTTCTTTGTTTACTTGTGGAAATTTTATTTCATGCACATATAATTGTATTTTAGATTACAGTTTCCTTCACCTGTGATTCGAGCTGTAGAACTTATTTCTTTATGCAGGTTGCTAATGCTCAAGAAGAGTTATTGCAATGGTATGCTGCAAATGCCAAAATTAACCCTAAAGTAATTCATGCAAGTGAGAGATGTGCATCTGGTATTATACAAGCCATTGGCCATTTTAACCTTGGTCCCAATATTCCTCCAAGAGATGTAACAGATTTGTCAGACCAGGCAATCCAAGATGTCAGTGCTAGTCACGAATTAGTCAAATTTTTCTTGTTCTATGAGAGATGGAGACGCGCAGAGGTTGAGAATTCTGAAATGTTCCTGGCCACTGTGAATGCCGATTTCGTATGCCTTCTATCTGCTGTGCTTCATATCTTTATTTTCAGTTACCTATTATATTTATGTGGAATTGACTAGTATCATATTGCTCTTATAAGGCTTTCCTCCTGGATTTTTTTCCTAAATATTAATCATCTAAGAAATGGTTAGTGGTTACCAGAAACAATTAATATCATTTTCATTATTGTCATTGTTAGAGAACATGAGTCAGATTAAATCGGCATCCCTTCCCAACTTCTGAAATGATGCCCTATGTAACAAGATTAATCTCTACCAGTGGGGTCTGCTTCTTTGTTCAATTGTTTCTGTTGTTTTCCAAACTTATCTGCCAGATGCCTCTACAGGAGGGCTTATGTGCAGATGGTCTAAGCAAACTAAGTTTTGGTATTGTGCTAATCACTTTGTGGTCAAAATTGTATATATACTGAGGGTTATACATTGTTGACTTTGTGGTCAACAAATTCATTAGACGTGTTGGTTGTAGCAAATGTACAATCTACCATACTCTTGTTACAAGTAAAAGAGTGCCATGCCAAAATAGTTGCGCTTAAAAAGCTAGAATGAAATCTCACAAAGATAATCTCTTTTCTAAGATGGCTTACCATAAACACTTAGATACTATACTTTTGAGAGATTCTAGTGTGTCTATTATATATTCATTACTTTTCGCCATGCGTACTTGTACTCAATTGTACATGCATGATTTGTTCCTCTTGACTCCTTTCTTCAGTTTGGTTAATCTATCAGGTTATATGTAATACTTAGCTCTTATTGCTACTTATAAATGTGCTGCTTTTTTATTTTCTTTTCATTTAGTATGATGAGCACTTGTATTCATTCTGCAGAGTTATCACTAAATGGCTGCTTTCCATGTGGGTGCGCTGACTCTAGGTCAAGTTTTGAGCATTTATATGGCCCAGTTAGTGACATCTCTTCTTTGGCTTTTGTTAGGACCCATCTGGTATTCTTGTCCATCCATCTGGGACTGAAATTCCTCTTTCTGATGCGATAAATAAAATAAAAAATCACTATGGTGACAAAAAAGGCAAAGAATTTCGTGTCTGGGTGGATCGGGTTTTCACTGCGAAGATTGGTCTGGATACATGGCTTGTAAAGTTCAACATGTGGGAATTATCCGGTGAGCCCTCTTAAAAGTAGTAATGTCCCCAAATACAATGATAATCCTTTATCTCACTCTGAATACTTTCTGCTATATCAACATGCAAGGAAAATCATTCTCAATATGTCCTACCCTTTTCAAAAGTTAAGAATGTTTTGATGTTATCTTTTCTGCCCTTCCGTGAAAAAATGCTAGTTCTTTTGAGCAATTTCTTTACATTTCTTTTTTTTTTCTCAACTCTTAGTGAGCATGGTGGTTCTCATTTATGCCAATGGGGTTTCCGTTTGTTTTCTTTATCATTCAGAAACATATAATGGTATAGGATTCTGCTTGGAAGAGGAGAATTTGGAAGTTGGCCGAGTGTTTAGGCCAACCAAAAGAATCTTCATATTTTCACATATTTGGAAAAAGGAAAATTAAAAACCACTATTATGCTGCCTGCTGCTGTACTTGTTTGAATTTTTTATGGTCAGATTACTATAGACGATTTTAATTTTACAAAAAAAAATGATAGAAGGGGTATTATCAAAGTGAAATTCCAATAATCACACAAGTCATCAGACGTCCAATATGAGAGTTCATCTGGGAAAAACATTGGAAAACATTGGCGTCTGACTCCATTTACAACTTTTGCAGGTAACGACCAGCAAGGTTGTGCCACCACTTGGATAATGAATGTCAAGGTATGTACTGAACTTGGGTTTTGGGGTTCAGTGATTTAATTTCTGGCATCCCTAACGATTATCATTCTTTCGGGTTCTTGAAGGATGGTATTCCAGGTGCAACTTTCCTGCACGTTCATCAGACATGGTTGGTAGGGTCGGAGGTCAAAGATCAATCGAGCTGGCTCTTCTAGACTCCGTAGCATACCTCCCTAAAGAGGATACCTATAAAAATTGTTGTTTTGGAATAAGAAGATACTGGCATGACACTCTTTTTCATTCCTGGTTTCTCCTTTCATGGCTATTGATGAGTATGAATGAACATTTCTGAGTAATTCAAGATAGATATGTGCCAAATTTATCTATTAGTAATTGTTTAAAAATGATATTAATGCACCTCGAGAATAGAACATTTTATTGCGAAGTTCGATAAACCTTATTTTACCCCGTGGTGGAGTGATAATATTTCTACTTCCTTAATAAAAAATTAAGAGTTCGATTCCTGTATTTGGGTATGAACACTTTAAAATTCAGGATCAGCTGAATCCACCCTTAGCCGGTGTTTACGAAACAGCGTAGGGGATTAGTCACTGTGGGAGATTAGTCACTGTGGTCGATGGTGTATACTCCTATATCTTAAATATATATATATAATGATTTACCGTTTATTGTGTTTTTTTTAATTTGGATACGAATTTGTGGATACAGTTGCTTAACTCTTACGTTTATGTTTATTTACAAAAACAAGAGCAACCCACTATATAGGTGCTCTAAACAAGCCTCCCTAGGTGACGTTCCTTAAGACACGTGCGAGACGTAACAACATGGAAGCTTCATTCAAATTCTCCAGTAGTCCAATCAACGAAGAAAGCAACCTTATCCATTCTACTTTTCCTTTTTTAAAAAAAAAATATAATTCATTCTTCTTTAATACTCCTCCACTCTCAAATTCCCAAACCCACGCCATTACCTACACCCTTCTCTCCCTCTCCGTATCCGAGCTTTGTGGGGATTCCAGATCTAATCATATCCACCCATGGATCTGAAGATCGTGTATGGAGTGGTCTTCCTTTCCTTTTCCTGCGCCTGCTTCAAGCTCCTCCATCTGTTCCTTCATCCTGTCTTCTACTTCACCTCCTGATACACGAAACGAAAGCTCAAATGGTTCGGATCGGATCGGATCTCCATTTTACGCTCTCTGCTTGTTCTTTGATTTATATATTTTGGTTCTGTGATCATGTGATGGGTTAGTTACGATGGTCCTGCCACTTGTCTTATGGTCGCCACAGTTTTGTTTTGGTTGTGTTAATTTCCCTGTTGTTGGTCGGCTGACTCAATACTTGATGGAAATACGGGATGTACTCTATTCCTATCCATGTAATACGAATACGAGTTTTATTTCTTTCGTTTTTTTTTTTGAAATTTTAATGGAAAAGCTCTGGAGATTTGAATCGATGGGTAGATCATAATGAACTGCGTAGTTGCAACATTTCGTCAGCAAGATGGCTTCCATCAGCTGCCACATTCTTCCGTATCTCGTTTCTGTTATAGTAACTCCAAATCGATGGTTTCAAAATCAGTGTGCCTACGGATAAAAACAATTACTTTTTCATTTAAAATTTCCTACTTTTAACTTAATTCTCGACAATTAGAATAAAACAGCAATATAACAGTGATCCTAATTATAAATAAAGTGCATCGAAAATCTTAAATCTTGACCGTATATATCTTAGTCATCAACCAAAATAATATTATATGTTTTAGGAGTTTTACATAATATTCTTTAATATGGAACATTATTGAACTTGTCCGGATGGTCGGGAGTGTAAGGACTTTTCAACTCTATTAACCTTTCGGTCAACGAATTAGTGGAAGAAAAGGTCCTTCTAGAAGCCGAATTCGGAGTTGTGAACATGTGGAGTACGTGGCTAGCACGCCAATTTATCTGTTGGACTGTTGTACCCTTAAGCATCCTCGTATTCTTGATTATGCGCAGGTGCATTCTGGACAAACAACTCAATTTCCACGTTTCTATACTTAGAAAAGGAGTCTTGTGTTCAGATGGATGAACGATTTCCACGTTTATGTGTAGATAGTTTTCAAGTTGTTAAGGGTTTTAGTCCAAAATAATACATTTCTGTGAAATTAGAATTCCTTGTTTACAACTTACTGCTGGGCCGCAGCTTTTTTGTTTCCCAGTCCTATATATAAAATTATCCTTCTCTTATAATGCATAACCTTTATAAAGAAAATACCCAAAAAGAAAAAGACCCATTTAACGATGGGTGAATTTGAATACTACCCTTTTTATGACTAAACTAGAGTTGGTTTTAGAAAAACAAGTCCTTCCCTCGTATGGACCGCCCGTTGTCAAAGACCTTTCTTTTTCCCCTATAAGAACTTATTGTACTCATAACTTCCACATTCTCCAGGTTGGTGTGTAATAGATATATGAAACCTTCATTCTCACGATGAGAGAGGAAATGGCTGGTTCTGCTTCTCTGGGTTTTGGTTTCATGGCTGCGTTTGCAGTGTCAGGAAGTGTAGTGCTTATAGCCCGTCAGGTCCATAAACGTCTTCTGTCTAATTTCATGAAGCAGATGGAATTTGAATTGCGTGGTATGTTCTAAGCTTTCCCTTTCTCTTTTTTTCTCTTTTGGTTGCTCTTCCTTGGAATGTCTCGAAAAATGCTCGTTCGGAGTTGCTCATATAGTTAGAAAATCTTTGTGTGGTGTTGTATTTTATGATGATAGGACCAAAGAGATGCCAAACCAAGAATAGGGTCCGATTTGCAGATGGCGAACTGGTGCCATCAAGTAGTAATAGAGAATATCGTAAAGGATACTTAGAGATAGCGGAAGTCAATGAGCAGGTCCTTAAAATTCAGGACATGACGATGATCCAAAGTCAAGAAGGAAGGAAACTGCTGGAGATTATGCCAATCAATAGGCAAAATCTTTACAAAGGAA
Organism: Passiflora organensis; assembly: GCA_019739055.1. Classification (NCBI taxonomy): domain Eukaryota; kingdom Viridiplantae; phylum Streptophyta; class Magnoliopsida; order Malpighiales; family Passifloraceae; genus Passiflora; species Passiflora organensis. The sequence goes on from JAEPBF010000009.1 coordinate 11,642,127, forward strand.
TCATGGAGTATAAAACCCTCAAAGGCTACAATGTTTGATGATGTAAATCTGTTTAAATCTCCGATGTGAGATTCTTTCACAGATAAATTCCTTTTTTTTTTTCAGTTTTTGATAAATGTTTTGGGGGTTGAATTGTGGATAAGATTCTAGCAGTTGTAAATATTCAGCAGTTAACAAGGTGTATGTTTCGTTGACATGGAAATCCTAAAGCCCCTGTGGATTGATTCTATAATTATTTTTTTTCTGATTATTAATTAATATAATTAAAACCAGAAAATTTTTTTTTAAAAAAAGGAAAAAATATAATGAGGATATTTTGGGGTGACAACGCCTGATGCGTCGTTTGCGAGCTATAGGAACGACGCTGTTTCAAACTAACATCATCGACTCTTGTTTCAATAAAAAAAGAATTTATCTGATACTTGAACACACAATACAATAGTTTTCACTTTATTCTTCAATATTTATCTTTTAGATTCTTAAGTATAGTCTGTTTGGTTTTATGAACCACTAACCCGTGATAAGTTAAGGTCGATGGCATTTAAGTAAAATGCCCAATCAAAGCATTAAATGCGGCTACGGGATCGGGATCGGGATCGGGATCCTAATTTAAGTCGTAATAATATAAATAAATAGAATAGTTTTATTTTATTATAATTAACTCCAAATATTGTACAAAAGACAAGGTTTGGACAACACTTCTTGTACGATGTGGCAGTTCGAGTAAACAAATTGCACCAAATGGTACATGCCACGACAAAAGAATCCCACCCTAATGAGTTTGATAATTCTTTTACCTTCTTAAATCTTGTCTTTTTTTTTTCCTCACTCGAGAAAAATCAATTTCATATCTATCTAACAACTTTAACATCAAATTATCAAATAATAAATAGTAATTGGAAGCACGTTATACAGAATTTGACCCAAAGGGACGGCTGCACGGCTGCTTCGTGGAGGGATTTAGATTAGACGTTATCTCACGAATGATTTTATAATTTTATTTTGTTTTATTGGATTCCAGCTCCCTTTGGGTTCAACCTCATCAATTAATTAACTTGCCGTAATTATGATTTGCTATTAAAATCCCAAAGAAACTCCTTACGTGTACCCAATTTCCCTACAACGTTTACCAGTCAAATAATCAGATAAATACATATATGTATTTATAGGTATTTAATAAAAATCATCCTACAATTCTGTCACATCGTCACTCTTAATTAGCAATTTTGGGCATCCGGAGGGGTGCATACCATCAAACAAACCACATAAGAAAAACGAGAAAGGAAAAAGTCTCCCCACCCTATTAATTGAATCCCACCTAAAATAAAGCGAACGACACTGTCCTTCCAGAAAACAAAGAAACTGGCGCAAAACTCGCCACCCACCAGACCCAAATACTGTTTTTGGTTTGTCTTTGTATATCATCTTCCCAGCCAAAGTTTAAGGGTGGTTTTCTGTGGTGTGTGTTGCTTTAGCACAGCCAGCTTCATCTCCATTGTACATACAACCATGGACTTACCTTTCGTTTTCTTGACGGATATCTTCTAGGGAAGACCCTTTCTGAGCAAGAGGATTGGTGTTTTTTCAGTTATTTCTTCGCTAATTATTCTCCTCTTGCTCGGATAAAATCTTCATCGGACTGTATCATCCTCTCCATTTACGGCTTTCTGTTGTGTACTGTTTTTCGGAAGGACTGGATTTGAAAGAGTTGGATCAAGTTCAGGCGAAATTACCCGCACCATTACTCATATCATCGTGGAATTGGAACAGTGAGGGATGGCTCGAGGTTTTATGTCCCACAAGATGTTGATCCACCCATCACCGTCACCATCCCCAAGCAAGCGTCAGCCGCTGCTGCGTCACAACTCCTCCAATTCCTACTCTTCCTCTTCCTGCACTGGTTTCGCGGAGGTGGCAGGCGGGACTACCGCAGAGTGTGCTGCTGTCTGCTGTTGCTGTCCGTGTGGGTTGGTGAATTTCTTGTTTCTGACAATCTACAAGGTCCCTGCAGGGCTATGCCGCCGCGCCTTCAGAAACAAGCGGAGGAAGCAGCTGATGAAGCAAGGCCTGCTACCGTCGCGGACGCGCCGGTGCAAGTGCGGGTGCGATGATACCGAGATACAAATACATCCAATGTCCTGCTATGACAAATCTGGTGAAGACGAAGATCCAGAAAAGGAAAAGGCAATGGAGAAAATGATGAAGCTGGAGAAGGAGATGTGGGAGACATTTTACGGAACTGGGTTCTGGAGAAGCCCTTCGCAGAGAGAGCCACTATCCCCACCAACGCCTACACTGAAAAGTATTACTACACCAAGAGGAACGCCCAAGGCCATAGATAAGGTTAAGGTTAATCAGCCACTTCTTTAGGTGGTGTACTGTACTGTACTGCATCAAATTGTGCTGTTGTTCTTGGCATTTGTGCTTCTTTAATTCCTTCGTTTCGTTCTTTTCGTTTTTCCATGATTGGTATAATTTCATGGCTGTGTGTTTGTCAAGAAGCTGGTCAATCGCAAGCATCATCGAGAGTCTTCTGTAAGGTTCGATGGAGTGCTTTATGAGACGACTTTTGTAATTATAGACTGTGTGAAATGTTAATCTTTACTTTTCCTGATATGGTTTTATTTATTATTAAGTTCTGTTTTGCTTTGTCCCTTGTTTGATCACGCTTACAAGTTACAAAGATTGAATCCGGATCTACTAGTTTTCCCAATAACTTTATTACAACCTAAATCAGATAACGAACACTCAAGCTAAAGTGTAATAACAACACCTTCTGTGATAATGACCTGTGAGCAACTACCAGGTAGGGGAGTTTCCTTGAGTTTTTTTCTTTCTCATCTAATGCTTTTGCTTTTAGGTTGGTATTTAATTCAGGTTTCGTACCTCCACTGTATACATTCTATCAGTACAACTTTTCCCAACAGTTGTCCACAAGATTACTGTGGCAGAGTCATTTGTACTTGCTATATGCTTTTACTGTTGGCCAGTCCTTCGTATCACAATCCACCATCTGTTAGCCCCACGTAGATCTGAAACTGCATAACCTGAGGAGTCGGGCGTGTAAACTGTCCTTGTTGGTGCCCTTACCTTATTGGGCCCCTCCCTTAACCTGTCCTAAAAGAATGACATGACACCAATTTGGCCTTCTTCGTCCTTGCCTGCTCCCCCTACAATCATGCAGGGGGAGCCAGCTACCTGACTGCTGGTATTTTCCTCCCCGAGGCCGCTTGTCTCGCCTGGCGAGCCCGATTGAAAGTTAGAGAGAGGCCAAGAGGCAAGAGATGATTTTGACGAATTTTTTTCGTGCCATGTGCATGTTTTTCACCTCACTGTATGGTCATTCCAAATATAAAATCATGATGTAGGTCTGTAAGGAGCGGAGAGAAACTTAAACATTCAATATAAGATTTGAAAATCATTAAATCGAGACAATGGAGCATGGTGTGAAGTGGAGCTCATCATTTGAGCAGACAAGTGATGTCCCTACAGCCGATTCTTCATTGAAGGATCAAAATAGAAGAAACGTTTCACTTTGTTTAAAGGGAGACCACCCACCTTTCTCTTCTCCTATCATATTTTTCAGCTCTTTTTGTTTTGACTGATAAGTAGTGATAAAAACTACCCATCACATTTTTTCTCCCTGTACTCCATAATTTTATGCTTATTACAACTCTTTTCTTCACATTATCTGGAGGCGAAAGTTTGGCTGCAAAAAATGGCTTCGGTGAGTGACATTTGAAGGATATTCACAGTAATATAAGATCAATGGTCAAGCTTCTTTGAAATCAGTGTTGGACTCATAGACAATTAAATATCAAAATGATTGAATTTTTTCAATCAAACTATAGTAAGAAGCTGAAGCTAGAGGTGGTTGTCTATCTAGAAACTGAATTTGAAAGAACCAGCATTAACATCTGTCACCGAGTCCCAGAAGGAAAGTTTCTTCTGTTCGGCCTGTTTGTGTTTCTCCTCTGCTCTCTTCAACAAATCTTGCATCATTCCTGGATGGTTGACCTCAATGGCATCCTTGAATTTCTTGTGCAGATTTACACGGTCCTGTGTTCCAGATACCAATTCACTTGCATTCGGCCTCTTAAGAAAATCTAAAACGTTCAACAAATTTCTCCTGCATCACAGAGCTCAAAACAACATGTTACGTTTGCCGCAGACATTACCAACAAGTGTCTTTCTTCAAGCAACGGAATTCATGTGTTACTATAATGGCAGACTAGGAAAATTAAGCAAAGAACAGTTGCTAGTGATGATAACGCTTATAAGTAGTGCCAAGCTTTTGACAAAGAGAAATAACTACCACAGTTGAAGAAGCTAAAGGCCTACAAAAACCTGGTTTCCCTTAGGCCGGGATTCAATAGAAACAAAATCCTTACTACCAACAAAATAGACAAGCACAGACACCCCTGATTTACTACAATTGGGATTCAAAACAGTAACAAACTTCTTAGCATCCTATACTCCCTTGCACAAACATCCGGGTTCGCTCAAATCAGGATTCAATACCAGTTCCTATTTCTGGTTTGACATAATTTGGATTCATTTTCCTTATAAAGCAGCCATGACCACAGTTTTTGAGACAAACCTTTTATCAGCCGTAACTTGTATTTGGCCACAGAACCTATCCTAACTTCACCACACTATTCATCTGTACAACTAGGCCTGCTGCTGTTAATGAGAAAGTAGCAATAAAGCCACAATATGGTTTGAAAATTGTGCACCATACTTCCATTTATGAAATTCATGAAAGTGATGCTTATGATCAACTAAAATTCTGAGAATGGTAAAACTACAGGGATTACTTGCCAAACTACTGCTGAATTTCCTAAAAGCCCATACCTGCTGACATAATTCTGGGTGATAGCAATTGATTCTTCTAGATTGATCACCAAATGCCACCATCCGTTGGGCACAAATATTACTTCCCCAGCCTTACAGATGCATTCAATAGGTTTCTTTTTCCAACTCTTGGTTGAGCTGTAGAAGTTCATGAACCACTCAATGATAGAAACGGGACAAGCTACCTCAGCACCATCTGGACTTGGAAGTACCCCTGGCGGAACAATATCAGGCGGGAACAAAACCCATTTTTTTGACCCCTTTATCACTGCATTCCAAGCTGATGTAGAATTAGGATCGATGTGAAAGGATGAGCCAGATCCTGCTGGACCAATTATGATCCACCTATAGTCTGGTCTCTCTTTGCCTAAAACACTAAACAAATCCTCCCTAAAATATGGGGGAACCTCATAATCAGAACCTAAAGTAGGAATCTTTTCAGCAAATTTGGGGTCAAAGAGATACAGCGGCCTCTCTTCCCTCACTTGATCAGAGTACGTAAAGTAATCATCAAGCCTCATCTCAACCGGCCCGACTGCAAATTTAGTATCTCCACATTCCTTCACCAGATACTCCCTATTCCACTTTTGCAATGCAGCCCAACCATTAATACAGCCTTCCAACAAAACCGGCTTATTTGGTTCCTCGAAGTTCAAAACAAATTCATCGACAGAAAGGCCATTCTTCCTGACGATATTGTTCCGCTCGAGCCATTCAGGTTTCATTTCAAGACTAGCACATAACCAGCTCTGGAAAAGATAGTCAGAGTAAAAATCTCTGACTTTCACCTTCGAAGCCCCCATACTAGAGCAATTAAATGCAGGAAAACGAACACTAATGTAAGTTGATTTCCATGATCCTTTAAACAAAAACCCACCTTTGAAATTATCCAATACGAGGTTTCTCCACAAAGGCTCATGGGAAGTAAAAACGTAGAACGATTTGCTGACATTAGCTAAAACTCCCAGATTAATTCCGTCTAAAAGTCCAAGGATATCAAGGACTAGCTCATCAGTCAGGGTTCGGAGATTACCTAAGCCTGTGTTTCTCGAGTTGATAGAGTCCGAGTTGAGATACAGATTGCCCAGTGGCTGGACCCCATGAGTGCATGAGGAGGCTGAGGTTTTGAGTCTAAACCCTTCTCCGCCTCCATATTCTTCTTCCCCTTCGGAACAAATATCGTCCGGTACTTGTTGGTATTGTTGGTGTTGGGCTTTGGGAGTGGCTATGTTTCTTTTCTTGCATTTGCTTTTTTTCTTCTTCTTCCTAATGGTTCGAGACATAAAGCTTCCGCATCGCAGCATTTCTGACAAATTTTGAGGCAGGCGAGGAGCCGACACTAATGGATGCAACGGGGAAGGGTTTCAACAATAGGCGGCATTCCTTAGTCCTTAAAATTCCACATTTTCTCTACTAGTTCCCTCTTCCATACAATTAAATAAATAATCTCTCACCCGCGTATAATCACGAAATAAATAATATTAAAGGATAAAACTAAAATAAAATAAAATAATGAGAAAAGATAGGAGAAATAAAAAAAATCATGTTTATTTTTAAAATCTTCTCTCTATATATATAATTTTAATTAAAATAATTTTAAGATTATCATAATCATAAAATTAAAGAATTTTATTTGTGACGTAACACATAATTCTTTGTTAATAATTTTTTTTTACATATTATAAAATTCATAATTTCAAATTGAAAAAAATAAAAATAAAATTATACATCAAATCAAATGTGAATTCCGAAATTATCCTATTAAAATAATTCAATTATATCTCAATATAAAAATGTGAATTCCAAAATTACCAAGTCACCCGTAAATACCTCGCAACATTTTTTATTCCATAATAAAATTATATTTTTTAATTATAAAATAATATCCTCACTGTTCCCAAGATTAATCTCTCCCTGAATCTCAATTAAATACCACTATTGAATCTCAATTAAATACCACTATTTCAGATAAGACACCCTCCAAACAATATTTACTCCCAACAATAAAATTATGTTTTAAAATTTCATTCAATTATGAATTTATGATTCAATATGTGAGACTCAACTTAATTAGGAATAAATTATCCAATTACACATCGGAAAAGATTTTGGAATTATATGTATTGTGTAAATTAATCAAATTGTATTGTATTTTTTGAATCATGTGATTAAAAATCCAATTCAACATTACAATTATGATCCATCACATATATCTAAGACTGGCTGGAGGTCCGGGTACTCCATATCACTTCCGTCAAGAAATTCCTTAATCCATACCTTCCAATAACCTTGCAACGGGCTGGAGGTCCGGGGACCCCTTGTCACTTCCGTCAGAAAGTTCCTTTATCCATACCTTCCAAAAACCTTTCCGTCAGGAAATTCCTTAATCCATACCTTCCAATAACCTTGCAACCATGAACTATCAATATGCTGCAGAAACTAAAATAAGAACATAAAAAAGGTATATTGCTAGTATTCAAAAAGGAAGAACTCAGGAGCCAGAAGAAACTATCTAAAAAATCTTTAATTGCAAATTAAAAAGAGAAGAAAGAATAGCCATTGCACATTTCATGGGCAGATCATACAAGAATCTTGGAAGATACAGAAGAGGACTGTTAGAGGTAAGTACCTCGAGCTAAATTCCAACAATGTACATAATAAAGCATGCCACACTATACCATGTTTTGCTGATCAACCAGCAAAACACTATCAACCCAACAAAGAATCAAATAACACTGCACAAAAAACCCATCTCCACCGCTCTAAGAAACCCCCTAAAAGTAGAAGGCAAACCTTAACAGGGGGATCAAAATTCAACTGGCTTTCATTATATCAACAGTGGCTGCAAATGGATTGGTCAGTTCAACTGATGGATTCACACTTGTGTACTTGTAACGCATCTCCATGGCTTTGTGCGAGGGCCTTTATCTAGAAGCATTAACAAGCCAACATTGGTTGGGGAAAGCCCAAACATGTACCTGCCATAACAAAATACGAGGAGATCAATTATAAGGAACCAGTTAGGATCAAATTTATTGCAATAATTGGGATAATTTCACCAGTTTATGTTAAATTAAATCAACATAGAAGGATAAATGTGCAGACATTCTGATCTCCTCTATGATTTATATGCCTTTTGTTATTTATCTTGACAGACTTATTCCCTCCATGCTCTCTCCCTTTAACTTTACAACATTGTAATCCAAGAAACACAAAAGGGTGTTCATGAACAATGGTTGACTTACTTGCTTTGACGAGCTCTCTTTCTCCAGAAAACAAAGGACACAATCCACTGAGGAAAAAGTTCAAGAAAGAGAGTGAAATCAGCAGTGTGCAACAAATAAATAAGTAACAATCAGTTCAAAACATGTTAAACAAACGAATTTAGTGATCCAATAATAATGTACGTTATAATGTCTAAAATGTTCAAAAAGCTACTGGAGGATGATTGGTTTCAGAAGGAAAAAAATCCAAAAAGTTATGGATCCCAACGTTAACACATCCAACAAGACAAGTCATGGTTTAACAACATGAAAAGGATAAAAATGGAAATTTTAAAAAATAAGGAATAACTATTTACATCATCATTCACCAGTAGTGGCAAGGCAAAAATTCATAGCAGCTGTTGAGTTCACCACACAGAAAGGCAACACTGTGATTTCTGATAAAAAAAAGCTAAAAGACAGCAGCAGAGAAGAGAAAATGAAAAGAAAAAATGAACCAAGCTAGAAATCAGAGCACTTAATAGGTGATACTTGAAAACAGAGATCAGAAGAGGTAAAAAATTATGCATATGTCATTTAATATCTTTGAGTCTACATTTCCTGTGGAAGTATAACTTCTTACTTCAACTTTAAGATATACACCTTCTAGCTCCAATTACAGTTCTTTGCAGAAAAAAGTTTGAAGTCTCTTTCAAACAACCAATCTCATCCATGTGTAGTGCAAAGTGAAGAAATTTAACTAAACGTAGCATTGATATGAAAAGAGGTAGAGGTGAACTGAATTTCAGATCTGGGCCCAACAGAAAATAAACAGAACTCACACAGGCTGACAATAGTTCACTATTGCAATGATCAACAAAACGATTCTGAAACAATATCAGCAATAACATGTCCCGTTACCTTAGAAATTATTAATTTACTGAAAGTAATAAAACATATAACTGTTTATCAAAGTCATTATACATCCAAATTACCTTGAAGACTGATGTGAACGAAAAGTTGCCTAGAATAGATGGCTTCTTCAAAGGCATTGGCCTTGCCGGTGAAACTTCCTTGCACAGATGTTGAGCGATTTCTTTCAACAGTACCATCTGTGCTTTTTCTGTTCGCATCGAAATAATTGCCTGCCTCATAGATTCCCTGTCAGCCTCGAGTGTCTGAAGCCTCATGTAGAGTTTTTTAATATCAGGATCACTGACATCATGCCGATTCAATGTCTCTCCTGGAGTGGAAATATAATCTTCAGAAATACCAACACCGGCTTTTGATTCAGCGACACCATCAGTCGGTGCCCCATTGTGAATGGAATCAATAGTATAAACCCTGTCACTCGTGTCATCTCCAAATTCTGATGCACTATCGGTCCTTTTGGAATTTGAATTATCTTCTGGTAGAGTAACATAATCCTTCTTTGTAAATGTCGGGGTTTGCTTGAATTTAGGTGATCCAGTGGTAAAATCTGGACCTGTTTCCCTAGGCATGCTCGTGGATGAACTAAAACTATCCGTGGAAATCTTTCTGCTGTGTCGTGGCAACCTAGGGGACTGCCCAACTATCACCTTCTCAAGAATATTCTTTGCACCAGAAAATTCTCCATCCTTAAGATGGCCGCGAGGAGTTCTCTCCATCTGACAGATTCTAAACTCCAAATTCTTTAATTGGTCCCCACCATTGGGGCTCTCAACAAATGGGTATTTCTCAATATCCACAGTATCATCATCACCCTCCGCCAAAGCACCTGGGTTCTCATTGACGCTGCATTTTAATGGGGGGTAATCATATATTGGAACGTCAACCTGCGCTGCATCAAAATTTTCAGTCATGCTCGTGTCATGGGAAAACCCATTAATCTCCCCCTCTGCCTCTTGCTCTGTAAGACCGTAGCTCATCATCCTATGCTTGTAAGCTTGCACTTCACATGTAAGCGATTGAATGGTCTGCTCTCTCTTATACAATAGATCCTCCAAAACTGAAAGCTCCTGCTGGTCATGCCCCATCTTCTCTTCTGCAAAGCGCTTGAATTGCCTAGCCTCCATTTGGATCTCTGCCTTCTCCCTCTGCAATCTCAATATCATTGACATGGCCTCATTAGCAGCTGAAGATGAGGCATTCCTCTCCTCATCCAGTTCAGCATATAAATCCTGTATCGTTTGCTGTTGGTTGCTAACAGTCTCACGTAGTGCAGTACATTCATTCTCAATCTGTACTCGAGGATTCTGGAGTAAATCAAAACCAGGTACGAAGAATCGGTTCCCATCCTCAAACTCATTATATTTTCGTTTCACTGATCGGAACCAAGATTCTGAGGAGGAACTGGCGACAAGAGAACAACTACATCCACAATTACAGCATTTTACCATATTCCTTGAAGTCGGGAAGGCCAGAGATGAAAATACTTCCAAATCCATATACCAACTACCATCCAAATTCAAGAATTAACGATCATGACAATTCCGATCCACATAAAAAAAAAAAGACTGTCCCAACTCTTAAGGTTCTCAAATTCTCCCTCTTCACGAAACCCAAACATTGCTGAACATTTCCTTCCCTTTCTCAAATTCCTTTTTTTTTCCGCGTATAACACCTAAAAATACAAGTACGCGAGAATTAACAAACCAGTAGCCTCTCCAAAAAAATAGCCCCTCAATTACATAAATTTAACAAATTTTCACCACAGACAATCAAATATTTAAAATAAGAAAAAAATCTATCTCGTAAAAAAAGATACAAATTTTCCATTTCAAAAAACAACGTCATGCACATCTGATAAAAAGAAACAGTGTCCAATCGTTCGTTCATTACCTTGGGTCAGGAGCTAAAATTTCCCGGCAAAACCAAATATTCCTGCGTAAACGAGAGAAGATAAACGGAAATCACCGGTAGCACGCGACCGGAGTCACGCATTCCCCGTCATCCCCCGAGAGAAGGGAAAAGAAATACAAACGGAAAAAACAAGAGCAGAATTAGTATTTGGAGGGAAGGAAAAATCCAGGAAAGAGAGAGAATATTGAGAGAATAAGAGCTTCAGCAAACCCTAGATTTTTTCTTTTTTATATATATATATTTGGCATTTCTGTCAAATGTTGGTGTGGTTTATCGGTCTTGGTTTCCGTGCTAAGAGGTTACAGAGAGGAGGAGATAATGATATGATGTGATGATGTCAGCGACAGCATATAATTTTCAGATAATTATGATTTAAGATGAATATTATTATTAGTGGAGGCAAGGCCTTCCCCTTCCAACTAATAACTGCTGTACGTCTTTCCTGTTTTCTTGGTTCTGTATGTTTCCTTTCCTGTGTTTTTATTTTTTCCAAATTTATTTATTATCCAAAATAATAACAAGAGAATTATGGCAGTGAAATATAGAGCTCCAGCTCAGCTATATATATATATATTTTTTATAATATTCTAAATTAATATAATTTAATCTTAAATTTAAGATCTTTTAAATTTATTTTAAATTAATAAATATTATATAATTTATATCTATTTATATGAGTTTAATAATACCTGCTGACATGGTCCAGTCAACGTTTTAGAACTCTTCAACATGCGGACACGATTTTGGACTTCAGTTTTATGCGCTTCCTCAGAAAACTAACGAAATATAAATAATTATTTCCTTGGAAATCCTCTTATTAATTAATTGCACCTATCGATCATAAATTAGCCATTTACTGGTCAGATCTGAATTCGGAAGCGTGAATTTAAAAAATCGATGCCGTCTCTTACCAAAAAAAAAAAAAAAATCGATGCCGTCCAATGACTCACAAATGGGTTTCTCAATCCTCAACAATATACAAATCGAACGTAACAGGATTCTGGGCTTGTAGACTAGTCAAGACTAACACTAACACTAACACTTTAATCAACACTAACACTAGTCAAGACTCAACCAGGATTCCGGGCTTGTAGACTATGGACTCATTATCCAAACATCCCATATGAAAACGGGCTTACACCAGCCTACAAAAATACTGAAGCTCACGTACTATCTTGTAACCTCCATCTTAACATTTGTTAATTTTGGTTTATTTCCATCCTTGTTCTCCTTTTGCCGTTCAAATTTATCTTTAAAAAAATAAGAAAATAAAGAAATTTAAAATTACAACTAGTTTGAAATAATCATATCCAAGTAAAAGAAAATTCTCCATTATAATTATAGTTATAATCCATAGTGGATGTCTCTCTTTTCCTTTTTTTAGAATGAAGAGTATCTCAGTCGATAACCAAACTAATATCTTCCGTGGCTCGACCATCCGACTCACGTTACAGGCATTTAGCTTGCAACCATGAGTGATACGGTACAACATCCACCTCTTTGTGTGGGACCACTACCAACAGTGCATTTTACATACCTCGTAATATTCCCGGATAGAACCCGGTACCTTGAGTTAAAAAAACGCAATATGCTATAGACCACTGCGTCAACGCCTCATTGGTTAGTGAATGTCTCTATGTTACCGGGAGCTAATGGACCGATCATATTATAAGAAAGCGCGTCAACTAAATATGTTAATACTGACAAATCTTGAATAGACCATATTATAGTGACATTATAACTTCATGAGAATATTAGAATGGTACAAAATAACTTTTGATCAGATAAGAAGATATTGGATTAAGCACTATCTCACATACTTATCATTATTTAGTCAGCCACAAACTGAAGACTGTCTTGACCCAAACCAGAGTAACCTTCTCTTATGTATCATCACGCAATCATTACATCATAGAATATCTCGTAGTGGTGCCAGCACGGCTACGAAGACATATCCACCCTAATTCACACCAAATCCAAAAACAAAGAAAACCCTTTCATCGGAAAGTTAGTTTTCGAACAAGTGTCAAAATCGAAAGCTTTTTTACCGTGTCTTGCGGGATGTAATAATAAAAATTTTATGTAATCTGTCGGGCATGCAATGACTCAATCTTGAACAGATTCAACAGCGGATTATGGACCCACACCAGATCTTCTCTAAAGTATGAACATCATCTTGCACTGGAAGACTAGATAAGCTTTCGAATTTATAATCTTAGTCAGACACAGAGAGGAGATTGAGCAAAAGGACAAGAAAAAATATACGCAGATTTGATTTGATAAAGATGGTGGCGAATATAAATGTGCGGACCCATTAGGACAATAATTTGTAGCCTATTTTATGGGCTCCATATTTGAGCGTGAACAATTATTCAGTGGGGATAAGGTTCACATGATATGATTATTTGACCCAATTAGGGATTGTGGACGATGGTACACCAATAACATCAATTGTTGACTCAAATCACGCCCACGTGGAGTTAATTTAGCCCACCAAATACGCATATAGTACGTGGGTATGATATGCATTTGCCAGACTAGTTGGAATAAAATATGTATTATAATCTTAGGTTAGGTGAGAAAATGGACTCCACAAATATATTTGGTGTCATCAAAATCATTGTTTTAAAAAAATTTGAAATAGTATTTATAAAATGTTTAATATCCAAACTTAAAGATTGAGAGATTAAGGATCCCAAAATCATTCTTATATGTATCTGTACTTTGAGTGTAATACTAAATCGATCATACCAAGATTTATATGGATTTTATGTCTAATCAAATGAAAAGTGCAAGAGCATGAAGAGATAAATAGGGATCTGCAAATAATAATATTCTGTGAACGGAATTACTAAATACGACAAAATTACTTTTATGGATAATTGAGAGAGAACACAACACACGTACAATCTTTTTCTTTATCTAATTTGTTAACGTAAAAGCCTATCAAGCCTTGACGCTTCATATGCTTCAAGGTCCATGGAGCTTATGGCGAATCCACTAAAAAGACTTCTCGAGCATGAACCTGTTTATGACTTCGATAACTTGGTCCGAGACTTGTGAGTAGGGATCGTTGTTGAAGAAACCGTGTTGCTCTCCTTCAAATTCAACATACTTTACCTTCTTTTTCATCTCTTTTAACCTCCTTGCATATTCCATGGCCCTATCCCTCAGCAACTCATTAGCACCCACCATCACCAAGATTGAATCAATAGCCACTGGTTCAAGATTCAAGCTTCCAGGTCCAAACGGGTTCGCCAATGGATGGTCCCTAGATTCTCCCGGCGGCAAGGAGAGCCTCCAAAATCTGAGATCAAATATGATGGAGAAACCTCACTGGCTATGACATGATGATGATAAAAAGATATTTACAAAGACAATACCGCATTTTGGTGGTGGATTCAAATAACGTACATATTATCATCATTTGAATGAAGAACACAGTTCTTACGCACACAGGATTGTTTTTTTTTTAAAAAAAATACATGTATATTGAAGTGGAGAGTGCTATAAATCACAAAAGGAGGCAATCTAGAAGAGGAACCCAACATTCACTGGTAATGATTTTCCAAAAGTAGATGGCTTTCTTTTCAGTCAAACTGTATCCATGGCATGGGTAGATAAATCCTATAATAACGACAAGCAAAGTGGAATGAAAATAATTGTAGTTCCGAGTTGGATCAGGACAGTTACCTAACAATATGGTTAATTATATATAATATATATAGAGAGAAAATCCAATTAACCAAGTCTTGGAAGACTTGATTTAATGGTCAAATAATAATACGACACGTGACTGGAAGGCAACCATGACCTACAATAACAAACAAGATAGAGCAATACCGCTTTCTCCTGTCCTTTTAGGTGACCTTTCTGCATGTTCCCAATATTGCGGATGCATGTGTCCCTTTGCAACTTGCAAGAGTATCTCATTTCTATAGGCAATTATTCTTGCAATGGGACACATGCATCCGTGATTTCTTCTCTGACCTTTTTGGACATGTTCTTGTTTTTTGGTGTCATTAATTTCAGATTTTTAGTTCCCCTCTCGGGTAACTAAAGAAAGAACATATACATTAATTTATGTTATTTTAATCGATCTACTTTCAATCATATCAGATCTGATATTATGTGTGGACTGTGGAGTATGTCTTGTACGGCAGGAGTATCTGAGTATCTTTACAAGATATCAAAGCATATATTGAAGTTCATTTTCCACCTCATGATCTCCCCAACTCGTGTGTACGGAGCCAAAGGCAGCTCTATCAAAGGAGGTTTGGTGCATTTAATGGTGAGGCAAAAAGGAAGTAGTAGACTCTGTATATATTACGGCAAGAAAATGATGTATTATATGGATTTAATACTTCTTCCAGTCTATTTCTCATAATTAATACGCAAAATTATCGTCAGTATAGACTGACAATGAAAAATTAAAACAAAAGGGACCCTTTGATACCACTTCGTTGAAACATAAATCCATGCCCGACTTTATATTTACCTTATGAAAAGTATCGAGTTACCTTCTAGCTAGGACCAGTTGCAGAGAGAAAGACAGAAAACTAAAGACAGAAACTGGAGATGTTTGTGAAAAAGTACGTACCGATCTAGTATGTCCAAAGTCAATAGCCGTTCGCTAGGTCCTTCCTCTGACTTTGTCCTCGCAACCCCACCAAAAAATGGCGCCAATAGGATATAGCCTCGTATCCGGACTGGGGCTAACCCCTTCGAACTGTACCCAAGCCTTAGTGCCAAATGGTGCGCGATATTTCCACCAGAGGAGTCCCCAAGAACAAAAACCTGCTCGAAGTCGGCCCCACCATCATGGAGCCATGCATCTCCGTTGTCACTCACACCCTGGGTTTGTAGCCACTTCATGGCCCTAACTCCGTCTTCCATGGCCGCCGGGAGCTTATGCTCCGGGGCCAAACGGTAATCTGGAGCAACTATAATGGCGTTGAGACCGGAGGCTAGTCTTACGCAGCAGTTATGACAGTTTGGCCACACGCGGGAGCCCACACAAAAGCCTCCCCCGTGAAGGTAAAGTAGGATGGGAAGCTTTTGGGGTTTGGGCAATATAGATGTTGGCTTGTAGAGACGGAGATAGAGGGTGTGTTTTCTGTCGTAAAGACAATCTTTGGTGATGACAGAATTGTCATTGATGACTGGAATCTTGAAGTCTATGTCTTCGGACCTGAAGACAGTGCCATCGCTGTAGACCTGGAGGACGCCCATGCAATCTTCAACTACGTGGGGGAGGGAACCCATTTTCTGTGGCTGGTTTCTCAAGCTCTTGGCTGGAAATGGAGGCATACTTTGGGGTTTTTATAGAGCAGAAAGGAAGAGGGTGAGTTAGCTAGCTGAGGATGGAGAAGCATAGAGAAGTTTTAAATTTAAATGGAAAGGGTGATTGTGTAATTTGATTTTGATGTTATGGAAAATGACGGAGAGTAGTGGCATGTATTTGCATCGATCCATGGCTATCGTTAATCTTTTTGTATTGGATAAGAACCATGGACGAGGTTCGTGGTGGTGGTAATATTTGTTTTTAATGAATGGAATGTGATAACTCTACGGTTTATATTGCATTCATGCTTATCCCAAGTTGATGGGAAATCAAACATTATAACCAAACCGAAAGATGTTTCTTATAGTTTAATTAAAATTTTGAGTTTATCCAATAATATTTATAATATTTAGATGAGAATTTGTTATCCGAAAAGATTTATATCAATCTTACTCGATTGTCGAATACACTAGATATGAAAGAATCAATATTTTCCTCTTTACATCCAAAATACTTACTAGAAGGACAATGATTGTAATTCCCCCAAGGTTAAAATCTCAATGCACCACCACATGACAAATAGATGAGGATGAAATTATAGTCACGATTAATAATTGTTAAATAAAACTAGATTCCTCTAATGGAGGGTTGAAATGAAAGTATCTCCTTTGTGATTAACACTGTTACGATGTAGTTTTAACCCAACGGATAGAATTAAGTTTTAAAATAGGGATCTGAATTGGTACTTATATCACGTCCCTTACCCTATTATATGACTCATCAATTTGTCTGCAGATACATCTTGTAGTCTTCCTTAATCTTTATTTCATCTTAGAATAACAACAAATATCTGTAGAACATCATCAACAGCCAATTCATATTTCAAAAGTCAACATAGAATATTAAATATAACTCAATTAAATCAAAATCTCTAAAATACTTTAACTCGACAGCAAACTAATCCCAACATTTAGTTGAAACTATGAAAAATCAGATGTACAAACAGAAAATAACTAAAAAAACCTATGAAATTGGTTCGCGATGTAATTCTATGTCAAAATGTCATTCCAGAATTGTATTATTATAATATTTTTTTTAAAAAAAACTAATTTCTTCGGAAGTATTATTTGGAAATTTATACGACGAAAGATTTTATTATTTTTCAGAAGAATCCCAATGCTCCGTCATCGGATCATCTTTTCTGACACACACACAGTATCAAATATCTCCGATAGATCCATAGGCTTTGATTTCCGGTGACGCCGACTTTTTCTTCTATATACTCTCCTCTAAAAGCAGTCCAGTTTCTGAAATCGAGACATGAAACACACAACTTTACTTTACAGGTTAGCTTTATCTCGCAGCAGTTGCGGGACTGAGCCTACAGTGAATTAGGGAAACTGAGTCTCTCAGGCTTGCTGTTGGCCCTGCATTAATTAATGGCAACAATGCACAGACCTGTAAGGGCCAAAACTTTAAAAGCCAGATCTCCAGTTTTCACTCTTGTCATCTGCACCTCGGCCGTGGCTTTGTTCTTCATAGCTTCCTCTTTCGTTTCGACGAGTGGGTTCTCATTCTCTGCTCCCAAATCCTCCATTAAGGGGCTAAACAAGCCACCCAAGCAGCATCACACTCTTCGGGACAAGTACTTGTATTGGGGTGGCAGAATTGACTGTCCGGGAAAGCACTGTGAGTCTTGTGAGGGTTTGGGACACCAAGAGTCTAGCCTCAGGTGTGCTATTGAAGAAGCCATGTTTCTGAAGAGGTATAAATTGCTTGGCTGTTCAAGTTTCTGTTTTTTTATTTTTATCTGCTATATTTGGATACTGGACAAATTCAATTTCCGGCTGCTGCAACGTTAGATCCTAATTATTTTATAAATTGGTTGATTAATTCGGTTGGAGGTTTCATTTTCCTTTCTTGGGATCAAATTTCCGTTTATATTCGGAGAAGAGGGGAACAATGTACTTTGTATTCAGGACTTTTTTGGTTGCATTTGTTCGGATTATACCATTGAGCTATTTTTGCCTGGTTGAACTGTTTCTTTCTTATATAAGTGCATATTCTTAAAGTTTTATTTGGCTAGAGCACTTTGACTTTGATCTTTCTGTTCCGTTGACGAAATTCTTCTTACTTAGTCATAGAAATCAGAAAGAGAAAATATTTTGAACTGCCAACCTTTTTTTGGTTTTGTTGCCAAGAGCTAGATGGATATTATCTGTTAAATTGACTAATCAGTCTCCGAGATTCAAATTGCTTAAGTTCGTTTTTGATCAATTTGACTAACATCACCATTGCATTTCATTTTACGAGTAACTTTGCAAGCTTGCAATGTACTTCTGTTTGATGCTAAAGTTGGGCTACCATATTAATAAACCTGTGCTCACTGATGTCTTAAATGGAATGCTCTACACCATCAATGTTAATTTGATTAAACATCACATATATTCAATTTTATGAGTTGGATTTGAAGGCTTAAAATATTACATCCATTTTATGCTAAGGCTGAGGCTCCTGTATTAATTTGCTTCTTTTCTATGATGATTTAAATGTAATGTTCTAAACCATTGTGGTTGATGTAGTATCTTGGATAGAATATTTATGATTGGTGAATCAGAACTTTCTATACCATCATGATTGATGTTGTATCTTGATAGAAGCTAATTTGCATCTGATGTGATGGAAGTTAAAAAATTTTAACAACAAGTACTATGCATGAATTTGATTCAATCCTTAAATAAGGAGTAACTAATATATATTTGTTTCTTCCTATTTTCTTGATGCAGAACCTTTGTGATGCCTTCTAGAATGTGCATCAACCCAATACACAATAAGAAGGGGATCCTTCATCACTCTAGTAATACAAATTCGGAGGAAAGGTTTGCTTATGCATGCTCTGCGTTATGCAGTATCTTTACAAAACCATAAATTTGTTTTTTTGTGTAAACTGATTATTGCATCTTGTGCTCGGCACCCACCCTTAACTTCCTTTTGCATTATCTCTTTCTGTTGCATGGACTTGGGTTGTAACAACTTTTTTTAACACGTAATTTGTTTTACTGAAGCTAAAAGGACTGCTTCAAGTGCTTGTCCATGGAATTGTACCATATCAAAATATGTAACAATGAGCGCACTTGCCTTTAATCTTTAGTTACATATTTATTTTTATTTTTAATCAACCACGAAAGTTATTGGTTGTCCAATCTGAGCTTGGTTCCATTTTTTTTTTTTCCAGATGGGCATCGAGTTCTTGTTCAATGGAATCTTTGTATGATGTGGACCTCATATCTGAAACAGTTCCAGTAATTTTAGACAATTCTAAAGATTGGTACCGGGTGCTTGCAACAGCTATGAAATTGGGTCCAAGGGGAGTTGGTAATGTGGAAGGAGTTAGTCGCATCGATCTCAAAGAGAATACCGTCTACAAAAATCTTTTCCTGATAAATCGTACTGCAAGCCCTCTTTCATGGTACTTGTACACATTCATGGTATCTAATTATCAGTTGGGCTTGCTTTAGTTTCTCAAACTTAGGACTTTGAGGAGTATTTACTGACTGGCTAATTGTACAATTGTGAAGGATGTAAATGTCTACAAGGGATTGAGGGTTGCAAATCATAGTAGGTCATTGCGGACATGTTAAGATGTTAAACTTTGTTGCCCACAATTTGTTGCGCAGTCTTGTTGAGCTTTTAGATAAATTGATTGTCATGATTTTAGCAAAATTATTGGACATAATTTATGCCCCTGAAGCCTTTTAGAGACCTGAACTGTTTCTATATTGAGCATTGGATTTTGTTTTCTGAAAGTGAAGTTTGAGTTCCCTGGAAAATAAAGGTAAAAATATAGCTGGTTTTCCAATTTATTGAATCTTCCAATTCATTTCTGACACTATCATGACACTGATCATGATAGCCATTCAGGTTCATGGAATGCAAGGATCGTAACAATCGTAGTGCTATACAGTTGTCATATGCATTTCTTCCATCCATGGCAGCAGACAAGTTGAGAGATGCAGCTGACAAGGTCTGTAATCCTTTATGCATGTTTTGCATTTTTTAAAACCTATTATCCTATTCATTTAAATTGAAATCCATGCCCATCTAACTTGCTCCTCTTTATGTCGACTTTAATTTAATGTTGCGCATTATATTACTTAATTATGTTAAATAAATAAATAAATAAACATAATTTTAAAATTCTCTTTCATTCTTTCTCTTAGTTATTGAACACCATCGGTCATTTCATGTTCTTTTCCTAACTGATCTCGTGGTGCTCAGATTAAGGCATTTCTTGGTGATTATGATGCCATTCATGTCCGCCGAGGCGATAAAATAAAGACTAGAAAAGATAGGTTTGGGGTTACTCGAAGCCTACATCCTCATTTGGACAGGGATACACGCCCAGAATTTATCCTCTGTAGGATTGGAAAATGGGTTCCCCCTGGTCGAACTCTCTTTATTGCATCGAATGAGAAGTCTCCTGGCTTTTTTTCACCTCTCTCTGTCAGGTAACCTTTTCCAATCCCATCGTTAGTTTGAGATATAAGGAGATCAAGTTTTTTTTTTTTTCGTACATAAAAAATTATCTGTAAATATTTTACAGATGTTAGCTGATATGAAATTGGGTTGCTTTTATACTGCAGGTATAGTTTGGCATATTCATCAAACTACAGCCAGATCCTATATCCTCTGATTGAGAACAATTATCAGTTGTTTATGGTCGAGAGGCTTATTCTGATGGGTGCCCACACATTCATTAAAACATTTAAAGAAGATGAAACTGATCTCAGCCTCACTGACGATCCAAAGAAGAACACCAAGAAGTGGCAAATACCTGCTCAAACAATGGAAGATGGAAGCTGCTCTATAAGAAAAGAGGGTAGATGATGTTTTGTTTTCTGATTTTTTTTTTTTTTGATTATTGACTCTCCTGTGTCTGGAGTCTTCGACAATTAACTAGTCTGGTACGAGCAGAGTAGAACCCTTTCAGGTGGTAAGTTCTTCCTTGGAGATTTAATACTGCTGGATTCTCAAGACTCAGAACCGATTGGTTGAATCCTTGTATCATAACATTGGTTGGACTGAGATCATTGTATATCCCAACCGAAGACGCATTTTCAAAGGTTTCTCGTAGTCTAACATGAATTCAAGATCTTGATTAAGCTAGAAAAGATTGTTTTCTGAATCTTTGATTCAATTTGCTGTTGTCCCATAGTGTATATAAATCTTGCCCAGTCTAATTTAAATTCTTAATTATATTTTGATTTTATTCATTAGTTTACTGAAATATATTGAAATAAATCTAAACTATTGAAGTATATCTGACCAAATACTAATCCCAATATAATTTAATTTTGGTTTATCCCTAACTTTATTTATATCATGACAAACCATGCCATCTGTATAATACAACAATAAACCTAATTAATTTTGAAGATTAGATTTATACGACACCGTTACCAATCAATTATCTATCTCGCGAAAGCTTGTCTAGTACTATAATAGAGTCGTACGCGTTCAAGACTCATTGTTTTTTTTTAGTTATTGCTCTCAATTTCCAAGATTTAAACGCAGCCACTGGATTATAACTACCCATCGGAAGGGGAAAAGCTTCTTTAATCCCTACCCTCGTCCCCAGTATAAGTATTCTTCGTTAATCGTTAATCCAGAGTTCATGATTTGTGATTTGAGGAGATGAAATTCGGGGAGACTTTCCAGGAGTACCTGCATGGAGAGCAGGAAGGGTCTCTGGACAAGTGTGCTCACGTTGAGTACAAAAGACTTAAAAAGGTTCTAAAGAGCTGTAGGAATTGTCCACGCTCACATTCATATTCTACACATGGAGAAGAAGGTGATCCAGAGGATCCTTCCTCGTCGCAGTCGTGCCAATGCCAGTCTTCTTCTTGTGCATGTAAGTTCTCTCTCTTCGGCGTCTTTAATCACTCCACCTTGCAAATATTCTTATGTCGACATGCCCTAATTGAACTATTACTTTTGCATTGTAAATTGTTCCCTAAACCATTAAGTAAGGAATAATCGAATATGTGACAAAAAATAATGGTGAAGGGATTTGGGTGATAAGTTGTAGAAGATTGAATTGAAATTATTTGGAAAAACTTGCACTTGATTGCATTATTTACTTGTCCATCGCAAGATCGATGCACTTCCCATTTTTTCTCTCGTCAGGAATTCCCAATTAAGAAAAGAGTAGCCTCGATGAGCGCCTTCTCGAGGATGGCTGCTTCTGCTTTGCTTTCCAGGTCACCTAAACGAGTGGAGCATTATTATTCTGTTGATCATGGATAAAGGGTATTTACAAATGCGTTAACACATTGATAAAAACCTGTTTATGCTTAACTACCTTCCCATCATGTGTACTAAATGACATGGTTTGTATTAGTAGTAGTACTGCGGTTATATCGCAATAGTATTGAAGATTTTTGAGTTCTGCAGTGTGCGACCAAATGTTCTTCTCTGAATTAATGAAAGAAGCTTCAGATATAGCTGGATGCTTTAGTTCCAGGACAAGGCATCTTCTCCATCTTCATGTTGCCAGTGGTATGCAAAGATACTTACTGCGCCTAAGACAATGTTTCAAAAATGATCAACTAGCTCTTATTGAAGAAGGTCGGATGCTCATTGAATATATCACTATGAATGCAATTGCCATTCGTAAAATTCTCAAGAAATATGACAAGGTATGGCCAATCAAGCTATTATATATGTGATGAGCGACCCACCATGTTATCTTTAATTGGTTTAAAGTTATCTCATGAGAAAATAATCCGTAGAGTTTCTTCTCTGATTTTAGGTGCATGGCTCGGGCAATGGAAAGAAATTCAAATCTAAGCTACAAGCTGAACACATAGAGCTCTTGCAATTACCTTGGCTAATTGAATTAGGTGCATTCTACTTGAATTCTAATGGATTAGAGGGTGGAGATTGCAGCGAATTTCGTGGCCATTTTTTGTGTGATCTCAGTGCTGACCGCTATGTTATGACCCTGCTGCTTCCAAATTCTACAAAGTTAGAATATGATTTGACTTGTGCCATTTGCTTGGTAAGACATCAATTATTTGCATATTCCTAAGAAAAAAGATAATATCCCACAATATTTCTCCAACGATATTTTTCTGTTACTGTTCCAGGAGATTGTTTTTAATCCATATGCTTTGAGTTGTGGTCATCTTTTCTGCAAGTTGTGTGCATGCTCAGCTGCTTCTGTGCTGATGTTAGAAGGTCTTAAATCTGCAAGTGCGAATGCCAAGTGCCCCGTCTGCAGAGAGGTCTGTATACCATTTCCAGTGAATTAGAATGAAATGGTTAATCATGCAATCTAATCCTTCACACCTTATGGAACATATATCATCTTCATTATTTATTGTCATAACCTGAAAAAATTGCAATTTTTCTTGTGTCTCATTATGATGCAATTAACTGTTTCACACATTATGTTACATGTATCATCTCCTTTCCATGATAACATAATCTGAAATTATATATTTTTCTTGTACATGTTACTGAGGATATTTATGGCTACATTTTATAAGAATTTAAATGACAACTTTCGCTGTATCTTTTAATCATATGTGAAGGCATTTACTTTTGTTTGTGACAAGTGGCTGTCCACCATTATTGTGCAGGTTGGAGTATATGCTAACTCCGTGCATATGCTGGAATTGGACCTGCTATTGAAAAGAAGGTAAATAAAGTTAACTTTAGAAGAAATCATAATTATTTTGCATTAGGGAGTCGGAACTTTTCTATTGTGAGAAAGCTTACCATTTCTGACCGTCAAAACCCTTTTTTCAGGTGCAAAGAGTATTGGAAGGAAAGAATGGTCGCTGAGCGTGCTGCGTTGGTTAAGCAAAGCAGGGAGTTTTGGGAATCGCAGACTAAATATGCAATTGGATATTGATTGGTTGTTGATGTATCCCCACGGCCAATACTTCCAAGCGGCTCAGATGCATGTCAGTACACAAAAACTTCAAGTGCAAAAATGGCTTCTTAAGAAAATTTTGATTGCATTGGTGTAGTTCATGTGCCAATGAACTGCCAGAAAGAACATCCGGTGTCATGCGAAAGAATCCGAATCCCATGCGTTCTTTTTTATAAACTAGTTTGATATGTTTGAAATATAAATAGTTTCTGAATCCATTCACTTTTACACATAATTTTCTTATTATTATATTCTTTTATGTAAAATTTTTCGATCGTTTCTTTTTACCATTATTGAAAAGCAAGTATTGTACAATAATTTTCCTGATACTTATTTTGCAGGAATTTAAATTTCAATATTTCTACTTTTTTCTTTCAAAACAGTATCTTTCATTTCTCCTATTAAACAAAAAAAGACTAGGAAAGCATTTGCTTTGGTGGCGTAATTTGTAAATACGCCAGTGTGTTTGCTTATTCGATATTTTCTAAGGCTGATGTCATAACAATCACAATCTCCGGAAGCAACCAATTCCAAGCATGGTTCAGTCTATGCAAGTCTTGGAGGATTTTGGAAATGTTCTCATCGAGACTATAGTGTTTTATTTTTCTCCACGGAGGATAGCTGCATTTGCACATGCGATTGTCTGAACAGGACTGAAGGTTGGAGCAATCTGTTAACTTACTTATCCTAGTCATAAACTTGTCCTTTCCACCGTCGTATCCGGTACATTTCTCGCGCACGTCTCTACCACAGCTATGGCCTTCCTTTCTTCCTTGCTCTCTCGCTTACGCTCCACTTCGAAATCCGCCCACTACTACTACGCCAATCTTCGCAACGTCAGGCAGTCAACGATCCTGGCCTCTTCCAGCAATTTCGCTTCCTCCAACAATAACAGTCGCTTTCTCTTTTGTTCAACTTCTCTTGCGTTTATCGCTGGATCTCTCGCTCTCTACTCCCAGCCTCGGCCTTCTCTTTGCGACGATTCAAGAACCTCCACCGTCATTGGCAGCAAAAGCGCCACCGATTACGTCGTCAAAGGCCAGTATAGAGCGCCTCCTCAAGAGCTCATCCGTGAACTGAAAGATATATGTCAGGTTTTGTTTTCTTCTCCTTCTTTTCCCCTTCCTTTTAACTTTAATCTCTTTTCCTGTGGCTTTTAAGTTTGATATCAATGCAGGATAACTTGACCACGGATTATGATGAGCGGTATGTGCATGGAAAACCGCAACACAGCTTCCACAGAGCGGTGAACATCCCCGACGTTGTCGTTTTTCCAAGGTCTTGTTTGACTATTCTCTTGTATAATAATAAGGTGCTTGCTATGCGTTCATGATTAATTTGCTTCATCCTGTTTTTGGAGTGTAACGTGCTACGTTCTACTAGAAACCGGATTAGACTCTGGCATACAGTGCTTTAATTAGAATAATTGGATACCTACGTCTTGTCGTATGCTCTCTATACAATCCTTGTTGCAGTAGGAGAGAGATGGTGAAGTATGCTTCGTGTTAAGTAGCCCCTGAGTTCCCAAGTCGTGTTGACTGTAACAAAATTCTTTGCTCATTGATTTTAACTAAATGATAAGATGTACATGGTGGGAGTCTCTGTTGATTGCATCGTGGTTCATGTTTTGCTTCTGCAGGTCAGAAGAGGAAGTTTCCAACATTGTCAAAGCTTGCAACAAGTACAAGGTCTGAGCTTCACACTTCATAAGAATTCATTTGATGGCTATACACCATAACGAATAAAATAGATCTGCATTTGATGGCTATTTTTATCGCTTTGCTCTACAAATTTGGTGTGGATGATATGTTGTGTTAAGAAGATTCTAAAGTAGAATGCAATTTTTCAAACAGGTCCCCATCGTACCATATGGTGGAGCTACATCAATTGAGGGCCACACTTTGTCTCCTAATGGTGGTGTTTGCATTGACATGTCCCTGATGAAGGTGCTTTTGATAGGGTCTATACATGAAAATATTTTTATCATCTTCAATTAAAGCAATGAAATGTATCAATTATGAGCAAGATGCCTCTTCTTTGAATTCATATTTCACTACCATATCAGATAAAATTTTCAATATCTTGTCCGCTGTTGCATGTCAGACTTAATGCTTGTGTATGCACCTTTGCTTGTAGACACTATTCAGTTTGTAACTACATTTCTCTTACAAAGTTAGAAGCTCATGCAGATTCTGAAATGTGCACGATTTCTGGCAAGAACTGTGAAGAGTTTTTTCTTCATTCTTTTAGATAGAAAAGGAAATTAAAAGGAAAACTATTCTTTTTTCTTACTATTATGTCAAACACATTAAATGCTTCTGGAGTTCTAGCTATTTCATGCTTTTTATAACACTGCTCTTTAAAGTTTCAGAGTGTTAAAGCATTGCACGTTGAAGACATGGATGTGATTGTTGAGCCAGGAATCGGGTGGGTGGAGCTAAATGAATACTTGGAACCCTATGGTTTATTTTTTCCCCTTGATCCAGGTAACTTTGCAATGCACTCTTCTAATAATTGAGCATGTTCAAGGAATCCACATTGCTTGTAATTTTAACAATTCATCTATGAGTTTGTTGCCACTTCCTGGCCACTTTGGAAATATTAACACCTTTTTTACAGTTGGCTAGACTATAGAGTTAATATCTTCTTAAACATGTGAGCTGCAGGACCTGGTGCTAGCATTGGGGGAATGTGTGCAACACGTTGCTCTGGATCTTTAGCTGTGAGGTAGCTTCTCTGCATTTCTCTTAAATGCTGAGAATCTTATTTCCTCTAAATTAGTTGCTCAAGTGTAAAAACTGAAAACATAAATATTATCTTCAGTCTAAATGTTATTTTATGCATTCATTGCCTATTAACCCAACCCATCGCGAACTTCGTTCACTGCGGGATAGGAAAAAGAAAAGAAAAAAATGGGTAAATAGAAGATTCAAGAGGCCTGTGGAAATCCACATCGTTTACTGTAAGCAATCTAGTAGAGTTACCTTATTATTTGTCAAGCACCATAGTACTCTAGTGTTTCTTTTTCCCTGAAGATAAGATGCATTTGGAGTTCAATCAGTGGAAAAAAAAACCCTTTCCTTGATTTGAATTTTCGTTAGTCTGGCAACAAAATATCCCAATCTGTGTTGAGTTGTACATTTAGAATATTAACATTTAAGTATGACTTCACACCGCTCATGGTTTAGGTTCCCATGCTATATCTGTGATGCATGATAATAATGGATCATGCTGTTCTGGTGCATGTATGTAGGAAATTCTTGTAGCTTCACCTACTTATACTCGATAACAATTTACTAGTTTAGAGTTTCACCCCAGGTTTTAGCTTCTTAAGGTTTCATTTTGATGATATAATTGATAACTTTGATCATTTTTTCTTCTAAATGAGTATCATCTTTTCTTCTAAATGAGTATCATCTCTGTTGTTGTATTCAGTTAAAATTTTTGTATATCTTGTATCTTTTGTTTTCTTTACATGTCTTTACTCTTAAAATTTTCTATAACCCTAAGAAGTAAGAAATGGGTCTGAGTTCAATGCTCTCTTTGCCTATTAGATTTAATGATTTTGTTTTTAGCATGTAGGTATGGAACTATGCGGGATAATGTCATTAATCTCAAGGTTGGTCTCTCTCGTTTTTCTGTCTAAGGAAGTTTGTTATGTATATCTTACACCTACTATGCTCCAGGTAGTTCTTGCTAATGGAGATGTGGTAAAAACAGCATCGCGAGCTAGAAAGAGTTCTGCTGGGTTCGTTCTTGTGCCTTTTTAATCTATAATAGCTGATAATCTTTTTTTCTTAATCCTTGCACTGAAATGTAAGTTAATTAACTCTTCAATCAGTGTGAAAGAGCATGTTTGAGGAACCTTCAGAGTGATTTGATTATTGTTCATTTTCAAACAATTGGATATATATCAAGAAAGCAGTAGCAGAGCGAGAAAATTTGTTGGATATTAGCCTAGAATTTGCTACATAAATGCTTATGCAACATTTAGCAGAAGTTTCCCATGTTTTCATGTTGTGTATCATGCCTTTGTTTATTCTGTAAATAATTTTTTCAAGGCAGTTCTGTTTATTTATTGGATTTGTGCGACTTAGGTATGATTTGACTCGCTTGATGATTGGAAGTGAAGGAACCCTTGGCGTTATTACAGAGGTCACTCTTCGACTTCAGAAAATTCCACAGCACTCAGTGGTGGGTTCTCTG
Source organism: Passiflora organensis (assembly GCA_019739055.1). Classification (NCBI taxonomy): domain Eukaryota; kingdom Viridiplantae; phylum Streptophyta; class Magnoliopsida; order Malpighiales; family Passifloraceae; genus Passiflora; species Passiflora organensis. The sequence continues at coordinate 11,670,457 of JAEPBF010000009.1, forward strand.
TTTGTTTGAGTTCTATTTGATATTTTGTTCATTTTGTGATTGATCACTTGTTTTGAAGTTTATATTAAGTCCTCAAGTGTATTCTTAGTGTTTAGTTATTGTATTGCATTCAATGGCAGCTGATTGTATGTTTATTAGTATTTTTATCTAATTGTGGGTTGAACTAAAATTCTCCCCAATATGCATAAACTTTCTATGTTGCATAAGGAATTTTTTGAAAGGATATGTTACATAAAGAGTTCATTTCCACAATAGCAAGTTATGATTGTAATAGCATGTTAAAGCTCTTTCCTTATGGCTATGGAAGAAACAAACTGATGCACCTGTTATTTATTTATCCTTTCAGGTTTTGAATTATTTCTTGACATATCACTCAGTAAATAGAAACTTAAGTGAGCATGAGATATCATCTTTCAGTTCCACCTGAGTTGCTGTGAGTTTTTTGTGATTTTCTTAATTGATTGTGCGAATTGCTGATAGATTTGACAACATTACAGGTTGCCAGGTGCAATTTTCCTACAGTTAAGGATGCAGCAGATGTTGCTATTGCCACTATGCTGTCTGGAATACAGGTGGGAATATTCATGCTACTAATTATGTTTTCTTTAATGTATCACTTTTTTGTATCTATTTTCACTCCCTCAGGTGTCAAGGGTAGAGATATTGGATGAGGTTCAAGTGAAGGCTGTGAATCTTGCCAATGGAAAGGATTTACCTGAGCTCCCAACTTTAATGTTTGAATTCATAGGAACAGGTGAGGCTGGAGTTTTTTTTGTTGGTTTTTTTGGCATTTTTAAACTGCGGAAGATGCAGGACTTGTTACAATTCCATTTTTATTTAATAACTAGTTTATTATACTTGCCTTCCTCCTTGCTTCTGATTTAATTACCTAACAAAGAGATCCAAATTCCTGCTCTGTCTCTGAACTTCATGACACTCCAAATGAGTTTCTTTTTCTTCTTCTTGCAACCTTGATGGTTTGAATTTCATCAGCTAAGCAACAAACATGCAAGATTGATCAGCTACTGATTTGGAACAAACATATTCCAGATGCTGTTTTTTTGTTGGTGATATCAATTGGCAAAAAATATTGCAATCATTTAATGTAAGTTATTAGGGTACAAGTTTTATGATGGCTAGAAGTTTATGCTGTGAAAAAGGTTCCAATCAGGGATTATCTTCAAAACCACAGGAGTATTACTGGCTTACTGGTTACATGTTTGGCTGTCCTAACTGCTGCATCGCTATATTCTTTTAAAGAAATCTCTTTAATATTCTTTGATTTTGTTTAGTCCTGCAATTATTTTACTTCTGCCACATTTGCTCTTTGCAGAAGCATATGCTCGTGAACAAACACTGATTGTGCAGAAGATAGTTTCTGATCACAGTGGTTCAGACTTTGTATTTGCGGAAGAGCCAGAAGCTAAAAAGGAACTATGGAAGGTAAGACATTTAAGGTATATTTTTTTTTTGAAGCTATATAGTTGATCTGGGTAGTCTAACAATAGAATCAGTGGAAGGTAGGATCAGTTGAACTATATCTTAATGTTCTATCTTGTCTTAGTTCAGGTTCTCTGATTCTTCTTTCCCATAATTTGAGGACAAAATATTGGTAGCCGATTGTCCCATGTCTCTTGGAATTTTTATTTGATCATTCATATACCTTTTTGACCCATTTCTCAGAAACCTGATCTGGGTAGTCTAACAATAGAATCAATGTTTAGTAATTTTAAGTCTTTTGTACACAGATGAGGAAGGAGGCTTTATGGGCTTCTTTTGCAATGCAACCCACGTATGAAGCAATGATAGCAGTAAGTTGGAATTCGTATTATTATGTAATTTATTTTTTATTTTATAGCCTTAGACTTCAGTCTGCCTTGGTTCCCTTAATAAATTTCTTCTTATTGCAGGATGTTTGTGTTCCTTTATCACAGCTTGCAGAACTGATATCAAGGTCCAAAAAAGAGATTGATGCATCTCCACTTGTTGGGTAAGTGACCATCTTCTAGGGACAAACTGCTATTTATAGCTATAATTTTTCATTTGTTTATTGGGACAAGCCATTGAAGAAATGCTTTTGAAATTCTGTTTCTATTCATCATGCATGACAGAACGGTTGTTGCCCATGCTGGTGATGGAAACTTTCATGCTATCATTCTTTTTGACCCTAGCCGGGAGGATCATCTACAGGAAGCAGAAAGACTGAACAACAAAATGGTTCACTCTGCTTTATCACTTGAAGGTACTTAATTAATGTGTGTGGGAGAGATGGAGGACTGACTAAGCTTTCCCCCTTGTATTCATTAATAATAAAGGAAAATGGTGTACAAGAAAAGAGGTTTCCTCCTGCCTTAGCTAATAGCTTGCGATACCAATAACAAAACTGACGGATGGTCGCCTCGTCTATCCAACCTGTGCCAAATACCAAAAGCGTAACGTAATGAGCGATACATCCTATAATTTTGCTGTGTACGATAAGTGCGTTGTCCTTTTCAAATATTCTTAACTGATTACTGTTGCCAGAATCCCTCCAGCGATATACCAATAACGAGTTCTTGGCCTTGTTATCACTTATGCTCAGATATTTAATACTTTGATGCAACTGATGCAGAGTTTCTTACATCATAATGCTTCGCTTATATTTGAAGATTCTCTTCAGTTTTCCGTTTCTCTGTTCTTGCTGTTTTTTTTCTCTTAATAGAGAAATAGAATAGGATAATCAATGTTAGCTGAGGAGTTTCTATATCGAAAGCATCATGAAGGTTTTTATCCTTGATCAGAAATCTAGAAGTGAATTAGGAAAACCAAGGATTTCATTTTCTGTTTTGACTGTTGGGACAAAATATAGAGCACGAAGCTTATATTTTACAGTCTTTAACAAAATTCTATTTTTCATCATAGGGTTTATTTGGAAAATAACCACAGTTTATGGTTTATCTGGACCTATGTTCTGGTCTGCTTTTCTTTACTGAAATATCATTATTTTGGCGCCGTAGGTCTTGGATTATTGGTTCTTATTGCTCTAATGTTTCTCATGCTAAGAGATTGCTTTCTCAATTAAACAGGAACCTGTTCCGGTGAACACGGAGTTGGCACGGGAAAAATGAAGGTATGTTGTTATTGCCTCACTTCTAGCCTGTACAGCATGTCATTTGAGAGCTTGAAGCCACTTTTGTTTGGTGATATTTTGGACTATTGTGGTTCGTGCATCAGTCTGGAATTGAGTTTGATTTGTTCTATCGTTTGGCTGAACCCTAGACATTTGTGAAGGGGACTTTTTCCATGAAATTAAGAAGTAACAGTATTTACTTTTAGATGGGATTCATTTTTTGCGTGCAGTATCTAGAGAAGGAACTTGGGTTGGAGGCCTTGCAGACAATGAAAAAAATTAAAGCTGCTTTGGATCCCAACAATATCATGAATCCAGGAAAGCTGATCCCGCCTCATGTCTGCATTTAAGACTCGGCACTTTTATGAACACTAAGTAATGTAAAACTATTACAATCCCAATCATAATAAGAGCACATCATTTTGCTATATCATTATGTACGAAACTTCGCGCATGAAGCTTATTCTTAGTTTATTAGTTATGCTAATTGTGTTTCCCGATATGAAGCGAGACATTCTATGGATTTCTTTTTCGACTTGTGTCCACTGCAGTTTTCGTTCACCTGGAAGAAACCCAGTTGAACTAAAGAAGTTGTAAGCTTTTCTTTTTTGGCTATTGTTGTGTTATCCGTGTGTGGATGGCTTTATGTATGTTAGACATAATCTCTACAACTAGGGAAGTCGTATTGAAGATAGCAATATATCTCTCACTTGATCAGAACGTTATGATACTGTCAAAATTTTATCAATTTTTTATTCATCAAAACTCTCCAAATCTTGTGTTACTTGCATGATAAATTTGGAACATTTACCTGCATGGATGCCATGTGTTCAAATTTGAAACTGCCAGTGTTAAGTTGCACATTTGGACATCATATAAATGAAGACAACAATGTGAGGGCACGTAACGGAAGTTGTTCACGAGTACATCGTTACCTTCAAGTTGCACATTTGGACACCATACTGATGAAGAAAAGGATGCGAGGGCACGTATCAGAAGTTGTTCGACTATATATATATATATATTGGTGTACACCTCGCCCAAGGGAGGAAGAAAAGTGGTGAAGAGTCATGGAAACAGGAGCAGCTACGGGATCCGCAATGCAACAGGAACAGGATCAGCGGTTTGCAGAACTGCCGAAAAAGAAGATGAGGGTTATGGTGGCAATTGACGAGAGTGATGAGAGCTTCTATGCTCTCCAGTGGGCCCTCAACTATCTTGTTGATACTGCCAGTCCTACTAATGAACCCAACCAAGAAACTGGCATGGTCACCCTGGTTCACGTTCAATATCCTTTCCAGTATCACGTATACCCTGCTGGTCCTGGCGGAGCAGGTTTCTTAATTAGAATATCTTAGAGCAACAACTCTGTGATCAATGATGATATGTTTTTCTTTTATTAAGATCAATAGTGATATGTTATGTTCTGTTTGCTGTCGATCGTGAGATTTTTAATATTTTGTGGGCAGACATCATACTTTCTCCTTTTATGTAGCAGCTTTTTTTACGTCTTCTTCAATTGTGGAAACAGTAAGGAAAGCCCAGGCGGAAAATGCCTCAGTGTTACTCTCCCGAGCTTCGCAGATGTGCAAAGATAAGATGGTAATCAATTTTATTGTTTTAATTTGGTTCTCATACTAGCTTAGCTGCCTGTTAGTTCATGGGATTTTATGATGGATTGATGCCTCTAAACTGTTGCAGAGATTCATGCAGAATCATGGATACATAGTGCTATCTCATTCAACATTTTTCTGCAGATTAAAGCAGAAACTCTAATTCTTGAAGGTGATCCAAAAGAAATGATATGCGAAGCGACAGATCAGATGCACGTTGATCTTCTCGTCGTAGGGAGTCGTGGTTTAGGCAAAATCAAGAGGTAATATCTGTATGAGTGAAGCCGAATTAAGATTTTGTATGAACAAACATAGCAGATGATGATGAATGATTCGTATGTGGTTGCAGAGCTTTTCTTGGTAGCGTCAGTGACTACTGTGCACATCATGCAAAATGCCCCATCCTTATTGTCAGGCCACCCAAGGAAACCAAGTGAGGCCGACAGCAGAAGATCTGGAAAGTACAGAACTGAGCTTCCGTGTGTTAAATTATATGTTTCTTAGGTTACAGCATAAATAACCTTGGCTCCGGTACTTGTGGAAAGGACCCTATACTCGCAAACAATTCTGTATGTTGTCTGTCTTAGTTTTTGCCTCCTTCCATTGTTCTCAGTTCTCACCTCCACTAATATCCATCCCCTCATCTGATTTTTTTCTTTTTTTAATGGTCACGCTCAGAATAATATACATAATAGTAAAATATACAGTATAAAATAGGACGATTATGTCATATAACAAGATTATATATTTTTATCTTGACATGAAATTATTTAATCTAAAGATAAATGTTTAATCCTAATTCAAATTTGTAATTTAATTTTAATTGTGATATTTAACTTTATTTAACAAGGTGACGGAATGTAGTATCGCAGGAAGAGTATGGTTTAGTACAACTCATCATATATCACAAATTAAATTGATTTAAAAATTGTACCGATAAGTCAATTATTATTAACGTAATTACAACTATAGCTGTCCTTTTTAAAAAAGTAAAAATAAAATAAAGACGATTAAAGTCTGAATGTTTTTAACCTATGCATATTCTATTTATTATAGTGTAGCAGCGACTAGTCGTCTACACGAGTTTCGATTTATCGGTTGAGCGTGTCATTTTAGTTTATATCGTGTGGGTGTGTGATATATCCGATCGGTTGATTATTAACATCTCGATCAGTTGATTATTTATAATATTTCTCGATTTTTTTTTTACACACATCTCTTGAGTTCATTACAGTCTGCTACTAAGTCATCATGATCAGTGGCCTAACTTTTTATTGATTTTATGAAATCAGTTTATCAATCGATCCTCCTTCGTCCAAGTTAATTGATTCAACTTCATCTTACATGGATCGTGGTTTTGTTGCCGACTGGTTGATCATGTTTCATCTTTGGATTGTGAGAATGATTTTTCTTTTATCAGTCGTTGTCACTCTTCAAGATCTATGGTAGACATAAAAACCTAAATTTTCAACAAAATCTCCGTAAAGATCAAACTCAAATGGAAAAAGCAATTTCAAGTTGAAACATCTTATTTAATTTAGCCTAAACTCTATTTCGGTAGAGTTATCAGCATTTTAAAATATCAATTCATTTTTAAAAGATTTTTAGATTTTTAGATTCCAGATATAAATGGATAACTCCTAATGATTTAGAAATTCTTCTAATCCTCAACTATTTTCTCCATTTTACATATGCGAACACAAATCCTTCATTTTCGATTTTCTTTGAAAAGCAATGCTTATTGCCTGACAGTTTCCTAATCATGAATTTGGTTTGTTGGTAAGATATTAACTTCAATCGAATTTTTTTACAAAATTAATTTTTACAACTGATATAATCACCCTTATATTCTAAAAAAACTGTTTAAATACCTATATTTGTTGGTATAAAAATAATATATCACGCATATACATTTATAAACAAATTTCCTAGAGAATTTTAAATAAGTCGCATCAATTCTGGTCGGTTGACATTTGATCTGTGTTGTACTTGTGACTCGTGAATTGTAACTATGCTCTCGCATTTATCACCACTCGCTCAGTCTCTTGCTCTATCGTACGCTCTTCAATGGAGCTCACATACTCTCCCCCATCTTCTCTCAGAGTCTCCGCTACAGTCACCCACCGCAGTGTCCCTGCTTCGCTAGTAAGGTTACCCTTCAAGCCCACAGCCAAACCATCTTTCACGTGCTCCATCAGACTTTGTAGTCACCGAAGCTACTCCCGGCTTCTACCAACCAAACGTCATAGGCCTAATTCTGTCCGGGTATGTTTCATCCAACTTGTGTATTGGGTTTTGACGTTTATCCTCCCAAGAATGTGAAATATACTGAGTCGTTGTTGGCTTTTCAACGACAAGTTGTGAATTTGCTTAACAGACAGGAGTCGTTCGTTCTTTTGATAGGTTTGGTATTTCACTGCAGAAAGGGTCCTTCTATTTTAACTGTTTGACATGTAGGTGCGTGTTTGTTATATGTGGCGATTGCCAATGTGATGCTTAAAGCGATTCTGGCTGATGATGAACTGCCTACATTGCAATGCAGTAGCTAGAAATGAACGTGTTGATGTAAACAGCTACATTAGTTGATGAATTTACTAATTGCAGACTGATGCTATAGCCAAATTAGGAGAACCAATACAGACTTGTTTGTTGGAATACCTCAATTTGCAGCTAATAATCGTTTCACTCAGACCAGAAGTTTAATTTTCAAGTTGTTGTCTAGAAGACATTGATCTTGTGGTCTTCCTTGAGAATCCAATACACTGTTACTGATGTGTTACTTGACGTTCATTGCTCTTAATCTCTTTATCATGTTATCTTTAAAGGATAATTCTTTTTGTGTTAACGTGCGACCGTGTTTGATTTAATGTGAAACTGGCTCTGCCAGGCCTGCAGTCAAGTTGGAGCTGCTGATACTTCTTCAATACTAAACAAGGTTTCCGAATTCAAAGATGCATGCTGGAGGTTTCTAAGGCCTCATACAATACGTGGAACAGCTCTAGGATCCACGTAAACATTTTTTTTTCTTTTTATAAAAAATTCCAACTTAATTGATTAGCCAACAGTTCTATTCTGGTATTCTTTATCAGTTTTTTCTGATGACAGCGCATTGGTGGCGAGAGCACTGATTGAGAACCCCCATCTGATAAAGTGGTCGTTGCTGGTAAAGGCGTTTTCTGGGCTTTTCGCTCTAATATGTGGGAATGGATATATAGTTGGCATCAATCAAATTTATGATATTGGAATCGATAAGTATGCACTACTTCTGGTTCCCAGTTATTTCAGTTCTCCTGTAACTTAACCAGGGAATCCTTACTTGGATCCACAGACTGGGAAGCTCTGCACACCTTTATATGTTCGAGACATGGCACCAGTAGGATCCTTGTTTAAAAATTCGAAAACAAAGAATTGTTTGATATCTAATGGATGCCAACCATGTCAGTCAAGAACATGGAATTCTTTAAACTATCTTCCAATTTCTGGAAAATATATCTTTGGTTGGATTTGATTAAAAAAAAATGATGGTTTTCTTTTCAGTCATTAGTATGTAGTGTATAATTGCCCATTTGAAGCCTACCTGGACAAATTATTAGTATCACGAACTGAACCAGTACTTTTTCTAAATCCAAAATATACCATTATCAAATCATCTGAATTTGGTTTGACTCTTTGACTTTATTTTTTCAGGGTCAACAAACCATACTTACCTATTGCTGCAGGAGATCTTTCAGTTCAATCTGCATGGCTACTGGTCATATTTTTTGCAGTGACCGGTGTACTGATTGTTGGACTAAACTTTGGTCCATTTATCACTTCTCTGTACTGCATCGGGCTTTTCTTGGGAACTATCTACTCCGTGCCTCCATTTAGAATGAAAAGATTTGCTGTTGCAGCATTTCTCATAATTGCTACGGTACAGATTCTTATGTGGACTAACTAATGCTTTGCAGGTTTGATCTTGTTCTGAACTGGCAGCACAAGTCTCAACAATTTGGTCACTTAACATTTCTGAATCTGATACTTGTATGGCAATCTGATGCTCATATAAGCCAAAATATTCAGTAGCAATGGAAAAAGAAAAAACAATCCGCCTTTCTATCTTTGAATGCATTGGTTACCATAGTGCTAGTCAAAAAGATTTCTGTTTGACATTCTAATGCGAGATAGAATATAGAAAGATTGCTAAATGCTACTCAATGTTCCTAGGAAATTCCAATGGATTCTAGATCTTTCAGTTGTGATTCAATATGTAGGCATGTTTCAGATTTTCTCGCATATTTTATGGGATAGGATTGACATTGCAACTTTTAGCATGATTGAGTGAAGAATGCTCTTATTTTATTTCACAACACATAATTTTGCAGGTAAGGGGTTTTCTTCTCAATTTTGGTGTATATCATGCCACAAGAGCTGCCCTTGGACTTCCATTTGAATGGAGGTGCAATGCCTTGATTGCATATTATTAAATATATTAGTACAGACATTGAAAAAGCACCTAAATCATATTATTAGGCCCTGATGCATTGTTTTGGAAACAAACAAATGTATTGCTCGTCTATCTTCAGCCTAAAATTGGTCACCACAATCAAGCTTCATGAGCACATATTCTGGAGAAAGTTTGGAATAGGTTAATCTGCCTTAGAAGTTTGTTTGTCCTGTCATGAAAATTTGGTCACAGACTGATCAACTGCCTGGATCCATTGTTGGGCATGATGCTTACTATTTGGGAATTGATATCACTTGACTGGATCTGATCCTTGGGACTAGTTATTTCTTGCAGAACTAATAAGAGGTAGAACTGTTTCCTAATGTTCCTTTCTAAGACTTAACCTGGTAAGAGGATGTGGGTAACAGTCTTGTAGTTGATCAACTAGCAGGTTAATTATCAGCAAGGTGGAGATTTTCCTTTATTCCTTTGCGCTGCAGTTCATCCTTGGCTTTAGGCATGCATTATCACCCATAGTTTCATGGCATGTCTTGTCACCTTTCCTGAACCCTAGATATAATGAACTGTTAACAATTTTTTTTATATATACTTTGGTCATTATTTTAAGGGAGAGGTTACATCAACGAGCTGCTTTAGGTTTGAGGGGAAAGAAAATGTTTTTGCATTTGATCTTTGATGCAGCTTCAAACAGTCGAGAAACTTACTAATGTTTGTGCTTCAATTTTTTGCCTGCAGTTCACCTGTGGCATTTATCACGATTTTTGTCACCCTATTTGCACTGGTCATTGCAATAACTAAAGATCTTCCAGATGTAGAAGGAGATCGAAAGTAAGTTCCTTATCATAGTTGCTACTTATCACACTCTACTGTTTCAAGCTAATTTAATGTTTATTTATGTGTTGTAAAATGTTGGCAACTCTGATCTTCAACATCTTAGCACATGATACTAATCCTATGGCTGCACTATATAAAACCTTTGTACTAATTTTCTATTTCATCATTTTCTAACCTGATAATACTATGAATTGTGTCAGGTCTAATTTCTCGTTGGTTGCATTGACTTCTGCAGATTTAAAATATCAACTCTAGCTACAAATCTTGGGGTTAGAAAAATCGCTTTTCTGGGAAGTGGGCTTTTGCTGGTGAATTATATTGGCGCTGTAATGGCAGCTATTTACATGCCTCAGGTTAGCGAGTTCTACCAGAAGCTAGTCTTGCTAATTGGTACATGCTATTCGAAAAATTTATGGAATCATTTTATCCTTATAATATTACACAGAGATTAGTGAAGGATTTATGAAAATCCCTATTGGTCATCTTGAAAGGTGATCTTGACAATCCCTTCATTCGCTTCTTGTACAGGCTTTCAGATGTAGCTTAATGATACCTACACATGCTATCCTTGCAGCAACCTTGATTTTCCAGGTGAATTTCATGAGCTCTTTTACTGTTTTCTTATAAGCTCCACTGTAAATTGCCTATCTGGTTTCTTTCAATTTATAGTTGTTCTAGTCTTATTTTCCAACAAGACAATTGAATTTCTGTTACGAGCCTTAGTATAGGAGCTGTCACATGTCTGCACCAGGAAGATTTGTCTTGATTACCTATCATGAATAAACGAGACAGGCTAGTCTTGACAGAGTCTCCTGTAAAAAACACAGAACGAGGGAGAACAAATTATCTCCTCTTTAGCCCACACCCTTCTAAAGGCTTCCCCATAAAAAAAAGGTGACATCCCTAACTATAGGGTACTGAAATAAAATATATCCTGCTTAATTAAAAAATAAATAGAATCAAGAAATCTTAACTCCTTTCTACTTTTATTCTCTGACACTGCTTTTCCACAACATCCATATCATCACTTTCTCTCATGGGTTTGAGCTTGTTGTCAAGCTCAAAATTTCGGATAAACTTTCATGAAGTGTTTAATCAATTCCCATCAAACGAGGTTGAATCTACAGTAGAGGACAGCTTGAGGAGTGGTTAAAGCCTTGTGATTGCATGTAAGAGGAAACATACCCATTGATTGTGGCCCTTGTATTCTTTGAGGAGAGACACACGAAACTGAGAGGTGTGGTTGAATGGTAAGATTCATCCATCCTTAACGAAAGATCAACGATTCAATTCTTGATTTTGGATATGAAACACATTCAAAATTTTGGACCAGCTGGATCCATCCTTAGTACTTATCGTCGCTGGTGGAGACACGTAAGACACGTCCTTTAATCCTTAGTTCTGGTCGTTTCCATACTTCTAATCCCAAACTTTATGTTATTCTGTCTGGTAATAAGTTATGTGTGCTTCCAAATCTACTAAGACAGAGACAGAAATGCCTGAGTCCTTACAGCTGCATGGTAGGCGAATTGTATATTCTACTAATGGCATGTAGAGAGATTTTAGAGTCTCCTGTGATGTCTTCCTTCAATTCACCATCAGCAGGAGGAACCTCGATCCGAAAATAACCTTTTACATTTATGTCCTATTGAGTGGGACTTGTCACAGTTACAACTCTGTCCCATGGCCCTCCTCTGTGCCATTTCCGATCCTGTCAATCTTTTGACAACTGGGGCGGGAAGTCATATCTTGTTACTGCTGCTTTCTGATTTCGTCGTCCATTCCCCTCCCTTTCGATTAGTCCCCTTTGTTGTAGAATTAATACACATGCTACCAATGGGGTTGGAACTCGGCCAACCGAATCTAGTTCTTGAGTTGTTGAGGCATCCTATGCTTGTGTTCAATTGTCCTAGCCATACATCGCTACTTTGAGATTCCAGGCTGCCAATTTTATGCTGCACCCTCAGTTACCACTCCCTTGCCCGTCTCTCATTGTCTCAAGAGACCCTTTCCTCCCCCACAAACAGCAAGGGAGAGTTCTGCCATCTCCTCCACCATATGTTGTCGTGGAGCCAACCAAATTCTCTGCTTAATCCATGATATCAGTCTCCTCTACCAAGATGTTATGAGCCTTGGAGACTATTAAGGGTCTGTACAGAAGATTTATTTTTTATCACCTATAATAAATAAAAGAGGTGGACTCATACTTGATAGTCTCCTTAAAAAAAACCCTACTCTTTATTTCCTGCTCTCATCTTTTAAAGGGTTCCTTATTACGAAAAGTTAAATCCTTGAATAATGGGGTGGTCCTAATAAGACTAGATCAAATTGAAATTATGATATTCAAATAAACTAAAAAGGTTTTTCTGTTTTATGGTTTCCTACTTATTTCATTAAAATTCAAGGTCATGTGAATGGAGTAAAGAAGCAACCCTAACGAGTGATTATTGTCTGTACTTTCTCGGCGCTGAAACTGCCCCAACCATTTTCATAGAGATAGGTAGTTGTCTCCATATTCAAAAGGCATGTTGTCCAGATTGTTTTTGTTCATACTCATCGATCTATACTTCCTTATCCCATGTAGTTGACCAAGATAGGAGTTAGTCAGTCTTACTTTCTGAAAACGAGTCAGTTAGTTTTCCATCTTCTCAACTCTCGGGCTCCTGTTTTATTCCTTTGAGAATGGCTGGAGATGTTTATTCCGGTTAGGTTAACATGAAATACTGTTAAGCCCTAAGGATGATTAGAGATCGTGACATACTGTGATATATTTCTCCTTTGTATAGTTTCAATTAAAACTCATTTGCATATTACAATTCATCTTGCGCTTCTTTTTTTTTGCAGACTTGGATGTTGGAACAAGCCAACTACACCAAGGTGAAGCTAGCCTGTGTTGCATGTGATTATTTGGAAGATTTGATTATTTTCTCTGATATGACCTTTATGCTAATTCATTTTAAACCAATTTTTTACTTACTATGACCGTTGCAACCGACAAAAAGCATAAGGTGGTTTCATATTTTAGTTTTGACCTTGTCAATTTAGGATTTGATCAAGGACATATCCGGAAAACTTGCTCTCTTTTAAGTAGGTTACAACCAAGAGTTACGTACAGGAATTGTTAATTTCAGTTTAACCTGGTAATTTTTTTTCAAATAATTGATTATACCCATTATCGCACTCTCGCTCTATTTGTCTGGATTTGAACTTGGGAGTTCTTCCTAACCCTCAAGCCTCGAGACTTGGGGAGACCTTGTTTTTAATACCAGAATTGTATTCCTCAAAAAAAAAAATACCAGAATTGAATCTATTCTGAATATTCTGATTATATGCTTGTTTGGATTTTACAGGAAGCAATCTCAGGGTATTATCGGTTTATTTGGAATCTCTTTTATGTTGAGTACGTCATATTTCCTTTCATCTAGCTGCAGGCTGTAGTCCAGAAAGGGGATGGGATGGGATGTGGTTATTATATTTCATGTAAATATCTGCCCTGCTTTCGGACTTGATTTATTGTTGTAGCATATTCCGTGCAAATAATGTCTTCTTGTACCAATTTTGTTCTTCGATAGCTGACAGAAACCTGGAAGTAACTTGCTTTTGAATCCTAGATTGGCCACTAGCTACTTCATTGGTCAACAAGGTTGTATTTTGATCTGGACATCCTGAATATTGTTGTATTTTTTTTACACCCCTCATTTCTTAATTCCATTGAGACATCTGACAAAGCAAATGAAGAAGTAATCTTGTTAGTGTGAAGAATATGTGCAACTGTGTTGATCTCCGCCATTGTCTTGTTTGAGTAAATTCGTTTGAGCATCCAATCACCATAGTAGTCTTGGAAAGCAGCTGTCTCACTCTCACCCCAAAAGGATTAAAGAGGGATTTTGTCCAAATCATCCGTAAGAGGCATAAGAGGGTGGGAGGGCAATCATTTATGGCTGGCCAAGATGCTTTAAGCTGGATGATACACAGCAAGCTACCACCGAAAGAGGAGTAGTAGCTTTTAAGAATCAAGGATTCAAAAACAACATGGTTCAACTATTGTGCTCAAAGTGGGATTAAATAGGAACTGAGCAGGCTCCCCTAAAAATGGTTCCAAAATGATCTGCTTACGCCTTTGATGTTCTTCTTCGCAAACAGAGTGTTGCAAGGTTCCAAGAATGGTGTACGCGGTTAAAAGAATCCCTATATATCATGTTCTCTATTTTGGGTGTTACGGGTTGGCTGCATCTATAGCACAATCAAGTGGCTCTGGGGCTTGTTGAATTGGATCCTGCCGTCTGGGCTGGAGCCAAGGGACTTCTGTTTAATGTCTCTCTACGTAGGGCAGTTGGTGTTGAAATTGCAGGCTCAAAATTCTTTGGACTAAAGCGGGATGACTGCCTGGGAGATGAATGAGGGCTTGTTCTCGGTGACAAATGTGCTTGTTCCAAAACCCGGACTTGAAGTTCTGACGGGTAATCTCGCATGCAACCTATACGTGGCCCTGCACCCGTAGTCCATTTTGAGGATAACTGCTGTGCCAGTTGATATGATTTCATTCCCTTGTGCGAATCTATCCTTTTCATGATCTTTTCCTTGGGGATGGGTTCTTCATTTTCACTATCTTCGTCTTCATCGAACAGATTCATCTTCACAAACATGAAATCTTCCTCCGAGAACGTGTCTTCTGCTGATTCATAACCATCTTCTCCAGGAGAATCTGTAGGCTCGTCTTGCCAGCTTGTTCCAAAAGCTTCGCTCCTCAGAGCGTGGACCACTTCATCTTTACTTGGTATTTCGAGTTTAGTGATTTTGGATCGCAAGTCATCCGAGAGTCTTGGTTTTAGCCGATCGGTAGCAGCTGCCGGATCATTACAGTCTGTGTTCTCTGCTGCCGCAAGTATCGCAGTTCTTTCAGCATCTGATTGCTTGTGCCGGAGGCTACCGACATGGCTTTGTTTATGGAAGACTCCCTCCTCATCGCTGGGGCATTCCTGAACAAGTTAAGCAATGGTTAGCCCCTACAATTCTACCACAATTCTCATAGGATGGAAATGTGCTAGTAGTTCCCACCTTAACATCGGTCAGATCCACATTGTTCTCCCGAAGGAAGGACATGAACTCCTGAAAGTTCTCTTCTGTTGGGAGATAATGTCCACTGTGAGGCCAAACTGCCTATATCACGGAAACAGAGCTTATAAATATGTAGAAAAATGAATCATCAAAGTCATCTCAAAATGGTGACTGTGGTTTCTTCCCTACCTTTAAAAAACCCTCCTCCACTACCAATCTTCCGGCGGATAGTGTAGCCCCACCGGCCAAGAAGCTTGAATGTTGAAATGTGCCCTTGTTCTTCTGGCCAATATATAGGATTTTTGATGTGCTGAGAACGAAAATCCACTTGATATCTCGAGGTCCTCCTCTGGTGTCCAAAACTTTTCCACTATTCTTACAGAAAAACTGTCCATCCTGGATTACCACTTCATAAGCCTTTCTCTCAGCCTGAAATGTGCAGAATAAGTATCTCATGCATCTGCTGATGAAGGTGAAATACTAGTGGAGGAGACAAACACTTACAGGACCAAGATATTTGATGCATTGTTGCTGAAGCCTTGATCTGTGGCACTTGTCTAGGTTGACTTCTTTCCCTTCTCCTATGTCGAGCCTGCAGGATCAGTATTTAATATATCATCTGTCATCATGAATAATAACCATTTCGTGTGCATTCTCTTTGATGTTCCTACAAATCTTACCAGTAGAAGAAAGGCTGTTTACTCTCGCAGTGGAGCCAATTGACATAGTAAAACTGAAGATTGTGCCCATACCGATGTCGAGGATCGATCTATTGAATGGAAGCAACAAAAAAAAAAGGATTAATTTGAGGTAAAAGGAAAACTATTCAGCTTCTTCTGCAAGGTACTGTGTTTTAAATCTCTGCAACTTACTGCCTCAAGCCAATGCTGTAAAGCAAGCTTTCTAGCTTTTGCATCCTTAGACAAACCTTTTCCTACCTGCAAATTAAACTAGTTCTCTTAACATGATAGAACTGCCATATAAGTTTAGAAGCAGGTTCATACTCTGTTAGAGAACTTGCCTTGGCTGCTTTCATTCTCGCTCTGGACCAACGTGATATAGCAGTCTCAGGTTTCTCAATGTCGAAGAAAGATATAGAGCTCCGCTTGAGTTCGGCGAAGTCCAACAGCTTCCACCTTGAAGATAATGTGTTACAAGATGAAAATGTTATATACCCAATAACATTATGATGTGAAAACTGAAGAGACATGGAAGGATAAACATTGAATACCAACCATTTCTGCTCAACCACAACTGCACAATCTGCTAGCTGCCTCCTGGTTCTGAAACTTTTGTATACTTTCTGCAGCTTGAGGGCGGCTTCATTCAGATGGTTCTCTAGTTTGGGCAGGGACGGGTGAGGCTGAGGCTTTGTCTCACACAGTCTGTCCAATGCTGTGAGTTGGTTTCTTTCAGGACTAAAAGGCCTGGCGAACACATTGTCTTCCATAGGGCTATTAGGACTACTAGGAGTATTGAAAGAGAATGTGGTCTTTTGCTCCCTCATTTTAAAGCTCAGGGATCCTTCAACCACAAACCTTCCAGAACCAAATGATGTCTCTATAACAGAGTCTGAATCGCGGCCATCGAAGCTGATAGATTTTACCAGAACGGTGTCAAAAGGAGTGTCCAAATCATCAGCAAAAGGACATGAAAAAGCTATCCCCATTTGTTGCAGACAACAAAAGAACGATATGTACAAAGAACCAGGATCCCCGAAAAGACCTTTGGGGTCTCGATGACTGTTAAAATAGGCAGACAGAAGATTACATGGTGTGTGGTAATCATGTTTCATTTTCAGCATAACTAAACACACAACAACATCATTATCATTAGACTGTCTTGTAATCTTCTGGAGCTATTCCAAAACCTCGAACCCTTGAGAGAGGAAAACAAAGAAATGCTACAGCTACAATTCATCCCAACCATTTTAAGATTTTTTTATTATTATTTTTTTGAAAAATTGCAATGTTGATGAAAAGGAAAAAAAAAGAAAGAAAAATGTTCAACATGGCCACGGAAAAAGAAAAAGAAAAAGCAATAGAGGAGAGAAAAGGAGCAGGAAATAGGAATGTACCTTGAATCAGAGACAAAGAGAAGCAGAGATTGAAAGTGGTTAAAGGCAGAAATCAAGAATGAGAGAGAGAGGGAGGGCAAGGAATAAGGATAGGTGGAGAGAGAATATAGAGGGAGAGCAAAGATAGGAAAGAAGATAGTGAGATGTGGGCTTGGAGAGATGAAAGAAACGTGGGAGGGAGCGAAAAATGTGGATGGTTTGGTGTTGTTCGTTCGTAGGATTCGTCTTCTTCACTAATAACTGTGTTCTATGGGAACGAGGTGGTTAGGTTGGGTTGGGTTGCTATTCTTATAGAGATCAGATTCGAGAGAGAACACGTTGGATGAAGGTGTGGTTGACCTGGACTATATGTTTACTCCTTTATTTTGATAATCATGTGTTTACTTAAATTAAAACATAAAAATACCCAATTATGTAAGAACAAACCGAAAGCAAGGTACTGTTTATATTTTAATTATTTTTTAAAAAAATAAAAAAAAGGACAAACTGTCGGAAAGTTGCATTATTGGCGAGGAGGGCACCGTCAGGTCTCTCACTCCTTTACTGCATGTACTTGTTGGTACTCTTTAAGTACCTTTTTCTTGTCTTTTCAAGTTTCAAATTAAATAAAAAAACCAGATTTCTGATTGGAGCTTAGCATTACTTTACTTTACAGATGGGACAGCTGTGTACTGGTGTAATCTAAAGCCGTACGGACAGGCTCTGCCGAACACGCGGCAAATGTTTGCTTTTCTGTAGGCAATCTGAGAATAGTGAAGCTGCATGACAGGTACTCTTTTTGTGTGCCAATAATAACTAAATAAATAAATAAATGATATATTCGAAAAATAAAACTTGCCGTCACATATTTCTCTTTTTAGTTATTTTCAACCCCATTCAATTCCTCAATTTCCTTGTTAGGATATTTGTCGATAGGAAGAAATGAAGAAAAGAAAAAGAAAAAGATTGTATGTATAAATTATTTTGATTGAAAGTAAATTTGGAAAAGTTGTAGATGGAAACTAAGAATAGCTTTATTACAAGTCAGAGTGATAGGAAAAGGAAAAGAATCTGAGGAATGAGTATCTATCAGGCAATCTTAATCCAGAAAAATCAGATTGAATCGGCTTTTAGTGAGATTCAACGCGCTTATGACATTATTATATCTTATAAAAAAAGAAAGAAAGCAAGCACCGACACTTCACTTTGATACCATGTGGACTCCAATCCATAAATTGTAACTGTGAGAAAATAAATGCTAAAATATATAGTTCTTATTTTTTTCTGAAAATAAATAAAAAATTAAAAAAGTATTGCAGCCTCTGAAATCTGACCATAGGTTCTCCATTGCCTTACGTGCTATGGAGAAACTCATGGAAACCACAATCTGGGATGGATTTCGCAGTAGGAGGTAGTGGGGGTTTTTGAAACATGGGAGAAAGATAGCCTTACAGTTGAGATCAATAATTTCCAATGATTGGTTAAGGAGAATGTACATAGTAAAGAGGATCTTGATCGAGCTATATAGAAATTTTCAGCTAAGCAAAGACTAACTAGTTTTATCGTTTCATGATTAATTCGGCAATAGGAATAGCCAGCTTTATCCGAGAAAGTCACCCGTCATCTCCTTGCAGATCTGAAAAGAATTGAGAATTTAGGTGTGAAAAGAAAAGCAATGATGGGATGAAGACCCATGCAATGCGAGCCTCAAATTGTTCACCCACCATTCAAGACATGCAGTGATGCTGTGATGCTGTGAGAATCCAAGATACTGTTACCTGTAACAGCATCTTTGATTATCATTTTGCCGGACAGGAAGCATTTCTCTTTGTTTCCTTCCTATTGTATTATGATTATCTTCAATAATACACTCTCGAACTATTCAAAAAAAAAAAGAAAAAGACATGCAGTGATGCTAATTCATCGGCAATCTCGGCCTGTACTTAGTGTGCCTGCAGATACTCCAGGAGCGCAGGAGGGTCATGGATGGTCGTCGACGATGTGGCTACCGTCGGTGTTCAGCAATCAACAAAGAAACCAAGGACCGAAGATGGTGAATCCGGAGTTACAGTTGGTGTGCCGAAGAGGGCACGGGGCTACATGGATCTCCCAAAGTCAGACCCAATATGCTCCCACTGCGGCAAGAGATTTGGGTCGTGGAGAGCAGTACTGTTCGGCCATCTTAGGGCCCATCCAGAGCGACATTGGCGTGGAAGATCGATCCCCCCGAATCAGCCGTCCCCCAGTACTACTACAACTGGAGACCATCATCAAGAGACAGAAACTCAAGAGTCGCTGGGGCAGTTGCCTCCAACCTTGCTGAATATCGCAGCACAAACCCTGGAGACGTTGCACCAGCAGGAAGCTGAGGATCGTTCTCTTGTTGGTTCTTCTGGTGCAGCTGCATGCGGGGCCTAGTTGTGAGACCTGCGGTGAGTATCTCCTCCCTCCTTCTTCATTTTTCTTTTTTTTTCTTTTATTTATTATCTTCAATTACCTTCAGTATCAAAACCAACCGTCCGATCGTTGAACCGATTGCACCATTGCGTTCGTCTCGTCGTCACGATCAACCTGCCGTTGATTTCATCTTCATCGGACAACGGACGCGCGCAGATCAGAGGCCGAAAATTCCGATTTTCGCACCGGAAAATCGTAGATCCCGGCCGATTGGAGGTGTGTCTTGAAATTTGGTTTTCGGATTCGTAGTCCTGATGTTTGTAGCTTCGTTTTGATGTAAAAATTTTCCGTTTTGGATGAAGTTGGAATTTTCTGGTCGCTGCCGACGACCGTTGACCGGCAACACTGTTCATCACTGACCATTGACCGTTGACTTTGACCAAAAAAGTGAAAACCTCCCCGTTAGGTAATTTCGACATTCTGATCGCAATGACGCGATCCGTTTTTCCGTTTGATGTGTCATTTTTGAGTTATAGTCATTCAAAGTATAATGTGTAGGTTTAATACCCGTTGCTTGAGCCTAACCTTAATGTTGTGTTTCGTTAGGAAGGACGAGTGTTGAGGATAAAGGCAAGTGTATCGCTTCCTCTTCTTCAGCCTTAAGGTAGGGTCCTTACCGTATGTGGTTCAACATTAGTATTTCCTTGTTGTAAAATCCGTTGTACCTTGGTTTTGATTGATTCGTTGTATAGTCCATCGGAGCCCATCCGATTGGTCCATTATTCCAAATTTCATTGTTCTCTTCCATAGGTAGCTATAAAGTATCATAATGTATGGTCTTTACCGTATGTGTTCAATCATAACTATTTCTTGATTTTTAAATCCGTACCTTGGTTTTAAATTGAATCGTTGTATAATCCATCGGAGTCCATCCGATGGATCCATGTCCAAGTTACTTTGTCATTTTTCGTATGTTCTTGTAAAGTAGAGTCTTTACCGTATGTACTCTATCATAAGTACTTCTTGATTTTAAATCCGTTATGTGGTTTTAAATTAAATCGTTGTGTAATCCATTGGAGACCATCCGATAGATTTATTGTCCAAGTTACATTGACATTTTCTGTATGTTCTTGTGAAGTATCATAATGTATCTCCAAAATTTCATATGATCAATCAAAGTCCATTTGATTGATTTGTTGTGTAAATTGGGCTGATTCCGTATCATTGCTCGTAAAGTAAGAAAAAGATTATAATCAAAGGTTTCTGTAATGGTATATGATAATACATCGTACTGTTGAGTTTTAATTGTAAAGTATGGTATATCAGTTTTATTGAAAGTTAAACCAGTTTTTGTTTTGTAAAGTATGTAAGTTTTTACGTTGCATGTTACTTACGTACGTTTGGCCAAACGTGGTGAGTGCTCGGTCTCCGAGAGTAAGCGGAGAGACACTCATCTGTTCGGGAGTCGTATGGGTGATGTTTACGTATACCTGTCACGTCTTCGCAGGTCGGTTCATATTGTATATTGAGGCAGGTATGATGTGTGTGATGTTTTCTCTGCCTAGTCTCGGACAACACTGGTAGAAGGGGCTACGTATGTAAATATTTTAAAAATGTGTATGTAAAATCTACCAGTGAGCTTCCGGTTTCCCTTTAGCGGGGGTTACCCGGGAAGTGATTTGTGGTCCGCCCATATTTTCGTATTGACCCTTTTTGAGTTCTATGTTGTTTTTTGGGTCCAGTAAGTAAATGTTTGCAGTTCGTCCATGTTTTCGTATTGACTCCTGTTGAGTTCTTTGTTGAAAGCGAAAGTATATTTTTCGGGTCCAGTAAGTAAACGTTTTATAAAGTAAACAGTAAAGTTAAAGTTTTGAAAATTTACAAGTTTAGTGATGATCTAATGAGTTCCTCGTTGTTCCTCTCCTTTGTTAAGTTCTTCGTTGTTCCTCTCCTTTGTTAAGTTCCTTGTTGTTTCTCTCCTTTGTTAAGTTCCTTGTTGTTTCTCTCCTCTGATAAGTTCCTTATTGTTTCTCTCCTCTGATAAGTTCCTTATTGTTTCTCTCCTCTGATAAGTTCCTTGTTGTTTCTCTCCTCTGATAAGTTCCTTGTTGTTCCTCTCCTTTGATAAGTTCACCATGTTGTCCCCTACTGAGATTCTCGAAAATCTCACCCCCTTCGTTTTTGTTTTCCCTTCCCAGGATTAGATCGTGATCAGTAGCTGTTGTTAGTGTGAGCGTTGGGACTACTCGCTGGGACTATTGCATCTGCACATGTTAGTATGATTTGGTTTTAATGGCACACTATTATGTATTTGTTAATTTGACATGTGGTTTCGTTTTCAGATACTTGGGGCTTGTGAGTTATGGTTTCACTTGTTGTATTGTGTTATTGAAATAAGACTTCCGCTGTTTTAAATGTTCTCCGTTATTTATTGTGCCATGTATTTAGTTCTTATCAGCTATGCTGTAATTTGTAAATATTTTAAATTTTATTTTTGGGATTTACGTTTGAAAAGTCAAAATAGCCTTGTGGAGTTCGGATTGGTCCACGTGTCGGGCTTCTCCGGGCTTCACGGCGGTAAGGGCCCGCTTTCCGGGTTTGGGTCCTTACACTAGTCGTCGGCGTCACACCATTGAGGGAGGAATATAAAGGACTGTTCAATGTTAATTCGCCACCTAATAATGGGGATACCGGAGGCACTGATTCTTCTCCTGCGTAAAAAGAATTGTAGCAAAAAAAAACTTGTGTCAATCTTCGAACCCTTGTTGGGAAAAACTCGTCTTTAGAAAAAATATTTTTATAAATCCAAATTCAACTTATAAAAAATCTTTAGAAAATTTTATTAAATAATTTAATATTATTAAAATATTACATTCATAAATTCTCTACAATTTCAAATAAAATTTCTAAAAACTTTCTAAAATAAAAAATCATAATTATACACCTTTAAAAAACCATAAAAAATAAAATAAAAGATCAGAAGGAAAGTTAACATTTAAAAAATAAATAAATAAAACTTATACAAGAGAGCTCCATTCGTGGGCAAAATAGGAAGACAAGAGCCAGGTCAACCAACCGAGACCGTTGATGAGCAGCACAGCAGTTAATCAAGTAAAAAAAAATATTTATATATATTAGTTCCTTTTTGATGAATTTCTCTGTTCAGATCTCTGAACAATTTTCTTGGAAGTGATAATTCAGGTATCAAAAGCTCTTCCTTCTGATTGCTTATGGCGTGCATATCGATCCAAAGTTAGATTTAATGTAGAAAAGGTAATATATGAGTTGTATCTGATCTGGGTGTTTTCTTTAGCAGGCGGCAATAGGTGTTGTCCATTTTCATTTTCTAGTTTGGTGTTCGTTATATTGACGCATTTCATAATCGTTTGTCGTTTTTGGGTGGCGATTTACTGTTTCTCTGGAATGCACTTGCTGCAGTTCCTTTTCCGATGGATCTTCCTGCAACCCAAGTGGAGCATGTTCCGGAGAAGGAAAAGATTGAGGATGGGACAGAGGGAGGACCTGTGTTCCACTGTGATCTTTATGATACAGAAATTGTTCACAAGATAGCTCAACTTTTCCTCCCCGGACTTTCTGCAGCTTCTGTTGACAACACGACAGGTGATATTTTCAGGTCCCCTGGTTCAGTGGCTGCAGATATTAGAAAAGAAATGATTGATTATCTCGTCCAGAGAAGTGAAAGTTTTGTTGCGGAATCTGTTATCTTAGAAGGTTCTCCAGACGCGGATGTATCTGACCATCCTTTCGATATAATTTCTAACATTGTTGATGATTTTGTTAGTTCTAAGAGGAATCTGTTTAGTCGGGTTTCAGGATGGGTAATGAGTGAAAAGAGAGAAGAAAAGATAGATGACTTCATACAGGAGATGGAAATGAATGTGTTCTGGTTGATGGGTAAAAGAGAGGAAATTGCACAAACCATGGTTAAGAATGTCGATATCAAGAACTCTTTTCACTGTGACAAAAAATTTGACACTGCCGACGAGCTGGCCGAGCATACTGCCAACTGCGGATTTAGGACTCTAAATTGCACAAACGAGGGGTGTAATGTCCAATTCTCGGCAAGGCATATGGAAAACCATGATTCAGTCTGCCCATTCAAAGTCATTCCTTGTGAACAGAAGTGCTCAGATTACATCATGAGACGTGGAATGGATAGGCATTGCATTACTGTCTGTCCTATGAAGCTCATGAACTGCCCTTTCTATTCTGTTGGGTGTGAAACCTCTGTGCCTCAGTGTGACATCCAACAACATCTTTCAGATAACCTTCATTCTCACCTGTTATATGCTCTTGAAAATATTCACAGGGGAATATCACCGGAGGATCTAAAGAAAAGGGCTGAGCAGATGGCAGAGGTGAGTCGTATACAACTGTTGAGCAGGAGTAGCAACTGAAATAACACATTACATAAACAAGCAGTTTCCTAATCTATCATTTGCTGCATATTATCATTCTTGCAGTGCCATATAATATCCATGCAGAGCTGTGTTTCAATTTTATTATTCAAAAGGTGGGAGGCAGATGATGGTTTTGTTGATCCATTCTGTAGTGCCACTAGCTTCTTTTTCTGTATGCTTTTATATATAATATGCGATATTGTTTTTGTTTAGGTACCTTTAGGTGGTGGCTGGGGGATTGGGAGGCAACCTGGATATATAGTGGTTTCTTTGGTATATTGGTTGCTAGGATTTAAACCAGTTAGGATGCTCGTATGGTCGGAACATAGACATAATGGTGTATGCTGTGATACTGTTTGCCTAATCTAAAATAATCATTTCTTGTAAACATCTAACCAGAGTTGGATTCACGACGTGTGACAGGCATCGTCTGATCAACTTGCAAGAGCTAAGGATGTGAGATCCCTTACGATTAAAGTCAAGAACCTTGAGGTAGATCTTGGTCCATTAGATGTTAATGTTGACGAAGAGGTAGAAGAGGAATCCAACAAGGCCCCAGAAAATGTTACTGAAGAATCCATGGAGGGTTCGAAAAATTCCATAGAAGGATCAACCGAGACTCTGAAAAATATTGGTGAAGAATCAACCAAGGATCAACAAGATGTTGGTGAAGACTCCGTAGAGGCTCGGAAAAATGTTAATGAAGAATCCACCATGGATCAACAAGATGTTGGTGAAGAGTCAGTAGAAGCTCCTAAAAATGTTAATGAAGAATCTGCCCAGGCTCTTAAAGATGTTGGTGAAAAAGATGTGAGTGAAGAATCCATGAAGACTCCTACAAATGCTAGTGAAGAAATTGTTGATAAAGAATTTACCAAAGATCTGAAAGATGGTAGTGAAGAATCTGTGGAGGTTGCTCTGAGGAACGTCAGTGAGGAATCCACAGAGGCTTCAAAAAATGTCAGTGAAGAATCTTCCCAGGCTATGAAAAATCCGGCTAAAGAAGCCGTGGAGACTCCAGAAAATGTCAGTGAAGAATCCATCACTGCTCAAAAAGATGTCAAGGGAGACTCTGCCCAAACTATGAAAAAAACTGGAGAAGAAAATGTTATTGAAGAATCCACCAAGGCTTCCGAGTGAGCAATCCATCTAGGACTTGGAAAATGTCAGCAAAGAATTTATCTCCAAAAGATGTTAACGAAAAACCCAACAAGGTCCAAGAAGTGTTGGCAAATAATCCACTGAGGCTTTGATGAATAATAAAAACTACAGATTATAAACCTTTTTATCACAATGATCAAGTTTTAGAAAATAAAAACTACAAACCAATATATAAATCAATGATATTTTGTATCGTCTTAAATAACTTGAGAGAATTAGCAAATCTAATGATATAAACGGTTGACTTAAAATTGAAATTTATCTATTTTCATGGGTGGAGTTGTTCTTGGAATTGACAATTTCTTTTTTTAAAAAATATAAAATATTATAATTGAATATTAAATATATAATCAATTCAAATCAAAATTTATTATTATGAAGTTAACTTATATTTTATTTTCAATTATAATTATAATTTTAATTTTAATTCTGACTGATAAATCAAACAGGTCCAATGTCATTCATGTATATCATTTTAGTTATTTTTTAAAAATAATAATAACCAACAGGTGAAAGGCCTAGACGTTCCTGTTAGTATTTTCTGTTTTTCTTCCCTAGAGATTGGTTTCAGCGAAGGCGGCAAACAGGCAATTAGGGCTGGGTTCTCAGATTGCTATGTAACCACAAATGGCGACAGCAACATACCCTCCTCCTCCCCCGTATTACAGACTCTACAAGCATTACTTAGACGACCCTAAATCAGCCCCGGAACCTCCTCCTCCCGTTCAAGGCACCTACATCTGTTTTGGCGGAAACTACACTGTATTACCTCTTTCTTTGTCTCTCTCTCTGTCGCATTGTACTGACAAACTTGATCCATCTTTATGTGCTTCGGGATTCTCTTTTGCTCAAATCTCTGTGTTCTGAGTTGTTTCGCTTTTTCTCCATGTCAAGACTGATGATGTGCTGCCGAGCTTGGAGGAGCAGGGAGTGCGTCAGCTCTACCCCAAAGGACCCAATGTCGGTATGTTTCTTTCTGATTTCCTTCTGCTTCGTTGTTTAGACTGGTCGGATTCTTGAGTAATGATAAGAAATAGAGAGAAAGCAGTCTTCATAGTATGTTTCTGATGGACACTTTCCTTTTAAGATTAATTGATTGAGGATCCGGCACGTAGGATTTTATGCAGCACCCGTCTTTTATGGTCATGAAAGTTTGGAGAAGATAGATACACTACTTGGTGTCAAATGTCTGTGTGGTGTCTTGTTGTTGGATTGTTTGATATTGTGCATGCCTATTTGGGTTTTCCGGATTTTGCTGGAAATTTTATCTGAAGGAATGGAGAATTACTCAGAACCGTTAGAGTAGCTGACTTTTTCTTCTTCCTCTATTTTCTTTTCATCTCGACGTACTGTTTTTGCTCCAGTTTGATGAAATGCGATATCCTTTCTAGATTTCAAAAAAGAACTGAGGTCGCTTAACAGAGAACTGCAGCTGCATATTTTAGAGCTTGCTGATGTTCTTGTTGAGAGACCGTCTCAGTATGCTAGGAGAGTGGAAGATGTATCCCTTATATTCAAGAATATGCATCATCTTCTCAATTCTTTGCGTCCTCATCAGGTGATATATTTTGAAACATCTGGACATCTTTTGTCTCTGATCTATGTTTAGTGATCGAATTGATAGTGTGGTGGCTTTTACCACAGGCTAGAGCAACACTGATTCACATTCTTGAGAGCCAAATAGAACGTCGTAAGCAAGCAGTGGAGGATATTAAAAGGTACCTTTGGAATTATGTCAAATTTCTAGAACTGCTCATGTTGTCTAGTAGCTTCAATCTTTGGGCATCTCTCTATGCATGCAACATGAACATAAATTACTTTTGAGTGGTTTAGATGTTTAGATTAGTACCTTTTAGATCCGCATTTTGTGTGGTTAAGATGTTAGCTGTTTTAATTTTTTATTCCTAATCTGAATTCTTTGTCACTTTGATGGTGGTGTTGTCTTTAAAATTGTGAAATTGCCAGCGAGAAACTTTTTCAGAAACAGAATTTGGAATGATGAGCAGGGAATCTGATAGAGATCTTTTTCCATAATCATGCTTTTCAATTGCTAATGCCAAATTTTGTCTTATAGTGGAATCAACATAATGTTGTTTTGAAACGTTACTAAGTTGAGGAGTCAGCACAGTGGATGATTGATTCTTTTGAAAGAGAGAATGTCCCATATCTTTATCAGGAGCTGCACGATGACCCATTGACAATTCATTCATCTCCATGACTATTACTTCAACCTGATTTGATGGTTCCTTTTTGGATTTTCCAAAAGCAACCAGATAATTTGCTTCCTTGTGTTGCACAAGTACCAAGCTGAATCCCTCTTCACCCAACCTCTCTATTTCCTTGAGTTGCATAATCTGCCCTTCATCTTGTGGTTCTTTAAAACCCTGTTCATCTCTTCTTATCTTGCTCAAAGAATCATTATTGTTAAAATCGTGAAGCTTGATCTTCTTTGCTGCAATCTGTAAATCTTCAAATGCAATCATCCGATGAAGCCCCCTTTCAATATTGGGTGATCCGATAAAACTTTTTCAGTGATCCCTATTTGAGTTTCTTATCCTGTTTCTTTCATAATCTTCCTCTTAAGTAGCGTCACCAACATGTTTCAGATTTCTTGGGTCATTTTTATGTTTTCAGATATCACCACAGCCATTCCACTCCTTTTTTTGTCCAAATCCCCAATCTACTCTCTACCGAATTTATCCTGCTTTCTATTATGATATTTTCCATGGGTCTCTTAGTTGCTTAGAAATCGATCCACGTCCACCACACCTATTGATAGGGTTAGGATCTTGGGAAGCACATGTACACAAGAACAAATGAATCTATTTTTTTAATTCAAAGCAAATTGAAATTGCATACAAACGAATACTTTGTTTTCCTGCCTAAGCTACAAGCCTACTGAATACTCTCAATGATCGATAACCACTACAACAGCTATGCTCAACTAATTCGTTTTTTCCCTCTCTTGGAAAAAATTGGTTGTTGCTGGTAGAACTTTCATGTGTATTGCAGATGCAAGTTGAATTCAAGCCGGGTAGGCGGGGGTGGAAAAAAAAGACCTTGGATGCGAAAGTCACCTTTCTCCTTTTTTATGCTATGCTAGTGTGAAGTTGAAACAAAAAAGTTGATGGGTGGTTTCTCCATATGTGTAGGAGGAGAGAAGAGGCACAGAAACTTCTCCAGGAGGCCCTTGGAACATTAGAAGGGCAATAACCTTAGGACTTCATATGTTAGAGAGGGTTAATGTGGTGACAGTGTGAGCAGCTGCTGTTGCTTATTTGTTTAATGTAAATCACCACCTTCTATTCTAGGGATAATGTGTAAGATTGTAATATTTGGCCATCTATGATTGCACTCTTGAACCCCTCCCTCCCTTATCACTAGGCAATATCCTTTTGTCAAATCAGTTTTGGGTAATCATAATAATGAGGTCAAAAGGTCATGCAATGCAACTCCTTCATAATGGTTTCCTATTTATATTAGCTTCGCTTGATTCATTTCATCAATGACTTGCAGTACAACAAACCCTTTCTCTTGCTGTATAGGTGATTAGCAGTGTTTTGAGGTTTGGCATTGCCGGCACCATAATTTACTGTTGCAATAAGTTTCCTTAAATTATGTTCGATTGACCAGTTAAAATGAATTAATACGCTAAAGAAGAGATTGCTTACTCTTGAATTAATTAATACTCACTAATTGGTGTAATTCTATGAAACCAAACATGCAGTCAAAGTAGAAGTTTATCTTGATTGTGCCCTTGGTTGACGTGACTGAATATTTTTTTCTGAAAAGGAGAGGTATTCTAGTTGTGAGGTGGTAGCCTGGTAGGGGTACAGGTGATCACGAAAAGTCTGAAATAGTAAATTGAGGTGATGAGATTGGAAAGGGTCAAATGTCAACTACTTGCCAAGAGCTAAAAGGTGAAAGCTGAAAGCTGAAAGGTAAGGGGTGCAATTTGTCGGGCTTTATTTATTATTCATAATTCATTAAATATAAATGGCAACAGTGGTTGTTCTCATCTATCTACATACATAAATGCAATGTCAAGTTGGAAAAGTTTAATGAAAGCAGCCTTGGCCAGTACCCAGTACCCCAGTGCCTAGTGCCTTCCTGACACCATCATTCAATTCTAAAAGTTTTCTCAACAAACACCATTTAACTCCAGGACGGCAAAGTTTGTTCAACTTCAACTGTTTTTCCCTTTAAGCATTAATTAAAAATTATTTTTTCTTCTTTTGTTCATATTCCTCCTCCCAGTTCAATCAACCATCAATAATCTTAAATTTGAGAAGGTGGGGATGTGGTTGAATCTATACTTAATTAAACATCAATGCTTCAATTCTTAATTTGGGGTATAAAATGCTTTAAAATTGTATACTATTTAAAATTTTCTTAATTTATATTTACCATGCAATAAAATAGATTAATCACTATTATGAATAAATATTCTTAAATTTTTTTATAAAAAAAAACAAATATTCTTACTTCTTTATACCCCTTTCGAAGAAGAAAAATCTTTATGTTGCTGTTATAATATATGGAGCATTGTCACCGCTAAATAAGAAAAAGAAAAATCGCTATCAGAAATAAACAATATGCAGAGAATTATCCACATACCAATACAAACAAATCACTAAAACAAGGAGGTAACAATCCAAGTTAATGACATCGTCCACGCACCTCTTGACTTCCAAGCCTTGTCTTTTGTTTTTGTCCTACTAGTCTAATCCCATGTCTCCGTTTGATACTGTAGTGTTTTGATTATGTTAGTTTAGCTAAATCAATATTAATCTAGATTTTTATGTTTAGTATTTAATAATTTTAGTTTAACAAAACTAATAATTATCTAAATCATAAAATTTTCAAAAATCCTAATTTCGTAGACATATATATGAGATTATCAAAACAACATGTTTTACTATTATATTATTTTTATGGTCTAAATAAATAATTTATACTATTATATTTCTAAAAATTTTCAAGTTAAATCATGGCTATATATTTATTTTTAAACGATCATTTTTTTTCTACGGAATATTATAGATATTTCACCAATTATCAAAACTAATACTAACTTAACATAATTGTTGTTAATGAACATGAATTGGTTTTAATAAACCAACAAAATTAAAATCATTAGTTTTAAAACAATAAAATCAACAAGTGTAACTGCCAAAGAGAAAAATTAACTTTTTATAGATGAAACTAGCTTGCTTATCCGAAACCAGAAGAAAAAACCCTATATATACCGCTCAACATTATTGAAGCTGCATTGCAAATCAGACAACTTCAACATTTCTACATCTTCATTACAACCCACCCACCAATCACACTAGCTACAGAGCATGGCTGTTCCAAGTTGCCTTGAAGAAGGCATATTTGAAGCTCTAAACGGCAAGGTATATGGAAACGGCACCCAAACTCTAGTTCTCTCCCATGGTTTTGGAACCGACCAAACCGTGTGGCACTATCTCATCCCTTATCTCGCATGCTACTTCAAGGTTGTAGTTTTTGACTTGGTTTTCGCGCCAAATGTCAATACCAACCTTTATGATTACGCAAAGTACTCCAACTTCGCTGCCTACGCCACAGACTTGGTGAACATTCTTGACGAGCTCAACGTGCACGAGGCTATCTATGTGGGTCATTCTATGTCTGCCATGATCGGATGCATAGCAGCAGTAGAGAGACCTCAACTCTTTCGCCACCTTATTCTACTTAGCGGCTCCCCTAGGTCTCTCTGTCTCTACCTCTATATACCCTAATATCACTACTGATCACATCTGTACTACCATTAAACAGTTGCAATGGTTTGCAGGTACCTTAATGCCAGAGGGTATTACGGCGGCTTTAACGAATCACAGATTGAAGGGATCCTTGACACCATGCGTCAAAACTACTCGTCTTGGGTTCCTGCGTTCGCACCACTAGCTGTGGGCGAGAACGACCCTCCGGCACTAGCCGAGTTTGAGGACACCTTGAGGAGAATTAATCCAAAGATAGCATATAGCGCTGCGAAGACAGTGTATTTTAGCGACCTGAGAGGCATCCTTCCAAAAGTTTTGGTGCCTTGTACTATTATACAGTCAAAGATAGACCCTGTGGCTCCAACTTCTGTGGCTTATTATATGAAGAAGAACCTTGGTGCCCCTGCAGAGGTTAAAATACTAAAAACCAAAGGTCATTTGCCTCAGCTTACAGCGCACCAGTTGTTATTGAAAGTCCTGAAGAAAGTTATTTATCGTCTCCAGCACCAAGGAACAAAAACACATCTCTGAAACTGAATGTCACCCTGGTCAAAGCGTTTTACTCTTAGGTGGAGGAAAAGTTATATAAAAATGGGAAAGACCAAAGAATACTTTGACCAAATGGCATTCATTAAATGATACTTCAAAATCTGGATTACAGATTAGCAAAGTAAGTAATGTTATTATCACAAAAATGAGTCTATTCCAGCAAAACCAAGATATGTATGGAATCATTCACTCCAGTGTGTTTTCCACGTATTCCATGGCCTTCTGTTTCACATACTCGATTCGTTCTTCGTTGCCTAGAGATTTTTCGTATCCGAGATATTTCTTGAAGAGGAACTGCATTTTGAGATGATGAAACCATACTTGAGCATTGGCAAACATTTAAGTGCATCAATCATCAAGTGAGGTTAACAAAGTTTACTGACCTTCATGTTTTTAGGTGGTAGGCTCAGAGTAATTGCCCTCTCAAACAGGGCACGAATCACATCCACATCTTCAACTTTAATCTCCTAATAGTTTGAATACTGCAAGTTAGACTGCTATTATGGATCAAATAATTAAGCCAAGTAGAGGACAGTTACCTGATCGAGATAAACGCTCCAAATGTCTGTTTTCTTCGGATACTCCCGCAAAATTCCTTCAAAGAGAGCCCTGCCTCTGTCAGGAAGCCCATATTTGAACTCGTAAATAGCTGTCTGTCTGATGAATTTTATATGCTTATGGCGAGGTAGGCTTAACAGAGCACGTTTTACAACAGACTCAACCCCATCTAGCTTTTGATCCAAAAGCCTGTGCACTTGCTTCAGCCAAACCTAAAATCTCATACAAGATAAAGCTAAGTTACACATCCTACTCCATTATGAACTTCTTGATTATTAACAAAATGGAAAGAGAGCGAGTATGTACCTTGCACGAAGTTTTGAACTTCTTGATTATTTTACAAAGAAGAGCATCAACCAATTTGTCTTGCCTCTTTTCTTCATACGATTTCAAGAGTGCTAAATAGAATCTCTTAGGATCACAATATTGCAAAGCTCTTTTAATTACTTTATCAACAGCTTCCTGGAAAGAAACTTCAAATTGTAACTATTGCTTTTTGATGATGTTAAAAAACATTATGAAAATCTGTGGAGTAATACCTGTGGCGGATTTCCATATTCATGTTCCAAATTGCAGTAGGCAACCCAAATATTTAGCTTCTCATTCTCTTCCCGAAAGTTTATTGTTCTCAACGCCCTACAAGAAGGATAATGGAGATGCTAATGTTAATTTTTGTCCCAAGAATGGAAACAACGGTATCCTACTACTCTACCAAGTATAACCTTAGCCTATCAAATTTAAAGAATAGTAGGAATTGTTCATTTGCTTAAAATGAAAACTGACTTCGTTTATTTTGGAAAAGAAATTATGACATTCATAGAAGGTCAGTCAGCAACGCAAGTTCTGCATTGAGCAATTGTGAAGAATACCTTTCAGCAATAGAACGAGCTTCCTTTACATCAGCCAATTTGAGCAAGTGATCCATGTAATATAGCCAAATGAGACTGCTATTAGGAGAGCTTCGGACCAGTTTCTCATAGTCATCAGTATTACTTGGCTTTTCCTGCAATAGACGCCTTTCTTCTGCAGCTCTTATTTCCGACTCCCTGCAAATATGGTATTCAAAATTACTAAATGGAATTTAAAATTCAGTAAAAGCATAAAGCAAAGGACTAGAACATCAATAGTGTGCAGTAAAATATCAAACAAGACAGACAAAACAACCTATTAGGTTTCTTCTTGTCCTGTTTAATTCTCTTCTCTTCTATGGCGTCTGTCACGGGAACAGGCAATTGCTTTTGACTGATCACATCATCCATATGTGATTGCTCCATGTCATCAAGAGTGACTTCAAGCGGCGGAATGGAAGCTCTTGATTCTGCTTGTGCAAGGACTGATGCTTCTATATTTTCATATTCCACATACATGTTTGGGATTTCAAGGGAGCTTCCCCTGGGAAATATTGTTAAATCAGAGTCAGTGTCACCTGCAGAATCATTTTCACTTGATTCTTTATCAGCTTGCTCCCCTGGAGTTGCAGTGTTGACATTTCCAGTATCTAAATTCTTCATTCCAAGTGAGATTCGGTGTCTTTCCTCATCCAGCTAAAAAAAAATTGATGAAAAGCAGAAATCAGTGAATAAATGTTATGCTGCATAACGGAATAGAATTGTAAGATGTTGTTTTTCCTTTCTGATGAATAAACCTAACATATTTCATAATGCCAGAATATTACAAGTAGAGTAGTTCAAATATAAATTTTTCCATCAGTCTCTGAAACCAAGAGTGGCACCTTCAAGATCTTTGCAGTAACCTTCTCCCCTGCTTTATATTTGGACTCAATGTTGGTGATACGATTTTCTGAAAGCTCTGAGATATGACATAGTCCAACCTAGGCAGAGAGAAGTAAAAGGAAAATTAAGACATTCCGGGTCAGAAAATACAAATGAAGTCAGAAATTCAAAAACTGCCACACAGATCATATTATTCTATCATTTAGGAGAACGAAAGAACTTCAGGCCAAGCATGTGTCCATTTACACAATTCATGGATCAAAATAAGCAAGTCAAAGGAGATACCTTCTAACAGGAACAACTAAAGATCAATCGTTAAACTACATATCAGAAATGGTATCTTCCAGATATGAATGAACAACCTGGCAACGCATGCTAGAAGCTAGGAGCATAACTGAATTGAATAAGGAAGCAGATACATATATGCACCCAATTACATTGTTTTGAATTTAAACTTTGATCCAGTTTACTTGAATTGAACAACATATATAACAAATAAGAAACTTCCTGATTGAGGAGAAGTTGAGTCCAAGGAATGATGTTGAAAATGCATACAGGATGATGTTGAGAAATTCCCATATATGTGATTCTCTAATCGAGAACAAAAGTATTTGTTAGCAGAAAAAGAAATATTTTCTCCATTAGTGAATGTCTTCAATAAGTGGGTGCTTTAGAGGTCAAGCACCACAGATTGATAAGAATCTCTGATACCAAGTGTCAATTTAAATCGTCATTACAGCAGAGAACATCAGTGATGGGAGTATTCTATCAACTCCTATATATGGACAAACTAAAACATTCCTGTGGGTACTACCATAGCACTAATCCTTACCATATTTGTGTGGTCAATTGTGATGAACAAACCATAAACTTCCACCCGCTTAATAGTACCAGAAATTATGTCACCAACATGCAGTTTACTTATACCATCAAATCTAGATTTTGTTAAACCAGCGGCACCCAATTTCTTCAGTGTAACTTCAACTCGTTTTGACAAGGGCTCCACGGATACAACCCTGAAATTAAGCTACTTAGTTCATTGCCATGTCAAACATGATTTGTGCCTGCAAAAGGCCAAACGATTTGTGCCATGTCAAACATGATTTGTGCCTGCAAAAGGCCTACCTCCCATGCACGAGTTTTCCAATTGGAAATTCCGTTTCTGGATTCTTAACATATTCATCAGACAAATTAGAGATGAGAATTTTCGCATCAATCTTCCTTGAAAGCAAAACGAAGCATCCTTTTGAAGTGACATTCTTCACATAGCCCTGTCAACAACAGTGGATTAAACAAACCGAAAAATATGGTTAGCAATATAAACAAAAAATAAAGTACAGAGACAGAAAAAAAAGACTAGATAAAACT
The DNA here is from genome assembly GCA_019739055.1 of Passiflora organensis. NCBI lineage: Eukaryota > Viridiplantae > Streptophyta > Magnoliopsida > Malpighiales > Passifloraceae > Passiflora > Passiflora organensis. The sequence continues at coordinate 11,705,508 of JAEPBF010000009.1, forward strand.
TAAAACAATAAACATTATAAATGAAAAGGTAAATATGTATATGCATCCACAATGAAGAAATTTCCAACAATCATTTTAATTGACCTGACAAGCAAATTTAAGCAAGGAAAGGTACTATTAGAGATGTAACATTCCTTTTGGAAGCAAAAATTTTTCCGACAACAAACAAGATAATAGAGAATGCTAAATGTTTACCAATGTCTCATCACTTGATAAAAAGTTCCAGAAGCAAAAATGGATCTAGCAAGTCTATAACCTCTAATTCATAACTAAATGCTCAGGATGAGATTTCAAAGAAAAAAAATCAAAAAGTATGCAGAAATCTTTATGTCAGGAATTCCTGAAATGATACATTCCTTTTGGAAGTATGCAGAGCTCTTTCTTACCTGGACAAACATATGAGGATGAAGATCTTCGATCATCTCCACATGTTTACAAAGAGTATCCCTGAAAAGTCAGATAATCATTTCATGAAGTTGCAAAAAATCTAAGAAAGGGGCAGCTGGAGAATCTAGAAAAAACCTTCATGTCCAAGCAAGTAAATGCAACAAAAACAGGTAACTATCATGATATTTTAGTAACAAAATCTATAATTTTCTTATGTTGATGAAGGCATTAAAGGTGGAAATATGAGCACATTCAGAGTTGAAATCACAAGCTATGAAAAATGTTGAACTCAGCCCCACAATTGACTTCAGCACCTGATAAGTTGAGGGATGCACTAGGTTCTCTCCCAGACAAAAAGTGAAGAGGACAATTTAATGCCAAAAATGCTCTTTCATTAAAAAGCAATCAATCATTATATGGAGCAATGAACCATTAGCAAGTTCTCATAAAGAATAGAGTACCAAGTTTATCATCTCAGAAAATATCTTCCTCGTATCACTGATAGAGAAATAACGTTCCTAATGATGAAGACATGTAAACATTCATGAAGACGAGCCCAATGACTTAAGTGGGGACAATATCCCGTTTCTCTCTTGTTTTCCACATCACTAGTTCAGTGCAGTGTTTTTACTAAGAAAAAGTCAAGCCTAAAACTTACCCATTAGTAGAGAGATCTGTTGAATTCTCATCACACATGCCATCTAACGATAAGCGCATTGACAGATCAATATGAAGGGTTCCTTTGAAGGAACGGCTAACCTCCAAGACTTTGCATTTGACAAATTGGCCTTCATGATAACCAGTTAATGGATTGGCCACCCATGAATCTTGAAGCTCTGTAAAATGAACCCTACCATACAAGTGCGGTCCAATTTGTACAACCAATCCACCAACACCAGAGAGAATTTTGGAAATTCTGCCACCCACTATATCTCCTTCATGAATATGAGCAGCAATACTGTCATGTAGACCATTGTTTATTGCCTCATCTACATTAGAAGCTTCACCATCAGTATCAATGACAGAGATGTCACACAACGGGCGCAGCACCAATCGTAATAATGCTTTATCCTCGTTATAGTTCAATACATAACCTTCAACTGGCTTCCCTACATAAAAGCGTTTCTGAAATTCTTCAAGTTCACTAGGTTCACATGCACTGTCAAGAATATAAAGCTGTCCCTTGATGTGTTGAGTTATTGCCAACCAAGTCCATTCACCGTCCACTTTATACACATACCCAGTGATACACTGTCCAGTAGAAACTTTCAGTTTTTCAGACAAAATCCCATTCCCTAACTCAAAGGAATCTGCATTACAAACAACTTTCAGATTCTGAGGATTTACAAGGCTACAGGTCAGTAAGGAAATAATAAATACAACCAGAACTCCAAGATATAATGTAAAAAATCTCATCAGATATAACCCTAATGCATCATTGTACAGGCTTTGTCTAGATACCAATTCGAGCATTGAGTAACTAAGTTAGCAGAAATCGCTCCACTGTTGATTAACATTTCACATTTTTGCATTCATAACGCACAGCAATTAGTTCTCACTGCCAACACTGAATTTTACGGCAGCAAGGAAAATAGATGAACATATATTACCTTTAAATTGCAAGCAAAAATATTGTGAAAGTAATTATCTTCAAGACCATCTTTCACATCATAAAGCACAGTTGGTAGGCGATATCACAAAAGTTAAAGGGAGACTTTTTTTAAGACAAGAATCAAATATGATTAGTTCGTGGAAAAGCAACGACTGAGCCACTATAGAGGCAGCTGAAAAAGGCTTTATAGAATCACTCCAGATAAATTACGATTTTTTGGGTTACAAATGCCACTTGAAACAACAGCAAAAATTTATATAACAGCAAAAATTTCTTAAGGCTTAATCAGTAGTTTGGACCCCACTTATGCTCCTGGATATCTTTTAGCATACAAGTACAAATGTTTTATCCTATCTGTTAAGATAGTACATGCACTTATCATGACCTCAGCCTATTGCTTTTCCATCCCGCAAACAAATCCGCAATACATAAGATACCATTGTAAAAAATATCTACCTGCAAGCAATTTTGGCTTGATAGAAAGCTCCCATTGCCGACTCTTTTTATTATCCGATTGACTGGCCTTTTCAATAATCCTTGCACTTACTGTTTGTCCAATTTTGAAGCTACTAAATGGATTTTCCACAGTACAAGCATCATTTACCTGTCCTCAAGTGAATATCAAATATAATCCATCAGTTAGAACACAAACAAAGAAATATCGAATTCAAAACCATTATGGAAATTCACCTCTGTGACATGTATTCTCCCTCGGAAACCAATGCCAAATTTCAGTCTCATTTCGAAAGGTTTGATTTCAGTTATCTGCAAAGCAATAAGAAGTTCATTTAAACTATTTGCTTGAGTGAATTTGGGAAAAGAATTTGTCAGTTTAAAAAAAATGCAAAACTTTCAACAATAAAAGAACCACAAAAATGGCTTTCAAGCCAGTACCTCTGCCTGAACAAGTGTCCCTACATCATAGCTAGACTTCTTCTTGGCTTTTTTGGTGTAGGATGTGTCAGCCACATCACTGAGAGATTTGAGTAGCAAAAGCAACCTCCCAACAGTTGAATGGCTTGGAAGAGCCACAATAGTAGCAACCACACTACATCAATTAAACATTCTAAGTTGGCAATCCAATTACAAGAAAGAATTAAAAACTCAAAGAGAATAATATTAAATTAATCAAATGAAAAGGGGTGTTGATTCCAGAAACAAACACTCATCTTTCACACAAAACAAGACAAATTGTAAACTGTATGCATGCCAAAATATATACCAGGCTAGGTCAATTTTCATGCAATTATAACAGCAAAATCCTAAATTTTATAGAGAAGAAAATGCCACAATCAACCAACCCACATATCTTGACTCAACTAGTCAATTTATGCTAATTTTGCAAGATCAACAAAGATGTAGGAAATGCAATGAGTTAAAACTTTGAAAGAATAAAGAGTCAATAAATAATCTAAAAGTAGAAAGCTTCATATTTCTAAAATCATGAGTCAGGAGGAAAAAGGAAAATCATTTTAAAGACAACGATAGACATCTTTTGACTAAAAACAACTGCAACGCATTTAGCCAAAATTACAAAGGTGAAGAAGTCAACAACCAATCGCAGAGAATGTAATAGTCTAAAGACTAGATGGCTTAAATATAAGTCTAATGTGGATAATATTAAAAAAATTTCCGATTTCTTCAATATGTCCAATATGACTATAACATGCACCAACAAAGCTAACTATATACCAGAGAAGAGGACTGACTTGAACAAACATCCAACTATAACAAATACAATTTGAATGCCAAAGAGTTCAATAAATGAACTTTGGCATACTCAAGTTCTTCTAACAAGTTAACAAATTGGGGTGGTTGCACAATAAAAAAGGAAAATTAAGGCATGGAGGCAGATATATACCTTTGACCATTCACAAATTGTTTTTGAGGAAACTTTTGTGTGTTATAGTCTGATATGGATGCATACCCTATAGCATAATTATGTTCTGGAATTGAAAGAACCTGTTTTCAGAGGAGCTACAGATTCAGTGATATGAGAAAATCGTCAAGCACTGTATTTCATCAAATAATAATCAGAATACTTGCCAAGTAATTTTCTTTCACTATCTCAACAATTGCATTCACTGTTACATTCACCTCCAAATCCTTGGACACTTCTCTTTTACGTTTCTGTCAAATAAAAAGTGGTCAAGTATTATGTCTAACAATGAGAAGCACAACCAGGAATAGATATGGAACCTTAATCTAGAGTAGTATAACAAATTAAGTAGCACCATGGACAGTCGAGCTGAATCCTTAAAAATCTTCTCATTAAGTTGCCTAGAAACTCATGCATACAAATCTAGCAACAGAAAGGCAAGAAGAAAGGATTAACCTTCTTATGATTTTCTTTATTGGAGCTCTCATCTCTGGATTTATTGAAAAACTCTGGCTTAAGAGATAGATCAACAAGGCATTCTGTCTTGGAAACATCAAGAACAACAACTTCGACAACTGAGCCAGTTTCCACAGCCCTTCCACCCACTGAAAGGATGATAATCAATAAACAGACTAGTAACTGGGAAATATGAAATGTTCATAAAGGACAATATACAAAATTTCTTATATGAGTCATCAATTATAAAATTATGAACCTACATTGGTAATGAGTAATAAAGCCAAAAACATCGGCGTATTTCTCAAAACTGACAACAACACCAAATTCCTTCGACTCTTGAATTTTCCCTTCAATGATACTCCCAGTGTTAAATCCTTCAGTCCATGTTAAGTCGGATGCACTAGAGTCTGTAGATTGTAGCGCAGCAATCTGGATAAAGAAAGGTTATAAGTTGCTCTACACAAAATCTGATGCATGATTTATCAGTATGAACTGGCATCACAATTCAGCTCAATGCTCCAATCATGATGTTTTACCTTCTCCTCAGTTAGAAAATATTGTTGAAGAAAAGATGCATCAGTAGATACGCAGAATGACTGCTTCAAGGATAGCGTTATTCTGCTTGTTTCAATATTTACCTGCAAAAGAAGAAAAGAAAAAATTAACAAACCAAAGCAAAGATCAGAAGGTCAGAAACAACAGTCCTAGAGGTTTCACCAACATCATCTATGTTACAACGAACAGATTGTCCAATGAAAAAAGCTTCTGAAAGCTCAGTCTTTCTACCATTCAAAGCCTACAAAAGAAAATTAAAAAGATAAATAATATTAGAGTAAAATTAAAAACTGGAAATGAAAAATAGATGCATAGCAAGAAAATTCCAGAAAACTTTAGATATGATTAAAAAATGCAGCACTTAATGCCTAAATATTTATATCAACAACAAAATTTCTTCTATAAGAAAATATTGCTGATATTATCAAATCCAAAAGTAGCCTTCATCATTATGTCACAAAAATCTATCACACATCTCTTTTTCTGGAGTGTATATGTCAAATCTGTTATAATGAGTCTTTCGATCTCTACCAAACCCAGTAACAACGAAATAAAATCAAAAATTCAAACCATGATCAGTTAAAGAACCTACACTAAAACATTGTAATTTGTACAATAAATTCCAGACCAGAAATTTTTATGACAATTTTTTTTTTCTTGACTACTTATTATTTAAGATATTCGCTCATGCTAATACAAAAAACTGCTGTTAACAGCAATTCACTTGGCAGGGACAAAATACACTTGCTCTTATACAAAAAACCTAGACAAAAAATTGTTTTAGTTTTTGAACACTGAGGGAGACAGCTTCAAGATTTTTAGAAAACCTTGGATTAAATAACAGTTGAAGTTACTTCAGTATCCTTTGATGCTCAAATTATAGGCCCGTGCTTTTGAGAAGATTTCAAGTGGTTATAATGCTAAGTACTAAAAAAAGGGTTCAGTGAAGGATGGATTTGCTTAAGGTAGACTTTTTCCAAGAGAAAATAAGAATTCAGGAAAATTCAGTTGTGATGCAGAATGTAGAAGTGACCAGTGGTAGTCCTGCTCAAATGGAAATTTCCTTGAGGAACCTTCATTTGAATAGCAGGAATCGTCTACAGATAACAAAACAACTTTAACTCAGATTTAATAACGATAAATTAAAAGGGGAAACAATTACCTTGCTTCTAGGGCAAAAACCAGTCAGATGTCCAAGAAAACGAACAAAGCAACCGGTTTCTATTAAATTACAAATGTATCCCTGTTCCAGAAAAATATTGTTTTATCATTCCAAGGTAATAAAAATAATCTGACAAATTCTTAGCAAGACTAGTAGTATGTATGAAAACAGGGAGCTTACATGAACCACTGACTTCAGCTTAATCTGACTAAGATCTGATGGAAGTTGTTCAGCCAAGCTGATAAGAGAATGCTTTGCAGAGAGAACCAAATTGTTACTCTCAATATCTACAAAATGCATAAGCATATCACCAACCATTAAATGCTGGTCAAAGTCAGTGTTATCAAACTTGCAAAAAACAACCCACAGAACCACAGAATGGAGCAAGGCAAAACAGAAATTCCAAACACTTAACACCCAAGCACCAAAACAGTGGCACAACACTTCAAAAGATTCTGTGTACAACTCCAACAGGATATGAACTTGAGAATTTAGTTCACTGGTTTTCAGAAAATTAAGCAATAAATATACTTAGATACGAAATCCACAGGTTTCAATCAATCCTTTTTCTGACTGTTATGTTTTCACTTTATTTGCATTACTTCAGATTCTTTAGTTTACTAAAAAATCTTTAACCACACATAGCACCGAGATTGAGGGATTTCACTATGGAAAGAAACACAGGCTGGGCAAAATGATCCTTGGCAAATAGGATGTAAAGCCTACAGTTCACACTGATGCACATAATGGTGAATCTAAATATAATATGCATAAAACTTTCCGGTCAAGCAATGGAAAAAAAGAGAAAAAATACCTAGGATCAGTAGTCGATCAAATTCATATCCAGGCTTCAATAGTGACTTCATCAAAGTAGCATGCTCTGCATGATGCCATTCCAAAGTGAAGGAATATTTTTTTTCACAAGGAAAGCAAGAATGTAAAACCTAATCAAGGATAAACATCAATACCATGATAATCAGCCAAATGCTCGATAGGAATTGTACCCCTAAAGCAGTTTGTTGCCTTAGTATACACTATCACTGAAAAGGAAGTTACTTTCTCAACAACTGCCCCAACAATACTACCCAACTTGAAATCATCTTCTTGAAGAACCCTGCTTGTTTAATGGATTCAAATTAGTTGTTTAAACAACCAACGGAAATCATTCTTCTGCAAGGAAAAGGTTTAACATAGGAAAACAAAACAAGCACAGGATGTTTATAAAAAAAAAATCAACCAACACCATTTCCCTCTATAAACATATAAACAGCCTAGAGAACTACTATAGCACTTAAAGATGTATATTATTGAAGAGAAGGATCAGCAACAATAGCTAGATTTAAGAAACAAACCAAGGTGACAATGCTTAATAATGGTTTGCCTTTTATACAATAAGACTTGAATAACTGAATCAAGAAACAAACCTTGTAGGTTTCATTGTGAAACTAAGGTTGATCCTACGTGAAGCAGGAATAGAACTTATAACCCTGCATTTAACAACCTGTCCAACATGATACATTGAGCCTATGTCACATCCTGGCTCTAATCCAAGCTCAGATCTGGTTCAAAATACAGACAAATCAGACATATAATGAGTACCAAAATGAAGAAAGAAAGAAAGCTTAGCAATAAATTAAAGAACAACAGCCTTAAATGCTAAAGGAAAATCATTCAAACAAGCAGACCAATGTAGAATGGAAAAGAGCATAAGCAATTCCATCCAGGACATCAAATACGATTCTTCCAATTTCTGTCTAGTTTTTACTAGCATTTGAGACAAGTTGTAGTAATGCCTAGTTCTCAGTATAATCCTAAAGTTCATCAAAAGTATCGTGTTTCTACCAATGGCAGTTCCCCTTCGACTACATTACAAGAGAAAGGAGAAGAATGGCATTACAGATATGGACAAGCATAAAGTACAGAAAGCAGCACACACACCATTTAATCATGGAATTCAGCAACACAATGCCAGATGTATGACTACTGTCCCACCTAATCTTTTGGAGAAAACAGGGACATGCCTATATCTTAAGATATGTTCTTTACTCTAAACTTTCTCATTTTGTCTACATATCCCTATTTAATGAACATCGAGATTTTTAATCTCAACTAAATTCCAGAATGGAAAATATTGCTCAACAGAAATCATCAGCAGGTGTTCTTTTCCTTCAAAAATAAGTAATTCAAAGAGCAATATCCTAAATCAATGTTTATTCTCATATTACATAACAGCAAATTCAAAGAGCAATATCCTAAATCAATGTTTATTTTCATATTACATAACAGCACTCTAATTTTACACGGAAAAAATATATGCATTTAAGAGATCTATTGAACTTGACAGTGCAGCAAGAAGATCAGTGAAAACACCGCAAGGTATTAAAGGGAACAACAATGGAACATAAAAATTGTGCTTGTCACAAAATAGAAGCTCAATTACTTCAACTTGACTGTAAAGCAAGAGATCTCAGTAAAAAACCACAAGATATTGAAGGGAAGAACAGTGGAACATTAAATTATGCTCATTGCAAATTAAAAACTGGATTACTTGGCATAAGAAAAAATGAAAGCATATAAAGATCTAATCTAGATGGCCTGAAAATCAACCTGGTTGCGAAGCCCTGGACTCCATTATAAAAATGAACAAAGCAGCCATGCTTCTCGATCTTGGTTACCCAACCATGTGTTATTAGTCCATCGGTTGCATCGGTATAAGAACTAATTATTGCATGTTTTGATTTAACCTAGCACACCATCAACCAGAAATACTGATAAGAAAATTAAAATATGGAAAGAACAACTGCAACTGCAACAAAATATCTAATATATAAAAATATTAAAATATCAGGAAGTTGAGACAAGAATAGAAGTAAAACAAACAAAAATCATAATATATGATCACTATGTCCAAATGATTAAACTAACTGTTGACAACTTAAATATCCAGGAGTATATCTTACCAGAGTTTTCTTGTGCGTTACAGTTATTCTTTTTGACTTGCAACCAAGAACACGAAACAGAAGCTCAGCTCCAACCTGGATGCTCATATGTCAGCTCTAAGATCGGTAATAATAAGAATCACAACAACTAGTAGCCAAATGGATCAATTCATCATCCATATAGAAAATGAACAATTAAATGCATGTTTATAGGATATTACCTTAAATTTTTTCCTAGGCTTTGCAACTTCAAATTCAGACATATGCCGAAGAGGACAAAGTGCCTTCACACCACCAGGAAATTGCACAATAGCACCAAAGCTGTCAACAATAAGGATCTTTGCCCTCATTACCATCCCAGGCTTGACATCTGAGTGGGTGACGACAGACCCTTCAAGAGCACTGGCCTAATTAAAAGAAGAAAGAAAATGAGCTCCCAGCAACAAATATTTCATAATATCAGACTACTATACAAATAACTGATAGTGAAACTGTCAAGCAGAAACGGAGTTGACCCACTAAAATTCGGACCACTACTATAAGATCTTTGTGCATGTTTGAAGTGATAAAAAATGCAATAAATTAATTTTCACTTTTGACCAAATTAAGATAATAGTAATACTAAACTAATGAGCTCATAGATTTTATTTTCCAAACGAATCTAGCGAATAGAAGCTAGAATTTGATATAAGTGCAATTGATTTTCTTCCAAATTCACTGATTTAAAGATGCTCATAAGTGCTCAATAAAATTCATGAATGAGACCTTCTTGCAACAGGGTAAACCACTGTGTCACTATGTACTGGCTCTGCCACTTTGAAAAAATGATAGACAGCCACAGATCATGTGTTTCACACCACATTAAGGAATCTCAGGCATAAATGTATATCAGATCTCTAGATATTTTTTAAAAAAATGCAAAGATCTTCAATGTAAACAGGGAGCCTTCCCATTTGGACAAATGGTTCAACAAAACCTTCCAACTACTTGCAGAAAACAATTTCATAGATTCAATGCATGGCAACAATATGCACTAGCAATTAATTTCTCAAAATTCCTTGCACCTCGTTAACAAAGTGAAAAAAAAAATCTCTCGTGTAGATAAGTAACCTTCAAACTTCCTGTTGCAAGACCTTCTAAATGCCTGAAGCCAAGAATTCGGACACGAACAGCACTCCTCTCCTTAAACTTTTTCTCAAGTTTCCGGACTTCATCTTCAGCCACATCAGATATCTGACATAATGTATCTTAACAAATCAGATATGTAATTATGAAATGATTGTTTTTACTAAAAATGGTCAAGTGTTTGGAGAACATACATGAACATAAGCTGGTGTTGAAACAGGTATGGAAGGGATTTCAAGCAAAAGACCCAGGCCTCTATCCACTCTGACGACTTTTGCGCTGTCATAAATATCTCCAATGACAACATGCTGCATTGCAAAATGAAACATAAGTTAGCTAGAACCAAGTCGAGTAAAATCAGAGCCAATGCTCAACTTTATAAATTGATGATTTATCATCCTAACATGCCATCAAGCAGTTACTAAACCTCCAGTCAGAAAAAAAAGGTAGAGCTTGAAAAGGGCAAACACCAATGAAATTCTTATCTTCTCTCTTTTTTATTTCTACGTAATTGGCTATCATAATTATACAGCTACAGAATAGTAATGAATCTTTGACCTTACAAAACTAATTAATCTTTTATTTTGGACAAGATTTTTGTCAATATCTTATTTCCAAGAAAAAAAATTCCTACGATTATGAATCAATGAACAAAACCCTCATGATTCACATGTAAAAATAGAAGCCAATAGAGTTCTAATGTACTTACCACTGGTGGAGCATTGTTGAGGACAAGATATTGATTGAGAGTCAAACCAATGGCTCTAGTTAAGGGATCAATAAATAATATTCGTGCATTGACCTAAATAAAAATAATAGAAACACATGTTAAACACATATTAAATGGGGTGATGAGAAAAGATACCACAATATTAAGTAAAAAAATTTACACATATCCTAGCAACACATTAAGCCTTTACTAGAACATGAAGAACATAATTGTCAAATTGGAAACATAGCAAGACAAGTATACAATACATAGAAATAATTAATCTCAATTGTCTACAATAGACTTGGTGAGTAAAGTTGTGACCATGCAAATAGAAACAGACATCACAGTAACAATTGGCCACATAGTTGCTTATGTATGGGATGACTGAGATGCATCTGGAAAAATGATTGCATGAATATCTATCAATCATGCAAAAAAAAACAGAGAGACAATGCAAATAATCATATTTAAGAACTTACAGTAGTCATCTACAATAAGGTCTAGAACAAAATAATATATTATATTTGTTTAAAAGAAAAACAAAATTTCATGATTAGTTTAACTTCAAAAGCAGGTAACATGCCTTCATATTCTTGCAGTAGCCATCCTTCCAATTTGAAGTAGGATAGACACTCTGCAAATTATGTATATCAACCTGCAGAATCGAGATCAAAAACATTACTACAAAAACCAAATGCAAGGTTAGAGTAGCCAACAATAGCTAACTATGAAACCTCACAATTAGCTGATTCAGCAAACTTACAGTTCCGGTGAAATATGTAAGGAAAGATAACATAATGCCATTTTGAAGAGTTGACTGTACACGGGCATTAACCATCATGCCTGGTACAAGAAGATCAACAGATATTCCTTTGACGTCTTTCACCTGTAGAAGAAAGCAATAATTTGAAGGTCAGTTGTGATTGCCAGATACAAAGACCATTAAAAACTAAAGAATACAGAACACAAAAGCATACCACACATTTTGACACTGAATCTGGATCAAAACTAAAATAAATAACTTTACGAATTTTATCAACTCTCCCAACAATCCCTTGAAAAAGCTGCCCACTTTTAAGTTCAATATGCCTGCTTTCTACAACCACAAAACAAAAAAATTTCACATTGGATATGAAAAACCAAAATATATATGTACATTTATAAGAGAGTATGTAAAAGGTATGAAAGCACACATATTACTGGCTTCAAAATCAAAGCACATCAAGAAACAAACCCTACAAACTCTAATACAATGTAATGTCAAAAACCCATTCCATGAATATAAATATATGTGAATTAATTTATAATTTACCGTCTTCACTGATCTTTGGCACAAAACCCGAAAATGAAGGCAATCCGAAATGAAGAATATAGCCATGATCTTCAATGCTTTTAACATAGGCGGTAAGGGCCTACAATGATTAACCAAACACCAAGGATTAGTAAACTGTTAGATACATATATAATGACATTTTTGTCACTATACTGCCACTGACTGCTGTCAACAATCTAATGGTCGAAGTCTTTGTGTAAGTTACTACAATACTTGACATACAGAATATGCCAGCATAATACTAGTGAATAATGTCAGTCATCAATTTTCGAGATAAAAAACTTAATTAATAAAAGAAAGAATAATATTTTTGATACACTTTAGTAAAACAAATTCCAAAGAATGGATAATTACACGTCTAAGAAAAAATTCACTCAACAGCACTGAAAAGACAAAATATGTAATAAATTATCTCATCAAAAATTAGTTTATAAGAGTAGTAGGTTAACAAAATATCTCATCAAAGCACCACATTTAGGTTCAAAATTACGAGTTGTTCACATAAAATATTTCATCAATTATCTAACATTTGTGTAAGAAATATGTACGTGAATTTTCATAATAACCATTTCTTGTAACTGAGTGTCATACCATCCCCTCCTGAATAACATCTAATGACAAGCCTTTGTGCAGCAAGGAAAGACGCAAAGAAAGCCAAATCTTTCTTTTCCCATTATCCTTTTTATCCTCATCTAACTGCAAGACGGTGCATGAAACCAGCTGACCAACATGGTATATCGTCGCAAGATTGTTCTCATTTTCCTATCAAAAAGAGAAATTGAAAAAAAAAAGATATTAAAAGAAGAATAATAGTGGTAAAACAAATAAAAACAAGTTCATCAGTCTTCAAGTTATTCATACCGCAATCTCATCATGCAAAACAGGATCAAAAGCATCTACTGCTCGCACTAATCCACGTAGCCCCCCAGGAAGTCCAACCACAAGATCCTTCTCATTCACTTCAACAATAACTCCCCAAAGTTTCATTCCAGCAGAAATATTCTGGGCATACAAATGGAAAAAATTTTCAAACACATTGACTGTGTACAACCATGTAAAAACCAAGAAGAAATTAAATGCACATCCCTTTTTTTACAACAAAAATATATATTTCAAAACTTGGATTCAAACCTTTAGGGTGATCTTATTGGCAAAGCGTGGTAGCTTCCCAGTCAGGCCATCCCCAAAAAGCGAACCCAAATCATCAGCCATCAGCTCACTCTTACTATGAAATTTGTTTATCTTCTTATTCTTCTTCTTCAAATATAGTTGCTCGGTCTGAAATTCAGCATCAACTTCAGCATGGATTTCATCTCTTTCTTTATGGCTCAGTGAGCTCCCTCCACCTAAACATTCCTAAGCTATTAGTAAAGCCTGAATAAATTCTCACAAGTTCAAAAGGGAATTACAGCAACAGACTATTACTAGAGTTACTAACATTACAAAACAATAATATAAAATAAAAATTTCGAGTAGACACATGTCTATATTAAAAAGTTCAAAGCACATTAATTTCATATTTAAACATCTTGTTAAATCGATCTATAGCAACAAATCTCGTATTAAAAGCACTAACTCCCATAAGCTTTAATATTATATAGTATCAAAACCTCTAGGGAAGTCGGGCGTGTCATCTTCTAGTTGTTGCAAAGCCAAGGAACTGGACAGCACGGTGTGGTCCTTGCTCTTCTTCTTACTATTAGCTTTGAATGTCTTTTCTGAAGCATTATTGAATTTCAAACCGCCTTTTGGTTTTGCAGTATGCAGTTTTTTCATCGAACGAGGCCCCATTAAGTCCTGATTAACAAAGAGTGATAACTGTAGCTAGTGAAGAAGAAAACAATTTAACAGCTACTTAGAAAGCAAACGGAAGAGTATTAGAAACATTGATGCACGAATTACTCCACCACCAATCAAGAAACAAGGAGAAATCATTAGATGAAGAAAATATTTTACCAGACGAGAGGACCCTTCACCAAGTCAAGGACAGTGAGTGTTCAAGTGTTAACAGTAACAAGGTGGAAGAGTAGAAACACAAGGATAACGAGACAATAGAAGACAGAGAAGTTAGAAACGCAAACGCATATAAATAGGAGAGAAAAAGCGGCCTACTAAGGAGAAGTTGAAACCTTCTATTTGTTGGGTATAAGCCCAGAAACACCCCCAATCCCCGATTAGCGAATATACATTAAGTTAATTCAAACCTACTCTCATTGATTAAATTTTGGATTTCACACTTACTTTACTACTTAAGGGTTATTATTTATTTATTTTTAATAAATAAGAAAAAAATTAAGATTTTGACCAAGCAATTTTAGTTAACGAGCATGATATATCAGATAATTAAGAATCCAACTGATTTATCCACATTATTGTCAGAATTAATCATAATGGGTGATATTATCTATCGAGTCAGTCAATTTAAATATTCCAAGACAGCGCAACCCCAACTGAAGTTGCCCTTTTTTACGGCAATATTTACCCATTCACCACAAACCTAATCTCCCAGATCAAGTTCGCTATGCTACCATCAGAGACAGATGCCGAGCAAAATGCAAAATTCAAACCACCAGACGCGTAACTTCATAAAAATTTAAAAAGCAGAATCCAAAATAGAGAAGGAAGAAAGCAATACCTTTACACTCCTCTCTTCGTTTTTGTTTTTCTCTCGACCTGAAAATTAGCGAATCTTACAAAATCAAACTGAAGTTATTGTCTATTCTAATCTACACGCTTCAGGCTGTGTGAACTATCAAGGGTTTTGCAAGGGTTTTGCCAAGGGTTTGCAACCTAGTATGACGTGGAATATTTAAGTCTTAATTGTGGGCTATGTCGGTTCTTTTAAAAGTTAGTTTGTACTTGTCATTGGGCTTACAACTGGGCTTTCAATTGGGCTTACAATTGGGCTTAAACCCTTAGCTTTCTTCTTTTTCCTATTTATTTATTAGTTCGTATCTGATTGTGTGAGCATCAGGAAGGAGAGCCACATGTGGGGATATATGTCATTGGGCTAGCCACGTGTAATATCAAGCCGAAGGAAACTGAAGCGTCTGGAATTTCTATTATTATTATTATTATTAAAAAGATAGGCCAAGGTTTCCGTTTCACCATCCCAGGCCAAAGCAAACAGGTATTCTCTTTATCTCCTATCTGTTTACTAATTCTATCACGTTTGATCTGTCTATGATTTATCTTTTCTTTTATTGAATTTATCGTGGATTCTGCACTGTTTCAATCTGTTTTACTGATTTCTTAATTTTAGTTTCCTTTGTTTGAAAAGATCGTTTGTAATTCAACTTGAATCAAAACTGTCGGGAAGATCGATCAGCGTTTTACGAACACGTAATATCTTACTCTCGATTTGTGATTTGCTCTGCTCGCTTTCCAATTTGCTTCTTAGATTGTTTTATAGTTGTTGGTTGCAGGCTGTGGAATTGGTTGTTTCTAGAATGAGGGGAAGAAGCTATAGTTACAGCCCATCACCCCCACGTGGTTACCGCGGAAGGAGATATCGTAGCCCTAGCCCTCGCGGTCGGTATGGAGGTCGTCGCAGTCGGGATCTACCTACAAGTCTTCTGGTTCGAAACCTTCGTCACGACTGCAGGTTAACGTTAATTAATTTTCCTCCACTAATGATTCCGTTCATACGAAGACAACGTTAACGGTCGCCTATTCTATGATAACGCTATCTTTTGCAACTTTTTTCTTCTAAGTCGATTATGTTTTACACACTACATGTCTTTTGTTTGTACAACTCTGAATGCCAAAGCAGACTCACCCGCCATTGTATTATTTGATAAATTGATTTTTTTCGTCCATTATCACTTTTTACAGAACAGAAGATCTTCGGGGACCGTTTGGACGGTTTGGTCCTTTGAAGGACGTGTACTTGCCTCGTGATTACTATACTGGGTAAGCGTAAGCTGATTTGCACCTTAGGTTGTGTCAAATCCTCATGGAATAGTGCGTCTACAGTATTTATTCATCAGTACTTTTTGGAATCAGTAGAAGAATCAGTGGACTTGTTTCTTTATTTTCGTGTTAACTATTTGTATGTGTCTTCTTATTTTCCAAATGTTTGGTGACATGGCTGGCTGTTTATTTCTTCAACCACTGGTTTATGGGATTTTGGTTGTTTTCATTCAAAGTTTGAAGACACAAATGAAGTAATAAGAGAACTTGAAGACAAGAATGAAGTAATTAAGAGTATTGTTCAAGATGGTCTTAATGTAGATCAAGAAATGAGGGGGAAGTTGGGTTTGGTCACGTTCTGAAGAAATTCAAGTTTTGAAGACGATAGTTCAAGATATGAAGAATATCGTCTCAATTAAATTGTTGGCTTTACCAAGGTTAGCGGCCACATGAGCATTTCTATTTTAACGGTGTGAGGTGTCAAATTTTGGTGGTGATGGTATTTCAGGCTACATTGGAAGTACTATCATGCATCTATATCTGGCTGTCATCACTGGTCCATGGTTTGTAAACATCCTTTCTGCGTACACTCAATACCACCCTTCTTACTCGTCTTCTTTTCTCCGGCAGAGAGCCGCGTGGCTTTGGTTTTGTCCAGTATTTGGATCATACTGATGCAGCTGATGCTAAACATCACATGGACGGAGAAATTCTTCATGGCAGGGAGCTAACCGTTGTGTTTGCTGAGGAAAATAGGAAAAAACCTGCAGAGATGAGGGCTAGGGAACGCTCAAGGTAAATCGTTCTCTCCTGTTTCATGTTGGATTAAAGTCATGTACTTGGCCAAATACCTTTTTTTTTGGCTGCTGCTGCACCTTACACACAGACTGCTTAATCTCCTACTGTTTTGAAGCACATCTAGTACTCCTATAGCTTTGACTATATCTGACTATATCTGTCTTGATATTCTTTTAGGGGCCGGTCATATGACCGCAGGAGATCTCCATCTCCTTATTCGCGGTCACCACGATATGGTTATTCACGGTCCCCACGGTATGAACGGAGTTATTATTCCCCATCGCCCAGGAAAAGAGATTTTGCAAGGTGAGGGACACTGTTAGATTATAATATTAACTCAGCAGCAGTGGAAAAGAGGGTGTTATTGTTCTTCTTAAAATGTCTCTGTATTTTGGTACAGGTCGGTTTCTCCTAGAGATAGAAGGTACAGGTACAGAGAGCGATCTTACTCAAGGTCCCCTGATGTTTATAGGAGCAGAAGCAGGAGCCGAAGCCATGAGTATTCTATGTGATCGGTGACGTGGAAACATAGGAGATACGGATGATAATAGAGATCCTTGATGGAAGGTTGATGGTATGTTAAAACTGGATAGTGAAGCAATGTCCTATGGGGGGACTCTGTGGATGTCTGCTTTCCTGGCATCTGCTTGGACCAGCCTTGTCTGTGATATATGAAAATCTTAGACAATTATGTAATGTATGGTTTTATTTGCTCAGGTCTTGACCGTAACCATTTTAGCTCTTGATTTTATACTCGGTCCACTTAGATCTGAGCAAAGCTTCTCCGTTTAGTTTTGAAACGCATTGATTCCAATACTTCCGTCAGATATTTCCAATTAACATAATCAAAAGTTCTGAGAAAATCCACTTCTTAAACTCACCTATCAATTTTATCTGCCTTCATTTTACGCGCACATTCAGAGACAATAAGGATGGAATCTATAATTTGCAATTCTAAATGATGGCAAATACAACCCTTACTGCATTCAAAAACAATCGATCAGTCTAGAATTTGTCTTGAAACACCTAAAACATCCCATACATTCTGATAAAATATAAGGTTAATCTCATAAGGTCCAGGAACTTTATGTTTGCCACAGTCAAAAAACAGCCCTCCTTACCACCATGGCTTCCATTTATCAACAAATAATGGCAAACTCTTCTTTCGAAAATCTAACAAAATTAATCATGCTTTAGATGCTGGAATGCTGGAATGCATAATGAGTATGAGTTGTGTATCTCAGTTCAAAGCAGAACTCAAGTTGGCGAAAGTGAAAGCAAAACATACTAAGCTCGTGGCGCGTTTTTCTTAGACTGTTAATTCCTCGTGGCGCGTTTTTCTTTGAACAGAAGACTTATGCACGTGGTTTGTGTTGGGTTGATCCTGCTATTGCGGTGCTTATAACTAATGCAAGTGGCTGTGTTTGAACAATCAAAAACAAAATCATGAACGTTTTTGGTTAGGAATAGAGTCTAAAGAGTGATTGCACAACTCGTTGGGGTTCATAGAAATTCATCAAACAAATAATTTAGAGAAATAATTATTGGATAATAGACTCGTGAGCATTTGTACAGTATTATTGTATTTTGACATAAATTACACATGTTGGAAAAGTAATTGTTGCTAGCTGTTCTATACAAGTCCATGCAAGTATTTGGTGGGGAGACTTTGATCTTAATGAGCCCAGTCCCCTATTTCATCGACAACCATCTGCCTCCACAGCTGCACGCCCTTTCTCTTTTCCATTTTCAGTTCTTCTATAAAAAAATGAGTGCCTTGTACTGTGTTATACTCTTACCAAGAATTATTAATCAAATGAGTGTTATAAAGAGAACTCCCCCTCATCCTAGCCAAAAGTTATTAAATGTGTAGGGGTGGCAAAAAGAGAGCTCCCATAGAAAATCTCTAGCGAAACACAAGGTTTTCAAATATATATACTAAACCCTCTTCTCATTTTCCTTTAACCAAACCAAACCCATGTCTTATTTCTTATAGAAGTTTGGCAGTTTACTGGCTTTAATTTCCTTTCTCTTGTTTAGATAGTTTTTAGTTAAGGTTTCATGTCAACCATTTCTTTATCTGCCATGGCACCATAATTTGTATGCTTTCTTTCTTCACCTCAAATCCCCTTGTTTCTTGAGAGTGATGGGGTCTTTGTTCCTCCGCTCCTCTTTCTCAGTTGTACCAAATACGTTCATGCCCTTGTCCGAAAAGCCTGATCTACGCTTACGCTTGTTGATGAAGAAGAAGGGCCCCGTTCTTGTGTATTGCCAAGGGGGCGGTGGAAAGGTCATAAGGTCTCGAAAGCTCCCTTCGGCGTTAACAGAAAGATCAGCACTGGTTAGCCATGAAGATCATAGTGCAGCCGTGATGGATGCAGGGAACTTGGTTATGACTCCAAAAGGGAAAGTGCAACCTGAAATTCCTGTTAACGATCTAGTGCACTATGGTGGACCAACCGGTCCTTCTTTAGTAGAGAAGCAAGATGGTGTTGGCATTGTCAAATTTCTTAGAGGGAAGAACTTTTTCATTACTGGTGCAACCGGGTTTCTAGCAAAAGGTATCCATGCATGTCATATATGCGCTTTTCGCCCTCCAATTTTTCATATTCTTCCCATCTGATGATCATAAACTGATTTATTTCTCTTTTTTATATCATCCAGTTCTGATTGAGAAGATTTTGCGAACCATTCCTGATGTGGGGAAGATATATGTGTTGATCAAGGCCAAAAACCAGGAGGCTGCAGTAGCGAGACTAAAAAGCGAAGTACGTCCTACTTGTTCACTAAATACTTAACTTCAAGACCTATTCAACCATCTGCAATCTGAATATAACACATGTTTCTTCTTAGATAATAGATGCAGAGCTATTCAAGTATCTCCGTCAGGTCTATGGAAAATCTTTCCAAACTTTTATGCTGAGCAAAATCATTCCAGTACCGGGAAATATCTGTGAATCTAATCTTGGGCTGGAAGAAGATTTGGCTAAGGAGATCGCGGATGACATTGATGTGATTATTAATTCTGCAGCCAATACAACCTTTGATGAAAGGTTGTTGAAATCTTTTTACTAGTCTTGAGTTTGCAAGTCAGCTATTCTGTTTTCTGATCTCAAAACTAACGTAGTTTTATAGGATTGTGAAAGTGCAGATATGATGTTGCCCTTGATATCAACACACTGGGACCCTGCCATCTCATGGGTTTTGCGAACAAGTGCAAGCAACTAAAGATCTTCTTGCAAGTTTCCACAGGTTTTACATATAAACAATGACAAATTCAGGATGTTGATCTCATTTTGTGCCTGCAAATTTATAGAAAGTTTAACAGTGAGATTGTGTTTCAGCTTATGCTAACGGACAAAGGAAAGGAAGAATCATGGAGGAGGCATTTAGTATAGGAGACTACACAGCCGAGGAAAATTTCCTCTCAGAAAGCAAAACAGGATTCCTGCCTTCATTGGATGTAGAAAACGAAATAAGCATAGCAACTGATTCAAGAAAAGGGTTCGAAGAATTCGACGTTGCTCAGAAGATGAGAGAGTTGGGTTTACAAAGGTGAAAGATTTCTCTCTGTTTTTGTTTGGGAGAAAAAGAAGAAGATGATGATTCATGGGCTTTTAAAATTGATCAGATCTAGTTGCTTGACACCTGAACAGGGCAAGAAGATATGGATGGCAAGACACATACGTGTTCACAAAGGCCATGGGAGAGATGATGATAGATAAAATGAGAGGAAACATACCGGTTGTCATAATCCGACCAAGTGTCATCGAGAGTACTTGCAAAGAGCCCTTTCCTGGATGGATGGAAGGGAATCGGTACATTCGTAGGCATTTTATATATATTGCATATTTCAGTTTTACTGTGACCTAAAGGACTTTCTGTTTTGTTTCCCATGAATTAACATAGGATGATGGATCCAATAGTTCTATACTATGGAAAAGGGCAGCTAACAGGATTCTTGGTAGATCCAAATGGGGTACTTGATGTGGTGAGTGGATGCAGGTTTGCATGATTTTCTGCAGTTTTCGGATTAGGTTGGCTGTGTACTTCACATGATTTCCTAGCTACCAACTAAAACATTTTGAAATTTTATGTTGAAGGTCCCAGCAGATATGGTAGTCAATGCTAGCTTGGCAGCAATAGCCTGGCATGCAATGGAACAGAAATCAAACATCAACATCTATCAAATCGCTTCATCTGTGATAAATCCACTGGTTTTTGAAGAGCTGGCTAAACTGCTGTACGAACACTACAACTCCTCTCCCTTTATGGACGCCAAGGGAAGACCTATCCAAGTTCCATCGATGAAGCTGTTCAGCTGTATGGAGGATTTCTCGTCTCATCTGTGGAGAGATGTGAGACAGAGGAACAGATTAATGGCAAGGTCCACATCTGGTGGGAATGGGAAGCTCTCTCAGAAACAGGAGTTTATATGCAGAAAATCTGTGGAGCAGGCAAAGTACTTGGCCAACATATACGAGCCATACACTTTCTACGGTGGAAGGTGAGATTGCATTGCATTGGATTGGATTGAACTGAATTGATGGGTAGAGAACAATAATATTGGTGCAATTGTAGGTTTGATAACAGCAACACGCAGAGACTTATGGACAGAATGTCTGAAAAAGAGAAGAGGGCATTCGGATTTGACGTCGGAAGCATTGATTGGAGAGAATATATCACGAATGTGCACATCCCTGGTCTGAGGAGGCATGTCATGAAGGGCAGAGGAAATAGTGAGCGATTGATTACCAAGTAGTAGTAGTAGCAGCAGGAAGGCCATATTGCCATGTCCTCAAACTATACAACTGCGGTTGATGATTTACTTCTTTTAAGTTTCAAAAATAAAACCTCAAAGGAGGAGGGATGGAAAAGAAAAAAAGAAAAAAGAGAATTTCTCCCATAATCTGGGTGTGTTGGTGTGTATAATACTAAAAAATGCAGTCATGTCAACAGTTATAGTGAATTAAGAAAGTATTATATTCAACCCTCGTAATATTGTTTTCTAAGATATATAGTTTTTTTTATCCTGATAACTTTTTCAGAGGTTCAGATATGAAGTCCAGCATTGATAGAGGTTGCTTATTCTCCCCGGTAGGTTAACTCAAAACTACACCGGCGTGTTTTTTCTTCTGGAAAATACAAGGGTTCAAGGAAAATTAAACGGATATATAACCTGGGGTTTAAGAAATGTAATCTTCTTATGTCTGGAAAGTAAAGGGGTTAAGAGAAAATTACACGGATTGTGTATACAATTAGGAAGCGAGGAATCTAATACCCAAAACATGTAAATGAGATCTCGAAACAAGTAAGAAGAGAATAATGGATCTTCATCAACAAAATGATGTGATTCACACAAAACTAGAACTATAATACATTAAGGCATACGAATCAAATAGGCAGAGCACCACCCTGCCCTACAGCCCTAGATAATAGAAGAGAGTGGGAACAAGGTCTACCACAGACCATGCAAGGCCTGCATATTGGAGGAATCTAATACCCGTGTCAACATCAAAACAGTCTTGATGGGAGAAAAAGAACAACTTTTTAATGTAGCTCGAATGCTTAATGTCATCTGTTTTTTTACCAGATGTATTTAGCATAGGGATGTAGCTGGTTGATTTTACAGGGATGCCTAAAGTGTTCGATACTATAGGAAGAATCCATTTAGCCAGTGCCTTGCTACAGAACTTCACTATCAGTATTGTTGGTATCCCCACAGCTACTCTTCCGGCAAAGGCAGGGATGCTGAGTTGATCGAATACGCGTGCCACCGCTTCATGGTGGAATTGGTGGTATGTTTGCTGTACCCCGGCGACCTGAATAACAATGTTTTGATTCAGTAATTCGTCTGTTCTATATGTAAAACAAGCTACTTCATAGAAGATCGATGCCGTGTCTCGGCTTCAGAGGTCATTGATTACTTACTATTCCAAATGCAACCCCATTGAAGGCTGTGTGGTACTCAAAACTTGGAGTTGGAAGTTGGGGAGTGGGATAAGCAAACAGCAGCAGAAAACTCAAGGAAGCCCAGAATGTTGTAACTGCAAGTGAATATGCACACAAATGTGAGAAAGTAAAACAAACTTGCCATATTCAAAGTATGAGAATGTAAAATTCAATGCATATAACCATCTAACAAGCTCAAAAAGATTCCACATTCTGTTAAATATAACTGCCAGTATTTGAATAAAAGTATATGGTGTTCCAACTAATCTGCACAGAAGTTTTAAGTAACGACCAAGTACTAAGTAATCCGAGCACAACATATATTCCTCCTCCTACTCAATTGGAACATGATTGCTCCGTTTATAATTCATTTGGCACTTCAAGAAATAAAGCAAAATAAAATCATGAAATGGAACTCTTCTTACCATTTTGTCCTAAGACAATGAAACTGTCAACATATTCGTAGATGGCAAGCCAGAAAGCAAGGATCATCAGTCCAAAAGCAAGACCCGCTAGGATGTCAATCACACTGTGCATGCCAAGGTAAATTCTTCCTACCAAGAAAAACCGGTCTTCATATAGCAAAATCCACAAGGAAAAGGGTGGTAATGCACAAAACAGTTGATGAAATGTAATTACAGTTACCGAAACCAATGAGACCCACAAGCAAGCAAACAATGAAAAGTCCAGCCAACTCCAAGGATGCATCTTGATATTGGATATGACTTAAGACATAATGCAGAAGAAACCTGGTAAATGATCATTTGGAAAGGCATGTTAAGTTCTGAAGTGAGAAATCATTCAAGTAAACATGCGCAAAATCAGAAGAAAAATATGAATACCCAGATAGGCAAACTGTATTGAGGGTGTGAGACGAAGGCAATCCATATTCCAGAGCATTATCTTCCTCATCTTTAGTTGCAGTTACTCTCCTAACAGGAGGGCAACTGGGTCTTGGAGCTGATACCACATCCTATGACATTTGAAACGAGAGAGTCAAAAACAAACAAAATAAAATAAAGAATTGCATTGTATGATTTGCAGTCCTCCATTTGGCATCGGATCAAGTCAGGATGAAAGTTACAAACGGACCTTTAAGCAGTTTCCTAAATAATCACAGAAAGCCATTAAGAGTGTCATTTGCCGGGCCAATTTTCCATGTCCACTCTGCATAGTTAGGCAAAAAGCAATCAAGCAAAATGCTGACCTACATCAACCAACACAAAATTCCAAATGAACCACCATACAGAAATAGAAAGAAAGAAGAACCAACTACCTACCCAGAACAGCAGAGGAAGAAAACCAGTGTAAAAGGGAACAGAAACAACACAGGACAGCGTGCAGAATAACGCATCCAGCAAACGATGCTGGTAATTCTGCCAAAAAGATAAAATAATAAGGAATCATGGAAAAAAAAGAAAGAAAGTGGGTTTTGTAATATATTGTCGGAACCTGAATCAGGAGGATGGAAGGAGTGGCAGTGATGACATGACGAGACACCCAAGGCTGAGACAAAGATCTAAGCTTCTGGGTGACATTGAGACATGAAGATATAACAATCCACGAAACAATCCCGCAAAGTGTGACCCCTTGCCAAAGTGCTATGCTTTCCATTCCCCGCCCTCTTCCTCTCCGAATTCCACACCCTCCTTGCCCTCCTCCAGAAAGAGAGGGATCAAAAGAAAGTAGAACAAAGGGCAGGAGAGTTTTCCCGTGGAAACTGAGTTGGTTAGCACCCACAACCTTGGACTCGGAAAGGAGGAGGATTTCCTTTTCTCTCTCCGCTGTCCTATGTTTGTGATTAGTATCGCCAATTACCAAACAGTTCTGTTTGTTTTTATTTTATTTTATTTTATTTTTATTTTTTTCTGATACAAGCAGTGGCAGAAACAGTCAAAGTCAGCGTTGCCATGTTGGATTTCGGTGGCGGATTAACAGTTAACACGGGAAAAGAACATTCTATTTTGTCTGCATAGAAGTCATAAAGGGAAAACATGTAACATGTAACATGTTACATGTTACTTGTTAGAGAGACGCAAAGCAACCACCATGAGGCTATAATGTGACCTCTGGAAGAAGACTCCTAAGGGTAGGATATATAGTCCCCAAACCCTCTATTGCAATAATTATAGTGACAACCTTAAGCTAGGGGAAGGCCAGCCCCAGCTTCGGCCCCGACCCGAGTATCTACACCACACTCGACTCGGCTAATATCTAGATCCATGAATTTGGTTGTCCAATTGTCGTCCCTACCTATTTTGTGTTGTTAAGTGTTGGAAAGGGACCCTAGGAAGCCCAGCCCCGGCCCGAGTATCTGTACCACACTCAACTTAGCTAGAATTTATATCGATGAATTTGGACTTCCGATTGTGGTCCCTACGCGTTTTAATATGGTATTAAATGTTGGAAAGTGACTCTGGGCCTTACCTAGGGAGGGCTGGAGAGAGCATTCATTCATTCTAGAAAACAATGGCAAGTAGTGAATTTTTTAGAGGGTTGGTATGTTTCCACTGCGTTGTTGATGCTGATATTTTATGGTTCGTGTCCATTAACCACAAGTTTATTTTTGTAGAAAAATCCACAAGTTAAACCCAATTCGCTATTTGTTACTTGGGCAGTTTGTCTTTCAAAGAAAGAAATATTAGGCGGCTACTTGTAGGAACGAGTGATATTATTATAAGTCACCACTTGACTACCTACAATGTAGCATTGACATTGTGGTATATTACATACTTCTTTTTTAATTTCAAAATTTTGGTATTAGTTTTATGGGGATAAGATATGAAAAATATATTTATTAAAAATAATTTTATACTTGGAGAGATAGAGATAGAAATAGTATCATACCAGTTCATATTATCTATAATTATCTTATTTGTCTTAGATATTTTTTAAGAAATTATTAAGTTAATTTGTGGGTTGGTGTTTAAATTGATGAAAAAATAAAAAAAATAAATTATAATGAATATTTTTTTTTCAGAGAAAATAGAATGAGAAAGGAAAAATAATAATTTTATATTTTATATTAACTGGTAAAATTCTTTGAATTTTTCTGCCAACAACTTATATTTCTTAGATATAGGGCAATGAAATCACGGTTCTTATTTTTAAAGATAAGATTCTAAAGTTTCTTTTATTTTTTTATTTTTTAGAAAATCAATAAAAAAATTACACAAATGTAGGTTGCAGTCCAGATTTACCTATTTATAAGTCAAATTTACATGTACGCAATCAATTAAAATATTTTAATAAATCATGTATTTAATTATTTCAAATACATGAAATAATGGTGTTTTTAGATATTATGTATTTTATAAGCAGTTTTTGCTATTTATTTATTTGCAAAAACCCTATATATACATAAACAACAATAAATTATTTCAATACAAGATGACCAAGAAAAAAATTAAAATTAATCACATTTACAACCAAATAATCATGATAATTAAATAAATTCATAAATTTTTATATAATGTTACCGGACAAATTGAAAGCCTAATTCGAATTATGATGTCACATCACGACTTAGTTATGATTCGATTTTTAATTTTGAATATGGATTATTTTAAAATTTTCAGATTAGTCGAATTCATCATTGATGCGCATGATATAATGAAAAAAGATTAATCATTGTTACTGTTAAAAAATAACAGGTATGGTTGTCGACACATGGATTATGGCGTAATTGAAGAAAGCAGAGAGATCTCATGCCAGATTCTGGCAACACAGTTCTAGTTTTCATGTCTAAGTTGAATATGAGCTTCAATAAGAGGTTCAATATTCCCATCCAAAACAGAGTTAAGGTCTGGCAACTGGATGCCAGATTTTAGATCCTGTACTAGTTGATGTGGATGATACACATACCTTCGAGTCTCCCTTTTCCACACATCCAAGATGCCTTCTTTCCTGATCTTGCTCACATCCGAAACCTTCTGCTCCTCTGCAGTTACCACAAGTTTGGCTTTCAGCCGATTCAGGGCCTTTATCTTGTTTGCAAATGAGCTCCTCTCACCTGCACACACAGAAATGCATTATTATTTCATTTGGGGGAGTTGGTTTCAGTGAACTCCATATCTTAAAGGATTCAGGATTCAGGATTCAGCATCCTCCACTGCAATCAGATGCTATGCACGTACAACATAAGCACCTGAAGATTGGACGGTTAAGCCAGTAGCAATATGCTGCAGAAGCATTGTTGGTTCTGTTTGGCTCTCCTCTCTGCTAAGCAATGAAGATGACATTATCAAATCGTCATCGCTAATCTGGACGTCGATGACTGTTCGGAGAAAAAGAGGGACCACGTCCACAGATGCTGAGATCACCTGTGATATTTTGATTTTCATATGAAAGGCTAAACCAGGCTAGTTAAAATGTAGCATTTCATATGCAGCAAGACAGGACTAGATGAGCTAGATCAGATTCATTTAGACGAAATAGATAATCAACACTCATGCAGACGCTTTTACCGACAAAACTATGAACTCACAAACAAGATCCGATGAAAAATCCAAAAGCTTCTTCTGGAAAACTACTATGTATGTGTACCAAATAAGAGAATACTTTGGGAAGATGAGTTTATATTGCCTACCTCATGTTGAACAGTTCCACTTGGAGAAATTATCTTACGATGAATGCCCCTCTCACCTGAAAGATAACCATAAGCATATTCAAATTCAAACTCAATGGCTGCTGAACGGATACCACCATTCAAGCAAGAACGCTTCTCAACCAATCTGCCTTCATAGCCTAGCTTTTCAGCCCATTTCATATACATGCTTAGAAGTTCTTCAGCCCATATCTGAGCAAAAGAATTTGCAACGCAATGTCACAATTAACATAAAAATGAAAGCGTAATGATTTGCAACTCAAGCAATGAAGAATTGCATAATGCAGACCATTGAAAAGGTAAAATTTCAGAAACATACAGGCAAGATTTCCATTAAAAATTTCTGAACACCATTGTCAATGAATACAAATAGGAGTAACCATCAAATTCAACTGTGATTATGATAACTCTTAACTATATTTCAAAATTATTACAATCACAAGGGGCAAGGATGCCTGCATAATCATTCTAGAACATACCCTCGACCGGAAAATGTAAAGAACAGGAGACAAATTAGAAAACGGAATACAAAAAGATTAACATAAGATTTCCTTACACTAGAAAAAACAAGAAACCTAGATTTGCTGAACAAAATGTATAACCAACTGCATGCCGATTAAGCTCTTTTCAATGAATAATACACAAAAAGGTTACTGCTAAATAGCTTCCCTTTTTTATTTGCAATTGATGTACTTATACTTCCCATGAACAAATCTTTACGAACAAGAACAAACAAAAGTTAAGAGATATGTTTAATATTCTATATCAGCTTCTTGCTGTGTTACTTAGTTTATGCGGTCAATAAAATACTCAAACAGAAGAGGTACAACCGGTCGATGACTGGATCATATATCAACTCAACTTCCAGGAATAAAATTATTACAGCTCAAGCCAACCATAAGCTTTTAGAAAATAACGAGAAACAAACAGACCTCAGAGTCAATGCCTTCTGCTCCAGCTTGAATGATTAAACATGCCCCGTCCAAATCATATCGTCCCTTAAGAAGCTTTGACAGCTCATACCGATCTAAGAACTTGTTTATAGCGATAGAAGCACTATATGCTTGCTCAAATAGCGGGTAATTGATGGCTTCTGTCTCTGCCAACTCAGATATCAGCTTTGCCTCCTCAAGCTAAAAAACATACACAAAGTTTCTTACTATCCCTAACATCAGAAAGGTCAAATGCTGATGCAGCCTATAAGATTGCTAAATTGTATGTTTGAAAAGCAGACCTTCCACGAGCCTATCAATTAAATGAAGCTAAACCATTATTTCACTTCCTTGAAATTACAGATATGTAATATCCTTTCTGTTAATAGTACCAAGGTTTTGTAGGCACAAACATGCTTGAAACACGGTGGATAGGTTTTCTAACAGTTGGTAAAAGTCAATAGATTGTTATCATGTGGTAATAACTAAAGGAAAAGCTAGTTAACAGTGATGGAAATGGACCAAATCCTGAGAATCAAGCATTTGGAGATTCATTAAGGTACTTGTGTTGTGGATAAATGACAACTATAGAACATTGGTAGTGTTATATTCCCATTCTGAT
This sequence comes from Passiflora organensis, assembly GCA_019739055.1. Taxonomy (NCBI): domain Eukaryota; kingdom Viridiplantae; phylum Streptophyta; class Magnoliopsida; order Malpighiales; family Passifloraceae; genus Passiflora; species Passiflora organensis. The sequence goes on from JAEPBF010000009.1 coordinate 11,734,493, forward strand.
AATCCCAAACTCAATTGCACTTCTCGTGATGAAATTTTCAGTTTAAAATGATACTACAAAACCAAGCCCACTTACGAAAGGCATTTTCGAGAGATTTCCAGTTGAGTTTGTCAAAAAAAAAAATATATATATGTCATTTCCTGAAGTTGTATAAAAGGTACACGAGCATGTGATATGTGCATTGTGCTGACAGAGCCTATTGTCAAATTTCTAAGATTCCACATCAAAAAGCTTCTGCACAACAATGAAAAGCACATTCCAGCATCTGTTTCAGAAAATGACGAAGCAGATAAAAGTCCGTCTATGAGTTCTTCTATGAGAAAACAGTAAGGCGAAACCTGACGGGCTGAAAGGAGAGTTCATAGAGGAAATAAGTTGACAAGTCATGATGACTATATGTATGCTGGGTCCTGAGTTTCAGTTGCCATTGCTATATAACAATTACCATGCTGAAAATACTGAAAAGGAAAATAAGCGCAGAAATAGCTTACCTTATATATTATATCCTTGAGTGAATCAACCATTTTGACGCTATCACCAAATTTGCCAAGAATTTCATTAGATTTCACAGGGTCATCCCATATATTACACTCATGTATCATTTGTTCCTGTTTGACACATGTTGCTTGCTCGAGTTCCAGAGCTGGAGCCAATATCTCAGCACGGGCAATTGCATCTCGAATAATATTTTTCACAGATAAATAACCTACAAAAATGAAACAAAGTTACAAAATACGGTTTCAACTCATATCAATATAGGGGTCACCAAGGTTACAAGACAGAGAGATAAACGGAATTTTCCATCTACTTGGAACTAAACTATGCGAACACTAAGCATTTCCAATATGCAAAAGGAAAGGAAAAGAGAATGAATTCAGAACAAGTCTCGGACAGCATGAAACCCATGTGAATAGCCGGGTGCCCCTTCTCGTCCCAGCCAAAAAACGGAAACCTCGCAGAAAGAGGAAGCAAGGAAGGGGAGACGGGTACCCAATTGTTTGAGGACCTGGTTCTTGCCAGAGGAGGCTCGGGTCTTAAAGCAAAAATTAAGCTTCGTTCCACGTAACACACTGGACTTTGTCGTTGAAGAGGGGGAATTAAGGTTGACCTTTGCGGTTGCATTAATAAATACAGACATATCCTCCGAAGACGGAGAGATAGGAGTTGATGGTACAATTAAGAAACAGAAGGAGAAGAATAGAGCAAAGCGGCGCAATGTTTCTCTCCGAACTTGAGATGGCTTCGGACGATGCTACTGGAACTATGGGCAAGGTCAATTTTCCCGTGTCCTACCAAGACTTGCTTACTAGAGATGAAACAGTGACCTCGGTGGATTTCAGTTTGGCGGAGGAGAAAATTGTTGTGTTCAAAAGATGTGCCCAATTATTTCGTTTACAGACAAAGTTCAAGAGCGAATCAAGATTTCGCGGCAATTATCTGTGGCGGTGAAACTTTTGGGTCGTAGAATAGGGCACGCACTAATGTGGTGGACTAAGCTTAAAGCTTTGTGGAATCCTTCAAAGGAACCCAAAATAATAAACACGGAGAACGGCTTTTTCTTGTGAAATTTGATAATGCTGTGGATACGCAGCATGCAATTTTGGGAGAACCTTCGGTAATCCTAAATTATTGATTAACTGCCCAACATTGGTCTCTGCACTTTACTTCTAGTTCTAGGGTCTAGTTATGCCGGCCGAGTAATGTCATACGAAGATTCTAAAGACAGTAGGTTGGTGTTATGATAATATCATATTACCGTGCTATTATGATAATATGATATATATGATATGTTTTTGGTACGGAGTTTTATAAGCATCTAGTTGTTGGGTTAGTCTAAAGAATTGGACCTGAGAGAGATTTTGGGAAAATGTAAAGTGAAATGGGTTAGTCTACAGTATTGGGCCTGAGAGATTCATTCAGTTTACAGTGAGAGATACCATGTCACTTATACGTGTCATCCACCAGTGTTAGCGGTAGAGGACTTCCAAGACTATAATTTTAAAACACCTGCTAATGTGTTGGGTAAATTCGTTTGTTACGGTTGCACCTAAAGTTTAACAACCATTTTTATGTTATTGAGCATGCGTATTGTGATTCATATGACAATTTGATTTTATGTGCTTTTGGGTTTGATTTTAATTTTGGTAGAGGTATTGTTGAGTCACTGAACACTTTCTAAAATCTATTTTCTAGTAATCATGTGGATCTCTTAACAAAGCAAAACTAGAGATTTCTTTGCTACTGGAATGAATACAATGAAAATGAGCCGGCAAATTCTTTCTACGACATTTACATGCAAACACCAGTGCGAGTATAGCATAACTCTAGGGAAACAAAATAAAGAAAAAAATCGAGTCCACATCCCTCAAAATCCGTAGAACCTACATGTCTTGGAAAAACCTCATATTCAAAGTTTGCGTATTGTCTTCTCATTGACTGCGCATGTTTCTGCTCGATTGATCATATCTCAGACTGGGAAGTATTTCCTCTCAATATGCTTTTGCTTCCTTCAAGAGATACCTTTGTTCTTTTGGTTGTGTTGTATTTTACGAGTCAAGGACAACGAACAGGTCTAAGTTTTGTTTCATAAACGCTGCATTGCAATCCTGTCCGACTGCATGTAAACATAACGCTTGATATGTAACTAATATTTTTCATTCTCCATCTCGCTTCTCATTAGCTTTTCCAAGATCCTCTCATCTCAAATTTACATTTTTATAGGATCAATCTGGAATGACTCCGGTTCGTTTAGAACATTTGGGTAGAGGAACTCTGTGAAGTCAGTTAGACAGAACCAAAAAAAAAAAAGTCATTCTTTTCCGCTAAAGAGAAAATAAATGTGAACAAAGATATAATATAACTCAAAATTAAGAGGGCATGCAATAGCACACCACTAACACTTGCTATGGGGAAAAGAAACAGGTAGTTACATGACAGGTAATCCCAGTGGATATTTCTATCATGAGAAAAGAAAAGATGACTGAATAAGGGATGACAATTTTTCTATAAGACAGGCATGATACAAAGCAGATCATGGCAACCTTCCAAACTATGTGATACCCCAAATGAACATATCAACCATGATATACATTCTTACAATAACTTAAATTCATCGACGTCTCCAAGGCATTGTCTTGGGAATATCTGGACCTGCCCGTACCAAAAAATGGCATGCAGATAGTGAGAGATGTGTGCATTTCTCAAAATCAGATGACGCTTCCACATGGGAGTATTTAAAATAACAAATAAACCAAAAAAAATGTATCCGGTCTTGTTTCCCTTTTGTTTCTCTTTATGGGACTCAAATTGACAACTGCATTAGGACTGCTCAACCCCAATCTGGATTTTATCTTCAGGCTGGACTGGGTTATCCAAAGAGTTATACCATGCTCTAATAAATATCTTTTCCAGAAAGCTTTTACAGAGATTAACCATCAATGGACAGTGGCGTCAAAATGGTTTAAAACTAAGATGCCAATCTACCATCACTTTGCAACAACTACTTGGGTCTGTCCAATTTTCTTATATCATATAAATCCTTAAATGAATCATCTTCACAAATATGAAGTTATTACCGTACCACTATTTTTCCAAACTATCCACTTATTACATCAGAAGGCGTCATCAATTAGAAAATTATCCTGCCGGGATACCAACTACATGAATTTCATATTTTTGCTCCACAACGCTAAATGTTGGCCAATTGCTTAAAAATATGCCATGCAAACCTAGTAATCTGGTGCAACCATTTAAATGTATCCAGATTTACTTCTTTTATTACTTTTTCCACTTTGATTTCTGATCCATCATTACTGTTTCAGAATTGCTCTATGAAGGCTTCCAGGCCAAACATTGTGGTATTCAATGGATATCACAAGCGTTGGGCATCAAGGTAACACGACCAGACCAACAAGATGGAGGAAAAAAACAACTATCACACACAAGTAAAAATATCCCCACCTGGAATCTTCATCGTCTTGATTTAGGTTGGCAACGAAATTCAGCTAAAAGTGCTATATGATCAGAGGACCACTCTGGTGAAGGTAGGGCTGTGTCTTTCCTTAAGCTTTCTTCATCCAAGAGTTCAAGCAAAGACTCCACCGTTAAAGAGTCCGCTGATGAAAAAGGAGACAAATTAACTGCAGATCACTTACTCCTAAGCTACAGTTCAGATGCATGTGATAAAAAGAAATCAGCGTACAACATGTGAACACAAACTGCTGTAGTGAATTTTCACCTGTGTAAAATATGTAATCTAGGGTGCCAATGAAATCTCTAGTGCAGTTGGTAAACAAGGGCTCATTTGTTCTCGTGTCTATTCTTCTCCTCTGTTGTTCGTTGGGATGACCAGTAGTAGGCAGTGTTGCAAGAGACGAGTAAGCACTGTCCTGAAACAGTAAATGCATCACAATCGCCATAATTAAGGAAAAAGAGAACAAAACTACCAATACGACAAACATGCTCTTCTACGACTGAGTAGAGAAAATAAAAAACTGTCCTCTTAGCTTTCATTACAAGAGACATGAAAATATATCTTACCAGACGCAGCTGATGTGCAAGCTTGCTGACCGGACGCAGAATTCCCAGAGGATCTGCCACCAAGTCTGGATGTGCCGCATCAACCTTACCTCTGGAAAGAAGTATATGGGGGGCACTGCAGTGAAGTACAGCAGTATGTTTCAGCAGTATAACAACATAAGTGCAATACAATTCCCGTCTCCCACAAAATTATAAAACTCATTCCATAGTAGAAGACAGAACCTTCCAGGAACTGAACTGAAATCCCCACACAACAACATGGGAATGGCAGCACTGGCAGCTATTTTTTCCAATCCTTTCAGTAGTGTAAGCACCTAACATAATTAAAATGAGGATAAAATCATCACATTCAGCAGTAAAAATAACTTAAGGTCTTACAGCACAAGGCAGAAAAAAGGGGGGAACCTGCCAAAGCTTGACATCCTTTAAATCTTGGTGAACATTCATATGTGTGTTTGCCTGTAGTCCAAGTCCCAACAGAGCAAGAGAATCCACAAATTGATCAGAATGATAAGCATGCATCTCAAATACGTCATAGTTTAGATTAACTTGCATATCACATCTTTTCAGAGGAATCTCAATAACAATTATAGCACAAGCCACATCAGCCACTGCATTAGGTTAATTTCTCAAGAAGTCAGAATATAAAGCAAAATGCAGTACAGTACAGGATGGGGCATAGCAACCAATATGGTAGAGTACTATTCACAGTTATTATCACTGGAAATTCTGATGAAAACATAAGATTACTTACAACACAAAGAAGCTGCCTTTTCCCTGCACTATCAGCTCCTTGATTGCTGAACTTTGTTTCCAGAACGACTATCAATGCAACATTATCCTATGAGCATAGAAAAAATTAAATAAGACAAAAAACACACGCAATCGAATGCTCTCAATGAGACCCAGATATCTAGATCCAATAGCACTCAACCAACCTTTACCAAACGGTTCAAGGCAGTTTTCCTCTGGGCAGTTGGAACTAAGGCCTCAGTCAAAGACTGAGCAGCCTTATTAAACTCAACCTGCAAAAGAATACATGAAACTGTAACATATGGGAAAATATAATATTCACATAAAATGGCATTCAACATCAAAGGTACTTCCAAACCTCATATTTTTTCACATGTGAAAATCTATCTCTACGAAAAAATGTAGCACAACCATCTACTGTATGTGGGTTTCCACCATAAACCTGCAACTAACAAGGGAAAATTAGTATAAAACCAACATAAAACTTGTTTAGTCAAGAAACACAAAGGCTCATCACCAACCTCAGTAGTTTTTCTCTTATATAGAGCTTGATAACCATGTTTATCCAGCTCAGGGCCAAAAAATTCTTCATAATGATCATTTTGAACCTGAAAGTTTCAGTAACCACTTTGTAAGGTGACCTGAACAGGATAAAAATTTTCTTAGACATGGCAAGAAGATAGGACAGTTATTTCCCACAAAAATAGTAATACCATCTATTTACAAAACCCACTAAAAGTTCGTAATACAATAAAATTTTATCCAAGGAGCATAATAAATCAAACTAATTGGTTTCTGCACAGTCGATCAACCTATTATTAACTGGTTTCTTGAAATACTGGTGTTTAAGTGACACAGATCATTAATGATAATTAACCAATCAACATTAAAATTCATCAAAATAAAACAACGCTCAAATTTATCAACTTAATAAACCTCAAGATTAAAGTTTTCATGCAATGAAAAGTAAAATAGGGAAAAAAGGAACATTCAATCACTTGTCTCCATCTATATGATTAATTGTGAAACTGGAAAGAGGTATTTTGATGCATAAATTGTTTCGCTTGACAGCACATAGAAATGCAGATTTCCCATTTTACCTCCTGAAGGCAAATAATGTCTGCACGATAGCCAACTATTTCCCTTAGCAAATTCTGACGGCGATATGGCCAAGAAAGAGCCCATGAAGGGCAGTAGCTATATGAGTCATTTGTAGCATACGTATCAGCTAAAATGTTGTATGAGAGCACAGTAAAAGTTCCTAAGGATGAAACACGGCCATCTGGATCCAAATTCCCTGACGTTTCAGATCGATGGACAGTGATTAAACGACGTGGAGTTGGGGATGGAGCTGGAATGACACGGGAAGTTAATAGTGTGTTGGCATGTCCCACAGGCTGTTAGTTTCAGCATCTACCACTACACATTCAAATTTCAGAACATGGCCAATATCATCTGCAGATGGCGTGTATGTTTTAGAACGTCCGACTTCAAACCAAGTTTCACCACTCCTCTGTGTTACTGCTGCAGGATAGAAAGGTGCAGAACCATTCGTCAGGCTAGCACTTGATGCTGGACCCAACAAACTAGTATTAGTGACTCCAGATCCTGAGCTAGTGACGCGACCAAATAACTCTTCCTCTTCATGTCCATTTTCATTTACAGAACTTGCTGCACGATCATGCAGAGCGCGATGGTGCTGCCATGCATCAGAGAAACATTTGGGAGAGCAATGATAACTCTTGGAAACTGGAATTTTAGCTTTAACACAACCTAAGCACTGTAATGTGGCTTGCTCAGATGGATGTATACTACATACAGCAACTTTTTTATCACTTTGTACCCGATACCTACAAAGCAAGCCCAAGAAAAGACACACAAATTAAGAAACAAAGCTACACTTTCATGTAATACAGTTGAAGCATTGGCATGCCTGATTATGCAAAATCAAAGAAAGGAGATTCTTAATGCCAGTTTATTATATTATAGAGAGACTTCCATCTGAACACTAACGTTTAAACAGATGCAATACGCCAAGTGTCAAGCTACTAATAGTTACAGAGATAATCTTTTGATAAACTTTGAAATTCAGAGACCATGTTATTTCAAATCATTCAACAATGTGGGGCTCAAAATATTACATATCACTGAATAAGTATGCCAAAGCTTTACAAATACTGACTATATAATGCTTACAGACAAATGAACATTGCAAAATTTTTAAGAGAAAGAAATTAAGTCATAAAAGGTTTCAATACAATGATTCTTCCCTTGAGTAACAAGCAACAATAGATTTATGCTTTACCATCTTTTGCTAATAATACATAAGAAGAAAACAGTGTATTTTTGCTTAAATGATTGTCACAAGATTTCACCATCGGCTGCCTCTGCACATGGTTATGCTTCTGGCTTTCGTTATCAGGCTCACCTTATGGTGCAATGGCATGCCTACCAGAAGGCAATGAGTTCCAAACAGCTTCCCGCATCATGCCAAATTATATCAGAGTCCAGGAAAGTATAGTACAACCAGACAAACACTAAAAAACTAATTGGCATGTTTTGCAAGCCACTCACCAACATCTCCCCACTAATGAGTAGATGTTTAAAACATGTTCCAGTGTTTCAATTCTGTTTCTCCATAAGTGTTCTCAGGAACTCTAAAGTTAAACCTTACAATGAAGTTGTTTCAAATAATCTTGGGGAATGAAGAGATAAACCAAAATTTAACAGCTAAGGAGCTGTAATGATGTTAAGAACAATAGATCCGGAAATTTATACAATTCAAGCTGCTTGATCAATGACCGTGACAAATGGTAAGCTTCTATAGCTTTTTGTGACTATTGCTGATTTTTTTCATTTAAAACTAATAATTTTGTTTAATCAGCAATGATGTAGACTCAAGAGACCGTCTTCCTCTATCAATGAATTCTGATTCTTTCTATTAAGCACCGATGGGAGAATACTTCCTTCTTTTGTTTTGTTTTCTTTGTTTAATCTTGTAATTATGTTTTCTTTTAATGAAAGTTTCTTCCATTCCACAATTTGACATGAAAAAAGAATTGACATCTTCACAAACTCTGTTATTTACAAAAATCATGTAAGGAAATGTCTATACATTGTCAAAAATTCCACCCATCAAACACGATAACACAAAAACAAAAGGACTGAATGCATCAAGAACTGTAGTACACAAAACATATATTGTTATATTGTAACTCCCTCCACTGCTACAATTCATTTCCACTGTAAGGTACAGGAATAGAACGACCTAGATGCAATCACAACAGTGTCACAACATGTGTATCAGGCATTAGCTTCATGGAATCTTATATATACCAAGGGAAGATTTTGATAGGATCAAGTGTTTAATTTATTTCCACTATCCTGATTACTACTAAAGGATGGTTATCATAGGCAACATATGAAAGAAAATAGATATATGAAAGCATGTTGTTCAAAATCCAGAAAAGGAAATCTCCACACATATACTGCTCTCCTGTTTCATCGTTCAACTTTAGAACCATGACATTATAACCTAAGCATACAGTGAAAAAGTGCAAAAGTGCATTCATCCTATTTACCTGATGTTGCTACATGCCAAATCTTTGCTCCCTCACCCATCCCACTCAATCCATTATAAGTAACACATGCAATTCCAATTGATTCAATTGAAGGGCTTCCAAAAGACAGTTTAACTCGTTCGGCACAAAAAATCAAAGGATATTAGCAACACAAGCACTTCAATGAAACCACAACTGTTCTTACCCAGATTCATGAGTAAACCTGATAACAAACAAATCAGGGCCTATTATGATAAATTCATACCACATCTTAAGATTCACACTAACCTCACAAAAAATAAAGGAACAAAATTAAAGTATAAAGAGGTCAACAGGAAAGAGATGAGATGAAAACTCCATAAATGACCTAGCAACAAGTTCTACTTCTTGGATGTGCCGTCCCAATATTATTCCTGTCTGTTGTATATCTAATTCAGCAAATCAAACTAGTAATCCTGAAAGAAATGCAAACAAGAAATGCAAACAAGGACCCTCGCATCAGCACTGCATTTCAACTATGAGCAACAAGAAACGCAAACAATAAACCACATGTTTACATATACATGTCAACAAGAACTCATTTTCAGCTATACACACTTACTATATCAAAATGCACAAACCGCAAAATAGTTCACTTCCCAAGTGAAATACTCTTCAAAACCAAACAATTTTCAATGCTCGTAACTACAAGATACTCGATCAGATTACGTAAACCGATTCCTTAATCTACTGAGCACGCGCTCAAGCATCGAAATGTCAGGAAAGGCCACCGGATAATTGAAATTATCGGCACTTACCACTTGTACCTCAGGAAATGACCGTCCAGCGGGGCGGACTCGGGAACATCGTCGGTGGAAACGGTCTTGTCAGGTCGCCGTAAGAGACGTACGGCGTCAATTCAACAGCCTACAATGGGAATATCCGACGGGAGGTGCACGCGTAGCACGCTCAGCATGCTTTTTATTGTTTATCACCCTTCACCTTTTCTCCTCTTTTTCCTAGCAGAAAACAACAAACTCCGGGGCTTTCGATTAAGACGTGGAGCAACTGGGGGCGGATACCAGGCGGATCCGCCATTTACTTGGCCCGAATACACGCCAGCCTTGACCGGACCCCAAACCCACGGTGCCGCAATCCAATGACAGTAACCGCCACGGATCTCGATAGCCAACACAGGACCCCGTATAGAGGAAGAGAAGTGTAACGTGGATCTATTGGGAGAATGATCCAGAAATTTCTAAAGCGAGCGAGATGGGGAGAAATGAAGACATAGAGAGAAAGATGATCAAGTAATTAGGGTTTTACAGAGGAGGAAGAGATGGGATATTATATTTAGTAACTTGTTTTTAGAGTACAAATTGGCAGTGAATATGTGTTTGCGCGTGAGCGCAAGACTTGATAAAGAAAGAGCGAAGGATAGAAGGTGTTTCAGTTTTTGCGATGAAGGATAATATTTTATATACGGAACTTGCAAGTCGTGTGTTCATGTTCACGTTGGTGTCTCTCTTCATCTGGATTTAATATACCTTATTCTTTGGTATATAAATTTGTCCTTGTGTTTAATTATTAGCAAAAAAAGACCTTATGGTAGATCAATTCCAAATAATCCTTTTAGCATGAATTGTAGTATCCCTGAATCATAGAGACCATCACAATCACCGTAACCATGAGTGAGTCATCCGTCGCGCTTGAGGCCTGAGAACATTTTGACTAATGGTTAGCACATATATATCAATGAATAACACTTCTCTGACAAGTGTTTAATTGTGTGTGGGTGAGTTCATTTGTGTCCACAGGTGGGCGTGAATGGACAGCGGCCCATGCGTGTGTTAGTGGCCCACTCCCATTTTAAAGTATATATTGAGCTAACAGGTAGTGTGTTAATCAGTTTTGGGTGCAAACAAGTATTTGGTTTCGATAATAATTCATTTTGTCTTAAAATTTAAAATTTTAAAAATATTTCTGAAGTCATGATTCGTATCATTAATTCTTTGGTTATGTTAAGTTAAATTAAGCTGATTTTATTTTAAACTAAATATTTAAAACAGTTAAATATGTTAATATCAATATTAATCTTTGAAACTTTCTATCCTAAGAGACCTTATCCTATGCTTAAGTCATGTAAACGAGGAGGTCTCACATTTTGGTTATGTTGGGTATTTATTTTTGATACTGTTACAATATTTATTATGCTCTGAGGTATAAGCGTATTGATGTGGCTCTTTTGAGATGCTAATGGTATATCTTTTAAATAATCCATGTTTATAAATCACTCCAGTCAATGATCCATGGCTGAAAAGTCTTTACAAATTGATGATGCCAAAAAAATAAAATATTAATGTCCAAATAGCAAAAGTAAAGATTATTAAAGTATCAATGTCCGAATAATATTATAACAATATAGTATTGATAAACTAATTGGGCTTCAGTTAGCAATGACCACAAACTCATCTGCTAATTGGGCTTCAGTTCCTAATGACCACAAACTGATATGCCAATTGGCCTTTTGGGCTTCACTTAGCAATGAACAGAATCTCATCCATTCTGGTAATCGGGCTTTGCTTCTGATACCCTACCCAATGACCAAAACCGTACTAGAAAGGGGAGAAACACGGAAATGTAGAAGAAAATCAAGAGCAAGAATGGAAGAGGATTCATCCACAATATGGAGCAGGGAAACGGTCCCAACCGTAATGAAGATAGTGAACACACGTTTCGCTCTCCCTCAGAGAGACCTCATCACCCTCCTGCTCGTCAATCCTTGCATCTACCGCACTCTCATCTCCTGTCCTTCTCTTTGGCATGTAATATTTTACTTACTCCACAATCGTAATCCTTCTCCCTCTTCTACTTCTTAAATGCTTCATCATCGGTCTCGCTCCTTTTGTTATAGGTTCTTGATTTCCGCGAGATGGATAATGTTGGTGCCCGACTCTTGGCAGCTCTGTCTCTGGTAGTTAAGTTGTTGCCTCGCCTAATTTCTCTTGGATATATATGAGCTTTTAATAATTATGGTGATGCTGACTTTTGATAGTTTCGTGTCGTTTATAGCCAAGATATCGGTATGTGAAGAAGATAAACCTTGAATTTGCAACAAGATGTTGAAGACAAGCATCTACTGGCCCTCAGAGATAAGGTATTTGTATTTTCTTACGTTGACAAATTTGATACTGCATTAGTTTATGTTCGAGAAAATTCTGTAATTAGAGGCTTAGCACTTTGTTTTCTATTCTATTGATTTTCGCTTGCTTATACTGACGCCCGTGACTAGGAGTGCATGCTGGGAGATTCCCTTAAGTTCAAAGAATTTATGTACCTAATATGTGTGCTAAAAATATCTAAATGGTCTAAATTAGCTACTGAAGCGTGGATTCGATTAAAGGCTGGAAACACTTGGCGCTGATATTTGAATTTCCATTTGAAATAAATAATAAATGTACACAATTCTATTATATATGCAAATGTCCTTGCTCTTTTCTGAAAGTTGTGGTAACGAATGGTAAGTATTCAGTCTTTCAGTCTCTTCAAAACATGGAATCATTAAACCTGAATGGCTGCCAGAAGATATCTGACGTGGGAATAGAAGCCATAGCTGCTGTTTGCAGTAATCTGAAAATTTTCTCTATCTATTGGAACGTAAAGGTACTTGAATGTTTACATACCTTTTGGTTATCATATATGCATGCATAAAGGTTTGTTTTGTCTCTTGTTGATTGAGCATCACAGATTAACAGATATTGGTATCAAGCATTTGGTTGAAAACTGCAAGCATGTAGTTGATTTGAACCTAAGTGGGTGCAAGGTACTTTATCACAACTCAAATGCATCTTTCATTGTTATTTTACTAGCTATTGGTTTTAAAAGCTTTGCTGTAGTAAAATATAAAATTCATATTGGTGTTAAAAGCTTTGCTGTAGTAAAATGTAAATTTCATTCATCAATATATTTTTTTTTGGTTATCCTTATTTTTTGAAAATTTTAGTTTTAATGGTGTCTTGACATTAACATGGGAACAAAGCAGGCTTAGATCTTTACTGGGAAAAAATTGGTTGTGAATATTGATATTAATCTGATTCCTTTTGGTAGGTCATAGTCAGTCTTATTGTCAACTGTAAATTACCAGCTGAAACGAAAACTTTTCTCTTAGAAAGGTAGAATCCTGAACTAAGCATTGTTTTTACGAGCACAAATCATGTTTGTACAAAATTCTTTTATTGTTCTCTTATTACCTTAAAAGATCCTGACTTTCATAATAGTTGTTGTACTTCGATCATAATTACAGAGTATCTCAGACAAAAGTTTGCAACTGGTTGCTGATAATTATCCGACTTGGAGTCCTTGAACCTGACTAGGTATATGACTAATTTAATTTGGTTATTCTTGGATCAAATTCATGCGGTTTTGATGATTCCTAAACCGTCCCTGTGAGCTTGGAAATTTACTCACTAGTGTAGGTTTTAAGTTGCACATCAAGCTTAAGGAATAAGAGAAAAGAAAAAAATCTTTTATCCTTTTTCAGTCGATTCTATTGTTGTTTTTTCAAATCAAGAACCAGATTAGTTAGATGTGAATTTGATTGCTACATATGGAATGTCTCCTTCTGTTCCCCAGGTGCAATCAAATTAACAGATATAGGCTTACAGAAAATACTGTTGAAGTGCGGCTCTATCAAGAGCTTGAATCTATATGCACTTTCCAGGTCTGCATAGATGATTATTGTGGTCAAGCTTAAACAATACTAATTTGCAATAAGTATGTTACTGTGCCTATGTTTATTGGACTCATGTTCCATTGTTTTCAGCTTCACAGATAATGCTTACAAAACGATATCAAATCTATCATGGTTAAAATTTTAGATTTATGTGGTGCCCAGGTAAACATCAGTCTTTCTTGTCATTTCATTTTATTATTTTAATCTCTCATATAATACCTTAAATTGTGGCTTTCAGAATCTCTCTGATGAAGGGCTTTCTTGTATAGCTAAATGCAAGACTATCATTTCTCTCACTTGACTTGGTGAGTAACTTATATGATATTTACAAATTGTTGCAAGGTTGGGAGCATATAAGCATCCAAAGCCTACTGTACTAATTTATTTAAAATCTTTGGTATCTCTAACAGGTGTATTTCTATCACTGATGTGGGCGTAATTGCTATTGCTGAAGGTTGCAACTCTCTTAACTTTCTCAGGTGATTATGATAAAACAAAAAATATATATTTTGGAAAGAATGTGCTTACTGGTTTGTAGAGATAGTTATCCAGAATATTTTTCTCCTTATCATCTTTGCTTTGCAGATTCTAGATGCATAGATGATTAAGTAGATTACTGTTGACAATAAAAGAAGCGTTGTTTGGAGGTTTTCATTTGCATCACCTAAGCTTTTGTATTTCTGAAAACTTCTTTATTATGGTGATAATGGTCTAAGGCATCACACTCCTTGGGGTTTGGGGATTATGCTGTCATTTTTCGACCGATATGTTCTTGGAGTTTTCTTGTGATCAACTAGGCCAAATTTACATATATGGTCTTGGTCATTCTATCAGTTATCCAAACTGGGTTATTGGAGCATAAGTATTCAATTGATAATTTTGGGTCCATCTTAAAATTTTCTGGTAAGCTCCTGATGATTCCCTCAGTAATAATCCACAGAGACAAGCAGGAAATAGAAGACACAATAGGATAATGATGAAAATGCACTTTATTAATGATGAGAAAACAGAGGGAATGAGTAGCACTCAAGAGACTACTCTCTCTACAAAGGAATAAGATTTCTTGCACAAGATAAAATCTGTTATCCTTCTGTACCCCTCTTCCTATAGTGTTCATTGTTGTGTAAACAATCGCCTAACAAAATTCTAGCTATGCCACAATTCTAGGATTTGGAAGCTTCTATCACAGTCCCCTGTTTTTTGGGCTTTTCCTTCCTTTTTTCAGAAAAAATGGACCCGGGGGCCCATCATTTTCTTATGATCAACTGGGCTAATCCTGCCTTCTTGGTCTTTTGTCACCTGAAGTTGGTATATCGGTTTGGTAGGTGTTTTCAGAATATTACTAGTTATCGTCAATTGTTTTGAAGTATGACTTTATGTGCAAGATAATATGAGAACGCTACGGCAGACTTGAAAATAATCAAACCCTTGTGAAGATCATGAATCATTTGCCATGCCTAAAAGTGAGATGCGATTCCCATTGACTGTTATTGCTATTCGATCAATACTATCAAGGGATGTAATTCTCGAGAATGATTATAGTTTTTGATAAGATTATTGAGCATGTTGTTGGTAGGTCATTTGCCATGGTTTTATAGCATTAGTCAGTATGCTATAAATAGCATAGTTATGAATAGACTCATAACTTCTGCACTTTCTTTTATAGTGTGCTCTTGTTTCGAACTCATGGAACTAAATAACGCAGCTTGTTTGGAATAGTTGGTGTCACTGATAAGTGCCTGGAAGCCCTTTCAAGCTTCTGTTCGAACACAATTACAACCCTTGATGTAAATGGATGCATTGGCATAAAGGTATTTTTGACTTCTTAAAGGTGTTTCCAACCTGTATTTCTGTATTAAAGCTGTTGGTCTGCAAGTGCTCATCTGTACTTGTGTATCCACATCAGTACACAAACTAGATAGCATTTGATAAATGTGAAAAATGGAAATTATCAGATATGACATTGTAATATTTTGTTGAATTCGTTTATATTTCCATTTTGGTTTCACCATATTAATTTTTCTTGTAGAGACGAAGTCGTGATGAATTGCTTCAGCTTTTCCCTCATTTGACGTGTTTCAAAGTACACAGCTGATGTGGGGCTCTCGATGATATGCTTCCATATATATCTCTCTTAGGTGACCTCTCTGGCTCTCTTCACTCTTTTCCTATGCCGATTGAGTTTCTTGAGAATAATATTCAAATCAAGTGGCGAAGGAAGTTTCATGTTTTACATAGTACGGGAAAGATTGACTCATCTTGTGGGAAAATGACTAATCAATGCTGTTGAGTTATGAGGAATTGCTTCAAAGGACGTTCATCCATAGTAGTTTAAGGACAAAATATTTTTCCTTTTAATTATTAATTAGCTGTTTCTTGATGAATTAAGCGTATTGTCAGGACCATCACGCAATCACAAAGTATTATGTTCAGCTAACTCTTCTTCTTTTTTTTTTCCGAGGACTGACAATTTTACTCTGTTTGATTTTTTTAGATTTTTTTGCATTGATAATGTCTTTTGAAGTATTAAAAGATACTCAAAATAATTAAAAAAACGGTGAGAATAGAAAAAATGAGTGAACTCTTGAGAGAGAAAAACTTTATTCTTATTTCTAAATGTTGTACTGAGAATGTTATATCTTATTCATCGATAACATCAATAAAGATTATGCAATTGTAATTGGTCATATTGGAATCGGTTAGTAAAATACTATCTAATCATAATAGAAGGTAACTTGTGAAGATCATTTGCTACAATAAATTAAGAGTTAACAAAAACAGTGAAAAGAAGGTAATTATTTCAGATGCATGCAAAAGAAAACACATGATAAGATTATACATAGTTAGAAGGTAACACTGTCATCATGTGCTTGCCCTCATTTTCTTTACCAAAAGGCAAAGTGAAACCCATTCCTCATCCTAGTAACATGGGTTTCAAACTTTATCTTGATTGCCTGTTGTGCTGTCCAGAAATGTTGAGATGATTCCGAATATCATGAAGACCATTATACTTTTTTACCTTGGAAGCAAAAGCATAGCATGCTTGTTTCGGCATCGCTTTTTTCCTAAAGCAAATGTAATTGTGTGATTCACACGCTAATGAAGAAAGCTCCTTGGAATTCTTCTGCCGTTGGCAGCTTTTTTTTATGTTTCATGTTACAGATTCACAATGGGGAAGGTTGCAACAGTAGAATCAGTCTGTCACAATAGCAAGAATCATATCCTCTTCTGATGTGAATGCCATTGAAAGGGGCCGCTTCGTTTGTAAAACGTATATTGTAAGCAGCTAATACACGGAGACTCGGAGTGTGTCTCAAGTGACAGCTCTCTTTGAACAGAAGATTGCCCTCATAATTTCCAATTGACATTTAGAGAAAAGGCAAACTTAAAACTGTGTAAGGTAAGTAAATTTAAAGAGCACAAGCTTAATACTTGCACTATCAAGTATATTCAACTACATAATAATATTCCAAATGAAACAAAGTTGAATCATCTTCTTACTTGCATATTAAATACAAACAAAACAAGAATAACGAGCATGAGAACTTTACATCCCAGTATTCAATTCACAAACTCATCTTAAATTCATCAAAAAATATATAGTCTCATACACTAACAAACACAAAATCCAAGCAAAATAAAATAGATAGAAAACTCGTCCAACATGTTATAAATATAATTTTTTCCTCAATTTGGCCAAATGATCCGTTTTCATATAAAGGAAACCTTTAATTCATGTTTAGGAACGTGTAAGGAGTGATTTTCAAGTAAGAAATTCGATAAAAATCAATAAATCAACAAGTGAGTTCTTTGGATGTGAAGATAGCATGGTGAGAAGGATAAAAAAATTTCGGGACTTTAAAACTTTTTCAAGGTATTTATATTTCAAGGTTCAACTCTAGTAAAACAATAAAATTCAAGTTATTCAGCTAGATTTTATTATAAAACATAGATTTAAGTGTTTAAAGGTTTTGAAGATCAAATTGGACGACAGATAAAAAATATATCGTATTAAGTCCAAAGTCAACAAATTCCAAAAAAAAAAGAATTATTCTCGATACTAGTTTTTAAATTATACATTCTCAATAACTAATCCTCAAACACAACATAATATCATTATTCACGACATGATACCACACAATAACTCACATAATAATATATGAGAATAAACAATATGAGATCCAGTATTTTTCATATATGTCTTTCCGTAAATAAATATATGACTATGGGACATAGCGTGCGTGTCATGTTTGTTATTTTGATTACGACCTTTCTTCCTTAGTTGATTTTCCATACTTCTATAGCCAGACACAAAATTATATGTTTAGACCTTAATAGAAAGTATGCGGTCTCACATAAACTGTCCACCCCGAAACTATCCACGCAACCTCGGTGGAAAAACTCCGTACCAGTACCACTCCCAAGGCGATAAACCAGAAAACTTTACATAATTGAAACTAATACGATACATTTAATAATAAGTTGCTTTTATACTATTTCTTAATTAACTTTGATCTCTTCAATCAAAATGTATGTTTCAGGAAATGAACCCAACATCCCACGTAAATTTTACAAGGGGAGTGATTGTATTACGGAAAAAGATGCGAAGAAACTCCTTTCACCAGAAGATAGAACATGTGGTTTGTCAGTGCTCACTTATATCCATACCCAGTTTGGTGGACGTTACCGAACCAAGTTAGTCTGATATAAATAATTTTTCAGAAGAAGGCCTTTGTATTGGACCAGCTGTGGATTATAGTACACGCATACCATATGCTCGACTGACTTTATAGTGAAGCAGAAAATATGGATATATAATAATAAAAATCAAATTTGGAAAGAAATATTAGCTGAAAAATACATAATAGATTTTAATATCGAAGACTATTATAAGACAAATACAAAGACAAAAAATGAGCCGGCCTGTGGACTGTGTGGGATGAGCGACTATTTTACCGTTATAGCCTGTCTCGATAATTATTTGTATATTTATTACTATTTCAAACATTATTGACAAATAATAAAAAATATATTTCTTTTATTTTTAACAAAAAGCAAGTCTTAGTTCTTACCCTTGGAATTGGGAGCGTAGAAGAGAAAAGCGAGAGCTCAAAAATCCAGGAATGAGAGGACAAAACTCGTATATATCGCAAGGTCAGGGGGGATTGGTTTGGGATGCATTCAAACTTTTCAAAAAAGGATTTCCTTGGGCTCTTGGTGAGTGCATTCATAACGGTCACATACAAAAAGCATAGCTGACGACGTGAGTTCCTCCCCATAAACCGTCAATTGCTGTGCCTTTCGTTTGCTTCAGTATTCAAAACGCCATCCCATCCCGTGACGGCACCAACGTTTTCCCGTTTCTATTTTTAGCTCCCCAAATTCCACACAGCAAAACAAACAACAAACAAACCAAAGTACAAATATACAGTGGTCTCTTTTTCTCTCTTGTTCCAACTCATCTATCTTCATTTTAAGCCTCAAAAGATCCATCATCTTTTTTACTACTGCTAATAATAATAATAATAGTAAGATATCCCTTTCTCTCCAAAAGAATTCGCTAGCTATTTTAGCACAAAATCTCGCCGGCGGCCGGCAGTTATAATTGTTCATTATATTATTGAGACGTTCCGTCTCGGATTCCGGTATTCCGCTCGGTAATTTTTTCAGATCCGTCTCCGATTTGTTGAGTTGCGGCATTGTTTTTGCGCTTGAGTTTTGATTATCACATTGTAATTTCTCCTATCATTTGCATCCAATTATTAGTTAAATATTTCGTTGAGCAGAGTTGACTCGGCTAGTCGGAGTTTTAGCCATCCGGTCAGTGAGAAAGCTTGAAGAATTGGCATTTATTAAAAATTTTTTGCAAATGCACAACTAGGAATCTAGTTTACTTTCTAGTTTTTTGTCTTTTAAGTAGAGAATTGCCTATTTCAGCTTAATGTGATTTAAAAATTTGTTGCACTTTGCTGATCAGGTTTGTTCTTTGTTAGTTTTTTTAAAAAAATTATTTTAATTGCCGAGCTTCTTAAATGAGTGAACTTGTGCAGAATCAGGTAAGCACTTCCGCTTCCTGCGTTCTAAAGGTGAGGTAAAAGAGTTTTTGAGTGATAGAAAAAAGGTGGGATGGAGTTTTCTTCACAACAGAGAAGAGGAGGAGGAGGAATCGGGGCGAAGTCTCCATCATCCACGCCGCGGTCAACTGATAAGGCAGCTCGAGATCTGCGATTAGGAGAGTCCAATTCCAGTAGCAAGCTTGATAAAGACAAGGGCGTAAATGTGCAGGTTATTGTGCGTTGCAGGTCAGTCCTGTTGCTTCCCTTAATTCTGCTTATTTGAAAAAAGCAAATCTAGTTTGTCGGCTGCTATTCAGAGCCAAAAAAAACAAAAATGTATTATTAATTTCTTTGTTTGCTTCTCGTAGGCCACTGAATGAGGATGAATTGAGAGTGCATACGCCTGTGGTTATATCTTGTAATGAAGGAAGAAGGGAAGTTTCCGCGGCTCAGATTATTGCTAACAAGCAGATTGATAGAACTTTTCTTTTTGACAAGGTTTGGCTCTTTCTCTCTTCCTTTACTCTGCTTTTTGTAATTTTCCTTCGATTCTGATTGATTTTGTTCATACCATAGTGGAGATCTGGAGTATAATCACACGAGCAAAATCAAATTCATTCAATGCTTAAGCTTACTTTTCGATCAAGTTTATTGGAATTTAGCTTATCAGCTGTTTATGACATTGATCCATCTAGGTATTCGGTCCAACATCCAAACAAAAAGACTTGTATGATATAGCAGTATCTCCCATCGTTTATGAAGTTCTTGAGGGTTATAATTGCACCATCTTTGCCTATGGCCAAACAGGAACTGGGAAGACCTATACCATGGAAGGAGGAGCCAGGAAAAAGGTTACNTAACAAGCTCAAAAAGATTCCACATTCTGTTAAATATAACTGCCAGTATTTGAATAAAAGTATATGGTGTTCCAACTAATCTGCACAGAAGTTTTAAGTAACGACCAAGTACTAAGTAATCCGAGCACAACATATATTCCTCCTCCTACTCAATTGGAACATGATCGCTCCGTTTATAATTCATTTGGCACTTCAAGAAATAAAGCAAAATAAAATCATGAAATGGAACTCTTCTTACCATTTTGTCCTGAGACAATGAAACTGTCAACATATTCGTAGATGGCAAGCCAGAAAGCAAGGATCACCAATCCAAAAGCAAGACCAGCTAGGATGTCAATCACACTGTGCATGCCAAGGTAAATTCTTCCTACCAAGAAAAACCGGTCTTCATAGCAAAATCCACAAGGAAAAGGGTGGTAATGCACAAAACAGTTGATGAAATGTAATTACAGTTACCGAAACCAATGAGACCCACAAGCAAGCAAACAATGAAAAGTCCAGCCAACTCCAAGGATGCATCTTGATATTGGATATGACTTAAGACATAATGCAGAAGAACCTGGTAAATGATCATTTGGAAAGGCATGTTAAGTTCTGAAGTGAGAAATCATTCAAGTAAACATGCGCAAAATCAGAAGAAAAATATGAATACCCAGATAGGCAAACTGTATTGAGGGTGTGAGACGAAGGCAATCCATATTCCAGAGCATTATCTTCCTCATCTTTAGTTGCAGTTTACTCTCCTAACAGGAGGGCAACTGGGTCTTGGAGCTGATACCACATCCTATGACATTTGAAACGAGAGAGTCAAAAACAAACTAAATAAAATAAAAAATTGCATTGTATGATTTGCAGTCCTCCATTTGGCATCGGATCAAGTCAGGATGAAAGTTACAAACGGACCTTTAAGCAGTTTCCTAAATAATCACAGAAAGCCATTAAGAGTGTCATTTGCCGGGCCAATTTTCCATGTCCACTCTGCATAGTTAGGCAAAAAGCAATCAAGCAAAATGCTGACCTACATCAACCAACACAAAATTCCAAATGAACCACCATACAGAAATAGAAAGAAAGAAGAACCAACTACCTACCCAGAACAGCAGAGGAAGAAAACCAGTGTAAAAGGGAACAGAAACAACACAGGACAGCGTGCAGAATAACGCATCCAGCCAACGATGCTGGTAATTCTGCCAAAAAGATAAAATAATAAGGAATCATGGAAAAAAAAAGAAAGAAAGTGGGTTTTGTAATATATTGTCGGAACCTGAATCAGGAGGATGGAAGGAGTGGCAGTGATGACATGACGAGACACCCAAGGCTGAGACAAAGATCTAAGCTTCTGGGTGACATTGAGACATGAAGATATAACAATCACGAAACAATCCCGCAAAGTGTGACCCCTTGCCAAAGTGCTATGCTTTCCATTCCCCGCCCTCTTCCTCTCCGAATTCCACACCCTCCTTGCCCTCCTCCAGAAAGAGAGGGATCAAAAGAAAGTAGAACAAAGGGCAGGAGAGTTTTCCCGTGGAAACTGAGTTGGTTAGCACCCACAACCTTGGACTCGGAAAGGAGGAGGATTTCCTTTTCTCTCTCCGCTGTCCTATGTTTGTGATTAGTATCGCCAATTACCAAACAGTTCTGTTTGTTTTTATTTTATTTTTATTTTTTTCTGATACAAGCAGTGGCAGAAACAGTCAAAGTCAGCGTTGGCATGTTGGATTTCGGTGGCGGATTAACAGTTAACACGGGAAAAGAACATTCTATTTTGTCTGCATAGTAGTCATAAAGGGAAAACATGTAACATGTAGCATGTTACATTTGTTTTTATATTAGAAGAGTATCCCGCCACAGGATCAATTTCTCCCAGAATCTCGATTAGGTATCATTATTTCAGGTAGGTCACCCTCCCAACAATATTTGTTTCATACACGTCCCCTAGAGTAACATGTTACATGTTACTTGTTAGAGAGACGCAAAGCAACCACCATGAGGCTATAATGTGACCTCTGGAAGAAGACTCCTAAGGGTAGGATATATAGTCCCCAAACCCTCTATTGCAATAATTATAGTGACAACCTTAAGCTAGGGGAAGGCCAGCCCCAGCTTCGGCCCCGACCCGAGTATCTACACCACACTCGACTCGGCTAGATCCATGAATTTGGTTGTCCAATTGTCGTCCCTACCTATTTTGTGTTGTTAAGTGTTGGAAAGGGACCCTAGGAAGCCCAGCCCCGGCCCCGGCCCCGGCCCGAGTATCTGTACCACACTCAACTTAGCTAGAATTTATATCGATGAATTTGGACTTCCGATTGTGGTCCCTACCCGTTTTAATATGGTATTAAATGTTGGAAAGTGACTCTGGGCCGGAGGGCTGGAGAGAGCATTCATTCATTCTAGAAAACAATGGCAAGTAGTGAATTTTTTAGAGGGTTGGTATGTTTCCACTGCGTTGTTGATGCTGATATTTTATGGTTCGTGTCCATTAACCACAAGTTTATTTTGTAGAAAAATCCACAAGTTAAACCCAATTCGCTATTTGTTACTTGGGCAGTTTGTCTTTCAAAGAAAGAAATATTAGGCGGCTACTTGTAGGAACGAGTGATATTATTATAAGTCACCACTTGACTACCTACAATGTAGCATTGACATTGTGGTATATTACATACTTCTTTTTTAATTTCAAAATTTTGGTATTAGTTTTATGGGGATAAGATATGAAAAATATATTTATTAAAATAATTTTATACTTGGAGAGATAGAGATAGATATAGTATCATACCAGTTCATATTATCTATAATTATCTTATTTGTCTTAGATATTTTTTAAGAAATTATTAAGTTAATTTGTGGGTTGGTGTTTAAATTGATGAAAAAATAAAAAAAATAAATTATAATGAATATTTTTTTTTTCAGAGAAAATAGAATGAGAAAGGAAAAAAAATAATTTTATATTTTATATTAACTGGTAAAATTCTTTGAATTTTTCTGCCAACAACTTATATTTCTTAGATATAGGGCAATGAAATCATGGTTCTTATTTTTAAAGATAAGATTCTAAAGTTTCTTTTATTTTTTTATTTTTTTAGAAAATCAATAAAAAAAATTACACAAATGTAGGTTGCAGTCCAGATTTACCTATTTATAAGTCAAATTTACATGTACGCAATCAATTAAAATATTTTAATAAATCATGTATTTAATTATTTCAAATACATGAAATAATGGTGTTTTTAGATATTATGTATTTTATAAGCAGTTTTTGCTATTTATTTATTTGCAAAAACCCTATATATACATAAACAACAATAAATTTTTTCAATACAAGATGACCAAGAAAAAAAATTAAAATTAATCACATTTACAACCAAATAATCATGATAATTAAATAAATTCATAAATTTTTATATAATGTTACCGGACAAATTGAAAGCCTAATTCGAATTATGATGTCACATCACGACTTAGTTATGATTCGATTTTTAATTTGAATATGGATATTTTAAAATTTTCAGATTAGTCGAATTCATCATTGATGCGCATGATATAATGAAAAAAGATTAATCATTGTTACTGTTAAAAAATAACAGGTATGGTTGTCGACACATGGATTATGGCGTAATTGAAGAAAGCAGAGAGATCTCATGCCAGATTCTGGCAACACAGTTCTAGTTTTCATGTCTAAGTTGAATATGAGCTTCAATAAGAGGTTCAATATTCCCATCCAAAACAGAGTTAAGGTCTGGCAACTGGATGCCAGATTTTTAGATCCTGTACTAGTTGATGTGGATGATACACATACCTTCGAGTCTCCCTTTTCCACACATCCAAGATGCCTTCTTTCCTGATCTTGCTCACATCCGAAACCTTCTGCTCCCTCTGCAGTTACCCACAAGTTTGGCTTTCAGCCGATTCAGGGCCTTTATCTTGTTTGCAAATGAGCTCCTCTCACCTGCACACACAGAAATGCTATTATTATTTCATTTGGGGGAGTTGGTTTCCAGTGAACTCCATATCTTAAAGGATTCAGGATTCAGGATTCAGCATCCTCCACTGCAATCAGATGCTATGCACGTACAACATAAGCACCTGAAGATTGGACGGTTAAGCCAGTAGCAATATGCTGCAGAAGCATTGTTGGTTCTGTTTGGCTCTCCTCTCTGCTAAGCAATGAAGATGACATTATCAAATCGTCATCGCTAATCTGGACGTCGATGACTGTTCGGAGAAAAAGAGGGACCACGTCCACAGATGCTGAGATCACCTGTGATATTTTGATTTTCATATGAAAGGCTAAACCAGGCTAGTTAAAATGTAGCATTTCATATGCAGCAAGACAGGACTAGATGAGCTAGATCAGATTCATTTAGACGAAATAGATAATCAACACTCATGCAGACGCTTTTACCGACAAAACTATGAACTCACAAACAAGATCCGATGAAAAATCCAAAAGCTTCTTCTGGAAAACTACTATGTATGTGTACCAAATAAGAGAATACTTTGGGAAGATGAGTTTATATTGCCTACCTCATGTTGAACAGTTCCACTTGGAAGAAATTATCTTACGATGAATGCCCCTCTCACCTGAAAGATAACCATAAGCATATTTCAAATTCAAACTCAATGGCTGCTGAACGGATACCACCATTCAAGCAAGAACGCTTCTCAACCAATCTGCCTTCATAGCCTAGCTTTTCAGCCCATTTCATATACATGCTTAGAAGTTCTTCAGCCCATATCTTGAGCAAAAGAATTTGCAACGCAATGTCACAATTAACATAAAAATGAAAGCGAAATGATTTGCAACTCAAGCAATGAAGAATTGCATAATGCAGACCATTGAAAAGGTAAAATTTCAGAAAACATACAGGCAAGATTTCCATTAAAAATTTCTGAACACCATTGTCAATGAATACAAATAGGAGTAACCATCAATTCAACTGTGATTATGATAACTCTTAACTATATTTCAAAATTATTACAATCACAAGGGCAAGGATGCCTGCATAATCATTCTAGAACATACCCTCGACCGGAAAATGTAAAGAACAGGAGACAAATTAGAAAACGGAATACAAAAGATTAGCATAAGATTTCCTTACACTAGAAAAAACAAGAAACCTAGATTTGCTGAACAAAATGTATAACCAACTGCATGCCGATTAAGCTCTTTTCAATGAATAATACACAAAAAGGTTACTGCTAAATAGCTTCCCTTTTTTATTTGCAATTGATGTACTTATACTTCCCATGAACAAATCTTACGAACAAGAACAAACAAAAGTTAAGAGATATGTTAATATTCTATATCAGCTTCTTGCTGTGTTACTTAGTTATGCATTCAATAAAATACTCAAACAGAAGAGGTACAACCAGTCGATGACTGGATCATATATCAACTCAACTTCCAGGAATAAACTTATTACAGCTCAAGCCAACCATAAGCTTTTAGAAAATAACGAGAACACAAACAGACCTCAGAGTCAATGCCTTCTGCTCCAGCTTGAATGATTAAACATGCCCCGTCCAAATCATATCGTCCCTTAAGAAGTTTTGACAGCTCATACCGATCTAAGAACTTGTTTATAGCAATAGAAGCACTATATGCTTGCTCAAATAGCGGGTAATTGATGGCTTCTGTCTCTGCCAACTCAGATATCAGCTTTGCCTCCTCAAGCCTAAAAAACATACACAAAGTTTCTTACTATCCCTAACATCAGAAAGGTCAAATGCTGATGCAGCCTATAAGATTGCTAAATTGTATGTTTGAAAAGCAGACCTTCCACGAGCCTATCAATTAAATGAAGCTAAACCATTATTTCACTTCCTTGAAATTACAGATATGTAATATCCTTTCTGTAATAGTACCAAGGTTTTGTAGGCACAAACATGCTTGAAACACGGTGGATAGGTTTTCTAACAGTTGGTAAAAGTCAATAGATTGTTATCATGTGGTAATAACTAAAGGAAAAGCTAGTTAACAGTGATGGAAATGGACCAAATCCTGAGAATCAAGCATTTGGAGATTCATTAAGGTACTTGTGTTGTGGAATAAATGACAAACTATAGAACATTGGTAGTGTTATATTCCCATTCTGATAATCTCAAACTCAATTGCACTTCTCGTGATGAAATTTTCAGTTTAAAATGATACTACAAAACCAAGCCCACTTACGAAAGGCATTTTCGAGAGATTTCCAGTTGAGTTTGTCAAAAAAAAAAAATAATATATGTCATTTCCTGAAGTTGTATAAAAGGTACACGAGCATGTGATATGTGCATTGTGATGACAGAGCCTATTGTCAAATTTCTAAGATTCCACATCAAAAAGCTTCTGCACAACAATGAAAGCACATTCCAGCATCTGTTTCAGAAAATGACGAAGCAGATAAAAGTCCGTCTATGAGTTCTTCTATGAGAAAACAGTAAGGCGAAACCTGACGGGCTGAAAGGAGAGTTCATAGAGGAAATAAGTTGACAAGTCATGATGACTATATGTAATGCTGGGTCCTGAGTTTCAGTTGCCATTGCTATATAACAATTACCATGCTGAAAATACTGAAAGGAAAATAAGCGCAGAAATAGCTTACCTTATATATTATATCCTTGAGTGAATCAACCATTTTGACGCTATCACCAAATTTGCCAAGAATTTCATTAGATTTCACAGGGTCATCCCATATATTACACTCATGTATCATTTGTTCCTGTTTGACACATGTTGCTTGCTCGAGTTCCAGAGCTGGAGCCAATATCTCAGCACGGGCAATTGCATCTCGAATAATATTTTTCACAGATAAATAACCTACAAAAATGAAACAAAGTTACAAAATACGGTTTCAACTCATATCAATATAGGGGTCACCAAGGTTACAAGACAGAGAGATAAACGGAATTTTCCATCTACTTGGAACTAAACTATGCGAACACTAAGCATTTCCAATATGCAAAAGGAAAGGAAAGAGAATGAATTCAGAACAAGTCTCGGACAGCATGAAACCCATGTGAATAGCCGGGTGCCCCTTCTCGTCCCAGCCAAAAAACGGAAACCTCGCAGAAAGAGGAAGCAAGGAAGGGGAGACGGGTACCCAATTGTTTGAGGACCTGGTTCTTGCCAGAGGAGGCTCGGGTCTTAAAGCAAAAATTAAGCTTCGTTCCACGTAACACACTGGACTTTGTCGTTGAAGAGGGGGAATTAAGGTTGACCTTTGCGGTTGCATTAATAAATACAGACATATCCTCCGAAGACGGAGAGATAGGAGTTGATGGTACAATTAAGAAACAGAAGGAGAAGAATAGAGCAAAGCGGCGCAATGTTTCTCTCCGAACTTGAGATGGCTTCGGACGATGCTACTGGAACTATGGGCAAGGTCAATTTTCCCGTGTCCTACCAAGACTTGCTTACTAGAGATGAAACAGTGACCTCGGTGGATTTCAGTTTGGCGGAGGAGAAAATTGTTGTGTTCAAAAGATGTGCCCAATTATTTCGTTTACAGACAAAGTTCAAGAGCGAATCAAGATTTCGCGGCAATTATCTGTGGGCGGTGAAACTTTTGGGTCGTAGAATAGGGCACGCACTAATGTGGTGGGACTAAGCTTAAAGCTTTGTGGAATCCTTCAAAGGAACCCAAAATAATAAACACGGAGAACGGCTTTTTCTTGTGAAATTTGATAATGCTGTGGATACGCAGCATGCAATTTTGGGAGAACCTTCGGTAATCCTAAATTATTGATTAACTGCCCAACATTGGTCTCTGCACTTTACTTCTAGTTCTAGGGTCTAGTTATGCCGGCCGAGTAATGTCATACGAAGATTCTAAAGACAGTAGGTTGGTGTTATGATAATATCATATTACCGTGCATTATTGATAATATGATATATATGATATGTTTTTGGTACGGAGTTTTATAAGCATCTAGTTGTTGGGTTAGTCTAAAGAATTGGACCTGAGAGAGATTTTGTGGAAAATGTAAAGTGAAATGGGTTTAGTCTACAGTATTGGGCCTGAGAGATTCATTCAGTTTACAGTGAGAGATACCATGTCACTTATACGTGTCATCCACCAGTGTTAGCGGTAGAGGACTTTCCAAGACTATAATTTTAAAACACCTGCTAATGTGTGGGTAAATTCGTTTTGTTACGGTTGCACCTAAAGTTTAACAACCATTTTTATGTTATTGAGCATGCGTATTGTGATTCATATGACAATTTGATTTATGTGCTTTTGGGTTTGATTTTAATTTTGGTAGAGGTATTGTTGAGTCACTGAACACTTTCTAAAATCTATTTTCTAGTAATCATGTGGATCTCTTAACAAAGCAAAACTAGAGATTTCTTTGCTACTGGAATGAATACAATGAAAATGAGCCGGCAAATTCTTTCTACGACATTTACATGCAAACACCAGTGCGAGTATAGCATAACTCTAGGGAAACAAAATAAAGAAAAAAATCGAGTCCACATCCCTCAAATCCGTAGAACCTACATGTCTTGGAAAAACCTCATATTCAAAGTTTGCGTATTGTCTTCTCATTGACTGCGCATGTTTCTGCTCGATTGATCATATCTCAGACTGGGAAGTATTTCCTCTCATTATGCTTTTGCTTCCTTCAAGAGATACCTTTGTTCTTTTGGTTGTGTTGTATTTTACGAGTCAAGGACAACGAACAGGTCTAAGTTTTGTTTCATAAACGCTGCATTGCAATCCTGTCCGACTGCCTGTAAACATAACGCTTGATATGTAACTAATATTTTTTCATTCTCCATCTCGCTTCTCATTAGCTTTTCCAAGATCCTCTCATCTCAAATTTACATTTTTATAGGATCAATCTGGAATGACTCCGGTTCGTTTAGAACATTTGGGTAGAGGAACTCTGTGAAGTCAGTTAGACAGAACCAAAAAAAAAAAAGTCATTCTTTTCCGCTAAAGAGAAAAAAAATGTGAAAAAAGATATAATATAAATCAAAATTAAGAGGGCATGCAATAGCACACCACTAACACTTGCTATGGGGAAAGAAACAGGTAGTTACATGACAGGTAATCCCAGTGGATATTTCTATCATGAGAAAAGAAAAGATGACTGAATAAGGGATGACAATTTTTCTATAAGACAGGCATGATACAAAGCAGATCATGGCAACCTTCCAAACTATGTGATACCCCAAATGAACATATCAACCATGATATACATTCTTACAATAACTTAAATTCATCGACGTCTCCAAGGCATTGTCTTGGGAATATCTGGACCTGCCCGTACCAAAAAATGGCATGCAGATAGTGAGAGATGTGTGCATTTCTCAAAATCAGATGACGCTTCCACATGGGAGTATTTAAAATAACAAATAAACCAAAAAAAATGTATCCGGTCTTGTTTCCCTTTTGTTTCTCTTTATGGGACTCAAATTGACAACTGCATTAGGACTGCTCAACCCCAATCTGGATTTTATCTTCAGGCTGGACTGGGTTAATCCAAAGAGTTATACCATGCTCTAATAAATATCTTTTCCAGAAAGCTTTTACAGAGATTAACCATCAATGGACAGTGGCGTCAAAATGGTTTTAAAACTAAGATGCCAATCTACCATCACTTTGCAACAACTACTTGGGTCTGTCCAATTTTCTTATATCATATAAATCCTTAAATGAATCATCTTCACAAATATGAAGTTATTACCGTACCACTATTTTTCCAAACTATCCACTTATTACATCAGAAGGCGTCATCAATTAGAAAATTATCCTGCCGGGATACCAACTACATGAATTTCATATTTTTGCTCCACAACGCTAAATGTTGGCCAATTGCTTAAAAATATGCCATGCAAACCTAGTAATCTGGTGCAACCATTTAAATGTATCCAGATTTACTTCTTTTTATTACTTTTTCCACTTTGATTTCTGATCCATCATTACTGTTTCAGAATTGCTCTATGAAAGGCTTCCAGGCCAAACATTGTGGTATTCAATGGATATCACAAGCGTTGGGCATCAAGGTAACACGACCAGACCAACAAGATGGAGGAAAAAACAACTATCACACACAAGTAAAAATATCCCCACCTGGAATCTTCATCGTCTTGATTTAGGTTGGCAACGAAATTCAGCTAAAAGTGCTATATGATCAGAGGACCACTCTGGTGAAGGTAGGGCTGTGTCTTTCCTTAAGCTTTCTTCATCCAAGAGTTCAAGCAAAGACTCCACCGTTAAAGAGTCCGCTGATGAAAAAGGAGACAAATTAACTGCAGATCACTTACTCCTAAGCTACAGTTCAGATGCATGTGATAAAAAGAAATCAGCGTACAACATGTGAACACAAACTGCTGTAGTGAATTTTCACCTGTGTAAAATATGTAATCTAGGGTGCCAATGAAATCTCTAGTGCAGTTGGTAAACAAGGGCTCATTTGTTCTCGTGTCTATTCTTCTCCTCTGTTGTTCGTTGGGATGACCAGTAGTAGGCAGTGTTGCAAGAGACGAGTAAGCACTGTCCTGAAACAGTAAATGCATCACAATCGCCATAATTAAGGAAAAAGAGAACAAAACTACCAATACGACAAACATGCTCTTCTACGACTGAGTAGAGAAAATAAAAAACTGTCTCTTAGCTTTCATTACAAGAGACATGAAAATATATCTTACCAGACGCAGCTGATGTGCAAGCTTGCTGACCGGACGCAGAATTCCCAGAGGATCTGCCACCAAGTCTGGATGTGCCGCATCAACCTTACCTCTGGAAAGAAGTATATGGGGGGCACTGCAGTGAAGTACAGCAGTATGTTTCAGCAGTATAACAACATAAGTGCAATACAATTCCCGTCTCCCACAAAATTATAAAACTCATTCCATAGTAGAAGACAGAACCTTCCAGGAACTGAACTGAAATCCCCACACAACAACATGGGAATGGCAGCACTGGCAGCTATTTTTTCCAATCCTTTCAGTAGTGTAAGCACCTAACATAATTAAAATGAGGATAAAATCATCACATTCAGCAAGTAAAAATAACTTAAGGTCTTACAGCACAAGGCAGAAAAAGGGGGGAACCTGCCAAAGCTTGACATCCTTTAAATCTTGGTGAACATTCATATGTGTGTTTGCCTGTAGTCCAAGTCCCAACAGAGCAAGAGAACTCCACAAATTGATCAGAATGATAAGCATGCATCTCAAATACGTCATAGTTTAGATTAACTTGCATATCACATCTTTTCAGAGGAATCTCAATAACAATTATAGCACAAGCCACATCAGCCACTGCATTAGGTTAATTTCTCAAGAAGTCAAAATATAAAGCAAAATGCAGTACAGTACAGGATGGGCATAGCAACCAATATGGTAGAGTACTATTCACAGTTATTATCACTGGAAATTCTGATGAAAACATAAGATTACTTACAACACAAAGAAGCTGCCTTTTCCCTGCACTATCAGCTCCTTGATTGCTGAACTTTGTTTTCCAGAACGACTATCAATGCAACATTATCCTATGAGCATAGAAAAAATTAAATAAGACAAAAAACACACGCAATCGAATGCTCTCAATGAGACCCAGATATCTAGATCCAATAGCACTCAACCAACCTTTACCAAACGGTTCAAGGCAGTTTTCCTCTGGGCAGTTGGAACTAAGGCCTCAGTCAAAGACTGAGCAGCCTTATTAAACTCAACCTGCAAAAGAATACATGAAACTGTAACATATGGGAAATATAATATTCACATAAATGGCATTCAACATCAAAGGTACTTCCAAACCTCATATTTTTTCACATGTGAAAATCTATCTCTACGAAAAATGTAGCACAACCATCTACTGTATGTGGGTTTCACCATAAACCTGCAACTAACAAGGGAAAATTAGTATAAAACCAACATAAAACTTGTTTAGTCAAGAAACACAAAGGCTCATCACCAACCTCAGTAGTTTTTCTCTTATATAGAGCTTGATAACCATGTTTATCCAGCTCAGGGCCAAAAAATTCTTCATAATGATCATTTTGAACCTGAAAGTTTCAGTAACCACTTTGTAAGGTGACCTGAACAGGATAAAAATTTTCTTAGACATGGCAAGAAGATAGCGACAGTTATTTCCCACAAAAATAGTAATACCATCTATTACAAAACCCACTAAAAGTTCGTAATACAATAAAATTTTATCCAAGGAGCATAATAAATCAAACTAATGGTTTCTGCACAGTCGATCAACCTATTATTAACTGGTTCTTGAAATACTGGTGTTTAAGTGACACAGATCATTAATGATAATTAACCAATCAACATTAAAATTCATCAAATAAAACAACGCTCAAATTTATCAACTTAATAAACCTCAAGATTTAAAGTTTTCATGCAATGAAAAGTAAAATAGGGAAAAAAGGAACATTCAATCACTTGGTCTCCATCTATATGATTAATTGTGAAAACTGGAAAGAGGTATTTTTGATGCATAAATTGTTTCGCTTGACAGCACATAGAAATGCAGATTTCCCATTTTACCTCCTGAAGGCAAATAATGTCTGCACGATAGCCAACTATTTCCCTTAGCAAATTCTGACGGCGATATGGCCAAGAAAGAGCCCATGAAGGGCAGTAGCTATATGAGTCATTTGTAGCATACGTATCAGCTAAAATGTTGTATGAGAGCACAGTAAAAGTTCCTAAGGATGAAACACGGCCATCTGGATCCAAATTCCCTGACGTTTCAGATCGATTGACAGTGATTAAACGACGTGGAGTTGGGGATGGAGCTGGAATGACACGGGAAGTTAATAGTGTGTTGGCATGTCCCACAGGCTGTTTAGTTTCAGCATCTACCACTACACATTCAAATTTCAGAACATGGCCAATATCATCTGCAGATGGCGTGTATGTTTTAGAACGTCCGACTTCAAACCAAGTTTCACCACTCCTCTGTGTTACTGCTGCAGGATAGAAAGGTGCAGAACCATTCGTCAGGCTAGCACTTGATGCTGGACCCAACAAACTAGTATTAGTGACTCCAGATCCTGAGCTAGTGACGCGACCAAATAACTCTTCCTCTTCATGTCCATTTTCATTTACAGAACTTGCTGCACGATCATGCAGAGCGCGATGGTGCTGCCATGCATCAGAGAAACATTTGGGAGAGCAATGATAACTCTTGGAAACTGGAATTTTAGCTTTAACACAACCTAAGCACTGTAATGTGGCTTGCTCAGATGGATGTATACTACATACAGCAACTTTTTTATCACTTTGTACCCGATACCTACAAAGCAAGCCCAAGAAAAGACACACAAATTAAGAAACAAAGCTACACTTTCATGTAATACAGTTGAAGCATTGGCATGCCTGATTATGCAAAATCAAAGAAAGGAGATTCTTAATGCCAGTTTATTATATTATAGAGAGACTTCCATCTGAACACTAACGTTTAAACAGATGCAATACGCCAAGTGTCAAGCTACTAATAGTTACAGAGATAATCTTTTGATAAACTTTGAATTCAGAGACCATGTTATTTCAAATCATTCAACAATGTGGGGCTCAAAATATTACATATCACTGAATAAGTATGCCAAAGCTTTACAAATACTGACTATATAATGCTTACAGACAAATGAACATTGCAAAATTTTTAAGAGAAAGAAATTAAGTCATAAAAGGTTTCAATACAATGATTCTTCCCTTGAGTAACAAGCAACAATAGATTTATGCTTTACCATCTTTTGCTAATAATACATAAGAAGAAAACAGTGTATTTTTGCTTAAATGATTGTCACAAGATTTCACCATCGGCTGCCTCTGCACATGGTTATGCTTCTGGCTTTCGTTATCAGGCTCACCTTATGGTGCAATGGCATGCCTACCAGAAGGCAATGAGTTCCAAACAGCTTCCCGCATCATGCCAAATTATATCAGAGTCCAGGAAAGTATAGTACAACCAGACAAACACTAAAAAACTAATTGGCATGTTTTGCAAGCCACTCACCAACATCTCCCCACTAATGAGTAGATGTTTAAAACATGTTCCAGTGTTTCAATTCTGTTTCTCCATAAGTGTTCTCAGGAACTCTAAAGTTAAACCTTACAATGAAGTTGTTTCAAATAATCTTGGGGAATGAAGAGATAAACCAAAATTTAACAGCTAAGGAGCTGTAATGATGTTAAGAACAATAGATCCGGAAATTTATACAATTCAAGCTGCTTGATCAATGACCGTGACAAATGGTAAGCTTCTATAGCTTTTTGTGACTATTGCTGATTTTTTTCATTTAAAACTAATAATTTTGTTTAATCAGCAATGATGTAGACTCAAGAGACCGTCTTCCTCTATCAATGAATTCTGATTCTTTCTATTAAGCACCGATGGGAGAATACTTCCTTCTTTTGTTTTGTTTTCTTTGTTTAATCTTGTAATTATGTTTTCTTTTAATGAAAGTTTCTTCCATTCCACAATTTGACATGAAAAAAGAATTGACATCTTCACAAACTCTGTTATTTACAAAAATCATGTAAGGAAATGTCTATACATTGTCAAAAATTCCACCATCAAACACGATAACACAAAAACAAAAGGACTGAATGCATCAAGAACTGTAGTACACAAAACATATATTGTTATATTGTAACTCCCTCCACTGCTACAATTCATTTCCACTGTAAGGTACAGGAATAGAACGACCTAGATGCAATCACAACAGTGTCACAACATGTGTATCAGGCATTAGCTTCATGGAATCTTATATATACCAAGGGAAGATTTTGATAGGATCAAGTGTTTAATTTATTTCCACTATCCTGATTACTACTAAAGGATGGTTATCATAGGCAACATATGAAAGAAAATAGATATATGAAAAGCATGTTGTTCAAAATCCAGAAAAGGAAATCTCCACACATATACTGCTCTCCTGTTTCATCGTTCAACTTTAGAACCATGACATTATAACCTAAGCATACAGTGAAAAAGTGCAAAAGTGCATTCATCCTATTTACCTGATGTTGCTACATGCCAAATCTTTGCTCCCTCACCCATCCCACTCAATCCATTATAAGTAACACATGCAATTCCAATTGATTCAATTGAAGGGCTTCCAAAAGACAGTTTAACTCGTTCGGCACAAAAAATCAAAGGATATTAGCAACACAAGCACTTCAATGAAACCACAACTGTTCTTACCCAGATTCATGAGTAAACCTGATAACAAACAAATCAGGGCCTATTATGATAAATTCATACCACATCTTAAGATTCACACTAACCTCACAAAAATAAAGGAACAAAATTAAAGTATAAAGAGGTCAACAGGAAAGAGATGAGATGAAAACTCCATAAATGACCTAGCAACAAGTTCTACTTCTTGGATGTGCCGTCCCAATATTATTCCTGTCGGTTGTATATCTAATTCAGCAAATCAACTAGTAATCCTGAAAGAAATGCAAACAAGAAATGCAAACAAGGACCCTCGCATCAGCACTGCATTTCAACTATGAGCAACAAGAAACGCAAACAATAAACCACATGTTTACATATACATGTCAACAAGAACTCATTTTCAGCTATACACACTTACTATATCAAAATGCACAAACCGCAAAATAGTTCACTTCCCAAGTGAAATACTCTTCAAAACCAAACAATTTTCAATGCTCGTAACTACAAGATACTCGATCAGATTACGTAAACCGATTCCTTAATCTACTGAGCACGCGCTCAAGCATCGAAATGTCAGGAAAGGCCACCGGATAATTGAAATTATCGGCACTTACCACTTGTACCTCAGGAAATGACCGTCCAGCGGGGCGGACTCGGGAACATCGTCGGTGGAAACGGTCTTGTCAGGTCGCCGTAAGAGGACGTACGGCGTCAATTCACAGCCTACAATGGGAATATCCGACGGGAGGTGCACGCGTAGCACGCTCAGCATGCTTTTTATTGTTTATCACCCTTCACCTTTTCTCCTCTTTTTCCTAGCAGAAAACAACAAACTCCGGGGCTTTCGATTAAGACGTGGAGCAACTGGGGGCGGATACCAGGCGGATCCGCCATTTACTTGGCCCGAATACACGCCAGCCTTGACCGGACCCCAAACCCACGGTGCCGCAATCCAATGACAGTAACCGCCACGGATCTCGATAGCCAACACAGGACCCCGTATAGAGGAAGAGAAGTGTAACGTGGATCTATTGGGAGAATGATCCAGAAATTTCTAAAGCGAGCGAGATGGGGAGAAATGAAGACATAGAGAGAAAGATGATCAAGTAATTAGGGTTTTACAGAGGAGGAAGAGATGGGATATTATATTTAGTAACTTGTTTTTAGAGTACAAATTGGCAGTGAATATGTGTTTGCGCGTGAGCGCAAGACTTGATAAAGAAAGAGCGAAGGATAGAAGGTGTTTCAGTTTTTGCGATGAAGGATAATATTTTATATACGGAACTTGCAAGTCGTGTGTTCATGTTCACGTTGGTGTCTCTCTTCATCTGGATTTAATATACCTTATTCTTTGGTATATAAATTTGTCCTTGTGTTTAATTATTAGCAAAAAAAGACCTTATGGTAGATCAATTCCAAATAATCCTTTTAGCATGAATTGTAGTATCCCTGAATCATAGAGACCATCACAATCACCGTAACCATGAGTGAGTCATCCGTCGCGCTTGAGGCCTGAGAACATTTTGACTAATGGTTAGCACATATATATCAATGAATAACACTTCTCTGACAAGTGTTTAATTGTGTGTGGGTGAGTTCATTTGTGTCCACAGGTGGGCGTGAATGGACAGCGGCCCATGCGTGTGTTAGTGGCCCACTCCCATTTTAAAGTATATATTGAGCTAACAGGTAGTGTGTTAATCAGTTTTGGGTGCAAACAAGTATTTGGTTTCGATAATAATTCATTTTGTCTTAATAATTTAAAATTTTAAAAATATTTCTGAAGTCATGATTCGTATCATTAATTCTTTGGTTATGTTAAGTTAAATTAAGCTGATTTTATTTTAAACTAAATATTTAAAACAGTTAAATATGTTAATATCAATATTAATCTTTGAAACTTTCTATCCTAAGAGACCTTATCCTATGCTTAAGTCATGTAAACGAGGAGGTCTCACATTTTGGTTATGTTGGGTATTTATTTTTGATATTGTTACAATATTTATTATGCTCTGAGGTATAAGCGTATTGATGTGGCTCTTTTGAGATGCTAATGGTATATCTTTTAAATAATCCATGTTTATAAATCACTCCAGTCAATGATCCATGGCTGAAAAGTCTTTACAAATTGATGATGCCAAAAAAAATAAAATATTAATGTCCAAATAGCAAAAGTAAAGATTATTAAAGTATCAATGTCCGAATAATATTATAACAATATAGTATTGATAAACTAATTGGGCTTCAGTTAGCAATGACCACAAACTCATCTGCTAATTGGGCTTCAGTTCCTAATGACCACAAACTGATATGCCAATTGGCCTTTTGGGCTTCACTTAGCAATGAACAGAATCTCATCCATTCTGGTAATCGGGCTTTGCTTCTGATACCCTACCCAATGACCAAAACCGTACTAGAAAGGGGAGAAACACGGAAATGTAGAAGAAAATCAAGAGCAAGAATGGAAGAGGATTCATCCACAATATGGAGCAGGGAAACGGTCCCAACCGTAATGAAGATAGTGAACACACGTTTCGCTCTCCCTCAGAGAGACCTCATCACCCTCCTGCTCGTCAATCCTTGCATCTACCGCACTCTCATCTCCTGTCCTTCTCTTTGGCATGTAATATTTTACTTACTCCACAATCGTAATCCTTCTCCCTCTTCTACTTCTTAAATGCTTCATCATCGGTCTCGCTCCTTTTGTTATAGGTTCTTGATTTCCGCGAGATGGATAATGTTGGTGCCCGACTCTTGGCAGCTCTGTCTCTGGTAGTTAAGTTGTTGCCTCGCCTAATTTCTCTTGGATATATATGAGCTTTTAATAATTATGGTGATGCTGACTTTTGATAGTTCGTGTCGTTTATAGCCAAGATATCGGTATGTGAAGAAGATAAACCTTGAATTTGCACAAGATGTTGAAGACAAGCATCTACTGGCCCTCAGAGATAAGGTATTTGTATTTTCTTACGTTGACAAATTTGATACTGCATTAGTTTATGTTCGAGAAAATTCTGTAATTAGAGGCTTAGCACTTTGTTTTCTATTCTATTGATTTTCGCTTGCTTATACTGACGCCCGTGACTAGGAGTGCATGCTGGGAGATTCCCTTAAGTTCAAAGAATTTATGTACCTAATATGTGTGCTAAAAATATCTAAATGGTCTAAATTAGCTACTGAAGCGTGGATTCGATTAAAGGCTGGAAACACTTGGCGCTGATATTTGAATTTCCATTTGAAAATAAATAATAAATGTACACAATTCTATTATATATGCAAATGTCTTGCTCTTTTCTGAAAGTTGTGGTAACGAATTGTAAGTATTTCAGTCTTTCAAGTCTCTTCAAAACCTGGAATCATTAAACCTGAATGGCTGCCAGAAGATATCTGACGTGGGAATAGAAGCCATAGCTGCTGTTTGCAGTAATCTGAAAATTTTCTCTATCTATTGGAACGTAAGGTACTTGAATGTTTACATACCTTTTGGTTATCATATATGCATGCATAAAGGTTTGTTTTGTCTCTTGTTGATTGAGCATCACAGATTAACAGATATTGGTATCAAGCATTTGGTTGAAAACTGCAAGCATGTAGTTGATTTGAACCTAAGTGGGTGCAAGGTACTTTATCACAACTCAAATGCATCTTTCATTGTTATTTTACTAGCTATTGGTTTTAAAAGCTTTGCTGTAGTAAAATATAAAATTCATATTGGTGTTAAAAGCTTTGCTGTAGTAAAATGTAAATTTCATTCATCAATATATTTTTTTTTGGTTATCCTTATTTTTTGAAAATTTTAGTTTTAATGGTGTCTTGACATTAACATGGGAACAAAGCAGGCTTAGATCTTTACTGGGAAAAAATTGGTTGGTGGAAATATTGAATATTAATCTGATTCCTTTTGGTAGGTCATAGTCATGTCTTATTGTCAACTGTAAATTACCAGCTGAAACGAAAACTTTTCTCTTAGAAAGGTAGAATCCTGAACTAAGCATTGTTTTTACGAGCACAAATCATGTTTGTACAAAATTCTTTTATTGTTCTCTTATTACCTTAAAGATCCTGACTTTCATATAGTTGTTGTACTTCGATCATAATTACAGAGTATCTCAGACAAAAGTTTGCAACTGGTTGCTGATAATTATCCAGACTTGGAGTCCTTGAACCTGACTAGGTATATGACTAATTTAATTTGGTTATTCTTGGATCAAATTCATGCAGGTTTTGATGATTCCTAAACCGTCCCTGTGAGCTTGGAAATTTACTCACTAGTGTAGGTTTTAAGTTGCACATCAAGCTTAAAGGAATAAGAGAAAAAAAAAATCTTTTTATCCTTTTTCAGTCGATTCTATTGTTGTTTTTTCAAATCAAGAACCAGATTAGTTAGATGTGAATTTGATTGCTACATATGGAATGTCTCCTTCTGTTCCCCAGGTGCATCAAATTAACAGATATAGGCTTACAGCAAATACTGTTGAAGTGCGGCTCTATCAAGAGCTTGAATCTATATGCACTTTCCAGGTCTGCATAGATGATTATTGTGGTCAAGCTTAAACAATACTAATTTGCAATAAGTATGTTACTGTGCCTATGTTTATTGGACTCATGTTCCATTGTTTTCAGCTTCACA
The DNA here is from genome assembly GCA_019739055.1 of Passiflora organensis. Lineage (NCBI taxonomy): Eukaryota > Viridiplantae > Streptophyta > Magnoliopsida > Malpighiales > Passifloraceae > Passiflora > Passiflora organensis. The sequence goes on from JAEPBF010000009.1 coordinate 11,774,733, forward strand.
GATAATGCTTACAAAACGATATCAAATCTATCATGGTTAAAATTTTTAGATTTATGTGGTGCCCAGGTAAACATCAGTCTTTTCTTGTCATTTCATTTTATTATTTTAATCTCTCATATAATACCTTAAAATGTGGCTTTCAGAATCTCTCTGATGAAGGGCTTTCTTGTATAGCTAAATGCAAGACTATCATTTCTCTCAACTTGACTTGGTGAGTAACTTATATGATATTTACAAATTGTTGCAAGGTTGGGAGCATATAAGCATCCAAAGCCTACTGTACTAATTTATTTAAAATCTTTGGTATCTCTAACAGGTGTATTTCTATCACTGATGTGGGCGTAATTGCTATTGCTGAAGGTTGCAACTCTCTTAACTTTCTCAGGTGATTATGATAAAACAAAAAATATATATTTTGGAAAGAATGTGCTTACTGGTTTGTAGAGATAGTTATCCAGAATATTTTTCTCCTTATCATCTTTGCTTTGCAGATTCTAGGTGCATAGATGATTAAGTAGATTACTGTTGACAATAAAAGAAGTGTTGTTTGGAGGTTTTCATTTTGCAATCACCTAAGCTTTTGTATTTCTGAAAACTTCTTTATTATGGTGATAATGGTCTAAGGCATCACACTCCTTGGGGTTTGGGGATTATGCTGTCATTTTTCGACCGATATGTTCTTGGAGTTTTCTTGTGATCAACTAGGCCAAATTTACATATATGGTCTTGGTCATTCTATCAGTTATCCAAACTGGGTTATTGGAGCATAAGTATTCAATTGATAATTTTGGGTCCATCTTAAAATTTTCTGGTAAGCTCCTGATGATTCCCTCAGTAATAATCCACAGAGACAAGCAGGAAATAGAAGACACAATAGGATAATGATGAAAATGCACTTTATTAATGATGAGAAAACAGAGGGAATGAGTAGCACTCAAGAGACTACTCTCTCTACAAAGGAATAAGATTTCTTGCACAAGATAAAATCTGTTATCCTTCTGTACCCCTCTTCCTATAGTGTTCATTGTTGTGTAAACAATCGCCTAACAGAATTCTAGCTATGCCACAATTCTAGGATTTGGAAGCTTCTATCACAGTCCCCTGTTTTTTGGGCTTTTCCTTCCTTTTTTCAGAAAAAATGGACCCGGGGGCCCATCATTTTCTTATGATCAACTGGGCTAATCCTGCCTTCTTGGTCTTTTGATATTCTTTTGTCACCTGAAGTTGGTATATCGGTTTGGTAGGTGTTTTCAGAATATTACTAGTTATCGTCAATTGTTTTGAAGTACGAAATTTATGTGCAAGATAATATGAGAACGCTACGGCAGACTTGAAAATAATCAAACCCTTGTGAAGATCATGAATCATTTGCCATGCCTAAAAGTGAGATGCGATCCCCATTGACTGTTATTGCTATTCGATCAATACTATCAAGGGATGTAATTCTCGAGAATGATTATAGTTTTTGATAAGATTATTGAGCATGTTGTTGGTAGGTCATTTGCCATGGTTTTATAGCATTAGTCAGTATGCTATAAATAGCATAGTTATGAATAGACTCATAACTTCTGCACTTTCTTTTATAGTGTGCTCTTGTTTCGAACTCATGGAACTAAATAACGCAGCTTGTTTGGAATAGTTGGTGTCACTGATAAGTGCCTGGAAGCCCTTTCAAGCTTCTGTTCGAACACAATTACAACCCTTGATGTAAATGGATGCATTGGCATAAAGGTATTTTTGACTTCTTAAAAGGTGTTTCCAACCTGTATTTCTGTATTAAAGCTGTTGGTCTGCAAGTGCTCATCTGTACTTGTGTATCCACATCAGTACACAAACTAGATAGCATTTGATAAATGTGAAAAATGGAAATTATCAGATATGACATTGTAATATTTTTGTTGAATTCGTTTATATTTCCATTTTGGTTTCACCATATTAATTTTTCTTGTAGAGACGAAGTCGTGATGAATTGCTTCAGCTTTTCCCTCATTTGACGTGTTTCAAAGTACACAGCTGATGTGGGGCTCTCGATGATATGCTTCCATATATATCTCTCTTAGGTGACCTCTCTGGCTCTCTTCACTCTTTTCCTATGCCGATTGAGTTTCTTGAGAATAATATTCAAATCAAGTGGCGAAGGAAGTTTCATGTTTTACATAGTACGGGAAAGATTGACTCATCTTGTGGGAAAATGACTAATCAATGCTGTTGAGTTATGAGGAATTGCTTCTAAGGACGTTCATCCATAGTAGTTTAAGGACAAAATATTTTTCCTTTTAATTATTAATTAGCTGTTTCTTGATGAATTAAGCGTATTGTCAGGACCATCACGCAATCACAAAGTATTATGTTCAGCTAACTCTTCTTTTTTTTTTTCCGAGGACTGACAATTTTACTCTGTTTGATTTTTTTAGAGTTTTTTGCATTGATAATGTCTTTTGAAGTATTAAAAGATACTCAAAATAATTAAAAAAACGGTGAGAATAGAAAAAATGAGTGAACTCTTGAGAGAGAGAAACTTTATTCTTATTTCTAAATGTTGTACTGAGAATGTTATATCTTATTCATCGATAACATCAATAAAGATTATGCAATTGTAATTGGTCATATTGGAATCGGTTAGTAAAATACTATCTAATCATAATAGAAGGTAACTTGTGAAGATCATTTGCTACAATAAATTAAGAGTTAACAAAAAACAGTGAAAAGAAGGTAATTATTTCAGATGCATGCAAAAGAAAACACATGATAAGATTATACATAGTTAGAAGGTAACACTGTCATCATGTGCTTGCCCTCATTTTCTTTACCAAAAGGCAAAGTGAAACCCATTCCTCATCCTAGTAACATGGGTTTCAAACTTTATCTTGATTGCCTGTTGTGCTGTCCAGAAATGTTGAGATGATTCCGAATATCATGAAGACCATTATACTTTTTTTACCTTGGAAGCAAAAGCATAGCATGCTTGTTTCGGCATCGCTTTTTTCCTAAAGCAAATGTAATTGTGTGATTCACACGCTAATGAAGAAAGCTCCTTGGAATTCTTCTGCCGTTGGCAGCTTTTTTTTATGTTTCATGTTACAGATTCACAATGGGGAAGGTTGCAACAGTAGAATCAGTCTGTCACAATAGCAAGAATCATATCCTCTTCTGATGTGAATGCCATTGAAAGGGGCCGCTTCGTTTGTAAAACGTATATTGTAAGCAGCTAATACACGGAGACTCGGAGTGTGTCTCAAGTGACAGCTCTCTTTGAACAGAAGATTGCCCTCATAATTTCCAATTGACATTTAGAGAAAAGGCAAACTTAAAACTGTGTAAGGTAAGTAAATTTAAAGAGCACAAGCTTAATACTTGCACTATCAAGTATATTCAACTACATAATAATATTCCAAATGAAACAAAGTTGAATCATCTTCTTACTTGCATATTAAATACAAACAAAACAAGAATAACGAGCATGAGAACTTTACATCCCAGTATTCAATTCACAAACTCATCTTAAATTCATCAAAAAATATATTGTCTCATACACTAACAAACACAAAATCCAAGCAAAATAAAATAGATAGAAAACTCGTCCAACATGTTATAAATATAATTTTTTCCTCAATTTGGCCAAATGATCCGTTTTCATATAAAAGAAACCTTGAATTCATGTTTAGGAACGTGTAAGGAGTGATTTTCAAGTAAGAAATTCGATAAAAATCAATAAATCAACAAATGAGTTCTTTGGATGTGAAGATAGCATGGTGAGAAGGATAAAAAAATTTCGGGACTTTAAAACTTTTTCAAGGTATTTATATTTCAAGGTTCAACTCTAGTAAAACAATAAAATTCAAGTTATTCAGCTAGATTTTATTATAAAACATAGATTTAAGTGTTTAAAGGTTTTGAAGATCAAATTGGACGACAGATAAAAAATAAATCGTATTAAGTCCAAAGTCAACAAATTCCAAAAAAAAGAGAATGATTCTCGATACTAGTTTTTAAATTATACATTCTCAATAACTAATCCTCAAACACAACATAATATCATTATTCACGACATGATACCACACAATAACTCACATAATCGATTTGTCTCCAAAGACATAATAATATCAAAATAACAAACAAAAATATATGAGAATAAACAATTTGAGATCCAGTATTTTTCATATATGTCTTTCCGTAAATAAATATATGACTATGGGACATAGCGTGCGTGTCATGTTTGTTATTTTGATTACGACCTTTCTTCCTTAGTTGATTTTCCATACTTCTATAACCAGACACAAAATTATATGTTTAGACCTTAATAGAAAGTATGTGGTCTCACATAAACTGTCCACCCCGAAACTATCCACGCAACCTCGGTGGAAAAACTCCGTACCAGTACCACTCCCAAGGCGATAAACCAGAAAACTTTACATAATTGAAACTAATACGATACATTTAATAATAAGTTGCTTTTATACTATTTCTTAATTAACTTTGATCTCTTCAATCAAAATGTATGTTTCAGGAAATGAACCCAACATCCCACGTAAATTTTACAAGGGGAGTGATTGTATTACGGAAAAAGATGCGAAGAAACTCCTTTCACCAGAAGATAGAACATGTGGTTTGTCAGTGCTCACTTATATCCATACCCAGTTTGGTGGACGTTACCGAACCAAGTTAGTCTGATATAAATAATTTTTCAGAAGAAGGCCTTTGTATTGGACCAGCTGTGGATTATAGTACACGCATACCATATGCTCGACTGACTTTATAGTGAAGCAGAAAATATGGATATATAATAATAAAAATCAAATTTTGGAAAGAAATATTAGCTGAAAAATACATAATAGATTTTAATATCGAAGACTATTATAAGACAAAATACAAAAGACAAAAAATGAGCCGGCCTGTGGACTGTGTGGGATGAGAGACTATTTTACCGTTATAGCCTGTCTCGATAATTATTTGTATATTTATTACTATTTCAAACATTATTGACAAATAATAAAAAATATATTTCTTTTTATTTTTAACAAAAAGCAAGTCTTAGTTCTTACCCTTGGAATTGGGAGCGTAGAAGAGAAAAGCGAGAGCTCAAAGATCCAGGAATGAGAGGACAAAACTCGTAATATATCGCAAGGTCAGGGGGGATTGGTTTGGGATGCATTCAAACTTTTCAAAAAAGGATTTCCTTGGGCTCTTGGTGAGTGCATTCATAACGGTCACATACAAAAAGCATAGCTGACGACGTGAGTTCCTCCCCATAAACCGTCAATTGCTGTGCCTTTCGTTTGCTTCAGTATTCAAAACGCCATCCCATCCCGTGACGGCACCAACGTTTTCCCGTTTCTATTTTTAGCTCCCCAAATTCCACACAGCAAAACAAACAACAAACAAACCAAAGTACAAATATACAGTGGTCTCTTTTTCTCTCTTGTTCCAACTCATCTATCTTCATTTTAGGCCTCAAAAGATCCATCATCTTTTTTACTACTGCTAATAATAATAATAATAGTAAGATATCCCTTTCTCTCCAAAAGAATTCGCTAGCTATTTTAGCACAGAATCTCGCCGGCGGCCGGCAGTTATAATTGTTCATTATATTATTGAGACGTTCCGTCTCGGATTCCGGTATTCCGCTCGGTAATTTTTTCAGATCCGTCTCCGATTTGTTGAGTTGCGGCATTGTTTTTGCGCTTGAGTTTTGATTATCACATTGTAATTTCTCCTATCATTTGCATCCAATTATTAGTTAAATATTTCGTTGAGCAGAGTTGACTCGGCTAGTCGGAGTTTTAGCCATCCGGTCAGTGAGAAAGCTTGAAGAATTGGCATTTATTAAAATTTTTTGCAAATGCACAACTAGGAATCTAGTTTACTTTCTAGTTTTTTGTCTTTTAAGTAGAGAATTGCCTATTTCAGCTTAATGTGATTTAAAAATTTGTTGCACTTTGCTGATCAGGTTTGTTCTTTGTTAGTTTTTTTAAAAAAATTATTTTAATTGCCGAGCTTCTTAAATGAGTGAACTTGTGCAGAATCAGGTAAGCACTTCCGCTTCCTGCGTTCTAAAGGTGAGGTAAAAGAGTTTTTGAGTGATAGAAAAAAGGTGGGATGGAGTTTTCTTCACAACAGAGAAGAGGAGGAGGAGGAATCGGGGCGAAGTCTCCATCATCCACGCCGCGGTCAACTGATAAGGCAGCTCGAGATCTGCGATTAGGAGAGTCCAATTCCAGTAGCAAGCTTGATAAAGACAAGGGCGTAAATGTGCAGGTTATTGTGCGTTGCAGGTCAGTCCTGTTGCTTCCCTTAATTCTGCTTATTTGAAAATAAGCAAATCTAGTTTGTCGGCTGCTATTCAGAGCCAAAAAACAAAAATGTATTATTAATTTCTTTGTTTGCTTCTCGTAGGCCACTGAATGAGGATGAATTGAGAGTGCATACGCCTGTGGTTATATCTTGTAATGAAGGAAGAAGGGAAGTTTCCGCGGCTCAGATTATTGCTAACAAGCAGATTGATAGAACTTTTCTTTTTGACAAGGTTTGGCTCTTTCTCTCTTCCTTTACTCTGCTTTTTGTAATTTTCCTTCGATTCTGATTGATTTTGTTCATACCATAGTGGAGATCTGGAGTATAATCACACGAGCAAAATCAAATTCATTCAATGCTTAAGCTTACTTTTCGATCAAGTTTATTGGAATTTAGCTTATCAGCTGTTTATGACATTGATCCATCTAGGTATTCGGTCCAACATCCAAACAAAAAGACTTGTATGATATAGCAGTATCTCCCATCGTTTATGAAGTTCTTGAGGGTTATAATTGCACCATCTTTGCCTATGGCCAAACAGGAACTGGGAAGACCTATACCATGGAAGGAGGAGCCAGGAAAAAGGTTACGACTAAGCTTAAGGATAAACCAGGCATATATTATTCTCGGTTTTTAGCTGCCAGTAGTTTAATTCTTTTATTCTTTTCCTTTCTAATTGCAGAATGGAGAATTTCCAAGTGATGCGGGTGTTATCCCAAGAGCCGTTAAGCAAATATTTGATATACTGGAAGCTCAAAGTGCCGAATATAGCATGAAAGTGACATTTCTGGAGCTTTACAATGAAGAGATATCTGATCTTTTGGCTCCAGAGGAAACCATGAAATTTGTAGATGACAAATCCAAGAAACCAATAGCTCTTATGGAAGATGGAAAAGGTGGTGTTTTTGTTAGAGGCTTGGAAGAGGAGATTGTTTGCACTGCCAATGAGATTTACAAAATCTTGGAGAAAGGTTCTGCAAAAAGGCGCACTGCAGAGACACTTCTCAACAAGCAAAGTAGTCGTTCTCACTCAATATTTTCTATCACCATTCATATAAAAGAATGTACTCCGGAGGGTGAAGAGATGATCAAATGCGGAAAGCTGAATCTCGTTGACCTTGCTGGTTCTGAGAACATTTCTCGTTCCGGTGCACGTGAGGTATGGTACAGCCACTACCTAGTCTGCATATAGTACATACTAATGTAACCACAACAAGATTTATCTGCATTCAAGTCTTGCTAGCAAAGCTGTATCCCACTCTTACAATTTGCAAGAATCTGTTGTAATTTACTTTTTAATCACAATTGTTGTGCTATCAGAATATTAGACTTGTAAATTAATTAAAAATAACTCTTGTAGGGCAGAGCAAGGGAAGCAGGGGAGATCAATAAGAGCTTGCTCACGCTTGGTCGTGTGATCAACGCTCTTGTCGAGCATTCTGGCCATGTTCCATATAGGTACTTAACATAACCATTACACCTGTAACATTAGCATAATTCTCTTGGTTGCAATACCTAACATTGGCATATTTTATTTTGGGATTCCAGGGATAGCAAACTTACAAGGCTTTTGAGGGAGTCACTTGGAGGAAAAACAAAGACATGCATAATTGCCACTATATCTCCTTCCATACATTCTATGGAAGAAACTCTCAACACTTTAGATTATGCTCACCGAGCTAAAAATATTAAGAACAAGCCGGAGGTCAGTAATATGAGAATTGCCATTGTTGTAAAGATGGTGTTAATCTGTGAGCAACTCTTTGTTATTTCGTTTTCTATATTCTGTTGTCTGTTTTAATAAATTGTGCTACCTGTGCCATTCCAGATCAATCAGAAGATGATGAAATCTGCAATGATCAAGGATCTATATTCTGAGATTGACCGGCTGAAACAAGGTATTTTCACCTCTGCCAACCATTTCCTGTGAATGCACAATCCAGAACATTCTTATGCGGTTGGAAATTGGAAAATTTACTTTTGCTCAATGTTCTACTAGAGGTGTATGCTGCCAGAGAAAAAAATGGCATCTACATACCTAGAGATCGCTATCTTCAAGAAGAAGCAGAAAAGAAGGTTCATCTATATATCACGAGATCATTACCATTTATCCTTGTTATGATGGATAGTCATATTATTACTAATCATTTTTAATTTTGTTTTATTACAGGCAATGGCTGAAAAGATTGAACGCATGGAGCTTAATTCTGAATCAAAGGATAAGGTATACATCCTCTGAAATGTACATCATCTTCTGTTTCTTTCCCAGTTGCCATGGCTTATATTATTTCGTCCTATTTGTAACCAGCAAGTGATGGAGCTTCAGGAACTGTACAATTCTCAGCTGCATCTAACAGCAGAATTAAGTGATAAACTTGAAAAAACCGAGGTACCCTATCAAGGCTGTCATCAACATATAGATCTTCCTTGTTTTAAGTTTAAAGAAAAAATATTGAAGTTATTCTCTTTTGTTTTAAATCCAGAAAAAGCTCGAGGAAACACAAAATTCATTGTTTGATCTTGAAGAAAAATACAGAGAGGCAAATGCTATGATAAAAGAGAAGGAGTTTTTGATATCGTATCTCCTTAAATCTGGTAAGCATATATGCCTTATATTTCCTTACTATCTATAATTTCGTTGCACTGTTCTCTCCCTTGCATCACAAATTTATTATTTTTGGAAGATGTGGCAAGGATATTATAGTTAAACAGTTGGCAGGATGCAGTTTCAACTCTGGCACTACAGTTTAATTTTTCTTTGATGCTTCTTGTGTTTCATATATTTGTTCAGTGCAACTGGTGTGATCAGGAGTCTATATTGTCTCATAATGATTTTCTGAACCTCTTCCAAATGTCAATGTCTTTATTTTTTATGGAGGAAACATTTTGAATTTCGATGAGGATTATAGCTTTCCAGATAATGATGACTTTTGGGGTGATCTTTCAGAGAAAGCTCTTGTTGAGCGTGCGGTTGAGCTTCGAACAGAACTAGAAAGTGCTGCGTCCGACGTGTCCAGTTTATTTGCCAAAATTGGTTTGTATTTACTTTCGAAAGTAATATATGTTTTTGTCACTGTTCTTAGAAACTACATGATTAAAAAGCTCTTATAATTTTTGGCTTTCAGAGCGGAAGGATAAAATTGAGGATGACAACAAAGCTCTTATCCAGAAATTCCAGTCCCAGTTGAACCAGCAACTTGAGAACTTACACAAGAGTGTGTCAAGATCTATGACTCGACAGGAACAGCAATTGAAAGATATGGAGGAAGATATGCAATCCTTTGTCTCCACAAAGGCTGAGGTATGATACAAATGCTAACATGTTTCTCCAACTTAGCTGTTCATACTTACAAGTTCGAGTTGTGTGCATGAAGGCTACTGAAGAACTTCGAGGGAAGGTTGGAAGTCTGAAAACAATGTATGGCTCTGGGATCAAAGCCTTGGATGATATGGCCATGGAGCTTGAGAAGAATTCCAGATCAACTTTTGGAAATCTAAATTCTGAAGTTTCCAAACATTCACATTCCCTTCAGAGTGTTAGTATTATCTAACTGCTACTTTAACGAGACATAAATTTTAATTATCAAAAAAAAAAAAAAAGACATTAATTTTTTTCACTTTTTCTGATCTTTTATCCTTATACTTTGACTCAGCTCTTCCAACGAATTAGTTCAGAAGCCGATGCATTATTTGGTGATCTTCAAAGTAGCCTTCAAAAACAAGAGGAGAAACTAACAACATATGCCAAGCAGCAACATGAGGTTTCTGATTCGCATTTGGATGTTTCAAAATATAATTATTCAGAGACGCCTTTGAGTTCACTCAATTCTTTCAAAACGTTACTTAATGTTGATTTTCAAACGCAGGCACATTCCAGAGCAGTGGAAACTGCACGGTCAGTTTCTAAAATAACCACGAACTTCTTCAAGACACTAGATACGCATGCATCCAATCTGAGTCAAATTGTTGAAGAAGCCAAAATAGTCAATGATCAGCAATTGTCTGAACTACAGAAGAGGTTTGAGGTGATTATCGTGGGCAGCCTGAAACTCAGACATCAGGATGTGAGACTTTCTTCTCTTAAAATAATGTGTTTGTATGAATATACCTGTAGGAATGTGCCGCAAATGAAGAAAGGCAATTATTAGAAAAAGTGGCTGAGCTGCTTGCAAGTTCAAATGAGAGGAAAAAGAAACTGGTATGTTAGATTTGAAAGTCAAGCTTATGCCCTTGATATTTACCTGCTGGGGTCCGAGAATAGACAAGCTTCTAGTGCTAACTTGCACCTTATTCATAGGTCCAAATGGCAGTGCATGATCTCAGGGAGAATGCAAACAGCAGAACCAGCAAACTGCAGAAAGAAATGTCAACGATGCAGGACTCCACATCTTCTATTAAATTCACATGGACAGACCACATGGAAAGAATCGAAGCCAATTATCGTAAAGATATTACAGCTGTGAATAGTGGAAAGGGGGACTTGGAAGAGGTTCTTCAAAACAGGTTTGTATTAACTTTTCGAAATATATGAGTTTCACATGACTTTTGCTACTTGCTGGCATTATTATTGAATGGTATACATTTCCTGGGTAGTTTCTAATTTTTAAATCCATCGGACGTCTTCAGTTTGAATAAAGCAAAAATAGGCGCGCAACAGTGGAGGAATGCTGAAGAGTCATTGCTTAGCCTGGAAAAAGGCAATGTTGCTTCTGTGGATTCTATTGTCAGGTATATAAAAATACTTGCTGATTAATGTAAGAAAACAAATAACAGTTCTAGCTTGCTCTTTTAACGCATCTGATGGTTTTACTCAGTGGAGGAACAGATGCCAATCGAAATCTACTTGTGCGATTTTCCTCTGCTGCATCAGCTGCACTTAATGATGTCGATGTTGTCAACAGTTGTCTCCTCTCATCCATTGCTCGTCAGTATCTTGCTCAAAGTTCTCGCCTATTTGAATTTAATTGATGGTTAAATTGCTGTAATCTTATGGCCAAAAAACTTGCAGATTCACTAGAACTTGACCGTGAGGCTTGTGGAAATCTCAATTCCATGATTGTTCCCTGTTGTGATGACTTGAGGGAGTTGAACAACGGTCACCACCACAAGATCTTGGAAATTACAGACAATGCGGGGAATTGTCTACTGAATGAATATATGGTAAGAATTCAAGCTTATCTACGAAGTATGTAAGCAGTCAAATCCGAGCTGTGTCTTGATGCATAGATTTATTGCTTTATCCATCCTATGTCATTGCTTCCTTCCAAAACTTGGATGCTTTTGTATGGAACCCCTCGCATTATGTGGTTCATCATTGATAACTAAGAATTTACTTTGGACAAACAGGTGGATGAACCATCTTGTTCAACGCCAAAAAAGAGATCGATCAATCTGCCAAGCATTGCGTCGATCGAGGAACTCAGAACCCCTCCATTTGAGGAATTGTTAAAATCATTCTGGGATGCAAAGTCTACAAAGCAACCAAATGGAGACATAAAACATTTTGTGGCAGCATATGAGAGTGCCCCGTCCTTGAGAGACTCCAGACTCCCTCTCACTGCTATTAACTAGAGTAGAAACGTGATTGATTGCGGGAAGATTCTGTACAGAGAAACAAATGGACCAAAACACGAACTATTGTCTTCATTATTGGTTGATTGTTTGTTTAAAGAGGATTTTGCTTTATGGATATATTTATATGTAGATTGATTCTTTTTGTTCGGTAAGGTTGTTGTGCTTTGCAATACCGGAATCAAGGTTGAGGGTTTTACAAATTGTTTTTTTTTTCTTTATTTATTGCATTTAGCATCCATGTTATCGATTGCAAAAGCAGGTACAAAAAAAACTAATTTAATAATGTCGAATTTAATGTTTAAATGTGTAGGATCCTCTACTATGGAGGACCCTACATTGTTTAATGATAAATTCGTACAGAAAAAACAACGCCGAGCTAACCCTTATGGCGATTTGCATGTGACAGCAAAAAATTTATTGTCATGCATGTCCAATGATTAGAAATATCTCATAGATTCAGAGTATAAACAAACTACTGTATGTAATGTTTTGAAATTTATTGAAGGTTGATTTGTTCTTAATCTACAAGTTGAATTCTAATTGAGAACGATTGTATGGATGGTCGTATCAATATCATAAACAATTCTTTAATGACCATTTGATTGTGATCCTATAATTTGATATTATTACAAGTTTAAGTTATGTCACTTATTTTTGGATAATCTAGTCATATGCATGACTATTATTAAATATATTATTTTATAGATAAATGATATATAAGGAAAGTGGATAATTAAGATGGATTCGTCCCTATTATATGATAGGAATAAATATCCATTGGGTCCTTAAAGTATTGGATTGATGAAGAGTTTGTTCAAGCACGACCAATTTCATAACGAGATATGAATCTAAATGAATATCAATTCCAATTATTAATGGAGTAACTCACATAAATTAAATATATATAAGGATGATAGATTTATGTTTTGTGAAATTAGTTCAGAATTTGATCTCATAATATATATATGGACCAACTTGCTAGAGCCCAATCACATCATATAGAATCAAATCCAAGCTTTGCAGAACATTAACCCTGACTTCATATTCGTCCTAAAACTTTTATGAATATCACAAATTCGTCTTTCTTTGTCTCTCTTCCAAATACGCCTAACCACCCAATCACGTTATTTCATCTTCTCCTACACTAACTTGAACAAAAACCTAAAGCTCAAAATTAACCTGCTTCATGACCATATATGCAAATTTTAGCGACTGGGAAATACCCTAACATCATCCAGGACTGGGCCGCACATATGCCCAAAATCATGCAACTTGGTGTGATAGTATGCACTGTAGAATGTAATCCTTGTCCTATTTGATATTGCTTGGAACTTGAAGCTGGCCCTTGTGAACCCTCCCCTTCCTCTTGACTCATAAGAAACTTTCAGAGTTTCTTTAGCGGCAAAGGCCTCAACCATCATGGATCCATTGCAAGCATTCTTTGCGTCCCCAATGGTAAACTCAAGGTTATAGAATCGCTTAGCCACTGTCCTGATGACTTGTGCAATTGCACTCTCTCTGCCACCCACTAACTCGACTGCTGCGCGCCCCGAGGGGACAAAAAAATGCTTACTGTCTATGTATTTGACGGGTTTGAGGGACTCGATGATCTAGCCTGGGAGTGGTGATGCTGTGATTTCTGGAGCAAAGCCAACAGGTGGTGACACTGATACGGGAGATGACCAAGATGACTCAGCTCCAATTCCACGTAGGAGTACCAGGATTAGGACACGCCCAAGGAAGTATCTCGATTGATACAGGTCAGCAATACGAGAGTAGAGTGGAGGGAGGATGTCAGCAATAAGGGGGACAATTCGGTTAGGGGAGGATCAATGAAGTTTTTGGAAATTGTTCTCATTCCTCTCTTGTCAGTAATTCCTTTCTTTCCTTATTATTCTTCTTCCATCTTCTGTACTGAGGCTTATCAGCTTGCCCAGAAAGCTGAGAGAAATACAAATACAAATACACCTTCACTCAATCAGGGACATTGCATTGGTGTTTTCATCGACCTCTGTTTAGATGGCAGAATATAACACTAGGTTCAAGTCCCTGGACGCCGAGGTCACAAATCTGAAGGAATCGAATTCTAAGCTTTAGGGAGATGTCTCGGCCATTACAGCTACTCTCGCTGAGCATTCCAAACTGTTCCTGGAACAGCAACAGCTCCTTAAGCAGATACTTAATCGGCCCCCTCTCGTCCCTTTGTCTTCTCATTCTGGCAACGGATCTAGCGACCAAACTGCATTGCTTCCTGCGGTCGGTTATTCCGACTCTGTTCCGCATGGATCCCGTCATAAGGTTGCCCCTGTCGAGATATCTCGATTCACGGGTGTCAATATTGATCGTTGGGCCTTCAATGCAACTCGCTACTTCGACTTCTACGGGATCCGTGATGAAGATCGCGTAACGATAGCTTCCTTCTACCTCGATGGGGAAGCCGCCGACTGGTTTACATGGATGCATCATAACCAACAACTCGCAGGCTGGGAGTCGTTCTTATCAGCGATCCATAAACGGTTTCGTCCCAAGGAACTGGAGTCGCCTGAAGGTCAGCTAGCCAAGCTGCAACAGTCGGCTTCAGTGGAAGAGTACAGGGCTATGTTTCAGTCCCTCATGAATCGCACGATCGTTCTTCCGTCACTGTTTTTCGTCCGCTGCTTCATCTCAGGCCTCCGTGCTGATATAAAACACGTTGTTCTGTTAGCTGCACCCACTGAGTTTGAGGATGCAGTTTATCTGGCTTAGGCCCATGAAACTCGCGTTTCATTGGAACAGGGCTTTGCCCAGCCCATTGTTCCAAAGCCTCCATCTCCAACAGCCGCACCAAAATCGCAGATGCCACCCCTGTTGCCTACGCCGAAAGCGATGCTGTTTCCCTCTAATGTCGCTTCGTCCTCTACATCCGCAACCTTGCCCTCTGGGGCGAAGATGGCAGTTCGTCGTCTGTCCCCTGCTGAAGCAGCTCGACGCAGAGCTCAGGGTCTGTGTTACAACTGCGATGAGAAGTATTCGTGGGACCACAAGTGCGCTAGGAAACCACAGCTGTTGTTGCTCGAGGATGATGCTGACCCGACGTCAAACCTCACCGATGGAGCCATTGTTTCCTCTGACGACACCGACCCGGCATCCTCCGCGGCTACCACCTCTGCTATCTCACATTACGCCATGTCAGGTGATACTCCCCCCACCACCATTCGATTCCTGGGTCATGTTAATAGTCAGTCAGTTCGAATTTTGTTGGATGGAGGTAGTACACACAGCTTCATTCAAACCCGGGTTGCTCACTTTTTGCACTTGGACATTGTTGAGGTCGAAAGTTTTGGAGTGTTGGTTGGAAACGGCGAGAAACTGGTGTGTTCGAGTATGGTTAAGCAGGTTCCTATTTCGGTGCAGGGATATGCGGTTCATGTGGACCTGTTCGTGTTGGCCTTACAAGGCTGGGATATTGTTTTGGGGGTCTCCTGGTTGGCTACGTTGGGGCCAGTGGTGACAAATTATGCAGACGCCAGTTTCGAATTTGGCAGTGGCGATGCTAAGGTCCAGTGGAAAGGAGTTCCGTCAGGCATTCCGCAAATGGCATCCTTACATTCAGTGCGGCGGATGGTAACGACACAAGCAATTGTTTCCTTGTTCTGGGTTGAAGTGATACCTGTAGCCGCTGCATCCTCTTCCAATCACCCTCCAGACCTTGCCCACCTCCTGCAAAGTTTTCCGGAATTTTTTGCCAAGCCGCAGGGCTTGCCCCCATAGCGACCTCAGAACCATCACATTCCATTGCTTCCGCTCACACCTCCAGTCAACGTGCGACCTTACCGGTACCCGCACTTCCAGAAACAGGAAATTGAGCGGTTGGTATTAGACATGCTGCGACAGGGGATTATTTGCCCAAGTTCCAGTCCGTTCTCTTCCCCAGTCCTGCTGGTGCGGAAAAAGGATGGGACATGGCGGTTTTGCGTGGACTATCGCTCCCTGAATGCGGTGACGGTTCGTGACAGATTTCCAATCTCGTCTGTTGACGAACTATTTGACGAATTGTTTGGGGCACGTTACTTCTCCAAACTGGATTTGGTAGCTGGATTTCATCAAATCCGGGTGCATCCCTCCGATGTGGCAAAGACAGCTTTCAGAACTCATGATGGACATTACGAGTTCTTGGTAATTCCCTTCGGGTTGTCCAACGCCCCCTCAACGTTTCAATCCATCATGACTGAAGTATTCAGGCCACACTTACGCCAGTTCGTCTTGGTTTTCTTCGACGATATTCTGGTTTACAGTCCCTCTTGGGCTAGTCATTTGCATCACCTCCGGCAAGTTTTGCTTCTACTTAAGCAGAACTGCCTGGTTGCCAAACTATCCAAGTGCCAATTTGGCCAGCAAACAATCGCATACCTTGGCCATGTCATCTCTGCTGCAGGGTTGTCCGTGGATTCTGACAAGATACAAGCGATCCTAGACTGGCCAACTCCACGGAGCTTGAAAGAGATACGCAGCTTCTTAGGGCTAGCCGGCTACTATCGCCCATTTGTTCAGAACTACGCAGCCATTGCCGGTCCCTTATCTGACTTGCTACGGAAGAACAGCTTCCACTGGGACGCCATTGCACAACAGGCCTTTGTTGATCTTAAGTCTCGGTTAGCATCGGCGCCTTTGCTGCAGCTACCAAACTTTTCGCAGCCCTTTTCGGTTGAGATAGATGCCTCAGGGGTGGGAATTGGTGCCGTGCTATCCCAGAATCGCCACCCGGTTGCCTATTTTAGTCGGAAGTTATCTCCTCGAATGCAGCATGCCTCTACTTATCACCTGGAAATGTTTGCCATCACTCAGGCCGTGGCTAAGTGGCGACAATACCTCTTGGGACGGAAATTCACAATCTTGACAGATCAGCAATCATTAAAGAATTTGACGGCACAAGTAATTCAGACCCCCGAACAGCAGCAGTGGTTGAGCAAGCTAGTTGGTTATGATTTTGAGATCATCTACCGTGCGGGGAAACATAATATGGCGGCCAATGCCTTATCCCGTGTCCAACTGTGTCAGTTCTGCTCATTCTCCACGGTTAGTTTGGATTTCGTAGATTTACTTAAAACAGAAAATCTATCCAATCCAGAGTTGTTGGAGGGCCAGCGCAGATGGCGGGAACATCAAGATGACTATCCCGATTTGCTGTTTAGGGGAGGCCTTTTATTTTTCCGGAATCGGTTGGTCATACCATCGAACTCATCCTTGCGGCTACAGCTATTGAAGGAGTATCATGCCTCGCCGGTGGGAGGCCATGCCGGTATGACTCGCACGTTCCAGCGACTAGTTGGTAACTTTTACTAGCGGTCAATGAAGAAAGATGTCCATGATTATGTGAAGAGGTGTCAGGTATGCCAACGCATGAAGGATTCCACCCTCAAACTAGCTATCCTAATTCAACCTTTTCCCATTCCCGAATTGGTATTTGAGGATATATTAATGGACTTCATTACAGGACTTCCAAAATCGGCAGGCAAGTCAGTCATATTGGTGGTAGTCGATCGACTATCCAAGTACGCACACTTTGTTGCCCTGGCTGCCCCTGTCACCAGTGAATCGGTTGCTGCTGCGTTTGTCTCGCAGATTATCAGGCTTCACGGAATTCATACCTCTATTGTCTCGGACAGAGATCCACGCTTCCTGTCTTCGTTCTGGGAGGAAATCAATCGGTTACAGGGTACTACCCTGTCCTGCAGTACGACATACCATCCTCAAACGGACGGACAGACAGAGGTGGTGAACAAGACCCTTGAAATGTACCTGCGCTGCTTCGTCGGTGACTCTCCGACAGCATGGGTTACATACCTGCCATGGGCAGAGTTTTGGTACAATACCTCGTTCCAGACAGCAGCCAGGATGACACCGTTTGAGGCCCTATACGGCCGCCCACCACCGACGATCACACGTTATATCCGAGATTCCAAGCATAACACAATTGCTAGTCAACAATTGCTGAAACGGGATGATATACTAGCACAGTTGAAGTTTAATCTGCGAAAGGCTCAGGGTCGAATGAAGGCCTATGAAGACCAAAAACGGAGGGAGGACCATTACAAAGTCGGCGACTGGGTATACGTGAAGCTTCAACCATATCGCCAGCATTCAGTAAGGCTGCGCCGGCACAACAAATTGGGACCTCGTTTCTTTGGTCCTTTTCAGATTTGCCAACGGGTAGGATTTGTTGCCTATAAGTTGGATCTTCCTGCTGCTGCGCAAATTCATCCAGTTCTTCATGTATCAGCACTTCGCAAATGCGTAGGAATTTCGGATCAACAGATCACCTCCTTGCATTTGGTTGACACATCGTCTACGTTAATCCTTCACCCTGTTGAGTTGTTGCAGAAACGTAGAGTTCAGAAAAGGGGGCGCTGGATCGAGCAGTGGTTGATTCGTTGGGACGGCTTAAATGAGAATGAGGCTACCTGGGAGGACACGATGCAGTTCAGGAGATGATACCCCTCTGCTAACCTTGAGGACAAGGTCAGTCTACAAGAGAACGGTAATGCTGTGATTTCTGGAGCACAGCCAACAGGTGGTGACACTGATACGGGAGATGACCAAGATGACTCAGCTCCAATTCCACGTAGGAGTACCAGGATTAGGACACGCCCAAGGAAGTATCTCGATTGATACAGGTCAGCAATACGAGAGTAGAGTGGAGGGAGGATGTCAGCAATAAGGGGGACAATTCGGTTAGGGGAGGATCATTGAAGTTTCTGGAAATTGTTCTCATTCCTCTCTTGTCAATAATTCCTTTCTTTCCTTGTTATTCTTCTTCCATCTTCTGTACTGAGGCTTATCAGCTTGCCCAGAAAGCTGAGAGAAATACAAATACAAATACACCTTCACTCAATCAGGGACATTGCAGGTGAAATGAGGTCCTTCTGCTTGGGAGGGAGGAGGATCCCGGTTGAGAAGTTCTTGAACACATGGGGACCAGTTTCAAAGCCACCGTTCTTCACTAGGTTTCCTGAAGGAGAGAACAAAAAAGAGGCCAATGGTACGCCCGGAAATTACTATACAAACAAATTGCAAAACCCATGACAAGCCAAGTTAATTGTCTTGTCTCACCTTTGGCATACTTGAGAGGTAGGAGCTCCTTGATTGCAACAGCATCTAGCAGAGGCCCGCAAGAGGGATCCTCTTGAATCCCGGGGTTGTGGAATCTGACCTTGATGACTTTAGAAGCCGTTGTCCTGAAAGCCAGGGAATAAGTGTCACCTCCATCACTACTGTACAAGGTTTGAATGGGGAGATCAGTGGACTGGCCAGGCACTGTGATCCTTATGACCTCATCCTGAGCGCAAGTCCTTGTGGCTCCAAATGTGAGGGCATAAACTGAGCCTGAACTGACAGTAATAGTCTGCGAGATGGAGGCCTCATTTCCCAGCCTCACTGCATGAACCCCACGAGGAACGTCCAGGAAGAAACCACCTGGTTGTGGCCCTCCTGAGACGTACTCCACCAAGCCATTGATTTCCCATTTGGGGAGTGAGTATCTTCCAATGATCACCGTTTTCTTGAGATTTTCTTTAGCCGGTGCTTCTTCGAAATTCCCGTTATCTAGTAGTCCTGCAAAATATCACCCGTCCTGAATATGACTGTTATCAATAGGTAAGTAAACTTAGTGATTGCTTTACCATCAAGAGGCAGAGCAGGAACAGCAGCGCTTGCTGAGCCATGGAAGAAGGCGAGTGCAAAGAGAATGGCAAGTAACAAGGCCATTTATGTGTACAAATGGTGAAAGGATCTGTGACAAGTACCGAATGAAAAAATGCTTAGTGGGTCAAGCAACAATGGCTAGGTATAGTTATATACTATCATATGCAAACATCCCATGTTAAAGTCGCACCAAAATAGCCGCGAGATGTGTCGATTTCAAAGTATAAAGAACCGTATTTACAAACACCTTCTTGAGTCATGTGCCGGACCGAATTATGACACTTCATTGGACGCCGTGATTTGGTTCCCCTTTCTGGAATTTTTTAAGTGAAAGTTAGATCTAATGTAAGAACCTGTCTTTCTGATACACCCCATATTAAAGCAACACACATGCAGAAGTGATAAGAAGTTTCTTGTTCCCTTCTTATAAAAATGGCAATTTATCTTACATAGGTTAACAGCTTATTTGTTCGATCATTATCATAGACTTTCTCTGTGTTTCATAATTCTGCTAAGAAAGAGTCCAGAATATACATTTTTTTATCCTATGGCTTTCCCAGAGATTCTGTCCGAAACTCAAACCATCAAACTCATACTGAATCCAACAATCCTATCCTAAACACAGTCCCTTCCTTACCTGAAAACATCACCAATTTTTTAAGCCCTGACGTCTCGTTAGCCCAATGTGTGATTTGACAAGAGGTGAAATAAAATTCCAAGCCTGTGTAGTAAGGAAAAATAAAGAGGTGGAGTAAAATCCGCGTGAGAAGTTGGTCCCTTGTCCGCTTAATTGAGTGTGACCCTAGTTATGCAACGATATGTCATTAGATAAATATAAACAGGTGCTTAGCATATGTAATATTTTTCGAGATTATGATCAATTGTATGATTTTTTGTGCACGTCAGGGATCTAGTCATGGTATCGTGGTGTTTTAGTTGATTTGGCATTTTAGAGGATTTAGTATGGTAATAATTCGTTTTCATGTTTGTTTTTTTAAATCCGGACTCATTTGATTGATTTTGGATCCAATAAAATCTTTTAAGTCAATTATCAATGATCTATTTATTATTCCAAACCCAATTATGATATTTCAGATTTTAAAACTTAAATACTAACCATTTAAAATATTATCATGCTTAAAATCCCATACATTGGACATCCATGCTACCATACATGCATTCAATTAAACTCTTAACATGTGAATATGCATAAAACATGATTTTATAAATATTCAAGCATATATATAAGTCCAGGCTCATAGGTTAATTAATTCACAAACACAAGTTCACATTCTCATCCATGAAATAGTATTACTGTAATTACAAAGTTTACTTTTATATAAAAATAAGTAATTTAGAGATGATATGGAAAAGTAAAATAAAAATTCCAAAACCTTCAAAGATTTTTTTTTAAAAAATATAATTTCTTTTTATTTCTAGGAATATCTAATTATCAAACTATGAATCCGGCCCCCTAATTGGTTTTCGAAGCAAACAAACCGCTTAAGGTCACGATTTTGTGGGTGAAAGTAACTGAGGGGTGGGAGGCTTAAAGAGCGCTGTCGATCAATCTTAACTACGATAGCTGTGCTTATGCAATCTGCAGCTTTACCTAATATGGGAATGCGTGGTTTTCGTCCCGAAACTGGTAAATTAGCGGAGGAGCGGTCCTTCGAAAGAGGTTTTCGAGGTGCGTGGTTCCGTTGCAAGGTAATGTTAATTACTAGTCGCAGTCATATTCTTTAACAGCTGTTGCTTTAGAATTTTACCCATTCAGAACCGTGGAAAAGATCAGAAATCCTGGTATACTTGATTCATTTCTATTTTCTTTTTCCATCAGATAAATGGTGTTTCTGGGAAAGGTCATCGGACTAAGATTGATTTGGAATATTATGATTTTCCCGAGGAAAGTAAGTTTCTCTATGCATTACTAATGGTAGTAGAGTGATTTTCACTAGTAATCGAAGCTTCTTTTTTATATTTCTGTGGTAGCACAACCGCCTCTAGTTTTATTTATCCTACATTTTCATAAAAGAAAACCATGAGCTTATTTTATTTCTTGCTGCTACTGGTGATTGTCATATGTGATTTCTAGTGTTAATACAACCGTCTGCATTTGTAGAGTTACATTCAGCAATGTTATACAGAAAGGTTAATAATAAATCCAAGGATGCCAAACTAGAATTGATGTTCCGGCCATGCTACCCTCCTATTTTTCGTGAAGATGAGTTGCTTGATGCAAACATCATCTCAGAGGAGGTGGTCATTGTGAGTGGTTCCTGGAAGGTTGGGGATTTGGTAGATTGGTGGTGTGATTGTTGTTTTTGGTCTGGAAGACTGACTGAAGCATTAGAGGATGATAAGTTCCAGGTATTTTGTTTGTTTTCTTTATTGAATTATTTGAATTTTTTGTTTTCTTATTTGTAGTTGATCTGTTTCGTGGGTCATTTTTGGTGGTACCCATGTTTGTTGTCACCATAGAGATAAGTATGGAGTGTGTTTACACTAAGAATCCATTTGTACCTGGAGAGCTTGATTAGTGGAGGTACAGGGTTGCCTTGATTTTACTTGGATTTCCTTCTAACCCTCGCTACCCTGGTTTCTTCTCTTAGGTTCTGATAAATTATAGGGAATGGAGGCAAAAGTGCTTATAAAAAGAATGTTTTTGACACTCTAAAGAAGTGACAAAAGAATGTTTTCTCTGATTTTCTACCAGGGTTCCGTGGATGTGTGGATAATTTTAAATCGTGCCAACATATTTGGTCACTTACTTCACTTCTTGTACGGTGATTTATTTGGCTTCTAATTAAGAAATCACGGTTGGGATGTGTTACATGATTCAATCAAGTTTCAGTACATTTTACTTAGTGATAAATGATAAACCTAAACTGACAAATAATACTAGTAGTATTGTCATCAATTGTTGTTATTAACAAGTCACTCTTCATGTTTATGGAGAGAGTAGCTCTATGTATTTGCTAGTAGCTTTTATATATTATTCTAGCAATTTATTATTGTTTTCATAGTTTTTTATTAATTTTCCCTCAAGATACAATTGCTATCACCTCCTGAAGGAGAAGGGTTATCCTATGAAGTTTCTTGCAAAGATTTGCGTCCATCCTTGGAGTGGACCTCAGAACATGGTTGGAAAGTGCCAAATGCTACGGTAACCTATATTCCTTTTCATTTCATCTACTTTTTACTCGAGTTATTTTGAAATATTGATGGTTTGTTTGCTAAACCTTGGTGTTGGAGAGGTTTCTTATCCGTGCATGATCAACAGGTGAAGAATAATAATACTTATATTTAATGCTTTTCTTTTGTATTGGACTGTTTCAGTCACTCAATAACTCAAAGAAAGATCAATTATAGAAATCAAAAGGAAATTATATTAAAGGAAAGATTAACAGAACAGTGGAAAAACATCATTGATTGCCCAAGCCTAACCCAAATGCATATTAGCTAATCAACCGTATAGAATGATCTTTAACCAACTATTTACAGTTATATATACACACAAACACATATATTCCCCCCACCTTCTTTCTTTGGCTATATACTAACAATGGTTTTCCCTTTTGGGCTCACCCTGAAAGCATGGTTATCAGAAATCTTTTATAAATGAACTAGTATGTAAAAATATGAAGTAGAAAATTATATATGTGCCAAGATATGATAAGGCTAGTTCTCTTATAAGGTTCTTATAACAGTGCTTTATTCTATCCATTTGTGTATGTAATTGCCGTTTCCCTATAAAGTTTGGATGCCCCCAATGCATGTAAAAAAGTGCCTTCTTACCTATCTTGACTAATTTGATGTTTTGTGTCTTCGTGGAACAGGAGGGTGATAATTGTCATTCTTGTGCTCGGATAATTAAACCCTTGAATCCAGGTAAGGGTGCACAAATTCTTGTTTGAGAAAACTACTTTTGTTGCATAGGGGGCATAATTTGTTAAACTTTACTTCCTGATGCACTCAGAAATACGGATGGAACTATATAATTGCATTTGATTTTACAGAACAAGGTCTAATCCTATGGGCAAGTTTAGTTGATTGTTGTGGTTATTGAATAAAACCTGCCTTTTGATCCTTTTTCCCAAAGTAGTTGATTGTGCACGTAGCATTCTTGTGTGTTTTTATTACCTGAGGAGTGCTGGTTAGAACTTTACATTTGGATGATGAATAAGAAGCAATTTTTTGACTAAATTTTCAGAGTCCAAGATTGATTTCATTCTTTGATAATCTTGTATCTTCACCATTCAATCTAAAACCTGTCCAAACCACGTTAGTGTCGTTACTGTTTTTTATCCTCATGTGCTGAATTTATAGATTTTGTAATCAGCTTTACGGCCTTGGGGCCGAGGACCTTTATGAACTGTTAGCAAATGACTCCTATTAATCATCTAAAACCTTTATAACCTTTATCTCCATGCGCTCCTTAATTTCTTTGTTCTACACCTTTGATTTTCTGAAAATTTTCCCTCGTAATGGCTGCAGCAGAAAGTTCGAAATCGACTAATGGTGCCGTTGATGAAGGGGTTGCAGACCTTGGAAAAACTAGAGCATCAGAAAAGCCTAAAAAGGAGACACAAAATATCTCGAATAGCACAAAAAGTGGAGGAAATGCTTCTTTACATTCCACGAGCTTCCCCTCGCATACAGCCGAAACTGCTATTCTGGACTTGGAGAAACTTCTAGACCGGGTTAAACAGATGAAGCACATCTTACAATCCAGCACATCCTCGTCGTCAAATAATATGCCTCCCTCATGGAAGTTTATGGAGCATCGCACATCATCAATGCCAAAGTGATGCCTTGCTAGTGGCTGTTTGTGTAAACAACCTCTTTCGTCTTGGTCTCGTCCTTCCACCAAACCAACATTTGATGGAATTTCGACCTAAAAACTTGGTATCAATTGGGGACTCTGAAGTAAATAGCTCCTGATCAGCATTCAAATTTTCAGTCAATTTTCCAGAAACAGGAATCGTCCCGGGACTCCTTTGCAGTTGTTAAATGTGGAAGACGAGGTTAATCTTGGCCTCCCGTGGCAAAGTCCAAATGGTCCACCAGATTGCTAACTTTCTGTAACACTTGAAACTACCCATAGAATATTCATATTAGAAAATAATATAATTATTTAGTAACTTAAAATAAACATTAAATTATCTCTGAAAATTATTAAAAAATTTATATCAAGTTAAATTTGATTTTTTAATATTCTTAGTGTAAAAATATAATTTTACTTGAGATATGTAGAATATTCAATTTTTTAATATTTTTTAATATGCACGTATCTTAAAAATCAGGCATTTACATGTGAGGGTCCGTTCCAAATAGTTATTCTCAGTGCTGTCTTAATGCTTCTTTGGAAAAAAAATTAATCAATATCTAAAAATACGTTTTACTCACCTAAACTTAATCAAGAGATCACTAAGACCTTTATGGGAATTTATGGTCATTGTCCACCTAGATGTGAATTGAGACAACCACCAAAAAAAATGGTTATAATAGCATTTACTTTTAATCATGCATTTATGTTCCTTGGTTACTATATATATATACACACGATTCAACCAAGCATATAAGAGGGTAAACAGTTTTATTGATCTATTATTGAAAATCCCTTGAGGACTACTAACCTATTGTTTCGTTTCATGATCAGGTGATAAATAGGATTGTGTACGCATGCTATATTTTTGGTGGACTAAATTTAGTTCATTCCAAAAGAAACGACATGGTTAAATTGATTGAGCTTAGTAAGCGTCGTCACCGCACAATAAACTCCGACAATATTAGTGGCTGAAACGTTTCACAAATTTTCACTAAATACCCACCAGTAGGCCCGCACTTAGCCATTACCAACGCTTATAATAGTGGTTTAGAAATTGCAGATCTATTTATTACACAAGTGATGGACAAATCATAATTCTTGTACAAATTGGTTTGTTAGTATCTTAACTATTGTTAGTATCCTTTGAATGTCGTGGTGCCCACTGCCCCACTATGTATGGATATCAAGTCCTTCTCTCATAGACTCATGGTCATGTCATGGTCAGTCACTCTTGTTGTTACTTTGACCATGGCTGCACTCACATCGCATGCCATCCACCCCCCTACTTTTGAGCTAGTAAAGCAGCGCCTGCAGTAAAAGTCAATGAGGACGAGGAGTTGAGGACCGAATTCTTATAAAGTAATGCTGAGTATGCCCATGTAATATATATTCATCCAAAAATCATGACATTTAAACCAATGATTTATTTTTTTTATTTTTTAATTACATCCACTTATTCCCAACATCATCGCTTTAGCAGTCATGTACATGTACCAGTAGAAGTCATCTCCGAAAGAAATTTATTTACAAAAAAGAAAAAGGCCGGTCCCGGTGCCGGTGTGGTAGTCACCGGATCTTTTATAAAGTATATCCTTGGAAGTAAACAGCTACTTGTTTGACCGTTGCCGCTGTTTGAAAATGATAAAATTCTTGCAGAAACAAAATTATTTATTATTATTAATTTATTATTTATCTTCAGTCTTAATACACTTAGAAATAGAAGCCCACACACAGAGCAATAATTCACTTTTTTTTCCTCCCCTTTTTCTTTTCTTCATTGCTATTTATCTCCACTCTCTCGCTCTGTCCGTCTGTCTCTCTCTACGTACGAACCATCATCGTCACCTTCTGCTGAGGTACTTCTTGCAAAAACTAAGCTATACGTCCTTTTGTTTCATCAGTTCTAGCTCTGTTTTTTTGTCTTTTCTTAGTTTGCATGTTTTCCCTTTAATTCTGGTGGATCGTTTTGGTTTACGTGCTCTGCTTCATTTCTTTTACGGTGATTTCTCATCTTTTGATAAAATTTCTTTTGGATTTTGTTTCTTTAGGTGATATAGCTTTTGATCTGATTATTTTTTATCATCATTGGCTGTATTGGCATCCGATCTTTAAACTTTGTCGTTTCCGAGCTTAAATATTTCCATGTTTTTCGGAACTATATATGTGTCTGTATTGATTAGTTTACTTGTAGCTTCACATTCGGGATCATTCCTTTAAGCTTACTTGTCAAGGTGGTATCAAATGTTGATCACAAGGATTTTCGAGTCCTGGATCCTCTGGTGATTGGATCATTATAATGAGACTGACCAGATGTCCATCGACAAGTTTATACTTCAAATGCAGTTTAGGTTGCAGGGGTTTTTGATAATGTATTGGAAGGGCGGAAAGCTCTTTAAAGAAAATGAAATGATATTCCTACCTTCTTGAGATCTGGCTTTTAAGGATGCCAGGTTTTGGAGTTAGCCAGTGATCGAGGATCTTTGTGAAGTCTTTGAAGTGGTTGCACTTATTGCCGATTTTGGGAACTGCCAGATTTGTTTGGGGTGTTTGCTAAGAAACCTATGCAACGTGATGTTATGTAGAAATGTTGTACATCTAATTTCACAAGTGCTGCCACCACTGAGTTGTTTGGATTTTATACAGGTGCTCAAGCCAAATTTCGCTCTTTCCTTTTCTATTAGAATTCTGTCCTAGATCTTGAAACATCTGCGGTAGCTTCATTTTCATGTAATCATAGGCTTTTAGTTTTAGAGATGAGCAAATTATTATGGATAACATCCTAAGGTTATGAATGGCTGCCTCAAAATACCTAGATTAATTGGACATAAAGATCTGAGACTGATTAGCTATGAGTGAAAACATAGAATGATTAGTCCTTTTTTTCGTATGCGAGGGGGGAGATATAGAAGTTTGAAACTAAACGACCTTTTTCTAGGATTATTTATGGTGCCATTTTCAGTCTGTGGTTTGGAGGAGTATTCTTTTGCTGCCCAACAGTCAGTATTCTACTCACTGTTATCGTCTAATAGAGCAAGAGGTCCTGCACATTGAGGATTGCTACTAAGATGAGAGATAATGTAAGGATTGCGCAACTAAGTTGAGAGATACTGTCAGTATTGTGACTTTGGGATACAATTACATACAATAACTCATGATTTCAAATATATTTTCATCTACGTATGTAAGGATTATTTAATTTACTTTTATGTTCCAAAAATTTATCTGAAACTCTAGGTGTAATCCGCATTACCATGAGGTGAATATTTTTTTTATTTATGAAATGAGGTGAATCTTTGAAGTTGAGAATGCTGACAAATGGGAAAACAAGGAAGTCCTATGATCTCAAATTCAATCTCAATGTTACTCTATGTATATTTTGTCTCTGTAATTACAGGGTTAATTCAGTTACCAAAGCAAGAGTGTGAGGGTTAATTCAGGGTTTGCCTGGGTTTCATTGCATGGAAGGTTTGCTATTTTTGTTCAGCTTTGCTAAGTTTCCATAAACCAACATGCAGTCTCTGTAGATCAAATGGTTGATCTGTTAACAAGAAAAGACCTCTCAGATATGATTTCCAGAAGAACATAAAATACTGAGCCTGTCATATCCTCAATGATCATTGATCTAGATTGTACTTAATATTTCCCTGCATTCTTGTCTTGTTGACATGCTTATCAACATGGATAAGTCTTGAGTACCAGGGAGAGATAAATTGGTTGAAGAATTTGTCTTCTTTTTGGTACTCATGATTTTGATTTGGGAGTTGAAAATTTTTTCCATTTACTTGATGGTCTTCTCCATGTCCTATGGTTGGTAGAGGACCTTATTGCTTAATTTTATCAATATTCGCTCTTGCAGTTTGCTTTTGTGCAAGTCCCCATTGGCTCACAGAGGTGTTGTTTGAAGAACTATCTACTCTGTTTTTTCACAAGCAGCAGTCCTGCTGAGAATGTCTAGCTCTTCCAAAGTGTTCGATCCTGCATTTCAGGGAGTGGGTCAGCGACCGTATCCTTCATACTAAAAATGCTTATGCAATAGTTGTGGATATTGGGATTTCTTATACTGTATTGTGCTTTTGTTATATTTTTATTTATTATCATGAGAGTTGCCAATGCATAAGTGATTTGATGAATGGCTACTGATTTGTTTCTTTCCTTCCACTTTAAAGCTGAACTTAACATTTTGTTATATTTTTATTTATTATCATGAGAGTTGTGAATGCGCAAGTAATTTGATGAATGTCTATTGATGTGTTTCTTTCCTTTCACTTTAAACCTGAACTTAACATCTTGTAGAGGGATTGAGATTTGGCGAATTGAGAATTTTCAGCCTGTACAATTGCCAAAATCTGAACATGGAAAATTCTATATGGGGGATTCTTATATTGTCTTGCAGGTATTGGCTCTCTGACTCTGTCAAATTCTTTTTTTTCTTCAGGCTGTTGTGTGTTTCATTTCTTCACCCTCTCTGAAATTTGGAATTAATTTTTTTTAGAGGATATAGTAAAGGAAACCCTTGGTTTTGCACAGAAAACTAAACTCTGGATATCTATTCTGGGTAATTACCAAATTGTAATGTCTTAATATCTAAGGGTCAGTTTGACAATGTGAGAAATGGAAGGAAAGAAAATGAAATGTGTTCTACGTGGTTGCCTAGAAATCCTAAGCAAGTCAGGAAGGTTTTTTACATGGAATCAAAACTCTTAATAACTGTATAATTTCTCAGAAAAATAGCATCCTAATACGGTTAAGGGATTTGTACATGAAAATAAAATCTTAACAAAAGTACAACTGCGTCTACTATTACCATTACATTTGAAAGAAAATGTTAAACTGGAACAGCAAAGAAGTTCTGGCTTATATATAAATTTTCTAAATTATAGGCATTTGTGATAGAAGGACCAAGGAGGCTTTCATGTAGTTCCATATCTCTTTTATAAAAATTCTTTAAACTATCTAGATCCTGAAAGAATGTTTTTCAGGATGTTCATATGCGTGTCATCTGAATCTGACATTGCCAATATGTTTGTGGGTGTGTCATCTGGAATAATATGCCCAATAAGTTCTGATCTAGACAAATCTATAGGTCATGATTTGGCTTTATTGTTTATACAGTTGTTTGTTGTAGCTTTGTATTGCATTATGTGCTGTGGTCATTCATGGTTGTATTTAGTTATCTTTATCATTAGTTTTTCTTTCATAACAAGGCGGGTGGTTATTAGTCCAAGTAAGATCATCTATATAACTGGCTTCAACAGCCTTTTGAATGTTGATCTTCATTGTCTCCATTTCCCTGTTCCAACTAGTATAGAGAAGATTCAGACGGAAGGAGAGGGGAGAACTTTATAGTCATAGCGTTATCAGATTTCCTATTTGTTTATTTAGCCAACTTTTGACGTGCTTATCTGCAGACAACAACTGGTAAGGGAGGTGCTTATTTGTATGACATCCACTTTTGGATTGGAAAAGATTCAAGTCAGGTATGCTAGTTATGCCCAAGTTAGTTCCTATTTGCTTTATGATACCAGATTATGCTACTAACTTACTTTATGGTTTTTTCACAGGATGAAGCTGGATCAGCAGCTATCAAGTCTGTCGAACTTGATGCTGTACTTGGAGGGCGTGCTGTGCAGCACAGGGAACTTCAGGGACATGAAACTGACAAATTTTTGTCATACTTCAAACCTTGTATTATCCCATTAGAGGGTGGTGTTGCAACAGGATTTAAGAAACCTGAGGAGGAAGAATTTGAGACAAGGTTATATATATGTAAAGGGAAACGGACAGTCAGAATGAAGCAGGTACTAGTTTATCTACTGTTGCATGAGTTTGCAATGCTTTTATCTTATATGAGATTAACTGTAGGACTAGGACAAGTATGACTGTCTACTCTGCTTGTTCAGGTTCCTTTTGCTCGATCTTCACTGAATCATGATGATGTGTTCATCCTGGACTCTGAGAAGAAGATCTATCAGTTCAATGGTGCTAACTCCAATATACAGGAAAGGGCCAAGGCTTTGGAAGTGATTCAGTTTTTGAAGGAGAAGTATCATGATGGGACATGTGATGTTGCAATTGTTGGTGAGCATACATGCATTTTACAGCTTTTTCTCCCTTCTCTTTGCTTTTTTGCTGAAAAGGCTATCTTATATAGTGATTTTGTTGTTTTGTTCTTTCTTGACAATTCTGTGCGCTGCACTTATTTGTGGATAATGGTTTATTGATGCCAGATGATGGGAAGTTGGATACTGAGTCAGATTCAGGTGAATTCTGGGTGCTTTTTGGTGGTTTTGCTCCTATTGGCAAAAAGGTTATTGGTGAAGATGATGTTGTACCAGAGACAACTCCTCCAAAGCTTTATAGGTATTATTTTGTACATGCAAGTGGTGATTTTAGTTTCTTTTTTTTTTCATTTGATTCTTATTTTCTTGTTTTTGCCCAAGCATGGATTCTGCCTTCTCCATCTAATTTTTTAAGAAGAAAATGAGCGCCTTTGGGAATTGCTTAAATTGATCTGTACACTCCTGAATATGCTCATAAACTCACGAATTGCTTATGGAGATTCCAAAATATACTGCACATTTTTTTAATGTATCAATCGCTGCCTTGTTATTTGCGGTGTATGAGTTACGATATTTGATGAATTATGTCGAGAAATTTTTATTGGATGAAATCTTGTTATGAAGGCAACCTTATAGTTTTTGCATAAGTTGGATGCTGATGCCATACAGAGTTATATAGCTCTATACAATTTTTTGGCGCTAGTGTTCCTTGGCCTCTTAGATATGTCAGATGGATTATTTATGTGATTTTTATTATATTTGGAATAGTATTTTTTCGTAAGAATTTGTACTTTGAACCAAAAATATAATACTTCTGCTCTCTGGATGGAATTATAGTATAGAATGTCATCCAGTGATGGTTTCAGGCAGCTGTTATGTGGAAATCGTATAGAAGTCAGTTTGATTTTTTTCCTCTATTTTTCAATATTATTCTTATAGAGAAAAAAATTCAATTAATTTTCCAATGATTTTGTGACCTCTGATATTTCTTGGCACATTTGTGCTAATTTCTAATGTCTTCATGAAGCATCATTGATGGTGAGCTGAAGGTCATAGATGGGGAGCTTTCCAAAGGAATATTAGAAAACAATAAATGCTATCTACTGGACTGTGGTGCTGAGTTATTTGTCTGGGTTGGCCGCGTAACTCAAGTTGAGGAGAGAAAAGCTGCCATCCAAGCTGCTGAGGTAAGAATTGTAGGATCAATTTCTACTTAACAGTGGATTGAATATCATGTATGAACTCTTTTTCAGGAATTTATTGCAAGCCAAAACAGGCCTAAATCTACACGTATCACCCGACTTATTCAAGGCTATGAGACACATTCATTCAAGTCAAACTTTGATTCTTGGCCTGCTGGGTCTGCTGCTCCAGGGGCTGAAGAGGGAAGAGGAAAAGTAGCTGGTAATGATCTCTTTCTCAAGTCCGGGTTGAACAGGAGCTGAGAGCTTTTAGGCTATGGTTATTAACAATAGTACATTATACAATGTTAGCTTTGCTGAAGCAACAAGGTATTGGTGTGAAGGGTACGGCAAAAAGTGCTCCTATTATTGAGGAAGTCCCTCCTTTGCTCGAGGGAGGTGGAAAGTTGGAGGTTTAGTTTACATCTTGCTTACATGGCTGCTTTTTAATTTTCTAATGCGGCTTGTTGGAATTCAGTCACTATTTAGTATTGTCTCCCAGGTATGGCGCATCAATGGCAGTGCCAAGTCACCAGTGCCAACAGAGGATATTGGTAAATTTTATAGTGGAGATTGCTACATCGTGCTTTACACCTACCACTCTGGTGACAGGAAAGAAGATTATCTTTTGTGCTACTGGTTTGGAGAGAATAGCATTGAGGTAATTTATATTTGCCTGTATAAAGTTTCACTTGAATGCAAAATTTCATGCAGTCATGTTCATATAGAGTCAGGCTCAACATTAATTAACAGGTATGCTTAGAATACAATTGTCATTCTGGTAGGAGCGTAAAGCAAACATGATACTTGTAATAGTTCTGGGAATATGTTTCTCATGTTTGAGTGTCTCTCGTACTACCCGAATAACAAATGCATTTATCCCTTGTGTTCAGCTAGCACATTCTGTATCAGCTTTCCCATGCTAGCTTTTTTTAAGCAGACCATCTTTGTTTTAATGTGTCTAGCAACTGTCAATATCTGTGGTTTCATTATCAATTACTTACATTTACCATTTGCTTCCATGATTGAGGTTTCAATAGATTAACTTGGGTTTTTTCAACGTTTTAATTTAAAACTGATTACAACTAGTTCTTTCTTTAAATATGTTCTAGTATTTCTTCAAATTCCTTGAAGTCTTTGAAACGTTTTTACCTTGTCCCCCACCATACTGACCGTCTGTTGACCAGCGATATTCTATTTTGGCTGTGTATATATGGATAGAGAATTATTTTGATTGTATGAGGGCTGTAGTTTCTTTGTATATAGATTATAGAATTTTACTGTGTAAACCTTTATAAAGCAGAAGCGGTCCCCTCCCCGTCTGTCCTATAACTAATTAGCCACCTCAGCATTCCTCTTTCAACAAGGACAAACTAAAAATGGAACTGCTAGATATAAGGAATATCAGCTGCCAAGTTAGATTCCATTTATCACAAAACTCAGGCTGTGACCCAATTGCTCGTAGTTTTTTTGGGTCCAGTGCATTATCTTGAACCCCTCTTTTTATAAGAAATACGAAATTTAACTTTATGCGTCATTTTATTCATTCTATTCACTGGCTAGTTGTGGTTGGTTTATTTGTAACTTTCGTAACATCCAATTCAGGAGGACCAGAAGATGGCTGCTCGCTTGGCTAATACAATGGCTAACTCACTTAAGGGAAGACCAGTTCAGGTATGATATCATCTGTATCTAGTTGGGAATGCTAATTTATGGATTGCATATGATAGTTTTATATTACAGGGTCGCATATTTCAAGGCAAAGAGCCGGCCCAATTCATTGCTCTTTTCCAGCCTATGGTTGTCCTAAAGGTATTTCTACATCTATAGCTACATCAAATGTTTTCTTATTTATTGGTCCTAGAGGTTGTGGCTGACTGTCTTATTCAATTATTTTCTTCTCCAGGGTGGTTTGAGCTCTGGTTACAAGAAATATTTAGAAGAGAAAGAGTTGTCTGATGAAACTTACACTGCTGATTGTGTTGCACTGTTTCGGATATCAGGAACTTCTGTCCATAATAACAAAGTAGTGCAAGTCGATGCGGTAATGTGATCCTATGGTTCTTCTTTTACACTTATAAATAAATTCACTTTATTTTAAAGTTCCAAGAAGATACTTTGTTCCCCATTCTTATTGTATCCCTATTGACATGTTCAATAAGGTTTTAAATGTTAATATTTGGACTTCCTGATTCTTGCATTCTCTTTTGTCAGTGTTGTTTTCATTTTTTTTTTCAGCTCTAGGAATCTGGATGTTTCTGCCCTTAAGCTTTTGCCATCATTGTAAAAGACTATTGTGGCGTAGTCTTTAGACCAACAATCATAAAGTTCTTGAATTTTGGAACTGGAGCGGTTCACTAGATGGTTGAGTGCATGAAACAGCTCACTTCTGCTCCCATCTTTAACTCATAACTATTAACCAACCAACCTCAAAAATGTTGAGCCTAAAGCTTAAGACTCTACCTAACAGGCATTTTTTGCTAGTTGAAGTTAGAACATCCTCTGTATATTCTTCATGCTTCCCAATAGGAATATATTTGGAAAATGCAGTTATGAATGGTTTTGTGTTTGGTGAAAGTAGAATTATCAGGGGATTCTTCTGGAATGTTTGTTTACAAGAATATAACACTATGAAATGAGGGGATATGCATTGATATTGTTGAAAGGGACTCTGCATACCATTAACTGAAGTGAAACTCGTGAGAGCAGCACTATATGAGAATATCTGATAATTATTCACATTGGTGAGCAGAAAATTTCTCAAATTTTTCATAAAGTTAGAAACTAAATGTGAGATCAAAAGGCAGTGTGAAGATATGAAAGAGGTTCGATTTAGTTCACTCGTTTGGGGCAGGAAACAATGAAGCTGAATTAATGCACAGAAAGAAAAGAGGGCACATCCTTCATATGAAGAACATACCAGAATGGTTTATATGATTTATTTGGGTTATATAGTTGATAAGTTAATAGAGTATTAAACAGTTAGCCAAGAGGGCCCAGCTTACAACTTATTTCCTTTGAATCTATTTGTGTGTTACATGTTGAATCTCTCTTCTATTTTTTTTTATTGATCTTTTCATGTTAACTAACGCAAATGGGATATTTATTGCCATTTTGATGATGGTAAGAATCTGCAGTTATCTTTGTGTTTGCTAGATGATTTTTTAATTTCTTTGTAATCCTACTGTAATGAGTGGGAATAGCTGGTATATCGAAACTTGCCCAAAAAAGAAAAGAGGAAAAACTCAGATATATATTTACCTCCAAGTTATTGTTTCAGGTGGCAACATCCTTGAACTCTGCAGAATGTTTCCTTTTGCAATCTGGTTCATCAATATTCATCTGGCAGGGCACTCAAAGTACCTATGAGCAGCAACAATTAGCTGCTAAAATTGCTGAATTTTTAAAGGTATTCTTTTTCTTTGGGTTGTACTAGTTTGGTTTATTTTGACAATTGACTCGTTGAAGATCCATTCATGAGGGTTAATTAATCTGGCACATAATTTTTCTGCATTAGCTGATTGAGTTACTATTTTCACTGTTTCAGCACAATGGTTGAGAAAAAACCCCTGGGTTGACCTCCTAATCAATGATTTTGGCACTGATATAGGTTGGCTTTGTTCTTGGCCTGAAACTCTGTTGTTAAATCCAGCCAACAAAATTTAACTTCAACAACATTACCCTGATTAAAAACGCTGTCAAATTGTTTCATTATACAATTAGTTCAGCCAAACCTTGGCCTGGATAACCCCATCAAAGCCCAATTAGTTTCTTTATTAATAGATTCTTCTATTTTGTTGTTAACACTGTTTTAATCTTTAAGTTGGAATCATCATGCTAAAGTAATGGTATCAATTCTGAATGGTTAAATTTCTGTCTAGCAATTTTCAAATTTAATTAAAATGAATGCATTGTATGTGTTTCTGATATGAAGTCTCAACATAACTTATAAATGGTGATAGAAATATAAATGTGCACACATTTCAACAAAAACATAATTGTCTCTTGGATGAAAAAATATAGTCATAACTCCTCATTTCTGTGGTTAAGAAAAAAATATATATTTTGCAGTTATAGGTCTTTAAGTGATTGATGTTATGCTTATTCTTCAATATTTTCTGCAGTATATGAACAACTTTAGAATTACATATTTTGTCAGAACATTTCTAAACATGAAAATCAGCATTTTCAGCGTACCTTATTATCCTTCAACTACTTCTGGAAAATGGGAAGACGTTTCTTCTTTTGTGACATATATTCTGCATTTTCCCTGACTGTCAATTCCTTCATCTGTTTTAAACTGGTTATGTTATGTGTATAGTTTCTGTTCCATCTTATATGTTATCATGAAACATGCATAAAAGTTCTCCTATGATATGGTCTGTGCATCTGACTGATCCTAGTGTCATTTGCTATTTGCTAATTCAGCCTGGAGTATCCTTGAAACATGCTAAAGAAGGAACTGAAAGCTCAGCTTTCTGGTTTGCACTTGGGGGAAAGCAAACTTACACCAGCAGAAAGGTTACTACAGAAACTGCCCGAGATCCCCATTTGTTCACATTTTCGTTGGAGAAAGGTACTTTTATACCTTATATTTGGTACTTTATCAAATTGTTTAGGTATTGTTATTTATGTAACATCTGTTCTAAACTCACGGATGAGATTTACAAAGAAGATAAAACAACATTCTGACCTTTTCTTTTATTATCATTTTGCTGCTTGTGGATCACCAGGAAAATTTCAGGTGAGTACATGACTTGTATATGTGATTGAAAAACTTTTTGATGTGCAAGCACTTAGTATCTATCATTTTTCATTTTACAGGCCGAGGAAGTTTACAACTTTTCTCAAGATGACCTACTGACCGAGGATATACTAATTCTCGATACACATGCCGAAGTGTTTGTGTGGGTTGGCCAGTGTGTAGATCCAAAAGAGAAGCAGAATGCTTTTGAAATTGTCCAGGTACTGCTAACATAGCCATGCTTTTTTATGATATTTACTATCATAATGTTTCTTGGATACTAATATCTGTCTTCTTCACAGAAATATATTGAGATGGCTGCATCTTTGGATGGTTTGTCTCATAATGTGCCATTATACAAAGTTACTGAAGGAAATGAACCGTCATTTTTCACGACATACTTTTCATGGGAACCCTCAAAAGCCGCTGTACGTGAAATTCGCTTTACTTTTGGTTTCCTGTTTGTTATTATGTTTGCTTTGATGAAAAACTACTCTTTTCATAGTATTTAACTCTGTTAACGATTTAGGAGAATAAGACATCCTCCTTCAGAAAATCAAATTAGAAAAGAGCTCTGCAATCCTTTGGATACAAGCCAGAAGTTCGACCACTGTTAGTGACTCACTAATATTCTATTGTTGAAAATCTTCAAATACCTCTCGATAGATAAACACTGGAAGACTAGGAGCACAACATAGTTCCAGACATTTCCATATCTTTGTTTTGTGCAAGTCTCGAATCCGAATCTCCTTGTTTTGCTCAAATAAATTTAGAATGATCTAATTCTTACTCTGCCTGAGTGAATATTAATTCACATGCTGAAAATAAATAAAAAAATTCCAAGAATGGAGGACTGTGCTTCTCTTCTGCAGAAACACAAACAAACATCTGGAGAAACATCATGTGTGGCTTTCTATCTTATAACATTTCACTTTGTTGGAGGAAACAGTAAAAAGTCTTGAGTTTAGAATGTGTCTTAATTACGATAGATTTAGAGCAAAATAATTGTTTTTATTTGAAAATACAGCATGTAAGCATCAGCATGTTTATGCAGGATGGAATTATGAAATGGTATAAACTGTTACTGATAACATAAAAACATGTGGAAAAAAACTTAAATTGATCATTGAACTCATCATAAAGTACCGTTGTGGAAAACAGAAGAAGAACTAGGTAATGACCATAAAGCATGTTGTATGTGGTAAGGGCACAGTACAGATGCTAGAAGTCTATTCAAAAGTGAGTTTTAACAAGGAGTGCAAGGTATGACCATTATGAGGGAACTTGAGAAAAAGTGCATTAATCCTCTTAGAGATATGGCAAGTGGGAAGGTTCAGAATTTTGGATGATATAAGGGCATATTGATCTGATGTTGCAAGTGATTTGAAAGTTATAATCCCATGGTTTGTATTACCTTTTTCTTATAAAGAAAATTTTGTTTTGCATTGAATTAATCTTAATATGTAAATCCAAAAGTTTAAAATGGACAAAGTGTTTATTAGAGAAAAGAATCGGATTAAGGAGGTAATATGGAGGCAGAAAACAAAAGGGACATTATGTTTTGGATCCATAAACTCAGGAAACATGCATTTCTCTTAACATTTTTTGTAGCATTGGGCATCTTCTCACTCCTAATGCCTTTTTCTGCTAGTCTCAAGATTCATGCTTATCAAAGGTGTTGTGTTTGATTCCGTTGCTTGATTTCTACTTTTAGCCATTTCCTCTTTGGATTGCAGGTCCAAGGAAACTCATTCCAAAAGAAAGTAGCCTTACTATTTGGGTTAGGACATAATGTTGCTGAGGTAAATAATTGATTTTGTTTATACCTAACAAATGTTGCTGCAAAGTATTGTACTGAGTACATGTTTTCACATAGTGAGTTAATATGATGAGGACCGTCTTGTTCTGAGTACATTTGTTCACATAGTGAGTTAATATGATGATTTTGTTTATACCTAACAAATGTTGCTGCAAAGTCTTGTACTGAGTACATGTTTTCACATAGTGGGCTAATATGATGAGTACCGTCTTGTTCTGAGTACATTTGTTCGCATAGTCTATCAATAGTATGATGATTTTATTTGTATGTTTTACATTTTTTCAGGAAAGCTTTGTATTTCTCTTTTAAAGTGTTATATCAGATGTCTTTGTGTTGTGTTGACTTCTTTAGCTTCTATTATTACTTTTTTTCTTCTTGTGAATCAGTTGGTGTTTTACTAAACTTTTCATAGAAGCCTGAGGCCAGAGACTAGCAGATCTAAGGTCAAATATTAATTAGCTGATGCTAGTTTCTCTGCGTCTTGGTTTGCATCTGTCTGATTTGTTTTTTATCAAATGTTCTTATATATGAAGCTTGTTCATAATTATTTTAGATGGAATATTTTTGAATTCTTCCTCTCTTTCCATTGCATTTATTTCTCTCTTAATGGGTTGGTTGATAGGATCAATTTGATTGAGCATCTGGTGATGGAGAGAGGGTTAGTGCCTTTTGTAGGGTGCATCCTTTATTGATGGTTTTTCTATCTAACCAGCTCAATAAGGGAGAATGCCATCACCTGACATGGATCTCAAGCGTATTTCTTATAATAAGAAATAGCTAATTCAGTCAATAGCTAAAGTGCTAATAAAGGAATTACAGGGAGTTGGAGAATTTGATTTGACATTTGCAAGCAAGTCGTAACTAGATCTTGCAGTTTCCTTCCAATGCTTGCTAATGTAATGTTGTTGAGTCATTTTTGGTATTAATGTTCAGGTGGATGATGGCTTGTCTATACTTGTAAATTGTCTATTTCCACGCACTTATATGATATTTTATTGGCTTCATTTTAATAGGAGAAGTCTAATGGAAATCAAGGGGGATCAACCCAACGAGCTTCTGCTTTGGCTGCATTATCTTCTGCATTTAATCCATCTTCCCCAAAGTCTTTATCCATGGTAAATTAAATGATTTCTGAAACTGAGTTTACTATGTGTCTATTCTTCCTATTCTGATTAGGCATTCTAAGATTTAAAACACTCTCTTGCCTGCTCAACTGTTAGAAAAATGATGAGAAAGAAGGGTAAAAGGTTTCAAGCTGTTCTAAGTAAAGCAAAGTAACAATTGCATTTATTATATACGTGGTGACTGTCATTTCATTGTCTATAAGGCTGTCTAACTGGCTTCTGTATTCAGATCTTAAGTAAACGTTTGCTTAATGTTTTTGTTCTGTATCTAGTTCTGGGGGTGGAATGAGTGTGGCATTGTTTCATTTCAAGATATTATTTTCTCCTCTATCGATTAGATGTTCTCTTGATAAATGGCTTACACTATTTATGCTATCCTATCTGGTGGCATTGTTTCACTTCATTGTTGTGTGTCGTATTCTGATGGCAGGAAAGATCCAATGGGTCATCTCAAGGAGGACCTACACAGAGAGCTTCAGCTTTAGCTGCCTTGAACTCCGCTTTTAATTCTACATCGGGATCAAAGGCTACTATTACTCCTCCCAGGACGGTCAGTCAAGGATCTCAAAGAGCTGCAGCTGTGGCTGCTCTTTCATCAGTTCTTGCTGCTGAGAAGAAGCAAACACCAGAAACCTCTCCCGCTCGAACTCCTCCTATAGAAACTAACCATATTGGTAAGAAAGAGTAATTATATTTTCTGGATGACTTGATACCGTGCATAAGAAGTCTCAGATTCTTTGAAATTACTTTATCAATGTATTTTATCGACACTTGGACACTTGCAGTGCCCCTGAAGTGAAATTTAGATTACCTTTTTCATATGTATCAACTTTATCACTAGTAGTTGAAGGCGTATATCCTCCTGAAGCAGATGGCACCGATGATGTCGGAGAAACCAAGGATAAGGAGGAAGTTGCATCTGTATCTGAAAGCATTGGGGAGGATTCACAACAAAAGGAAGACACAGAGCAGGATGAGAATAATAATGAGAATAGTCAAAGTACATTCAGTTATGATCAACTGAGAGCTCATTCTGACAATCCTGTTACTGGAATTGATTTTAAACGAAGAGAGGTTTGTTCTTTTGTAAAAATTGTTACTATAATCTGTATCTTGGATTGGCATTTAATGATTTTCTGGACATGAGATTTCAGGCATATCTGACAGCGGAAGAATTCCTGACTGTATTTGGCGTGACAAAAGAAGAATTCAATAGATTGCCAAAATGGAAGCAGGACATGCAGAAGAAGAAGTTTGATTTATTCTAGAGTTGAAATAGAAAAGAAAAAAACATAATTCTTTGATGCAAAAAAATGCATGCTTGGGTATGCGTTGTCTAGTAATGTTTTCATGGTTTGCATGTTGATGAATGATAGGGTGCGATTGGTCTTTTTTGTAGATTTTGTGGGTTGTGGTAATTAATGCCTGAAGAATGAGTTTTGGTGGCTGTTTCCTTGTCATGTCCTCCTGTCTCTCTATTCAAACCAGGGGACAGTGGGCAGCATAAATTCTTTCATTCAAGTCAGTATCGTATTTGGTGACTATTTTTTTCTTTTTGACGATACTTTTGTTTGTACGAAGTACTTATGAATGGGAAATAGAAAAAACAAAGGTTGTTCTTTGATAATTCGTATGTATCAAGTTCCTTAGTAATTTTTGAAATTATGACTAGATAGAAGCTTTAGTTAAATCCACCTGGCACATTTAATTTTGACAGCAAAAAACATTGGAGAAGGAACCCAACTGGTGAATACATGATTTAACAATCTACATAAAAGAGTGGGAGAATTTGACTAGGTCCTCAAGGGCACTTGGGTCCTCCCCTCTTTGTCTTCCAGTTGTTGTAGCATGGGCATGATTGCTTGTTTCCATAAGTTCCTGCAGGTACGCATAAGCAGCTGGCACAACATTTCTGGCAGAAGAACATGCAAGGCTTCTTGTAGGCCGTCTTGGAGCATCTTGTGGTGCATCGCGGTCCACACTCTGCACAATGCACCAAAACGGCAAAACCTCTTTTCTTTTATTTCTTTCAGGAAATTTATGTTATCTTCAGTTATTTTCAAAACATAATTTGCTTGATGAAACATATATATGCATTTGAAAATTGATTAGTCCTCTCGTGCTTTGGTTGAAAATGTATTAATTAAGTCAATTATCATGTGACTCAACGACATCTCGTCGGAATGAGGTAGGAATTGCCTAGAGTGATGGAAAAATATATTCTGTAAAACATATAAACTCTACTATACTTTGCATGCATAACGCTCTAACCTCGAGGATGAAGGCTGCCTTCAGTGGTGCCGTGCTAAAACCCAAGGAACAAAACCCATCAGCAGAAAAGAAAAGCTAATAGAGTTAGCAAATCTTGATCAATTCTAGATACTCACTGCAGGGAGGGCGTTGCCACTTGGTTGGGGCTGTGGACTTGGAACTTCAGCGATTGCGGCCTGCTCAGGATTAATATACATACTTTACTAAATAAATATTAGTTATCTTTCTCTCAATAGAAGTAATGTTTAACAAATTAACGAAGGTATGGAAAGTAAAACAAGAGTCTTCATCAATTATGGTATAAGTGCTAGATATGAGCATGCATGCATGAGACACAGGCCGAAGACTTACGTTGCCCTCTACCAGCAAAAGAAGCAGCAAGACAAGAGTTAATATTGCCATCATTCCATGCTTCCCCCTCATCTTGATAACTCAAAGGGAAAGAGAACTGTTACGATACCGATGGGTGGGTGAAAGAGGGAATAGTTATGCGTTATAGGGACTTTTGCTTTCTCTTGTGGTGCATAACCATCCTATCTAACCTATATATTCTGCCAGCCTTGACAAACAAAACCAACGTTCTCGAAAGGAGTAGAAAACCGGATTCACAGTTTCATGCATTTTGTCTGTATTTTGCTCTTACAATTGTCATCCTCTATTTGGATTATATTGATTTGAGAAAAAAAAAACCTAAATTTTTAAAATGTCTCATATTCAAAATCATGGATCAAATTTTTTTTATTTTTGGTGAATAAATTTTACTATTCAATTACATTTTTTTGGATTATGAAGACCATGTGATCTTCGATGTTAGATATTTCAATTCGGAAGGTAATAAATTAATTAAAAATTATACATATTTGGCAGGGAGTGCAATTCATTCCCAGCCCATGTGCAACAGATCGATATGGAACCCAATTCACATGTTCTACTACGCCGAGAAAAAGAGATTCGAGTGTGATAATTTGATACGTACAAACTACACTAGCAAGGAGACAAAGGCAGTGACATTCAACTTTTTGGAGCATTGGCCCACCATCCAGTAGTCCAACGCCCGTGACTCTGCTCCTTTTCTTTCTCTTCTCCTAATCTTGGAAATGTAGGGGTGATGGATTAATTTTAGCCGTTCATCCACACCACTAGAGTTAGTTTTTTCTGTTGGTAATGTTAGTTTGCTCTCGTGACCACCTTTCGTCTGATCCGAAACAGGCAACAAACATATTTCTGTTCGGCAGGAAAGAGATATTCAAATTAGAATTTGATGCTACAATATCTTATGTTTGGTTTGTTTTAAAACAAATTGGTTGGAATAGAATGCTCTTCTTACTTAACACTTTTCTTAAATTTGGTTGATCATTGGAATTAAATAAAACATATATTTCTTTTCATTTTATGAATAATTAAGAATTATTTTTCCTTATAAGATGCTGTGGAAAAACAACTCAAAGCAACAACAAAATTAATTATAATATCAAACCATCTTGAAAAATTGAGTTTGTATCTCATTTTCACATATATTATGCTTTTGTTATTGATATTGTGGATATTGACCTATATTTTAGAAGCTTGGTTTAGCCCATGGTTACATTTCATCTTGTATTATAGATATTTATTTTTTAGTAAGGATACAGTTTGATGAATGTTAGGTGTATAATAGAGTTATTTATTCGTTGCAATATTTTCCCAAAATT
The DNA here is from genome assembly GCA_019739055.1 of Passiflora organensis. Taxonomy (NCBI): domain Eukaryota; kingdom Viridiplantae; phylum Streptophyta; class Magnoliopsida; order Malpighiales; family Passifloraceae; genus Passiflora; species Passiflora organensis. The sequence goes on from JAEPBF010000009.1 coordinate 11,817,998, forward strand.
GATTATTTAATAATAATATATTTTGATGAATGTTAGGATATTTTTTATTATTATGCGCTGAGTATTTAGTTTGCTTTTACATTTTAAGCTGTGTGAAGAGAATAAAAGGGAATATGCTTTTGAACAAACTAGCATATTCATATTCATATTCAATCGATAAAGTGAGCCAAAAAAGTAAAAATCCCTGTGTCTACTAATCTTTTCTTTATGTATTTATACCTGATCTCGCCGGCCGGACTGCCTAAAATCATTTTCGAATCATGTAAAAAACAGGAACAATGAACAAAACAAAAACCACCATGAATCGCAATTGCACTCTCGTCAATCCTCGTCAACGATAATCCAAATACAAAATACATATACTTTGATTCACTAGGCTACCCTCAATCGACCTGTATCAAACAATTTCCCGCAACTAAAGAGAAGGATAAATGACAAATTCTAAAGCATCCAGTCCCTTAGATGCCTCCTTGGAACTCCAGCTCGACATCCGGGCTACGTCTAGAACAGGCACGCTGCCACCGTTATCGGAGGTGCATTGGGGATCCTCTGAATTAGGGGGAGGGTGATAGTACACCCGGGCAGTTTGAGGGCAATGAGAATAGATCCTACCGGCATATCTGAGAGCTTCTATAAATTCCAGGTGCCTCCCCATGTCTCCGGAGAATAATAAGAAGAACCTGCTGCATAAAATGCTAAAACAATCCTCCTCTTCCTCCTCCTTCCTTCCCTTCTTTTTCTTCCCGCAACGGAGGAACAAAAAGAGAGAAAAAGAATGGGAGTAAAGGGACTACCCTGGAAAAGCGCGGCGGCAAACTTTCTAACGGGCCTCTACTTATGCAATAAGATAAAGCGGAGACGGTGCCGATTATATAGGTAGGTTTTCTGTTCACTCATCTATCACAATTCTTTCCCTGTTTTGACTTTTACCATCCCCTCTTATGCCCTTCAACTTAATTGCACAACAGTATTAATATTATTAAATAATTAATATTAAAGTTAATAATTATACTTTAAAAATTAATTCTGTGTTATATTTGTAATTTTTTAAAAAATATATATATATTTAATTAAAACTAATTTGAATTTATTATCTCATTAATTTAATATGAATAAAAACTGTCACTTGAATAACCCATTTGCATTATAAAAGAAAATAAAAACTCTATTGAAATTGCATTTAATAGTTAAATTTAAATAGCATGTAAATTACTTTCATGACCCTACAGAACGTCCAGCCCAAATGCATCAGTAAACGAAGCAAAATTGCATTTAGTAGAATACACCAGACGTTGCGATTCTTTTTATTCAGTTTTAGTCTTGTTTGTTTTTGTTCTTCTTCTCCACCTTGGGCCTGGGCTCTATATGCTTCAAGAACTGGGTCTGCAGTCTAACCATCTCCCTCAGAACCCCAACTATTCTCTCCTCGATCTGAGGCCCATCCTCCTCAACCACCCCGAGCCATCGGGCCACCGCCTCCGCCGTACTGACACATCCGCCGCACGGCTCCTTTCGGAGCACCAGCTCGGAGTCATATATGCTCCCTCCCTCTGCAGCCTGATCAAACCCGTCTAAGCACACCCTGGTTGCAAACCCGCCCAAGTAGCCCTGGCTGGCGGCAACCATCTCCTTAGCGTGCTTCCAGGTGGCGTCGAACACGATGAGGACGAGACGATCGTCGCTGCTGCTGCAGCGGCGACTGATGGTGGGTGCAAGGTGGGATAGGGTGACAGCCGGTGAAGACGGGGAGGGAGGGAAGAGGTAGTAGGTGGGAGGTGGATGTGGGGGATGTACGAGGTCAAGGGGAGAGTTGGTGGCAGTGAGGCGGCGGGTAACAAGGGATGTTGAGTTGAGGAGGGATTTGGTGAGGACGGAAATGGTATTGAGCTTGTGGCGAGACTCGTAGGGGTGTTGGATTATTATGATCCGAGTTCGTGTGGGGATTGGTGGGTTGGGAATCATGTGGCAGAGACACACTGTCTGTGGGCGGTCGCAGCTGCCGCAGATAGTCCGCCGTTCCTTTGGGCGAAACAAGGTCTCGCCTTCACCGGCTGCCGCATTTTCTATCGCCAGTTCCATCTCTTCTCTTCGTCACTTGGTTGCTAAGAAACCCGCGGTATGGCGGCACATCGTCGAGTCGGCACCTTAGTTTCATAGTCATCAGAGACGACTAGTCGTTCTAGAAGTCTACGGATTCAATAGTTGACAGCTGGCAAGCTGTCGTTTATTCTATTTGGCAGAAAGAGTAATAGAATACTGGTCGTTTCCATCCGGATGGTAGTAGGAATAAAGAAAATATAAATAGGAGAAACAGCAACTAGAATAGGAGTAGACAAAGTAGAGGAAAAAAAAAGGCAAGAAAAAGACGAGCGCAGGTGCGAAGAAGAGCAGGAGAATGGAGATTTCAGAGTTTGATCACACTCCTTTTTATTGGTACAATTATTTATTGAGCATCGGACTCTTTTTATTCGCTTTTCCCATCGAACTAGGAATTCTTGTGTCAATCTCTTCTGTTAAACTCTTCCACGGGGCAATATGAAGTTGGAATCGGAAACCCACATTGTATTTTCAATTTTTTGAATGAGTCCTAACCACTAGCCAATTTACTTCAGAAGGGTGGCTGAATGAGTATATTGATAATAAAAAAAAATCTAAAATCGAAAGAGCAAATTGTTCGAAAAATTAAAGGATTTCCATCCTGCAAGAGCTGGTTACTTATCTGAATATACTGTTGCCTCCATTTCCTGACTTGTAATCTATGTTTTGGAAGTAAAGGCTTTGCACTCTCAAGCAGCACAAGTATACAAAATATAATATCAAGTGATAGCATTTAATAGTCATCTTATTGATTGGTATGTGGTAGTGTAATGTTTGCTTTATCTGCAATCTCATTTACCTGCGTTGGAGTCTGATGCTGTTACCTTCTACAGTGAGGAGAACGTTTACTTTCTTTGCAAGAAGTTGTGCAAGGATGGAATAGCAAAAGCTGATGGGTCCGATCTTTTTGTCATATTCATCTCCAATGATAAAAAACAGGCACGCAAGCTTGTGTTCGTGCTTATATACATCTTTACTCTTGTTTTTTGTATCTCAGTGGACTAAAAGCTCTATGGTGACTGCATTTTAACTGGAATACTGGTGGTGCAATTTCGGTGCATAAAAGTGTATCACACTACATATTAGGTTTGCAGGAATCGATGGATTTGTTCCTGCATGCCTGCAGACTTGACTGCTAGAGGACTCGCTGCTATCACTTTTTCCATGTTACCAGGGTTACAAGTTCTTTATTGGATCTTGCGCTCTATGGTGCTTGAATGATCCAATCTTCTAAATAATCTGCATTTCCAACTTATGAAAAGAAAATGAATGGGGAAAAATAACGATAAAGAATAAATTTTTCCAAGAGTTCAAAGGAGCCTGTAGTTCAAAATATAAGAAAGGTTCTTGGAGTAAAACCTGAAAAAACAAGTGATATCCAGTTCTTTATAGTCTCTTGAATTTTAGGTTATGTGCCCTTCTTACATATAAGGCTTCTGTTTCTTGATTTTTGGGTACTAGTGAATTCAGATTCATACAGGCATATATGAGCACATCTAAGAGAAGGAAGGATCTTAAACATTTGACATGACCATGTTTGGCCTCCTCATGTCAAAATTCTAGTTCAATTGAACTGATTGTACCATGTGCAGGAGACTGATATATATACCGGTATCATTATAGAGAGAACTGGTTTTATTTCATAACCAGAAAGTGCAGTATATATTCATGTTAAAAAAATTATATGATAAAATGAGTGTTTATAGCCAAACTTTGCTTTATTTATAGTCATTGATTTCTTTGTATTGGTGGCTGTTGAAAATAAAGTTATGAGGTCCAAAACCAATTTAATATATCACAGAACTGGTTATGAATTTTTATTTATTTTTAATTGTTTTTTCCTCGGAACAACAATTTGCAGGTTCCACTATGGCATCAAAGAGCAAGTATGAGGACAGATGGAGTGATCCTCTGGGATTATCATGTCATTTGCATTCAGGTGAGAGCAAACTCTCTTTTAGCTGAAAGGACTTGTTTTTCTATTCAGTCATGTTGGTGTCCCTTGGAACTAGGATATTGTCCTCTTTGCTCTCTCAATCCCCTAATGCTTTGAAGTTGCACTGAAATTACAGATAAAAAGAGATGGTGATTCTGTTCATTTAGTATGGGATTTGGATTCGACTCTCGCTTTCCCTTCTGCTTTGGCTTCATATGTATCCGAAACTCTCCGACCATCATTTCAGCTATTTTCCGAGTATAAGAGGTACTATTTGTTTTATTTAGACGTTTCTTGAATGTACTTATTGAATTGTTGCTTGATAGTGCTCTAGATTTGGTATAAACGCAACCAAATGGGTTCTGATAACACAAAATGGTTCATACTCCTAATTTTAATGAGAACATCTTTTATTCTGCTGAAGGAAGTGCCATGTGATTGTTGGCTTTCTGTTGCTTGAAGTTTGTCATGACCGAAACAATACTGATGCTGGATTGAGTTTCTTTTTCCAAAAGGAAAAGAAAATTTAATACAATAACGTAGTCGTATATGTTAAACTCTGATCAGTTTGTTGTGTATTGCTTTTTGGTGGCCATAATTAATATATTGGTAGATGTTGATTAGAAATATATTTCCAAGGTAGACATACTGTCTAAAAAGAAAACCAAGAGGAATCGGTTACAGGAAAGTGCTGTTAACAATACTATGGCAGTTTTGGAGAGACCGCCTGCACTCCCCTTCTCTATTATATGAGTGCAAGATTCCTACCATCCCATGTCCTATACTTCTCTAGTTATATGTACAACTCTACAATCAACCTCCTCTAATTGCAACTAGTGGCTAAAGTAACTAAATCTTTCAACAAACTCCTTCTCTTGATCAATAACATGAAACCAGATACATCATTATTAAGGTGATTATGCTGGGGTTACGTGCTCCTCTTATTGAATGGGAATCAGACTTGGGTTTGTCAGATTTTTGGGTTTAGGCTTGAAGAATCAAGTTTCTGCAACTTGCAAATTGTATTGAGGAATAGGCATGGATCATAGCAGCAATTTTTCTGCTGGATGGGAGAATCAGCTCACTGGACTTATATGCTTTCAGTAGCTTTGGTTTCTTATGGAAATCTGTTAAAGATTTGGTAACGTCCAGTTGTTTTGATAATTTTTAGCATATGTTGAAACTTTATGGTAACCTTCCCTTCTATCTAGGAGGACAGGGATTTTGATCCTAGAAGCCTCCCCACCATTGTAGAAATCGTTCCCATAAATGAAGATTGGGTTTTTCCTCTCATGCTCTCCCTCTAAGATATTAATAACCGTTATACCATAGTTCATGTTCAAGATCTACTCTCACTCATCAAATATGATTTGAACCAAGCCACTACTAATTTGAATTTAGATCATTCTGTGAAGGAAACAGATGCTACCACGCAAAGTATCGTGAGCAGCTGTTTCTTACGCAAAATAAGAGGAAGAACACAAACCATGAGAGATATGAAGTGGATTTTCAGATTGGAGACTAAGTTTATATGAAATTATGGGCTTATCTATAAAAGTCTTTGACTAAACCAGCGAATGTGAAGTTTTTTCCTTGCTATTTTGGCCCATATACCATCTAGCAGCATAGGGCCTATGCCTATAAATTATAACCTTCACCTTATTCAGCATTACAACCGATATTCCATGTGCCTCAATTTTGTCTCTGTGAAATTTAAAAGGTATCCATCATCGATAATAGTGACTAATCCCTTCTGTTGCATCATAAATACCAATATTGGGTGGGTCCAGTGAGTCCAAAATTTTTAAAGTGTTCCATATCCAAAACCAATGATTGAATTCTTGACTTTTAGTTAAGGATAAATAAGTCTTACCACTCAACCACACCTCTTGATTCATGTGTCTCAGCTTAAGCACAATGAGGGGAAGTTTCAGTTAGCCAATCTTTGCCCCCTATTTTATTGGATGACATGGAGGGGGAGGTTGAACCAGAAGTGGTGCTTGGCAGTAGACCTGGAAGTTGCGGCAAATAGATACTAATGATGTGGGAAACAATGCCAGAATTTGAAGCCGCTTGAAAGCATGCTGAATTAATACAAATACAATTTTCAGACTTTCACCTTGAGGCAAGGTGAATCTTCTGGGGAGAAGTATTATTAAACCACTAACTAAACCGGTATGTGTATGGGAGAATAGGAAAAAGGGAGCTAATGTGTAGGAACCTAAACCATGCAAGAGGATAAGGATGGAATTATTACCTAAGGACAGAATTAATATACAAGATATACGGTTAGTTAGTTACACTGTAGTAAATGGGTACTCAAGATGGGGATTAGTATATGTATACATTGAAAATATATATACATAGATTAACTAGGTTTTTTGTGATATTAGATCAGACAGGAGGGTATTTGGAGAGGATTCAACCTGTCAGATTGCTGATTATCTACCTTGTGAATTTTTCTATTCAATAAATATCTCTTGGAGCGTTACTTTCATTCATTCACTGAGTTGTTGAGAGGAATGTTAGCAAATAGCGTGTCCCATCTGGATTGATTACTTTTGAAGGAGAGAAAAAGGTCAGTTTATGGGGAGCAGGAACTTGACAGAATTTGCTGACTGACTGCCTGCATGAAATATCTAAAGGTCATAGATTCATTGGATACCTGGAGAGGTTATTCCTATGATCGGCGGGAATACTCTTCTAATCTTTTTTTTTTTTTAAGAAGGATGCCTGCTTCTTGGGTGTGGTTTCCCCTTTTTTTTAACTAGTTGCCTCTATGGGGTCTGTTGATTTCAATTCCCATAAGTGGGGTCTTGGCATCATCTAACAGGAGAGTTTGAATGAACTACTTTATTGAAGGGTCACCGGTCAATAGTTCATTCTGGTTTTCTAGAATAAAAATTGACTATTCATGTTATACTATGAGCTTGATACTATTCATAGGGCTTGGATAGAGCCCTAAAAAAGTCGCTCGTGACATGTTGGATGTGATTTAATGAGTCCACTTGAATCCTGTTTAGCATGTTTGAAAAAATCATTATCATTCTGCTCCTATTGTTGCATGACATCTACAGATGTTTTTCTTGTGCTAATACTTTCACATGGAAACTATTTTCTTGTCCCCTGTCTTTAGAAAAGCATGACTTTTTTTTCTGGCTCTTTTGTCTCTTAAAATTTATGATCGACTGGCGTGGTTCCTTAAATATTGGTGATATGAACAGTGAGATTCTTCTCTTGATGGGGAATGTAAAGAACAGGAGTACAGTGCTCCTTTGCAATATATGTTTCTGAGTGATGGTAACAGAAACTTTCCTTTGATTGTCATATCTGTAGTATAAAATATGTAGTTTCTCAAAGGTATATGTTTATCTTGCCTTTTGTTTTAGAATATTTAATTTTATTTGTTGCTGTCATCAAGCACATTGTGGTTAAAATTAAATATGAATTTTTAATTTCCAATTTGGGAAGTGTTTGTTTTCACCACATCAGGTTTTACCGTATTGTGCATGCACCAATTTTTCTCCAGCGCTTTGCATCTGACAGAAGGCACATGAAGGACACTGTTGGGAACTGGACTGCCGAACCTCCTCCGTACGAACCCATTGTAGCTGACGGTAAATCCTATGACAACTTATTGCTTTTAGTGTATAAAACACAGCATTTTCAACTATATGTGTTATAATTCTGGTGCAAACTTATTTCAAAGTTCCCATCTATATATTCCTGTAACATCTGTAAGGGGACATTAATTACCAACGGATGCTCTGTTTCAGCGTCCTTCAAACCATTGACCTGAAGAAGATATGCAATGCTAAATCTTGCCCAAGAACAACATGCATTTTGTTTTAAATTAGTTGCTATCCGTTTTTCATGACAATCATTGATTCGTTCCCTCTCGAACACAGAATTCTATGGTTTGGACATAGCTGCAGGGTCTGAAATGGATGGATCTCTCTCTTTCTCTCAGGCTATAATTAATTTTTAAAATACGAGTAAACTGCTAAAGAATGTCTTCTTTTGAACCATGAAATTGTTTGTAATTAATTGAATGTTGGATATTGCATTTATACAGGATTGCATACATATTTTTCTTCTTTCTTATATCCTGTGCCTATGCATACTTGACAGATGGAACTGTTCATAACCTGAATGAATACATAGATATTCATGGACCATCAGAATCTGAAAATGGTGGTACCGATATTATCAATTCAGTTTTCAGTCAGCGACTCGGAGTGGTGGTTGGTGAGGATCAGCTGGAGGAATTTCTTTCCCGAATCTCCTAAGAGATGGCCGCCTGTTAGTTTTCACCCATCTGATAAACCAGTTAGTTTTCCTTCACATCTAGTGCATCACTCATCTAGTTTTCCTGTCTAATATCTCATGTTGGCTTGAAGCTCTTAGATGTACTCCTATTCCATAAGATTTTCACCGTTGGTGTTCAAGCACAAAGTCGGATCCTCTCTATGAATCTCTCAAAATATATAAGCCGTAATGTATTTCAGTTTACAGAGCATTTTTAGATTTTTCGTTGCACACCGTACCGTAGTTACAAATTGCCTGCTCACCACGTGACCTTGCTTCGCAAGTAATAATTGTTTAATATATATTTTAGATGACACTCATAATCTCGCAAAAGTTGACTGCTCACTATTACGTATCACCAAGATTATCAATAAAAAAAATATTTTATATATTAAAAAAAATTATCATTTACACATGAAAAATATGAAATAAAATCGCACCATAAGATTACCCGTCCCTTCCCCATGAATTAAGTTTTTAACAGTTGCAAAAGTTTGACTAGTTGACTAGTTGACTAGTTGACTGCTCACGACGTGACCTTGTTCACCAAGTAATACTTGTCCTCGGGACCTTGTTCCCCAAGTAATACTTGCAGGACAACAAATGGTACACGCAAACATGATTCTGCTGTCTGTCTATATTAAGCAGTAGTCCACAAAGCTGCCTCACTGCCACCGCCAATACTCGAAATAGTTGCTAAGAAAATACAGCATGTCCAAATCTGCAACAGGCACCGGCAAGCCTCATGCAATTTGCATCCCTAACCCATTTCAGGGCCACATAAAGACAGTGCTTAAACTAGCTAAGCTACTCCATCACCAAGGTTTCCGCATAACTTTTGTTAACACTGAGCGTAATCAAAGACGTTTGCTCGAGGCCAGGGGTCCCGACTCCTTCCAATGTTTCTCTGATGACTTCAAATTCGAAACCATTCCAGATGGCCTCCCTACCACCGACACCGATGCTGCCCCCGATATCTGGGAGCTTTGCAAGTCCACTACGATCAACTGGTTATCTCCGTTCTGTGATCTACTACATAAACTCAATAATTCACCCTCCGCTCCTCCTGTAACTTGCATTATTTCTGATGGTTTCCTGCCGTTTACGGTACAAGCTGCCAAGCAGTTTAAAATTCCGGTCGCGTTGTTCTTTACATTCTCGGCTTGTGCCTTTGTGGGACTTCAACAGGTTACTGTCCTCAAGGACAGAGGAGTCATACCACCAAAAGGTATCATTAATTTACTTATAATATTCCTGCCTGGATGCATGTACCAACAGACCCATCTGTCTTTTCATCCTTCTGATCAATGTATTCCTTTCTTCTTTTGCAGAGGAGAGCCTTTTAACAAATGGCTACTTGGACACCGTTATAGACGGCGTTCCGGGAATGAAAGATGTACGCCTTAGGGATCTTTTCACTGCTGCTCGCTTCACTGACCCAAACGACCCCTGGTTTGAGTACTTCAGGGAACCACTAGTTGCAGCTTCTGATGCTTCTGCAATTATTTTACATACTTTCGATGCCTTGGAGGAGGAAATTCTCAATGCTCTTTTTCCTCTGCTTCCGCCCCTCTACTCCATCGGCCCACTGCAATTGCTTCTTAACAGAATAGAGGGGGATGATCTGAGCTCTATTGGAAGTAATATGTGGAAAGAGGAATCCGGGTGTCTCCAATGGCTTGATTCCAGAGAACCAAACTCGGTGATTTATGTGAACTTTGGGAGCATAACAACCATGACAAATCAACAGCTTATTGAATTCGGGATTGGGCTAGCTCAAAGCGGGCATGCATTCTTGTGGATTATAAGGCCCGGCATGGTGAGTGCGGACACAAGTGCAATGCCCCCAGAGTTTGTGGAAGAAGCAGGAGACAGAGCTTATATCACTAGCTGGTGTCCGCAAGAGGAAGTTCTCAAACACCCATCAATTGGAGGGTTCTTGACGCACAGTGGCTGGGGTTCCACAATCGAGAGCATTTCTTGTGGCGTGCCTGTAATTTGTTGGCCTTTTATTGGTGATCAACCAACCAACTGCAGGTGCTGTTGCAGAGAGTGGGAGATTGGCATGGAGCTTGAAGGAGAGGTTGATAGAAATAAGGTGGCGAAGCTTGTGAGAGAGTTGATGGAGGGAGATAAGGGGAAGAGATTGAAGAAGAAGGCGATGGAATGGAAAAAATTAGCAGAAGAAGCCAGTGGTCCTGACGGGTCGTCTACCATAAATTTGGATAGGCTGGTGAAAGAGGTGCTTTTATCTCATCAACGACTCAAATGAAAATTCATCCAACGGCCACGAACATTTCCTAGGCGTGGGATAACCTCAATCATAGGAATGACAATATTTATCAAACCACTGTGTGTATCTTTATTCATATGAATTATGTATTTTATAATAATCAATCTATGTAAGTTGATGAAATTTGTCGTATAATAATATTTATATTTATAGATACTTTATTTTTACTATAATTAAATATTTTCCTGATTTTTGATGGACTGTTGATTTCATTGGGCTCCTGATTTTGATTGGGCTTCCGCTTGGTTTATGGGCTAAGAGCAGCCTCTCACTGACCCGCATACAAAAACCTTGCCTGCTTTGGCTTCGTTCGCAATACGATTCAAGACTCGAATTAAGTGCCAGTATCTCCACAGCCTCTGCCTCCGCTAGAAAAACACCAAGTGCTCTTTCATTGCCTCCGTTCCCAGTTCACACTCCCGCACGCTAAGCTTGTTCAACTTTGTTGACGGAAGCTCTTCTCTGTGGTTCTCTCTCTGTATAGAGAATACAGTTTCTGACTATTCGATCTAAGTAACAGGTAAAAGTCTTTCTCATTTGAAACATTTACTGTGTCTCTTTACTTTGCAAACCAGACATACATGCGTTGACGAACTGATATTGGAAGAATTACAGAATCTGCAAGGCGTTTTTCTCTCCTTTCTTTTACTTCTGTCTTGCGTGCCAATGTCTCCCTTTAGTTTTCGGGTTGAGTTCCTCTGTTATTCTTTTATTGCGAATGGTGATATTTGTAGCTTACTGCTTGGTTTGGCGTAATGGTAGGGCGTAAGGTGAGGAAAATGGGGTTGCCGGAAGCCTCGGGTGACATGTCGTCTGAGATGGAAGCGGATGCTTTTAGACGCCTCTTCCCTCTGCGCTACTTTGAGCGTCATCTCTCAGAATCTATACGCCCCGATGCCAGGACACTTGGGAAAGCCAGAGACACTATTTTAGCCCTTGGTCTGTTCAATTTTCTGCTTGACTTACACCTTTTAGTTTTGCTTTTCTAATGTTGCTGTTTCGACGACTTGAATCTTTATGCAGGAACCGTTGCATCTGCTAATGGCTCAGCACTAGCAAAGATTGGTTCAACTGTTAGTTTTTCCTTCTTTCGTACACTATTGTGGAGGCCATATCATTAAATTCTAACAAAGATTGGTTCAACTGTTAGTTTGCATTAAATCATGGTATTTTTTTTGTTAAATTTTATTTCTAAGATTTTATTTTGTTTCTTCTGCAGACCATGTTGGCAGCTATAAAAATGGAAGTGATGACCCCTTCTATAGAGTCACCAGATGAAGGATGCATAGGTTGAATTTTTGAAATACCTTAATAGTATTTTCTTTCACTTTTTCTTAGAGATGCGGATACATTGATCTTGTGAACTTCAGCTATTGATTTCCACATGCCTCCGATATGTTCTCCAATTGTTAGGCCTGGTAGGCCGGCTGAGGCAGCCCCAGCTCTGTCAAAGCAACTATCCGATACTATAGTAAGGCAAGTATCTTTTGTGGGTTCTGCTGATGGTTTCTTGTGCATCATATTTAGTTTTTTGGAGATGTTAAATGGTTTTGGTTTGCTTATCTGGAAATGCTTCCATTGGAGTTTCTTAGGTTCTGTATCTATCAGGGATGGACTTTTTGTGAGTGGAACTATTGGTGAATCTGTTTAATGAGAAGAAAAAAAATCCATGGGTCACATAACTGACAAAAAATTTCTCGTCTATCAGTGTGCTTTGGAAGGTTAGGGTGAAGATGGTGTCTGTGCAGCCTTCTTGTTCAAGCCTAAACAATATTCTCATTGCATGGCCATTTTTTTGTACCATCGTTCTATTTCCTTTAATTGAGTTATTGGAGTAAGAACGAACCTATCCAACCAATCTAAATTAGTTTTAATGGATACTTGGCTTAACTTAATTTATAAATTATTAAAAGTCGGAAAGACATAATAACCATTCTCTGCTTTGCTTCTAAAAAGTGAAGACTAGGACTGGTATTTCAAGCACTTTTGTATCAGTATATTATGGCTGACAACTTGCTCGTACAAGAAAACGTTTCCAGCTTTGGGAATTGAATTGAAATTACAGAGGATAATATTTTTTAAAAGAACTTGAGGAGTTTTTAGATTCGTTTGGGTTCTATAAGTTGTGCATTCCTTGTTTATGAGCTATTTGGTATTGTCCAACCAATTTTCTGCCACTCAAAACTAGCAGTGTCTATTTATTTTCCAGAGATTAGCTTTACCTACTTCGGGATAAAATACATTTCATACCAGTAACCTATTTGTATTCTTGCAGTTCTGGCATGATTAATTTAAAAGAACTTTCATTGGTCAGTGGAAAAGCTGCATGGATGGCATACCTGGTGAGTAATAATGCATCATGCTATGTCTCTTATTCTTTGGTTTTAAGAATCCGTTTTCTGCTATTTTCTCTTCTTTTTATTTTTCTGTATCATTTAACTTTAATGATATGTGGTTTGGTTAAAATTGTGTTGGTTTTGGTTAACCAACACAATTAACCTTCATCAAATATTTAACCTTCATTAAATATTTAATGCAATAAAGGTTGGATGGTTGAAGACAAAAAACGAAAATTTATTATGTTGAATGATTAGTTTTGCATTTCCGTCTAAAAAATTAAGGAAATCTATTTCCACTTAGTCTAGGAATTGCAGGGTTATTAGTTTTATAAAACCCAACACTAATCGTCAGCAAAAATGTGATGATTAGAAATACTAAACCAACACAGTCAACACCAGTATAACAACTGCCTAAGTTTGTTTGTAACTATTTGGGTGCTTTTACATGAGTATATAGAGAGTTTATGAGACTTTTGTCTATGTATATGAACTTAGATGAATGTTCACTGACCTTTAGCATCTTTTGCCATCATGTGATGAGTGATGATTTTCTATATGATTGACAAAACATGTCATTCGTCTCCTGCAGGACATCTATTGTTTGGATGCTGATGGTGCACTTTTTGATGCTGCATTACTTTCGGCAGTTGCTGCTTTATCCAATTGTAAGCGTTTCTGGGATTTAGCATCATGAACAACCCAATAAACAGTTGCACTTCTAACTCAACCCACACTCTCTTTGTTGCAATGTTTTTTTTTTTCTTTTTCTGGGTTGTTTCTGTATGCTGTAGAATATATTTTCTGGATCTTTGTTCTAAATGTGTTCTTCAGAGTTGGTTTAAAGGTTCTGCATCGTCTAGTTTCCTTTGTGTTGGTGTTAGTCACTTCTAGTTTCGTAAGTAGTATAACATTTCGAACTAGTTTTATTTACTTGTTCGTTTTGAATCAGCAAAAAGAAACAAAACTGTGATATTTCACTCTTGTCACTATTTTAACTTCCTTATTGCAGTGCAAATCCCTGTAGTTTCACTAAATGATGATGGAAGAATAGTACTCTTGTCAGATGAAGATGAAGATAAGTTGGAGAAGGAGCCAATAAACAAGGAGAAGAGGCAGCTGACTCTGAGCAACAAGCCATTCTCACTAACGTGCATACTTCACAAGAACCACATATTGGCAGACCCCACTGCAGAGGAAGAGTCAATTATGGAAACCAGTGTGACAGTTGTTTTAGATTCATATTTCAGACTAGTGTCCTTTTACAAGCCTGGTGGATCTGTTCTTGCCTCTACATCAACTGTCCAGGTTAGTATTCTTTATCAAGGATATAATATGTTGCACCCAAACTATAATCTTATGTCAGGAGAAACAAAAGACATGAATCTTTTCCCAAATAGTGGCAGATGAAGTGGTATGTTATCATGTAGCATTTATTGTTATAGGAACTCTTTTTATCTATCTGGGAAATGCGCATTTCAATCTGAAAAGAAGCTCTAGAATTCTTATAGTTCTTAAAACTTGATATCTTTCTTTTTGGAAAAAGAAAATCATTAGAGAGTTGAAATCATTCAAATTTTAAAACATTTTAGTACTCTGCAAAGTATGGTTATTAGTTGATAGATATGTTTAAATGGATTTGATAATCCTTTCGGTTGTTGCCAGAAGGATTAGCTGCAAATTGATTTGGAACTGAGTTTAGTTGGGGCGATTTCAAGCATCGGATAGGAAAGGTTTAATATTGATAGTTGTGGAAGAAATTCTTGCTTCGAGGGATTGAACAGCAAATGCAGGTACTTGTAGTAGTGAGGAAAAAGAAAGACAAAAACCTAAACATTACCAGTGTTTTAGGATTCATACTTGAGAGAAAAACTCAATTACACTACCCTAAGAGTGCTAGAAAGCTTCTGGTGTCGGGATAAGCATAACAAGCATGGATAGGCATAATAGATTAAATGTTTTCTTAATCTGAGATGATTAGGTAATCACCTTTTTGTTGATATGTTTGAGCACTTTCCGAGTGGAGTCCTGTCTCTTTGGTCGGTAGTGATACTAGGCTGTTGTGATTGCAGAACTGTGTTGCGCTGACGAGACAAAGAGCGAAAGAACTTGGAGAAATTTTGGATGGCGCCATTTCTGGAATGGAGATTGAATGAACTGACAGATGGTAACTGTAAACCCAGAAAAACAATGTCTGTTTTTGCTGCTTCTATAGATTCTTTAAAAGCAGTGTTGTTTGCGTTGGAGGGCTTTGCGCTAGGAATCGTTCGAGCAGAAGTACACACTCCGAATTCTCAATTCAACTCTCTTAGAGGAGCATTTTTCAAGTATGCAACTAGTTATGGAAAACTGGAATTAATCTGTAGGAATGTGATTAAATAGTAAGATTTACTTATTCTTAATCAAAGATAGTTCAAATTTTAATTTTGCTATAGTCATCCACCCTTATAGTGGATATCTTTTAATATAAGAAGAATCGATCCCCTGTCAAATACCTTCAACTGAAAAGGATAACATATTTCGGAATTTAATTCTAACAATTCCATAAATCAAAGCTTACCATAATTGTAAATATAAAATAATATTTTTTTAAACATCGTCAAATTCTTGGAAGAATGATATGTAAAATTCAACTGTAACTTCCTACAAGGAATTTCAAAACATACAATAGGGGAGGGGATGCTTGGATCACGGAGACGGATTCAGAACTGATGAGCCCAACAGAAAGCCCAACTTGCAAGCGCACCGTTTTGCAATGGGACGTGTTCTCAAGCATCGTAACTGTCATTTGCTGACCTGGCAACCCAGGTGGTTACTAATAATACATCATCTTTCTCTCTTGAACCAAGTCTGAGATCAACTGTCAAGTCAAAGAGCCCTATAGGCTATAGCTGATTCCTTTTTCCTCCAGTAGCCAGTAGCTCTGTTTGGCTTCCGAGAAAATAATCAAAGCTATAACGAAATATACGTTTCTTTAGTAGCAACCGCCACAAATTGAGTGAGGCCTCTCGATGCGTTCTCTTTAACTGGTCTTATACAAGGGTTCCACACTTTCCTTCTTTTTGATTGTGTATATAGGTATAGGAGGCTATGTATCTTGTAAAGATCAGATAGAAATGTCGAAACAAAGACAGCTTTGGACTAATGCTTTAGCAGTGATCGTCAGCTTGACTGTTTTGGCTTCAAAGACTAATGCATATACCGATCCTCCTGATGGTAGCTCTCATCCGAGTTTTGCTTTCTTCAATTTACGCGCACATTGTTATGATTCGCTGTTTTTACTTTCTTTTTCCTATGGATGCTCGCGGTGATAGGAAGAAGTCAGAGTTTTGAATCTCTTGAGAATTTTTTTTATTAGAGTTTCGGGAAAATCCATTTATTGCGTCAGGAATAATTGGCGGGAACTGTGAATTTGGTATCTTCCTTATTTCAGGGATTTAGTCAATGCCTCCTCAATTACTTGAACCATCCCGCGTAAGATCAAAGAATAGTTGTTCTTTATCCAAACTGTAAACCAGGCCTGGCGACAAATGATCCTTTTCTTTTCTAATTGTTTTTCTTTTCTTGATTTCGTTGTGAACTACTATAATTAATTGCAGTCATAGCCCTTCAAGACCAGTACTGGGCTTTGAATAAGCCACCACAACTCAAGGGCTGGACATTGGATGGAGGGGATCCGTGTGGGAAGTCATGGACAGGAGTCTCATGTTCTGGATCATCAGTGATATACCTGTAATTCACAAAAAGATCCAATGATGACTAATTATATATATCCTTGTTGTTTCAGACCATCACCATGCCACGTTATAAGACTAATTTGTTCCCTCCAACTTTTGCAGTAAACTTCGGGCGCTAAACTTAACTGGGAACCTTGGAGTCCAGCTACATCTCCTTCGAAACTTAAAGCACCTGTGAGTGATTGTTTGTTCTATTCTTCACGTTTGGCCTTTGAAGTTTCGGTTTTTATGTGCTTCCTTACTATAGTTTCTTAAAATAGGGACTTAAGCCACAATTACATTGCCGGTGACATCCCAAATGGCTTACCGCCAAATGCGACTCATATGTGAGCTACTTATTCTGTAATACGGTCATAATGTATGGCTAAGTTCAGTAATCCAAATGGTGAGCTTACGCTTGAATGATTGTGTTCGAGTCATTTCAATTTTCTCTATGCAGAGATGTGGCATGCAACAACTTGACCAGAAATATACCCCATTCCTTGCCAAGCATAAAGCCCCTAAGGCGTCTGTAAGTGTCTCTTCTCTGTATTGCCTATTTTTCTTGTATTTGTCGACAGCTCTCAGTTACCAATATCTAAGTTTCCTCTCGTAGGAATTTAAGCCACAACTCATTTTCTGGACCCATCGGCAATGTATTCATTGGTCTCCAGAATCTGAAAGAGATGTATGCTTTCTCACCCTTTCTGGTACTGAATCGTAATCAAAGAAGATTACTCAAATTTGTTGAGTTAGCATGGTTTTGTTCCCTACGTATAATATTCAGTAAATTACACCATATAATTATGATTTCATGGAATATTAATATATTGATCTTTTTCTATATTCATATTAAGCATTAGAAGGTTGTAAATTGCTTCCTTTGCCTCCTTCTCATGAAGCTTTAGTGTTTCCACCAACATGCTCTCTTTTTTTTCTTTTTATAAAATCAGCGCTCTTATTTATTTGTTGAAAATCTAATATGCTGTCGCAGGGACCTGTCATACAATAACTTTGGAGGAGATTTGCCTAGCTCTTTTGGAGCCTTAACAAATCTTACTAGATTGTGAGTTCGACTCAACTTCCTCAAATATTTTCATCGGCACATTCCATAACGCAGTTCTTCTACCATATTTCCGTTGATCAACTTATTTTTTATTGTTTTACTGTCTTGATAGGTTTTTGCAGAGAAACCAATTCACTGGATCAGTTTTCTACCTGGCTGATCTTCCCCTAATCGACCTGTAGGTGCTTCTCTTTAAAAAAAAGTGATTATTTAGTCCATTTATCATGTAATTGTTTTTCTCAGGAACATTCAATCAAATCATTTTAGTGGTCTGATTCCAACTCAATTTCAGTTAATAACAAATCTGTGGTTAGTATTTTGAAGGTTTTATATGTTGTAGTTTTGACTTCCTGCACTTGTTGTCAAACCATTCACTGGCTCTCTGCGCGTCTTTTGAGCATTACTAGGATGGATGGGAATGCTTTTCACATAGGAGCAAACTATCCACCTTGGAAGTTCCCTTTGGATGGTATGCCTATTGGAGAAAATTTCACTGGCCCTCCAACATCCCAATCGAGTGCCATTGAGAACTATCCTGCTGTCAACATAACAGGACATCAGAAGAAAAAGCTAGGCCCTGGATTAATAGCTTTTACAGTTGGTGGGGTAACTTTAGCCATGACCTGTGCAGCAATTCTCATTGCACTTCGACTTAAGCGGTCTCGAGGTTTTTCAACTGGGAACATAAGAGGTGGGATCATTGAAATGTACAGTTCATTGTCTTTGATGCAATGCATTGTATGCACACTGCAGACTAATATAAATTTCTTTGGTTATAGATTGCTCTCTGACGGCATCTGAAGCTAGCCCACAGCTTGTGCCTTCCAAATCTCCTCTCCTTCATGGGCCACGTCATTTACCTTCTATTTGCCCCAGTAGAACACGTTTCTGTATAAACTATGAAGCTCCATTAAGTGCAAAAGTTTACACTGCGGTTGAGCTCCAATCAGTGACAAACAATTTTGGTGAAGAGAATCTTCTAGGAACGGGATCACTTGGTTCTGTTTACAGAGCTGAGTTTCCAGATGGCCAAGTATTTTGATGATCTTAGTAATTGCTTGTTAATTAGATAGGAAGTTACTTTTGAAATTCCTGCATAACAGGGAGAAATGTTTCAGGTGCTGGCTGTGAAAAATATCACCACTGCCTCATTGTCTTTTCAAGAAGAGGAGCAATTCCTTGAAGTAATATGGACTGCATCTCGACTGCGACACCCAAATATTGTGACACTTACCGGATATTCTGTGGAGCACGGACATCATCTTCTTGTATACGAGTATATCACAAACATTACTCTTGACGATGTTCTTCATAGCGAAGCATACAGACCACTGCAGTGGACTATTCGTTTCAATATTGCACTTGGTGTTGCTCGGGCTTTGGAGTAAGTATAGAGTATTCCTGATAGTATTTTGTGTACGGTGTTATTAACTTATATATTTTGTGACACATTGCTTTTCAGTTACATGCACTCTGCATTCGTACCACCTGTTGCTCACGGCAATATAAAGGCTGCCAATGTGCTTCTCGATGAAGAAATTATTCCTCGTCTCAGTGATTGCGGGCTTGCTGTTTTGAGACCCCTGACAAGCAACAGCATTAAACTCAACGTAAGTAAATCTGAATCTCAGATAAGCTTTGCTACTCATACATCATCCAAGGTGCAGGTAGTTACATATTAATACTGATATATGAACAGGCTTCCGAAATCGCCATTGATGACACTGGCTATATCGCGCCCGAACATGAGCAACCAGGAACAGATAATACAAAGAATGACATATATGCCTTCGGGGTATTGCTTTTGGAGCTATTAACAGGAAGGAGGGCATTTGATGGGTACGGCCAAGGGAGGGCATTACAATAATTCCATTGGCATGCATATATATTTGTTGATTTCATTTTTAATGTTCAAGTCTCTGGTTCGCAGCTCAAGACCTGAAGAAGAACAATCATTAGTGAGATGGGCTTCCTCTCGCCTTCATGACACTGACTATTTGTCACAGATGGTCGATCCACGCCTCAAAAGAACACTCTCACCGAAGATTCTGTCCCGTTTTGCGGATATTGTTTCACTCTGCATTCAGGTATCTATCTATCTCTGCGGATATAATACTAAGTTAGTATTCATTGTTGATTAAGCTAATCCATTCTTTAAATATTTGATCAGTCAGAAAAGTTCTTCCGACCACCTGTATCTGAAATTGTGGAATCTCTGACGTCCATGTTGCAAAAATTCACCTCCAGCACGATAGACGGTGTGGAAATCGACTCCTTCAACAGGTCTTTTCGTTCAACAAGGACACGCTTCTTGGGCTCACCAACGCAGAGCCATATTACTATCTAATCTTGGACAGACCGCCAGAAATTGCTCCCAATTTTGACAGCGTTTTAGTACAAATCTCCCAAACGATACTGTCTTGTCCAGTTTTTTACCACTCATATCTTGCATGAAGAAATTTCTTTCATTTCTTTAATGTCAGGTATGGAATTCTCACAGAAAAACAGATTCTTAGAAGAAAAAAACAAGAGAAATCAATCGTCATCACCTAAGAAAAGCCAATCGTCTTCTACCTGTATAGATTGTAATATTAAAAGAGATTTATATTTATATTATAAGTATACATTATTTTTAAAGATTAGACAGCCTAAGAAATAATTAATATTATCAAAAATTAAGTCCGGAGCCTACCAGTTATTCACCGAATAAACTAGAATGTCACGTTAAATGGATTTGTTTGACAGTTTCACACTAATACTGGAACTACTTCAACTTAATTTTCTTTTTTTCTATTCTAGTCAGATCTGTTTTGAGTTTTGTAACAGGCTTCCAAGTCTATAACGCAGCAGCCTTTTAAACAATAGCTGTACTGTCTACATCTCATTATTATATCACAGTGGCATTCTTGTCCTAACTCCGCAAAAATATTGCATGAATTTACACACTGACGCCGCTATTCAACAAAGTGTTAATCTCTCCAATTATATTGACTGGTCTTCCATCAAACATGGACGAAAGAGTACTCTCGCATAGCTTCTTCAACTCCCTTGTTTTGGCAAGAGTTGCTTCCTGGAATTGAAAGAGCACGAGTTAATTGTATAATATAAATTCAACCACCAATATTTTTTGGTCAGCCTTGGCGTTTATGATTTCCCACTTGAGAAAGGTAACGAGTGCATTTGAAGTTCCTGTCTCTCTAAATGTAGACGATGTCTATTACGTGCATGGATCATATTCAAAAACAAAATACGAACCACAAGTTACCAATAAATAGTTCAGAATAGCATGAGGCAAGAGTAGGGTAAAATACAGTAACTCATGAGCTACAATGACTTATATTTATTCTGTTCAAAACCCACCCCTTCTGTCTTTCATATCCATTCTGCAATGGACAAATTCATTTAGATGAACCTTGAATATTCTACAATGATGCAAATTCTTTGTTTATTACACGAGCTAACCACTTGAAATCATAGACACAAAAAAACGTTATTTCGTCTTCTATTCTACAAGAAAAACTTCCTTTAAGATCAGTCTTTGCAATGTAGACAACTGTTAGACCTCCAATTCGATTTACATGCAACAGAAAAAACAAGAGCAGTCTGGTGCTCAAGGCAGCATGGATTCGAACTTAGTTTCTCCTATAAATCTCTTATTTATGCTACATTTTTTTCTTTCTTTCAACAGGTGCAGGAGCATGCAACACTCAGGGAGTGAAGAGTACCTCTATTTCAGTAACAAGTTCATCTTAACTACACCAGAAAGGGGAGAAAATCTGAATGCGGTGATAGGATAAGAGGAAGAAATGCATATTTTTGTGAGGAAGTGATATAGATAACATCCTATCCTATTAAGTGATTAGTCCAGGTGAGCTTAAAGATAAAAATTACAGTGAACTGGATGCTTTCATATTCATTTACCTGCTTTGGCCATGAGGAAGATAAAGCATTCTGAAGCTCCATGCGCTTAGCTACCAAATCCTTCAAGCTGTCTTTTAACTTCAATTCATGATTCTTCTTTTCCTCCAACGTACGTACTAATCTGTCCAGATACCTGAAATTCAGGCCGATATAGAAGAGGTCAGCACTCAAGAGCATAGCAAGAGATCATAAACAAAAGGATTGGTTGCTACTAAACAGAAGATATTTTTTTTACAAAATGCACAATAGAAAATTTATAAAGCCAAAAAAAGATAAATAAATAATTTTTTATTTTTCTTTGATGGGGTAGTTTAATAGAGATCGGCAAAACCAATTTCTGTAAATGAATGCAGGAAACCCTCATGCCCCACAAAAATATAAGAAAAAATGGCCATATTCTATGTTATGGAGCAAGATAAACTATATTTTTATTTTTTAAGGTACCAAGCCTAAACTGCTCCTAGTGGTACTGTTGAAAAGCTTGAAATGCTTGGATGCCATCGTCATTATTTCATATTTCATCCCCATAATGAGTCTGGTCAACTTTCATTTTCCTTCAAATCATAGAATGCAGTAACAAACTATTATCTTGTAAAACAAGACAGAACTAGTTGCTGAAAGACTGAAAGTTTATCAGTATTTATTTGCAAAAATGATGTAATGACGATGGCACCCAAGCATTTCAAGCTTCCCAACAGCACCACAAAGAGCAGTATACGTTTGGTACCTCAAAAAAATAAGAATATAATTTAGAAGAGGTTGATCAATGGTTTTCTTTATTAAAAGAGAGAGAGAAGGAGCTCCACTTAAAGAAGTATCCCACTAGAATAAAATTTTCAGAATACAAAAAATAACAAGGGTCAAAAGTCAAGACAATGCATTAACCCCAAAAGAGAACACTAACCTTTTGGAGTTAAGAATCATGATCAAGTCTCGTGTTTTTTCATTTGTCAACAGTGTAATTGCCGAGGAAACAGTAGAGATCATTGTCTCGATTGCATCAGGTGCATACTGCTGCAGGACCAATGGAGCAACTGACTGGACTTGATGTTGCAAGGACATGTTCTCTTCATTTCTTAATTCCACCAATCTTTGACTCAGAAAAGCTTTGATCTAGTATAAATCATTAGCAGCAAACACATTTCTTAATCAAACCATGTTCTTCTTGGAACAGATGGATTAAAAAGACTCTAATATAAAAAGTACACCATAAAAAAGCAACTCGGCAACTGAAACAGAAATTATACCTCATGTAAATCGTCAAGAATTTTACTCCTATACTCTGTCTCCAAAAGTTGGCTCCTGTCATCCTTCATTCCATGGGACTCACTCAATGTATCAGTAACATATGCCTGATTTTGGAGGCTAGCATTTGGCAAACTAAGATTGTTGATCATATCAACCTTAGGCTTTTCAACACTAATATCCCACGATGTTTCTAATACAGAAATCTCTCCCTGTGCATCATCTTTCTCATTGTCTTTTGGTATTTGAACAGATTCCACAGCTTCGTTTGTTGAATAATTAGGCAGTATGTCGCTGGCATTCACCATCTCATATGGGCCCAAACCATTACCATTATCATCTGTTTCTTCTACATTACCAATGTCCCAATCAATCTCCGCAGTATCAACAGAAATATCCCAATCAATAGTGTTGGCAGCGACATCCATTGCCCCTCTCACATGATTTGGATCATCAGATTCTAATTGAGACTTCATGCAGTCGAAGATCTCAGCAACAGCAGAAACATTAACAGATGGAGGATGTTCACGAACATCTTTCAAATTCAATAAGACTTCTCCATTAGACTTCTGCAATTACATTTACAAGCTCAATAATCCATTAGATTGAATCAAAATAATGAAAGACCACATATTTCCACCATATGTAAAATTTAGTACATAAAAGCAAAGAAAAATAATACAGAAATAAGCTAAAGTGAAAAGGATTCAATGCCTCACTTCCTTTGGTGTATGAACATCTCTAACAAAACTGGAGTAGTAGTCAATTGCCTGAGTCATGAAATCACTATTCACAGTTTCCAGAACCCTGCTGAATGTGCTTGGAAGTGACTTTGCTGTCTCTAACAGTTCAAATCTCACATTGTATCCCTTCAGAATTAAATAACAGAATGTAATTCACTGATCAAAGTATAATGGTTTCAACTGGATTTTAGAACTATAAGTACACCGGGGAAAGGTCCAATGCCAACCTGTAACCCAAGTGCTTGACAAGCCTCAACATATTTAGCTGCTGATAGAGCAGCACTCCTTCTAATATCAGTTTCTTTGCGATCCAGTTCAGCTAATTGTTGCTGAATTTTCTGTACCTGCTTTTTCTGATATGGGCTTCAAATTTGAAATAAGAAATTACAGTTGATTAGCACCGAGATTGATGGACATTGACGAATCAAATTTGAATATCCTCTATATAAAAGAGAAGGAAGCATGAAGAGTGCAAACTTACATTTCATAGTTTGCATTGTGAATTATTATCTGCGCAGCCTCACCAAGGTAGATATAATCCTTCTCGAAAGAATGCACAATGCCCTCCCACGCCCCCTATTTTAGATTGATCATACTTAGCATTCATAACGACCAGATGATGGGAGGGTAGAACGGAGAAAATTATCTTACAGAAGCACCCGATAGGCGGCCAAATATGTTCCGGCTTTCTGGGGTAGACTCGAGAAGAATACCGTAAATCTTTTTGGCCTCCAAGTACCCAATACCTGCAAATAGTAGAACAATTCCACACACAAATATAAAAATAAAAATTCAATGAACACTTCCAGAACATAATTAGCACGATTAGGCAGCAAGAGAAAAGCAATTTCTTCCATCTGCTAATTTCACTTTGAGCTCTGCATATTTCTCCATAGCAAGAATGTATTATAAGCTAACCTTATAAAAGCATTACACTCACAGCACCATACTCTATTTTCAATATATTCGCTCTCAATTGGAAAAGAAAAAACAGCTGGAACGCCAAATAGTAAAAACCAAAGAGAGGAACAGACCTTCGGGGTCTAGGGTTTGAAAAAAGGGATGAATATCTTTGGGCAGAGAGGAGAACTCCGTAGAAATTCGAGCTCGGATCGCGACAACCCGTTTCCTCCAATCCCCAGGTATTCTCTTCCGATCAACAAGCCATTCTTCGACCAAAACAACAATATGAAATAAGAGGAAAAGAACAACACAGAACCACGTAGAAGCGATTCGGCGAGTGAAATAGATCAGCAGTTACCTCCGAGACGGGAAAATGTGATGTCAATGGGGAGCTTACTGATATCATTGGGAATCTGCATCGGCTTCCGGCGAACAGTTCTGCTGCCTGGTGTTTGGAAACAAGTAGTGACGTTTCTCTAATACCAAGTACTCAACGCTTCCGCCTTCCCCACTTCCAAGTTAGCAGTTTTAATGCCTATTCCGGGATTTGCTTCCCTGTTGCACATGAAGAAATACCTTTTTTTTATTTTATTTTCCTTAATTTTTTAAAAAATAATATTATATATATAGATAGATAGATAAATAGATATATAGATATATAGATATAGATATATTAAAAAAATCGTCAATTTTAAAATTAAAATTTTATTAAGAAAAAATAAGGTTAGAACATTATCGATGAGAGCAAAATATCCTAATAAAATATTAAGGAAACACGAATAGGTTACTTAGAATTTTGGTTTGCCCTAAAATATTAAGGATTAATTAATCAATATTCCATTAGCGTAATAAAGTTTTTCCCCAGAGAATTAGGATTAAGTCGGCGCTAGATTTTACTATATAATAGTAAAAACCAAATAGAGGAACAGACCTCCTACCAGTACCTACGTACCATGGGCAAGTTTTCAACACCTCTGTTGCTTTCCTTCACTCTGTTCGTCTCCCTATCATTCCCTTCCCCAGCTCAGACGCAAACCTGCGATGGCTTTGCTTTCTCCAGCAATCGCCGATATAGTGCCTGCAATGATCTTCCACGCTTGATCTCTTACTTGTACTGGGATTACTACCCATCAAACCAGACAGTTGATATAGCCTTCCGTAAAACTGGGGCATCAACATCTAACTGGATTGCTTGGGCTCTCAATCCAAGCGGGCAGTTGATGGCAGGCTCACAGGTCCTTGTTGCCTACCAAAACTCTGATGGCAGCATGGTTGCCTTATACTACTCCGGTAAGCGGGAGTCCAGACATGCAGCCTGGTAACCTGAGTTTTCAGGTTCCAAATCTGAGAGCCAACTATATAAATGGGGAGATGATCATCTTTGCGACTTTACAACTTGATAGTAACTTGGTATCAACCAACCAAGTTTGGCAAGAAGGTCCCATGAGCGGAGGTAGTCCTTCCATGCATTCCACAAGCGGAGACCATATGCAATCAGTCGGGACAGTGGATTTCGCAACAAGAATGGTAACAGTAACTTCCTCCGG
Organism: Passiflora organensis; assembly: GCA_019739055.1. Lineage (NCBI taxonomy): Eukaryota > Viridiplantae > Streptophyta > Magnoliopsida > Malpighiales > Passifloraceae > Passiflora > Passiflora organensis. The sequence continues at coordinate 11,844,109 of JAEPBF010000009.1, forward strand.
GGGTGCAATCAGCCCAAAAACCCGCAGAAGAAACGTGAGTATAATTATATTACTTGTGCTTTAATTGAATTGAATCCATTAATTAATGGCTGGAATTTAACACAAATCATGATTCTGAATAATTGATATTCCAGGTTCATGGACTACTAAATGTTGTAAGTTGGGGTATTCTTATGCCTACTGGAGCCATAATGGCTAGGTACCTCAAGGTGTTTAAGTCGGTCGGACCAGCATGGTTTTACCTCCACCTCGGTTGCCAAGTTTCTGCCTATGCTATTGGTGTTGCCGGGTGGGGAACGGGCCTTAAACTAGGTAGTGATAGTCCTGGAATCACCACATCACAAGCATAGGAACATTGACATAGCCCTGTTCTGCATGGCCACTCTTCAGGCAACAAATCTGTCGTGATTCCCTCATAGCCCTGTTTCAATATCATTCCCTAGTAATATACTTATGGCTTGTATGTGTTCTGCAGGTGTTTGCTATGTTTTTTAGGCCAAAGCCAGACCACAAATACAGAATTTACTGGAACATCTACCACCATTCTGTGGGATACGCAACCATAATTTTGAGCATTATCAACATCTTTGAGAGCTTCAACGTTTTGAATGGTCCGAAGATTTGGAAAATGGCTTACATTGGTATCATCATTTTAGAGATAATCACATGGTTCATAGTCGTCTTAAAGAGAAACAAGACAGAGACGTCTGATACCGGGAGGCAGCAATCCGTGTAACTTACAGTTCTATTTAGCACCATGTAAATGTAAATGAAATTTTTTGTAAAAAAATGTAAAAATATTTTTTAAAAATAAAAATAAAATTTATTTATTAACTTTATAATCATCTGTTTTCAATTTTAATTTTAGTTCTAATTCAATATCATCTCATTTTGTCTAAAATGATTTGAAGTTTAAGAAATCTTGGTTCAAAAATATTAATAATAAGTACTAAATAAATTATATAATAATAAATTCTGATATAATAATTTATGAAATTAATATATTTTATATTAAAATATAATATTTAACTTTTTTCTTAAAAAACAATTCCAATTCGCGTCATCCTAGCAGTCATCCTGCGGCAGGACATTAGACGAACACTCCAAAAGAACATAACTCTATAACTTAGAAAAACACAAACAAGGTTCTAGATCATTTGACGTATCTAAAGACCTATAATGATCTCAAGTATAAGAATCATAATTTATATCATTATTGAGAAATTTATTCATATAATTATCTATGTAGTATTTTCTAATTTGGACCAATGATGTGTTATTCTCTAATACGATATTTATTTTATATATTCGGTGAAAGTGTTGTTTCTCCCTGCTTCTTTCCCATTGAATTGAAATCCCATATCCGTATACCACGTGGTAGCATCCCATTGCCTGTTCCAAATTTCATGATAGCCCCACCCTAAGCTTATTCAACAAATGTGATACATTCACAGCAAAATCTTTGATCCTATTTCTAATTCAATGGCCGGATTTGGTGCTTCTTCCTCTTTGGCTCTCTCTTCCACCGGGTATGTTCTCAATTGTTAGTTTCTCCTTTTCCTTTGGCTGCTTCCACAATGCTGAGAAAATGATAAGACTCTCGTGTTTGTTTTTTTGGTTCATTTGTGGGATAACGAAATCTTTCTATATCACTCATCCTACTTTAATCAACCCTTAAGACTGAGAGAAGCAGATAAAACTGCTGAGCCTTATTGTCATTGTGCATTTAATAAGGGATTGAAGGTAATGCTTTCAGCAAACTCGCCTCATCTTGGTTGGGATTTGAGAGTCGTGGTCGGAGGAGAACCGCCGGAAGGAAACCATGTGGGGGAAGAAAACTTGGGATCAGAGCAGAAGTGGATTATGTTAATGCAGAAGATGCAAAGAAACTTGTAGAGGCGGATGGGTATGTGGTACTTGATGTAAGGGACCGGACACAATACGAGCGAGCTCGTATAAAGTCTTCTTGTCATGTCCCTCTTTTTGTTGAAAACAAAGACAATGACTTTGGTAATGTACCTTTACTTTTTTTTTAATTTCATAAGCTCTAATTTCTGCACTTGCTTCTTGCTTTTGCTTATATACTACCATTTTTTGTTCTTTCTTTTTTTAGGAACGATAATCTTAAGGACTGTGCACAACAACTTCTCGGGTTTATTCTTTGGATTGCCGTTTACAAAACCCAATCCTCAGTTCGTGGAGTCGGTGAAGGATAAATTTGCACCAGAAAGTAGTAAACTGCTGGTTGTATGTCAGGAAGGATTAAGGTTGGCCTCACAATGCTATCCAACTTTTCACTAATACGTGCCAATTGTTGGATTATTGGTGAAGATTTCGCCATAGTTACAGCCTGCGGTCAAACTTTATTAGCCCTTAAAAGAATATCTACTCAATTTTCAGTTACCATCATGACAGCCTATCAAAATGTAGTTTTTAATTTATAGTGGTAGTGTTATTATTTTCCGACCTGGTAACCATTTGTTTCAAGGTCTACTGCTGCAGTCAGTAAATTAGAGCAAGCTGGTTTCCAAAATTTAGCATGCATCACATCAGGGCTTCAATCAGTCAAACCAGGTTAGGGGTTTGATGTGAGCACAGGTTTTGAGGTTTGATTGTCTCATCTAACGAAGGGATTGTTTCTGGCAGGAACTTTTGATTCAGAAGGTTCTTCAGAGTTGCAAGACGCAGGGAAAGCGGGTTTGGTCACTGTTCAAGGCAAGATCTCCGCAGTACTTGGAACTGTGCTCATCTGTGAGTGTTTCCAATCCCAAGAGCCTTGCAACATTAATGATTTATGCGGTGGGATTCTTTGGTTTCGTTTTTAACTTGCTTAAATATGTGTAGGTGCATATCTATTCATCACTTTCTTCCCAGATCAAGCAGAAAAGTTGTTTCAACTGGTCCCGGCTAGCTAGGCCTTAAGAACTTTCCCAACTCACTGACAATTACATCTTTAAATGCAAAGGAGCTTGGAGGATTTCATGGCATATGGCAATCCAGTAATGGTTGTGGTGTCTGGTGTCTCACACCGCTTTTTTCTTTTGGCTTGTCCCTTCCATATTTGATAAAACTGCGAGAACCAAAAATTTCTACCAATGTTCGGCTTATAAATTCCCGTACCCAGTTCCCTCGATGCATCTCCAAATCGGAGACTTGTTTGACGAAATGATTGCAGTTAACTAAGTGCAATTGCTAAATTGAAAAGGTTAAGCTTGGTTCTGAACAGTGTAGCCAATTTGCCACTGCACTCAGGAAGCCTTTTCTGTATAGTATTTATTTGTTTATTGAGATGCGATTTCTCTAGAATGCGAAAACGTGAGCAAAATCAGCCATTAATCCGATGACTGCAGTTCACAGTTCCTGGAGGCAACACTAAAATGGACCAGATAAAAAAATAAAAAAAGAATAAATAAAAGAAAATTCAAAAGATTGACGAGCCTAGGTTTAACAAATATTACAGAGAATTTCCCGTTCTAAAAGAAAAGAAAGAAACAATATTACAGTGAGATGAGCGAAGCCACTGCATTCTGTGCACCAACCAATGTCACTGGATAACCGTGTAGGATTCCAAACTCCAAAGTACATAGCGTTTTTCTCAGCTTCCTCTATATCTAGAACCAATATAAATAGCGTTGAAACAGAGATCACCAGAAAATTTCCTTCTGTTGCCAGACCATGCCAATCTTTGATCATTCTAAATCAGTCACCTTGGAGACAGTAAAGTTGTCGAATATTTCCTGATGCTGTAACATCAGTCAAACAATCATACAAAAACTCGTTAATCTCACTATCATCAAAGGATAAAACAAAAAAATATTCCTTCAATTTTCATTTTTTCTTCTAAAACAAAAAAAAAAGGAATGACAAGCAATGCTCATTATATTCCCGACAGATTCTAAGATTGTGTAAATAATATCTACTTTCTTATTCTCAACACCACAAAAAAAAAATTGGAAGCTTCTGATGGCTCCGTGAATGCAATACTCAACATATTCCGACAAATTCTAAGATTCTCCTCAAGTTTTGGAGGTGAAAAGCTTATCAACACAGGTGAATTTGAAAAAAGAATGTGTAAATAACAAGATATTTTCAAAAATGTAGTAAAGATAAAGGATCTAACATGGAAAATTTCCACAAATATTACATATTGCCAATCCGAAACACCGGAAAATCAACCCCACAGCCTAATTCAAAAGAAAACAAAGACCAAAATGACATACATGTTCTGAAAAGAAAAATTTACAAATATCTATTGATTTGAAGAAAGAAACCTATTGCAATAGTCAAAACTGTTGGTTAGTGATAATAAACAATGAGGATAGGATACTAGCTAGAAAAGTAACTTTTTTTATTCACATAATAGTGGGCATTCCCAAGTTTCACCAATAAATACAAGATGTTTACTGAGAATAGAAAAATTACAATGAAAAATCTGCATTTTAAACTATAGATTAATATTATATAAAGACCAGGAAACCATTATAAAAGGTTAAGGCTGGAGAAGGAAAACAAGATTAATTTTATGCTCAAGTACAGGAGTTAGATTACATATTTAGAAAAAATTTAAATGATTCCTCTAAAGCATATTCATTACAGTTTGTGTTTATTTATACAGCAGAATGGATTAATCACTTATCTCGACGGTGGTACCTTTTAATTTTTTTAAAAAAGAGAGTAATGAAAAAGATAAAAAGTCAGAAAGAAAATGATAATTACCATATAACCAGTCTTTAAACAGTAGATGAAGAGCAGAAGACAGTTCTCGTCTTTGATTTTCTTCAAGGGGAGCATCCCTCAATAATTGCTTTATCTCCCCCAAATTCTTTTGCTGACGGCGAAAAGGGCAAAGCAAACGTTAGTAAAAAAATGGAAAACTAACAGAAAAACAAATTGCAGAGAGACATCATTTAGAATAGAATTACAAAGAATATTTTACAGTACACGGTCATCAAGAAAAAATCTTCCACTAGTCAACCTGCTGTTGTTCAACCAAAATATATATATATATACAGAAAAAACAATCTCGCAATTAGCATATAGGCTGATTGAGCATACATTTCTGTGATAAGATGCCATATAGGCATCAGGTAATTGAAATGGGTTCTCTTTTGTTGACCCAGTGGAGTCTCCTCCAAACCAATTGGGAATCTGTGCATAAACAAAGCAATAACCATAAGCATTAAAAATAAACATACAGACAGATGTAATGTAATAGGTCTGAGCATAATAAACTAGAACAGAAATCATACTAGAAAATTTGTGAACTGGTCAGGGTCCAGGCATGTGGCTGTTTCAGCTTGGACGTCAGATCCACCTGCAGGATGTGATAATGAATCATGTGGATCAACCATTCCCAATGCCAAAGGTTCATCCCATCTGTTGACAGTTGAATCAATGGCTACTTCAGCCATGTGCTCCTCCAACTCTGAGTAAAATGTATTGTATGGAGCCACCTGATTACAAATGAATGCTCTTATAATTCAAGAAGGGAAAGAATATTTTGGAGGGTGGAGAATGTTGGCAGACATATGTTCATTATTTTGTATTATAGTACTTGCACCATCCTTTTGTCTTGAGTTTTAATTTTTAAACAAGACTACAATAAGAAGTAGAGCTATAGTACAATTATAAAAAACAACTGAACCAGTATGCCTCTGCATCAAATCCAAAGAGCAAAAACATGCTCTCCGTTGCCCTCCAATGAATACATCTTACAGGCATGTTTTATAAGAAACAACTGTAACAGGAATCCTTAAGAGCACATAAAATGCACCACAAATATTGTATTGAAAGGTAGAGTAGCACATTGATAACATCCAAAATACCAACAAACCATTATAATCAACCACAAAAGTTTTTTTAAAAAGATATCTATTTATAAGCTTCAAAACACAATATTGAACCACATTTAATTCTGAAGCACATATCTAAGGGCACATTCCTTTAAGAAATATTACATCATAAATTCTAAAAGAATGCCCCTACATATGAAGAAGGCTGAAAAGACAAGCATTCGTGTGCAGAAGAATTTTTCAAACTCAATACTGGTCTGAGTTTATCCTAAACTGCACCTATTGATAATACCATAAGATAAACAATTTCCAACCGCAATCATCTCCAAATTCACTACTGATACACAAACGAATCTTGCCTCTGACTACCTAGTATTTTGATATTGAGAATTCCAAGAGAGCCAAAATCTACATTCTAGGAAACATTTTTTTTACCTGAAACCACATGCAACAATGAATTAACCATTAGAATATTGCTAGAATTGCTGAAAAACTCCAGAAACAACTCATTCATTAAAAGAACCATCTTATAAAAAAAGGGAAATTGAATCCCTCTGTCCAAAATAGACACCGTAGAAAGTGTTTCCACATCCTCAGTTAATTTTTTTGTAAAGTGAATTATGATTTATTACAAAAGAAACGGAATCTTAACATAGATTTTATAAGCAACATGGTCAGACTAACCTGCAGTTTATGGTTATCACCAACCATTAGCGGACGCTGGTTAACCCCTAGAAAGAACACACATTCCCTACAATTGGCAATGCACACTCGTTTTGCTGCCACAATCACATGAACTCGCTCACAATGTTCAATCCTTACAGCCTGAGAATGACATCAAAACTCATGAAAACTATATAAAAAGTACATGTACTCAAGAGATAGCCAAAAATATAAACATTATACTCAAAAGGAGAAGATTGCCACATTTGAAAAAAAAAACATCATTGTTAACTGAACCTCTGTGAAAGAAAAAGCATCCCTCAAAATTAAAATTAAAGGAGAAGAAAGATTAGTATAATTAATCATTAACCAAATGCAAGATTTTTCCTGTAAAAATAAAACCACAATGGATTTGACAAGTTTGTAAAGAAGATATTAGCCAGTTGTAACCAGAACATCTACCTTAGGATATACAAGCACTAACATCTAATGCATTGGCAGAGAATTGATAGGATGTTAAATGACGATTTGCATTTTTATGTATTCAGTATATAGGAAGATAAATCCCGGAGAAGTACAATATAGGGCATGCTGAATGTGTTAAGTGTTTAAAATATATCAGGCATTGCGTTTGAGGCATATATCCCAAGATGAGAAATTCAAAGCTTCCTGAAGTTACTAAATCAGTCAGCATTTACACCACATCATCAGAAAGGATATGCCAGTTACATGAAGCCAATCAACCAACTCAAACACAAAAGAATGGCTTTAAAAACATCTGAGCAAACATCCTTCGACAAAAACCTATGTCACTCTATATTTGCAATAACTGACTCGAACAATAAGGAGACTCAACATATTCATCTATAATGGACTAAACACACTCAACAATAAGAGTAATATATTTTTTATTACCTTGCCAACAGCCCCCAAAACTATAGTAGCATCAGAGCATCCATATACAGTGGCATATCTGAGAGGAGCGAGGATGTAAATGGCAGAATCATGGCAATTCAAAACCTGCAACCACACAACACTAACAAAAGTCTAAAACCTTGAAGAAAAAAAGTACTGTCCAAAATCTCCACTAGAATTCCTATAGCAGTCAAGAATATCTAGAAACAGTGTCAGACGAAGAGATTTTTCCCTTGTTTTTTCAGATAGCTACCAGGTACTGTACTTGCATTATACAATATTAATGGTGATGACTATGACATCCATGCCTAGAATTGATAGTCAGAATCCATGAAACTGTAAACTGGCTACATACTGAGAACATCTAGGTTGACTTAAAAGTCTAAATTTACAAGTTTTAACTGCCAGGAAGGTTAACAGTTCATGCTTTCATCCCAAGCAGAATGGAATAAATTGCTCAAACAGGCCTATGAAATATACAGATGATAACTGGTTTTTTAAAAGGCAAATTATATTAATCATAATTGAACCATTTTTTAAAAGCAACAAACATATCCAAAAGGTGGAGGATGATAAAAATGAACTTAAAAAGCTAACCTTAACAGAAGAACTTTTAAGATCAGAAGCTTGCTTTACGTAAGATGATTTAGAGATCCCCTCAATAAAACACGAACTCCGAGCACTTAATGAGTTCTTGACTGAACCTGTACAGGCATCAGCCATTGCAACATCCTGATCCGATGCACTAGTTGGTCCGTTTTCTTTTGCAGAAATTTTCTCAGTAATATCTTCCAGGGAAGAGGCGATATTTTGTGAAATCCAATCATGAACTTGTGCGGTAGGAACAGGAACGGCAGGCATGTCAGGATCTGAATTGGCAAAAAAAGGAGTAGCCTGGCTCAAGGGAACACCTTCAGATCCCTTCTCCCCAAATTGAATTAGAAATCCAAGGTGCTCAAACCCTTCCATTGTCAAAACCTACAACAATATGATTAATAAGCACAGAATAAAGCATGATGCAACAAGAGATATAGGTACTCTTGCATGCCACTAAAAATTTCTAAGAGCTGAAGACCACAAAGGAAATTTTAACTATTATTGAAAAAAAAATTAAGTCATTTACAACTTTTGTGGTTTAAAAGTAGAGTTGGGCTCGAAAATTCAATTTCTGTTTAATGATAATGATATGCTATCAAATTGAAGTTACTTTTCCTAGAAACTAATGATCTGCAATGACAGGTGTAAATTTTATGTTTTGTGTAATTAACAGAACAATGCATAAAACCAAACTATCCTTCATTTTTCTCTCCCAATGAAAGCATGAGCACAACATGCAAGTTAGAGATCAACTTGAGCCCAACAAGGCAAAACAACAGCTCTGCAACCTTATGGGTATGTTGAGTTACAGAAAGAAGACTGAGACAAATATAAGAAAAGGTAGCTTTCTTTCCTGTTGGATTAACATTGGATTGGGTTAACATTGGATTGGGTTATCATGTAGCATGAAATAAGGAAAAAATATTCTTATGTCACACCAGTTGCTATACGAAATGCGTCAACCAAATCAATTTTGGTTTTAGTAATAAGTTCAAAGATAATGTGCGAATGCAACTTGGCTTGTCTATCTCCACAAAAAGATCAATTCTAGAGGCACATCCCGTAAACAACCCGATGACACTAATATGGGTCAAAAATAAGCTCCCATCTACAACCACATTCATAATTAGAAATAGCCAAATCAGCAGGTTAGACAATATCTGCCATAAATCTCCAATGCAGTTACTGGTGCAATGCCGTCACTGTGATTTAGAAACTACTGTTTGTCGTATAACTGAGAAACCACATTGTCAAGAGCCCCAATGGATAATTGTTTCACACTAACAATCCATTTAGGAAAGTGTAGTTCTATTCTGATTTATCTACCCTATAAATATTACAAAAAACAATGATAACAAAAAAATTGAAAAATATTATCTTTCTAAGTAGCATAATAAGTTTCAAACCAGAGATTCTTCGCCTTCTCCTTCGACCGGCTCTGACAAAAGAGCCAGAATGTTTCCCATGTGCTTTTGTAGATATGATAGTTGATGAGATTCCTCATCCGCCTGTGAAGGCACTAAACGGCGGCTGTTACTACGTACAAGCTGCAATCCAAAAGAGCACTGATATCAGATAAGCATAAAATGAAACACTTGGAAGAAAATTTCTGATGAATAGCTATTACAACAAAGTATCCATAAGGAAATGCTCAAAATGTCAATCAAAACATGTCATCTGCAAAATAAACAAAGGAAACAATTCAGAACCATATCTCTATGACTTACAGTAGACCATAAAGAAATTTTCTTTTGTATCCTGAACATCATAGTAAGGAAGAAAACAACAATTGCAAAATGGACACTTATGCATGACCTACATAAACCTAACATGAGGCAACCCCAACATGACAAACTGGGCAGTCCACTCACAATATCCAAAGTTGTAAAGGACGTCAAATAGAAACTAAGATAAAGTAATCCCATTCCCTGTGAATCATTTTTCTTTCACTAACAAAAGGCACTATATCATCTCACAAGCATATAGACGCATAGAATAAGTTCGCAAATCCAACCATGGAAGCAGACATATATTCGGTACTCGTTCAAGAAAAGAAAAGATCTAAAATCTACCTATTTAAGGGGCTAGATTCCTATAACTTCCGTGATTATTCCACATCCTATCATTACTACAGAGATTCATAATCACATGGTAAAAGATGTTGTGATCAACAGTAAATATGCAAGCATAACAAACCCCCCACAATGACAAGTCAAAGTGGATAAAATTCCAAGAAAATGACATCATACATTGCTACTAACCAATTCACAGGCCAAAATTTAAGTATTAGCAGCTCTTATCACCACGAGCAACTTCATAAGCATATCGAATCGCCAATCCAGGCAATTCCTCTCCACTACGACTATTATTTTAAACATGTAAACTATCTAATATTCAGATGGTTAAACTTATTACAAGTTTGTACCAATTCTTAACCCCTACCGGGAAATGCAAAAGGTTTCAAGCACATTGCAGCTCGTTCGAACTAACTAATAATATTGCACCACATTCCAATGTTCCAAAAAGGGAAAAAAAGAGGTTAAAAGTAGCGATCCAAAAATGAAATGACATTCGCCTAAAAAAACACATTAGATTACGTCCGTAATCCAGCGAAATCACCTGAAGCGGCGACAAAGCGGACAAGTAGCCATCGAAAGCTGAGGTGGAAGGCCAGACATCGGCCACGGAAGCAGAGTCCTTATGCGATCGCGGTAGGAGCTTCTTATACGACTGTATATACAAGAATAGTATCAGATCATGCAAATCCGCCCCGGCAGCGTCAATCTCACCAGACAGGGCCTTGACAATAGGGTCGGAGTCGGAATGAAGAACCGAGGAAAGCGTATCGAGGACCAGTCTCGCGTGGTCCAGGGAGATCTGGAGCGAGTCAGCAAGCGTGGCCGAGTCGACTCGAGCGCAGGACGCGAGCTTTTGCTTCAGATGTGTGAGGCTCTGGGTCGGGTCAGCGAAAATGAGCTTGGGGATAGGAAGGAGGCCGTACTCAAATGGCTCCCGCCGCGGATGGATTAGAGAGTTTGCTGTCGAGCTTGGAGTCCGGTCTGGATCACCCGTTGATGTCGGTGTCGACTCAATTGAGTCCGTCATCGCTTACCTTCAATTTCCTTCCTCTTTTGGTTTCAATTTATAGGGAGAGAAAGGGAAATGACAGTTTCGTGAGCTTATAATGTCCAGATCTTTGGAGCAATTATGAATGGCGTTTGCATTCCGTTTTGCCTGCGAAAGAGAGGAGAAGCGAAAGCGAGTGAAGAGGGTGTGAGTGGGGCGCTTAGGTGTGGCTGAGTTGCATGGTACTGATTGCGTGGTGGGATTTGAGTGGGTGTTATCTGAACTAGGAAGAATGAGCTCGTGACATGTAGGAAGGTTGTTACTTGTCAGGGGAACATTTTGGCCGTACGATGTATTATTTGTGATTTTGCTTCTTTTTTGTTGTTAATTGCATGCATAATATTGTTTAGTTTGTCATTTGCATAAGGTGAATTCAGATTCGTATAAGTTATTACGTTCATCATTAATTATTTATTATATTTATTATATTATAACTTGCTAAGTCATTTACTTCATATTAAGAATCCATCCATTTGAGGCCAAATCAATCCAGTTCAATCCCCGGCAAATACCTTGACTAAGCCCATATGGAGACCCAATCAGTTCACAGGCTGGACGCAGTTCGTGGTCTGCATAAGCATGCCCAGTCCAAGATTAGTAGATACCCAGCTTTCGACCGAGCTGGAGCTCAATCTAATCCAAGCTCAAGCCCAGGCAAAGCCTATCTCAAGATTAAGAATGACAAAAATCCACTCAAACTCATTCGAAATTCTAGTCCTACACAGGTGGAAAATAAACCATTTTGGTAAGATTTGAATTTGAAATCTTTTTCATGAAGTAGCTTCTTAATAATTCATCTATATCATTTATATTTCAATATATAATGAATAACTTGTTACTTATAATTTTTTTTAATTAATAATAAACTAAAGATTATTTGACTGGAATTGGATATATTCTGATTTAACCCGATTAAATCGACAAATCCGGTCATATTTTTATAATATTGTAATTTGTAGATAGATTGACTTAACACTCACACTATATTGGACCTTAATAATTGAAGGAAAATATCTAAAGAAAGATTTGCGGACCCACATGATACCGTTCATATGAGAGATCCTACAGATATTAATTCATGTCATATCCGGGAAGTTACTTAACTAATAAATAGAAAAAATAAAAACCAACATAAGCTCGCCAATCAAAATGCCTTATTTCGGGAGTAGGAAGGAAAGCGATTGACATGCCCAAAGACCAGGCACTATCCATCCAAATGCCACGTACGAGATTAGCCTATCCCGAAAACGGCAGCAAATTATTCACCTGGACCATCTATCCCCCGGTGAGAAAGTAGGATATGTGGATGCGTGTGAGCCAAAGATGCGCCACTAATGCGACTAGCTGGTAATGCAAAGCTGAGCCAGTGAGCGAGGGGACGCCAAAAAAAAAAAAGAGAAAAGGTACACTGCACCCAATCACATTATAACCTTTAGTTTTGTCTTTTGCGGAAGTAAGAATTGAATACACTCGGGGGCCGCATATGCTTACAGTGGGGCACCATCTCCATGGAAGACACGTATGCTTGTATTGACCACTAACGTCCAGAAAAAAATGATCAACTTCATTGAAATTTACTATGGACTACTTGGACCCGAGTGTACGTTCACAGAGCTGCGCCCACAGTTAATGCTATACAGAAAAGTATTTGTCAATATTATCATATTAAAGTTGATCTGATAAATATATATTTAGTGTTTTATTAATTTTATTATTTAATGTATGATACATACCGTGGAATTTGATTTTCCCCACCTGCAAGAGTATCCAATGACGGAGTACGGGCAAAACTCATCCGACCGTTGGATCCTCTCCCGATAATAAACAACAAAGGTATAGTCATCTTACACGTGCCGCCTCCAACCTAACACGCTCCCCTCCACCCAAAACATCATTCCCTCCCTCCGTCCCGCCCTTACAAGTACGTACACTACACACATAAGGCGCACGACACTCGTCTCATTGTACGGTGGAGTATTATCACGAGTACCCAAAGCAGAGACAGGAAAAAAGGAAAATAGAAGCACAAAACAGTACGGAGAGAAAGCGGGGAGAGGAGAGAGAAGCAAAAGCAATGAATAAAGCATGCTTTAGTGACAGGGGATAGAATTTAGAGGGTGGGTTCTTTTTCTGCGTGTGTTCTCGTAGATTCAGCATATACTAAAGCGTTAGAAAAAAGAAAACAAAATAAAGAGAAACAGCAAAAGGCACACGCAGCGCACCAACCACTATCTCCTCTTTTTTTCCCCTCCTATTCTTATCTCCTCCCGAAGAGAAAATATCGACGAAGAAGCCAAGAGGAATATGAAAATGAAGGGATAGGGCGGCTGCAACAATCTGACATTCTTCGATCATTGCAGTTCTTCGTCTTGGTATATGTTTATTATGTTTAGATGATTTTCTGAGTTTTAGTTTCTGTGAACACTTCTCGCTGTTTCCATTTTGGTGTCACTAGTTATAGTGATGTTTTTGCTTGGTTTCATATTCTGTGACGGCTTTAATCTCCGGTTTCTGTTTGGTTAGGGGAGAAGATCCGAGAAAGGAAAAAAATAGTGGAGGAATTATTAAACTACGTTGAGGATGTTAGTGAGAAGAGAGCAAATGTTTTGTTTAATTACAGCTGTGCATTTTCTGCATTTTGGTTGTATTTTCTCTTCAGCTAAACGATAGAATTAGGCTTATACTCTTCCTCTGGAGTTTAGATTCTACGTAGAGGAAGATGCGGTTACTTCTTTGTCTAAATTCCGATTTTCTGTTTTTTCAACGGTTTAAGCGTTCCAGATCTGAAGTTTTCGAAATTTCTGTCGTAGTGGTTGTTGTGTGTGGAACTGTGGATTCTATTCACTATTTACGGTTTTTACTCGCATTTAAATGTCATCGTGGCTTCCTCGTTGGTCATGCCAAAAATAATATTATCTTTTTATTCTTTTTCTACTTCATCTTATTATGTTCAGATTTGGATGTTTTGATTTTTTTAGATTCTAAGAATTTCCATTTTTTTTCTCCTTTTAATTTTATTTTACGTTTCCCTGAAGTTTTTGGTTGTTCTATTTTTGTGATTTTTCTAACATCTACTTAGGAACTTGTTTTCCTATCTTTCAGGGTTTTAATATCTTTTGAATAGAAAATCTGGGTTGATTTCTACTCCGTTTAAGATTACAAACTGTTCAAAGTTTAGCAAGCCTCTCACATAAGCATCCAAGATGCAGCAGAGGCCTCAGCCAGAGGAGTTCTTGCTGAAAGAAACCAATCCGCACCTTGGAGGGGGAAAGATTACCGGAGACAAACTTACAAGCACCTATGACCTTGTGGAGCAGATGCAGTATCTTTATGTCCGGGTCGTTAAGGCCAAGGACTTGCCTGGCAAAGATGTTACTGGTAGTTGTGACCCTTATGTGGAAGTTAAGTTGGGAAACTATAAGGGTACCACTCGACATTTTGAGAAGAAGTCGAATCCTGAGTGGAGTCAGGTATTTGCATTTTCTAAGGATCGGATTCAGGCATCGGTTCTTGACGTTACTGTCAAGGATAAAGATTTTGTAAAGGATGATTTCATGGGCCGGGTTTTGTTTGATTTGAATGAGATACCTAAACGGGTTCCTCCAGACAGTCCACTAGCCCCACAATGGTATAGATTGGAAGATAGGAAGGGGGACAAGGTGAAAGGGGAACTGATGTTGGCAGTATGGATGGGTACACAGGCAGATGAAGCTTTTCCAGAAGCTTGGCACTCGGATGCAGCTGCTGTTAGTGGAACAGATGGTATTGCAAATATCCGGTCAAAGGTCTATCTCTCCCCAAAACTTTGGTATCTTCGGGTTAATGTGATTGAAGCTCAGGACTTGCAACCAAGTGATAAGGGTAGGTATCCAGAAGTATTTGTGAAGGCTATCTTAGGAAATCAAGCCTTGAGGACCAGAATATCTCCTAGCAGGAGCATTAATCCTATGTGGAATGAGGACCTTATGTTTGTGGCGGCAGAACCATTTGAGGAGCCATTGGTTTTGAGTGTTGAAGATAGAGTTGCCCCTAACAAGGATGAAGTCTTGGGGAGATGTGCAATCCCTCTTCAATATCTGGACAGAAGGTTTGACCATAAGCCTGTGAACACCAGGTGGTTTAATCTGGAGAAACATGTTGTGATGGAAGGGGAAAAGAAGAAGGAAATTAAGTTTGCTAGCCGGATTCACATGAGAGTATGTTTGGAGGGTGGGTATCATGTTTTGGATGAATCAACACATTACAGTAGTGATCTTCGACCAACAGCTAAGCAGCTATGGAAGCAGAACATAGGGGTTCTGGAACTTGGTATTCTTAATGCTCAGGGATTGACACCCATGAAGACAAAGGATGGCCGTGGAACTACTGATGCATATTGTGTGGCCAAGTACGGGCAGAAGTGGGTTCGAACAAGGACCATCATTGACAGTTTCACACCCAAATGGAATGAGCAGTATACTTGGGAAGTTTTTGATCCCTGCACTGTCATTAATGTTGGTGTTTTTGATAATTGGCATTTGCATGGAGGAGATAAAGGCGGTGGGGCAAAGGATTCAAAAATTGGAAAGGTGCGGATCCGTCTTTCTACACTTGAAACGGATCGTGTTTACACTCACTCCTATCCACTGCTGGTGTTACATTCTAATGGTGTCAGGAAGATGGGAGAAATTCATTTGGCGGTCAGGTTTACCTGCTCATCGTTAATGAATATGATGCATATGTACTCACAACCTTTGCTGCCAAAGATGCACTACATTCATCCACTTACTGTTAGTCAGCTTGATAGCTTGAGACACCAGGCAACTAATATTGTGTCCTTGAGGCTGAGCAGAGCAGAGCCACCCCTGAGGAAGGAAGTAGTTGAATATATGCTGGATGTGGGGTCGCACATGTGGAGTATGAGAAGAAGCAAAGCAAATTTTTTCAGGATCATGAATGTTTTTGGTGGGCTGATTGCTGTAGGCAAATGGTTTGATCAGATCTGCAACTGGAAAAACCCCATCACTACAGTGCTGATTCACATATTATTTGTTATCCTAGTTCTATACCCAGAGCTGATCTTGCCCACAATCTTCCTATATCTGTTCTTGATAGGTGTCTGGTATTATAGATGGAGGCCAAGGCATCCTCCTCACATGGACACTCGTCTCTCTCATGCAGAATCTGCTCATCCTGATGAGCTGGATGAGGAATTTGACACATTTCCAACTTCAAGGCCTTCTGATATTGTGAGGATGAGATATGATCGGTTGAGAAGTATTGCTGGGAGGATACAGACGGTGGTTGGTGATTTAGCCACTCAAGGGGAGAGGCTACAATCTTTACTGAGCTGGCGAGACCCTAGAGCCACTGCTCTGTTTGTGCTTTTCTGTTTGATTGCTGCCATCGTTCTTTATGTCACCCCATTCCAAGTTGTGGCCCTCCTGACTGGATTTTATGTGTTGAGACATCCCAGGTTCCGCCACAAGCTTCCTTCAGTGCCCCTCAATTTCTTCCGACGATTACCTGCAAGAACGGATTGCATGCTGTGAGCAAAGCCGTTTTTTTCTCCAATTGCATTTAAGCATTCCATTTACCCCGTCGTGCGAGATTGTCAAGAAGATGTTTTGTCAAATTATATGTTTGACGGGCGGCTGTTTCTTTCCCTTCCCCACATTTTTTTTTTCGGTATAATGTGTAACCTTCGTTTGAAGGTAGTAGATTTTGTGGGTTTGTTGGTCATTTAAAAGGATCTCCTTTAAAAGCTTATATTGGGTCGATGGTAATCCACCCATGTTCTTGTGTAATTTTGTAGGTTGTGATTCAAATTGGACCTTTGATGAACCTTTCTCAAGTCTGTGATGGAAGGAACTTTTCCTACTTTATGAAGCATTCTTGTGTTCTACACGGGAGAGTGTCTGATCTTCAATAGCAGTTTTTGACTGCTAGGGCATCAAGGGGTCCTTGCTAGCGACATTGTTCATTGGTTCTTGGAATTCTATGGCAGTGTTTGCATTCTAGGCAGGGTCTGGTGGGGGACCTTATCTGTTGCCACTGTGACCGTTTCTTCTTGGTGTAGTCTTTTTGTCTTGGTCGATGACTCTTTCCTTCATGTGTAACAAGGGAACTGATTTTAAATATCTTGGGTTATGTTGAAGATTCGTATCTAAGGGCCTCTTTAATAAATGAAGTCATATCCCAAATCCCAGGAACAAAATAGTAGTAAATGAAGTCCTTTGGAAGATAGAAATTTATTTCCTCGAGGAAAAACATCTGTATCCAGGTGCATAATTTATAGTGTGTAGGTGGTTTTGGACAGGATTTCGGTGGCCCATAATTATAGCATATAAAAGCAATTGGAGAAGCCATGCTTGAAACTTGAAACGTAAAACTTGAGCATCTTAATAAATGCTGGAGCGCTGGTGAATTACAGCAATGTCAATAGGAAAATTTTAATAATTTTTTTAAAATCAATTCATATTCATATTTCTAAAGTAATATCGCTCTATAAAGTTATTATAATCATAATGTCAAATTAGTATTGTAATCATGTTAAAATAATTCTATAACAAAAGAGAGCAAAAGATTGAGCAACGACTATTCGTTCACATATCCAAATAGTTGGCCATGCAATACTATTCGAAGCTGTAATTCCATTCTCACCTTTGGATCAGTGTCTTATTTAATTAAAAATTATAAGTTCATTTAGCGATTTCATTTTCTAGAGATTGAATTTCAAAACCATCCTAAAACTATTTCTTCTTATTTTCTCCGGAATGTGTTGGGATACTGCATTATCGATCCTATCTTTTTATAATATCGATTTTATCTTCTTTTTTTTATTTTTCTAAATTTTTTAAATTAGATATTAACTCCAAATATTCTAACTCAAGAAAAGATACCAACGAGTCACTTTGACGTATTACTGATTCGATTGGGGCCCATCCCCGGTGAAAAGGTGACGGAACAAACAACCGTACATTCCAAGTTCCGTTTCAATATTTCTGCTTTGCGACATTGTTACCAAACAGACTTGGATCATTCGGTCCACCATTAAAAACTTCGAACCCAAACTCAATTCAAGCCTACAGGCGGTTGGGCTCAGCAGTCAAAAGCAGGTCCAAGAATAAGTGTCAAGATTCCGATCAAGCGGATATAACGGAAAACAATGCAGAACTTAGTTTAACATAAATTTATTTAATTACTTTTGAACATAATTTTTACGTATTATACGTGGACATGGCCCCTGAATCAAGCTACAATCGGGAAAGCAACAACTATACAAACGTGAATTTCATTGGTAAACTACCCCAATTATAGATATACTTCAATTATAGATATAATAACAATGACATTTCTGAGATTGCCCTTTGAACTTTTCGTTGCCCGTTTCAATAATTCGGAAGGGAATTTCATACAATAACTATTTGACTACTTGAATGTATATTATAATTATCCAAAATTTTCCAAACTTAGTGGTACGAATGCTTAATTTCAAAAGTCAACTCAAAAGATTCATGTTAATATGTTATCTTCTCATGGTAATTTAACATGAGATGTCAAAAACTTATAAATTTTTTTTTAAAAAAATTTGACATCTGAACAGATTCCATAAGATGGTGTTTCCACCTGGATTGTTGAATTGGAAATATTGCTTCTAAATCCAATAATCTTCCCTTGGCAGCACAAATGAGATGCTACCAAACATTTCATCCATATTAAATGATAAAAAATTAATTTATTTTCCACAAAAGAACTATTCCAAACATATATATGATATCCTTTTAGTCTATCGAGAGTATAATCTTGTAAAACTAACTGTCACATCTTAGACATTATTATAGACATTTATATCTAATTTCAAATAAACTATTAAGCTAGCGATAATTAAAAAAACTGATTATAGATTAAATATTTTTTTATTAAAAAAAAGAGTATAACTTGGGTATCCTTTTCATTGCAGTTGGTAGACGTACTCGTTTGAGGAGTTGTTGGATAAGGAGAAAAAAAGAAATCGCAGGAAAGTTGGGTGAGGGTTTCAGTGGGCCCAGCTCATCTCTGATTAAGACGCTTGTTTTTTATCCATAGTTCGGCAGCCGTCAGATGTCTTTTGATCTGATGGTTCATCACTCCCCGTCATCCGTCTGATTAGAAAATTGTTGCAGTTAGCAACATTGGTGCGACACGTGCTTCATGGTCAACTCTTCTGTTCTGTCTGCAACATCGTTGCAGCATCGCCGAGGATTTGATTTTTTCTTTGACAATTATACCCCTCGAGACATTAGTACTGGTTGAGCATTGCAACCCCTGAAATAGTCTACCGATATGAGATACATATTATGATGGCGGATTGATTTGTTTTTTTTAAAAAAATAATTGACGGTGGATTGAAAGTTTGTCTTAGAAAGTCTTTTTTTTTTTGACAAATGCCTGCCTTTCCATCAACAAAGACTAAGTTTTCTTAATAGTTTATACATCGATCTAATGGTTCTCAAAATTCAAAAAAATATTAATATTATTATCATTTAAAATATTATTTTGTTATAAAAAAATATCTCTCATCTCTCTTTCTCTAATTTAGTGAGGAAAAAAGACTTTTGTTCTTTTGGTATTGGGTCAATGGATATGGGGAATGGCTATTGATGAAGTATATTGTGCACTGGCTGATTAGTGGGTAGGTCATGTGGTATCATATTTTGGTATTTAATTAAGAAAGGTGCATTTCAATCTTTAAATACCATTAATCGTATTATATATAACGTTTTAATTATTTATGTTCCGCATTGTCAATTTCGACTACTTTCAATTCAAATTTTGTTATTCAACAATATAATTTTTTTTAAAAAGACCTTATATCCTTATTATTATCTCTATATAAGAGTTATCAATAATTACTAGCTCAAATGACATGATTTTTTATGAATATAAGAGAGAAATTGAGTTAAAAATCCAATAAAGATAAGATGAGGATAAAATCGTTTATTTTTTAAAAATATTAATAATATTTTTTTTTAAAAAATACCAATTTTTTTATTAAATAAATCTTTGAAAATTTTAATAACTAATTAAGGCTTCTCTAATTCGCCAATATTCCTCTCTAATATTTATATTATCAGTTTCAATTGGTAAAAATTTGAAAAATAAACATAGTTAGATCTTAGAATAATTATATTACCGATAAAATAAAACAGTAGAAAGTCAACTTGGTCCTCAAAACAAAAGAAAAGAGCAAATTGGCAAATAGCTTAGCCGCCGCCTTAGTCTCGGCCACCATATCTACGTGTAACGGTGTAAGTTTGCATGGAAAATGGCGATTAGTAAACTTCTAAAGCAACCAGGGGCTTTTTCGTCAATACGTTCTCAGACGACTGGAAAACTTGGCCAAAGAAAAAAGCCATAAGCGGTTTCCAGGTTTTAATCTGAAGGCGGTTTTATTCAGGTATTTTCTCTGCCTTGAATTATCTCTCTTTGTTATTACAGAGAATAGAGAGAGAAAGAGAGCACAAATTGGACAGGATATCTCGAGACCACTTTATCTGAATAATCTTCTTCTTTTTCTAAAGAAAAAATTATACAGAAAGTCATTCTAATTTATAGATAAAGAAAGCTGAAAATAAGGTTTGTCTTGTTTCTTTACATTCAATTCCGTTCATCCTTTTTCTCCTCATTCATTCTATGAGATATCTTTCTTTCCAACTATCAAACACGCCATCTTTCTTTCTCTTTGTCTGTTTGCAATCTAAAAGGATGATGATCTTGGAAAAAGCAATTCAAAGAAGGTGGTGGTTGTGCCATTAATGGGTTTTTCTAGAGGTCTTGGAGGGGGAGGACTGGCACTAGTAGCAGGAGAAGAAGAGCAATTATATAGACACGACATTAGAGGCTTCTTTATTTGTTCATGGAGATGGAAAATAACACTGAAGTCTTCGATCATTCAACTCATCGCATAGAACAACATCAACAACATCATCATCAACAGCACCAGCATCATCAAATGCAAGAACATCATCATCTTTATCACCAAACTCCTCATGGAATGATGCAGTCATCATCCTCATCCTCTGTTCCAACTGAGAACTTCATGTAATAATCACTACAAACCCAAACAAAGCTTCAAAACACCCATTTTCCTGATGTTTAGGCCTTGCAAGCAAAATCATCTGTCTTCTCTTTGTAATTTTTTTCATCCATACTTTTGGTGTCAGCAGCAGCAAAGATACCGGGGCAGCTTATCATGACATGGGAGAATTGGATCGGGCCCTTTTTCTTTATCTTGAAGGACAAGACCCCTCCACTGTTCAAGACCTAAGACGTGCGTTCACCCTCTCTATCTTTCTCTTCTATGCCTGAAACCTATCATATATCGTCTACATATCATCTATCATTTTTCATTTGTCTTTCCCCATCGTCTTTTCTCTTTCTATCACGGAAATTCTCTCTGGAAAGGGTTGTTTGTTGGATTCACAGAAAAAACGTGTTCAACAGGCATAATAAGACTGCCATGTATTGTCTTTGACCGGATCCTCTTGCACCTGCAAGAAAGATTTTGAGTCAGATAATTTGATATTTCAAAAAAAGGAAACTGGATTTGATTGTCGTTCTTCCTTTAACATTTATTTCTTTTTCTTGTTTTCGGACCTTAGATTCTGACATGGAATAAAATAAAATCGCTTCCTCCCTTTTAGCTTTTACATGAACTGGAAAAGAGTACGATATTGGGTATGGGTTTCTGCCCGGTTTATTATTTTCTCCTTTGAGAAGCTGGTTGAGAGCTAAGATTGCTTGACGATTCCATATTTCCACTCATGGAACTTACCCGTTTTGAATGGTTTCCTCTTTTTCTCTATTTCTCTTCCGGTCTCAATCAATAACTTTCTCTTTCCTTTCTCTCTAAGGTTCCACTGAAGAAAAGAGAGAGTTAATGCTTGTGAAAATTTATACATGTGTGCTTGCAGATAGTACTGGAGTAGTGAGACCCCCAACTTTGAATATTTTCCCTTCTAGGCCGATGCACATTGAGCCATCATCAGCTAAGGTATATAATAACAGATCGTTACAATAGAGGTTAAGTTCTTTTTCTTGTTGTCGGAGTTATACTCTTATTTTATAGAGAACATTTCCCAACGGATTGGTTTGGATTTGGTAGACAAATGCTGCAGGTTTAGTTTCCCCGGCAACAAGTGGTTCAAAGAGACCATCAGAACCGTCAATGGAGTTGCCTAGTGCAAGAAATGATTCTGCATCTGGTCCTGAACCTGCTAAAGCAATCAAGGTAAGTAGAGTTAGCAACTCCTGTCCACTTAAATATATTGCAGAACAGCCAAAGGAATATTTTAATTAAGGGAAAAGGTCTAGGTCAACATATAACTATGTAATCCCGAACTCAGATTTGTGTTGTTCTAGCATGTAGTTAAATCTTTTGAATCCCCTTTTCATGGCAGCGAGAAGGGACCCGGAAAGGTCCAACAACATCTAGTTCAGAACAGGAAGGACCCAAGACTCCAGATCCTAAGGTGACTTTTCTTTGGTTCATCTTTCCTGGTACATTTACACTTTCAGGGCTACAATTTGAATGTTTTGTCACCATCATTTGTGTTCAGACATTGAGGAGACTTGCTCAAAATAGAGAGGCTGCAAGAAAAAGCAGGCTAAGGAAAAAGGTCTGTCCTCTGCAAATCATTGGAAAGTTGAAGTTATCATTCCTCCAGTTTACTAATTTAAAAATGTCATTGAAGTCATAGAATAATGGATTTTCTTTCTCTTTCTTATTTTCATTAATACAGGCTTATGTCCAGCAGCTAGAGACCAGCAGAATAAAGCTTACCCAACTGGAACAAGAGCTGCAAAAAGCTAGAGCTCAGGTGAGTTTCAGCTAGGTTAAGGGATATCAGAAGCTAGTTTAACCTGTTCAAATGTGGTGATCATTTATATAATCTATACGGCCTTGAAGATTTTTTTTTTTTTTTTATTGATCCATATAGGGTCTTCTTTATGGAGGTGGCGGTATTCTTGGTGGAGAACACCCTGTCGGTACTAGCAATATCAGCTCCGGTAACTCTTTTTTTTTCTCTAGATTCTTTCTTCTGACCTTTTAATAAATATTTCTTTTGCTGGTCTTTCTTGGAAAATACCCATTTCCCAACCTCACTTTGCAGAAGCTGCTATCTTCGACATGGAGTATGCCAGATGGCTAGAGGAGAATCATCGTCTTATGTGTGAACTTCGAGCTGCAGTCCAGGAGCACTTACCTGAGAATGAGCTCAGGCTCTATGTAGACAGTTGCTTGGCACACTTTGACGAGGTGATGAATCTTAAAGGCATGTTTGCCAAATCAGACGCGTTTCACCTTGTTTCCGGCATGTGGAAGTCTCCGGCGGAGCGTTGTTTCATGTGGTTGGGAGGTTTCCGTCCATCTGAGCTCATCAAGGTTCTCAAAACCCTATATTATTTTTCAATGTTCTGTTGGAACTAACATCTCCTCAAATAATTATTAGCTAATTTTAGATGTTTCACCGGAATACCTCGTAACTGACGATAAATTAGTAAAACATTTGGCAAGAATCTTGCATGTTTAATCCGATATTAACATATCTAAGTACATGCATTGCACAAAGGTTCATATGTAGAACGTTACGATTATTGCATGCTGCTACTTGTCGTCGCCACCTTCAAAGAAATCGCCAAGAAAAGAAGAAAAAACCTGATATGCACATGTATGACGACCAAGTGTCGAGAAGGTTTCCTCTAAATAGCATAGTCATGTGTCTAATAAAGCCCATATCTTCTGTTACATGGACACAAAGCAGAAAGAGTGAATTGCACGGCTATCTACTCCCCGTGTCTTGTGTGTCTTGTCCTATTGATGGATCCATTTCCTTATCTCTTTTTTTTTGGTGGTTAGTGAATAATTACATGACGACTTTTATCGTGATGCAGATTGTACTGAGCCAAATCGAGCCATTGACAGAGCAGCAAATCTTGGGTGTATGTGGATTGCAACAATCCGCACAGGAGGCTGAAGAAGCTCTGTCCCAAGGGCTTGAAGCCCTAAATCAATCTTTATCCGACACTATAACTTGTGATTCATTGAGCTGCCCTCCCAACATGGCTAACTACATGAGCCAAATGGCAATAGCCATGAACAAGCTCTCTACACTTGAAGGTTTTGTAAGACAGGTACGAGGCTCCAACCCAGATTTAGCATCACTTTTTAACTGATTATGTTCTGCATGCTCCATAAAGGTTCAGTTTCTGGACCCACATGGAGTGTGGGGGTCCAACTAATTTGCAAGAAGAGGGTTTCTTTCTGTTTGGGTTGGGAGACCTACCCCAACAGAGGAACCACTCCATGTGTCTCGACCTCGTGGCGTATGTATGGGGGGTTTACGTTAGAGTGTCACTCGTGAAATGTATGGGTCTTTGCATACGTTTTCCGAAAGCGACCTCTTTATGTATGCTGGTTTATATGTGATGTATGTACATAAAGAAAGAAAAAGTGTCAACTAGGCCATGCCCATCATAGAATTGACGAAAAATCAGTGAGAGACCCGTACATGTTCATATGAATAGAAATATAGGGAATCGTCCAAGACCTTTACAATCCCATTGAATTAATTTGAATCCGGAGGAAAGTCCCATATAATCTGTCCATCACGGAAAGGAAAGTCATGACACTTATAATATGATTAGTTCAAATTTCTATCAATTTGACTTTTGCGCTTTCATAAGAAAATGAAGAGTAGAATAATTTGATGTGTTTGAAGGATACTTTGGTTATTGGTAGTGTTCGGTGTATTTGGTTAGTTCCTTTGGGTTTGTTTTTCTTACATACTACTAATTAAGTGTATGCATGATTGAAGACATCGTCTTTAGGTCTTTTCCCTCAAACTTCTAGAATTAGGGTCAGTAGTCGTAGCCACATTCTTTTTATATATAGTATATTTCCTTAACCCATTTGACAATCAGGACCCTCGACCAGAAAAAGTCACACACTAAACAACATACATGGAATATATATTTGTATTTGTGTTTGTTTATATGATGATATAAATTAATATTCCTAAACCTCTTAAAATTAATTTGCAATTACAGGCAGATAACCTGAGGCACCAAACCATTCACCGGCTGCACCAACTACTCACAACCCGTCAAGCTGCAAGGTGTTTGCTGTCCATTGCCGAGTACTTCCACCGTCTCCGAGCCCTCAGCTCCCTTTGGTTGGCTCGTCCACGGAACGAATGATAGGAAACCCTAGATTCGAGCCACTTTTTATGCCTATTGTGTCTCTTTGATAGCTTAATTATTATATATTATATAGTCTGTGATGTTCCTTTCGCTTATAGTCTACGCAGATATATAGAGATAGACAGACAAATCGT
This sequence comes from Passiflora organensis, assembly GCA_019739055.1. Classification (NCBI taxonomy): domain Eukaryota; kingdom Viridiplantae; phylum Streptophyta; class Magnoliopsida; order Malpighiales; family Passifloraceae; genus Passiflora; species Passiflora organensis. The sequence goes on from JAEPBF010000009.1 coordinate 11,869,559, forward strand.
AGATTAAAACAAAAGAGCAGCGAGCTGACAAAGTCTTCCATGTTCTCCAAGACTGATGATCTGGTAGCCCTAACTTCAATCTAAAATTATAGAAAACCTGAAGGGAGAAGAGGTGGGGATAGAAGAAAGGAAGGCGTTGAATTTGGAAGTGGGGTGGTGTGTTGAAATGTTTTTGTCATTTTCTTTTTCCCGATAAGACAAATTATTTAGTTTCATGGGGAAAGAACAAGCCGCGTTTTGAGAATGAAAACGTGCATGCCGCCTAGATATTGCTGCATGGGTGCTTTCTATCACGAACAGATATCCGAACCCATATTAGAATTCGGTCCAATGAGGATCTTGTGGAGCCGACAGATGATATCTCATGAAATTTGTGTTTGAACTTCCAAATAAGTCCTTTCAATCAGGAATTCACCGCAGCAATTTGAACCCACCGAGATCCTTACCATAAAAGTTTTCAAGAAGTACTCATCAGTATAAATATTGAAATAAATATTTGAAGATAACCGAAATAATCAGAGTAAACTTAGATGAATTATACATTTAATTTTTGTTTAAAATAAAAAAATTTAAAAATATTATGGATTTGTTAAATTGGATCATAATGATTAGAATTTTTGAGATTAAGATATAAATTTAAAAAGATTTATATAAAAAATATGACTGGATTCAAGATTGGACCGAATTTAAAACTAGTTCTCATTGAGTCCAGACTGATATGGTTTGTGACGATCCGTTCACGTCAAATTGGATCATCACAGCCTGCGATCTCGACGGGCCAACCCATGAACTGATCAAGGTCGTACGAGTTTTATTTTCAAAATATTTCCTAAACGTTCTATGAAAGTACATACAAGTTTTGAAATTTCTCTTTTAAAAAATACATGTTTTCATAGTATCTCAACATGTAACACTTCACGAAGTAACAAACATCATATCTTAAGTTTTAGATTGCAAAAGAAGTGCTCACCGCACCTATGCTCATTCTTCTCATTCAATATTCAAAAGTTATATGTTTTTTTTTTTTAAAGTATAGAGGTATTCACCATCGATTACAGTGACTAATCCACTACGATGCCTCGTAAGCACCGGCTAAGGGTGGGTTCAATTGGCCCGAAATTTTAAAGTGTTCCATACCCAAAGGCAGGATTCGAACTCCTAACCTTTGGTTAAGAGAGGAGGAGTCTTACCACTCCACCACACCCCCCGGGTTTCAAAAGTTATATGTTAATAAGCATACAGACATCCAAAATACATAAGGATTCCAAACATGTCAAATATATTAGTCCGTCCTTTTAAGACCAAAAATCTTGATGTAAGAATCCAACCTAAAATATTTGGTTGTCCCGCCGTATAACTCTCAAAATAACCGCACAAGATTTTTTTCTTAAAAAGTATCAAATTTATTTTTTAAAAAATTAATTTAAAATTTTGATTTAAATAATGTATATTTTTTCTTTCAAAATAACTCAACAATATATATATATATATATATGGTGTTATATGGATAAAATATTTTTCTCAAATATTACGAAAGACCTTTTATAATAAAGGCCACATGACCAAACACACAAATAAAAAAAATATTTTCTCAGAACTTTATGAATTCCATCAATTGACGACTTTAGAGCTATAAATTATGTTTATTGACATTGTACAAGTCAAGTAGATAGGTATAGATCAAGTCACTAGTTAATAATACCAAACGATGTATTAAAACAAAGAAAAACCTCAAAATATATTATTATGCGTCAAATAAATAAATGTACCGATCTTAACATTCTCAAACAAAAAAAGAAGAAGGAATTGATGATAAAATATAAGGATTCCGTTACGATTTAAATTATCATCCAATGTCTTTTAATTTTTCTGATTAATTCAGCTATCTATTGTTTTTTTTCTTAGAAAGAAGAGATCTTTTACCCATTCAATTGAATTGATAAGAGACTTCCTCAAGTGGTTGTTCAAATACCAATGACAATAATCAAGGATTAAATATATTCTATTGAGCCTTGAACAAAAAATATGTACATAATATCTCTAAAATATTTACATAATCTCTCTAAACAATATCTTACATATGAATTAGAAATTGGTTGTTGGCTCGAGCTGAGTTGTTTCCTCAAAGTATGAGGTCCTCACACAAAATATCTGAATACTTCAAAGCATAACAAAACTAAAGCAACAGATACTGAATAAAGGAGTATATTAATGAAAAATAAATATTTAATCTTTTCGTACTTAAATCCTTCAAATACAATCTCCAGATGTTTTCTTATTGTTATATAATAGACAAAGAAGAAGATATACGGATATCTATAAGGATATCTAGAAGAAATAATATTGTGAAGAAATATAGAAGGAATATCTTATAACGGCAAACTTATATATTATAAACAAATTAAAAATGAATAATATCTTTTCATAAATATATTTTTTGAAAAGAGTTAAATATATTGGAAGGTACTGAAAAATATCATCTTTCCGTCGTCGATAAACATTCACTTTTATAACATTTTTTAGCCTTTTTAATTCAATTCTCCCATCAAATAATTCTGATTGAAATAAAAAAAATCTAATTATGAGAACCACCCATAAAATTAGTTTTAGTACAATCAATATCAATGTTGACATTCCGAAAATATCATATTCCATTTCACATTACGCACGCATTAATCCAGAAGCTGTCAGCACTCAACAGGTGGAGTTCTGGCTGGTGAAGCTGCAACCAAATGTCAGTCTAGACAAGATATCTATCACTATTTTATTATGTTTATTGCCGTGTAAGTTTCCACTTGTGCTAATCTTGTTAATTCTTCAGCCACGTAAGTACATTGGTCTAACTACGCTTTAAAAAGTAATGTTTTTGGTCAAATCAAATCACCACTAGCTGTCTCCTTTGACTTGCATGTTATGGATGAAGGTTCCACTTTCCGAATAATTCTTAAGCGGTGGATCGGGAGACGCAGTCGTCAGCTAATACGTCATCTCATACCACTATAAATACAGTTCATACCGGATGTGACTACATTGATCGTCTTCAACATGAAAACCATTCTCCTGCCCATCCTCATCTTCACATTTTTTACCCTTTCCTGCTCTGAACTCTGCAACCCCAATGATAAGAAGGTTCTTCTTCAAATCAAGCAACACTTTGGCAACCCCTATCTGTTAGCTTCATGGAAGTCCGATACAGACTGCTGCACTGATTGGTACCAGGTTGAGTGCGATTCCACCACCAATCGCATCGTTTCTCTTACCATTTTTTCTGGTAATCTCTCCGGACAAATTCCTGCCGCCGTTGGCGATTTACCCCATCTGAAGATGCTTGAATTTCACAAACTAACCGATGTTACTGGTCCCATACAACCTGCCATTGCCAAGCTCTCACAACTTACGTTTCTCAGGCTTAGCTGGTTAAGCCTCACTGGGCCCGTCCCAAGTTTTCTAAGCAAACTCAAGAATCTTACATTCTTGGACCTGGCTTTCAACAGTCTTTCTGGGTCGATACCCAGCTCACTCGGTTTGCTACAAAATCTTGATGCGCTTCACTTGGATAGGAACAAGCTTACAGGCCCTATTCCAGAATCCTTTGGCACATTCAAAGGCAAAGTACCATGGCTTTACCTGTCACATAACCAACTTTCTGGTAAAATTCCTGCCTCTTTGGGGAGCTTAGACTTTAACTACATTGATTTCTCGCGCAACAAACTTGAAGGTGACGCTTCCTTATTGTTTGGGGGTTCCAAGACTACACAGTATGTGGATCTATCGAGGAACTTGTTTGAGTTTAATCTGTCAAATATGGTGTTTCCAACAACCTTGACTTATTTGGACATAAACCACAACAAGATTTTCGGTAGCCTTCCAGCACAATTGACTCAATTAAACTTACAGTTCTTGAACGTCAGTTACAATAGGCTGTGTGGAGAGATACCTGCGGGTGGTAAGTTGCAGAGCTTCGACTACTCAACATATTTCCATAACAGGTGCCTTTGTGGCGCTCCCCTCGATAGCTGCAAATAAGACAGCACAGTTAAAAGTCCTTTTCCAACATGATAAGGGAAGATTTGCTACAGTATCGTGACGTAAAAGTTGTGTTAGATAGGTTCTTTGAGTTGATGGATTGTTACGCAATAATCACTGTATTGCATTTATAAATAATTATGGATGGGTCCATAAAGATTTATTAAACTCCGTCAGGCCTATAATCTCTTTACTCTAAATCTGTATGAATAGAGAAAATATTATTATTCTTAACTTCAGCATCTTCAAAAGTTCATAGTAAGATTCAACATACAACCGTAAACAATAGCCACGCACAAATACATGATCAGGTGAATAAAATGGGACTCAGCCTAGCGACTGGGAAACAAACCAGGGAGTGAGCCCTGGGAAGAGTCAAACCAGGGCCCTCTTTCATATCTACCTTTTCTGTCACCCCATCACCAATTTTCCATTCAAAGCATTGGATGGCAGCCGCAAGAGTTGTTGGCACAAATTGAAGAGCTAGGGATGCACCGGGGCAGCTTCTTCTTCCACTCCCAAATGGCAGGAGATGAAAGTGTTGTCCCTTCACGTCTAGGAAATTATTCTTCCCGCTCCATTCTTGCCCAGTGAACCTCTCTGGTCTAAACTCAAGTGGGTTTTCCCAGTAGTTCGGGTCCCTGCCAAGAGACCAGATGTTGACAAACAGTCTGGTTTTTGCTGGAACGTGATAGCCTGAAATCGTGCAGTCTTCAGATGATTCTCTCACAATTAATGGGCCAGTGGGGTGTAGTCTTAGTATTTCTTTCACTATTGCCTGCAGGTACGGAAGATTTCCTACATCTGACTCCTGTACAAGCCTGTTCTTTCCTACCACGGAGTCAATCTCGAGTCTTGCTTTCTCCGTAACACTTGGATGGTTCATAAGCTCCGCTAGTCCCCACTCTACTGTTATGGAGGAAGTGTCTGTCCCAGCACCAAATATGTTCTGTAAAATTCATAAATTACTAGGTCATACTCCGTTTACTGGGACATCTTAAGTTGTCATGCTCAGTCCAATTTTGTAACTCATGGACTTTTTCTCTTGACATATATATCACAATCCTTTTTTACTAAAAAAAATATCATGAGAAACACAATATATTTTAGATCTAATCCAAAGATTTGCAGTTGAACATTAAGATTCATTTATTCTTAATTAATTATTATGGTAAGTATCCTCTAATATAAAAAAATAATTCTATATCTATTTCCTGACTTGGTCAAGTAAAGTTGCAATCATGTTACTTAGATGGTGTCCAAGTTGATTAATGATTCTGTCAAACAAGTGGTTCTACTTCTTCCAAAAAAAACAAGTGGTTCTACTGTTCCTGTTGCCATCGCGAGTCAACAAATTGGAATTATGGTCCTCAGAATCAGAAGAAAAAGATAATCTTTTGCATTTTGCTTTTCACCTAACCACCAAATATGCAAATATTTTTATGAAGCGATCTTACCATGATGAATGCCTTGATGTTCTCTCTGCTTAACCTCATCTCTGCTTTCTCATCTTCGTATATATCAAGTAAAAGATCCAACACATCTTTCATGGCATCTCCGGCATCATTCATCTCTTTTCTCTTTTTCCTTTCATCTTGATGCTCCTTCATGATCCTCTCCATTATTGAATCATACCGGTCTCTAGCATCCTTGAGTCTTTTCTCAAACCCTTGCAAATCCCAGTACTTAAACAACCAAAATGAATCCGACAAGTTAAACTTGGATCCTAGCTCGTTCAGCTCTTTCACCAGTTTCCTCACTTGATCAGCTTCATCCTCGTCACCAGAGCACCTAGTTCTCAGCATCATTCTTGATATTATGTTATTAGTCAACTTCATGAGCTCTCCTCCAACATCAACTGCATCCTTTTTCTCAGCTTTGTCTTGTACTAACATCAAAAACCTCCTTAACTCCGCGCGTCTTATTGGAAGGAACTGGTCAAGTGTTCTGCTTCCTAGAAGCTCAGTCATGCAGAGCTTTTTCATGAACTTCCAGTGAGGTCCGTAAGGTGCAGTAGCAAAATCAGCTGACCCATATGTAAGAAAATCAAGGTTTGCAACTTTAGGACGGTTCAGAAAATTAGATTCATGAGATTTGAGGATTTCTTTTGCAACTTCTGGGGTAGAAACAAGGATACAAGGTTTTGAGCCAATAAAGAAGTAAATCAATGGTCCATAGCGGGCCGAGAGCTTGTGAAAAGCCTGGTGAATGACAGGACCCAGATGGTGCATATGCCCTATGATTGGCAGGGCTCTAGGGCTTGGTGGAAGGCACGCCTTGTTTCTAGGTTTGCCCAAGATGGCTCTGATTAAAAGGATGGATGCTAGGAACATGAAGAGTGGAAAGGCAAAGTCTTGCAGACCAGCCATAATTTTTGAGCAATGTCAGAAAAAAAACAGGAAGTTCAAGGTAAAAGAACACAGTGTTGCTGGCTGTTCTATCACGGGAAAGCTTATGAGAACAACAACTGATTGATATTATTGCATTTTTTATTTCTATAGTAGGGTAGTGAAATCAACGGATACTAAAAATTTGACTGTCGTCTTCGATTTGGCAGCACCATTAACATTAATTATGTTTTATTCAACAAAAATAATATTAATTATGTGATCTGATAAAGACGTCTGACCATATTGTCTCTTTTTTTATTTTTTATATTATAAGTTAATCGTATAAAATTCATGTCCTACGTATTTACGATGTCTGAAGCCTCAATATAATAATATCTTTCTCCTATTTCAATCTCATTTTCTTTTCTTACACTGATCACTAATCCGTGCAGATACTGACCCTTTACAAATTTCTTTCCCTCACGAAAATCTGACATTACAAAATGGTTTTTAAAAGCTTTATTTCGTTCAATTCTTAGTGAAATAGAAACCACAGTTCATTCAATCGGTGATTTAATTAGATATTTAAGAGTTCATATCTGTGATGATTGATTAAAATTAATTCTTTGTAGAATTGATATCCATATCCAGTAAAATACACTATATTACCGTATAAAAATTATTCAAAATCACGCAACAGAAAGATAATTACAAGTTTAAATATAAATACCCCAAATAATTGAAGTCTCCATGCATATTGTTAACTGCAATAGTTGCTCCACTTCTAGGCACTAGGCCTTGAAGGGATCAAAACGAGCAACTGGGTAACACATAAAAGGCAATGCCATCGCTCCGGCATATCCAGTCACCAATTTTATGTCGATCTTGTCTGTATCTTTCACTTCCCAATCGAAACATTGTATTAAACCTCCTAGGACTGTATGGACGACAGTCAAAGCATGGGATGAACCAGGGCAAGCTCGTCTTCCACTTCCAAATGGAAGGAAACGAAAATCCTGACCTTTAAAATCTATATCCCCGAGGTTGTCCTTGTCATTAGCTAAGAATCTCTCTGGCAAGAATCTGTCTGGTTCTTTCCACATATTTGAGTCCCGCATGATGGCATACATATTGATGATAATCCTATCACCTGCTTGTATGTCATAGCCATTGATCTTTGAACCTTTATTGCATTGTCTACGAAGCAACGGTCCTGGGGGATGTATTCTCAGTGTTTCTTTGACAACAGCCTGCAAGTGAGAAAGATTTGGGATATCGAATTCTTTGACAATCCTTTTTGACCCCACTACGGAGTTGATCTCTTCTCTGAGTTTTTCTAATACTGTGGGTTTGTCTATTAGCTCCAGAAAGGCAAATTGAACTGTTGCTGCAGTAGTATCCACAGCGGCAAAAAAAATTTCCTTACCAAAGTAAAACGTTACAGGTTAGATTCTGTTCATACATATAGCATCAAAAAATATTAAACCATGCTTATCGATTTAATAACGATGTTAATTAACAAGGACTAATAGGAAATTAACTAGAAAAGATAGACACATACGTTATGGACCACTTTTTCTTTTTCTTTTTATATAAAAATCGAGATGTGTATTAAATAAAAAGGTTTATAATGATATGGCCGGTGGTGGTCAAATCAACTACCAAAGTTCGACTACAAACTATTTGTAGCAATAATCTAAGACCTTTAATGCAAATAAAAATAAAATTATTGCCTGAATTATGGACCCATTAAAATAGTTGAACATTAATTATTGCTAATAGATTGGATCAAAACTAAAGTTTGTCTTTTCAAAGTTCAAATTTGGGTTGAATATGTTATTTCTGATAGTTATAGATATAGAAAAGAAATAGGCAAGGGCTGGTATACGATTTGTCTTTTGTTCAATCAAGCTAGCATTTCTTCTCAAGATCTATTGATTAATGTTGAAAATTTTGATATGATAGATGAACAATAATTTGGCGCATCTTAGAGTATATAGTGTTTTTTTTTTATATAAAAATAGAGATATATTAGAATGAAAAGAAAACTACAAGAGACAGAGTGTCCATGCTATTCAAATAAATTCTTTTTACATGTTAGAAATCAGAAATCTAAATCCCAGAAAAATTAATTTCCAACAAAATGAATACTACTCAAGTTGTTCTTGGCCCACCAAAATCAAAATGTGTGATGAAGAGCCTTGATGATTTGCAATCCTGAAATGATACGAGATCGACGACAACACAGTATAATGAGGCTGTTGATATGAAAAAGAACTCACTTGGAAGAAATTCTTGATATGTTCTCTTGTCAACTGTAGTTCAGCATCCGGGTCTCTATAGGTATCCAACAATATATCCATCACATCCCTTTCTCTCTTGTCGCAAAGTTCATCTAGATAATCCTTCATGATTGTCTCCAGTAGCCTGTCAAATTCCCGTGCAGTTGACAACATCTTTTCTCCATTCCCTGAGAGATCGAATCTGTTCAATGGACCAAAAACATGGAAAAAGCTCATCTTTCCTGCAGACTCCATTATATCCTGGAGCAATTTCCTGATCTCTGCTGGTAAATTTGGGTTTTCTGCGCATTTTTTTCCCATTGCCATCCTGCAAATAATACTGTTTGCCAGTGCCGTAACCTCCTTACCTAAATCACAGGGCTTCCCTTCTCTGGATTTTTGCATCAGTGATTCTAAGAGCTTGAGTGTCTCTTGCTCACGGATATGGATGAACCCATCGAACTGTGCACCAGTAAATAGTTGTGTCATGCATAACTTCTTCATAAAACGCCAATATGACCCGTATTGGGCATTGACAAAACTGTATCCATAATATAGGTCGAATTTTGAGAGACCAAATCCAAGGGGATACTTGGAAGCGAAATCAGCATCGTTTTTTTTCAGTATCTCTTTTGCTATGTCGACATCTGTTACGACAATTATAGGTGTCTTTCCCATACGTAGTTGCATGATGGGACCATAACGGCTGGCTAGGGTTTCAAGCGATTTGGGTAACCTTGAACTTAATAGGTGAAGGTGGCCAATGAAGGGTAGAGCTAGAGGACTTGGTGGGTGGCGAGTCTTGTTCCGGTAGCCCATGAAACAACTCCTGAGCAAAAAGGTAGCAATAGTAAATGTTACTAAAAGGTACAAATAAGATGGGAAACCATCGATGGTGGCCATATATGAAGCTGCTTCACTAGCAAACTTAATGCAGCAAAACCTTTGATTCTGTCTAAAATTGCAATTATTGTTGAGACCTTTTAAATGCGATTTATGGGAAAAGGATTGCATTTCTAAAATCAAATTGAAAAGAGGGTGAGGTTTGAGGTGACGAATAGCGGTCACTGGCTAAGATTGCGATATCCTTGTTTTAAAAAGGATTGTGAAGTCTAAAATACAAAGATGTACGTACCTCAAAAATGGTCCCGGAAATTCTTCAATTTAAGGAGCTCTCGGCTTCCGTCTTTCAATTATTTAAGCGTCCAATAATTGCAAATGGATGCTACTAAAATCTTGTACTATTAAGGGGCTTGCGTAATAGAAGGCCATTGATGAGGACCATACTAATTGACATGCTCATTAAGAAACCTATCTTTGTAGAAATTACGATCAACATATCTTTATCTTTGCGTCATACGATATAATGTGGACCATTTTCTGGATGTATGAATATTATTTTTAGTTGTCATATATAGTTTGATATTATTGTAGTGTTGTCATTATTGATTTGGTCTAACTTGTTGATAGCATAGATAGAACGTGAATGGTTTTATTGGATAAAATCCAATTTTAGCTTGGTTTCTTCTTTTGTAATATTTTTTACAGACTATTATAAAATAAAACCTAACTAAAATAATATGATATAGCATTACTTTTGGATTTTAGACATTAGCAGGACCCTCATTAATAATTATTTCAACTTTGTTGGTCCAATTTTTAATTATTACAAACCCTTCCAAACTCCTCTAAAATCTAAATCAGGCCTCTATCTTGTAGAGGAGTCTTGAAAAAACACAAAGTTGTTTCCAGCCAAATGGGCCTCTAACCCTACGGACTCCCTCTAAGCCCACTACTGTATACGCATACACATAAGCAAATTTTTACGACATCTGCCAAGACATGTCGTTTCCTTTGGAAGTGTGACCAACTGTCTTGCAATTGTCGTTTATCGCCCTTCACATCCAAATTAAGAGGATAGCATTACCGGTAGATGGTAGCTTCGAATCTTCCATGAGCGGCGCCGTTTTTTGGTGCGGGTATGGCTGCGACAGGGTGAGACACTGAGGCAGTGGAAATAGAGCCAGGTATTTATCCCGGTCCAGATCGCAGGACGCGCGGGAATGGACGACGCATAGTCATACAGAAAATACCTGAATAGAATTATACATTGCTTGGGTCTTACAGTTTTTGTTTTTCAATTCTTGTTGTACAAAAAAGCAGGTATAATTCCAATTCCTTGCTTTACTTGATTATGTGGAAGCAGCTGCTGTTTAATACCCAATTCCATCTATCCCACCCTGTGATCTTCTATCCATTTCTTGAGGTTTCGTTTCCCTTGACCTACTCCATTCTTAGAGCCCCTTCTCTTTCCCAGTATTACATTTCTTTCTTGTTGTATTATTAAGTTGTAGGCTTGGTTGCCTTTGTTATTTTAGAAATGTGATCTCTTGGGTATGGGGTAGTTAGTATAGAAGGATCTCACTATGCTGGGTCTAGGCAGTATTGTTTATGATTTATTAGCAGAAGCAAGTTATCATTCCCTGAAATAGCTACCCTTAGAAATGAAATTTAAGCTGTTATTATGGATGAACCCTGTCATCCTAAAGTGCCAATATCTTTGTTAAGAGTATAGATGTATTCAATGTTCTTACTGGGAATGCCATCTATTGCTCATCTTGTGAAGCTCCATAAATCATATTCCTTAAAAGGAACAAATGTGCTCCTTCAATGGTTCCATATTTTGATATCTGACGCCCAAGGCCTTGTAAATTTGGCAGCTTCAACTTGGTGTGTGCTGCATTCATGTGCATAGTTGCTTTTACTTGTCTAAAGAGTTGTGTAAACAAGATCTCTATGTTGGTATCTTTGTTAATAGATTTTCATATCAAGTTGGATGCCTAAAATATTATGTCTTTTTGTTTATGTAACAGACAATGCCAACATGATTCATTGTGCCGGAATCACTACATGTGTGAAGAATGTTGTGGATCTAAGAGGACGTGTTCGACATATGGGAAGCACTATTTTGAGCGTGGTGTCTGGAGGACAATCTCCTTCAAGTCGCTTTTCTTTATACTCCGGTCAATCTAGATCAATTTATACTCGTTTGTCTGTGTCAAAGACATTCTCTGGCTCCCCAGTTGTTGGCATTCAAACAACGAGGAGAAACTATTTAGGGTCTGGCTTGTGCAAGCAAAGCAGTAGTTTTCGGTCGCTGACAGTTAAAGGTTTAGTCAGTGCTAGAAGTCATTTGCGGAGACACTTGAATATTTCACTTCCATGTCAAAACGTAAATATGAGATTCTTAGTATCTAAAAGAGGAAGACTCTCCAAAATCAAGGATAATGCAGGATCTATATCATGGTTGCAAGGATTTGCCTCAGCAGGCTTAGTTTTTGGTCTTTCAGTTTGTTATTCAAGTACTGAACCAACAAATGCAGAAGCTTCAGCAAGGAAGGATGAGGAGCATGATGAATGTAACGGATCACATGCCAAATTTTCACATGGAAAGAAAGTCTATACTGACTATTCTATTATTGGTAATAATAGCTATTTGTTCTATTCACCGTTTTTCAATGTTTTAATACAGTCATTGATTAGCAAATACTGCACAGGAATACCGGGAGATGGAAGGTGTATGTTCCGTTCTGTGGCTCATGGTGCTTGTTTACGGGCTGGAAAATTGGCCCCCAGTGAGAGCCTTCAGAGAGAATTGGCAGATGATCTTAGGGCCAAGGTACCAGTCTGTTGGCTTTTTATTATAATAAATTCTTCCAAAATCTCTATCACTGAAAGGTTGTTTCCCTATGGGCAGATTTTTACTCCCTTCCCTTCTTTTCTATTGTTGTTGTTTCATTTATTTTTTTATAACAGCATTTCTAAACGTGCAGACTTGGTTCCTTAGCTTTTATATTGATATAATTGCTTCTCTTTTATGCTTTACTGAATTTTTTAGGTTGCTGATGAGTTTATCAAGAGAAGGCAAGATACAGAATGGTGAGAATTTCCAAACTACATGTACTATCCATTTTAAAACCATTGCATACGCGTATTTCTAAATTAATGTTATCTACTGTTTTCAAATAATAACCATCATCTTTCTCGTTATATATTTCCAGAATGCTCTCGCAAAACCAGTGTCAGTTTCTTCTCAATTGGAAGACATTAAGCAAATGGCACTGTAGTATTATTTTACACAATAAATGGTAGTCCTATCCAGTAATTATATTACACATGCTGTTTTGAAGGAAGATGTAAAACAGGGTCTTATATTGAATGATATAGAACCTGTACTAGCTTCTGGTATCATATGAACAAAAAGATTTTTGTTGTTCTAAGGGTTACTTATCCTAAGCATTTCGACAATTTGATTATTTGAACAGGTTTATAGAAGGTGATTTTGACACATATGTTGCTCAAATGAGGAAGCCCCATGTGTGGGGAGGTGAGCCTGAATTGTTGATGGCCTCGCATGTTCTCAAGTAAGGCTCTCTCTCTCATGTTCTCTCTCCATCTATATATATCTATATCTTCGAGAATTGTTGCATGAGAATCATTGTTGCCTATGTTATTCGTTAAATGAAGGTGTATTATTTTTGTTGGCTGATGGGAGAGCCCTAGCAATCTGTTCTGCAGGATGCCAATCACTGTGTACATGTATGACAAGGAAGCTGGTGGCCTGATATCAATTGCAGAGTATGGGCAGGAATACGGCAAGGATAATCCTATCAGAGTTATTTATCATGGTTTTGGTCACTATGATGCCCTGCAGTTTCTCGGAAGGAGTGGAAAATCAAAGCTTTAAACATTTTTTTCCTTAGCCAAAGCTGGAAAAGAAATAAAATTGCATATAGTACACATTGATTGTAACGTAATTGTATACTTTCCTACATGGATATCGCCGTGAGTTGCATACGAGAGAGATGCTCTTATTATGTAAAAGCTTGGTTTGCGTAGAGAATTAGATCATTTTAGAGGTGGAGATACCAAGCAAGTTTGGAAATCTAACGAGAGTGGACAAAAACAATATTACCTGTTATCTCGAAAATATAATACAAGTCTGGAATTTGAAAACCGTCACCTACACATTGAAGATAGAATGCCTGTTGCCTGGATTGCTATAAAGCTAGCAGAACTAACATGTTACCAAACAGAGGCTTCCTACAAAATCCAAAGGGGTTGAGCAGAATGAATGGTCAACAAAGCTCACCATACGCAGCGGTATGTGACGTACGACCCGGTTATGTCACCATCATACATAATCTTGACTACCTGTCCCTTTTGAAGCCCATAATACCGAGCAGTAGCATCATTCTTCAGTAGTCGAGGAAGCTGTCAAATAACACAAACTTGAAACTACCAGCATGGAAAGCTGTTCTAGTCAAATAAGTTTCATGAACAATTATAGCAGTATGACCATCCCAATACTATGAGAGACAACTGAAGTTATCCAGCATTTCATTGGTTTTTCGAGCAAATAGGACTACGCATTAAAAATTTACAAGTTACCGTTCCCACGCATTGAATGAATATTTTTGGAATCAATAAGCAAAGATCACAAAACATCTGTGAGTGCCTGAGAAAGACTGACAGCACAAATAACTTTTATACAGGGACCAGGGTATAAGGATGCATTGAAGAGTGTGAAAGCACGAGTATAGGAAATGCATTAATGCAGCAAGTGAAATTCATAGGCATAAGAGCATGGAAATAATAACAATGAAGAAACACAGAGAATCTGATAATATTTCTTTATTAACTAACCTGCTTCTCTTCAATACTATACTTCTTAAGAAGCCTGTGCTTCTCCTTATCGCTTAGTATCTGATGCCTTGGCTTTAGCACATGCTTTGTGATGTTAGCAAGCAGATCAGTTATCTGATGACGGTCAAAATTACAAACAGAAATTAGGAAAGCATAACAGAAAATTTTTCTAAATCGTATCGTAACAAAAATGAAGGCAAGATGAAGAATGAAAAGGTTGGAATATGCCTATGAATGATTCATATCTCTATTTGCAGTTGGGAAGCTCAAGCATTAATTTCAAGGAAGTGAAATTCAAAGATGTATCAAATTTGCCTTTGCCATGATCTAGAAAGTTGGTCACAACACCATGAATGAACCACTGTCCTTGCGTGGTATATACTACTAAGATGTCACCAGGCTGAACATTGCAGAGTTTGACATGACAATGCCTTACTTCAAGAAATAAAGGCTCGCTCTGTGTTATCTTTTATGCAAGTGATATACCTCAATTGCCAATTGTATCTAGCATCCTTTCCTAGGAGGCCATTCTAATCTTTTGTGTTTCTTGTCATCAATAAGTATCAAATACTGTAAAGAATTGTTACCAAGCAACTACACTGATGATGACAAATCACCTTTTCCAGACAAGAACAATTACATCACTATTTATGTGGGTGTGATCTATACCAGTGATAGAAATTCAATTAAGTTTCCTAACAACTGCAGCATTAGTGATAACTAGGAGATGCAAACAGGTAAAAAAAATTTATTTTGGAATTTGGGTAAGATTTATCCTGGATGGTTAAAATGACAGAGCTGGTAAGTAAATGATTATATTTGGCCCTGGACATTTCCTTAATTATGAAAAAATTGAAATGATAGAAATTTTAATCAACCGTAAGAGGCATAAGTAGGGACAACAAAAGAACATAGCTTCAAGAACATAAAATTGACATCAATGAGAACAATTCATCAGTCCTACCACATCCAGGCTTTAATGGATGGTTGACAATGCCTTGTTCATGGCAAGCTTGAAGCATATAACCTGTTGGCTCATTCGACCTACACCTACTCTGAAATATCCTCCTTGTAGTTATCTATGCTTAGCCTTATTATAACAACCATAATACAGCCTTGATCCTAAAATTATCAAGCAACCATTGCCAAAAAAGTTCTGGGATTTGCTTTGCTGCAACAGGTAAAATCCAGTTAAATATGTCCAACAGCCATATTACAGAGTTTCTTCCTATCAGAAAGGCACCATAGAAAAGGGAATGTAGCATATGTAATGCAATTTCCAAGACATTCATAGTTCGGAATCCAATTCAACACTCAATAAAGATAATAACCAGAATCATCATTCATAAAAAATTTCAAGAACATAAGCCAGGAACTAACAGAATGAATTGCATAAGCCACCAGTTAAGTTTGTATATGAGAAGAGGAACCGAAATATCAAAAAACATAGTCAACCATGTTTTATTCTTTTGGGGTCCTACTTTTCAGTTAGGAAGTTGGTAAGCTAGGTCTGTTACTGATTGTGCCTTTTTGTCCAGCTAGGCCAGGTTACAGTCAGCACCTAAGGAATATTAGTCACATGGATGGACGGGAAGATCATTTGGTTAGTAGTCACTTATAGGCTGGAGAGAATGGTAGTCTCTTGAATACTACCTGGCTTTTTCTCTTTGAAACCTAGTTCCCCTATTTCCAGGTCTTTCGGAAATAAAAGTACCTACTGTTATTCCAATCATTCTTGAGATACTGTGTATTACCGTATTTGTGTGCACCTTTTGAGCAGAGAGGAGCAGGGATCGTAACGGAAGTGCCAAGCAATACATAGAAAATCAGACCACTGTATGGACAATGATAAAGATTTCAGCTAGTAACCATGCTATCACAGATTTCAGGCCTAAAATAGCCAAACAATCCAAATATGGCAAATGACTTCGCAAAGTCCCTAAAAGGAGCTGCTTTGGCAGGATCATAGCAGGGTCATGATCTTTTTCTATTTGTAACCAACATCTAACACACAGACATGGAAGACAACACAGAGTAATGTACCTGGAATACCTCAACCTTGAATGAGAAAACCTCTAGGGCTTTGAGAGCTTGATGTGTCAATTGGTTTTGCACGACTAATATCAGACCAGTTAACCTGTCTCTGTTTACAATCCCAGAGACAGTGTGACGGATTGTACTAACTTTAACAATGCCAGGTCCACAGAAGACGACCGATATCTACAGTTTTTTTTTGTTAAGAAAGAAAATTTTCATTAGAACAATCAAGTAATAAATGGGTTGCTGTACTTTGTTAACCATTACCCAATTAACAAGTATCAGCAAGAAATGATCCACTCAAATTATGTACTTTATATTACACAGTTCAGCACAAAAGTGAAAAAAGGCATTGCTAAAGGCTCATATTTGTCATGTTCAAAAAATAAATTCAATACTTGCATAGCTTCAAGCGTAGTTTTGAAACAGATAAATGGCCAACAAACTAATTTATCGCTAGCTTGTGTAAGCCATAGAAAGAAAGCCTTCCAGTTTAGATAGGAACAAGAACTTAATGAGAAAGGCATGCACATAAAAACTTAAAACTCTGCACAAGCCTGCATGCATGGTTCAAAACACAATTGTTACACAACGCACGGAATTCTTAACTCCAACAAGGCACAAAATAAGCTCTCTTGAAAACACAACAAATGAACTATTAAAGCGGCCCCTACAACCCAAAAAGTCCTCTCCTCCAAAGTTTCTTACCAAGCAAACAAAGGATGAAAAAAATTAAGGGCAAAAACCGCGGTACCCTTTTAGATGGATCTGAGTTATGAGTGGCGGATAAGTTGAGGCGATCAACATCCGGAAAATCAGAATAAGTGGAGCGGAAGTCTTGGAGAGAAAGGTCAATCTCGGAGGTGGAAACAGAATAGCCTCTGTCTTTCAACATCTCGAGCAGGGTTCTCCTCGACAGGTAGAATCTGTGGCTCTCCGCGCTTCCTTCATCCACAAAGCTGCTCAAGCACCTCGGCGTGGGCTCCATCTCAAAACTCTCATCTCCCGCGCCTCCTCCTCCTCCTCCTGCTCCTCCAGTTCCACTATTCTGGTGCTCCATGTCAGTCTGACAACCGCGCTGCTTTGGTGTATTTTAGGAAAACTCTGACTGCCGTTTTCTGCAGTCTGTTTCGATGAATAGAACGTCGGACGTAGGGAGAAATTTTTTTAATATTATTTACAATTTTTAAAAGCAATACAATTTTGAATAGAATATGCGGACCTTCTAGAAATTACAAACATTAATATCGATGTAACATACAATGATTTAAATAATAAAATTTTAAAAAAATATAAAGCAAATTTAAATATACATAATGAGTACTCCTGCTAAAAACTAGTACGGAGAAATTAAAATCATGGTCTTTTTCCTAAAAAAATTGTAAGTATTCTAACCCGTTACCAGATTTTTATAGTTTTGTATCCTCAAACATATAAAAAAAAATTTAATATTCACAGATAAATATCAAATTTTCTTTTTATTTCATGTCATGGCATATCTATATTATATCATCCAAAGTGTACCAGAAGGCCGCAGTGGACATACACTTCAAATTAGTATAAGATATTACACAAGAGTATAAAAGTCTAGTTAAATAAATACATATAACATAATATAATAGTTTGATATATATCAACTCATAACGTATCGCTCATACATATAAAGTCTATTCGCCTAGTCTTGAAGAATATATCACCTAGTAGATAAAATTTTTAAGAATTTAAAAGATTCTAAATATCATACAAAATCTAAGTAGAACAAAAATAAACAGTAAAACAATTCAAATTCATTTTGTATTAACACAATTTATGCAATCTCATACATTTATAGTGTTATACATATTTATGTACATAATGCATGCCTGCTTCATGTTCAGTGAATTTAACATGCAAACCATACAACACATCCATCATACGCTTCTTTCATCTATCGTAACAGTAAGATCCGTTTGAACAATGTTGTAATAAATACTTCGAGAAAGCAACAGATAGTTTAGATGAGTTTTGGGAAGCGATATATTTGTTGCAAATATGTCACTGGAAGATGCTTAGTCGTTAATATACCAAATGGCGATTTACCCACCAATATTTTGAATATAAATTTTGGCCTCATATTATAGAAGACAAAGATTAGACTTTTTACCAATATTTGTGAATTATACCGATTTGCTTCTGAAAGAATGCATTGTTGATACTTGCAATTGATGCTTTGCAGAAATCAGTGATTTGTGGAAGCATTTTTCCAAATAATCTTTTAAAGATGTTTTCTTATTAATAGAGTGAAGTTGAGCATCAATTTGCTCCCCTATTGTACAGTTGTACTCTCTTATCCTTTCCACCATACAAGGTTGCTCAATTCGAAATAATAGAACTAAGACACATGAGCTACAAGATTTTATTAAGAATGGATTCTTTCAGCAATACATATATATAAATATATATGTCAAACAAATCGAGCAAGTTATTGACTATGGACTGAACAGATGCCCAGACATTGGCATCCTTATAGTTTTAGTTAATGAACATATGATAAATATTTGATCTCACTCGTGACTTTACACATACCCATTTAGCATAAAAATCGGGATCAGATTTATAAGTCAGCCAACAAATTTACATAGCACCTTCTATAATCAGCTTTAGGAAACCTACCCTGCCAAGAAAACATCATCTACTATTCATACAGTCGGATCAAAAAAACTCGGTCACTTGTTGAAAAACAGACCCCTCTTCTTTCCCTTTTTCCTTTCACCAAACTGCAATGCGCCAAACAACAGTGAAAAACCTTGTACATTCAAATGGCAATAACTATTTTCCTAAAAAATACTGCTGGCACATCACAAAGTTTATGATAAACTGGTGCTTACGATACAAGACTAATCATTGATACCGAGAGTGGATACCTTAAATTAAAAGAAAAAGATGACAGACTAGGCTAGGTGATAATTAGATCGCCAGTAGGAAACATGCGATATTTCAAGCAAGGTGAGGAAGATATTTTACAGCTATAACTTACTATCTCATCATTTATAAGAAGCCACGTACATATCCTCAAGGTGTTACTGTTCCAGTTTAAGATGTGAACAATGCTTTTACGCTGACAACTGTAGTGTTTCCTTAGTAGTCAGTTTCAATAGGAGAACCGTTTCCTAATTCAAGCATTTACGCCAACTGATGTTTGTGATTTTCTTCAAAAGGACATATATATGGTTCACATTGGACATTAGGTTGCTAAGTGAAGAAGGGAATATTTCAGGTTAGAAAAGAGCAGATTATAGAATTCAGGATCAATGGAGGATTCAACTACCATGATAAATAAGCAATCTTTCAATGTTCCTCATTTCGTCTAGACTGAATCTGAATCTAAAGTTGTTGAGGCTGACTCCAAACCTGATGAAGGAAGATGTCAAAGACCAACCAGGTTATTTGAAAAGTTTATTCAGGGACAGTTGAAGCTAATATTATGCCTCCAAACACCATTACCTTTCTTAGTGATTCTAAGATTAACCAAGAGGTACGTTCTTATTCCTCTCATATTTTGTCATAGATGTTGATACCAATTCTGAAAACTCAGAAAATACCACCTAAAAATACCCCCCTCAATCCACAATTTGACCATAGTACTGGAGATGATACCTCCACAAATGGAAGAAAGCTGATAAGCTGCTTCCTTTTTCCAATTAATGTAATATTGTTTATACAATCTCTGAATTTGTACCTTATCCTAAAATTATCGGCGACCAATGTCTAAGGCTCACCTAGCATTTGGCTTCCAGTTGTCCTCAATGGCTATTCCTTGTCGGCTTAAGGAGGCCCTTGAAGATCCCAAGCGGAAGACTGTAGTGACAGATGAAATGAGGATTTCAAAACATAGAGTAATCTTTAGGATGAAGACAGTGGGATGCAAATGGCTGTTCAAAGTGAAGTCCACAGACGTTGAGAAATACAATGACTAAGCTGGTTGCAAAAGGCTAAATACTTCTATCACATTACGAGTTTGCTTGTTGAATTCTTTGCTATTTATTGAACTATTACTCTTTATTTTTTAAACCTATGTTGGATAATTTATGTATTTTGAAATTTGGTTTGTTGGATTGTGATTGAAGAATAATAAGAATAATTAAGGTATTGTTTGATGGAAGTGTTGCTTTGAGATGTGGATTTTGGAACCATGGTAAAAATAAATATTACAAAGACTGTCGCTAATTCTATTGGTAAGAATTTTTTTCACTGTTTTCTTATAAATGAACCACACTTATGGGTAAATAGGAATAAACCTTGTATGATTTCTAATAGTTTGATTCGTCAGGTTTTGGGGTACGGGTCGTCACACCAAGAAAATTTTGCTCTGATGACAAACATGAAGATTGTTTGTGTTATATCATCACCAGAGTTAGTTTGGACAGCTACAGCATCAGTATCAGTTTGATGTCAATAATGTTACTTCAGGGTGATCTAGCATAAAAGGCAGTTACAGCTAATGCTTAAGGATTTACACCAAATGAGGTAAAGTATATAAATTGAAAAATTCATCATAAGGATTGCAGCAATCATCAAGAACATGGGTTGGTAGTTTGAATCACACGGGCAGACAATACAGGTCGAAACAAGCTTTGGCAGATCACATTTAATATAAGAGATACTAATAATATCACCTTATTTACTGTCCAAGCGGATGACATAACCGCTCTCTCTAACGATTA
Source organism: Passiflora organensis (assembly GCA_019739055.1). Taxonomy (NCBI): domain Eukaryota; kingdom Viridiplantae; phylum Streptophyta; class Magnoliopsida; order Malpighiales; family Passifloraceae; genus Passiflora; species Passiflora organensis. The sequence continues at coordinate 11,890,643 of JAEPBF010000009.1, forward strand.
CCCTAGGGTTTGTTCAGGTTCTTCCGGCCCGACGGAAATTTCCCGATCCGGCTGAATTTGGTCAGTAAAACAGTCGGGACTGCAGTGGTTCTCCCAAAAATTGGATCGGACAGCTCATTCCCGAAGTTGATAGGCCTAAAAAAGAAACTACTAACAGGGAAATGAACCCGATTATCTGTTTGGGCCCTCTTTTTTTTTACGTTGGAAGCAACTGTCAACGTGCCCCAACACGTCTTTGCTTTTTTGGTCGGATTCGTCCCCTTTCTGGTTTCGTTGTCGCTGATTCACAGCCTTGGTCACCTATCTTCGATTTCTTCTTGGCCGATTGCAGTTGCAGGTTTCAAACCTTTTTGGTAGTTGCTGGTTTGTTTTTGTCGGATCAGTAAATTCATTTCCCGACCCGACACATACTTCGATCGGTTGGGAGACGGAAAAATTTCTTGTGGGGAAAATATGGGAAAAAAGTTGGTCAGGAAAAATTTCTAGTTGGAAAATTTTTTATGAGAAAGTCGGGATCAGTAATTACCAATCCGACTGGTTGAACAGCCCTATTAGAGAGACAGATGGGGGAATTCAAGATGAACAACTTGGAAGTTTTTAAGCATTTTTTGCAAACTTAAGTCCCTTAATCTAAGAAAGGAATTTTTCTTTCCCAATAGTATACGGCGAATCTCTTGGCAGAAACCAGTAACTCTGCCTGTGAAACAATTAGATATGCCTATTGATGTGAACCATGGCCTAACTATCTATCCCAATCAGGTTCCAAAGCATCAATAGAGGTATCGGAAAGTCATGGAAGTTAATTTATCCAACCAACAAACCATGCCTGATTTACCGCATGCACTCAGGGTTCTGAGTCGATTCATGCATAATCTGGGTGATTGCAAATTACATCCTGGCTTATCAAGTCCTCTAAAAGTAAAGGTGTTATGTTATGTCCTCCAAACATGGACATTCAGGTATTGCGAGTGGCGCATACTCTGACATTGCTGACAACAGATTGGATAGAAAGGCTCTTCAGAATAATTGCTGTGCATTGGAGGTGCTTGAGGTAACTAGAAGACTTGAAGAAGAAAGTCTGGAGGTGCTTGAGGTAACTTGAAGACTTTAAGTATGAAACAAAAATGGCATTGTTATCTAGCGTTGATATTGAATATCATGCCATGCATCAAACAATCACAGAACTTGGCTAAGAATTATCTTGGGAGAACTTGGGGTTTGGTCCAATAAAAAACCTATGGTGCCATTTTCTGATAACAGGGCAGCCAATGAAATTGCTAAGAATCCAGTTTAACATGATCAACTACAGATGTTGAACTTGATACAGCCAACATTAAAGACAACCCCAATTCTGGTGAAATAAAAACTCCTTACGATAAGAGTGCAAATCAGTTAGCTGATATGATGATTCATGCCGTTCACGACTGTCTATTCTATTCATCACCATCCTATTTGGGAATATAACATATTTATGCTTGAGGGAGAGAATTAACATAAGTTAAGCTTCCTTTGTTTCGTTCCTGTTCTATCTCTTATTCTAGGAAAACATATCTTTATAGTTGACATAACTCTAATAATGATGTATTTTGTGTAAATACCTAGATATTATAAACAATTTAGCCAAATTACTCGCATGCATACATACTATTAAATTTAGATTGATATAGGTATAAGGAGACAAAATAAGAAGAATACCTGTTTGATAAATAATCGCAAGGTGAGTACCATTGTATCTCTGGAACTGCAAAAAGTTAACAGATAAAAGAAACATTAGTGAAACAGTAATATTTGTAGTTAATCGCATTTCTACTGGACCATGTTTATAACACAAGAGGAACCAGATGTTTTCTTTCTCGTTAGCAGGGTTCAAGCATAAAAAAATTCTGGAACTCACCAACTAATATCTGTTGAGCTGCTACTAGACCGTAAGAGATGTTGGCGACCACTAGAATCAACTATAACAAAGTCTGCAGCATGTCCATAGGGAATAATTACCTACAGAAAAATGGCAATTGCATATTAAGACTTCCAAAAAGGCTCCTGGAAAGGCAAAAGAGTAGAACCTAGAGCAGCTGAGTTTCATAGGTAAAGTTAGATGAAGATCCAGTTTAAGCTTAAAAAAACAAAGATCCAAGCTTCTAAAAAGTTTCCAAACTTAAATTTTTAATTTAGATGTCCAAAATCATAACATTCTATATATGATTATCAATTACGTCACTAGATCAAAGGAGTCATACACTAGTGGTTGGTGAAAACTTTTCTGCAAGAATAGAACCGGTGGGTCCACTGCACTTGATACTGTAACCTTCCTTCTTAATGGCCAGAGTAGCGGGTTCCCACATATCAATGAATCCGGCCTGCAATGTCAAAAGCAAATAACTATATCCATTGCCTTTAGCTAATGTAAGAGGATTGCGTACACAAAAAGACACATGCACATATGTAGTCATAAGGCAGACAAGTATACTTCCCTCATTCACAATCGTACATACCGAAAATGATACTTTAAAGGAAGTCTGACCACCATAAAGAGTGTTCTGGATGTGATCATGCATTTCAGGATCTGTGGACAGGAAAGAAAAAGAACTTGTAGCATGCAACCCAACAGTTTAACCACTAGAAAACAGCAAAGAGGGATCTTCATGGTACAAATGTAACACAGTGCAATATATGGTGGCAGCTCAAATCAAAACAAAAGAGAAATCCTAACAAAAACCTGAGCATTTACAGTTTTCACTAGGGAGCTATCAGCAAGGAGTAGACATTGTCTAAAATCCAGTAAGAAAGGGTAGATGCAAGTTAGTGACTTAAAAAAAAATTTCTATTTAGATAATAATTGAAAACCTGACTTAATTGAGCCTCAATTCAAATTAATAGGGGTTGGCTACGCCAGATTTGTCTACTCCTCAAAATTCTGCTGTGGGCTAGAGATACGACCATAAGTTCATTTACCTCCTCTGCTTCACCTCCTCCGCATTCATTATGAAAATTCTCAGCTAGGGGTTGGCTACGCCAGATTTGTCTACTCCTCAAAATTCTGCTGTGGGCTAGAGATACGACCATAAGTTCATTTACCTCCTCTGCTTCACCTCCTCCGCATTCATTATGAAAATTCTCAGCTCTTTGACACCATGAGATTAGAAAGTCTTCTGAATGTCATAATTCATAACCCTTTAACTAGTAGTAAGTTTGGATCCAAAACAATACATGCCTACATCTTATTTTGATAAACCAGCTCAAATATTTTTTACTATAAACAACCTGCTTCTGAACAATGGAGTCCCCATACAATAGAATGGGCGAGTTTAGCACATTGGAGGATGAGTTACATGTAATCTTTACCCTTTTGAAAAACAAAAATATGGATAAGCAGAGGAACTAGCATCTTATTCATACTCTCATCACAATAATTTCATTTCTGGTGAAGCAGAAAATTGGCATTTGGAGCCATGTTGATATCTTTCTAGCTATCTTAATAGATTCACAAAGCTTGTCTTTGCTTTTGTTAATCTGCCTAATAGTCAAGATAGTGGACAAGTTCATCATACCATAGGATTAAAAACGGCCAAGGATCTTCTACAAATCAATATACAGGGCTTTGAAAAGTCAAAGAGAGGAAAAATACTTTGAACAGTTTGTCATGACTTGGTTGGTATGTAGATTGATAGTGATTCAGATAAACAACTTCCAATTCATTTTTAAAAAAAGATAAACAACTTCCATTTCTTTTATAACTCTCATTCACAAAAGTCTTAGAGGTGCATTCGTAGGGGATATATGGAGAGACTGCAAGGCCTTCTCGTATTAGTCCAATACCTTCTCTTCACTTGGTTTTTTGGTGATAACGAGGTTACCTTATCCTCTTTTCAAATTTCAGACATACATACACCCAAATCAGCTGTGAGGTCAGGGAAGATAATTTTGTAACCGCCGCGTAAAATCTTCAAAAGTCAGAAAGATATGGTTTCGAGTATCAGATTCCTAATTTAGCAATTAATCTTGATTTCTGATCATACAAAGATGAAACAGAGAAAGCATCATAAACAGAACATGCATGTAACAACAAAATCACTGACCACATGTAATCTTTCTGTGCTCATTTGCAAATACTTTTACAAGCTCCCCCTGGAGAAATTGGAAAATGAAGGATATATCATAACAAGATTAGAAAACCTGAAAAGAAAAAGTAACCTTAAAAACTTTCATAAAGCCATTAAATGTAGAGATGAAACAAGAAGAGCCACTACAGTACATGGAAATTGGTGGACAGCAAACTTAAATCAGTCTAAACCATTTGCTGAAACTTGATTGTTCGTGTCCAAGGTGAGAGGGGGAAGATTTTAAAAATAGCATGCCTGTACCCCTGGGTCTGACCCAATAACAAACACCAAAATTCATTTCTTTTATTGCATACACAATATACAGTAAGGTTCAGAGCTACGTGATAAACAAAGGAAGTAAGGAGATCCAGGAGAAAGAAACAGATAGAAGGATTGAACATCGAAGAGGTAGCAACTAGCTTTCCCTAAATGAGAGATCTATTTCTTCAAAGATAAGGCATCTTTAATCTGAGGCTTTAAGTTTTGACCTTTATCCTTTTGTCATGTCTCATCTTGAGAAACTAAGAATATGCAATTAATAAATAAATCTATTTTATTCAACAATACACAATCTCTACATTTAAGTTTGAAACTTAATATAAGACAAATAAAACTAAATCCTACGGAAAACTAACTAACGCAGCATAAAAGATCAAACTACATTGGAAGGAAAACTAACCAACAAAACCTCAAGGCAATACAAAGCGTTTACGCTTCATTTCATAACTTGAAAACCTAGAAAGAATTTTATGGAGAAAAAAGGATACAGCTTCATGAAGAGTAAACTATAGATTAATTAATTAAAGTAACTCACTAATCGAACAGAGAGGTTACCTTGCGTTTCCTGTCATCCAGAGGCTGGACTTCGATAGCCAGATAAGTATCAACATCATCAGCAGTAACAAGATAGTTTGGTTGTTTTGCACCTGTAATTAGAAACTCTAGTTTAAGAAACTGAGACAATGAAAGAATGGACTCACACCCTTTTTAAGAAAGAGGGAAGATAGCAAACCTTCAATATAGTTAACAGAACCATCTTCCAAGTGCCGTACCCACTGCCAGGCCAACAAAAAAAAATAATCAAGACTCCATCAACCACAAGGAGAATAGAAAGCCATAATGCTCAAGGCATCATCCAATCGACTCTGACAGCATGCAATGTCAGATGATAAACAACAAAATGATCCCAAAGCTTCACCTCAAAATTACAACTTGTCGTTCCATTGATAGAGTATCCACAGGCCTGGAGTTCTCGTCCTGGAAATGATTCTCCTGAAATTTGGAGGCCCTCTATGGCCGGCAGTGGATCATCATCTGCGGCTTCATATCATAATATATCCAACCAAATATGATCAATCACAATAGAAAACCAGGTTCGCTAGGAGAAAACTAGGCCAGGATTCAAGGACCATAACAATCTCACCCTCAGAAAATGAAGAAGAAGGTTCTTCAAGAACAGGGGTCGTGTAAGGAGAATATGAAGTGCTTGGCTCATCCAGGGAAGTTGAGTAATGAGAGTTTCCAGTTCGCCAATGAGCTTGTTCTCTCTCATTCTGGTGTCTCTCTGCTTCTGGATCATCCATCTCATTGTTGCTGACAGCGTCACGAAATATGGCTTGCCTATTAGTGGTTTCCTCTACACTGTGTAAAGCTTGAGATTCATTCCTATTGACTGTAATCTGTGTTGGTGAGTCATGGGTGAGGGTACTCCTGGAGAAAAACCCAAAGAACTGGATCAAACCATCCTTAAAAACTAACAAATAAGTACATACTGTCCCTGATGATCATAGGACGAAGCTTTGCATAAATGATTGATGAATAAAAACAAAATAGATTTTTAAAGATACAATGCAAGGAAAAGGGAGAAATGAGTGACAAAGAAGAAAAAGGATTGCATCATCCCATCATTCAGTAAAATGATTTTGTGCACTAGTGCACAGCTGTAGCCTAGTATCCAATCCATCTTGAACACAGTCCATATGTGAATAAGTTATGCCAAAATGAATGATGTAGCATTCTGCCCACCACAACCATATTCATCTTCACCAGAAAATCAAAAACCCAAACCTATCTGAAATTTAAGTCAGCAGAAATATCACTATTATAAAAATGCCCATACTTCACATCTCCATTCCCACGGGAAAAAGGTCATACAAAATCTTTTTAAACCTGTGCAATCAACAAGGATCATCTTGATAATTTCAGCTCTAGAGAGAAACTCAATATTATGGGTGACAAAAAAAAAAGAAAAGAAGAGAGAGTTATATGACATTGAGGCTAAAGTGCAAAGTAGACCAGCTTGTGATGAATACCATGTCCCAGGGAATTCATTATTTCACTTTCAAACAGAAGGCATATGCCTAGGAGGCTAGTCCAAACTTACAGCTAACTTTTAAGAAAAAAAATGTTCTACATATTACCAGTAAACAAAACAGTTTTACGATTTAAATAAACCCAGGTGTACTCCGTTAGGCACTCTACTGATTGCCTGCAGCATCTATCTCCAAAAGATTATAAACAGAAGCAAAGAGAATGGTAATTCTTCGAATCTGTAATTTGGGCATGGAAATTAGTCATATATGCTGTTGCATAACAAAGGGTAACACTGCCAGAAAGGAAGTCACTCCAGGAAGATTCTTAACAAAATTATGTGAAGTACTAACTTCTCCTTTACATAACACAACCAGAATACCATCTAGCAACAAATTCTCATGTATGTGTACCACTTGCAAGAACTACACATTTTTAGTTTTTGGGGGATTCCATGAATATCCACTACATCAACATTCTTATCCATAGGAATGCAACACAAGTCAAATTTATGACTACCAATAACTGCATCGCCAACGGATTCCCCAACAATCGGGACTGCAGAAACCGAAATTTCATGCAATCATGACAGTTCTAGTTACAAGCAATCCCTCTTCATTCTTGGCAGTAACTTAGCACTTATGTCCAATAGAACTGGTAGCATTCCCTTTCACCATCTCCTCTGTTCTTCTAGCTGTAGTATTGACACATATCCATTTTATCCTGAGTTCTACATTACTGAATTCATGTGAACCAAATGGCCATGTGATATAATAACACATAAAAAGAAAGTAAGAACAAAAGAGATGATTCTTAGCACTCATACTATGATAGTACATACTTTTCTTTAATCTTTTTAGATAAGAAAACACTTAAGATTTTATTCATACTGAAAGAAAAACTAACAATATGGCCAATAAACATTAGAATTTAACAAAAACAGAACCCACCAACAAATGAAGATGGTTGCAATTTGTACATTCAGTTCACAGAAGCAGTCTCCATTTGACCTGGCTCACCTGCTTGCAAGAGGTGAATACCTCCCTACATCATCGGAATCCAGATTTCTTGCAATGGTTTCACCCATACCACTCGGATGGTGACTTGCTAGATCCCAATCCGTTATTGTGTGAGTATCAGAATTCATTGGTATCTTTCCATGAGAATACGGCCGTGGAACTAATTCAAGCCTATTTTTACTCTGGCATAAAATAATAGAAAGTTAAGGAAACTGAAAGGAGAAATCGACAAAACTACAGGAAACAAACAGACCATTGTCAATGCTGCACCAATGGAATGAGATGGTGACTGTGGACCAACATTTGAATGGGGCAAATCATTCGAATGCCAAGGAGCCAATTGATATTGTGAATCCTTTAGCTTTAACTTAGAGCAGGGAAGATCAAATAAACGCAATTCAGTCATGAAGAAACAGTAAGTAGTTCAACCAATAATATTGGAAATGTGTTTGAATTGTCATAACAGCATAACGAACCTCAGTATGGATCAGTTTCTCCTGCAAATGTCTGAATAGTACCTGCAAGAGAAAGCGTAGCGATGAACAATATGAATCAAATTTACAGCATGCAAAGATGAACTAAGGAAATAGAAATAACAATACAAAAAAAAGACGCAGAAATCCAGTAGGTTCTCAACTCAATAATTGCTTTGAGCACAATTAATATATGATTTTCCTGTAAAACTAGGCACTGACTCTAGTCTCCAGACCAAATAGTCCACAAAAGGTAAAAAATATTACGGACAGTTTTGACAACTTTAAGCTCTTACTCTACAAGGATATCTTAATTGAGCATATCCCATATATCAATCACCCGACAAAGCCCTATGTCTGTTGCAATCCTGGAAAATACCCCATTCCCCTTTCTCGACAGCACCACTAGTTGCGCCAAAGTAACAACATATTTGCTCAATTATCTCACCTGACAATATCAGTTAACTGTTCTAACAAGATGTTATGCCTTATGTCAAAAATTGCTTTAAGCTTGGCTTAAACAAGATAGTTTCAGGCCACTTAGTTGGAGCCTGAAATCCAAATGCATACAAATGAAGAACAAAGGGGTAGAGTTCACCCGAGAAACAAACAATAGAGGACGACGTTTGGCAAGACTTTATTAATGAATTTATATTTAGATTACAGTATTTTTCTTCCTCAATCAGGCTATGGTTACTTTAGTTACAGAAAGGGGCAAACAAGGAAATGCTAAAAAAAAAGAACTTTCTTTCTTTTCTGAACTATAGTGTAGAGAACAGCATCTTTGCTCAAATCCTTCACCATTGCAATTTTTACAAACAGCAATTTCTGCAACTATTTAATGACAATTTTTATATTCTACCCACCAACCAACCAATTAAATCAAAACAAATCGATCTTGACGTAATAACTAGAATCATTTTAGCAAGAGCAGCATAAACTAAAACTATTCAAATTCCAATGGAGAGGGAGGGCCAGAACAATAATAAGCATAGACTAACTGTGAACATTTATCATTTGTACCTTCCAAAAACTTTAGCTTCCAAATCATTATTAGCACTTGGATGCTCAATTAAGAATTTTCTGTTAAATTTCACTAAGATGCCGGTCTAAAGAGCTCATCCACCCATGGTTGGCATCGATATGGCCTCCTTCTGTAAAGGTAATTAGAATGGTTGTGCCCACACTGCTTCTTACTACTTCATGATTTAAGTGCTTTACGAAAGCACCTGTTTTCTACGTTAAGCAGTATCGATATGATGTCAAACAGGATATAACATCTTGAAAACATAAAATACTTACAGATCTTAAGTACTGACCTTAACGTTGCTAACAATGGACTGGGCATCAGGTACAGGTGGCTGCAAAGAATACTCTGCTAGAAGAGGCAGCAAGGATGATACGAACATAGATCTTTCTTGCTGTGCAGCCTAAAAGAGCCAACAATGCAAATTGGAAGTTTAAAAAGATGCAAAGACAAAAGAAAGAGCATACGATAAGTAGTTCAAATTTTATGCAACAGCACAATTCACGACATAATATACACACGCATACGCATCTCTCTGTGAGTGTGTATAATGGACAAATGAAATTTTATTTATATTTCGAAATAATTAAATTAAAGACTTCCACAAGGCCTCATTGCATGACATCCTGAAGCATAATACAAAAAAGTCTGCACACCATTCCAACGCTGAACTACTGTCAGAAATATTTTTTCTCAATCATGAATTCTATTCGGTCCATAGCAAAAAAATAATAAAAAAGAACCTCCATTAGCACCACTCTAATAAGAACTTAATTTTTTCCAGCAAAGGAGATAAAAGTAACTTTAGATAATTCAAGATGTCTGACAATACAAGATCAGACGACCATAAGTAAATATCAGAAGCTCATGAAAACACAAATAACAAGTGTCACATTGCATATAACAAATAATCAGCTTTTCCAATGAACAGAAATGGTTCAGATGAAAATGATGAGTTTTATGAAGAAACACACTTTGTCAAGTTCCTATAAGTTAGCAACGACAACAGCTACAAGGAGCCTAACAGCAGAATCAACAAGAAGCCTTGAAACATATGGAAAGGTTTTGAAACAAAATCAATTTTGAAGAAAATGGAAATCTTTTGAATCATGAGGATCTACAATTCTTGCAACACAGGGAATGTAAGAGCTGCATTATTCAAGATTCTTGACAAATATAAGACCTTTAGGCAATGATGAATTACCACCAGAAAGGGGATGTTGATCTTCATATTGTTGGCTTGAAATTCTTTGCCTATATGATAATTTATCAATATGGTATGATTACCTCAACAAAGATGATAGATATTTTTTTTTATATTAAATAATATCCTCCATCAGTAACAATAACCAATCCTTTTCGCTGTACTATAAACACTAACCAAGAATGGGTCCAACTGGCCCAAAATTTTAAGGTGCTCCATACTTAAAGTTAAGGATCAAACCAATGGCAGACATCTATAAATGAAGAAATAACTTATCTCAGAAAGTTTTGAAGCTGATAAAAGAGATAACCCAATATTTATGATATTTCCTTTCAGTAATATTGCTGGTGAATTCTAATATCGTCAGCAATATTGATGAATCTAGTTCACTGATTGACCATTGTTTTCAGGAAGTCTGGTTTAACTGATATTGCTTTTTCTTGCCCTACATTCAAATGGTATATAATAAGCAAGCTGGACAGGTGTCCTACACGTAAAAAGTTGGATGGTGTTCTGGAAAATAATATTCTGACGGAATTTCTTGCACCAGGTATATCTAATCATTGCTCTATATTCTAGAGTGACAATAATGTATCCTGTCCAGATCCATTTAAATTTTTTAATCGTTTGATTCAGCATTCCTTTTTCTAGCATACCATCGTATCTAATATTTCAATCAAACCAAAGTCAGTAGTATTATTAAGGAAAATCAAAACGGCGGTTAACATAAAATCTTTCAGTAAATAGAGAATACATCTAAGCAGTTAACATAAAAGCACTCAAATTCACAACCAAAAGAGGTAAAAAACAACCAAATACGGAACATACCTGCAATTCATAAGTAAGACGTATATTTTCCTCAATTATGTCTTGTCTGTATGAGAGAGCTTTGGATGCAGCATCTACAAGATCTTCTTGTTGTTGATCGAAAGCCTGGTGGCAAGGAGATCTATTAGTGTTGCAAGGAACACTTCCGTAAAATGTGAAAATTAAATTCAAAAAGTTAGCAGACATAGGAGACCTCGATGTGAAGATATGAATTGGAAACAAAGGTACACCTACCAGCCGCATATACGCAATGCGCTTCTCAAGAACATATTTTTCATTCTGTACTTGGGCTTCCTATCAAGAAACATTAATAGTAGGCAATTTAGTTCCATAGGTTCATGTGAAGATAAATTGGAAAAGAAATATATATGTCATCTAAAGCATCAAGATTGCTAAATAATACTTTACCTTAACTGAATGGTCCTTGAGATGTCTCCTTAACTGCATTATCTCTTCCTCATGCTCTCGAACCTTAACAAAATAATCCTGCACAGACAACATATTTTTCAGCTAATATAACAATTTATTCACTTGAAAAAAAAAAAAGAAAATACAGAAAAACCTTCCATGACTGATATTGTATACCTGCTTCCAAAGGCCATTTTGATTATTTACTCCAGCCATTTGCATTAGCCCATGTCCAGAAAAATTATGATGTGGGTCTTGTTCTCCCTCTGGTTTATACCTGATAGAAAATAGAATGAGTTCAAAAAACAAAACACAGCATTTGCTATGACAAATTATCTTTATCGTTTAAAAGCAACCACCTCTTTGGAGAAAAAGAGGCTGTGGATGGTGAAGAAAAACCAGTATGAGCTGTGCCACCATGAAGTGTCTTCAATGTCCCATTAACCATATCAGGATGTTCTTTAACATTGTTTTGCATGATAGGATCATCACTGAAAGACTTCAAATCTTGGTGGAGAACCAGCATACTTGATGCCTCAACCCTAGAAGGGATATCAATGCTCTTGCTCTTAACTTCTTGACCAGGTGCAGAAGGAACTGATCGACGAACCCTCTCATCCCATAGATCATCAAAATGGGATGTTTGAACCATTGATTTATCAAATTTCTGAACTCACAGAAAGATGAAACAGTGTGAACAATCTAATGACCAGTGAAAAGACTGCATGGACACGATATAAATTCTTGCATCGCATTTAAAAAGGAGTTTTGAGTAATATATTTTTCTATAAATAATCATGATTAACCTCAACAAACATAAATGAACAAATAAATGTGCTGAGGAAAAGAATAAATAAAATGTCATGAAAACACGTGATGTCAACACTGAAACAATTCCATATGCCAAGCATACAGTTGAACTAATTACAACAAACAGATATCGAAATATGCTCCTTAGGATGACTCTGGAATAGAAGCACTTACATATTTCTCCAGTTGCTTAATCTTGTTCTCGAGTTCAGCCCTTAATCGTGCATTCTCTTCTGCCTGAGGAGAAAATAGAGTGGTCATCATTCAGTAGTAACAACGAATTACCTATCAATTCAATGCTATCCTCCAAACTGAGGAGGAGGAGAAAAAGCCAGGGACAATAAAAGTGAACTTTAATTCCAAATGAAATGGCATGGATGCAATTATAGTTCGACCAAATCCATTGACATGAAAGGAGAAGAGAGAGAAAATAAGAGAACCTGCTGCTTGATAGTAGCCTCGGCTGCTTCGACAGCTTTCATGACCTGAAACAAGCTCTCATTGTTGTTGTCGTCGCTGTGACTGTGCATGTTGAAATTGTCTGATGAAGATAACGCATCACGTAGGCTTAACCCCGAAATCTTCTCAGCTAATTTTGAGTCATTTCCATTCTCCATCTTATATTGCCTAAATCTAAAGACCGACACAGAAAGAAGAAATGCACACAAAAACACAACACCGGTTAATTGATTGAAACTGTGACCTGCCTCTGCCTCATTCATCAGGCTTTTCCTTCCCTTCCTAGTATAACTATAATATAAACAGATACAGATCCATCTATTGCAACCAATGCCGAATCATGTAATCTGTGAAACTAAAAATTATCAGATGCAGAGATCATCCTTTTAAAAAAATACAAAATTTCCCCCAAAGAGCAAGCAGTAAAGAAAATGAAATGAACTTAGGTAACCAACTTCAAATTCCAAAGTCCATTCAGCCGAGCTAATTCATTCCCTGTCAACTATGTAAAACCGAAAATATCCTAAAAAATCATATAATAAGCAAACTACATTACATTGCTTGACCAAAACAATCATAAACGATCACTTATCAGAGTCAAATTGATATCCACACTAACCCGCACATCCCAGATCCTCTAGTCATACACAAAAGACGCGTAACCCCGACAACCGTAAATGCAAATCAACATTTTACTGAACCATTTTTAGTCGTTGTATCAACGTTGTAACCTCACCAAAAAGTATGGTACACAACTCAAATGAGTACTAATCTATGCCGTCAATAACAAGTAGCAAAAGCACAAGTATCTTTTTAAAACTAAAATAATTATTTCACGTCTAAACAAACAGGTCGGATAAGATAAGAAACGATAATGAGGAGATTTCAAGAGGAGAACCGTACGCAATAAGGAGTAAGATCCGGGGAGCAAGGGTTTGCTCAGAAGGTGAAGTGATCTGATTGCCGATGGAGAAACGTAGCTTTGGGTTTCATGGAAGTTCATGAATGGGAACAATTGATCGTTTGGGAGCAACTAGCGCTCCTGCCTCTACACGTAACTTGAGGTCTTCACTTTACGTTTTTGGTCCTCAATTTTGTTTTGACCAAATATACCACCGGGAATTGGATTTTGTAATTGTTGTTTATTTTAAATTTATTTTTTTATATTTACCGTTATGTTCCTCGGTTCATATAGTAGGACAACAAATTTTCCCAACCTTCCCTGATATAATTGACTAGGTTTTTTTTTTGCCTCAGATAAGCTCCATTGTCATCATCTTCTTTAGTTAACCGGCACTTTTGTAGAATGATACCGGTCGATCTGCGTATAAATTATCATAATTTTGTTCACTTTTCCCTTAATAAAAAACTCATGGGCTACAATTATTTAAATAATATTTATAAAAAATAATTTGACATAAATATATATTTGGTGAATTCATCAGACTCATTTTTTAACTTTTTCAGTATCCAGGTTTCCAGCAAACTAATTGGCAAGTTTTTCCGGATTTAATATTATTATATTTTATAAAATTTTAATTAAATTATAAGCGAAACTTATCATCTTATCTAAGTATCCCTTCTGCAGAAATTTTTGATAAATATAAAATTGTACTTAGCTATATGATTGACTCAGTGTTTTTGAGATTGTGAAAAAAATCATTAATTTGACACGACCACTAATTAGTTGCTGTAAATCTATAATTAATTATTTTCTAATTGTATTTTATTTAAATACATTCTGGGCCCATGGAATACTCGTGACAAGTCCAACAGGATCATAGCAGCCAGGCCCACGTCCATTCGTTGATGGTGAAATAGTGAACCCGCGCCATTAGTCGAATTTGAAAATTTGAAAATTTGAACACAGAAAATTCCAGTCGGGTTAGCAAGCAGGGAGGCTCTCAGTCCAGTATCAGTCATCGCGTGGTTGGTGTAGTGTAGTGAGAGTCTCCCGCTGAGGAATGAGTCTCAACTTCGTTTTCCCGCAAACCATTTCATCCCTGGGAGACGAGACGGAAGAAGATGACAATCGTCTCTCCCTCCTTCGACCTACCGACGTTTCTTCCCTCTCGCCAGCCCTTCTCCAAGAGTTTGTCAAAGGTCTCCTTTATCTCTCGTTCGGTTTTTTGCGTTTTCAATTCCCTATGCTTCATTAGTTTCATTTTTTCTAATTATTTTTAAGCAAGATTGCTCAATACGCACACCTCACTCTTTGATTTACGAGTTTGTTCAGAAAATTTGATTTACTTTTATTTATTCTTCTGCCCAAAACAAATCAAACAACAAACAGGTGTATCCTTCGATCTCTCGGACAGAGATTTGTTGTGCATTCAAGAACAGGATCTGTTTGACGGAGTCTACTCTTTGGTCCGTGGGTTCCCGGCCCTCCCTCCCTCCTGTAAACTCATTCTTCTCGACACTCTTCGCTCCAATTTCAGTGTTCTCCTCCCAAATCTCGATTCCATTTCAAGGATATCACCAGCTTCCGACCATCGGGATGAGCATGATGGCCAAGATGACGATACTTATCACCATCCTGTTCTCGACCGTATCTCATCGTATCGGAATGCTTTCAAAGTCTACACGTTCTTTCTCTTCAGCATTGTTCTCTCCCAGGAATCCAGTATCACTAACGCCGCCAACTCTTTTTCTACTTCCAATAATAATAATACCAAGGTAGTCTCTCTTTATGTCTCTGCTGTTATATTTTTTCAGTGATACTAATGTTTTGCTTTTGATAACGCTGTTTCTTTAATTTAATCCAGTCATTTCTTTCTTTTGTTCAGGCTAATAGAAAGAAACATCCAATTCAATCGTGGAATTGGGAACCGCAGAGGGTTCGCATTCTTAACCTGATTGCCAATTCCCTTGATGTCAACCTTGCAATGCTCTTTGGATCCACGGACCCAGATGAAAATTATCTCTCTTTCATTACTAAGTGAGCTACTTTTTATTATCTCAATAATTCCTCTTACAACTTCTTGAGTTTAAAATACTATGTTTTACGATTCTGCAGAAACACCTTCTCTTTGTTTGAGAATGCGACGCTTCTGAAAGACAATGAAACCAAAGACGCTCTTTGTCGTATCATCGGGGCCTGTGGTACAAAATACCACTACACGGAACAGTCATGTGCTTCCATCATGCACCTGATTCACAAATATGATTTTGTTGTTACCCACATGGCTGATGCTGTAGCTATGGCTGAGAAAAAGTATGCCGATGGGACACTCGCCTCTTCCCTGATTAGGGAGGTAGGCAGGACTAACCCGAAAGCCTATGTGAGGGATACAATTGGAGCTGAAAATATTGGGCGTTTTCTTGTTGATCTAGCTGAGCGGCTACCCAAGTTTGTTTCAACCAATATTGGATTATTGATCCCACACTTTGGAGGGGATTCTTATAAGATAAGGAATGCTCTCGTCGCTGTTTTAGGGAAGTTAGTGACAAAGGCATTCGACGACGTCGAGGGCGAGGTGAGTTCCAAATCTGTTCGCCTTCGAACGAAGCAAGCCATGTTGGAAATTTTGCTTGAGCGTTGTCGAGATGTTTCTGCTTATACTCGGAGTCGGGTTCTTCATGTTTGGGCTGAACTATGTGAAGAATATTCCATTTCAATTGGTTTATGGAATGAGGTTGCAGCAGTTGCTGCTGGGCGATTGGAGGACAGAACTGCCATTGTTAGAAAAGCTGCATTGAATTTGCTCATCATGATGTTGCAACATAATCCTTTTGGACCACAACTTCGAATAGCTTCATTTGAAGCAACATTAGAGCAATACAGAAGGAAGTTGAATGTGCTAAGACCACAGGAAACTGCTGAAAGTGTTTCGGATGGCTTCCAATCAGATAATGGTACTGCTGATGAGGGAAGGAAGGATAGCGAAATACACACTGAAGAGGGTGGCAATGAACAAAATGAGAGCCTAACTGATAGTTGCTTGCCTCATTTGGATGAAATGGTAGCTCAAACGGATAACTCAGTGCCAGATGTAGGCAACCTGGAACAGACAAGGGCCTTGGTTGCATCTCTTGAGGCTGGCTTAAGGTTTTCTAAGTGCATATCTGCCACAATGCCCACACTTGTTCAATTGATGGCTTCATCCTCTGTCACAGATGTTGAGAATGCTATACTATTGTTGATGAGGTGCAAGCAGTTTCAAATTGATGGTGCAGAAGCCTGCCTTCGAAAAATGTTGCCATTGGTTAGTACAACTTTGGTCATTAGTAGACATGTAGAGACACTATTTTTGGAGTTACAGACCTTTCTTATCCTACGGGTATTGACGTGGTACTTGGTTGCCAGAAATAACTTATCAATAATACTCTACAGATCATGGCTTTGTAGGTGTTCTCGCAGGATAGATCCGTATATGAAGCTGTAGAGAATGCCTTTGTTGCAATTTATTTGAGGAAAAGTCCTTCAGAGACGGCTAAGAATCTTTTAAATCTTGCTGTGGAGTCAAATGTTGGTGATCTGGCAGCGCTTGAATTTATTGTCAATGCCTTGGTGACCAAGGGTGATTTATCTACTGGCACGGTGCGTATGCGTTAAGTCTCAAGATTTGCTTGGAAGCCTTAGCATTTTTTATTTTCAAATTTATTTTGATTTGAAGTAAGAAATTGGGAGATTGAGATAATCTTTAGTTCTTACATTAATATTTTTATGAAAAATCCTTTCATTAAATCTCTATCAATCATGTATTGTTTGAAGGTGAGAGAATTTTTCCCATTGCATCTTGCTTGTGAATATACTGATTATTCTGTTGCTTACCGTTTGCCTGCTAGTTAGCATATTATTGATAACTTTTTTGTTTATTGTCATTTATTTTGATGCCAATTTCTTTTTTCAGCTAATTAATAAAAGGTGCAATCAAGGTGCTCGTTCAATGTTACTTCTAATAAGATATGGAATTAAAACATCTGAGCCTTGCCTTCTCATGAATCTTTAATCATAATTATCATTGAGAAAATTGGATCTCAAGACAAGCGTATTAAGAATGTGCAGTGCAGATATTATCAAGATTTAGGAAAATCAAGCTTGAAAATAGCTGCAAAATCTTATTTAGAATCTTTTCTTGTCTTAATTTGTTAAAAATAATTTAATTTTAGAAGCTCTGAAGTGTTAACACTTCCGATAACATTCAAGCTTTTGAGTTTTTGTCTTAAATTTGTTAAAAAATAATTTATTTTTGAAAGCTCTGAAGTGCTAACACTTTAGATAACTTTCATTTTTGCAGATATCTGCATTATGGGACTTCTTCTGCTTCAATGTCAGTGGAACCACTGTAGAGCAAAGCCGTGGTGCTTTATCAGTCCTATGCATGGCTGCAAAATCTTCAACTTCAGTTCTTGGCTCCCATTTACAGGATGTCATCGATATTGGCTTTGGTCGCTGGGCTAAAGTGGACTCCTTACTTGCCAGAACAGCTTGCATTTCCATTCAAAGGTTGCCTGGAGAGGAAAGGAAAAGGTTGCTGATTAGTATTGGTTGCCGTGTATTTTCCATCCTAGAAAGCTTAATCACTGGCTTTTGGCTTCCAGATAACATCTGGTATGCTGCTGCTGATAAAGCAATTGCAGCGATATACACAATTCACCCAACTCCAGAAACGTTAGCTGCTGATCTTGTAAAGATATCTCTAGGTTATGCTTTTCATTGTAATGGTAAAGATGAGTTGCAAAATGACATTATTGACAGTGCTAGTATAATTGCAACAGTTCAGGTGGGAAAACTTAGCAGATTTTTATTTGTTGTCAGTCATGTTGCCATGAACCAGTTACTTTACATAGAATCATGCATTCGGAAGGTCCAGAATCAGAAGACCAAGAAAGAAAAAGTTGTGCATGGTGATCAAACTGTTCAAGAAACCAACATAGAAACGGCTAATGAACTAAAGGTAGCTTGATTTTGGTACATGATCATCATCGTCTTGCTTAACAATTGTTAGCTTTTCTTAAAGAAAATTTTTCCATCAATCGCTGCAGGGAAACAATATCAATGCCGAGCTTGGTGTTGCTGCCTCTGAAGATGCAGTTCTTGACACACTTTCTGAAAGAGCTGAAAAAGAAATAGTTTCTGGTGGTTTGGCTGGGAAGAATATTGTAGGCCTTTGCGCACCTTTTGTATCTAAGCTTTGCAGAAATTTTAATTTGATGCAAAAGGTGGTTTTTCTATGCTTTCTTGCATCTGTATACAATTTGTAGTTATTCTTTCTGTTTTATTGTGGAGATCAAATAATTATTTATCTAATTTTTGATGCAAAACTTATCAAATCTATTTATTGTTCAGTACCCTGAGCTTCAGGCATCTGGAATGCTTGCACTTTGCCGACTTATGATTATTGATGCAAGTTTCTGGTGAGTGCTCACACTATCTATCTATTTGGTATGTTTTATATATTCAGATTACTGACAGAAGCATATGCCTAAACTTCGGATGAATACATTGCCAGTGATGCAAATCTCCAGCTTCTATTCACAGTTGTAGAAAGCACGCAATCAGAAACTGTACGATCTAATTGCACTATTGCTCTTGGGGACTTGGCAGTTCGCTTTCCTAATTTATTAGAACCATGGACTGAGCATATGTATGCTCGATTAAGAGATTGTTCAGTCTCTGTCAGAAAAAATGCCGTGCTGGTGCTTTCACATCTTATATTGAACGACATGATGAAGGTTTGAAAAACCACATTTTCTATCATATATGAACGCTATAATATTTTATTCTAATTGTTGCTTATGATGTGTGGATAATGATATGAATGACTGTTGTTATTTTTTATGATAAGGTAAAAGGATATATAAATGAGATGGCTACATGCCTAGAGGATGAAGACGAAAGAATTGCAAATCTGGCTAAACTTTTCTTTCATGAGTTGTCTAAGAAAGGTAAATCTGTTCAAAGTTAACATTTCTTATGTGGCCATTATTCTTGGAATAAAATGTTGAATCTTTATTCGTACATGCAGGAAGCAATCCGATATATAATTTACTTCCGGACATACTGGGGAAATTGTCCAATCAGAATCTTAAAACAGAATCTTTCTGCAATATTATGCATTTTTTGATTGGTTCCATAAAAAGGGTGCAGTTTGCTAAGCCTAATCAACTCAGCTACTATATTGCTTGTCATGAAGACTGACATTATTTTCCTGGATTCCTCTAGGACAAACAAATGGATGCTCTTGTTGAAAAGCTCTGCAATAGGTTCAGTGGAGTCTCGGGTATGCCCTCTATGCCTATTACTTATGTCACACACCAAAATGATATTCTTCGTCATCTTAAATTAATATTTTCACATCGTCTCTGTACTTCCTGGACCCCAAGGTTTTACCATCTTTAATTGTCGTTCCAATTAAAAAGGGAAAATGGAAAAGAGAATAATAGAAATTGAGATCTCGTGTAGCTCCGCAGATGAAAATGTTTTTTGCTTTTTCACATGCCTTAATATGTTCTCAATCCTCAGAAAAATTGTCGTCTCAAATATTCATGACTGACATTTGTCCGGATAAATGAAATTAGTTTGTTAGATTTCTACAAACTTGAATACGTTGATCATAGTCTTGATCAGTGTGACTACTCCTTTGGTGCAGATATTAGGCAATGGGAATATATTTCGTACTGCCTCTCTCAGCTGACTTTTACAGACAAGGGAATGAAGAAGCTCGTTGAGTCATTTAAGACATATGAACATGTCCTATCAGAAGATTTGGTTTTGGAGCATTTTAAAAGCATAATCAACAAGGTACTGAATTGTTTTGCCTTTCTTTATTCTTCTTTCTTATATTCACTAACGTCTGATAACAGGGCAAAAAATTTGCAAAGCCAGAGCTTAAATTGTGCATTGAGGAATTTGAGGAGAAGCTTAATAGGTTTCACATGGAAAAGAAGGAACAAGAGGTGACTGCAAGAAATGCTCAAATTCATCAACAGAAGGTTGATAAGATGGAAGGTTTTATGGTAGCTAGTAATGAGCAAGAGAATGAAGAATCCAACAATGGTGAAGGTTGGTGTGGTTATCTATCTATTCTCTATTTAATCTATCATAATTTTTTCCTCGCTTATTCATGTCCTTAGGTAGGGGCTTGTATTGCATTCAAGCTAGCCATATTGTTGCATTAGATAAAATTCGACCATTATCTTCTAATATCCCCATGTAATTTAAAAGAAGATTTGTCAACTTGTGGGTGAATGTGTTCATCATTCCCCACTTCACGCATTGATGCAAACTCACCTTTAAAGTATTTAGCTTCTTGTGAACCAGTACTCATGTAGGACAAACAGATCTTGGTCTTATAAATTTTGTCTAAATATGTTAGATAACGTATGCTGTGATTATGGACAACTGCAATGGATGCCTTATAGGATGTTCACAAGGGATGTTCAATTGAAATGGCAGTCTTGCAAGTCAAATTAACCCATCCAATCTTTGTGCGATTGTCCACATTCATCATTAGTATTGGTTCTAGGCATAACAATTTTCATTCTGCTTTGCCATGTAATAAGACTTCTTAGAAAGCTTGCTTCGTTAGTAATCAACGTAGACCTAGTATCCTCAACTGATATTGTCCAATTTCCTTGCCTTGTCGCTATCTTTCTAAATAACCTCCTGCCAGGTTCCTTGGAAATACCTGAGAATATGGCCTGTTGCATTTTGGTGTCTCATAATTGATTTTTATTCTTCTTTAAAGTGTTTCGTAAAAAAGTCTGATCAGTCCGTCCATGCTAGCAACCAATTCCCCTTGTGAGTTCTGTTGACACCTGATGTTTGTCTCCCTGGTAACTCAGACGGTGAAATCATTGATCCCTCCGTAATAGAAGGAAGGCCTCAATCCATGGAGGATAAGTCGGATTCTAGATTCAACAACACGGATGAACATTCAGGTGCTTCCAGTGAGGTAACAGAGGTGGAGGCCGGTGGCATATCGCCAAATGATGCCGTAAAAGGTAACTTCAGTTCCTAACCTCTTATATGGTGGTGTAATTCAAAATTGATAGACATTCTTACGAATTACAATTGCTATGATCTGCCATCTTTTCAGGGGCTTCCAAATCTAGAGCTACGAGAAGCAATACTTCTGTATCCAGCAGAAGACATACAAGGTCAAAGAAAAAACTAGTTTCTTAGCATTCGTCCAGAAGCTCTTTGGGCAAATGTATTACTTGTTGTTAGCCGAGTTGCTTTTTCCAGTCTTTGAGAAGCTATGTATCGGAAAATAGTTTGATCTTCTCCAATCCAGAGGTGGATGCGAAAAGCATCTGTATGAAGATAATTCAGGAAGTAGCGTTTGGGCAAGCCATAGTTTTTAGAATTTTAACCTGATGGGTAACGAGCTTCTTTGTCCTAAAGGGTTCTATAGCTTTGATCTCAATAGTTGATGTCATTTTCCCTTTGATGATCTGTTTTTGCATTTTGAGCTTTCTTTTTTTTTTTGGTAACGTGTAACTCTTATTCAAAACTAAGAAAAGTCAAAAGCCGAGCGATAACAAAACACCTCACTTGTGCGATCAAGCAGAAAAGCTTGCGACACTGCAAGCGGGGCAGCTTCTAAAAAAGCACTACTAGAAGACATTTGCATACCCCATTTAACTATAGAATCAGCTAACAAATTGGCTTCCCTAAACACATGGGAAAAAGAAACATCATCAAAATTCAGAATGATTTTTTTACAATCTTGTATCACCTGGCAAGCTCTCCTCGAGTCCTCCAAGTTTTGCAGGCATTGAAGAGCCTCCATTGAATCAGATTCAACTTCAACCTTCGTGAAACCCAAGCTGAGGCATAACCTCAAGCCTGCTAGAATCGCTGTAAGTTCGGTATCCAATACAGAAGTGCACCTAACCTTTTGACAATAACCTCCCTTCCAACACCATCCCTCACAACACATGCCACACAACCGTCTTTCGTGGCACGATACCAAGCTCCATCACAGTTCACCTTATACCAACCCCCAATTGGGGGTATCCAACGGACCCACCTATTTTCCAAACGCCCATGAGCAGTCACAACACGGGCAACAAGAGCAGTAGCACGGAAAAACTCAAAAGCTGCCCGAACTACCTCAGCACCCCTATTCGTTGGACTTGATAACATTGGTTGAAAAATCTTTTGATTCCTCCACTTCCAAATAAGCCACAAGGCTGTCCCAAAAACTAACTTCCAATGCAAACCCTCCACACAAGCAAGTGATGACAGATTTTCCAAAAACCAAAGATCAAATGGTTTCTGGAAAAATTCAACCCAAGATCCTCTTGGTAGTATTTGACACCATACCTCTTTTGCAAAAACACAGTCCCTTAATACATGACTGACCGATTCCCTATCTAAACATCCCCTTGGACAACTTTCCTCCTGAGTAACATGTCTAGAGAAACAATAGGCTTTAGTAGGCAACCTCTGTTTACCCACAAGCCACAGGAAAGTACGGATGCGGTCCGGGCCTGGCCATTTCCATACTTTCTGCCATAACTCCTCCTCTGCCAATTCGGATCCTTCATTTAACGCTTCATATGCTGAATGCATTGAGAACTTACCATTCGCAGTAAGAGCCCATCTAAGCACATCCTCATCCCCCTCATTTGTAGGAGCTACGCACTGCAACAACCTTTCACACACACTGCAAGGCAAAATTCCCCGAAGCCAAATCTCTTTCTGCTCAAGTGACATCTTCAAAAAGACCTCCACCGAAAGTAAACGAAATTCATTAGGGATTTCGGCGATGGCATACACTATTAAAGGCCCCAACTCTTCCACCCACCAATCATCCCAAAACCGGACCAATTTTCCATTGCCCACTACCCAACCTACCGATTTAATAACAAATGGCCAAATAGTGAAAACAGACCTCCAAACAGAAGAACATACCTGTTTGCGACTGCCAATATCTAGACTATGAATACCCCATCCATATTTACCCTTCAAAACTCTCACCCAAAGGGCATTTTGTTCAGTTAGTAACCTCCAGCCAAGCTTCATAACCAAAGCCTCATTGCATTCCCTAGCCATGCGTAGGCCAAGTCCTCCTTTTCCACGTTGCTGGCAAATACTGTTCCACCCCACTAAATGAAACTTCCTTCGATCCGCAGTCGAACCCCATATGAAGTTTTGAATCACCTTATCAACCTCCTCAGTGATGCTAACTGGCAACAAGCTAACCTGCATATTATATATAGGTAATGAGCAAAGAACAGAATGAGCTAAAGTAATTCTACCAGCAAGTGACAACTGCTTAGCCTTCCAAGTAGCGAGGCGGGCTCTAATCTTATCCAAGATGCCTTGAAAATGGGCGCGAGAGATTCTGCCATGAATTATCGGAGCACCAAGGTATTTACCTAGTGAAGAAACCTTCCGAAAAGTAAGCCTACTGCTAATACTATTAGCCAAAGCTCCCCCCACATTGGCTGAAAAAAAAACTGACGATTTCTGATAGCTAACTCGTTGTCCAGAGCTACTACAAAATTTCTCTAATACTGCCGAAATCACCTCAGCCTGTTGTTCAGAAGCTTCAGCAAAAAGAAACAGATCATCAGCAAAAAAAAGATGTGACAACTCCGGCCCACGTCTCCCCAACTTCACTGGCCGCCAACTTCTATCAGCCACAGCATCACGGATCAAATGCGTAAGTCGCTCCATGCAAAGCACAAAAATATAAGGAGATAGCGAATCTCCTTGCCTAATACCCCGAGAAGGAGTAAACTTCTCAGACAGCCCGCCATTCCATAAAATTTGCATATTCGGCGATCTAGTGCAAACACCAATTCGACTTACCAAGTCATCCTCCAAACCAGCCTGTTTCAAAGTTTCCTCGATGAAGTCCCAATCAAGCCTATCGTAAGCCTTTTCCAAATCAATCTTCAATGCCATCCAACCCACCTTTCCTTTCTTCTTTCTCATAGAATGGACTACCTCTTGGACAATAACAATATTATCTGTTATCTGGCGTCCCGGAATGAAACTAGACTGCGTATCCGACACAAACGTTCTCATAAGTGGCTGTAAAGCATTGGCAATCAGCTTGGTGATGACCTTATAGACCACATTACATAGGCTGATGGGTCTGAAATGAATCATTTCTTCAGGAACAGTAACTTTCGGTATAAGGACCAGCAAAGTATCATTCAAATCGGCTGGCAGTTCCCCTGTCAACAGAAAACTACGCACTAACTTCCAAACACTCTCACCCACTATATGCCATTGACTTTGAAAAAAAATCGGTTGTAGGCCATCCAAACCCAGAGCCTTAAACTTACCCATCCTTCTAACAACTCCATGAACATCCTCTAAAGTCAACATATTCAGGCTAGCCATGATAAAATTTGAGCTTTCTTTAATATATATCTATTATTATAAAAGAGAAAGGAAAGAAAAAGAAACTTACCAGTGAACAGAAACCTAGATGTTTCATAGTTTTTAACTCAGATTTAGCCAGTTCCCAGGCGGCGTAACTCGCAAGGAATGGGATGAATCGGACATTAATACTGGCTGGAAACGGCTTACTACTTTTGTTTTAATTCTCTCTTTGACCAATCACATAAGAAGGGTTGGTACGCAATGGATACGTAGATATCTATATATAATCCCGAGATCATCATGAGGTGTGTATCTACTTGCATATAAGCAGCAGCCCTATGACTTCTGGAGACAAAAAGTTGTGTGACATCATCGTCTTTCTTGTGGTGGTTTCTGGCGGCTTCTCCGTCTGCAAAGCTGAGCTTGGTATGCCGCTCTGTCTCTCTTCAGCATAAGGATTTATTTAATTTTGCAGCTGAAATTGATGGCATTCCATTTAGTTACATCGAACCCACTGGTAGAGGATCGTCACAATGGGGTCAACTAGATATTGTGGCGTTCGAAAATTCCAATTTCCTATTGAACTGGATTACCAAAACTGTGAAATCCCGTCTCAATCATATGTCTAGTCATCACTGCGTAGTAGACCACATGTACATTTGTCGTGTTAACCGGTATTGTGAAACCGAGACGGTAGAAAATTATTATTTTGCCCCTATTGAACCCGGACTTGTGTTTCAGGCCTGTATATTTTCCTAGTGTCTTTTTACCTTAGTCTTTGTATTCAGGCCCGTTATTTTCCCCTAAACCCTATAAATATCACCTTAAAGCCACTAGCTAACCCTAATCACTAGGAACGACGCTACATACATTCTCAGCGTCATAAAAGAAAGGGAATCTTCATTGGTCTGTCTGTATATCAGGTAGGAGTTTATGCAATTGTGTCACTCTTCTGTTCATGCTATCGTCTTACTGAGTTCGTGTTTGATTTCTGCCTATTTATTGATTTTTGTTGTTTCTCTGTAATATTGGCTTAACACAGTGTTGATTCCTCCTATTCGCATGTAGCCTGTATAATTGCATTTTTCCCCTTCTGTTTTCTTTAACCCGTCATCTACTCAGCCCGCGTCTGTGAACCCTTTGTCGTCTCGCTTCTACGTCGAGCAAGACGCGTTTTCTCTTGGTTTTCCCCATCGTGCTGCCCTGTTGCCTTGTGTTTTCAGCTCACGCTTTATTCTCTTCCTCTGCTTGTTTGTTTCCCCTGTTGCAGTCCGTCCATATTTTCGTATTGACCCCTGTTGAGTTATATGTTGAAAGTGAAAGTATATTTTCGGGTCCAATAAATAAACGTTTTATAAAGTAAACGACAAAGTTAAAGTTTTGAAAATTTACAAGTTTAGTGATGATCTAATGAGTTCTTTGTTGCTCCTCTCCTTTGTTAAGTTCCTTGTTGTTTCTCTCCTTTGTTAAGTTCCTTGTTGTTTCTCTCCTTTGATAAGTTCCTTGTTGTTTCTCTCCTTTGATAAGTTTCTTGTTGTTTCTCTCCTTCGATAAGTTCCTTGTTGTCCCCTACTGAGATTCTCAAAAATCTCACCCCCTTCGTTTTTGTTTTCCTTTCCCAGGATTAGATCGTGATCAGCAGCTGTTGTCAGTGTGAGCGTTGGGACTTCTCGCTAGGACTATTGCATCTGCACATGTTAATATGTTTTGGTTTTATTGGCACACTGTTATGTATTTGTTGATTTGACATGTGGTTTTGTTTTCAGATACTTGGAGCTTGTGAATTATGGTTTCACTTGTTGTATTGTGTTATTGAAATAAGACTTCCGCTGTTTTGAATGTTACTCCGTTATTTATTGTGTCATATTTTAAATGTTTATCTGCCATGCTGTAATTTAAAAATATTTAAAATTTTTATTTTTGGGATTTGCGTTTGAAAAGTCAAAATAGCCTTGTGGAGTTCGGATTGGTCCACGTGTCGGGCTTCTCCGGGCTTCACGGCGGTAAGAGCCCGGTTATCGGGTTCGGGTCTTTACAAAAACGTTGTAGTTTTGCCAGATTTAGGAACAACACTGGAAATGGTTTACAAAACTGCTAACGCTACTATTGTGAGCAACGGACGAGATTTCACAGTAATCTAGATGCCATTTACTGAATGTTGTTTTTTAAAATAAATTTTAAAATATCGTCATCATAATAATTAATTCCTATGTATATACTAGTTTTTTTTTTTAAAGCTTCAATCTATTAGGATGAATTTTTTAAAAAAAAACTAAAGAGATATTTAGTATCCATCTAAAAATTTAAATCTTTAATTTTTATTAATAGTAGATGAATTTTACGACTAAATTACAGCCTTCAAATTTATTAAGATAAATCTCGATGCCACCGTCTTAAAGCACAACACTGTAATATATGTCTCGCATATTCCAACTTGAATGATATGGAAACTATCTCGAGTGGTAATGCAACGTTGACGTTTGGGCAGGTGACGCTGGAAAATAAGCATAAACGGAGTCGATTACTATCTGCAATATTGCCATATTGCCATTGGCACATATATTCTGAACATATGTTTAACGGTGTGAGGCACGACGTCGTATGTGTTTTGTTTACTGATGCAATTATGATATGATGGCTATTCATTGGACAGCCCCATGTAGTAATTAAATCATATCAGTTTTTATTTAGTCTATAGAAGAAGCATGGTATTTGTAGCCCACGCGCTCTCTGTGTTTTCATTTTTTTGTAGTGATCGAGCAGGTGGGATATGGAGCTTCGTTTAGTTCACGTAGACACTCATCGGATGTTTGCTGTTGTTGGAATTGCTTACATTTATGGGGAAAACCAATATTACTCCCTTATATTAAGTCAGTATCCAAGCAAGGTATCCAAAATATTGTCCATTTCTGTAGTAATACTTTTCCCGTTGTTGCTTCTTTTCCTGATTTTTTTTTACTGCAGATTGCGACGGTTACAATTGAGAAAGTGCAAGCCCTAACGTGGACGATGTGAGTTGAATTCAATCATAAATTTCATATATAAATATCTAAAAAATAATGGATAGGATATGGTTTGTACTAATAATGGTTTTTTTTAGGGATACGAGAAAAACGCTAGGCCTCTTCAATCTGTGAATGAAAGGATAATCGCTTTGTTCTATAAATAGGATATCGACAAACTTGCTTAGAAGATGGAAGATTAAGATACAAGGAAACCGGTGGCCAACATATGCTTATGCAAATATTTGTTGACTTTATCTTAAATGCTGCAATAATACAAACAAACATTGGGGTCCGAATATTTCTATTTCATCAATAAATTATTATGAGTAAAGTCAATTTGAAATATAGTGTGGGCTGCTTCTGGACGTATGTAGAAATCCAAAATTATTACAAATTAATGATTGATTTTTTTGGCAATCATAATCCGATTTACTATTATATATAGGCTTATGACGTTAGGTGGTGCCGTAAGAGGAAAATAATGCACTTATGTCTCTTTTTATTATAATATTTGAAATTCATTACAATTTAAATCAACAATATCAATTAATTGAATTAAACGTTATACAAAAAGACATCGCCGATTCCTTTCAAAGGGTGGTGTTACATCCATATAATTCGGTTAATTAGCGAAAATTATCCGCCGTACAAAACTTGGTTTATAAATCCCAAATTAATGACAGTGAGGTTCTTCACTTTTAACTGATCGATATTTGAATGGATTATATTGGAAACCGATAGCCAATGGCTCTTTCTATGATTGGTTATGAAGCTTCTACTACCAAAATGGTTTTATTCATTCTAAATTTAATGCAGTACCAGTTCCCAAACACTAAAAACAAGATAAGTAAATGAGAAATACAGCAGACTCGGACTGTATTCAATGTACCAAACATAACATTTGGGTTGTGGGAAACTGTCCTTGAAATGGAATCCAATTTTAGGATAGTGCGAAACCCATCATACTAAGGGGAGACGACAAATGAGCCAAGACGTAGTTCGATCAGACTATGATTTCTGAAACTCAGATGACAGCGAGAGTGTATGGGGGGTTTATGTTTAGGTATGATAAACTCAAGTTAAAGGTTGATGACTGAGTTGACTCGGTTTAAGTACCGAGTTGGGAGATGAGCCGATGACTTGAGCATTAGGTGCTCCATCAAATTCTTACAAGCTTAAAAGAAAATTGTTGTGTCTGATAAAATTGAAAAAAAAAAATTGTGATAAGCTTTTGAAAAACAAATATAATTGAGCTAATATTTTTTTTTAAAAAAATCAATTTTAGATGATAAATTTATATAAAAAATGAAAAAGATGATATTATTATTTCTCTGGACGAAGTCTGTTTTAGATTTGGACAGATCTTCATATGTCACTGTTGGCAACTGTTTCAATAATTATAATTATAATTGATGCAATAATATTTGATAAAGAAAAAAAGATAAAGGCCAAAAATGTCTTTATTTTTTCTGTTTAATCGAATAATTATAATTATAATTATAATGCACCGACGGAAAATGCCAGTGGCCAGTGCGAGGCCTGAAGCCTCAGCTGGCCCTGCCCAGATGACATTAATATCCATCATCTTCCATTCCAACTAACTCACTCGGAAAGTTGAAAGCTCACTCGCACCAACTGAACTCACCTTCTTCTCCATTCTCGTTCTCTTTCTCCTTCCGCTACCAATGTCACCGCCATTGCTGAGCTTTGACATAATCACCCGCAAAGCAACGAAGGGGTGAAGACGTCGGGAAGGGTGAAGAAAAATCTACAAACAAGTCTCCTCAAGAAGTCGAGTAAGAAGCGAAAAGAAAGGCATTAATCTTATCCACTTCCGCTCATTCATGGGTTGTTCAGCTTCAAGACCCGCCGGTACCGGTTCCATCCTCCTCGGACAGTCCGAGAACAACCCACACCCTGAGCATGAAGATACATCTCATGTTTCTTCTCCCCTCGTCGACAACTCCGTTTATGCTTTGACTGCTCCAACGCCCCCGAGAGCTTTTTCTCTACAGACACCGTTAGTGCATCACCCGCCCTCCAGAAAAGGTGATTCCCACCATCTTGTCTCCCTCACTTTTTCTACCTACGGCTCTCTCCTCCTCGTCGAACCCACTAAGCCACCTGACTTCCATGGCTCTCCTTCCCTTACATCCGCTGCCAACCTACCTCGTAAACCACAGAGGCAGCAGATAACAGACCTAGGCGATTCTCTTTCCCCCGACTCTGTCATCAACACTTGGGAGCTCATGGATGGTCTCGATGACGACTTGGATTTCGGGAACCCTCAATTTCCCAAGGCATCCTCGTCTATGACCCGACATTCTCCCCTGTTTTCTCCTAAAGCGGATTCCTTTCAGGATCTGGATTTTTGTTGCTTTGATTCCGCGGAGTCCGAGGAAATAGTCGTTTCGAAGCCGGTTTCATCATCGAAACCGCTGTGGAAGCACATATCGGAGGAGGCGTTTCTGTCGAAAATGGATCCCAATGTGGTTTCTAGTTACATGCGTGCACTGTCGTCCAGGCAATTGGGGTCCAATAGAAAAGATTCCAGGCATACCAGATCAGTGGATTCGAGTCCCCTGGCTACTCCCGCACCGTCTACGAACGGGTTCGCTTCACATGATAAAGAGGATAAAATTGTATTGTACTACACCAGTTTGAGAGGCATAAGGAAGACTTACGAGGATTGTTGTGCGGTACGAATGATACTTAAGGGCTTTGGAGTTGCTGTTGACGAGAGAGATATTTCTATGGATTCTGCATATAGAAAGGAGCTGCAGAGCCTTCTTCAAGGGCAGGAAATGCGCTTGCCCCAAGTCTTCATTAGAGGAAAGCATATCGGTGGAGTGGAGGAGATCAGACAGCTGAACGAGGGCGGTGAGTTGGCCAAGCTATTGGAAGGATTTCCTGTCAGAAATCATGGTTTAGTTTGTGAGAGTTGCGGGGATGCAAGATTTGTCCCCTGCCCAAACTGCAGCGGTAGTAGAAAAGTGTTCGATGTGGATGAGGAACAAGTGTTGAGATGCCCAGATTGCAACGAGAATGGTCTGATTCGTTGCCCTGGTTGCTGCTCGTAATGTCAATGAATAATTGGTGGCATTGTAGTTTTTCATATCTATGTTTTGCTGCTTAATGGACAAGTTATAATCCTTATTCTTATTGTCAAAGGGTGAAGTGTGATTACTGATTACTGATAAATGACAATGGAGTTTTATCTACATATGCTTCTCGCTGGTCCTTGAAAATCAAAATAAAGCATATATTCTTAATTTGTGGTAGATGCCTCTTATCTAATATTTTCTTCTTTGCCAAGAAAAGCATCGTATGAGGTGGTTCTCTATCAACTTCATACCGAATTCTCCTCTTTCCGGTGCAAAACTCATCTCGGAAAGCCTAAAGGTAACTATACTTTTTACTCTCGAAGCTTCGTCCTACAGAGTATTCCAAAGGAAAATGGCCAAAACAAGGTGACAGCACTTTGTACCCACTACCCAATGGATTCCATTCCCATCTCTCCAGTGTAGATAGATAATAATAGACGCCATCTCTATATATAAAATGCAAATGACAGAAGCCTACCCAATTAAATTTATCGTTGAGTTTGGTTGGATTGCAGCTTTTACCCTGCTTCTTCCAACATGACAGGCTCCTGGTTATTTCGGGAGAGGCCCAGGATGCCACAAGGTTTTATTCCCTCCAATTATATTTATGGATGATAGATACTCTTTAATTTCCCTCTTTGCTCCTCTAATCGACAAGGTATTTCCGATAACTGATCACTTTTTCTCTTCCTACTCTTCGAAGCTGTTGGTGGTGAGTCCCAAGCTGAGACAAGCCATGGTAGTAAAACAAAAGGAAAAGATGACCGAGGCTTCTTTGAGGGATGGTAAGTCACGAGCTAACTAACACGACGAAACTGCGTGCCTCCATAAATAGTGGTTAATTTCTAGGTACCCGTCCTATCTGTGGATCCCTGAAGATACCATCTATCTTTAAGCCGGTTTTGAGTAGCTAGTTTAGTCCATTTAAGCTCTGTTTTTGTTTCATCTATGCATGTTCATCCGAAACGCTGATACATTTTTTACTGTGCAGCCTGTTCGCCCTATGCTGCTGTTGGCTCTGCCAAGCCTGCTTCTAGACAGGAGCCCAAATACGCCTCCATGTATTTGTTTGTTTCATAGGTTATGATCTTGGTGTCCCTTGTTGTCCCTTAGTCCTCTGTGATCCCGTACTAGTAGTGGGAAAATGTAATTTGCTGCTTTTGAATGTATGCAATGATGTCTTTTGTCTATTTTTTTTATATTCAAGGTATTTATCATTGTGATTAATTTCTTTTATTATATTTTAAATACCAATTAAACATATAGATCCTGATTCGAAAATTTTAAAATATTTTAAACTAATAAAATATTCTATTTAAAAAATAAAAAAAGAAAAAAATCTTATTATTCAATTAAATTCTTTGGTTTTGACTTTTTGACTAACTTGGGGAAGAGACCTTTTGCTTCTTAAAGTATTTTCAATTCCTTATATCCTAGCATTCTTCTTTGTATTTTACAAATTATTTGACATCCATATCCATGGCGGGGATGAAGACTACTACAAATGAGGTCTAATTATTTTTGTTAGGATTTTATTAGAAATAATTTTTGAGTAAATGAAATATATTTTGATCTTCTAATGACGGGTACGGTACAACATTTTCATATTTCCTAAGTTATAAACAGTTCTTAAATCAATAATTTAACAAAATTAATCTAATAAAATAACAAACATATAGAATTGTTAATTGATTTTAGTATTAGAATACCAAAATCTATAAAACCACCATACTAAACGACAGACAGATTATGATTTTGTCAAAAACCTTGATTAAGCACTCCTTATTTTATAAATTCAGGCTGAGCATACTATATTTATATCAGTATATGTCGAATGCAGTCAAGACCTACTTGGATAAATCTTTAAAGATTTGGGAAATTTAAAATTGTTCTAAAAGAAAATAATATGAACAAAAAAAGGGTTTTTCCGCCAGAGAAAAAATGCATTATTGGACATCTTAGGGAGCAACAAGAGTCGTACGATTAACAAAATCATGTCCGAAAAGGCATCATACTACTGCCAATCAATATCAATCTACATATATATATTTACAAGCATGTAATGCTTTGATTCGGATTGGGCTACGCATTACATGTCACAAATACATTAACCAAAGTTAGGTGCCTTAACTTATTTTAAGTGAAAGACAAATTGGGTATATACATATAATGCAATATGGTATTTCGTCTCATATCGCTCGTTCGTAGTGCCTCTGACCCTACTATATATTCTCTTCTTCGCCAAGGAAAGAATCCGTATCAGTTCTCCCTTCCCTTTTAGTGATCCTATGAGCTGGAAAACCGTGTCCTCCATCAACTCTGGAATATTGACTTCTCCTTCTAGTATTCCTTGTGGGACAAACACTTGTACCAAAGTTATAAAGGAAGGCTAAAGGTCATGACTATAAGGTTCAGAGCTGGGTAATTTTCCTCCTCTGCCTTGGTAAGATGACCAATAAATGCAATTCATCAAGTATGAAAGGAGCTTTATTTTCTCTGGAACGTCGGAGAATATTGGCGGACTCATGAATGGATTAGTGACAGCTAAAAGAGGAAAACTTACCCATGAAGTCCTTTCCCATCTCTCCAGTAGCGTAAATAGATTAGTAATGCACGCTTACGTCTATATATAATACAGATGACAAATTCCCACTCCTAAGTATATCGTTGCGTTTAGCTAGATTACAAGTTTTATCCTGTGCTTCTTCCAACATGCCCAACCCGGAGACACAAGAGAACCAGCCTCCTGCAGGTTTAATTTATCCCCAGCGAAACTTTACTCCTCTCCTCGATCCCAGCTCTGTCTTTTGTGTTGGGTTCTCTTCTGTTATTTAATATTTAATTGTGAGAACTGACTTTTACCTCGTCTTGTTCTTCAAAGGTTTTCCGACCGAGCCTCAGCCTCCCCCGGCAGGGAAGAAGTGCTTCCCTCGTAATAAAACAAAAGCAAAAGGAGACCGAGGGTTCATTGAGGGATGGTAAGTCAAGGGCACAAGTAAATTGCCTTCACAAACGGTGGTTTCCCGTCAGTGAATCCCTGAAGAAACCATCTATAGCTAAGCCGGTTTTGCGTAGTTTGATGCATTTAAGCATTGTTTTTAATTCTTTCAACTCTGCATGTTCGCCCAAAATGCTGATATTCTGGTTTGTGTTCCATGTTCAATTTGCGCAGCCTGTTCGCTCTATGCTGCTGTTGGCTCTGCGAAGCCTGCTTCTAAAGAAGAACCCAAATACCTCTCCATATGTGTTTCGGCTTCATATAGTTTACGATCTTGGTGTCCTGCCTTCCTGTGTTATGGTCTCGTATTGTGGAAATATGTAATTTGCTGTATTAAATAGAATTGTGAGGGTATAAATTGAATCATATTCTCAAATTTTGTTTTATTAAATTAAACTAAGATAATATATTGAGTTGAAGGATGTCTTTTACTTGGTAAATACTAGCTAATCGTGTCACCTCTCATTTTCGGTGATGAACAATGATCTCTAAACCCATTCAGGGCAGGTATGTTATAGTAGAATAAAATAATCGTCAATGAAAATAGTTGAATCAAATGATATGACTTAGCTCTCAATAAATATCATTTTGCGAGGTTAAATCCACTTTTTTTTACAGGGACAGTTATTTCCTTTATAAAATTTAATTATATATTATGAAATAGCTAATAGAATTTAGGACAATTGTCGGTATATCTAATTTTCTATAAGAGCCAAATAAAATCAATCCCCATCCGTCGTAAGTTTGTAATTTCTTGCAATAATTTTTGTTTCTTGAAAAATGGCTCGATGGGCTCCCTATGTTGCTCAATTAAAGTTGCGTTTTATTCCTTCCAAATGTTTGTGTTCGTAATTTTGGATAATGGCTTATAATTTTAGGCCATTTTTATTGTAATTCATTGTTAAGTTATATTATTCTTCAAGCTTAAATGTATATATTTATCAATTAGATAAATAATACAGATATATAAGTATTAAAATAAAAATATATAAAATAAAATCATTAAAGATTATTTTTAATTATTAATATATATATATATATATATAAATATTGATGATATTGTTTAAAATTATATTTATTATCAATAATTAATAGTCAATAAATATAATAATAATAACTATTTTGTTATTATTTGAATATTTTTTAATATAAAATCAGTTTATTTCAGTTCTCCATACAATCTTTGACCTTTAATCTCTGATTTTAAAAATCTTGGTAAGAAGTTATTTTAGTTCAATTTATTTTTTTATCATACACAATATTTAAATACATGTCTTAAAATAGATAGTATAAAAATATTTAATTTTTTAATTCATTATGTCACTATAATATCATCAAAATATAATTTTATCAAGGCGGATAAAGAAATAATAAATATTCACTCTTTCAAATAAATATTTAAAATGTTTGCACTATTCTATGAATATGGTACATCTGTCTTCAAAAAATTAAATGAGAAGGTCTACCATATACATAGAGTGAAACTTGACCACAAACTCGGCTGGGTACATTAATGAAGGTGCCTCTTTTTTCAGGCAAGATTCGTATGTCCTATGTTTTGTACTACTTGGTGGCAAATCCATTTCGACACATTCAAGCGCAAGCAGATAGCCATCCTGTCCTGGCAGGCATACTATCACGTCATTTGTTTTGTATTACTCGCACAAATTAGGCCAACCTTGCTCCTGCTCTTCCTTTCTTGGAGCATAGAAATTCAAAAACCTGCAGCCAGCCGACTATGCACTTTTCAAAGTCGAGAAAAATGTCAAAGAAGTTCAAGTGACTAATCTATTCAGCTGTATCATAAATATTAATTATGGATAAATCTAAATTTTTTTTAAATTTTTTAAAATTTTATATCTAAAATTATAAATCTAATCTTTGATTTTTGTCACCCTCCTATTTGCAAGTACACATTTTAGTTTACCTTTTCTTTACCACTGTTATGCCTTGTCTTGGTTAGTTGCCTATACCCCTCTCCGGCACTTTCCTATGAGGCCCAGGTCGCTGACTTTTCTTCCCCGAGGCGAAGGCTCTGACCAAGGCCAGAGCTTCATTTTTCCGTAAGTCCAGATTTACATTCAGACATTTCTGAGTCTACCTCTTTATATAAACATTTAGCGCATAGCAACGCAACTCACTTCCCTTTTTGGTCTTAACCACCGCCATCCCAATGGAAAACCTCAAAATCACTAAGTTGCATCATAAACGCATTAATAACCCATTCCCTTCTACTCCAACCTCTCTTCCCTTCCTTCATGGAACTCTGCTTCTCGACTCCCAGACACTCTCTTCCCGCAGAGTCTTCCCCGTTGGAGAGGATTTCCAGCTTCTCTGGAGCACCCACCACGGATGCCATCTCTCCATTTCACATCTATCTCAGCCCTCAAAATCACTGTGGTCTACCATCCCCGGGAAGCCCTTTGTCTCTGCAGCATTGTGCGATACGGAGGTGGAAGAAAGCCGGGGATCCTTTGTCTTCAAAGAGAGGAATGCCCGTTTGGTATGTGATCATCAAACAGTCGATGAGATAAGAGTGATAGGTGACCTAGATCACCTTCTTGAGGAGGCTAATTCTCATGATTCCTCCTTGTCGGGGTCTCTGAGTTTTGAGCAGAGGAGTGAATGGAAGGACATCCAGTTCCCCGCCGTGCTGATAACGGGCTGGTTATTCAGCAAAAGGAGGAAGAAGAGGCACCACAATTCATCTGGTATTCCAAAACACGTGCAGTTTGAGACGGCCGAGCCGGTACCATCCGCTCGGGCAAGGTATTGGTTTCTGTTTGATCAAAAGAACAGTAACCAGATTGGATTTCAAGTAATAACTGGACAGCCCACCTATGAACTCCGCCAGAGAATATCTTCCGTTGCCTTGGGACGATACCAGCGGTTGCGGCAGAAGTTGCGGAGGATTCGTAAAAGGAGGGTAGATTGGTCTAGGTATTTTACAAGATCTAGAGGGTTTGTCATGGTCTCCCCTTCGGAGGAGGAACTGAGAATGAAGGTTTCAGAGTTCAAACGATTCAACAGAATCTGTCTCACCTATTCAAGTGATGAAAATGAAAGGTTTTATGGGTTTGGAGAGCAATTCTCTCACATGGACTTGAAAGGCAAAAGGGTGCCGATTTTTGTTCAAGAACAGGGGATTGGAAGGGGAGACCAACCTATAACTTTTGCAGCCAACTTGGTTAGCTATAGGTAGATAAACTATTACCTCTTCACACGCTAAAATTTTCTGTTAAACGCAAATATCTCAACATCAGCATCATTTTTCCTGCATCTTCACCCTTGCAGGGCTGGTGGTGATTGGAGCACAACTTATGCCCCTTCACCATTTTATATAACGTCAAGGATGAGGTCTCTTTACCTTGAAGGATACCAATACTCTGTATTTGATCTGACGAGGCTGGATAAAGTTCAGATTCAGGTATATTTGTAACTAACAACTCATATATAGCACGAAACATATAAAAAAAAAGGAAAAAAAGACGAGGAAAATATGTCCTTTTGCATGAACTGAAGTCAACAATATCAAGAGAGTATAAACTTACAGTTTCCTGTTTACTGAACTGTGGAGCTTGCAGATACAGAGCAATTCGGTTCACGGAAGAATACTTCGAGGCAATTCACCTGCTGAGCTTATTGAAAACTTCACAGAAGTGATCGGAAGGCCTCCTGAACTCCCTAAATGGATCATATCTGGGGCCGTTATCGGAATGCAAGGTGGCACTGACGCTGTGAACCTTATTTGGAATGAACTAAAGGCTTACAACGTTCCCATTTCAGCATTTTGGCTGCAGGTATTCCATATCACTACAGGATGCATCTGATTTTCGTATTTTATGGTTCCTTGCTAGATCTGAATTGGAACACATTTGTTATGAGCCTTGCTACTTTAACACAAACATCGAAAAGGTTCAAGTTATGTAACAGGTATTATTTTGAACCACAGTGTTAGTTGATCCAGAATAGCAACTCTTGGACATTTCATAGCATGATAAGCTAAATACAAATCACAAATTACAGTCACAGAAATCTTTATGAAAAATTACTCACTGGAGTGGAATCTCTGGTATAGGATTGGGTCGGGCAACGAGAGACTTTGATAGGGTCACAACTGTGGTGGAACTGGGAAGTGGATACAACAAGATACGGGGGATGGCAGCAACTAGTCAAAGATCTTTCTGCTCAGAAGATTAAAGTGATGACATACTGCAATCCCTGTCTAGCTCCGGTATTTCTCTTAGAAATTGCAGTTTCTCCATTGACCATTGTAAACACAACTACATGAAAAGTGTCACCATATTACTACCAGCGGCATTCATCAATTCCTCCCATGCAAAATAATGGCGTTGCCTTTCCTATTAAAACTTAAATATGCCAATAATTACTGCATATGTATTCTTGAAACTTCATGTTAAATGCCTCACTTCCTTTCGCAGAGTGAGGAGAAACCAAACAGGAGGAGAAACCTTTTCGAGGAGGCCAAAAAGATAGATATTTTGGTAAAGGATAAAAATGGACAACCATACATGGTTCCCAATACAGCATTTGATGTGGGAATGTTGGACCTGACGCATCCAGATACTGCAGGTTGGTTCAAGCAAGTTTTACAAGAAATGGTCGCTGATGGCGTGAGAGGATGGATGGCTGATTTTGGTGAAGGCCTTCCTGTTGATGCTACTCTCTATTCAGGTAAAAAATAAATGAAAATGTAACTAAAAGTAAATAGAAAAGTTTTTCGAGCTTTATGCTAGAGGCATCGCACTTATTTTAACTCTGGAAGTGACATACCAACTCGATACATCTTCCTTCTCCCCAAAGACATAATTCTATTCACATGTCTATGTAGGCGAGTTTATAGACTAAATTATTGATAACTTTGACCTGAATAATCCAGGCGAAGATCCCATCTCTGCTCATAATAGATATCCGGAGCTATGGGCCCAAATAAACAGGGAGTTTGTGGAAGAATGGAAGGAGACAAGATGCAAGGATAAAGAGACAGACGATATGGGAGAAGATTTGGTCTTCTTCGTGAGGGCTGGTTTCAGGGATAGTCCCAGATGGGGGATGCTATTTTGGGAAGGAGACCAAATGGTAAGTTGGCAAACCAACGATGGGATAAAGAGTGCTGTTGTCGGCCTTCTGAGCAGTGGACTCTGTGGATTTGCTCTAAATCATAGTGATATAGGCGGCTACTGTGCTGTAAACTTACCAATTGTGAAGTACCGGAGGAGTGAAGAGTTGCTGATGAGATGGATGGAGCTAAACGCGTTCAGTGTAGTATTCCGGACACACGAGGTAAGTCCTCTGCACTAGCAAGCCGAAGTAAATATCAGCATAAGCCATCAATTGTTTGTGGGATTACTGAATAAATATTCATCTGCACAAGCAGGGGAACAAGCCATCCAGCAACAGTCAATTCTACTCCAACCACAAAACCTTTTCCCACTTTGCCCGCTGTGCTAAACTGTACAAAGCTTGGTATTTCTACAGAATCCAACTAGTGAAGGTAACACCTGAAAAAGTCTGCGTTACTTACAATCCATTTCAGTAGAATGAGTAATAATCGCTGAGCCAAAGCATCTGACATATCCTATCCTATAATAATGTGAAACAGGAAGCAGCACAGAAAGGTCTACCCATCTGCCGACATCTATTTCTGCACTACCCTAATGACAGACATGTGCAGGGTTTGAGCTACCAGCAGTTCCTAGTGGGCACTGAGATCCTAGTGGTGCCTGTGCTGGACAAGGGCAAGGGCTACGTAGAGGCCTACTTTCCCGAGGGAGAAACCTGTCCCTGGCAACATGTTTGGTCGGGAAAGCTATATTCAGAGAAGGGTAGACAAATCCGGGTAGAAGCCCCGGTTGGGTACCCTGCTGTATTTGTCAAGGCCGGCTCCATTGTTGGGGAAACATTTGTAAAGAATCTAAGAGAATTTGATTTGCTTTGATAACCACAAACCATAAACGGCATTGATTGAGCGAGGTAATAATCAATCGATCCACAGTTATCCGTTGTACTTTTATAACTTGATTTAAATAAAAAGAAACCACCGACTTACTGTTTGATGAAATGGCCAACGTTGGATTTGGAGTTGATATTGGCGGTCCGGTGTCGACCGAGTGAGGCCGGCAGGGGATGAATGCGTTTGCTAATTGGTATTTGTGAAGGAGAGCTCATTCCGTCATGCTCCCTCCCTCTCCCCTATATAAACTAGCAGGGTGATTCGAATACCTATACTGGATATTCTGTTCTCCCTTTCTTTTAAAAGAAATAAAAAAGGGTAATATTTATATAAAAATATTTAAAAATTATATATAATAAGATTCTGTAATGAGGATGATATTTATTATGTACGATAATATTCAATTATTATTTAGTGATCACGGAAATCATCAGAGCTGGGATGACCGAACCTGACAGGTTGGAGGAAAAGTGTATATATATATCGTAAACTAAAGAGAATAATAATGATATATTACCAGAAAACAATAAAAATGTTTTCTTTTGTCAATCCTTGTGTACTGTGCACATACCAACTGCCTTCGTTTGTGGAAAAGTCAGACGAGTTTTCGAACCAGCTTACTGGTTAGGGTTTTCTTGCTCTCGTCTTCTTCGATAGCAGTAGTGCTATGATTTGACCATCCGATTCTTCTTCTTCTTTTACTTTGCTTGGTCGATTATATGTTGTAGTGGTGGGGTTTATGCTGCTTCTAATTTTAATTCATTAATTGAAGCTTCAAATTCCTTTTTCAGCCTCATTTCACTCTGTTTTATTCTTCTCTTCCACTACGGACAGTCCCTGGTCCTTGGTGAGGACGACCGAATACTTGGGAATCGTTTCTTACTGTGGTTAGTTGTCTGTTGCTGTTTTTCGGATATCCGAGGGCCTGCAGCGATTACTTTGACGAGTAGAGCTTGTGAAGGGAGCGGACAGGTCTGTTCAATTTAGCGGTCTGGTGTTGGTTTTTGGTCGCGGCGGCGGCTTCGTGTTGTTTCTGATGATTGTGATTTCGAGTGAAGTATACTCATGAATTTTGGTGCTAAGAATGAGAATAAAGCTATGACTGAGGTGCCAAGTTTCGTTCCCTCTGTTACATCTTCCATTCTCACGTATATCTCCCGGTCCTTGATGTTCTCCTTTGTTATTAGTTATATATCTGTTTCGAGTTCTTGCACGATGAATTCTCTGTTTTTTTTAATGAAGGATTCCATCAGATTGTATCAACAGTTTTTACGGAAATCACACGGATACTATCTGAATCCTCTCTAATAATAATGTGATGAAACTTCCCAAAGTACTATCAAACTGACAAACAATTTCTTCCGTGCAACTTCCTGATAGTTACTGTTTAAAGTAGATATTTCTTTGGCAGTTTATTAATGCACTGAGGTTGCAAATATGTGCATGGATTCTGTATACTTAATCCTTTTATTTCTCTGAGGGTTTTAGATGTTTGTTATGTGTCACTGCCTACTTCTTGGTCTGGTAATTGTCATATGGAGCTGCGGCAGTTTTTTTGTTGTCACCACTGAGTTTCTTCCTTTGGCTGGGAAATTTAGAGATAATTTGTGCTCTATTGCTAAAGAAAACAATTGAAAAGAAAATGGGAAAGGGACTTAAACTATTGAATGTTCACGTGTCAGTACCCAAGTCAGTACTTGGATAGACTATAATATAACATTCTCTAGCAACCAAAGCAATTAATATAATGATTTTCTGTTGAGTTAAGTGCTTCTTATGTAGAAACATTTTATTGGCACAGTAGTACTTCTCATATAACTATCAGGATGCTGATTATCAATGGAATGTAAGTTGAAGTTGTATTTATGATTCTGTGTGATTATGACTTTCTTGTGAGATCTCAAGCTGTATGTTGCTTAATTGGAAAGCATGGAGGATATCGAATGCATTGTGGTTGATATGTCATGTGAATGAGTAAGCTGTGGTCCCCAATGGGGATATCTAGTGTTCTTTATTGAATTTGTTATTAGGATTCGCGCTTATCCTAAATGGATGCTCGTCTAAATTTTGTATTTGGCTGTCTATCTGTCATATTGTAATTTTCTGCATTTGAATTTTTAGTATAGGGGATAGATTAATCAATAGAATTCAACCAATGGCCTTTTGTTGCATCTAGTGGATTGAACATTTTGATCCTGCTGTTGCAGGAAATTGCAAATACATATTCCTATTTTGTGTTAAGCGATGCATATACACCAAAAAGTGTGGTAGTCAAGGTGGCTCATGTCAACAATCTGACTTTAACATAGCTACCTTGATTGCCACATCATTTGGTGCAAGTAGATTTTTTCTTTCGGTATAAATTGCGAAGCTTGTTTTGTTTGGACTACTACTTTATCATTCTATGTTAATTGTTTTTGTGTGAGTGTTGCTTCATGGGCTAAGCATTCTAATTTTTTCGCTGTTTGACACACTCTTGGTCTTTTAGACTCTATCTTCAATCAATTCAAATCAGGTTGTGAACAAATAGATGCTGATCCCATACTTGGTCCTTTAAATAAGGTGAGTCAATCTCTTCCTAATACATTTCCCCCTTTCATTTATTAATAATTTTGAAGTTACTTAGAAGACCTTCTCTTTCCCCTCTATCTTGGAATCCAGTCACTTGCATCATCAAAAGTCAATCTCCTTACTGCTGTTGTGGGGTCTCATACTATACATCTGCAGAAATAACTCAACAAAAGCCAAATTCTATAGCTTGTAGCCATCTTGAGGATTGTAGAGTGACCAGTATGGCAGAAGCTAGTCCTTTAACAGATACCTCAACAGATGACACCGATGACAAAAACCAAAGGGTAATTTCTCTATCTTTTCACGCAGCATTTTCTGCATTTTGAAATCTTTCATCAGTGTATTTATTTATTTTGTCCTCTCGTCGTCTTTCTCTTGATCAATTGAAATAACCTTTACCCTTTCTATAATTATGCAATTTGTCTTCTGATAACGGTGAAATTTTATTCTCCTGGATACAGTATGCTGCTAGTTATTTAAGAGTTAATGTTTTTCCTTGCATGCTTTTGAGGTTCAGTTTGAAAGAGGCCAATCTACTGCTATTGTGGCATCTGATTCTGGCGACAAATACAAGGAAAAAGCAGGGGATCAAAAGGTTATAATATTATTGAAGTCAACATTATTTCTGTAACCAGTGCACGATGTGATACCATGTTCATGTATTTCTCTTGTGGCATTTTCTTTTGCAGACATTGCGAAGGCTTGCTCAAAATCGTGAAGCTGCTAGAAAAAGTCGGCTAAGGAAAAAGGTGGGTCATTTGTGATTTTGTATTCTTTTCCATGACTGTCACC
Organism: Passiflora organensis; assembly: GCA_019739055.1. Lineage (NCBI taxonomy): Eukaryota > Viridiplantae > Streptophyta > Magnoliopsida > Malpighiales > Passifloraceae > Passiflora > Passiflora organensis. Next base: position 11,934,020 of record JAEPBF010000009.1, read on the forward strand.
CATTATAAGAAACCTGTGATTGTGAAATAAAATATTTAATGGATCCTGATTTGGCTGTAGCAAATATTTACTGAGTTAAATTTTCCCCTTTATAGGCATATGTACAGCAATTAGAGAGCAGCCGACTGAAGTTGACCCAACTTGAACAAGAACTTCAGAGAGCTCGCCAACAGGTTTTGCTTTTGTTGTTTTTCAGAGAAAATATTGCTTCATTAATGCCTTTTTGGATGATTTTGTTTATCCCGAGGTGTTGTGAAATTTCAAGAAGAGAGTAGAATGATTTGGCAATGCCCCTTCATGTTGATTTACTGGTGGAGAGAAGTGAAGAAACTAAGAATTCCAAGATATCACCTAAAGTCCAAGTTAATGGATGACCATAGATTAAAAAGTTAGGCTCGCTATTTCAAATTACTCTTAAGAAAAATATTCCTTGATATATGGCTCTTAATACTACTATTTATAAATTCATGCGCATTATATCCTATATATCAGCCAGAGAGAATTAGCTAATAGTAAATGATATTCCATTTTGCATTTTTTTAATGTTATTATCCTATTGGTTACCTTCTCCCTAGTTTCTCTGAAACATTACGCCATGTTGATTCTGTTGTCTATCTTGCTCAAAACTTTCTGTTGTTTACGTTCATCCATTTTCTCTCCATCTTCATTGTCTTACTTGGGCAACTGACTGACCAACAACAAATAATAAAATATTTAACAAATATCACATTGTGTTCCTGCTATGAAGCTTTCTTGCTATAAAGTTGAAAGTTAAACTAGATTTTTAAGCTCATCTGTGGTTATATATAGTACGTCAAAACTATATCCATCAGATTGTCATGTGTATGGTAAAAATAGCTTCTCATACTTTTTCTTGTGAGATAGATCTAATCATATATAGATAAGAGAAAGGATAGGGTTGCATGTAGCATACCACCGCTATATCAATGAGATTGTCTTGGTGTTTAAAAATGGGACCCTACTCAATCTTATTTATATGGTGTTAGTGTGCTATAATGCCATAAACAGTGAAAAGATTCTTGAGAGGATGGTAGTCTTGTCAAGAGATGGACAGAGTACTTTTCCTGGTTGGTATTTTTCAGTCATTTGTTGGCTTCAGATTTACTTGCGAAATCTTGTTCACCAAATCTGCTTTCGGTAATGGCTTTGCATTGCAACAATTCAGTTTTCTTTTCAATTTGATGTACGGTGGTCCTTTTGTGCAGAAGGTTTGTAAGTTAAATTAGAGAATAATGGATGGATTGCCTTTTGTTTGTTTGCATTCTTTGAGAAAAATGAATAATAAAAAGTAGAAGCTTCCTCTTTCATTTGTTTTCTTGTCATGCACTAGCAAGGAGGATTCTTTTGGTTGAATCTCTTTCCTCAATGTGCTGTTGGAATTCTTATTCTTAATTATCTTCGGAATGTGTCGTTAATATGTTGAAATTGCAGTTGGTACATTGGGGCTCAAATACAAATGATCCTTGCATCGAGACATTTCATGAATTATCATAATTAATTTAATTGCCAGTAATTCCATAGTTGTTGAAGAGCTAGCATTGGTACATGTGATATCAAGGAGCATTTTTTTCCCTAGGAATTGCTCTCTTATTTCTTAAACATGGAAGAAGTTTATGTTATAAATTCCAAAATGTTTGTTACTCTAGTTTTCCCTTCCCTCAAGGAGATATGTAAAATGCAGATTGTTGTCTGTTGTCAGTTATAGCTGGTTGTATTTTTTGCCTGCAGTATTTAATAAGCTTTGTTTATTATAGGGCATTTTTGTTTCAGGCTCAGGAGACCAATCTCATTCGATGGGTGCAAATGGTACTTATTCTGCTCCTTGTTTAAGTGTTTTTGTTCATTATGTTTGTGGCTAAAAATTGATAATCCTAGTGGTGGCATTAGTCTCTTTTTATTGTGGTCTTAAATTAGGTGAATATTGAGTAAATCTGCTCAAGATTATAGCTACCAAATTCTTAAATTAGTAAATTATGCATCAACTTGCAGGATACTGATTTTGCTGCATGCTTACAATAAATGGCGAGTGATTGTCTAATAGAGGAAAGTAGTGCATTATCCTTTGCTAAAGATTTCTTAAAAGCAAACAAAGATTTAGACTCCTATAGTAAACTTTTGCCATGAATCTGGAGAAGTGCGAACATTCCCTGCTGTGCTGAAAAATTACAGAAATATCTTGTTCTGGAATTCTTGAACTAATCTCTTTATTGAACCACTGGTTATATAACTATGTTTGAGGGTGACAACTTTGTCTTATGGGTTGCGCTTTGCCACAGGTGCCTTAGCATTTGATGTAGAATATGGACGGTGGTTAGAAGAACATAATAGGCAGACAAATGAGCTCAGAGCAGCAGTCAATTCACATGCTGGAGATACAGAACTCCGCACCATAGTTGACAATGTTATGACACAGTTCAGTGACGTTTTTCGGTTGAAAGGCATTGCTGCAAAAGCTGATGTTTTCCACATACTGTCAGGAATGTGGAAGACACCAGCTGAGCGATGTTTCATTTGGCTTGGTGGTTTCCGGTCATCTGAGCTCCTCAAGGTGAGGTTTTTCATCTTCATATGTGTGTGTATATATATATTCAGTTTCTTTCATTTTTCTCAGTGTTCCCATTTCTCAAATACTGGTAAACATAGAATGGTAGTAGGAGATTCACAAATCGCATCTCCACTTTTCAATTTTATGGTTTCATGTTCGCTTAGTATGTTAGGGTGGAAAATTGCATGGTCTGGTTTCCTAGGCCCCATGATATGCAATTGTCCCGTTGATCGCCATTGCAATATTGTGCATGGACACATGTCCATGTTATGAATGCAGAAGCTTTTGAAGCATCAGTTTTCTATGTGTTTCTTTCCTGCGAAACTTTTGATTTATCATACAATTCGTAGCAATTACAAATAAATGTTGACATTGAAAATTAAATGTATGTTGATACTATTTTGAATTTAAGAGTTTAATTCTATAACTTCGAGTTTCAACATCATTGGCAAGAAGCGTCTTCTGAAATCTACAGCTCTTTATTTTTATATTCAAAAGTAAACTAGTATTAATTTTGGCTCTATCATTGTGACTGGATATTAATTGATGCAGTTACTTGTGAACCAATTGGAGCCTCTTACTGAGCAACAGTTATTGGGGATTTACAACTTGCAGCAGTCATCCCAGCAGGCTGAAGATGCTCTATCACAGGGAATGGAAGCATTACAGCAATCTCTGGCTGAGACTCTGGCCAATGGCAACCCTGGCTCATCAACCTCAAACGGGAATGTGGCGAATTATATGGGTCAAATGGCCATGGCTATGGGAAAGTTAGGAACCCTGGAGGGATTTCTTCATCAGGTAAATTGATTTTTTCTTTGACAAAATAAAATTTTATGCGGTATGTTGTTACCGAATTTTGATGCCCATGCACAAACCATTGATCTGTTGCTTGAAGTTCTTAAATGTGTACCTCTGAGAATGCCCTTGTTTTGTATAGCATGATTATCTCTTTACTGAAAATGCAGTTGCTGCCAAACCCAGAAGTGCATCTTTTTGTCATACCATGCAGACATTCTATGGTGAAATCCCATAATTAGAATGTGTAGAAAGTATACCAATTTTCTAGGTGACTGGCCCAGAGAACACTGATTTAAAACAAGGCACGCTGCATTTTATGCTTGTCTTTTGCCTTATTTCAATCGGACCCTATGAAGTCACCCAATTTGGAGACATGAGATTGCTTCGTGATCATGTACTTGACTTGGTCTAACCTGTCAGAATCTTACATTTTCATCATCATTATTGTTCATCTATCTTCCTCTTTTAAAATATTATATCCATCAATTTGATTTTTTGTGTTGATGATTGGCAGGCTGATAATCTGAGACAACAAACACTAGAACAGTTGCTTCGCATATTGACAACCCGCCAATCAGCCCGGGCACTACTGGCAATAAACGACTATTTCTCGAGGCTTCGAGCTCTTAGTGCTCTCTGGTTGGCCAGACCACAGGAGTAACAAACAAGAAGGGAACCTTATAATGGAGTTAAATAGGAGTTGGTCACTCAATGACTTGCCTTAATTAGATGCAGTCTTGTGGAAAGTGATGTGCGAGCATAATCAGAGCTGGTAGGGAGGAGTGGTCCCAGTGGGAGGTAATTGTAATTACAAGCTTCATCATATGCAGCTGTAACCTTGTGTAACTTTGGCTTTTAGATGCGTATTAATTGCGTTAGTGCTAGTGGTTTGATTATATCTGATTTCTGTTGGTATAGATAAAATGGAGGTAGATGTGACATAGGTAGTGATTCAGATTTAGCAGGTGATGGTTGCTGTTTGGGGTTTCTAGAGGTTTTTTGCTTCTTTGGGTTGTACATGTTTTTACTATAATGTCATTTCACTATCTTTTGAAGTCACGTCAAATAATTCATATCACCACGAATTTGAAAAACTTGGATTCTAGAATTTAATATTTTTTTATCTGTCCGTATTTGGAACTCACCTGCGACGACTAAAGTGTTATATTTTAGTACGTTCTTTGTTAAAGTAACAAAAGTTTGAAAAACTAAGCCGACTACGGATTAATAAATCAATCACGCAACACTACAACTTTTTTATCTATACATACAACTTATAACCAGAAAAGTCTAATTGAACGATAAAATTTACTGTATTTTAATTAAATATTAAGGATCTAATCTATGAGTTAAAAAATAGAATATCTTATAATTTTGGTTCAGTTATTAAATGTATATCCCCCATAAACAAAACTGAGATTCGCGCGTACAGTTCATGGCTCATCGTGTAGCATAATTTATTGATTTCTTCTCGTCTTTATCTGCTGAGTCAACAATTCCCGTCCTAGGCTCTATATATCTACAGCGAAAAAAATGTATGGCCGGAACCACATCGAGCGATTATTTTAATAAGGTGGACAAACGCATTTATTTGCGCCCACAAGGGCCCTCCTCCCCTCAACCATTTGTAAAAGACAACTCATCATGTCATGTGGGATTTAATTTCCGACCAAAATACTATTATTATATTAAAACATAACAGACAAGAAATACTGATCCCTCCCCTTCTTTTTTTTTTCTTTTTTCTCCGTTTTTGGTACAGTGATCCCACCCCTTCTAGTTCACTCATATCATTCTCCCCTTACGAATAACACAACAGACAGGACGTCCGGATTCTTCTACGATTTTTTAGATAAAAATAATTAAAATTAAAAGATTATTATAAATATATAATAAATAGATCAATGTTATAGATAATTTTTAAAAAAAATTAATAAAGAAAAGAGCTAACTAGAAAAAAAAAAGAATAATTTTATTTGAATATTTGGATCCCAAAATAATTAATAATAATAATAATGAATGTTGATCAAATATTATGTATATATATATATATATATAACAATATTATTAAATGAAAAAATTGGATTTACATTTAAATAATAACGGAGCCCATGACTGTCAACGGGCATTGCACATTCCATGATATGCGGATCCATGCATCCATGGGAAAAATATTTATCATCGGTCCACGCGTAGGTGAATCAGCAGAACATGTATTATAGTCGTCCATCAGTCGTCCATTATCCTGCATGGCAGGCTCAGTGATTGACATCATGTTAACAAGCAATTTATGGCAGGCTCAATGATTGACATCATGTTAATAAGCAATTTACATGATTATGAAACTAACTCAACAAAGTAATATTGTTCATTTTGATCATGGAATAAGTTGGATATCCAAGGCACACATCCTAATTAAGCTTTTAGGCACAATCTTCCATGGTAAGCTTTTTGTCTTAATTTGACCACCTCAGTTCTGACTAATCAACCTCCAATTTTCTTCCCGATTTACTTGTTTAGTTAATTTTAGTAATTTAATGTTCTATCACTTTTCTTATGAGATTGTTAAAATTACATATAGATGATGACCAACGAATTTTATAGGACGATAATTGTAAGAAAAAGCCTGTCTAAACAGGCTGCGGTTCAGAGTCAACTAAATCAATATTTACCATCGTTAATTTATATTGAAAGATCAAGTTGTACATTTACAATTAGGTGAAAGAAGATTATAAGAATTAGAATATCTGTTTAAGGACTATAATATTCCCACATGAAACATAAGATTTTAAAATATGGCAAGAAATACCTTCCAACGACGGCAAAGTGAGAAAAGCAAGTCGTAAAGGCTCACGTAACGTGAATACTAATATAAAATTAGTTACACATAATTGAATGATTTGAACCTAAACTTTAGGCTTGATTTTTGTTTTGACATAAAACACTTTTGGACTCTTATTTAGGGAGGATACCCTAAATTAATAATTAAGGAAAAGGGCAAAAGATTTACTTTAATTATTATTGTGTTGGAAAAAATGCCATTTTAGTCTTTCCTTTCCCACAAAGCTTTTACATGATGGGAAAGGATATGATCAAGTGTTAAGCCCACGTAATTTTCTGTGTCGGTCGATATGTAAGCATGGGGACACGTTCTACATTATTTCTGGTTTTCAGCTGCCAACTTCCTCTTTTTGACCTGTACAAATAAATAGATACTCTGGCTGCTTGTTCGTCCCCATCACCAATCAGTTTTTTCTCTTCTAGGCCTTTTTTTCTCTCTCTCCCTCTGGGTGTTTCAGTTTTGTGTCGGATAGTGCCTGAGGCCCTCATCACTCTTTTCCTGACCCTTCATCCACAGCCATCTGAGTTCAAAAAGGATAAAGGTTGTGTGAAAGGGTTGTGCTTCGTTAGCATCGACGTACAGACATCATGGATGCTCCTTTCCTCCCTGATAACAATGACGACTACGAAAAGAACGACCCGCAAGAAGAGTTGCAGCCATACTCACTCTCAGTTCATCCATCCTTAGCCTTGTCCACAGCATCCTTTCATGCATCCTTCCATGTCGGAGAAAATGGATGCAGCTTCACGCAAACCATCTTCAATTGTAAGCCTGCTGTTCATTTCTGCAGACCATTGTCGTTGAGTTTCTGATTTATTTTTACCATTAAATTATCTATCTCTCTCTCTCACTCATTTTTTCTTTTCTGTTCCTGATTTAAATATCCTTGCAGCTATTAACATTATGATGGGAGTTGGTATTCTATCTGTACCATACACAATCAAAGAAGCAGGGTGGGCAAGTTTGGCAGTTCTGGTTGTTTTTGGACTTGTGTGCTGTTACACGGCGAATCTGATGAGACAGTTGTTTGAGAGCAAACAAGGCATAGTGAGCTACGAAGATATGGGTGAAGTTGCCTTCGGAAGATCTGGACGTATTGCAGTCTCTGTAAGTTCATGAACAAGCAACATATATGTTATAATATTTCTCTGTTTAAATCTTACAAATTCATCAGCAATTTTACGCATCAATTCATTCTGTGATGTAGCCGTCTGGAAAAGAAACCTATGTGTCTGTTACATCTTTTATGGTGCATCATGATATTTTGATATTTATACCTTCAATAGAAAAAAAATGATGCATCCTGATGAGAATGATGTGAAAATCTTTTGGATAGGGTACTTCCAAGTTCCAACTTATAATTTATTGTATTTCCCAAAAAGGAAATTATTTTACTTTTTCTTTTTTTTTGGTTAATTTTTTCTAATTTAGTCTTGTCGTTTGTTGTTTGGTACAGATCATTTTGTACACCGAATTATATGTAAGTGTAACTCTTCTAATTCTTCTCTATTTTCCTATCCTGACCGTATCGCCAAGTGACAGTTATATATTGAACTAGTTTTCTAAATCTGCAGTCATACTGTGTGGAATTCATCACTTTGGAAGGGGATAATCTCACCACTCTATTCCCAGGAACGTCGTTGGTGGTGGGTGGATTGCATCTCAACTCCACACAATGTTTCGGAATACTTGCGGGTCTTATATTCCTACCCATCTGTTTTCTGAAGGATCTCCGAGTGGTGGCATATGTGTCAGGTGCTTAACGGCTTGCTTGCAATATAATTCTGGCCCGGGAAAGCTCTCCTTCAGAATTTCCCACTCGTCTACACTTTTGAATTACACGTTGTACGAACTAATTTCTCTGACTTGTTTAGTCTTGGGTTCCGTGGTGTTGCAGCTGCCGGCATTTTGGCTGCTATCTTGACTGTTTTCAGCTTGATATACCTCGGCACGGCGGAGGGGATTGGGTTCCACCAAACTGCTCCGGTAATTAGATGGAGTGGCATCCCGTTTGCTATAGGTGTATATGGATTCTGCTTTGCCGGCCACTCTGTCTTTCCAAATCTCTACCAGTCTATGACGGATAAAAGGAAATTTACCAAGGCATCAGTTTCATGGTACAAAATATTTGATGATTTCAAAGAGCCATGACTGTATCTGCAGGTTCTTCCTAATTCCCACAAACTTATCCTTGCCTTGTCCGCATATTTGTAGCTTCTCGGTGTGCTTTTTGCTATACGGGGGTGTTGCTGCAATGGGATACATGATGTTCGGAGAGGCCACATTGTCTCAGATAACCTTGAACATGCCTCCCAATTCTATCGTTTCCAAGGTTGCGCTATGGACAACAGTAAGTACGAGTGTTTGCAGATTGACTTCACTTGGTCTTATGTTCCAATAATGCTTCACAGGTTTCTGATAAAGCATTCTTGATTTATATATAAACACAGGTCGCCACCCCATTTGTCAAATACCCTCTGCTGATAATTCCTCTAGCCAGGGGCTTAGAAGGGCTGTTGCCTCCCCAAGTTTCCGATTCTTACTGGTGTTTCATCCTTCTAAGAACAGCACTTGTAGTGTCCACTGTTCTTGTTGCTCTTCTCCTCCCTTTTTTCGGTAATCCGGAATATATAAAATACTCTTAAGCTCCATATATATTTTCGATTCTTAGGGTTGGTTGGCTTTAATTGTCATATGTTGGGGTAATGGCAGGTCTTGTGATGGCTCTAATCGGTTCTCTTATGTGTTTACTGGTGGTAAGTTGAAAAATCTCCAGACCATAAGCTTCATATCACACCTACATGGCTTGATTAAATTCTGATATTTACGTGTATATTATATATATGTCTGATGCAGTCGGTAATCACGCCATCGTTGTGCTTCTTAAAGATAATGGGGAAGAAGGCTTCAAGGATGCAAGTAAGTGGATGCCTTGCACTATATAACTTTCCGTTTCCTAGATTTTCTGTAAATTTGTGCATAATTTTGGAAATTATACGAAAAACAGATTGCGGTGAGTACCAGTGTTGCTTCGTTTGGGATCGTATGTGCAATCCTGGGGACGTACACTTCGGTATGGGATATCGTGAAACAATACTGACCGGACCGGAAACGGATAGTGGAGGTGTTATTTAATTTCCAAGGAAGCCTATCTAGTAGTTGTGGTGTAGGTTGCCGGCTTGCTGAACGGTGCCTTTTGCTTGTTTACGTTCGTGAATACGTGGAGGCCGCACAGCCTCACACTGTTTTCTAATATTTACATTTTAAGTATTGTACACTACTTAACATAAGAAAGTGTAGTATAGTGTGAGGGTTTTGATTTTTGCTTTTTTATTCGTCTCGTCTCGTGGTTTCTTATCCGAGTGAAAGAAATTATTAATTACAGAATATATACAAGTTTATGCAATTATACCCAAGAAAGCTTACTGATATAGGCATGGGGTCCATAAACCATATTCATATACTCTGATACCCAAGTTGTTTGCCAGATATATATGGACATGATGAGCACTTGGGAGTTAAAAGGGTAACACGTTGAACGGGGAAGAAGAAAACTTTAATTTTCAATTGAACATGGAAGACCCCGCCGAGGTGGAGGCAGCTATAAATACAATTATTAGTTACTGTTGTTTCGTTCATCATAAAAGCCAGCAGTTTTAAGACTTTTGTTCTTTGGATTTCCCTTTGAATGACAAATGCGACAAGACAAATGCATGATTAGTTATCCCAACGCTTGTCTCCTGTCAAGTAGTCATGTATCTATCTCAATTTGGCATTTTGACAGTCATATCAGATACGTCCTTTCCATCTTTTTTCTTCCCATCCTGACCCACAGCATAGTTTGACGTTCATCCAAATCGATTCTTACCTGGGGCATCACCAATCTATCTACCAACCCCCCAATGGATTAAATTTCAATTTGCACAGCATCATTTACTGTCAGCAGTAAATCATCCACACACTGTGAAATAATAAACAATATCGTCTTGATAAAACTAACATGCTGAGAAAAGTAGATTGAATTGTCATCTTATCCGGAAGCAACAACTGTTTCTAGATCTAGCTCACCAAGATCTACAAGTGTGAAAAAGAACGCAAAACACTCTCCTACAAGGTAAACCCGTGACATGGTAGGGTGAAACCTAAAATCAAATCCCAATACAACGGCTATTCGGCTAAGGATTTAATATTATTCCTAGATAATGAATTGTTCATGTAGGGAAGAAGTGTTTACATAAAAAAACAACTGAATTGGTTAGAAACATAATCGGTAATCATGCCGTCGTTGTGCTTCTTAAAATAATGAGTCAGAAGACTTCAAGGATGCAAGTAAGTGGATGCCTTGCTCTAAAAAACTTTCCGTTTCCTAGTTTTCCTAGTAAATTTGTGCATAATTTTGGTAATCATACGACAAACAGATTGCGGTGAGTACCGCCTTTGCTTCGTCTGGGATCGTATGTGCAATCCTGGGGACATACACTTGGGTATAATATTGACCGGACGGGTTGCGGAGGTGTTATATTCCCCAGGAAGCCTAGCCAGTGCTTCTGTTCCCAACAAAATATTATTCAAGAATCTTAATTGTTAAAAATACGGGAAAATCGTGTGATTGTTAAAAGTGTAGTGATGAGGGACAACGACAACTCTATAGTATGTGAGATTAGAAAAAAAAAAAATATTTTTTAACAAGAACAAAATTGTCATATATCTTACACATCAAAACTAATCATCTTTTTTCTAAATATATTATTATCTAGCAAAATTAATTTTTTTCTAATTCTTAAATTAATGATTTTATAACACCAAAACCTTACTAGTTGTCCTTGCTGTGTGTTCTTTGTTTTTCATGGGTGCCATAAGGCCCGTGACATGTCTTTTAGCTTTAGCTGTGTTTTGTCCGGTTTATTCTTCTTGTTGGACCATATTCAAACAGAAACTGAGTTGATGCTGGGCTGGACTCCCGCAACATTCTCACTGAGCTGGTGAGAGTTGGGAACTATGCAAGAAACTAAAGAGTTGTCCCCGGATTGATTGGAGTTTCAGGTGCCATAACACATGTCGCGAGGGTAACATATGTGCAGATTATCGACCAAATTATGCTGCTTGCTCACGAACTTCACGAACAGTACAGACCCATTGAGAAAAGGATTCTCATTTCCAATAAATTGGGCAGAACGATCTTATAATCGAAATTCGAATGTTTATCATTTTGTTTTCGAAATCCACTCAGAAATTTCATGTTTGCCTTGGTGAAATCGTCCTTTTCTTCTCTAAAACTTCAATTTCGATATGAAAGGCGTCGAAGCTTCTTTACTTGGCTTTGTTGGAAAGAATGAAATATGCATTGCTCCTCATCCAAGTCTCGTCTGCTCTTTACATGACGATGAGGCAAGATTTATATACTGACTCTTCTATTTCCCTCTGAGCAGCAAGCCCACCTCCGTACATTCACATCTCGCCCAGGGAGAACGGTCATGGGTCAGTCTCTCATGAAATTTGCTTCTGGTATGTTTTCTTTTCTGGGTTTTTCCCTTTTTTCTTTTTTTTTTTCGCTACCTCTCTCTCCTCTCTGCTGTTCATAAAAAAGTACTGTTGCAGTTTGTTATGCTATTTACGAAACTGGAATGATGCCATGAAATTTTTTAAAAAAACGAATACAGAAAGCCCAGAAAGCAAGGAAAAAGAGATACGTTCGACAGTAGAAGAGAGCTACAAAAAATATTTTGAAGTTGCAGGGTCCGGAGAATGGGAATTTGCTGAGTTCAACCGAGCAATAAGCCTGACTGTGGAGTAAGTAGGAACCCATAGTCTAATGATAAATAAAATTTTCTTATTTTTCCATTTCTTTGATGGGTTCCATTCCATCCTGTTGATTATCAGAGACATCAACAAGAAGCTTAATAGCACCCAGTTCTTAATCCCCAGTGCCCGCAAACTTGATGCAGTTTACGAAGTAAGCCTTACAATCTCCATCTCCTCTCCTCCTGATCTTGAGGTTGCAATCCTGATATGATATATATGGATTTACAGATGCACTATCGTGACAAGGAAAAACCCTTGAAGAGGGAAGATTTTCAGAAGATCCTTGAAGAATTGATAATGGGGTCTGGATTCACGGGTTTTGGATCAAAAGACACATTACTTTTCTTATTTGGGATCCCATTAGCTGCATGGTTCATCAAACTCAGAGTAGCTCCAAAAACCATTCCAAATGATGTATTCTTACCAGGGGTCACTTCTGCTACAGTTTACCTTCTTGCCAAACTCAACAAAATATGACCACCAATCTCATTTATACCACAATAACAAATCCTATCAATTAAATTACATTCTTGTGGTTCGTAATACTAATTTTTTCTCGGATTTCGATTATCTTCCTAATAAAATTAACATGCTGAGAAAAGTAGCAATTTGAATTGTCATCTTATTCAGAAGCAACAACTGTTTCTAGATCTAGCTCACCAAGATCTACAACTACAAGTGTGAACAAAGAACACAAAACACTCTCCTGCAACTGCGAGGTAAACCCGTGACATGGTACGGTGAAACCTAAAACAACACAAACATACACTACTGACTGACTCACCGACAGACACAATCAATACCACCCGTGACTTACTTAGCATGTAGTAACCAAAACCTTATCTCATTAAAAATATCCCTTTTTCAACCCGTTAGTGCCCTATTAAAATAGATCCAATCCACACCGACACGTAAAAGCAAGCCAAGCCAAGCCAACCCGAATCAGGTGCACAGCTCACGGGCCACACCCAGCCTCGAATTGGGCACATCGAAGAGCACCCTGTGGTTCTGTTGCTGCATGTTGGCTATCACATTCAGTACCGAATTAACGTTATCCGGCGCCGCAGCCATGGCCAGGCATTGGATGCCTTTTCCCGCGCTTTGGATCATTATGTTGTCTGGTGGCAGTGTCACGTTCATCCCGGAGAACATGAATGTTATGGTCGGTGGAACGATTGATGAGGAGTAACATGTATCGAACCCTCCCAGGAATGTCACCGTCGCATTACCCACTCGCCTTCGGAACTCGTTTCGGACCGCCGTGTACGCTGGTGTTACCAGTCTCGTGAACTGAGTGCCTGCAGGCATAGCAACAACACATTATTCTTAGTCTTCTGCACAAACATTGATTAATCTCCACATTGTGTTCATATGGACTGGTGCTTCTTTTGGCCGTTTCTTGGTGCTTTACAGATAGGCAACTATGAGTCATTTTCTGGTCTTTGGTTCTGAGGCACTAATCATTATTTATAGAAGCAGAGGAGGAACCCACACAGTCATTTGGACCTACTGCTGGACTTTTTTGGCAGAGTAATGTTAAGTCAGGTCCTGCCACAATCACGGACTACTCAAATAAAAATATCTACTCTTTTAACTTGGATTTTATGTTTTAGGCTTAATAAACTAGCTAGGATCTGCAGAAAGTGCAGCCAGAGAGCAAATATTCCATGGCATCTTTAACATAGTAAACAAGTAAAATTTGGTGGTTCAGGAAATGTTACCAGAATCAATGATGGTTCCTGCACCAGTCGTTGGATTGAACGCCAGAGCACTTGGAGGAATGTCGACAATTCTCCTACCCACCCTGATTCCGATCAGATTGACAAAGTAAAGGGAAGGTCTTCTTGGGTTCCTGAGCAGAGGAGTGGATTTGATCCTCAGGGGCTGCCCCACTGGACCAAGCCTCAAGGATCCCGAGGAGTTGAGGAACCTAAAGCTCGGCAAACAATATGAAAATGTGGATTTGTATAAGTTTTGGGATTGAGACAGAAACGAGAGCGGTCCTCTGCCCAGACCCAAGAGGCCCTGAGGTGGCAGTGAGCTCCCTGTGGCCCTCAGGATGCAACCGAAGGTGTAGCCTGGGACGGTGTCGGCGGATAGAGCGAACGTGTCCTGGGAGACATTTGCGGCTATGCTGGAGCCACCATAGGTCATGTTGAAAGCGCACACGCTGCCATTGCAAGTGGGGTTGTTTACCTGCAAAATTCACATGGATATGAGTAAGCACTGCTCACTCAGAAGTCATAATCTGGTTACGGACAGAAGTGCTCTGTATGTCCGTGTTCATTTTGTCCGTGAACTTTCTGACAGCAATCAGTCTCGTCAGAAATAGTGAAAAAGCTCATAAATCTACCACTGTGTCACGTCCCAACTTTATCTCTCAGGCATTATCCAATCAATGTGATGTTATGTCCCACATTAGGCCCTCTTAGTGCCTCACGTTAAGCACCGAAGAAAATCAATCATCTCCCTTTTTTTTAATTCATTTTAGGATTAATAAATTGGGTCCAAAGTGGGGAAAACTGAGTCAGCATGAGATTGTACCTGCTTGCACTGAGGAGCTCCACAACCAAGAGGCTTGTAGGTAGTGGACTTGCTGGAGTCGAAGACAGTAGAGGAACACCCAACACAACCCTTGCAAGGTAGCCAAGCTGCGTCATTGCTAGTGTCCATTGCCATGAACAAGTTCTGGGCAGGAGTCCCAATCTTAACCTTCACAATGTAACTAGGACTCTGCGCACTGAGCAGCTTTCCTGAGGCAATAGGAACAGCAGTTTTCTTGCCCACAACCAAGCTCGACAAGAATTGAAGCCTAGCTTGGTCCCTGGCCAGCATTTTGAGCACATTCTCTTCCCAGGAGAGTGGCTTCTGGGGGCTAAACGGAGAGCATGGACTGAAGACGTGGAAAATTTTGAGGGCCGAGCCTTCCTCCGTCAGATAGCATTTGGGGTTCAGCCCTTGAGCTACAGCAAACAAGAGGAAGGCTAGAGAGAGTACGTGGATCGTCCTCATGGTTTGGAGAGTAGGAGTAGGGTTGATGGTTCGGGGAGGGAAAGGAAGTGGGGTATATATATAGGTGAGGGAAGAGCGTATATGTATATGTAGAGTGGAGGAGAGCATACAAATGGTGTAGGACAAGCGAGTGGGATTGCTCACTAACAGACTGTATTCCATTCACTTAGGGTCCGGTGTGTGAATGGACCACATGGGATGGGGCTTTTCTTTATTTGTCCTAGATTTTGGAGCATCTTTTCGGTATCTTGTTTTCCAAAATGGAGAGATGGATTATAGCTTACAAGGATGTCCAAAGATACATACATTGTCCATATGATGCCTGACATCATTCCATTCTTTTCTACTTGTCCCCTAAGCAACTAATGGTGGGCATGTGATGTTAGTTGGATGTACGTATCATGTTAATTGGGGACATTATAGACAATAAGTTTTTATTTATAAGGTAAGAAATATGCTTATACATTGTCGCAATGAAAAATAGGATGACGATAAAATATTTATATTAATCCTAATCTTTAGTATTTTTAAGAATTATATTTTTTATTATAAAATTGATTTTCTAGATTTAGACTTGGCACATGGATTCTAATGAAGTCGATCATTTTTTTTTCCTATATGATAATCAGCTTGGATCTTAAGCATAATAAATAATAATTGTCATTAAATACATTGCCAAATTAATAGTTTGAACTCAATCTCTTGATCTATTGGTTAAAATACATGTACAAGTTTACCAAGAGGCCTCTAGACAAGATAGTAAAGGCTCTTTTTTAGTTTAACCAAGCTTTTGAGTTCAAATTTTAAGAATGCATTAACGTTAAATCTCCCGAATGGATTCTACCCTGTTCACACTGCATCGGATTAATCAGTTACCAAAGTGTTTAACAAGTTTCTCACTTCTGTAGTCAGGGTTTTGGATATAAGAACTAATTTTTTTTCAATTGTGGGCACTTCATAGAATGAATAATCGATTCAAGAATTTAATCTAAAACCAAATCATTGATTATTGGAAGATTTGGAGTCGGATGTGACAATTATCCTTGTTTGTTCATTTTCCTATGCAGCAATTTGATCTGTCCGAGTTAGGTCTTCAGTATCTGTGGGTTTAATGTCGGCATATCGGCATAGTATCCTGGATCGTATTCCAGTAGAATTTGGACAAAGTGCTTAATTATAACTCTCTTATTCTAATCTTAAAAACTTCTTTGTACTAAACAAGTTTACTTAACTCATGAGAAAAAGGGACAAATTGACTCCGTCGGCAGGCTCTTTTTGACATGTGACATCTCTGAGCCTGTAAGGAAAAAGGTTAACATTCTCTTCCATTAAGTTGAAGAGAAAAACAAAAACAAAAAAGGAAGAGGTCAACTGAAGCAGCAGAGATCTCGAGTAGAAATCTCATTGGTGGGTGATGAAGATTTCTTTAATGAAGAACACCTCTGACCTTGAGTAAGATTTCATGGCGTGTGTTCGTGTATATATGTACAGTCTACGCGAGAAAGAGCAGCTCAACATGTGCATGCATTGTAGGAAAACAACTCAGATTTCCTCATCATAAGGTGGAAGTGCATCGTTTTGATTGCAAGTCTTAGACTTTCTGCCACTGCTATAAATATAATGCACTTCATTGAATCGCCAGTCATTAATACCAGTACCAGCAATGAATGATTCAGAATATTACCCATTTGTTGTTGCCAATCAAAGTTCTTGTTTGACTTTCAGTTTAGTCTCAGTTTCTATATTCCATTGATGGATTTACACTGGATTGAATATAGTATTTAGCAGGTTCAGTCAATGAATTGATGTTTCCAAATCCAGTCTTAAATCAAGTGATCCATCCAATTCTTTTGTGTTCTTGGAATTTTCTAAGGCAGGAAGATGGACTTAATAATGCTTTCCTTTTTAAAATCACCACAGTGAGACTTGTAAATCTGTCGTTGCCAAAGAGAAAAACCAGAAAAGTTTAGGCCAATGGTCAATAAAAGAAACACGCTTTTCTCCTATATATGTCTCACGCGCATATAAGAACAACTCAGAATCATTGCTTTCTATGCACACTACTTTCTTCACATCTATTATGGATATTTAAAAAAAAAACGATGATCTGATCGCCATTATTTTAATTACCTACAAGATGATGGAGATGGAAAGTAAAAGAAGAAAAAGTAGATTCGCTTTCATGAGCTGGTCCAGTTTATGGGCGCATTGTTTCTCCCTTCCTATGCCTTCACGTTGAGAGATTTGAGGATTGCCTGGATATGCGGGAAGCAGAAAGAAGGCCACACAGTTGTAGAAGAGAAGGCATACCATTATGATTACCATAGAAATGAATCAGATTAGCTTTAGAGAGGGGGTAATGAAATGATGATGGCCCCATGACACCATGCTCGGCTCACCTTGAGTAGTGAGTGAGTGAGTGAGTGAAATTGTGACTCATTCCTGTCATGCAATAACATGAAGCTCATGTGACTTTGCTATGGATTGTCTGATTACAAATCTTGGGAGCGAGCGAGTGTGCAACTATTAGAAATGCCTGCAACTTTTCCATATTCTATTATCTATCTGTCGGTCACCCATCAACGTCTCCTAACATACTTGTTTACTCATGGGTAAAACATCCAAAGTGCTTTTGTACCTTTACATGTGGCCCTGCAATATGCGTGTCTTTATTTCTGCTTGAATTGATGAAGTTTTTGAGGGAAGATGGCGTGAAATACTATTGGTGTAGTATGTCAGATAGCTCAATTAATGAATATAGGGGCAGGGCTGCAGCCTGTTTTCTGCATCAAATACTGTCAAGCAACCTTTCTTCAATCTTTTATCACTTAACCATACTTCTCGTATCCCGACAAATTAGGCCAGAACCGTATATTTAGTCTAATTCCCATTAAGAATGTCGTTTTCTAATTCGAACTCACATTTTGACAGGAAGAGTAGAGTAAGTTAATGTTCATCGGCATCAAATGACAAACGCAGACCTATAAATAGACAATGTACCCTTCTTAGGTTTGGTACAAATTACTGCTCTAGTACAAAGAAACAATAACTGCTCCCTCAACGTAAGCAGAATTTGCTAACAGTCCAACCGGACAAATAAAGGAAAATCTATGGACCCAAGTTCTTAATAATCAGCAATGAATTTTGGCGATGACATTCTTGTAGTTTTTGATTAATATTTGCAGCTAATTAATCAAATATTAATTAGTTATTTGTCATAAATAATTTTTAGTATAAAAACAATGGATAATAAAATCTTTTTCATTATTTCAGTTCAGTGCATAGCACGCGGTGTTTTCATGGGCTAAGATTGTCAGATTTGATGGGTTTCTCCACGGGCCTCACATCAATCCAAACAGGCAAACACCTCCTAGGTGGCGGCCCCCCACCAGCTTCGGCCAACACGCAAAACCAACCAACCATCCATCACTAATCATCAGATGTGTGGGAAACCAAAACTTTTGGATTTTGTCTCTTTGATTTAAAAAATGAAGTAGCTCAAAACCTTTCACGTTGATCCAACTTCGCCACCATCGATTGTTGGATTACACGGCTTCCCAGTTAGGCAGGTTTGCAGTAGCTTCTTTCATCAACTTCACGAGGGTAACCTGCAAAAGTGAAGAAGAAGAAGACGACGACGACGATGCAAACCATAATTCATAGGAGCAAGATGGCATGTCATGCCAAAAGTTGAAAAGCAAAACTTTTCAGTCTGAGACAGGCTTCCATGTGCACTGATCACCATAAAATTGACAGCCACCCTCAGTTTTGAAAAAAAAAAAAGGAAAAAGCGAAAGGTGTCCACGTATAGAAGACCCACACGGATTGAATTAGCAGAGAATGTTAGGTTTCTGATATACCACAGTTTCAGGAACATCAGTGGGTGGCAAAGGAAGATTTCTTGGTGGAGGGCCGCGTAGATACGATCTCTTGTCAAATCGCCACTCTCCAATTCGACCAGAAGTTAGGTCACCCTGAACTTAATGGGTTGGTAACACAGGGAAAGCAGACAGGGTTAAACAAAGCACATATGTTCCAGAAATTTTATCTGTAGAAAACCCATATTCCACAACTTTCCTCATGGGATATAGGTTTGTGTCACCTTCAAGTGAGGCAGCCTGGTAGGGCTATGCCAGAGCGGAAGAGAGACAGATACCAAGAAGAGCAATCCGAAAGAAGAAAGCCGTTATTTTTGTGATTTTTTTTTTTTGTTTGTTTGGTGTCAAATCCTGAAGATAGATTTGGAAAGTGAGGTGAGTTATGGAACATTTGCTGTATATCAGATTACGGCTTGGCGTGGAATCTGCAGCTTATATAAAATGTTTTATCATATTCAAGATTAATTATAATCTAAATTATCGATATCATCTATCCATCTACCTATCTATCTATCTATCTGCTTCTCTTTAGGCAGACAAAAACGTAAAAGTTTTGTCTACATATAATGAACAATAACTCAACATTGGGCTATTTCTGGTTATTATCTTCTTACAAATATGAAGAACGTTATTGCGTATAGACATTCTAAGATTGGTACATGACAGCAGCAAACCTTTCAGAATCACCGTTATTACTCGCCTTATCTCATGCAATTTCTTTCTTTCCTCGAGGAATTGATCGCTGCACTCAAAGTCTCTAGCTGCGTCTGAAATTGTGTATACAAAATGCTAAGAACCTCCCTTAGTATCCGGTTCAACCGAACCGCGTCCAACCGTGCCTGCTTGACATTTTCTCTCACCGTGAAACTCTACCATGGCTCAGAATTATTTCCAAGAAAATTCCTAGTATGCGAGGGCTTGCTCCAACCTTCCTCCATCATCACCAGGTTGAGGCGTACAATCATTTGTGCTAAAGCTTCTTCCTCCAACCTGCTCATCTTACTGGATGATTGGCTTTCCCCGGAGGAACCCTGCAATAGCCCAATTAAGGTTTTGATCAACTTCGGTGAAGATTAGAAGCTCATATTATGCGCTACACGGAAACTTTACCTTTGCCTCACTGTACATTTTGAAATACTGCAGTGACTGCTCAAATAACCCGCAATGGTAAAGAAGAGCACCGTAATCTCTTAATTCTTTGGGATCAGAATCCAGGAGTATTAGTCGTTCACATGCTGCACAGTTGCAATAACTTTCTACATAAGTACAAGTACAAAGGGTATTTTAAAGTATCATCTGCTCTGTAAAGGTACAAGTGCAATTTAAGAATTCTGACTTAAAACTGTCCGCAACGCAGAGGAAAATGGAAAGTTACAGTAGAAGAATATGATCAGGTGTGTTGTCTCGTTCCTAACATAATAATATATTTCTTAAATATCAAAAACAAAGCAAGCAAAATAAAAGCTCCATTCGTTTGGGGACCAAGAAGAAGCTGTTAATGTTTGAAGCATACCAGCTAATGCACGCTTCATGTCGCCAAACCAAGCACTAGTCCAAACACCACGATCTAACCTATGATGAGCAGCCTTTGCAGAAGCGATTTGGAAGGCACTGGAATGAAAGAAAGATTGAAATTAACATCTCCCTGGAAAGAAGTAAGATAAGGGCCTCTACGAAGTACAAAAGGCCCAAAACTTGCAAGAAACATAAACCGCTTCACAATATTGACTATAGAAACACAAACCTTTCATCAATGGCATGTGATCTATCAACATTATTGGCAGCATCTGCTGCTTTCAAGAATAAACTCTTGGTCTGATCATGCGGAAACGGCCAGAACGCATCCTTCAAATTTCTCAAAATCTGCACTTTGAACTGTTGTATGAGTAAATGCGAAAAATAACAAGAGTTGCTTACCTAATAATTGAACTTTTGTGATGAAAATTCAAAATGCGTTAAAACAGACAGGCTAACACATAAAACCAATGCATTCAAGTGATCAAACAAATGGATACATAACATAGAAATCTACATGAACAAGAAAATAGCAAGAAATTATTTAAATTTGTTGTGGTGACCAACAATAGGCACAAGCTTGGAGCCGATTCAGTACATAGTAAAACGATAGAAGAATCTACAATATTGACGAACACAAAAATAACGTATAAGGGAGAATACGGCAATCACCTCTTCCAAAAAAGTTTGCGACGTCATAATGTGAGTATGATCAGACTCCCTACTTTTCTGCTTATTGTAACCTCTTGGAAGACCGTGGAGATCATGGGGGAAGAATAACTCACAATCGAAAGTCAAAAGGCCCCATAACCGAAGGGTTTTGAGGATTTCAGAATATATAAGAGTCAGCATTGGTGCAGAACCCGATCTATGGGTTAAAACCTATTACAAACATCCAAATTAGAAGAAGAAAAATGATAGGGAGTGATTGCATGACTTTTCTCCTTCTATAAAAGCCGCTTAGCTCGGAAAGGTAAGGCGAACTTACGGAGTGAAGGTACAACGAGCGGGGATCCACTCGACTGCTCACTCTACTTCTTCGAAACCCCTGAAGAAAGAAGCATGAATTGAAGTAGTGTACATAAGAAGAAAATAAGCAACATACTGGGATGCGGTTATGCACTTGCCTTGTTGTCGTACAAGTAGCTCTCAAGCGTTTCCAGAAGAATCTCCGGGAAAGCGCGGAGAGAGGAAGCATTGCAGGTACAGAAATCCATGGAAAGATCATCAATGCGGTCGATGAAGGCGTCGACGGGGAGCGGGACGGAGGAGTGTGAGACGATGGAATCGTCCTCCGCGGCTATGTAGAGGGCGGTTTTGGCAAGGTCGACGCGTCGGTTGATGGAGATGCTAACTTCTCTCTCGATGCTGGACAGTTTTTCTATTTGCGACACGTATCCCCGCCGGGACTCCTAGACAAGCAGCAAAATAACACATGGATAAACCGAACAAAATGATAAAAATAATTAAATAACTATAACCCAACACGACGTCGTGCGTTCCAGAGGAGAGAAAGAGAATTACTCTGGGGTGGGCGGTGTTGATGCCTGAAGTATCCAGGAAGCCGTGAAGAACAAAGTCGTGGTGGTGGGCTGAGGGTGAGGACGGGGATTTGGTATGGCAGAGGACACGGGGGTGTGGCGGGAGCGAAGAGGCGGAGGACACGGGGAAGGATTGCGGGATAGGGAACTGGAAGAAAGAGATCGTAGCAGAAACCGATGATTTAGACGATGGGAGGCAAGGAGAGTATGATGAGGAGGATGGAGCCAAATAATTCATCATCAATATCGTCTAGCACCGATACGGGGAGGGAGCGACGAAGACGACGGGTTAAAAAGGAGGGTGAAGAAAAAAACAAAGGACATGGTGACGGCGTGGGGTTATGGAATTTGTTGTCTTCCTTATTTCCATTTTCTTTTTTCTGGTTGGTCAATATAAAACTATCATTCTCTATCTTAATCATGTCCTAAAATGAAGACCAAGACTTAAAAAGGTACTAAGCGAATTAAGATTCATATGTTATATAATATAATTGACAATGAAATTAATTAATCACTTGCCAGATTAGAATTTCAATTAAATAGAATGCGATGTAATATGAAACTATCCAAAATAAAACAATAATAATAATTATGTTATGTTCATATAGAGGGAAACGAGTGGTTCACGTTTGTATACCACTTTCAGGGATAGGCCCGTCTACCACCAACATATGTAGCCACAACCGAAGCGGATCCTGCTTCCAAGGCGTCTAACGATTTAGCAGACAGGACTACGAAGTCTGCCAGTTTCCCAGCAGATAAGGATCCCAATTCATTGTCAAGAAAGCAAGCATAGGCTGCAGAAATGGTATGCCTGCCATCACCAATCAATGTGTCAGTTTCTTACATGGGAAACTATGATATTCTTCTCACTACAATTTATTAAAGAAAAAAAAGGGCTAAAATATGCAGACGGGATAAAAACGAATGAAGCATCCGATGGCAAAACACCATATCAAGTACAATCAAAAGTTTTGAGACCAATCCAAAAGAGACACAGAAAACTAAAAGTTCTACTTACGCAATCAATGCATCGTGCAATGAGATGCACTCTGAAGGAATCCAAGCATTTTCCCATCCAGGTGGAACTCTTTTCACCGCTGAATTGATGCTTTGTAGGGGATTAATGTCCGCCACCTGAAATAGCAGCATTAACCACAGATGTTTCAGTGTATAATCCCTCGGTTATACACAATGTTGACCTTCAGGATGCAAACAAGACAAAACTAACTTACGGGCCAGTCAGAACCAAATGCCAACTGAGCTTTGCTAGCTACAAGTGATTGAAACAGGTATGACCCCTTTTCTGCTCTATCTACTCCGAGCTTTTTGGCAGCGGAATTGGCATCATCAAGTAGGTGATCTGGCTGTTAATCATTGAAATTGTATTACGTAATAACACAGTAACGCAAACAAACCAACGAAATGCGAGTAGCACTGATACAAAAACCTGAACAGAAGCAATGATCCTTTGCTCACCAAAGAGTGCAGCTGTTCCGGGTGACAAATGCTGCGCATGCTCAATCTGTAAGTATTTCAAACATCAAATCATACATCACAAGAATCCTTGAAGGCGCTGGCACGGTAAAATTGGCTGAGGAAAATAGCCAATCCTTTTTTGGACCTTTTTTATGTTTGAGCAACAAACTTTACCCTAAATCTTCTATCCTTCTTCCCGTTGGTTGAAGCTACTAACTTGAACATATCCACTATTATCTCATTTGCCCTATCCCCAATAGCATGAATTGCAACCTGCAACAAACATAGAGGCTTATATACTATGACAATAGCAATTCAAGTACAATCATATAAGCATACATCTATCTATAGTTTTTGCCCAATGCAAGGGCATACCTGAAGTCCAAATTTATCTGAAGCAGCAGTCATGTTGAAAAGACTTTCAAGATCAATGACTTGTAAGCCGCGATTGTGGGGCTCATCCACATACGGCTAGAAATTAGAAAGAAATATGTTATCGGAAAACTGAATGAAAAACCACATCTTCCTTTGCTTTAGCTCATAAAAATTTAAGATTTTGAAATATAACTTCTCTTGACATCCATTTCTTGGTAGCACTCGCTTGATTGTTTTGAAAGTAAAAAAGGAAGTCTCCGTCAGAGCATCAAAGACCACTGATTCTTCCTCTTCACCGCTTTAAGGAAAGCAGCAAGAGATCAAATTGTAGAGGATACACAAATATTAAATACTGACCTCAACAAAAAGTGCACTATTTGAACCCAAAGACCCATCAGCAAATGCCTTAACACCACCCAAATAAATATGTTCACTCAGCACGCGTCCTGTTCTTCTAATAAGGTCCTAAGTAGATAAATAACACGTTTAAGTGGCTAAAAGAATTGAGAGAATGCTAGAATAATAACTGAAGCTATCATATGGAGCTTGATTGTTAGGACAAACAGTACAAAGACTTGAACAAAGAATTCTTACGACTAAACGTGACCATGTTTCCATTGGAAAAAACAAGCAAGCCCTGATCCTCATCTTTCCTGAAGAATCACCCCATTGATACACCTCTGTGTCGAGAACAAAAAGAATCAAAGAAAAGGAAGTGAAACATAATTCCATTTTCTTTCCATCGAGATTTCAATTGAATGGCTCTAATGTATGTCTATTTTTCACAGATCCAGACAATTCCATTTCTGAGTATCATTTTTTTCTTTCTTTTATTTATTTGATTTTATAGAAGGCCTGAAAATCACCTTCACAGAGGCGTACTATTACCCTGAAAATAAAAATAAAGGCAGGTGCGGCAGATTGTGTCTTACCATTATTACAAAATTTTACTATGCCATGCATAGATGTTAGAGGATTAATCTTCACGATTTATCAGTTTTATTACTTCTGTATGGATTAGGACAGCTAGTTAAATAATATACTAAAAAATACTTTAAAAAAAACAACAGAAACCTGAAAGATCGTCCCAGGAATGCTCAACTGGTGAGCCAGGAAAATGTCTCCCAACATCTACAACAGTTGTCACACCTCTCATCAAGGCATGGTAACTAGCTCTAACCATAGCCTCCCTTCTTTCCTCCACTGAGGCCTCTGGAACCAAGGTTATTACGAGCTTCATTGCAGCGTCAATTAATAGCCCAGTTGGTTCTGCACCACAATCATTAGTATATATAATGCACGTGGTAAATTCTAACTAAACAGATATATCTAGCATCAGAAAGAAAACAAGACAAAAGGAACTTTAAGCATTGAAACATCTATACACAGAATCAGAACCCATCATTACCTCCATAGGAAGATTTCATAATAGTTCCACCATTTGGATCTTCTGATGAACTATCAATCCCAGCTAGCTTTAGTGCCAGCGAATTAGCCAATCCCATGTGGCCATCCATCCTCGTCAACCAAACCTTCACAACAAGACATCTTAACAAAGAATATGATATTATGAGTACTAATATTTGCTCATCTAACAAGTAAAAGCCTTCTCACAGGATTTTGCGCAGTGACATCATCAATCCAGGAGGCCTCTGGTCGCTCTCCTCCCCATAAATCATTATTCCATCCACCACCAACAACCCATGAACCTTGTTTCAAATCTGCACAGGATCATGTCAACCACCCGCACATCTGTTGAATCTAATGATTCACAAATCATAAAATATTATATTATCAAAGCAAGATTCCAGCCTTTTCAGCTTATATCCCCACTGCACAAGTATGGTTACACATGGGTTTAACAGTTGTTATAAACAGACATCAATTTTTAACTAGTGCATCCATTCACTATGCCGCCCACATCGACATACACAAAAAAAATAACATTAAAACAATAAAGCCTTCTTAAATTTCTAACTGCAAAAGCTCTAAAAACATCATTGCCACATCAAGGAAAAAAAGAAACAGAGAGAAAGAGAGTTGCATCATTAACCTGGATTAGAAGCAAAATTAACCCTCCAATAAAACAAAGCACCTCTAATTTAAAGCATAAACAACAATAATGATATAGAATCAAATCAAAATTTCAGAATTGAGAGAGGGAAGCATGGCATGAAACACACTTCTTGCAGCTTCCTTAACCCTTCTCACAAACTCCTCTTTACCATCCACACCACGCAGCGCCACTCGCGCCATCTAATCCACAAGCAGCAATTTTTTAAGAAAAAACAAACGTTGACAGAAACATCCGAATAAACAATTACAAACATTACTATACCTGTAATCCACCAGAAATAAAGTGAACATGAGAATCGATAAATCCCGGAACCACAACCTTCCCTTGAAGATCCAATTCTTTCGTCCCATCCCCCGCCAAACCCTACGTTTTACACAACTAAGGCTTTACTAATCCCCAGGAACCATAGCTTTATATATACAATAAACAACAAGAAAACAAACTAGCCGAAGACGAACCTGAAGCGACGAGTAGTTTCCAACGCGGATAATCCTGCCGTCTTTCACAGCAAAGGAATCCGCAGAAGGCAACAATGCGTCGCTAGTGAAAATGACGCCGTTCTTGATAATCAAGTCCGCCGGCGATTCATGGTGTCTGGTGAGTCCCCAGTTTAACCAGTCTGTGAGAGAACCAAAGAATAGGTAACAATTAGTCGTTGAAACGTACATTCTAAATGCTAGGGCTTGCGTGGTTAAAGTAATGTCAAAACAAGCGGGATTTTTTATCTGATTAGTGTACGTTGGGAAGGGACATTGGTGAGGAGAGGGAAGCAGAGCACGGCGACGGCGAGGACGACAGCAGCAGAGAGGAGCACGTGACGATTCATGGAGGAACTTTTTGAAGATTCTTAAACGACAAGAAGTGACAGTTTAGATGCACACTTGACTTGTACTGGCTCAGATGGGAAAGACTGCCTTTTTTCTGGATTCGGGCAACTGGGCTTCGGCCTACAAAAAGGAGATTTAGATATAGTTTCCAAGAAACAATAGGACTGAGGTGTGCACCCACCCACGGTCATATGATGTGTTCTATAGCACATTCCTTGAAAATTTCATTTTATAGCACAAGCACACGAAAAAAAAAAAGAAGAAAAAATAATAACATAAATCGCAAGGGTCCTTTATAACTAAATTAACAGTAACCCTAACACAGCTAGAACATCACACCCACAAAATTGCTTTGAGCAGACTCAATTAGCACTGCTTCAGTTGATTCCATCTATCAGTGAGAAAAAAACATCTACAAACACTTCAAACCTACAGAATTTACAAATTCCGCCCAACACTACTCCTAATCTTCCACCGTCTGAATCTCACCCATCATGATCCGATTACTAACTACATTAAATCCCAACACAGCGGAGCTTACTTTCTTCCCCTTCTTTCCCTTCTTCTTGCCTCCACCTTTCGAAGATCCATCGGTGCCCATCACCTGATCCTGGTTAATCTCCCCATATCCTGGATTGTCAGAACCCTTGTCTCTGGCACTCGACCCTGTAGTCTTCCAATCATTCCGATGTTGAAACGCAATTTCAAGTACATCTGCTGGCATAAACTCTTTATAATTGAGGAACTTGTCAATGAACTCATGATCAGGGTCGAATGACCCAAGATTCTCTATGAGAAGCATCTCTGCCTCAGATCTGGATTGCTTCAAGCAGAACTCCAAGAAACTTGTATCTATCAAGATTAGGGAAGAATAACAATTGTTGTTAAGTCATTGGGAAAAAGAAAAGAAAAAAAAAACTAACTGCAAAAAGACACTTCAATTTCCTCGAAATCCAGATTCTTGTAATAAATTTAGCAGTAGAGCAACCCAACGAGAGAAAAATGTCACCAAGTATCTACACAGATAATTGTATATCCCCGAAAATCCATATAAGTGCACAAACAAGTTTTGCAAAAGTAACAATGCTTGGAAAATATAAATTATACCAAACATAGACCAATAGTATTATACCTTTGATTCCAACAAGTCTGACACATTCGCTCTCACACCAATCTCTGAAGTCCATGGCCTCTGAAAAAGGAGGAAATATAGACAGTTAACAAAACTTCCTACTGGAAAATATAACCAGAATGATAGTGGCTCACCTGTACGTTTGTTCATCACATCTCGTTTCCCTTTAATTGAAGACTGAGCAGAGATAGGTGAGGACGAAAGAGAATACTCAGTCTGTATGCCACCCAAAGATTTTTGGCGACCTAATGCCGGGGTTGCTTTAGCAGGGTTGTTTTTGGTTCCCCAACTATCCTGGCTAGCAAGATGAGGAAATTCTGGCCTGTTTAGAAAATATTATTTTGTATCAGTTCGTCTCTTAGTCAAAGGTTAAAATTACAGAAGAATGATTAACGAGTACCAAAAGAAAAGGAACCCAAAACATAAAAGTACACACAATAGAGAAGCAGAGAGAAGAGGGGGAGGCAGAAGTCATAATACAGCCAATCTTTGTAATTCATGCATCTTTAACACATGATACCACCACAGA
Source organism: Passiflora organensis (assembly GCA_019739055.1). NCBI lineage: Eukaryota > Viridiplantae > Streptophyta > Magnoliopsida > Malpighiales > Passifloraceae > Passiflora > Passiflora organensis. The sequence goes on from JAEPBF010000009.1 coordinate 11,962,396, forward strand.
ACAAAAAAAATTGTGCTCAAACAAGTCAAACCTGTAACAAAATAAGATGCAACCAGTTCTCAGTTGCATAAAGCAAATGGCAGTACAACAAACTAGTATACTTCCAGAAATCTAACCAATGAAGAGAAACGTATTAGATCCACATGGGGAAAAAAAGAAATTATAAGAAACATGCTTGATACCAAGAGAAAAACATAATATTTCCCAGGTGGCAATCTAATGTAAAACAGTAGATAATAATACATTTAAACATATCATAGAATAGCGAGTAAAATATAAAAAATAATAATGAGACCAATAAAGATATAGAATGTACTGCTTGGTTTCATGCTTGGGTTGATCAATTGGGCCCCAAAATAGGTCATCGTCTCCTTTATTTTTTGACTTAGGATCACGTGATTTTATCTGCACTGGAGCAGCAGCTTTAGATGGAGAAGCCGAAACAGACCATGTAGGAGCACTTCCATGGTTGACTTGAGCAGTATGAGATTTCAGAGGAATTGGGGTTTGGTTCTGGGGCCGGGCAGAAGGAATCTTTTTCTCCTGCTCCATCAGGATGTCCCTCAGAGATGTGGGTTTAGGAAGTTTCTTGGACTCGCTAGACCATGCTGGAGAAGCGGAATGGTTAGCTGACTCCCCCTTCCAAACCACAAAATCTCCCAAAGAAAGACCTGAAGGAATTGCAGGTGATACTTCCTTCTCCTGTACCACAGCGCGAGAGCTTTTACCTTTCTCTACAGATCCCAAACTAAGAGTCACATCAGAAGTTAATGGCACAGTGGCCTTAGTTCCACTGCCTTTTGCTTTAGAAGACTTTTTCCGACCCTTTTTGTTACCTTTTGCCTCAATGAAGTCATGATCTATAGACTCCACAGTGACAGCTGTGACCTGTTGGGTAGGCAAAATACAAGCACTGGCAGGAACATCCAACTCTCCATCAGTAGACTTAGCCAAAACTTCTTCTGCCAGCAGATCATGTAACTGACTTTTCTTGCTAACTGGTGTTTTCGAATGTTCACTTTTTCCCAAACTCATCTCTGTGTTAGCTGTATCCCTCTGATTGTCCTTGAATACTTTATTATCTGAAGTGGTAACAACTCCGGCCCAAGCAGTCGAGAAACTCACGTTGTTGACAGAAGTGACATCCGAAACAGCTGAGTCCACCTGTGCTCGTCTCTGTTCCTCTAGCTGAATTTCCAACAATGACTTTGGTTTGAATCCAGGAGCAGGTTTCCAAGCTCGTTGAACTGGATATACCTGTGAATTCTGCATTGGCATGGACTCAACTTGTGTTGTTTCATCTTTAACTTTTGTGATTCCGATTTCATCAATAGAAATGCTCGTAGTTGAAAAGCTGACTTGCTGGGAATCCACAGCTTCAATGAAAGCTCCAAAATTGTTATCATGAGCCTTCTGATTATGCATTCTATTAAAGGTTTCTCTAGTTTCAACACATGACTCAAATTTTTTGTCGCTAACATCTCTCCCTTCAGATTCTAATTGCTTTAATTGCTGCAAAGGGGCACCCTTTGCTGCTCCCTTTGCCTGGTCAGTAGAGTTTGATTTAGCAGTTTTTTGCTTTCTAGATTTCTTCTCAGATGCTTTACGCACCTCACGACCGTCAAAATTTTTTGCTTCACTAGCCGCAGAGGGTTCATTGCTGGTTCCTTGGCTATCAACAGGTAGTTCACCAAGCGAAGTATCTAGATGAACTTCTGATATGTTATGTTTAGACTCTGAAATCTCATTTGCACCAATTACTGCTGATGTAACATTTGTAGAAGTTCCATATACCTTCAAGCTTGTGGAATCTACATTAGCATCAGACAATGAAAATTGCAAAGGTTCTTCAGTTCCACAAGGGTCACCTGACGTCTGCTCCAGCAAACAAGAAGCATGACCATCAGAAATAGGGATGGGTGAGTGAACCAAGGAAGCTTCCTGTGAAGATTTGTCAATCCTCTCATGCGACCATGAGCTTTCATCTACTGGAGATACTCCAAACGATTCATTCCGATGGATATGCTTAGTTAAGTCGGAAACAGTAGCAGTCAGACTGGCACTGTAGCTAGCTTGGAGAGGAGGGGCAGATAATTCAACATCAACATTATGGCCCATGCCCTGTGTAATTTGAGTCAAGTTTGAAAAGCTTTCACCTTGCATGCTGGATAATGGTAACTGTGAAATATTCTGAAACCCTTCTTCCAATGGATGAAGATGAGAAAAATCCATAGATGAATTCCCCGGAGCTAATGTAGCAGCATGTAACTGTCCAAAAGATACATCACCAAAATGGTGGTGAGGATGATGCTCTGAGGAAACCTGAGAAAGCAACTGTTGCTGCCGCAATAACTGTTGCTGCTCCTGTTGCTGCTGATGCTGCTGCAACAAAAATTTATAAACTGATAGCTGCTCTGGTGAAAGAGAAGCCTGGGAATGTACCTTTGAGGAGAACTGCTGCAACATATTTAGTAACTGTGGATCTTGAGATAAACCAGAGGATGACAATTTGTCAGATGTTAAAATACCAGAAGTATTATCAAGAGATTGGCCAAGTAGATTTGTTAGAGAGGGATTCTGAAGCTGCAGCCTCTGCTGTTGCCCAAAGGAAGCTTTTGGATGAAAATTTTGAGTGTGATGTTCAAGCTTATCCTGAGGCAGATCCAAGCTACCTTGTCCAGCAAAATTTGACCATCCACTGACAACCTTGTTCACACCAGGGGAAGACAAGTCCGATATGCTTCCCAGCACCTCTGTCTTTGAAGCCAGGGATGCCGCATCCATCCCAGGCCAATAAGGATAAGGTCGAGGTAGTGACCTCTGCCGCTCAAGTGTCATTCCCTTCATCAACATGTACAGGTCATTTGCACCATTGACTCCCAACGGGGGCACACCTCCAGTACTACCACCAACAAAGCCTTGGAAACCTACAAATGAAGCATATCATCCAAGTAAGATTAAGCTGACGAGCTGATGGTTAAAACGGACAGTTCTTTGCATGAGAAGAAAATAGGAACAATATTTAAATGCCAAATTCATTCTCTGAAAAAGAAAACAAGGGAAAGGAAAAAACAACCTTGAGATGAACTACTTAAGTTCCCAGACATAAGAGACTCCAAGAACCTATTTTCAGCTTCAGTTGTTGAGAGCCTTGGTTCATTTCGCATCATTTCAAGCTCACTCAAGTTGGAAGTAGTGTTTCCATAGCTACTAAAACTTGGCCTTACAGAGGAGTCAGTAGTTTCATTAGGTTTTGGCACACCAAACCCAGGTGGTGGCCCTGCCTTAGCACGCAAATGAGGCATGACATTACCAAGTAATGAAAAGGGTGAATCCTTGGGGGCATTGGCGAGGCGAACTTCCAAATCTATCCCAAAGTATCCAGCTTCAAACCATCCAATAATATCACTACCAGAGAAGGGACCTTGAATTGCACCCTGAGGATCTTTATAATACAGAACTAGGTTCTCTGGAGAGGGCTGTGAAAGCTTGTTAGCTTCTGATTCTCTGTCAATAACTACAGACGGCTGCCTCTTGAAAATTGGATCATCCTGGGAATGTAACGTAGTAACTAAATTACTTTCTCTCTGGTAATCCAGTTCCTTATGAGTCGTTGTCCAAGCCACATCAGAAGATCTTGATCTGACATCAATAGGCCTTCCTTTCCAGTCACCTGATACTGGATGCAACGGTTCTCCAAATGATGGAGCTTGCCATGGAGTGCTACGATGCACAGAATTATTTCCCTGGAAGGTCAATTCAGCAATTGTAGGTGCCTCCTCGGCCTTCTTGAAAGAACCATAATCTTCTCTACCTGCTGCAGATAGAAAGTGATTTACTGATTGAGTTCCATTATAACCACATTTTCACAGATAAAACAGTAAAATCTATGGACCTACAAAACTTCAGACACAGATCAAATCTTTATGACAGAATTGGGAAAAAATGAACAGAAACCAATGATAGAAGTCAAGCAAAAATTAGCCCATATAAAGAAGAAAAATAAATAGAAAAGGCAAACCTACCAATCTTTCTTTTGTAAATTTCATTATTTATCCATCAACAAGGAAAGGATAATAACGAAAATCATTTATACTACTACCAAACTACAAAAAACTGCTTGAATAGCTTAACTAAACAATTAGCCGGTTTAATTTATATGAGCACATCTTTGTCAATCACCTTCAGGTTTGAACTTGTTATCAGGATTCGTCTTATGATCCTGCATGGCTTCCAAGTTAGAGTTTGATCCATAATACTCTGTCAGCCTTTCATGAGATGGCCCCTCTCTATAGTTTCCATAAATTTTCGAATTTTCAGTCCTCACATCTTTAGAATCATCATGGGGAGTCTGCACCTCATCCCTACCACCTGTTCAGACAAGTAAATCAAATGAGAATTTATTCCATATCATACATCTCAGGCTACCATAGTAGAAAGAAAACAGCAAGAAAAATACCAAGCTTAGCTCGTCTTGGTTGTACATTATCAACCGAATTACGTCCAACAGATCCATCTTTCGATATCTGAGGCGCACCACTACTTACTATGTCCCCTTTGTCAATTCCTTTCAAAACAACCTAATTGAGAAGCAAAGAAATCCAGTTAGAAAATTGGTACAGTTTGCCAGATAGATACGTAGACAAAATTTGTTTTTCTTCATTTCATCCAAAATTGGAATGTACCATTTCTTCAGGATTAGGTGCACATAGTGCCAATGGGTCCACTGGTTCATCTTGTGTGAGTGAAGGCACTGGCACAAAACGATCCAATAGTTTGCTACGCAGTTTAATGTCAGTCATTCTATAGACATCAAGCAATTTCGTCCTATTATACCTAAGAGGGTCGTTTTCACCCTTATCCAATACAAATCCCAAAGACTGAGGAGGTGAAGAAATAGTATGCATAGAGCTCCCCCCAGAATTAACCCTTCCCCGACTATTAGAAAAGTTTGGAGTATTTTCCCCACGTCCCCGGCCATAGGAAAATGCAGGAACCTGTTTACCAGGCATCGGAGATTGGTGATGAGAAGGCTCTCCCTTTCCTCGACTTTGAGAGAGATTGGATCTCCATGGTCTAAACTGATCACCCTCCCGTTCATCTTTTCCATGAATAGATGGATGAGCCAGCCCCTTATCGAGGGATACATCACCATCTCTTCCAGATTCAGCCCATTTATCACGCAAACCCTCTGTTTCTCTATCATCAGGTCCCCAGCGTGTGTTCCATTTGCTCGCCCTCCGCTGATCATGAATAGTCTCCCTGTTACTCGAATCAGTCCATCGATCAGAGGGAGCACGACGAGTATCATAATGTCTGGTGGATGAATTTTCTGTCCAGCGATCCATCCGTCGGGTATCACCAAGCTCTTTGTCTCCATCCCTCCAGCGATCTTTCCGTATGGAGGATTGAGTGTCTCTTTCTTCATCACGCCAGCGGTCACGGCCACCAGTTTCCATGTCAAGCAAGGAAGGGCGAAAAACATCCTTTTTCTTCTGATCATGCAAATCTTCAGCGTTTCCCAGTGACTTGATGAAAGCAGGATGTGGGCTGGAATGTATGTCCTGCACCGCACAGCCCCCACAGAGGTTGAAGCAAGGAACATATTAGGTAACCACGGCAAAATGATAAAATAAAGAGCACTTAGGATGCATCTAAAACCATAGTCTACAAGCGAATACAATTTAGATTTTCAGTGAATAAGAACTATAATAAATGCGTAAAGCAAGAGAACAGTATAGTATAGTGAAGAAGGATAGCATACCCCAGTTCCCAATCCAGGCTTACTTTCGCCAGGCTTAGGCAGAAGCCACTGTGGTGAAAGCGGAATTGAACTGTCGGATCCCTGAGCATCTACAGAATAAGTAAAGGGACGCATCAGTGACATTTTTTTGGGTGACAGGCCCGAAAACACACAATTTCAGCAAATTAGCCGTCTCTGCTATCTATTTTATCCAATAAGGTCTAACACATAGGACAACGTGACCGTCCAATGCCAGTATAACGTACATTAAAATAGCGTAATTACCGGAATGATTGCAATGCATTAACCAAATAGCATTAGCACACTTCTACCGCCGTACCGCAGCATTTTTTTCTTAAAAAAAATGACGGAAAAGGAACCAAAAAACACAGTGCGGACAGAAAAAGAAAAGAGAAAAAATAAACTAATACAGCACAGGAGCAGCGCATTCGAGATCCAATAGAAGAGGACGAGAATGAAAAAATCAAGGTAGAAGCGAAGCTAGGGTTTTAAAGAAAGACTAGAGAGATACTTTTCTATGCATGGGGACGATACCTTTGGGGATCGGGAGAGCGGGAGGGGGCACAACAGGGAGAGCGCGGCGATAATCGGCGGCGGCGGAGTTGGGGGTAGCCATGGATGATGATCGGCGAGTTAGAGACCGAGAGAGCTAGCGCCAAGATACGGATATGTTTGTGTAGGTTAGTGAGGCTACTGTCAGCAGTCTGATTCTTTTGAGTTTTGCTTGATGGAAAGGGGCGCAAATATTGTGTGGGTATATTTATATATAAAGAAAAAAAAAAATTCTGCCGTTTCTTATAAGAAAATAATATGCTCACGCTAGCAATTGCACTGCCAGTTTCACCCAGACGATTTGAATTTAAACATAATATAATATATGAACTGGGAGCCCACATATTATGGATAACGTTTTCAGTAGCATATAATATTTATTTGCAATATTAACTTTTTATATTCTTATTTTATATAAAATACAATTCAGATTTATAATTTTATTACTATAAAAATATTTTTTTATTTTATATAAATATCTTCCTACCGTTCATCCTTAAATTTTTATGAAATTAATTCATTTGAATTCAAGATTTTCTAATATTTATTATTTTAACAGAAAACTGAAACAAATCTAGTAAAAGATATGAAATATTAAAATTAATTTTATTTTCTATATCATTTTTCGTTAAAGTAATCAAGTCTCACGTCTTCATGACACGTTTGTTGAAATTTTCGTGATTAATTTAAATTTTTATATTATTAATAATATAATATAATCTTAAAAATTTATTAATATGTAAAGTATTCTAAAAAATATAACCAAATATTTTTAAAAAATAATGGATGAATTTAATAGAATTGAAAACTAATGCAGGCCCACAAACACTTTATTAAGATAGAGTGAGATGTGTACAATGACTCTATGAATATTAATTGTGAGTTTGACTGGCAAATAAATATGGCATGATATTATTTTGTTGTTTTTAGTATTTAAGAATAAGTTAAAATTATAAAAAATATATGATTAGATATGTTAATTTGATTTCTTTATTTTGTTAAATTTTTAAGCTAATGATCTGTAAATGGTAAGTAGTGGATGACATGACATGGTTTATTTTTCTTTTGTTTTACAAATGTTAATTCTAATTTGTTTATAGAGGTAGAATATTTATTAAAAAAATTAAAGGAAAACTTTATCGGCATGGTCTATGTAAAGCCCCAAAACCAAATCGGGATATATGACAATTGAATGTAGAGTCACGAAAAGATTACTACAAAACTCTTTTAAAAATATAACAAAAATCTTTAATTATTTAAAACTTAAAATATCCAAAGACGAACAACAGTTAAATCATTTAAGTCATGAATAAACCAACAGATTATAAGTATCCGATTTTATAATTTTTTTTATATTGACCCGTATGACATATTCCATGATAACGTTGTTTGTTTAGAAAAAGTTTTCCATTGTTGTTTTTTAAATTGGTCGTGTATTCCATATATATATTGGTTTTTATCGTACTCATATTTTGAAAAATATTTAATTCATATTTTTTTTAAAATAATACTTAAAATATTTTAAAATAAATTATTTATATAATTTTAAGTGGTTGAACTAATCAAGACTGCAAATTATAAGGATTTCATCATTTGAATGCAATCCTCGCACCAAGTCCCAAGCTCATAAAGTTTTCTACCTTCCGTATTCTCGAACAACATGAATTGGCATGCATCCAGGCGCACACAAGATGGAATTTTATCATTATTCCATGATTTATATTTTAAAGTTTTCGGATAATTTTATCTTGTGTGTTTGAGTTTGTTCTTTTTGTTCTGTGGAATAAGAGTACATAGGGAGTGAGATGGAGATTTTAATTTCTATTTTTATTTTAATGCATTGTAATTTATTTTTCAAATTTGATTGTTGGCGGGAAATATTAATTTTATCATTGATAGATAATTTATCAGTAAAATAATATTATAAAGTAATCGTGCATCTGAGATATTTTTAAAATTTTAGAAATAAATATTTTTAAAAAACTGAAACTCACAAAAATTTTAATATATATAATATACATAGTTGTGATTATGGAAGGGGATAAATTAGTCTTATAATTAGTTATATTCTTCATTTTAAGTTAATAAAAATTAATATTTATTTTTCACCCAATTATTTTATATGTACTTATTATAAGTTTTATGGATTGTGTATCCGTATCGTAACTGGTAGGAGACCTCTCGTCTCACAGATTTAAAAGTAGAAGCGCTCCCTGTAATCGTTGGCGGGAAAATAGAAGAATAACACCAAAAAGTTAGGGCATCTAGAGTCCAGAGACTGGAATAGGGCTTCTCTTGTTCTTCGTTTTTGTGAGCAGAACGTACACAGCTATCTTCTTTTTTTCTCTTCTTCTGTAGTGTTCATTGTTCAGTCCACTAAGCAAGCACCGTACGTATGCAGGTCTGTTATATATTTAAAATGGAATGAATGGAGAGAATACACGTAAGCGTCCGATCAAGGCCTCTGTCTGCGGAGGATGCCAAGGCGAGCCCCTGGCGAATCTCCGGAAACTCCATTTCCCTCCCTGCTCACTCCTCCAAATTCGAATTCGGTACTCGCTTCATTTTTTTTCTCAGTCTCTCTTTCTTGATCGTTGAAACGCGTTTTTCACCTTCTTCATCGTTTCTCTGACTAAGGATTTTAATTGACCTTTGTTAGATCGGGTTTTTGGAGAAGGCTGCAAGACCGCTGAGGTTTACGATGCTCGTACCAGACATATTGTTGCCGCTGCTGTTCGCGGATTCAATGGTGCCACACCCCTCCCACTTAATGTTACTTCAGCCGTTCATCAAACAATTTGTCAGCAATTGATTGCTTAGAATTTGTGGTTAATGTAGGAACCGTTTTTGCTTATGGCCAAACTAACAGTGGAAAGACGCACACGATGCGGGGATCTGCTTCTGAACACGGGATCATCCCTCTTGCAGTTCACGATGTATTCCACATCATTCAACAGGTACTAACGAGTTTGTTAGTTAGAGGAAGACAACCCTTCTTCTTTTATTGACGGAGGACAGTTGTTAATTGCTTGCATGTACATTCGAATAAACTTGAATAGGTTTCAGTTTATTATTCAAGAGGTTTATGCCACTTGTATTTTTGCTTGAGTTGCACCAAAAGAAAAAAAACTCCATTATAACTTGAAGACGGCCTCAAGTAAATCGATATGTTTATAATTATGCTTATGCTTTATACTATTAATCGTCCTAAATTTCTTCCATTTATTAGGATATGGACCGAGAGTTCCTTTTAAGAATGTCTTACATGGAGATCTATAATGAGGATATAAATGACTTACTAGCTCCTCAGCATCGAAAACTGCAGATTCATGAAAACCTTGAGGTATTTAAAATTCATCTTGCACGAGGAGCTTATATCAGGAATATTTCTCTCTAACGCTCTCTTCTTTTTTCAGTTTTTGATTTAATTTTCTTCCCATTTGCTCTTGTAGAGAGGAATATATGTTGCCGGTTTGCGGGAAGAAATAGTTGCCTCTCCTCAGCAAGTTCTTGATCTAATGCAGTTTGGGGAATGTAATTCATATTACCTGTTGAATATTATAAATATTTTTACCTTGTTCATGGTTTTACTAATTTTCAGAATGGTGCATGACCGCCTTCTTGCTACTATTGTGTGTTTTAAATTGACTAACCAGTCCAGAACCAAAATTGCGAATTCTTCTTTAAAAAAATGGCATCAGAGTCCTTTTGGCCATTATAGAAGACATTTCACACTTCCTTTAAAGTGTTGTCACCAAATCCAATAATCTCTCCCTTTCTGTCCGACATGTGTTGACTTTTGGTCTCAAGCATAAGCCTCTAAGTTGTGGTCGTACTTGTTTCATTTGCAATGTTCAGCTCATCGGCATATCGGAGAAACAAATATGAACTTGTACAGCAGTAGATCCCACACAATTTTTCGTATGGTAATGTTAATTCTCACTGCAGTTATTCAATTTTTCATTGTTTTTGTGTTTTTCCACCTTATAGTTTTTGGTGATTAGATTATTGAGAGTCGCGACAAAAGTGAACATGAAGATGTTGGCAACTCTTGTGATGCTGTCCGTGTTTCAGTTTTGGTAATTTTTATTTTGCGTGCTTTATTTATGAATTAATTGTTTCCTTTGCATGTGCCATTGTCGTGGCAGTGTTATTTCTTTACTTATAATTGCTATGATATTTTTTTCTTTACTAAATACTTTTCTTCTACTATGCTGTTCAGAATTTGGTGGATCTTGCTGGTTCAGAACGTGCTTCCAAAACTGGTGCAGAAGGTATTAGGCTCAAAGAGGGTTCCCACATCAATAAGAGCTTGATGACACTTGGAACTGTAATAAAAAAGTTGAGCGAGGGTGCTGAAAGCCAAGGGTAGACTGTGAAATTGTTCAAAAACATACATTTGGATTTAAACTTATATAAATAGAAGGTAATGAGCTTCTGTCTAACAGTTTTTTCCATTCAATTTTATGTAGTGGTCATGTTCCTTATCGAGACAGCAAACTCACAAGGATTCTGCAACCTGCACTTGGTGGAAATGCAAATACAGCCATAATTTGCAACATTACCCTTGCACAGGTAGCAAAACACAAAGCCATTCATGGATTCCTTTTCAAATATCATTATGTAGATGAAAAATAAGTATTCTTTTGGGACATTATAGTTTATGATCTTTTGTTTGGGCTGTCCTGTTGTATAAACCCCCTGCTGAGATATTTTCTTCAAAACTAAAGTACTTAGTACTCAAAGAAGTATCAGATTTTGTTTTATGCTTCAGTTAGGAGCAATTAAAGCTGGATATATTCTCTGTAATGTGTTATGTTTAAGCTGTGCAAGCAGGATTTCATACCAGCTGAAGCCTGAATCTGACTCATCCTTATAGTGTATAGGACATTTTTCTTTCATTAGTAACACAGATAAATCTATTTGAATATAGAGTTAGAGATAAAAAGATCCATATTGTTCAATGCATTTGCTTTTGACTTCTATTCTGATAACTACAAGTGGCAAAAACCTGTAGTATGAGCATAATACCACACTTGTGCTTTATTAAGCATCCGTTTTAAAATGTGTTAGTTAAGTTTCACAACGCTTAAATGGTCAAATGACATAAAAATTAACAAATTGCTGTATCCTGGAATTATGTTTTCATCAACAGCGAGAATTTTGTCTCATTGTCTGGTCATAATGTATTACTGGCATCTTGCTCAGTAGATTTCTAAGCTGTGCATTTATTCAAGTAAAGCTTCAGTTATCTGTTTGTGAGATTGGTTGTGTTGTACTATATACACGTTTTCAAAGCTTTTAGTATTTCCAACCAAGACATCTATTCAATGCCACATGCTTTTAAGTTTTCACCGGGCTAGCAATCAAATTTCAGTAGGATAAGTGATATTTTTCCCCATGGATTGTTTATTATTTAATATTGGTAATGAAATGATGAAATGAAGCTAAAATTTATTTTCATCCTAGTGTTTACAAGAAAATATTTTTAGGCTGATATTGGTCCATGCCTTCTTTTTAATTGTTTGTGATTTTCTAAATAGCTAATATTTGTGTTTGGGCGGTAGATTCATGCAGATGAGACAAAAAGTAGTCTTCAATTCGCAAGTAGGGCACTGCGTGTGACCAATTGTGCTTATGTGAATGAGGTTCTGCTCTAAATCATCTCTCATTGTTAAGCTAAAATTGTGTTTGTTTCATCATTATATGCTTATCTGAAGTTCTTTTATTATATATGCTTACAATTGATGCGTTGCTGTGGTTTTTGTTTGCAGGCCATAGCTTTTATTTTGTTTCTTGTTGTGTAACCCATTTCATTCATCATGTTAGATTTTGACCGATGCTGCCTTGTTAAAGCGACAGAAAAAAGAAATAGAAGAACTTCGGGCAAAATTGCAGGTATACTAATTTCTCGGATAGCCACGGCCTTTTATTTGGATTTCGGAAGCATCATATCTTTTATATGTTTTAATTATTGTCTTTCACATCAGGGTTCCCATTCTGAACATTTGGAAGCTGAGATTCTCAATCTTCGTAACACATTATTACAGGTCATATAGTCTTGGATGTAGCTTTACAAATAATATTTTCTATAATAATATCATTGATGTTCTAAATATTCCAAATGACCTTTGTAGTCCGAGTTGGAGAGAGAACGCATTATTTTGGAGTTAGAGGAGGAAAAGAAAGCACAAGCTGAGTGTGAGAAGGTTTTGCAAGAGCAAGCCAAGAGAATTAAAAACTTGAGCTCAATGGTATTGCACTCCAATAGGGATGAAACGCGTGATCAATACCAAAAGGTTTGTATTACTTGCCTATTAATGACATAATGCTTATCCATAAGAAATTTCTAAGAAATCTGGTTGGTTTTATTTTACAGTAAAGATGTACTGTTTTGGAGGGTATATTATTATATTTAAACTTGTCATTGTTGGAAGAGCAGTGATACAAAATATTACCAGCCTAACCTTAGTTGAGTTGGGTTATGTTTCAGTTCCTTGGTATATTGTAATTACTGAAAAACCATACATTGCTCATTTTGATACTTTTTTTTTCAAGTTAGCAAACACTATTTATCACTTATAGATCTTTGTTGGTTCAGCATCTACCTCAACTAATATTGTTGAAAGGTGCAATATTTTGTCAATCCAATCACCCAGTAGTTCTAAACCTAAAAGGTGGAGTGTGGAAGTTAAGTTTTTGTAATTGTGGAATGGAAGAGCATGTTTCAGACCACCTCTAGAATCCTGTACTAGTTTACCCTAGTTTAGTTGTTTTGTTACATAATAATGCTTTTCCAGTTGATTTATTTGGTTTGTTTATAAAATGTCAAAAAAAAAACTGTAGTACTGCCTAGCCAATGAGGCCCTTGCAAGCTACAATAGAAAATTTATAAGGTTTTATTTTGAGTTATAGCTCTATTGATATGAGACAAAGGCAATAGCCAGTTTCTTAAGAAGTAACTTAGGCAAACTTGTTTTTGTACCTTTTGAAAGTCTATTGAAAAATATTTTGTGAAATCAGAAAACTTTCAGATACTAAACACATTCTATTGACTGAAGAGTCAAACATGTTGTGTTGTTGCATTATGCAGTTGGTCAGCTGCACCCAAATCACAGATTTCTGCCTGGCATCCTCATGCGTCTAAAATACATGTTATTGTCCTAGCATTTGTCCAAGAAAGATGTTGGACATGAGAGTAAAGCTTTAAGGACTGCTTTTGTTCTGATTTTTTGAGAACATACTGCTCCTATAACTTTGTTTATCTTGACTGTCATCGAATAAAGTTATTTTCTTGGTAGTTCTTAGTTGGGCTATCATTCTCTGTTGATTTTGTTGCCAATCTAGTTCTTATGAAATTCCTTAATTGATACTACAGAGTAAAAGACGGGATACATGGTGCCCTGGTAATTTCTCACGAGAGCCTATTCTAGAGGTACTTTATAGATACCATTGTTTCTCACATGTTTTGAGTTCTTATATCTCATTTAAGTGATCTTTCTGGAGCTTTCATAGTTTAATACGAGGCCATACTCCTGTTATTGCCTGTCTTTTATAACTTTTTTAAGTAATGCAAATTCAGCTTTCTGAAGGAAAGTTTGAAAACCGTAGAAATTTTTGTAATAGAATGGTTTGCTGCCTTTTGGAGTAGTATTCTTTTAACTGCTTTCTCAAATAACCACTAGATCCTGGCTGCATAAATTCTTAAGTAGCTTTGAATTGTAACTACTAGTGAAAATATAATTGGTTGTATAATAAAATTCAGAAACAGAAAACTGAATCATCATTTATTTCCTCCAACAGATTAAATATTTAACCTCAACACAGAGAACAATGATGAACCGATTTACAAGTTTTAATTTTTGTTTTTTTATTTGCTGATGACACTATAGCGTGTGAACATTTAATGATTGCTTGAACATGAGATCTGTTGGTAATCATATCCTTTTTATGGTCAATTTCAATGATAGGTCATTTTGATGCATTAAACTTTCAAATGCCTAATTCTGCATGTAGCCTTCCATGAGTTCTGTTGAAAGTCATCTTTAAATATCTCACTTACATCAGGCAGTTAAATTGATCTGGTAGCTTAATGAGTCGACCTCAATTCCATCCCAAAGTTACCATTGTTGGTACCAAGGCAGAATCCTAAAGTTTGGAGTTTCCACAAAGACTGTTAAGAAGAGTATCGCAGCATTTATTCTTTAACATTGGCACGTGAGATGTAGATACTTTGATAAAGATTACCAAAGAAGATTATTCATGTCTGATTTTACTTGTCAACGCTTTCTTTAGATTTCAATAGAAACGAGATGTTTGATGAATGTAAATATTATTCTCAAAGATTAAACTTATTGGTGCTAAGTATGGTTATTCTGGGGTGAGCAACACTTTAAGGCATGGAATCAAGCAGCATTTGGGAGGATAAGAGTGCTAAACTTATCCATTTATTTCCAAACAACTAGAGAAAGATATTGATTTGTAAGAGGGTTAGGTAGCAAGTGGCAGAGAAGAAGATGCCACGATATCAATTTCAATTGAAAGGTTGGAAAAGATTATCATACAGATATACCCAGAGATTACAACCAAGCAGCCCTTTAAGCAACATGCAAAGGGTGAAAATTAGCTAGGAGAAATTTTAGAATAGATTTGAATATTCTGATTTATCCTGATGTCTGCCTGGTTAGACATACTTTTTCAATATAAATGAAATTCTTTAAAAGCTTTTAAACTAGTCCTAAAAACTGATTAAGATAAAACATAATGCTATGTAATGAAGTTTAAAAAGATAGACCCAAATTTAATCAAATGCACTCTTTTTACACTAGAAATAGTTGATCTCTATTAATGTGGTATTTTTACTCTAGGTCAATGCACGATGATACAGAGGTGGTGAACTGAGAGCTATATGGAGATTGGATTGAAAGTTGACATGTCATTTCTCTCGATGCAATATTGTATTTGTTTGGATTTGTGTAGTGATTGCCAGATGTTTTATTAAATGTGTTTGTATCTTGCAAAATTGAGTATTATATACTAAGGAAAATGCTTTCTTTGGTTCACTTTTTTCTTGATATTTTGCAATGAATGTTTTATTTCCACTGTTGACATCCAATTTGTTTATACTGATAGAGATTTTAGCTAATGCCATTTTTACCAATTATATTCCTTTACTTTTTCAACAATAGTTTGGTCTGTGTTTTTGTGTTTCTATATTTGGCATGATTTTTGTTTGTCCCTTCCTGTGATGCATGATATATATTTCTAAGAAATATTTCTAAAAGCTTCTCCCAATCATGCTATTGGCTGAGATTTTGTCTCGCATATTGCTTGCTAAAATTTCTTATTTTTTAGGTGGCCACTAAAGTGCAATCAAGGGCTTCTGAAATAAAACCCATGGGAAATAGAGGTGACATGGGACCACTTCTTCAATTTACAGAGTTGGTGAGTGAAGTTGAAGGTGGAAATGATTACTGCTTGCAACAGGAAGAGTGTGATAATGATGCATCTGACAATGGTGCTTTTCCTAATCCATGTGATTTATCTCGTGTCACAAGAAGAAAAGTGCCTCCCAGAAAGAGAGGCTCGCTTTCGGTTTGTACCCTTTTTTTTATATCATTAAGTATTCATTGAAATTTTTGTATCCTTACAAATATTCATTCGTCAGGAGGATCATGAGATGCGACAAATGCAATTAGAATATGAGGAATTGCTTCAGAATTTTGAGACTCAGGTTGTTTTTCTTTCTTGAGATATACTAGGAAGATATTAGAGTATAATAATACATGTTCGTTGTACTTATTTGTTTCCTATGCAGAGAACTATCAGTGATATACGTATTGATTTCTTAACAAGAAAGTTAGCTGAGGCTGATTTGTTTCAAGGTGGGAGACACGATGAATGTTTGAATTGTGATGTAAGCACAAACAATATGGATAAGAATGTAAGCTTAAGAGAGTTGCAGGCCATTCTTGTTATCAAGCAACTTCAAGAAAAGGTTCATGCATATATGCTTCCTTGCCAATTTATAATAGTATTTTTACACCCCCATTTTATATATGCTTGGCTCTGCACTAACCTTGTATGCTTATTGATTTGGTACAGATTAAGATGTTAGAAATGGAGCAGTCTTCTAATAGGCAAAATTTGGATAGTGTTGTTGAACTGGCAACTGAGCGTAGTTTAAGTGCCATTGAGAAGTTTGAAGAGGTAATACTGGTCCTGATGATTCGTGGGTAAACTTCCTGTGGTTTGTTAGTCTTGAGCCTAGTGATGATATCATTTGAAACATAGAATTGAGAGAAAATATTTTCTTGATTGATGAAGAATTGGTCTGTATACATGATGCACTCATCTAAAGAAGGAAAAGATCCTCACAAATTTAAAAACCATCCAACTAACTTCTCACCCAAGTGAAAATCCAAAAAATCAACAACTTATATAAAATCTTACACCTAGCTTTCCTGATTAAACTGTAGAGTCCTACACAATTAGGTAATTTTCTTCAAGTAGGTGAATGCATGTGTTCTTTTTTAACCTTGCTGACAATAATAATAATTCACTACCCCCTTACAATATTTTGTTAAATTGCTTTTTGTTGAAAATAAATTTAGACAAATCAGTTTCTTCAACAAGATAGAGCACTTAAAAAAAACAAGAAAAAGATATGATAGCTCTTTTAAATTCTTTACTTACAAGAATATATCAAATCTTCTAGTTATATTAATGTATGAAATTCCTTAATTGTAGCTCTGTATGTAATTCTTTAATTGTAGCATTATATTAAATTCCTTGTGTATCATCCAATAGCTATTCTAATTAGGTGAAAGAAAAAGGAAAGAAAAATAACAAAATGAGGGAAAAGAATAGGATGGTATTTGGCAAAAAAAAACCAAAGCTCTCAGGACCAAACCAAAGCACTGATATTGATTTGAAACACAAAATTGAGAATAATGATTGATGATGAAGTCAGAATTAATGTTTATATACAAATAATTGTCATCTGAACTAGGAAAATGTCCTCTACATTATATTAGAGTATCTCACTAATTATGCATCTAATAAAAAATCAAGTAAATCAACAAAGTATTTCAAAATCTTTTATTATTTCATAGCTTTTTTACTAAACCATAGATTCCCACTTAAGTTATCAATGACTTAAGTTATCAGTGGACATTACCTCTGGCTGGATCTGTGAAGTAAATTTAAGAGTGAATTGTATATTTGCTCCTTTTGAGTTTTTCAATTTTTAGCCACATGAAGTAATGATCTTTATGAAACTCAATGTATCAAATGTAAAACTGAGAAAGCCTGTTTTCCTCTTCATATCCTCTCTCTCTTTGTCTGGATATGGTATTTCTTTTTTTGTTTCTTATGTTGCTAGTATAAGTAAGGACAAGTTATAAAGTGGTAACATAGGTGTTGATCTCACGGGAAGCTAGATTTGATGGTCCTAATCAGTATCAAACAATTCTATTCCTAGTAAAAAAATAGAAATATGAAAGCATTGATTTAAAAAGCCATTATGTTGAGTAATAATAATAAAATAATTAGATTAAAAGAACATTGAATTGAAATTTCATCAAAACCTAATTGATTGTTCAATTTCCAATCCATATGATCATCTATTCAAAATCTCTTAGTGTGAAAAGTTCAAAGGAAATTACTCTTGATGTCCTGTACATGCCCATCAGTTTTCCTAGGGTCTTGTGAATTGCAAATCAATTCATTATTGTTTACTTCCTTAGCTCAATGGAGAGCTCCAACATGCATTGGAGGAGGCCAGGATTGCTCATGAGCAACTTGCTTCTGGTGAATCTGCTAAAGAATCAGATGTACGCATTTCTATTTGTTTTGTTTTCAACTATGAGTATTCTTATTGTGCGCATTTTCTGCCATTTGTATTTGGTTTCAATATGAATTATTTTGGGTCATATATACACTATTTAGACTTTCAAAAGTTGGTTTTAACTGAGATGAATTTTATCCGTTGATTTAGCTTTCTTTGGAGATTGAAGATGTATTATCAGAAGTTCAGAACTTGAAAAACGTCAATGAAAGTTTCCCCTTCCTTCTGGATGAGGTTTTCCAGAGTTTTTCTGCTATATTTAGCGTGCTCACAGTGAGTAATCTTGGACAGCTGTGAACTGTTTAAAGTTTAAGTAGAGTTACTGTGGGGACACTCAAATCGTATGACATTCTGTTTTTTGTAGGATCTCAAGGCCATGATCAGCCAGAGTTCTCATGAACAAAAGCTTATTGTCAGTGGCCACATGAAGTTAAACAGCCACATGAATAATAAAGTTTCTGAAACTGAGAATGAGAAGGTACAGTAATTTTCTTTTACATAGTAGAGTGTGGTATTCATACAAGGAGAAGGTATTGATAAACTTAGTAGCTTTATCATTACTATGAAGGTTCCTGATAGTTATATTAAATTTGGTTTTCATTTTCTTGAGTTTCATTTGCAATGTGAGTGTAATATCAAGCTCCCTGGTTTTCTTTCAAAACCAATGCAGCTTCTTTTGTACAGTCATTGTGCTGATCTTGAGAAAGAGATAAATGTTTTGAGACAAGATGCTCAGAATTATGAAGAAACATCTAGAGTAAGATTTTTTTTATAATTTTTTTATTTTATTTTATTTCTCTGCACATGATACATATTGCTTGATGGCCTCCTTGACTGTATTAGTTGCTGTAGATACTTCTGCTACAGCTGAATTTGGAAAAAGATGAATTGCTTTCGGGAAATCAAATCCTTGAGAAGGAAATATCACGCTTATCATCAAGTTCTTTGGCCAAGGAAAAGGAAAATATGAGGAAAGATCTTGAGAAAACAAAAACAAAGTTGAAAGAGACAGAATTCAAGCTCAAGAATGTCATTCAAGACAAAACCAAACTTGAGGTTTGTACTATGGACATAGATTTCTTGTCCCGGAAGCCAACTTATGTAATCAGGTTTTTATGGGTCACATGCATGCATTAACGTTGTAGAGTGAAAAAGCTCTTGCTGAGAGGGAGGTAAAGCGGTTGCATGGTGAGAAGACTCTTCTTGAGCGTGGCATCAACAAACGTGACTCACTTGCTGGGAGGCGAGATTCATTTGTGGAAAGAGGTTCAGCAGTGTTGCCTAAGAAAAGGGCAAAGGGTGGTGCAGATTCGTCTGAACAGATGGGACAGGTGATAGGATTGGGTGATTAGCTTCTCACTGTTGTGTGGAATACACGTTGTAGTTGAGGTGTCAGTCTCCAGGAAGATCATATAATACTCGTTCTCAGTTATGCTAATACCTGAATCACTTTTTTTTTTGGCCTCACTCAGTCATTCCCTCGAAATGCCGCTTTTGTCATGTTTCACAATCATTTACCATTTTTGTTAATGTTTCTGACTTTATTTTATGAAATAAACCTTTCTCTTAGATGTTTCCATATCCATATATAAGCAAATTGAATTGTACTTAGAGTGGAATTGCATATTAGGTTTTACTAAGAATATGATCTCGCATTTGCTTTTGTTTCATTCATATTTCTCTGCTCCTAAAGCAAGGATTCGTCATTCTAAGGGAGACTTGGAATTTTTTTCTTTTTTCATAATGTCCTGGAGAGTTTCCATACTTTGAAAGTCTTGTTGTTGTTTAGGAGAGGTCAAATATGGACCTCGGACATGTAGATGACTTCATTTCTTTTTGTTTTCCTTTTGAAAAAAATCTTTAGGAGGATTACAAAAAGTTGGAAATTCTTGCATTTGAAATGGAAGCAACTATTGCTTCTATGGGAGAGGAACTTATGGTGGCACAGCAGGAGAAGAAAGAGGTATTATCCAGAAATGAAAGTTTGGCTTCAGAGTTGGAAACCATGTCCAAACAGTTGATTCAATCAAATACTGAATTGAATGGATTGCAGGAAGAAGCTTTGCATCTTGTAAGTTTGTCCTTCCATACTACGCCCTTTTCTTGCACCTATTTCTTTGTTTTACGGTTATTCTAAACAATAATTTTCATTTATATGTTGCATTTATTTTTCAGAGAAAAAGGTTGGAAGAATTTGCATCTAATCAAGAACATCTAGAAACTGTCAAATTGTTGGTAGAAGAAAAGGAAGAGTTGGCCATGGTATGGATTCCTTGTCTTGACGTTGACAATATATTGCTGAAAACTTATGGTCATGAGGTTATATTTTGATTTTTCAGCAATTTTCTGATTGTCTCCTGAAAATGGAAGAGGAAAAAGCAATGTGGTTTGCCAAGGAAAAAGCTTCCATTGAAGCTATGGAAAAGAAGACAGAATTACATAACACTGAAATTGCATCCTTATCTAGGGAAGTAACCAAGGTATGCTAAAAAATTTCCAACAAAAATGAAATAGTATATCTTCATGAAAGGTTTCTGTTGTTCTTTCTTTGTTTGATTATGCTCTTTTTGTGATATAATTGTTTGTGTGCTGTCTGTACCATGCCGTCTTTGCATGGTTATGTTCTTATCTTACTAGCGTGTTTTTCTAGCATGCTACTTCTCCAGAGTATATTTTTCAGTAGTTGTTAGCCAAGGAATTGTACCATATGTGGGATTTGAAACTCTATTCTTATTATTAATGGATTATAGCTTTAATACTCTTTTGTCAAAGCTTTGTGTTAACAACTAATTTTTGGGGATTTTGTAGTCATCTGTTCACCATATGAAGCTTATTGATGGTTACATGTATTAGTACTTGCTTGTTTTCTTGTGATTCTTGATGCTAATAAAATGACGGGGTAGCTTTTAAAATATCTAGCCATTCTCATTTTTATAAGCTGTATAGATTGCATCTCCACACTGCTAGTGATTTTGATGATGAATGTCTTGATACACCAGATAAGGAATGCATTGGAGTCATGCGGAGAAGAATGTATGATCCTAAGAGAAAAATTGGCAGTTGCAGAAGAAAACGCGAAACTAGAGAAGCAATGCAGGTAGGCTTTTTGAATAATGACTATAATCAAACACAGCCATACAGTGTGCAAGATTGTTGATACTTGAAATTCTGACCATTTGTCAAAATGTCGGTATTAATCTCTTACTTCAGAATTCCATGCTTTTACTCTTTTCTTGTGTAATATCTTGTGTTTTTGCTCGCTGTTCCTTGACTTTCTATCATTTTCCTTGGCTACCTGCGTGGACATGAGAAGAAAACGTATATGGCTATAAATGGATGGGAAATATCAGATACGATAGCTTAGTATAACATTGTTGAAGATGAATGTAAAAATGAGTAGTACTTAAAGGATTATCGAGGGACGAGGGAGTAAAAAAGACAAGTTATATTTTTATGTTTGTGATTTCTACACAATTGAAGTCTCAGATGGCTTAACAAAGAAAAGTAATAGTTATTGAAGATATTAAGATGGCGAGAAAAGCGGAGGAAAGAAACTGAATTATCATATTTTAACATCATCTGAGGAAAGTATAATTAGGGAGAAAATATAGGATCCACCTTGAAAATATAGTAATGTTAGAGTCTTTAACATCATCAGTTGGCCTCGGTGGAGTAGAATTGAGATCTCTTTAATATTTAATTAGGATTCAAGTTCACATGTTTTGTTAATAGGATGTTCATCTTACAAGTGCCGATTGCCCCCGAAGAGAGAATAGTTTAGCAATTGGCAAGGATATTCTTTTATTATAAAAAAATATTTAAATCCTAATTCTAGTTACATCAAGGATAGAAGAAAGTAAAAGCATGCAAACTAAAAAATCTCCTAAACATTATTACATAAACTGTATCTGATGAACTCCTCAAGAATGGTATCATTTCTGAACAGTTTGAAAATAGTAACGATGTGCAGAACTTTAACCAAATAATGCTTCTTCCAGGTTTTCATAAATAGATATCATCTTAGAGTTCTGTATTTGTTGGGAGTGTCAATCTTGTTATTTATCTCTGATTTTTCTTAATCCCCATTTGGACAGCATTGTTGTAACAGTTCCTGATGTATTCTATCCACTTGCATTTTCTGCTCCAGTGAGGACAAGTCTAGAGAGATTGATCAGCTGACAAATGAAATAGAAAAGGCTAACGTTCAGTGCAGAAAGTCTCATGAGGTAAGTTTTACTAAGTTTTCTCATGCAAATTTTACTCAACAATCCGTTGTTGCTGAACTGGGATGTATAGAACAGGTAAGCAGAAAACTAGTTCGCTATAAAATGAAGCATGACTATGAATGTCTATGACCAAAAGCACTACTTTACTTCCACGCGTTCTTTATTTAATGATACAGAAAGCAAAAAATTAGAAAAGCTAAGTTTGATTAGCAAATAACCAGTAACAGTTGAATTACTAAACAATAATGTAGCACTACATTGAAACCGTAGACCGTGCGTAAATAAAGGAAAAATGTATACAAAAGTAAGAAGATTAGTCAAAGTTAGTTGTAGACGAGTTATGGACTAGAATCACAAACTGTTTCCTGGTCCATCTAGACAGATAGATGCATAACTATTATGTGATATGTATACACGCACTCATAGATATGCATACATCTACATACATGCATGCATAAGTACGCTCATAAATAAAATGCAAAAGAGCCCCCAAGTGATAGATATAATTGTATTTTCAAAAGCGCTGTGGCATAGATTTAATTTAGAACTTTGCGTATTCAGAATGAGTTAATTTTTTGTCACACTTCATTCTCCTGTTCTGAATGTTACAATGCAGTCAAATATATGATCGTCCCCGAATTGTCGGGATTTCTTCTACCCCTGAATTATGTGCTCCTTTAGGAGAATTGGTTGACACTTCATGGTGCGACTGATACGTAATGATAAGTTGATGTGCAAAGCATTAATTGCTAAGGAACGTCATTACTTGTTACATTTCATGGAATACTATCTAAACATTATATTGCTTGGGATGAAAGTGGGACTAGAAGGCCAGTATTATTTTATCTCTTCCCTGATAAAATCTATAAGTGGTACTCCTAGGACGAGTCAAACAATAACTATTGCAAAATTAACAGTATTGCAGATGTCGACTTTCTTGTTATATTGGTTATTGCATTCTGTAAATATTGTTTTGCATTTGATGTGCTTAAAATTTCATCATGGTAGGCAACTTGCTATACAGTGAGAAATACTGTTAGCTTGCTTCTTTGCCTGATTTATCTATACAAATTTAAATTTCTACTTCTATTATTGTTGTAATTAGATTGGAAAATTGCGTTTCATGATTGAAGGAATCGCCTGGTACCCATTCCTCAAACTCTAACTCAGTCCCAAACAGTACGAGGAAATGGTTGTAGAATTCAATCAAGAATAAGTACTTTGCCAGTGTCACCCTCAGAATACACACAAACATATTGGTTTTGCTCATGCATACCGTTGACTTCTCTTTTATTATATTAGAGGTGTGAGTGCAAATCAAGAATGGTTCAGTAGTTGAAAAAAGTGGTTTGACTTTTAGGGTCTTATCATTGTTATAAATGCATGTTTGCATTTATTAATCCATCTTCTGTTATCTTAGCGAACTATTTTGTCCCGTGTAGACATACTTATGGGTATTCTCTGTATGCAAAAAAAAAAAATACAGGAACAAGAAAACAAAAAGGAAAAGGCAAAACTTAGAATGAGGCTGCGGGGGACACAAGCAAAGTTAGATGCTTTTCGTTTGAGGTACAAGCAAGCCGTAAGCGAAATGGATTTCATGCACCGGAAATATGATGAAGGCTCGAGGAAGCTGAAGGATTTGTTGGCCTTGTACGGAAGCGAGGTCCTAAACCTCAAGAAGCAGCTCGCTGCTGGAACGGGGGAACGGAGTGATAACGATCACTAGCATGCAGATTCCGTGTTTAACTTTCGCATATCATGGTAAAACCCCTGTAACCTCTTATCCCTTTGTTTTTATTTATTATGCTTAAAATATTCGGTCTGTTAATAATTCTGAATTTTGTAAAATATAATTTATTATTAATCAATACCATTAAAAAAAGAAAAAAATGAATAATGTAATTACTAACCTAATCTTTTGTCGGTGAAAAAAAAAGCTTTCTAGCAAATGCAGGTCAGCGTGCAATTAGATGTTGAATTAGAATGATATATTAACTAAGTAGGTAGTAGGCTGGTTCCAGAAACTGTCAAATCTGATGAGCAATTGTATGACTACCTCCATAAAAAAATAATAACGCAGGTAACACAGTCAAATCACGAGAACCTTAACAATTGGGTTGGTTGCCTTTTGACTATCTCTAAAACAAAAGAAAAACAAATGCTCACCCAAAACCTCCCACCCTCTCTATTCTTCCCTCCAACTCCGCTTCTCATCCCCCACCGAAGGATAACAATACAAAACAGCCCAACTGCAAATAAACAACTTAGCAAAGTCGGCTTCCATGGACATCAAACGCATAACAGCCCGCACCTTGGTCTCCAAGCTCAGCTCCGTTTCCGAACCCACCAGGGCAGAGGCCTTGTCGGAGCTTCGTCTCATCACCAAACACGACGCTGATTCGCGCCAGATAATCGCCGAAGCCGGTGCCATTCCATATCTTGCTGAACTGCTCTACTCCTCTTCCCACAAGCTCCAGGATAACGCTGCCGCCACTCTCCTAAACATTTCCATCTCCTCACGCGACTCCCTTATGTCCACTAGCGGCCTCCTCGACGCCCTCTCTCATGCCCTACGCCACCACTCATCGTCCACTTCCCCCTCCGCTGTTCAGTCCGCTGCCGCCACCCTTCACAGTCTACTCATAGTCGACTCCTACCGCCCGATCATCGGATCCAAGCGCGATATCTTGTATTCCCTGGTGGAAATTATCGGCTACCCTAGTTCTCCTGCCAGGTCGATTAAGGATTCTCTGAAAGCTATGTTCAGCGTAGCCCTACACCCATTGAACCGGCCTAATCTGATAGATCTCGGGGCGGTGCCGGCTCTGTTCTCGCTGGTGATCAAGGACGGGAGGGAGGGCATAGTGGAGGATGCGACGGCGGTGCTTGCGCAGATTGCTGGAAGCGAGGAGAGCAGCAGAGAATTCGGAAAGGTTTCGGGCATCAGGGTTTTGGTGGATTTGTTGGATGTGTGGGCATGGAAAAGCGAAAGGATAAAGGAGAATGCCGTTGGGGCATTGTTGAATTTGGTGAGAACGGGAGGGGGAGGGATAGAATGGGAGATTAGGGAGATAATTATGGAAGAAGGGAGAGAAGGAGTGGTGGATGGGATTCGTGACGTGTCAGAGAATGGGAGCGCGAGAGGGAAGAGCAAAGCGATTGCACTGTTGAGGGTGGTTGAGAACGAGGCTAAGACTGGAAGAAGACATATGCCGTTTGACGGTTCTGAACTTCATGTTTCTGTGTGAACTTTAGTTAGTTTTGTGTCTATTGGTATATATATGAAACACAAAAAAGGTTAAAGGAACAGTTATACGATCGATAGTGGATGTTATGTTTTAGTTTGTGTAAGATTTCTGAAACAAAAGCAGTGTAATTGAATGATAGGACTGAATGTAAAAACCCTTTAATTTTAAGACAAAAAAAAATTCTCTTTTCTTGAGAACGGTGTCTTCTTCCCCCTCTCGGAATTACAAGGAAAACGCATACATGAAGAAGCAACAAAACGCCCTCATATCCTCTAGCAGCATTTCTATCCTAAATCCTAACAAAGATAAAGGGCCAGTAATGCATCATTGCCACTACCCGTTTCCTTCATTTTCTACATCTCCTTATTCATGATATCACGCATCATCTCTATCGGGATCAACCCTTCAGCCCGAATTGCTTCCTTGTTCGGATCTGGACTTATGAAAAACACTGTTGGCAGCCCTCGTACCTGAGACGAATTCATGCTTCACATTCAAGTTTCTCAAAACCAACCAATAAGCTCAAGGCGTTTGTGTATATATGAGATGTCAAGTATTTATAGCGGCAATAGTACAATCTGTGGTTTCATGTAATATTACAAATCAAAATAGGAAAAATTTGGAAATTACCTGCATGTCACGTGCAAATTCATACTCATCATCAGTATTAACTTTGACAATTATTGCATCCTCATATTCCACAGCGAGCTGTACGAGTTATCAAGTTTTAAACTCAGAATCCAGAGTACACAACAGAGATTAGACGTAGACTAAGAATTTTGAGCATAGCACCTCAAAGTATATTCATTCGAGCAAGTGAAATCTTTCCTGACTTTGATTGATAATAGTTCAAAAGAATTACATAGAACTCTCATAGCAACACCAGAAAAGTACATCTCCCCTTCAGTTCTATAACCAGAGTTAGTGAATCTAGATCCGAGACCGAGGTTCATGTAATGTAGTGTAACCCCAAGAGAATCCAAATGGTAAAATTAAAATCATACAAAAATATGTAGAATGCGGTCCCAAAGTGACAATGCATCCTATATATATCTATATATATATATATTTCTCCATTGATCTGCCATCCTAACTTTTGAATTGAGGATGTAAAATATTGTTTCAATAGTTTTATACTAACATATATAAGATTGAAGAGGAAGTATTAGATAAGCTGTGACCAATAGCACTTCACAACATGCAGGTGATTAGTGGGATGTTGGAAGTTCCATAGGCAAGTTGGTAAAAACAAAGGCAACAATGACAGTGATCACAAGTGACTAAAGTTTATGTTCTAGAAGATGTACGTAACTAAATAAATAGAACCCAGCATGGAGGAATTGAATATGCTGGAAATCTTCTTCCACCAAAATTAAGAGATAATAGCACCAGGCGCATACAATTTAGTTGTTGAACAATTTTAGTGCAACCTCATATTCAAATGATGAAAAATCTTGTCAGCAAAAGCTGCACCAATTCCTCAGCCCATGTACCCAAACAGATGAAAACTAAGATTCACTGGCCAAAGTGTTAATGGAATACTAGAATTCTCTTATTTTTTGGACCCCAAAACAATTCACCACCTTATTCAAGAATACACTTGCAACAGAGATGCACAATAACCCGAGTACGATTAAGTGAGTAAGAAGACTAATCCATACTTAATCAATCGTCAAGCATTTTATAGATATGGAGAATCTTAAATTCACCCTTGATTGTTGGCCTCTAATTTAAAAAATAAAAAAATAAAATAAAATAAAACATAGATGCTCAACTACACCGAAGCAGTGACTAAATTTTATCCCAAAATTGAAAAATAATGAATGAAAGATACAGATAATTGCAAAAAAAAACACAGCAGAAAAGCATAAAACTAGAAACGGGAAACCAATTAAATAAGCAAACGAAGATACCATTTCGATTACTTGGGCCATTATAATACATGGTCCACACCATGTCGCATAGAAATCAATAACGATAGGCGCAGTCCTCTCTCCCCTTACAAGATCCTGTACCTCTTTAGCAGACACATTTTTCTGCTCATAGAAAAATTCAAACAAGAGTTTAAAAAGCTAAAAAGAACAATATTAACACAAATTGAATATGTAAGAAGAGTACCACTAGATAGTCATCTTCAATGTACTTGCCCCGAGGAGGCTTGCAAAGTAATCTTCTGGGCTGTGTTGAGAGTGAAAAAGGTCTGCACTTTGAAGCAAAAGAGTGAGGATTTGCATGGTTGGTTCTCAACGGATTCGAAGGCAAAGGAAACGAAAGTGGCCGTGAAGGATTGGGCGTGAAAATGGACGCCAGAGCCGTTATGGCGTGGGATTGGATAAGAGCCATTTTCAGAACAAGGAGGACACAGTGAAAATAGGGTTTAGCAAGAGAGGTTCTTGCGGGATTTTTGTCGATATGAATTTTGACGTGTCGTTGTTTGGCAACTTAGTCACTTGTGTATTGCACGAGACCGGGGATTCCTCCTGTCCCGGGATAACATTGTCCATTTTTTCTTTCTTTTGCTTTTTAATAATAATAAATTAATAATAGGCATAAATAACTATTTAAGCTTGGAATCTTTATTAAAAAATCCAAACATGTATAAATAAAGCTGTCTTTGCTCGTTTTTCTCATTTTTCCAGAATAAAATATATTAGCTAAATTTACACTTAATTAATACTTATTATAATAAATATATTTTAATTTTAAAAAATATACCGGTCACAGAGGAAAAAATGTCTATCAACTTCAACTTGTTTGTTTGTCGGCAACTAAAAAGTAGTATTGCAAAACCATACTCAGATGTTGTAGTAATAACCGATGTGTTTGCCGGTAGAACAAACAACAACGCACAAACTAACACAACTATCAACCGTTTCATACGGTATAAGCCGGTACATTTCCTGCAAGTTCCGGGGGCGAGAAAGCCAAGAGCATGAGCGCAGCCATAATCCCTACCGGAAAGAACAGAAGCATCATAGGCGGAGGAGGCAGTACCGGGGGAAGATACAGAGGCAAGACCACCACGGACACTGTGAGAACAACCAGTAATACAACGCTCCCGAAGCTGAAACACCTTACCATTGTCCTTTCCTCGCTGATGTTGTCGCTGATGATGATGTTCTTGGTGTTGTTGGAACTCCAAATATCATTTCTTGCTATTGCAGCAAGAATTGTTCGAAGGAGGTGGCGTAGCCGGACCGAGAATGAATAGGGAAGAACAAAATAGCAGACCCACAATGTGATTGATTACCTAGGTGAAACGAACGTACGTAAGCTTCCCTCTTAAAAAGCAAAAAAAGTATTTTCTACTGTTTTTGTCTAATTCATCGATGGCTTCTTGGATGTGAAGGGTCAGAAAGTTGAAATTCAGATCAAGGAGGTGGGAGTGTCAAATTTGGCAAACGGTTCAAAGACTAGGGAAGTTCATAGGGGGTTTCTGTGATGATTGGCTTTGTGTATATATAGAGCACCAGTAAAACACACGCGGGACCCCATTTGCTTCTCTTCCGTTACATTATTTTTTTAATTGGTCGAGAAATCCGGGTTTTAACGTTGATCAGAATCAGACAGGATCAGGTCAGCAGATCCCGATATATTCAACTTGATACGCTCGGGAACTAGTGTTAAAGACTGACTAAATAGATTACTGTTTCAATCATTTTTTTAATTGCTTCTGTTGTATCGAAACGGATATCATATTTTGTGTTTTGGCTTTTGTTGTTGGATGGACTGACTATGGCTGCTTTCCTGTTCATCTATGCGCTTCTAAGTTACCAGAAAAGGATGACAATGCCAAACAATTATCACGCGGTAAATCTTTATTCGTCACCTTAGACTCGGATTCAGAATGCGTGTTTACTATATGACTCGATACATGGTACCATAAGAAAATTATGGTCAAGTTAGGCTGTCTAGCCAAAAACAATATACCATGTTTGTGTCAATTAATTTCAGATCAAGTCATCTTTAACCAGCCAGCTACTTTTCCTAATCACATGTTGGTGAGTAATTGTTCCAATCCAACCATACTCGGTAATCAACTTTTCAAAAGAAACCCTAATTCCATCCACTTTTAAGTAGGCAGATTAATGTGGGTCCGAAAGGATACTCTCCAAAACCAAAAGTACAAGAACCCCAAATCATGGAAGCACGGTCTTCATTGATCCACTACTTTAGGGAATTGTATCAAACACTTGAGTTGTTTTCCCTAGGACTAAACCACGGGCACGGCCAACGCATCGGCGTTCTTAAAGCGTCCCAGTTCAATGCATTCCACTCAGAGCTGGCGCGTCTGACACCCTAAAAGAAAACACAGTGATTGGTACATCTGCACTGACTCTGCTTCCCTTTTAATTTTCTATATATATAGGTATGTATATGTGTGCAATGAATCTGCTGCACAGACCTATCCCACGCGCCTACGCCTCCTTTTCCCAACGGAAAAAACCCCTACCTACCAGAGTAGTACCAAGAAGGTTAATTAATATTACTTGTTTTAGCTCCACAATTCCAAAGAGGATTCTCCCTCATCAGGAAAGGCCAAACCTCAAGATTATGTTCCGACATGAGCTTCACATGGATTCATGGATGCACAAGTCAAAAAGAATTGCCTGAAAGAGCGTCGGCTAGATGATACTTTGGCGAGGTATAAAAGAAAAGATTATGGCGTGACGCAGCTAAAAACTAAACTTAGGATTAATTTAGTCCGGATTTCGACTAATACATAGCTAATAGACCTGACTGATTTTTTTCCGAATTTTCAAATGGATATTTGTTAAGATAAATATTATAACCGAAGAATTTCTTGATTCAAACTCTGATATTTTCCAACCAAAGCCAATCCATGTATGTCACAAATCCGACTTTTCCCACCAATCTTATCTACCTATCCGAGGGCTTCAAGTCGTAGTACCGATGCTTGGACATGGATGATACCAAGGCACTATAAATTATAATGCTTTGGTAAAAAGATTTTGGACAACTAAAACATTTGCGCACAAAGATATCACCTGCAGTTATCTAGAAAGGTCTTGAGAGTGTTTAAACCTGTAGATATGTAGAAGAGCAACAGATGCCACTGTTTAATTAATGAAGATCAAAATCCATTGATTGTGTGCATGTCGTCTATCGTCCAGGAAAGGCCAAGGAAAACACAATATAATTGACTTGAATGCAACATGACAAGCTAGGACATCCTCCAGGTACAAAGCCACATGTTTTCCTTGTCAAGATAACATTGAAAACGTGTAGGCGGGTGATGATAGAAAAACATGCCTAATGAGGGCGGTTTTCCATCTCTGGTCAACTTTAATCTGCATCCATTTCTTCAAGTGCTTGTCTAGCAGCAGCCTTAGCTTCCTCCAACAGGTCATCAGGAACCTGAAGTCAAATAAGAATTTTGATGCCATGATAGCAGGATAAAGATAGTTATGAAAAACGCGAAAAAGAATAAAAGTCATAGATTAGCACAAGGAACAGTTTGATTCGTCCACAACACAGAAAAGACATGCAAGCTTGTGAACTAGCAAGTGCATGAATCTCATGAACTTTCACATACTACTTTCTAGTTGTAAAGCAGACAGACGGACTAGAAGTCCTCCCTCAACATTTCTGTTGCATCAAGTATATCAACAGAAAAGAAACTGGAACTGGAACTTGCCTTTTCATGCTGTCTTTTCGATTCATCACAAACCCAACTCATCTCCAGTTCAAAAGCCTTGTCCTTTGCTTCATCATGCACTTTGTATATGCTGCTCAAACGATGGGAAAAAAAGTTAAATCTTGCACTTAGCGTGTCCCACCAGTATAATACCTTGTATCTTGCAGTTTGTATAATACCTCGTCCACTTTGGCATTCATCCCATTGCTTATTACCGTCAATTTTTCATGAAAATTATATATAAACTGCCAGCTGAAAATGAGTAGCAAAAGAAACAATTTGGACTACCAATAACAAAAATTGACACCAGCAGTTTGTCAATTCATTGCAACCTTGAATTTTTATTCAATGAAGTTTAAAAAAGGAAACTGTGGGGGATGAAGAAATAATTCTGGGAAACCCTCACATTTTGGCCACTTCAACAACCCCTTCTCGGCATGTCATTTCAGAAAGCTTCAACTTCTCAATTTCTCTGTCCAAACAATCCGTTGAAACATTGAAATGAAAAATGTTAGCTTCAGGACAGTAAGCTAAAATACAACATTATTCTTTGAAACACACAAAGGAAATCCATAAAAACATTTGAAGAATTAAGATAAATTCTATGATTGCTAAGCATGTTGACTACAAAAACACTAACCAAATCTATTTATTCATATATCTAGAATAGTTTCTGGGAAAGGGGACATAGAGAAGGGGGAAGGAGAGTTCATCCATGAAAAAACATTGCGATTATACTAACATCAGTTAGTTAGCCAGATGCTATAACCAAGCAACTGAGTTAAAGTCTTACGTCTTAGCAGCCTGCTTTCCCTTGCCTACTGCAGCACCAAAATATCTCTGCATGATTTTTTTTTCCAAGGCAGATGAAAAGTTGAGAGAACTCAGAATAATAAGGCTATGATACAACTAATGAACAAAAGGTACGAGAACGAGTTCTCCACAAGCCAGAAGCTCTAAATAAAACCATAAGAAACCAAGAAGCAGAGTATAACGTGCAAAAAGAAGTGGAGCCTAGAATTATCGTTAGGCCATGTCAACTCACATATGAAATACCAGATGGTTCAATCATGTACAATTGGGGTCCATCTCTGTCGTAACCTCCAAGAATAACCCCACAGCCAAAGGGCCTGCAGCATTAAAAACTTTCATGTACTTTTTCTTATAAGAGGGCAAGATGAGGAAAAGATCTACATTAATAAATTCCAATATCAATCTTTTTCCATACCTAAGCCACCAGTAGAGAGTGCATAAATGTACATAACTAGCAACACGATCAGCAAGTTCCTTGACAGGTATGGCTTCACCATAAACACTGCATGACGAGGATATAAGACACTCAAGGTCACCAAATTTCAGATTCACGAAGTTCAAAAACAAATCAATGTAGTACAATCCAGAAATATAGTACAGATTCTTGCCCACAAAAATATTTTGATTCAGCCATCCAACACATAAAAATATTTAAGAAGGGTCAGTATTTGTCAAGAATACAAGTAGCACAGGCACAAACACTGTTTTGAAATAACAAACCTGTCATAATTGGTCGCTTCACTCTTTGCTCGTGCAACAATCTGTCTTCCATCCGCAGCCAATCCAGCAACAGCCTGAATTTACATCCAACAACAGGAAGAGAGAGTTAAAAGTTACTCGCACATAATTCAAAACAAATACAGAAGTCCAACAAAAACCGAATCTCCCCATGTCAACTACTAACTAAAGCAAAAAATTCATAATCTACTTTGACGCACACCATTCGCATTGAGGTCTAATATGCACAGATATTCACACGACTTCAAGTGTGTTCTCAAATAAGCCACCAAACAGTAATCGAGCACAATGAAAGCCAAAGTAGCAGATGCTAGAAGAAGATAAAAGAAAAATGCCATACCATGCCAGAATGACGATGAACGGAGTGAATTCTCCGGTTGGAACCAGGCAACATCATTTTCGATGCTATAAGCTTCTCCACACCCTGTAAAGGCAGCCACGGAAACCCAGCATCAGACTCATTAACACGAAAATAACGAAAGAGTCTTAACCCAGCAAGTAAAGAGAGGAAACCAAGCCAAAGAAATGAACTTTTACCAAAACAATCCCGTCTTTGCACTTGATCCCAATGACAGTACTGCGGAAACGGAAACCCCAGAGTTCAAAACCCGGAAGAACACTAAATGCAAATGCACCAAAAAGAGAAGAGAAGAAAAAACAATTGCAAGTACCCGCTGTTGTCAACAGCTTTAGCGGCGTATTCGATCTGGAAAACTCGGCCGTCGGGGGAGAAAGTGGTAACGGACAGATCGTAGCCTGTGCCTATGCTGCTCATCTTTTCGCTTGTTTTGCTCCGATTTCTGTTATTCTTCTGCTAACTGCTAAGCGAATTGCTTCTTCTGAAGAGACTGTGTTTTACTTTTTTTTCTTTTGCAATTATCAACGATATTATTGTTCCTAAAGAGAAAGGGAGGATGTTTTCTTTGACGACAAGACAGAACAGAGTCAACTCAACCGAGTGCGATAACCGGAAGTGTCCGGCTTATTGGGCCGCTTAAGGCCTGGTGATGTAATAGAGATTTGGGTTTGGATGTTAGAAATCCAACGATTCTTCCAGTGATGTTCGAACCAGTTTATAATTATTCCCGCTCAGAAAGATTATTATATTTAAGATGAATAACATATTTAACAATATAGTTTCAATTATATTTTTCCTCCTCAAATCTAGAATTTTATTTTTATGTTTAATATAATGTATACTCTGTTTATATTATGGTACTTTATTTTTTAAAACTTTTAAAAAATTATTTACGATAATAATCTTATATCTTTATTAGTATATATCTTGTTATTATTATTATTTACATATAAGCAGGAATAGAAGTAAAGCTAAGGCCCATGTAGATTGACCCAGAAGTCCAGAAACCTTACCACCGCCGCGTCACGTGACAGTTTGACTACCCCCACCGTCCGATCCGTTTCTTCCGCTTTAATTACTCTTCCTTCACGCTCGTTCTCTTTCTTTCTCTCTCCCTCTCCTCAAACCGAAAGCACAAACTCTCCCTTTCATCTCTCTCTCTCTTTTTTTAAAAAATATTTAATTCGCCAATGCAATTCCAGCCTTCTTCTTGTTCATTTCCTCCTCTACGGCGACAACAAACCTACACCGACCAACACCACCAATTGGATCATGTCACATTGCTATAGCCCTGAACGTTCCCTTCGCCACGCCACCGCCAATGCTGGAACTATTATCCCGTACGTGCGTGATTGCCGTCGTTAGATTCTCCCAAGCCTCATAAACTTATCAGTTCTAGTTCGATTTTTGTTGGCATTCGGAAAGATGCAAGCTTTTTGACGAAAGAAAAGATTGGTTTAACAAATTGTTCTATTTGCTGTCGGTTTTTTTTTTTTTTACGTTTGCTTTTATGTAATGGGCGAATTGGTGGCTCGTACTGGTCGGCAGCAACAGCGTTACGAGGGCGGTTGTCGCCTTGTCGCCGGGTACTAAATAAAAAACCTTTTTCTTTGGGTTTTAAAATTACTCTAACCTTTATTTATGCCTGCATGATATGTGTTGTTTGATGTGATTGTCTGTGGGGTGCCATTGCTTTCTGTCACCGTCATCCTTACTTTGTCTCGATTATTGTTTGTGGTTTTTCCCTTTTGAACTGTTGTTGGTGGTCGCCATTAGAGGTACTTCATTTATTTTCTTTTGTTTAACTTTACAGTCGGCGTTGGTATAAAGTTGATGGTTTGTTATGGTACCTGCTTGATTTATCTCTATCCTTTGTTCGTACGGGCTCAGAATTTTAGAATATTATGAAATAAAATAAGAAATGGCATATCAAAGTCATGAACGTCATGGAATTGGCTGGCAGACTAGTTACCATCTACTTGTACATTTATGCTTCAATTTTGAGGTACTTACAGGGAATTTTCATTGACAGGTGTATTCCATTTAGGTATAGAAATGATGATACTGATTCTGAGAGAATTGTTGAGGTTCTTATGATTAATTCAACGAGTGGACCAGGCCTATTGTTTCCAAAGGTAAAAAGGGTTTTGATGCTTTTCTTGTTTCTATGTTGTGCATTGACTAATAATAAAATGGAATTTGCCTTTTAATTCATCCGTTAAAGATTCTTACCTGTACATTAGGCTGCTTGATGTTGTTTCGGTTTCTTTCCAGATTCATATATAGACTATTTTTCTTGAAATGGAAGCATCTATGGGAATTTATCATAATGAACTTGCTACTTTTTGCTATGAAGCTAAGGGGTGATTTCAAAGTCCATTTTTTCTTGTGTTAGTTTGGTGTCAGCAGTCTTTGTGCAACCCATACTGCTATAGTCTCTGATGTTAAAAAAGGGAAAAAAAAGAAAGAGGAGGCTTCATGGTATTGCTCACCCTGAGTGAATGGTACAACCGACAACCGGCAACCGACCACCTGAAGTAAGGCTGACACGTCTTGTCTTAGGACCTCTCGAGATTTGGTAGAATATGAGGTGCTCTGTGCATACTAGGGTTGAAAGTATTAGTATTTTGTTTGTCACCATCATTTCAAGTTTCATAATTTTTGCCAGGTCGTAATCAAGTTATGTAATTTACTCATGTAACTTGGTTTGCAAATTCCTGTTCTGGAGCATCGAGCTCAGACTATGGAATCTGCCACTCCGGTTGAAACTATTCAGTGACCGGGTCGCCATTTATTTGAAATATATATTTGCACTTCTGGATCTTTATGTGCATTTCAAGTAACACACAGAAAAGGTCTTTTCTTTCTATGATCTTCAGTTCTATTGTGTTTATGACTAAAATATACCAGATCCCATTAAAGAAATTACATGGATTGAGTATTGCACTTAAGAAGGGGTAGACGTGTCATCTTTCCCTGAGAAGAAAAGGATATACCTGCTATGATTGTAATATTGTTTAATAACAGGGAGGCTGGGAGAATGATGAAACTGTTGAGGAGGCAGCACTTCGTGAAGCTGTTGAAGAAGCTGGAGTTCGCGGGGAAATCATAGTAATATTTTTTTGGATTGATATGCTCTCTTTCTCCCTACTTGTCAAATTCTCTGTCATTTCTTTATCTGATAAATATTCTGAAATCCTTTAACCATTTTATCTACCAGTTCTACCACCACACCCCTCTTCCTTCTTGAAATGCATCTGAATTTTCGTCTGATAGCACGGGTACAGCATTAATCTACATGCAGCATTGTACTGTTGGCATCATCATATGAACTGGGAAAAAAGAATTGCATCTTTTAATATCAGTAGCTACTAGCAATCATAATAGCATATGCAAAAGAGGTTGAAGAACCGACTTATTGCTTTACATGTATGTGTTGGTACGTACTTGTTTTGGCACAATTTAACCTTACCAATTTCGCATATGATATGACCGGGTTTCAGGCTTTTATCGGGGATTATAACTTCAAGAGTAAAACCCTGCAAGATGAGTGTTGCCCGGAGGGTTTATGTAAATCTGCAATGTTTGCTTTGTTGGTGAAAGAGGAGCTGGCGTCATGGCCAGAGAAGAGCACTAGGAGTAGAAGTTGGTTGACTATAGCCGAAGCTGTTGTGAATTGCCGTCACAAATGGATGGAAGAGGCTCTCAACAACTTCTGTATCTGGCTTCAGGATAAGATGTAAAAGCTGCTGGGAAAGCTCCAGTCTTCTGGGATTCTTGATTTTGTCATGTGCATAAACAAAATTTCTGCAATTCAATTCTCAGAAACCTCATAATAACAGTCAGAACAAATTTATTTTTATTTTTTTTACCGAGGAAAAAAATTTTCATCATCCAAGTAAACACCAATTTTTCAGGATTACATGGTTCCTCCTTCATTGAGGTGTGATCTATTTACAGTAGTCATAACTACTTGTCTTTGTAGAAAGAACATCCCCCAACTCTACTTATTCTAACATTAGTGACAAGATGTTACAAAATGGAAAGTGGCCTGTAAAATTTACCATACAAAGCCACACTATCGAACTTCTCGAAGTTTAAAAAGTAGCTGCGCCGTGCCTCTCAAGGGGAAAGGTGCAGAGCACAGGCATCCAAGATAGCCACGACCAGTTTAGAACTTCCTTGCATGGATAAGAATGTGTCGTCATGCAGTCGTGATAAGGAGTCAGCAAGGATATTTGAATCGCCTGGCCGATACGTAACGTCGAAATCATACCCAATAAGTTTGGATGGCCACCATCGCTGCTCAGGGTGTGTGGATCGTTCGAGTCAAGATGCTCATTAATGGCTGATGATCTATTAAAGAGATCGGACCCGATGACCATCCTGAAGAAGACCTTGCAGCAATTCATGTCCCAGACGCATCAGTCTGGATAATGAATTGTTTGGAAAAAACTGGCAAGGAAAGGACAGGAGTGGTTGTCATTTATTTGTCAGAAAGACTGAAAAGTTACCTGTCATTATCCATGAAGCTGTTTGATCGTCCAAGGTTGTGGTCAGTTTACAATAGTCTGGATTCTTTCGGGATCCACCTCAACGCCTTCTGTCGAAATAAAATGGCCCTGGCAGGATAATGATTGGTAGACAAACTTGCATTTAGAAACTCTGACATGGAAAAATCGGTCATGAAGAAACTAGCATGTGAGTGATATGTATTGTAGACAAGAATATCGACAAAGAAAACAAGTATATATTTTAGTAAGAAAGATTTTAGAAGACTGAGATAATCACAAATCGAAAATAAGATGGTGCATTTGGAGAGTCCAAAGAGCAGCATCATAAATTTATTTATAATGATTCTCATGAGTGTGAAAAGCTGTTTTACATATATCTCACTATATATTTCTGTCAATACTTTTTTGATCTGTCAAAATTGTGAAGTGTATTTGGATAATTTACACTATCCTCAAGACTGATCCTATGAGACCCAGTCCGCAGGGGTTAAGTTACCCAATCTCACATCGGAAAGGAGCGGGTAAGGTCTTGAGCTTATATATATTGTGTGATAGTATCATTTGTAACAAGATGTATCTTTTGGGTCCTGTGGTTAAAAACTCAACCGAACGTTGCAGTTGTGATCCATCACATGTCCATCCGAGATCGGCTCCCGCTACCAATCCCACATCGGAAAGAAGCTGATTCTTATGTCAATTTTGATAATTTCGTTTCTTAATTTTGACTAGTCTTCCTCGTTTCTTACAACATGACGTAAATATTTTTTAATTTTTAAAAAATTATAACGAATTAATTGATTTAATATTAGAAAAAAATAGTTTTTTCCCAATCCAACGACTCTGATTGCGTATGAGATTCTATTGCTTTCTTGCATTGTAGCACATGTGGTAAAAAGAATGACACATTTGACAACCCCTACCGTCCGATCCGTTTCTTCCGCTTTAATAACTTTTTCTTCACGCACGTTCATTCGTCATCTCTCCTTCTCCTCAAACCCAAAGCAAAAATTCTTTCTTTCCTCTCCTTTTTTTTTTTTTTTTAAATTAACCAATGAAATTCCAACCTTCTTCTCCTCCTCCTCTGCGGCAACAACAAACCGACACCGACCAACACCACCAATTGGATCATGTCGCATTGCTTTAATCCTCAACACTCCCTCCGCCACCGCCAATGCCGGACCTATTATCCCGCGCATGCGTAACTGCCTTTGCTAGATTCCCCGAAGCCTCGTAAACTCATCAGTGCTAGTTCAATTTTTGTTGGCACTCGTAAAGATGCAGGCTTTTTGCTAAAAGAAAAGATTGGTTTCTTCTTGTTTTATCAAGAAAGGAAATTGTTATCATTGTTTTTTTTACGTTTGTTTTATGTAATGGGCGAATTGGTGGCTCGTACTGGTCGGCAGCAACAGCGTTATGAGGGCGGTTGTCGTCTTGTTGCCGGGTATTAAATAATAACCTTTTATTTATCTTAAAATTAGACTTACGTTTAACGTTTGTGCCTGCATGATATGTGCTGTTTGATGTGATTGTATGCGGTGTGGCATTGCGTTCTGTCACTGTCATCCTTACTTTGATCAATGTTTGTGGTTTTCCCTTTTGAAAACTGGTGTTGGTGGGTAGCCTTTAGAGGTACTTAATTCTTTTCTTTTGTTTAACTTTTCAATGGCGTTGGTATACAAATGATGGTTTGTATCCTCTGTTCTTACGGTCTCAGAATTTTAGAGTATAATGAAATGAATTACGAAATGGAAGATCAAAGTCATGAACGCTATGGAATTCAGACTATTCACCATCTATTTGTACATTTATATTTCATTTTTTGAGGTACTTACAGGGAATTTTTATTGACAGGTGTATTCCATTTAGGTATAGAAATGATGATACTGATTCTGAGAGGATTGTTGAGGTTCTTATGATCAATTCAACGAGTGGACCAGGCCTATTGTTTCCAAAGGTAAAAAGGGTTTTGATGCTTTTCTTGTTTTTTCTATGCTGTGCATTGACTAATAATAAAGTGGAATTTGTTTCTAATTCATCCATTAGTGATTCTTACCTGTACATTAGGCTGCCTAATGTTGTATTGGTCTCTTTCCAGCTTCATATTTAGCCTTTTTTTTTGAAATGGAAGCATCTATGGGTATTTATCATAATGAACTTAACTACTACTTTTTGCTATGAGGCTAAGGGGTGATTTCAAAGTCTATTTCTTTTTTTGTGTTAGTTTGGTGTCAGCAGTCCTTGTGCAACCCATACTGCTATAGACTCTGATGTTAAAAAGAAGAAAAGGAAAAAAGAAGAAGAGAGGAGGTGTCATGGTATTGCCTGGAGATGTGGTAGAATATGAGGTGTTCTGTGCATACTAAGGCTGAAAACATTAGTTTTGAGCGTCACCATCATTTCAAGATTCATAATTTTTGCCAGGTCATAATCAAGTTATGTAATTTACTGTTGTGACTGGGTTTGCTATGTCACATTCTGGAATATGGAGCATAGACTGCAGAATCTGCGACCTGGTTGAAACTAATTAATGATGTAGTTATCATATATTTAAACAATACGTGCAGTTGTGGATCATGCTTCGTAGTGACACATTTCTGAATGTTTATGTGCATTTGAAGTTAGATGCAGAACATGTCTTTTCTTTCTATGGTCTTTTAGTTTTCTTGTATTTATGGCCAAAATATACCAGACCTCATTAAAGCATTTACATGGATTCAATCTTATACTTATTGACTAGCCGAAGAAGGGGTAGACGTGTTAACATCCCGTGAAAAGAAAATGGCGTACCTGCTATGATTACATTCTTGTTTGATCACAGGGAGGGTGGGAGAATGATGAAACTGTTGAAGAGGCAGCACTTCGTGAAGCTATTGAAGAGGCTGGAGTTCGAGGGGAAATCATAGTAATGTTTTTTGGATTGCTATGCTCCCTTTCTCCCTACTTATGAAGTTCTGAGTCATTTCTTAATCTCTGAATACACTGAAATCGATCTACTTGTGAAGTTCCAAGTCATTTCTTGAAATGCCTCTGAATTTTCATGTGTCACATTTTCTTTTATCATGGATAGCATTAATCTACATGCAGCATTATAATGTTGGCATCATCATATGAAATGGGAAAAAGGATTGCATCTATAGCTGTTAATGGCTACTAGTAATCATAGTAGCATATGCAAAAAGGGATGAAGAACCGAGTTATTGCTTTACAAATACATGGCAGTATGTACTTGTTTTGAAACAATTTAATCTTACCATCTATGGATATTGAATGACCGGGTTTCAGGCCTTTATCGGGGATTATAACTTCAAGAGTAAAACTCTGCAAGATGATTGTTGCCCGGAGGGTTTATGTAAATCTGCAATGTTTGCTTTGTTGGTGAAAGAGGAGCTGGCGTCATGGCCAGAGAAGAGCACTAGGAGTAGAAGTTGGTTGACTATAGCTGAAGCTGTTGTGAATTGCCGTCACAAATGGATGGAAGAGGCTCTCAACAACTTCTGTATCTGGCTTCAGGATAAGATGTAAAAGCTACTGGGAAAGCTCCAGTCTTTTGGGATTCTTGATTTTGTAATGTGCATAAGCAAAACGTCTGCACTTCAACGCTCAGAAACCTCATAATAACAGTCGGAACAAATTCGATTATCTTTTCCTGAGAAAACAACTTAGTTCGCTCTAAAGTGCAGCAATCTGTTGCCGTAAAGCAAATTGAAGCATACCATTTGTGATGCTGATTTCTGTCTCTCTGCAATCTAGACTAGACCACACACCATCAAATCAACGATTGATCAATTTGTTCCTCAAGCGAACAATGATCAGTGCGTGAATATGCATACTTTCACAGGATTAGAGTTTTATTATACGATTGTAACAATGTATATTTAATTTTTTAAGATGTCATATTATTAATTTTAGTAAAAAAATGAACAGAATATTTCATTAATTTATAATTTATGCAAGAAAAAATATAGTATGTAAATACACTGTGGATGTAAATTTTAATAAAATTCACTCATTATATATTAGAGTAAAATATATTCATATAAATTGGAGATTACATAATTAATTTATTTCCCAAGTTCAAGCTATTAAAATGAGTATTTTATAGAAAACGAAAACTCCAGTCCACAGATAAACTCGATAAGAATTAAGAAATAAGAAATTTACATAGGATAAGGATGAGTACAAAAAGCATATACTATACGACACCTCATACACCTATGTACTAATTTAGCATATCATTCAACAAGGAAGAAGATTCATAGAAGAGATTAGATTGCAACATGCCCATAAAGCTCTCTTCGTTAAATGACTCGAACACAGAGTCCGAGCTAGTCGTCGATGATTCATTGGAGGGGTTCATGAGAGGGAATATGGATGAATGATCATCATTTACCACTCTCGGGTCAAGAGTTCCAGGGGAACCTTCATCTTCGTTGATGAAGTCCATGAATCTGGTAGTGTCGGAGTCTTTGCCTGTGAGTTCCTGCACACGAGCTCTGAACTCTGAGGCACTGATCTTCACCTTCATGGGGCTAGATATGTAAACAACTTTGACTGCCTCTTTGCTTCTCCTGGAAGGTTTCTTCCTTTTGCTCTTCAGGTTCACACCAAGTACATCCATGGCCAAAGGGTTGGATTGGTTTGGTTCCTGATCAGGTTGGGGTTTGCTGTAACTAGGTAGCTAAAAGATTTGCTTGTATCACGTCATATATGTACCGTGACGAGCTCTGGTTGGGAGTTATATAAGGTTAAGGAAGCTGGAAAACATAGCCAAGAAAGGTGGCTTCCTGGAAGATGATATGATTGGAAAAATGAGATCCCCCTTTAAAAAGGTGATGTCGCATAAGGAAGGTTGGAAGAAACATGTGTGAATACATGATTTTGCTTTATATTTTTTTGCATTGACTTATGACTCTCACGCCTTAACCTATCAGCTCGTTGCGTGGTGATTTATGATTAGAGCTGGTAGTGGTGATTTCCTGGAAAGTGATTAGTAGATTATAATAAAATTAATACAAGAAGACAGAAAAAAACCTAGGGTCGGATTGGATTAAGGATGTGATAAATATGCGAGAGGAGTAAAAGCATGTGCGCAGCCTCATGTGACCATGATGATTGAAAAAGGTGGGGAGTTCTGAATTGCTGGGACTTGAATACTTGGCTATGAATGATTGCTTTTTAACTCTGATAGAGATGTTCCATATATCTTATCTTTTCATTTCCTTACAACTTCCAACTCTCTGCCAGAATCAATGGTGGGATGACCACCCAATCTAGTTCATCGGCTATGATCTTTGCTGGTCGAGAATTAAAAAGAGATCAATCGTCTGTTAAGGAGATATTTTCTATAGATTGTTTCCACACGTAATTAGAGCCGCTGCAGCAAATCTAGAAAGATAATAAGGTATCAAGGTCACTGTCCGGCCGAGTGCTTGCTGCCCAAGAAGCTCCCTCCCATCTAGAAAGGATAGGTGGGCAGGTTTGTCTTTTAATTAAGAAATTTGATTATGAATCTTTTGGGTAATATTAGGAAAGGGAAGTGATTATTTTTTTTAAAAAAGAAGTGGTTCATGGTTTGACATATCGTTATTATATTTATCAATGATGTGGCAGAGCAAACAGCCGTTGGATCTTGGATGTGGTAGAGGAAGGATGACGAAGTTTCAAACTACTGATGACGTCGTAGGAAGGCGTCATTGACGTATTCCTGTTGGTTGGTTAAAAGCAACTGGACTTGACCTTCCAGAAAATATTGACTTGCTTTTGCTTTAATTATTATTATTATTATTATTTATGTAATATAATAACTTTATTGTATGTACCCCCTTATAGTATATTGCCGCTTGAGATTGGATACCCAAATATCGAAAAATACTAAATTAATTAACGAATATTTTGAGAATTAGAAGTTAACTTTGTTTAACCTTAATTAGTCTATAGGTAGGACTAATCGTGATTAGACAACAACAAAGGTCTCGGGTCAAGTTCGGGTTTCCACTAGGATCCCCTTATATATATATATATATATTTTTTTTTTGTGAAACCCTTATATATTTATTTGATTATGATAAAAGGACACAAAGATTATGATTTCTTTTCTTGCATATGTGATGATAGCAACAGAGTCCCGGGGTGGTGATCTATTACTTTAATTTTGATTTACAATATAATTTGAATGTATGATTTTGAATAATTCAACTTGTTAAGCTATTCGGGGATTGTACAAACAAAACAAGATCTGTATTTAAGATAAAATCCTTGAATATCAAGTATGAAGGTATAGATATAGTTCTCTTAAACTAAGCTCTTCAATACAAGACTATTAAAAAAGTGAGTGTAAACCAAGCATCACGACTTTTTACATTCAAACTTTAAAATAAGCCAAAAATTCCAACATAATATATACATTAACGTAACATGGGGAATAACTTATCAAATATGACAAAAACTATTTTTGTCATTAAAATTGTTGGGTTTATGAGAATATACGAAGGTATTGTATAAAAATGTGCGAATTAGAGAGAAGATGTTGTCATTTGGGAGCTCTGTCCCTCTTATTCATGTTTGGTATTTTTTAAAAATATAGATAATATT
The DNA here is from genome assembly GCA_019739055.1 of Passiflora organensis. NCBI lineage: Eukaryota > Viridiplantae > Streptophyta > Magnoliopsida > Malpighiales > Passifloraceae > Passiflora > Passiflora organensis. The sequence continues at coordinate 12,006,710 of JAEPBF010000009.1, forward strand.
CTAATATATTAATCAAATAATATAATAAAATCTTCCATAATCAAGAAATACTAATGTATTCAAATTTCTAAGAACATAATCAAATACTTAACGACATATCCTATTAAATTCCTTTGTCGTAGCATTTGCATATTCCCAAATTGGGAAAAATCTTCGTATATATTTTTTTTTCTATTCTCATAGTTTTCATTTGTGTCACCGTTAGATTTGTTGACAAGCACTGTCATAGTCTTCTTCTTTCGTTTTTGTCACCGTTGGATTTGTCGACAATGATGCAACATCACAATCTTCTTGATAATTTTGTCCATAAAAAACCGATGACGTGATATATTGGTTAAAAGTCGATTATGTTTTAATTTTTATTCTAAGAATTTGCTCTGTTACCACTCTGATCTAGTTCAAAAATCCGACATCAGTTAACATTACTAGCCCAAATCCCCTTAAAAAATACAAAACTAAAAAATTAAAATCATGTTTTTTTTTTTTGATAAACAAAAAATTAAAATCATGTTCACATCGTTAATACAAATACATAAAGATTTAATGATAAAGACATATTTTTGATATACAACGAGAGAGTTATCTCTTTACGATTTAGATTTAACACTTGTCATGTTATATTTACACCCTTAAATTTAGAATCCGGTTAAATATTTAAAATAATCCAGACTATATTGTATTAGGATTAGTTCTTATTGATATATATTTTACTCATTACCAAATAATTGTTGAAGTAGATTATTAATCAACATCGTAAATATATATATTTGTGATTATATTTAGATTACATCCAAAATATCAAAACAGACAGTGGCAATAATAATTATTACCCAGTTGAAAGGTTGTCGAAATTTCAACCAGTATCACCACTTAGATCCATCACGTGGCACTAATGGCAGAGATGAACGGTACTTGCGTCCTAACATGAGAAAAGGAAACAGACAAAAATGATTTTTTAATTTTTTTTATTAAAAAAACAAGCCATTCATTCATGTCAAGGCAGGCACAAAAACATTATTGTTTATTACAGTGATACCAAAAGAAAAAAGGTTTCCACTTAAGAAGAGAGCTCTGGAGATTGGATGATCTTCTGCATCGAATTAGTACTCTCTGCTTTCTGACCCAACAACGCATCTTTCTCTACTTCTCTTAAACTTTTTCCAGGTTTTTCCTTTTATTGTTGCCAACAAACCTTTATTTCAACCTTCAAACTTTACTGTAGTTCTTCACTGCAAGCAGTCATTTAATGGTGTGACAAGTTAGCACAACAGGTACAAGTTTAATCCTTTTTTTTAATTTTTTTTGCCAACCATGGAACTTTTGTTTTTAATTTTACTTATTGATCCCTTGGCTTGTCGCTATTTCTGGTTTCCTGTGTATTTTTATGCTTGAATTTTCGAAGAGGAGATGCTCGTGATGTGTTTGAAGTCTGTTTAATTAGCTGAATACGTTGGATTATAAGGAGGAAGCTATCTTCTTATACTTCTTATGTGTTTTGTTCTTTGTATTATGTGAAACATTTTATAGTTACTGAAGTCTGCGTTTTTTGGTATTTTTCACCTCCTGCTGTACAGTGGGAGTATGTTGTGTACTGCGATTAAATATGTGAATTTGAATTTCATGTTTACCATCTACTACATATTTGGCCTTGTGTATGGTTTGTTTAGGCATATGGGTATACTGGGTAAGAGCCATTTTCATGCTAGTACTGGAAAGATGAGGTGAAGAAATTGTATTTAGGGTTTTAGAGTATAATTTCCGACGGTTAGAAGTCTTGGTATATCTTGGAATGGTAGACATTAGTTTTGATGTTCGAATTTCCATTTTGGTTTAGGCATCAATTGACATTGGAAAACAGTTAGGTACTTGCAGTTTTGTACGGGACTTCAGGGAACTTTCCATTATGGTGAAATTTGGTTGGCAGACTTCATAATTTTACATTTTTGGGTAGTTGTTTCCTTTTATATGAGCATGACTAGAATTTTTAGCCACATTCTAAAGTTATATTTGTTTCATGCTAATTTTCTTTTACTTTTGTTTTACTTAATGAAGATGCTGATAGTTCTAGCAGGGTGTTCTAGTCAGTGTTTTTTTTGAGAAACTGTGGAGATGAAAGTGATGCTGATGCATGGGGAGTTTAACGGCTTCAGAAGATGAGAAGGAAGCCAACGGGATGCCGGGGTTTGATTCTCAGTTGCCCGTCGTGAACTCAATGTAAAGGCTCTTGGAAATTTCTTATTTATGGTTTGAGTTTAACATTCCTTACCTCGATTTCATCATTCAAGTTGGTTGTTCCAGACTATTTTACAAGTGTTTTCAAATACTTGATACTGTCAATACGAATTGACCACATCGAAGGATATGTTCGGCCTCATATCAGAAATATCTTGTACTAGTTAGACATATGCCATAATATCATGCCAAAATATGTTAGGTCAGAGCGGAATAATCAGATATTTTCTTATTGAGCAAAAGTGTTTCAAGTTTGGTATTAAATGACCAAAAAATGGTATGTCCAGCTATTCGAGAAAAAAAATTAACTTGTTCTATTAGCAAAGCTATCTTTTGTTGTGTTTTACATGCTAATAACCTATTCAAAATCATGTATCTCGTGTCTCATTAGTGTTTTGATGACAATATTAATTTCCAAATAAGGACTCTTATGTTTATGAGTCTGAAATTTCGTCATAGATAAATAAGAGAAGGGGATGAAGGCATAAGAAACCAGAATCCTAACTCCTTTGAGATACTTCCATCTCAATCTTCAGCATCAGAGCTTTTTTGAATGATATTGCTTGTCGATAGGAATCTAACAGAAAGTGCTCCAGAATTCCTTGTCTCTTAATTACAAGGATGACTTACACTAGTTCAGACATATGTGATTTCATGTTTATCCTTATGCAATGAAGCTAACATTGGGTCTCAAGATGTTTCGGTGGCATGAGTGTGGCTTGTTTGCTTTCTTCTTCATTGTTCTTAATCAGCTAACTTGCTTTCTAAATATTTGATTGATTGCTGTCAAAATTTTATGGTTTGAGATTAATTAGAAATATGGAAATTGATACTGTTTGGGATTAATTATATCCTTTAGTCTTACTGCTGAAACTAATTTTCTGTAACAGTCATCCGTTCTTGACATTCATGTCTTGATAAATTATGTTGTTCAGTACTTTGGAGAAGAGCACATTCCAGCCTTATTGCACTCCTGATTTTGGGGCATTCTTAGAGGATGCTCTAGACCTGAGGGGAAGTAAGTACTGTCTAATCAATTTGAGGATTACAAACTTGAAGTTGGTGTTATTCAATTTTATTCTTCAATTTTTATTTTGATCTTATTTGATATATTTACTGATAATTATTTGATATATTTATAGGCGAATCTGTTGATATCTAATCAGCAAATCAATAAGCCTAAACCTTTTTTGCATCTTATTAAGGTGAATTTGTGTAGTCACTTATTAAGGTGAACATATATAAGGTGAACTTCATAAATATTTTATGTGCTTGAGCTAGATTTAAAATGTTTTTCTCTATCTCGTAAGGGGTTTACATGCCATGTTAATTTGCAGATTCAGTTTCTAATACAACAATAGAAAGTACCCAAGCAGTCTCTTCTGATCCTTTGCATATCGGTACTATTAAGGTGAATTTGTGTAGTCTATCTTTGAAAAAGCTGTTATTGTTATTCTTCTTCTGCATGCACTTATCTTTTTTCCATCCTCTTTGAGTTGGCTTAAACAGTCCTCTACTATACCTAATATTAATCCGTCTGCTACCCAAGTGGAGTCTCAGAGGTTACCTTTGGAAAAGAGTCAAAAACCAATCCGGGTTTCTGTATCCAGTGTTAATACAGAGAATTGGGGAGAGGCTAATATGGCTGATGCTAGTCCAAGAACAGATATCTCAACGGATGCAGACACAGATGATAAAAACCATGGGGTAATATTAATTGCCTCCCTGCTCTCATAATACCTCATCTAATACTCAGTTCTGCAACTTGAGGGATTTTGACTGGGTGTCAGATATGAAATAGACATACATGGACGTGTACCACTAGTTATCATTGCCATCAATTGCATTTGGCCCTTGTTTCGAGACAGCTTTTGTTTGCTTCCTTCAGGACATGATCAACAGAGAAATTTCATTCTGCTTATTAGATAGTGAATGAGCAAGTTGCAGCTCTTTGACCCTTAAGGATTCTGTTTGTGCAGTTTGACCTTGGCCAATCTACTGGCTTTGCAGCTTCTGATTCCAGTGACAGATCAAAGGATAAATTGGATCAGAAGGTAAATAGCTACACATTGAGGAAATGGCTTTTCTTTTTATCTAACCAGCGATGCCAGTCATTGATTTATTTTTTTCCAAAATGCTTCGCAGAGTCTTCGTAGACTGGCTCAGAATAGAGAAGCTGCAAGAAAAAGTCGGTTGAGGAAAAAAGTATGTTTTCCTTTGTAATGCTTAATGAAATTGGAACTTATTAGTGGTGCCAATAAATGAAGGCTTCAAATAGATATGCAAGCTATAGAAGTCTTACATGCTTTTTGTAGTTTTTTTTAAATAAATTTTTATATGCTCAACTCTTTATCCCAACCCACCCCGAAATCTATCTACTAGACGTACTTTTTTCTAGTTACTGACTGCTAGAAGGGAATAGGAGCATAATTATTAGCCATGTTGCTCCTTTTCAAGCAATCTTATGGATTCAGTGTTATACATCCATTGTTGTCCTGTAGGCGTATGTTCAGCAACTGGAAAGTAGCCGTTTGAAACTGACCCAACTGGAACAGGAGCTCCAACGGGCACGGCAGCAGGTTAGGTTGACTGATTTTTCGGTACAACGTGAGGGAATGCATTGAATTATTTGTACCAGTATTGTTTGAAGTGTATCTTCATCGTTTCACTTTCTTATACAGGGAATCTTTATATCAAGCTCAGGAGACCAAGCACATTCAGCAGGTGGAAATGGTATTCCAGATTTTCTAATCCTACTGAGCTTTTCTGTTTGTTTGAATGTGTACCTGATTGTATACTTGTGTACATGTTTCAACCTTGGTAGTTTCAAACTATCTCTTGGATTATCACTTCCCCATTTAATCAAAGTAACTTGTATGTTCTTGAGCTGCCAACATGCTCTGGGATACCATTTGTTTTTAAATATCTGTACTTGTGTTCATTCATGAACATTATAGAACTTCATAGCTATACGAGTGGTGATGATCGCTCTATGTTTCCAAATAATTTACTCAATAATCATCCATGGTTAGTTAATACAGTTTTTTCACTTTTTGCTTTTTGCTTCGTCACTTTCCTCTATACTAGAGTCGTAAACATTCCGATGCATGTTTATATCTTTGTATGGGATGATTAACTACTGGTTTTTGTAGGGGCCATGGCATTTGATGTAGAATATTCACGATGGGTGGAAGAACAAAATCGACAAATTAGTGAGCTGAGATCAGCTGTTAATTCTCATGCTGGTGATGCAGAACTTCGTATTATCATTGATGGTGTAATGGACCACTATGATGAAATTTTCAGGCTGAAGAGCAATGCAGCCAAGGCTGATGTTTTCCATTTGCTGTCTGGCATGTGGAAGACTCCTGCCGAGAGGTGTTTTTTGTGGCTTGGTGGCTTCCGCTCATCTGAGATCCTGAAGGTGGGATTCTTATGGCCAACAAAATCCTGCAGCTTTGAAGTGGCTCTGCTTCGTCTCAATTCTTGTGACATGATCAAATATAATCTTAATGGTTGCAGCTTCTTGTGAATCAATTGGAGCCCTTGACAGAGCAGCAGTTGGTTGGCATTGGAAACCTGCAGGAGTCCTCCCAGCAAGCAGAGGATGCATTATCTCAAGGAATGGAGGCATTGCAGCAATCCCTGGCTGAGACACTGTCTAGTGGGTCTCTTGGCTCTTCAGGTTCATCTGGAAATGTGGCAAACTACATGGGCCAGATGGCCATGGCCATGGGAAAGCTGGGAACCCTTGATGGGTTTATTCGTCAGGTAAGAGTTACAATGACTCTTATCATCTTTGCCTGTACCTCGAGAATTGAATGGCACCTTCAAGTTTTGCTGGAATTTCTTTTTCCAACTCATCATTAGAGTTTTTTACACTGAAGATTTGGATTTTTGTGTTCTATTGGTTTTGTGAAAAACAGGCTGACAATTTGCGGCAGCAAACGCTACAACAAATGCACCGGATATTAACAACCCGGCAATCGGCTCGTGCGCTACTTGCAATACATGACTATTTTTCCCGATTACGGGCGCTTAGTTCCCTCTGGCTTGCCCGACCCAGAGAGTGAGAATGGTTGGTGGGTTTTGCAGGGAAATCTCCGAAATGTCTTCCTAGTATTTCAAAATATTTTACATGGTTTTTGTAATGTATGTTTGTTTGATATTAAAAGAAAATTTGTATGGTGGTCATAAAAGGGATGATCTTCAAATGGTACAATGATTAATGATTCACAACCTAATCTTTAGCATCAGAAATTTATCTTTTCTCTTTTGGAGAATTGGGATATAGAAATGGTTTTTCTTCCTGGTTTTATAAGTTTCTATTGTTCATGTTTTGAGCATTGGTATTTTGATTGTCAATGCATAAATTAGTCTCTATTCAGGAACTTAAAAATTAGAACCCATGAGTGGTTGAGTTGTAAAATTTGAACTTAAGTATTCTTGATAAAATATTAATAATTCTAATTTTTGTATTAATTGGATTCATCAAGGATCTCGTTAGGTTAAATGATACCATCGGAATCCAAAATTCCGACAATATCATGAGGTATTATCATGTTGAAAACATAAGCACGAAATCACCCTTAGGGCTCAAATCCTGAACATGGTTAATTTCGTCGCTACAACAATGAGATTGTTATCCTATTTCTATCCCTCTAAAAGTATTAAACCCAAAGTCTCTTAAATCCTCAAATTTTTATTTATAAAAAAAGATACCATTGAACTACAAATCAGTGACTCAGTGACCACAAAGTGGAGGTTGAAGATGTACATAATCTGGGGAATAGATCTGCAGGCCGATTCGAAGAATATATATAAGATTAGAAATCCTGCCTAAGCATAATTTGGCAGTAGTGAAATAAAAGAGGAAGTTTCGCAAAGCTGGTGAATGTTTAAAAACTTGCTGTTACAATTGAACAGGAAACCATCGAGCACTTCAACAATTACACATCATAATAGAAGGCATAGGTGAAGGGGGAGCAATACAAATGATATCAATATGGACATTAATAGAATAAATAACTATAAATACAACGTTGTTTCCTGTTTTTCCTCAGTCGAATCACCAACATAGGCCACGGGTGCTCATCCTAAACGGAAGATTTGGGTATTTTGAACTGCTTCTTCAGGAATTGCGAGGCCTCTGTATCACTTCGATGACATAATATTCTCAATAAAGTCTGTGTATCAGCACCCAGTCTGCCTCCGCCACTCTGTCTTTCCAGTCCGCTTGTAGACTTTACCTCATCAATCAATTCTCTAGTCTGCAAAAAACAATGGAAATTACAAATTTTAAATCTAATCCGGGCAGACATTCCAATGGACGCATTCCATGCATTACAAACTATGGTATACCCAAAACATCATTTTTACCACTTGAGCTAGGATAGATAGTTATGTCAGATAGTTTGTCATCAGAGTAAATAACTGTTCAGAGATCACATATGCGTCTTTCCAGGAACGTTTCTCATTTTTCACGGCAATTTATTAGCCTGATACAGATTAATGCGTACTAAAACCTCAAATGAACTGCTTTCTTGGCAGTCGATTGGTAACAGAAGCCACAGGACACTAACCTCGTAACTATGCAACTTAATTACATGTCGAGCTCGAGCTATATGGTTTTCAACAACTCCTCTGGGAAGTCCATCTCCTCCGGAGATGAAAAATTCCTGTAGAACAGAAACAAAATACGAGTAATTCAGATTAGTAAGATGAGAAAAACGACAGGAAACTCACCATCCTCTGACTTTCGAAGATTAATAGCAAGCAGCTCAGTTTCTTCTTCTTCTTTCTTTTTTTTTACAGAAATTGTCACACCAGAAAATTTTTAAATGTATTCAAGTAATTTCCTTGGTCACAAACCGAAGTACCCAAATGGGAGCCACACCAGTATACTTTTAACATGCCTACCATACTTGTTTCCCAAATGGCATTTGTTCATATTTGCTTGGCAGTATAACTCGAAAGTAAGAATTGACCTTTAATATCTCCAAGTCATCCCCCAGTAGTTTAGCATCCGCTGGGTAAAACAACCGTGATGGTCCTCCATCTAATATAACACGAAGTAAGCCATCCTGACAAGATAAACAATTCAGTTTGTGAAGAATTTTAAGCATTTCTGAAATTGTTTACAAAATCATTAATACAGACCATTGAAGCTTGCAGAAGACTGGTCACAACTCGATCTCTGAGCGCATCAACAATAATGGTGCATAGTTGACTTAATTCCTGTTGAGTTTTCTGACAGTTAGACTTCGTATCATATAGGTATGTTAATACAAAGAACAACTGATATACCTGAATCTTCATTATTAAAAATTAAAAGAGTTTTGATTTAATCTCATAAACCTAGCCAAGATATAAGAATATTTATTTTATTTCAAGACTTCCACCATGATTTATCACAATAGCATCATTATCTGTATTGAATTATTACTATTGATATCATTAATGAAAGAAGTAAAAGTTCTAAAAAATAGCTTCGAAGTGAGAAAATCATATACATTATCAAGTGGTTCAATAAGTGCTTCCAGCCTGAACTGGGAAACTGTAGGTTTGTACAAGTGCTCGATGAAAGGCTCTCTCAAGTCCCAGAAGATAATTTTAGTTCCTGCAATAAAAAAAGAATCAGCGATCAACTCTAAGTCTTAACACTAAAAAGTAAGGCAGAGCCAAGCATGCTTACCGGTGAACTCACAAATGCGATCAATCGCAGAATTTATATCTTTTCTACTTCCATCGAAGCAGCCCTTCTGTTTAAAACTTGTAGACTTCTCATCTATGGATTTCCCTGTTGCAGGTATGGCATGCATCATTACCAAATGATCACTCCAAAAGAACCACACAAATCTTGTTACAAAGCAAGCAACAAATATTAGGGAATAACATCTGTACAAGGAATCAGATGCATCTTATGAAACAAGGGTTTCACAATGAACAAAATTGGTAAGCTTTCGTAGCTCCATGCAGTAGCTGACAACAGACAACCTTGTCATCGTTTTAATGTCTGAGACATTAAGTCACCTGAAACCTATTTTACAAATGAGTAAATTCACTCAAGTGGTGCATAATTTTGGGAGTTTGTCATTTGTAATCACCAATAACAGTCATGATCAAGCTCTGACAACATTCGTCTTGCAGAGGAAGTAATCCATATATACAAGTTCTTCACTCTACATGATTTTCATAATTGTTTCTAAGCAATGCAGAGAAGGATAATCAGTCACCAAAATGAGTTGTCGTGTTTGACGGGCAAATTCCACCATTAATTACTAAAAATGAGAATAAAACGTAATTTAAATATACATAAACTGCTCACGTGGTATTCTCCTCATCCATCGGTCCCAGATGCTGTCTTCCAACTTGTTCAGTTGAGTAATTGCATACTGGCCACGCAAGAGATATGTTATGAGAAATAGCATTTTGTATATGATATGCAAAGAAATAGAAAAAATAACCAATACAATTTGATAAAATTCAGGTTTAGGAGATGGGTTTAGAGTTAATATTATGAAAATACTAAAAGAACTAATTGAATTGGAACTGCACCCATATGGAAAATTTTGTCCAAACCTTAATTCTACCTCATTTCCAATCTAATCACCATGGTTAATGCTAATCGGTTCTTTAGTATTGTTACTTGATTGAAGATGAAAACATTACCAAAACAATTACAGACATCATTCATCCTTTTTCTCTATTTTACAGCATTTAAATTAGTTTGTGATGATATTATAACATGTTGAACCAAGAGAGAAGCATCTTAATACACTAAGCTAAAACAGAATCTGTAACTCATCAATGGGTTATAGTTTGCAGAAATTATATACCAACGAACATCATTTTAGAATAGTTAGGAAGCATTAATTTTCACCAATTAAGCTTGTTTCACAATTTTCTTGATAAGACAATCATACACCCTCATACAACCTGGGTTGGGTTTGGACACCGGACGTCCTGCCTTTGAGCCTTAAGAATTAGAGAGATGCCATATGAGGTAAGGCCTATTGACAAGCTTGTATAACAGTTTGAATTTGGAACTTTTTGTAAATCACATTTCATGGATTATTACCAAGAGAAGTCAGACTTACATAAAGGGTATTTAACTGAACACAAAGGACCGAAGTTGTCTGGACATCGATTTCCTTTGATTTAATCTCTTCAGGCAACCTTGTCTCAAAAAGTTCTTTCTTTACAAAAGCCTTTATTCCAGCTTCCTTCCTATATCGAGTGAGAATAGGAACAGGTGGAATTAAGTCTTCCTTGTTTGCTGCATGTCAAAAATCATTACCTTATGGGCCCAGGGGAGAGAAAGTAATATATCATAGCGAATGAAAATTCTAGAGAGGAATTGAAATTACTAGAAGATGAGGATGGATTAAAACACAAAAAAATTTCTTATCTTTACAAAGATGACAGATGTTTCGAGTAATTTCACACGTCAAGAACTTTTACCGGATTGCAACAATAAGTTTTTAAGTGAAAAAATGTGTAGCCAATTTTCAATTCAGAAAAATGGAAACCCAGGGCCTGCTTGATGGAATCTGGAAATCATGCAAATCCTTCCATCCATCACAAAAAAACTATGCGAGACTGCATATTCCTCGGAGGGACAGAACCTTGATAGGAAATATTTTACAAATCCACTAGTAAATAAAAATGATGAAAACAAAAGTTTGAAGTTGACGTAACCTGATGACTTTCAGGGCCATATCACTCTCTTACGGCACACAAATGCTTTATTCTAATAGAACAGATAGGTTGAAAATCGTTTCACTAAAAAGAACAAATGTCTAGTCAGTCAGAATTATCAATAGGTACGGAAGGAAAAAGATGCCACCATACCAAAGCCACTAGTTGCTTTCTATGGAGAGGTATTAATCTCAATTTCCAAATAGTTTAGCTTCCTCAGTTGCAAATAAAGATGAATCTAGAGGGGACTTTTTCAGAAAAAAGAAGAAAAGTTAGCACATGCACATCGCTTATCAAGAAGGTGACCTAATATTTACAAATAGCATGAGCTAACTTACCCAACTTTGCAATGACCAGATTTGCGTACACTTGAAAGGCATTGTCAATGCCCCGAAACATACCATTCAGCTCCGAAAACCTCATTGGAACTTTAAGGGCAAAGAACTGATCAACTGTCTGTATCACAAGCAATAATCATGAGAGATGTCAACTAATACCTCCAGAAACATGCCAATGATCAAAGTGCCAAAAGTACAAAAGATGAGGAAAAATTAATCTTAGCCCTCCGAAATTAACACAAATATCCAGAAAAGATTCTCAATCTACTTTTTCAATGATAAGTTTCAATCCAAGATTGCTAAATTACTCAGTTGTCCTCACGTTTAACCCTAGATTAAAAATAGGCAACTGTTATGCTCGTGTTTAGGATTCCTCAAAAAGTGTTAGTATATATACTTTTGCAGTAAGAAAAGTTTAATCAGGTTATCAAAATACTTAGTTGTCCCCATCTTTTTAAGCCTTGATTATGGTGGCATCACTCAATTTCAGGAAATGGTAATCTACTCCCATATTTAGGAATCCTCAAGCCTCCAACTTCCTTCTATCAGAATCTATAATTCTTAGAGCCTGTAAGGGTAGTAAATCAGTTCTGGCATTTGGCAGCATTTGCTACTTCATAAAAAGACATACCAAATCCCTACCTCTTCCACAATCCTATATACTTCAACAATTGAGCTCCCATGACGCTGTTGAGGAGATATTGGATCCCAAGGCTGAACGAACAAAGAAAGCACTAAGATCTATTATTAAGGGAGCATTACAAGCCAACCATGAGTTTGTTATCAAAATATTTTCAAAAAAATAAGCTTTCTTGTGGCAAACTTGAGCGGAACCTTTTAGTGTTACCTCTTGTTGAATGGTTCGTTCAACCCAACCTAAAATTCTTCCAAGTTGTGAATTGACCCATCGCATCACCAGTGTCCCAGATACAGATTCAACCTTAGGGAAAAGAAGTAACAGGAAAAATTGATAGTAAGGCAGAGAACAGAAGGATACAAGCCTATCTATATCACTCAAAAAGTAAAGGGAAATCCTCCCAAGGAAAAATTAAAGTATCAGAAATTGTAGTTTGAGCACCAGACACCGGATTAATTTCATAATGCAGGTGAAGAAGCAAAAATCAGGGCCAATCATATACTCACTTTGTACGTCCACATACTGACATGAGACTACAAGGATTGGTATGGTTATAATCTTAGTTACTAATCTTCATCACAAATAGACTTTAGGAGAAGCCACAACAACTATCATTTCCTTGAGAGATGGAAGGGAGGCTGAAACCGATTGTCCCATCAGTGTATCGGATCAGTATAATGAGCCACAAGAGCTTATCAATTTTTTCCTTCTAGAGGAATAGACGAGTAGAGATGACCTTTTTTTTAACTCTAATTCCTACAATGTGACCAGGAATGATAACAAGTTTCAACGTTCTAGTACAAAGTGTTGGACATGGTTAATTAACATTCACAAAATAAGCAGGTTCCACAGAACGTGAATCTTTCTTAACCACACCCATAAAATATTGAGGAGAAAGCCTCCGTTGAGAGAGAGAGGACTTGCTCATTGAAATAAGGAAAACACTATAGAGAAACACACATGCTATACCAGCCATCATCTATGGGTTCACATTGACTAAGTAACAAAAAGACTCTCAGAGACGAACAAGAATAACATTTCCCCCGCTATGGCACATACTGTGAATAATACGAAAAACAGCTCAAATTCAGGAAAATATATTATCAAGTGTATATTGATAGAATCAACATTGGTAACATTCAGTAACCAAAGTGGGAAAATATATCCCAGGGTTGACCTCACCCCCAAAAGCTAGTTTGAGAGGGGAGGGCATTCCTACCTTGGTTACGGAATGTAAACAATATGAGATTCTGTTACTTCACCCCCGTTTACTGTCACCATTCACAGTGACTTCCGGAACTCATCCTCCAGGTTGGGCACTCTTCCCCAACTTTATGGGGACCATATATACAAGATAAAGTTTCTTCCTAAACTTCAAGGTAACAGATCAAATCCTTTGTTTCATAAATAACAGTGTTGCTCATGCAGCTGTAACTAAATTCAATTGAATATAGCAAGCAAAAGATGGAATTGGATGGAAACTCAAGGAAACAAAATATACATGATAATAGCAATTAAACCCAATTATGACACCTGGTAAGGAACCATCTTCCGGGAGTTGATTTCCACATTCCCCTCTCCACAAACTGAAGTTATAACTGTCATCATATACTGCTCAAGGTTATCAGCAGCGGGAAAGACTAATACGACATCCTCCGTAAGATGTTCCGCACCATCAAGAAACGGTTTCTGAGAATAAGAAATATGATTAAACCCACAAAGTTCAAGGCAAGTGCAATCTAGATTTTCTCATAAAACCAGGAAAATGTCAATGCAAAGAAAGAAACTCGAAACCCTTACTAGCTTGTGCCCATAAAGTTTGTGAAGGAGTGAGACGGAAACAACAATTGCTTGTGGATGCCTCAGAGACAAAACAGGTGTGAAAATGGTAGATTCCTTTTTTAAAATTTTTTTTATTTCTTCTGCAAGCACTGCCAGAGGATGTTCTTGCATTGCATCTGATTTATCAACTGTCACCAATATCTGCAATAGGAAGTAAAGAAGGCCAAGAGAAAGGATCATAAAAAACTCTGACAAACAACACAGTTTTTCGTACTTGATAAAGACCCAGCATAAGCTTCCAAAAAACTTATGATAGCCAACAGAACTTCAGTTTGTTTGCAAGAGAATTAGACAACTGGAAATAGTTTCCATATATCATGGATGGTCTTAACCTGTTTGATGTTACTCCTTTACAGAGAGCAAGGTGCAATTATTGAAACTCATTTATCTTTTCCTTTAACAGTGACCTAATCCGGTAGATAGAAAAATACAAACTGATTGAACCAGTACAACATAGATTCACCAGAGAAAGCCTAATAAATTAACAATCTGAGGGCCTTCCTGTATCTCACCAACTTTCCATTCAGAAAATTATAGAAAGCCATCTTCAGTTTTCCTGATAGAAGTCTAGTTACAGGAAAAGTGAGATATATAATCACTAACAAAGACATAGTCTTATATGGGCAGAGCTCTCTCTACTTAAAGGCTTAAAATTAGTGCAGTAGAAGTTCTGGAATTATACAGTGCTCTCAATATTGACAAAGTCAACATTTATTGAACCAGTTTCTCTTATTGCCAGAATATTAAGTCCTATGGTATGTTTCTCCAGCAGAGGTTGTGGATTAACAAACTCGTGTTTAATTTACCTAGCACAAACATGGGATGTTGATCTAACATATTTTGGTCGTGCTTGACAATGACCAGTCACCTATTAGCTTATATTTCAGAATTGTCTTTCTATCATCCACAACTAGCAGATACCACAGGCCTGAGATTATTTGGACTTAGTACGTACCCTTGCAAATGCATTCTTAATGGATGATGATATGTACAGTTCTATCTGATCTCGATCTGCATTAGATGTAGATTGTATTGCCTACAAGAAACATTGAAAACATAACATTTAATTGCACGAACATAAGCAACTAAGAATTCAGTTGAGAACACAACTTCCTATAATCTCTTGAGAAATACAATCACAAACAATAGCAAGATTTCTCATACCAGTTCAGATTCTTCCAAGAGAAGCCTTCTGGTGATCATTGCAACCAGCACTACATCCTCCATTATCGTTGATTGCTACAAGTAACAGAAGATGAGTTATCAAAAGATCTTAAAGGCTCAAAACTAGCAGACTCTATAAGAATTACAAAAAAGATAATTTCCAAAAAGAAAACCTGCAAATTTTGGTTTTTTACTAATAAAAACGGAAAATATCCATGTACTTAGTGCACCGTTCATTTGCTTGAAATTGGAATGTACATCAAATATGGAAGTATATCAGATAGAAGAAACAATAAATGCACCGTTCATTTGCTTGCAAATTCCAGGTCAAGTACTTAGTGCTTCATCTGACATTATTAGTCAGGTGAAAAACATGTCATAAAATCGTCAATTGATTGGTATAGCTCTTTGCAATCATCATTTCGTCAGCTTCACATAGCACATAAAATAGTGCTCATTGCTACAGTCACATCTTTCTACTCCTAAGTCCAGTCCCTTCCCCAAGAAAAATATGTTCATCGAGTTCTTATGATCTGTTGTATAGCTAATAGTCATCATAAAGAAGAGTATACCTGGTTAGCATGCAGAACCCAAAACTACAGGCCTTTCTTTTTCTTAATATTTTTGAAAACCAATTAACTTGTTTCCACTTATGAATGACCAATAAAGGTGGATTTTCTGGATAATCGATTGACATCCTCAAGCACCAAAACAAAAACTATATAGTGAAGTACAATTTTCAATAATGTTTAATGAATTTCAGTAGTATTAAACTGGAACAGAAATGTGGTAAACACTGACAGTTGGCAGAGTAACCAATAAAAAATCACAGAAAACCAAACATTTGATGAAAGTAGACTTGATCAAGGCTACATAGATCAACTAAAATGGATTATTTACAACAATTACTAAGATGAAATAATGCAACTTTAAAAATTCTAATTCAAGCATAATATCTCATCAGACTCAGCCCATAACAATATAAAATAGTTTGGCAAACCTCAGAAAAATGCAGATGGTAGTCTCCTAGCTGCTTATCAGCCCATTTCTGAATGGGGGCTAAAAATGATTGCAAGAAAGACAGCTCTTCACCTTCAACTTTGGAGCACAAGCTTTTCAAGTGTAACCTCTCTTGTGGACCCCGTTGTTCCTTCAATGGTATTTTCTTCAGCTGGTCAATGGCATGTTGCAAAATCCCTTGCTCTTGCGTGATTACATACTGCAGTTGTACAAAAAGGAAAAAAATAACTGATAGACACTACAGAAAACTGGAAGTAAACTTGATTAAATTATTACAGAAACATCATAAAGGAAATTAAAAGAAGCAACAAATTGCATAACAATACTGCAGGAAATTTTACAACGGTTGGCTAACTGATAGGAGTCTAAGACAATCTCCTATTTTCTAACTTATTTCCTTAATCTGGTAGGATCCTAACTCTTAGGCAGTACTGCAAATATTTCCTATGGTACTTTTGTTGAGATTTCTAGAGAAAGATTGAGTCACATGATGATTAACTTGAAAATTCAAGTAATCTTTCCTTCTCCTTTCTATTATTTGAATTCTTAGGTAATTCAGCTCGTTAAAAGGAGAATGAAACCCCAGAATTTAATAGAATAGAGAACTTCAATCTCTAGTTTTGGATAAAATTTGACTTGCCCTTTCATTATCTTCAGTTGCTTTCTAAATAGGCGAGTCTTGCAATAAAAGTAGGCTTTTCTTTTAAGAATAATGATAAAAATAAAAATATATTAATATAAACAAATAATAAAAAATAAAAGTCATAAACTCTAAATTAACACCTTTTCCGCTCATAAATTTGTCCCACGAACGCTCCACAAAAACTTACCTTTAGTCACTTTCCTGTAATGTATATATTTTGTATATTTCATTGCATTTAGAGTAGAGAGCTTATTCACAATTCTCTTGCTCTCATGACAGTGGAGCTAGGTTTCTTGTCACCGAAAAAATATTTCTTCTGTCATTGCCAACACTGGAACATGGGAAACATAACATTGCTTTTTGACTGCTGCCCATGTCACAACAACACAGCTATGTCCCAAGAATTACAGCTAGCCAATCCTCAAGTGCCTCATCAAGAAACACCAATAGAATATTCACTTTTTTCCTAGGTATATATAAACCACTCGTTGCAAACTACACAGCACCGATTGAATGCAACAAAATTTTGAGTAGGATTCCAATGTATATTGCTGGTTATCAAAGTAAAATGAAAAGAAAGTTATCTAACAGGTGAAACTCCAACACCCGTCAAGACTGATGACATCTACAAGACACAGGAAGATGAAAACTCCATTATTATGGGCTGTGCAATCAATCCATGCAGCCTCAGGTTGGATGTAAATACATATGAAATCTAGAAAGTAAAGCAGGAGATGTACACCAGATTGAAGAGAAGCATTAGAAGGTTGATTAATGTTGACTCAATTAGAGGAGTTTAGGTCAACCTTTTCTAGTCTGTTTCACTTATACGATTGAATCCTAAATTTAAGGCAGAAATGTTGATATTTTTCTAGCGTACTTAATTAATTCAATCTCTAACTACAGCTAATATTTTATGCCCACTAATAAATTTAGAGAAAATAATTTATTAATAATTTCTTGTTCTCAAATGCAAATAGAGAGTATTAATGATAGAACATAAAATAGTAGCGTCAATTCATAAAAGAAGTGAGCAAAGGGGAAGCATAAATGCACATTTCCATTCTAAAAGTGGATGATGTATAATATCTGCTTTAATGGCTAAATAAAGCTTCATAATTTTGTGTCTGTGTTGGTAGTTGAGAGAAGGTAATAAATAAACAGTACCTGACGGAATAACACAAATGCATAGCAAGTGTAGTGAACCGTCTCAGTAATTCCTAAAACACGCCATGTTGACTTTAGGAGCTCAAGTATTTCTTCCACTTCCTAAAAGGAAAAAATCATAATGAACTGTCACATCAGTTGAGCAAAAAAAAAGGTACAATTCACAGAAGTAATTCACCGCATCACCATCTGTCTCCATGAGTGCATTAAAATGCAAAGTCAAAAGAACTTAGAAAGCCTACCAGTAGGTTGTGTCTTTCTTTTAAGAATTAGCTGAGAATGAACTACAATGAAAATCTAGTCTTAACCGTACAAAGCTTCAAACTAAAAGTTTAAGCATAAAGGGGTCAGTAACTTACTAACCTCTGTCAGCTTTCCTTCATCCAAAATGTCAAAGACACCGAGAAGGAGCTTCTCATAAAGTCTTACATTAAGATGATAGCCATCTGCCCAGTGGCAAACTTCACCAGTCAAGTCGCCCCGAGCTGGCCTCTCAGCAAGTGGAATGGCAATCTCTCTGAGAGATCTCAAGCATTCTGTCCGCTGGACTTCACCCGCAGAAGATGCACGAAACTGTAACACCCAAGGAAAAGAGAATGGGAAAATAGATTTGGAAAGAGAAGGAACAAATTAAATGTTTTTTGGAGTTTGAACTACAGGAACATGACAAAACAAGCCAATTTCACTAAAAAATAGAGACAAACTTATAGAAGATATGAAGAAAAAAACCCGCAAAGCGATGCTGAAGCAGGCATTTAATTCTTCTGGGAAAGAACTTGCATGACCCAGAAAATACAATAATCATAAAATCACGCACTGCCTCAAAAAATTACAATAATCAAACAAATACCAGAAGCATGAAACAAAAGCAATACACAGTTGATTTTGTTATCTCTGTCGATGTTGGTGTAAATTACAGGGTGAATATACAGTGCCAGTAGCTGGTGACAATGCACTAGTGAACATTCAGGGAAAATTGTATGGTTGACGAGAATCTAGTTGGCACTTGATTAACAACAACAATAAAGTGCTACTTTTTCATAATGCGGGGAGAAAATATAATGGGGAATAAGTCCATGAATGATACTTCTTTTTGAGGAAAGAGACAAAATCATGGACAAAGCCGCAACAATAAGGTTCAAATAACGAGCTGTCTTCTATGAATGGGATAAAAGTCCTCAAACATACGATCAATGTATTAGGATAAAGATTTCAGAAGGATTTCTTCTTGTTTACTTAAGCAATCAGTAGTACCATCTAATGGTCAATAATACAATTTCATGAGAAACGTGGTTTTTCTTACAAAGCTAGTAAATTCCACATCACAATTTCAAAATGCTAGGAGCTTATTTGGCAAAAGATTCCAAGATATGATAAGGAAAAAATGAAAAATGAGACAGCAGCATTTTTTTATTGAATGTTGTTTTAGCAAGTGATATTATGGTGTAAAATAATAGTAACTGAAACAATTACCTCTGATTCCTCAATCTTTGCCAAAAGAATCCGCACTTCGTTTGCCTTGCGCCCAGATTCACCAAATCCAACAACAGGGTGATTGATAAGTCCTTCCTCAAGTACGAACAACTGGAGGGAAAAATTTAAAATGCTTAAAATTTATCATCCCAGATTGGTGAATCACAATCTAGATTTAATTTTTACAGTTAAAGGGTATAAAAATAGAATCATTAGGGAATGGAGGACAGAATTACCTGCCTTTTTTGCCACCGTATATATGCTTTCTTGTCAGAGAATTCTGTACGTGAAATGCTACACAATAGTTCCAATGGAACCAGCAAAGTGTCCATTCTTTTTCCCACTTTTCCAGCCATAGAGTTAAGTAGTCCTTGTCTCGTTCTAATGTCCATTGCCTCAGATATCTGCCCCAGTGTTAAGAGTGGTAAATAAAATAATTATATCACTTACTGCAATAGGAATATATTCGAAATAAAAAGGAGTTCCAATTCATTAGAACAAGACAATAATCATTCAACACTCGTATCTATCCATAAACTTGAAGCAAAATGTTGTTTATGGCTTACAGGCCAGACAAGCAAAAAGAATGCCTATAGGCGGGCTCAAGCATAAATGGGCGAGGTGATTGAATTCTCTGCAATATTTTGGAACTACAGTTTCCAGAAAGGCAAATTTTTGGAA
Source organism: Passiflora organensis (assembly GCA_019739055.1). Taxonomy (NCBI): domain Eukaryota; kingdom Viridiplantae; phylum Streptophyta; class Magnoliopsida; order Malpighiales; family Passifloraceae; genus Passiflora; species Passiflora organensis. The sequence continues at coordinate 12,026,607 of JAEPBF010000009.1, forward strand.
AGGAACAGAACTTTAAACAATTGTGCAATGAAGTTAACACTTGATGGACCAGTGCTACCACTAGGCAAGTCACTAAAACAGAAATGTGATAAGAGAATTACAGAAACTCAGTCAGCATCTAAAAGTGCCTTTGTATGCGTATGCATAGAATTCTGAAGACTCAGAATAATCAATTGCATTTGCAAGTCTAGAAATTCATCAAAAGGATTTCAAGCAGGTTTGAACTTATTTTTGAAATTGCATAAATGACAAAGCATAAAACACTTATCCATGCCTTTCAAAAAGTACCTCCATCTGAGCCCGCATTGTTTCTAGCAATCCAACCAATCCATGTGCCCGTCGAGACTCAGTCAGAACATTCTCATCTTTGCTACGACCAAGCTTTCTCATCAATCTAGATCTCTTGTCTTTTTTTTTCTCCTTTGACGGAACAATTAGGCCCCTGCTCATAGGATAACAACATGAAGATAGGAATAAAGTAAACAGCAGAAATGAACCGTTTCTTCAATTCATTTAACTTGGAAAATAAAACTGCAAATGAAGTATGGACACTAACCCTGCCGCTCCAGCACATGCCAATAGAACCTCATAAGAAGTCTCTCGCAGATCATCATCCGTAATACCTAAGACCAACGGAAACCCATATAAGCAAGATCTAGAGAAATTTTAGTTTCATCTTCATGTCAAGATCATAGGAACTAATGCAAACAATGCAGCCTTGAACTTCAATTTACGTACTACAAATATAACACTAGCTCATGTAAAAAAAAAAGCAAAGGTAAATACATTCTCATAATCCAGCACCTAATCTTCTATATGACAGGTGATTAAAGCTAAATATTTAAATTACTAAAAACTATTTTATATAATTAAAAAAGGGTCTCGGGTGAGAACAAAATTCTGTCAAAGATTTACTGTGAAAAGAATGCCCAGAAAGTTAAGCAGGCCACTTAAGAAACACATTGCAAAGCACATAAAAACTGTCTTAATAATTTTTTTTAAAAATGGAATAAAAAAGAAAATGAGAATCTAAAATTGTAAAAATCAACTGTATCTCAAATGTCACCAGAAATTGAAACACCCACAAAAGAATAGCAAAAAAAAAAGAAGAAACAATTTAGTGTCAAATATTCATTAATCAGCTAAACCATTAGCCTCCGTCTACTAAATCAAATACATAAAATAACAAGATTAGTGATGTTCTTGTCATCATCAAGTTCTCTCCACGACACCAATTCCGACACTGCTAATATTTGCGACATTGTTGACTATAACAAAAATCCAAGAGCACCAAAATACATACTTAAACTCTATTATACATCAACTTTTACGATCCACCTATCCCTGACAATAGCTGAGGCCTTTGATCTAAAATTGTGCACTAGCCAACATATTGTAAAATGTTAATCTTATTTAGGTCAACTGATTGCACAATGTTCCTACATTTCCTTTGCCACTTCTTTCATAAGGGTCCCATGATGTCAGAAGCAACACTTAAATTTTGTGTATTCAACAACTATTACCTGTCTCAAAAGTAGGCAGTTTTGGAACGATATCAGCAGCATCATTTGGATTACGCCTTGAAGTTCTAACACTATAGACTTCCTCAAGATCATTATCATCTTCTTCAAAATCATCAATGTCATCTACAGTAAGTTCTCTAACTTCTTCAGCCTCGTTGGAGTTAAAGGACTCTGACTTTTCTACATTTGACAGAGAGATGACAGGGGATGGTGCAAAAACAGGAGCTGGTGTTAAAACAGGAACAGGGGGTGGTGCTCTCTTTGGAGGCAATCCTGAAGCCTCAGGGTTTGTGGACAAGAAGAAATCATCCGTGGAGCCTGTATGATTCTAAGATTGAACAAAAAGAAATCGATTTTTAAAAGTAACCAATCAGCAAAATAAATATGTCAACAGTTGCAAGTTAAACAATATTTTGTCACTTTGTTAAAAGAAAACAAACAAGAATCTCTAAATACCAAATGCACAAGTTCTTCAGTAAACATTCTAAGATCCATAAACACGCACTAATTTAGGCATATCATAATTTGCACATGTACAATACCAGTGCCATTAACTACAAGCAATCAATTATCATTAGATGTACCGCCAACAAAAGAAACAAACGGTTACCACATGCGGGAAGCCAGTGTTATCATGATAGTCTCTTATAGCCTCTGAAAGCTCGAGCATTCCACCTACGTTACCGAATAATACATTACAATACAAGAAAATTCATAAAAAACAAAATCACACAAAAAAAATACAAAACATAACAAAACTTGGCACACCTTTTCTAGCACAACTGAGAACATAATCCGTACTAACTTGGTCCAGATCCACATCATCCAATGTAACTGCACCGGGAGGCATCACAACCTTCTTAATGAAAGTACCAGAGAGTATAAAATCCATCAGTACTCTCCGATCCCGCCGGTATCTCTGCAGTAACTCCACCACATTCTCCCTGTTATTCACCAGGAAATGTAAATGTACACCAAAATAGACCAATATTTCCAGAGCCAGATCAAACAGTTTCTCCAATTCCATTACTCCAGAAAAAGAGAGATAGACATAGAGAGAGAATGTCATAACGAATAGAATACTTACTCCTCCATGACGCCTCCTTCTTGGCTGCTGAGAAAGGGCTAGTGAGAAGAAAAGAGAAGAGGAATGAGTTTAAGATGCCGAAGAGATCTAATTCGCGTAGCTACTTATCAGCAAGAAAGTGTCGAAGCAAGTGATTAATTAAAGTAAATGTAGAAGAGAGCTCTAAATCTGCAATTAAAAGCATCAGATGCGACAATGGCGCTTACTTAGATTTGGATCTTTAAAGTAGAGAAACGGAGGAAGAAGAGGAAGAGTCAACGTGGAGCAGAGAGAGGAGTCAGAAATTTCACGAGGCCGTGAGATTTGAAGGGGGAGAACTGTTTCGGTGGAAAATTTATTAGAAACGGTCAGCTGTGAACTGACGAGTGATTGCTTGCTGGCTGGGTTGGCCGATGGCGAGGGAGACAGATCATTATTGTATGGATATATACGCATGAAAAAAGGCCCGGCGGCACCTCGAAGTTGGTGAGTTACACTCAACCACATGGATGAGATGGGTGCCGGTGAGTTGGTTTATTTCGTTTTTTAGCGGGTCAATTTGATAATAATAGGATTTTAGAGATTTTTAAACAAATTTATTATTTCTATTGTGCAATTTTTAAACAATCGTTTGGGCATGGTAAGAATTAGAATGAAAATTTGAAATAAAATAAATAATAAATTATTAAACTAATTGTATAATAATAAATTTATTTAATATTAAAATATAATATTTCATTTTTTATTAAAAAAATACCACAGCTCCAACAAGCCAAACAGTACTTAGGGTTTTTACGAGGTTTTAAAGCACTAAAGCTTCTTGATATCAGCTTCTTCTTCAGCACAACACTAACTTTTGCTCGTATCATTCCATACACCACAAGATGGCCGACACCCAGAAAGTAGAAGAAGTAATGATGGAGCAAGAATCTGAAGAAGAACTCCAAGAAGAAGAGAATGGAGACTGGGAGGACTGGACAGAAGACGGCAGTGAAGTGGGCTCTGCCTCCCATTTCAAATGTCTTTTTTGTGACACCAAATACGTTTCTTCTGAGGAGCTGTTCGAGCACTGTCATTTGCTCCACAAGTTTGATTTTCATGGATTCAAGAAAGATTTGAATTTGGACTTCTATGGATGTTTCAAGCTTATTAATTATGTCCGCTCTCGGGTTAGTTTGTTTTTAGTTTTTCTTTGTTTGTTTCGATGTCGAAAGAAACGGAATGTCAGTGCATGGGTGAAGTTTGGATGGTTAGGAAGTAAAAGAGCTGAGTTGAACTAAGCTTTCTGGTGATGGAGAGGCTTTAGGAAATTAATGGGAGACTAAATTGCTATCTTGTTTGGTCTGCTTCTTCTCCACTCGTTAATTGAGTGGATTGTTTGATTTAAGCTTTTATCATTCTCGTTTAACAGGTGGCTGAAGACGAAAGTTGGAGTTTTGACCAGTCTAATCAAGTTAATATAAAAGACCTGAAACTCGCATTGGACGATGACAAATATTTAAAACCTTTCCTGCCAGAGGACCCCCTATTGTATAGTTTTGATGGAGATGAAGAAGATGATGGTGATGGTGATTATAGTGTATCGGTTGAAAAGGGGCAAGTATTGAGGGATTTTGGGAATATCGATGGCATTTGCTTTGATGAAGATAATGGTGGACAAAATTCTGCATCTAGTTCTGGTAAGCTTGAAGGGAATGATACAGAAGAGGTTACTTTTACATCTAAAGGCAAGGCTTGTACCAATGGAATTTCTGAGTCTCCCAACGGTCAGCCAGCGCATAAGGACTCAAAAAGCTCTACCATCAATCTTGCTGTAAAACATATCAAGAAAGCCAATCAAAGTTATTTTGAGTCTTATAGTTCATTCGGAATTCATAGAGAAATGATAGGTGATAAGGTATTGAGCTTTCTTCTGTCCTGTTTTGTGATAAATTGTCTTTGTCTGAAGGGTGTATGACGTTAATGATAGTTCTGTAAATAGTAATGAGAAGCCTGCTTCATTCTTTTTTTTTCTCAGGTGAGAATGGATGCCTACAGGCAAGCGATCTTACAAAATCCTTCTCTTTTCACTGATGCAATTGTCATGGATGTAGGCTGTGGGACTGGAATTTTAAGGTGAGGGCATTAAATTGCATTGACGAATGTAAGCTGTTTTATTGTAAGTGGACTCACAGCATTTACCCACGCTCAAGTGCTAAGATGCGTAGTCCAGGTTATAGTGTTACAACCTACATCCTCTTCTCTCATCGAAGTTGACTATGGTGTGAGCAGATTCCCATAATATTGACTAGAAATTACTGTGCTTAGAAGATGTCTTTTCTGTAAATTTTAGTTGCTGCTATTATATGTGGACTTCTTTCTACAAATGATATGTGTATAAACAATGAAATTTATCTGTTAGTGAAATATTTGAGTTATACATTTATCTCCACTTACACATCCTGAGCACTTCAGGATCCATTTTTATTTTGTTTCTTTTTGGTCATCCTGCAGCTCATCATTTCTGAATAACTGTATTGCTGTACATTATATTCAGCGATAAGCTGTGTGCATTTAGATTGTGCTAGGATCCTTACGTCTCTTTTGTTTCTTGTTGCAGTCTCTTTGCAGCCAAAGCAGGGGCTTCAAGAGTTATTGCAGTTGAAGCCAGTGAGAAAATGGCTGCAGTGGCAACTCAGGTATATTTTCCTATTGCGAGTGAATTTATCTACTATTTTCCTATTCGAGTGTTTGATCTTCGTGAATCTGAACTTTTCATTGCAGATTGCGAAAGACAATGGCCTTTGGCTGACTAGTGCTCAAAATGATGGGGACAGCCAGTGTGGTGGGGTAGTGGAGGTAGTTCAGAGTATGGTTGAGGATCTTGATAATTCTGTAAAAATTAAACCACATAGTGTGGATGTATTATTGAGTGAATGGATGGGATATTGCCTACTTTATGAGTCAATGCTGAGTTCAGTGCTCTTTGCCAGAGATAAATGGTTGAAGCCTGGAGGTGCCATTCTACCAGACACAGCAACAATTGTAAGTCATTTATTGTTTGTCAGCTGCTTGTCATCCAAACTGATATGGGCGATAACTGAAACTCACTGTTTGTTCTCTTCTGCTTCTTCAGTATGCTGCTGGGTTTGGAATAGGTGGTACCAGTCTGCCATTTTGGGAAGATGTTTATGGTTTCAACATGTCTTGCGTCGGTGGTGAACTTGCTAGGGATTCTGCTCAATTTCCTATTGTAGATGTTGTGAATGAAAATGATTTAGTGACTGATTCTACTGTGCTCCAGGTACTGTTTTATTTAATTGTTTATCAATTCTATATACACATATGCTTTTTTCGTTTACTGTAGCATAGCATTTAGTTAAACTACAGTGGCTATCTTTGTCAGGTCAGCAAGGTTTATGGTAAAGAGAGTGGGGTATTCATGATTTCAACAAAATCATTTTGCTAGAATAGTTCTTTTGTCTTGTATATGTTCGTGGAGTGCTTTTGTTTTCTAATTCTTCCTACTCTTGACATATTTTGGTGGCAATGCCTAATGAACAATTTTCTAATGGTTTTATGCTTGATCAGACCTTTTACAGTCTTAAGTTTCCCCATAGGATGTTGACAAACTTTTAGAACTATGATACCAGAATTTTCTAATATTGCTAGTTGATTTATATGTTAAGACAGGATCTTTACTGTTTATGATTTTTTTCAACTTGGTTCAGACGTTTGATCTTGCTACCATGAAGCCTGATGAAGTGGATTTCACCGCAAGCATTGTGTTGGATCCAAAGACAGGAAATCTGGCAAATAGTTCCACAGACTTGGCGTCCAAAACAACCCGGTGTTATGGTGTAGTATTATGGTTTGATACCGGTTTCACTGCCAGGTTCTGCAAAGAAACTCCTGCGGTCTTGTCCACATCCCCATATACGCCCAAAACACACTGGTCCCAAACCATTCTCACCTTTCGGGAACCAATAGCAATTGCAAGGGAGGAACACTCAGCTGACGGATATGCAGTAATTGGCGGAGATGCATGCCCTGCTGCAAGACTTAGTCTGCGTATTAGCATAGCTCGGTCAACTCAACATCGCAGCATTGACATTTCACTCGAAACAGCTGCGGTTAGCTTGGATGGTCAAAAACGTGAGTGGCCAGTGCAGATGTTTAATCTATCTTAGAACATCTTGTGCAGATTGGACATGGAGATCATATTCAGCTTTTATTCAAGGTTTTTAGGTCTCTTCTCAACATTTTTTCTTTTCTGTGGCTGAAGCAATTTTGTTGTGACATGCATACTGATTGTCTTGACAGATACCAAGTGATCCATTTGTCATTGCTTCTGAAACAAGATGATTTGGTAGTTCATCTATTAATTCAATTATTTCTTTTTAAGAATAGAAGAATATTCATATTGATCGTATCTCCAGTTTCGATCGTTACATGTATTTGGAATTATAACGGCAGAAGGCAAACAAGAAATACTTGAATAACAGTGTTACTAGTAGAAAATTCCTTTGGCAAGGAAACCTTCATCACAAGTTCAAAATCTGTGTATTATCGACAAAGTCGAAAGATGTTAAAAAATTCTACAGTAGTGGGCTCTACACCATTAAACATTAGAAAGAGAATGTGGACAGAAGAAAAGGGGCTCCTCAGTAGCCACCGTCTTGGAAAGTTATGTGGACAGCAGAACTTGGAAAGTAGTATGGACAAAACAGCCTCATCAGGCTTCAATGGAAGGTCGAATGAGAAATGTGACTGATTTGGGTTTTATGGCAAACGACCTTTATTCTGTTTGCTATATTTATTGTCTGTGTAATGGTATTGAGGTTCTATACTTGTGTCTGTAGGTCCTCCACTTAAATAAAAAGGAGCCATTGGGTGAAATCTCTCCTCTTTTCTTATTTTATAACCCATTTTTCGTAAAACTTGAGAGTGGGTTCTATCCAACTTGTGCTTGTGATTGTGTTTGTGCATGTATTTTCCAATCTTGATCACCTTTAGTCTTTCTCATGGTGAATAGCACCGCCGAGCCAAGTACTGCAGCTACAGTGAGGAGGGCTACGACCCCAGCGCTTATGTAGACACCATCTTTGACTATATAGCATTCCTGCTCCAGCCATCCTCTTCCATAGGGTTGTGTTCTGCTCATACTCGCAGATGCACTTAATAAAATAACTGCAACTGCAAATCCCATCCTGCCAGAATTCGTGAATCCCATCAAAGCTTAGTTATATTTACATTTACTACAGTTACTGCTGTGCTTTCCAAGTCAGTTTATCAGTTGTTCCTAGGCTCCTCGAATCCGACAACATATTTAACAACCTGTAAGGATATATTTATATGTAAAGTTGAGCAGTCTAGCTGTAGCTTGTCCCATCACAAAGTGACCCTCAGGCTCTCATCCTACGTTATTATTGGCTAGCCAGGCATGATTAGAACTGATGATGGCAACACCACAAAACCGGCCATTATGGTAAAAGAAAATCAGATGCATGTCTATATCAATAGATGGTTCTGTTTCCTATACTTGGTTTTTCTTTCTTTTCACGTTTGCTTTGAGTATCCATTAGGATGCTTCCTTGCAACAACTGTAGGTGGTAGAATTAGATATACATGTCTGAATAGAGATTCTATCCTAATTACTCTCCAGAAAAATATGTTTTAGGAGTGGAAAGTGGCATTGCAAGAGCAATATGCAAGAGATTGGACTGATCACCTACCAGGATAGAGACAGAAGAACTTTTGCAGAAAATGGTTTCCTAGCCGTGGGGCTGCCAGTACTCTGGTTTTCCGAGCAGAAATTGCAGCAAATGATCAAGTTTCCAATGAGTTGAGCCACGGCCAGGCATACTATAGCTGCAATTGCAAAGCCAAGCGCATGGCTCTGAGGCAAGTAACAGTGTTTATTGTCTAACCTCAAATCCTCCTCCTGCAGAAAAAAGCACCCAGCCATTATCGGATAGCAGAGAAAGAAAACAGAAAGAATAGGAAAGAAAGAATATATGTTGTACATGTTATTACCTTGGCTTTCTTGAATTCTGCAATAACACAAGAAACAAAGGAGATGATGCCCAGTGATAGGATGAGGGAGAGGATGAGCAAGAAGCCATACGGATATTGTTTATCCATGGAAGACCTGGCGTGACTTTCTGCAGAAAGGCTTTGTAGGTAAAAGGTTGAGAGAATAAACAGACGTACAAGTTGGAGGCTTGAGGCTTACTCAAGGAATACATAGATAGGGTGGTGTTCTCTTGATGTCATCCTTTACTTTGTGGTTGTTGAAGCTTCCTTCCAAACAATTCGCCATTGCTTTGAAGTAGAGATACCGTTCCTCCATTCCTTACCAAATCTAGACAGAAGGGTTTGAAATACAAGTTAAAGCCTCTTCCTAGATAAAGCCTAACGGTCTGTTCCTTCTATTTGGCATGTAGCTCTCCGGTCAAACTGCTCTGATCTTACTTGCTACAGAACGAGAGGACAAAACCCACTTGGATATTAGCAACTTAATTAATAGGATTGTGGTAGTAGTGATTCGGTAACTGTGGTTAGTGGTTGATAAGGTATAGATAATAGGAAAAGGAAGAGCAGATATTTTATATATGTAAATATATATAGCCTGTGGTAATTTATGGTGTGGGTTGACCTGGGCTCTGAATGGGAATCGAATATGAATCATTCAACAGAGATATTATATATGATTATTTATTGCCTTTTGCTGGTTCATCTAATGATCCTTTAGGATATTATATTGTAAAGACTAAAGAGTTGTTCTATGACAGCCAGGTTAAAGGCATGTGCAAACGATGATCCGAGGAGTTCGTGAGTATAATCAAAATTCGAAAAAATATTAATTTTACAATTCACAAAATGAAAAACTTGGACGTAGAGTCTGGGGAAGGTACTATCAGAGACAGGTTGACTTCACTGCAACTAGCAAGATCATGATTCTGATTATGGAAATGCTTGACGTTCTTGCTACGCAATTTCTCCTTAATCAATGGCGAAGACTATTATTAATATTGTATGGATCAATTAGAGAGTTGAGCTCCTCATGAGGTTTTCCTTCTTTTCCATTACTAGAAGATTGAGATGTTGGGCTTTAGGGCTTTAATGAATTGGGTTCCATTAAAAAACGGAGTTCTGTAATTTTTTTATAATAAAAAAGTATTTTCGTCACATAAAATAATTTTTTTATAGTAAAAAATCGACAAATAATATTCTATAAACAGAATATGTTTTTTTCGTATTTTCTTTATTTCATCCTTGTTAAATATTTAATGTACTTTAGTCCTCCAATCAGATAACTCATGTTGGCTATCTTGCAAGTATTATAATGATTAATATTGTCTAAATAAAAAGTACAAAATACTGTAGAAAATAAAATAATAATTTTAGATATATTGATTAAATAGTCATTGTGTTTACATACTGAATATATAAGGATTGAATCAAACATAATTAACTTTCTGTCAAATTGAGACACGAAAAGCAGGTTGTACGATCAAAGGTGATAATATTTGTATAAAACCAAAATTAACATATACTAATTCACAATTAGAATACTGGAGAGATTTATAGTATATGGTTTGTAAAGTAATTTGCAACCCAAGATTGGTATATTTTTGTTGCAAGGATAATGCGTGGGGATGGGGATTTCTTTAAGCCTAGGGCTTTTTAAGGCTTACGACGGTGTAATACCAAGAGACAGAAAATGCTTTGACACAAGGGAAAGAAGATACCTAACCCTTCCCCACCAATTACAACTAAGAACCCAAACATACTTCTTTACCGTCCCAGTGGTTTCCCACCCATTAATTCATCTCTCTTCTCCTTAAAAAATTGTCACAAACACTAGCTCCCAAGTTTAGTTGCCGGATGTTAATGCCAGCGTCAGATTGGCAACCATACAGCAGTAGTAGCAGCAACGATAATGCCCCAAAACTATAGGACAGGGCCTCCCAGGAGAACCCACTTCTTGTGGTGGTGCGCCGCCATAATCTGCGCCATCCTTACCACGGCAGTGATCATCACAGGCATAGTTGTGTTCGTGGGTTACTTGGTCATCCACCCAAGAATTCCCATCATCCGTGTGACGGGTGCTCACCTGGACAGGTTCTCGTACGATATGGGTGGAGTGCTGGTGACGCAGGTGACCATCCTGGTAAGGTCGGAGAATGATAACACCAAGGCTCATGCTAGCTTCTCGGATTTCAGTCTCATACTTGAGTTTGATGGGACAGATATAGCACATTTGCTTGCGGATCAATACCAGGTGAAGAAGAACGACAGTGTGGATTTTCGCTTCGAAGCCGCATCGGATCCAATCCCTTTGGGCCCTGAGCAAATGCAAGATGTGAACGATTTCCTGAAACAAGACCAAGTTAGTTTTAGCTTGAAAGGAAGCGTGAGGGCTCAGTGGAGAGTGGGGCTTCTTGGCTCTGTTAAATTCTGGAGTCACTTGAACTGTCGGCTTGAGTTCCTACTATCCAATGGAACTTACTTGCACAAGACATGCACCTCAAGGGTTAAATAAGAGGATTCTCTTTCCATTTCTCTCCTCTTCCTCCGCTACTTCTAATTTTGAACCTTCATGAACAGTACACACAACGGTTCCACCCTTGTATGTATTACCCTTCTGATGTTGTGTCTGCAAATCATTCTCCATCTATCTCTCCCTCCCTGTCTTGCACATAAACCTCAGTTACCACCTTGAGTTGGTGGAATAAGAATTCTCAGGCGAAACCCATTTCACCTTTACTTTTCTAGCCAAGCTAATCAAGCTAGCTGAGCTGACTCTCAGTTTTCCTCCTCCAAGTGTTTTACATGCCATTTCTTTAATGAATTAAAAAAGAAAAAGTTGTTCTTTTTCTGGTACTTCTTCTTTGATTGAGGTGCAGGTGTCATGATTTCGGTAAAAAAAGGGTCACTGATCAGCCCAAGAGGGTTCCCTTTCTTCTATACTAAGGAAAAGACGAAGGCCATGCTTTTTCAAACAGAGCTTTCTACACTTATCACTGTCAAGAACCATCAAGAACCCAATCAGATAAATGGTTTTATGTATATCTTAAATATTTCAATTGATCGGAAATTATTCAAATATTTTATATTTAAAATTAAGTATTAATCAGAACATAAATTAAGAATAAATCTTGTTAGTCCAAAATTATTAAGATGCATTACAGTTTTACACCAATTTTGAGATGGGATTTTATAAGGATTTACATTTTTTTTTCCTTTCTTTAAGGGTTTTTTATATATATTTTGTAATATTTATTTATAGATGGTTTAAATTTAAAATAAATAAGATTTTAATATTAATTTTAATTAAAATCTTAAATTTAAAACATTTTTTCACAAAATAATTAAAAATATAAATATCTAAAATATTTTTCTTTGAATATCTTGATATATTTCATTAAAATCTTATTAAGAAAAGGTCGAAGCTCCTAATTAAAGAGAAAGAGTATATTTTCGGGTTTGCTTTGGACGCACCCTTATCCAGAATAAGAATAATCGGGTGTCCGTGAAGCCCAGCCCAGCCCAGAAGAATCAAGTTGGTCGGCTGGTTTCACTTTTCCACTATTATTTTTTTAAAAAAAAAGAAAACCGAAAGTAAGGCACATTCCTCATCTCTTTATTAAAGTAGGCTACTGTCCCTCGTAATCCAATCACCAACCCAAAGAGAAACAAATCTAACAGAAACGGGTTCAGGGTCTGGGGTTCGGGTTGTTTTTAGTTATAAGGGAAGGGACGACCGACGCATATTGAGCCGCCGGCGGTCTCTAATTCGCTTGGTGCAGGTCGGGAACTAATTGGCATCTTAGATGAGGAAGAGAGGCAAATTGGATCCCGCCTTGCATCAACTGAATCGGAGACCTTGCAGGTCAAAACGCCTAGCTGTTGCTTCTTTTCATTGTTCTCCTGTTTATCTCATCTCTTTCTCCACTTTTTGCTTCTCTTATCTACAAAGTCGGTCCGTCTATTTCGGTGTTTCATGGAATCCTCTGTTGTTTAGCTAGTGTTTGGTGTTAATTTGTTATAGATCGTACTCTGTCTGGTTACTTTTTGATTGAATGCGAAAACTTGCATCTTCTTATGAATCCCGGAATTACAGTTCATGAAGTTGGTGATTCTTCCTATGACTGTTCATATTTCACCGGCATCTTCCGTTGTTATTGTGATTTTGTCCTGCGAAGATATTTTATAGTGAGGAATCTTGAGACTCCATTAATTGTTTGTTTCTGCAGTGCTTGGATTAGTATCGGTTCCTTTTGATGAAACACTTTAATATATTGCTCTTTTTCCCCATCATTATAGAAATATCCCGTAATTGTCTTAGTGAGTTTTTGTTTCATCTGAAGAAGTATATGTGGATAATATCTTCTCATGGTGAAGGTCATGTTAATTTGAACAATAACAAAGGTATCTGGTGGGATTTTCCCTTTAATTCTCTGGAGTTTTTAACTGTTGAGTGCTTAAGGGATGAAACTTAGTCATTTTTGTTAAGAATCAGTGATCATTATTCAAGAGTACAAATTTGAAATAGAAATTGGTAGATGAATTTTGACAGTAATGGTTATAAATGTTGGGTAAGCTTCTGTGGTGCTAGAGGGTTGCAAGTAATGGTTTCCTTAAATATGGAGATTCAATAACTTGACAATGATGACTTTGTCGATTATGAAAGTATTCTTCTTGATTCATTGCCAACTTTTCGCAAAAAATGTGTCCTGGAAGGAACCTCTTTTGTTCTTGTTTTGTGTAGGAAGCGTTGGTGGTATGACAAAGAAATATTTTTTATGTGCTGCCAGGTGAAGGAATTTCAGCTTTGTTTTTCTGATGAGTATTGTTTTTTCTTTTAAGCTCTGTTTCCTTTTAGTTGGGTTCAGGTTTTTGGTTGCTTGATTCTGTCTTGAGAAGAATTGACTGGGAATATTTGCAACTAGCATTCGATATACTTTCCGGTATAAGCTGTCATGATGCTTTTGGTCTTCTTGAGATTATTTTACTTGAGCATTATTTTACAAGAGCAGTATAGTTTTGCTTTGTTTTGATATCATCGACTATAGTTTTACCTCTTTAGCGTGTTAACATGTCGCTTCTGATGATGAATTTGTTCAGCCTAATATACCTCTGGTTGAGGTGGTGTTGTCTTCAGTGATACTTGATGCGATAACTTGTTATGTAACCTGTTTTGAGACTCTATAACTTGGGTCTTCATGTCTCATTTGCATGTCCAAATCCATTTATTTAACCTCAGTAAACGTTTACTTTTACTCTATAAGTTGGAATAAAAAATGTTGCTAGTGTTATTAAATTGACGGCAATACATTTATGCAACATATTAAGAGGCTGGTAGCTTTTCTATTTCCATCTTTGTTGGGTTTCAGTTCAACCTAATATATTCACTCCAATCATTCTCCATTGCCTTATCTTTGACGCGATTTGTCTATATGCATTTACGCTTCAGGTTTAGGAATTTGTCAAGTGCAACACTCTGCTGCGAGAAATTGGATGTCTTCAAATAATTTAGCCGAACTTTAATCATGTATGAAAATGACATGACTAAAGGGTTGGCACTTTTCCGTAAAAGATTCCATTCACTGTCCAAGTTTTCTCGAGCAACTTTTAACTGCCCCAGACCATCTATCTCTGGCACAAGCACAATCTTGATTCCCATTTTCCCTTTATTCTCGTCTGGTACATTGCGTCCAGTTATTCTGTTTATTTTATATCGAGCCCAGAAAGTATCAATTTCCCAACAAATTTCATGGAAAGGAATTGGAATTGTCAATACCTTATTTCAGAAATACATGTAAAATTCCACAAAGAGAGCCTAATTGAGGAGGTCTAGTCAGCAATTAAGGTTGCACTTTTACACCCCGTGAGTCATGTGTTGAATTTCCGTCCACACCGATTTTTGGAGCGCTTCCCCCGGCATGATTCAATGGTTCTCATTGGATACGAGTACTCATAGTCTTCGAGTATGCTTGTTCTTTTCTGAAGAATACTTTTGAGTCTTTTAAAGAATATCCTGACTTCGTGAAACCTTAATATTTTCACACTAGTAGTGGGATATACAACTGCATGTCGTTATTTTATATCTCTTTTTCAAAAATAAAATAAATAAAATCTGCTGTCTGCTATTGTGTTTTCAAACCACACGAAAGGAGACCTTTTCTTTCTTTTGTTTCTCTGCTTAATTAGATTCCCTTAGATTCCCTGGTAGTTTGGTGCCTTATCTTTTAACTCCATATTGATCTCGTTGAGATTACAAGATATTGCCTTGACTATCCAAATGGTCTCATATGCTCGTGCGTATATATATATATATATGGATAAAACCTTACCAAGAAACGGAGGATTACAAAACTCAATGAGCTTAAAATCGGAAAACGTGTTTGCAATTTGCATTGATCAGAGACAAATATTCATCAAACTCAATTTTTGGATATTGAGATTATATAATAAATAACATGAATCTCAATATAAAAAGGTTAAGTTTGATGAATTAATTGTATGCAATTAATGCATATTATATTAAGGAGTTAATTTGTCAAGGACAAAAAAATTGAAAGTCTATCTCATCAAATCTTTCGTTAAATTCATTCAATCTCTCATCAATGATGAGATGTTTTTTTTTGCCACATAATATTATAAGGAAACTAATTCACAATGATTAATAAGAGATTACAAATATTATAAATATATAATAGCCTTTTTTCACGTGGATGCCATTACGTACAAGTCATTCACCGGTGGGGGGAAGAGAGCATGACGGTGACATAACAGCTAAAGAAAAAATAAAAAATAAAATTCCGTTGGGGTGTCATTAACATGACACCAAAACGGTGTTCGCTAATCGCTAACCATCATTACTGAAAAACGTCAAAGTCAACCACCACCACCATCACTCCCTCACGCTGACGCACACAAAACCAAGGACCATCAAACACGCGTCATCCCATTTAAGGTGCTCCTCGCAATCATAGGGGTCCATGCACGTTCCCATGTCTGCGTCACTCACCTCCGCTCGGGCCTTGGACTCTACCTTACGCAATTAGCTTTCGTCTTGGTTTTATTCTCTCAGCCTTTTCCTACCATCTCATGCAGACCACATACCCACAATTGCCCTGCATGGATCACACAAATCAACGTCAAACTAAGGATATCTATTGATTTATTAATAATACAAATATTTTTTTGAAGAATAAAGGCTTTATATCTATAGTAACTAACTATTATCTACACATTGCTTATTATTTACTCCTAAGTCCTAAGTTAGATTGTCCGATAACGACCAGCAGTTGAAAGAGGTTGCGGTTGACAACTTCTTACGTAAAAACTAAACATACCTTTGTGTATTTTATCCTTAATTTTTTCGATTTTAATTCAAATTTTAATTATTTATTTTTAATATAGTTTGGTTCTCCACTTAAAATATAACAAACGAACGAGAGCATCTTGGTTTTGTGTCCGACATTCCTAAACCGTTAGTGTGGAGCGCGTGAAGCGATAAAGATGGGAGGCAGAACGAATAGCCATATGGCACGTGGATGGCTGAGTAAATATTTAAGCCGGCCCAGGATCCGAAACAGGCCCAACAACTTTGTGATCCGAGTCCGATCATCGATGATTACATGTGTTAGTATTCTGTTTTATTCTCAGTTATTTTTTAATGTAAAACAAAATAAATGTCGGCTCCTCTCTCTTCTGTCCTTTCCTGTCCTGTCTCGTCACGTCTGCCCTTAAATTCCCTTCTTTCATCTTTCCCTCCTCTTTCTTCTTCTACTTCCCACTCTCCTACGAAACCCACTATAACAAAAACACAAATACTCTCGTGTAATAATAATCTCGGACGTTATTATTTTCCTTTTTTCAACGGTTTTCTTAGATTTAGTACCATATTTCCGTTTTTCCTTTTCTTAAATTTTTGTTAACTTTCTTCTCTTTCCAAGCCATAATAATTCGATGGCCACACTTTTTCAAGATTTGATTTTTTTTTCAATTATTTCCATATTTACAAGCACAATTTATTAATATTCCTGGAACAGTAATAGCCCATAAATTCAAATCCGCACCCCAAAAGGAAAACTAAGATATAAACTGCAGGCGGTAAGCAAGCTATAAGCACAACTGTTTCCGCTCTGTAGAGAGCGGCATTGTATAACTGGGGAAGCTCTTGGCTATAAATTACAGTGGCTATTTGATCTATCAGTATCAGCTCAGATGCTGGTTTTCTAGCCAGAGTTCCATCTTCAGGATTTTTATTCTCTCTCTTTTTTTGTTGTTTACATATGTATTCTTTCAGGTATGATCCCTGATTCATTCTCATAACCACCGCCATGTTCTGTTCTTTGTCGTTTTTCCTTTTCTTCTTCTTAGTATGCAAGTTCCTGAATTTGCGAAGATTTGCCAGGTTATACTTATATGTAAGGATTCTGCAGTTTTGGGTTGCTCCTCTCTTTTTTTTTTGGTTTTCTGCTACAATATATCATTCTTTTGTCTGTAGAGTTTGCTCTTTCTATTGGATTGATGATTGTTCCTCTGTGTATATATTTTATGGAGACGAAGAATGAGTGATTTTCAATTTCTGAGCCTTTTATGGTCTGCTAATGTAGTTCAGATATTGAATTTTGAATTATACTTGATTCACAATGGATTATGGAGTCATTCTCTTTGGATTCAAAGCATGAATATGGGCTTTTGTTCGTCAGTTCACCTGTTTCCTGATCTGATTCTTTGTTTATTGTCTCGGTTTCAAGTATAATAATGCACGATGCACCGCCGAGTGCGCACTCCCTTTCTCTCTCTATATATATTAAACACTATGCGGTGATCTTGTATGTATTTGTAAATAAATCGTCATACATACAACGCATATACATAATTAAAAGCAAAACTGATGTAGGCTTTGGCTGTCTTTGTTATATGAATATGATTAGACATTAGTTTTTCTTCTTTTTTTTCATGGTATAATTGTTAGAATTGCGTCCTGTTCATGCTCAGGTTCTCTTTGTGTCTGAACGTAGTAAGCCTTGTTTGGTGCAGAATGGTAGATTCAAGACTTCCATGGCTAAAGATTCTTACTTGTGCTCTGTTATTTCTGAAGACAGAAGGTCTCTATGTGAACATTACATATGTTACGAATGCAGTAGCCAAAGGAGCTGGTGAGAAGTTCTGTTGCAGAATACTCTATTTTTTTTGTATTTCTTCACTGAAATTCTGAATTTTTCTCGATACTGATTCGTTCTGCAGTTTGTTTGGATGGAAGTCCAGCAGCTTACAATCTGCACAAGGGATTTGGTACAGGAATTAATAGTTGGTTAGTTCATTTTGAGGTTTGTATCCCAGGCTTGGTCTATCAATTTTTTGCTTCTATTGATAGCTAATTTAGCAGAACAGGCAAGAACTTTGAATTTTCTTTTCTCATAAAGAGTCTTATCTAATTATGTGGTACTTTCCTCTTTGTGGTTAAGGGAGGAGGATGGTGCAACAATGTTACAAACTGCCTTTTTCGGAAGAATACACGTTTGGGTACATCGAAGCAAATGGGACAACCACTTGCTTTCTCTGGGATTCTGAGCAACAGAGGGACATTTAACCCTGGTGTGATGAATGTTGCAAGCTTGGAGTTTATATAGATTTGTTTGTTATCTTTCTTGGAGCCTTGCTTTCTAGTATGTTGATAAAATCTTGGGAAACCCTGCAGATTTCTATAATTGGAATAGAGTCAAGATTAGATACTGTGATGGTTCCTCTTTTACCGGTGATGTGCAGAGAGTAAATCCTGTAAGTTGAATGCATTTTCATTAGAAGCAGCATAAAATTCCAGAGTTCAGTTTGATCTGATATAATTTGATCAGGCTACTAACCTTCACTTCAGAGGAGCAAGGATTTGGCTTGCAGTTGTTCAGGATTTGTTGGCTAAGGGCATGAAAAATGCTGAAAATGTAAGATCCCCTGATCATCAGTTCCATTCCTTTGCTTCTTCTGTATGATGCTTGAACATGTAACCTTACCTTTTTCTTATGTCACACCAGGCTCTTCTCTCTGGCTGTTCAGCCGGTGGATTGGCTTCGATTTTGCATTGTGACAGCTTTCGAGCTCTGCTACCGATGGGTGCTAAAGTAAAGTGCCTTTCGGATGCTGGTTACTTCATTAATGTGTATGCTCCTCAATAGGACCCTCTGACCCTAGTTCCTTCTCAGTGATCATGATTTCCTTCTTTTTCTGACTGCTGTATATTTTTCAACAGG
This sequence comes from Passiflora organensis, assembly GCA_019739055.1. Classification (NCBI taxonomy): domain Eukaryota; kingdom Viridiplantae; phylum Streptophyta; class Magnoliopsida; order Malpighiales; family Passifloraceae; genus Passiflora; species Passiflora organensis. The sequence continues at coordinate 12,045,446 of JAEPBF010000009.1, forward strand.
AAAGATATTTCTGGAGCACCACATATAGAAGACTACTTCAACCAAATAGTCTCCTTGCATGTATTGGTCTCACTCTTGGGTTTTTCCTTTTCCCTACCTTTCAATGAGGAATAAAGATAGAGTTCCTGACACAGAAATTCTAACCTTTCTGCAGGGATCAGTGAAAAATTTGCCTCCATCCTGCACTAAAAGTATGAAACCAGCATCGGTAAGCTTGTCTTTGCCGATATTGTTTTTGCTCTTATCATTCATTTCTGGTCGTCTTGCTAACACTTCTTAACAATTTACAGTGCTTTTTCCCACAAAATGTGATTCAGCAAATTCAGACGCCACTCTTTATTCTTAATGCAGCCTATGATTCATGGCAGGTTTGTATGAATGGCTAGTTATATATTATGAAACAGATGTTTTGTCTTTGCTGTGTATTTCTTCATGATTTTCCTGAATCCTTCAAGGCATTCAATTCTTCCAGGTAAAGAATATTTTGGCACCAAGTGTTGCTGATCCCACTGGCTCCTGGAACGACTGCAAGCTCGACATAGGTAGCTGCTCACCAAGTCAACTCAAGATCATGCAAGGTAACTGGAAGCACTCTAAAAGTCCTAGCAAATTTGAATCTTCTTCAGATTTGACAGTTGGAAAATTTTGCTGGGATTTCTTTGTGGGTTTTCAGATTATAGGTTGACGTTCTTGAGTGCACTGTCCGGATCATCCAGTTCTTCATCAAGAGGCATGTACATAAATTCCTGCTTTGCTCACTGCCAAACTGAAACACAGGAAACTTGGTTCATGCCTGATTCTCCCATTCTTAGTAGAACGGTACTAGTCCAATTTTCCTGAGCTCCATTACTTGATCTCCTTGCTGGTTTCCTTTTTTTACCATTAAAAGTTGATCTCCTTCTTGTCTTTCAAAATATATCATGCAGAAAATTGCAAAGGCAGTTGGTGATTGGTTTTACGATCGAACTCCCTTTCAAAAGATAGATTGTCCTTACCCTTGCAACCCAACTTGCCGCAAAGTTCTTCAACCATTCCAAGTATAGATTATTCTTCCAGAATTATATGATCTCTTAGCCCAAAGTATAGGAGAATCAAGATTAACCACACAGGGAAACAGTAATTCATGATTGTTTAAAGGCATCTAGAATAAGGAAAGGCCACCTCTGCAATCTACTTGCTTGCTGGGAGTATTGATTATATTTAAATGTATTCAATCACTATTGATAAATAAAAAAATATCCATTTTTTCACATTGAAAGTTCATCTCCTCCCTGTTCTATGGTTTTCTCACATGGCATTCCAGAACTGGCCAGATGCCATGGTAAAGCACTGTTTTTGAATATCTAACAACCTGTAAATACACAGTGTGGCTTTCTTCTTCTAATCTGTCTGATGTCCAAAGCATGATGATGCTTGTTGCACTAAGAAACTCTTATAAAAACCACAACGGGGATAATGCAATACTTTAGATTTGGAAAAGAATGATGTGAATGTCTGTGATGCATTCAGGTATCTCCTTCAGTTTCATTATCATGCTAATCTCTGTAAATAAGCCAGAAGTGCAGTTATCATTCAATAATATGAATTGTTATCAACAGGTTTGAACTGAAGTCATAGGCTATAAAGAGATAGAGTATCTTCTCATATTATCATTTACAAACTCATAGATGCTCAAGATGCTGATGATGATCATCATCATTAAAATACAGAAAAATGTTTTGAGATTTTTAGTGTTTGGGTTTTGCAGAAAGGACCACCAAGTGGCTCTGCATCACCAATGAATGCAAGTTTGATAGCAAGACTTCTCTGTCTGCTAGCACTGTTTGTTTTTTAAGAGTGACATGCTGATGCCACTGAGAACCATACACATGAACTGAGGTCCAAACACGAAGCAAATGATGAAGGCTGATTATTGAGATTGCCAGGTTCCTGAGCTGCCGACTTGTGCTCTGTCTGATATGTTTTCCTAACAGCATTGACTCCACATGTATTGTGTGATCATATGATTCAATTAGTAACAGGACAATAATCATCCACACTTTCTTTGTACACAAAAGAACATAAAGGGCTGTCTTTATCCCGCAACTGGACAAGCCAAGGCACCATCCTTGTACTGTGTATAGAAACCATACTGCAAAATGTCATCTAACATTAATGAATCAGAAGGGTCTCATCAGAACACCAAAGCCATGCAATTTCTCTTCCCTTGTCCTCTTAGAACATGGTTCTTGGATACTTTATTGACAGGGAAAGCGCAGGGAAAGCATGCCAGACATCACAAAAATCAATCTGTGTTAAAGAAGAAAAACTCATAAACTATGGAGGTGACTGATCATATCTTCCATTAAGTGCAGAAGTCATGGGATCAAGAAACCACTGCAAAAGTCATAGGATATTGGCACATACCCTTATAATCCGCAGCTAAAGATGCCCACTTATGAACTGATCCAGCCTGTGATCGGTAATATATCGACCCGAAAAAGGAAAAAAAATACCAACTTATAGTTGACCATGGACAAAATTAAGTACTATGATGGAATGTTGGATTAATTTTGGTTTAGAAACTAAATAAAAGAAAATCTATCAGATACTTAATATGCAATGACATAGATAACTGTAATAGAATGCAGGAGGAGAGACTTGGATGCGCCGCCGGCCATCATCCACTGAGAAGAAAATCTTACAAGCCCTCACATGACGATGTCGGAATCTTACATTGTCACCGAGTTTGTGAGAAGAGAAGTGTTGTCGATTCCAATGTTATCATTTGTCATCTCTGCGCTTCTTACAATGTGACTTCCAGCTATTTGCCATTTAGATATTGCGACTCCTCGTGATACTATGATTTTTAGGATATATATTTTGAAAAAAATATCAATAACTAATTCATTTGTTATTCTTCAAATATTAAGTTTGTAAAGTATTATATATTTAAAATTTTAAAAATAAATATTTGATATTTAAATAAAGATAATTAAATTTTATTATTCAATTTTTAAAGATATTTTATTAATAAAAGTATATAGTGTCAGGTTCTTTTTTTCCTCAACTCCGTACCACACCACACCGGCCCACCACTTTTGAATATTGGGAATGTTTTGGGCTGATGGATGGATGCAGTATTCTGATACAAGTAAAGGCCCACCCACAACCACAGTAAATTCTCAGGAAGAACGTTCTTACCATAAATTTAATAAAAGACCAAAGCACACCGAACCGGTTCCGGATTCTGTTGATTAATGTTTATATAAGCAAAACAGTAATGTTATAAATAACAGGTTTTTCGTTTCTGCGCAATCATCAATGTATTAGAACGAAAGAGTTAATGAAGTTTGGTCGCGAAAACAATTTAAAACTTTGGACCATTTTAATATTGACAGAAAAATAGTTACATAATAAATATGTATTAAATACGAGAATGTGAATGGAGGATAAAATATTTATTATAATATGCTGTAACCAATAAGATTCCTTTTTTTAAGAAAAAAAACACGTAAAAATTCGTTATACACGGTCCGCCACATCGAACCAGACAAGCAAGAGGTGTTAACGTTGGAAAGTCAAAGGTGATGGTAGTTCCTTGTTCCATCCATGCACGACTAACCACAAGATGACTAATTTTTTCTGAGTATAATATTCGCCGACTTGCGCTTAGTCTTTTTTTAACTAACCCCACACCATACCAGATCAGACCACCATTTTTGAATAATGGGAAACTGGGAATGTGATGGGTAAATGGATAGATCCATGCAGTATTAAATGCCCACCGACAAAAACAGTGTTCCGATAATTATACTTTGGGTGCAAGTTGAGAAAGGATTAGATTCTGCCTCTTTTAATTCTTCTCCTTTCTTCGATGCTCTACAGCTAGCAATCCAAGAACATGGATTGGCTAACTTTATCAAAATGAAACACATGCATCCAATCCATAGAATAGGGTCTGTCTGTGTGACCCACACGTCTTCATCACACAAACTGGGGGAGGGGATTGGAGGTTTTTAGATCATGAAAGACAGACAGACTACTATAATAATGTATATTGAAGTGCCATTTGGTGATAAATCAGCTGCTGGTATTGTAACTATGACCATTGAACCGCCATTTGGAAGCTCTGAGACCAGTTCTAATAATTCAATATGGGGACCCCATGGTTCTTCTGGGGACAGCTCATGGTCATGTTGTTGTTGTCTTCAACAGGAAAGGGAAAGGACCATGTTGGTTCCTCCTCGAATTGGTACCGTAGAGAAAGGCTTTATATACACTATAATCAATAATTATAGGTATGCAAAAAAGTAAAGAAGAATACATCAAGTGTTTAACATGTTCGGCTATAAAATCTACGGAATGAGAGAAAAAAGATTTTCACGATCTAAGAAAATAGTACGAATGCCTATATGCCATTATTATTTATTTACTACACATTCTGACATTATTAAAGTAATTATGATAATATTAAAACTAAATCATGACGGATACTTACCATTAATTAACTAGTGAATACAAGGTGCTGCTCTAATAGTGGATCATAATATCCAAAACAGGTGGAACTTTTTGAGGCTGTTCTGTTCTCTGCAGAGGATTTATATGAGTAGATCTGACTCTATACTTTCTCGTGTTCTTTACTACTTCTCTTGAGGCAGAAAAAAAAGGGAGAAACTCTAACATCAGCATAAGGGCTTGACGCCAGGTACAACATGCATTGAACTGAAGAGTATTCATTGATTGCTTGATGCTTGTGTGACGTATCAGAAACAAGAGTCTTACAACACCAGCTTCTTTTCTGTGTTTTTTCTTCTCTCTTTCTTGCATCAGTAGTCTGTTTTCTTCCGGTGGATAATGGGTGTGTCGAGATTAGGCCTGCGGTTCTGCCTTTTAGTCTGGTTACTGGTGATGCTCAGAGCAGAAGGAGCTTCTGTACCACTCACTATTGTTCAGTCTGCTGTAGCAAAAGGAGCTGGTAACAGACCTGCTTGAGCTGATTCAGATTAATGCTTCAGATGTTTTTGGTATTTATTTTTAGCTCTGTCACGATTTCTAATGCGCTTGAAACGGCGAGTTGTTGTGCAGTTTGCTTGGATGGAAGTCCTCCAGGTTACCACCTTCAGAGAGGATCTGGTTCTGGAGTTAACAACTGGTTGGTCCATACGGAGGTCAGTCCTGCTGCAGAAGATATAAATACAAAACATACGTATATTTGGGGAAAATGATCAGTTGTTTAGGATTAATCTTTCAATAAAGTTGACGGCTATTTGATCTAATAGACCTCAGTATTACCCTTCTGTTCTGTTCGATTTGGTTAGTCAAAGCTCTCGGTTAGCTTCAGATATGACAAGTTTTGTCTTGATGCATGGCTTTTCAGGGAGGAGGATGGTGTGAAGATGTTGAGACCTGCGTATCTCGTAGGGATACTTATAAGGGCTCATCATTGAAAATGGAGAAGACAATGGGATTTTCAGGCATCCTGGGAGGCAAGCAAGCAGCAAATCCTGGTAGGCCTCCATCATATATGACAGCCTTTCCATTGAGAAGTTTTCACCTGAAGCAGCTGATTTATTAAGTTGATTTTGTCTGTTCATGTAGACTTTTACAATTGGAACAGAGTTAAAATCAGATATTGTGATGGGTCATCCTTTACTGGTGATGTTGAAGCAGTCGACCCGGTAAGTTTTTCTGAATTTCCCTAGAACTAATTCAACAGAACCTTTCTCTTAGTTGATCTTATCAGGAACCTGTACATATCTTTATGTGTTTTCTGTGAACCAGAAAACTAAACTTTTCTTCAGAGGAGAAAGGGTTTGGCAAGCTGTGATTGATGATCTGTTGGCCCAAGGAATGAAAAATGCGCAGAATGTACGTGTGCCTCAACAACTCATTCTTTCTTCAGCTTTGTGCAAACTTTATTAAAGCAAACAATTTGATCTTTCATGGTAATTAAGCTGTTGGAACTGAAGCATTAATAATGACAATGGCAGGCTATACTATCCGGGTGCTCAGCTGGTGCGTTGGCAGCTATTTTGCATTGCGACAAATTCCAATCCCTCCTGCCTGCAAGTGCCAGAGTAAAATGTGTATCTGATGCAGGATATTTCATTCATGGGTAAGGGTTTCTTTGGAAAATGATCTTACCCCCTTCTTGTGCTTTCTGGAATCCAACAACAGACCCATCTTCTGTCTGCAGGACTGACGTTTCTGGAGGGTCTTACATCGAATCTTTCTATAGTAAAGTTGTTAAACTCCATGTACTCCCTCTTCCCCCTCCTTCCTCTCTCTCTGTTTCTATAATAAAGTATTGGTATTGTATTTGCGTGTTTCTTTTCATCAGGGAATGTGATGTCATTGCCATTTCAGCTTCTCATTTTATCCTTCCACATTTCTTGTGTAGGGATCTGCAAAGAGTTTGCCTGCATCTTGCACCTCAAGAATGAGGCCGGAGTTGGTAAGAGTTACTTCTTGCTTTAAAACTATGATCAAGTAAAAGCAAATAGCAATCATGGGAGACTTGTGAATTATGACAGAACAATAACTGGTGTAGTTTAGCTCTTTCTTACATGGTTCTGACAGAAAGTTTTCCTGTAACATTGCAGTGTTTCTTCCCGCAATATGTGGCACAGACTATGAGAACACCACTCTTTATCATAAACTCGGGTTATGATGCTTGGCAGGTTAGGAAATTTGACCTTCTGCTTGCATATCATTGCATTCATTTAGCTGGCATAGGGATTTTGGATAATTTAGAGGTTCCTCCATGATTTCAGTTTCTTTATCTGATGGGTCTGGTTGAGGGGTAATGTTCATCCATCTTTATTAAACAAGAACGGAAATGATTAGTCATTGTTATTAATGGAAAATAAACATAATTCATGTCTTATCTCAAATGGTATTTGAATGGATGTGAGTTTCAGAATTTGTATTCAAGATGGATAAAAATGACTATACTTCTCTATGGCTCAGATAAAGAACATCCTAGCACCAAGCGCTGTTGATCCTAAAGGCAGCTGGAAAAGCTGCAAGCTTGATCTAAAGAAGTGCTCTGCTAGTCAACTCCAAGTTGTGCAAGGTCATTTCTTTATATATATACAACAAAATTCTCTCTGTTCAGATCATCCTTTATATGGGGATCACAGGTTGTCATCTTTGTCAAATTTATCTTCAGGTTTTAGGACGCAGTTCTTGAAAGCAATAAATGTAGGACTTGGAAGCTCTTCATCGAGGGGATTGTTCATAAACTCCTGCCATGCTCACTGTCAGTCAGGTTCTGCCACCATATGGCTAAGCGACAAGTCTCCACTAGTGGGTAACACGGTAATGGAGGCCAGACCTTTTCCTTTCTAACATTTCAAGTTTTGAACCAACTTCCATTAATGAGTTTGAGATAACTGTGTTCTGCAGAAAATGGGAAAGGCAGTTGGGGACTGGTTCTATGGCAGAAGTGGCTTTGAAAAGATCGATTGCCCTTACCCTTGCAACCCAACTTGTGTTAGTATTGATTCTGACTCGTAAGAGACCATTCAAGCAAGCTGGAGAGGAGTCGTAGAAGAAAAGTTTGTATGATTTGTCCAAGTTCTTGGAATAAGTTAAGAAAATGAAGAACACCGCAGAGAAGGTGGTGTTCCTTATATTTAAATTATTTCACTTGTGTAAACAAACCTTATGATGCATGTTATATTTAATGGAATTCATTATGAACACTTCTTGATCCGACTCGATTTTCGGTTTTGAATCATTCTTAGTTGGTGCTTATAATACAGCGAAAAGGAAGAACATGAACTTGGCACAAATCTTCATGGATAACCATAGATGGAGCTCAGGTCCATTACTGATATCTTTATTTAATACCTGGGTAAACACCATCCATTAAGGCTCACTTTGGACAAGCCAAGAGTCTCATAAGTGCAAATAACGAAGGACATGCCAATTGAGAAAAAGATGTGATCAAAGGAAACTTAATGTCATCAAGTGGATTCATTAGCTACCACTACATGAGAGGCCAAACCCAGTGTGAGCAGGGGCCTGTTCTCAGGGATTACAAATACCACATATGGATGCATGAAGAAGCATGAATTCTTCAGCAAATATTGATGATACAGCCTTAGAAGCATGCACTCACTTTTGTTGCTGGGAACTGTATATCTCAGGCCCTGTGGTGGATGCTGTTAGCGGACACAGCCTCATAGAAAAGGAGTATGGCACAGCAGGAACCAGATATTTATCATGAACACATGGTGACCAGCTATCATCTCCACCCACTCCCATATGTTTGTGGTCGAGATGAACCTGTGATCCATACAGAGTGTTCATTAGCTCGGGAGAAATGGTAAAAGTAACAGCACTACCAAGCAAGTAGAAGGGAATGTCCATTTTCAAGCTTATGTCGTCATGATAGTTCTATGCTATTCCTCAATAAGCAAAAGGTTTGGAAATTCAATATCAGTTAGTAAACAGACCTCAATCTCATCTCCTCGAACAAGTTCTTCATTGTGCGTAGCCCGATCGAGTTCCGCGGTAGAATAATAACTCGCACTCATTTGCATGGGCGTTGAGCTGCCATAGATTGAAGCAAAAATTCCTACTCCATCCTTGCCCTGAAACGTCACCCACCTCACATCTGCCCTACCAGAACACTCTGCAGGAACTATGTAAGGAACATGCATATCACCCACATTCTGTTCATAAACCCCAACATGAGCTGCTGCTTTCCTATCTGGGTAACATTCAAATGGCCCTCTTCCGTACCATCTAATTTGGTCTATTGATTTTTCCAATTGGAATTGAATGCCTACTCGTGGCAATGGTGGAAGATCAGAACTCGGAATGATATTGCACACCACGATCAAGTCCCCAGAACTGTAAATTGTGTAGGTCATTTTTACTTCGAATAACACTTGTGAGTTTCCGATTTCAGACGAAGTACTCAGCTCATCTCGCGGGACACCAATGTAAGCCACCTCAATGCTCACTAGATGATCATTTCTGCTCTTTATGGAGCAGCTTTTTGTATGAAAAACAAGACTATCTATATGTGCTGCTTTCCATCTGGTGTAATAACTATGATCATCTCCCCCTTTGTCGTTATCAGTAGGCGCTCGCCAGAAGCTTGGAAATATACCTTTGTTCAGCACAGGGACTCCTTCAACCTGTAACAAACCTCTGCTAAGTGAGAAAGCTGGAAGGGATCATCAGTATAAGTAAGAAGACCTACTCAGATTAAAAACAAATGTTGCTCCAAGAAGACATTATAAAGAAAAGGGAAAACAAAAGTATTCTGGAAGACATTTCAAATCATCAGAATTTGGGAAAGAAACCTGAGAGCTAATTTGCATTGCAGATTCAACAAAAAGAAATGAATCACGGAGCAGTCCTATGCATAAATTCTATTTTCTCCAAACAGGACATGGAAGTACTATAGGGAAAAGATTCAAATCAAACTGCACTACTGACAGCTGCATTGAGCAGAGAAATTGCGGATCGATAATTGTTCTATTCATTCTTGTATATTTTGAACTGTTCCTAAATTAATCCACTGCTCATGCAATTCAATAAGATATGGACCCTTTTCCAAATCAGAAAATAAACAGAATGAGCTTGTAATAACCTAGACATGTTTGGAATTCATCAAAAGCTAGGAAACTAAAAAGAAAAGCAAAAGGGAAAGAAGAAAATTTAGAAAAAATATAAGGCCAATAAATAATAGCAATCATATACCTTCCAGCTTTCAATAGAACCTGTTTGAAGGTTTAGGGTTATCTCCCATGAATTCTGCTGCCTGACTATAACTGTATCCCCACTAATTTCAGTAACAACTGTAGCATCGGATGATTTGATTACCTGGGAGATCGGTGCAACATCGTAAACCAAGAGTATCATGTAAAATATTCAATAACCAAAGAAAAAAAAACAAAGTAACATGTGGGATGAGTAATTACATGAGGTAAGATAGCTCTTCTTGCAGGCAGCTGTACTTGTGTAGAGGAAATAACATGACCGGCATCAACCCACCATGTAGAATGCAGCAATGTCACAGTTACTGTTAAAAAGAATTCTTCTGCGAAAGATGAAGCCCAAAGAGGGTGCCATGGACCTGACTCCCAGTCCATCTCATAGCTGCTCTGTGGTTCTATCAATGGAAGAGACAGCAGTCCAGAACCAAGTCTGCACCCATCTCCCAGAGCAGTCCAGCTAAACTCCAGTGCTTGTGTTGTTTCATAGAAATGAGTGTTGGTTATCTGCATAATAAAATTTTACTCAAAATTTGGTTGATGCTAGGAACATGCAGAAGGTAAATGAAAGAATGCATACCTTGAGCTTGCCTTCCTGTAGAGAAACCTTGATCGGCTGATAGACATACTTAACTTCTGAAAATATCCATATCATGGACCATGATTCTCTCTGTTACTTGATCCTCAAAGACCATTATGTTATAAGCAATTACATATTTGTTCATGACAATAAAAGGGCAATTTACCATGCAATGCAGGATGCGGAGTTCGATCTGGCCATGTAAGACCATTTAGACAGAAATTCAAATCATTTGGGGTATCCCCAAAGTCACCTCCATATGCCCATTCCTTCTTACCATCTGCTTTCTCCTTCAGTAACCCCTACATGAAAATTTGATGTCTTTAGTTTAGCACACAAAAAATATAGTAATATTCATCGCAAAGTAATATAGCTTGATATCACAAATTGAGGCTTTCAATAAGTTGTGACATCATCAAAACTCTATATTTAACAAATATGGGAGTTTTTCAGACTAGTTTGCCTGCATTTCATACAAATATCATTGACATCAAAGATAATTACCTTCCTCATTCTCATCTGCTAAATTTGCTATATTTTGGATTATATAATCTTGAATATTTCAGTGAGTTATGATTCCCTAATATACCAAGTCTCTGATTACTTTAGAATATTAAAAAGGGAGAACATACGGAAGAAGACTATAAAATGATACCAGAACCAGAACCAGCCCCAGCTACCACATACCAATTCCTAACAAGGAGGTTATCAAGATCTTTGTGGTGGAAGAGAACATGTATCCATGTGATCAAAGAAGATTTGCATATTGAAGAGTTCTTTGATTTCTGATACCAATGATTACTATGGGAATAAAGATCTTGGAGGTCAAGACAGTGAAATTTGTGGCCTTCAAGCTTAAGAACAATGTTGCTGTGTGATGGGCTGAACTGCTGAGTTGTGTCATCTAAACTACTCATTTTGTTATTTGAACTTCTACTAAACACTTTCATAAACAAAACTCTGTCACTGAAAATCACAATTGGAACTGAAAGCATAAGTGGATTGCAATACAATTTACGGGTGTGAATTTCCTAACCCTACACTGCTGGTTAATCCAGTAGTAAAATCAACTTTATCTATTCAAAACACTGTTGGTCTTCATCTTACTTTTCCGAGAAGGATGAGAATCAAGTCGTATTCACACCAATTTGCAAAATATGGGTAATCTAAGTGTGATAGGCTCCACAAGTTCTTTTCTCAAGTAAGATTTCAATGACTGTTGGTTTTAGTAAGCGAATATGCAAAATGATACATTAATTGCTATTCAATGATTATAAACCTGGTCAACCCAATCCCATATAAAGCCTCCTTGAAGACCAAATGTGCTATCAATGGCCTCCCAGTATTCAAGAATATTTCCGCTGCTGTTCCCCATAGCATGTGAATACCTGCCCAGTTGCAAGTGTACAAGTCAGTATATGAACAAAACGGAACAGAATGATTGCAAGGACTAATAAAGGTATAGCATGGTTGATAGAATAATTATGAAAGTGAAAGAAATTGCACAAGAGAAAGTACCATACTCGCACAATATCAAAGGTCGTGGTTCATTGGGATCTTTTGCAATCTTCACCATGTCCCAAACACGCATATACATAGGGCATACAATATCAGTAGATGATGTTCTGGAGCCACCTCCTTCATAGTGTAGTAACCGTGTGGCATCCCTTCCACGAATCCAACCTGAATAAAAATTCCTAAAGAATAAGTGAAGGAGAAAACTATTCCTGAGAAGACACACTAACTGGTAAATTTTTGGAACAATTTCAAATGCAGCTAGCATTACAAAACATTTTAGAAAATGCCATCTGAAGAAACTTCTTTCGATATAAATATAAATCAACAATATAGTCTGTTGTGATTTCTGTAAGTATCATCAGAGGCATCTTGTTTGTTAGAAAGCAAAATCTGATAACAGGAAGATCTTAATTATTAGGTCCACATAACAACCACTTTCCCGGGGACTGAGACTTGCGGCGTGGATGGCATACTGTGAGAAACAGAAACATAAAAAAATAGATTGAAAGATGATTAGCGAATTCTCCTGATGTTGTGTTTGGTGAAAATTCTAGACTGGCTCCAAACAAATGCAAGGCTACAAGATAAACACTGATGTTATACCTGCAGCAGCAGAGTGATTAGGTCCATAGGAAGCTTCGTTTCCTAAGGACCAAGATATTATGCATGAATGATTTTTGTCCCTCTCTACCATGCCTATTACACGATCCATCATTGCAGCAGCCCAACTCGGTTCAAGTGTTGGAGGCTTCACATGCCCAGAAAGATGAAAACCATGTGTTTCGATGTTGGCTTCATCTATCATGTACATTCCGAAGAGATCACACAACTCATACCAACGAGGATGTTGAGGATAATGACTATTTCTCACAGCATTCATATTGTTTTCCTTCATTAGAACCAAATCCTGCAAGCCGAAGAGTAATCAGAATCTCACAGTGCAATACATAAATGTGAACCTTGACTATGACTAAGAAAAGCAAGAGTAGAAGGTTACCTTGACCATGCAGGATTCTATATTTGTCTTCCCTACACGAGGGTGATGCTCATGCCTGTTCACACCTCGTATAATGACTGGATGACCATTTACAAGTAGCTGTTTTGGGGCCTTTGATACTTGTCTGATGCCAACTATACAAGATTCACAGTCAACTATGTTCCCTGCTGCATCTTTGAGCGTGAGAACAAGAATGTAAAGGTTTGGCTGTGAATGAACAAATGCAAAAATTTGTCAGCAAATTCGGGAAATGCAAGGGAAAAAAAGGAACGGATTATGGATGAAGGCAAAATGAAGTGATGCCTGTGTCAGTTTCAGAAGGCTTTGGAGTTATTTTGGTATAGGATAAAGAAAGACTGGAAATTCAGAAATGTTATGTCAACAGTTTATTTCTAAATTTTATGTTCTTAGTTGGAAAAATTCCAGCTACGATGACGCTCATAAAATACATAACATCACTACATTATAAATTGGTTCAAATTGGAAACATCACTAGATGATGCATAATTCATAAACAAACCCCACTTTCTTTTTGGTTTTCTTACTTGCTCTGCAGACCAAAGTTTTGGTCTTTCTATTCTCCCATCAAGAAGATAACCCAGAAATCCCAGAACATAATCAGACGATGGGTGCAACTTGAAGCTAGCCACACAAGATGAAAGAAGGTTTCCAGATTCTTCATTATTATACCAGTTTCCAGTATCGTATAATGCAGCTTCTACAGTGAAGTTGGCAAGAATACTATCCTTGGGAATATGCCGGGGGCTATCAATTTTCACTTCAACCTGGATCATAGAAAGCAACAAGCATCCATATGTCACCCAAATAAAATCAATATAAGAACATTCAATGAGAAAGCTGACATCATTAGTTAGTCAGAGGAACTCAAGGTAGAAAAAAGAATTAATGAGCAGTTCTGGAGGAAAAGGATCATTTTTTCTTCTCCATAAATGAAAGGTAAAGAAAAGACAGCTGGACAGAATCACTTCTGCATTTCCAATTTCTGTGCCACTCAATCCCAGTATTCATGACACAAAGGACAGTGACGTAATGTGGAAACAACCAAGAGCCAAACAAGCAAGAAAATTGAACAAAAATAAAGACACTCCAGAGCCAACACGGCAAAACAAGAACATCACTTCTCAGGATCAAACTAAGAGGTCTTGAATCCTCAGTCAAGGAAGATAAGAACCATTTCCTAGATTGAGAATGAAATTTATTTGAATAAACTCCAACCTGTATGTCTGCATAAGCAAAGTTCTCAGCCAGGTTTGATTTGAAAAAGTAGTCCACAATGAATACCTGCATACATAACCAAGTAGGTTTAATTTCTCAAATACCATAGTAACGATGTCAGTCTACATGTCCCAACATGAAAAGAATAAAACCTCTGGCTTCGAAAGAAGAAGCACATCTCGGTGGATACCAGAAAGCCACCAATGATCTTGATCTTCAAGGTAAGACCCATCACTCCATCTAAGAACTTGGACTGCTAGAACATTCTTCTTTCCCGAACCACAAGGATAACAATAATCTGAGATTTCAAACTCAGCTGGTAGCCTACTGTCCTGACTGGGTTTTGCACAAAAACAAATCAGTCAATAACACAGATGTAGCTACATAATCAAATCGTGCATTGATTACAGCAAACAAAGAACTTTCACTGCTCATTCATGGGGTACATTGCACCACAAAAAAAATACCTATTACATTTTCGAACAACTATTCATTTCCTCAATAAAAACAGAATTTTGAAAAACAACTTCCAGTCTCTGAACTGCAACTTTCTAAATATCTGTGTTTATTTCTTTCAACTCCCTATTTCAAACAGGATTTCTGACCTTTCTATAAAAATAACAGGATTCTCAGTTAACCATCATGTTCCTCAAATGCAATATTTTTTAATTTTCCAACTTTCAGTAAAATTCACTCAAATCAGTTGTCTTCAAAGCTTTTGACCAATGAACTTTGGCTGCAAGCTGAAATGTTTAATAATACACTAAACATTGTCCATAATTCATATTTATTAACATTAATCCCCTTATAACTTCTCCAAATCAATAGCTAAGGTACCATAGTTTAACTACCCTGGTAGAATTTACACCTTAATCACATCCAAGGCCAGTATAACCTCTAAAACCGCACATAATTAATATTTGAAAGTTGAAACACATCTATAGAAGGAGTACAGAGACTATCCACAGCAAAGCTACGGTAAGCTTTAAATACTCAGTAGCCAAAAAAGGTATGCATCAGATACCTATATCCCACA
The DNA here is from genome assembly GCA_019739055.1 of Passiflora organensis. Lineage (NCBI taxonomy): Eukaryota > Viridiplantae > Streptophyta > Magnoliopsida > Malpighiales > Passifloraceae > Passiflora > Passiflora organensis. The sequence goes on from JAEPBF010000009.1 coordinate 12,060,529, forward strand.
GGTACCCCATTTATCCATGCGCAGAATGCCGAATCAACAGCTTCAAAATGTAACAAAATCCTTCGACCTGAGAATAAGCCCCATTAAACTACAATTTAATAGATTGGAACATCCAGGTTCACGTAACCGTATTGAATAATTCAGTGTAGTGATTTCCTCTTATGCCTTGACAAGATCTTATAATTTATGCTTCTAAATGAAATTGCATAGCAAACATCAACTTCGAGGAAGTGAATCTAATAAAGAAGAGCATGCAGAATTTCCTTTGTGTATTGAATTCGCAAACATCATACCTTGCCATTCTTTGGGGATTTCAAAGTATGTTCTATAGCATCCAGTGGGATTATCTTCAGGAACATATGGAGGATCAAGAGGGAATGGATACTGTACATTTGTGTAAATAGGCCGATCAAATCCATGCATCTGCCAATTTGAAGGAACTGTTCCAACAAGGAAGAATAATATTTTTAGGATAACGAGACATTAGGGACAAAGAGAGCCAGTATGCATATGACCACAAATAGAAATTTGGATTGTCATGCAATTAAAAAATCCCCAAAGAAGAGAAAAATTCTTAGAAAACCATCGTAACAGAAAAGTTGTACTCACCAGGCAAAGTTTCCCAGTCAGAGTCCGGAAATGCAGAATCATAAAATTTTGTAGGAACACTAGCAGGCCTCGGCGCCAAGAAAAACTTCCAGGTCCCAGACAAGGACTTGACAAAGGGCAAATCCTTGACCCAAAAGGCAGCACAGTCAAGAGCTGCTTGAACAGCATCGTCATTCCAAAGAGCAGGTTTGGACACTAAATGGTCCACTTTATTTCGTTGATTCCAGTATCTAAGAGAACCTATGCCCACAACATATCATTAGATTACAATAAACGGTTAGAGTATTTGGGGAAAATAAAAAGAACAAAACTTGATGACCAAGATCATGGCTTTGTTGGAGAATTGTATACGAAATCAAGCCTACGTATAAACCCAAAGATTACAAAAGTCAACAACAATGGGTGCCCCTGGTAGTTATTTCTGTTATTTTACCTTCGATGGATTCATGGCAGCGCAAAGTGACATGAGGATCTCTCTTTCTCCACTTTATAAAAGTCTGATCTTCCCAAACTTTATGCCCAGATTCCAACGGAGACGTCATCTGTGCCACCACCGTAGACGCCATTCCACACAAAAACCACCAAAACTCAACCTTACATAAAACCGATTAACATGTTAATGGGATACGTGCACCTCAGAAGAACATATAGCTGGTAACTCCGGAACTGAGACCACAACTGAATATGACAGTGATAAGTGTAGTGGACGTGTGACTGTACAATATCACGTGTTGTTTCGGGCCGCACAAGAGATAAGGATACCACGTCAGGATTCCATTTTCATTTGACTAGGAGCCACCTGTAGGGGTCTTGGAGTAATATGTTAACAAGAAATGTCATAAACAAGATGATCATAGCCTGGGGTGGCAAGACTTCAGATTCAACCCAACAGAATATGCTTTTATTCTATACCAACCCAAATCCATATTAATTCAATGGAAAAAATATTTGGTTGAATGATTTATTTATTATGAACTAAACAAAAATTTCCAATCAACTAAATTTATCATTTATTAGTATTTACGAGATAATCCGGCAAAAGATACCTAGGCTATATAAAGCGGCATCATACTTGCATTTGTCATGATGATGTACCACCACCATTTTCTTATGTAACCTAGCTCAGTGACAGTGAGGGTTGCGTGTTGGCCTTGTGGTGAAGGCTTTCCCATCACCTGTTTGCTTTTGCTAGTTCCATGAGGATGATGATGATGTTTTGGAAAAAGGACAAAGTGAGTCGTCTTGGTAGCCCTTGTTTTTTTCTTCTTTTTTATTATGAATGAAAGGAAGTTCATATCATGATAGACATTGATGATTAATGGATGAAAACCTACCGAGTTGAGTTGAGGGTTAGCCTACAAAAGTAACCCAAGTCATGGATTCTGCACAAGCAGCCATGCCAAATCCTGATATCCACTCCTTTACTCACTAAGTGAAAAGCTAAACAACTGCCAGATGTGAAGGCAGCTAACTATATTGGTATTCGCAAGATGACATGCAATGAAGGAAATTGGCCTATTGCTGATCACTGGGTTTGTCATTAACAGAATAAACTGACTCTTACCTCCAAAAGAATAGCCTTTTACAAGGAGGCACTGTTTTCAGTTACAAGTTAATCGAGGGGAAAAGTACCTGCTTTATCTGTACAAATCAAAATAGCAGATAACAGCAATGCCTATCTGGTTAGAGCTGTGAAAAATTGGTACCAATGTTACTGTGAACTAGTTGTTTCCTGCAAATTACCATCCCTTGTTCCCTCTTCCGCCGGAAAAGGGCTTCGCTGTCGTTTGACTCCGGAACGGGGTCTAGCAAAGTACTTTCCGATGAAATCCTCGGCCAAATCCGGATATTTTCCCTTGATATAGCTTTCCAGACATTTACGGTAGGAAAAGTCCTGTCTGTTACCATCGGTTGAGACAACATAAAAACACCTGCTATCCTGAAAGTCGCTGTGCTTGCTCACCTGTTATTACATCAAATCAAAAGGCTTAGAGCCATAGAAATCCACTATATAAATAACTAACAGAAAATGCTAGGGTTAAAAAAATCCGTCATGGGGAATAAATACAAAGTTACACCAAGAATACGTACTGTTAGATGATCAATGCCATCACCCATCTTCAGTTGTTTATCCGGGTGATAATTTAAGACATTATCTACAATATATCTCTGATCATCAGCGGAAAGCGGATCCCCGTCATTGTATCTTCAAAAAAAAGGAAAGGCTTAATCAGAATCAGAATTAAAAAAAAATTAGAGGTTGGTGGAAAAGAACAAACAATTTAAACATATAATGATTCAGCAGCTTTCACCAAGTAGTTTCTCCATTATGATCAGAAATTTACTGCACAAGATAAATACTTGCTATTTTCTTCTAGCAGCAAATGCAGTCTACTTTTTGGTGAATGAATGCAAGTTAGAGAACAGGGAACGAACCCAGAATTATGCATTATTCTTCTAATGGACTGCATCAATGACTCAATGGAGGAAAGTAGATCTTGTTCTTCGGATGTAAAAATATCTAACCGCTGTCGGGTCATTGTGTAAAACCCAGTCATACTAGAGTCATTTGGAGGTCCAGCCGGTTTAGGTGGGCGGTTCTTTCTTATTCTCCACTCTCCACTATTTGAACCCCAACCTCGAGAAGAAACTGATGCCGGTGAAGCATTCCAACCACTGGATTTGGTCCAGCCCTCCTGTGATCTGGAAGAACCATTCCCCTTCCAGCCACCTGCTATGGCTGTAGCATCCTGCGTGGTGGAAGAATCCCTTGCAGATGAAGCATTCCAACCACCAGATTTGGGATTTGCCTCAACGTCATTAGAAGTTTGAGCTGAAGCAGCATTCCAACTACCAGAATTGAGGTCAGCCCCCTGGGAATTAGAAGAATCTTTCCACCCACTGGATTTGGTCATGACCTCCTGGGATTTTGAAGTACCATTCCCATTCCAACCACCTGATCCGGCTGTATCATCCTGAGCTGCGGAAGAACCCCATGTAGATGAAGCATTCCAACCACCAGATTCAGGATTTGACTCTGGGTCAGCAGAAGTTCGAGTGGAAGCAGCATTCCAACTACCAGAATTAAGATTTGCCCCCTTGTATCTCGAGGAATCATTCCCCTCCCAACCACCTGACCTGGCCGTAACATCCTGAGTAGAGGAAGAATCCCATGCAGGTGAAGAATTCCAATCACTGGATGTGGGATTCACCCCTGGGTCGGTAGAAGTCCGAGCAGAAGCAGCATCCCAACTATCGGAATTGTGGCCTGCCTCCTGTGATCTTGAAGAATCTTTCCACCCACTGGATTCGATTGTGACCGCCTGAGTTCTGGAAGAATCATTCCCATTCCAACTACGTGATCTGGCCATAGAATCCTGGGCTGTTGAAGAATCCCATGCAGATGAAGTATTCCAACCACTGGATTTGGGATTTGCATCCAGGCCACTAGAAGTTCTAGCAGAAGCAGAACCAAAATTGTGGTCTGGCTCCTGGGACCTAGAAGGAACTTTCCACCCACTGGATTTGGTGGTGTCTTCCTGAGATCTTGAAGAATCATCCCAACCACTGGATTTGGCGCCAGTAGCCTCCATGGGAGATGATGAAACCCAATCAGACATGACACTATCCTGCGCCCATCCACTGGATGACTCCCAATTTCCATCCTTCCGGGGCCTATCATTTGAGAGTGAAACTTTTTCATCACTGGACCTGGCAAATTCTTCCTTTCCTTTTGATGAGAGGATATCATATCTTTCAGCTTTATTAGATCCCCAAACAGACCAAGAATTCGGCTCAGCATCACTATTCTCCAAGTTCTGTTTTGAATTTTTATTCCAAGCAGCGTTAGTATCCCACTGATAAGAGGAGTCCCAATTGCCACCCTTCTTGGACCTATCACTTGAATCCAAAACTTCTTCCCAATTTGATTGAGCAGGTTGATTACCAAAGAAATGTTGAAATTCAGCCTCATATTCAAAGGTAGGCTTATCAGAACCAGAGTTATGCTCTGGGGACAGTGTCCAGTCATCAATTTCATCTTCCAGTATCAAAGCATCAACTTCCTCACCTAAACAGGCAGATGCTGGTTCACCTCCATCTTTAGCACTTCTCAACATGCCGAGGAAGTTGTATACATCAATGTGTCCAGGTTGATTAAAATTTTCCTGCCAAATAGAGAAGAAAATACTTGACATGAGGCTAACAGCACAGAGGGCTTATCCTAGCAGCACCAATAAGAATGGATAGTTTCCATCAGAAAGAAAAAGTTCATACCTGTTTTGTGTCCCAGAGAATATCAAACCGTGACCCTGTTCCAACAGCCACATTTTTGCCCCATGCACAAGAAGCAACTATGCTTGATAAGGCATCCACATGGCACTTCTCTGCAGCCTTTTCGAAACATTTTCTTGGTGTCTAAACCAAATACATGCATATACCAGTTAAGAATCTGTGAAAATTATCTTTCAAAAGAATAGAATAAGTAATACGAAAATTGCTTACAGAAAGAGTTGCCTCTGTAAACGGAACTTGGATATTTAGGGCACGAGATAGTGCTTTATAACCACCAGAATTAAAGCCAACAAGGTCTCCAGCACATGTCATACTGTTTGCCAGGAGAATGAGATGCTCTTTGAGCACACCTTTGGCCACCATGGTCACTGATGTTGAGAGACGCTGCAAAAAAACACATAAATTTTGAGCTTCTTTTTCTTGAGCTAACGAATGACCAAAAACTTTACAGAACTGACACCATTAGCTTAATTATTTTTCACCATTGCAAGGAAATAAAAATTTATACAGGAGTTGACCAGTCAAAAAATGTACAAACACCTAAAACAAATGAAAAGAAAAGCAATATGAAAGTGATAAGAAGAATTAGAAAGGCTTATGATTTTCTAACCAACAAGCACCAAAAAGACAACAGTATTCGAATAATTTGTCTTTCCACATCACTCCCCAGAGATATATGGTGTTGTACTATCTTATTCCCTCTTTCTCTTTTCTAATGTGGTCCTTTTCTTTTAGAGAAATGCTACATAGCAGTCACTAAAAGTGCTGTTTGCAAGCTGGACAAGAGGCATCTCTCAAGATAAAGAGCTTTTCTGTCAGATATAGTAATGCACATACATGCAGCGCAGAACACTGTAAAACCAATTGTGAAAATAACAACCTGAACAATGAGTGGATTTATTATTCTAAGCATAATTAGAAATCGGAACTAATGCAAAGAAATGCACTGTTCAAGAAGGCAATGATTTTAACTAATTCAATGTCACATGGATGCAGCGGTTAATATAAATTTTGTAATGACATGTAGCGTAATGAACAAGCAATTTTAGTAAGCACAAAGCAGATTGCAGAGGAGATATTGAGGAAGCAATAGAAAATTGCAAAGAGACCATCCATATGTGACTGAGACAGGTTGCACGGAAGCCAGACCAGATTATATAAAATACATTGCATGCTTAATTCTCTTCCTCAAAATAATTGAATTAAAAAAATGAGGGAGCAAATTCGACAACTGAAGATAAAATTTAAAAATAATAAAAAACTAATAGAAAGATGGTAACAAAACTTCAGGCAAAAGTCAATTAACACAGATGAAGACAGTTCACCCAGCAGCCATAAACCAAACAACAAATGGTATGCCACTTTACCAGGTGAAGCTACATCTAAATAGGTGGAAAGTGAGAGAGAGAAAACATGTACAACCTATGGTTAAGAATCTGTAGGTTGATCCACCTTTGAAGAAAATGTAACAGAAACAAAAGATACCTGAACAGCTTGATCAAATGCACAAGAAATTCCCAACAATTCCTGAACTTGTTTAATTGCATAAGGGATAGATCGGGTGGTATCAATTAAATGAAGCACAGGAAGACACGAGTCCATGACAATTCGCCATGCATCACCACTTTTCTTTACAGCTGATTTCCCCAGAACAACATCCAAGGCCAACTCCCCCTTCAGATTTGTGGAAGGGTTTCTTATCCATGTGATTATTTCAGGACCAGTCCAAACTATATTTGCACTGGAAATTCGATCATCACCTGTTCATCATAGTTTATATGAAGTTAGCACATGGTAAATATCAAAATCTAGAAATTTAGCACTACTAGTATAGTACATGGTTAATACTACCAATAATTATCACTAGTCCAGCAAGAAAAAAGAAAACATGACCAGCTGATTTCTAGGTCGACTTAATTAGAAAAGAAAAAAGCATGCATAAACTCATTGCAAAATAGTTTTAAGCTCACATATATGATAAGATCAATCATATGGCAATATTTTGACTCTAATTATAAACATCGAAAAAGCCAACAAGATGATGCACACATCTTACTATTAAAGAGTACTCTCCAGAAACATAATGCAATCTACAGTTCAGGTCAGTCAAAGAAATTGACGTATATTAGCTGGAGCCCCTCAAAATACATAAGACAAACTTTTGAGAAAAGAAAAGGAGAATGTGCATCTACAAGTTATCATGAAGTCCCAACCGTAATAATCACTTTGTGTGTACTACACTGATTGCTATTTTGAACTAGGACGGTGTATTTTTTATTGATGGAATAAAGTAAAAGATTCCTGATCTTCAAGAATGTTAATAATAATAAAAATAATAATTACTGTCATAAAGGGCAATACTTGAGCGGAAAGAATAACTTCTGAAATATGAAAAATTATTTGGCATCTGAAACTAAGAGCAGAGAGGATATCTCTTGAAACATGAAAACATAGTTGGCATCTTAAACTGACATCATACAAAGGCAAACATATACAATTGAAGAATTTCATAAAACAAGCAATACCTGTTTTCCTTCAATAAAAGAGATGAAGCTACCAAAATAAAGATGACTACTACTGCTGAAATTTTCTATTTACTTCATCAAACCAATACTTATTTCAGTATGCAGGAGCTTATTGAACTTAAATTGAATTTGATAATATTATTATCCATCGGAACTAATATTCATTTATTCATTAAACTATTGCATTTAGAATTTAACTTTTATGGGTTGTCTTATCCCAGAAGGAGTCATACGTATTATTAATTAATTACAGTCATTTGTACTACTAATCAAGAGTTCTACTTAATTGTAAAGGATTACTAACCAATACTTAATTGTATTACTAGGGCATTATAGTTTTCTTGTCTGTGTATCAGATTTTATAGGTTTTACTACCCTACAACCTCTTTAATGTTCCAGCTTCTGCGTGCTGTCTTTCGGCCTAGTTTGTCTGTTTATTTATTTTTCCCTCTACCTACTATATGTCAGTTTTAAAATCTAGCTTGTTGAACAGCTGCTCAAGGTACAGTAATGTCAAACTGACATGATATGGATCTACTTTCTTTAATGTGGACATCTGTTTGAAGGTCATGACTAGTAATCAGAGTCCTGGCAAGAAAACTAATTCACAAACACGAGGAAAAAAGTGTCATGCTTTTGTTTTCTTCGTATAGTGCACACCTTGAAAAGAGAAAAGAACATAGCTTACCAACACCAGAAACATAACTAACAGCATCTGATCAGATGACAATTGAAAATAAAAAATGATTGTTTGCAAAAAAATTGCCATACCTTTGATTACTGTTTCCAGAAGAACTGGGTATATCACATCAGCAAGAATGCCCATAATTTTCTCTAGACTGTCGTTGGTATCTTTGCAGAAAAACATCAGGCACGGCATGCCAGGTGACTCATTGGCACAACATTGCTGGAAAGAGCACCAGCCACTGTCCAAAAGAAAGTACAAAAAGAAATAGAATAATGATGACTTTCAATCAGTATTGTCAAATGCAAAGAGGAAAAAAAGGCACATACCTCAAGCGAAAGAAGCACTCAGGAAATGGTCTATGCAAGGTTTGAATGAGTATAGAGTACCAAACAGAAGAGAAAGTGATATCTATATTTAAAAGATAATTAAATACATAAACACTCATTAAGGTAGCAAAATACTACAAAAACAACACAATGAGAGTCAAATCATTTAGAAGCCATGTTAGCCATCAGATGTGCAATGTTGTTTCCAAAAGGAAACAGCTGTTACAACCATGGAGTTACAAAGAGAAAAGCCAAAACCATAATGACCAAACGTAATTTAGTGACCCCATGAGTCATTGGACCTGCAATGCCATCTTACCAAGACAAAATCCAAAAAGGCATAACATCAAAATGCAAAACTTAAACAAGAAGCCAGCAAAGCCAGGAAGTTAATTTAACAGAGATTTATTGAACATAAATAGAAGAAAGATCTATCAATCAACTTGAGTCTTTAGCCTAGAATACATAAAAATCCAGTAACAAAGTCATAAGAAAGAAATGTCATCTTATTATGCAAAGGAAGAATGAATGTATTGCAGAAGAGGAGTACTCTGGGCAGTTATAAGCCTCGACCTTGACATTCAGAGCCAATTTACTAAAGTGGTCCAGTTTTAGATGTGAATATAGGAGTCAGTGCTCAAAATGACAGAAAAAGTATGAATACTCTCCAGACTATAGTTTTAATCTGCATCTAGAAACCTATAAAACCATGAATTTGAAACATTAATCCTTCCTATAACTAGCCCTTCAGACAAGTGCACATCAACCTCCAAGCAACCGTTGCTATTGTGTGTGAAAATATTATGATATTATATATACTTCAGCTTGCAATATCACATACTTCATTTGCCCATTGTATAATTATCAAATACATGTTCTAATTTATAGTTCCACAATTCGTAAGACAGCAGAAAACATACAACTAGCCAACTCTAGAAGCCAGACTCTTCATTCAAACATCAATCATTTGATACCAAAAGGTTAAGCATAAGAATGGGGAAATTGGTAATAACATTTCCATCAAAAAAGAAATTGAGGATGAGATAATACATGTTATAGAATATTGACCTGATAGATAAACCTGTCCTCTTGAAAATATGATTACTTCTTTTCTTCTTTTGATAGGCGCTCATTTTCTTTAGGCAATTTTGTAGAATAACCTCAATTCCAATATTCAACTCTTCCAACTTCGTCTGTTCGGTGAAAAAAAAGTCTGATTATTAACCAAAAGTTGACAAGAAAGTTGAAATTTTGTTGGCAATCATGAGCCAACCAGCTGTAAGTTTCAGGTAAGAAATGAACTACTGACCTTTTTGAGATGAATATGACCAACAAGACCTGCATCAGTTCCAAAACTTCCCCTCATAGTTTGATCCCTCTTGTATCTAATTGTAAGAAGCATCAGAACTCTTAAATCAAGCAATATTACAAACAAGTATCATAATATTCTACTGTATTATAAGAGATATAATTTTTTAAAAAATTACCCACAAAATAGAAAGAAAAGGCAAGTAATGGATGCATAAACTTGAAAAAGAAAGTAGATGATTCAAAGGAACAGAAGGGATGGATCAAATTAGAAAAAAAATGGCAAAGCCACCTGTCCAATATCAGGAAAGAAGAATATGTCATCTATGTCATCTATGTCATAGCACAAATATGCATTTCAAGGCTGATCAAATCAAACTGGTAAAATCCATTTCCCGTTTGAGCTCAGGAATAAGAGAAGCATATTATGCAAGAACATGCTTACAGGTGCATCTTTGTGGCTTTGTGCACAGAAGTACATTATGCAACAAATTGAGAATTCAACTAAGATTACAATCTCAATTACTTAGACCATAACTGATGCTTCAAAGCAAAGCGTACAAGTTTAAAAGCACAGGAAGTTGGCATAGATAAACCACTTCATGCAAAGCAAAAATATGAAACAGAGAAGACAAAGCATGATCAGTTCCAGCAAAGCAAAAAGAAGTTGCTGAGACTGATGTTTCCTCATTTTCTAGATATTATCAAGTAAAAAGTTAGACTTCCAGAACAGTCTAGGCAGATGAACAAAGTAAGAGAATTACATGATATGAAACAGCAGAGAAACCGACATCAAAACTAACAGAAACTCGATAAGCATAGCACCCTTACTAAACAAAATGGGTTCAAATCAGTGGAAGCAACACAAAATGAAGAGAAATCTCCAATGTAAACTGGGGGCAACATCACAGTTAGTATGACTACAATAACGATGACAGCAAAGGCCACAATAACGATCAATGATGATAACAGGATCAGAGACTAGAACAGTTAATTCACATTCATGAGGAAGATCAATGAATATAAAGTCATTAACATCAATGTTATCAGCGCATATCAGCAACCCCTGATAAAATAGAGGAAGACAGCAATGAAATATAAAGATGAAAAAGAACTCACTCGATCATGAAACTCCCTACAACATCCTTAAGACTGATTTTTTCCAAGTGATTCTTGACCAAATATGCTGCCTTTTCTCGGCAATACTTTCTTCCACATGAACAATTTTTTAAATATAATATCACGCGACGATCTGCTGGATCATTCTTGAAATTGACCTTGCAAAGAAGTATTTCCTGAAAGGAAATCAAATTTTAGCAAATTTGTAGGGCATGAACTGCTGTTGCTGAAAACTAAGCTCCATAATCATAAAAATATTGTGTAGAAAAGCAATGATTACCTTCATCAGCTCCCACGAAGAATTGCTACTAGGGGTAGAATCAAGAACGGCCTTATATGCAGGGTTGGACATAGAAGTGGCAGCTAAAACACCAACAGGTTCGCCAGCAGGAAACAAGCTTTGTGACTTGGATCCCACATTAACACCATAGTTAAATTGTATAACGGAATTACTGCATACATTTCTGACGGTGCCATCATAACATACAACCACATCTCGAAGGATGGCCATCAAGTTTTTGAACAATATACCAGGCTCTGACAACCCCCTTGATGATCGACAAATAACTTCTCTGGTGGAAATTGAATGGACTATCTCCTCATAAGGATCCAAACCATGAATGAAACAACTGCGAATTAATCCATACCGTGCCGATGGATAATCAGCTACATTAGGATACTTGTTTTCAAAATGCCAAGCCACATCATCGACCAACGTACTGGAATAAAGTTTTCCCCGGTCTGAAATTTGTAAACCCAAGAAGCCAATTTGTTGAACAATTTTAGTGATTGCTGAATCACCCTTTGAATCGATCAAATCACCAAGAGATGAGGAACTCAATATGAACCTTGCCACTGGTTGTTTTGCATGCCAAATATCTTCTTCTAATTGCAACTCCACCAGCTCATTGTAGATTGATCTCAAGTTGCACAATATAGGAGCAGCACGCTTAAGTTTTTCATCAATAACATATTTGGCAATTCTGGGCATAACAAAGTCTTTGAGACTCACGCTAAATCCTTCAGAGTACAAATTCTCCATTAGCAATGGCTGCAATGAATTAAAAAACTTCATAACTGCTCCAGAACCCTTGTCAAAGAAGATAGATACCAAAATTTCATTAATCATGGACGGCACAAGATCTCTACTATAATCAACCCTTAGCATCTCGCTTTTATCAATCAAGAATTTGTCCCCGGAGCACTTAAACTGAGTTGGCAGAGTAGTTTGCAGTACTTGAAGGGCAGTCCAACATGGGCCAAAGAGGTGTGCCTTCAACAGAGCAGGCAGAGGCAATTCAAACGATGCAAACATTGCCAATTGCTGAACAGCTGGCCTATTCAAAAGAAAATCCTTAAACATCATTTTCAAAGACAAAAGTGAATCTTTGGTGAGCTGTAAATTAAGGTAGCCACTATGGGAGCTAAGCAACTGTTTTTCAACTGAGAAAAGCTCCAAGACTTCAGCTTTTGCTGCAAGAGACTGTGGATAGAATAGATGAATGCAGTCCCCATCAAAATCGGCACTCAGAGGCCCACATATAAGAGGATTTATCTTTACAGTATGATCCTCATGCACATATACAGAAAGAGCTTGCAGTGAATGCTTGTGGGTTGTTGGTGGCCTATTAATAAAGACAATATCACCATCCATGATCCGCCTATGCACAACTTGACCAACGCGAAGAAATGTATGTCCCTTGGAACCTTCCCTAAGAGAATAAGTAGATGAACCATCTCTATATGTGAGACACAACTTATCATCCACAAGCTTTTGCAAGTATTCTTTATTATGATTGCTAACTCTCTCTTCAAATGTGATTTTCTGGGCAATCTCATAAGGAATTCCAATTTCATTCACTTGCTTGTATGAATCACCTGTGATGACACTACGTGAAGAGAATCCACACCCCTTCCTGATAAATAAAGTTCTCATTTTTTCAAGCCATGTCTTGGTTGAGGATTCATTGGCTTCCCTGTTTACACCAAAACGAGGCTCTGCATCACGAGCAGATTTTGTGGTACCCCTGACTTGAAGATACCGATTAACTGCAAGCTGCAAGTCATTGGCTTCAACTTCATGAGATTCAAAATTTGGCATACCAGACCGTGAGTTTTTTATGATGTCAACTTGCTTAAGAACTTTCTTAAGCATGGATATAGAAAGATCCTGTAATATAAAGTGATTGTTCATAAGTACCAAACACAAGTCAAGAAATATAGTAGCTACATAGAAAAATAACTAATTCATCATTTTCTTACCGAAGACATAACGCTAACACCATCAAAAATATCTGGCACGGACAAACAGTTTGGAGGAACAGGTAAATAACTTATAACGAAACCATCCTGAGGGAAATAACCTTTTTCAGAAAGCCTTTTTCTACTATCTGCAGGAATTTTCTTCAAAATTTGCAACACCTGTTATGTATCACATACCAATCCCAATGGGGGAGAGGTATAGATGAAAAGGAAAAATATCATAAACAGGAGTTCATGCTTCCAACCATATGAATGTTCGGATATGACAGCCGAAAAGACAAGACAATAATAAAAAAAAGTACAATATGAATAATCTTCCAGACACAAGTTCTAGTATAAATCTAAAACTTTTCATGATCATATAATAGAATCTCCCCATTGGTTACTTCCAGTAACCAACATGAGGATATATACCTTAGACACTCTCCTCTCAAGCTACGTTTTGGAGGTGAGTTCTACCTAAGGATTGTATCAATTGGTAGCAGAGCAACCCTCGACAGTCATGTTGCAGGAGGACTGCTATCTGGAGGGCTGCTACTCGAAAGGCAAGGTTCACAAAGCCATGGGATCTGCAAAGTCACCATGGTCGGTGACTGTTAAGGAGGATGAAGTGATAGAATCCAACATTGGTTACATTCAATAAGATGGAGATAAATAATACTCTTGGCTCTCCCCTCTCAAGCTAGCTTTTAGTTCTACTCAAGGGTTGTATCACAATAACTATCACAAGCCATATGAAAGGTTTGATCATGATGACTAAGACCAAAAAATAAATAAAAATCAGCCACCTACTGATGCTGAAACAAGTAAAACACCAGCTAGCTAAGGCAATATGTTTATAGTAAAAGCACATGCGAGTGCATATAGGGCAGCATCCCTACTGACATGCATAAAGACCAACACAAAAAGACCCATAGACATGCATGCAAAATAATGTATGGACGTTGCCATCCACACATAGAGTACAAGTCTACACAAAAAGATTCACATAAGAGTCCGCCATACAGTAAATACACAAGCAAATATGCAAATCAAGACAAACGAAGACATTTGTGAATGTATATACATTAAAAAATAACAAATAATGGAGCAAGAATCTGAGTGAAGATCATGTGTCCAGTGTGCAAACAAACACTGATTCAATGATATAGAGAAAAATAAACATATCAAGCGCTCCAAATTTGTATGTTGTTCCTTATTGGCTTCTGAATGAAATAGTAACCAGTAATTCAGCCTAGAAAAAACTCAATGCATAACCAAGCTCGGGAGAGACAAACCTCACATGGAAGCAATGTGCGTGTATGGCTGTCACCATATCGAAAGCCATATCTTTCCAAGAAATTCCATGCACCATATTGCAGGCTTGATTTAGACGGTAGCTTCAATTGCAAAAAAGAAGCACCATCTGCTGTTTTAACATCTTGAACAGAAACCTGTGAACACTCCTACAAAAATACGAAGTAAAATAAGGACAATCCTATCCATGCATCAAGCAGCTGATTAAGTCTGAAGATAGATCAGTTCACAACAGAAGACACCCACCAAAGCAACCACAAAAGCTAAACAGCAGTTGGATATTGCCTTAAGACAGGAAATCAGAAACTAACAACCAAAATTCTCACTTTTCACTTGATAAAAATTTGTGTTCTTTCATAAAAAAATATGCATTATGATGCTTTAGATTCAAAACATAATTAAAGGAAAGTTTATTCCATGTGCTCATACAGATGCATCCTATCTCAAGTAACAACCATGAAATAATGAAGCTCAAGAGTGAGAAAATTTTGAGACTTGGGAAATTCAAGAGGAACTGTTCATCGAATCACTTCAAGATATAGAAGGAAAAGGGTGCAAATTGCTCAGGAAAAAACAACAACTTCACAACTATATTCAATCCGCCTGCCATTAGAATAGTAACCAAACAATAATGTAGCTCATAAACGTAGTCAAAATGATCAACAGTTATAGACATACCTCACAGCATGAAAGCAACCGTTGAGCTATTCCATTGCTCTTTAGTTGAATCTGTGAATCATAAACTACGTTATCAAACTAATCAAAAAAGCAGAAACTCTCAAGTAAATGAAATAAAACATAAATTGTGCTGTTGTAGTTACAAGATGAAAGATGGTTCTTGAGTTTGATTCATCATTTTTTTCAGTGTCAAATTACCCTAATATGCAACCCCCATTTTTTTGCCAGTCCTACAATCAGGTTCCCAAATCAAGACATTCACAATTATCTTATCAATTTTATGAGTTTATCCTAGACTGAGGAAAGAAATAAAACACAAACCACATTTGATGTAAATAATGCAACGAGTCATTCTGACTACTTTTTTGTTTCTAACTGAGGATTAAAGACTGGAGTTGATGCTTCTGTCCACCTATCAACTTAACTAATATGAAGCAAAGAGAAAATTCCAAATAACAACAAAAGACAAGAAACATAGATTCAGAATTACCTTGTGCTTTTTCAGTTTTAAGCACTTCAAACATAGCAAGCTCAGCACACGTTTCAATTCTATGACATGGCTTGGATGATATATAGGAATAGGCAATTCAATATAACCAAAGTGACCTGAAAGTGGCAAATGAACAAGATATTAAACAGCTCTTTGGCGTCATATGCAATGTACTAATTGCAATATACTCACTCTTTTAGACAAAAAGATTCCAGTATCTATTTTCAGTTGTTCTGCAAACCATAAAAAGAAAACATACTAACTATTCAATTTTATTTTCTAACATCTTGGAAATACTAAACCACAACAGTAAATTAAAGTATTTAATGTGCCATCCAAACTGTATGTTAAATAAAACCACATGCTCTCTTTGGGACATAAGGGAGTTTATATTTTAACATTTGATGTGGAAAAAAAACAATAAGAGTAAAAACTTTACACACCTTCACATTTTCTTGGTTCAGAGGTGCCACAAGATTCACATTTCCCAAACTCAAGTGGCAATCCAAGAAATGGATTTGAAAGCTGACTTGAGTGACTGATAGAACAGTCACTAACAGATGCTGTACTCTGTCATAGAATAGAGGAAAACAGAAATTACACAGCTAGTAACAGCCAAAAAAGCAAAAAGTTTAACAATAGAAATAACACTTTCCACAGAATGCATAATATAGACAGACAAATACTTCGAACCTAGAAATAATTCAAGATGTCTATTGCAGTAGTAAATGACTCAAGTAAGAAAAACAAAAACAGAGAGTGGACTTCGACTTACAACTTCTTTATGAGACGCCAAGCCAAATCCAATTCCAACAATTTCTCCTTCTAAAATACTTGATTGGGAACTTCCCTCCATCTCTTTTGCAATAACTGTAAAATAAGACAGAAAGTAAGATCATACAAAAGGGCATCAAGAGAGAGAGAGCATTTCCACAAAACCACCAATAAACATGCCATTACAGAGACAACAAATTTAAGGAAATAGGAGAAGATCCCAAAGAAAGACACAGTGAAAAATTTGGAATTGAGCTCCTCAAAGAAAAAAGAAAATGAAACAAGGGGTACACCAAACTCCTAAAAGAGATAGTTTGTTTTATTAGATAGTAGCAGATAAAGGGATTGATGCAGAAAGATTCAAATCATTAGGCCAAACCTATGAGGACAGGAATTCCAACTGACAGAAAACAACAACTATTTGAAACAAAAACATAAGCATAGAAAATGGAAGAAAAAAGAAACAAGATTTTTCCAGAGAAATTGTCTCCACTTGTGATGATTTTCTGGCAGCACAAAAACAACAGAAATCAAACCGAAGAACTCAACATGAACCAATATATATTTGTGCCAACACGTCAAACACAACAAAAAGCAACATGCATTTGTAACAGCACCTAAAATGAGGGAAGCTAGGGTGGGAAAAATAAAATCTACAACAATAAAACCTAAACAATCTCCTCTTTTATTTCTTGAAAACCCAGAAAGCAAAAACGTAAATTTACATTCAGTAGCATTACAAAAGAAAAACAAATACGGTCAAACAAACTTTCAGGCTAAAACCATGTTCTTCAAGAAGATGAAACGAGCCCAGCGACAATGTGATAGCTTTTGTTAGACTTACCCTATTTCTCAGCAACCAATAGCATTAAAGAAGAAATAGGACACTCATGCAAGACGATTCGATGTAACCCTCCAGGAAAACCAATGACAACAACGCCCTCAATATCAAAACCAACTAGAAACCCGATAGAAACGTCAAGTTCATCACAGATATCGCGTCCCAGAAATAAACAAACGAAAAAAAAAACACTAGCATAAAAGAGGAAGAAGTACGGAACAAACCTATTACCCGATAAACTGTCTCCACTAGAGAAGTTTTTCTGTCAGCACAAAAAGCACAGAAATCAGGCACCGAAACTCAACGTGAACCAACATGCATTTCTACCAACAAGTCAAAAACACAATATAAGCCAACATGCATTTGGTACAACACACGAAAAGAGTGAAGCTAGAGTAGGAAGAAACAAAATCAGCAACGATAAATCCGGGAAAATGTATCGTTTTCAATTCGCATGAAAACCCAGAAAGCAAAAACAAAAAATTTCACACTCGATAGCGTTGCAAGAGATAAACAAAAACATACCATCAAACCAATCTTCTGGCTAAAAGTATTTCCCTCGAGAAAATGAAAGGAACCCAAAACCCAGAACCCAATGTGACAGCTTCTGTTTGATTCACTCTCCTTCTCAGCAACCAAACGCATTCATAGAGAAAACATGACACCCCAGGATACACCTTGGTTTTAACGGTGTGATTATACTCCAAGCATACCAAAAACCCTATAAACCCAAACTTACCAAACACCCCAAAACGGGCATTGAATTAGGAGCAAGAATTTTCAAAAGCTTAAACGCACCCACCAAAAAAAGAGGCTCTTTTTCCTATTCTTTCCTTTTTAGTCTGTTAGTACACAGTGGAGGACAATAGATCAGAGGCACAGTCCACGCAGAGGGAATGGATTGTGCACATTTCTTCTGAAATTGGTGACTTTCACTGCCGTAAAAACAGAGAATTCAACTCTTCCGTGACATCCCATCCCATCCCATTTCACGTTTCTTGATTCCTACCGTTTCCAAAATGGCTTATTTCATATTATTATATTTCTAAGTCACATTCGTTTTCATAATATTATACTCTAATTGTTAAAATTGAACTCATGATATAACCCTTGGACCAAGAATTTTAGGAATAACAGAATTTTGATCGATTCTACAATATAAAAAATTATTAAAATAATAAAATATACTTATTAATTAATTGTTGATAAATAAAAAAATATTTTTAAATATTTTATTCCTTACAAAATAGACTTAACTTATGTATTTTTTATTAATTTTTATATTTATATTTATATTTAAAAACAAACTATAAATTATAAATTACCATTATATATTAAGGAACATAATAAGATATGTAGATAAGTATCCAACCCGAATAGCCCAAAGCCCAACTTAAGAGATTATAAATTTGGTCCGATAATTTCTAGTAAAAAATATATGAGATTATTTTTGTGGAAATTATATTTAATATTGGCCTGGGATCAAATTTTTTTCTATTCGGATATAAAAAATTTGAGTTAAAATATTACTTAAAAACTTAAATTTATGATTTATATGTTTATTTGTGTAGTTTATTTTTTTAAGAGTTAATCATATCTAAGTTTTGTTGTGATTGAATAGTAAGATTTATTTATATTTAATCCACAAGATATTAATTATTATGAAAGGATGGTGAACATTATTTAATTTTTTAAAAAATAAAACATATATGAATATATATATATATATATGAATTGCTAGACTGAATAATAAAATAATAATTGTTAAATATTTAAATTAATTTTTATTCAGATTAAATAATAATTATTAAAGTATAGATATTGAGTGAATGGTTGAATGTTTTAAATATATTATAAAAAAATTTGGTATTTAAATAATTGAGTTTGGACTTAATTTCATTTATAAAATCCCAAGCTTCAATCATAACAAATTTGGATAATTAGGAAATTCGGAATATAAAAATCCAAATCTAAACCAAATCATAAGAGTTATGATGCTAAATACTCTATCTATTTTATTTATCATATAAGTATTTGTTTAAATTTAAAATATATTTTATCATATATTTTATTTTTAAAAAAATCAAAATTAATTGATTCAGATATAAAAATATTTTCACTCATACCTAATTATTAAAAAATTAATTGGATTAATCGATTTCAACCAATTTAAAATATTTTTTTTGAGCTATATGAGCTGCACTAATGATTATTTCCGACTGGACGAAATTGTATTAGTTGGTCTAATACGATTCTCAAAACATTGGTCTATATCAACTTGGAACAAAAATAATGTTAACTCATTTTTTTAATTATAGGATAGGTTCAAAATATATATTATGTGTCTATTTTGTTGTAACATATAAAATAAATTAATTTGATATAAAATATTATTTTTATTAAAATAATTATTAAAAATAATTTTATTTATATAATACAACAAATATATTAATATAAAAAAATATCTTAAATATCTACTATAACAATAAAAAATATTTTATTCAATTTATAAATTATAATATATTTTTTTAAAATATGCTATAGAAAATTTATAATTATACTAAATTAATAAGGTTTCGAGTTTATTTTGAGAATGCAATAATGTTAAATCCAAATCCAAAAGGAAAAGCTTATCACCTAAAAGGATCTTACTGAATATTCGATTATGATTAAACCTTATTTTACAATAAAATCAATGTTTACGGCCTCAAAGTTATACTGTAAGAAAAGTTAGAGGATTCAAATTTAGACAGATATAAAAAAATAATATAAACAATACAAAGATATTCTCTGTCGGAATTCAAAATTATCAGGCATAAAGGAAACTTGCTTGGATGCTTAATTCTCATGGTAGTCAACTCTGAGGGAGGAAATTAACACTGGCACAAGCTAAAGAGTACAACCATGATGATTGTGTTCTGTAAGAAACCTTTCATGGAAATTCATGTCATGCCAAGTTGGTTCAAAACCCATAATTATGATCTGTTGTCTCTCAGTGGCCCTGTCCTAGTTTCACCGGAGGTGGGGGGGGAGGAGATAGCCATCTCCATACTTGTAAAGTTGACAAGGGAACATGGTTCACAATCCACTCCTTCAATTATAAAAAAAAAAGGTTTGAAGAAGCACCCACAATGCATGGCAGACTTCCCTTGTTGAATGTGAAGTGGAGTACTGTTTGTCCTTGAACCATCTCAAAGCCCAGATTCCAGTTCTGTCATGATGATGATTCTAGTACTTCCCCTTTTCAGCCTCTGCCTAGACAGACACATGGGGGAATGCAGAGAATTGAGCTCAGTGGGGGGAGCATTCGCTATAGATGCAGCCCTAGAATGTGGAGTATGGACCCTATTGAACATCTAACTCATAAACTGTTCAACTGATGCTTAAAATTAACATCATGGTTTGTATCAGAAATATCAGACAGAACTTGTCTTTAACTCACTAATGCTTTGCTTTCAGGTACAACCATACATGACCAGGTGCTTGGTTGTCTCGTTGGAATGTCGATGCCATAAAGTTGCAAAGCACACAAACAGGTCACATGGATCTACTTCTAATGGATGCTCCTGTGTATTTTGTTTGTACCCAATGTTGTGGTGACGGCTCCATGACTGGGGTCAGCAGAGAGGTAAAAAAAGGTGATTTCCTGACATGCAACACATGGATCTTCTCGTACATGCTAATGCATTTGGACATTGACTTCTGTACCATATATGTATAGTTATATATTTTGGAATTTGATTTTCTAGAAGAACTAAGAATTGATTCTCCGGTATTCACTTCACAACTGACTAATCCGAACAGTGTAGGATCATTGCGAATGATACCGAATGATAAACTCTTTCTCTAGAATTTAATATTTCTGTATTTCCAATACTCTGACCTGAGACTTTATTAAGTACATATATATATATTAATTCTAAACTATCCTTGAGAATACACGTCATCTTCAAATGAAGGAGCTTGCCACAAATCAACTTTTGCTATTCTTAGAATTTAGATAAACTCAAACTACGTACACAAAGTGTGTCAACGGTCATAGACAACCAAAGTATGAACAAAAAGATGTGTTTTGATTATATTTTTTTCTAGATATATCAATAGCAAAACTAGTATCTCATTTCGATAGTAATATATGAAGATGAACAGCCGATCGGCCTCAAATATGATTAAAAGAATACCCAATTTTCAAAAGGTGCTTAAGTTCATCTGGTCGTGTGAGAGTGCTTCTGAAAATCAACCATAGTGGAATGGATGGATGTATGGGATTTGGCTTGAACAACTTTCCTATGCCATTCATTTTCAAACATTGCACTCAACTCTTTTGATTTTGGGTGATTGGACATCCCTTGTTTTGTAATATATTTTTTGTCATGGGTTGGTCGTTTATTGCCTATTGGGAGCTGCCGCGAAAAGCTGGTCGGTCCACCCTAGGGCAATTAGATGCTATTCTTACTTTGTTATGCATTTTCTAGCATGAGTTGATTGAACAAGGTGACATTACAAGTCCATAACAATGTGTCAGCAAAGTGCTCCTCCTGTTTTCCATCACCATTGCAGTGGAATTTCAGCAATCTACAGACGTTCCCTTAAAGTTCAAAACTACTATCATGTTCCTTGGTTACCAATCATAATTACCGAATCGAACCTGATCAATACGAATCGAAGAGTTGTTAATCAGCTTCCAATGTAAAATATTGTCTTCTTTTGTTTTCAAAATTAGAGGAGAATCCTCGTCGGTCAATCGATCGGTCGGTTATATGTGTACGACTAGTCTCACCTTGGACTTGATGGACAACGTACCAATGTGCCCACTTCTTTCTTACACGTACACTACTTGATCAATACGAAGACAAATGCTTGTCCTCTATGGTCTCTAATGCTAAGAAGAAGTAGATATGTCAGAGCTTATCTGAAGTCTGTAGAAAACGTGTGCATATTTGCATTTTGCCACTCAAGAAAATGACACCATAAAGGTTACACTTATCATTAACAAATCAGTAAGCATGGATCTGCAACCTACGAGGACCTCATATATATATGTAGATGTGTCAAAACCCACCAATACCCAAAAGGAGTACAAGGGTTATTTGTGCAATGCAAAACCCACCACACTCGTGGATCCGCCATTTACTTTAAAGGGATTTACTTGCATGATCAAACCTTCCATCTTCCATTTGTGGAAATGGGTTCTAGTTGTTTTCATGTTATTACCAATCTCAAAAGTCAAGATTTGCTTAGTCAAATTTGATACAGCATCAAGTCGGCAAAGAAATAGAGAAGAGTTTCTGGAAAAGACGGAATGTGATTAATTCACTTTATTTGGTGTGCTTCTGCGATAGTGATAGAGCATTGTGAGAGGTTGACAAGTTATTTTTTCTAACTTTAGTCCAAAAAATATAATTAAATAATAAAATTTATTTATTCACAGTTATCAACCGAGTTTTTAGTTTTTAGTTCAATGATATTGAATTATGTTTTAAACAGTATAGCCTAATTGCTCCAACCACCCTTTGCTGCTCTTGTTCACTAACCCTTCAATTCGAAACAATGAACATCTGCTCCAAAAATAACAAAAGAAATCTCTTCTCTTAATTCATGCTCTTGGCACTTTATTATGTATAGTGATGATATGTAGACCAACAACTTCTTCGATTGATATAAAAATGAAGAAAACTGCTTCCCACTTGTGAAAGATGTCAATGGAGCATGGTGGGAGGCTTCTGTTGAACAGGTTCGTTAGTGGTAAGTGATGGTGACTGGGAAATGGCGTTGAAATTGGGTCACTTTCTGCAGATGGTGAAGCTACTGCTGCTGTTGTTTGGAAAAGGACTGCAAAGTAAGCATTCTGTGGAAAAAAAAAATTAATAAAAGGAAATAACCAATTATTTTTAGAAAATGGGTTATCCTGTAAAACACTTATGCTGTATTTGGTACGATTGGTTTGGTTTTGGTGTTGTAATATCAAAAACTAATTAACAAATTTATTTATGTTTTTTATTTTATTAAATTTGTTTTGTCAAACTGAAATTAAAAACCAATATGATAAAAAAATAATATATTTTCTACTAGCAAAAAAATTATTAAAAATGAATATATATTAACATATTTTTTGTTAACTTAAATTAATCTGAAATAAAATAAAATAAAATAAAATTATTTTTACACTAAATCAAAATCAAATGAGGATATTAGTTTTTAAACAATTGTTAACAAAACTAACAAACCAATAATATTATTAGTTTTAAAATACCGACAATAATAACATTTTGTACCGGAAGATAGACAGGCACAACACTTATTTAAATGCATGAGGGGAATAATCCCCCTTTCCATGTAAAGAACTACTACTGCTATTATTGCTGGTACTACTGCAGCTACCTCTCCATTATCATCACTTAAACAGCTAGTCCGAATTAATTCTCTTATCATTTGAACTCCATGGATGGCACTGTTGCTCCTGTCCTATCTGAAGATGGTAGCCATGAGACTAACAAAGTTGCTACTGTTACTGTTACACCTGATGCTTCTAAAGGTGGCTGGAATGCTGCCATCTTCATCATCTGTAAGCAATCTCCTTGTTAGAAAATTTTGGTTTAGTTCGTTTTGGTTGTGGTTCATACAAATATGTATGTATGTGGGTCTATGGTGCAGTTATTGAGGTGGCCGAGAGATTTGCATACTATGGTTTGGCTGGTAACCTCATTACTTATCTCACAAATGAGCTTCATCAGCCCACAGCCACAGCCATCATGAACGTGAATACATGGGTTGGTGTCTCTGCCATCTTCCCAGTCTTTGGAGCCTTGATAGCCGATTCCTACCTTGGTCGCTTCAAGACACTACTTCTATCCACAGTCATATATCTGATGGTAAACAATTCAGTACTGTCATTTCCTTAATTGATTCTCTCAATTGATGCTTACCTGATTACTTTCAGGGGATGATTCTATTGACCATGTCGGTTTCAATAGTTCCTGAGCATTTCCGGGCAGTCTTTTTCTTCGTTTCCCTTTACATAGTAGCTCTTGGTGAAGGAGGGCATAAGCCATGTGCTCAGACCTTCGCGGCTGACCAATTTGATGAGGTCAGACCAGAAGAGAAGGCAGCTAAGAGTTCATTCTTCAATTGGTGGTACTTAGGCATTGTGGTTGGCGCTTCTTCTGCTGTGTTGGTCGCTATCTACGTTCAGGTAATCGTGATAATCCTTTCCGCTGTATCGTAAACTTATCTCGTAAAAGTTTATATCACTCTTCTGGAATTTGGATGGCCTGTAGGATAATGTTGGATGGACAGCCGGGTTAGGGATGTTAACAGGAGCATTAGTCCTGGGAATAATTATATTCCTGCAAGGCATAAGAAGGTACCGCAGACAAGCCCCCGTCGGGAGCCCCTTCACTACAGTGGCACAGGTGTTGGTGGCGGCAATAAGGAAGCGGCGCGTGAGTGAGGCAGACCATCCCAGGGCAGTCTACTATGGAGAGGGTGGTATCACAGGTGGGGCCAGAGACATGGAGGATCAATCCGTAGATCGATGTTTAGTTCCCACGGATCAATTCAGGTATGGGTCAATTCTGAAGAATCAATAATCTCTGACTTTTAAACCATCTTTCGTGTTCCTATATGGCTGCAAATTTTCCTTTTGAGGTAGACAGGCTTTGGTGGCTAGATAGGAACTAAGCATGTGAGTTGATGGTGTGCTGGGGTATTAACATTCATTGGACTTTTCAGATTCCTTTATTCCTTTAAAAGGCTGCTGCAGAAAAAGGAATGACAGGCTATGCAGTTTTAGATTTTTTTTCCAGGTTCCAAACATAATCGTCATAAAAGATATCTAACTATATATCATTTCACAAATCCGTACTTCTATGCTCATTCTTTCTCGATGTGATTGGTATCTTAAGACTCCAAACCTATTTAAGATTAACTCAATTAAATACTACTTTATGTCATTTTCGAAAGGAATTTGAATATAAAATATGAGCTATTGCTTATAATATACAGGATCTTGGACAAGGCAAAGATTATGGACGAGCTAGATGAGTCCAGCAAAGCCAGAAACCCGTGGCGGCTATGCTCGCAGAACCAAGTGGAAGAAGTGAAGCTTGTTCTTCGTTTGATTCCTATATGGCTAAGCTGTCTGATCTTCACAGCCACGATAGTTCAAACCCACACTTTTTTCATCAACCAAGGAGCCACACTGGTTCGCTCCATTGGACCAAACTTCCAAGTTCCCCCTGCATCACTTCAAAGCCTGGTGGGTTTCACCATCCTGATTTGCATCCCAATATATGACAGAGTACTCGTCCCCTTGGCAAGGAAATGGACAGGACATGCCTCTGGTATAACCATACTACAAAGAATGGGAATGGGGTTGTTCCTTTCCGCTTTTGGAATGGCAGTGGCAGCTCTGGTAGAGGCTAAAAGATTGAACATTGCAAGAGAGCATGGCCTTACGGACACACCCAAGGCAACAGTGCCAATGAGTCTGGCGTGGTTACTTCCGCAATACATGATTAGTGGAATAGCAGATGTGTTCACAATTGTAGGATTGCAGGAGCTGTTCTATGATCAGATGCCGGAAACGATGAGAAGCGTGGGAGCTGCTGCGCATGTAAGCTTGGTTGGTGCAGGGAGCTTTGCCAATACGGCTATCATGTCCATAGTGGAAGCAGTCACTTCAAGACATGGTGGCAATTGGGTTGGCGACAATATCAATGATTCACATATTGATTACTTCTACTGGGTATTGGCTGGGTTGAATGGCTTAGCTTTGTGTCTCTTTGTATGGATTGCTAAAGGCTTTGTGTACAAAAGATTGGAAGGTGAGGAAACACCATTGCGCAAGGAATAGGGTGAATATCAATGGAGAACTATATGCTATGGACATATGATACTATAAAACCGTCTTTCTGCTCTTGAAGAAGAGAATCCAATAGTTGCTGTCATTGAAATAACATTACCATGTAGATTTAGGGTTCTTCTGGTATAATATATGGTTGGATGGGGAGTCTAATACGAGGTTTTTGCCAATTCCAAGTAGATTGAGGAAAACGAATGAGAATAAGAATACATGTTTTTCCATTCTATGGAAAGGCTGGGGAAATTATACATTTTAGATCCTAGAAAGTATTACGAACTTGATTTGGTTCGGTCATACGGATTAAGAGAAGTTCTGTATTCAAAATCCTAAACCCGAAATCCGAAATCCCGACAATAATAAACAATACCAATGAATAAGGGAATTTATGAAGCATCAATCATCTAATCATGCCTATACCACTCCTTTTCATGTTCATCTTATCCCATCAAATCAAAATGTAGCCTTTCCTATCCGTAATTATCACTCTATTGCCAGAGAGGGATGAGTAATATATATAGTGAGAGATTTTATGTTTTAGTCTTTGATTTAGTCATTATCTCTTATAAAGTAAGGGTAACGTGCTGCCAAGTCCAGCTTCTGGTTTACCAGATACAATGAATTCCAAACCCCCCACTACGGATTTGTCAAAGATACGGATTGCTTCGTAAGAATGGTATTGTAATCGAGGGTCAACTCCTTTCATACCACCATTTCAAACCAGAATACCAATCTGTATATCAACAAACTTGTGTGGAATCACAAGTAGCCAATAGTCTTTTAGAATTGAAGGATGGGGCGGTTGGATTAATTTCGAGGAAGGAAAGAAATGAAGTATGACTTTGAATGATGAATTCTCTTGTTTCATGTGATAATTGCATTCTGGATGGATATATTCGAAATGGAGAGAAACAGACAAGAAGTGGGGGAGACAACATTTTTGATATATATTTAGTTGGTTAGACAACGATACAAAAATTTTAACAAATATATTCTTCCTGTCGGAAATTTACAGTGGAGCCTAAAACTGAAAAGATTGGAACTTTTGTACTTCTGCTCTGCGCTGAGTGAATGATCTAAATTCTCAGTTAATCTTGTATTGTGAGACAAAAACAGTAACAAGTTTTGGGCCATCAGATATTGATATCATCATCATCATCATCATCATCATCATGTCATTTGTCAATCAGACAACCTCCAAGCTATCATTGAATCTTGTTCTTGTTTTGTCAGGAGAGTTGATCTCTTCTGTTCCTTTTCTCTTGTTAATGTTGTTGTAGCTTTGATCCTCTTTTGCTTTGCCCTTCAGTAGATGGGGCTTGAGCTTGTTGACATCAGATAGTTGGACTGGCTTTAGAAAGAACTCTTCTGCTCCTTCTTGAAGGCATCTGATTAAATGCGGTTGTCAGATTTTCAAATCTCAAAGAATGATTTGTTGGAAACCATAAGCAATGTATATATAGGGAATGATCTGCCTCACCTATTAATTCTTGATGGGACGTTCTCCGAGGACATGATCACAACTGGAATGTCCTTGAATGATTTAGATTCCTACACATCAGATGCATTTATAATCAGAATCTAGCTTATTAATACGAACTGTGAGTAATATATGATTGGTTTCCAGACAAATTACCTTGATCTTTCTCAGAAGATCATAGCCCGTCATCCCTGGCATACAGTAGTCTGTGATGATCAAATTCACGTCAATATCCTGATGGTGATTTTCTTCTTCGGTAGAAACAGAGGGAGGGCTTGAATCACTGTCCACCTCTCTGTTCAGTCCCAGAAACTCCAAGGCCTTGCTTCCTGAATCAACAGCAGTAACTGGAAAGGAAAAGAAAATGTTAATAACATTCAGGATCCAAACAAAAAGAAAGTCCAACACAAAAACATTTATGTTTACTTACCATGATATGAAGAGGTCTTGAGAAGCCTTTCAATGAGCTTCCTGTCTATAAGGCTATCGTCAACAGCAAGGACATGGAACTGAGTTTCTGAAGCCATACTCATGATGGTAGTAGTCATGATGTATCAGAAAGAAGGGCCTGGATCGGCAAGAAAACAAGGAAGAGTGTTTCTGAAACAAAGGGAGGGTTGGTTGGCTAGAAAGAATAGAAGGTATGGGAATTTTATATGGGCAGCCATAGAAATACAAATCCTGTAAAAAATATGGACAGTTCACAAAGCAAGATCTGGCAGATTTCGTCAAGAATCTCTCAGGATCTTCTATGTTGATTTTTGAATTAGACAACAAGCAAAGAAGCCTAAGAAGTAAGAAGGTGGTGTGTTTTTTTCCATGTTTTAATTATTGGACTCTTACTCAATTGTATCCTTTTTTGACCTTTCGTTTATGCTTTGAGGCAACCCAACTTGACCTTTTCAAATAGGACTAACCCTTAGATTAATCAATGGAATTTTCCATGCACGTGCATGATTCCTTCGTCATATTAGAATTTTACGGAATAAAACACAAATAATAAGATTATTTAACATTGTATAACATATCTTTCATAATTTGTGACATGTCAATAACTCTTAACTTCTGAGTATTAACGAAACCTATATATCACATTATAATAATGATGTTCTTTGACCTCTTAACCTACATATATAGAAATCCAGTCTGCAGAAATTTTTGATTCCTTCTCTATGAATATTAGATTTGAGTAACAATTTTTAAGCTGTATTCAACTCTATATTAAAAAAGGGTGAAAGGGTCTGTCATTGCTGCATATTGACAACAATACCCTTTGGTTTTCTTTACTTTAATCAATAGAGAAAGCACCTAAACTTGGGGAAAAAGGGAAACTATCTTGGAAACAACTACAGCATCAGCAGGAGTAGGATGGAGGATCTTGATTTCTTTTAGAGGGAGATATGTTTTCAAGGCCCAATAAGGGGAAGATTTGCTTACTTTTATGCAGATACATCCAGATAGATATAGAATAAAAGGGTTGATTGTGTTATCTTAATGGATTTGGTTCTGACAACTAAGGTCCACCAAACTTGTTTTTTTTTTAATCACAAAGGAGAACAAGAAACCCCACCCATCAAGTTAGGTATACTGAGTGTCTCTATTTTGCTCATCTAATATATTAATAAAAATATTCATTGGAAACTTTATATTTTCATATTTATTTTGTAAAAATAATAATAACTTCTTGTTTGACTTATTTTTGAGACCCAAAGTTCTTATTTTTTAAAAGATGTTATTTAATATTTGATTTGGTTACAAGTCATCAGTGTTTGACATTCGGTGAAGTATTTATCTCAAAATGATATCAAGAACAAACTTCCCCTTCCCCAGTTATAACTCATAACAAATATAAATATAAAAAAGGACTTTCAATTTGTCAACTTTGTCACTTTGGCTCTAAAATCTCAAGCAGTTTTTTATTCACAATTTCCAAATATAAACACAGAATTTTCTTAAAATCCCGAAAAATAATATTAGACCATATATTCTTAAAAATCAGCAACTATGGTCTAAATATCATGATTCATTATACACCAATGCTTGACCTTTTCCATAATACTTTGGGTTTGTCAGCCGTCTGTATTTGACCGTTGATGATACAGATTCCTTTTTCTATGCAAGAACATGATAAATATATTCAAAGCCAGCACATTATTTCCAATTACACTAACCAATCAATTGAAGCTGATGAGAGGAACCCACCGCCTATTAGCAATAACAGCAGCAGCAGCCGCATAGAGCGACATGTTAGACCTTGAAGATATGACGCTATCTGCAGCCTAAATATCAATCGATAAACGCCTTCATTCCACTCCAATAGGCAGATAAGTGACCTAACAAATCAATATTACATCCAAAGAAATCAATAAAGAAGAGATTATCAGCTCACAGGCAGCACTGCTCTGCGACTCCCGCTGGCTGCTGCTACTTGCTACTGCTAAATACTAAAATACTAATGCTTCAGTTAATGTCAGAAAGGCATGGCTTCTAGTAGTGCAACGCCACAATCTGAAAAAATATTGATTTCCAAAAGCCTACCTTATAGACCATCAACCAGAGACCCAAGTCGTCTTAAGAAACATGGGCAAAGATCAAGAGGGTACAGGCACGAACCTCAGGAAAGCTGTACACAGTAGAGAATCAAACATTTTCAGAGCAACACGTCAAACTAAAAAATATGTAAGAGGGGACAAAGCAAGTCATCCCTCCAACTCAGTTAAGAATATTTTCCATACCTTTATGTTTTAGAATTTGTACTTATAAAACTAAGATTAGCCAAATAGTTTTTTTCAGCAAAATCATGCAGCGAACGATGCGGTCGTTTGCCTTCATGGTCTGATTTTTGAAACCCATCTTTACCCAAACTTCTACATTCATATGGATCCTAACAGAAAAAAAGGAAAATTGAAAGTCAGAATTTGCCATTCCTTAATTGGATAAAGGATATTAAGGGACAAAAAACAGAGAAATTACCCCTCCTATGAAATTTACAGCCCGGAAAAAGATAATAATAATATGAATCCTAAAAACAATTTAATATCCTATAAGTCGCTTATTAGCTACAAGTACCCTTACCAATAATTTTAATAAATTCCAGTCAACAGAAGCCAAATGGATACACACATTACGTAAAGTAAAAGTCATACCTTCAGGAATTCCAGCATTTGTTCTTCAATAGTACCGCGCATTGCTAATGTTTCAACATGAATGGGACGAGTGGCACCCATCCGGTGAGCTCGACTAATCACTTGCTCCTCCATGCTGATGAAATTTTCAGATAAAAAGTGAATAAAAAATGAAAGAAAAGAAGACAGAATTTGAAAGAGATGATAAGATAGGAACTTTGTGGCATATAATTTATTCACTATATCATTGCCCAGTAACAAAGATGAGTTATGCACCCAGGCCTCCCTTAATCAGCTTGTCAACAAACATTTTGGATCTATACTAAACTGGCTCTTGGAAAAGAAAACAATATAACTCATGTTTGAGGGACTAAGGTCAACAAGCCGCTAATCAAACATGAAAAAGAAGGGGCTAAGAGAAAATTTTACCTTCCGTCCCATATTGGCTCCATTAAAAATACATGGGTCACAAAGCTCAAATCAAGACCCAATGCAGCACTTCCATCCATTAAAAGTGCCATACAAGTTGCGTCATGCCGGAATGTGGTCAATGATTTCATCTAAAGAAACCAATTAACTGTCATCAGAAAACATTCAGACCAGACAACAGAAAACAAATTATAAGAGAATGATATGAAAAGGCAAGGAATTATAAAATGCATAAGAACCTTGACACATGAAGGCTTTGGGCTATACATTTGCGCAAATTTGATACCGGCAAGTGTTAGCTGGACAAATAATAGGAGATTAGAATCGGTGTCTCCTGTAAGGAAATCTAGAGCTTCCAATGCTTAGTTGACATAGAAGTTTTCAGTTACCTGCTGCTCAATTACATGTATATGCTCCAGAAATTGAGAAAATATTATAACTTTCTCAGGAAAAGCCTCACAAGACCTGATACCCTGGGTGCCATAGCCCGGCTGGCACCATGCAATTGAATTGCTCTTCATAACCGGATCAATTTGCTCCTTGATGTTGATGGAATCATTACCCACATCAATGGCATTATCAGTCTCTTTCTTAGCCCCAAGTAATTCTTTTAGCTTCCACACAAGATAAGCAACTTTAGTACTAGATGTTGATTCCCAATCTGGATCCCAGTCATCCTATACAAAACCACAAGAAAATGCATCCACAAAATTAACAACAAACCAATAAAAGGAAGAAAACAATTCTCTGAAAAAAAAACTTGCCTGTTTGTATGAAGGCTGTAACTCTATAAGATCTTTCGGGACAGGCCACTTTGGGCTGGGATTTTCTGGTCGTGTTAATATTTCAGGACTTTGCATCTCATACAAGTTACCACAACCAGGAAAAGGACACCTTTCACTATTCAAAGCAGCACAACTGAGACATAAGAGATGCCTACAAGGAGTGACAATGGGTAGACGACACCATTCTTTGCATCTGACACAAGAACAATAAGGAGATATAGATCAAATAATCACATGAAGGAGAATACATCACTCCACTAAGAATAAAGTAAATAGAAAATAGTAAATATTGTATTACCTTAGACAATTACCACCATATTGAAGATAGTATCTTATTAAAGCATACTCCTCTGAAAGATGATCCAGACCTTTCTCACCTAACATATCCATTGTTTCCTGAATATCTTGGCCAGCATCAGCCACTTTTATATGCCCCGCAACACAACAAGACAGCCTGACATTTCTGACAGTAGCACTTCGAGTCTTCCACTGCTTTGGGTTAAGCAAACTCTCAACATGAGAAGGATCATTCCAGTCAGCAAGTAGAATATTACGCCGCACAGTTAATACCAACTCATTGTAACTCTTTGCGTGGTCCTTGTTGAAATCAAGTAATGTCACCTTCTTGATGCATGGAGGAATATTTTTCAAATCTATCTTTCTTGCACTAATCAAGCATCTATTAAGCAATTGCAGAAGATGGAAGCGACCTTCTTCCATCTGTGCCTCAAAAGGCCTCAGAACACCAGTTTCCCACGACTTCTGATTTTGCCCATAAACTTCCTCATGAAGAAACATAAGCATAGGGTGAAAATGTGAAAGTTCACTATTGGGGACGTTAGGTGTTGGTGTTCCTGTAAGCAACCAACGATTTGAAGACATCAATGAAATGACCATTTGTAATTTGTTTGTCAAGTTAAGACTAGAACCAAGAGTGTGCCCCTCATCCAGTATGACCCGAAGCCAATGCACTTGCATCACAGGACTTTTCTTTCTGGAACCCCACTCCGAGCTTAATCTACTGAAGGTAGTTAGAACAACATCATAATCCCAGGCCAGATGGTGTGCCGAAGGCTCTCGATGGTCAGTCCAGATACAGAGTTGTAATTGACCAGGCTTGACATGCTTCTGAATTTGGGTTTTCCAATGTTCAACTAGATTTGCTGGGACAACAATTAAAGTGGCTCTTGATAAATAAAGCCTGACTGAATCCAACGGCTCACAGAGAGCAGCTCTAAGAGCATCCAGATCAAATGCTAAGTTTTCAAGGCCACATGGATAATACCACCTACAAATCCCTTTCACTACCTGTCTTACAAGACCAAATGCTTGAAATAAATTATGAAACACGTGAGTATCAACCTCACCAGATGCAGAACAGCTACCGCTCAAGGCTGGACTTTCCAAACCACAAGTTTCCATTAGAGAGAGACTGTCCGTTGAAAGCGTAGCAAGCCAAGTTAAAGCTTTCCTGGTTTTAGAATTCATAACAGAAGAGTATTCCTTAAGCACACCAATGAAAAATGAAACGTTCTGCTCCATTCCACCTTCAGCTCCCTTAGTATAAAATCCAGGGAAGTGTGTTATGGACTCAATATTACCCCAAGGCTCTTCTGGATCCCTACAACTTTGATATGTGGGGTCACTGTTCATGCTACAAAACCATGCTGATGCAGTATCAACGACACTGTCTGTTAGCCTCCTCCACTTTCGGCAGGCATCACATTGAACCCAAGTCTCATTGTTAACTGAGCAATCGGCAAATTTTCCAGCTTCTTTCCGACATGACATATCAATATTTTGTTCATCATAGCAATACTTTGAAACTTTAGGTCTTCGCCTTCTTCTGGTGAGGTTTTGTGTAATCCTTTTCGGATTACCATCACCAAGTGCTGCATTGTACTCAAGAAAGAGATTTTTCTTGATGCTGCTCAAGCTGGTAGAGCGTCGAACAAGACGTATGGTTAAGTCTGAGCGTGGAGCTGAAACTTGTTCCATTATTTCTGCTGGAGAAGAGCTGCTATATGCAGTGATTTGATCAGTTGAACCTAACAGCCTTGCCATTTTAGACGGGATATGGTTCTGGCTCTCCATTGAGATATCCAAAGATATCAGTGATGCCCTACGAGCACTCTGGCTTTTAACCCTTTTCCCTAGAGGAGTACTACTTCCAGAGAAGTCACCCCCTTTCAGCTCATAATATCCACATCTCTGGCCACCATTATGAGTACACCATGCTATCTGAACGCCTGGAGGTGCATCAGCAATCATCCCCTGTGTCTTCAGAATAAGAGAGAGAGCAGTTATGGTCTTTCCTAGGCCAGGTTCATCACAGAACATCCCGCCACGAAAATCTGTAAAAGTAGGAGCCGTTCCAATAACTATTTCACCGGTAATGGTGTGCACATAGAAGTCAAATCCATCTTCAGAGGAGAAACTAGCATAGAGAGGATGAGGCAAAGCTTGAGCATTCTGTTCACGCTGCAACATCCACTCAACAGCCCCCTCCTGATGTGGAAACAGTTTCAGTTTCATACAGGGCATCACAGACGCAGCCAAGGATCTAAAATGATGACAAGTCGCAGCAACTCTGACAAGGTCCCTGGGCTCGAGAACACTCAATATATTAATCATAATATCGTCTGTGACGTCCCAAATACCCGATCCACACGAGTTATCCACCGGACACACCTTCGAAGTGTAAGACTTCACCCTACTCGTCACACTGGGCAAACTCCTAAAAATCTCATGTAGTTCAAACCGCTTACTCCTGGATGAAGCCGATTGGGTATTAGCATGTAGCTCGCACCCGAGCACGTGACATTCTGGAAGACTCCAAACGCTTTTACTGTTATCCCGCCAAAAATCTCTCCTTTCAACAATCATCGCACTCCTCTTCTCCCAATCGCAGCTGCAGAGTTTTTCAAACAAAAATAACGGAAGGAAACACAGAAAATTCAATTGAAAAAAAAAGAGTAGGCATTAAAAGAAATTAATTTAAATAAACCGTGTGGGTGCTATATTGGGGACTAGATTGAGCAAATGGCATGCATCATTGTACAACTCAATTTGCAAAATAGAGCAGAATGTCTATTTTTTTTTGAAAAAATTAGCAACAGTTTTCTAGCAAAGTTACCTCAAATGGCGAAAGAGACAGCCAGCGATCGCTTTCGATTTAGGAAACTGCCAGCCCGACCAAATTGAGATCGGTAAATAAACGTCGACGAGCACCACAGCTCTGCAGTCGTGGCCACTCTCCCCGGGGAACACCTGCAGAATACGCGCAACTATCCTGAGGCACTTGTGATCCACAAGCGCCTGAATCTGGCTGACCACGCCGGTATTTCCTTTAACCACACCGCCGTTCCTCCTCCTCTTCCTGCCCGAACTGCCGGCATCATTCTCATTGCTACCGTTCCCGTCACCGTTACCGCTATTGCGGATGATTGGAGAGAGGACGACGCCGTTATCGGAGACAAACTGAAGACAACCGCTATCGTGGCTGGACGTCGTCAGGTGGCAGGTAGAGAGAGGAGGGAGAGTGGGGGAATCAGCTGTGAAGGAGAACACAGTACAGAGATAACCGCAGAGCTTGTGGTCTGGGTAGGGACTCAGGTTATTGCTTTCAAAATCATGACCGTCCATTTGACGGCGGCGGTTATTGTTCAGTTATTTTCAACATCAACGGAATTGCCGTGGCCGGTGACGTTGAGGCGCAGGTAGAGATATAGAGAGAGGTAGACGGGAAGAGGTAGTTATGACGAGTAAACTAACCGCTACAACTCTATCCCCGTTTTACAAATGGAGGACAATGTTGGGCCACAATGAATAGGCCCAATACTTAAAGAATTGGAAAGACCAATATATGGGCCATAGCCTTATTTAGGAAGAATAGTTAAAGCGACTCGTCGGTGAAGGTTTATGAAATGGGATAGTGTCACTGGAGAGTGGAAGCTTCAGCCCCGGGGGGTTTACGGAGTATAGGAGGGGAAAGGCAGGTTTGTTCTTTTATCTGCTAAAACGGCTAGAGGCGGTTGTTTGCAGAAGATACAGAGTGACAGAGTCGGGGTCGAATCTTACGACAGTGGAGCGGTAAATAGATGGCTAGAGACAGCTGCTTGACTCGTGTAGTAGCCGGCGCCGCCGTGGGAGGTGCTTTAGGCGGCGCTGTTGGTATGTGACTTCTTTCCACCTCTCATTTATTTATTTTTTCACATTCTATCAAATACTTGCGCATAATACCTTCCATATTATAATAGTTTATCGTATAATATTTTTTGGCAATTGATGGTCACGTCATTGCTGATATCGATTTTGCTGATTGCCTGGATTCAGGTGCTGTTTGGGGGACTTATGAAGCTATTAGGTATAAGGTACTGTCTGGCTAATATCCTCTCTTTTTTCCCCCTTTTAACACTATTTTATTTTTTTAATATAAGCCATCGGTGGTTGTTTGTGAGTGAAGGTTTACTTTTATTCTAGCACTTTTGATTTCTGGGAGAACAATTTCTATACCCATACTGTAGCTTCTGTCGCTTATGGTTAGCCCAAGCATAATGTTTCTTTTCTCCTAACGGCTTCTACTTTGAAATCCATGAATCCTTCTTGTTTCATCATGCTGTTCAAACCTGGACAGGGGTATCGCCCCTGGAGTCTGCAGGGTTTTGAGCATCGTTCAGTTTCAGTGTTTTTTCCTTGACTTCCATAGCCTGTTCTGTACTAAGGCCGCCCTCTCATCTGGGCTTCCATTAGAATTCTCTTCTGTGAACGCTTGTTTTGTCTGTTGTCCAACATGTTAAAGGTGCTTGTTGATTGAGTTTACGCTTATCATGACGATTTGATCATTACGAGGGATGATATAGGAACTCACTTGATACTTTGGAAGATATGGGTTTTTTTTTTGCCTCCCTTGCTGCGCCTTTATATTTAAATGTGCGCGAGCATATGGATTAAAATTAGTATTGTGTGTGGGATTCTGCAGCTGAAAGCTTAGGTAGTCATAATGCTTTCCAATGTTAGTCGGTTTCTAACTTTAACTGAAAATTTCCTTTTTTTTTGTAATACACTAAAATACTGCAAACTCTCTTGTTTGCTTCGTAGCAATATGAAAAAGAAAGTGGTAAAGGCATGCCTTTAGAAGGCAGGAAGTCTTGTTCGAAATTTAGTGTGGACATGGACAACGCACTCGGGTATTCAGATACTTGGATACATTTAGATATTCATCGAACAAAATTTGCTATGCTCATCCACTATATGGAATGATGTAGAGGACTATAGTTACTCTCCAACTTTTCTTTCTTTGATAGTTTCAAATTTTTACTTGAATCATACAGGTACCCGGACTAATGAAAGTGAGGTACATTGGACAAACTACACTCGGCAGTGCTGCAGTTTTTGGGCTCTTCTTGGGTGCCGGAAGCTTAATACATTGTGGCAAGTCTTATTGATCTTTTATCCTTTTTGTGAAATCGAGAATAACATCAAGAGAGTTAAATGTCAAGAATTCGAAAGCCACAATCTGCTTTCCAAAGTCTTATTGTTTCTTTTGCTACTTCCATCATCTTAGGTGCTTCTGTTTAAAATTGTTCTTTCTACTTGTGAGAAAAATGAGAGAGAGGGACGAAGATTTGAAACATTTATTAGATTCCCCTTGTTCCCCATCCGAACTCAATTTTGGTTTCAATAAATTATGTTATGGATTTTTTTTGGCTTTAATCAAATGGATTTTGGCAGTGCAATCGTACTATGCTAGCACATCTAAAGCTCGCTATATATAATGGCAATCAATACAAGAGAGATCCACTACCCATGCTTTGATAACATGGACAAGCAAAGAGAGTTTGCCTCCTACGACTATTACTCGGATAACAAGATTGCATGACCCCTGAGACTGGGGAGAGTCAACCAGAAGAAACCAATCTACTACTACTTCTACAACTATCATCCACTATTACCCATCACTGTTCTTTCCAGATCCTACCAGTCACCCTCAGCTTTAGTTCCTTTCTGTCTCCGCCAGAGAAGAAAAGAGCCATGTTTCTCTGAATGATAAGCCCATCGAAACTGTCACGAACCTTCCGGTGGCTGTCCCTAATGCTTCTAGGCACCCCTTGCCATATCATTTTCCTCCCATTACCGCCCACCTCGAGACTGTAACTGTAGTTCTTCGCCTCGTTGTCGTCACCCATGAATCGCAAGAATGCGATATAGACGGGCGCCATCCCAAGCTGGAAGGCTTCAAAATGAAGGCAAAAGTACTGACCAAAGCAGCTAAAAACCTGGATTCAGAGAGGGGTAACCAAATCATTAACATTCACAAGACTTGGGCAAAGTAGCAAACACGACAAAAGATCATTCAGAACCCCTTAGATGAATTTGAAAACAAAGTGAGTGAGAGGGACAGAAAACAATACCGTCAACATCCACGTAGCATTCTCGACTTCGTGCGGATTGGACTTAACATACCGGTGGTTGAAGGTACTGCCGTTATGCATGTCGACCTTGTGGTCATCTTTCAAATGGGCCACTAGATAAGGAATGTCACCAATAACTGTGCATTCTGAGCCAGCATAGGGGCAGCTATACGGTCTATAAATGCATTGTGACTCATGTTTTAGCTTGCTGTAGTATGGATATATGCCGCTGCACCCAAAACTCTGGTATTTACAAGGAAGTTCGAGCGATGCAGCAACTTTCTCTAATGCAAGACATCGGATGTTGCCAA
Organism: Passiflora organensis; assembly: GCA_019739055.1. Classification (NCBI taxonomy): domain Eukaryota; kingdom Viridiplantae; phylum Streptophyta; class Magnoliopsida; order Malpighiales; family Passifloraceae; genus Passiflora; species Passiflora organensis. The sequence goes on from JAEPBF010000009.1 coordinate 12,099,141, forward strand.
GTTCATGTCTGCAAGTCGGGCATCGGTTATGAACCCTGGGCTTGCACCCAGAACACAAGGTGTGACCGTTTGAACACTGTTAAACAAAAAAAAAACAGACAACATAAGAGAAAACCGGTAGTTAGGATGCATTAGGCAATCGGGCACTTCTTTCTAAATGTCACATGAAAAAGCAAGAGGATGTGGTCGCCGATGATTGACAACCTGCTGGGAATTCAAAGCAGATTGAATACAGCGTGACCTTTGATGGGTTAATGTATGAGAAGGCTCTCCTGAAAAAGTGAAATCTTATGCAATTTCCTTCCTCTCTTCCTTCTCATCCATCAAGGAGAATACCAAAGAAAAATCTTTTAAGAAAAAAAAAGAAGCAAAATGAGAAGAACTACTGACATAAAATTGCCTTCAGATACGAACAAAAACACCACCAAATAAGACGGACTCCAAGCTCCAAACAAGACAAGGAAAAATAAGTTGGAAGCAGGCAATTACTGAAACACCAGTTTCAGGATTCAAACAGGAAATGCAAAGTAAAATCTTGAAATAAGAGTTCCCAGTTTTCCATTTGATCCATATAACAAACCTGATGAATAGGCGGATACATGGCATTTAAGCACACAGGGCACTCCAGCAGCTCACGAACACTGGTAGACACAGTCAAATTTGGTTTTGAATCTGCTTGAATAGGATCATTCACACTTTCCCCAATATCTGTCATGTCTTCAGTCTGAGGAGGGTCCATGACCTCAGGCTTGCTCCGGATATCATCAAAAAATGGACTGCCAGATGCCATGCTACTATCCTCGATTCTAAGGGGCAATATATATGAAATCACTAACTCAGTCTATATAGATAGCAGGGGTGAAAGATCATGAATGAAGTTGACTGTAAATCATTAACAAAAAATTATGAGTTTTTTATGAATTAATAGGGAAATGGGAATAAACAGTGAGTATTTCCAAACACCCCCGAAGCCATACTAACCATCCAAATACTAATTATTTGAAGGAAAAAGAGCGATTACCAGCAAAACAGGCTACTATAGTCTACTATTTGGCAAAAGAAACTAGTCAGCCACAGCATCAACTTCCACCACTTTTCTAGTTCATTGAAACATCAATATCTACAGTAGTAATATCAGACATTGGCAACAGCAGCATACTATTTATCAATCAGAAAACTGCACTAACATGTTTTTTTTTATCGAAAAATAACTCTTGCCCTAAAGACTTGGTTCTCCACCTGATATTCTTGCCTTGTTTCCTGAAACTGTTGAACATAACAAGGAGATAACTTAATCATTGCTGCGGCTCAAGCCAATCATAACAAAGGCCGTAGAAAATGGTAATCAATCAGGCATATCATTTTTTTTTTAAAGTACAACCATGGAAACAAACACACCCCAAATGAGTGAATAACAGATCTAGAATATTCCATAAAGGAAAGATAAACACAGTAGGGAAAAAAAGAGGAAATTTTGACACCTTAGATTGCAGAAAAAACTAAACGAATTGACAAAAGAACAGAAACCCAGGAAGCCAATCACAAAACAAAGTGTGGAAAACCATATTACACCACAAAAAGCGAGCAACTACCTTGGCTACAGTATCTGATACACAAAGAACAAACACACCTTCTATAAAGAAGAGTCAGAGATAAGACTCGGTGCGTTGCCTTCTAAAGAATGAATAATTGATGGGTGCATTAAATAACAAGAAATGCGCGTCAAGAAACGCAGGAATAGAGGATTTTCTTTTTCAAATTAAAGCCCGTTGAGAGAGAGAATGGTAAGGGAGGGGGGAGCGGGCGAAGAGGAGAGAGAAACTTCTCGAGAAAATACAAAAAGAAAAAGGCCAAGTCTTTGTGGGTCCTATCCAACTGTTTACACGTTCAGTACAGAAATAATAATGTCAACAAGAAATTACCCCTATCGCAGTTGCCAAACTCAAATCCAAGCAACTTTCTGCTTGTTTATTGGCAAAGAAATTGACGACTGAGTAGAAAGGTTTGATTTTTAAATCTGGAGGTTTGCGGATATATGTGTGGAGGGGGAGATGGAGAAAGAGAGGGGGCATAATTTTTTATATGATTAATTTAATATATGTTATTTATTATAATTATTATTTTAATTTTAAACATATTATATATAAAATATAGGTCTAATTTTGAACCCTCATGAGGGTTTCCCATCTTCACAGTTTTGTCCAGAGCACCATAGGAGGTGAAGCTGCCGCTATTAGTCGGCTGACGGGCAAACAACCCAAGCTGGGTTTATTCTACTACCTGCGATTAAGGATGGCAATGTAGTGACCAGAAGACAACCCGAGTCTTGTCTCTGACTCTTCTCTGTAGAGGGCGTGTTTGTTCTCTGTGCATCAGATACTGTCGCCAAGGTAGTTGCTCGCTTTTTGTTATGTAATATGGTTTTCCACACTTTGTCTTGCGATTGGATTTCTGAGTTTCTGTTCTTTTGTTGATTCGTTTACTTTTTCTGCAATTTATGGTGTCAAAGTTCCCTCTTTTTTCTATATTTTGTATATCTTGCCTTCACGGGTGTGCTTTGTTTTCATGGTTGTACTTTCTTTTATTTTAAAAGAAATGATCTGCCTGATTGATTACCATTTTCTACGGCCTTTATTATGATTAGCTTCAGCCGCAACAATGGTTAAGTTATCCTCTTGTTATGTTAGGTAACAATCGCTCAACAGTTTTAGGAAACAACAAGAATATCAGGTGGACAACCAAGTCTTCAGGGCAAGAGTTCTTTTTTCGATAAAAAATATGAGTGTGGTTTTCTGATAAATGGTATGCTGCTGCTGCCAATGTCTGATGTTGCTACTGTAGATATTGATGTTTAATTGACTTATGATCAATGAACTGTAAAATGTTGGAAGTTGATACTGTGGCTGACTAGTTTCTTGTGCCAAATAGCATGTTTTGCTGGTAATTAGTATTTGGATGGTTAGTTTATAAAGCTATGTATTTTACATTTGTTTATATGTAGCTGAAAACACATTCTATGCTTTTTGCAGATTGCGTGTTTGCTTTGTGAAAACCAGCATTTTGTGGAAGGTTTTATATGATTATTTGCCAAAGAGAAGGGAAAGTGAGGTGAATTCCTTGTTTCTGTAATGGCTACAGCTGCTAAAGTCCATAACCATGACAACTCTACCCAGAAAGATGATTGGCAAGTTGTTTTGCCTCGTCGCAATAGGAGGAGAAAGTTACCTGCTATTAGGATTATGGAAGAACAAGAGCGGTCTTGGCTTCCAACTGATGTTGAATTTGATCCTGACCGACAGTCCAAATTGATGCAGAAGATGCAGGCTTCATTGAACGAAGTGGAGAGTTCCATGTTCTTCCACAAAATCCTGGAAAAAATGCAGACTCCAGTAATCTCGGATTGTTTCCGCCGGGTTCTGGGATCAGAAGCGAAAATGCCGATGGTGGTTTATGGAATCGGAAGCATAGAGACATACGAACCACCTCGGCTTCAGCTTAGTCTTGCAGTATTGTTAAAGAAAAGGTTTAGTTGGATGGGAGACATCGAGGTCTTTGATCCTGTCCTTTCTGCAACGGAGACTCGGGTCTTGGAATCCCTTGGCTGTTCTGTTTTGTCGGTGAACGAGCAAGGTCGTCGACAGGCTACGAAACCGACTCTTTTCTACATGCCCCATTGCGAGGCACAGTTGTATGACAATCTTTTGCAGGCAAACTGGGGAGGGGAGCTACTGAACCGAATTGTACTATTTGGCAATAGCTTTCAGGAGTATCAGCAGATGTCAGAGTTTGCCAACTTTGCTGTGATTTCTTCGTCAAGGCATATTCTTGCGGCTAGAGAATTTGCAGATGAGTATGTAATTGATACAGTTTCTGATGGTTGTTTTGCTACTGCGTTTCGTGACTCAAGCTGGCATTTCTTCAGGCCTGACTTTGAAAGAGAACTGCAGATTGTTAAAACTGATTAATATCTTGAACTGATGGTTTCAAATCTGATGTTAGACTCTATCCATTTTTTAGTTGGTGTTTATAATACAACAGAAGTCGTCAATATCCATATAGCATTTTCGATCGAAAACCGAAGAAAAATTTATTCTTGATTTCATATCTAGTTCTACAATGTCCACATCCTCAATTTGATAGGTATCTGATGAAAAAAACAATTCTACGTTCCGATTAATTTTTTATTTATCTATACTAAATAAGAAATCATTAAAATTGGAAAACCAATTCAAATCCCTATTTATTAAAGCCCATAAAGGTCATGTAAAAACTAGGCCCAATTCTGAGCCCAAACAAGAGCTTCATGCCATGTAAGCACACTACTGTGCAGCGCGCAGAAGACCCGAGGGTTTGCCATCTTCACGGTTTTGTCCAGAGCACCGGTGCCGAAGGAGGTGAAGCTGCCGCTACTCGTCGCCTGAAGAGCAGACGACTCAAGCTAAGGTAGTGACCATCCGTTGCAGGAAACAATTTGTAAGATTCTCTTACGTTTCCGTTTTCTCAGTGTTTTTTTTTCCCTGATTTTTATGGAAATCGATGTGTGATTTTGATGGGTCAGATTAATCTTAAGCTTCTATCAACATAATCCATCTTGTTCTTCTTCACATGCTGAGTTCTAATTTCCATCACGAGTATCATTTTCATGTCGCTGTATAAAACTAAGACTAAACCTTATTATGTTGCTGTGCGACGCGGAGATTTTACTGGTTATATTACATATGATAGAAGTTGGGACCGCATTGAAAATAAAGAACAAGTGCAAGACTGTAAAAGTAAAATCTACCTACACGGCCTGTCTCCTTGCGCCACCTACGAATAAAATATACAGAGCGGAGGAAGCGCTGTCATCTTCCTTACCCGCCGCCTTTCATTCCCTTTAGCTGGTAAGTACAGCATACTGATCTCTCACTCTGTCTGATAACAGTGGGAATTTTCACAAAATTGTAGTTTTCTTATTTTGCATTTATAGTTACTTTTTGTTAACCTAAATTATCCTTTTCTGAAGTGAATTTGTTTGTAAGACATTGTAATCTTATGCTTTCTTTGTCTTTTTTTTTATTAAATTTGAGTAGAGGAGATACTGTTATTCTTTTAGGATGGTCAGCGGTTAATTCCTCAATCCTGTGCTTTCTTCTCTGTTATTGGATTTATCTTCAGGCTATGGTGATAGGTTTGAGAAATTCTTACTGTTTCGTTTGTGGGTCATTAGTTACATCTTTAAGAGATTTGACATTTGTTTTATACGTGGCTGAAAGCAATTCTATGCTTTCAACAGATTGGCTGTTTGGTTTAGTTATTGTCAAGTTTTTACCAGTCTTCAGGTAAACAAGAGAATCATGCCGGACATGCAAGGTCTTGTCAATGAATTCCTCAACAAGCTTAAGAAACGGTAAATTTTTTATTCTATTTGTCTCCGAGTTTCCACCAGAAATTGCTACTTGTGTAGTTACTGTTACAATGCTTAATTAACTTTTGTGCGTTGGCAGCAAGATTGAGGGCTCTCAGGCCACTGCAAAGCAGACGGCGGAGCTCGTAAGGTCTGTTATTTCACAGCAACGAGTGCCTCATACGAATCAGGCAGGAGTTTTGATTGATGCCATTAAAGAGGTGGGAGAGCGGCTCATTGCTGCCAATCCTGTTGGTGAGTGTATTTTCTTCTGCGATTTTTTTAATGATGTGGGCATCAGTTTTTAAATTGGGGTCACTGTTTTTGGCGTGAACTTGTGTGTGGTGCAGAGCTTGCTGTTGGTAATATAGTGAGGCGTGTGTTGCATATTATTAGGGAGGAGGATCTTTCGTTGACCAATGCCTCAATGGCTGGGCTGAATCTATTGGGTGCCAGTGATGGTGAGGAAGAGGATGATGGTGACCGAGATGATGGTCAGGTCTTGTCAGCAGCTGTTGTTGCGGCAGCTGCTGCAAGAAGCACTTTGCGCCCTCCTTCTCTGCAGACATTGCTGGAGGATGTGCCTGAGGCCACCACTCTCGTTCACACTTCTTCATCAGCAGGTGATTCTGAAGGAAAGAGCAAATGTGAGGCCTTTTGCATTTTCAACCTTCCAACTACCCTTTTTACTTCTGTGCATGCTACTTGTTTTAATCAGGATTGTTGTGAAATATTCTATAAGGTTATATTGCTGAATTTTGTTTTGTGCTTTAAATACAGCTGCCGATAAAAGTTCACAAACTCGAAAGCTGAAGCATGACGTGATTGAAGCTGTTAATGAGCTTATTCAGGATATTTCCACTTGTCATGAACAAATTGCTGAGCAAGCAGTGGAACATATCCATCAAAAGTAGTTTTTATTGTCATATTTTCATACAAATGCTTTCTTTTTTATAAAGCATGCTTTTGAGAAGTTTGATAGTTGGCTTCTGCTATTCGATTGACATATAAGAATATATTATATTTGTCTAGGATTTTTTTTTTCAGCTGATAATGGCAATTGCATGTGAATGTGCTTCTTTTTTTTTATCTCCAACATTCTTTGACATATTCTATTTTAAACACAGCCCTAAAGTATGATCACAATCTATTTGCATCAATTTCTGCTGCTCACTGTTTTATTAGCAGTTAGCCAATAGGTGCTCCTTAGTTGCTCAGATTTTTTGGTATTCTGCTTGCGGTGCTTAGAATCAGAGAATTAGTAACAATTTCATGATTTCATTTTCTTTTGATCTTATCAAAATTGCTGATTCTACCTAGTCTTACTGAGACAGTTTTTGAATTCTTTCTTCAGTGAGGTAATATTGACTCTGGGAAGTTCTAGAACAGTATTGGAATTTCTTTGTGCTGCTAAGGAGAAGAATCGATCATTCCGTGTATTTGTTGCTGAGGGGGCTCCAAGGTTTGTCAAACTGTTTTATACCTATAGTGTCAAACAATTCTTTAGATGGAAGAATGTTGTGCCCCCATAGTAGCAGCTTTCTTATCATTACTTGCTAAAAGTTAGGTATCAAGGGCATCTTCTTGCAAAAGATTTGGTGGCAAGAGGGTTACTGACCACCTTGATAACCGATTCTGCTGTTTTTGCCATGATTTCCAGAGTGAACATGGTATGTGCAACTATTATGTGTTCCTTTTCATATCGTATTATGCAGCTACTGTTCTGTCAACTGTTTCACGAACACTTTGAAATTTGTTGTTTGAAGGTTATAGTTGGAGCTCATGCTGTCATGGCCAATGGTGGTGTCATAGCACCTGTTGGGATGAACATGGTTGCACTTGCAGCTCAAAAGCATGCTGTTCCTTTTGTTGTGCTTGCTGGAAGTCACAAGGTGATTAACAAGCTAATTACTGCTTCACTTTGCCTATATGTCTGACAAGTTACCAATTTTAACCCCCTTCATTTGGTAACTTTTGTTTCCTAGATCTCTGGTAATTGGTTGTTGTTATAGTTGTGAAATGGTGTGAGAAACAGTGGCATCATAATGGGAAAATTGAGAATGTTTAGTGTACCAAAGTCTTCGGTTACCTTATCATGAAATGGTTTATCCTCTTAGTTGCAAACTCTTTCATACTGGCCTTTTCTGCAGATTAAGTGCTGTATGTATTAACGTGATAAAGTTGGCACATTCTAACAAAACATATGCACACGTGCACTAAATTTTCCAAAAGAGGACGAGAAAGAAGGCATAATAGGTAAGAAGACTTCTAACTTGAATGGCTTGGACTTCCTTAATTTAAGGCCCAAGTTTGCCAAAGCTGTATCTTGATGCCATCAAATATTTTCATTTCAAATTTAACTGAACTTCTTATAGTCAAACGCCAAAGCCATTAAGTATAATTGAGTTGGAATTGAAATTCCGATTGGGTTTTGTATTGAGTACTATGTTTGGTATTTAATTAGAGATAGTACTATATGTGGTATTTAACTGGAGATAGATATGTAATTTAAGTTGATCTTCATTTGATTATTCTCTGATTCATGTGACAGTTGTGCCCTTTGTATCCCCATAATCCGGAGGTCCTACTAAATGAACTGAGATCCCCGTCAGAGCTTTTGGATTTTGGAGAGTTTTCAGATAGTTTGGATTATGGGAGTAACTCAGGCTCACCTCTTCTTCATGTGGTGAATCCGGCATTTGATTATGTTCCTCCAAATCTTGTTAGTCTGTTTATTACCGACACGTAAGTTGTGCCGCTTATGTCTATTCTATGTATAGTATATAAATTGTTATATTTTGGACGTAGGAGGATATTCATTCCTCAAATTTTCATGTGGTGCCAGGCTTATCGATTTGAATGCAAAGAATTTTGTTGAACTGTATTGGCAATTGGTTCCCAAGTCTTTTGAAATTTAACTTTGGCTCGTACAATTTAATCTATCTAATGATTTCTAATCACTTTGCAGGGGAGGGCATAATCCATCGTACATGTATCGATTAATTGCAGATTATTACTCTGCTGATGATTTGGTGGTGCGAAAAAGACCTGCTTTGGGAAAATTTTCTACGTAGTAAGTGTTTCATTGTTCTTTCTTTCCAATGGAGATAAAGGAGGAGAACACATCACAGCATCTGTTGAATGATTCTCTTTATGTTATTGTGATGAAATGATAATGGTGTATATACAGTTAGTCCAGCTAGTGCTTTGTGCTTGTGCTGTCTCCATTGTCTTACTAAAGGTAGCAGCCAGGTGGTATGTTATTCAGCAGATCCGCTAGCACTTTGCAGTGACTTAATTGGCATGTTATCTCCATATAATGCAAAAGCAGCAAATATGGTAGGAGTTGATATAAGATATGATGTCAGGAGCATTGAAACTGGTTTATTTCCTGTTTTCAGGATTTCTGGTGTTTGGAATTTACTGCCCTGGAAAACTTTTGAGCCAAGGGGAAAGCACGGCAGAATTAGTTAGCTAATTATGATTTTTGAGTGATGAGATCCTAGGCCTTGGAAATACTTGCTTCTCAACTCTTTGATGATTTTTCCGAGAGCTCACTAGTATTATTTTTGGTATGATTTTATTACCGATGTCCAATTTGAAATAACTTTTAAAAAATTATCAAAAGTAAAATTAGTCATTATCTAGCTTTATTTTTAGATAACGATAAAACTTTTTGTCAAACATTTTTATTAGATTTTGCATTAAAATTTTTAAGACAAAAGAAGATTATCACGAGTTTGGAATTTGGGAATCAAAATTCGGTTTCTTTGAGGGTGGGGTTTGACAAATGCTTTTGATTCACGACTGTAATCAAGCTCTCAATAATTTATATTGACATTTGTTGGATTAGTTTAAAAGCAAAAAAATAAATATAATTAAAGGTAAAGGTTAGTCAAACCCTCTAATCCCATGATATAGACTAAGTTCCAAGTTTCACCCACAGATTCAGTTCAAAACATGGATTTGATATGCTACTAACCCACTTTTCATAAAGACCGTATTAGATTGGATGTCCTAACATTTGACAGTTGGTTCATGAAAACCCCATCTACCCATGAAAGCAACCCTCAAAGCACTTTGAACCATAACTTTTGTTTCCCCCGACCACCAAAATGAAATCCAACCATAAGATTCAGACCGAAATATCCCGACCAATCATATGCCAGCATTAGATCTTCTCTCGTCTCATGGCCACACATTTTACGGTGGTCCTGTCTACTTGTCACAATGTTGGCCAGTCGCGGCCACGGGAGATCCACGTGATACAAACCAAACCTTGGCTTAGGGTCTTTGCTTCTGCAGAACTCTTTCTTTTGGTTACCTGCTGCAACTCCCTTCTGCTTACGAGTTTCTTTGCTTACAGGAAAGTATTTATATGCTTTTTCGTGGGTTTTGTCTATCTTTTTTTTCCTTGCATGGTTTTCCCTTTCTTGGTTTAAGATTATTTTTATTTTTGTTATTATTATTATTATTATTATTTCTGTCTCTTGGTTTTCATAGGTTATTGAAGGGTTGGCCATGTGTGGGATGGTTCAAGGACCTCACTTTGAATTGGGTTTTCGTTTTGAAGTCTTTCTTGATTTGTTTAACTATGTTTGATTGGAACGACGAAGCTGTGAGTAACTTCTACCTTTCAGTGTAATGTTAAACTTGTGGTTTTATGATGGAAAAATGCTTCAAGAGATAATGATTTATTTTACCAAAAGATCTGTTCTTTTCATATGTGATGGTAATGTTTAAAAGTAGATGGTTTGCTACCTTTTTTTCTTTTTGCCTATTAATGATGTTCATGGACATGTTCCAGACATGTTGAGCAAGAGTGGTGGTGTTTGACGAGTCTAGTACTTACAAAAAAATGGAGGTCGAAAACTTTCAGAAATCTTCATTGATGTACTCAGTTGAAGGAGTGGGTGCTAGCAGACGTTTTTCATTCTTCACCCTTCCTCTCCCATTGTCCTTTTCTTTCCCTTTACTAAGATAGGCCGATGACTCGCTTGTTCAGTACTGCTAACTATTCTAATCGGATGCCGTCCCCTCGGGACTACCAGTAGCTTCAAAGAGAATAGGTTTCTATTGATACCATAGATTGAAGCATAAGTTAGGATTTAGGGTTATAGGTTTTTGTTCAGGGGTTTCTTATCAATGAAGCTGATTCCGTTGCTTCAGATATTGCTTATGGAAATTAAGATTCATACCTGCAGTTGTGGTGTCTGAATCTTGTCGTACTTTTTAACATATCATGACATTAAACCTTATATTTTCAGCTAACAAACATTGTATGGATTGAGGCTGATGATGCTGATAACCACGTTGTGCCCTATGCTGAGGCTAGTGGAGTTAACTGCAAGAGAAAGCAATGGAGTCAAGTAGCTGACAGTGCCGAGTCAACCAAGCAGAAGGCACCTGGGGCGAAAGAAGAAAACGATGGTAACAAGTTGGAAAGTCATTCAAACTTTGGCCCCGGTGAAGGAACATCTACCTCAGCAATGGGCATGTATCCATGGGCCAACCGATCTCTATCTAATTTTTCCAAAACCAACCAGGATTCATCGGATACGTCAGCGCCTAAAAGTTTAAAAGACACTTCCAGATTTGATTCTTCAAGAGGTGGTGAGATTTCAATTATTTTAGTAAAGACTGTAGATGTGCTTATGCTATCATCACTCAATCCGGTTTCCGCAAACAGGAGAGAGAGCTCATCTTGATAAAGGTACTGGAATTTTCCAAAATCCAGCTGAAGATGATTTCGTTGATTATGGCTGGGCTAGCACTGGAAGCTTAGATGAGCTTGACTGCATTTTTAGGTAAAGCTTGACATCCATCCCTTCCTGCACAATCCTCAGCTTGTTGTACTCTGATCTGAACCTTGATACTTCCATTAATGTAGTTTGAACTAAACTGCCAGCATCTTGGCCATTTTCCCTGGATATTATCCAAATAGTTGTAAGAACAAACTAGGTTAGGTTTTAGAATGTCGTAGTGCCATCTCTTTATTATACTCTTAGTAGAGCCAAGAAGCTGCATGATCCAATGTTCCCTGGTAATTTCGTATGCAATTTATTCTTTTTCTTTTGCACAATGATGACCATCTGACTCAATATCCTCACAAGTGATGATTTTGCAGCAATGAAGATCCAATCTTTGGAAATGTTAGTCCTGGTAATGCTGATGAGGTCTGGTATTCCTCTAAAGTCTCAAATAACAGCTATATCAAGTCCTTTCCACCATCTGTGGGTTCAATTACAGAGTATCCCCCAGTGGGTGGCCAGCTATTTTCTCCTGGATATGGGAAAGTGAATGATCATACTTCTCATGGTAAACAGAATACCCATGCAATGCTTAATCAAGCAGAAAATGCTGGAGACAAAAGTAAGCATGGGGTGAAGGAGGAAAAGGTAGGTAACCACTTCTTTTTTCTGTATCCTTCTCGTTTTGGTGAATGGACTATCAAACATTTATTTAGTAACTTTGCTTTTACAGTTTGACTCCATTCTAAGAAAGCATACTGGTGCTGATTCAAAGCTTCCTGCTGAAAACATTGCCGTTGCTCGTAAATCTGCTGATATGGTGGTGCTTCTTTTTCCTCATTTTGAATTTTCTTTTCCTGTTTCCTAATACTTGACTATCTCAAGCTGGTACTGATTTGTGTTTTCTGGATAGAACATGTTTCATTAATCAATCTCCATGTCTTTCTTGTTCATGCAGGTCTACAAACCGAATAAACTCATGAAAGTTCGTAAAAGGTTGGAAGAAAAATGTGATTTGAAGATTTATCGGGATTTCTTTGGTAACTGGTTACCTTCTGGAGTTCTGGGTCAGTTTAAAAGTCAACTTGCTTCCCCCACTTTAGACTCTTCTCCAACTTCAATTCTCAGTCGGCACAAACAGCAGCAAGGACCTGAAGCTTTGTACCATCAGCAGATTTCCAGTCCACTTGTAGCCAATTCTGCATATGGTTATCCTACAACTTCTTTTTCAACCCCGCCTTTGTTGTCTCACATGGAGTCTGGAGAATTTCAGCGCCAAGCTTTTCTTTCTGGCTATGATTTTAGTCCTGCTAACAAGATAGCTGACCCAGGGAAAACTCATGTTATGACACCTCAGGAAAAAATTGAAAAATTAAGAAGGCGGCAGAAAATTCAGGCTATGCTTGCCATAAAGAAGCAGCAGCAACACTTTGTTCATCAAAATTCTTGCGATGATCAGCCGCTCATGATGCAAAATAGTTTCCATAATGATCAAATTCAGAATGTCAAGGCTACTGATCTAGAAGTTGAAGAGTTAAGATATGTTCCTTTAAACTCAAACTCACCTATTGAGCAACATGATTCCAGCACATCTTCAATGGCAGCTGGTGATTCATCAGACACCATACTGTATAGTCTGCAAGATGCCATCTCAAAGGTATGCTACCTTTTCCTTTTCCTGCTAAGAAAATCCGGCCTTCGTCACAATGCTGATACAACATTTTTTTACAGTTGGATGTCAGTATTAGACTTTTGATACGGGATAGCTTCTTCCGGCTGGCTCAGAGTGCATTGCAGCGGCATTATACTAGTGACACAGGCAGCACTAACAACTGTGGCAAGGATGAACAAACTGTCTTCGAAGCAGAAACATACTCTGGTCATGACGGGTTCGTGGTTATAGTGAATTTTATCTTCATGCCATTCAAATATACTCTGTCTGGAAAGGATAGGGTCGACTGGGTGTCTTTCAGAATTTTAATGACATTCTTTGGTTTTTATGACATAGCAGGAATACAAAAGTATCTGAAGTGGAAACTGAGACTAACCCAATAGACCGTAATGTTGCTTATTTGCTCTTTCATAGACCTCTGGAGTTGTCAGGAAATCCTCCTGACCCACCTGAATCACCTGCTTCTATCAAGCTCCCATACAATAAAAGAGTAGGCATAGTGAAATTACCAGAAGGGTGCTTGCCGAACACTTTCAACGACAAACATAACTTGTATCACCAAAGATCGAAAAGTTACTGCTCATTGGCTGATCCTGAACCTGTTGGTCAGTGCAGAAACAATCTTCCCTTGGACTTCTCGGAAGATGCATCAAACTGAAAATAGACCCGAAAGGTGATTATAGGATTAAATTATTTCGACAAACCATCGTATAGTGACATTCAGAAATCACCTTGTTTATTGGTGCTGCGGATGGAGAATGGACCTGCATATGAGGGAGGTGGGATGTAGGCAGATTGAGGCCTCTCAGTGACCAAGAAAGAGAATGAATGCACATTAAACATACTATAAGGTAAGTTCTTCCTTTACATCTTCCATGTGCCTACGCCAGATGTGATAATTCCATTGACAACCATTTCGACTTGCTGGTAACGCTAAGGCTTTCTTTCATTCCCAGCTGACTGGATCATTGTCATGTGGTGTTCACTCGAAGGAACTATCCTGGAAATCTTACCATTCCTGAGTAGCATACTGCTAGTTGACTATTCGATGCAGTCACCTATATACTACCATCTAAGCTTTGATTCGGTGTTTCTTCTCAAGATGCTCATAAGAGACCTCACTTTGGTGTGCACTTTTCTGATCATTTTCCACTGCTGTTAGGGGATGAGATGCTACTACCTATGCGTCATTTCAGATTTTCTAAATTATAAGATATTTGTGTGTCAGATTTATCCTTGCATTCATTTCAGTCTGTATCAATACTGAATCAATAAGGATTAGGTTCACAGGGAAAAAAATATCGAGATCTCGTAAATATTTAATCACAATTGGATTGAAATCCACTAAATAAAAAGTAGGACAACCGCCATTTGTATAAAATCTGAACAAAGAAGAGGCAACCTGTGATGGAGTTGGTGGAGAAAGGATAGAAGATAATGACGAGTTGCAGGTCGGAACCAGTAAACAACATAATCCTACACATCATTTCACATCCCAATAGGCAGGCAATCAGACAGGTGTGAGTGTGTGTTCCACAACTCCCTAGAAACCCAATTGAGAAAAATATGCATCTTAACCCATTAGCTGGCTGGCTACTTTTGACTGATATCTTTATCCTGTAGCACTAGCAATAATATCTTGTTTTGCTCAGGGAATCTTACTGATGAACATGGCAGGGAATGACTGGCTGGCTGGCCTTCCATCATTGATAATGAGACATCACATTTCCTACTAAAACTGACTAAATAGATTATTAATCATTGATCTTCAGACAGACTATTTTCATATGAAAAGATGCAAACCCCCTCAATTTACAGTCTATAAGGATCCATAGATTACTTATTACAGTAAGACTCCATTCTGTCTAAAATGTTGGGAATAAGGGATGTACCTTTCTCTAACCCTAGTAAGAGGGTAAGAATCAAAGGTGATGAGATGCGAACAATGGCTATGATTTTCTTTATCTTTTAATGAGAATGGCCCCATCTTCTTTTTCTCTAATAAGTACATGTCTACCAAGCATGACTTTTAAATCATATGAATTAATTATCATTATTATTCTCTTTCACTATTAGCTTTTCTTCTTTTTTTAATCATTTATTATCATATATATATATATATATTATAATAAAAATACCTTTAAAGTTAATATATTTTCTGTATTAGTCTGATATAGTTTAGAAATTTAATTATTATTAATCATTATTCCAAAGCAAATAAGGACATGTAATGGTGGACGTATACTGATTAATGTTTTTTTCTTCATTAGTAAAGTAAGAGAAAATAGAGCATGCCGTGGCGTTGCTTTTGATGCTTCAAGTGCTATAAGTAAGAGTAGAGAGCGATCGTCATCTTCACGGTGAACTTGTGAGGAAGATAATCGAAGAAGAGAGTCAGTGAGAAGGAATGGCTAGTCTAGTTGTACCTGAGAATGTTTCTTGCACCAGTGATGCTGAAGCTCTAAGGAAGGCCTTCCATGGTAATTTTTTTTTTTTAAGTTTTCTTCTTTTGATCTTTAACATTCATTTGTCTGTCATGTTTGCTTGAGCTTTACTCTTTTTGCTATGTTGTTCTTTTCCTTGATCTGATGATGATCTCTTGTGGGTTGCCTTGAAGATCATGGTGAACGCTATTTGATCTTCAATGGTTGATCTACAGAGAGAAAAAAAAACTGCTGGGTTTCATCCGGTTTCAAAGTGTGATGGCAGGAATTTTTATCATTTGGTTTTTAGCTGAGATGTCAGAACTGATACTTACTGTTGTTGTTCTGTTGGCATTTGCTAGGATGGAGCACGGACGAGAAGGTGATCATTTCGATACTGGGACACAGGAATGCTGCTCAAAGGAAGGAGCTCAGGGCAGCTTATGAGGCCCTGTTTCAAGAAGATCTTGTCAAACGTCTGGAATCTGAACTCAAAGGGGACTTTGAGGTAAACATTATCATTTGTCAAGTAAGAACACGCGAGATTTAACGAGGTTCGACCATCACAATAATCTTTTAGGCTAGAGAGTGCAATAGATGTCAATAAAAGGCCTTTGGTCCGTTTGTTACTGGATTTCAGTAAAATATGCATATGGGCTAGCAGCCATTACTAATAGATTTCTGCTTACACGTGAACCACAGAAAGCGATATATCGATGGATATTGGATCCAGAAGACAGAGATGCGGTGTTAGTTAATGTGGTCATCAAGAAATCGGGTGACTACCATGTGATTGCTGAAATCGCTTCTGTTCTATCCCCAGAAGAGCTTCTGGCTGTGAGGAGGGCTTATCAGGCTCGCTACAAGCATTCCTTGGAAGAAGACGTGGCTGCAAATACCTCTGGCGACATCAGGAAGGCATGCTGCTCACCATGTTCAAAGTGTCATGATTAGAGCTCTGGAGCAGCTTTTTCTTTTTCAATTTCATTGGTTATCAGTAGATTCATGCCTAATCACACTGGTCACTTTTGCAGCTCTTGGTTGGTTTGGTGACTGCATATAGGTATCAAGGTACCGAGGTAAATGCAAGATTGGCTAATTCTGAAGCAGATATTATTCATGATGCAATCAAAGACAAGGCTTATAGTCACGACGAGGTTATTAGGATCCTCACGACAAGAAGCAGAGAACAGCTCCGGGCAACATTCAACCGCTACAAAGACGTCCATGGAACTTCCATCTCCAAGGTGCAGGCCACCTCTGCTTCTATTTACCAGCTGTGGACTTTGGTGCTCAAGTGTTACTCATATGATGTTGTTTGAGGTCTTATGTTTGATTGTTCTTGACAGGTTGTGTTGGAGGAGCATCCTGATGAGTTCAGAACAGTGCTGGGAACTGCTGTTAGAGTCATCACTGACCATAAAAATTACTATGAACAGGTGGGATTCCTGTGCCGCTGCTAGACAACCTTTTTCTGGGTGGGAATGCTGCTAGGAATCTAACTATTGGCTTTGTTCTCAGCTTTTGCGCAAAGCAATCAAAAAGCTTGGCACTGATGAGGATGCCCTAACTCGTGTGATTGTCAGCAGAGCAGAGAAGGACTTGAGGGAGATCAAGGATCTTTATTACAGCAACAACAGTGTTGTTCTTGATCAAGCTATTGACAAGGAAGTTCATGGGGATTACAAGGATTTCCTCCTTGTTCTACTTGGAAAACAAGATTAAATGCCCAAATCTGCTCCAAGTGTTTTTATTTAAGACTTGAAAATAAGCAACTACCACTGCTGGAGTTGCCTTGTGTTGAGTTCTTGTTGTATGGTTTGGTTTTAAGGTGTTATCTGCTGTGAAAAAACCTGTGATCCTGAAGTAATTTATTATGTGAGTTGTTCTGTTCCCAGCAGCTTCTGAATGATACTTTCAGTTCTCGTCCAGCTGATCCGAAATGTTTGAGTTGGTTCATCTCGAAAATCAAGGCTCGAATCTGTTTTGTTAAACAATGATAAGTTTGTCATGTCATTCAACCACATATTGTCTGATATGCTTGTGAAGCCAACATTTGAACGTGAGCTTCTTCTTTCCTTCCTGATTTGTGAGTATATCCATCTTGACTTTCCAGAGAGTTCAGGTAACTGAATGAATTATCATACTAAAATTTTGGGTCAGATCCATTAATTGGTGTTTATGATAAAAAGAATTAGTCATCAAAAGAAAATCAAGAAGAATACTCATATCACAACAATGTCCTCCACCTTCTGTTTCATCATCTCACTTCTTTTACAAAAGCTGCAGCCTCAAGGTATGCAACAGGAGTTTTAATTTATTAAGACATCAATCAGAACTAACAGATTGATACATACACAACAACACATAATGTCCTGAAGAAAGGGATATTGATCAAAGAAAGACAAACATGGATTTGCAGCAAAGTTTGAAATTATAAAACAACAACTCCTTGCAGATTAATTCTCTTTTGTGATCAGGGAAAGCAAGAAATCCTTGTAGTTTCCATTTGCTGCATCTTCTACTTTCTGAGACAGAGGAACTCCATATATTTTACTGTACTCTTGGTCAATCTCCTTGATGTCCACATCCGCCCGGGTTATGACTACTCGAGTCAATCCGTTTTTAGCATTCTTGTCTGCATCAGTTTTCAGGGACTGGTCTAAAACCTGAAAAGAATTTACAAAGGTATAAGGGTATAGATTCCAGAAACTGGCTTCCATCCAGTATATGGCTGTGGTTAGTCTCACCTTGCTGAAATATGGTTGAGGGGCACATAAGCATTCGACAGTCTCTTTCAAGATCAAATCAACAGCACCAAGATCCTAACAATGCACAAAGTTCGTGACCTTCAGACCCCTAAACTTTAGCTGTAACAACGGATGCACATATCACTTACCTCGTCAATGGTTTTGCCAGCTACCTCCTTATACTGTGAGTAAACTTCTTTCAGATGTGGCTTGCTTCTTGTGGCTAGAATTCTTACTACTTCTTCATCCTCAATTGGGTTCTTTTTATCACCATTCTTGATGGCTTTGGCAAGTATCTTCGCCTCGAATTTTGCAATGTCTTCCTTCACCTTTGGCCCTTCATATCTGTAAGCACTCACCAGTGCTACCAGTATCTGTTCATACCAAAAAGAGAACCCACAAAAGATGCTTTCAACATCATTTTCCCGCTGTCATTTCGACGATTTGATGCTATCTACCTTACCTTACGCTCGCTGCCATGGATGTGGGCGGCGACCTCTTCTTCAATGGAGTGATCAAAGAGTGAATGGTAGGCTTTCCTAGCTCCCAGCAGCTCCTCTGATGATCTGGTGCAGGCAATCTCCACAATGACACTGTAACCTTGATGACCTTCCAGCAGTGCCTCCCTCACCAAACGAGCATCTCTTTCCCATGGATGCATTGCCCAAAGCACCAGAGCATTCTACATACAAGCGTCATATACCAGTAAATCATGACCAGTATAACAAATTACAACAAATGCTGTTTTTTTTACTATTCATCAAAACTGTGTCTGCCATGAAACAAACTCAGGTAAACAGAACAGAGCAGAACTACAATGGAAAAAAAAACAAACAAAAACCCCACCTTAAATCGCAGGAATTCATTCTCGAGAAGCTTAACACGATGGTCATCCCAACGCTCAAAAGAGCGTTCATCCTCTAAAAACAGGTGTGGACTTCCTTTCCTGAACGATTTCCTATGCTCAGGATGTGATTTCCCGAGAATGGATATCAATGACTTCTCATCAACTCCAAGTCCTGGATATCAATAACAACATGACATCAACATCTCTTCATTTTCTGATCACAGAATTGGGTTAATACCATTTGGGTTCTTCAATACTAAATCACGAGTTAACCTCAAGCTCACATCCTAGTCCACAGTTTCTTTTCTGAACAGAATTTCTTGTTTGATTGATTCGAATCTTTCTGAAAATTAATGAAGACAACAGAGAAACAGAGAGATATGAAGAGATGGGGAATGTAATAATAATAACAATAAACCTGAGAAAGCCTTGCTGAGAGCTTCCAATAGGTCACCCATGTTCCTTAGTTTGAATGCTACAAATGCTGTAATGAGTCACCAATACATAAACTTTATTTATATGGATTTTCAAAACCAATTAAATCCCGAGAAGAGATTAGTCATGTTAGTCAATAACCTAATTAAATAAAAATTCTAATTTAATATTAAGAGATTTTTATGATCAATAATAATGATAATAGTTAATACTAATAAAAATAATTTAACTGACTCAAAATTAATTAAAGTTAATTAAGTTAAGTTAAATTAAATTGATTTTCATAAGGAGTTATAAAAAATGAAAAACTGTAAATCCCAAAGCAATTAAAAGAAAAATAACTGAATAATTAATTGAATATGAAAGAGTGTCCTTATCATAATAGATGGCATTAATTGTTTTTGTTTTTTCTGATAATTTACATTTTCTGAGTTGTCAATTTGTCATACATTAATTATTTCTTTATATAGCGAGACCCACCACACTAAACTAAACGAGAGACATGTAAGTCGTATCAGTTGGTCCTTCCTCATTAATAAAATAATAATAATAATAAATCACCACATGCTACACGCGTTACACGTATAAGCCAAACAAGGACCATTTTCCTGTGGTTGGTTTCCACGAAAACGACAAGTAGCTGCTACATGATAAGATGTGACGATGATCGGATAATATACATTATATACAATATCTTCAACAGCCAATAAAGCTTATTATATAGGGTCGTGTCTCACATTTCGCTATAATTTATGCAAACTAATACCATCACAATCACAGATGTCACATGTAAGAGACATATATTTAATGGTGATTTATATTGTTGTTAGTTCACATACCGTAAGCAACATGTGATTCACGGTGTTTATTTCATAATTTGTCAGCAACAATAATAATTCATTCATCAGAATTGATCTTGATTCCGATTCCGATTCCGATAAGATTTTAGTCTCGTTATCGATTAAACAATTCATCATTGAAGCCACAATTGTCAATTATAGTTTAGATGAACTTTTCATGTGTTTATTATGAGATATATTATTTTTTTGATATAATAAAATTTTAATAAATTTGAAAATAATTTTATAATTAACGAAAGATATTTTATAATATAGACAAAGAATGTGTTACGAGGATTTTCCGTTTTGGAAGAGGGGCATTAATGTAAGATTAGAACATGAAATTCAGTTCCTGAATCCGGCCTGACGATCAGGAGTGAAAGTATTAGCAGAAACCGAAACTGGAAACAAAAAGAACAACAGCGGCATTTGACTTGTCGAACTAGACATCATCATAGTAACAGTCTATAAGGATTTGTTTCCACAGGGAAATCTCTGAGACACTAAGGAAATGGCCACTCTTAGAGTACCTGATGTCGTTCCTACTCCAACCCAGGATAGTCAGAAACTCAGAGATGCTGTTGAGGGTTTATCTCTAAATTCTTCCCTTTGTTTTCTTTGGCTTTCTATGCTTATAGTTTCATTGTTTTCCAAGGGATGTATGTGTATCTCTTTTCTATGCGTGATGGGTAGGTGGTAGAAAGTTGGAAGGCGAAAAATTTCACACAATTGTCAATTTCTGTTGATTCTTATCAAACAGATAACAGCTGGGGGGTTGCTGAAAGTATTTGTTCTTGTTGTTTATTTGGGTGGTTGGCTATAGGATTAGGGACCGATGAGAAGGCGATTATATGGATATTAGGCCACAGAAATGCAACCCAGAGGAAGCAAATCAGAGAAACTTATCAGCAGCTTTACAATGAAAACCTCGTCGAACGCCTCCATTCTGAGTTATCTGGTGATTTTATGGTATGATAAGTCTTCACCCTCTTTTGTTACTGCTGCGTGTTATTTATCAGGGTTTCAAGAAAACTCCATGGTGGGTTGAGGTAAACCTTTGGTAGTTCAGATCTTAAAAAGAGATTGGGGATTCTGCCTGTGGAGGAACGACTGTGGGAATCTGGGGTTTGCTTTGATTTCTTTTTGTCTTGGGAAGGGGGGAACATAGCCGAAAGTGACAACTAATGTCATCAGATGTATTCTAGAGACTGTTCTTTGTTTATGAAACTAAGCTCTTTTGTAAACTTTGGATCTGTTACAGAAAGCAGTAACTTTATGGACACATGATCCTGCTGTGCGAGATGCGAAGCTTGCTAATGAAGCATTGAGTGCAACGAAAGAAGGGATTAAACAGCTGCAAGTAGTAGTTGAGATTGCGTGTGCATCGTCACCTCATCATTTGATGGCAGTCAGGCAAGCCTACTGTTCTCTTTTTGATTGCTCACTTGAAGAACACATTGCTACTGAAGTCTCAGGGCCCATCAGAAAGGTAAGCCTCATCTGGGAGCTCCTATATTAGAACCAACACAACAACAACACATGATTGATAGGACAGATAGGGACTTGTTGTACAAGGCTGCCTTCATTTCATTGTTGGTTTCTTTCATGTTAGGTGCCTCTCCTAGGAACAAGCTGCATATTGTCTGATTATTGATCTTTCCTGCTTCTGGTATTTGGGTCTTAAGCGGGTGGTTTTTATTTTTTATTTTTGCAACATGCTTGTGACTTGGTGTTATGACTGCACAGATTTTGGTGGCTTTAGTGAGCTCTTACAGGTATGATAAAGAAGTAGTGGATACCAGTGTCGCGAATTCCGAGGCCGCAAAGTTACGCGAAGCCATCACGGCGAAGCAATTAGACCATGATGATTTGGTACATATACTCAGCTTCCGAAGTACATATCAGTTGAGAGCAACTTTTGAGAGCTATAAGCTACAGTTTGGGAATGATATTTACCAGGTTCAGCTTCTGCAGATTGATGCTCTGAAACAATTATTTCCTTGAAAAAAATTCTTACAATGATGATGTAATCTGAAAATTACGATCACAGGACATCAAGAGTTGTGGAAATGGACTCTTGCAATCTGTTATCAGAGTGGCAATTCTGTGTATAGAATCCCCAGAGAAGCACTTTGCTCAGGTAGTTTATACTCCATCTGCATTTTCTGTGTTTGCAGTAATTTTTCCAGATTCACATAAGAAATGGTGCTGTTTTTAACAGGTTATCAGAGACTCCATCATTGGGATTGGAACAGATGAAGCTTCACTGACAAGAGCTATAGTAACTCGAGCTGAAGTTGACATGATGAAAATTAGGGGAGAGTACGTCAATCTCTTCAAATCCAACCTTGACGGTGCAGTTACTGGTGACACTTCAGGAGACTATAGAGCATTCCTGATGACCTTACTTGGTGCCAGAGTCTGACTGCACTTCTCTGCATCTTCCCCTTTTTTTTACTTGAGTGGTGGTGATGAACTGGATTTGCTAATTCTGTAGGGTTGACAATAAAATTTGTGACCAATGTGATGTTCTGTGAATCTTATTTCAATTAACAAAATAGGACAAAATATGAGAAACCTCCGGATATGAATAGAATAATATGAGAATATAGTTCTATTTTTTGGATTGGAAACAAAATATCTTAAAATCTTAGGTCAGTTACACCTATTTTAATTGATGTACTTAAATTATATATTTTATAATATATAATTTAAAAAAGATATGGGAAGCCTTTTATCTTTTACAATATGAATTATATATTTTTTACATCTATAAAATCATAAGATTATTTTATTTTTTTAGATTTTGATTGACTTAAAAAAATTTATAATTAAATTGAAGGTTGTAGATTGATTTGAACTAATATCCGGTTCGAACTCAATCTGGACAAACTAGTTAGTAGCTTAGTCTCAAGTTGGCTGGTAAGGACAACTGTGTTGAATGTAGGTTTCCGACCATTAAATAAGCAAATGGAGATGTGGTTGGCATCAGAAGCTGACCGGAACATCATAATAATACCCAATAATGCCATTCAACTGTTCCTTTTTCTATCTTTTTCCAGCTGACTAGGTCTTCCCAATCCCATGATGGTCCTGCTGATGTTGAACGTTCCAGAAACGGTCAGGAAACTGCTTGGAATTAAGAAAAAAGCTAACATGGTACTTTGTAATAAACTCCAGAGCTGGAAAAAAAAAACTATTTTTACACACGCCCTTCTTAGCACGATATTCAACCATAAACAGTGTCTTGTTGTTCAAGGAAGATGACAAACTTGTCAATACAAGGCAAAGAGGGAAAGGAAGAAGACTAAGAGAAAGAGGAATACTTGCTTTGAAGTCTTCGTTTTACATCTACACCTCTTTTCTGTTGGTTTCTTCGGATGGTTATGTGTTTACTTAGGAAGAAGTTCCGTCCAAAAATAGAATTTTAGTTTACATACGAATTCCATG
Organism: Passiflora organensis; assembly: GCA_019739055.1. Lineage (NCBI taxonomy): Eukaryota > Viridiplantae > Streptophyta > Magnoliopsida > Malpighiales > Passifloraceae > Passiflora > Passiflora organensis. Next base: position 12,122,693 of record JAEPBF010000009.1, read on the forward strand.
AAGGTCTGCGGTCTTTCTTTTACCTGTCATTTTCACTCTTCAGGTTCTTAGCCTTTTCCCAGTTCTTTACATCTGAAAATTCTGAATCTTCTCTTCTTCTGATTTGCTTGACTTCTTGAATTCTTTGGCTCTCGCCGTAGATTGACACGCTGTGACTCCTTGGAGAGGATTCCTCTTGTTTTACTAATCTGATTTTTGCTAGTCTAGGTTTTTTCTTGCTCTAAACACTGAAGTTCTGTTCAGTTTTGTCATCAGGAATACACACAACTCGTTTCTTGAGTTGACTTGGGAAAAACAGAATGGAAAGCTCCATCAGCAGAAGCTCCTCAGAGTGCCAAGCCTCGGGGGAAGAGGCGGCAGAAAAGCATGAATGTGACAGGCATGTCTTCGATGAGTTTGAAGTTTTGTTTGAGAGATTCACACCAGTTCTTATGGAGGTGAAGGAGAATGAAAGGTTTATGGATAGACCAGCTGTTAGAAAAGCAATGGAATCCATTGAAAATGAGCTCATGCTTGCTAGGGACATGATTAGATGCTCGTCTTCTCCATCACCAAGTAAGAGAATTGAGGTGATGACTGAAAACCTTGGGAGATCTTTAGGCCTTCTGCTCTTTGCAAGTATTGATGTTTCTAGAGACCTGAAACAAAAGATTGCAGCTCTTCATAAAGAATTGATGAATGTGAAGCAAGATATCATTACAAGTGCCAGTCCAAGCTTCAGCCCTCTTGTAACTAGTCCCAGTGTTCCCAGTCCAAGACCATGTAGTAGGGAATCAGAACATGTTAGTGGAGTGGAATCAGAAGATGAAATTCAGGAGGAGAAGTCTGTTCTCAGTACTGAAAATGTTGTTCTGCAACTCAAGTACGGTAGTGATGAAGAGTTTACACTGGCTCTTTCCAGGTTGAGAGATTTTATAAGGGATCAAGTGGCTGATGGAGAATGGGTTAATGATGAAGATATCTGTGCTATTCTGTTCAACAGGCTTGGTTCGAGTAAGCCAAATAACAGGTTGAGCATCATCAAGATACTGCGGATACTTGCTCTGGAGAAGGATGAACACAGGGTGAATATTATTAGAATACATTGTTTCCTATCTGTAATTCATTATTAGCTATCTCACATTGTGTGAGAGTTTGCAGGAGAAGCTGACAGAGGCTGGCTATTTGTCACTGTTGGTGAAATCCTTGTCTCGAGACAAGGATGAGCAGAGGGAAGCTGTTGGGCTGCTATCTGAATTATCAGACATTTCTGCAGTTAAACGGAGGATAGGAAGAATCCAAGGGTGTGTCATTATGTTAGTCACCATCCTGAATGGGAATGATCCAACAGCATCTCGGGATGCAGGGAAGTTGTTGAATGCCTTGTCGACTAATACTCAAAATGTGCTTCATATGGCTGAAGCTGGTTACTTCAAGCCTCTGGTGCACTGTCTCAGTAAAGGTAGTTCAAGTGCTTTGCTTCTGTTCCAGCAACTTCCATCCCTGTCCAAGAACCTTCTTGTTGTCTGTAAATATAAGGATTGAATGTTTGCAGGTTCTGATACGAGTAAGATCCTAATGGCAGCAGCACTTTCAAGGATGGAGCTCACAGATCAATGCAGAGCCTCACTTGGGGAACATGAGGCGGTAGAATCTCTTGTCAAAATGTTCAAAGCAGGAAAGCTTGAAGCCAAGTTGTCTGCTTTAAATGCACTGCAGAACTTGTCAGGACTGTCCGAAAACATAAACAGATTGGTCGGTTCCGGCATTGTAGTACCCTTACTTCAGCTACTTTTCTCGGTTACATCTGTGCTTATGACATTAAGGGAGCCAGCATCAGCTCTTCTTGCAAAGATTGCTCAATCAGAAACAGTGCTTGTCGACCGGAATGTAGCTCAGCAAATGCTTTCACTTCTGAATTTGTCTAGTCCTGTCATTCAGAATCATCTCTTGGAAGCACTCAATAGCATTGCTTCACATACTAGTGCAACCAAAGTGAGAAGGAAGATGATGGAAAATGGTGCCATTCAGCTTCTATTGCCATTCCTTACTGAAAGCAAGGTCAAAATCAGAGAAGCTGCCTTAAATTTGCTGCACACTCTTTCAGAAGCTTCCCCAAGAGAGCTGATGGAACAGCTGGAAGAAGCAAATGTCAATAGCATTATCAGCATCATCTCCTCATCACCATCCAAGAATGAAAAAGCAACTGCACTAGGCATACTGAGCAATCTACCCACAGGTGACAAGAAGTCAACAGAAATCCTGAAAAAGTCTAATTTGCTCCCTCTTCTTTCCTCAATGATGAGTTCAGGTGAAGCAATGTCTTCATCCTCAGTACCCGCATTAGCCGAAAGCATTGCAGGCATATTTGTCCACCTCACTATTCCATCTGATAAGAAACTGCAGCTCCTTTCAGCAGAACTGGGAGTGATTCCTTTACTTGTGAAGTTACTGACAAGTGAATCCTCAGTTGCAAAATGCAGAGCTGCAACCTCTTTAGCTCAACTATCAGAAAATTCACTAGCTCTTGCAAAGGCCAGAAAGTCAAGGTGGACATGTGTGCCTCCTCCTGCAGGGACCTTCTGTGAAGTCCATGACGGGCACTGCATCGTCAGAAGAACATTTTGCTTGGTAAAGGCCGGCGCCATCCCTCCGCTTACCCAGATATTGGAAGGGAACCATAGGGAACCTGACGAAGCAGTTCTCACAGCTCTTTCATCTCTATTAGAAGATGAAATATGGGAAAGTGGAAGCAAGTACCTGGCCAAGGTAGGAGGAATTCAAGCCGTAATAAGAGTCACGCAACTGGGAAATGTGAAGGCTAAAGAGAAAGCCTTGTGGATGTTGGGAAAAATCTTTCAGGTGGAGGAATACAAAACGCTACACGGAGAGTCTGCTCAGGTGGTGCTCATTCACCTAGCACAGCATGGTGATCTAAGACTAAAATCAGCAGTTGCAAAAGTACTGGCACAGCTTGAGCTCTTGCAAACTCAATCTAGCTATTTTTGAGACTAGTGGTTTGAGCATAGTATTTGTTCGTGCAGGCTTGAGGCTTGCTTGTGTTGTGTTTAGTATGTTGTTTAGTTTGCTGTTGTCTGAAGTTTTGCATATACTATACTTTTTATGAAAAAATAAAAAATATCCGATAATGATAAGAATGACTTATCACCTCCTCTTCTTAATCTTATGTGTCTGAATCCAATTTTTGCAGGAATGATTGCTTAAACCTTCACTTCAAAGTGCCAAGCTTGTAATTCCTGCCATTTCTAAGAATTTTCCCTAGGAGTGACAGCTGTTAAAAGTTAGTGGATTATCATGGGTATCAAAAACAGTATCATGGATTATCAATAAATCACGCTGCAGTAAGAATTTGTAATATATCTTACAATATCTTACAAGTCCTACCAAAAGTTGTCAACGGGAAGAAGGTTGCACGGCTCAAAATTGATTCATATGCCGCCAACCATTAGGACGTTCATTCTTCTCTTCCGGATTGTACAAAATAAAGGCACCCTTGTTTCCTCCGTTGAACTACTCCTCCATCTCTGTTTTGTCGTTTGTACTTTCAGGCGGCACGCCTCCATTTTCTAAACCTTTGGAAGGCTCGGCATCTTCTTCACCGTTTACATGGTTTTGAGAAGGCATATCCTCATTTTCATCAACTTCGGTGCCGTCCGCATCTTTGGCTTCTTCTAACTGGCTATCATGCTGTGTGCTGTCGATTGCACCGTTTTCAGGAGCAGCTAACTGATAGCTCATCATGCGTGACTGATATGAACAAACAATTACAGTCAATAACTCACCAAGACTTGCAAATACATGGATGGCTAAAAATGAAAAACTTAAAACTCAAGCTGATGTGCATAAAAACCCAAGACAGAATCTTATGAAAAACTGTGTTCCATCTCAGCAAGCAGGGAATAGCCTGTCTGATGCCAAAAACAATTGCCTGCATATATCTTATCAATTATTTCAACTTGCACATATTAGGGTATTAAAGTCCAGTACCAGTCATGAGTTGGAATTATTGGACGACTCAACAGTAGTAATGTACCTGACCTCACACTTGTCCTATGATAATACAAAAGATCATAATCATTTGGAAAGATAACGGTTTCCATTAGCCATATTTACCAATGTTAGGTTGGGACGGCTTTCTAACAAGTCAATTTTCTTTGATTATTTCTCACAATTGTGTGTTCTCATCCATCTCACTAATAGTACTAGACATCGATTTATTCAGAAAGGAAAAAAGAATACCTGATACAGCTGATTCACCCTATCAACAACAATGTAGCCCATCTCCTCAGTACCACTAACAAGGTAGGTCTGTCCGAGGTCTTCAACAGAACGTTCAGTATAAGGTGTAACTTCATTCAAATTCAAGGCAAGGCGATCTGGTCTCCGAAGCAGAAGCTGGAATGTGGGTTGCAACTCATAACACTGTTCAAATAGAGATCGGCGACAGAATACATATAACCCAAGTCGTGCACGAGACATGGCCACAACCAATCTTCTGACATCACGGAGGTGTCCCACGAAACGTGTTCGTACAAGAGAGAGCAATATAAAATCATTTTGCTGACCTTGAAACTTGTCAACTGTTGTCACCTGCCAATAGATTTTTAAAGTTATTTTACCAATAAAATCACAAAGCAGGGACCCAATACAGATCAAATAACAGAATGATATAAGGCCAATGAAGTTTTGTTCTCCGGAACATGTATGAGATCTATAGAAAACAAGGAGCATCTCAAACCAATGCAATAGCCCGCATATGCTAAATGTTTTAGCATCAACCAAAAATGCAGCTAATAGTCCATTAAGTTACCAAACTATCATTTAAACAAATCCAAGAAGCAAATGAAAACATTCAGTCTGTTTGTCAAGTAAAAGTAACACATGATAGTTGCTTATGTTGGAATGTAACCAATCTTACCTTACTGGGAGGACCAATAAAGTCATATGGTACACATCGCCTGTTAATGACATCACGAATCAGAAGTTTCTGGCCATTGTAAGTAGTCAAGATAGATATCTTGTTTGCAGGATAACCAAGCAAACGCATGTAGATATATACACTAACAAGATATTCAGCCTCCCCTTCATTTTGATAAAACCAAGGTGATGGGGCAGTTTCTCCCCTATCATGGTAATCAGGAACATCCACCAACTGATATTCATAGGAGAACCCAGCATTTGCTCGATGAAAAATAGCCTCCTCTTTAACATATGGAAGGTCTCCCAAATCTCTGTATCTCCAGTTATAAAGTTCTGCGATGCTTGGCCGGGCTCTACCTTGGGCATTGAGCTCAATATATGGGATACCCAATCGAACAAACCTCGTAAATAAACTTTGATCCATGTGACTGTACTTTTGAAAAGCCATATTCTTTACCACAGGAGGTAACTGGTGATGATCACCAATCAATATGCAGCGTTTCAGGCGTGCATGGCCATCTTCCTGTCTCTGAAGCAACATAGGGATGAAAGTTTCAATCTCCAATATTTGGGCACTTTCTTCCATCAACAAGTTGTCATATTTGAACCCCAACTGTAGAAAATCTTTCCTCTTCAGTGCCGCATGTGTGCAGGTCATTGCCACTATCTTTGCTTGCTTAGTCATAAGATAATTTGCTCGATCAGCTGTTGATTTGAGTAATTCAAATGCCCTGCACTCTTCTAACTCCTGGAACATGGTTTTGAGATGACAAAAACATCCCTTTGCTGCTCGCATGTCTTTCTCAAATGACTCTCCAGTAAAAACTGGCTGTGGAGTGTTTGAGAAATATTCTTTAAAGGGGAAACGGTTCTGAACAAATGCTGGTTTATCTTCATTATCTGCACAGGCAGCAAGGAACTGCTCCCAACGGGAGTACACATGAAGCAACCAAAAGTATCCAGCAGTTTCACAGGTATAGCCCACATCCTCAGGAAGTTGGAGAGATCTTGCAAGCCTCTCCACTTCGCTAAGTAACTCTAAGCGTCGAACAAGCATAGCATTAACGCGACCTTGCCTGCTAAAGTCCAGATCAGTTGCTAGTTCTTGTTCACCTTGACCCAGACGAAGAAGATATCGTGCAGGAACATCTCTCTGAAACAGCAAGCAAGGGTCAGTTATCATAAACAAGATCTAAACTGTACTATAGCCAGAGAAATGCTATATCTCTATGCAAAATAAAACAAAGGCTTAATCTAAGTCAAAATCATTCAAAGCTACCTCTATATAAACAATTTCAAACTATACCAGCATTATTTTCTCGAAAAGGTCATTCAAGGCTTGGTTAGAATGGGTGATTATCAATGTCCTCTGAGTGGGACAGTTATGGTACAAAACGTTCAATATTTGAACAGCTGTATCAGTCTTCCCTGTACCAGGTGGCCCAACGACCATGGTTAGTCCTGGCTGGATGCCAGAAATGATTGCTCCAATCTGCAAAGAAGATAAAAACAATAAGAACAAGAACAAGAACATCACATGAACATCCAATTTCAGTATTTTCTTTCCAAATGTATTCTCATAAATTTTTTAAAAAAAGCAAGTAAAGAGCACTAATTGGTGCATCATTTAGAAAATCAATACTCACTTCCAGTGAAATTTCTTTCCATGATAAGGCTAAACAAACTTTTATTGCTCACATCTGCCGATCAAGCTTGCAGATACTCAGGAAAGAAGAACTAAAAGAATGCATGGATCTCTTAAAAATCAATATATACTTTCTTGATAAAAATGAAACACATAAATTAGAATCAATTATTAACACCACTCTTCCAGTTAACAGGGAATGGAGTTGCCACAAACCTGTGTTGGAGTAAATCTAACTGAATTCTGTTTTGGCTGATCTTGAGGATATGGTCCTGGATCAGGAGGAATATAAGCCTCAACAATAAGTTTTTCTTTCTCAGCACCAGCATCAACCATATTGACATCATTCACCAAATCAACAGCAGACTTAGTATTCCCAGGAAGAGCATGAGAGCTGCCTTTTAGTTCCCTGGGAAGTCTAATTCGAAAAGGAGGTCTTGCATGTGTGTTTTCGGTGCCATCCAGATTGACAAAGTGAACCTGGTATCAAATAGATGAAAATTCAATGGAAAATTAATTTAATATTTCAGGAAAAAAAAGTCAAGAACAAATCGAGTATTATACTGAGACAATGAAAATAGAACATTAGGTTTCCATATTCCAATTTTTCACCATAAAAAGAAAACCTAGAGAAGCACTTAAAGCAGTGTTTCTAATATCTTGCACTTGAAGGCAGGGATCATATTTGGCTCGTTGAACCACCTTTTAAGAAATTACATCATCTATAATTACAAAGGCAAGTTGATCAACTCCCATCTCTTCTATTAGCACACTCGTTAATTTTTACATCCATGGAAAATCAGATCTGAATGGAGATAAAACCAAAGCTGCCTGCCTACGGTATGCCCTGCTTTAGAGTTTGTCTGGACAGGGAAGGGAGAGAAATTATTTATTTAACCTTGTTTGGAAAGAAATTTGAAATTGAGAGGAAGGAATGAAGTTAACCACCAATCTCCTCTGAAAGTCACACTCTTCAAATTGGTTCCATGGAGGACGAGGGAACATTATTAGTATTTTTAAATTTAATTTCCACTTCCGCTCCTCTTTTTCTAGTTGGTAATACGGTGCTAGTAGCACCAATATATGAACTGGGTAATGTCAATTTGCAAGCATTAATATCCATTTGTCTCCTACTCTCTTCCTAAATTGATTCAAACAAAATGAGGTCAACTTTTTCCTTCCTTTTCCCTCCCCATCAAGATTCCCCAAGATGAACACTTAGAGTTTCATTAATACCGGTAAAAGCATTAACAAACAAATTTCAAGCCTTTTCCACAAAAGGTAGGTTTCTGTTTTGGTTATGACATCAATCTCAAACTAACTGCATAAGGGAAGATAACTGGAACAGTTAGCTCATTAACCAGGCCAGCACATGTCAGCCTATGGTCATTGAGTGTTGAAATATCAAAAGGTGAAGTCAATGGGTAACTAATAAGTTATTTAGTAGGCTGCATTTAAGAGGGATACACCACAGCTACTATATTTGAAACTTATAATATTACCGCTATCAGCATACAAACAAACCTCCAAAAAGAAAAGAATGAAAAAATCAATTGTAATTACCCAGTAAGAGGAAATTATAGACCTATGACACTAAAATGCAACTAAATACAAAGGAAAACGAAGCTTGAGACATAAAATCATGAAAGTGAAGTACACCAACCTTGTAATCTGGAAAACTCTCCTTCAAATGTTCTGCATCTAGGAAAGTATCTTTAAAATCTGCTGTCTCAAGAAGTTCAGGCATATTAGTCCACTGTGCTGCAGAAGGATTTCCATATCCCAGAAATATGTTGTGCAGCCAGTCAGGGACGATGCAGTATTCATTCATCAGATCTCTTATGGACTCTAAAATTGCTTTGAAATTATTTTCCTTTGGCTTCCTTCTCATCAATATATTAAATGTCCCATAAATATCTTCGATGCCTTTCTCTGCAATATCTGTGACATCCATATGGTACTGTGCTGTATCTAAAGCAACAGTGACAGTTCTAAGTTCACCTTTCGGGGGTTTCCATTCATCCCGTTTAATTCTTCCAGTAAAATCATTCATGAGTGTTCCTTCTTCATCATGGATCTCAATAATTTCACATCCTCGTACATATTGGAGGCCCAATCTCTGTGGCACAGTAGCCTTTTCAGCTTCTTCAGCACTTAGAGGCTCAAATGAAGGCCGAATAGAAAGTAAAAATAAAACATCATGCTCCTTTAGTGCATTCCACTCAGTTCTTATCTGTGCTTTATAACTAGAAATGCTGAAAGTAACTTTTGCAGTCACAGATGCAGGTTTCACTTCACCTATATTTGGCTGCTTGACCTCAGAGATCCTAAATTCTTTTATTGGTACAGCCATTCTCGACCAACCACGGAAAGCAGTATCCCCTTCACTGTTAATGTATGCAAGGAGATGTGGTACAGCCTCCTGAATATCCTCACGGATTTCATAAGTTGATTCAAGCCGAAAGAGATTAAAATTTCTCAATAGATAATCATGAAGTGTTAAAAATTGTAAGTTAAGTTTTGGAAGGGCCAGACAACCTTCTCCAGAATAGTTTATGCTTGGTACAACACTCTCGTCCCACATAATCTGCTCATTGGGGTAAAGTGGAAGAGCATTTATAGCTTCCTTTTGAGACTGCTGTCTCTCGAAAAACATAACCATAACTTCAATAAGAAAATCAACTCTTTTAGACCACGGATCATTCTCGGACACCAGTTTGAGCTGATGAAAGAAAAGAAATTGTCAAAAAAAATTAATAGCACTCAGTTTCACAACAAAGCTATCTGGAAATGCATAGTCAAAGATGAGCAATCCAGAATTTTGCAGGAAAAACGCTCTGGTTGACAATCTTGAGCATAGTTTCTACTCACTATGAGAACTTTTTCACAACTGCAGACTTAATATTTTATTGCTTGCATAAAAACTTTTAATCAATATCCTCAGCCTCTAACTTTTCTTTTCCATTATGCTCATTTAGATGGCTCACTTACATTACCAAAGGGCAAAGCTTGCACCTTCAATGACATTTTTTTATAAAACTAGTCTTTATTGCCTTTTAAAACCTGCGGCTTCACTATGGCCCTCAAGTTACAAGCTTTTATGTAATCCCCATTATAAACATCATTGTCCATCAGACTAGGTATAAATGCAGATACAGAACAAAAAAAACAGTGTCATCAGCTTTGAAGGATAGAAGAGAATAGGGCAGCTTGTTATAAACTACTACAAAAGTAGTTGTATAACAGAACAATATGAATCCAGTGCAACAAAATCAATACCAGTTGATATGGGAACCTACAATGTTAATGACATGGTGTCCAATTTTGAAAATTAATCGCACAAGAATACATAACAAAAAAGATTTCAAGTAAATACCTTCTTGCAAACCAAGTCCTTCAGCTCTTCAGGAAACAACACAGATAATTTCTTGGAGAGATCAGCTCTTTTGTGGATTGCACCAATGTTAGTCAATGCGAGTTCTTGTAGCTACAATCACAACATCAGGATTCAGAATCATTGCAACCACATTATCAGGAGGAGACCTAATTATTCTGTCGTGCAATTTACATCTTAATAAAAGCTGAATCTTTTAGCACAAAAAAATTTATTTAACTAGAAATGAAAGATTTTCATTTCGCAAACCTTAGGAATCTTCTTAAAGGAAAGAAGCTGGAAATCTTTGAAATGTTCATAATGTGACTGGAGCACCTCATCATCTGTAAATTGTGTCCCAACGTGATCATTTATCTCAAATCTCTCATAAAACTGCAGTAGGTCAACAAGCTGGGCAAACAGTTTCCCCTTTTCATGTCTATAAAGAGAGCTCAGATGGCATTTCACAACAACAGCCAAGTCAGCAACGAGAGGCCTAAGGTACCTGAATCAAGAGGGGTAACATTAGCAAATGAAGAAATTTAATTTATACTGCCAATAGCAGAAACGTAATATTGACAGAATCTGGAAATATTTGGAGAAAAAGTTTAGGCATAAAATAAGAAATGGATGATATATAAACATTGGAGCTACCAGTAACACATGATATGTTTCATGATGGAACTTCATGATAATGAAATAGAGACGAAAAGAATGACAAGGAGAGAATAACCACCTTCTTGTGGGAAGTTGGCTCAACAGATCAATAAGAAATTCCATAAACCTCTCACAATATAAGACTGCAGCGTCATTAATATGCTCATACATAGCAAGCATTTCATCATCTTCATCAATAGAGCTTTTTTGAGGAAATACCTCAAAATCAAGAACCTAATAAACATCAAACAGATAAAGGAAAAAAAAAGAAGAAAGCAGTTAGCTTCGTTGAGGCAAGCGAATAGCAGTCAAAACAATAGTACTAAATTCAAGCATCAGGCAAAACTTTACAGCAAGAAACTCCTCGATGAGATTTCTCACAAACTTCACTTCCACCGAAGTGAAAGGATCAAAAACCTCTCCCCCTTTTGCTGCCTCCTTTTGCTTTCTCCTAGTCAGCCTTTTCCATTTCTTTATTAAATCTGGATTTAGAGAAAGTTCTATCTGCAGATAAAGAAGTATGCCATAAATCATTGAGTGTAAAAGCTGAACTCTTGGTAAACAGAAAGCTCATGCAGCACATCAACCTTACCTGAAAGCGACCATAAGACAAGCTAAACCATGATTGCAAACTTGCTAATCTCAAGACTGTCTCACTCACAATTTCATCTTCCAAACTCTGAATAAATAAATAAATAAAGAGACTTAATAAGCAAGAAGAGCAAAACGCACCTATACACATAAAAAAAAAGAAAAATATTGCAAAAGAATTATCTCAAGCTTATGATGATAACGTACCTGAAAGGCATTAATCATAAAAACGAGATAATTTGTCTTCTCTGCAATAGTTAACTGTCTCCCCTGTATTAACAATCGCAAGAACATTATTCAAACTAGCAAGCTAAACGAAATTGAAATAAGTAAGCAAAATCAACAGTTTTCAGTCCATCAAAAGAAATCCTCAAAGGTTTCTAATTACCCCAAGAACTCACTCACACAAACCTCTTTTAATAGAAGAACTCTCTCGAGAAAGCTCTTAAACACAGCTTTCCGATCATGAAAGCATAGCCACGCAGCCACATTCTCTCGAAACTGTCAGAAATTGAAGACCGCACAAGCTATCAACACAAAGTAGAAAAGTAGCAAAAAAAGAAGAAGAAGAAACCAAAGCAGCAAAGTACCTTCTCGTTCACCATGAGAATTATGGACATTACGTGCTCGAACGACGCTGTCTCCGCATCGAAATTCGGCCACAGATAGTTCTCCAAGTACTGGCTCACCTCCAAGACCATCACTCTCTGCAACGGCACCGGTTTCCTCCCCTCCGTCACCTTCAGCTCCGTTTCGTAAATCTGCTTCACCAGCTCCGGGTCGAACTTCATCTTCTCCTCCTTATCCCCATCCTCCGCTTCGCCGCCGGTCTTGAGCCAGTTGGTGGCTGCGATTTTGGTTAGGCGGTCGCGCTGGATTTCCGAGAGGGTAAGTGCAGGCTTGGAGCTCGGTTGCTGCTGCGGGGGCTGGGCGGAAGGCAGCTCGAGCGGGTACTCAGCCACATGGTGGCGCTTGAAGTCGTACGCGCCGGTGCCATAAACTTTGGTCATTTTCTTCTTTCTTCGGAGGGAAAACTTCTAGGGTTTCATTGAGAGGGTTTTGGAACCTTTTACAAGAGAGAGACAGAGATAGAGCGCCTCAATAGAAAACAGCGCGTCGAGATCCTTTAGTTTCCGAGTAACGAAATGACGGTGACTGTCAGTCTTGTAAATGGATCGGGTCAGTATTTGGTTTCGTAATCTTAACCGGGTCGGGTTAGATTTGTTCATATATCATCACATTCCAATTAAAATTTGGGCTAATTTATAATATAGAAAATAAATAAATGAATTTTTTAAATAGAATTTTAATTAGAAAGCACATATATTATTAAATAAGTATAAATTTTGAATTTTGAATTTCAGATACAATATGATATTTTAAAAAATAATTATGAATAATGAAATATAAAATACCTTAAAAATAATTTTGAAAAAAGATATGAATATTCCTTAAATTTTTTGAAAATTAATAATATTTATAAATTATAAACTTATTACATGCACGTTACGCCATACGATATTTTTACACATTGCACGAATGGCTTGTCTTCAGCTTCAAGTTCAACACTTGAGGTTCTCTTCTCTATCCAGAAAGCCCTCTTCCATCCTCCCCACAAAGAACCCTTCATTTAAACTATCATTCTCTATCAGTACGTCCAGTCCTCAGCCTTTGGAACCCAACTCGGGGGACCCACGGGAGGCCATTTCTGAGAAGACCAAAGCATATGAGGAATCCGTTGGAGAGAGCAAAAGCTTGAGAGTTGAGAGTTTTCCGGTTGAGGAGTCCGGTGTTTCTTTAAGAGGGAGCAATAACGATGGGAAGAATAAGGAATTGCCTGACAGGGTTAGACTTGCGCTGGAGAAAGCCAGGGAGTACAAGAAGAATAAAGGGATTGGTGGTGGCGTGAAGGATGCTGAGAAGAGTCAAACAGATTCGGGTAAGAAATTTGCTTCTTTAATTCATCTTGTACCTGACGTGATGGACTGATTCAGTAAATGGAGGCATTTGTCTTGGTTGAATTTAAGGATTTGCTAGTTGTAATGATCTTGAAGGGAAGGCATGGATGATTTTCTGTTAACTGGTGCATCTGGATTCTTTTAGGAACTGAGGGAGATACTGGAGGATATGTAGGAAGTGATATGGGGGACAAGAGTGCCAGTAAGAAAGATGAACTGCCAATTTCGGGAATTGATTTTTTGGGGCTTGACTTTGGTGATAAGAAACGAGGCAGGGGACTACCTGCTGGATTGGTTCCGGTTGTGAATCCTTTTCCCAAAGGTGACTTACCTGAGGTAGAAATAATTGTCGGTGATACCAGCAAGTTTGGGTACACTGCCGCTTCTACGCCTAAAACTTCCGAGGAAGAAAATTCAGATCTATATAAGCCGAGGGTTTCTTCTTGGGGTGTCTTTCCTAGACCTGAAAACATTTCCAAGGCGGTATGCTGAGTATGATAAATTTTGACCTTTGTTATGGATAACAATTCCTAAATTGTCGTTGCTGTTGTGTTTACTATTACTATTTCAATGATTCACATCATTAGTTTTGACAAGAAACAGTATGAACTATGGAGCAGAAATGATGAATGTGTAACTATTGATCTTTTTAATGATTCCTTGCATCAGATGTGAACCAAACTAGAGATAATCTCTTCATTTTAAGAAAGAGAAATGGTAGGGAAGAATGTTAAAATATTCAATTATAGCTACAAGAGAGTAGTGGAATATCACCATTGGTCTTCAGTTTCTTGAGGTGGTTCATGTTTGCTTGTCATCTGATGAGATTAGAACTTACATCAATGAAAAGGTTCAAAATAATCTTTCCTTTTAAGTTTCTAAAGAATGGAAGGGATTGGTTCATGATTTATGCAAGCTTAGTCCCCCAAGTTCTAGGAAAACAGATTATTAGAGTCAAGCTTTGGATGATGTTTCTGGTTTGGATTTTAGTTTGGCGGTGGAAAAAATATTCGCCCTGGAGATGTGATTGAAACGAAAGAGGAACGTGCTTCTAAAGATGAGCGCACAAGGCAAATGCTCGCAGCCTACAGGCAAAATGTTGGCTTAAGTGTTGATCCAGAGCTAAAATTGGAGTGTGAGAAGGTATACTCTTCTGTGTAGTTCTACCTTTAAATCTGACATTGTTTGTTAACTGACAGTGTAAAATGTTGGATCTCAGCACCTTCTGATAATATTATACATGGAAGTTAAAACACTCTTTCTGTATTGGATTTCTTAAGTATGCTAGGATTGATATAATTTAGTACTAGCGTAGTGACTAAATTTCTCAGCAAGAAAATTTTATGGTAATAGTAATTGAAATCTTATATGGTGAGAAATTAATCAAACTTCCTTTTCATTTATGCTAACAGTAATAATTAAATGTTTATCTTACTCAATGTGATTAATAGATCTTGAAGGATGGTGACTCCTTGATGGATTCTGGAAAGCTTAAGGATGCATTACCCTTTTATCAAAAGATTATGGACAAGTTGCCATTTAAGGTATAGTTACTCAACACCACATATTTCTGCCTTCTAAACGATTGGGAAGATAGATGTTTTTCCTTGACCTTATGACGCGAGCTTTTCATCTTTGGTGCAAAAGTTTGAACTGGCTTGCCTCATTTTGTTATAATAAAATTTGACCATTATAAATAGCTTTCTGCATCTTACTAGTCCTCACAGTTGTTATTGAATGTATTCAGCTGACTTTTGGATTTTTTTTGCTCTAGATTTCAGATGGTAGTGGTTTAGTTTTTACCATGAAAAACGCTGCTCCTCGTTTGCATTTTTTTTTTTTCTATTTATGCAGAGAATCAATCATGTATGACTTGATCACTGACTATATTTTTATCCTGTACAATCTTTTTCTGCAGAGTGAACTTCATGGATTGGCTGCTTTGCAATGGTCTATCTGTCAAGATTCACTTTGTAGGTACTATTATTCAGTTTATAATCAAAATGTTCAAGGCATTTGAACACTATGGTCGTTTGATTAATTCCTCGCCATATAAGATTTCAAACCATTTACTTACAAACTATCAGCACAGAAATGAATTTGAAGCAAGTCTTTCATAACCAACCAATTCCGTTCTTTTCTATTTTCCATACTTTTCTTTTGTCCACATTGCTCTGGATGAGTTGACATTGACCGATATAGAGGCTTTACCAGTAACATTGTACATAGCAACAGAAACAGAAATATTACTGGACTGTTCTGGTTAAGGATCATTATGTTTTAATCAGCTGCTGAAAGACAACCTATATATTTTTTTCCTTTGTCTTGGTTATAAGAATCTCAATCATGGACAGGTCGAATATAGCTCAGGTCATGTACGAGAAGCTTCAAAATCACCCAAATGCCGATGTTAGCAACCGAGCTAAGCAATATGTGTTTAGTTTCCAGGTATTATACCGATTGTGACCCTGCATGAAGAGAAGTCCAGACTTTGGAATAATTTAAACAGCTTGGCATTCAAAAGTGAACGAGAAAAGCTATTTTCTCTTTCATTTTCAATTTGAGGGTTGAGAATTTACCCACCTGGGTTTAAAAGCTTTGTACATTCTAGCTATTTCAGTTGATGAGTTCATTCTCTGTTCAATGGCAGGCCATGGAAATGATGAAGACCAGAGGCCCAAATTTCTCGTCAAAGAACACAGGCTACAAAAGCTATTTTGAGGCATTCATTGAAGATAAAACCAACAACAGTGTGGGAGAGGCTGAAGATAGGGCACTTCTTGAAGCCCTTCCCTACATGGTTTTCCTTGCTTCTCCCATTCTTTTAGTCCTTCTAATTGCTGCTGTACAGGGAGGAAAGATTAATTAGAAATATGAAACCAACAACCCTTCATCGGAAAGGAAAAAGAAACCAATAAAAGAAGAAGAACTTGATTTATAATCATTGTTAATAGCTACTGTGTATATACAGCTTTATCTGCCCATAACTATTCATTGTCATCTCTGCATGAATATTGATGCAATATAATCAATTATTGTACAAATTATTTGATATAGAAGATATATTCACTATAGAAAGTGAGACCACATGATCCATGACATAAGCTTTATGTAAACAAACTTGTTTCATTCAAGTTCTCCATGGAAGCTTGACTTTTCTTCTATGTTTAAAATTTATAATTTTCATTATTTGCTTAGAGTAGGTGACAGACAAGTCAACTTGATCATTGATTTTTATCCTTTTACAATTGAAGAGTATTTTCATAGGTCATATAAGATCAAAATTAAATGCTATAAGGATTGAATTTTTGACATTTGGTTTAGTTAACAAATGAGTTTTATCATTTAATCATATTTATCGAGTTGTAATTACATTTTAAGACTATTATAAAGTCCTGCTTTTCTGAGTGATAATATTTCTTCACCTTTTTTATCATCTTTTGACTTGCAGAGCAACTAAGCCGTGTAGTCTTGAATATTCAATCAAAACCATCCTTTTCGCGGTGGTTAGCCCTCGACCTGAAGCAACAGATTTTGGGTTAACCATGTTTGAAACGAAACTGGACCATCATAGGCTGGCTATATGGCAGCCATTAATTTAGAGCCAAACAAGTTGAGCAGAAGAAGAAGAAGAAGAAGAAGAGTTAATCAGTGTCGGTGGGGCTCTAGAAAAGTATCCACATACACTAAACATAAACCATGTATATAGATTTGGCAAGGGGCGGTGCCTTGATGGGAAAGGCTCTCAATTGTTTAAGTTTCCTCCATGGCTTTTCATTGGGGATAGAGCAGGGGAGGAGCGTCTGCAATCTGCATCAGTTGTATCTTTTGGTTTAAAGCAGACCCCACTTGCTGCCCACTCTTGCCGACCAGTGGCTTGCCTTTTGTAAAATCTTACGCAGCTATCCCCAAAATAATCTTTGTTTCCATCTTTTCTGCACTAAACAAACTTAAAAAAGTAAACCATGGAAGTCTACTGAGGTGTTAATTGTTCGTTATTAATACTCTGATCAGATTAATCATACGAAGATATTCTGTGCAATGCCATTATGCTTAATAATTGGCCAAAGGGACCCAGAAAACCTGCTAGTGAAGGTCAGAATCCAACAACTATCACGACCCTATTCAAAATCGTGAAGCAAATTTAAATAGGGAAGAATCTATAGTGGTGTGGGTGGGTATTCAACAAAGTTCCTTTTACTGGCTTCCCTTTCAGACCCCAAAAGGAAAAACCACAAGAAAACTTTGTCTTTCTCTCCAGACCTTTTGAATTCCCAATCTGCAAGTTAAGGGCTACCTATTCCTTGGCTCATGTCTCTTGGTTTTCCTTGAAGATGGTCCAAAGAAGGGTACCCAATAGGCTTGGAACCCAAGGTGATCGGGTTAAGTCGGAGAAGCGGTTGGGAAACCTGAAGCCAACTGCTTTTCAGCACCAGGATGGCAGGAGCAGAGGACCTGACATGCAGAAGAAAATGAAGAGGTCAAGATCAATCAAACTCTCAGGTATTGAGAGCTTGGAACCATCGCCGGTGAGGAAAACCATGCCCCAGCCAGGAAAGCCGCCTCCTGTCAATCCTCCAGCCATGACAGCAACCCCACAGAAGCAGCAGTCTGTGAACAAAGCAACTGTTTGTTCGCCAAATTATATGAAGGCAACAAGTAGTTCTGAGGCAAGGAAGGAGCGTTGCCAGGTGAGTTCTTTGAATGGTCTATCTGGTTCAGGTGTTAAGAATCTGAATAAGAGAAGCTCGAGTGGTTCATCAAAATCTAGTAGCTCTGCTGCCTATGGTAGATCAATTAAGACTTTGACCAAGTCGTCTAGCTTGAAGCTTGTGAGGACCTTAACAAAGTCTCCCAGCTTTAAGCCAGGGAGAGGCATCACGAGAAAGTGTGCTAGAGCAGCTCTCTGTGCAGATATGAAACCGCAGAAAGCTACTTGTTCTTCAACTTTGAAGGACTCGAAGTTTCCTGCTTATCTCATCCTTAATCCTAGGGGCACTGAGGCAGAAGGAACTTCGGTTATGAAGGTTTGTCCTTTCACCTATTGCTCTCTTAATGGCCATCACCAAACACCCTTGCCTCCGCTGAAGTGCTTCTTGAAAGCACGTAGGCGGTCGATGAAGCTCCATAGGAGCATGAAATTAGAGGATTTGTCCCCTCGTAGAAAGAGGCCTGTTGGTGACCTTTTGGCCAATTTTGGGGAGAAACGCCCACATGTCGACTCAGCTAAGGTCAAGTCAGCACCTGTGTTTAAAGAAGCTGGGATGGATTTCTTCATTGAAACCTATACCAAAAGTACAGAAGATGGTGTGGAGGATTCAAGAAAAAGCACAGAAAAGGATGGTGCAGGACTTGGAACAACTGATTTTTCATCAGAATGCAAAGAACAGAATGATGAGTCCTCCCTTGATGGAGATGAGGATAAACTAGTGTCCGAGAATGATCCTGAGGAAGAATCTAAACAATATGATGATTCCATTTCCTTGGAGATGAATATCACAACGGATTATGATGATGGTATTGCAGAAGTTAACCGGGAAGGCTTCATGAATTTGGTGGATGATGATGGAATTAAAGAAGTCTCTGACATGGACTGGGAGGAGGGGCAGCTTTCCACCTCAGAGGTTGATGCAGAGGATGATAATGATGATGATGTTGATGATGTGTCTTGCTTCATTCCTGAAAATCAATCAGAAATCAAGTTGCTTGATTTGCAGGGCAAACCTGAGGTTGTTGAATCAGATGACATATTTAGCAACTGCACTGAAGAGATTTCAATGGATGAGTTACTACTGCAAGAACTTTTTGAACAAGAAACTGCCTCCTCCGATGGCCAATCCCGTAACGAAGGATTTTCCGAGGAGGATCACACACCTCAGAACTGGAGGGAGGATCTTGAATCACTGACTTCTGACTCAACTAATGATCAGTTTTCGACGTTTGAAGACACAGCTGATGAAATAGAAACAGAAGGAGACAAGGAAGTTGAAGCTGCTGCAGCTTCAGCCAAGGAGCCTGCATTTGATCTGATGGAGCTCAAAGTTGATGAAACTGATACCTTCAAGACAGATATGCAACTTGGAGATGGTGAACATGATTGTGTCAATGATATGATAGCTGAAGGTTTAAATGGTAACCAGGAGGAGGATGGATGTCTTCAAGCTGTTGATGCAACTATGTGGCTTCAGGATCAGATTGCTACTTCTTTGCAAAAACCTGAAGAAAAAGATATGTCAGAAACAGAAGAAGATCACAACCAAGAGAAGCAGCTCAGGAATTTAACTGATTCCAATACAAGTGACACCGAGGATACTGAAGTTGAAGTTTGCACCCACTCAGATACAGAAGAGACCCTCCTTGAAGCCAATGATGGAACCAGAGGAAGATCACAAGGCACATTCTTACGCCCAAAACGCAGTCCCAACCAAGAAGTTGCCGGTATCTGCAATAGCAGTAAGTGGACAATCAGAAACAAGAAACCCATCAATGACTTGGAAGAGGAGAGTGACATGAACTGGAGCGATCCAAATTTCCTACCAATACTCCCCGAGGCAGAGGCAGAAAAGGTTGATCTCAGACATCAAGAGGTGGATGACAGGAAAAACGCTGACGACTGGATGCTTGATCATGCACTCCAACAAGCAGTAGCCAAGCTCGCTCCTGCCAGGAAGAGGAAAGTAGCACTACTCGTTGAAGCCTTTGAAACAGTCTTGCCAATACCCAAATATGAACCTCGCATCAAGAATATACCAGCAGCTTTTTCTGTCACAAGGTCCATTCAAGCTTGCAGCTGAGAATGGTCATTGAGGTATACATATATAGCATAATCAAATTCAAACATCCGTCACTAACTAAACATTGACAAATCAAGTGATCCTGCATTTACTTTCCAGGTAGTGGCATTCTGCATACAATAAGCGGGAGACAGAGCAGCCAAGGAGAAACATACAAGTTCTGGCTAGAAACTTAATGGCTTGTGCATGTGAGGAAGAACTGGAACCGCAGGCACTTTATGGTATGATTATTGGAGTGTAAATGGCATATGAGGAAGAACCGTAGATGAAGTGCTTAGCAGGAAATGTATCATAACTGATATGTTGTGTGGTTGTAGGAGGTACCCTTAACTCCAGATGTTGTTTTAACTTGCTTTGGTTTCCGTATTAAACAGAAGTAGTAATGTTCATGTTTTTCTGGCTGTTCTTGATTCCAAAACTCAGTTTCATTCTTTATTTCGGTTTTTAATTCCATTCTTAATTGTTATTTACTATATAATAAAAAATTAATTAATATTACCGACAAATATTTTACTAGTACCATTTTATACTCTTTCCATAATAGTGAAATTTTCTTTTCTTCGGTCAAAGTCGAATCTCATTAAATACTTATATATTTTTCTGCATATTTACGATTATTGATTATGCACGAGTTATTTGCAATAATAATAAATTATACATAATGTCTTATGACAATAGTTAAGGCAGTTCCATATCGAACGGCAGGCTAGGACACCTTCCTTATTTAATGCAAAATAGAATTGCCTTAACTATTGTCAGATTTGAGGCTTATGTCCTAGTATTCAACAACAAGCTCTCTAGTAGTATGTGTCCAACATAAATATCCTAATATTAAAATAAATTTATATATTATGCTAATTATTATTTTAGTTAATTCTTTGTAGCTAAAATCACATCCTCCATAGAGCCTCTTGTCCTCATAATCCATGACATTTTTGAGAAATATCTATCTTTATTCTATTAACTAATCATAAGTTTATTCCACACCCAGTATTAAAAATCTAATTATTGATTATTAAATAAGAATAAATAAATCATTATCACTCAATCACATTGGTTTATTTTTATAATCGGTCCAATTTTTTTTAAAAAAAAACATTTGTTATTATCATCATCATCCTCCCATGTCTATATTTTTTTATATAAACAAAAAAAAATGAAGTTGGCATACATTTAATAAATAGAGAGACATGCAAGAACTAGGCTATAAAATAAAACTAGTATTCTTTCCAGAACTGAGCTGTAAGCCATGTTGTTACATGTGAAAGTAGGCTACCCAGCCCCATACACAATTCCGGGTCTTCCACATGTTTCAGATTAATATTCCATAATTACACTAATGAAATTGTTTGATTTAAAAAAAATGGGGATAATATAAGGAAACAAACATGATATAACTATAAAATCTGGATAATATATATAAAAAAGGTAAGAAGTCAAATAAATCACCGTTTCGTTTTTTGTTATCTGGATAATATATAATATAAGAGAATCTTGCCAGAATTAGAGTTGTGTTGAATTGTTTTTCTCTGAATAGTCCTTTTATATATAGGAATATGCAGGTCTTAAGAATTGCTACAGACAAATTGCTTTGATTTGTCTTTTTTCTTTTTGTTTTTATGTTTTTCCTTTTCATATGAAACCTTAAAACCGTTTTGTCTCTCACCCCACTTGTTGAAGAACAGATACGTATATTCACAAGATGGATTCTGGGGAACTACTTTTTGTTAGTTTCTTGATGTGCTCATGTCTGTGGGTGGCAAACTCGGAGAGCATGCATTCCTTTGAAGGCAATGTGAAGAAAAGTGATGGTGTCAGGGATTGGTACCAAGGGAGATGGGTGCAGGACCAGTCTTACCCTCTCTATAACTCTTCTTCCTGTCCTTTTATTCGCAAGGAATTCGACTGCTTAAAGTATGGCCGACCTGATCACCACTATCTTCAGTATAGATGGCAGCCTGATAGTTGCTGCTTGCCAAGGTTCATAAACATATGTATTCTGCAAACCCTTTCTCTTCTTTTTTGTCTGTCTCTCTTCTTTCATGTCTGCCACTTAGCCTTTTTGTGGTGGTAAAGTTACAATCTGGCCTCTGCATTTACCTTCTTCATAGCTATTTTTGCTGTTTTTTCTGCAAGTCCAACATGGGTATTGATTAGCTATAATGTTGTGGAGGTCTTTGAACTTTGAGCTTGTCAGTAAGCCTTTTCCTTGTGTAAATGCTCTCTATGCAATTCTGTGGCTGTGGTTGTGTCTCTCTTTAAAAGGAAAGGATAGGCTTCTTCCCCATCATTCATTTAAGTTGAATGAAGCCAACTGAATCAAAAGGGTTATTTGGGTTGAAGTCCTGCGTAATTCTTTACAGGTTTGATGCTAAAGGTTTCCTGAAGATGCACAGAGGGAAGAAGATCATGTTTATAGGAGACTCTGTCAGTCTCAACCATTTTGAGTCCCTGTTATGTATGCTTCATGCAGCTGTGCCTAATTCGGAGATCACACAGGAGACAAGTAACACTTCATCTACTGTCATATTCCAGGTTTGTTTGTGAACTACCTCATGTTTCTTCTGTGGCAGAAGTCATAGATTCATGGGAATATTTACAACTGAGGTTTGCATTCTTCAGGATTATGAAGTGTCAATAACCATATTCACCACACATTACTTGGTAGACATTGAACAAGAAGACATCGGGAGAGTTTTAAAGCTGGATTCTCTCAAGAATGGTGAAGTATGGAAGGAAGCTGATGTGTTAGTATTCAATACTTGGCTATGGTGGTACAGAAGTGGACCTAGCCAACCGTATGATCCTCTTCAACTCGTCCTAACATCATAATTAACACGCAAATTTCGCTAATCCGAGAGATGTGATTGAGTGTTCAGAATTTTTCTTTTTTTTTTTCCTGAATACAACAGTTGGGACTTTGTGCAAGATGGAGAAACCATACTTAAAGACATGGATCGGATGGTTGCCTTTCGCAAAGGTTTAACAACTTGGGCAAAGTGGGTTGATTCAGAAGTGGACACATGCAGAACTAAGGTTATTTTCCAGGGAATTTCACCATTTCATTACAAGTATGTCATAACACCAATCTGTTCTGTTTGTTTTTTTTTTTACAGCTTCACAGACCAATTAATGGACATTAGTTTAACTTCCTGAAAGAGCTTGTTCTTCAAATGCAGAGGCCAGGAATGGGACGAGCCAGGAGTGACAAACTGTGGAAAAGAGACAGAACCAGTGAGTGGATCAAGCTATCCTGCTGGGTTGCCTAAGGCATTGTTTGTGGTTGAAGAAGTATTAAACAGCATGAGAAAGAAGACGGTTCATCTGCTGAACATCACGACTCTATCACAGCTGAGAAAGGATGGACATCCAGGCGCTTATAATGGCTTCAGAGGCATGGATTGCACTCATTGGTGCATTGCTGGTGTTCCTGATACTTGGAATGTACTTCTCTATGCAGTAATTAAGAATTGGAAGCAGAGTTAATACAAATTCAATGGCACAAAAATACCCTATTTGATGAAATAAAATTATTGAATGCTCAAACCTCCGACATTGTGGTTAACAGCCACGTGCTCTAACCAACTGAGCTATTCCAGCTTGTTAATTAAGAAGTTATGTTTACTAATTATAAAATATATCAAAAACTTCTAACACATCTTAGCCCTTACCTGACCTATGGTACATGGAATGTTGTTTTTAGTGTTCTAAAATAACTATTTATCTGTCATAAAATGTTATTGACAGTTGTGTGACGGTAGTTTTTATGTTATCTTTAATGTTAGAAATAATGATTCATTTTGTAATTCACTAAATAAGAAATGTCATTTATAAAACTTAAATTAGTGAAATTTTGGAAACCAATGGCTTATCAAATCAAAATTAGAACATGGTTATCACTTTAATTCTAGTTTGATAAATCAAAATAAATAATTTAGGATATCAAACCTCATGTTAGTGTATTTTAGGGGATATTTTTATAATTTAAAAAGTTATGTTTATTTTAATATTGAGATGTTTATCAACTTTTTTAATTAAGGTTTTGAAGAAAAAATTGATATTAAGTATATTATAAATATTATTATAAATAAAATAAAAAGACAATAACAACACTTAAAAAAGTATATATTAAATTGACCAATATAATCCACACACTCTATCCAACTTTTTTAATTTTAATTTTTTTTATAAATAAGCTGGAAAAGTTTTTTATGACTACCTTTCGGTATTATCATACTAATAGAAAATTCGCCAGAAATTTTTGCTAAAAAACTAGGAGAAGCAAAAACCATTAAGGAAATAAGCATGACAATGTGCATCATTACACCCAAATTGTTCAGACCTTTTCCTGGAAATCACTAAGCAATTGCACATAAAAAACTTATCATAATTTATACAAGGAAGGGTGGAAAGAGGACAAAAAAAACCAGAGGCACTAACAATCCCATTGAATCTTTTATCTTTTACTCATACCTCCTAAATCTCCAAGCTGACACAGAAAAAAGTGGCCTGTCATGCCAGCAGATAACCAAGCATCCAGTCTCTTCTTTGATCTTGTATCCATCGTACCCATAACTCTGCAACAGCCTGCTAGCCTGCAGCATACCATGGTAGCTTAATGGTACCCTTGCAAACCCAGCCAACTCCAGCCTTAGAACCCACTTCTCCAGCTTCTCGTGCCTCTCCTTTCTCTCAATTCCCTCACAGGCAATGATGTTTCTAATCTCCTCCCCAAATAGCATCTTTTCCACCTTCTGTCGCTCTAGTGATCCTCTTGGAACAGTGGATTCCAGACAATCAAACAGTGCGGCGTAGAAGTGCAACGCCTCTGTGACCCTCTCAATCAAAGTAAAACCATTATGGTTCGACTCTTGTTCAGTTATCACCATCAGTTTAGGCGATAGCCCCCAGAGTGCACTTAGAAAGCTACCCATTTTTGGTGAGGCAGCTAGTGACAATGGGGAGAGTGCTGAATCAGGACTTGAGCCGTAGACATGGACAAAATCTTTCTCCAGCCACTCGCCTAGGGTGCGTCGGTGTTGGTTCATATGCAGGACTCTCTGAAGTGGATTGGAACTTGTATTTCTGGATGTTGATGGAGAGTTCCTTCTGGTTATTTCATCATCAGTCGCCAAGAGGGTGTGCAGTTGAAGTGCAGAACTGACTGCAATTGCTTCTCCAGTCTTGCGCAGGTTTTCAAGATCAACATTCTCCAGTTTGCTTACTATTGGATTGAACTGAAACGGGATGTCCAGCTTTTCAGCTTCATCTGACAGGCGAAGGCCCATTTGGTCTAAAACTTCCTTCTGTTCATTAATGCCGGTAATTCTCAGATGGGGAGGTCCTTCTGGGCGTGCACTTAACATTTGAAGAAGGTTTATCCACTGAGCAGGCTCAAATGCATTGAGATCAATGATGTGAACCATCTTCTCCCCTTCCATTGCTTCTATAATGGCCTGATTTGTGATCACATATGAAAGCCTCAGAAAGGGACACAGTTCGAAAAACAATTTCTGAACAAGAACTGCTTCAGAAATTGAAGATATTTCAGTGGAATTAAGAGCTTTCTGCAGACCAGGCCACCTTTTAAGAATCCTGTCAGCAAGTGCCTTGGTAAAGTAAGCAGCAATTCTCTGCATCGTATCGCCCTCGGGAGTGGCAAGGTGAGAGATCTGCTCAAGACCAATGTTTGCATTCTCAATGTTACCTGCTGCTACATGGCCAGCACAAGAATGAAGCAGGTGGATAAGACACAGACCCCTCTCTTCAGATTTCAGCTCTCTTAGCCATGGGTATGGTGATCCTATTCCAGGAGATAGTGACATCCATGGAAGAAACTGAAGGGGAGACGAATTTATGGATGATGACCCATCTTCATGAACCATTCCTGCCATTAACCAAGTGAACTCACCAATCTGTAAAAAAAAAAAAACCAAACAGTAAACACAATCCATAGCCAGAAGTGTATACAGGTTTGCATACCAAGCAATGAACAACACAAGCACGAGAGCCATTCTCAAAAGGATTAAGAACAGTGTTTCTTGATTTTCAAATTTTCTCTTTGCAGCCCAGTAAAGGAAAACAACTGTTCACCAACTTTTATGCAACAACTAAGCATGGCATAAGGCCGACAAAGCTTTTAATACGAGGAGGAGATGCAGCGATAAGCTCTAAATGTCAAGAATTCAAAACTGTGCAGTTAAACTATCAAATAGAGGCAGAGAATTACCAAGAGAAGCTCGCCGGTTCCTCCACACAGAAAGTCCAAATTCACAAATGGGTTTCAAAGTCCACCGAAAGCTCAGCGACACCCTCAAGCGAAGTTGCAAGCTTGGTGACCCAACTATCCTAATCCATTCAAAGTGGATTAAGAGCTCAGCTGCAGAGTTTGTGGTTCAGGGGTTGGTTTGCAAAGTGGAGTAGCGGAATTGCAATTAATGGTCTTGACTTTTAGGGGCTTTCCATGGCTGCGTTAGGGGACAATACAAGAGGTTGGTTTTGTCATCATCTGTTTGGTTGTCCATTGGGGGATCAGAGGAATATGGAATTTCTCGAAATACAGAGAGAACCTCTAGACTAGATAGATTATTTCTCTTAAACTATAACACAACCGTAGTTTGGCTTTCCTCTCTTTTTCTCTCCACTGTGGGCAATGTCTGTTCCATTCTCTCTCCCCCAGAGTTGCAAGCTCTTTTTGTCAGTATGCGAAGTGGATGGGAATAAGAGCTGGCCAAATTCTTGGTTTTATGCTCGAAAGCAACAAGAATCCAAGCATGCCTTACCAACACAAAACAACGCCCTCTCTTGTTGCTTAGTGGGTGATAGTGGTGATTGCAAGGCAGGTTGTTGCAAGTGCCAACAAAACCAATATTTGTTTTTTTTTCAAACGCATTAAGACCATTAGACCATCCACTTGGTACTTTCTTCTTACATTAGGACAAAGAGACAAGGAGCCCGTGGGAAAAGCCAAAAGTAGATGTAACCCTTCTTAACTTTAGGTGTGGAGTGTTTGGTGGGAGTTGTTTGGGATATATAACCTCCCCTTCTTCCCCCTCTTTCCCCTTCCTTACCACCAAAAAGTACTTTATTCTCCTTTCCTATGAGAAATGCTTATTTATCATTCTTTTCTGTTTCCTCTTGAATTATTAAAATCTTCAAATTGGGTTATTGGAATGCCAAATAAGAGTTTAGCTCATGCAAGAAACTTTTATGTTTTTCTAGTGAAAGATCGATCCTTTAGATAGTGGTTTGACAGCATCTTTCATTGTACTAGGATAACTTGAATAATATGCAAGTGGAAGAACCAACAACAACTAACATCATTTCATGTTTCTTCAAATGAAATGAATGTTGAGGTAGACCAATATATCAATATGGCTTGGTCTCGGTGGAGAATAAATATGATTCGAGTCTTGAGATCTGAATGAAGTCAGGTGTCAATCGAATCTAAAACAAAAATTAATCTTGTATCCGATGATAATTAATACTCTTAAGACATCAATCCCAATATCTCATAGTAATTGCTTGTTCTCTGTGTATAGAGGTATCAGACAACTAACAGCATCTGTCATTTGTTTCTACTGGCCATGAACAAGCCACTTCTGCAGTTCCTTCAGCTGTTTACTTTGTTGCCAATGCAAATTCTAAATTTGGTGGTGCGTGCTAACAACAAATCACAAGCCCATAGAAGTAGAAACGATCATTATCTAGCTAGTTAGCATGAACTAGAAAGGTTGATGTGTTTTAATTATGGGGCTTGTGATACAAACATGCTGGCCCCTAGTTATGAAAGGCACCTTCTTGTCTTAAACACCTATCGGCCGGTACTAACAAAGTAGAGTTGGGCCGGGGAGGGGGTGTTTCCAAGGGAATTTACTTTTGTAGTTTAGCTTAGGTAATCTAAAATTCAGCCAAGATTTGGAAGTAACACAAACACATGCAGGAGGGTTCAAGGCAGAAAAACATGAAGGACCCACAGGATGTGAGATGTTGGAATGTGAGTTTGGCTAGTTCTTGTAATAAACAAGGAGAGATTCTCCTCGCAAAGATAGAATTTGGCAGTGCAAAGGTATAAAAGAAAGAGGAGTAGGTGAAAAGATAGAGATATTCTTACACAAGGAAAACAAGAATAGCAATCAATCAATCAAGCAATGGTCTCTAATGGCCTAATAATCAACATGAAAGACAAATCAACGGTAGATTGAAATGTAGCTGCTGCTTTTCAACCAATTGTATTAGAGTTACAATTATAATTTGCATAGTCAACGATGCTGCAAATAGAGTTAACGCGATGGGACGAGTGGCTGTGGTTCCCATATCCAAGTTCTACAGTAATTTTTAATTATTATTATTATATTTATCAAAATTACCGTAAATAAATATAGATAAATCTTATAACTCAATCACATTATTTTTATATTATCTATTATTTTGTGACACAAATTAGTAAATTTAGGTGTGGTGGTGCTTTGGAATCTTTATGAGGCCTTTCCTCAATTTCTCACTAATCGAACATTACACAGCCATTATTTCTTGACTTGCACGACCATGTCACTGCTTTTAACGTTCGTGCTACGTGCAGCCCTGGGCTTCACTTTGGACACAAGACATCGCAGCCCACACGACTAGACATCGTAGCATCACCATGTAAATCCTACCTTGTACCTGTCTTAAAAAACTCTCTTGTCCTATTTCTCCCTGGGAAGAATAAATTTCAATATTTAATTATATTCAAAATAAAAGATCATCTTTATTAATGTTTTTTGGATTTGGATAATTTTCTATGAATGACTCAAAATCGATTCAAATCCTGAAGATTCAAATATTTGTTCGTCGAATGTTTGAATGAACTTAGTCATTCAATTCTAGAATCAATGTCCTTTTGGATCTTATGTAGCCCATAAAAAAACAGAAAATGAATGGATAATCTATGAAATATCTCCCCCAAGTTGACTCCTGATTTGTTTCCTTAATTTAATGAGCAACAATCCAAGATTTCAAAACACAAAACCATGGGACTCTCCGTTGATCTTGAATTCCTAGGTTGGTACTTCCCATCCGATTCCGACACAAAATAGGACAGATTAGAAATCCACGCAAGCACTCTATGCGTGTGTTCATATATAGGCATATTAGTTGAAGCATGTTTTCCTGTCAGGATTCTTGAAAACTGAAACTGCCATGGAACTCTTCCTATCTTCTTGTTGGGTTCTCAAGCTATTGTCCATTTTACCATTCCTTGCTCTCTTCCCTTCTCCTTCTTCCTCGCACTCGTTGCCCTCCTCAGTTGTTCACTCAGCCATCGAGCATCGTAACTACACAGCCATATCAAGCTTCCGAGTACTCAACAGAAGAGCTTTGTTTGACTGCCCTGACGCCAACCCTTATCTCCAGATCAATTTTACCACAAAGAAACCTACCCTCTCTGATGAAGATTTCATTACTGTCACTGTCAGTGGAGTTCTCCTTCCTGCAGATAGCGACTGGGTTGCCATGATATCACCTTCAAATTCTGAGTATGATTTCTTCTGTCACCCTCCCTATATGCTATTTACCATTACCTGAACCCATCAGGACAGTTTCTGAGAACTCGATCCTTTCTGTGCAGTGTCTCAAGCTGTCCTTTGAACATAGCTCAATATGTACAGACAGGTGATCTTAGTCCACTTCCTCTTCTCTGCCACTATCCTGTTAAGGTAAATTCCGCTGCCCTTATCTAGTAACCGTCCTCTCCACCATTTTAGGACATCTACCTACTCATGTTTCTCACTTTGATGTTGATTTGAGGAATGCCATATGAACACATGTATGCTCAGTATGAAACCCAAAACTGAAAGAGTCACGTCAACAAGAACAAGTTCCTCACGTAATAAAATGGTCCATATGATATGCATGCATTATATGTGATAGTGACCGAGCAGTCAGGCTGCGACGATGTTTGGTATCATTCCACCAGTTTATTCCCTTCACGATTCTTCGTCCATGGCAGCAGCCATGGAAGAAATTTGCTAATTTTCTCTCCAATTGTTCCCATCTCAGCTCAGAAGAATATATTTTTATCAATTTCTTCATGTTTAGTTAAAAACAAATGAAATCTTATCACTGAATCACTGAATCATATCTGTTGAATTTAATATAAATCAGATGAGTGAAATAAAAAAAAATCGTACCAATTAAACCAAACCAATTTATTATATTTAAATAGATTATTGATTTTATCGGTTTTTATTTTTAGTATCGATTAAAAAAAGATTAATAGAATTACCGATTCGGTATACCAATGCGGACCTTCAAATATAGAAGGAATGGTTAAATTTGCAGAAACATGAAGTATGCAACTAATTGTTAGGTATTATGTTTGCAGGCACAGTATGTGAGTAATGATCCAGACTATCTGGCCTGCAAGAAACAGGAATGCCAGAAGTACAATGGCACAGAATGTGAGGTCACCACTTGCAGTGCTACACTATCCTTTCATGTGGTCAATATCAGGACTGATATTGAGTTCGTGTTCTTTGCTGGAGGGTTTGACACTCCATGCATTTTGACTAGATCGGGCACCATTAGCTTTGCCAACCCAAAGCAGCCATTGTATGCACATATCTCAAGCACAGACTCAACAGCAACATCAGTAAGTTATGCCTTTTTCCCTGTGTCTCCCTTTTTACCATGGCATCTCCCAGCTGGAGTAGTACTGCTATGTTTACGCCACTGTAAACTTGTGTGGTGTAGATGAGATTGACATGGGTTAGTGGGGATAAAGAGCCTCAACAAGTTCAATATGGAAATGGGAAGAAACTCACATCAACGGTCACTACATTCTCACAGGATGATATGTGCAGTAAGTAGAGCGCATGATAGATCATATACGCTTCTAAAACACATGTGATGCAACTGTTGTGTGATTGTGGATGTGTATGATACATAGGTTCGACTCTTGAAAGTCCAGCCAAGGACTTTGGGTGGCATGATCCTGGCTACGTCCATTCTGCAGTCATGACAGGGTTGAAGCCTTCAAGTACCCACTCTTTCAAATATGGAAGGTATTATTCCTGAAAATATCACAATAACAGATAAAGGATATGATTGAGTTGTAAAATAAATATTAAAGATTTGATTACTAGTTTTCAATACGAAATATCTTAAAAATTTCGAGCCAGATTGACCCATCTTTAGGTAGTGCTAAAGATTAAACTAAAAAGATTAGTCACTTATCAATGGTGAATACCCTTTAAATTAAACAAAAAAAAAAGAAAATGAAAAAGAAACGGATTCAATGGTTAATTATTTTTCTTCTTCTGATGCAGTGATGCAGCTGGTTGGAGTGGTGAAACTCAGTTCAGGACTCCACCGGCTGGAGGATCAGATGAACTAAAGTTCCTTGCATTTGGAGATATGGGGAAGGCACCTCGAGATGCTTCAGAAGAGCACTACATCCAGGTATGATGCATACATGAAATATAGGGGAGCTTAAGCAAAAGTGTATATTTTTTCTCACAGTGCTTATGTTCTCGTGGAGCATGTAGCCTGGATCTCTTACGGTGATCAAAGCCTTGACCGAGGAAGTAGAATCTGGCAATGTAGATTCCATATTCCACATTGGAGATATAAGCTATGCAACTGGTTTCTTAGTTGAATGGGATTTCTTCCTAAGTCTTATAGCTCCAATGGCTTCTCAAGTATCTTACATGACCGCCATTGGAAACCACGAAAGGTAAAACCTCAATCACAGACTTCAATTTTCAGAGAAAGAAGGTTTTTACATTGGCAACAAGGGAGTGCCTGGAAGTGTCTATCAGTATCACTATGTGATTTCCCTTTAAACACGAAAAGGAAATGTGAGGGGATGAATCAAGGTCCTGAAACTTTTTTGCAGGGATTACGTAAACTCAGGATCAAGGTATACAACTCCTGACTCTGGTGGAGAATGTGGAGTCCCTTATGAGACCTATTTCCCAATGCCTACCTCTGAGAAGGATAAGCCATGGTACTCCATAGAGCAAGGAAGTGTCCACTTCACTGTTATTTCAACAGAACATGATTGGACAAAAGAATCTGAGCAGGTGAACTGAAACAGAGTATTGAGTATTCCATCTTCATATAAACCTGAATAAGCTCATATGTTGAGGACATCTTGTTGTTTCTTCATGCTCTAACACATTGGATTTCACAGTATGCCTGGATGCAAAAGGACATGGCTTCAGTCGATCGATCAAAAACACCATGGCTAATCTTTGCTGGGTGAGTTAAGATGCACATATTACAACATGAAACTAAAACAAAACTTTCAAGTTAACATTTTAATCAAGATTTTAAAAGCATCTAAGTTTCCAAATGCAGGCATAGACCAATGTACTCATCCACTCATGGACTTTTTACAGTGGATAATAAATTTATTGAAGCCGTAGAGCCATTACTGCAGCAGAACAAGGTAGGTGATTTGTTGGTTAAGTTCATAGATTCGGCAACCAACCAGTCTGTTTTTTGGTAGTTAATATTCTTCTTCTGAACACTCAAATCTCCTCAACATGAACTAGGTTGATTTGGTTCTATTTGGGCATGTCCACAACTACGAGAGGACATGCTCTATTTATGAGAGCAAGTGCCTTGCAATGCCTGCAAAAGGTCAAGATGGGATTGACACATATGATCACAACAACTATAAAGCACCAGTTCAGGTAGTGATTGGCATGGCTGGCTTCACTTTGGACAACTTCACTGATAATGTAAGTTGATAGAAATTATGAATAGAATAAGAAGAACACCCATATGTATACATTCAGGTCACCTATATTTTTCTACTGTCAATATGCAGCCTGATAGTTGGAGTTTGACAAGAATTTCTAAATTTGGCTACCTGAGGGGTCAGGCAACAAGGCAACAGATAGACTTGGAGGTTGGTAGTCAAAAACTACAACTACCACTACTTATACATAGAATGATATCAGATGCAGCCTAAATCTTTATTCCCTTCTAGGTAATGGTCAAACACTAACTTTTCTTGTTTTTGCAGTTCGTAAACTCAGATACAAAACAGGTTGAGGACCATTTCCGCATTACCAAACATCAGAAAAGATAGCTAATTTTCAGACTGCAGTTCTACAATGGAAACTTATACACATACTACAAATCTTATAGTTTCTTTCATACGTTCAACACTATTGAAGACATAAGAATACTATGGGAAATATTATGAATAAAGATATAAGAGAAAGCTGTTACTATATGTTATAAAATGTTTTTCTCCTTTCTATTCAGTAGATACTCCATTCCCTTCCCATCCATATTTATAACTTTTACATACTATCATTTCTTTCATCCTGCCCTTTTTCTTTTCCAAAACCCTAGTTTGATCTTCATAGTTTAAGGCACTAATCAGTTTACATTCTCAACTACATAATCTATCATCAAGACCACATCACCATGGTCCACGACCTAATCCATAGTACTATATCTATTGGATAAAGTTCTTGCAAAGTAAGATGGGCATGCTAAAAAAACTTCAGCAGTCAAGAACAGAGTGTTAAAAGCTATCACTGAACTTGATTGTATATACAGTTTTTAATGTCTGCGCCAAGAAATTACATCAGCAGGTGATATTGAAGATTACTATTATAAGTACTATGGTGGACATGGTTATACATCAATCTTAGTTTACATTGCAACATAAGAAAAAAATAACAGAAGCCAGGCCAAATGCTTTCGATTTGATCAAGCTCGTCATAAGTCATGCGGATACTAACTTTGACAATAAGAAAGACTAACCATCATCACCCCAAACTAACTGAAAGATATTCCTACTAGCACGTGCATTAACAACATTCTTGGTCCGCTTCCAAAGCATCTCCTCTTGCGCACAAACATTTCCATCCTTTAAAAAACAGATGATGAGCAGAAATACGGTAAGATTGAGACAAAACAGTATCAATACAAAATTACTCAACTTATCAGACGATAAATCATAAATTATTCATTTACAGCAAGAAAGTTTGCAGAATGTATGCACCACACTAAGGTTAAACAAATATGAGGTCACACCACCCATGTCCTGATTTTACACCTTTGTTATTATATCACTGTTACAGATCTCCAGCAAGTTCCTGACAGACTTGAGATTTAAAGTTGAATAACTTTACAATTTAAACAAAAAGCATCACTCAATTCTTCTAGTCCATTGAAACAATTATTAAAATTATAGGCAATTGTTGCTTTTCTTTCCTTTCTTTATCACTCTGTTGAACAAATTAACCATCATAGCGTGATGAACAAGCTGATTGGCCACCCGGTATAGCTCTCCAATTGTTTCTTAGCGCTTCATAAATTGCAGTCTAGTTATAACATCAACAACGGAATTAAGAGAAAATAAGACTCACAAGAAGAGAGTAGGCATGGGCAAGAGAGATTAGTGTTGGATACAAATCAAGAACAGCTAAAGCCGCTTCCTCCGTCACTTGTGGAACCTGCAGTGATGAATTTAAGCCTATAATACCCAAAGTAATCTCATTTTTTTAAAAAAAAACCAAGTCTCTGGACAGGTTATTCATTAGAATTCTAAGAGATGCATCATTGGAGATATTCAGTTTTCTTAATATAAGTTGCTGTGACCAATGACCTTTAGCAGTTAATGACAAGAATGTGGACTTTTGCAAAAAAGGAAAAAAGTTAGTACCTGCATGAGTTGAATGGCAAAAACATCACTGACAGTCATTTTCTCTATATCTTGGCACCTGAGGATAAATTCATCATAAGAAGGAGACACTGCCGAGAATTTTGACTGTTCATTGAGCTGCAGTGTTCTATACAATTGGTTTATTGATTGTGTTAAATAGCCATATTTCTTCAATGTGTTACGCAAGCAGCTTGTTCTTTGCACATCAAATCCCTCTAGTATCTCGGTTGTAAAACAGCTGCATTTGGCATCAAACAGTTCATTAAAGACTTGTTCAATACTAGCTATGCATTTAAACATTTTCTTGG
Organism: Passiflora organensis; assembly: GCA_019739055.1. NCBI lineage: Eukaryota > Viridiplantae > Streptophyta > Magnoliopsida > Malpighiales > Passifloraceae > Passiflora > Passiflora organensis. Next base: position 12,157,607 of record JAEPBF010000009.1, read on the forward strand.
CACAAAAAGAAGAAAATGAAGCAAAGAGTATTCTAGACTGTGTATGGAATATCCTTCAACGGTCACCTTCCAGGTTATCTCTGATTCCATCATTGGAAAAAAGAAATACAGTAGGCTACCAACAGTTTTAGACAATTACAAGATTAAGGTGGACCAAAAATCAAACTCAGGATTACGTCAGATATAAGTTTTATGATCTTCAGCCAAAGAATGTCCTAGGTTCTTTTGAGAAATTTTTCCAATTTCACCTACTGGCTGAGCTATTCAATCCGATCTTCTTGCCCACCAACTCTGCTGATGGACAAAAGTATTCTTCACCATTAAACCCCCTACCCGTACATATGGAGAGAAGAAAGTAATTAAGGTTCAGTTGCAGCAAGTACATCACTAGTCGAACCAACTTTGCTGATTTTTCCTTTTTCTCTTTTTTTCTTGGAGATTAATTAAGCCCTGCCAACTCAACACAATTCAGTTTCCATTAGGCTTTCTGAAGCTGATCAGCTACAATTCAGCCTCTTGTGATCTGAACAAGAGCATTAGGAATATTGCTGGTACCAGCACAGAACTGAGCGTGACATGGCATAGTAACCAAGGTTTTAATCAGTTAAATAACATGAGAGAAATCCTGGAGTTTTCAAGTTAATGGCCAACCTAAAACATAAAACCCACCTACATCAAAGCATCCAAGGTATATGCACATCCAAACAAACTAAACAGACATTCACATGAAAGAATTCTGTTTGTAGGTAGGAAAAATACGTACGCTGTTTTTATGCTTTCAGCAGCATCTGAAGAATTGAGATCACCTTCCACAATATAAATCAGCTTCTTCAGTCCGCATCTCTAAAAAATTTGCAATTGTTTTCACCAAAATGTCATCATCAAATATCACAATCCAAATCCTCAAGGCATTCCACATGAAACTGTGTTTTGCAGCAGTAATTACATATGTTTCACATTTCATATAAGCCAGTACACCAAGTAAAAACTAAAATTAAAATCCATTTACACTACATTCCAGAAAGAATTGTTAACCCACATCATTGAAAACTAACTTTCAGCAAAAGAACATATTTCCAAAAACCAACAACATTATTTACGATACATAACTCGTGCATTGCGGGGATTACTAATCAAATTCCAACCCATGGGCATGTCCAAGCCTCATATTTTTACAAAAGAAAAAATCAGAATGGAGAGAATATTGATAGTAACCATTTATTAAATCTTGAATAGACGACTGAAGGAGACATAGATAACACACCATTTTAATTTATTTCCCAAAATGTATCTGTCCAGAAAGGTTCTCAATCATTATGCTACAAAGAAAGCAACCTGTCAATACCTACAAACAACCGTGTTTAAAAAGCATTAAAAAAGATTCAGGACAGCGAGTATAGTCATTGTTTACAAACATTAAAAAAGCACACAAATTGCAGAGTAGTAGGTACTTGACCCTTTATATCATGATTGGCAAGTAATGAGGAATTTACCAAGAAAAGTGTGAATTTCACAAAAAACAATTGATATACACCATCAATAAGCAAAGAAATACAATATCCACATAGGATACAATTAAACCATAGAAAATGTGGAGAAATATGAATAAAAATAAATACCAAAAGCCTCAGTTTCTGATCCTTATAGCGATTATCCCTGATCGAAGACCGTAAATCATTAACATTCTTTCGTTCAACAATAAAATCAAGAACATATTCAGTTTGCAGATATTTATGACGAGCTATCCAGATTCCATCCCCAACTGGCAGTCTTCTGACCTGCAGAATATTCCCACTCATATTATTCATTTACTATTGGTTATTATCTAGTGGAACAAATATTAGACATTCAAATTTCACAACAAGGACAACTTAAGAGAATAAGTAACGACATGAAAGCAAATGCCAGACAAAGATGCATAAAGACCAACAGCATAAATCATATTTCAACTGGTGTTCTAATATGAAATATGCAATCATTATCCTGATGCCAAAACCATAAAGCTTCAATTTTCTTCTTTTACTCTGTTCATAATCTTTCTTTAAAAATTATAAACCGGTAACAAGCTAGTCATTGAATGAAAGGAAGGAAAACAAATGAGATCAAGGAATGATGTTGAAGTACTTGGTCATCTCTCTGGACTATAAACATAGCAATTGGACTCAAATCAGGCAGTAACAATAGTTCCTAACAATAAGAAGAAGCAACATGCAAAATGAAAATAACAAATAACAATACCTGTATTTTGATTTTGTGCTCCTTGCAAATATACTCAATAAGTTTTCCACCCTTTGAACTGCAAAGCACAAAGATTTAAGGCCTTTCATCAGTGAAACAGTGCAGAAAGATTAAAATCAAATATGTCAATGAAGCACCTATCATTAAGCAAAGAAATTTCAACAAAATTCTTTTCAAAGCGAAATGCGACAAAAGGCAGGAAAATCCATGGACCGACCCCATCGTCTCCACCCCGTAGGAACTACGAGATCACCCCAAGGACGCCTTCGGCATCCAGGGGTCGCGGACCGACCATAGAACCCCGTTCAATAAGTGCAAGGCATTAGCTGTCCGTTGGGCAGTAAGGGTCGGAGAAGGGCAATCACTCATTCTTAAAACCAGCATTCTTAAGATATTTATGGATTTACAACAACAAACATGTTATGTAAGCAGCAGAATAGATGTCCCAAACGGAGTAATGAAATCTTTAATTTCAAGAAAGTCACCTTTGCGTTGCAAATTTCTCTCTATCATCCAATATCAGGATTACATCATATACATCCTCAAATCGCTCCCCTAAGCTCAGAGGTGGCATGTTTAAGGTGTTTGTGTCTGCTTCACAGCCGTCCAAACCAGAAAAATTTGCAGGATAATCCTGTAGGATATTGAAGCAACTGACCAAGCTGTTTGAACAGTATAAAGAACAATGAAATAATAATGCAGCTAAATTACTGGGTCCAAAAAAGAAAACATACAGATGATGAGCAAGGTCTCATGGTAAATGACCCAGGAACAGATGAACCAGAGCAGAGATTCGGCACAGCTTTACGAACAACAGAATTATCTTGCTGGTCACTTTGTCCAATAGAAATATCTTCTTGACCTGGATATTAGATTGCTTAAAAAAGAGAAGTCTCCATGTTGTTTAATTAAATGAGCAGATTATTAACACTTGGGGGAACTCACAGCCATTCATAAATGAGTAACTCGATGATTTCACAGGATAATCCTTTGTTATTGGTTGAGGCTCTGAATGCAATCCATAAATTTGATCTTGAAGGAGACGACATAAAACTGCTGGCCAAAGTGACAAGGTCTCCTTGTTTGGGGAAGTTTCTGAAACTTTAGTAAATGCACAAAGAACTTGTTCCTTTGAGTACCCCAAGTTCATAGCCTACAGAGAGAAAATTTGAATTGAGGCTACACTGTACAAAAACTATCGACCGTCAACTAAAAGTCAAGCAAGAGAGATACAAAGATGTAACATAAATTTCAGAGAGAAAATACCACAAGATGGTGTTACAAATAATGGTGTCCACTGATGGAAAAGTATTTAATAGTCAAACCATAAAAACATTATCCGTTGGTGATGCTGAAAATTGATCTGACTAGCAGATCCAAAACATATAATTTTCTAAAAAGTTAACAAAGATGGGTGGGAGTGTGAACTGAACTACAGTATCAAACAAACACAGACCAGAAAAGAAAGGAATAGGCTTAAAAATAAATAAGAAACAGACCCTCTCAAGAAACTCATGCGGGATATCAACCGCTATCTCCTTCCTACTTAAACCCAAAGAAGAAGATGCCACTTCTCTAGCTGAATCAGGGAGAGCAGTCTCCACATTTGATGCATTATGCTTGTCTACACGACAAGACCCTTCTTCATTAGCCAAAATCCTTTTGGGATCTTCTATCTGAGATCTTGTGATACATTCACGTGCTGCTTCCTGCCCTTCATCAGTTAGCATGTACCTAGCGTTTAATCCAGTTATGCATAAATGATCACATGAGTTAGTAGGAATGCAGGACTAATTTAAAACATACTCTCCGGCAAGAATTAGATCAAAGTATGGAATGGATAGTGAATCTATTTTACTAGCATGCACCAAAACATAGACCATAAATAACATATTCACAAGCCATGTCATAAATTAAAGCACACTGAATGAAATCTGCTATGTCTTGGAACTGAACTTCTTTCATGAACTCAGCACATGGGTCAAGTTGAGCTAAAAATCCACAATAACTTAAAAAGGAATGTGCATATCATGTCGTATACAGGGCTTGAAAATCTCATATTTTAAGAGTTAAGTCGGTGGAGAGTAAAATTAAAGTCAAAACTACCAATAATAAGTCAATCATGACGATTAAATTACAATGAAATGAGATTAACAGGCAAGCAACAGCCTTACTTTGCGGGGCAACTTGATTTAACAACTAATCCCTTGTTTATCAATGTTGTCATGCAGCTCCATCCTGTATACCAGTCTCTTGGAGAAATTCCAATTTGTGAAGGCTTTCTATTGCCCTTTTCAGCCCTAAGAGGATGAAAGAAGTTTAAAAGAAATCAAACTACTAGTGGATATATTAAAACAGGTTAGTATATCGAGTAATTGAAAACAACAACATACATAATTGGCACACGAGAAAGACCACTTGCTTCAGCTGCATCAATAAGCTCCTGTTTACGCATGAATTCAGCACCATTTACAGTCTCCCTGACAGCAATAACAATCAATTTCGTGAAATAAGATAAAAGCTGGGGCAGTTGCAAAAGTATAAAGTAAAAGAGAAAAGCTCTACCTGTATAGAGTAATTAATAATGCATATGCAACAGAGCTCCTTTGTGGAATATAACGTTTTGTTCGTTTTGCTCTCTTAACTGCATAACTAAAACAACTTTGATTTAGTAAAACCCTTGTAACATGATTCATCTGTCACCTAAACGGCATTATACTTACCCTCTTTGGTCAAGTCTTCAGGTTCAGAACTCCCTGAACCATTATCAAAATACCCTTGCATTAGCTTCAAAATCCACTTCCCCACTCCCCTACACCATTAATACAAAAATTTCAAAACTCATCAAAGACGTAACTCAGAACAGTCAAATTTTCAATTCCAATATAAGCATCCCCTCGAGCAAAATTCCAGTGTTACTTTTAACCAGAACCCGGAATCTGAATTAGACAATCGAGCCTTAAAGTCTAAAACTTCCTCTGATCAGTATACGGTAAGGCAGCTCTTAAAAATTGTTACTAAAAGAATTTGAGTAAAAGAAACATACTTTATCCGAGACAAGTCCTTAATGGATGTGATTGGATTCTTTGTGCTACAAATGCTGCTATAAGCTTTATAAAGAGTCATGTCAATGTTTTCCGATAATCCTTTGGGCGTCTCGGCCAATTCTTGCCTCTTTTGCAGCATGTAACCCACAAGACCTTCATTTTCAGGGCATAGCACCCGTGCCCGGTACTCCATTTCGGCTCAACCGGGTTCTTAGGGATTGGATTCAATGGCGACAGAGGAATGAAGATGGGTAAGAGAGTGTAGCTTTGAGTTAGGGGTTGATATTAGAAAATCGCGCCAGGTTCCCCCTAGTCAGAAGGGTTTGAAATTGCGCCAACCGACGTAGACCCGATCGAATTGGTTTTGGGCTTTATCGGTTGGATCACTGTTGGTTTTGGGCTTTCACAGTTGGATCTCTCTTTAGGCCTCACACAAGTTATTAGGGTGCTATTTGTCACCGCCCCAGATTGGGAAAGATAAGTCACATATTTTTTTAGATGTTATTTAGAAGGATTTAACATATTTTTTTAGATTTGTCAAAATTCGAATATTTATTTTTATCAAGAATTTTGTTATAATATAAATTATTTTTTGAAGACTGATTTAATGATCTTATTTATGTACGATAAAGTAATAAGAATTTAATTACGATATCTAACAAAAAAAAGTTCAGAGAAATAAAGATGAAATCTGAGCAGAATGCACTATATAAAAATGATTTCACGAATTCGTCGACAGCAGGGTTCGAACCTGCGCGGGCGAAGCCCAACAGATTTCAAGTCTGTCTCCTTAACCACTCGGACATATCGACTATCAATGTATAATGTTTGACTTTGTATATCAAAACCAAGACAATTAATTAATTTAACAACATTAATTTTTTAAAAGGTTTATTGCTATTCCTACAATCTCAAAATAATTATATATTTTTTCATATAAAATTATTCACTTAATTATTATTTTTCTGTGGGATTTTATTTTTTAACAATAATACTAATACTGATAATGATAATAATTTAATATTTGTAAAACCATTTGTTTTTGTCTATACAGACGACATGTCATACATTTTCCGAGATTTGAGAATCATACAAGCCAATAAACTGCCGAACTGAACTGGTTCTGCTTTCTGCTGCTCAAGGAAAAATTGAAGCTTTCGGCGATGGCAGGTTCGAGAGCGAACACACAAAGTAGTGAACTAAGATGCTATCACTGTGCTGGTCCTCTCTCCAAGGAGATGGTAACCCTATTCTCTGATTTGACTGTGACCGTGTTCCTTCTTTCCTTTCGTTAAAAAGATTCGATCTTTTCGTGGACTATTGACTCTTGAAACTATCATTTGCTCTGTACGTTGGTTTCAGGAAACAAGTGATTGGACTGTTCGACCTCTTGTTAGGGATAGTTTTTCCATGGTAATTGCTTCGCATACTTTCTTGTCTCTCGAAAATTGAAGCTTTATTAAAGAACACTGGCCATTTGTTATTTCCATAGGTTCTGTGTTTGGAGATTTATGCCTTTGTTTGCTGTTGTTTTCAGATTGGATCTGCTGTGGGTGGTACAACGAGTGCATTCTATGGATTCAACCATGGTATTTGATTCTATTTACTTTTCTCTGTTTTGGAAGTATCTTTTGATTATCTTTATGTATTTATTGTTGCAAAATTGTTGTTGTAGTTAAGAGTGTAAATAGATCACAGATTTCTTTAATTAGATGCTCACGAAGACCGTGAACAGTAACTGTTGGAAAGCAACGAATACAGGTTATTTTGGATCGAGGTTACTCACAAAACCCTGAAGTAGAATTGCTTGGTAGTATCGGTCCTTGGCAGGAAGTATAGGCAGAATCTGCTAATGCCAATTTGTTTACATACATTGTGATTGTTTTTAATTATCCTCTTTTCTATTACTTGAATCAAGATTTCCCAATATATGCCAGAGCACTGTCCATGAAACTACTAAAGGTGACGAAGAAGAGAGCTCTAAATGCTTGATTGGCGAAGCATTTTATTACTACTTCTTCAAACTGTGTCATATGCATATGCATTTCAGAATATTTTCTCTTGCACCCTTATTCTGTTGCTAGGTTTTAAATATAGAATTAGTCTCTGCTTTCTCCTCTGGTTTGGAAACTTCTTGCAGATGTTTTTCAATCTTACTACCATATTTGTGAAGTTTACACCTGATATGATTTAGCTGCTCTAGATCTAAATTTTCGTTTTTGAAGTCTTCTTGTTATATCTTTCTTTTTATCAAATACAAAATTGACTTGATGGGTTATATTTGTAAAAATTGTCATTAGACACAAAAGTGACTTGTGTAGTATTACTGCATTTGCTATTCAGTTTTTGTTTAGTTTCTAAATTTATGGAATTTTTAGTTTGAGGATTTTTTTTTCCTTATGAGTTAGCTCAAATTGCAAGCAAGAGTTAGTTTTCTTTAGGTAGTTTGATCTACTTACTTGTTGACGCAGTGATGCCGATTGTTCAGAAGTGGGTGAAGGGTCCAATGTGGATGCACTTCCTTATCGGAGTAAGATTCATAATGCATTTTCTCATATCTTCAACTTCTTTCTTCTTTTCAAAACCCTTCATCATCCCTTGCCGCCTTAGATATCTTAATATTTTCCACTAAAATTTCCGTTAGAGTGAATGCATCATATGCTTGAAGGATGCTTAGCTGGTGATGACAGCTAAAATACCTCATCTGCTGATAAAGTTTGTTTATGCATTTCCCTATTCATTAAATTGAAACTTCACTGACAAAAGGGTCACCTTGTGCTTTCTCTCTATTTTTGAGGCTGGAAGTTTGTTAATGAGATATTGCTGACTTTCATGGGAATAGTTTTGCCTGCTTCTTATTTATGCAAGAGTTTCATGTTTTCTGTATTTTACCAAAAAAATTTTGCGCATATGCAGGCACCACCAGTCATTGTATTCTCTTCAGCTTGTGCTGGGCTGGCAGGTAAGCAATGGTCCCTATCTTTCTTGTGCATTAGATAGATTGTTTTAGTCGTCTTCTGTGATGTGGATTTGATTAGATACAATCTCCATCATAGAAGAATTCTCACTGATCGCACCTTGTCACAGGCCATGATTAAACATGCCTGATCTTTGTCACGTTCCATGTGTGTGGTTAGGAACTTTTGTGGTGACTTTGTTTGGAATTTAAATTCGAATCACTGGCAGTCTATCAAAACTACTAAGATTCATGTATCATGGTACTTAGTAGAAAGATGCTAATGTTTTACTGATCATGTTTGATTGAGCTCAGAGATAACTCCCAGGAGCTGCTAACATTACCGAAAAAAATGTTCAGGTGGTGCTATTCCAGCCGTCGCACAGCTCCTCTCTTCTTCATACCATGCGGCAGTCTCGTCTACTTCAATGCCTCCTTCACAGGATAAAAAAGCCCAGAACACGAGAAGTTCCTCTACTTTGTGAGGTGTTATCATTCCAAGAGTCTCGTTCCAGTTGTGCAGATGCATATACAGATAAAGAATCATTGTGGCCTCTCTGTATATAGTGAGCTTAGTCACAATACCTTCTTCATAAGGTCTCCCCCTAACTGCATCACATGCTACTGTAATTATGCATGGTAACTTGCAATGGCAAAGTCAGGAATGCTATTTTTTTCCATACCCATTAATATCTATTTGAATACTTACATTATTACACATAATGGTCTTGGGCATACTCTGGTTTGATAATCTAATTATCTTTAAACTCCGCGTACTTATATGGGTTGTTTTTTAGAATATAAGAGAATGTCGGATGATTGTAGGATTAATTTTTTTTATCAAAACATTTCGTATTTTTATAGGTTGATCAACCGGCTCTCCCTTTTTCCCATAATTGAAGATGAGCTCTGTCCTTCCACTTCAATGCTGTCGGTTTCTCTGCCGCAACATGGAAAAACATTAATCATGCATGCATGTCCTGTCAAGTACTAAACCACGAGAGCATAAGACATAAAATAGTTAATTTGTTGCAATTTGGAAGCTTAATCCTGCATGCATATCCCCTCAGGAACATGCATTCCACTGAAATATCTTGAGCAGCAGAGCAGAAGATAGACCTGCCAGTTATGCATTCCTCTTCTAGTACTTGTTCTATTACGAGTTCTTCACAGCTTAAGGCCGCACATATCATTTAGTCCAGAAAAAGGAGTTTCATTTTTCAAGGAAAGGCTCTAAATTAGGTCCAAACCAGTCCAAGTTTGCACTGCCTGGTTAAATATTAAACCGGTTCAACAAACCCACCAACTACACCACCTGATTGAAGGAACCAACGTTACTGTCAATGTCAGACAATTTCCTGATGGCATGAATCAGATGACTGGCTTAATTATTGGACAAAGCTGCTCTTAGTATTTAATGACCGACACAGACATAAACAAACAATTCAAGATCCTTAAGTCCTGTCCTCATCTCGAGGTGTTAACTTAACTTGTTACATGCTGTTGCGGTTGACCCATGTTCCTATCCTCATGCCACGAAAACAAAATTCTTAGCAGCATCGCTTCCCTTGGAAGGAAAACCCATATACCGTAGTGTTCTGCAAGGCAAATGTTCATATTCTTATGAAGAGCATAAAGCTAGAAAAACTGGGTCCAAATCACAGTTCTTTTCTCCACCAAATCAGAACATAAACTTTGACGATTCCACCTTCTCAGCATCTTCCCTTCCCCATACCACCAGTTCTTGTTTATTATTACCTTTTCATGTCTTAATAATTCGCAGACAGATGCTGAAGCAGAGCAGAGTAAAAGTTTAGAATGTTGGTTTCTTGCATGTGAACATTTGGATGTATAATGAGAGAGATAAAGCAGATTTGTTCTAACATTTCTTAAACAGGCTTGGTGTGATGAGAACTGAGCACTTTTAGCAGAATATTAATCTGACTAAAACAAGAGCTTCGCTTGAAAATTTGGAGCCGACCAACTTTAACCTTTTCTTTCTACTAGAATAGGATTCGAGGTCTCTTAGTTTTTAATCTTATTTAGGTAGTGTTGTCAATTTTCGAGTCGGTATAATCGTAAAATATTCATCCTTCTCCTCTCTTGAATACTATAAAAATTTATGTTTGTTGGGAAACAAAAGTAAGTGATTGGTATGTTCCATGTGAGCTATAATGATGATTACTGTTCCAACCAAACCGTGTTTAAGGAAGACATGCATGCATTAGGTCAAAAAACATCAAATTTTGCAGCAGAAAATGGGAACAAAGATTTGTTCTTCAAGGTATGACATAGAACCCTAACTGTTGCTAACAGCTAATAATATATATCCATTGAGAGGAGGGGAGGGAAAAAATGGTGGTCCCTTGGTTAAGTAAAGCCTACTTTTTCATGACCAAACTAACCATTTATTCAAAGTAGCCGTTGGGTCTTCACCTTGTACCGTTTAAATACTAATATATGCTCCTGTTTCCCTTTTGCATCAGGAAATCCGTGCTTCTCTAGACCCACCTCCGCTCCTTTTTCTCTCCCCTCCCCTCCCCTCTCCTCCATAAACTCCTGTCTTTCGTTCTCAATATCAAGAAACACCCTTTTAATCTGTGCTGAAGAAGCACCCTTTTTGTACAGAGTCATGAATCAAGATTCATATGCAGTTGCAGTTCATGTTTCAACACATGTATGTAATCCAATGGATGCTATTATTTCAGAAACAACCATTTCTACCCCTTTACTATTTGCAGTAGCTAGCAGCAGGAGCACTAGCAGTAGCACCTGCAGTAGCACCAGCACCAGCAGTGAAGTCAGTGAAGATAGTCCATCAAGATCATACCGCTTCGAGCTCCAAGATGTCGACTACCCCCCTCCAATCAAATCCTTTTCAGGGTCTTACTCGTACCGGTTGCTTGCTGTATTATCTGGTCATATTGGGTCAGTTTCTTGCTTGGCCTTGTGCGGGGAATTCATATTGAGTGCATCACAAGGCAAGGATATTATAGTTTGGCAACAGCCTGATCTGAAGCTCTTCACCAAGTTTGGCCAAGGAGATGGCTCGGTGAAAGCGTTGGTGACAGTTGGTAACAAAGTATTCACCGCTCATCAAGATAGTAGGATTCGGGTGTGGAAGGTGTCAAGAAGCTCAGAGAATGTGTTTAGGCTTCTTGACACACTTCCTACTAAAAAAGATTACCTGGGGAAGTTCATGAGGCAGAGTAATTATGTGCAAACCAGAAGGCACCATAAGAAATTATGGATTGAGCACGCAGATAGCATTTCTTGTTTAGCATTTTCTAACGGGTTAATCTATTCCGGTTCTTGGGATAAGACCCTCAAGGTTTGGAGGTTGTCGGATTTAAAGTGCTTGGAGTCAATTAAGGCTCATGACGATGCCATAAATGGATTGGTAGCCTTTAAAGGGATACTTTACTCTGCATCAGCAGATGGGAAGATTAAGGCCTGGGGAAGAGAAGGGAAGAACTCACATTCTCTCAAGGGCATTTTGGAGGGCCACAAGGATGTTTCCATGAACTCAGTGATTGTCTCCGAGGACGGAAAGTGGGTTTATGGAGGAAGCTCAGACGGGTTTGTGATGGGTTGGGAGGGGACTCGTGATTTTGAGAGCTGGAAGCTGGTGTCCGAGACAAGAGCGCATCAGATGGCTGTCCTGTGCATGTGCTTGATGGGGGAGTATTTGTTCAGTGGATCAGCTGATAAGGGCATTGGTATATGGAAGAGAGAGGCTTATGGTAAGCTCTGTAAACATGGGATCATAAGTGGTCATGAAGGGCCAGTTAAGTGTTTGCAGGCATCTCCTAGTAACATTGGTGCCGGGTTCTTGCTCTATAGTGGTGGCCTTGACAAGAGCCTCAGGGTTTGGTGGGTGCCCAAGCCGTCTAATTCAATGGAGAACAGTACAACTACAGTACAGGATACACAGGAGAAGTGCATAACCTTGTCACAGTAAGATTTTCAAGTTCCGTGATGAAGCACTATTCCCACCTCCACCATTTTTTTCTTCTTATTTTTTGTGCTTGCAGTGCTTTTAATTGTTCCTGCAGTCTCAGGTTTCCTGCCATAGTTGATTTAGGTTAATTGTGTGAAGCATACAGGTTTTCAAGGAGTTTGACCAAAGGAAAGAATAGTAGGAGTTGGTTCTGATGTTTTCATTTTTTTTATATACTATTTTGGAGTGACATTCTTGAATACAATTGTTTTCTTTTCCACTCATGTTTCTTGTCAATTGTCATTATTCCATACTGAGGGAATCAATCAATCAATCAAAACAAAATATTTGCATCTACATGATTGTTTAAGAGCATTCATTTTTGCAGGTTTGTTGGTGGATCTATCTATAGTTCCTAATTGGAATCTATCTATTGTAGCCTAAGACTATTATAGAAGTATCTACATGAGTCGGCAGACTAATTTCTTTCCAAACACTTTTATTAAGATTTACACTCTAAAAAAATAACTTCTGCATCCTAAGGACAATAATGAGACTTAATTTATCACCTCAGACATAAGAACTGCAGAACATGACCCTGCTGCTCACATACCAATGCAGAGAGTCACAGCACCAAGATGCTATCAGGCTTTCTTCTAATCAGAACCCAACCAAAAGACAAAACTCAAGCTTTCTTTATTCTTATGCAGTTTGTGATTTGTCTTGGGCATTTTGGTTAGTTGGGTACTCCTGTATGAGTTTCTTGCAGATCAGGCAATCGAGAGTGACTAGAAAAATTGATAATTTGGTGGCAGAGGAAATCTTTTGCCTGAATTGTGTCTATATTCAGGTTGATGGGTTTTGCTTCTTTTTCATACCATTTGCAGAACTTTCCTTCCAACTATAAATTAGATTCGTCAAAATCAAACAAAAGCACTTGCAAATATCTGTCAATATTTTGCCAAAAAGGTAAATAAACTCATTGGATAACAGGCTGGCTGTGGATGCTTTCAATTATTCTATTCTCCTCCACTGAAAAGGCAGATAGATGCTCAACTTATGCTTTGAGGAATGGATTTCCATAACTATGATCATCAACTTGCAAATTATATATGTGCGCATTCCACTTAAGAATGTACAGTAAGAGAATGGAATTCAATTCTGTGTTCAACGAATCAGTGTAAATGTGACAGACAGAATGGAGCTTTTGCTGTTCGAAAGACGGCAGGGTTTATAACTCGTATCCCATCAGTCGATCGTATAGCAGGAATAGTTTTTTCTGTTTTGGAACGCATATAACTTATAATGAATGGTCGGTTGAATATGAAAGAAAAGCTGAGACAATCTTCCATAGCTTGATATATACTTCGAACCAAAAGAAAAAAGCCCCAAAACAGCAAAAAACCAGTTCCATAAAGCAACAGTTCAGCCTTGTTGAATCAGCAACAGGTTTCTGGGTACCTATCCCATTCTGATCAACCACCCTTCTGCATAACTTTACCAGCACTGCTTAGCTCAAACAGTGAACAGTTTTATATTCTACACTGGACCACAAACAAGAGGAAGAAAACCCAAAAACCAATTCAAAAGAATAGGGAATATAAAAACATAGATTCATGTGAAAAGGATGAACCTACCCACTAAAGCAACATGTCCTGCTTAGAAGGTTTCCCTATGCTCTTTTGGTATAAAGAAACCAAGAAACCTCTTAATTTGGACAACTCTTGGCTCTTTTTGGTGATCAAAAGTAAAGACATTCCATGTACTTTGGTTGTGTATATACGCATGAAATCAACCAGCAATCTCAAGCAACAAAGAGCAAAGCTTCAAAGGGATGCCGCCAACCCCACAGACAAAACCCGTCTCTGGGTACCATCTGTCAAAGCTTTGGGACCATTAAAAGTTGAAGCAAGCTCGTTTAGGCGTAAGGATTTTATAAAACAAAAGAGTTGTCGATGGACCAACACAGATATAGACTATAGAGGTAAAGGAAACCAAAGGCAAAAGTGCTTTCTCTATGGTCAAGGCAGACGCTTTCTGATATCCAATCCTATATATGAGGATTTTAATCCAAATTCCATAAACACCCAGTCAACTCGTGTAAGTATATTAATTAAACCTAAAACATATGATTAAGTTTATATTAATTAAACCCAAAAACATGATTAAATAGTTGTTTACGAGATATAACGAAAGTGATTTTTAGTTCAATATCTATTATTCTATTAACAAACTTCATTCACATTTAAGAAACCTCAGTCGTTCTCCTCTAAAAACCACACATGTTGATTCCTGACCTACACTCATTAATGTTTCAGGTTTCTGTCCAAATTCAACGATGATGGCGATGATGTTTGATGTTTGTGATTGGCTGTGAAAGAAAAGTCATGCATGTTCATTAACCAACCACTAGAATTCCTTGCAAAACTGTGGAAGTATCTGTCATTACAGAATAAATTACATTACATGACTGAACAAAGTGCACTAAACCTATTTTGTTTTGCCTGTGAGATGGCAATTTCTTTCAACTTTCAAGTGAAACTAACCGTGAAACTTTGAGTGAACGTGCACATGGTTAGATACAGACAATAAAATGACAAATCTATATCGGCTGTTCAGCAACTGCAGTAGAGCTCTCTTGCTACTTCAAAAACTTCGGGGCTTGGCAAACTTGATCAGTAGCTCCCAATCAGAAATGCTCCATCAAATAATGAACATCCATAATTTCTCCAGGGAAGCCCACACTTGTTGAATAAGGGAATGATCATGAACACTTTGCACCATGTCACAAGCATTGCATTAAATACATCATCCTTTTTATACAATGCGCCAACACTGGAAAGATTCTTTTTTACACTTGTTTGTAGAAGAGGACATAGGCCTGGTCATGCAACACCTTGTTCTTGCCGATCATTGTAACAGACGCATCATCAAAACGAAGCCACTGGCCATTAGTACGGCGGGCATCAGCTGTATAGTGACCTTTTGAATGATCTCTCCCATGGTGTGTTATAGTGGCAACAAGTTCGTATCTTCGACCCTGTACAAGCAAGAGAAAAACAAATAAATAAGCATCTCCAGGGTAACAAGCAGTTAAACTTTTATGGTCGATCTCACGACAAAGAAAATGCCATAAAGACGAGTTTTTCTTATCAAATCTGCAAACTCATGAGATTACTAATCAAGTTCTCGCTCAACCAAACCCAAAAAATTTACTGAAGTGTTGAAGAGAAGAGGATGTAAACAAGAGGACAGCATCCCAATGGAGGGACCATATTAGTTCAGCAAGTCAAATGGTAGAAATCAAGGAAACTGAGTATTACCTCATTTGATGTAGAAACAAGTAGTTCCCGACCCACAACCAATTCAAGAGGAAAGTGGACAGGCTTGAGCAGCTTGGTGCTTCCTTCTCTTCCGTAACTAAATCGCTTCAGGTGTAATATCATTATTTTTGGAAGTCTCTGTATCTTCACGGATTTTCTAGCACTAACAACACTGGCCTGCAAGAGATTAACAGTTAAATATCTGATATTTACTAATCTAATAGCATGATTTCTTATAAAGCATAATTCAATGATAAAGAAGCAACATAGGAACAAAAGTCTACACATATATGAATCAAAGTAACAAAAAGCTAACTTCGCAACCAGAATCCAATTAGCACTATAAAGTATAATAACTTTATCAAGCTTTTTCTTCAAGACAATGATAACAAAAGAACAGGAAAAAACCAAAACATAACAACTTTTGAACAGGAGAGCAAAACCGTGCAAAAGTTATGATGTAACATTCGTGCCTCAGCACCAGTAAGGCCACAAGCCTATATATGAAAGGCTTAGTCTAGCCTTCCTAGCTGTTCACAAAGTTTAGCTGGTTTTCTCCTTAAAAACATGCTAGTCAAAAACAAAATTGCAATATAAAGAAAAAACACTTGTACCTTTCCAGTTCCCGATGTTCGATACCCTTCAAGATTTTCTGGTGCAGAGAGCAAATGAAGCGCATCCTCAATAGAATGAATGGCTTCTGGATAAATATCGAGTTGGAGCAGAAGGAAAGGTTGAACAAGAGCAGAGGCCTTGTTTCCTGGGTCAAACATAAGAATTAGAAGAATTGAAAAAATAACCCTACCGAAAATGGTCAATATCTTTGGAGCAGAGAATTTAAATTTGGCTAATCATCCATTTTCTTGCTTATTTAATGATATCAGCAAACTAGTAAATCAACTATAACAGGAAACACGACATCAAGGAAATTCCAGCAAATTCATTAACCCAAATACTCCAACAAGAATGACTAATGATTATGTGATTAGATGATTCAGAAAAGAAAAATTAATTTCATCAAAAAACATTAGGCTGCCTCGTCTGGCAGATACATGATTAAGAAAGTTTCTTTGGCACAATTTGCAATTCTTTGTTATACTAATTAGTCAACCAGTTTGTATATTCGCCACAAAAATGAAAGGCCAAAAGTTTGTGGAGTGGTTACATTGCAAGGTTCCTCATTGAAACAAACTGGAGTAAGACAAATTTATTCAGAATGTAATGAAGCCAGAGAAAAACACAAAAGAGAGAAAAAGAAATAAGCAAACAAAATCATGCAGCCAACTATAAAAACTACTCTTAATTAGACTCTTCATGTAAAAACTGAAAAGAATAGCAGTTTTTCCATTAACAAAATCGGTACCTTTGGCCTTCACCACACTTTGCAACTCTCCTCCAAATATGTCACTTAATTTAGAAGGAATTAAGCTTTGAACCCTGGTCACAGCAGACTTATTCTTGGGGCCAACTGTTTCCCATTCATCATCTTCTACAGGAGAGGAAACAAGAGAAGATATAGCACTGTTCTTTGTGGTGGATTTTCCTTCCAGTTTAAGTAATTCATCGTGCACTTGATCCATGATGAAACTCAGAAATTCCTGAGCATCCTCCTGTCTGAAAGGAGATAATTTCAGAAGGGAACTCACAGGTACATTTGACAAGAACATAAAGATATATTTGTACCCAGCTTATGCAAAATATATATAATCATAATGTAACCAACAACAGTATGGCCAATTTGGACCCCTACAGGGATATATTAACCTAATAACAGCAATCTGCCTAATTGTATAGCAACCTCACATCACGAAAGGCATCAAGCATTTTAAAAACTTTGAAGGAGTCATATCTGGCTTCATATATTGCTACAAGTTGTTCTGATTACTCATTTTTTCCAGAGTTCCTTTCATGTTTCAGAACCATATTTTACACCAGAATATGTTCATAACATGGATAGAGGACTACTCATGTGACGCAAACCCTTATATGCTCTAATCATACAATAACAAAATATTTTCTTCAGTGAAGAATGTAAGATAGTTGGCGTGGCAAAAGAAAACATAAGAAAGAGTGACAAAAATAGAATAAACATTACATGTAAAGTTTCTTATTCATAAACACAGAGCATGCCCTTCCTTATTCATTTATAATCCTCCACGAAAAGTTTCAAGGAAAATTGGGCCCAAAATAAAAAACCAAAACTTCCATGTCCAAATAACAAAAGCATCATTCACAAACATCAATATTTAACAAACAAACTTGGGAAATTGAATATTGTAAGAAAAAGAGAGAGATAGTGACAAACCTCAGTCTTCCTGACATTCTATTTGGCACATCTGGAGTGAACTTTTCAAGAACAGTTTGAAACATAGCAGGCCTGAGGGGCAGACCAGTCGCAACAGCAGCAACCTCCTTTTTTAAGTTAGTATTTCTTGGTATGTCAAAGTTGGAGAAGAACTCTGAGAATGCCCTTAAGGCAGGAAAGCCAACCTAATAAATCATAAAAGTGCATAAGCATGTGGTCTTAGTTGTATAGCTCATCTTACCAATCGGTTAGAAAATATGCATAAAAAGGAAATGAAACAACAGACCATTAAGATGTCAAACCTTAGGAATGCTGTAACTTCCGAGATCTTGTAAGAGCTGTACAAATGGGGTACAGGATAAGAGAGCTTGTAGAGTGGCATTGAGAAAACATAAATTCCCCGAGTTAATTAAGCCACGAGGTTGCAAATCTTTAACAGCTGTGACAGGGCTGTTATTCACTTTCAGGGCACCAAAGTTGGAACCCAGAGAATGGCTGATAGCAGCAGGACCATCTTCACTCTCAGGTAAGCTCAAAGAACCCAAGCAAGAGCTCTCTGTTTTCAAGTCTTTTACACCATTACTCAAGGGAGCTCCATGGTTGGAACTACATGAGCTCCCATTTTCCACTTGAGTGGCCAATACTACTCCACCCGGCAAGACATCAACTTGTTTCTCAACCGTCACTCCTTTTTCTTTCCTTGCCGGTTTCACATGTTGAGGAACCACTATTCCGTTTGAAGAACCACCCACCTGTATGCCTGATTCACCATCAAGCCTACCAAAAGTAATGCCGGATCCACAATTCAAAGAGCTAAATTGCAATTCTTTCCTCTTCTCCTGCTTCTTCGCAGCGTTTCCAACTGATCTATTTTTCAGCAATGACTTGGTCTCATCTTCAGTGAATGAACCAAATAATAACTGCAATATCCAATGAAAAAATTCCAAAATACCGTACAAGTCAGAACATGGAATGAAGAAAACACAAATATAGCAAATGCACCCCATAGAAAAGCACATTACAAACAAAATCTCATACAATATGATGAATCTACAAACAAAATCTCATGAATCACTCTTGAAATCTTCTCCAAATCTATTTTTAATGACATTAATAAAAAATAGGATTTAGTGATTTATAAGGATATATTGATCAAATGACTAATTGAGTTTACGTTTTCTAGATTTTGATAAACCAATACTAGCTACCAAAAAGAAGATTTATTGATTTAAACACCAACAACACTAATAAAATCATGATACCAAACAGAAATTACATGCTACAACCCACAATCGAAGTCAACATTCCTAATCTAAACCTAATAGAAGCAACATATACAAAAAATCCGTTAATTACACCGTACGTTCGCGTATATTGCCTTTACCCAAAGCCACCAAAAACCATCACAGACAAAACTGAAATAACTTAAGCTTTACCGGCAATATTAAAAAAATAATAAAGAAAAGTGTAAGCGAAAGAGACAGAAGCACCGACCTTCGAGTCACTCATAAGAGGATTTGCTGTCAGTGTACAGGAAGGAGAAGCGATGACTAAACAGACGACGATTAAACCCTTAACTGTGGAGGAGATTGAAATCACGAAGAGGGCTTTTTCCTTTTTGGCTATCGGCTGCATACGACGATTAAACCCTTAACTGTGGAGGATATTGAAAGCACGAAGAGGGATTTTTCCTTTTTGGATATCGGCTGAGATTGGGTTCAGACTCCTCGCTTTTATATGCTGTCGTAGGTCGGTTGACGTGGCGCTTTTATTTTTATTTTAAAATATTATTCCGATAAATAAGGCGTGGTAAAAATTGAATTAAAACTTTTTAGTTTAAATAACAAAAAATAAAATTTCTTTTGAAAAAAAATAGATAACTTTTGTAAACAAATATTGATTTCAATGTTTTTATAATATTATTTTCTAAATTAGTTTTTTTCAGTTATAAATTATTTATAACTCTAATAATATAAATATTTCGGATTATTATATAAAATTACTCTGACTAAATTCATCAAGTTAGCCTCAACGCTAATCAATATATTAATTAGTATTTTCCAAATTCATTCAAACTCATAAAAAATAAAAAAGGAAAAAAATATGAAATAAGACTGCGAGGGCGGGATAATGTAGGCTTTTCCCGCGAATTAACTTCTGTTGGACGTGACAACATTGAATTAAAATGATATTTCGGGGGTAAGAATTTTGGCAATTTTTTTTGAAACATCTTTATTTCATTATAGCTTTATTATTGTGTTTAAAATAAAAGACAAATAGTAATAAAACATTAAAAAATAAGTATTTGACCATATAATTTTTTTAAGTGACTTTAAGGTTTAGAATTTACTGAATTTAAGATATAATTGATATCGTATTCTTATATATTTTTTAAAAAATAATAGTAAGACAATAATATCTAAAATTAAATAATGAAATCATATGCTAAAGAAATATCAAATCTCCTAGTGAAGTTTTAATGAAAGCTTATCAATCCAATAATATGGAAATCACATTTTACTAATTTTTTTTGGTGATAAATCATTTGATTGGGATGAAAATGGTACAAACAGCTGACAGACAGCAAGTACATCCCCCACTCACCTGTTTGGACCAAACACTTTAACTGTACAATGCACTTGGAGTTCTGTCTTCAACAGCTCTATTAAAACTAATAAACTAATACGAATTTTAAAAGAGACATCAATAGATTTCTCTGTCTTCTCTCTTTCTTACCAACCACCTTCGCTTTCCTCTCCACCATGCCCAGCCACCATCTCCATGCATCTCTCCGCCCCGCTTCTACTACTTCCGCCGCATCCGGAGCCTCCTTCAGCTCGAAGTTAATCATCCTCCTCACTCTCCTCCCGCTATCCCTTGCTGCCTTAGCCTTCATTCTCCAATGGAAAGGCGACCGTGGCGGCCTCCTTTCCGACCCTGCCTCTGCTACCGCTCGCTGGGCACCTCAGGGTTCCCACCATACCAGCCACGAGATCTTCCCTGGCATGGAATCCTCTTCACCTAAGCAGCACCATTCTTCCTCTGATTGTACGGCTCTTTCCCGCAGTGGGTCCCCTTCCTTCCCATATTTTAGGGACTGGAAGTTTGATTCTGAGACCAATATTAGGCCCAAGGTAAGAACTTGCCATCCGGGTTTTGTTTCTTATGGGGATAGCTTTGATGGCTATTTCTCGGTTTCCTTTTTTTTTCTTTACTGATTTTCAAAGTCGCAGACTTGAATTTGGGGATTTTTGTTTGGATCTGGCTATGTTGTAGGATGTTCATTTCTATTTTAGTTCGATTGGTCTATGATCGTTTGGGTTGATTATGTATCTAACTTAGCAGTTGTTTTCTTGGGATGTGACTTTGAACTTTATTCTCAGTGAACATTGCATGATTTGCAGTTTTGGCATGCTCTTGGAAGTTCAATTGTTCTTTTTAGTGTAAAACTGTTGTCTTGTTACTGAATGTGCAGATCTGTATTACAACAAGTACATCGGCTGGACTAGATCAGATATTACCATGGATGTTTTACCATAAGGTTCTTGGTGTCACTACGTTTTTCCTTTTTGTTGAAGGAAAGGCCGCATCCCCTAAAGTATCCAAAGTTCTTGAATCCATTCCTGTGAGTTATTTTCTGCTGCCAATTCAGTTTTGTTTATTGCCTTTTTTATGTTGGAGTTTCTGCTCTGTGATTTTTCATTATGTTTCTTATTCTGAGTTGTTTTTGATGGACCGAGTCTCTTATTCCCAGGGAGTAAGACTGATTTATAGAACTAGAGTGCTAGAGGAACAACAGGCTAAAAGGTCAGTCTTCAGTGTCTCAATCCTATCTGATTGTTTCCAAGATGAATCAATCCACACTCTTGAAATTTTCCTTCCATTTTATTAAGTTTTAGCGGAAATTTAGGATACTTTTCAGTTGAGAGATGACTAAATTTTTTGAATGGTCTTATTACTGTTGAAGAATTATTGTTCAGCTTATAGTTTAATTCAGAGATAATTAATTTTTTTCAATGGTTGTATTATTACTGAATAATTCATATCTGCTGATTCATTAAATTCTTTTCATCAGCCGAATTTGGAATGAGACATGGCTGTCAAGTTTCTTCTACAAGCCATGCAATTACGAGCTATTTGTGAAGCAATCCCTCAACATGGAAATGGCCATTGTTATGGCAAGGGTATGTATGCAGTCTGACTGAATATAAAGTTTTGATTGATAGTTCCGTCATCAGTACTCCTTTACCCCTTAGATAACAGTAACACAGTGTTGAACTATCATTTCGGAATAATCTCATGCTTAATAACATTTTAGGATGCAGGCATGGACTGGATACTTCATCTTGACACTGATGAATTGATTCACCCTGCTGGTACTACTGAATATTCTTTGAGGCAATTGCTGCTTGATGTTCCTGGGAACGTGGATATGGTTGTATTCCCAAATTACGTGAGTCCTTCATGTCTGTTGTCATTGCTTTTGTAAATAATGATGGGAACTAGTGGATTGTAGGAGATTATCAAGAGATTCAATCTCTCTAATATAGAAGTCTTCTTCCATTTTATCCAACTGATGATGAAATTTTGATTTCTCAGGAAAGCAGCGTGGAACGAGATGATATTCAAGATCCTTTCAGCGAGGTGAATATTGCTTTATCAAACTGGCATTATTTTTCATGTCCTCTCAAATTTTATGAAGAATTTCAAATCTTGTGTAATAAAGAATTACAACTGGTATTTTCCATGTCTTAATTCATTCCATCTCCAAATAGGTGTCAATGTTCAAGAGGAACTATGACCATCTCCCAAAGGATACTTATTTTGGAATGTACAAGGAATCAACTCGTGGTAATCCAAATTATTTCTTAACTTATGGAAACGGGAAATCAGCTGCACGAATTCAAGACCACCTTCGTCCTAATGGTGCTCACAGATGGCACAATTACATGAAAACTCCAAAGTATGTTAGCTGTATCCAATGAGTAGAAAGCCTTACAACTATATTATCTGAACATTTATCTGCAAATGAAAGGCTTGTGGCATGCATGATATCAATGTTAGCATTATGAATGCTTGCAACAGAATGTTATTCCATTTCATCCTATATATGATATGGAGTATACTACACATTTAACATGTGTGTGTGTGTGTGGGCATGTGCCAGAAATATAAATGTGTGAATGTTAATTTGAAAATTTGCCTTTCAGAGGCATGCATATTTTCTTGTTTCATATTTTTCTCATGGTTAATAGTCATGCTAATCTAGTCTAGGTTTCAGAGCCATGGAATAAGATGTTTGATAATGCTATTCTTTAATTGATGATCGTGATAGGATCAGTGTTTTTTTCGCATTTTAATAACTATAACCTTGCTCTGTAAATTTTTTGTTAGTGAGGTCAAATTGGAAGAGGCTGCTGTCCTACATTTCACTTACTCCAAATTTTCAGACTTGACATCCAGACGTGATCGTTGTGGCTGCAAACCTACCAAAGAGGATGTCAAGAGATGCTTCATGTTGGATTTTGATAGATCTGTGAGTCCATTTCCTTGTCGATATTTATTTGTTCATCATGTTGATAACTGTTGAGTTGGTGTCACTGTGGGGATGGAACTGTTGTTTCATGTTACTCTAAGGATGATGATCTTGAGTTGACGTTTTACTAGATCTGATGTCATACATCTGCTAATGTAGTAGTAGTAGGGTTAGTATTGTCAGACTATTCTTTGTTGAAGGGATAATTATACTTGCTTATGTGCTTGCTTAGGCTTATGACACTTGGTAGGAGTAGAATGTTGCATCCGAGCAGTTTATATTCGATTTTTCGATCGATCTTATTGGTTAACATCATGCCCTGCAGGCCTTCATAATTGCTTCAACTGCAACCGCGGAGGAAATGTTGAACTGGTATTGTAATTATTTTCTTGTTCTTCTATGGAGAAACATTCAGAGGCATTCACTTGTGTTTTCTTCTTTTACGCAAATTCCTTGCAACTATATATGCATATAAAAGCCTTTCTTATGTCTTAGGTACCGGGAACATGTTGTATGGGGTGACAAAGACCAAAAACTGAAACTCCTGAGGAAGGGCATCTTGACCCGCATATACACTCCCATGGTAAGACAAAGCAGTATCTCTTTAGGGTGATTCCCTGCAACTTAATTCAGTAGTCCAAGTGTTTCTGAAGTGTACTTTTTGGTCTTATATTTCAGGTCATAATTCAGGGTCTAAGGGAATCTGGTGTCTTCAGCTCTCTTATTGCATCTGCTCCAGCAACTCTGTCAAAGGACAAGTTCTTAGCCTCAATTGATAGCAGTAACTCATCAAGAGCAGTTACCTCTGAATCAGTGTCTTCGAGGAAGGGCAGTAAAAGTTTTGAGAACAAGGCAACAGCCAGGAAGGTTTTGGAATCAGAAACTTCTGTATACCATGAAGCTGCTGTACCACCGTTGCCTCCCCCAGGAGCTAATGACCACTTCCTCGGGGAAGAGTGACCGATATATCCCGGCAGGATTGCTTCTTGTTCTCGTTCCTGTTTGATTGGTCGATCGTTCACGTCTAGCTTGTTCGAAGGGAAGAATCAGGAGAGGAAAGGATGAGCAAGCAGTCTTATTGCGAAATATGTTCAGTTCATTTGGTTCTTCCCGATCATGATCCAAGCGTACAACTAGGAGAAAGACTGTGAAAGAGACATATTGCATTATTCTTGTGATCACAACTTGATGTTGGAAATGGACAACTTGGTCAATTAGTATCCTGTATAGAAACCACACTCTTTACTTGATAATATCAAGCAAATGCATCTTATTTTTGTTACATGAACATCATGAACCAGAAAAATCCGTACAAACCTTAGCTTACATAAGCTGAGCTTCTTCAATAGAGATGTAAGAAAAGGCAATGAAAAGGTAGATTTGACCGAGACGTCCTCAACTCTTGAAATATGAATAGTTTTAGGCCTCATAGATGTCTTTTCTGATCGGTGATTTTGCCGCTCTGTAATAATTTTTTCTTCCATCTGAATACGTTTATCCAGTTATCTTCTCCCTGGAAAGAGGAAGAAACTTTCCTCCTCCATGGAACCAAGATAATAACTCTTCATGCCTTACCTAACAGCAAAGCTGTTCGCAGGTAAGCAACAGTGGTGATCGGTAGTTCAGGTCAGCACAAACTAACAGTCAAAGCTTGTCTACCAGTAAGGTCCAACCAGTGGAGTTTCTTGGATCTTCTTGCTCCTATAAAGCTTGCACACATCCGAGTATCTCTTAAACTTTTGCACAGAAAGGAAGAAAGTAGTGAGTGAAGCAAAGATGAGTCATGAAATATTGGTAGTTCCATTTTTTGGGCAGGGCCATCTCCTCCCAAGCATCGAGCTGTGCAAGCAAATAGCATCAAGAAACTTGAGAACCACACTTGTTATTTCCTCTAATCTCTCCTCCACCATCCCTTCCTCCCTCCACCAACATCCTCTCATTGAAGTAGAGGAGTTGCCCTCTTTTCTGGCTGGACCACCTCCTCCTCCTCATTCTGATCAGCCCTCTCAGCTGGGCCAAGCTCTTGAGAAACTTGTTTCAACCCGATCACAGAACCAAGATTCGAGTCACCTGGTTTGTGCTGTTGTTGATGTTATGATGGGTCAGACCCTACAAATTTTCCACAGGATTAGAGTTCCAACTATTGGGTTCTTCACGTCTGGGGCTTGCTCTGCAGCCATGGAATATGCCATGTGGAAGAACAAGGTGCACCCTGAAGATATCAAACCAGAAGAGATCCGTTTACTTCCTGGGTTGCCCGGAGAAATGGCTCTTACCTACTCAAACTTCAAAAAAAGACCTCATCCTCCTCCCGGAGGTGGATTATATCCAGCATATTTCGGTGGACCGTCTGACCCTGGATTTGGTTTTCCTGTACAGCCACCAAAACTGAGAAGACCACTTGATCCAAGGTTCCCTAGACAGCCTGCAAACCAGAGTCCACAGGTAAGGATGGGTCCTCCAAAACCTGGTGGTCAGCCGCCCTGGTTGGAGGAATTCGGAGGCTCGATAGCATACATCTACAACACTTGTGATGATCTTGAAGGACCATTTATTGAATATCTTGTGGGTCAGCTTGGAAAACCAGTGTGGGGTGTTGGTCCTTTATTGCCTGAGGAATACTGGAAACCAAATGTTTCAGCCATTCGTGATCATGAAGTTCGAACCAATCGGCAGTCCAATGTTACTGAGGACGAAGTACTTGCATGGTTAGACTCAAAGCCATGTGGTTCAGTCCTATATGTAGCGTTTGGTACTGAAGTGGGTCCTGACATGGAGGAATCTGCTAAACTCAGGGAAGCACTGCAAGCGTCCAATCGGCCATTTATTTGGGTGATCCCACACCGTTCTAGGAGACCAGAACCACCAGGTCTTGCACCACCCAAATTCTTCGAGGTTCAATCTGGTTCAGATGTTTCAGACCATGGCGATGATTATTTATCTCAAGATTTGAGCAAAACAGTTGGCGAAAGAGGTTTGATAATACATGGATGGGCACCTCAACTGCTGATCCTAAGCCATCCATCCACAGGTGGGTTTCTATCACATTGTGGATGGAATTCAACCATGGAAGCCATTGGACGAGGTGTCCCCATTTTGGCTTGGCCCATTAGAGGAGACCAATTGCACAACGCCAAGTTGGTAGTGAAGCTTCTCGGGCTGGGATGCATGATTTGCGATGATTTATCTCTGGTAAGCGAGGATGATATAAGCAAGGGAATGGAGAGGGTAATGGGAGATGAAGATGTTAAGAAGCGAGCAGCAATATTTGGTGCTAAAATTCGAGATGGCTTTCCAGCAAGTTCTCAGCAACTTTTGAATGAGTTCAGAGATTTTACTACTAAAATTTCTTCTCATGCTATCTAGTTTGATTTCTTATCAAGAAGGAAGCATTTAAGTAGGGGAAAGTGATATAGCCCTTTTGATTTAGACGAATATCCTTGCCGACTACACAGTCTTTGTCTCTTCTGGATTTCGAACAATATCTCTGTTAAGACAAACTTTCTAGCTTCTAGTTCTATAGCTATATACTCAGACTGTCAAACCCATCCAACTTTATTTTTTTTTTAAAGATACGATTGCGTTGTATTATATTCATGAGATATTAACAAACTATATCATCCCTATACTACTCTATATACAATCAGACCCGAAAGTCCTCCAAAAACCGCTGCAAAGGTCTGAGATATTCACTGCGATTACACCACCTGATACCAGTGGCTTATCGGGAGTAATGAGACTCATTACTGCTGTAGATGCTAGGATTAAGATTGACTCTTGCCCAGCTAATGCCTTGAAGGAGACCCTCCGTTGCCACTTCCTTCGGACTTTTGCAGCCTTCTCTGAAAATCTTATCACAGATAGTAGTATGCATCCCATAATTTCTTCTTTTTTACAGTTACGAACCCGCTCCCCCACTGCTGTACTAGATTAGTTACACTCCTGAGTTGAACCCATCTCACTCCCCAACGACTCAGAGCTTCCGACCAGCATAACCATGCATATTTGCATCTGAGAAGGACATGATCTACATCATTCTCCTCTTCTGTACAGGACATTGTTTCTCATTTGAATCTATCATCCTCATTCTAGCTAATCTTCCTTTTGTCATTATTCAATCTTGGCAAACTAACCACACAAAGATCTTGCTCTTCATTATTCCTTGCAGTCGCCAGACATCAGGAGTTGGGGATTGCTCTTCGGAAGGTCCTGTATTTGCAAAAGCTGTGTCCAGAGCATTGTATCTGAGCGTAGTGGAGAACGTCGACTCTCCTTCATCCCACACCACACTGTCATTTCTATTCCTGTGCAAAATCACCCGATTCAGCCAACTAATCAACTCTTCAAGCATGCTTTCTTCCCACACGAACAATCTTCTTGTCCATTGCAGATTCCATTGCCATCTCTCCCCTCTCCACTCTCCAATTTGGCTTACTGTATCCTGTTTCTACAATGAGATCTAGTACAACCTTGAGAACTTCATTGCCAGCATCTCGTTGCCCCACCATTTGTCATTCCATAACAATAAGCTGTCCCTTTTTCTCGTAGACAGACAACAGTAATAGAATCACCAATACATTTTAGGATATCCCTCCATAATATGGATACCTTGCTGGTGTTGAAGATTATCCCATCTGAAGTAAGTCGAGTACCAACTCCCGGAAAATATTGGCCAACTAACCGTTAGGAGTTGTGATAATCTTCCAGCACAATTTAACTAGTAAGGCCGAGTTTCTCAAAGTCAAACAGCCCAGTCCCATCCCACCTCTATCAGTATTATCGCAGACTCTACTCCATTCCACTTTATTAACACAAGGCCGTTCAATGTTCCCCTTCCACAAAAACCGTCTCATCATCCTTTCCATCTCCCTCTCAACCTTTCTAGGTAGTCAGAAGAAAATCAGGATGCTATGAAGGAGGACCGACTTGATCAGAATCATCCTTCCACCCATCGAAAGCATTCTGCCCTTCCAAGCCGCTAAACGGTGTCTCATTGTCTCTAAGACAGGCCCCCATGTCTGTTACTTCCTCAAATTTGCTCCGAGCAACAATTCTGCCTTGCAATATAGACCTTTCGCCATCTTTTCTATGTCTTTTTTCCTGAAATTAATTCCGGCGAGACTGCTCTTGTGGAAATTAACTTTTAGTCCTGTGAAGAGAGCGAAGCACCGCAATATTCTCTTCAAGTTCTTCATTGACCCATCCAACTTTATTGACCCAATTTTTGTGAAATTAATGCTTAATTAGAGGAGTATCAGACAAAATTATCCATTCTGATTGAAGAAATGAATCTGATGGATGGTACAGTAAAGCCTTTGCCATTGCCAATAAAAAACTAAACACTTTCAGATCAGATTTTATCATGTGTACGGTACATAAAGGGATGGTGTCTATACTTAGGCTGTGCTGTGCTAATTGCACGTAAGATAATAGCAACAAAAAATTATAAAGAAAATGTTAGCAGCAATTGAAGCAGCTGCAACACCAGAATTGTTTGTATGTTGCAGTGTTGCATCAAGTTGATAAAGAATTGGTGGCGATGCAAGGATCTGTTTTCCAGAACAAAACCTATATTTTTGCAAAATCACCTATGCCGCAATGGCTTTTTTAATAATTATTCCCTTGCAACCTTGTGCCTTTATAAGAAGCTATATATCGATGATCACCACCTTTATTCCACCAGTCCTCACCCCTGGCTCTCCAACCATCACCACATCTTGTGATTTCCAAATCTTGTGGCTTCTTGACATGTTTATTCGGTTGTTTCCAGTGGGGATCATACTCCCTCTCTCTCAATCTTTTCTCCTTTTGGGTCCATGAACTGGCTCCCCTACCTCTCAATCCTTTTTCTTTATCTGTTGGAGTCCAGGAACTGTACCTGTCACCTTCCCATGCTCTATCGTTTGAAGTTTCAACGCATTGGTTAGAATCGCATCCCCAATGACTGCTTCCATGATTCAAATTCCTTGAATCCTTCTGGAAACAGCCCCAAGAACTGTCTCTTGCATTGCTCCGTCCTTGGTCTTTGGAAATGTTCTTAACCGGCCAGCTGGGACCCCAAGAATTCCTCCCACTATTCCAGTTGCATGTCTTAATGGCATAGTTACCACCATGCTTCCATTCCCATGAGTCATTTCCTTGAGCGCATCCCCATGCATTATCCCGCATTGCTTTATCTCCCAAAGGGGTGCTGCTTTCCCAGGGATTTCTATCCTTATTTACATTCTTTGTACTGCCTCCTAGGTTCCAGTCAAGCAATTGAGCATCATAGCTCCGCACCTTGTTGCAAGTTTCCCAGGGATTAATAACATCAGTCTGAGTCTTGTTGCACCCATATTGTACCATCACTTGAACTTCATCACTGTCTTTACCCTCGTAAACATGACGAGCTTCATCCAAGCACTTGATCAATTCAGGATCAACATCAGCATTCCAATCTACTTCATCAACATACATATCAGGATCCGGTAATGAGATTTCACAAGGAAGATCATTAATCTTTTCCCAAAAGCGTCTTTTAGCACTTTGCAAAGCCTCCTCAGCGGCAGAGTCATCCCACTCAAGTACTTTAGGATGACAATATGCAAACTTCTTAGCACCTACAATCTTCTGCCATGGAACTCCAACAATAGAACAGAACTTCTTTTCCCACATAGGCACACCATCTTCAACGTATACTGCATAAGGTTTAAAACCAAAATTATTCAAAACCCATTCCAGAAAAACGGCATTAACCATTAACAAAGATATTCACAACTACACACCCTATCTATTAAGCAGGTGTACCAATTCAGGGAATGAGCAGAATTTCTCTCTTACCCACCAACTAATTCCCACAACACAAACAATCTACCCAAAAACCACCCAATACAAATGCAACAGCAAGAGCTTAGAATTCAAAACAAGCATGCGTACCTGAATCAGAAGAAGGTTCAGGTAGAGGGTTCCAATACGGCCCTCTAGTTCTACCGCGATTGCGAGAGAATCTGCGAGGAGGACGATTCCGCCAGTTACCCATCTAACTATGCTTTCCAGCAGAACAAGAACAAGAACAATTATATCATTCAATCAAAACACACACGTACTGCTTCTACTCGTAGAGAAAATTCTTTGGTATGAATACTCCTGTCTTGGAGTAATTGTAATTTCGACAACTAATGCATATGTTTCCTGACGATCCAATAAATACTTACAGTCGCCGCCATAGTCTTCGGAAGAGTTCGGATCGAATATTTTATATTTTAGTTTTTTTTTAATTAAAGGGGATTTGTCATCGCAGTTAGTAAAAAAAAGTCTTCGGAAGAGTTCGGATCGAATATTTTATATTTTAGTTTTTTTTAATTAAAGGGGATTTGTCATTGTATTTAGTAAAAAAAATAGAAATTAATTATAATTGAAAATTTTTCTTTAATATATAATATGATATCTGTAATTATTATGATTATTAAAGAATATTATTTTATTCAAAAATCTAAAAAATAGGTAGTAAATATATGTCCAACGAAGATAATTTCTTTATATATATCAAATACTAAAATAAAAGATAAAAGAAATCTTGGATATTCTTTTTTTTTTCTATGGGTTATTCTATAAGTATTTAAATAGTAAGATTTTGTTTTATAATAATATAACAATTATTGTAAGAACCGACAGCACATAACTCTTAACAGTTTTGATTTAATAATAATACAAAACTGTTAAGAGTTGTGTCGGTTCTTAAAATAATTAATTATAAAGCTATTATTTGTTAAAATAGGATCAATTTCTATTATAATTGTATTAAATTCAAGGATATATAATAAAAATATTATTATTATAATAAATAATAATTACTGTGAATAAAATTATATCTCATAGAATTATTAAATATGACTTTTTCAAAAATTGGGTTTCGCAGTGGAGAATCATACATATATTCTACTATAAAAAAAAGTTAACACTCTGTAAAATAAAAACAAAATTGTTTTTTTCTGTTTCTCCAAAATTAGAGAATCGTTCTTCTCAATTTCTATATTTATGAAAAACAGGAAAAATCTTCTGTTACTCAATCCCGGTTCCTTAATCTCAATCTTCCTTCCCATCCGCTATAAATACAACTGTTTTGATATTAGACAATGTGGTTCAGAACTGAAAATGGAGACAAATCGTCAATTTGCATCCCGACTGGCGGTCGTTTCACTGCTCTTCCTCGTATTTATGTTAGCAGTCACTATTGCAGACGACGAACCATCCACCATGGAGCTTCATGTCATTATACGCAAACTGATCCCCATCACCCACAAAAATCAATAGCAATTGGTGTCATTGCTGCTCGTCATCCTTTGTGTTTGGTGTGATGCCGTAAATCACAATACAATATTGTAATTAATTTTTTTATTTATTATTATTCAATCTATAAATTTGTGCTCGTGTTAACATAATTTGGTTGGTTTGAGTTGTTAATCTCATTATTAGATCCCAATTCCGGACACTAAAACACCAATTTTTATCTTAAAAATGTACGGATTAAAAGATTTTAGATTCGAAACCAAACCAAATAATTTAAAAAACAAGGAGAATTGTGACGCCAAATAGAATCATGACAATGCTCCCTTTCTCCCAAAAGAATTATGGCTTCGTCTTTGTCCACAGGGTCCCCTGGACAGCTGTATTTCCATCTTAGAACACAAAGCTGTTTTGTTTTCTTGTGTTCTACCAGGCTTTGCACGTTGGTGTCACCCTTCCATTCCCTTCCCTCAATAATGCGTATCTCCATGTGAAACACCCGCTCCTCTTACCTGCACTCCTTTTGGCATGAACCCATAATTCTCTTGAGAACCAAGAGAATATGATTCACCTTAAAACC
Source organism: Passiflora organensis (assembly GCA_019739055.1). Lineage (NCBI taxonomy): Eukaryota > Viridiplantae > Streptophyta > Magnoliopsida > Malpighiales > Passifloraceae > Passiflora > Passiflora organensis. Next base: position 12,189,797 of record JAEPBF010000009.1, read on the forward strand.
CGCAGGAAAGTTCAAACTAGAGGCGTCATCAAGGGTGTCAAACAAGCAGCATGCTCTTCCATTCATCATCTATCTAATCGAGTATAGACATCCACTAGTCCACTTGTAGTCTTTATTCATGTCACAGTCATCCCAGCTGAAAGAGGAAGGGGGTAGACCAATAATTTCAGCAGCAGCAAACATTTGAACATGTCTGCTGCAGTCAGGAAATTTCAAAGTTGGAAAAAGAAGGGAGGCCCCATGAACATAGCTTAAAGAGACTTCACCATTACATCAACATTTTTTAGAATCCTGTTATTGATTGAACTGGCCTTGTTAGTGATCATAGATTAAGGCCTTTAACTGAGTTTGATCAACCATTAGGGGTCAAAACATTAGTTTTATCATTGTATCAGAGGATCCTGAGCTGCCTTTGTTTCCCTTGATCCATTCACATGACTACTACTACCTTTTCCCCAAACCTGTGCTACCTCAATGGCCCACTACTTCCAACAGATGAAGCCAAGATGGAAAAAGATGAATAATTTGGTAGATGTACAAACATACTCATCAACATGGTCACTCATGAATTAATTTAACAAACTTTTTGGTGTTTGTGATTCACATCTCACCATAAAAGAAAAAGCTGAAGCTACTTGCTGGCATTTCTGATAAGTTTCCTCTTTAAATCTCACATGATCTCATGCTTTTTGGTGCACCAAACAATGGTTGGTGAATCCAAGCCAGTTCTTCCTCATATTTGACAAATCAAGTAACCAAGGAACTGATATTTGCTGATCTGCGAGCTCAGAGGATTCCAGGAGATGGGTAAGAGCAAGTCGCTTTCTAGTTACGGTTCCAGTTATTTACTATTACAATTAGCTCTCAAGTTGGTATCTTTATAGTCTTTCGGTGTAAATGGCTTAGGAAAAGTGATGGGTTTTAAATATATGAGTTCCCATGTTAGAGCTTCGGAAGTTTGGAATGTTCTAGTAACATTAAGGATCTCACATGAGCACTTTGTGCAGTGATGGTGCTTCAATGGCTAATAAGAAGAGAAGTTGGTTCAATCTAGTGAAGAGGTTCTTTATTTCAGATACACCGTCGAAACATGAGAAGGTGAATAGTCATTTTCTCCTTTCTATAACACATCTAGGTATCTACAAGATTTCATAAACCTGATGATTTGATTGGTATCAGAGGAACAAACGAAGAAAATGGATGCTATTTGGAAGGTTCAAGATCAAAAGTAAGGTTCCTTCCATCACTGCCCCATCATCGGAAAGAGAAAGAACAAGGCTGGTCGAAGAAGCAGAGGAGGAGCAGAGCAAGCATGCTCTAAATGTTGCTATTGCCACTGCTGCTGCTGCTGAAGCTGCAGTCGCGGCTGCTCACGTTGCCGCCCAGGTGGTTTTGCTCACCGGTCTGCCTCAGTCCACCCATCAATGCGAGAAGAAAATAGAAGAAAGTTCAGATGTCAGAACCCTACTTGATGATTCCCATAGGACCCATCATCAGTCTAAGAGAGATGTCCAAGAATTTGCAGCCATCAAGATTCAAACCGCATTCCGTGGATTGCTTGTAAGTTTTGTCCAATCCCACAATGGGGTTCCTTCTTATGTTGTTGTGGCTCCACTCTGTGATTTCTGCTGTTTAATCCAACAATGTACATTCTCTGGGATGCAGGCAAGGAAAGCTTTGCGGGCATTGAGGGGGATAGTGAAGCTTCAGGCTATTATTCGAGGCACAAACGTGAGACGACAAGCTATCCATACTCTAAAATGCTTGCAATCCATTGTTCATATCCAGTCACAGGTCTCTGCAAAGAAAACCCACAAGGTTGATGAGAATAAGCGGCTTGTTAGTCTGAGAGAGGAAATGATGAAGGTGGGTACAGAAAAAGACTTCTCTTGTGGTTATTTCAATTTACTCTGTCACCTTAAGAAAATTTGGTATGCAGATGGACACAATCAGTCAAAAACAATGGAATGGCAGCACCTTGACGAAGGAAGAGGCAGATTCTCTGTTTCTAAGCAAGAAAGATGCTGCAATTAAGAGAGAACGCATCAGAGAATACTCCTTTAGCCAAAGGGTGAGATGAGACTTTCTTTTCATATGTAAAAGCTTTTCTTTTATTTTCTAAATTTTTTTCTGGAGATGAATCTGCATTTGCTGATAGAACAACAAAACACCAGAATTCAGCAGAAACTGATCGTAGCAAGTTGGATGGGAGATGGAGGTACTGGTTAGAGCAGTGGGTGGACACCCAACTTTCTAAAAGTAAAGAACTTGAAGATTTGGACTCAGTGATAATAACTTCAAATCCAAATCCAAAAGTGGAATACAGAAGAAAGCAGATTAAAGGCAGAGGTTCTCCAAGACAGTACCAGAGTGAAGGTTTGGTATCTCCAGTGGCAGCCTCAGGAAGATCCCAATCCCATCACAGGAGGCAAAGTTCGCTGGGAAATGATAAATCCTGTTCTGGGTCTCCACTGGTTCCAACATACATGGCAGCTACAGAATCTGCAAAGGCAAAGACAAGATCATTGAGCTCCCCCAGACTAAGGCCAGGAGCTTTTGATGCTTATTCTGATAGCTATTCACCCAGTAAAAATAAACTCTCTCTTGTGTCAACTACAGCTACTGAATTGACAAATGGTGATAGGTCTGGAAGGCCTAGTGCTTATCAGCAAAGATCTCCAAGCTTGAGAGGCCTTCCAGGTCCTGTTAAATCCACACGGACATTAAAGGATCTGAGCATTGACTCAGAGTGCTCATTCCGAACCTGGGACCATCCAATTCCAAGTTCCTTCAGGTGATCCCAACTGTTGGGTTGGGTTCCTGAGTTGTTCTGAGTTTTGAACAAAAATGAAAAAGTTTGGAATTGTTTTCAAGTTAGGAAGAACAAAGGCTCCAATTCTCCAGTCAAGCTTAATCAATATATAACCTGACAATCCTCTAATTATGTCAGTCTTTTAATAGATATTTCCGTCAGGATTAGAGTTTCCTACCAACACTGTGCGATATTCGGACAATTATTGCACTTGAAAACCTACAGGGGGTCGCAATATCCTGTGGAAAACTCAATATCTTTGGCTATAAAAGAATTATGGTTGGAGTTAGCTTTAATGCATAAGAAGATATGTTTTATCTTAGCGTTGTTCAGCTTTTTCCGTCCTGACGGACAGGAAAGAATTTATCGGTTCGGTCGGTTTCCCGACCCAGTTTATCGAACTGGAAGAACGGGAAATCAAGACGTCAAGAGAAGGTCGGGACAAGAATTAACGGGAAAATCTGGGATAGTGTAGTAATGGCGGTAGTTTGGAGTCTGTGGCTGCATAGAAACGGGAGAGTGTTCAAGGCTGTCCAAAAGGGTCCAAAGGAGGTTGCGGTGGAAGGACTTCTGCAGGGATTAAATTGGGCAAGATTAAATATCAATGGTTCCATATGCAAGGGTCACCTGCTGCTCCCGATTTGGGACTGGCATCAAGCAGTAATATGAAGAAGTGAACAACTAAAATACCCTAGATGTCAACCTGTGGCATTTTAGATTTTCATTACCTGGATCATTTGTATGCGTTGTTGATGTAAAGAATTTTCATAGTAATAAATTCGTGTTTATCAAAAAAAAAAGAATTAACGGGAAAAATTTGTCGTTTGGAAAATTTTTTTGGTCAAGTTGGGATTGATAATTATCGACTTATCTTTTGAACAGCCCTAACACAAGCCCAGCTATTTGAAAGGAATCCTATTCTTACATCTGTAAAATGGTTTGCCTTCCCAATTTAGTAACACTAAGAAAAATTAATCTTGAGCTCGAACGTATAGATTAACCTTTAATAAAGGTCTTAAGTAAAGGTTTCGCATCTTAAATTGCTGATATTTTAAATATTTTGTTTTTGGTTCAGTAAAAATGACTGAATTTCCTTAAAAAGTATTTAATAGGATTGGAATAGTAAAGATATAAATAAAATTTATTTATACTTTGTGAAAGAGTTTTTCTATTCGACATGAATCTGGATTAGTTGACGGCGTGTCAACCATACATCCTTGACACCCAGGTCTCGATAATGGTATTGGGCCTAACCATTCCACATTCCAGTTGTCGCACCTGTGTTTATGCAGCCATCAATTTATTATAAGATAATACCAAACCCACACGAGTACGGAAAAAGAAAAAATGATTGTGAATATGTATGTTTACGACCCAAGTTTGGAGTTCAAAAAGTCTTCCGCAAAATAAGAAAGTAAAGAAAGAAAGAAAGAAAGCCTAGAGGATAGTTAGTGTATATATATATAAAATGGGCAATCTTAGATTTGAGACTCCCACTAACTACCGTGTGTGTTATTTTCACAAAATGACACGTTTTGGGTCAGAGAAAATGATATTCAAAGTTTGAAAAAGTGTGGAATGTGTGTTCTTTGATGTATTGTTGGACCCAATTTGTGTTGGTGTTTTGGTCAATATGAGTTCTCTTTTTTACCAATGTCATGTGCAAATCAACTTCATTGTCTTGGTGGATGTTTATGTCAGTGGTGTTTTGTAGAGTTCTTGTTGACCATATAAATCAGCTATACAACCCTGGGAATGTCTCCAAGCTTGCTTCATTGCTTGAATCTTACATACCGCAATGATTTATCTTAGAATTTCAATGATTGTCTATTTTTTGAGATATTCCGTATCCAAAATTTGACCTTCTTGATTTAATATCAAGTTTTTTTTTTATATAATTTATCATACTACTAATTGAAACTCATTCATACTATTGTTGGTAATTTTGCACAATCCTAGTAAAGACCGATGAAGCCAAGCCAAAAGCTTACGGCCTACCCTTGTTAAGTCCTTTCAGGAACCTTCTCATAGATTCCCTCGACAAAATCATGGCCACCTTAATCTCTTCCTGGCTCCTTTCTTGTCTCTCGGTGTCAAAATGTCATTTCCTCCTTTATTGTCTTCTGATGTATGGATCAGTCATCACCACCCTCGCAATATAAAAATGCAGCCCACAAGTCTATTGCTCTTGGTTTCTTCATGAATGGGTATGAATGGGTTTACCATTTGGTGGAAAAAAATGTGGTGCAATGATATGGATGAAAACTATCTTATTGTAGTGACGAGTGGACGATGGTAGTGCTTAATTTCTATCTTTAATGCTCTTTAATGCTCAAGTCATCAAGAGAATCACACACAAACAACAAAACCCATGTGAGTATTTTGGCTTTTGTTTGATGTTAAACATGATTTGTTCTAATCTCAAAAATATAATTAAATGATAAAATTCATTTATTATTAGTTGATTTCAAGATAACCTCCATGGTGAATGCGACAATAATAGTGGGAAAACGACAAACATAAATTAAATAAGGGAACGAAAAGTGATTAGTTATATCTCTTAATTTCCAATTCAAAGCAGGGAATAGACAAGTAGATAGTGATTAAAGGGGAGTGGGGAACACCATAGGCATGATACAACCCTAGCTCTAGGATTAAACAAGATTTGTGCCCTAACAACCCTTTCTTTCCCTGTTTTTTTAAAAAAACTAAAGATGATGATGATGATGATGATAAAGAAGATGAAGACAGTCTTGGGTTGCTGATTACGTGTCAACTGTGGTTCAACTCTTTGGCCTAGTGGAGTCTTACCCACTTGCCCCATTATCATTGGCTAGTCTTTGATCTCCGACCAGCCAATCAAATCACTCTAAGAGTTGTTTTAAAGAAACAAACAGCAATTCCCATTACAGTTTTATCGGTAACCCACCATGATATTGATATGTAATAGCTACCAGCATCAGATGAGGTTGTAATAGTGGTATATGCTGCTGTAAGACTTTTAGAGACCTTACATAACACATGGTCTTGGTGGGACTCTGCTGATCAATGATTCTTCAAGAGCATGACCACAGAAAGTGTCATGGGATCCACTCCAGCCGTCCTCTTGATTCTCAGCTGACAATTGTTAGATAAACAATATTCAGCATTTTTTTGACTAATAAAGAGGTTTTGCAATCCATGAATGAAGCATCTAACAGACATGAAGGACCCTTTTATGGGGAGGTTTCCATGATACGCTGTTTCTGGGTTTACTCACATAATCATTGTGTTAATTCTGTGCTTATTTCTTATATTACTTCTACTAGCTGGTTGCAGTAGGTCTACTTCTAGAAAGCATGTCATCAAAGATTGTTTAGGTTTTTCACCACCATTCATAAAGTGTTTGCAGCAAGTTCATCCTTTCACACCTAGTCTCATGATTACAGATGTGTAGCAGTGATCGTGTAATGGCAAAACCATGTTCTAAGAATGCTGACAAGGAATGCAAAATAAGATCAGCCAGATGAAGACAAATGCCTAAATGTTGTTTTGTTGGATCCCAGGTATTTTCCATAGTACCTTGTTTTGGTGCAGTAATGTTGTTCTTTTGACATGACTGATTATCCTTTGCCATTCACTAAGCAACATTAAGAAGGAGCTCTGAGAGTTCAAATTTCAGGAGAGCTGCAAGTTTTTCATCAGTACTTGCTGCTTCCTTCCCCACCCTGTTGTTTTTCCATCAGTGCAGAAAGCAGAAATACTGAAATAGAGCCTCAGAAAAACAAGGGTAGCTGCAAGATGCTTCCCTCTTGAGCTGCATATCTTTGCCACACAGTGCTCACATGCAACTTGCAGCAAAAAGGTGAAGGAGGCAATAATTGCAGTACTGTTAAGACTTAAACCAACATATAAACAAGAGAATCATTCGGAGTTTGTCTCATTATTGCTGGGAACTTAAGTCACGAAAACAATGAACAGAAGAGTAGTCTTTCAGTGCTGCCAACCCCATATTCGTTTCTCTCCTCCTTTACCTCTCCACACTTGCTAAGAGGGGTCCAACATAAACCAACCATAACTCTTCACCTCACATAGCACACATGGATTTGGATTTTCATATGTCCCATGGACGCATAATTACCCCACCTGGCCATTCTTCTTTTCATTCATATAAATCAAAGAGAGGCCCCATCGGCCTTCTCATCTGATCTCCAAAGTAGATACGATGCTTACATTCCGACAACTAAAGATTCGAGAAAAAACACAATCCATCATCATTCATATTCGAGAGAAGTAGGTATGGGCATGACTGGACGCAGAGGCAGGGAGATGCCCAAAGTAGCATAGCCATTTATTCTATTCTTAAAAGGGAAAAGTATCCTAAACATGGTTAATGGAAAAGAAAACCTTTTGAGAGGTATTTGTCTTTGGTGAAAAAGAAAGCCATTGTGGTTGCAACTGTTAGAAAAAGAGCCAAGATCTGTGAAATCTTCCTTTTTCTGTGACACTTTTCCCCTTCAACTTGCCATCCAATTGATCATGCCTTCGCTCATAAATAAAAGAACCCAAAAAGAATAACCAAAGGAAATTCCTACAACTCTTCCATCTATCTCAGTAGCCAGTCTTCATACGGGATTCTTAAACCTGAATATTGGTTGACTTTGGCCAACCAAACTCTTCAGCCTTTAAATCCTCTACTTAACCATTCATTTTCTTGGCTCTTCCATACCACTTCTTTTGCTATTGCTCACGAGCATACAGCAAAGCCAGCCTGCGAGCTTCAAGTCCCTTTTTCTTTGTTGTCGCTCCACCTCTGAAAAAACACCTTCCTTCTTTCCCTCAAATTCCTCAACTTTTCATTCTGACAAATGACGAATCCACCTATGACCATCCTCAAACGAAACAACCTATTTTTTGTGAAAAGCTTCACCATCTTGTTTCTAAGCTGCATGACCATAAGAACAAACCTTTGTCTTTCTGGCAACACCACTTCATTGAGAACACTATCTGTTGGTGGGCGTTTCACCTTTGACGACATCCATCATGCAGCCAGAGACTTTGGCAACACGTTTCATTCACTCCCTCTGGCGGTACTACATCCAAAGACTGCATCCGATATCGCCACTACCATACGGCATGTTTGGCAACTGGGACCTCTTTCAGAGCTCACAGTTGCGGCTAGAGGTCATGGCCACTCACTCCAGGGTCAGGCACAAACCAATCAAGGAGTTGTGATCAACATGGAATCACTTCAGGGTCCCAAGATGCATATTAGCACTGGAAAAAATCCTTACGTGGATGTTTCAGGTGGCGACCTCTGGATTAGCATCCTGCGTGAAAGCCTCCAATATGGGCTAGCACCAAAATCATGGACAGACTACCTGCATTTAACTGTTGGCGGTACTTTGTCAAATGCTGGGGTTAGTGGCCAGGCATTTCGGCATGGCCCTCAGATCAGTAATGTCCATCAGTTGGAAGTTGTTACAGGTTAGTTGAACTTAACTTCTGAAAGTGAACTATAAGATGATAAATATAAAGAGAAATTCCCATCATGAGGAGATAATTTGCATTATGGAAGACGAAACCAGCATGCCAGCATCAACTGAGAAACACAATCATAAGACTAGCAGATTGCTTAGTGCAATGTGCCAGACCATGGTTTCTTGTGCAGTACTACTACTATAAGCAAAGTGACCATCCCTTGTCGTTCAAGATACATACAACATCTCAAATATTATAGAAGAAACATAAGCATGACATGCATAGAATAAACTCTTAATTCCATTGTTTGAAACGAAGTGCAGGTAAAGGAGAGATAATGAACTGTTCAGAGAGGCAGAATGGTGACCTATTCCACAGCGTTCTTGGAGGACTTGGTCAGTTTGGCATCATAACAAGAGCACGGATTTCACTGGAACCGGCACCTGTTATGGTAAGCATGCACATTTGAAGCTTGAATGTTAATACAAAGAAATTTAAGCAAGAATTATCTTTTGTAATCCTCATGACATTGTTCTATATCTTTAACAGGTGAAATGGATTAGAGTTCTTTACTCGGATTTTGCAACATTTTCAGAAGACCAGGAGCATTTAATATCTGCAGAAAGAACATTCGACTATATTGAAGGATTTGTCATAATTAACAGGACTGGTATCCTGAACAACTGGAGGTCATCATTCAATCCTCAGGACCCAGTACATGCTGGCAAGTTTCAGTCAGATGGGAAAACTCTGTACTGCTTGGAATTAGCCAAATACTTGCACAGAGGCGAGACAGAAGAACAATATGAGGTGAGGCGTAATGGGCAGTCATCTTAGTCGTACCTTCATTAACCTTACAGATTATTTGCAGTCATTTGGGTATGGAGAAAGGATTTCATAAAGTTCATTCTACTCTGCAGGAAGTGAGGGACTTGTTGTCCCAACTACGATTCATCCCATCAACTCTTTTCCTCTCGGAGGTTCCATACATAGATTTCTTGGACAGGGTACATGTATCTGAGGTTAAACTACGATCTAAAGGTCTGTGGGAAGTTCCACATCCATGGCTCAACCTTTTTATCCCCAAAAGCAAGATAGACAGTTTTGCCAGAGAAGTGTTTGGCAATATCCTTTCAGACACCAGCAATGGCCCCATCCTAATCTACCCAGTTCACAAATCAAAGTAATTGTCCAGTGAGCAACAATACATGTAAACATGTCTTCTTTTTCTTTTTTTTTTTACTCAACTAATTGCTTTAATAATTATGGTCTTAGGTGGGACAACAGAACCTCTGCTGTTATTCCTGATGAAGATATTTTCTACCTAGTGGCATTCCTTTCCTCTGCGGTACCCTCCTCCACAGGAACTGATGGCTTAGAACATATATTGACTCAGAACAAAAGAATTCTAAGATTCTGTGAGACAGAACGCCTTGGAGTTAAACAGTATCTGCCCCACTACACTACAAAGGAAGAATGGAAAGCTCACTTTGGTCCACGATGGGAAGTTTTTGTCCAAAGAAAATCCACATATGACCCTCTAGCAATACTTGCGCCTGGTCAAAGAATATTTCAAAGACATGAAAAAAGGGCTCAAGCAATATATTTACAATAGAAAAGAATAGCATAAACACAAAGTCTGTGAAGGTATAGCCATGTGTAAATACATAATCATCTTGAATCTCATGATAGCAGAGATACTGTAAGTGTAACCACAAGGCTGCTGCGACTACATGCATTAGTCAAGGAAAACAAGTCAGATTTATGCAATATTACCAACTTTTAGCTACAGTTGTAACAGGCAGCTCAAGAATCAGTATCCTTACAATAGACGCATACAAGGATTACGAAAATCTAGTGATTTTGACAGTATAACCAATTCTGAAGATTGTTGATACTTCTCCTCCGCGATAAATTACTGCTTGCAGAAATAAATGGGCTACTTCCCATTAGATCAAACTTTTTCCAGAGGCAAAAAGAAAAGGCTCCAAGATAAAACGTAATCAACCGACTGAAGGATATATTAATCAAGGCAATGACTCAAAACCGAGACTGAAGCCCAATTCAATTCTTCCAGGAAAACACTCAGTACCATTTTCCATCTTTGTTGAAATACTGATCAAGTAAGATTTATTTTTATAACACTCATTCATCCCATGGCAATATCCAGATGCTTATAAGCACAACAGCTGTAGAAAGTATGAAGCCTGTGGTTTTTACAGCAGCTTCTTTCAGAAGTTGTCGTAGACATACATTTTCCTGCAGTTAGGTCTTTTTCCTAACTACCCTTAATTATCAGGAGCATCTAATGCCAAAGACATCCAAGTGGAGAATTGAAAGAAATAAATACCAAAATTCTTATCAAGTAACCAGTCAGGAGTGAATGACCACAAGCAATAGGACATAAAAATGGTTTTAAGAGCATTACTAGGGCCACTACTACTACTAATTTTCTTTCTCTTGACCTCTTATTCTTGCACTTAAAAAGGATGGTTTCCAAATGATCCCACAGTACATTCTTCATTTCACTTTCTCAGCAAACAATCAATAGGTAGTGAATCCTCCCCAATTTCAGAGTACATTCATTCAACACAATGTCAGTGAAAACGATGCGATAAGATATGTGTTATCCAATGTGATAGGTAAAGAATAGCAGTGTTTTGCTGTGTCAGAGATCTTCGCATACATCTATGCCAAAGTTGGGCCAATGATCTTCAATCGCTTGCACGGCTCCTTCTCCATGCCATCCTTGTAATTTGAAGATTTCAAGATAAAGTTGATAGATAACTGGCAGCTCCATGGCTCTGTTAGTTCAAATACCTGCCATTGATTTCAAAACCATTCTTATTGCCAAAAATCTTTTGGGAATATTGTTGCTACAGAATGATCTTCAATCGCTTGCACGGCTCCTTCTCCATGCCATCCTTGTAATTTGAAGATTTCAAGATAAAGTTGATAGATAACTGGCAGCTCCATGGCTCTGTTAGTTCAAATACCTGCCATTGATTTCAAAACCATTCTTATTGCCAAAAATCTTTTGGGAATATTGTTGCTACAGAATAAAGTGAAGTTTCGAATTCTCATTCGACATTACTAAACTATCATCAAGAGTAGTAACAGCAAAGGGTCAAATAACCTTGCCCTCAATATACAGTGCAATTTTAGCAGATGTGGAAACAACTTGAGATGTTTCATGCTACTACTAAGCTTTTATCCATGAAAACAAAATGACATACCTCAAGTAAAATGAAAATAAACTGGTTACTACTGAATAACCTTCTGGAAAGTCAGAAAGCAACTACAATACCATTCACTGATTAAAGCTCCATAACAAATTGAAAATTCCATCAGCAGAAGTTGACCCACATGGTCCCTCAAGTGTAATACTATTACGTTAATTGTCATGCAGAAATCAAAAAAGATCGAAATGATGCCGGTACTCTCCAAAAAAAAGAAGGGTCTGATTGGAAAGATTGCCCATGGAGATGTGTGGGGCATATGGCCAGTATGCTTGGAAGTTTTATATAAAGTCCCACTTGCAAAATTGCATTATAAGAAAAAAAAATCATGCTTAAACATGCGATACAGTAATGAACTAGAACAGGCTAATAATGGAAGAAGAAGCAAGAAAATCATAATAAATATGAGTATTGTAAACATATATCAATTCTCAAGCAAGGTACCAATCTAGACTGAACGATCGCACCAGCATTCTCTTCATAGGTCTTCCAAAATTAACAATAATAGTAAACATCAAAATGCACACCAATTAATGTCAAATGTTTCATCCTCAATCCACAGAACATAAAGCAGCAGAATGTTACTTTTTTCCGCAAAAGGAAGCAAATCTAACAGAATAAGGAATAGAGCCTCCCTCATGACCAGACAGAGAGTTGTACTATCAATTGCACAAATAAAATTAGAGGGCAAGTGGAGGGCAAGAAATGACCTGCCACCTAAAAATAGCATGCATCCAAAACATGTATGGCCCTTCCCATGAAATTTTTAACCATGCATCTCTAAATATATCCAGACCCGTATTTCTCTTAAAAGAGACATCCAAAATTTATCTGTCTAAACACACATATAGAGAGAGAGAGTATAGAGAAAACGAGAGAACTAAAAAAGGAAAACAATGATATAAATAGCAGAAAGAATCAATAATTCAATCTGTCAGTAAAGTATGACACAACTAAGAAAATAAATAGTTGTTTCATGCAACCAGATTGAAAGTTAACAGCTCAAAATGAGAGCGAAACCAAACTACGCCCATCATGGTTGCGGGCAAGGCTCTATCATGTAAAGACCTTTCCAAAATCCTCCTTCCAGCATCCCACTGCTCAAGGTGAAAGGGCAGATTTCTTCTGTGTTGGAGCAAATTACCATCTCAACAAGCAGTATAAAAGATAAAGTAGAACTCTAAACAAAAGGCACAAAAAGATGGAAGTTATTTGTACATCTTTTCTACTTCAAAGTTACAGGCAGCTACTACTATGACTGTCATCACTCAATGATACAGTACGAAAGACATACATCTAGCAAAAAAACAGGTTTCTTCATGCCTCCTTCCGTGCTGCTAAGCTGAATACTCTACTGGATGACTTGTCTGTCAACTTTTCTACTATCACCCAAGAAACCAAACTCCGACTTTTGCTTATGTTACTTGAAGTACTGGTATTGAAGAATATATGCAGTAAGGAAACACCAGTCATAATGACTCTTCTCTAACGTTGATTGGCTGTTGGAAAACACATTAAAACTTGACCTCTACACTTGACACAGAGGCTCACCATATTTAGGGATTTAGTGCAACTTGTTTAAGAAAATATTGTAGCTTCAAAAGAAGATAAACATCCCAATTGAGTTCCATATATTATTTATTGAACAGTGAGAACCGCCTTTTGGTGATGTTAATCAAGTTCTCAATAACTTAATCCTCTAAATTTCATTAATTTTTCTGCCTTGTAAGACAGACAGATCTAACCATAAGTATAATGCCTGTAAGATGTCCGGGCTCTACCCAAAAGATTGTCACATGCAAAGACGCACAATATGGATAGAACTATTTCTATCTAATTTCATATTCGGGTAACATCACCAACAACCAAAATAAACTAGTAAATGGGAAACCAAAAAAAAGGAGAACAGAGTAGAGTAACGGGAGAGCCAGGGAGAATTGGATGAATGTTCACCAGAATATTAACAAAAGCAGACAGGAAATAGAAAGGATTAGAGACTACAAACCTCACAAAGGAAAAAAAAAAATGCTGGGGATGCAAAGCCAAGTGACAATAAGGAAAACAACCCGTTTCTACAAGAAATTCTTTGTCCTTTTCTCCAGATTTAAACCCTTGCATCAACTAGGAAGTCACCCATCGCAAACAAATCCATACATATACAGATAACCATTAACCCACCAACATAAATCATCGAAAAAGCTGTTACCAGTTACCAGAGCAGCGCAAAGGCAATTCCCATTGTCGCCTATCGTTTGGTGTCACCTTCTTACGCGAACAGTTGTGCTTACATTACATGAGGCCAAAATGCTGCCACCGAGTAAGGAGACACGCACACAAGAGCCAGTGGCTCGTTCGGTCGGGAGTTTCCCATGAAGCCAGCAAACTAATTACCGAACTTTCCGAATCCCGACAACCTTCTACACGTGCTAGTGTCATATTTCTGGATCCTCATTTTACTTTCTTCCCCTTTCCAAATCTGCAAATTTTGGTTTCTACCAATTCATTTTTATTTTTATTTTTATTATATTAAAGATTATTCATGATCTATAACCGAATAAATCTTATAATTAAATTAGTATTGTGAATAAAGGGAAAGAGAAATATAGACAATATATGAAAAGAGAATAAAGAGAAATTTTATATAGATACTGTAGGATAAATACATTACAGAATAAACGTGAAGAAATATTATATATATTTAATGGAGAAAGAACATATCCTTTCAAGTTCAAGATTATGTCGGTGCGGATAGTGATTGTTGGCTACAAAGGGATGTATCTATTGATATATTCAATGAATATTTATCATATCCATATCATTACTCCTTGAATGTTCATTAAATTAAAAATAATAGATATTCAATTTCATAACACTCTCACTTTAAAAATCTATTCATTATATGACTAAATGTCTCATTAAAACCTTATTAGGAAAAACCTCATAGGAAAAAATCTTAGTTAAGGAAAAAGAGTACATCATTCTTAACTTAAGAATATATTATTAGAATACACTCTCATTAAAAACCTTATCAAGAAAACCTAATGGGAAAAAAAATTTGGTTAAGGAAAAAATAGTACAGTTCATATTCTTCTTATTCAGTTATTATATCAAATCTTTTAAATAACATTTTTTCGGATATATAAAAATATGCAATTAAAGTATTACCTCGTTAAAAACCTTATAAAGAAAAACCCAGCAGGAAAAACTCTTGATGAAGGAAAAAAGAGTGTAATGAATACCTTTTACTCCCCTAATGATATCATCCTTTTGAAATCAACTAAGATCTCAGATGTTATTATCATTCGATATTATGATATGGTCACATATATATAACTATTTTTTCAAACATAAATTTCGATTCTATTTCTTATCGAGATTTATATATGATATCACAGTAGTATAATTTTGATGGATAGATTTTATCCTTAAATTTTCATAGCACTTTTATCGAACATTATTGATTTACAAATACTCAAATAAAATAGTCTTTAACAACCATACCAAATTTGGATCCGGATCCTTTTATAAAAATACAAACATCATGATTGCTTTGATAAATATAAGTTTCATTTAGTTAGATATAATATAACTTCTCATAAAATTCAATCATTACCTCTTACAATATATATCCATCTTGGATTTTCATATATAAGACATATTTAAAATACTTATTCACTGTCAGATTTATCATATATTATAACATCATTCATCCAGCATCATAATGAGATATTTTTCTTCAGAATAATCATTTGTGTGAAAACTTTTGCGATAAGCCATTTCTATTATAATATAATTTATCTCTTTTTCGCACAACTATCAATTTATATGTCACCATTTTCACACAAATTAGTATATGAATCACAAGTCCAACAATACTCATGTTGCAAATCAATCATAAACGTCTTTCTAGATCGATAAATTATATATAGTTTATACTCTTCCACAGAGTTTAATCAAGATTCTCATAATGTAGAGCTCTAAAGTATATGTAAGTATATTGTCGATATTTTATCTCGATTCTATCTTTTTTCACATTGACATAATTTATCGAGATCTCTTTGTTTTTCTGAATCCATTTCATAAATTAATAATGTCAATGCAATATTTCAAATTTATTCTCTTTCAAACCATCATAAATATTTGCTCATTCTATGAGAAATTAATATCTTTGGAACCGATTGGTAACTTATATTCCAAACGTGTACCAAATTCACATATAATATTGTCCCTTACAATATTATATTACATTGGGGCAATATAGCTAGATCTCAATTATTATAAGATTAGTAAATTCATCCAACATTGAAATTTATCAATGAGTTATCTTATAAACTTTAAGTTCGTAAATTATAATGAGGATCGTATTAATGATAACTCGTCATGATATTTTTCCTCCAGCTATTTATCTTTTCTCTTTCTCAATGTTAGAACATTGCCTAATTTATATCTTTCTTTGATGATCCATCTTTATGCGGTATGGTGGATAATAATATTATCTATCTCACATATAAATTTCATAGATGATTTTACTTAGTTCATGATCGTAAACAAATTTATAAGGGAATATGAATGATTGTATATTAACATGATGTGAATAAACTTGTTGCATGAAAAATACATTATAAGAAGCATATAATATCTCACAAAAATCCATAATATAGTTATACTCACAATATATATCCACATTATTTGTATTGAATTATCAGGATGCACACGCTAACCAACGATCTTTTTTTCACAAGTTGTTTTACAAACGCCACTTGTGTTATAATTATATTTATATATGTGAACATTTTGGTTGATATATTATCAAAACCAAATATATGTAATTCACATTTTCATCCTAATTTGATATCAAATTGAGAAAAGAAAGATCTTATGCTTAATATGCATTTGCACAACAATATTAAAAAGTTTATGTACTATAGAACAACTTATAGTTTTCCAATCATAATCGATATAGTTTATTGATGTATATATCACACATCAATTTTCAACCGGGATGGTCTCACCAGTGATGTCATTGTTTAATATTCATATTTCTCATCGTTTGTAACCTTGTTAAAGGTTAATATTTTATCTATGTCCATAATCATTGACAAGATATGGTCGTATATACGACTACAATAATATCTCCTTCATTATAAGGGATGGACCATAATAATTGAAAGCATAAGATAATATCATATAAATATAAAATTACCTTAGAACTATAATATATAAGATACTTACATGGGAATATATTCTATAAGAGCAATTATATTGCTAAAATTAACAAATAAATCAAAATTATCACATATCAAATAAATTTATCAAATAATAAATTGAGTAATTAAGACACAAATATAATTGTGATAGGTCAATATTGTCAAGTTGAGCAATTAAAGGACCATGTATTATAGAAAGTTATTTCCTACCACAAAGAACATACTTATAATGTCATTAACATCAAACATATATTGTCATGACCCAGCCCTCGGACCCTCGAGTCAGCAAGCCTGGAAGTGTATGTGCGCATAATGGATCACAACTGCAACGCTCGGTTGGGCTTATAACCACATAACCCAAAAGATGCATCCTGTTACAAATGATTCACTCCACAATACATATAAGTCCAAGACCTCCCTCGCTCCTTTCCGATGTGGGATTGGGTAACCTGAGCCCCCCTATGAGCTGGGTCTCACAATCTCCCCTCCTTATAGACCTCGTGTCCTCACGAGAGGAGCCAAACGTAACTGCCTTGGGCCCAAACTCACAAGCCCAAATGTGAACACACAACATGACCCAAGTCCACCCGGAAGAGGGAACGAGATCGGCTCCACTACCATTTGTCACGACCCAGCCCTCGGACCCTCGGGTCAGCAAGCCTGGACTTGTATGTGCGCGTGATGGATCACAACTGCAACGCTCAGTTGGGCTTATAACCACATGGCCCAAAAGATGCATCTTGTTACAAATGATCCACTCACACAACACATATAAGTCCAAGACCTCCCTCGTTCCTTTCTGATGTGGGATTGGGTAACCTGACGCCCTACGAGCTGAGTCTCACATATATACCTTAATATTTTAATATCATATGTTTATTTATTATTATTATATTTTTTCAATTTTTTTTAAAAATAAATAGTTAAAGAAACATAATATAATATTATGTACCAACATCAAGTTAAATAAAATAAAATTCACAGTTATAATAAATAAAAATAACTAAAAAATTATAGTTATAATAAATATATAAATAAATAAATGATAAAAAAAAATTTCTTGAATCACGCAAAGATAGCTTGATTTTGTGTAAGAGATCTTCACTTTCTCTCATTTGATTTTCTTCAAGAGCCTTTTTTTGTAGATTTTTTGTTGATATAGAAGAATTTTTATGGTACAAATCTTTTTAGACAAATAAAGAGGTTTTCGTGCTGATAACATGTTGTGAATAAAATGGAAGAGAAATATACACAAGATATGGGAAGAGAATAAAAAGAAATCTTATTCAGATACTGTAGGATAAATACAATACAGAAAGTCTATATTTATAAACGTGAAGAGGTATTATTTATATTTATTGGAGAAAAAACATATCCTTTCCAGGAAAATGATTATTGGCTACAAAGGGATGTATCTTTTGATATATTCAATGTATATTCTTAATTATAAATTCTTTAATATTTCTTTTTATATAATAATCCTATTGTACCCACATCCCAAACCTTTTATTCTATATGTTATAATAATATTTTAAAATAAAAAATATAACTATTTTTTTAATAAAATAATATTATATTATAAATATTTTTTTTTAAAAAACCCTACCGCATTCTCATATCCTAAACTTTTTCATTATATATATATATATATATATTAATAACATTTCGAAATAAAAATATATAATTAATCTCATTTGATCTTTTATTATTTTAATAACTCTTAAACCTCATATCTTTGCTGGAATTCCAACTCCATCAATTTATTAAATATTTTTTAATATATACTTTTAAAATATAATTAAAAATATAAAATGATAAATTTTTTAAATTTTTTTTAATTCTGACCATTCTAATTTTAACAATTCCGAAAAGACAAATATGTTAATCATTCATGCTAATTTATAATTTTATAGTATTAAAAACCTTATGAAATTCTAAATTTAGCCAATGCAAATTTGCAAGAGAGAGATGTGGTGTGAAAACGGTCAATGGTGATAATTATAGGAATATAGCCAATGGAATCCGACGGAGAGGGCGTCGGATAGGCTATGACTTAAAAATGGAGGCAGCTATAAGTAAACCCCCTAAACCATCTTCTTATCATCCCTTTGTGTGCTTTTGCGAGTGTTGATTGATTACGGAAAAATGGCCAAAACAGTATTTTCATGTGCAGTCTCTTTGGTTCTGCTTCTGTCACTCCATTCCATCTTCAATGTAGAAGCAGAACCTCATGCAGAGTCCCGAGCCACATACTTCCCAAGCCGAGAGAATTCTGCAGAATCCGAAACCAAACACTTTTCAATCCAAAGGAAGTTTGCAGTATCAAAAGCCCAAACCCGAACCAAACACTGTCCAAGCGGAGAACAACCTAAGCATGAAGTCCAAGGATTATCCCGTCCGAGCCGAGAATTAGCTGAAGAAAGCGGAGTAGAAACTCACGAAAATGTATATCCAGACCATAAAAGCCAAGGAATGTCCCGTCCAAGCCGAGCAGAAACTCATGAAAATGTATATCCAGACCATAAAAGCCAAGGATTATCCCGTCCGAGCCGAGATTTAGCTGAAGAAAGCGGAGTAGAAACTCACGAAAATGTATATCCAGACCATAAAAGCCAAGGAATGTCCCGTCCAAGCCGAGCAGAAACTCATGAAAATGTATATCCAGACCATAAAAGCCAAGGAATGTCCCGTCCAAGCCGAGAAGAAACTGAATCCTAGACAAACACATCCCATGCCAAGAAAATAAGTGCAAAATCTGAGACCCAATAAACCTTATGGTGGCGAAAAAGATAGTTGAAGTTTGAAACCAAATGCTCTTAAAATTAGTGTAAGACATCAATGGGTGGAAGTTCTTGAAGAAACAAGAAGGAGCAATCAGGTAAATGTTATTACGACTCTACAGGCTTTATAGTATAATGTCACCATCACTCGTACAATTCTTTTGGGAGTGACAATACTTTTATAGGATGACAGTATATAACTAAACTTTATAACATTAATATCATGTTCTAGTATTTTCTTTTCTTTTTTATATTGATTTTTGGATAACAATTGGTTTCATGATAATTGCAGGGATATGGCTCGGAGTGTGACTCTGGCATCCGTATTCTCTTATATAGATAATTTGCTCTTTTTTAAATGTTGGTTGTACTCATGTTACTCATTTTTTAATATTTTTATTAATAAAATGATCATTCTTGGATTTATCCAAATTTATTACGATGAGATTAAATAATTCTTCAATATGCTGAAAAAAAAATTGTAAGGTTGATGAAGAATCATATTTTTTTCATTATTGTGTTATATATATATATAGATATAGATATAGATATTAATCTTATTATTGACAGGATCGATCCTAAATTATTATCTCTATTATACCAAAATACTTAACATAAAATATACATAAATATACTATAATAAAGCAAGAAAGTTGATAACTCTAATTTTCAGAGTTAATTGGTTATTTTTGCATTTAGTCCTTAGTTAATGGTGTATGTTTAGACCATTATTAGGATAATTTGGATGGTTTGGAGTTGGATATATTTTATCTTTGATTTGTGCAGATTCAAGCAATTTTGAGGACTTTCAACCACTCAGAAACTAGATCGCTTAGTGAAGAAAAAAGGCAATTGATCCTAGTTATAAAGAGGATCGATCATAAATTGATAATCAACAATCAAGATGGGGACCATCCACAGATCAATCGGAATGGCTATTTTGACTTATTGCCTTCGGATTTTCAGCTAGTTGTTTGTAGTTTAGAGATTAATTTTTCTTTAATTAATAATCATTAAATTATATAGCATTTTCTCTGTATTTTTTCTCTTTTATTCTCTTCTTGAATTTTTAGTTCAATTTTTGTTCTCGTTGATTAATTCAATAAAACTCTAGATGAATTATTTTATTTTTTATCTTAATTTAGTTTGTTAGGCTAATTTTTTTATCTTAGATGAAATAACTGAAGTAAACCTGTTTGTTTTATCATAATTATTAGAATTAGAACGGTCGGAATTAAAATAAAATTCAAAATAAAATTATTTTTATTTTTTACTATATGATTTTAAAATTAATAAAAAAAATTTATGTTTATAATTAATATTTATATACGTAGTTTTATATTTTTAATCCATTTCCATCAATCACGGAAAAACAAACACAAAAGGGATTATGATTTAATTTTTTAAATCCATTCTCTTCTACTGAAATTGTAATTGTTTTTATTTAATTGACTATTAACTTAACTTACCGGCGTAAACTATATTAAATTGTATTTCTTAACTTTAATATAATTGAACGATAAAATTAGAGTATTCAATCAACTGGACTGAGTTTAACTATGTGTTAATGAGAGTTTGAGACAAATATGTACTAGACGCCTTAGATAATCAGTAGGCGTTGGTTTTATTATATTTCGTTATATCTTAGCATCATATTAATATTGTAAATTTTTGGTTTTTTATTGTCACACCAGGCAACATTTATTTCAGGAGTAAATATCTATATGTTACCATGACTTCAAGCAAGAATATAATTAGAAAAAAAAATTAAAGCACATAAAAAATGTGAAAAATAATAAAAAATTAATACTAATTTAAATTTTTTTGCTTTACATTAATTTTAATTGTTAAGAGAACTAGTGTTAAAATAACATAATTGACTTTGATTTTATTTTATAATATCATTCATAAGAGAAGAGAGAAAAGACGGTGTATACATTAAAAGAGGATTCTCTATTATATAAAATCTACATATCCTTCACACAAGCATCAGATTCTCAAGGACAAGACAGTTATTATTGAGTCAAATACTCTTATACAATATTACAATTGTTTAGAGGAAAAATGAGGTCTGAAAATAGTAAAAATAGTAAATGGACATAATTAGCATCCTACATGAATATGCCGTGAACGTAGGCGTGGGCGTAGGATAGTCTATGGCTCAAAAAGAAACGAGAGCCTTATAAATAAAGCACCAAAACCACCATTGTCACCGTCCCTAGTGTATATCGAATGAATAAGCTTACATTTTTTGTGAGTGTTAATCAAAAAACAAAATAAAATGGCGAAAATAGCATATATTTGTGTATTTTCCTTGGTCCTGCTTCTATCAGTCCTTTCCATCTTCGGTGTGGAAGGCCATGAAGGAGGTTTATACTCGAATCCTGAAAAGGATAATGGCAGAAAGTTGGAGTCTGAAGTCGTATACAATTATCCCGAAAAGGGGAATAATGGAAGAAAGTTGATGACTGAAGAGTTACACATTTTTCCTGAAAAGGAGAAAGACAGAAAGTTGATGGCTGCAGCAAACACGAAATCTGGAAGAAAGTCGATGACTGAAGAGTTACACATTTTTCCCGAAAAGGAGAAAGACAGAAAGTTGATGGCTGCAGCAAACACGAAATCAACTCCCGTATACATCAATGGTGGAGATGGTAACTTCAAATGAAATATACCAGTTTGGATATGGAGGACACTGCGAAGACTCGGTCAGGTTGTGAAGTTTGAAACCAAATACACCGAACAGGTGAAAGCCTTGCATAAACAAGAACAAGTAACATGTATTTTCATGATAATTGGTTAGGAAATTTTGTAATTCGGCATATTGATATATTTATTCTCTGTATAAAATTCTGTGTAATTATCTTTTAAATAAATTTGTTCCAAGGTCACCTTAACTTTTTATTTTGATGAGCAATTAAATTTTCACAAATAACATCGATATATTTTTTACCTCGACATCTAATACCCTTCAAATATAATAAAAATCATGATTCATACCTTCAATATAAGTTCTCTTATAACCTCAAAACAAGTATATATACATAACATGACAAAATCATAGTCATTATATAATCATATAGGTATAGAAAATATCATGCTTATAAATATGTAAAATATCTCACAACAAAAACAAATATTAACTCATTCAAGATTTAATGCTAAGATTGGTTATTATTGAATTATACATAAACATATAAAATATATATGTCACGTCAATAAATAGTGATGGAATATAAAATATTTATCTCAGAAACTCACTAAGGAGTGGGTAATTTTAAAATCACATTAGTAAGATAATTCAAACTTCGTATCAAATTCATAAAAAAAAATTTGGTGGAAATTTTTCTTTATTATTTCCTGCGAAACGACGTCGTATACAATCTTTCAGTGGAGACAATCGTCCGTCGGTGCAGCTCCGAGGGAATAGAAAGCGATTCCAAAAGAAAAGATATAGAGAAATACCCAAGAAGATGTCGCTGGTAGATTACGCGTCTTCCTCTGACGACGACGTGTCGGAGGACAAGAAGGAAATCGGAGAAGACGAAGCAGCAGTAGCAGGAGTCGTAGAACACCAGCCTTCTACAGCTTCTCCTGCTCCTCCGAATTTCGACAACATCAAGTAACTCCTGTTCCTGCTTGTGAAGCCCCTAAAGATTGACAAGGGGTCGTTTTTTGAGTTTTTCCTTGTTTGGAGAGTTGTGACACATGCATATTAGGGTTTAGAGATGGCCTTTTGAGTTTTTCTATTGGAATTGATGAAAAGGAATGGACTTTAGAAAGCTAATTAACTGTGTAAATTTGGGGTCTTTTTTACCCTTTTCTTTTAATGAATGATGGGAAGTATGCGATTTTTGAGTTTTCCATATGCCCTTGTAAGTTTTATAAGATTTGGATTATTTATAAGGTGTTGATTTGTGAGGATGCTGTTTTGGGATGAAGATATCATCAGGCCATTGTTTGTCTGTGCGTCTGCTTGGAAGTAGAGAACCATGCCTGTCGTGGATAATTGAATTTTGTATACAGATTTGCATGTTTTTGATTTGGGTCTTGAGTGATAACTCAAGTGTGCTTTCTCTATAGGGATTCTGAATCATTATCAAACAGTCAGCAGGAAAGGTCCGCATCTGCCCAGCCTATT
The DNA here is from genome assembly GCA_019739055.1 of Passiflora organensis. Lineage (NCBI taxonomy): Eukaryota > Viridiplantae > Streptophyta > Magnoliopsida > Malpighiales > Passifloraceae > Passiflora > Passiflora organensis. The sequence goes on from JAEPBF010000009.1 coordinate 12,213,436, forward strand.
GCACCACCTCCTTCTATTGAAAAGCTTCCTGATGCTTCTCTCCTTCTAAACTCGCCAACCATGTCAGTAGCGAGTGTTGGAACTGCCTACGCTTCTCGAGCTTCCGCTTCCATGGCTGAAAATGCTGCACGAAAGAGAAATGTTGGTGGATTGACTTCCTCTTCCTTGCCCCGGAGCAAAGTGCCCAAGGGAACCTTGCCACATTCAAAAGATGTTCCTGATACTATTGGTGGTGTGCTTGTTCCACCGCAGCTTAAGGGAAGGTATGTGTTGATGGTGAATAAACATTTCATTCATAGTTTGCCGCATTTCTCTATGTCTTTACTGATTTGTTGGTTCTTTTAATGCTTGAGTTTCTCGATAAGTTTGGTTTATTTATTTTCTGTCAGTGAATTGGTTACTGTTTTGATGTTACTAGTTAGGATTCTCTGTTAGTGAGTCTGTCATCATTTGATATGAGTCGTGAAGCTACTTAAATGATTTTAGTGAGCCGCTGCCCCCATTGAAGGTTATTCAGCAACTGGATATCAAATTGTAATGTTCTTGCTAGAGGATACTACAGAAAGTTTAGCCATTTTCTTTTTCCACCTCTGTATCATTAGATTCACAAAAAGAAACTCTCTTGCGAAACCAATATTTGTGTGTTTCATGTATTAAGGTAAAATTGCAGGGTTCATGACTATTGTTCCCAATCATGTATTAAGGTGAATGAGATTGTTGGTCTAAAACAATATGCTTGGGAACTTCAAAAAAAGTAACACGCTTGTATGGTTCTTGATTTGAAGGTTAGCTGCAGACCGTTTTCTGAATTCTAAAGTCATTGGCCTAAAGAATTTGTTTAACCAATATGATTTTCACCATGTAAAAATGCTTTCCGCAATGTAGCGCATTATGTGCAACTCATGTTTGATTGTTTTTCTCTCTGTATTTGATGTTAGATGCATCAAGCTGTATCCTTGATGTCCACCCTTTATTTTGAGATCGCAGTGTATTGTAGTGAAACTGAATCTGTTGTTTTCCATTCTGAAGGAGTTATGTTCTCTGGAATTTCCATGTATTGATTATTTTGTTGATGAGGATCAATTTCAATTATAAAAGATAGAACTCAAGCTGCTTTGCATCTCGGTTCTTACTCAATACCCATTCTTGCTCAAAGATAGAACTCTCTCTATGTTATTTGGTAATGTTCCTACAGGATGCTACATTGTTATTGTTCATGACTTTTGTCATTGGCAGGAGCAATGTTGTGACCGAGGACATTGGCAAGCTGTTTGTAAAAAGACAGGCGGAGCCCTCTTCTCGCTAGAATGCCTACAAATTAGGGATAGCACTTGCTTTTTTGTAGCTTTATCTCATGAGATATATGTTTGTAATACAGTCATTTTGTGGGAGCACATGATGTTTCTTTTGTAGTTTTGTGGAATGAGATACATGTTTGTAATATTGTGACCTGCATAAATGTTGAAGTTCTCCTGCACAAGGGGTGTGCAAATAAATCGGAACTGAATGAAATTGGTCGGTATACAGTTGGTCTAAATACAAACAGTTGGTTTATCAGATGAACATTTGGTTCGATGGTATTTCCTCTTATCTTATGTGTTCTGGAGGGTCACATTTTTTTATTATACTATTCATAGTGATTAATCTTTTTTGGTGTGTTGTAAACACATGATTCTAATTGGTTCAAAATTTTTAATGTGATTTCAAATATATATTCGAAATCACAAATCAAATCTTAGTATTTGATTAAGAGTAAATAAATTTTAATAAACTAGGGAAGTCTTACACTTTGAATATCAAATAAAAATTGCAGCGGTGCTTGCCATTCTTGTCATAGGAGCTTCGCTCCAGAACCTGACGACCATACTTAACTCAAAATTTTCCACCGAAAGACCTTTCTCTTTTCCTATCTGGTACTCTCATGCCATGTCAGGACCGCTAGGGAGAGGCACATAACCGTCATGACTCTTGGCAGACTCACCGCCATTGCTATACTCCACAGGAATACACTTGAGGATGACAGCAACCACCAAGCTTGCAGCTCCAATCAAGACGCTATCCAGCCATAGCTTCCAGGTCAGAGGAACAGTGCCGGCAAATGTGCCAAGGAATTCAACGATTAGTATCTGGAAGACCACTGTGGAGGATATCACACCTAGGAAAATCCAGCTACCGAAAAAGCCTTGGAAAACATTTATCTTCTCCATGTCACGGCTGTTTATTTCATTGAACACCTGAAACATGCTTCAACCATCAGCAAACAAAACCCTCCATGCCCTACTGTGAGATGAATGGTTAGAGATGGAAAGACTGTACCTGGCAAAAAACAAAGGTGTTGAAAATGAAAGTGTGCAGGATCCGGGTAGTATCAGAATCTGAACCAGAAAGATTGAGTAGCCGTTTTCCATCAAATTGGAGGGCTGCAAGGACAACTATTTGATAAATGCTCTGTCCTATAATATTCCTCCACATGATCTTGGTGATGAAATTTACATTCCTGCCGATGGGAGGCCTTTTCATCAGTCCATCATGAGGAGGTTCTGTAGCCAATGCCAATGCACCAAGAGTGTCCATTATCAGGTTCACCCAAAGCAGCTGAACAGTTGTGAGCGGAGCTTCACCTGCAAATCAGCAAATCTATATCAGTCCTCACTCAGTACTTGAACCAGAAGATTCAAGGCTTTTCAGGCGGTTTGGGATGAAAAAGAACTTAACCTGAGGCGCATGCAGAAATGAAATTGATCATGAGAGCTGCAACATTGACTGTTAGCTGGAACTGTACAAATTTCTGAATGTTAATGTAAACTGATCTACCCCATTTCGCTACATTTACTATGGTTGAGAAGTTGTCATCCATTATGATAACATCAGCACTTTCCTTTGCGACCTGTAAAAGCCATTCGAAACAGGAAAAAAGCTTAGCTACCAGGTTTCGTGTTGGTCTGTAAGCCATTGAAATTTCAAAGCAAGATGGTCTCTGCATGTTTTGTATCCAGGAAGATGACAAACCTCGGTTCCTGCTATTCCCATGGCAAGTCCGATGTCTGCCTCCGCCAAAGCCGGAGCATCATTAGTCCCGTCCCCTGTCACTGCCACCACTTCTTTGAAGACACCTCTCAATTGGGTCACCAACTTATGCTTGTCCAAAGGGAGAGATCGAGCCATCACCTGCGTTCATAGGGTATAACATTATTTATATACATTCTTCCACTGAAGAAAGGCAAAAGGGTAGGTTTCTTGAAGCAGTCACGAAAAAACCTGAAGTTTTGGTATAATCTCTGCCATCTCCTGAGGACTTCTATCTCGAAAATCTTGCCCCTCGATTGCCAGGCCATCATCCGTCAAGATACCGCATTCCTTAGCTATGGCTTTGGCGGTATTGATATTGTCTCCAGTGACCATACGCACAGTAATCCCTGCAGCTAAACAAGTCTGAACAGCTTCCTTTACCCCGGGTCGCACAGGATCCTTTATTCCTATAACAGCTACTAGCGTGTAGTTAGAGTCTGGGATATTGTCTGAATTGAAAGTCCTGTCCACATCCTGAAAAGCCAAGCATAGAGTTCGAAGAGCTTCAGAAGCAAAACCATCAATGACATTTGTGATTTTCTTTCTCTTCTCTTCACTTAGTGGCTCTGCTTTGCCATTCTTGGTTAAAATCTTGTCACACATTTTGAGAATTATTTCTGATGCACCTTTGCAGAGTGCCCGAAACCCACCACCTTTTGGCAGAGATACAAGCATAGACATCTTCTTCTTGACTGAATTAAAAGGCTCAACTTTTACTATCTGCGACTCATTGCGATGGACCCTGTAATCACCACCGAGAAGCAATCCAAACTCCAGAATCGCTGTCTCTGTCGGTGTTCCCAATATATTTAGCTTTCCATCCTTCCCTTTGGTGACCTCCGACCCAGTATTCTGAAATATGGACTGCAAAAGAATGGCGTAGACAATCTCAGAAACAGAGTTCATTACATCTTCTTTCCTGTCTTTGGTTTTTATTGCTTTTGTCTCTCCGCAGACCCATATCTTGTTCACCACCATATGATTCGTGGTCAACGTTCCGGTCTTGTCTGTGCAAATGCAACTAGCAGAACCCATTGTCTCGCACGCAGCGAGTTGCCTAACCAGAGCTCTCTCAGTCATCAATTTCTTCATCGCAAATGCGAGACTCAGTGTCACCGCCAGCGGAAGCCCTTCAGGGACAGCAACCACGATTATGGTCACCGCAATGGCAAAGAAGTTCAGAAGCTGCAACGCATCGCCTGTGGTCCATTTCATGATCTCATTGTGGCGTATCTTGAGAACTAAAAATCTTCCCAAGAGGACCAGGAAAGTCATCATGGCAAAAACCAGACCGATTTTCCCTATGATGGTTGCGACCCCATGAAGCTTCACTTGCAATGGTGTCTCGTCATCTCCAGTCTCACTCAATGTCGCCATCAGCCTGCCCCATTCAGTTCTCATACCTACCGCTGTCACCATCATTTTACCTGATCCATCTTGAATTTTAGTTCCGGACAGAAGGAAAGGCTTCTTCTTGGTAACATCCACCGGCTCACTCTCACCTGACAGGCTAGATTCGTCAACAGATAAGCTGTGGCCAGATACGAAGAACCCATCCGCAGGAACCAGGTCTCCAATGGAGAGATGCACAATATCCCCAACCACTAAATCATACATAGAAACCTTCTGTCTGCAACCTTCTCTCGTCACCTGAACAAAAACATTATTCTTCTCCTTATCCAATACCTTAAATTGCAGAGACTGTCTATAGTCACTAACTGCAGTGACCAAAACCACTAGGAAAATGCAAAGTACTATTCCTATTCCGTCATACACACCACTTGGCCATCCTTCAGTAGCAATTCCAACACCTATGGAGACCACAGCACATACTATGAGGATATTCAAAGTCAGGTCATGCAGAGCATCCCACACAAACATCCAGAAAGATTTAGCAGGCTTTTCAGCATATCGGTTGACACCATATATATTCTGCCTGATAGATACATCGCTAGAAACAACTCCATCGTTTAGAGATACGGAGATCCCTCTAGCCAACCCTTCAACACCTCCATGGAAGTCCAAGGATTTCTTATCATGGGATCTTACAATGGCTGCTAGTTGATCTGGTTCGATGCCGAAACCTGATTGCCTGACATTGTCCGAGAGCTTGTATTCAACTTGTTTTGCGGCTGCAACCCACAGAAAGCTACAGAATTGAGAAGGAAGACAAAACTTGGAATGGACAGTTCACCAAAAGAGGGGTGTTCATGCATGAAATCTTACCATCGATGAAGGTCAACGCTGCCTTCTGCACATATAGAGCTACACGTATTTTTTCCTGACCAAACATCAAAGCATGTCAAAACGTTGCACCATTTACTGTAAGAAAATTAGCATAGAAAAGTGGATGAACTATACCAATAGGTTTTCTTATATTCAAAAGTCAGTTCAATTAAAATTTGAAATAAGAATAATTAAGGTTTTTTCTTTGACTTTATCGTATAAAATATCTTAAAAATTTCGTAACAATTCCACCCATCTTTGCAATCAAAGAATTTTCAATGAAATTGGTGATATTATATTTCGTATGATGGAAATATTATATAAAATAATATTTAAACTTTTTTGAGAATATTTATTAAGAAATTAATTACAATAAATTTACATTTCAATTAGGAAAAAAATTGGAATACATGGAAATCAAAAGAAAAAGACTTTTAATTGAAAAGAAAATTATTATTAATTTGTAAACCGTGAATAAAGATATGAAACGCATAGAATGGGAAAAATAACATGTCAAATGTCAATTGCATAGAATCACATTCCAATAGAACGAATATTAGCTGATATGTATTATTCTTCAGCATAGAATAACTTCCCAATGGGAAAAATACTACTAGAGATAAAAGAGTATTTTCGATGGATGGATGTGAGTAGAAAATCAATATATAAATATATATATTATGATAAATATTCTGTAAGTTTTTACATATTTCATACGCATTCCTGGGTTTCAAAAACTTATCACAACTTGTTGGATAAGTCATACAATTACAAAAAGAATAGACCTTTCCTCTGTTTGACATTTTCTTTGGGTAAGAAAAAAACTGAGCTTCATAACTTTTATTATTGACCGTCGTCAGAATCATGGGATATCTTCCATTAAATTCCCTAGAAACTACAAGCCTGGAATCGCATGCATAGGGAATGGAATTCCTTTTTCCTATTCTATTTCCCATTGATTTCTTCCAAATGGTAATTTCATGCAGAAGTTCCTAATAGAAAAGAATTGATATAAACAATTTGAAAAATCCATGGAAAAGTACTGCAAATCAGGTAAACTGACCAGAAAATACCTTTATAATAGAAAATTAATCGCAAGAGGAACAATCCTTTTGATTTTTAGGGATCACAAATCGTCAATCTTATCGACTCAGAAAGCAAAAACCAACGAAGAGTCAGAACCAATGGTCAACTTTTCCTGTTGCACTAGCAGAAAAAGGTTTCTGATGTCTATGATGCCAACATGATCAACAACTATCTATATTCTTATTTCAAAAAACAACTAATCTATATTGCTCGTAAAATGATCCATATAACAAAAAAAACATAAAGGATTATCGTATACCGCTGAAGAAAAATAGTCAGATTGGAAGATCTTGGTGAGAAAAAAATGAGGTAGAACCTGAAGTTTTAAGCGTTTTTTCTGAGCTTCTGCACGTTTAGCCAGATCTGCGACCATTCGAAACCTCCGGCGAGGGTTCTTGACGACTGAAACCACAGATCTCCATCTCTTGAGATTTTCTTCAGAGGGTCTCTTCGCCTCGACGTCAAAGTTCTCTCTCAGGTACCTCTCCATTGATTGGTTTAATTATCACAGGATAGCTAGCAGCTGTCCTCTTTGGTTTTCTGTTTCTTTGTTTTACTCTCTATAGTCCGAGCCCAGGAATGGAAGGGAATCCTACCAACAATGAAAATGATCATCCTACATGTGTGCGTGTTTTCACAATGAGATTTCTCTTTCGTGGAAAGTTTCAAACCAAGCCGTGAATGGCGGGAATCAATAGAGAGCAAGAAGAAAGCGAGAGGGTGCAATACAGAGGAGAGGAGAGAATGGCTTATATATATATAAGAATCGTCACAAGAGAACAAATGGCAGCAGATCTTCTCTGCTCGTAATTCCTTTGATCTGTGACGTACCAATTAATATGGAAGGAAGTTTTTGCCCATTTATCTTGACTTGACCATGAAATCTAAAATGGTTGGCATTAACTTAAAAATCAGAACTTGGCAGCCTATATATATATATATCTTGGCATATATAACAGTCCAATGGTAAAGTTATTTATTTTATTTAGAAAAAATAACTCATGACATTGTATATACTCTTTAATTTTTTAAAAAATATTATTTTAAACATATTTCTTAATTTCGGTAGGTCTGACTAGATAATACCTTTCATTTATCGTTAATTAAATATTAAGAGTTCAGGTCTTCTGCTCTAAATAAATATGGTGAAATAGAATAGGGTGTGTGCAAGCATTGACAAGGGAGGCACCGACGTGGGTTTCCTGCAGCTGAAAATGTAAGACCCCGAATTTTGAGTCAAGTCCAGAAGCCAGTGCAGGTGAAAGACGATTTTGCCCCTGAAGAGAAGGATGTGTGATAGCCGAAATTGGTAAGATTGTTCAGTAAATTAATTTGCTTCTAATTCCTTTTGATTTAGGATCTTGTAGATGGGTAATCGTTTTAGGAAAAACATCCTTTAAGGTAGATAGTTACCTTAAAAAGATTAAGGAAGGTAATTTAAGAGTTTTGATTATTTGGTAGATTGTATTGAATTGATAGACTGATAGTAGACCTAATTCTACACTCATTCAATATAAATAAGAAGCCAACCCCACAAAAGTTTCCCCTAAAACCTTACAAAATTCGTATAGGCTTAAAACCCTATACCTCCCATTAGCCGTCAGAATTTGCAGAAACTTTAAACTAGCATAACTCCCTCATCGTTCATTGGATCTCTACGAATAATAGCTTGTTGGAAAGCTCTCTTCATCCTCTTTCCAACCATCTTTTGATTTGCTTCGGGAGGTTAGTATTTCGTTGTCTAACATTACTTTGAAAATCGGCGGCCGCGTTAGGTTTCCGCCAAATCTTCTTGAATTTCAAAATAGCATAACTTTTTACTCGTTTGTTGGAATCTTGCAAATAATATGTCGTTGGAAAGCTCTTTTCATTCTCTTTCCAAAACTATGTTAATCGAAGCTTGGATGTAAATACTTCGTTGTTTTAGGTTAAGACGAAATCGTCTTATGCCCTACTTTTAGCAATAGGTTTTGCATAGTTAATTGGAATGGTAAATTCAGGTTGAATCTTGATAAGTTCCTGGATATCACATCACACATCCAAGGGGGAGGCACCTGCAACATCTGACCACTGGTTTTCTGATAGGTTTGGTGAGTGGTACTGGTAAGGAATAGAGTATGCAATTTACTTTTGGATATGCATGCTTAGTTTGTTTTGTCTTTGTCTGGTGATGATTTAGGTGGTTCAGATTTACTTAATAAAGGAAAAGGAGTAGCTTCTTGTTCAGAGACAAGAGAGGTAGGATCTATGCCTCATCGGTTTCTCCAGAGACCCCTGCTCTTATTTGATGTTTTTGTTACCTGCCTTTGTTGTATTGTTTGTGATTGGATTGTAGGGTGTGAATATGAAATTCAGAATGAGATATGAATCTCCTAGGCTATATCAAACCCCTGAGTTAGGTATTGAGTGCCTGGGATGCTATTGTTATATGAATTGGATGTGTTGATTATTTCCTGACGTGATTGAGAATACCCTATTGTGGTATTGTGCTTTGTACTTGCCTGTGTGTGCTTGTACGTGTTTGTGTGTCAGGATCCTATTCCGGTGGCCACGCAGGGTAAGAACTGATGCTCCTAGGGAGAGGAGAGGTTCTTATCGATTTATGGGAGGTGTATGGGTGCTGAACCAGCAAGTGCACGCTGGATATCTGTCCTTGGTGGCCGGATCCCTGTCTTGCGAGATAGGAAGCCCACTTCTGTGTGATTTGGGGATGCCCTGGTTGCGACTAAGGGAAGACTTGTTCCATGAGGGGCTAGTCGACTTATCCTTGCGAGGATAAGGTGAAAGGCTTACTGATTAGTTTGTGTGTTAACCATCTACCCTTTGTGCAGTAAGTCTTGGACAACACAGGTGGAAGGGGATGACCTTTCTTCATCATTGAGTGTGATTTTGTTGTATTTCACCTGCCTGTGTACTTCTGAACTTTCGGAAGTGTGGTCCTCCCACAGCCATGATCTCGGCCTTAACCTCCTTATGTTTATTGTTGAATTGCGTGATCCCTTTAGTTGTTTAGGGAATGATCTTATGTGAATTCGGGAGATTTGTGTTTAGGGATTCTGTAGATCTTATGATGCTGCGACCCTACTGAGATTCTTGAAATCTCATCCTGTTGTTTTTACCATTTTTCAGGCTTAGGTACACCCTCTGTTCGTGGTACCGGTGTGTGAGATCAAGGCTGCATGGCGGGGCGATATCGCATCATAAACACCTACCTGTTACATGCGCAAATAACTTGAAAGATTGGATGATGTTCTGGTTTATTTTTGAGCATTCGTTTGGCTTGCTATTTCCGGAAATTGTTGATGAATTGCTTGCTGGTTATTTGGATCCCTATGGGACTTGTGTGTTATGAACCCAATGGATTGATTTAAGACTTCCGCTGATGATTTTATTTACTCCGTATGTTACCAGAATATGTGTCCAATAGCATGCTCCAATTGATTGATAAGCAACAAAATAAATAAGCTTAAAATCGGTATCATAGGAATAGCCTTGTGAAATTCTAATAGATCTTAGGTGTCGCTGAGACTTATTTGGGTTTCATGACGGTAATGATCTTAATTGGAGCAATTAATAATGGATTAGGAATTAGGGTCGTTACAGAAAAATTCTGCTCTTCTCGTAAATTGATTCTGGAAATTACTGGTAGAACTTGATGGGGCGTAGACCAGCATCTTCAAAGAATTATATAAGCCAAGGCTTAGCCATGAAGGGATGGTGTTTAATAATGCAAAACTGTTCATTATTTGGAAAGACATATATATTCGGATGTTTGAATGGAGAGGATGCTACGGCCATATGCAGCAATGATAATTTGAAGATGAAAGTGGGACTAGGAAATCAGATTTTATTTTGGAGTGATAGGTGGTGAGGAAGGGAAACTTTGGCTGAAAATTTTCCTGGACTCTTTGAAATTTCGATGCAGAAGAACATGACAATTGAGCAAATGGGATGTCAGAGTGGAGGAGACGTATGAGTATGACTGGTTGATGTAATGTTGATGAGTACTCGGTGAGGCGAGGATACAAGGCGTTGGAAGGAGTACATTTACTGCAAGATTGGACAGAAATACCAAATTTATGAAGGACCCCCAAAAGTAAGACATCTATTTGACTTGTATGTCAAGACAGGATGTTGATTAAAGGAAGATTGGTAAGGTTTAGATTGCTGGGACATATCACGATTTTCACTTGTCATGGTTGTGAAGAAAATGAGGTGGATGTCGACCACACACACTGGTGAGGTGCAGAGATGTTTGTCGGAAGTTATGAAGTAGGGAGTATCATGGGTTCAACCTAAGTGGTAAATGTGGTTGTTCAATGGGAAACTATTATCCTAACAAAAAAACCAACTCCAAATTTGGGATCGTATTCTGTTGTCTGTGGACAAACAGAAGTGCTAGACTATTCAAAAACAACAGCAAAAACTATACGAAAGGGTGGTCAAATGCAGATAAGAAGGAATTACGGGGCCAGCAGATTCTCCTGCCAAATGTCAACAAAATCCTACATCAATCCAATTTCAATTATAGAGCATCAATCTAACAAGACAAGTAGCCATGCGGATAAACATTGAGGAAACCCAGCACATTCTTTTAACAATTGTCAAGAAACAGACAATAAACCTGTAGGCCAGTAAAAATTATTGAATAAGAAAGGTGATAATCCATTTTTTGGCATTTTCCTGGCAAATAATTGTTCTGCTTAGCTGTAGTCAAGTAGCATTCAGACCAGAGTCAGAACTTGCAACTATACCAAATAATCAGAGAAATATAATAAGATTTAACTTTACTTACGGAGCAAATAGAAAAATATTAAAAAGAATATTTAAATTGCTGAAGGTAATTGTTAATGTCAAATCAAAATGACACTTGTTCAAATCATCAAACCCTTTTGAAACTGTCTAAAAAAGGAAAATGAGAAGAATTGGTAGTTAATGTTCTAACCAGTAACAATGAACCTCCCTCGGACTGCCAATCGTCAATCGTGTGTGCATATATAGTGTGGTCGACAGTCAGTCACACATCCCTCATCTTTTCCCCAAACATACACAAAGAAGCAAGCCAGGAAATGGTCATGGTCATGTCTCTGATTTCGTGTGTCTTTCTGTCATTCATGGCCTTGTTGAGTTGCATTTCTGCAGTGCAACCGAATGGCTTGACCATGGAGATCATTCGCAAAGACTCCCTGAAGCAACCAGTACTTAACCCAGATGCTGTCAAGCCAACTCCAAAACCAGTGTGCCCATTTGCTGTTATGAGCCATCCAACCAGAAAAACTGCAATCTCAACAACCTCGGAAGCTCTTGGCAAATCTACGTTGTCTGCTCCCACTGAATATGTCGATCCGTTTATGTTTCTTGTAAAAGTAGGATTGGGCACATTTGGTATGTCTTCTACTGACTCTTTCAAATCCTACTACTTCGACATAGATTCTGGCAGAGAACTCTCATGGATCCAGTGCGAGGGCTGTAAAGCCAAAGGTCACATGTGCTTCCCTCAGAAATATCCTGTCTATCCCAGTTCTGAATCCAAATCCTACAAGCCTATACACTGCAAGAGAGATCAAGTAGTGTGTGACCCAAATCAATGCTCTGGTGGCTTCTGTGGGTTCAACCAGAGCTTTAGTCCTACAAGCTACACCAGTGGTATACTTGCCAAGGAAACTTTCAACTTCCCTTCTATCAATGGACCAACCATGGTATTAGAAAACATTACTTTCGGCTGTAGCACTGATAGCAGGAATATCATACTTGCTCTAGCGACTAGGCCAGAACCAAGCCCAGTGAGTGGAGCTTTGAGCTTAGGATGGGGTCCTCGCTCATTTCTCTCACAAATAGACTCACTGAGCGACGGCAAGTTCTCCTACTGCATAAACAAGAACAACACTCATCCAACATATTTAAGATTTGGTCAACACATAAACCCACCTAAGAATCCACAAGCCACATCCATAAGCCAGGTCAAACCCTCAGCATCTTACTACGTGAATCTGCAAGGCATCAGTGTTAATGGGTCAAGGCTAAACATCAGTTCCACGCATTTCGCAGTGCAAAAAGATGGAACTGGTGGATTTGTCGTGGACTCAGGTACTCTGGCTTCCCTTTTGAACACCCCAATCTTCGATGCATTGCATGCAGCTTTGGCAGATCATATGTCACAGAACAATTTCCTGAAAAGGGTCATCATCCACAAACTGCACAAGGATCTATGCTATGAAGAGCTATCGCTCCAAGGACGCAAGACCCTTCCTGTGGTTACCTTCCACTTGGAAGATGCTGATCTTGAAGTCAAACCTGAAGGACTGTTCTTGTTTAGAATCCTTAACAGGAATCTTTCCAAAGAGCTTCGCTTGGGGAAAAGGGTTTTCTGTCTGGCTATGCTTTCCAGTGATTTCGAGAACGCCATTGGTTCATATCAGCAGATTAATCAAAAGTTTGTATACGATACTAAAGCTAAAATGTTGAGCTTTGCTCCTGAGAATTGTGATGAAAATGCCTGAGATTTTCTGCTTGTATTCTGAGATCTATGCTCCATATAACTAAATACATAATTTTATTTTCAATTATAAATTCTTAATTTTTTAAAAATTATTATTATATTATATTATAATTTTTAAAAGAAATAAATTGTTAAAATTAATGGAATTGAAAATCATTTTTTATTGTTATAAATAAAATATCCAGATTATCAAATATTCTTTCCATCTACTTTTATTATATGACAATCGACATTAAAATTAAAAGTGATGCATAGAATATATAATTTATTATTTTTAAATCAATTCATTACAAAATAATCAAGTTTTATTATTATAAAATTAATTTAATATTTTTATTTATTAATTAATTATCCTAATTGTTTAATTATAACTTTAATTGAATTATTCTTGCCACAATTTACATTAAAAATGATATAAATAATCCATATCTCAGCCGACCATTCCACGGCCAATTGATGGTGTTAGATTGACGTCCACACAGTCATGATCTGTATCCACTGCCACATGATTCCCCCTCCTTTCGATATACTTATTTTGGCGCCAATGTTTTTTGATTTTCCCTCTCCAACATATCCATGAAATCCTCCCGGATATTTCCCAAAGCCAGAGAAGGTCGCAAAAGCAGACAAAAGAAAAAGAAAAAAGAAAAAAAAGGAAGAAACTCGTAATCAGATCAGATGGCTGCGGGATCAGAGCCGGAACTCACCGGATTGATGGATGATTACGAGACGTTGATTTCGACGACCGACGTAGAACTCCTGAAGCGATCGTGGCGTAACGAGAAAGCCGCACCTGAGATACTCCACTACGAAGCCTCTTTGATTCACAGAATCAAAGCGCAGATCGAATTAGCGGTAGTATTTCTGGTTCCGAAGCTCCGTACTATTGTTTATACGTTGGAGAAGATGTTTGATGTAATGCTCGCGTTCGAGATTTATACAGACGAGATGATCGAGGAGATCTTATCCCTTGTTTTTGTACTTGTGTTGATAGGAAAACAATGTGGATGCATTTGAAGAAGAAGGAAAAGATCCACTAACAGTGTCACTCTATCAAATGGATGTTGACAGGGCCCAGTTTTTGTTGAGATCGTATCTCAGGATTCGCCTCCAGAAGGTAGTTCATGGATTTTCTGGTTTGTTTTGGTGCGTTTTGGATATACAAAAGCAGACATTTTAAGGTGTTTCCTTTTTTTTCATTTTGATTTGTTAGTTTTGGAGTAATTTGGACTTTATGTTTTCCAGATTGAGAAGTATTTATTCCACATACTGAAGACCGATAAGTATCTGAGCCGGCTATCAGAGGCAGAGAGAGCATTTGCAAAAAGGTGAGAAAATAAGGCTAATTGTATTGTTTGGATTTACTCTGTAAGCTGGTTCGTGCTAGGCGTTGTTTAGGTAATTGATTGGAAATTTGATATTAAATTGCAGGTGTACGGATGATCTAGGTAATCATCTTGATGATACTGTTCTGTCAAAACTGCCGGATAACTATCAATCTGTCCTGAAACAATCCATAACAAGCGAAGAAGATGATATGGGTATTGAATTTTTACATAATCTCGTGTTTTTTTTTTTTACCAAAAGTTGTGCAAGTGTTTTTATGCTGGCTTTTTGTTAACATGTGGTCTTAATGACGCAATACTATTTTCTTACAGTTGAAGTATTCACTTTTTGCTTGTTAAGATGTGCATTACTTAATCTTCACTCTTCACTCCACACTCTGTCACTCATAGTTGAAGCTTTTTATTTGTATTGATTCACGAACTGGCTTTTCTGAGTCCATTGTCAAAGAGGCTTGAATTCTCTATGTTTGTGTGTTGATCGACCGCTCGGATTCTCCAATTAAAGCCACACAATACTTTAGCATACTGAAACGACTTGGAGTAGTGCTTTCCGAGAACAGTCTGCTTTAGTAGCCTACGGAGCCATGGACTAGGATCCAGATTTTATCTTCTGAGATCCTCATACTGAAAATAATTGTATTCCTATACAAAGACAGCTTTTGTAACAGTGTAAACCTTAGTTGTTTAAAAGATGTCTAGCTCAGTAAAATAACTCCAATAATCATTGGTTAGAGATCAGCCTTAAATCCATATCATAGTGATGTATCTGTTTTTCTCTTTTGTGTAGATGAGTAGTTGTTTTTCTCTTTTGTTTTTCTTGGTTTCGAGCATCACATTCCCATGTCAAGCTTTCTATTTTCACGAGGTTTCTAATGTTATTTGGTTCTTGCAATGATTTAGTTGCTAATATCATGTTAGCGTTTACATTTTAATGTCTCAATTCTTAGATTTGAATTTACGCAAGGAGTAAAAGCACAAATCAAGACTTGACGGTCAATTGAGTTGCTTTTTAAAAAAAATTTATACCTGTAGATCAAGGCTGCTCGATTGAAGTTGCAAATGAAAAAAATTCCTGCATTCTTGCATTTTTGTTTGTATTTTCAACAAATGCAGAAAAATGCTTGATTTGCTGACTAGGATGTCTTCAGCTAGGTTCAAGATGAGTCTCATGGCGCAAAGAGACCTGAAAAAGACTAATTTATTTATGGTATATGAGATTTATTCTTATCTAATTTCTGCATTTTCAATGAATTCTGTTTAGTGCCAGAGCCTCGACTGGACACATTGGTTATCTGCAAAGCCAAACAGTATCTTTCTACTATGGACTTTGAGCCGGAATACAGGTAATTTAAACGTAGTCCCCTAACAATGTTTTATTTCCAGTTGCATCTCACAATCTGCATCTAGCCAGGACTAACATAGTACTTCATATTCACAGCTCTGAGATTACGGAGATGGAACGTGATTTACTCACCTTTGTATCTTACAAGTTCATAAAGAAGCCTTTGGAGCAGGGGAAAATAGATTTGGTCTAATGTATTCAATCATACCAGCTCGATAACTGATAATTACACAGCTTCTTCCCGCCGGCCAAGAAAGAGATGGTATGTATTGATGGATGCCGTCCTTTCCACTATTCAGACACAAGGTCCATCACAGAAACATCTCATGCTACAGAGCCGGAAATGTAATTTTAGGCACTAATAAATCATGCCTCTGCAGTTTGATGCTGGTATGCAAGATACGCTAGTTCATATAGCTATTGCGTTGCGCAAATCGGAGGCGAAATGCCTCGTCGTACTTGATTTTTTCAGTAGACCAATTTTTTTTGCGATATTATATTTGCTCCACTAATCCGAGACGAGTAGTACCACAAAAATGGTAAAACTCTCCCACAAAATATTATTATTATTTTTTGTAATTGCATACTAATCCAAAGTTCTATGGACGAATTTGCCTCTGCAGTATGTTTTTCGCAAAAATGGTAGGATCTATTGATGAAACATAAGGATAATTAGTACTGATTGAGGGAAAGTTTTGGAGGATATGCCAGAAGGCTCTACATCTACTAACATGACAATACTTTTTGATAATAAATTTTTCTTTTCAGTACTGTAGGAGCTGTCATATATACTACCATAAAACATATCTTACATGGATGATAAGCAGACAGGTGCACCTGGCATGCAAGGTAGAAAATCTGTTTTGCTTCAAGGATATGCATTTCTTTCCTTTTCCCTCTTGAGTAAAGCCATTTGGGGAGGACAAGGGTAGATAGACACACACACACACTATTCGAAAGGAGCTCATTAAAACAAAAGTAGACTTGACAAAATTAGTATGATGGGGCTCCAATTGTGAGCTATGTTTGGGCTTATTCTCGCCCACAGTCCGCGACTAACGGGCTTAGTTTGCTTTTCTGTTACAAACTGGTGACAGCCCGAATCTCTCCTTTCCTCGAAACCCTAGCAAGTTCTCCCTATATATATACAACATCAATACAAATGCTCAGTGGTATCAACCGTAACAAATTTCGTCAGCCTCTCCGTTTTTTTCAATCTTCTACATGGTAGCTAGTTAGTATGTTCTTCTTTATGTGAGTGTGTGCTATTGCTTTGGAAAATTGATTCTAAGCTTGTTTATACATAATCGATGCCTCTCGATGAGACACCCTTTAATCTGATTGAATGCGTTTGGGGGCGTTTGTCTCAAATTTTTCTAGTGCAACCGAGAGGCTTAGATCCCATGCAGGAGTTGAGTCTCTTCGCTCATTTGTACTCTTAGGGCGCAGAGAATAAAAACCTGCAACATCTGCTTTACTATCTGTGTTTAAAATGTCTCTTCTTTTGCCTGTTTGGTATTTTTCAAGTGTTTAGTTTTCAATGGTTGTTTATGTGTTTATGGGTTATGTCTGGATGGGTCCTATGATGGCATGGAATCTTTGAGACCTGATTGCATAATTTGATGATAGCTATAAGCATAATTTCTGAGGATCCTTTCATTCAGTTCCTTGATATTTTCTAGACTGTCATTTGTGATTCTGCCTTTGGGTTTACCTTATTTTAATTTTTAACATATGCATTGATGATGATCATGCACTGGGCTCTGAGCAAGCTCTAAACAGCTGCTTAATTTGATGCATATTTGCAGCCTAGAAAGCTTTGTCTGATATGCTAGCGTTAATGTCTTTTTCTTTTTTCTTCTCTTTGGTTTTGCTATAGCATTGTGATTTGTTAGTCAAGCTAATGACTAACCAACGATATGCCAAACCACTGGTTTGCTACTGAAGTGTTCCAATTAATTTACATCTAAAAGCTGTTTAATCATCTAGTCATGTTTTAATTTTCAGTAAAACTTGGGGTTGCTCTGATCATCATGCCCTTCATCGGTTTCCTGATTTGGAATACTTTGCTGCAAATGGTTGGACAGTTGAAATTGAATTTGAACATTTCTAAGAATTAGAGAATGACGCGATGGAACTTAGACTGACCTAGTTGTAATGGCTAGGCTTTGTCTATGTTGCATTCAAGCAACCTGCAGCAAAAGCGAGCCAAGGCTATTATGTCGAACTGTGACTGATGGAAGTGTGGCGCTGTTTTTCTATTCATATCTGTCAAGCTAATGTCTGGAGAGGGACCCCCTCCAAGGCTTAAACATCTGTTCTTACTCGCAGTCCACTCAAAACTCCATATTTTTATCAAATCTATTTGCTTTTGTTATACTGTTCAAGTATAGCTTATATGCTACAAGATATGATCGGTGATAATTTGTGCAATTAGATAATCAGGCTCAATTATAAGAAAGATATGTTATATTATTATATAGTTTATTGCTTGCTATATATATATATATAAATATAGTTGACATCATTAATGTTGGTTAAATGTGATGTGACGTTGATTCAAGTTATACATTGAAATTTGACGAATATAAAATGATTATTTATGGAATGCGCTAAATTTATAAAAAAAGATTGACTCAATGCGATGAAACATTATTTTTTAAAATTAAAAGGTTACAAGATTTCCAGGTTTTGATGTTAAATCAAAATTGAATTATTGATTTTGGTTAGTAATTAATGAAATGTATTGTACGTAAATTGGACTATAATAATGTATATTGTGGATATTGTTATGTGATTTTTAATTAATTATTATTTGGGTAAAAAAATGATTTGCAGTCTTCACGAGACTATTGTGATTGTTAGAAGATTAAAATTAATTTCAAAAACTATATTTATAAATTGCTTTAATATTAATAATTTTATCATGTTAAAGTATAACGAAGGATTGCTGTTTTAGGTATTTTAAAATTGATGAGTCTTATTATTTAATTATATATTAATATTTATTATGAATATTTTGACCTTTAATAAGGTGATGTTGATTTCTAATTAATTATTATTTATGTGTAAAATAAATTTCTTTTAATGGGTTATTTGTTGAGTAAAATTTAATAATAATAAAACATTAACAAAATCTATGGTCATTGGTCAATCCCTCACTCCAGTGACAGATAGAATTTCCAGTTTTCCACCTCCTACTTCATCAATGACGATGAGACACAACATTGGTAATGGAGATAATGTCTGCCTGATATGAAAAAGCATAATCAGAGCATGAACACCTTTCATTTCCATTATTGTGCACAATCTGATCCCCCATTTCTGTTCTGCATAAAAGGTAAGAAACCCATTTAAGCAATTTCCTGGAAAGAAAAAGAATCGGGCAGGAAAACCCCAAAAGGTAAACAAATATCAGAACAATCAGCAGGAATTGATTACCAAGAATACCAAACATGAAATCCACAGCTGACATGCACATTATAGTTTCCTTCCAAAAGAATGTCTGAGAATTAGGTCTGTTATCTTTGCAAGATAGGAAACACTTGTCAAGATTGAACCTACCTGTTCACACCATTATCCATAGTCCACCGTTATATACTGTTTGGCTGACTCTCTTACGGAACAACCCAGGACACACAGAAAAATGAAGGCAGCCATGTTCTTCTTTGCACGAATCTTTATGCCTTTTATGATGCTTTTGAGTTTCACTGCTGCAGTGCATCCTAATCTCATAAACTCAGACTTCCTTACCCACAGGAACTCCAAGTTGATTTCTCCTCCCACTAAGTATGTTAAAGAATTTCTGTTTGGTGTCGAAGTTGGTCTTGGCACATTCCCTGGGGAATCCCCTTCTTCCAAATCCTACACCTTGCAGATAGATTCTGGTACTGATCTCACCTGGATACAGTGTGAGGGCTGCAAAACTGATGGTCACCAGTGCTTCAATCAAACAGATCCTGTCTACCCCAATACCCAGTCCAAATCTTACAATCCTCTTCGATCCGGTGGAAGTCCCTCTGTCTTCAATCAGACCTTCAGCCAAGTCAGCTATGCTACCGGTACACTAGCAAAGGAAACTTTCACTTTCCGTACTAGAAATGGCAAATCTGTGGCTATCCCCAACATTGAATTTGGTTGCAGCAGTGACAGCAGGAATATTAAATATGTTCTAGCCACTAGGACTTTCTCAAATCCAATAAGCGGAGCTTTGGGCCTGGGATGGGGTCCTCGCTCCTTCCTTTCTCAAATAGACTCCATCAGCCAAGGGAAGTTCTCCTACTGTGTCAAGCAGAATTCCACCAAGACATCCTATCTAAAATTTGGCCGAGAAGTGACACCACCTAAATACCCACAAACCACAGCCATTAGAGAGATCAAACCCTCACCATCTTACTATGTTAACCTGCAGGCCATCAGCGTTAATGGGGTGAAGCTGAACATCAAGCCCAAAGATTTGGCTGGGCCAAATGGTGGATCTGCATTCGACTCCGGCACTCTATTCTCTCTGTTCAAACCCTCCGTTCTCGGCGTAATCTATACAGCTCTGGAAGCGGAACTGTCAAAGAACAAATTCGTTAAGAAGGTGGTCGTGCACAAAGGGTTCAAGGATCTGTGCTATTTACTATTATCTCCGGAAGGCCGGAAGAATCTTCCTGAATTGACTTTCCACTTGGAAAATGCAGATTTTCATGTTAAAACCGAAGCCCTATTCTTGTTTGCAGTAGCAAACGAGGACATATCCAAGGAAGTTCCCAGAGGAGCCGTTGCTTTCTGTCTCTCTATGTTGGCCAGTGAAGAGAAGACAGCAATTGGTGCGTACCAGCAGATTGGTCAAAAGGTTGTGTATGATACGAGGGCTAAGCAACTCAGCTTTGGTCCTGAAGACTGTGATGCAACTTCATAGAAATTTTTCTTACAAGTAATAATGGCGTGGGGGGTTATAACTTAGTCCACTTAATCTTTGCGTGTTGACTGTAACAATTTACGGCGTTTTAAGTATCTTCACAAACAATCCATCCTTCATCAGATATGTTTAATTTTTTAAAGTATCATAAAAATTATGGACTATTTAAATCTAATCTGGCGTAATCCCCTCATAAAATAATTAAGAGATCATACAATAATACAGTGATTAATCCTTTTTATTGTATAATCAAAACTGATTATGGATGAAGCTCAAATGAGTAAAGAAAACACTAAAATGGTATTAAGTTCACACTAAGCCCCAAGCTCAGCCCAAACCCTACCAAGCTAAGCCCATACCAGCATAACCCCAGCCCTGCCAAACCCACCCAAGGCTCATCCTGGATAACAGACGTTTTGTTTTTGTCAGTAACACTAGAATTGTACAAAGCGGACACAACTCTATGAGCAGCACTCTACGGGTGAATGCAAAAACATCCATTTCGTCCTTTTCTTTTCATTGTTCCTTTATTTTTTGTCTTGATTTTATTTGATCCGCAATCTGCAATTCTTAGATTTTGTGCATTGTCAATCAACTCTATGTGACGCAAATTCATTGAAATTTTTTCTTAACAAGTAATAATGGGGTGGGGGTTAGAACTAGTCCGGTGATTCTTGAGTTTTGATTTTAACAATTCAGGCGTTCTACGGATCTTCACAAACTATCCATCCTTCAATTTTTATTTTTTTAGAATATTTTAAATTATCAGACTATTTAAATTTATTTTTAGTTATTGTATTCGACATAACCCATAAAAAATTAATGTACACATTCTAACGATTAAGTGTAAAGTCGAAAAACAATATTATTGCAATGTCAGTTAAAAAATTTAACAATAAATCTTGGGATAAAGATCATTGTAAAAGAATACACATATTTGGTCTACAATTTAGACTTTATGTGCAGAGACACACAAGTTTCCGCGAAAGCAATCATCACAATTCCATGCATCTCTCTCTATCCACGCCTTATAAAGCCAAATGGCTGCAGACAATGAATTTAGGCACATTTTTTGTCATATCCTCTCATTATTGTCAAAGGAGTAGGGAGTAGAGCAAGACAAAAATCTTCCCTACCATTATAATAGGGGACAAGTGGTTCTATCATACGCTAGTCTCCATCAAACTACCACATGTCGTCTCTATCTCTATCTCTATCTCTTCGATAATACTCCTACCTGATTTGGAAGGGGATTTTCACAAACACATGTTCTTTGCTATCAATTCTGTGAGTTGTGCATCGGGCCAACACATGCATCATCCATAATTCATAATCTCTCGGTTAGAAAACCATCTCTAGTCAAGAATTTCCCGGAACCCATCATAGCTTTTAGGAAGAAAACCATATGCAGGTGGTTGGTAGGGGCATAATAGTGTTCTACGGGGAGTTTATGATATGCTGATGCCGCTCGGCGTGCTCTAACATAGACTACTGCATGTTCAGATGCCGCACCTTATCAATTTTTCCTAGAGAAAACATCACGCTCACTACCTGTTCGATCTCAGGCCTCTCAAAACTGTAATCAGAAAATTATAGCACTATCTTTTACAAATGACGACAAATTGAGATTAGGTCAGATAGATTATACTTCTTTAATATTTTATTATATATCTAAAGAATATAATTTTGTTGAAAATTCTTATACAGAACCGATTTCTAATTAAAAAAAGTTAAATTTTATCATTCAACGGGATTATATTTTAAATAAATTGAGTTGGGGTAATATTGTCATTTCGGAAAATACTTAAAAACAAGAAAAGCCTAATGACAGAAAAGTCCAATGTGCGCACGAACTCCTAGAGATTCTTATTTACACAAGTACATCTCGTGGGCATCGGCATCGGCATCGGCATCGGCATCGAGTATCCGTTTTCTCTATTATATAAGCTAACGACGACGCCCCTGGCCTACCCTCCTCCGCAGCTCTAAGCAAAAGCCAAAGGGCAAACATGGGTGATGGATTGTAGGCCCCGCCACACAACCGCCACCAAACACATAATAAAACAGGCGGGGCCGTCACGGAGCAATCACCCCTCCATGTGATGTTATGCCGTTTGTGGGGCCAGCTTCTAAAAAGCCAGACCCCCCCTGTCTGATATTATATATTATCACTGGCAGGCCGACCGGGGGAGATTTTTACACAAACTGACAACAAACAATTAATGGGAAAGGAAAGGACAGGACATTAAGAGAACTATTGATATAATTTAATAAAACCATTATACATCCAAAGAAAGCTTCCTGGTGACTACCGTTACATTTTTTCTTCAATATATATATATATAGCTGTGCGTTTACCCTCGTGGATGATAATCATCATCGTCGGCTGCTGCTGCTGCTGCTGCATTTTGCTCTATGAGAAGTCTTGTGATCTTTCTCTGCAGATTTATAGATGGAGCTAAGAAAACTAGACTAATTAAATATGGTTGCTGCAGACAGGAGTGGTGAGAAAAAAGGGAGGAGGGGCAGGAGCATTCATCATGTCTATACTACTCTTTTGCTTTCTTGCTTTCTTTCTTACTTTCTTTTTCTCTGTGGTCCAAGTCTTTATTTCAAGGACTGATCTTCGCGTGAGAAAATGGTGGCAAGGAAAGGAATGGCTGACCCACTTCCTTTAGCGTACGTATCCAATTTGTATGGTGGTAAGTAGTATTTTATGGTGATGAAAGGCGAAAGGTCCTTTATATGCTGTGGTGGTGGTGGTGCTGCTGCTGGGTTCTCTACAGATCTTTGATGTGACTACTTTTGTATGGTTACACTTCTCAATCTCCCTGTAGATTGAAAAAAAAAAGGAAAAAGAAAGGGGCAAAACCAACCAACCCATCAGATAAAACAAATCATCAACTTTGTACACATATGGGAATCCAAAGTTACTGATATTTACCTAAGCGAAGGAAGCTTATAGCTAAATACCAACAGGGCATGTCGGCCACCCTGTGCCGCTATACACGCCAATGGTTCCATGTCCAGAAGAGAACCTAAAAAGGATTGACCATGTTAAGGAATTGATGCTTTGGATGTGAAATGCACATCAGAACGGTCATGGTGGATCTAATATAATTTACTTACCTTGGCACTTGACAGTTGAATGATTTGAAGGATGCCATGTCTAGTGGAGAACTGGAACAGATTATGCTTTCATTGACCAACTTATTGTTGGTAGAAGGTGAAGCTGAGCCACCGGCAACCATGGCAGCCTCCATAGTTCCATTAGTGAACGCAGTATAATATTCTCCAGATCCTTTGGCAGGAGATGCAAAGGGACTATCAGGGAGATTGTGCTCGAAACTGCCATCATCAATTATGAAAGAATCACAACAGTTTCAACCTTTATAATGGACAGATTTTATACAAAATCTAAAGTGCAAAAATGATGATTAATTAGCAAAAAACAGGGATGTTATTCACCATTCTTGCAAGTCAACATCTTCACCGTTGGAGCTCTCTTTTCCACTGCCACTCTCTTCATTACTCCTGGAGTCCTCACCAGGAGCAGAAGTTGATATCTGCTTTTCAGTTGGAGCAGTCACAGAAATTGCTGGCCCTGCACTGCTATCAAGTGGAGAATGATGAACAGACTGACTGAAATAATTTGGTGACTGTGTAGGAGATGGGGTAGGGCTGCCACTGGATAGAGCCCTGTGGTGGTGATGTTTCTTGAGATCAAGAAGCTGCAAACCCATCAATCTTCTGTTTTGAAGCTCAATAGCTTGCAGCAGATCAGCTTGCTCCTCCAACTTTCTCCTCCACAACATGTCTTGGGGGTCATAAAACATTCTTGCTCCTGCAGATGAAGAATAAAAACATATATGACTAATTGAGAGTAGCCTCGGGAGTGGATGGACAGATCAGGATGTGGTTCTGTTTGCAGTGTTTACCAAGCTGGAGATCAAAAGGATCTCTTGAAGAGTCCAGGCCAGTAACAGTACCACATGATGAAAATTCACCACTCCCAAGTTGCTGCTGCTGCTGTTGCTTCCTGCATAGTTACATATGTTTAGCTGTAACTTCAAGTAATAATAAGAGTAAAGAAGATTTGGAGGATAAGTAGAAGGAAAGAGGATGCCTGTACTTGTGTGGAACTTTGCCTTTCTCCTTATAGGGCTTAACAAGAACCCTAGCGTCACAAACAAAGTGAGGATTCCCTTTGGCCAAGATTATCTTCACAGTTTCTGGGTAAACAAAAGTAACAAAACCAAACATTCTCTTCTGCTGGTAAGGAATTCTCACATCTTGTACTGGTCCATAGATGCTTCAAAAGGAAAAGAAAAAAAGAAGAAACATAGTTAATAAACAACATACTTCTTTTGGGTGTGTGTAAAAGTTGCAGAGAAACAAGAACATAAATGGAAGAAGTTAACCATATACCTGAAGTAGTTAGACACATCTTCCTCTCTGAAAGTGCTATCAGCAGGGAAAGTCAAGTAGATTTGCCTGGAAGCTGGATTAACCAAATCATTCCTGTCAAGCCGAGATCGGCCAAATTTGTGCATATCCTCACCCATCATCAAAGCAGCAGAGGCAGCAGAGGCGGCAGCAGCAGCAGCAGCAGCCCTGCAAGATATTTCACTGCTCAGTCAACACCAAAACAAAGTACCTTGAACACCAGAAAGAAAGAGGGTTTTAAATAACAACCTCTGGCTATCGGTTTGTTGCTGTTGAAGGAGTAAGTTCATGGACTTTGGGGAGTAGGGGAAAGACGCAGAACTACCAAAGGGCTGAGATGCAGCAGATAATCTCTGTTGATGAGCGGAGTTTGATCTAAGCAGCTCATGGCACTGTTCCATCTCAGTCTTGTTATTAGGTGAACCTACCATAGCAGAACCATCTGATTCTCCAAGTCCACCGTGAACGAACCTGCAGTTACTCCCATTTTTGCAGTATCCTCTAGCAAAGTAAAGACAAGGCCTCCATCCTAGCCCTGAAGCTGGATCCTCAGACCCCAAAACATCATTCACAGAGCAGCTCCTGCGGTGAACTTGCCCACCACCCCAGTAGGAGGGAAAGAGCATACCGTCGGTACCAGCACCGGTTGGGCTTGATAAAGAATCCATATGAGAATAAACCAGATCAGGGCTCTTAGGATCAAGATTTGGGGAGTTATCATCAAGGAAAGAAAGTTGGTCTTGGAGGTGAAATTCATCCATCGACCCAAACCGCCCTGCAGTACCGTTAGAATAGAAGGGTAAAGAGGCAGGATTAAGTGTACTACCAGTAGGACTTATCAGGTCATCAGGGTTTTGAAGGTCAGAAGCAGCACTCCTAGAAGAAGAACCGTTTGAAGAAGAAGGGCTAGGAACACTCAGCGAAGGTGGTGGTAGACTGAAGCCAAGCCTAGAAGAATTGGAATTCTGTCTGGACATGACAACAGAGTTGCTTGGGTATAGAGAAGATGGTGAAGATGGTATATTAGAAATTTTCGCAGGAGAATTCAGACCAAGTTCTTTCCTAGCTTTGAAGATCAGTGAGTGCACAAGAGCTTCTGGTCCAAAAGCCAACCTAATCATTTCTTTTTCACCATGGTCTTTGATCAAAAGAAGACCCATGATTTTCGTAGCATTTTCTGGGTCTAGACTTTGGATTCTTGAGAACACAACTTTTGTTGCCTCGTAACCATCCATGGTGGTGGAAATAACAGACAGCTCTTGACTTTAGTTTTGTTTCTCCTTTTTCTCTGGATATATGAAAAAGAGTGTTCAATCAACTTTGCAAGTAAAGCTTCTTTCCCAACTTGAAACAAAGAGTGTTCTGTTCTTAGCAGTAGCAGCAGCAAGCCTGCAACCACTTACCTGTCATCTCTGTAACACCCCAAGAAAAAAGAAGAAAGGTATAGAAGACAAGTAGGAAAAGAAAAAGAGAGAAGAAAAAGAGTATTCCCGTGAAAGAACCAAAACTGCAGGAGAGGCTACCAGTTAGTTGCCTCTGCTGAAAGGAAGAGAGGAAGAAGAGAATTGGGTGGTGGTTGAATTTCTTCCTGAAGCAGGGTTATGAGCTAAAAGAGATGCATAAAGCTTTAAAAGGTATAACTAGCTAGCTAGCAAAGATGGGTCACACTTCTCTTTCTGTATACCATCCTTTCCTCTCCTTTTCATCTTAATAGCAAAAACTACAGATCACTTGGCTCTTAGTCAAATACCCAGATAAACAGTACAAGTTTACCAATCCAACAGAAGATTTCCACTTTCATGTATTAAAAAGAGTCGTCTTTTACACCCCCAACCCAACACACACAACACTCTCAAACTGAGGATTTTAAGTCAAACCACCGCCTCCGCAGGCTGCGGTTGGTTGTGCAGAAAGCTAGAAAAACACTGAGGCAACGCAGCAGAGGAAACCACCAATAGCCTCACTGCATGTACCTGCTTCTGCTGTACTTTTCGGGTTCTGGGTTTTTTACTAGCTTACTTACATCAGTCAAACCTCTTCGTCTCAAGGTAAAAACTTCCCTTCCCATCCTTGAAGATTTATAAAAGCAAGGAGCCAAGGGACCCCCCTGGTAAGTGGGAACTCGTCGTGGGGTGTCGTCTTCGAGTGGACCAACATCTGTGCTTCTTCCAAATAATGCATGTTTTGCCCCAACAGAACATTTTCAAGATTATGTTTCTGTAATACAGATTTATTAATCAGACCAATCCAATTGAAATTAACATGATTAAGTTTTCATTGAAAAAACCAGAACCGTAATTAAAGGATAAAATTCATTCATTCATAACTAAATATCAAACATTTGATTATTGGTTCTGGTTTATTGAATGTGATTGAATAGATTACATTATGTGCTAGTGTTGTATATCATTGATTGAGAGGAGTGAGTCAATGTCTCTGTCTAATCAATGTTTTATCCATCAATTCATTTTTTGGAGACCTACGGTTCCATCTCTCTTACATTATCATATACTAATTTGATGTGGTGTTCATCTTTTAAAAAATAAAGTTAGGTCCTTTTCTTTTTTTTTGTGACAAATCATTTGGGGATTTTGGTGATGCCCCACCTTCATATATAATTCATCTTTCTTTTTCTTTCTCGCTGACCACTTTGTTCAGTCATTCAAATTATTAATATCATGGTGATTTTCATCATGATACAATAACTTTGTAATTATACAAGAAAAGGAATTATGATTTTGTTCGCAAAATTATTTTTTATTTGACATTAATTAATATAGTAATAACTATATTTGAGTTCATTACATATTTATTTAAGAGGATGTAGTTTTTTTTTATATAAAGTCAATTAATCATTTATTTCATATCTTACTACTCGATCCGATTATAAATTCCTTCTCAAAATTAATATAATAAAAATATCTTATTAATTAATTGTATCTGAGTTTAAATATTGTATGATATATTTAAGAGAAACCTACTTTTTTCACTAAATTAATTACAAATTTATTAATCATTTATTATTTATCTTATTACTTGATTCAATGATAAAAAAAATTCAAAAAATAAATATAATTGAATTGATAAATATCAAATTTTTATTTGGTTGAATATGTATACCTGTTTATTTAACAATATTTTATTACTTTTAATTAATATTTATACCTAAATTTAGTTTTTGGTTCGGTCTTGGTATAAATATAAAATATAATATATAAAATACTGTATTAATTCCAATTCCAACATTTCCGACAAACCGAACGGGTGATTTTGCACTTGAACAATCACATTCAAAATCTTTTTCTTTGTCTGAATTCTGGACCATAAGAACCCCATATATTAAATGTCCAACACTATTCAAAATTTAATGTTGCATCCATATTGGGACATCGGGAGAAATATCTAGCAGCTTATGTAGGGGACAAGATCATTATTGTTCTGGCAACGATGGCTCCATATACCAAATATCACCCCAAAATTTGATTACGGATTTGGTATTTCATGTCGATTATGCTGGTATAAGTGTATGTGATCCTTGTAGTCCGATTCGACTCGAATACGGGATGGTTTCCTTATGCATAATCGTCTAGAGTTCGAACCATGGCTTGGTAATCAAAATGGAATCACAGAAAAAGAAAACTCAAGATGAAAGCCATGTATGGAAGCAGCAGCTACCCTGTATGCTTCGTTTAAAGCATGCCTCAACTAAACCCCTGCCAACAGATCACATCCCACAGCCGCCATCGATCAAAGGAAGCCTTGTATGTTCCGTCCCGCAGTGATCAAACAACAAAAACACTTCAATTCCAAACTTAACAGGATCTTACAACTGTCCTTGGCAAGTCTGATATGTATATATCAGTGGATTATCTAGCACCAATTTGAGTAAGCCTCTGAATGAAATGATAGAAACATATAGAAACTATGGTCTGATTCTTATTTAAACAATATCTTCAATAACACAGTAACTCCATACTTCTCCTTCCCCTAACCAGCTCACCAACAGGAAGAAAGGAGTCATATTTACATCCCAGGTCTCATAACACCACAAGCTATACAAAGGGTAAACATTTCCTGTTTGCTATATATGATTCTATTTGATTAGAGTTGTAGCAAGCAAGCCAGGTACATTACATTATAATTATACATTGGCATGCAATCTTTGTATATAATTCTGATTATTATCGACAGTCTCGATCGGAATTCTCAAGTTCAGTATATGTTTGATGCAGACAGACAAAAAAAGAAACAACTAGCTTACAGATTCTCCCTCTTTGTTTGCTCCTCGCTTGTTAAGTATGAGATGCAGAAAGCACCAAGGCTTCAACAGTTTCTATGGTGTGCCTGTCAGCATTTGCCATATCATTGGTGTTAGTTTGACAATCACTTCTGTCAGGCTGACAGTTCCCTTCCCATGATTCCACCAATTGCTCAGTTGTAGCAAAACTAGGCTGTGTTGACGCCCCAGCTTCCGGATGGAAGCACGGTAAGTTTTTCTGACACTGTAGGTCAATTAAGCCATTGGTAGATTGCAACCCGCAAGTGCCTTCCTTGAAAATTGTACTAGCAGTGGTATCAAACTGCTTCTGGAATGGAAAAGTACCCAACTCGTTATCGATCTTTCCCCTCAGATCTCCCAATATGCTTCTCAATCTCAAAACCTCAGCTTCAAGAATGCTCTGTCCTTGCAGTTTCCTACCTAGTTGCTGGTTCAATAACCTCAGTTTCTTAACTTCCTCTTCCAAGTAAGCAGTATGTGCCTTCTTCTTTTCCCTATATTTCCTGACAGCTTCCCTATTCCCTGATGGCCTCTTTGCTCTGGAATTGGAATTCTCTCGATCATCACAATCACGATTATCAGCTTCATCGGAACCGATAACTTGTGTGTGGGTGTGGTAACATGTATGAGTATGGGTTGCTTCAGGGCCAGGAGGGTTACATGTGTGAGTGTGAGTACAAGTTCTGGTGTTCTTCAAGAGTTCATCAAGAAATGAATCTGGGTTTGGTAACAAAACTTGGTCTGAAAGCTCAACCTCCCCATCACCCATGCTATCTTTCATCTCTCTACACTCCAGTCAACCAGTATTTTCTGTCAAACACCACCCAAGAGAGCACAGCAGCAAATACCCAAGTTATGATTCTCAATAATTAGCAATATTCCAACACTCCAATAACAGATGATTGCAATGGAAAACAGACGAAAATCCTTCTAAGATTATATTAAGCAAGAAAGTGACACTCAAAAGTTGGGTCTCACAGCCACAAGATAGCTCAAGAACATATTCCCAAGGGTCAGATTCCATTGAGCAGAATAATTGAAACTTGCAGCAATACCCTTCAAGAAGAACCGAAATTGAACTCTATACCTAAAAGGTTTCAACCCAAAGAAATAGAAGCAGCTTTTCTCAGGGAAAATTTACAGAAAGATTCTTCAGTAGCAAATAAAGAATACATTTCCCATGTCAGAATCAATCCATAAACTAAAGAAGAGAATCCAACAATTCGAGCTCCCAAGTTGGGAATTGACAAAGAAGCTGCATAAACTTTACAGCCCAAGAATATATCAGACAAAGAAAAGGCAGGGAAAAACCTTAATAGTGAAAGCAGTAGTGGTGGCAAGAATTTCAACTTGTGACTGGATGGTTCACCAAATCTACCACCGCAATTCCTGGAAGCTACAAGCACAAGCATCTCTCATGTGCTTTTCCATGTATCTATCTATCTTTGTCAACATCTAGATGTTCCAGTTTAACGGTTTATGGTTGCGGCTTTCCCACCTATGGTCTACCTTTGGCTTGGAGAGAGGCTATAACTGGGTGACAGTTGGTGTTAACCTAGCATCATCATCCGACTGCTTCAAACACATCTAACATAGATAAAATAACAATTACAATCTGGAACACAGCCAAACTTTTACTTCCAGTTCCTGGTTTGACCAATTTCAGGTAATTAAAATAGCATCAAGTGTGTCACACAAAGAACAAATCAAGTGACACACACAAAGAACATGATTGAGTATAATAATTTCCTTAATTCTGCAAATTCTCTATTAGTTTGAATATATTTTTTAAAAAAATACAAGTTTAAATAAATATTATGTATATTCAATATTTCAATAAAAATAGTTATTTTTTATTTTGTAAATATTTTTTTGTTTTTGTAGATTGTTACTTGTAGACAAGATATCAGATGAGTTACTATTTTTTGGATGTTTTTCTCAAAAAAGATTTAATATATATTTTTATAAAAACATATTAAATAAGATATAGTAGCTAAACATCCAACAGAAGTTCGAGAATGTGAACGAAACATGCTCTGTTGGTAAAACGATCGTCTTAATAGATTGATTACCTGGAGAAATTTGTTCATTGACACATTCATCTCAAGTAATTGGAAGTTGTTTATTACAAAGCTAGAACATGATTCCTTTGTACAGATAAAGAAGTTGGAAAACTAATGCAGACAACTCTATGCAGTATGCATGGGGGAGGGGGGAAAATATCCAAACCCAAAAGGAAAATGCGAGAGTTGTCTTCATCTGGACATCATCACTGTCTATTCCTTAACGTTTTGAAGCATCACCAAACACTTCTGTGTAACATATGGGGCAAGCCTGATGATACATATAGAAAGAATAGCTCTGGTTAGCCTTTTACTGATTTCGAAACCTTATGTCTCCTGCCATTCCTAACTTCCTCTTGGTAAGCTAAATGTCATACCTTATTAATGCTAAGCCATCTGGCGCCACAGCTAGCATGGTGGACGTGTTTGCACGGTAGCGTGATTTGCCGGTCACCGCGCTTGTATTCCATCTGGCAAATGACGCACCTTAAAAGTACACAAGATCAAGATTAACCCAGATGGAAACATGATGGGAAGAAGGGAAAGCTTGTCACAGATTTATCAATGGATATGGTGGTAGCAGACAGAAGAGATTTTAAGGAAACAGATGCCGCTGCATTTCAAGCACAAGCCAGAACCAGAAGCAGTACCTCTCGCTTCTTGATTTCCTTCTTGAGAAAAAACCACGCTTGTATTTTGAAACTGGAAGCAAAGATATAAGCTCCTGGGAAAGGCCTCTACTCTGAGTCCCAACAGTCTCTCCTAATTCAAGTAACTCCTGAATGGAGAAGATTGAATTCTAGTTTTAATCTCCAACATATACAAAGGGTATCCCATACATTAGCATGCCATCACAGCAGTGAATGATTGAACTATGATAATATCAGTAAAACAAAGGAAGATATGCCCGTTTATGTCGGATATATCACACACGAGAATGAGAAAATGAGACAGGACAAAAAGCGTAATTCACCCCACCACCAATGAGGCATGCCAACCAAAATTAGCTTCATGGAAATTTTCTCTTGAGAAAGATCAAAATTGATAGAGAATAGCTAGTTTAAATGAGTAAATTTGAAGATAAAAGAGGCACAGCACAATAATCCAATAGATTAGCACATGAAGTAAGTTCAGAAACCACCATTGTGCCTCTCTTCCTACACAAATGGCAGAATATATAGAGAAACAAGAGGGTCATACAGAAGCTGAATAAAGCTCTCTAATAGAAGCATATTAAACAAACCGATACTGACATACCAAGCGAAAGCATCGACACATCACAACCAGAAATAGAAAATGCAATTTTCTTTTAAAGAAGCATCTGTGTACCTCCATTGGGAATAATTAAACTTTCATAAACGCATAATTGGCATATCAAAGTTCAAAGTATGAGGGTGGTTTTGAATGTCAGCGAGAAAGTAAAGAAAATAAAACAGAGGGGCAGAGAGAAATAATTAAGCATATTATGAAAAATAGGAAGAGCAGATAAGCAATGCAAAAGTAAATATTGTTTTCTAACCTCATAGGTCATTTCATCAGGATCAATGTTATCTTGCCAAATGACCTGGCACAGCCCCACATTGAGCATTTCATCAGGTTTAGAAGAAAAATTTGGCATTCGGGTATAAATTTATTTATAACATAAAAATCAAGAGGTTCTGCTACCTGATTGTCATGAGCATTTTGATGTCTACGTAAACCTGTGAATGGAAGGAGATACCGGAAATAAGTAAAGGTTTATCCCAGGTCAGTTCCCATATGAATTATGTTTTACCTAAACTGTATGTAAAGAGTAATAATACATCTCAACTCAATAAGCCTTTGTTCTTACATCAGTTTAAAATTGAAAAAAGGAAATAGACTAAATTCTGGCATCTAACATGTAAAGAAAAGGATTATAACAATTGCCAATGCAATCCATATATGTGAAATTACTAAGTTGAAACCAGAGGCCTTTTCTTCAATTTGTTAACACATATTAGAACTATCTTGTGATTGTGAAAGCTCATCCAGGATATATATATATATTTCGGTGAATGGCCAGTTATAACTGCAAAACTAGGAGAATGCTGCTTTTGCAGCATATTGTGTGGAAGGATTTTACCAGCCTTAAAGGGGAACACAGTCAATCTGTCGATTCTGTTTGCTTTACTTTCCTTTTTCATGGAAGATTTACAGGAGAATCAGATAAAAAATACCAACATAAACCCAAACTTACATTCTCCGGGATCATTGTGTGCATTCCTGTTTCCAGTTCCCTCCCACTCTGTATTTACTGCAGAAGTCCGTTCATTTCTTGCTGTTGAGGAATCCTCCAAGGACCTTCTGTATTCATCAATTCTCGGTTCATGATCATGGACCTCATAATTATGACTATGATCAGAGTAAGCACTCCCAGACTGACTTGGTCCAAACTTAAAGAAACTTGTGTTCACCGATGGATAAACACCCTCCTGCAGATAGAACGAAGAGGTTGCTGTAGTTATAGCGTGACATAAAAGGCCATGATACTTTCATGTAAATGTAAGCATATGCAGAAGGAACCCTATAGCCGGTTTGCATCGATCCAAAAGGTGGAAATCTATAACCAGAAAAATATCCTCTACAGATTTTCCAGAAAAGAAGTTGCACAAATAGCAGATCTGATTGATACAGGAAGCAGATTCAACTAGCCAGTTTATACCAGTGAAGGTACCTGAAAATGGGAACCACCATGAAAAATGAAGTGGACGTGTTCATATGTTAAACCTTCAAAATATTCTACGAAGCTTCCAGCTGAATTGTACGGGTAGCTGGTATTCATGTAATAAGAATCCATGTGGGAATTCCAGCTCATTTGTCAAGGCAAATTCTGCTATGCAGATTGCGATCCACGGCTATATAGATTTGAGTATTTCTGAACAAACTACACAGTCCTTGTTGTCCTATATTTTCCCTGATCCTGGAATAAAAATAAAAACAACCTACAAAATCATTAAGACCAGCTTACGGCACTAGTTAAATCAAGCCAACACAAGAAAAAAAGACGACTAATCAATCAATAAATAGAAACTCTTACAAAACAAATCCAATTAAAGCCAAGAATTTGATTCTAATATAGTAATAAACCAAAAGAAGGGTACAAACCATGGACCTTACATTGCCTGCAAAACCAAGAATTTAGGTGTTAAGTTATGATCCTGATCTCTAAAATAGCACCCAACTTGATCCAGAACCAACCCACATTGTAAGGAATAGTCACCTGATCAAACTGGGTTGCGACTGAAACCCGTGAGAGGGAATGAAAATATGAAGATTAGAGTGGGGAAGGAAAAGGGTATTTTGCGTGAAGCGGAAGTGATATAGTTCTTGGGAAAATGAGAGAGAAAGAAGAGAGGAGTGGATCAGCTGTTGAAGGGAGAAATTGTACTCCCTATAAAACAAAGAAAAGAATCCTCCTCCTGTCTATTTATCTAAACATTCTAGTAAAAGAAGAGAAAAAGAGAAAGTGAACTCGAGAGTAAAGAAGCGACATTGATGGCTTTAGTAGAAGAGGTAGTTCTTCTTGGTTGATGACACATAAGAGTTAAATACTTATTTCCTGTCAGTTCCCTTTATGTACATGAGTAACACGACGACATCTGCAAAGGGCTTTGGCTTCTTCTGCTCCTACTCCTTACCCCGCATGGATGGGAGGGGATGGTGCTCTTAATCTTATGGGCTAGATGACACAAATTTTTTTCTGGGTTTCCCCTCAACTAATCAAAGACTATATATCAGTATTGTTACTTTACTGGGTTAAGTTCATAGAATGCACAGCATTGCCTGTCATGTCAGTAATGTCCACATCCATTTGACTGTTCAGCAATGGCTTTGCTGCTTCTTTTTTTCTTTTCTTCCCCAAAATGGTTTCGTAAATTTATGAAATGACATTATTAGTTTAGCTCCAAAGTTTGCCAGTTAGCCTTCAGAAGACCTTAATAGGATGGTCGTGACAGGGCTCACGGATAAGAGGATGGGTAGAGTCTGGATAAAATTAAAGCATAGAGTCCCGTGAAGTCTAGGAATCAAATCCTGATTCCTTGGATGATGGGTGTTGGTGCAGCCAAGTAGTTGTGTTTATGCTTGGCAGATGGACCCATGTGGGTTATATGGTTTAAAGATGGTCACCAAAACCATCTGATATCCTATTGCAGAAGTTGGTGTCAGTTAAGGTTGGTTGGGTTGGAATCATGCTAAGAACCATACATTCATTAAAAAAAGAAGTTTTCTATTCTTGTTTCTTTTTTCTCTAATAAACACGAAAATTGAATAATAAGATTTGAGTCTAATATATATATATGTATGTATAAAAAAACTGGGGAAGAATCAAAGATCAGGGAGGACATCTAATGAATTTCCTTGGATGGGGTTTCTATTGGTACTTTTTCTTTGGCACCTCAAACAAAGTGTTTTTCATGTGCTTGCTGTTCAGTTCTTGCTTGAGGAGTAAGGTTGGTATTGGAAGGCATCATTCAGAAAAGGATAAAAAGATGAGCTTGTGGAAAAGTGGGGACATAAGCTATGGTCCACTAGAGATAATAGTCTGATGCAAACTGAGCATGGAATTCCTTGCCACGCTTTATCCTCTCATGAATTAGCCCATCTACCAGAAGGGATTTGTTTATCAACAGAGGGTTTTTAGGTGAAGAAGAAACCAATGACGACACTTGTAGAAAACCATGCAGCAGCTAGATGATTTAATATTAAAATTGGGTCGTTTCTTACATTCAATTCAACTCACCCAGCAAATTTCATCACAAATTCCCATCTGCCAAAGCTAAATCAGCAAATGTCATATCAGGTGTTCCTACCTGCACAAGCTCAAAGACCAAATGTCAAAACCAGTCTTAATCTACCAAATTACTTAAAAATTTGAGATTTTGCAGTGGGTTGCTGAGTTGGTTGAAGAAATAATACATGGAGACGAGTTCCACCTTTTGTTTTGTTCTGCAAGGAAAAGAAGAACTTCATGATTGAGTGGGTTCTGTACTATTTTTTTCTATTTTTAAAGTGATTATCAGGCTCATGACGACTCCTGCACTTCTGCATAACTGACAAAATAGGCTAATTTGCAAAAAGAGATTCATGATTGAGTATGTCTTGCACTATTTTCCATTTTCAGATTGATGATGCTAACTTAAAGCATTTCTGCACACCTTTCTTCGAGCACTGTATGTATGTGCTCTTCATGCCTGACAGACTTCAATTCCTGGCAAGTTGTTATACTAACAATTGGATCTATACGAGATGGCAGTAATAAGTCAGTCAGAGCAGTACACAAAAAGAAAGTCTAAACTTTTATCAATGGCATCTGCAATGATCAGCCTTGGTCCTGATGAGTGATTGCCTTGGAAGAAGTGGTCTAAGTCTAACCCATGTGAGATTAGAGAGATGACAAAGAAACAGACAGGAACTGGAATCCGAATGAACAAAGACCTGGCTTGCAAGCAAAGATGAATCATTGTTTATATTCCTTCCCTTTTTGTCTACACTGTCCACACTCGTCAAAAGTGGAGTTCTGTTTCAGGCCAATCACACTGTAAAAGTCAGCATTGGATGCCCTGCTTGCATGCCAAGACTGCTCCTCTCCCATTTCTCTTTCCCCAGCCGGCAAAAAGGCTTTTATACTGCCATGGAAAATTACCAGACATGGAACTTCTTCATGTACTTGGCTAAGTTATCCCTCAATATGGGTTCCCTTTTACTTGTACACTCTCAATTAATTTAGGTGTCAGGTTTTGGAATCTTCAGTGCTAACTAATAATCAACCAAAGCATTAGCACCTCTCCTTTCCACGTCTGCTGCCAGAGAACCATTTTAACATGACTTACAAAAGCGGCAGGGAGACAAAGCAGGACAGCACCACCAAGTTCCTGTCCAGGCATAGTGAAAACCTCCATTGCCTCCTATTATGATGACGAAGAACTTCATCAAGCAAGAGTCTTCCCATATATTCTGGTAGTGCCTCCTATTTAGAACACCGTGGATTCTATCACTCCATAGAAAGGAAAACCCAAGTAAATGTTAGACACCCAAGCCTCCTTCCACTGCAGCCAAATCCAACTTCAGAACCTAAGAATAAGTCATCTAAAATGCCTTTTGAGTTTCAACTTCAGAACCTAAGAATAAGTCATCGAAAATGGTTAGAACGCTGGGCATACATCCAGCAGACCTCAATTGTCTTGTTAACATAAGCAAACACTGGTAAATACGTTCCCATTGAGGGTGCGATTCATCTCTAACAATAAATTCATGAACAATACCATTCACTTCTATAGAACTAGAACCAGGGGTTTTTTCAACTCCTCTTTTACCCATAATCTTTCTGACTCTCTGAGCATTCTCCTCCTTATTGGCTTCCCTGTACATAGTTGCCATTAAAACATATATTCCGCTGTCGTGGGGATCCAACTCAAGAAGCTTTGAAGCTACTCTTTCCGCAATTGTCAGATTTCCATGAACACGACAAGCAAAGAATAATGCGCCCCACACCACTGCATCTGCCTCCATTGGCATGCTTTCAATAAGCTCTTCTGCCTCCTTCAATAAGCCAGCTC
Organism: Passiflora organensis; assembly: GCA_019739055.1. Classification (NCBI taxonomy): domain Eukaryota; kingdom Viridiplantae; phylum Streptophyta; class Magnoliopsida; order Malpighiales; family Passifloraceae; genus Passiflora; species Passiflora organensis. The sequence continues at coordinate 12,251,276 of JAEPBF010000009.1, forward strand.
TGCCAAGAAGGTCAACCATGCAAGAGTAATGCTTTAGCTGAGGGGACAAACTGAATTTGGATTCCATTTGGTAAAATAATTGGCGGCCTTGATCGACTAACCCCCCATGACAACAGGCTGACAGGACACCAAGAAAAGTGATTTCGTCTGGTCTCAACCCAGCATCAATCATCTTTGAGAAATAATATATTGCATCACCTGAATACCCATGAAGAGCTAAGCCTCCAATAATGGCCGTCCAAGTCAAAGAGTTTCTTCCTGGCATCTCATTGAAAACTTGGAGAGCCTTTCTAATGTTACCACATTTTGCATACATATCCACCAAAGCAGTACCTAAGGCGACATTCGATGGAAGATTATTCTTTTCAGTGTAACGATGAATCCACATTCCAACATCAAGAGCACCAAGCTGTGAGCATGCAGATAAGCAATGAACCATGGTTACATGGTCGGGCTCTATATTGGTAGCCTGCATTTGTTGAAAGAGGGCCAATGCCTCCTTGCTTTGCTTGGCTTGAACATAACTTCCAATAATGGCATTCCATGTCACAACATTCTTCTCCGGCATTTCACCAAAAAGCTTCATAGCTGTATCCAAAAGTCCGCATTTTGCATACCCAACAATCATTGTAGTCCACGAGACAACTGTTTTCTTCTCTAAATTATCAAATATCACTTTCGCTGCCCCAATATCCCCACACTTAGCATACATGTCCACAAGCGCATTAGCAAGTGAACATGTCAATTTCAGTCCACTTTCCTCGATATAACTATGAAATTCCCTCCCGAGTTTCAAATTCTCCAACTGTGCACAAGACGAAACAATGCAGATCATTGTCACCTCATCCGGCTTCACTCGCTCGATTGTCATTTCTTGATAAGCCCTGACAGCGTCCCAAGGTTTCCCACTTCTAACATAACCATTTATTAAAGAATTCCAAGAAACCAAGTTTCTAACACAACTTTCATCGAACACTTTACGCGCTAGCCCCAACTCTCCCACCGAAGCAAACATGTGTATTAATGCATTGTGAACAAAGGCATCCTTATCCAAACCCAACCGCAATACATGCCCTAGGATTTCATAGCCTGCAAAGTCCAGCCCCAAGCAAGCACAAACTTTAAACAGAAAAGGGTAAGTATAGTTATCAGGCCTAGTTCCTTCACTCAGCATTCTTCTGTACAAAAGAAGAGCTTCTTTTGGCTTTTCACTCCCGGAATACCCTCTAATAGCAACATTCCAAGAGAACACACCTGGGTTTTGTACGCTACACAAAATCTTCACGCAATAATCCAGATTTCTCGATTCCGAAATCGCAGAGAAGGCAATCAAGCGACTTGACGCAAACCCATCTGAGATAATCCCCGTGACAATCATTTGAGATTGGATTTGTTTCATTTGAGAGAGAGATTTGCATTGTTCTATAAGAGAGAGAATTGGGTTTGAGCGTAGAAAACCACCTCTTGAGTGAAGTGAAAAACAATCCGTAGGGTTTAACTTATTTCGTTTTGAGATCAGATATTGAGACCTTAGGTTGGTAATTCTGAAAACTGTCATATAATTTACACAGTGCCAGCTTTCAGATGATATCTTCAATTTGATAGTGAACAGAAGAAGAAGAAGACGAAGAAGTTGATGATGATGCTTCAATATGATGGTCAGGAGATACCGTGAACCCACTTGTCGTAATTGTATATATAGAAAATTCTGAAAAATATAATCCAGGAAAATCCTGACACTTGAGGATGAACAGTAAGCAGGATCATTTTAATTTCATATAGCATATTCAGAATCAGTAAGGTAAGGTAAGAGTTCCAAAATCAATTGATATAAGCTTCCAACTTTTTCAAAACCAGGATCACAGCAAAGAAAATCCTGAAAGTTCCTATGGGAACATGGGAAGCAACCCTCTTTGGACTAAAGTTATTTTAAAGAGTAAAGAAGCAGCCTGAATAAAACTCTTCACTCGAGCATCACAGGAGGTGAAGAGGTGGGTGGATGTGGAAGGTAAAGGAGAGACCAAGTTAAGCCCCACCAGAACCATACTTCTTTCCTAACATAATCATCTGAAGCTTGTCATATCCAGCAAGTACTCCGGCGCCAGCAACTGCACGGAGGATGTTGGCACCAGCACCCTTGAATAGAGATTTGGCACCCTCTTTCTGGAGGATTTGATTGAATGCATCGAGGGAGCTCTTGTACTTGACAGCTTCACCGGATGTCATCATCATTCTTCTACGGACTGTGTCAATTGGGTAGGAAGCGAGACCAGCGCCATTGGTGATAACCCAACCAAGAGCAAAGCTAGCGAAGAAGCTATCCTGAGGAGATCAGATGGGAGAAATGATTAGCATTTCAAGAAAAAGAAATGCTTGTAATAATAGGAAAAACAGAATCCACCAACCTGCAGTTTTCCTGTCAGGATCACTGGCTTCAGCGAATCATACATGCCAAAATAGAGGCCACGATACACAATGATGCCAACACATGAAATGTTAAACCCACGGTAAAGCCCTGCAATACCATCTGATTTCATAGTCTTCTTATAGACATCAACCAAGCCATTGAATTGCCTTTCTCCTCCTTTCTTTGCAGCCTTAGCATCGTTAGCAAGACGGGTACGAGCGTAATCCAAAGAGTAGACAAAGAGCAGGGAAGAGGCACCGGCAGCACCACCAGATGCCAGGTTACCAGCAAACCACTTCCAGTAACCATCACGATCCTTCCTAAAGTTGAAGAGCTTCTTGAAATAATCTTTGAATGCAAAGTTTAAGGCCTGGGGAAATTTTGAGAGACTACATGCATAAGCACATCAAAGTAAAAGAAAAAGAAAAAGAAAAGCCAGAATGAAAAGAGATAATTTTCATGAGGTATTTGCAATGGAAGGAACAATTAACCTGAGTGGGGAAGTAACGGATGACATTTGCCGTATTCCCTCTCCACAAAGAAATGACTCCTTCTTCTTTCATTGTTCGGCTAAAACAATCTCCAATGCCTTTATAGGGTTCAGACAGTCGACCAGCCCTGATCATCTCATCCTGGTTTTGGATCAAAAGTTTAACACGTTCAATGGGAGCTGCAGCAGTTTTGGACACAGCTGCAGAAACACCACCCATAAGAAAATCAGTGGCAAAGGCCACAAAACCCTTCTCCGATGGAGCTTGGACTAGTACTGGTGATGTGGTTGTTGCAAACAATGCCAGCTCATGGTTAGCAGCTTGGGTTGCTCCTGTCATAGCGTGCTGTGATCCTGCATTGCGATAATTCAAATATCCAAGTTGCCTCTGCTGTAAGACAGGCCTTTGAAACGCCCCATATCTCTGTTGAGATCCTTGGGAAAGGCTAGAATTGAGATGGAATTGGCAACCCAACTTCTGCCTCACACCCAGGGACTGATGCCTTTCGGCCATTTCCTTTCACAATGATAAATGACCAACTGTAAATTACCAGAAACCACACACCATTGCAAACAAATAGAACAAAGACAAAATATATTTTCAGTCAAACAAGAGAACAAAAGAGCAGAGACATAACCCTTCCCATGCAGTCACTATCATATATACAAGCAGGAAAATCTGAAATATCGGTATCATTCCAATAATTTTGGATTTGAGGAACAGATTTTGCTTCCCCAGAAAAGCAAGCAACTTTACAGAACCCAAAACCACAAGTTCCTTTTACTAATCTATGAAGGAAAAGCATCAGCAGAGTCACAATCAACAATCTCATGTATAGATTCATAAAAAGTGTAAGAACCCAACAGACCTTTTTCCTTTTTTTTTCTTCTTTCCTGAAACAAACACACTAAACGAACCTAAAAGAGCTTGGAAGACAAGTTACAGAGAGGTCATTGGAAACATGAGAAATGGGTTTTATATAAACAGAGAGCAACGAGTATGTTTAGTGCAAAGAAACCACACACAAACACATCCATATACATCCCCGATGTCATAGCGATACAAAAACAACCTTAAGAAAATACAGTTACGCACAGCAAAGACCAAACACAACAAACATCAGAAAGAGCAGCGATGGGTGCGGTATTGAGAGCGAAAGCGAGGGAAAAAGTCACCACCTTTGGTGTGGAGTAAATGGTGAAGAGGGAAACAAGGAGTGTAAGCTTTGAACGGGCAAGTGAGTTTTGTGCGAGGGAACTTTTGTATAATAATCAAACTTAAAAATTGTAATTTCACTAAAATTTCCTTATTTCTTTATATACGAAAAATATTAATTTGAGCAAAATATATTTTAGTTTAATTATCGACGGTCTTGATGTTATCAATTAAATTTTTATTCATAAATTACATAATCCACCATGTCAAGGCATTATAATATATATATTATGATTATAATTATGATTGAATTTATCAAAAATATCCACCATCGTAATAACAATTAATAATTTTTACATGAATCTAATTGATTCAAAAACATTTTAATTGTAAACACTAAAAGTGAATCTAGAACCCTTAACTTTTAATTAAAAAATTAATTAAAAATAAATAAATCTTATTGCTCATCTAATCAGATTTAGAACTATCATAATTTAGTGTACCAAACCAGATAATTTAAGTTAGAGAAGAAACCCAAATATAACAATCATAATATGATTCTACCTATACCTGAAAATGGAAGAGTCTAAACCACAGGTTCAGATCCAATGACATCGAAAGGCAGCCGCTTACCTGCTAATTTGTTAGACCATGGTCAAGTCATTGACAAAAGATCAAGCACGTACCAATTTGATCCAAACTACAGAGACATATTGCAAGGTTTGTACAAATCATGAGACCCGTCATCTTCATGATAAATTATGAGCATGTAAAAGAATAGGCGTGCGAAATGGCCTCTAAGTATTATTCTCGAGGAGAGAATAAAGAAAACTAAGATGAAGGAAACAGGCTATAATTTAGATGGTCAGATGAACACTGGTTATTCAATGATTTCTAGTGCACAAAGGCTTCTTGTAAGTCTGCAACAAGAGAGAGGAGCAAACCACACTAACTGATGAAGCAGCCATGCAAGCACCGGCCAGCCAAGGTGGTAACCGTATTCCGGTGAAGGGATATTGAACCCCAGCGGCAACTGGCACACCAAGAATGTTGTAACCAAGTGCCCATACATAATTCATTCGAATCCGGGAAATAGTCTTTCTGGACAGATCAATTGCAGTAACAACGTCTTCTAAGTTGCTTTTGATGAGAACTATATCAGCTGCTTCTACAGCCACATCTGTTCCAGCACCAATTGCCATGCCAACATCAGCTGCAACCAAGGCTGGTGAATCATTTATTCCATCTCCTACCATAGCGACAGTCATTCCTCTCGCCTGAATGTATATAAATTCAAAGGTTCAATAGTTATGAGCCAGTTGTTTTAAAAAAAAAATTAGTCAAAATTCTTGTTTGGGGGATCAACTTTTAGTGTGCAGGTTGTTCTTTGTCGAAAAATATCATATAGGTGCAGTCAACGCCATTGATAACATGTGCATAGTCAAAAGTGATACCTGTAAATCTTTGATCCTATCAGCCTTTCCCACAGGATCTGTCTCAGCAAACACCTTCTTAATTCCAACCTCTTCTGCAATTGCATATGCTGTCGCCCAATTATCACCGGTCACCATTATACTCGAGATGCCCATGGAATGAAGAAAGGATATGACACGCTCAGCCTCTGGCTTTACTGGATCAGTCACAGCAAAGGCGCCAGCAATCTTTCCATCAATGGCTACTAGAACACACGTTCTAGCCAATTTTTCATGCTCTTGAATGAATTTCTCAACGTTTTGAGTAACACTGATATTATTAGCATGCATGAGCCTTCTGTTCCCAACCAAAACCATTCTGTCGCCAATTTTACCACTCACCCCAGATCCGGCATGCACTTCGAAGTCCTTGGCCTCAGTTGTACGTTCTGTGTTGGATCCAATCTTCTGATTTAATCTTTTAGCATGCACTACTACAGCTTTCGCTATTGGGTGTTCACTATTTGCCTGTGATTCAAAAAGAACACAAAACGTAATCAAAATTCAGCTTTTTCTTCATTTTTTCTCCATTTAGCAGCAAGGAGAGGTTGTGATAAAATTAATGCAGGCTTCTTCATCATGTTATAAGCACAATATCGCAATGTATCACAGATATTTAAGAATGGTTCAGGAGGTCCGGGAATCACATTAGAATTACTAATGTTATTTTCCATCTCCATCGGTTGTTTACTAAAATAGCCTCCTCAACTTTTTTCTCCTTTCATGCTTCCTTATCAGATGAGTACTTAAAATAGGAATGCCAACCTCTGCAGCTATAGTCATGTCGCAAAATTCCTCCATCGAGAAACTGGAAAAGAGCACCGCACTAACTACCTCAGGTTTTCCAGCTGTTAACGTACCTGTCTTGTCAAATACAACAGTGTTGACCTGCAGAAAAGTGGAGGAACGAGATGTTACTACTAAACAGTTGGGACAGATTTAAGATCTCTCATCCCATTTCAAAACACCATCTTAACCCGAAAGTGCAGCCTATTAAGTGAATATCTAAAAGAAGTTACATACAATAACATTACCCATCAATTGAAAATGCTATGTGAAACCTCATATGATCCAACGTCCTCTCTTAATTGAAAGCTTTTGGACTAGAAACTTGTACAGCCCCACCATATATTGTGCTTTTTTTAACAAGATGTATAGATTGACAATGTAATTGTTTTGTTTGGTCATGCTTTTTAATTTAACATGAAGTAAGATGTGCAAAGAACTTAAGCAAAATGTAAATTAAGAATTCACAAATAGTATTTGAAGCAATTCCCAACTATATAACATAGACACGGAGCCTATTATTGATCAATCCCACTCTTCATCATTATCAAAATAGTAGAGAAGTTAATCGCCAAGAAAAAGACTCAGGTAAGTAACTAACATGAGCAAAGAGGAGATCTATTACATCTATAATCTGCCGCTAGAATGAACGCAAGTAAGAGTAAAAGTGACCATATCATACCTTATGAGCTTTCTCAAGTGCATGTCCACCCTTGATGAGAACACCTTGAGAAGCACCCTTGCCAGTTGCAACCATGACTGCTGTTGGAGTTGCCAGCCCCAGGGCACAAGGACAAGCAACTACAAGCACCGAAATCCCAAACTGTAGTGCAAGCTCAAAACTGTCCATGGCTTCTGGTATCCAATGTCTTGGAAACAAACTAAGTTCTCCAGATATGAACCAAGCCAGCCAAGTTATAAAAGCTACAATAACAATCTGAGTTGGTTCCAACAATTAGAATAAATATCAAATAGTATAGGGGCATAATGAATGGGAATATCTTGCCCTAGTAACCCTCACTCTAAAAAGAACATCAATGGTTAAAGGGATAAAATGGAAAATAATGAAGAAAATGATTACATAAACCCATGACAAAAAGATGCAGTTACATGTTATGGGAAGTGAAGCAAATGCACAACAGCAAGTAATAAGAAGTGTCAACAGGATGGTGATGATTCAAATTTTCCAAGATATACTAATCTTTACATGACAGATTTCAACATTTTTTGAAGTACTAGAAGATGCACTTCGAATATAAAACTAGTTAGCTTAATCCATTTGAAGTCTCCAACCAAAGACTGTTAAAAAGGTTTGAATGAGTTAAATCTGAATCGATCCCTCTAAAGGAAATAGAACAAGCGTAAAATATATTTGTTACTATTGATATTTTGTATCAATACTTCAACGATCCACAATGTTTTGCCTTTTCATTTTGAACTTGCATGAAAATTAAAAAGTATTATACCATGACAAAAACCAAAATAATCAATGAATGAAGAGGGATTAGATAAAAAAATCTTCATACAAACCAGTAATGAAGCTTCTGAAGAGAACATTATTTGTACATTCAGGAATAAAGAACCTAGTATGATCGGAGAACATGTTAACTGGCTGAGTCTTGTTCATCGAAGTTTAGAATTTCCTATCAAGCTTTATCTAAAACAATTTTTTGAAAGAAAGAGATTAAACTTGATACAATAAATATAAAGTAAATTATTTTATAAGAAAGACAAGGAACTTACTGTTGGAACAAAAATCTTGGAGATTCGATCAGCAATTTTTTGAACAGGAGCCCTGGCAAGCTGGGCAGCTTCCACAAGTTGAACAATTTGGGAAAGTGCAGTCTCTGACCCAACATGAGTAGCCTTAACCAGCAAGCAACCATTCTCATTCACAGTCCCGCCAATAACCTGTTAAAAAATACACCACTTTAAAGAGAAAAACTGAGCAAGTACAGAACATGCAAATAATAGTTGGTTGATATTGTGTCCAGTTATGCCCACAGAAGCATGCAAATGTAGATGGAATAATACCATGTCACCAGGTCTTTTAGCAACAGGCATTGCTTCTCCAGTGATCATACTCTCGTTGACATGGCTTTGACCATCTATAACAATTCCATCAACGGGAACTTTTGTACCAGGCACAATCTTGAACACATCATTCTTTTGTATCAGTTGTGTACTAATTTCCATCTCAGAGGTAACATTACCATCACTATCGAGGGTCAGCAAACAAGCTGTATCAGGGGCAAGTTCTGTCAACTTTGCCAAAGCATCAGATGTTTTCCCTTTAGCTATGACCTCTAGATATTTTCCCAAGAGAATGAAAGATATAAGCATGGCACTAGTCTCGAAGAAATCTTGCCCTTCGAATCTATTTGAAGTCAGTGCTTTCATCACTATGTAAACAGAGTAAAAATAAGCCGCATTGGTGCCTAATGCAACCAAAACATCCATATTTGCAGATTTCCGTCTCAACGCATGATAGGATCCCACATAAAATCTGAAAATAATACTGCAAGTGAGAGAAAAAATATATTCTGCTGGAAATCTAAATGCATTGACACATAAATCTGGAATGCACTACAATTGAAAAGGTCAAGAATCACATAAACAACGGCATAATCCAATACATCTTAGAAACAGAGATTATCAGGGAACTTGGTAACTTAGAAACAAAGTTTATGTAATTAGAGTGACATTCATTAATTACCTTTGGCCAACAATGAACTGCACAGGTGTACAAAGGATCCACCTGAGAAGCATCCCTATAGTAAGCATGTTGTGAATCTTAAATTCTAACCAGTTACCATAAGGATGCAGCATTGGAAGAATCATTGAGAACAGAAACACTGGAACTGAGAAAAGACAGCTCAATAAGAATTGGTTTCGGTATAACTGGGTTTCCTGCACCTGTTCTCCTTCTCGTCGCCTTGGAGGTACATATAAGCTTGCTTGGTATCTGTCTGGACCACGAGAAGCTTCTTCAACATGTTTTATGAGAGATCTCGCACCAGTAAGATCTGGATCATAGCTAATTGTAACCTTGCTTTCACTCAAATCCATTTCTACATGATTCACTCCTCTTGCTGACTCGAGGAAGGATTGAATAATTAAACTGTCCTCTGAAGACTTTACCCCTTCAAGTTTTAGATGCACTCTGTTTAAATCATTCCCAGAACTAATGAGCTCAGCTCCAAATCCAGCATCTTCAACTGCTTCAACAATGCGGGCAGTATCAATGATGTTTGGATCAAAGTGTACTTTGGCTTCTTCAAGAGCTATACCAACCACCGCCTTTTTAACTCCACCAACCATTAGAAGGGCACGCTCTATGGACTCAGAGCAGCTGGTGCACATCATTCCTTTGATCTTAAGCCTACATACTGCTATCTCCTGTTCTGCACTTTCCTCAACTGGAAAACCAGCATCTTCTATGGTGTCCTTAATTTTTTGAACCTAAAAAAATTATATGGTAAATACTTCCTGTCTCAAAACTTAATAAAAAAGGACCAAATAATTATCAGTAGAGACAAAGCTTTACGCGTCCTAAAAGTAAAGAGATGTCAATGACACGCAAAGAACAGCAATGCATAATGAACAACAAACATAAAGTAATCCCAGAAAACCAATTCCAGTGAACATGAGAAAGAACTACTTAAGCTCCTCAAACTGACTTACAGTAACAAGCTCTGGCAAGTATGAGACAGCAGCATGACCATCAAGGGGAGAAACGACGACACTTTCAACTCCATTAACCACTCCCAGCACGGATTCGATCGACGAAGCACATGAAGCGCATTTGATATCCCCTATTTTGAACTTAACAGTTCGAACCCTCCTATTTCTGTCATCTTTCTGTTCCAAAACAGTGATCACAGGACCACCCGATTGCTGCAGCAGAGGTTCCCTAAGTTCATCATTCCCATTAACTTCCACTCGACCGTTGTGGTGGACTGAGCTCATCGATGCTGGCGAAAAACAAATCACCAAAATTAAAAACTAAAAATTAAAACGCGATGGCATCACCGAGCTAAATCACTTAATTTATATCTATGTCAGAACACTTATCATCTTATACAACTTTCGAAGTCTTTAAAGAGTCAGAAAAGCCAAACATATGAAACTAACAAGCAAATCACAAGAAGAATGCCTACCGGAACAACAAGTCAGCCGAACCGATAAAGAGGCGGTACGTTAGACACAAATAACAGGATCAGAAGGTAGAGCGGCTATCTAGGGTTATCGAGTCGGAAATCCCAGAAAAAAAAAAAAAAAAAGGCCCAGAGAGAGGAGAATTCCCGGGACTGTAAACACAAATAGGATAAAAAGAGGGGAATATAGTGAGGGAGGGTTTTCCCTTATCTCTTTGGTATGAGAATATGCCAGTTTTGGCAGAGGAGAAGTCGAGGGGATAAAGTGATTCTATATTACGGTTTGTCGCGTTTTCGCTCGTCTGCGTTTGAAAATTTAAATGTTAGCGGTCTTATTATCGCTTCCCACGGTCTCTGTGCCGACTGGCCACAGTTCCTTCCAAATTTGCTCTTCGCTACTTGTTCGTCTCTAATGAGATGTGAGCACGATCTTTTTTTTTAATATTGATTTTCTGTTATCCAGCATTCATTAATCGGTACAAATAAAATATAATTTTTAGATAATAATTTTTCTGTTAATTAAATTTAAAACAAAACTTTAATATCTTGTCTAGATACCCTTCGAACACAATTTAAACGGAATTTTTGATGTGGGTGTTTAATTTTTGTATCTCTTATTATATAATTAATAAATACTAGTGGATGGGATGCTATCGGTCAAATCGACTAGGACGTTATTCTAAGGGAAGAAAATTATAAGACGTTATTCTAAGGGAAGAAAATTATAAGACGTTATTACAAGAAGAAGAATCTAAAGACATTGAAAAGGAAAATTGTAGTATCAGATGTATTTCCTACCCGCTAGAAGGAGGGCTTGAACCTCCGACCTTGTGGTTAACAGCCACACGCTCTAACCAACTGAGCTATTCCAGCTTATTAATTTATTTATCATGTGTTTTTATTAGAACTAACTTACTAAAAGAAAAAGCTGCAAGATAATTATGAACAAGGCTAACCTATTCAGTATAATTCTAAAATAAATCATCTCATATTAGCATCTATCATTGAGCCTACGCCAACAAGATCTCAAAACTCTTATAGAACAGATACAAATCAGGCACAAATGTTTATGTACCCTCATGTTTATAAAGTTTTAATATATATATATATAAAGGTTGGAAAAATTCGAGAAATATTGATTGAATTATTCATTCATCCTTAAATAAATATGGAGAATTCAAATATTTATGATTTTGAATGTATAATTTACTAGCATCTATTTGAATAAAAAATTATTGTTTGAGCAAAAATATTAAAATTTATTGATATACATATATTTTCATAATATATCTATTTTTCTAATCGTACTACTCTTCAATTGGCTTCCATTATAGATAAGTATGGGAACCATGAAGGTGTGGGGAAGAGTCTCATTTTGTGCTGAGGAAGTAGAGGCAGATGCTTCACAATCCCACTACAAGACACCGACATATGGGATTTTCTAGGCACCCTTGGAGAATCTACACAACATGCTTCCGTTTGTCTTGGAAACATGGTAGATACATACCACATAAATGTCATAAAATCTGGCAGGAAATGAGACACCTTAATTACCTCGTCTTTGCTGCTTTTATGTTGTGTCTACTGCTACGTACACTCACAGCTGATCTTTGGTTTGTATATTCACGAGGGTGGATGCATGTTTTTGAAGCCTTTCTGCAGATATATATTCTATATCTGCCGTTAATGCATGTTCATTTCCTGCTCAAATCCCTATAGATAAAGATTCATCTTTGTTCACACCACCTGCTAATGCAAAACTACTAAAACGTGATAATTGCGTACTAGTGAATTAATCAATTATTTCCAATGGGCATGGTTTAATAATAAAATATATATCAATCTTTTTATTTTGTAATAGATATCTTTTTAAACATCATCAATCATAGATGTATGATTGAAATGCATGAATATTTATGGATTTATGCTGTTTTTATAGGATATCCATTTTAAATATATGTGGATTGAAGTCGGAATAAAATTAATCTCACAAGAGTATTAGATGATATAAAAAAATAAGGATATTATTATTAGAGTATTAAAAAATGCAATATTGGACCATAAACTATTAATCACTGAAATGGACTTGATTTGAGTTTTAACCAAAAATTTCGTCAAATAAGAAGATTATTAATTCCAAAGATGACATCAAAAAAATTCTAAACACCCAATACTATTTCTAGACCAATGATGCATTTATTACCAAATCGACGGATCATATCATGAAATCGATTATTATAGCAAAAAATATAATACATACTCTAAACGATATATAAACGATATATAAACACTATATCTCGATACCACAATACGGTTCTAATCTAAAGGTTACTATTCCAAAAAATATTAAGTTTCAAACGTTTTTGGATAGAGATCCTTTCTTGAGTTCTCTATTCGTAGGTTCCAAAAAATAAAACCCAGAATAGGGTTATACCCTAACCCAAAACCACAACGTTTAGCCCCTATATATATATTTTTTTAAATCTCAAATTTTTTTAAGAAAATTAATTAAAAATAAATAGAGAATCTAAAATATAAAAAATTATATTTTTCATAAAAATACTTAATAAATTATTTTTAAAAAAAGTTCAAAATAAACATCAAAAGATATAAATTACTTTAAATAAATTTATAAAAAATAACTGAGATTGGTATCCTCTCATCTGAGGATAAAAATATCAGATAGCATATTTAGTCCAAACTCATCAATTCTTAACGAAAAATTAAGGATTCCATATTTAATTTTAGAAATAAAAAATGTTGAAATTGTCAGATTAAAATGAAAAAACTAGATTTTCAATAAAATATACCCATTCTATAGTATCCTTGACCATAAGGATTCAAGTCAAGAAAGAATTATTAATACTCTTTAAAATTCATTTTCATTCAGTAAATATGCTTTTCTGAAGAATAAAAATTAGACTCGTCTAGTACAAGAGCCTAGCAACTCCGGCACTCCCTAACTGTTATTTCCTTAACTGGGATTCAAGGGCAGCAAAATCATTTGTTGAAAACAAAGTTTTAATTGCTCAGATAATTTTCAAAAAAAAGAAGAAATCCTGTCTTTACGGCTGGCTACATGAAGAAAACAACAATCATTTGATTTTGCTTTCACAATTCTCTATATACCTTTACGAGTTAGAGGATTTTCTTGGCATCTTTTGCTCGAAATTCTTCCTTTTTCAGTTATTAATTTTTGGGTGCAAATTAGCAATACCAATCTTCTTCTTAAATTTTTTCTTACTTTGGTTTTTGCTTGTTTCTTGTTTCTGCACAAAGTTCACAAAAAAACTCGGAGGAGGAAAAGGAGAAAGAAACACATTTATTAAGGTGAAGTGTACCGGTTAGCTCAAGATTTAACTTACAAGAACAGAGAAAAGTGTAAAATTTATTAAGGTGTGTGTGCATGTAAGACCTTCAACAGCCAAATATTAAGGTTTGGTTGCTGAGACAATATTTCAGCAGGTACTGAGTTAAGCCGACCATGGTGCGCCCATCAAAGCAAGTGCTGGGTTGGTTTCAAACTGTTTGTTTCCCGAGAAAGAGATAAGATATGTATCACTGTGGGTAGATGTTCATATTAGATGCACCATTTTCCTAAGTCTGTGTTTTACGATATTGAGTTTTGTAAGACAGACAGTGACAAACCCCCCTCCCCCCAACCCTAACTGCTGACTTTGTCTTTGGCCCATTAGTTCTTGAGTTTTTACCCACTTGTTCATGCAATCTTTAAATACACTATTCAATGAGCAGCTTGTTCCATCCTTTCTCCTCTTTACTTTGCTTTAGCATATTTCTCCATTGTTTAGTCACATCTCACAAGTGATATCTTGTCTCTCCTTTTTACTCCATTGAATTTGCTTTATTATCAACCTACTTAATCTTGAATCGAAAGGTGAACGTGAGTGGTTAACTCTTGACGGATCTTCTTTATTTTTCCCTTGACGATCTTGTTCAGGCTCCACCTCATAAACTTTTGGTCATCTTTTGTCACATTTTGTTTGTTATCTTCTGTCTCTCTCTCTAACAATCTTATAACCATCTAGTCAGTACTGTTTACAGTCCAATTTCCTACTTCCATTCATGGCTGATCCCTACTCCAACTACTTCACTGATGGATGGTATAACCTTAACCATAATCATAACCATAACCATAACCATAACCATCCGCACCTTCATTCTGCCTCAACATCTTCCCCAACGGACCTATCCTTTTATTCATACTGTTATTGCAGCAACTTCTCGGGTAATATCATCTGCAACCCCCACATTAATAATGGTTCCATGCACCACCCACCCTCACCGCCTTCTCCTCCTCTAAAAGAAGCGCTTCCACTCCTCAGCTTGAGCCCATCAAGGCGTGAAGATCAACAGGACTCATCCTACAGTGCCATGGAAGAGGATAAAATCAAGGACAAGGAAGAAAGGTTTTGCGGTGATGATGAAGCTGTAACTGTAGCTTTGCATTTAGGGCTCCCAAGGTCTGCTTATTCTTCTACTGACTTGATCTCTAGGCTATCATCTACAGAAATCTCATCATCAGATAAAGAGGAAGACGTGCCTGTTGCTTCTGATTACCTGACAAGCACCCTCAACAAGGGTCAGTATTGGATCCCAACTCCTGCTCAGATTCTGATTGGCCCTACACAGTTTTCATGTCCTCTTTGTTTCAAGACCTTCAACAGATACAACAACATGCAGGTATTTCGTGAAAATGGACCTGCCTTTCCCTCCCTCTTCCCTCCCTTTCTGTGTTTCTCCTCCTTCTGATCTACCATAAAAGAGAGGAAGAAGCAGTAAAACATGCATTTCAACTCTTTGCTCGTACGACTTTTTTCCTTGCTTGATTCCTTGAAATTTCCTTTTCTGTTCTGAGCTTGATCTATCGACGAGAGAAGATAGCAATTGGTTGCTAATTATGTTTTTCTTTTTCTTTTCTTCCCTACTTTAATATATCTTTCCCTTTTCAGTTTTTACACTCCCTAATTTATTATTTATGTATTGTACTATTTAATTCTCCTCCTTTCTTCGTAACCTTTGTTGTTGCATGATTTGCGGGCCTTGGGATTTAAAAAATAAGAGTGTGAATCTATCTGGTCTAACATGACTGAGAATAAGATCAGAAGCACTCTTTATGTGATTGAACTACACAGACATGATGCTTTTTGTTCCTTGAAGTCTGTAATTCTACACATTGACAAGAATAATAAAATAGCTGAAACCACAGAGGATCTTCAAAGAAAGAAAGCCCTAAGCTACTGGGAAAAGCCACATGAAATGGATTGTGTTTAGCTTAATAATTCTGAAGCAAAACCCTTTTTAACCAAGAGAAATTTGAGTTTAACTAGTAGCAAAGGTATCTGAAGCTTGTAGGATATTTCAAATGTGAAGGTAGATATGCTCTCCTTCACTTAGGTAAGGTCTAGTTTCAAGGTTTGTAGTTCATTTTTATCTTGCGTTTTTTTTGCAGTATAATTCTTTTGTATCGTATTTGTTTGTGAGAATTGCTTGAATGCGTATGTAGATGCATATGTGGGGTCATGGATCTCAGTACAGAAAAGGACCAGAGTCACTGAGAGGAACTCAGCCAACTGCCATGCTCAGGCTTCCTTGCTATTGTTGTGCACCAGGGTGCAGAAATAACATTGATCATCCAAGGTCGAAACCACTAAAAGATTTCAGAACCCTTCAGACTCACTACAAGAGAAAGCACGGAGTGAAGCCTTTCATGTGCAGAAAATGTGGAAAGGCTTTTGCTGTCAGAGGTGATTGGAGAACTCATGAGAAGAACTGCGGGAAGCTTTGGTATTGCTGTTGCGGTTCTGACTTCAGGCACAAGAGATCTTTGAAAGATCATATCAAGTCATTTGGGCATGGACATTCTGCTAGTGGCATTGACTGCTTTGAAGAAGAAGACGAACCAGCCTCTGATATTGATCAGCAAGATAACGATTCCAACCGGTGAAAGAAGCATAAAAGATGTAGTAGTAGTAGTAGTATTCATCCTCAAACATTGACGATCTCAGGACCTTCTACTTAGAATTAATGGCTAAAGCTATGTTGTTTTGTTCTTACTTTTAACTTAGAAGTGTTTGGATTTTGCAGACTTAATTCAGATCGTCAGATATTGGACCAAGTTTCTCAAAAGATGGGTTTTTTTCATCAATCTCTGTCTCACTCATGTTTCTGGTAAAATTGAATAGCATATATCAGAAAGGAAGAGTTTGGCCAAAGAATTAACCTTCTTGCCCTTACATTGTCCTGACAATACCAGAAAATTTTCTACCCTCCAAGGAGGACAGTTAACAGATGGGCATGCATTTACTATCCATGTTGTCTTGTCAGCCTTTTGGCTTCGATTGTTCCTTCTGCAACAGACTGTAAAATGGGGGGTAATGGGTATAGATAGTGATAGCTTACAAGCCCCGGAAGGCAACAGAGATCATGCTTTGTAAATGGCGCAAAAAATGCAGTGAAAGGAGCTTTTCGTACCAGTAAACAGCAAATCCCAGCCAGCTTTTTGCCTATGGGTAGTAATGTGGAAAGGCTTTAATTGATTGACAGAACATATGCCATGTTATGCTCTGCGATGCATGGGTTAAGCAGTATATATATACAGTATATAACAATTCAAAAAGGTTGATAACCAAAATCTGACAAGAGGTCTGTCGTAGTTCTTACAGATTGTCCATTACAATTACAGGTATGGATTTCGTAGAGTTGAGTTTGCTGCAGTGCTTGTCCTAGAGGCCTGTCAACTTTATGCCGAAGCAAGTACTGGCAGTCCGGATGATGGTGGTGAAGTTAATAGTTGCATAAACTGCACGGTGGACCTAACAGAAGGAAGTGAAGTGTAGGTAGGCATCAGGCTATGAGCTGGATAACTGTGTGATCCTCCTCCTTGTATTTTCTTAGTTGCACAGTGATCTGTCACTGTGATTCGTCATGCATATTTCTGCCATTGACCTGTCAACCTGTCACATAATAACCATATGGACAAATGCTGGATCTTTTTACAGTATCTGTACTGCTTCTACCTTTTCGCTTCTGAGTCTTAGGGTTCTATATTCTTTTTGTTTCACAAAAAGATTGGAAGAGCTTGCGGTTTTATAGCGAGAGAAAATATGTGAAAATAAATCTCCTCCTTGGCCTTAGAATGGAGTCATCACAAAACTAATTCTTTTTCAGATTTGTTAAAATGAATAATTCAATATCCTACCAAAAAATCGAATTCCATCTATATTTTCAAAACTCAAATTCTGATTAAATAATTAAAAAAGACCCTAGACAATTTCTGCTGGGACCAACTATTGTTGATAATTATCTATGTCTTATACCTATGTTTAGCCATAACCATGCATACTTAGACTTGCAATATCAGCCAGCCATACAACCTTGTAATATGTCTACCTTGTGAGTAATGTATCCTTAAAACCCAACAGAGCAAGATCAATGACAAGAAAGACTTGTGTATCCAATAAAATTTTTGTTATTTTTCCTTTCAACCCTTCAATCGTCAATCCATCCATCCTTTCTCATCAGTCAGAGATAACAAAAGGGTATTACATCATACATGTATTGACTTTTGGCATAAACAGCCAAATCTTTCAGGAACAGCTCTTCATTCCTTTCCCCTCTGAAAGAGAATTTCCATCAGCTCTTAGTAATCTGTTTTGAGAATGTACAACTGTGCATTATAGAGACTTGACGGATACACAGCTACAGGCTAAGGTCCTCAGGTA
This sequence comes from Passiflora organensis, assembly GCA_019739055.1. Classification (NCBI taxonomy): domain Eukaryota; kingdom Viridiplantae; phylum Streptophyta; class Magnoliopsida; order Malpighiales; family Passifloraceae; genus Passiflora; species Passiflora organensis. The sequence continues at coordinate 12,269,486 of JAEPBF010000009.1, forward strand.
AACTGATTTCCAGAAAATATAGACTGCAGAGCCAGTAAGCATGCATAAGCAAACATGATAGTCAGAAATTGGGGAAACCAGCAGAAAGGAAAGGTCATAGCTCTTTTGTCAAACAGCTATGTGTTGACCATGATTACCTTGCTGACATGAAAGCCATGCCAAGAAACACAGCCTTGACAGCTTGCTTCTGCCCAGCATAATCAAAAGCCAGTGGGAGCATTTCATGCAAGGTTAGGAAAGCCATCACTCCGCCAACTGCAAATGCAATGTAATTTCATTGTAAAACCTTTCTGTTGTCAGTTAATCTTCTTGATTGGAGATAATAATGAAATAAATGATACAGTAACCTGATCCCAGTAGACCCTCGAGAATTTCGGGACTTAAGCTGCTTGGGAATAGATATGCTGAAAGAAACAGAGAAGGCAGTCTTGGTATACATAATTCAATGATGGTCATGAATCAGCACTTAAGGGAGAAGCAAACTGACATACCTACTAGGATAACCCCCAGTGGCTCAGCAAGACCAGAAAGTGTTGCCAATTTGAAGGCCTGCCACTTGCTATGACATGCACAGTAAACAACCCGTCATTTCGACTCATCAGTACAACGGTGAGAACAATGCTTTAACAACATTACCAAAACCCAATCACCACCGTGCACCTCAAAGGCTCAAGGCATATAATAGCAAACCAGGACTCTGGTTTACACCAAACTACATACACATGATCACTAACAATGGCCTGGTCATAATTAACAAAGAACCAGGAGTAAACCTTAAGTAGTTAATATCTCGCTGATGATTTGTTTTTCAGGACAACAGTCATTGGAATTTAAAGATCGTAAGGGGCCACAGGGTTTCAGTAAAAATAATGGCATGACCACTATAAGAGGAATAGAATAACTGTTCACCTTCAACTTCCAATTTAACATACATGCCAAGATAACTCAATTTTCCTTGATCATTTTCAGCCTAACCAAGCTGTAAAACCAGTATAAATGCCTTTTGAACCCACTATAATCCTCATTTCACCTCCCGGTGATACCATCTCTAGAGTCAAGACAGCAATCACATGCCAACTCACACTCTCTAATCATATGGCCTCAACTGTTTCACATTCTTATTAAGTAAAATTACCAATCCAAGCATACCATGACAGAAAGTATGCCTTTAAGCTTGCACTTTTAGAAGTAGATTCATTGATGCCTTAGGAAGGTGGCTGAAGATGGCCTCCAGAAATTCTCACCTCTCTGTTGCAAAATAAACAGGAAGGGCGACAGCAACACCCTGTGGCAATAAACATCAAGGATTTAAGACAAAAGGGAAGAATTTCACCATTGATACACTTGTCTACCAGAAAATTGTTTGTCACCCCAAAGAGGCAGACATGACAATGTTTATAGATTACCTTCATCTGATTCTGATCCAATTACTAAGCACAAATAACAGATTGTGATTTCTCAGTGTGTTTTAATTTTCAATATTCCCCTCGCTTTCTCTGACAATAAATTGAATAAACACCATAATGTTTTTATGTAAAAAAAAAAAGAATTCCTAGAACACAAATCTTCATACAATCAATTACATTCTGAACTAACATCAAGAAAATCAAAACACACTAAATTTATGTGACTCCCATTCATGTTGATGAAGGACAGACTGGTAGGCTCAAGCCGGAAATTATTAACATTAAAAGGGTTGGAAAAGAGAAAGTAACTCAAGATACACCAGAAAAAACTAACAACACATGCTAAAGGGCTTTATTAAGAATTTAAGGAAAAACACACCTCCGGAATGTTGTGCAGAGCAATGGCCAAGGCCAAATTGAGACCAACTCGCAAACCCTACAAAAGAAACATGTTAGGAAACAACAAGATTGAGATAATGGTATGAAGTAGGAAAAGAAATCAAAAGTATTCAGTGGGGCTTCAAGTAACCAATTTCAAATCATTGAAAGAAACTTCAAATTGGCATCAACATTCACAAAAACCATGAAGATTTTGTCAAAATTTCAAGTATTGAGGTGAAGCTTAATCGAAAGATGTCAACATCTCAAATATAAAAAAAAAAATTTAAATAAATCATGACAATTCCGCAATGTTTAGACTAGATTGATGTGTTTTGGCAATGCATATAGGTGTTGATAAAACAAGAGCACAACAGTAATTCAAAAAACTACACCAATAACTTTAGGATTCATTGTCTATGGAGTGATTAATTTTAGGGATTACTCTGTCCTTTCTTAGCTTCCCTGCCAACTATAAACAGAGGGCATGCTTAACGGAGATAAACATCAAAAAGAAGAATCACAATTCTTCAAAAAAAAATATCAATAGAGATAATACCTGAAAAACTCAACAACAAAGCATTCAAAAGAAATTTAGAAGATCTGTACAGAGCAAACATATCAATCAAGAAAAGTGGTACTTTTTCCTTTAAACAAGATACATTTGACGATAAGTTGACCATTCTCTAAAATGCAATCACCAAGTCGTCTTGAACACAAATACAAAAGCAAAACCAGTAAAATTGTACACAATACTAATAAAAAAACACAGAAAATTCAAATTCAGTATGAGAGCCACAGAAGGAAAACTAGTATAAGACCACTTGTTTCAGAGTGGAGACTACCTTAATTGATCCAAGGAACACCGCCATTCCCTCTGGAAAGTTGTGCAGGCTTATACCTATAATATAGGTATCACAAAGATTGACAAGTTTGTTCAGTTTCATTCGAGCAGATCAATTTTAAGGAACTTAACAAGAAAAAAGAGAAGATTTTCAACAAGAATTTTAGTGTAATGACATGTCTGGGATTCAATACATACTATTCAAGTAAGCAACAGTTTTTAAAGTCACTATAGATATAAAATGGGGGAAAAAGAAAAGTTCAGGGAACAACTACAGCTCTAGAAGCCACTCCAAGAAAATAATGTTTTGTAGAGTAATAGAATAAAAGAAGAAAATGTAGTTATACCTATAGCAGTAACAATGCCACTGAATAAAACTTGACGACGGTGCTTCTTCATAATGTCCTTTCCCCCATCATCTCCATCGTTCTATCCCCAAGAATAGCATTAAATTATAAATATGTTTACCTCTATGCTCTCACATAATAAATCAAAGAACCAATTGTTGATTTTAGTGATCAAATGCTTATGCATTAGGATTATGAGATACCCAAAACCTTTTTGCTTTTGACGTCTGAACCAGGTGTAAGTGTAGGTTCTGGGATAAAATTTGCAACAATAGCAAAGAACACCACCCCTGCAAAAAACTGCACCAGATAGACAAAGAATGTAGTTGGAGCACACTGAAAATGTAAAAGAAATATCTTAAAGGGTGATGAAACAGAATTTGTCAAAAAAGAAATATGTAGCTAACCCAGAGGTTTCCTTTTAAGAAGCCAATTGAGTTCATAGCATTATGAGCCAGATCAAGGAATGATATGCTCAGCATTAGACCAGCAGCAAATCCCTGTATAGATAGGTTTACAAAGTGTCAATGCAAATTCTCATAATTTCATATTAAGTATAGGTTACTCATGGTATCAAACTTCCTTGATTGGCTTCTAATCATTCTTTGATTAATTAATGATAGGCTTGTTAGGGAACTCAAGTAAAAAATAATAGGAAATGAGGCCCAAGCAGTAGCAGGCGGTGAGATAACAAATAATGCAATTATGGAAACCAGAACTCCACAAGTGTTTTTTTTTCCTGATTGTTGGCCATTTTTTCACTTCTGACAGACTCGCACTAGATGAAGCCACAAGTAAAAGGAACCAGTTTCTTGCATTAAAACATGGAGGTCAAAAGATCTAAGGATCTGACACTCGCCTGCAAAAGACCCAGCATCTTCAAGTTGGGAGCTCCGTTGAGAATGACAAAAAGCGCACCTGTGTCAATATCAAAAGTCAAAAGTGAATTACAGGAAAAGAAGTTATCTTGAAACAGGTTTATTTAACAACATAGCTGGCGAGTGAAAAATAATTATGAAGAAAAACTGTGGATTAGAAACATCCAACAGGTCAACAGGAACCCCGGAATAAATGGAAAAAACTAGCAATACTTTCAGCAGGATTGACTACCGTCATTCAAGCACAAACAAATACTGGACAGAGGGATGGGAAAGATAATTTATGGCTGTCCATCAGTTTATGTCCTGGTAGAACACAACCACGGATATACTGGTATATTAAGAACAGAGACTTAAAAATGCGCAAGAAGAAAATTAAATCACTACTGTAAACCAGTATACTAGAATATGCATCTTTATGTAATGGGTATTTCCCAGTTGCCCATTCCTAGCATCTTTGTTATGGTAACAGCTCAGAGAAAAGTCACAAACAGCACAAAAATGGAGGAAGAGAACCATCACAGGTTTATCTCTTTTCTCAACAAATTCAGCGAATTATTTTATATTCCACTAACCAACTGAAGTACTAAATCCGCCCAAAAATGAGAGACCAAGCACTATCATCAACAGAGTGTCCATAGAATACTTTTCTCCCCAATTCTCTTGCCACTCTCTCTTGAAGGACAAAGTCTTAGAACTAAAGAAATCAAAGAGCCACCGGGATGTGACACCAGTGATGGAGTCGATGAATTTTATAGTATTTTCGCTTTAGGACCATTAATCAACTCCATAAATGAAGTCACAATATTAGCTCCCTTTCAAGACCGAAAATAATATAGTGAGGCAGTCAAAATTGTTAGCCTGTACAAGCTATGCCCTGCGTAACTTTCCATCACACACTCGGACATCATTCATTTTCTGTCTCACTTCACCATAGCCCAAAAAGAAAGTTTACCTCACCTCAGCGCATACACTATTCTTCTATACTCGTCGAGTACTACTTATGTACTCCATACACTTTAAAAGATAAAAATGCAAGTTCTAATTGTCCCTTTTCAATGAAGGACAAACAATCATTCCATCACATTATCTAAACTTCCAATATATAGATGAAACAGTGACAGTTACAGAACCAAAGTCTAACTTAGAACTAATAAGCAAACCATAGAATGTTAAATTAGATAAATATGAATTCTTGAAAAGGCTATAAACGAGAGGAATCAGAGCTAAACACAAAATCAGAGAGTACCCAAAATAGCAAAGACAGTCCTAAACAATAACTGACGACACAACCACCAATAAACAAAAAAATCTTGAATCATGGTATCTTACAATTTTCGAAAAAAACAAGTTCCCTTCGACCAAACCCACTAATTAAACAAGAAAAGCTTTATAAAAAATAAGTCTTTGAAACTAACCAATGGAAGTGCTAAAGCTCCCAACAAGTGAAAGCGCAAGCGCCACCATGACCTGAGAATCCATTGAGATGATTTTTTTTGGGTTTCTTTTAGATGAATAGATATAACCAACCACTCCACTGAAGGACTGCTCGGAATTCAAAGACACAGAAATTGGGCAACCATGAGAGAGAGATTGTTTGATGAAGTAGATTAGAGAAAGTTAGGACCTTTGGAAGACTTGTACTCTTTTAACAGTTTATAACCTAACCTCAAAACCATATGTTGTTGTTATGTTAATAAATACAGTTTGCATTAACAATGTAGCCTATACCAAAATTTTCTAAATAGGTTAAATAGAATTAATTTTACTTATATATATATAATTATTCTTAATATAAATCGATAAAATTAAATATAATTATTTAATTATTTAATTATTTATAATAAATTATTATATTATATATGTGATAAATTTTAAATATTTTTAATATATTATTTCGGTATGATAAAATACGACGACAAGAGCCACAAAACCTGAAGGCAGTCATGTAGTAACTAGTTCTCATCAGATCCCACGTGTTCCTGGAACCTTCACCGGGTGTCTCAATAGCCGCCCGAAAACCCCCTACTAAAATCCCAAACCCAAAAAGTTCAATCACCGATTTTCCCACGTTTTCCTTCGCTTTCACTTCGTTTTCTCACCAAGCAAACATGACCTCCCGCATCCTACTGCGCCGACTCCGCTCCGTCCTCCTTCACCCCACCACGACGAACCTCCTCCGCCCTCATCCCTTCCGTCCAACTTGCTCCGGCCCTTCTATCCTCTCTGATATCCGCTTCCTCTCCACAAGCCCCATCCGCCGCACTCCGACCAAACCCAAACGCGTCGACATCGGTGCCCGAGCCCGACAGTTACAGACCCGGCGACTCTGGACCTACGCTTTGACATTCAGTTGCATAGCGGGATTCATTGTCATAGTTCTCAATAACTTCCAAGACCAGCTCGTCTTTTACGTGACACCAACGGATGCGATGGAGAAATACAGAGCGAACCCGTCAAAGAATCGGTACCGGTTAGGCGGGTTAGTACTGGAAGGGAGTGTGAACCAACCAGCATCGTCACCTGAGATGGAGTTTGTGATCACAGATTTGGTAACGGATATCCTGGTCCGGTACCAGGGTTCTTTGCCGGATTTGTTCAGGGAAGGGCATTCGGTAGTGGTTGAAGGGTTTGTGAGGCCGTTTACGGAGGATAATAGAGGAGGAAGCGGGAAGAAGGGGATTTCGGAGAAGGCGAGGAGTGGGGAATGTTTCTTTGAGGCTGCAGATGTTTTGGCTAAGCATGATGAGAAGTATATGCCTCAGGAAGTGGCTGCTGCTATTGAAAAGAATAAGAAGATGCTTGAAGCTGCTGCAGGACAAGGCGAGGAAGAGGTTGATGAGAAGAAATAGAGCAATGGGTATGATTCAAAAATTTGGATTAACTTCTGTTGCGTTTGAAATATTATGATATGTTCTTATACTGGTAAATTTACGGCTTGTTCTCATTAATGTAGAAGAGGCAATATTCATTGATTTTGAAAGAGGGATAATTGGCTTATTTGAGGCTTTTAGTTTTGGTTAGTTCTTGATGTTGTAATTGCATATGTATTGATGAATAAAATTCTTGAATCCAATAAAGAAATGAACCAGCAGATTGATGAATGCCACTTGCTTTATATGAGGCCGTGATTGGAAATGTGAGTTTTTCTGCAAATGCCGAATGCTATCAATATTGCTTTTGTCATCCAATACCAATGGGATTGGAAAACAACAAAAAAGAATCCATCACGCCCATCACAATCCCAATGTATCCTTAAGTTCCATTCGTTCTTGATGTTTCGGGATGGTACGTGAAGATCCGGAATAAAATGCATGTCAATGAGTGGATTGGGGATTTTTATGTGATTATTGCCTTACATAGCTTTTTCTTGTTCAATGTGATGCTTTACGTAGCTTTTTCTTGTTCAATGTGATGCTTAAAATTATTCTCCTGTGGTTCACAGCCCATTGTGGGGGCTGTATGTGAAGGCTATGGACAACTCAGACATGATTTTCTGCTTTTTTTTCCAGCCAATTTATGAAATGCATATAACTTAGTGGTCAGTTCGCTATATTATTTGGTCATTTCGAATATAGGGTGTTGTGGGTAATTTAGTCGCCTTGTGGTGTTTGCACCTCAAATTCAGATGATCAGGTGACTAGGTTTCCATGGCCAGCAAGCCTGTAAATGCTGGGTTGTCGTTAAGAATCCAGAATTTGTTACTTGGATGACCTTTGTATGATGGATGTGACTGGTTATTAGTAGAAAGTAAAGGGAATTATTCAAGAAATACTGGCGATGATTTCCAGTGATTTTGCCATCATTGCTTCTTTGATAAACCAGTTCTGCATACTTATCAAGGATACAAACTCTGATCCTCAACTTTTGAGGAGGTTAATCAGAAACCATTAACTTACTCTTCTTTAATACTGTTATTGATATAAACATTCTCCATTTCTAGATTGATTTATGTAAGTGGGCTGGGATGGCATATAGTCTTTGATTCAATTCTTAATTTTGACTTCTGAATACTCTGAAAATAAATTGGATTTACGATGCAGCGAGACAGGGGGAAAAAAGAAGGTAAAGGTAAATTAATAATAAAGAAGATCCGGTACAACGCAACCACCACCCTAACCAAGAGTTAGGGATAACAGTGGCTGGCTACACCACAATAAATGCAAACAACCAACTGAAATAAAGAATAGGAAATAATACATTTGTTCTCCAAAACATTCCTCAGTTCGAAAGCAGCAGTGCCACGAGAGTCACAAACAGTGAGAAGCAAGCACAGACACCGGATGAAGCCACCCGGAATCCATCTCCGGCGTCCATTGCAGGAGATGGAGCTAATCCGCTATCCTGTGCTGCGACTTGGACAACTAACATTGAGATGAGTGCCATCACCAGAGCAGCAAGAAATGTTCCAACCTGGGCCATGTTTTAGACAGAGAGACTCGGTACAAAATGGTTTCCAAGGGAGAAGGGAGAAAAAAGGGGTAAGGGAGATTTGGAAATTGCTTTCTCAAGTGAAGTGCAGAGTGCAGAGTGCAGAGTGCAGAGTGGGGTGGGTAAGTTATATAGAGGGCTCATGCTTTGCGATAAAACAAAATTCTGCGAGTATTAACGTTATTTTTGTTAACGTTGAAGTGGACCCTTCAGAAGAGATGGGACAGACAGGCCAGCCCTTTTAAATCTTGTTTTATGCGTATAACGGCTCTCTGTCTTTGCTTCAAAGGAAAAAAGCAAAAAGATTTTTTCAAAGGCATATAGCATGAATTGGATATTTTTCTTTGGATTTAGATTGATATTTATTTATATAAATACAGTATCTTATTAATTATGGGGTTATTTTTTATAATTTTATGAGAATAGGATGATGCAAGTACTGGTGAGTTTTCGGATTTTTCAAGTTAGATCAAATTTATTTTGGTTTGATTTCTAATAGATGAAATTTATAAAAATTAAGATGAAATTGAATTATTATTATATGTATTCTCAAAGTTTTTTAGATTATAATTTATTTAGTATAATACGAATTTCAACAGATCAAATCCAATATAACTAATTAAAAATATAAAAAACTAACATAATTTAATATTGGTTAAGAAAGTTTTGACTGACTATCACAACTATTAAAATGGAAGGTTTTGACTTTTGATTAAAAAAATGATATATTTTCTTAATAAATCTAATTTTTTATATTTCAGTCAGTGTAAAATTATATAAAAATAAAAAATCAAATTAAACCTGAAAAAATAATTTGGTCTGCCCAAATATAATTAAATTTAAATTTTAAATCTAATAATAAATTTTTTTTAATAATTTTAATTCAATATTTAATTATTTGAAATAAATTAGGTTAGGGATAAGTCCCTAGATGTAAACATGCAGCAATGCCCTTGGCCACACACAAGACATTGGCCATACCGAAGTTATGGCATAAAAAAAGGCATATTGTCCGAAAATTTTGTGTTTTATACACTTCAAATCCTTAAACATTCTCGTAAGAATATATTAATTTTACTATTTTCATCACATCCCTCAGATTACATTGATAACATTTAGATGAATTAATATGAAGAATGCCAACTATTAAACTACTTTCTTCATCCTATTTTTTAAAAAAACTATGGAAATTTATTTATTTATTGACTACTTGTCAATTTGTACATATCATTTTTACACAAATACCATCTTTAATATTTGGTAACAAAATGGATGAATAATAATACTTAGATGAACCAGTATCAAGAACAGTAACTATTAAACTAATTTCTTCACCCTGTTTTCAAACAAAACCAGACAACTCCAATTTTTTATTTTACTATTTCTCAATTTGTGCATATCATCAGCCCCAGGACTCGGGTGAGGTGGTTTAGACCTCTTCCAGTTTAAGTGAGGTCACGAGTTCGATCCGTGCCTCACGTATGCAGCCGCTTTAAAAATCTTGGGGTCAGCGCCAAGGCCGCCCGTTAGGGTCTAACACGGTGCGCAGGGGATTAGTCTGGCTGGGACCCATGTGATCGACGTGGGGTCCGGCTGGGACACCTCTTGCTTTGTCAAAAAAAATTTGTGCATATCATCTCTGCACAGAATCCATGTTAATCTCTTATTGTGTATTGTTCCAATTCACGGAACTCCAATCTTGACCCCACCAGCTTGGTCTCGTCCGCCTACACCCGATCTCCATCACCGTACCGGATGCAAAGTTACCTTTTTCGGTAGTTTATTCCCATCTCAAACACAAGCTCTTCTGATGACACTCAAGTGTAGATGGATATGCTTGCTAGACATTTGGTGCATGGTACGGTTCCCCGGTGGTGTTGAGAAGCTATTCCCAATCTTTGGAGGCTCGACTGTCATGGTTTGATCCTCGCTAAGCTTGACAATGCAGCAACGGAGTGTTAGAAGGCGAGGTGATGGTCGCCGGTGTAGACCGGCGGAGTGGAATCTACGTTGGCTGGGACGGTGGAGCTGCTCGCAACTCGCAAGGCAAGGATGGAGAGTGACAGGTCGTTGGCTGTGGGGTGGGCTAGATTACTGATTTTGTTATTAAAATAATTGGTTGCCATAAATGACAGAGTCGTAAATTTACCAGGCTATCGTAGGACAGAAGAGGAAAGTGAATGAAGACACGGACATCCAATGAAGTTTGGACACGTAACCCGCCAATCAGAAGAGATGGTTCGCTGGCAAAGAGACACCTCGTTTGTTGTCTTTTTTAAAAAATCTGAAGCCAAAATGGCAGACGAAGAATTTTAGCGTACTTTCTTTATAAACACTCAAAAAAAGAAAGAGAAAAAAAATAAATATATATATATACACAAAATCTCTTCCTCTCTCTATCTATCCTTGGCGATCTGGTCCATTTTTTCTGGGGTTAGGGCTTTTTGATCTCTTAGTTCTGTCCTTTTGATGAGTGGGGGTTTTTTTTTTTGGAAAATTTTGAGATTTTTTGGACTTATTTATCTGTTTTGTTTTGATTGATGAAAACAGAGGCGAGAGGTTTTCTGATGCACTTTTGAGCCGAAGAGATCGGTTCAAAGGCTTCATTTCCGATAACAACCAGGTGATTCCACGCCTCTTCTTTGGGTAAAGTTTGAGTATTTGTGTTTTTACAGCACTTGGTTAGGTCAAGGTATGCAAAAGGTGATGTCTTTATATTTTGAGATTGTTTTGTTTACTTAGTTTTAGACGTAGTTATGTGATTCTTTTGTTTACCCTTTTTTAAAAAAAATAAAATTCGATGGGTGTGAGTGAGAGCTTTGCTATTACAAGGTTATTTCTTTAGGGCATATTGTTTGAATATGTAGAATGATGAAAGGCGTGAACTTAATGATGTGCATGCGGTTCTGTGATGGTTTGGTTTTGGTGATATCTGTTTTTCTGATGTCTACTCGCGTTGTCGTGATTTCACATGTGGCGGCCTAGATATAGCCCGATGGTTCTTATTTTGTTGATATTTCCTTGTGCTACATCGGTTGGTATACCCTCCTGAATAGCTGGTAGGTTAGAGCTGCTATTTCTTGTCTGGAAAGTTGTTAAAAGGTCAATTGATGCAGCTTCTTATTCTGGGTTCTTGTCTGAGGTTTGTGATTTATTGCCAGTTTGTTAAGGTTTTCTTCTACGAGGAGTTGAGTACTTTTACAGTGGTTATGTAGATATGCTTGCTGGTTCGTGGAATTTCTTGCATCTTATTATGTGATAATTTGATAATTCGGTAGTCTTTTCCCATTTGATCCCATGGCGTGGTGGACACAACTGTTCTGTTGTTTGCTTCTTCTGCAGCTTTGTTCCTGTAATTTTCAACCACAAGTAGCATAAGGTTACTTATGCTCTTTTTTTTTTTCTTTTAATCGTAGCACCACATATAGGGGTCCTGCATGTATGAATTCAAACCATTTGCTCTGTTATTTGTTGATCATGTGTCATGAAGTTGTCAACTCTATACTGTAGAAAAATGTTCTCAGCCATGGAGTATTGCACTTTTGTGATGATGGTGTTTTGCTAAAGTTTATATCTTGTATCTTGCATTACCTTAAAACAATTGTGAGATGTTATTTGTGTGGAACTGCAAGAGATGGTCTTTGATGTCTGCTGATGTTTGTTCAGAACAGGAAAAGATGGACCATGACGAGACAGGATGTCAAACACCTTCTGAACGTCCTATTTTGTGCATTAACAATTGTGGCTTTTTTGGAAGTGCTGCTACTATGAACATGTGTTCCAAGTGCCATAAGGATATGCTTTTGAAACAGGAGCAGGCTAAGCTTGCTGCATCATCTATAGGAAGTATTGTGAATGGATCATCGGGCAGCAGTGGTAATGAGCCAATTGTCACTGATTCCATTGATGTTAAAGTAAGTGTTGTGGAGCCGAAGGCAGTCTCTGTTCAGCCAACCTGTGCCTCGGCCTCGCTGGAGAAGGTTGAGGAAAAGCCCAAGGATGGTCCAACCCGTTGTGGTACTTGCAAGAAACGAGTCGGTTTAACAGGTTTTAAATGTCGTTGTGGTAACTTTTTCTGTGCATCTCATCGTTATTCTGACAAACACGATTGCCAATTCGATTATCGCACTGCGGCTCGTGAGGCTATAGCCAAAGCCAACCCAGTTGTTAAGGCAGAGAAGCTCGATAAAATTTAAGATACAATGAGGGAAGTTTCATATCCTGAATTATGATGCTCATTTTCGCTTTTTGGGACTTCCGAGTTGGCCGAGTATCTTATCAAAGGTGTCCTTTTTAATTGTTTTTGTACGGGGGAGCAAGACAGTACCGGGCATCATCATCTCTGCTGTACGAAGAACCGTAGTCCTGTGATTGGCGAGTCTGTACGTTGGCTCCAGTTGTTTTACTATGTGCTGGTTTGATGGACTTTGCAGTGTTTCATCCTGTTTCTTATGGCATTTCTTATGTGCGATTTCAGGATAATATGGAAGACATCCATGAATGCTTGTGTGTAGCCTTGTGTAATTTAATTATGCCTTTCATAGCATTGCTCTCGTGTTCTCGAGTCCCTTTTGAAGATACGCATGCTAATACTGTCAACTTCCTTTGTCGATCTGATCTTATGAACAATGATCGCAGATATGGTTATCTAATATTTTCCTTTGGTTGCTATCTCTTCCTAGGGAGATTGGTCTCGTTTCTTAGCAGCTGAGTTTTAGCTGCTGCTGCAATTCCTGCGCAATCTTCAGGAAGGCGCAGTAATTCTAAATGGAACAAGCAGTTCACTGTAAACATTACGTTCATGATTTATACAATATGAAGTAAAGTAATTCCTCATTAGGATGACTCGCATTTGAAAGGAGAATCACAAGACAGGAAGCACAAATAATCCAGTTTACTACAACAAAATTTGCAATATATGAGATAATCTAGGTTAATTCCCCCATACATTCTCACATCTTAAAGGTTATTATAAGTCTATCCTGAAGAAAAGGTCCGATGTTTTATGAGCCTACCACAGGACAAACTGGAAATGGAAATGAGAAGCCAGAGTGTTACAAACCAATCCCACTAGATTCAGCTTCAAGATACTTGCACATCCTTTCCATGACTTCTCTACCTTTAGCACTGTTCTGCATGAACTTTTCAACACACCGTTGCTCGATCTTTTCCGCCATTGAGGCCAGTGCTGACAATGGCTTAATCCGAATACTAGTCTCTTGTCGACAAACTGTCCATCCGGATGGATTATCTGGGTGGGGTTCATAACAGATTTTCTCCTCCACTTGTAGAAACTTTTGCAGGCTGATGTTGCGGGTTGTGAGTTGCATAGATCGATTCCTACCGTCAACAACTGTCGATTCAATACAGTGGCAGATATCCTGACCGATAATTTTGTGAATGAACCATGGTCCTGGAGCATGTATTGTAATGGCGCGGGTAGTGTAGAGCTTTCCGGATTCGGAATCGAGCTTGCAGTTCAAAGTGTCAACCTCGCGGATATGAGTCAGTGTGCGCTTGTTCTCAGGGTCCGCAAACTTGCGCCAAGATGCAGAAGTGACAATATCCCATGGGTGCTTGTAGACATGATGTTGTCCATACGCTTTAACCATGTTGTTTTGACTGAATGCCCTTCATTCAGAGAAAGAAAAACTTAGACAAGACTCGCACAAGAGGGTTGCCTTGCTGCTTCGTGACTAAAACCCCATGGAGGATTGACAAAAGAAGGCAAACATAAGAACACAGGCAAAAAAAAAAAATTACATCCATAATCCTAGCGGTATCCCTGATTTCTAAAATATGAAATTCCTACGAGAGTGACAATTAGAGCTCTTTCATGGATAAATGATTCAGCAGAACTAGTCAAAATCCAATCAACATCAATATTTCTTTCCAGAAAATAAGAATTCCACAGAACAAGTACAGTATCAACCCGTAACTCTAGCTGTATTCATCTAATAATGACTAATTCCTTTTTCTTGTATCGAATGCGTAATAGTTAATATTTTCGTTATATCGCAAACACCAACTTGATCCAAAATTTGAATCATAGACCTCCAATGAATCTTAATCACTTCACACAAAATAAACCAATGCGTGTATAATAGGAGGCAAAATTCCAGCCAGAGAAACATGAAGGCATCAGCAGAACCCACATAATAGCATCGCAGACTAAGGCACAAAGTAAAAGGAAAAAGCATGCATTTTCTGAGCTGCAGAAGTCTCGAGGAAATTCAATAACCAGACCACACCATTTCCAAGCTAAACAAAGAAGAACATTTCAAACCCAAAAAATAAACAAAACTAAAAAGGGTTTAGCAGAAACTAAAAAACTCTATCATTCAACAAAATGTAAAAGAACAAATATCGAAGGAAGCAAACCAAATCCAAGCCCTGTTGTCACCACAACAATCCAAATTTTTCTCACCACCAATCTCCTAAAATCCAATCTTTCTCAAAATAGCAAGCAACCCCTTATACATCACTCTGTCTTTTTGTCGAAAGAACAACCAAGGAAGTTCAAGAACTGAATCTGGAGGGCTTAAGCTTAACAAAAAATAAGATCATACAATAGAAATTGAAACGTACCCAGATAAGAGTGCAGATTAAAGGAGAGAATTGGATGTAAAAGCTCGCACCTTAAGAACAAGATGACCAAAATTCGCAAAATCTGGTGTAAGGGGAATAAGAAGCGAAAGAGACTACAACCAGAAGGAAGTGAGTAATATCGGTGAATTTTGGCAGGAGACCTCGTCGCAGTGTGCGGTAGTCTTCTAAAGACGATACTGCCCCTGCTATGTAAGAAAAATCACACAGAAATTTTGTAATAATGCATAACAAAATTACTAAACAATACTTTTTTATATTCAAAGAAAATATTGAAAGCCTAGTGATGTTTTACAATCTATGGATCATATCTACAACCTAATTCCTGGCCCATGACAAAATAGCCCAATAAGCCTTTATTCTCTCATTACTCCTCATAATATTACTTTTGTAGGCTTCATAATATTTATCGTGGATAATATTTTTTAGATTTCTGATTAATATTTTTCTAAATTAAGATTAGTCTCATATTTCATATATATATATATATATATTTAGAATAAAACAGTATTCCCCGTTTTTGGATTTGAATGGATTATAATTTATGACAAAAAAATGTTATAATAGTTATTTTCTTATCTTACTAATTACAAAACTAGGACTGCAATATCAATATAGATATTATGGAAATATTCTTTCATATATATAATTCAGATTAAAGATCAATCCTACATCTAATCTTATGGAAATATTCTAATAATACTAATAATAATAATAATATCAGGAAAGTGGTGAAGTTACTTGAAACAAGATATTGCGGAGGTACATAATCTTTTGTAGCAGATTGGCAATGATTTTACACTTGAATTCATTCAAGTCATCAATGGTTAACTAATCATTCCTGTGTTTAAGTGCACACGACGAGAAAGAAGAGAATGGATATGGCCCTATGGGAGAAGAGGCAAAAAGCTGCCACTTTCGTCTTTCCCTCATTCACCCATCGATGATCAGCTGCTTGGCAAAGCCATTCTCCATCATGAGAATTGCAGAGGTAGTGGATGCTGCAACGCCACGGGAGGGACATAGCCAGTGCTTGCTTTACGAGGAAAAAGAGAACCCTAAAAGCTCATTTGTATAAAAGGATCAATCAAGTCATGACCCATTTGTTCAGGAAGCAATCAAACGGCTACAAGAACTCATAATCATACAGCATTAGTGTCAAATAAACAAGGAAATTAAAAAAAAAACGAATATGTATGGATCTTTTTCAGGATTTCGGTGGGTCCTCTTAGGTGGTAAATGGAGCATCCATATTTCCCACCATGATAAGAAAGGGGTGAATATGCTTGCTGCCCACTTCAACCATTATTGAAGGAGCCTTCACGTAAATCCAAACGAGTTATCATACAATAATTGTTTCTTTCGTACAATGGCTTGTATCATTAGGAAGAATGCGTTTTTAGCTTCATTTCTCATACACTTTCCAGGCATATGCTTTGCTTATCTCCTGTTTGTTTCTGTGCAAAAGGCAGCTGATCATGTTGTTGGATTCCACCCCCTACTATAGTGCTCTCCTGCTGATGCGAAGATCATAATAAAAATCAATAATATCAAATGATATTTAAAATTGAGAATTTTTTTTTAAAAAAAAAATCTTGCAATTGATTAGATAGTTTTTATCTTGAATAAGTGTATGCTAAGCTGTTGCAAGGCTTATAGTGGCAGACAGTGGCATCAGCAAAGCAAATATGCCTTTGCCTTTAATGCACATATGTGTCCCTAGCAGGCTAGCTTTGACAGGGGTGCAGGAACTATCTGCCCGGTATTCTTTCTTCTTTCTTTCTTTTACTCTCCTCCAACTTTTAGGTTAGGTGCAAGGCTACATTTTCCAGAACCAAATGATGACAGACAGGAATACAATTTAAGAAACTTCAGAAAAGACAACCTTTGGGC
This sequence comes from Passiflora organensis, assembly GCA_019739055.1. Lineage (NCBI taxonomy): Eukaryota > Viridiplantae > Streptophyta > Magnoliopsida > Malpighiales > Passifloraceae > Passiflora > Passiflora organensis. Next base: position 12,286,269 of record JAEPBF010000009.1, read on the forward strand.
ATTTGAAAAAATGAAAATAAATATCTAGGTGGGGTTCTCATGTTTCCGAGGATAGACCCAAAAGATGGACAAAATGAAAATAAGTGCACAACATAGTTATATATCTTAATGTTTTAATCAAATCAAAGTTCATTATACCTTTATAGACTTTGTATAGACTCAATTCATGTTGATTTTATACATTTCAGTGCATGAAAGAGTAAGGTCGAAGTTGAATATATAATTGTTTGGGTCATAGAGAACTATGTTCTAACCCCAAGCCTTGGAGTTACATTCAAGGATTAGCTTATAGGCTTTCAATTCTTTTGAATAAATGGGACAAAATGACAAAAAAAATATTATCAATGTCTTTGTCCACCTTTTTACTCTATAATTTGTTCTCATCTTTAGTCCACAATGCAAACCTTGGAAATATAAATAAGTTTTTTTCATAAATATTTATAAGAAATAATCCGTTTCAAAGAATCTTCTATTAGGGATTGGTTAAACCAACAAAGCCAACAAACAAAATGCATACCAATGAGTTGAATTACTCACTGAACCTAGATATGTTATCTATGTTTATATATACAATAACCTTTTGGTAGGTAATGCTATCAAGGGTTTGATCCACCAGCACTACCTAACATGAAAACTAAATCACCAACATAGACTTTAACATAATCAATCAATTAATTGATGTAACTAAAACATATTAATTTGACATTAATACATCTTTACTTGGTCATTGTAAGTAAACAAAAGCCTCCCCACTTTACCCACCAAGTTAGATTTGGAAACCAACATTTTCCATGAAGTTGATGTTTTCTAAAGGGACAACTTTTGTGTCTGCCAATATACATATATCATAGTATAGTTCATTATTTTAAAGCCAAAGCTCTATTGACTATACTAACTCTATCCCATGGTTTTGGCACATCTTTTGTACCCATCATATCACCTTTTGGTTTTCATGGTTATTGCCTAATGTCCAAACTAGTAAACTAACAACTAAGTGATTATTCTTGTAGGAAATTGATTAGGAAGATTGGATTTTGATTAATATGATGAGGAAATAAACCATTTGGGGTAAGATTATTTTATTGAGAAAATTAAATTAATTGGATGCTGGCTCTACACTAAGTCAATATATATTAAACTAACCCAAACCCATTTTAAAAATAATTAGAATTATGAGATAGACAACATTCTTGCAACAAACCCTCAACTACATCCTTAATACGCAGGATGGTATAATTCTTCTCCCCTAGATTATGGAATGACCCATGTGTGAGTTGTGTAAGAATCAAGAACCCGCACTTCTAAAAAAGCAATCTTCTTGTTCTTGTGTCCTTCTTTGCCTCAACCCAATTAAGTATTTTTTTGCATCTTTTCTTGACTCCTAACACGTGTGTGCCACTCTTTTTTCTTTCTAGCCAGGATCACAATTCATGACGACCACCATTATGTAGTTTGCAAAATCCTTAATTTTGTGCAAGGGATATATAATATGGTGGTTATAATAGTACAAGCAACAAGGAGACTATTATCATAAACTTATAGCCCAAAACTTTAATTGGTTGGTCTGTTGTTCTCATGGTCGTAGTTGGTCTTCCCCCCTTGCTGAGGTTTGAAGATAATGGAATGTCGTATACATTATGCATATCATTGTTCTTATAATTGCTTCGTTTCGTAACATCAAGGCATTGTCCTCTTGGGTATATACCTTTTGGATTACTTGTTCCTTAATAAAAAAGAGACTTTCAACTATAAGCCATAAGTGCTATTGCCCATTTTGGATTCATTCTAAATTAGATATTACGAATCAAATACCCAAAATCCGGAATTCGATGCTCAATTTGTGGTGGAATTGATTCTCCCGTAGCGATGTAGGCAGGATGTGATTATAGGACATAGCCTATCTTGTACTTGTGCCTAAACCAAATTATTTCCTAGCTAGAAACGGACACACAAACAAGTGAAAGCCCCAAACACTTTCTTTTGATGCAGACAACTGTCCTTCTAGGGTGGAAAGTGTAAAGGACCCTACATGAAAGCATGGCATATGAGTACAGTCTTGCATTGTGTTTTCCATTTTTACCCATTTTAACCTGAACAATAAGGAAGCTTTTACACTCTCTCGAAGTGGTCAAATTTGTAAGCCAATCACAATTACTACCCACTTGAAGACAAGACAGGTCCCCTTAAAAAAGCAAAAGAAGCCAAAACCAAAAACCAGAGGCAAAAATTTGGAATGGAAGAAAAAGAAAACAACTATAAATTCCTAATGCCTCTTCTCCCTCGTCCTCCCCATCCCACTCTCTTAAAGCTCCACCTTCTCCGTCCCAAAATGGAGCCTTCGTCACCATTACCACATGAACGAGGAGGAGAAGAAGAACATCAACATGCACCGACACCAGAAACACCAAATGGCCAATTCACGCACACCCAAATATTGAAAGGCTCCAACTTTGATAACCTACGAGTCATCAAAGTCCTAGGCAGAGGCGCCATGGGCACAGTCATCCTAGTTCACGACCGAGCATCTGACCCAACGGCCATGAACCCTTACGCCCTCAAGGTGGTTGATAAATCCACCCTCCACACCAAATTCGAAGCAGACCGCCGTGCACGTTGGGAGATCCAGGTCCTGTCCCTCCTTTCCTCTTCCTCCTCACACCACCCTTTCCTCCCTTACCTCATCTCCTCCTTTGAAAACCAAGATTTCCTCGCCTGGGCGGTCCCTTTCTGCCCCGGGGGCGACCTCAATGTCCTCCGCTACCACCAGAACGACCGCGTCTTCTCTCCTGCCGTCGTCCGGTTCTACTTGGCAGAGATTGTTTGCGCCCTGGAACACCTTCACGAGATGGGGATCGTTTATAGAGACCTGAAACCTGAAAACATCCTCGTACAACAGTCCGGACACGTGACGCTCACGGACTTTGATCTCTCCCGCACGTTAAAGAAGACAACTGTGAAAAGTATATTAGCTTCTTCCATGCAAACTGAGCAACATCATCGTCATCTCGAGTCATCACCCAAAAAGCATCATCCTCCCCGTCGTCGTCGTCGTCATCTCATCCTCCACCGCAGACATGTGACGAGGTGGGTTAATTTCGTGTCCAATGCTAACAACGACAACGATATCAAAGGCCTGAAGAAGACGAAATCCGCTCGGGTCAGCCCGGTGAGTCGTAGGAAGCACAGTTTCAGCAGCGAGGGAGAGCGGTCCAACTCGTTCGTCGGGACGGAGGAATACGTCTCCCCGGAGGTGGTGCACGGGGATGGACACGAGTTCGCCGTGGATTGGTGGGCTCTGGGGATTTTGACCTACGAGATGTTGTACGGTACGACGCCATTCAAGGGCAAGAACCGGAAGGAAACATTCCGAAACGTTTTAGGTAAGCAACCGGAGTTCGTGGGGAAGCGAAACGTGTTGACGGACTTGATGGAACGACTGTTAGAGAAGGATCCCACCAGGAGGCTTGGGTATCTACGTGGCGCGGAAGAGATCAAGGAGCACGCTTTCTTTCAAGGGGTCAGGTGGGACCTTTTGACGGAGGTATCACGGCCTCCGTTTATCCCCTTGAAAGACGAGGGTGATTTGACGGAGAGAGCAACTAGCCGTGGTGGCGGGATGAACATTAGGGAGTACTTTTACAATATGAGAGCGCCACAACCTTCGCCTCCTCCGTCACCATTACCATCTCCTTCGTCTGGACATCATAGGAATCTGTCAGACTTCTAACCCACACGTGTGGTATTTGAGATATGTAAGAGAGTTAATTAATAGGTTTAATTCTTTTTGTTGACATAGAGATACTCTGTATTTGTGTAAATAAAATAATGGGTAGAACCTTAAAGAAAAAAACTTGGAGAAAAAAAAGGAAAGGGTATTTTGTGATGATGCCTCACTTAGACTATAATACACTTTGTTAAAGACGATCTCTTTTCTTGGTGGTAAAGATTATTCTTTTCAATTTTATGTTTAAATTTTTTTCCGGATTTTCATTGATACAATACAACTAGAGTTCATTAACATCCCGGAATTCAAATTTTGGTCTCTCACTAAAATTAAGCTACAATGGGTTCAAGTTATATGGATCAATAACAGCAAATAGCACCATCTTGGAACTGCTGTTCTTGTGAAGACAATGGCAGCTGCAAATTTAAGAATTGCTTGCAGTAGAGAGCAGCAAGCAACCCTTTTGGAAACTCAAGAAAATGATAAAATATGCCGAACCCATCAGGGAATAGAACAAAAATGTGGTTGATGTGCATGGAAAGTGGTAGAAAAGAATTGAGGCAGAGAAGGCAGAGCATCAGGTGCTTAGACTAGATCATTAAAGCTGGGAATTAGTTCGGTGATATGTAGTAGTACAAGAGTGGACTCGAATCATTCCATCTGCCGGAAAATTCAAGGGAACAAGTTAGGAAAAATAGGTAAGAACATGGCATGTGGCGAATTAATCATCAGTGGCCCTAAGGACCAACAGCTTGGCATGCCTGTGTTCATATTTAGGATAGGAGTAGAAGCAGATGGGTGGCCCTGAGGATTTCCCTTTCTTAGTCAACAATAAGAGACACATTACAGTTTTGCTCCTAACCATAGCCATGTGATACCACTTTTTAGGATATCAAGCTGGCATGTGACATTGTATTTTACCCACCCTGTCTCTATATAATCTGTAAGTCTTCTAAGTTAAAGAGAAGATAATATCGGTTTGTTAACAAATAATATATTAAACAATAGTACTCGACAACATTGATGACAAAGGATATAAATGGTAGTTCATCAAAGGATAGAAATGGTAGGCTAGTATAGCAGGATTAACCAAAAATCAATGCTGTTGGGTTTTATGAGGAGTATATGAGTTATACGAAAAATTATGTAAGAGTATCTGAACTGGAGAGAGAAGATATTGAACTTTGGTAACTACAGGAGCTCATATGGCGAATCCTTTGTCCCTCTTATTCATGTCTTATTTTTATAGGAAAACATAGATAATATACTAACCTATTAACCAAATAATATAATAAAATCTAACCAAATTTAATATAATCAAATCTAATAAAAATTTTCATAATCAAATACTTTATTGAAATACTAACGGTATAATCAAATACTAACGACATATTCTAACAGCTACTTCATTGAAAATTTCATGTCCATCGATAAGAAAAACAGACATTGTAGGATACTGTTAATTCCTTCAAGTTAGACCTGCAACCTTCTATTTCTTCATGTTGAGCAAGCTCTGGAAATAAGCGTCAGTGCTGCTCTTAAAAGCATCCTTGGGTGTGCATATGTCTTGTTTTATTCCCAAAACCTGAGGCAGCCGTTCCAGAACCATAAGCTGAAGAAGCCTTCGCCGGAACCGGCTGTGTACACATTGCTCGACCCAGTTGATCTCTTTCAGCTCCTTTTGAAATGTTTCTATACCCAAGGCTCGAATTCGAAATGTTGATTAAGTTAGAAAAGATCTTTTATTATCTCATCTAGGGTCATTCAAAATACGATTCTTTGATTATACAGTCTATATCTTCATTTATTTTATTTTTTTTCACAGATTTCGATCAGACTTATTTCCAATTAAGGCCAACCATCTTCCCATGGTACAAATCAACAACTGCAAAAAAAGAAAAGATGGATAATAAGAATGATATTGTGACAGACGAGCTGTAATTCTGATTTATTACCTATTTCCGGCATTGCTTTGAAGGATCGAGCACACTGCTTGTATGAAGGTAAGTACAAGGCCCATAAAAGCTGAAATGAAAGCTAGCATGGACCAAGGATTCTTGAAATAATCTCGTTTCAGGGTTGCCCTCCATTCGTTCCAAGGCTGGCTGCAGTATATGTTGAGTCTGTTAATGAGAACAGACCAGTAGAATTCTTGGACGTAGATAACGTTTTCCTTGGCAAGATTGTTGAAAAGAGATGCTACTTGGCTACTGTTGCTTCCCCAATTCTCTATGACTTGATGTTTAACAAGTAAATCCACATCCCGCGAGGTATTGACAAGCAGGTTCATGAAGGCAATGAAGTCACCAAAGTAATATTCTCTGCAATGGCATTGCTCGTAGGCCTGTAGATTTCGAAATAGCAATTCTGTTTCGTCGAATACTCTCAGCGCTGGAATTTTAAGAATCCCCTTGTTGAAGCTTATGTCAAAGATACTTGAACTTGATCCCCTCTGAAACCTGACTCCGGCTTGATGGAGCTGTGTTGCAGTAGGTGTGTCCATAGATTTGAGTGCCTTCTTCTCGAATAGGGGATCTGTAGGTGGTAGCTGAAAGCTCCTAAGAAAATCAACAAAATGTTCTATATTACGAGTTTCCAACTGATCCACTATTCCATCTCTCATCCATGCTTGCCACCTGACCTTGAAGAATAAATTTGCAAGCATAATCAGGGAAACTCCCTGTATGTTGGAAAGCTTAAACAGTTCATCCAGTATGAAGAATGGAATCTGGTTTTCAAGCAAGACCATATCAAGCATCACGTCAGTGATCAACCAGGGTTTGTTGAATATTCGGTCACCACTTTGCTTTGAATGTTTATCAGAATTTTTCAGGAAAAGCATGATCAGAAATGCAGAATCTACCAGTACCATCTTCACAAACTCCTCATTACTAAGTTCTACAGCTTCTGCATAACAATTACGCAGTCTTGTTTCTTTCTCCTTTATCTTGCTGATGTACACGTTTGGACTTACTTCGCTGAGTTGAAGAAATTCCTGCAAGTACCTCCTTTTATGCTCCTCCATTTCTTTGATCAACTCCTTCTTCCCATGGTGGATGGGGCCGATGGAGACAATTCGGGGTGTATAGGCCTTCTCATTTATCTGCCGCAGTCTCTCGGGTACTTTGTATATGCAACACCCACCTGATAAAGGATGCAAGCTCTCTAGCTCCTTCCCCACAGAAGACGTTATTGCTTCAATATCAATAATGTGCATGCTTGATGACCCATCTCCCTCCATCATTGATTGAACAAATGGGTAACCCCCAAATTTGGAAGAACAAACAAAGGCTGCCAAAAATAGTAGACTCCATGTGCCTATGTGCATTCCTCAAAGTAGATTCGCATATTTATCTTTTTTAAATAGAAGATTGTTTTTGTACATTATGGATTAATCTTTTCCGGTTTCAATCGATATTCGTTGACGTGCCGGAGACTGGAAAAATCTATTTTCTTCGAATTCTGATTAAATACTAAAGAATCACAAACTTTCTTCGTTGATATCGGCTCATAAGTACCACAGAAGCAAAGAATAAGATATAGATGATGATGTGAAGCTGAGTTTAGATGTACCGTAAAGTCATGGTGATGGGATCGAATCTGCAATATTACTTGTCCCATCACCATGACTTTACCGCACAAGTAAAGCCAGCTTCACATCATCAACTGTGGCTTATTCTTTGCTTCTGCAGTTGAGAGATAAAAACAGTATCTGAAACTTATGCGATGTTCCAGTTAGTGGCCCTGAAAGAGATATATCCATAATCCATTGCTTTTACAGCCAAGTCATTCCACGAGGATCTTGTTCAATCAATGATGGAATTCAGGAGTTGGCGTGTCATGAAGCATGCACATAGATTATGGCCAAACTACATATTTCAATCATCTAGTCAAATCCTCCCATTGCTAAAGTTGAAACTCATGGCCAAACTTAGGATCCCACAAGGATGAGTCTCTTGTCCATTCAATGATTCATGTGCAGGATATATCAAACTATCATCTTGGTTGTTCTTTCCAGTCACACAACCAATTATTGGATTAGATTCATGCAAAATTGAGATTTGAACAGTCACATTTCCTAATTGACATATGGGTGTGTCGAAAGAGGGAATAAACAGATGGTAGAAAAGGGTAAGATAGATAGATAGACGTGGTTGTGGTAGCTGCCAAAAGAATCTGCATGAGTGAAGGGATAAGGTCTTAAATGAAACAACAGGTGGGGGTGCGAAGGGAAAGAAGGCATGTGATGCTTTGTGCAATGCGACTTTATGAACGGTGGAGGTTACTTTTTCATGCAAATCTTGGGGGAGGGGGGAAGAGAATTTTATGCATGGTACTCATTAATACATTACGGTGGAGAAATGGTATCTTGCATTTCCTTACTGTTTTCGATATTGTATATTTTCTTATTCTAGATTGGGTTTTTCTTTTCAATATTGTGACCAATTGCTGAGAGCACTTTGATACGATTTCATACATATTAGGAACCATGCTATGGAAAACTACATTCAAAGGCTTTTAGGACCACAGAAATGCCAGGCATTGCCTGTGTTCCTTGCCCCACAAATATCGATCTCAATGGCTGTCTCCCCAGCTGGACCCATCAGTTTGGTCCTAAAGCAATCGATTGCCAAAGCTTGAGCACCATATGAGATGTGGGTCAAGATGCTGACCAAATCCTTAAGAACACATTTGTTTGATACGATGACTCCAAATCTTAGTAAAATAATATCACCGACGGGATGGCTAATTTAATTGCATCTTAATCCAATTTCATAAGCAGAATTTTTTTTGTTTAATTATAATTTTTTAAAATTATATATATCTATTTTTTGTAGATGAACCGAGGAAGAACAAACTCCAAGGGAAAGAACTCCTTGCTTGAGATGGAGAAAACGGTAATTAAGGAGCGAATAAGGGAGAACACATACCCGTCAAAGGACGAGTGTTCTTACAGAAACCTATTCTTCGGAGTAGATAGTACAGATTTCTGCAAAGGATTCGCCAGCTGTGTTCTCTATCAGGGGAATAAATAATAAATAAATTGAGTGAATGCTTTGAAGTTAGCAAAGTTGTGTCTGGATAAGACAACATATTTTTCTTTTTAAAGATCACTGGTTAGAATCTTACAGATATTAAATAAATAAAAAAAATTAATCATCTTATATTATTTTAAAACATAAAAATATATTATAAAATCATATGTTTTCTCAGAAAAAAGTGGAATAAAGGTAATATAGTTCAGAATTAGAGTCTTGTCGATAGAATATTCAATCACTATGTTAGTAATAATCAACACCTTAATCATTGCATCTTCATGCAAAATACGAATGAACGGTTGTGATTAGATAAGGATCACATCATATTCCCAAATAGAACTAGGTTTCAGATCTAATATATCTCAAATCCATGCAAATAAAACATCTCGATTATATATATATATAGATAATAAGCTTACACACTTATAATATTAAGTTATAACCCAAAGTGTAATTTTCCGTATAAACACTCAATATATATGTAATGACCAAAGCCCCGAAACTAAGCGAAAGCATTGACTCTCTTACTGACCTAATAGCAAGGTTTACTTAGCGGCTTCCCGCAGAGACAGTCATTGTAGGCGAAAGATGAAGCTTCTAGATGATCAAACGGCGATCCCGCCGGAATCCTCCCGCAAAGGTGGTTGTGACTCAAATCTAGGTGGCCGATAAATGATGCTTCAGATAAGGATTTGGGTATCGGTCCCCGGAAACTATTGTATGATAGATCAAGTACTGTGAAATAAGATCTGGGTCCGAAAACGTCCGGTACGTGACCCTCGAAGGAGTTCTTGCTCAGGTTCAAGTTACTGATACTGGAGCTGAACAAACTCGGTGGTACGACACCTGATAGTTTGTTCACGTCAAGGTTCAGTGTTGCAAGAACCGCCATTCTGCCTAATGATTCCGGTATGGAACCTGATAAGTTGTTCAATGAAAGATCCAGATCAGCGAGACGGTAGATGGTGGAGATGGACCTCGGGATTGACCCGGAAAGGTAGTTGCGGCTTAGCAATGCACGACTCAACATCCTGAGCTTCTCGAAATCAGGAGGAAGAGGGCCTGATAATCTGTTGTTGCGTAAATCTAGATGCATCAAACTGGACAGGTTGGTGAGAGACCTCGGTATTCCACCGGAAACGAGGTTGTCGGCGATGTTCAGCACGGTAAGCCGGTGCAACCTCCCAATATCGGCAGGGATATGCCCCGAAATCTTGTTCCCGATCAAATCTAGAATCCTCAGGAAGGGAAGAGTCGAAATGCACGCCGGGATCTCGCCTGTTATCCCCTTCCAGTCGGCCAGAGTGAAGCTGGACAGACGCTTGAGTCTGCAAACTGCAGGAGAGATGTACCCAGTCATGTACCCAGTCCGACCCGCTTTCTCGAAGATGGGATCTTGAGCTTCGCCCCGAAGGTTGATATCGGCGACCCTGTTGGTCTCCTGGTCGCAGCTGACGCCACGCCAGTTGTGGCAGCAGTCGGTGCCCGTCCACGAGTTGAAAATGCCAAATTTAGACTCGTGCAAAGCTGATTTGATGGCCAACAGAGCTGCCCGGTCAGTTGGAGGGCAGCCGTTAACGGTGAGTGCTGCTGTTAGTAGCATTAACGTTGTTACTAAGGTTGCCATGAAATTGAACCGAGGCATAGCTAGTTACCTTGTCTGTTCAGAACAAGCAGACGGAAGTGCAAGTGCATTAACTTGTATTCAGTTCCCTTTCCTGGATGTCTTTATATATGGAGAAGATTTTTGTTTGGACGGTTTTGCCCCCAACGTGTGATTATATTATTGATTTCTCATCAATTTTTTAATTTAAAAAGCTTGAGATTGTAACACGTCACCACGTGAAACGTGGGTTTGGTCCTGAATTTGCATGTTCATCATATGAATCTGTCCCAGACAAAGTTGTAAAAACCGGACCGGTCTTCGAACCGGTGAAGTTAAGGGGTCAGGGGTTTTAGGGGTAACCGGAAATAACCGGTTTATGAACCGGTAATTAATATATCAAAAATTAATATTTTAGTTTTTATCTTTTTTAATTTTTTTATCCGTTTAATTTTTATTAAAAATTAATTTTTTTTAAAGTTTTCGAACCGGTTGACCCGTGATCGGTTCAACCGGTTTTTAAAAACCCGTCCGGATCAACCAGTTTTTACTGATGTTTACTGATATTAATATTTAAGATTTATTTGAACCGGATCATGTACCGGGTCCGGTTCAACCTGGTTGAACCGGCCGGTCCGATCCGGTTTTCAAAACATTGGTTCCAGATTTTGTTGGATTTTGCATAATTGTTTTGTAAGAGTATCCGTGGTTTATATAGAACTTTCGAAATTAGATCGATAAATATTAAATAGACATAAAATCATTATTTCTGAACTTGGATGATTTTGAAAATTACATTTATACACTATTAAATATTTAAATCCAAAAAATATAATTAAATAATAATATTTATATATTTTTAATCAAATATAAATATTTTAATATAATTGAATGCTAAAATTTATTTATTTTTAAACATAAGATCAACAATTTCTTAAATATAATGCTCTTGAAAATTTTTGAATCAATTAAATCTATTCTTAATGATTGTTGTATTCGCCGACTTAGCACATGGCAGCAATCGCAAGAACTGGTCATGTCTAAAAATGGATGTGACGAGAGGGAGAAGGAAGATACGGTGGAAAGGGGAAGGAAAGATAGACATGGATGAGGAAGCAGCCAAAATAATCAACATGGAGAAAGGGATAAGGTCTGAAATGAAAGATCATGTGGGGGAGAGAAGGGGGTAAGAGGGCATGTGCTTCTGTATGCAGCTCAACGCAACGCGACTTTATGAGGGCCGAGGTTAATTTTCTCATGCATGAATGAGCCTTTGGGTTGAATAGAATGTTACGGTGAAAACATTAGTCCATTCCTTGCCCTGTGCTAATTTGACCCACATAGATTGATCTGAATGCTTGTCTCCCCAGCTGGAGCCATCGAACACAGGTTTCGTCCACGGATTTAGTCCAATGAATAACCACAATAGCAAGAAAATAATGTTGATTGATGATACCTTCTCGCAGTTGCGGTAGAAATGTCTATTCTCAAGGTGTAGATATCAGGTACGTGGGACTACGAAAGTTATGGAGGGAAATGAAGAGAGGACAAAGCCATGATCTGTCATGTTACACGGATATAGACAGGAACTGATTGGAGAACTCAATTATTTGGGGATGTCCTACCATGATCTATCTTGTATCTACTTGTGAATTATCCGAAAATACCTAAACTAACAGGGAATTAATCTTATTCAAACATAACCCATTAGTCTTAAACAATGGTGCTTTAACGAAAAACGGATCCTTGCTTTAGATGGACAAACCGCAACTAATGAGCATTATAAGGAAGATAAGGGAAAAACATACGCGACAGTAAATAAAACATATTTCTGCAAAAGATTCGCCAAATGTGCTGTCTAACAAGTCTTTTCTTTTACTAATCTCTCTTTTTTTATATCATAAACACTTCAGTTGCTTCATATCCCAAACCAAAATATTATCACTTCAGCAGATTTATCGTCTATCAAATCTTTTTATGGTTGGCCAAGGTTCTCCAAATCTCTTGGCAGAGCATTATATATTTGATCAGAACAAAAAATAAATTAATATATAATATTGTAGTTCGCAAGAGTTTTGTGGCGCACGTGCGTAAGGTCTAGCATAGGAAATGAAGTAAAGGGACCGCAAGAGTGTGACACGTCTATCATTATAAACTTCAAGAATCCTATCCTCAGAATTATCAATTCTGTCAAACTATACAATCCTGGTTGTCAATGCATAGGCTATATCTGGGGGATTCAATTTCCTGGATGCAGGAGTTGACCAAGAATCGGTCCCATGTTGAGGATGATGATGAGCATGTGGATGTGCATGTGCATTGGCATTGTTTCAGAATAACTATGGATAGGTATTACTTGGCTAATAGATGAAAGAAGAACTATGGATAAGTAAAAGAAAGATGTTACTTGGCTTGTGATGCTTCGTCACCATTGTTTAATCAGATGCATACCAGAACATGATAATAGAATATGCGATATTGGAAGATACATACCACTTCTTTCTGGTACTGGGATGAAAAGTATTGACAATAAGGGGAAACATGCAAGAACCTGCTTGGATCATGGAGAAAACCAGAAGAATGAAGCAGAAAAAGTGGACCAAAACATGTCCAACGCAGATGTTGTAAGCTACATGCTGATATCGAAAGACTGCCTGCCTATTTCACTTGACAAAAGAGAAAGAAACATGATTTATGTACCAAAAAGAGAAAAGAGAAACATGGTTCTGTCACAGCTAATCTACCCAACCAGAATTTTTTTTTTTAAAAAAAATATATTTTACAGATTACAGATAAGATCTTACCTTGTCCTTCTGACTGCAAGCGGCATGATATATAGAAAATAGAAAGTCTAAATTTCCTAACTTTGAATACAGGTGTTTCCTCCTTGGAAGTATAATTTGCTACTTTTCTTTGTTGTCTTCACCGCAATCCTGCATCCGTTGTGTACAGATTTTAACAGACAAGTACAAGTATGCTCTAACGAGGGAATTGAGATTCCTGCAGATTCGTCGGAGCCATACTATGAAACTGTGATGATGTGATGTTATTAAAGAAGGTGGGGACCACATTCTGCAAGCGTGCCGGTACCACCATATTATGTGAATGGTTAGACCCCAGGTTGGACATGTCCTGCCACCAGAGGTTTAAGAAGAGTAAGATATTACGAAGAATGCAGGGCAGAGAACAAAAAACCACAGGTCAAAATGTCCATCATGAAATAGTTTGTTGCATGCATGTAATCCGAGAGCTCATATGAAGGACGGAGCATCACAAACCATAAGTTGGAAGCTATCCTGCGGGCCAACACTGGCAGCTCCTGACTGAGTTATTTGCTGCGCGCAACACAAACAAATTCTTATGAGCCTACTGTACTAGACCCAAATCAAGTTCAATAGCAAAATTAGGAAATATCAGCTGATACCATTCTCCCAAAACTAGCTGACCTTTCCTTTTTTCATTGCATTATTTCTCATAATTTCCTTCTCTTTTCCAGCTCCAGCTCTCCGGGTAGTTTTGTTCACACTTTTCACCCGAGGATCTGGTACCATTGCTGCATTACAAGTGTTACTACAATGGTTCTCTTCCTCAATGCTAACCCCGGTGTTGGAAGCAGATCCATCTTCCGTGGAGTTGTTCAGAGTAAAGCACTGCTTCAAAGCTTCTTTAACGGCATACAGTGCAATATTACAACTCTCCTCAGAAAGTGACCCCTCTTCACCTAATATTATGGCCCGCCGACATAAGTCGTTATACCGACGGACCTTCTTTTGCACTTCATCCAACCTTTCACTAAGGTCATGCCTGCTCATAGCAGCATTTGTCCACCTTTTCAATACATATTTAGCCTGTATGCTGAATATTCCAGACATCTGAAGCACAACAATAGCATGTCTACAGAGATAACCTTTGTATTCAAAAGAACGGCACGAACAATATATAAGTGATTTTGTTTGGCTATATTCCACCATATAATTCTGATTATCTTCGAAGTCCTTGACAGTATATGTTGCAGTTGCCTCATCCTCAGATTCTTTTTTAAGATGACATGCAGCTGCTCCCAAAACCTCAACTTGGAATTTTCTGAAAATTTCGTGTGTGTACACCAGCAACATTTGTTTCTCAAAGGGCGATGGAGACTTTAATTCTGGAGTTTCATGCCATGCATCAAAATCTGCTTTGGCTCCCTCTTCATACCTATCCTCAAGAATTATTTGGTATCGATCAATAAATTCTCTCACAGATGTTTCTGCATGCAAATATTTGTCAAACCAAGAGTTTAAACTTTCAGATCGTGATACTGTAGATAAACCAGCGAAAGATATATCTGTCATGAATGTAGGCACCCAGTATTTGCGATCTTTATATAAAGATCGAATCCATTCAATTTCCCTAAGATGAAAAGTGTCAAGTAACTTCCACCATCTTTTTTCAAATTGTTCCTCAGTCCACGACCTAAAAATGCACTTATTGAACTTAACCATAAAACCATCATGCCAGAGGCTCAAATACTCAAGCTGCCTAGGGACCTTCTCCAGTACATACCAGAGACAAAAACAGTGACGTGTTTGAGGAAATACAGTGGCAATAGCATCTTTTAAGGCATTATTTTGATCAGTGAGTATCACCCGCGGAGCCTGTTCTCCCATTGATATAAACCACGTCTGCATCAACCAAACATAAGTGTAAACCGTGTCATCTGCAAGTAATGCATAACCAAGTAATGTAGGTTGAATATGATGGTTCACTCCAACAAAAAGTACCAGTGGCACTTTAAATTTGTTTGTGAAGTATGATGTGTCCAAACAAACTACATCATGGAAGTTAGCATAGTCTTCCATGCCTTTTGAATCGACCCAAAAAAAATTTCTCAATCGATGCTCTTCATTCAAATCAACAGCATAGAAAAACTTAGGGTTCTCTTCTTGCATAAGCATAAAAAAATCAAGCAGTAACTGTGCATCTCCAGGTTCTAAAACTAAAGTCCGCCCCTTATCATGATGATTGCTAAAAGTTCCATCCAAACAGTCAAGGTTCTGATATGCGGCAAACAAATTGGACATTGTAGCCACATTTTTCCTCCGCCGTATTCGAGCATCATTCTTTAGAGTATCATCATTCCTATGGCTTCGGAAGAAATGAACTTGGGCTGGTAAAAGCTCATGATTGTGCTCCTTCATGAAACTGTAAATATACCACTTTCCATCGGGTTTTCTCTTCACATGCATGCTTGCTTTGCAACCAATCTTGGGAGAAGGTCTTGGGTTAATGGCATCATCAGACTGCTGCTTGTTTCCGTATCTTATGCAAGAGAATTTTGCATCAATAAATTCCTTGGAAGATCTGGATCGTCGGCTGCTCAATTTGGCAGTCCCAAATCCTACAGACTTGGCATATTCTTTATAAAATGAATACGCAGCTTCGTGTGATTCAAATTCCATATCATCTCGAGGTTCCAAAATTGTGTCACCCCTGTTGACACTAGACTCCATGACTACAGTTGGGATAGTTTGATCCACTTTCAGTTCAATAAAATCAAATTATTGTCTACGATCTTGTACAGGACATATCAAGACTCCTGTCGAAATTTCCACCTAACTGACTGATTACTTTATTTTCATTCTCATCGTTTCCCATCGTACCTATGACAAAACAAGTCTGGTTACAGGCATAGAAACAGTCATTAAAGCATCTATCTATCAGTTCCAACCAAAAAAGGCACTTGAAATAATCCAACTTCAAAATACCAATTAGAACTCGCTGAAGAATCCAAAGTACTACTCCAAAACTGCAATGGACCATGCACGGAGCACCCCATGTTCGGACAACATCACGCTCAAGTAACATACCTCATATTAACAACAAATGTAACACAAAACCTGAAACGTCTATGCAAAATGCAAGTACAGAAAGAAAGCATTTTTTTGTTACTTTTTCAGTTGATCCAGAGTATCCCAAGATAGTGAAGCAGCTTGAACAATACAGAATAAAGACTACAGAATTGACAATCATACAAGGCTGACTTGAAGTGAAATCAAAATAGAACATTCCACAAATTCCATAATAGAAGACAGATACATTCCTTGCGTCAAGTAACAAAGAATAAACCCAACCTCTCTCAACTGCGAACTCCATAACCAAATTAACAAAACTTTAAAGCATAAACTACAATCTCCATCAATTATCAGGCGAGCAAAATCGTTAGTACCTGATGACTTCCCCCAGAACAAAGCAAGAGTATTTAACCGTTACACAAAGCGACCCTGTTCATGCACTGGAGAGGGAATTGGGTTTGGCGGGAGAAAGATCCGATTTTGTATTAGAGAGAGGTACCGGGTTAGGGTTTTCGGGTTTCCATGGAGAAGGAGAGCAGAATTTGGGATTCTTCGGCACTCGCTTTGGGCTTCATGAGAAGACACACGCGTTTTCCTGTGGGTACACGTGGATGTTTAGGGGTTCTTTGGTCATTTGCCGAGGGGAAAACAGGGTAGTAATAGAGCGAGTGAAATTGCAAGTTGGAGAGGCGAATCACATTTTTAAATTTATTTCCAGTTGTTTTTTATTTTCATGCAATTCAGCCCATCAAGCCCTGCCATTATGGGCCTTCAGCCCACCTTCTTCTCATCTATTCAAATTGGATCATTTGAAATATTCAAATAGAAATAATTCGAAAAATATGATGAAATAATAAAGACTTATGTATCTTTTTTTAATTGAATGAATATTTATTATGGACGATAATAATTAATTTTTTTATTCTATTATATCGTATGGCAGAATATTCTTTAATAGTTTATTGGTTTTAGGTCCCTCCAAGGCGAATTCTGACATTACATCCTCCTTGTGTGGTTGAAAGATTTTGATACCAAAATGGGAAATATAGTGGGTTTATTGGCATTTCCCTTTTTGGATGAGAATATATATTTGTGGTATTGGTCCAATTGAGAAAGTGGCAACTTTTTTCATATCTGTAGTCTGTAGCTATAGCCATACTGATACCCATCGAGTGTGGCTTTTGCGTCGTGGGAATCTTTCTTTTTCCCCTCCCCCACACATCCAATTTCTTAGCCCTTTCTCTATGGCTCGATTCTATTCCCTATCTCTTGCATCACACAACAACAATAGTATGGAATATCTATAAAATTGTTTTTAAATTTATTAATTTATTAATTTTCAATCCCAATCTCGATTTTGACAGAATAGATGTGTTGGAAAAGCCTAGGAGGATTCAGATTTGTCTTCAAACAGGTAATCTACCATCTTACTTTGTTTGAATGTCTTTATCAGAGCAGCAAAGAAACTGATTTCTGTCACATCATCTCCAATGACTAATCAACACTCTTTTAACACAAGAAAGTCTGTTAAGTTGATTACCCCATTAATTTGGTGAGGAAACTTGCAAGCATGAGAACACATAGTGATGCTGGCTGCACAATGAAGAAAAAAAAGGAAAAAGAAAACCCTTTGCGGTAAGTAAGCTGCCACGCACGAGGCCTCCACCCAACACATAATAAGACAATGACTAGTTTATTTGAATAGCTCCCAAAATGATGGAGGTGACCCAATAGCAAGGGAACACAAATAGCACCATTGAAAGGGACATCAAGGGACAAGTGTAAATTAAGCCTGACCCTTTTGGATATCAACATTATCTACCCCAAAAGTCTTCTAGCAAATTGTGCCAGCACTCCACCCCTAATTCGTCACCTTTTTCGGCTTGATGTTAGGTTAATTTTCATTTATTAAGATGAGGCAATGAGGTGTATGCAGGTAACCCACGTTTAAGAAATATTTAAGGTCAGTAATGCTGCACAAATCATCCATGTTCATACTTAAACACTAATTAACTAAGAAATTTTTATTATTGAGCATGATCATCCACGGAAAAATTTATTGGAAATAAATCAAAATGCACTGAATTGGTTTGATGCAGAATATGTGAGTCATGGCGATCATGTTTTGTGTTTGCGATCTCAATAAATGCAAAGGAAAAGCATGAGAGAGACAGAAAATGAGTTTCTATGTTATTTTTTTCAGTGAGTATGGTTACAAAGACATAAGTTGAAAAGAACTAAAGATATCCCTCAAGTTGATGAGGTCATAATAATTTTGGGTTTAATCCGTAAAAATATATTTATTAGGAGTATAATTAATAATTTTTTTTATATTATAAATGATAAGAATCCAGCTAGTTCATAAATTTGTAAGTATTCTATTCAATTTTTAATCTTAATAGGGTGATTAGGTTTATAATGGAGTCTATTTCTGTATATAAATATTTTTTCTAACTATAAAACCGAGTTTTAATTCACTCTCAATCTTTATCGGTTTAACCGATCAAAATCTTGAAAACCTCGATGAAGACACTGATTAGACCTCGACAAATGCAATGGATTTTATTATTAAAATAAATATTAGCCATGTTCTGGGTTTTTGTCTGGGAGCCTCGTAAATGGTAAGAAAGAAAACAGAGGAGAGAGACGGAAACAGAGGTCTCTGTTTTTTTTGTTTTTTGTTTTTTCAACGGTGAGTTAAGGTTGTAAGGTACACATGTCAACCCTCCAACCTCCTTCCCCACTAAACCAAATCTTTACGTATCTTCTCAAAGATGCGAGCTTTATTTGTTTAATTAATGGGAGAAGATAAGTAAGACAGAAGCAAAATACTCTTCAACTCCGTCTTCTCTCCAGTACTTTTGGTGTAGTTGTTCAATAATAGATCATGAACAGACCAGAAGCATCCTTCACAAATCATCCCTTGTAGAGTATTATATTCCATTCCTTTCTGTCTTTGTCTTCCACTTCTTCCCTGCTCTTGTTCATTATCATATTATCTTACCATTTTGTGGCAATTAACCAGTGATTATGAACATTAATCTTCAATCTTCAGTCAGACAGAAGAAAACCCATCTTCCATTTCTAAAGTTATGATTCTTATGTCATAAATATGTAGGCATCAGACATTAAAGTTAACAACCAAATATGTGGGTCTATCTTTGTTCTTGGCCATTGTTAATTTGCTGTAGTTGTAGTACATGCACAGAATATGAATATTGATGGGTTCTTTGGTTTATTAAAGAAGTCTATTGATGATATTTTTTGATATCTCGTAAAAATTTGTAACAGAGCTCGTAAAATTCAAACTTTAAAGATCAATGTGTCGAATCGTTGATTGACACCTTTCGGTTAAGAAAGTCAATTTTTGAAAGAAAAAACATGCTGTTTTGATTTACTCTTTCAGTGACCTGGCATCAGCTTCTAAAGTAGCACCATCTTCAACTCTTGCAGCATCTAAGACTTTTAGGTTTGGCAAAGCTTGTCCTTTTCTTGTTCTAGAGTTATCTTCTCTCCATTTTTTCTTTTCTTGAAAAGTGATTTTTCTTTGTTGTAATTCTTATCCTCTAGAGTTGAAAGGTCTCTATTTCGGAATTAGCCAAGTGAGTTTTCCATCTTTTTTTCTTTCCTTCTGTTCGTTGCTGATACTGTTTTGATAAATTCTGCAGGATTTTGGTATTTTTTCCTTTGATTTAGTACTGTTTTTTTTTTTTTTGGCTTTTTCCTGTTTCCTCTGTTTCTCACCTATGGATATCACGTGCTGATGCCTGGTCCTGTCTCCTGGCTGGTTTTGGCGTAGCCTCTTAAACTATCATTAATCACCTGTTTGATCTGCTTGAAAAGGAAGCAAAGCGATGGAAGTCTGAACCAAAAGGGTAAAAAGGAATATCTGCTGCTCTCTCCCAAATCATTGACTCTGAGACAGGAGGAGCCGCTATAATGGAGTCAGATCTTCAGCACCAGCATCATTTCTTACATGGTCATTATCCTAACCAGCAACATCAACAGAAGCAGATGAATTCTGGGTTGACGAGGTACCAGTCTGCACCAAGCACGTATTTCTCTAGTATCTTGGACAGGGATTTCTGTGAAGATTTTCTCAATAGGCCATCTAGTCCCGAGACAGAAAGCATCTTGGCCAGATTTCTGGCCTATTCTGGTGGCAACACAGACAACAACAACATATCCAGTCACAATCTTCGAGAGGTTAAGCAAGAGTTCCCTGTGAATGACTCGGTAAACAGCAGTTCTGGTATGGATAATAGATTGCATCAGACCCACCAACCCCAACAGCAGCAGCAGCAGCAACAACAGCAGCAACAGCAGAGCAATTACTCTTCTCCCTCGCAAACTCTTTGTCATAGTCAAACAAAGCCTCCATTACCAGATCACAACTCAGGTTCTGGAAAGGATTATAGAGTGACGAGTTCGAAGGGGATGGAGAGATTGCCGCAGATAAAGACTGGTGGCGGAAACAACCCAAATCTAGTTCGACACAGTAGCTCACCTGCAGGAATTTTCGCCGACATTAGTATCGAATTTGAGAATGGTAAGTTTTGCCAACTCTTTTACTTGATTGGTAAGCTTAATTTTTTATTTTTTTTTTGTCTGTCAGCGGGCTTTTCTTGTCTCCTTTTCTCTTGTAGTTCTCGAGTAACCAGTGAATGCCTACTTTTGCTACAGACATGAAAAGAAAGGATATAAAATAGGAGACGAAAGAAAAGTGGGTCAAGATTTTGTTTCCAAACAACTTACCTAGCTGATTGACTGTTCTGTTCAGTTCTTTTTATTTCTTGATTGAGGGTTTCTGATAGTTTATCTGTTCATCCAGCAAGTGGTGTTTTAAAAAATATGAAAATCCAGAACAAGGGATTTATCTGTGGAATGATACTGAAACAGTTTTAGCAAAAAAATGGCAGGATATGCAGTGGTCAGAAGCGTTGGTGATTTTGGAGCAAGCAAAAGGGATACTTCTTCTTCTGCTGCTGCAAACAGGCCTCCATCTGGTCGGATGAGTCCTATTACTGAGATGGGCACCAAGCACCTGGCTGAGAATAGTCATGACCAGTCTGGATTTGGTGAAGGTGGTAGCAATAATTATGTCTCTGGTTACCCTATTGGACCCTGGGAAGATTCTCCGATGATGTCTGCTGATACAAAAGGACTTACAGATGAAGATAGGACTCTTTCTGCCATGGATGATTCTGAAACACAGGTAGCCCGCACGCTTCTTTGATAGACTTTATTCGGTTGAATATATGTGATGAAGTCTTCTGTTTTGTTCAAACAGAATGAAGGGACAGTAAATCCTTCCCCAATCCCAAAGTTGACTCATCACTTAAGTTTGCCAAACACGTCAGGAGAAATTTCTGCCATCGAAAAGTTTTTACAGCTTCAAGATTCTGTGCCTTGCAAGATCCGGGCTAAGCGTGGTTGTGCCACTCATCCAAGAAGCATTGCAGAGAGGGTAATGCCTTTCCACCTGTAGTTGGCATATCTATAAATCATACCAAGCACAATCTTATGTTATATTATTTCTTCTGATGTTACGACATTGTAATATTGTCAATCGGATCGATCCGGAGCCGGTAATTCGCTATGCCGGAATATGGCTCTTTAACAATGCTATGAACTCAATGATTCATGTCCATATTCGTTATGATCTTTTGCAGGTTAGAAGAACTCGAATCAGTGAGCGCATGAGGAAACTACAAGATCTTGTACCAAACATGGATAAGGTATAATGCCTTTTCTCTTTTTATCTGTTTATCAGTTTTTCTGCACATATTGAAACATTTGCTGCACATTTCCCAAATGCAGCAAACAAACACATCAGACATGCTGGACTTGGCAGTTGACTACATTAAAGATCTCCAGAAACAAATGAAGGTATGTCAAAACTTGGCTAAGCTACTACCTTTGTTCTGAACAGAAGAACATGTGCATTCTCTTATGTTCATATTAATTTCTGGTTTCTTTTCAGACACTATCAGAGAACCGTGCCAAGTGTACTTGCACAAGCAGGCAATAGCCGTAGTTATGTGTATAGGACTAATAAGAAACTTGCAGAAGTCGACAAGAAGCAAAGCTTGGAACTCTTCTGCACTGAAACACACATAAAGAAAAGACTCTAGTCTCCAGTGCTCATCAGAACCAAATAGTTGTACGCAGCATCAGAAAGGTCGGTGCATGTATACCTTGAGGCATGCTGAATAGGTAAAACCATGTTTTTCTACATTTGGGGAAGCGTAAACAGTAGTGGAAAATTCTTTGGTAAATAGATAGAGACTTGTGTGGCTAAGCTGCCCTCTCTTAAGATGGAAAAAGCTTTCCTTTTCTCTTTTTGGGTGGTGAAATAAAGAAAAGTCTTTGTCAAGAGCTGTCCTATATGATATAGGAACACGTGGGGACTGGGGATGGGGACTACGGACTAGGGACTGCTTTCTCATCGTTGATGCGCCATTGATAGAGAGGATTCGACCACTCTTTATGTAGTTGGAAAGGAATGAGCTCCGTCCAGTTGTTTCTGTTTTTTGCAATCCATGTCTTTTTCCTGTTTGGACTCATTTTTATCACCTTGTCCTTCCTTGCTCCTTTCCCATCCTTCATTGCCTTTACATAAAGTAAGGTTGGTTTGCCATCTGGACAAGAGGGTAAAGGAGCTAGTCTTTTCCTAATCACTCTATATCATTAATCCTCTGATTATTTAGTGTCCTACTCATTGCATGATCTGTTGATAGGTAAATAAGATGGAAATTCGGAAATATCTTAGTATAAAAAGAAAATCTTTCTTGCGATTGACAAATATAATTATCCATGATGGATGATTAAATTATAAGAGATGAGGCCATGACATCCTCCGTTTCTGTTTTTTTGTGTTAGTGAAAAAATGTCATTGAGTCAAATATTATAATTTTTAATATAATAAAATTATGATATGGAGATATTAGTTTAGGATAAAAGATAAAATAATGAAATATAAATTTTCACCAAATATAATATTTTATATTAGATTTTTTTTACATATAATATTAATCTCTTTTTATAATTTCAATTCACATATTTCAAACTAATAAATATAAATTTTATAAAATAATATTTTTGTTATGCAAAAAATTTTATGATAATAATACAATTGTACATGAAATAAAGCATACAATCACATTATTAATGCTAACATTATGATAAATTTTATTAAATATTAAAATTTGTATTCCTTTATGCATAGATATTACCACCTCTAACCCTACCTAATATTTTTTCTTTTCAGAAACAAATAGGTTCAAAAAAATTCAAATTCAAACAAATTAGAACAAATTAGGAAACAGTACAAAACTACAAAACTACAAAACCAAGTACGTGTGTACATCTGTCCCCTCCAACGTTCACCTTGGTACGCTTAAGGCCTTTCCCTCCCGACCCCAACAATTTCAAATTTCTCTTCATTACAGTTTCACAAAACCTCGTTGTCTTAATCCATGGAAGAAGATGCTAATTACTGTCCTGGCTTTGCTCGACCAGCCGCTGCCGCATCACCTTCCATTGTCTCTCTCCACCCATTCTCTCCCGTCGCCACTCCCGCTTCATCTCGCCGGCTCTCGAGCCAGTTCACGCCAAGCCGACATGCCGTGCAGTTGGCTCCGCGGATGGCTTGGGTGTCTCTCCATGGACGGCTCGTAAACGCCGAGGAAGCTAGTTCGGCCAAGTCCATTGCCGGTTCCGGTGGCGGGTTGATCCTAGAGGAAGCTGTGGCCTGGGAGCTGTTTACTCCGATTCAGAGGTTTCTCATTGTAGCCGTCATTGGCGTAGCCGTAGCTGAGTCGAAGAAGAATCATCTGATTTCGCAACTAAAGAAGTCCGTGGAGCTTAGGGTTAGTGGCTTTATGATGTTTTGATTTCATTAAAGCTTAGTTCTTTATTGCTTCCGCTGCTTTTATTATTAGTTTGTATCTAATTGATTAACTGGCATTAATTTGTAAAATCGCTTCTGTTTTATGGCGCTGCATTGTGAATTTAATGCAATTTCTTTTTGTAACTGACAATATATTTGAATTTTGGTTTGTGGATTTACATGAAGGGGTTTTATAATCTGAGGGTATGTTAAATAGTAAGAATCATTGTATTTTTTAGTTGGTGCTTACTTATAATTGGTGCACGAAAATATTAGTCAATATTATCGACGGTAATATTCTATAATCTTTCAAAAAAGGTTTTATGTTCTCTGTTTCGTGTGTTTGAAAGGACTTGTTAGTGCCTGAAACTTGCTATATTTAGTAACTTGACATGTTATTGTTGTTTTCAGGATCAGGTGTTGTCAGGGATGCAAAAGAAACTTGACGATCTGTGTGAGCAGATGCATAATAGTAGAGTTTGCGCAGGAACTAAGGAAGAAGAAGAATATGAATCACCAACTAAAGATGCTTTTGGATGTGAAAAGATTAAGTTTGTGGATTGTGGCTGTTGGCATTGCGACCAACATCAAAACCTTTTTGCTGCTTTGATGGTAAAAGTTGATTATCCATACACTTTGTGAATTCTGTGTCCTTTTCTGGTTTCTACAGATTCCAATGACAATTGATGTGGCTCCTCTTCTGTTAAATCTGTACCAGGGATCATCTGTTTTGAAAGGATCCAAGGGGGATGAGGTGATGCAGTATAAGATGCCTTTAATGAATGGAGAGGAACAGGAAGAGAGGCGCCTGTCAGATTTGTCGGACTGGGCTTCCAGTGTTACATCTACTGCAGAAATCCAGGTGGTTCAAACATTACGAGTGAACAAATAATTCTTGGAGGTTTTTAATGGCTCTGTTGAATCAAATTTTGCATATCTCTGAATCAAATATTTGCACAGATGAACAGCTTTTCAGTAGATCAAGATATCTTCAATCTGAAAAGAGATTGTGAAGTTAAGGCTGCCACCATAAAGGAACTGAGGACTGTTCTTCAGTCAACAAATGCGGGAGGCTCTAAGGTTTGCTTGATGATTATACTGTTGGATCAATATTCTCCTCACCAACATTTTTCTGAGTTCAAGCTCATTGTCTGTCTTCCTGTCAATAGAGAATTGCGGAGTTGGAAGAGATTATCCGTAGAAAGAATACAATGATTACAAGACTTAAGAAGGACATGCTGATATTGGAACAAAAGGTAAGAAGTTGGTTCTTAACAACAGTAACTCTGGTTGAAAGTAGGAATGCATTGGCAATGGTAAATCTTGGCCACTGCTTTGTTAAATAATGTCACTATTATGCTTAATTACAGGTAGTGAACCTTACAAGGCTACGGAGACCATCAGCTTCTCTGTGTAAATTTGACAGTTGGAATCCTCCGGTCATGGCGGATAACATAATTTACGATATGGATAGTACGACCGGCCCTTCATCTTCATCTTCTGATTCAGATTCCTCTCCTCTAAACCGGCAAGAAATCCCAGTTTCTAAAGTTGAGGTACCAATCTGAATATCAGGAATGGTCCTTTCAGATAAATCTTACAACCTGAAACGATTTCTTTTTCAAAGTTTCAGGAAACTCCCATCCAGAGTCATGATCTTGCTTCAAAGACAGAAGCGAAATCAGCACCGGCAATTGTGTCAACTTCCTCGGCTACATCAGCCGAAGGTGATGCAATGTTCAGAATAGGGAGTCCTCTTAAAGAAATATCACCAAATCAAAAGTTCATTAGACCATCTTCTTCAAGGCAGAAGCAGTTGTTAGCTGGCGGGGACAGTAGGAAGATTAGGAGGAGGATTCAAACTCCAGCAAAGTTAGAGGCTCCCAAGAAGAGATGGGTATGACTACAAGTTACAACAACTTCCTCTGCTTCGATCTCGACAGTAAGATATTATTTGTGTTGCAGCCACCAGAAAATGGGGCAAAGTTTCTCCTCATAGTACACTCTATGTTTGCAACATTTCTGGTAAATTTTCACAATGGTTAAAACTGAATTACTATTATTATCAAGTATGCAATCCAGGATATACAATACGGCAATCAAGGCTTGATAGCATACTATTGGATTTTACTTGCCATTACAGAACTAATCACTATCAAATAGAATGCTCTATGCAATTATAGTATAATTATGCATGAGCTGGACTACTCTCTGGTTCTGAGACGCTTGTGAGAATGTGTTTTGTTTAGCTAAACCAACTATTTCTGCTGCTTGCAGGTCTAAAATATGGAGGATTCATTGTTGGAGGCCAGCAGCTTCAAGATAGATGTATTTCGCCATTTAAGTCAGACATGTGTGTAGTTCTTATATATATAGAGAGAGAGAGAGAAAGAGAGTTAGAAAGGACAAATCCTATTATAGAGTATTGTGATTAAGCTGATAAAGTGGAACTGCTGTGGTATGTGTATACATTCCATCGCCTTATTTTAGGGTAACAAGTCCTTGCTTTCTATTAAATTGGTATTTCAACTCGTAAAATCTTTAATTTTTAAGAATTTAAAGATATGTTCCGTGACTAATGTCCCCGAGTTTATGAACCAATGCTCCCCGTGTGGCACTCGGCCAATTAACGAATGAATCAGTTCACGATTGGACCAGTATCCTCAAATTCGAAAATAAATACGAAAATATAAGAATAAGAGAAATTGAAGATATAAATAAAAGAATGATTTATATAATGTTATTATGGGATAAGAGTATAATTACTATTACATAATTTTTAACACTTTCTTATGTTGTCAATGATGTTTCTTTATAAGGTGGATTGGTCGTAGATTTTAAGATGGTCTCTCGAATAAGTCTTACAATTGGAGTCTCACCTTAATTATTTTATTATATCGTCTTTGATGTTCAAAGGTTTGACATAGAAGTACAAAACATGTGTAGCTTCACAAAGATTGGCATTGTTGTCAGATGAACCAAACCCAAGATACAACTGATCCTGCGGCAAGACCAAGAACAAAGAACAGTACCATGACAATGCCTGCAGTTTCTGCATGTTGTAACTGCACAGTTTTTGGGGCCAAAATCATTAAGGCGCTTGTCATGTAGCCATTAGTTAGACCCAAAAGACACGTTAAAACAGTCACCGGAATCTCCTTTCTAAAAGCCTCCGGACCATGCAAGCAGCCGAAGAAGAGTGGGTAAAAGACAAATCTTGCAAAACATCCACCAATGGTAACCCTTGCATCCTCACGCAGACAGACGGCAGTCAAGCATTTGCCAACCAGATCAAACACATTGTAGACAGCAATGAGCAGAATCGGATACCAGTCCTTGAGAATTTCGGACTGCACTTCTTCTGTAATAAACCCTGGAAATATCGACAAAGTCACAAGATTGCTAAGGAAAATCCCTATCCCGTACCACTTCACACCCCGAACAACCTCCCACAGCACCGCCCTCCTTCTGGCTCCGGTTAGGGAACCTTTATCCTTCTTGTCCTCGTTCACAGCCTCACGTTTCAGATCAGTGTAGTACTTAATAACAGGCAGAGTAGGAGCCACGTTGTATAAGACAACGCACACGGCCATGACTACAACCCCAACTGCAAAGTAGAGATTTGCACTGTTTCTCAGGCCAAGAGCATCATCCTCTGTATATGCAGCTTTGGTGAAGATCCTAAGAAATGAAACAAGCACTCCGGACCCTGCACTGCCTGCAAAAACTGCTTGCATGTATCGGGCGGGCAATTCTCCCGCAGACCCAACAACGCCGGCATGAACCAAAGCATCTGCAAGACCAGAAAGCGCTAACACACAAACGGTCACGTAAAACCCATCGTACAACCCGACACGACCCTTGATATAAACGACGTCCATGACCGGGACTACAATCAAGGCAAGGACTAAGAGGATCAAGCCGACGTTGATACGGACAATGACGTTGGACGTGTGAGCGAAGAGTACGATAAGAACGACGCAGACGAAGCAGACGAGCATGTAACTGACGGCGAAGACACGGTCGACGGGGACATCAGGGTAGATGAAGGAGAAGTAATCGACGGCGGTGATGAAGGCGTTCCAGGGGAGGAGGAAGCCAAGACCCAGAATGAAGTAGATTATGTAGGCGAGGTGGAATTTGTCCTTGGGAGCTTTCCGTTGGGCGGTTACGATGACGCTGGTTGGTAAGAGGAGGGCAGTTTCGGTGTCGGTGGTGGATTTTGGTGTGGAGGAGACACCCATCACGAGAAACTCTGGTTTTATCAGTAATATTTTTAATCCTATTTATAATTAAATCACAGCATGATAATTGGGAAGTTGGAATCCAAAAAGGAGATTGATTCTTTGTTTTGGATTGAATAAATTCATTTATCATATCAGACTTTGTAACCGTATTTTAAAAGTTTCTCTCTCTATATGGCAACAAAATCTATGGAAGTGCTATTGTCCATACAATTTGCAATTTGAGAGAAACTCTGTTGGACAAAAGGTTTACAGATGAACTAAAGGATACTCTTTGAGAGTTAAAATCTGCCTTGGAATCTGACTCAGATGATAGATGATATTAGTAAGAGTAAAAATGTGAGGATCGGGTTTCTCACTGTCTTACAGCCTCAATTGACTTAATTTGTGGCTCAATCAAAATCACACACGGTTTGATCTGAAAATTTTTTCTTAAAATATATAAAAATACATATAAATTTGAAACTTAAAATTAGAGTATGTAACCTTCATAAATCTTGATATAACATAACCTGTCACGAAATACAAACACAAATAGTAGAAGACTTAAAAACACAAACAACAGTCCACGCGGCCCTAATCATGCATAATCACAAAAAGTCCATCAATCTCAAGCCCAATAATAACGAAATGTGCCCAAGACACCCTGTTTATCTCATATATCAAATCCAAAAATAATATACATAGTCCAAAGCAAAAAATCAACATAGGCCACAAAAGGTTCCCATCAATCAATGGGCAAGCATGCAAAATAAAAAAAAACATGCATATCAATATCTAAAATACAAAAGAAAATGCTGAGTTTTCAAATGCGAAATATGCAGTAGTCTAATTCTATGACAACCGAGAACCTCAACCTCAAAAGAAGCCCGAAACGCAAATACTCTGACCTAAACCTGAAAAATAACAACAATCTCGGGTGAGATCTCGAGGACCTCAGTGATAGTTACTGCATCATAAACAATAACGAGAGAATAGAGGCAATGCACTAAAACCATTCGAAAAAGAACAGTCGGAAATAAATATCAAGTAAGCCCATGCTAGCTAAACATGCATCCAATCCACATAGGCAATACAATCCAATGCCAATGCATGACCTCGATAAGAATAAGTTCATAAACTCGGGTCCAAGCCCAAATGGGCTCGCAAATCAAAAATCAGAATTTTCATGGGCTAATATACACTCAAAATATATTCGGGACAAACCTCTAAACCACCTCACTAATCACCTTGGCCAAAGGGCAATCGGGAGCCCACCGGTGGCAAATTATAATGCAAGTTGAAAATATAACTCCTGCTGCCAATATTGTCCTCATAACACATGGAGAAAGCACACTATCACACATATTCCACTCACATACAACTCAAAAAGCCTGAAAGCATATGTAGCCTATCACTTAACGTACTCATATAAGGTATACACAATCCATCCAAAATCCTAGGCAAGGGACTATCCTTCTATCTAAGGATATTCATTCACTTACCTTCGCATTGGCCAAGTGAAATTCGTCAATTCCAAGTCACACCTAAAAATCATATATATACATATTTTTACATTTCTCAAAATGCATATCTCATAATATATGAAAATCAAGTAATAATGTACCATACAATCATATAAATCAAGAAACATCTCGAGGGCACTCTCACACTCATAAGCAAGGCTAAGAAGGTTTGGAAAGGGGGATGAGAATTTATTTGGACGATCTCAGGAGATAAGAAGACAAAAAGAACTATTTAATATTATTTATTATTATTATTATTTTCTATTTTTTCAGAAAAAGGCCCAACTCGCATTCTCACTCTCCCAACAACCTCACAACAAATTTCTCAACAAGAAATCAATCTCACAACTCAACAAACTCAAGCAATTCAAAATCAAGGGTCATCAACTCGAATTATCAAATTCTCATATAAACAAGGAATGTGTTCATTAAACTCAAACTCACCAATAATGCATCAAAACACAATCATCATGCTCAATAATTAAATATAATCTCAGTGCATAAAAATCATGGCAAGCATCGCAATGAATCTAATATGATATTCACACACAATGCAAGTGTTGACTCTACTCAAAACTAAATATTTATCCAAGTTTTAAATTAATAAAACAAACATAATTTCGCTCATGTGAATGAGATATAGACTCCCACCTCTTGTAGTGTAGATGACTCACTAACAGCCACACTCTTACCTTTCTCACGAGCCGAAATATCACCTAAGAATAAAAACAAGCAACCAACTAAAAAACCACAACGAAAATAAATAATTAAAATGACTCGAAATAAAAAATAAAACCTGAGACACCATCTATTCTACTCCCTAATACTCTATTAATCATCAAACACTCAATCTAACCAAAATCAACCATTAAATATACCAAAAACGCCACTTGAAACAAAAGCAGCGGCTTCTCGACAAATCATCAATTTCACCCATAATTACACCAACACTAAACCAACCACCAACAAGCATTCATTCACATCCAACAAGCTCAAAATGATCAAACACAACCAACAACAATATTAATTTTGCGTATAAACCTAAAATCCCTCAAAATACACTTGAATTCAACCGAAAAATACCCACACACCTTACAAAATTCATGGGAAACCAAAACAAATCATCCAAATATGCTAGACAACTCTAAAATAATCTAAAGGAAACAAAAATCGACATTAAAAAGGAGAAAAATCGG
Source organism: Passiflora organensis (assembly GCA_019739055.1). Lineage (NCBI taxonomy): Eukaryota > Viridiplantae > Streptophyta > Magnoliopsida > Malpighiales > Passifloraceae > Passiflora > Passiflora organensis. The sequence goes on from JAEPBF010000009.1 coordinate 12,317,305, forward strand.
ATTATTATCTCAAAATCTGATTTTAACCTAAGATACCCAAATTCGACAAAAATCACCACAAATCAACAAAATACTAGTGAAAATCTGTAGAGAGTAGTTAGGGTTATGATTTGGAACAAGTCTTAATTGTTAATTTTAAAGAAAAATCAATTTGTGAGGAAAATTGATTTTGGGAAAAAAAAGCTTACCTTGTTCATGTGTGAGAAGAGAAATGAAGAGAAAGGGGCTAGTTCTGTTGACTATTCACAGTGAGTAAAAAGGAGTATTTTAATTATTTTAATTGTTATATTTTATTATTTCAAAAAAATTGAATTATCGAAATATTTAATATTACGAATATATTTTCTAAAAACCAAACAACCTTGGTTTGGACTTAATACCAACTCTATTGTTTCACATATACCTTTATTTGATTTCCAGCGCACCATTTTTGTACAATTTATTTATTATTTTACTAAACTGTCCTTTACTTTTAACAATTGACGGGCTCTAAAATTTTTTCAATTTCCCATCCTCCATAAAAATATTACCGTTTGTCTTCCATTCGGATCTGCACAGAACATGTGCATGGCATGTATCGAAACCAAGGATTGTAACACATGTCAAGTAGGGAGCGGTTCGATTTTTGTGTTAGTGTCCGCCTGACTTACATGCCAATATGCATGATGACAACATATGTATAATGTGGGACGGACAGATTACAAACACAATAAATTTTCCCTGTTTACTGATTTTATAACCTAAGAGTATGGATGTAATTTCATTATATATTTTTCAAAAATTAATTCCGGCTATCATGAAAACCGATAACGGCGGAACAAACAAAAAATGTTGATAATGCACTAATGATAAATCAATATTCAGAAAACCAAGAAAACAGACAGCCCCTAAAACTACCCAATTAAAACACGTGAAATTGTCTTCATATGATGTGCCAGGATGCAATGCCTTGATGATGGGTGAATTTAAGGAGCTCTCAGTGCATTGTGCATCACTACTCAAATCACTGTTTACCTAACAGTGATATTGTGCATCACCACTCAAATCACTATTTACGTGACAATGATCACTACTTAAATGAATAGTGATCTGAGTTTGGTACATGGTGCATCCAGTAACACCTTAAAACTATCCTCTTATAGCAAAATTGGTCAAAATGAATTGGATAGAGTCCATGCTTAGGGAGATTAATGAAACATTTTACCACAACCACTATTTTAGAGAAAAAAAAACAGCAACTGTGAGACCCAGCCCGTAAGGAGGGTCAGGTTACCCAATCCCACATCGGAAAGGAACGGGGGCGGTCTTGGGGTTATATGTACTGTGTGATGGTATCATTTGTAACAAAATGCATCTTTTGGGCCCTGTGGTTAAAAGCCCGACTGAGCGTTGCAGTTGTGATCCATCACACGCACATACACGTCCGGGCCCACTGGGCCGAGAGTCCGGGGGCCGGGTCGTGACAAATGGTAGCGGAGCCGATCTCGTTCCCTCTTCCGGGTGGGCTTGGGCCATGTTGTGTGTTCACGTTTGGGTCCACGTCAGTTACGTTTGGCTCCCCTCGTGAGGACACGAGGTCTATAAGGAGGGGAGATTGTGAGACCCAGCCTGTAAGGGGGGTCAGGTTACCCAATCCCACATCGGAAAGGAACGGGGGCGGTCTTGGGGTTATATGTACTGTGTGATGGTATCATTTGTAACAAAATGCATCTTTTGGGCCCTGTGGTTAAAAGCCCGACTGAGCGTTGCAGTTGTGATCCATCACACGCACATACACGTCCGGGCCCACTGGGCCGAGAGTCCGGGGGCCGGGTCGTGACATCAACTGCAATAAAAAATACAGCAATTTGAATGCGAGTGATCTTGTCAAAATATTGGTGCTTGATGGCTATTTAATGATTGAGTTGTTATGAAAGGATTACAATGACAAGCTCAGGGAGAGAAAAAGAAAAGAAAAGAAAAGAAGAGAGAGTCCCTGCTTAAAACACCAACTCACTCACGTGAGCACCCGGACCAGCTTTCTGTTTCCTCCTCCTTTCTTCCTTCTTCTCACAAGAGCAACAAGGTAAGTTTTTTTTTTTTTCCTCAATTTTAATTCTCTTCACCAATTGATTTCTCTTTAAAATTAACAATTGAGACTTGTTCCAAATCATAATCCCAACTCATCTCTACAGATTTTCACTAATATTTTGTTGATTTGTGATGATTTTATATGAATTTGAGTATATTAAGTGAAATTCGGATTTTGAGGTAAATGCTTAATTTCTTCCATTTTTCTTTCCGATTTTTGGTTATTTTAGCATGCTTAGATGTTTACTGTGATGGTTTGATGCTTTGGATTGCATGAAAACAACAATTAATCCATAGATGATCATTTAGAGTTTTCTATGACAATTTTGAGAAATTTATGTTTTTGTTGAATTAGATGAAATTGGTTGATTCCATTGCTTAAGTTAAGTTGTTTGTGTATTGTAGAGAAGGTTTGTGAATTGAGGAAACCAATTTTGATATTGGTTGAGCTTAAAATTGAAATTTGAGCTTAGGAAGGCTTGGGTGCATGAAGGGGTTGATTGTTCCTCTTAAAGGATTGAGTGATTTGTGCTTCTAGAGGTTGTATTGAGTGAATTGTGCTTCTAGAGATTGTATTGCATGAATTGAAACTTAGAATGAATATTTAAGGGGTCTCTTAAGTTGTTTTTCATTCTGGTCATTTTCGAGTATATTATTTTTAACTTTGTTCTTAGTGTGGTTTTGTATGCATGGTTATTTAGGTGGTGTTTCAGCGATCAATAAAGGCAAAAATATTGCTGTTAAGTTGTCGGCGCGTCAAGAGATGGGAGACTATGTTTCATTTACATGCACAAAATTATTTTGTTTTATTAATTAATTGGATAAATACTTGTTTTGAATGGAGACAATATGTGTATTGATGAATAACTTGGCATGCTAGATTCATTGTGTGTGTGGCATATTTATGATACATAAAATGTTTATTATGGACCTATATGCATGCTTGTGATGTGATTGAAATGCATTGTGAGAATAACTATATGTATTGATTTCTTGAGTTGTAGAGGCTCTTAGGGAGCTTTTGAGTACACTACATTTTATTTAAATTTTAACATAATTTGAGATTTGTTCTATACATTTGCAAAGAATATTTATATATATAATTTCTAGGCGTGACTTGGAATTAACGAACTGCACTTGGCCAATGCGAATGTAAGTGTATTAGTATTCTTAGATAGAAGGATAGTCTCTTGCCTAGGAGTATGGATGGATTGTGTCAATATGTGATGTGATAGGCTACATATGACTTTGAGCTTTTTGCGTTGTGTGTGAGTTGAGAATTAATTTCTCTACTTTTCCTGAGAACAACACTGATAGTAGGATACTTATACTTATTTTGAAAATATGTATTAAATTAACCACCAGTGAATTTTCGATTTTCCTTTAGCCGAGATTATCAATGAAATGATTTTAGAGGTTAAACCCGATAGTTTTTGACATAGAAACTTATGAGAATGAGATTTTAGATTTGTATAGTAATTGGGAATGGGCCTGAGATACACATTTATATTATCAAATTCATGCATATATATTTGATCATATTTATATGTGAGGTTGTTTATACGATTAGTATCATGGTCTTACTGAATTTGTATATGATTAGTATCATATTTACATGTGAGGTTGTTTATTATTATACTTGTTTTAAACGAAAACCTTGACACAATATACTAAGTCACGGAGTACAATCACAAACAACGAAAGTTTTAATCTCATACACAATAGGTCATACGACGTCAAACATGCTTCATTAAAATAAATCTAATCGACTTAAGCTCAAAAATAACAAAATATATCCAAGACATCATACTAATCTCATATATCATAAACTCAAAAAAATACATCCATATTCAAAAACATATATCAGTCCAAGCCCACTAAAGGATCAACATGCAAATGAGCAAGGATGCAAATAAAGATAAGCAAGTATAATAAAATTCAAAATATAAAAATAATGTCGAATTTTCAAAAGTGTTATATACAGTAGTCCAATCCTATGACAAATCAGAAAACTTGATCTCAAAATGAAGTCAACTACACAAACTCTCGACTTAGTCCTAAAAAACAACAATAAGATAGGAGTTTGATCTCGAAGATCTCACTCAGAATCACAGCGTCATAAACAATTCCAGGAGAATAGGGACATATATGAAAACAAGTATAAACATTTTATAATAAAATCACAATAAGACCATAATATTAATTGTGTAAACAACTTTATATGTAAATATGATCAAATGTACATACATGAATTTGATAATATAAACGTATATCTTAGGTTTATGCCCAATTAATATACAAATCCAAAATCTCATTCTCGTGGGCTACTATGCCAAAAACTATAGTGGTGGACCTCTAAAATTGCTTCACTGATAACTTCGATCAAAGAGAATCGAAAATTCATTGGTGGTTAATTTAATGCACATTTTAAAAATAAGTATAAATCTCCTACCACCAGTGTCGTCCTAGAAAAAAATGGAGAAATCACATTATCACACAATTCCTAACTCACACACAACTCAAAAAGACTGAAAGCACATACATCCTATCACATTGTGTATTCACACAAGATATACACATTCCATTCATACTCCTGGGCAAGAGACTATCTTTCTATCTAAGAATATTCATCAACTTATCTTTGCATTGGTCAAGTGCAGTTCGTCAATTCCAAGTCACACCTAGAAATTATATTTATATATTCTCTGCAAACATGTATAACAAATCCCAAATCATGTTAAAATTTAAATAAAATATAATACACTCAAAATCAACTCAAAAACTTACGAAGAACCTTATAACTCAAGAAATCAATATATATAGTTATTCTCACAATGTATTTCAATCACATCACAAGCATACATATAGGTCAATAATAAATATTTTATGCATCATAAATATACTTCAGATATAATGAACCTAGCATGCTAAGTCATTCATCAATGCACATATTGTCTCAATTCAAAAACAAATATCTATCCAATTTTAATTAATAAAACAAAATAATTCTGTGCATGTAAATGAAAAACTCAAAATATGAAAATTAAACCTTTAAAATGTAATTGGGCTCGAGAAACAGAAATCGGGCCCACCAAAGTAAGTCGGGCCAAAGATCTCCGGCCACTCAAAACGGGCCTCCAAAACTCATACACGAGTCAAAAGAGTATAAATTGATACTGGACTCAAGCCTCGAACAACACACCAATCGACTAATTATTCTATTACACACTATTAATGACATGACGTTCTAGACATCTTAAACAAGCTCTATGACTATGTCCAGGTCACTCGGTCAAAAAGTGATCAATTGGTCAATAGACTCAAACTGACCAATCCAAATGACTAAATCCAAGTACTGACTAGACTCTCAAAAGGACGGGGTCTCACAACTAAATAAAGAGGAATATGGTTGAATGGTATCTAAAAAACACTTAAAAATTTTGAACGATAAAAAAACCTTAATTAGAGGTCGAACGTTTAGTCAATCTGAGGGAGATAGCTCCCTGAAAGCAAGCCCCTCACTGCACTCGCTCTTCTTTCGTACGGTTCTTTCCATCACACCACCACCATGCCAGGGACAAAACATCTCCAAGACCTTATAAGGAATCGGTTGATTTTGACTTCTGAGAATGAGAAATATAAAGGACACGAATGGGAGTAGTCGTGACGGAGTCCTGGAAATTCCCCCGCAACTGCTAATACAGGAGACAACCGAAACTATTTTCCAAAAACCTCATTAGCTACGTGCAGTGTTATCCCAAGTGCGATCGTAGGATCACCCCCTACGCCATACTGCTAGACAACCTTGAGGCTTTGCCAGAAACATCTTTGTCCAGTTTTTTGTTCAAAACCGTCTCAAACTTGAGGTCTGGCAGTGATAGCAGCGAATTTAGATCCATCTGGACGCCATACTCCTTCATCAAAGCATATCTTGGTTTTATCCTTTCTCCGAACTGTAAACAAAAAATAGAGGAAATGCATAAGCGCTTCTTTGGGATAATCCATGGTCAAAAGGTACTCCCACTTTGGAACCAAAGTCCTTGTCAAGTTGTAACAATAGATGGATCCGTATCTCGTGGTCATTAACCCAAGCTCCTCCTCACTGAATCCATTTGCCAAGAAAAATTGAGTCACAGGCTCCAACTTGGATTCAATGCTAAGCTTAAAAAGAGTTGGATGTTGGTAAAGTAGAGAGGCCACATCAACCCCAAAGGAACGGAAGTACTCAGCAATAGGCCGCATTTTTTCCTCAACGTTATAAGCCATCAAACCCGGGCAACGGTCTATGATCTTGCCTATTTTCTCTGATGCAGCACCTATCCCTAAGAAATTTACATTTGCCTCGATCTTCTGCCTACTGAGACTGAGAATGCCTGGACAACGACATAGAATTATTGCCCAACGTTTCCTATTCACACCAAAACTTTCCAATAGTGCCATAGTAGGTACAAGTTTTTCTTTGAGACTACATCTGCACAGTCGAGGCCATCTAACGAGGCAGTTGGAATATCCAATTTTGATACTCCAACACAGCAAGAAGAAACTCAACTAATGGCTTGACTTTCCCTTCCAAGCTGCAGTAAATTAAAGTGGGTTATATCCTGACCATTTTTTTATTTGCCCCAAGTCCAAGCCAAGCTCAAGGAGATAGAGAACAAAAGGTGTAAGATTCCCATCCAGTTCTCGCTTAAGTATAGAAAAAGCTCTTCGCTTCCTTCTGACCAAGGCTAAATTGGATGGAGAAACAGGTGAATCTGATGCAAAAATATTCATGGCCTCTTATTCATCTTCTCTCGAGTGGTCTTCCGACAACGCAATTGAGCTGAAGGGCTCATCTTTTAGAAAATCATCAATTGTTAATGCAACAAAACAGCTCAATTTGACTTCTGAATGGGATCACATCACCAAAGAAAGAGATTGCTTGATGAAATCTAAGAATCAATTTCTTACCCACGCTTGGCCGTAAAATGAGAAATTTTTTCTTAAGGAGAAGTCGAGACCCAGAGAAATGCAGATTTGAATAAACATCTATTGTTCTTCTTCTTCTGAACAAAGAAACGAAAAGAGAGAGTAAAATTAGGGTATTCCCTACCCTCTAAGTGAAGACAGGTAGCCGCGACAAGTGGAGATAAGAAAATTACCTAGTATTAGACCAAACCGGCCAGGAGAGAGATGCGCACTATTGAACAATTCAATACCAAGAAACTTACCTAGTCTTTAGTCTTACTTGTTTAGTGGAAGAATAAGTCAGATTGTTAGCTTGATAGTGGCTGAAAATAAGGAGATCTAAAGGCTGAGTTTGTTAAAGCCATCCCTATATAAAGCTACCAAAGGAAAGTAATAATATTATTATTTCATTCCCGTCCCACTTCGTTGTTGAGTGCAAGAGCTTATTTCTTTAGTCTTTTCCTTTCTCTTGCCTACTTTTCTCCGTGTGTGTTCAACAATCTGGTAGCGGAGCCTCCTTATTATTATTTTTTTGATCATCTAGTGTGGTTGAGTGAAATCTCCTTTGTCAACATCATGACCGACCTACAAGTTGTTAGTGGAATGAAAAAATTGAACAACAACAACTACACTACATGGTCAACTTGCATGATGTCTTACATGCAAGGACAAGATCTGTGGGAAGTTGTCAACGGCAGTGAGGTGGTAGAACCAGCACTCGAAGATGCAGCTGGCACACTACGAAAATGGAGGATAAAAGCAGGGAAGGCACTGTTTGCTCTGAAAAAGACTGTTGAAGAGGATGTGTTAGAACACATTCGAGATGCCACAACCCCAAAACAAGCCTGGGATATATTTTCCAAGTTGTTTTCGAAGAAGAATGACACAAGGCTCCAACTCTTAGAAAGTGAGTTACTCTCAATATCTCAGTGTAACATGACAGTCACACAATATTTTCATAAAGTAAAGATGCTGTGTCGAGAGATCGCAGAGTTAGACCCACAATCTCCAATTGGAGAGGCGAGGATGAAGCGAATTATCATCCATGGTCTGCGGCCTGAGTATAGAGGCTTTGTTGCTGCTGTACAAGGGTGGAAAAATCAGCCATCACTTGTAGAATTTGAGAATTTGCTAACTGGTCAAGAAGCTATGGCTAAGCAAATGGCAGTAGTCTCAATAAAGAAAGAAGAAGAGGCTTTTTTTGTCAGTAAAGATAGGTGGAATTCTAAGCGGCATATTGATGGGAGATTTAAGAGGAATGACGATGAAAAAAAAGATCGTCAAAGTGACTGGAGCACTCGTGGAGGGGGAGGGTGGAAGTATCGAGGTCAGGGCAGACAATTTGAAGTACAATGTTTTAATTGCAAAAAGAAGGGGCACATGGCAAGAGAATGCAACTTGAAGAAAAAGACTGTGGAGAGTAATGTTGCAACCTCCAAAGTCGAGGAGGAATGGGATGCTGAGGCATTCTTTGCAATTGAAGAGGGGGAATTAGCCTTTATGGCTATTACATCCAATCAAATTGATTATGAAAAAGATTGGATAATGGACTCTGGATGCTCAAATCACATGACAGGTGACTTGGAGAAACTAGACAATCTGTCCAATTACAAAGGTGGTCGTGTGGTAGTTATTGCAAACAACTCAAAGTTACCAATAGCTCACGTTGGTAGTACGACTGTATCTCCCCAGTCCACTGATGATAAAATGCAACTCCAAAATGTCTATCATGTCCCAGGTATGAAGAAGAATCTTCTCTCAATAGCACAACTAACATCTTCTGGTCATTTTGTATTGTTTGGTCCACAAGATGTTAAGGTATATCGTGATCTTTTAGTTGCTGAAGAGCCACTAATACAAGGAAAAAGGCTAGAATCAATCTATGTGTTGTCAGCAGAGACTGCATATGTGGACAAAACAAGGAAGAACGAGACTGCAGACTTATGGCATATGCGACTTGGCCATGTAAGCTATTCCAGACTAGATATGATGATGAAGAAGTCAATGGTGAAGGGACTTCCTCAAATTAAAGTGAGAACAGACACGGTATGTGCAGGATGTCAATATGGAAAAGCACACCAATTGCCATTTGAAGAGTCCAATTTCAAAACAAAAGAACCATTAGAGTTGATATACTCTGATGTGTTTGGACCAGTGAAACAAGCTTCCATTGGAGGAATGAAGTACATGGTGACCTTTATTGATGACTTCTCAAGGTATGTGTGGACTTATTTTATGAAAGAAAAATCTGAGACTTTCTCTAAATTTATTGAATTCAAGAAGAAAGCAGAAACAGAGATTGGTGGCAAGATCTGTTGCCTGCGCACTGACAACGGAGGAGAGTACACTTCGACTGAGTTTTCAGATTTTCTTCAAGATTGTGGAATACGAAATCAGTTCACATGTTCTAATACTCTGCAACAAAATGGCGTCGCAGAAAGAAAGAATAGACACTTGACAGAAATATGTCGAAGTATGCTTCATGCTAAAAATATTCCTGGACGTTTTTGGGCAGAAGCAATGAGGACAACCGCATTTCTGATCAATAGAATTTCGCAACAAAGAATGAGATTCTTATCACCTTTCGAGAAGCTATGGAATGTGAAGCCTACTGTAAGTTTTCTTAAAGTCTTTGGATGTGTATGCTATGTATTTGTACCTGACCACCTACGTAGCAAGTTGGACAAGAAGGCTGTTAGGTGTATTTTTGTAGGCTACGACAGTCAAAGAAAAGGATGGCGATGTTGTGATCCAGCGACCGGGAAGTGTTATACATCTCGTAATGTGATATTTGATGAGGCTTCTTCATGGTGGTCTTCAGATAAGGAAGCATTACCAGATTCAAATGTTTTTAAGGAGGCATTAGAAGCCTCTCAAATCCACTTGAGTCTAGACAGTACTGAAGCTGCAGTTGATATCGAAGAAGAGGTGATTTTAAATCCTTGGCAAACCGGTTTACATCAACAACCAACAGAAAAAGGTGGTTCTAGTGAAGAACAATCACCAACTATACTAAGAAGGTCAACAAGAACTAAGAAGCCAAATCAGAAGTATGCTAATGCTGCCATTATAGAAGAAGTGTATGAAGAAGAGCCAGAGACATATGAGGAGGCATCTCAAAATCCAAAATGGATTAAAGCTATGGAGGAAGAGATTGCAGCGTTAGAACAAAATCAAACATGGGAGCTCATGCCAAAGCCAAGAGATGTCAAACCTATTTCCTGCAAATGGGTCTATAAGATAAAGTGTAGAACAGATGGATCAGTTGAAAGGCATAAGGCTCGTCTTGTAGCTCGAGGATTTTCTCAACAATATGGACTAGACTATGACGAAACATTTAGTCCAGTAGCAAAGCTTACAACTGTTCGAGTCCTACTTGCACTAGCGGCTAGTAATGGTTGGCTACTATGGCAAATGGATGTGAAGAATGCGTTTCTACATGGAGAGTTAGATCGGGAGATCTATATGTGTCAACCGTTGGGCTTCCAAAAACAAGAACATCCTGAGTATGTGTGCAAGCTTCGAAAGACACTCTATGGATTAAAACAGGCGCCGAGAGCTTGGTATGGTAAGATTGCTGAATTTCTTACTCACAGTGGCTATTCAATAACATCAGCAGATTCCAGCTTATTTGTCAAAGTTGTTGGAAGCAACCTAGCTATTGTGCTAGTATATGTAGATGACTTGATCCTTACAGGAGATTGTGAGGAAGAAGTTCTCCAAACAAAGGAAAATTTGTCAATACGCTTCCAGATGAAAGAGCTTGGAGAGCTTAACCATTTTCTTGGTTTGGAGGTTGACCGTAATGAAGAAGGAATATTTCTTCATCAGCAAAAATATTCCAAAATCTTGTTGACAAAATTTGGAATGCTTGATTGCAAGCCAATTTCAACACCGTTAGAGCCAAATGTCAAGATGTGTGCTCATGAAGGTAGAGACTTAGAAGATACTACAATGTATCGACAACTGGTAGGCAGCCTAATCTACCTAACTTTAACAAGACCTGACATCTCATATGCAGTTGGTGTGATGAGTCTATACATGCAAAATCCTAAAAAGCCTCATTTGGAAGCAGTTAGAAGAATTCTAAGATATGTGAAAAGTAGACTGCAAATTAGTTGGTTTTTGTGATGCTGATTATGCTGGCGATCATGATACCCGACGCTCAACCACTGGATACGTTTTTCTACTTGGACCGGGAGCAGTTTCTTGGTGTAGCAAAAGACAACCAACAGTATCTTTGTCAACAACAGAAACAGAGTATCGAGCAGCATCAATGGCAGCCCAAGAGAGCACTTGGCTTATACAGTTATTGAGGAACATGTATCAGCCAATGGAGTACAAAATCTCTTTATATTGCGATAACCTGTCAGGAATCCGATTGGCAGAGAATCCAGCTTTCCATGCAAGGACTAAACATGTGGAGGTACATTATCATTTTCTCCGAGAAAAAGTATTACAATAAGAGATCGACTTGAAACATGTGATGACAGAAAATCAAGTTGCAGATGTATTCACAAAAGGCCTATACTGGCGCAAGTTTGAACATTTTCGTCATCAACTTGGCATGGTAGAAGAAGTTAAAGTTGGCATTGAGGGGGAGTATTGAACAATTCAATACCAACTGTTACGGAAACTTACCTAGTCTTTAGTCTTACTTGTTTAGTGGAAGAATAAGTCAGATTGTTAGCTTGATAGTGGCTGAAAATAAGGAGATCTAAAGGCTGAGTTTGTTAAAGCCATCCCTATATAAAACCACCAAAAGAAAGTAATAATATTATTATTCTATTCCCGTCCCAATTCGTTGTTGAGTGCAAGAACTTATTTCTTTAGTCTTTTCCTTTCTCTTGTCTACTTTTCTCCGTGTGTGTTCAACAACAAAATCTGAATCAGAATAGTCAATTACTTCCAAGTTGTCTAACCGTTTGCTCATAAGCATATAGTCCTTTGTCCCTTGAAGATATCTTACTACCTTCTTTGTAGTTCTTCAATGGTCAATTCCTAGATTAGATTAATATCTTCCTAATATCCCAAATATAAATATAATAATAGGTCTTGTGCAAACCTGAGCATACATTAAGCTTTCAACAACTAAAGCATAGGAAATATATTTCGTTTGCTCCTTCTCAAAATTATTTTTTGGATACTGATTTAAGCTAAACTTATCACCCTTCACGATAGGAGCATTACTTTGTGAATATTTTTTCATTTGAAAAATTTTCAAGATTTTATTGATATAGGTTTCTTGAGATAGACCTAAGATACATCGATGTTTATCCTAATGAATCTTAATGACAATGACATATGATGCATCACCCATATCTTTTATATCAAAATTCTTAAAAAGAAATTATTTCACCTCATATAGCATATCCTTATCATTTGTTGCAAGTAAAATATCATCCACATATAGAACAAGAAAACAAATTTTACTCCCACTTGGTTTTTGGTATATACAATTATCTATTATATTTTCAACAAAACCAAATGAAGAGATAACATCATCAAATTTCAAATACCGTTGACGGGAGGCTTGTTTGAATTCATAAATTGATTTATTTAGCTTGCGAACCAATTTCTCATCATCACTTGAAGAAAATCCTTTAGGTTGTTTTATATATATGTCTTCCTGTAGATCAATATTCAAAAAGGTTGTTTTCAAGATCGAAACGAGCTATCAATGTCAATTTTATCCATAAGAAATATTTCTTTGATACAAGACTAAAAAGTCTTAGTATAGTCAATTCTTTCTTACTGAGTAAATCCTTTAGCAACAAGTCTAGCCTTATATCTTTTTATGTTACTCAATGAGTCTCTTTTAGTTTTCAAGACCTATTTACACCAAATGGATTTTTCACTTTTAGGAAATTATATAAGGTTCAAGACTTTGTTGTTTGTTATTTAATTCATTTCTTCCTTCATGGCATTGTACCATAACTCTGACTCTCGTCAACTCACTGTTTATGAAAAGGATTGAAGATCAGTTTCAGCTTCAATATTATAATCAGATTCTTATAAATACACTAGATAGTCACTAGGGATTGTTGATTTTCTTTCTCTAATAGATCTTATTATTATTGGAACAATATTTTCCAGTAGGTTATGTTGTTCAATAGATTGTTAATTATTTTTATTTTATGGTGAACAACTTGATCTATTTGAATTTTATCAGCAATTTATGGAGCATAAATAATTAGTTTTTAAACACTCAATTGAAGCTGAGAAGTGTTGTGAACTATAGCTAGTTTGTTAGTTGAAGTATAAGGCTGGTCTTTCTTAAAAACCATGTCTTGAAGAATTTCATTCCCACTAATAGAGTTTAAGAAATTTTGCATTTCTTAATTCCACAATCTTTGTACTATGAGATGGACAGTAAAATCTATATCCTTTTTATCTTTCGGCATATCCGATGAAATACCCACGGATGGTCCTTGGATCTAATTTTTTCTCTTGTGGGTTGTATACTCTTACTTCATACGGACATCCCCATATGTGCATTTATTGCAAACTCAGTTTTCAACATTTGAATAATTCAAATAATGTCTTAGGGATGTCTTAGTTGGAACTCGTTTTAATATACACATAACTATCTTTGGTGCTTCAACCCATTGAGATTTAGGTAGCTGAGAGTTACTAATCATATTACGTACCATGTCCAATAATATTCAATTTCTTTTTTCGACAACACCATTCTGATCAGGTGAACGTGACATGGTGTATTGAGCAATTGTACCGTTAACTTGAAGAAATTTTGCAAATGGACTTGAAACTTGTCCATATTTAGTGTATCTACCGTAATACTCACCATGTTTATTTGTTTTTACAATCTTTATTTACTTTCTGCATTGATTCTCTACTTCAACCTTGTAAACTTTAAAGGTTTCTAATGCTTCTTTTTTGTGATGAAGCATGTACAGATGCATATATCGTGAGTAATCATCGATAAAAATGATGAAATATTTCTAATTATAAGCATCTATATCTAGGTTACATATATCAGAATCAATAATTTCAAATATGGCCGAACTTCTCGTGGCACCTTTCTTTGACTTGTTAATCTGCTTACCCTTTATACAGTCTACACAAGTATTGAAATTAGTGAAATTTAAATGATTGAGAATATAGTCACTCACTAGTCTCATAATTCTATTCGCAAATATATGACCTAATCTGCAATGCCATAAAATAAAGGAATTTTCGTCTATAATAGAATTTTTATTGCCAATTTGAATATATAAAACATTTTGAGTGGTATCACTTAAGAATAAAAATTATCAACTAATATATCATTACCAATATATTTTGATTTAATAAATAAATCAAAATTGGTATCTGAAAAGTTAAAACGATAACCCAGAGTTATAAGTTTAGAAATTGAAATCAAATTTCTAGAAAAATTCGAAATATAAAAGGTCTTATCCAAAATTAAAAAATAACAACTTTTAAAAACTAATTTGCATGTTCCAATAGCTTCAATATACGATTCTATCTTATTTTTGAAATAGATGAATCGCTCAACTTCCATTGGTTTTTGTAGGTTTTGTAATCACTGCAAAGAGTTTGAAACATGGATTGTAAAACTAGAATCAGTCCACCATGTGTTATTGTTTGTATTAATCATACTAGATTCATGACAAATATATGAGATTAAGCTATCTCTCTTTTCAAGCTAACTTTTATACTTGACGTAGTCTTTTTTTACCTCTTTCTTCTTTTTGCCAAGGAAATTCCTAGACTCTTTCTTTATGTTAGTTTGGGGAGACAATTTCCCTTTTTCTTTCCATTTAGATTGACTAGATTTCTTTCAGTTGCCATAAATACACTCTCTCCAAACTCCAATACCAAATGGGCCTCCTCTTCTTCATATATGGTCAATAGGTCATCTACTGTTCATTTGTTCTTATGTGTGTTGTAAGAAATTTTAAATGGACCATATTAGGATGGAAGGATTGTCAATATAAAGTGCACCAAGAAAACATTTGACATAACAATCTCAAAGGCTTTTAAACGGTTTTGTTATGTCTCTCATTTTATTGATATGCTCTTTTACGCCTTTCACATAATTGAGCTTTATAGATGTGAATTTCATAATAAGGGTGTTAGCCAAAGAATTCTTTGAAGTCTTGAATTTTTTTCTCATTAACATCTAATAATTCTTTAACCTTTTTATATTGATCCATTTAACCACAGACATCAGTTGGAAGCTTAATCTTTATGAACATGATACCAAGTCTATTTGGCCATTCTTATTTTTTATAAAGTTCTTTTTCAATTTGTGTGTTATTGTCATTCAAATGTGGTTCGTTCTTATGAGTGACATAGTCCATATCAAGACACCCTAAATGAACGAGGACATTGTATTTTTCATGATATGAAGTTTCATTGGTGAATTCAGGGATATCAACTCTATTATCAATAATAGGTTAAGATATTACAAAAGCCATAAACATGCTTTAATATATATATATATATATATATATATATATATAAAGCAAATAAACATAAATTATAATTTATCAATGTCAACTATATTTATAATGAATCTAATGACATAAAATTATCTGTAGGCTAAATTTTTATTCGATTAGATTTATTTATTATGATAGATATATCATCTCCTTGGTGGCCGGATCCCTGTCTTGCGAGACAGGAAGCCCATATCTTGCGAGATTTGGGGATACCCTGGTTGCGACTAAGGGAAGACTTGTCCCTGTGGGGCTAGTCGATTTTTCTTTACGAGGATAAGGTAAAAGGCTTACTGATTAGTTTGTGTGTTAACCATCTACCATTTGTGCAGTAAGTCTTGGACAACACAGGTGGAAGGGGATGGCCTTTCTTCATCATTGAGTGTGATTTTTTTGTATTTCACCTGCCTGTGTACTTCTGAACTTTCGGAAGTGTGGTCCTCCCTCAGCCATGATCTCGGCCTTAACCTCTTTATGTTTATTATTGAATTGCGTGATCCCTTTAGTTGTTTAGGGAATGATCTTATGTGAATTCGAGAGATTTGTGTTTAGGGATTCTGTAGATCTTATGATGCTGCGACCCTACTGAGATTCTTGTAATCTCATACTGTTGTTTTTACCATTTTTCATGCTTAGGTATACCCTCTGTTTGTGGTACCAGTGTGTGGGATCAAGGCTGCATGACGGGGCGATATCGCATCATAAACACTTACCTGTTACATGCGCAAATAACTTGAAAGATTGGATGATGTTCTGGTTTATTTTTGAGCATTCGTTTGGCTTGCTATTTCCGGAAATTGTTGATGAATTGCTTATTGGTTATTTGGATTCCTATGGGACTTGTGTGTTATGAACCCAATGGATAGATTTAAGACTTTCGCTGATGATTTTATTTACTCCGTATGTTACCAGAATATGTGTCCAATAGCATGCTCCAATTGATTGATAAGCAACAAAATAAATAAGCTTAAAATCGGTATCATATGAGTAGCCTTGTGAAATTCTAATAGGTCTTAGGTGTCGTTGAGACTTATTTGGGTTTCACGGCGGTAATGACCTTAATAGGAGCAATTAATAATGGTTTAGGAATTAGGGTCGTTACACGTACACTCATTGGCATCTTAAAAAAAGTCATATAATACACTGGTAGATTATTTAACACTGATTTGATCAGTGTGATTCGCCCCCCAGCGACAGTAAAGAACCCTTCCAAGACGCTAGTTTACTTTTGAACCTATCCACCACCGTTTTCCATGTACTTCTGCGGCGTGGATTCGCTCCAAGGGGCACCCCAAGGTATATGAATGACATAACCTGCAGCCTGAAATGAATCTTAGAGCCCATGGTCGCAGCCTCCCCATTGGGTACATTAATTCCTACTAAGCCTGATTTGAAGAAATTAATCTTCAACCCGGATAATAACTCATAGCATCTCAAGATCCTCTGTAAGCTAATGATCCCCTGCTGATCTCTATGGCTAAAGAGAATAACGTCATCTGCATATTGCAGATACGTTAAACGCAAACCTCCAACAGTAATGCCCTGGAACAGATGACAATCAACTGCTCTAATAAGCAGCCGGGATAGAACCTCTGCCGCTAGATTGAACAATAAAGGTGAGAGCGGATCACCTTGTCTCAAACCTCGCCCCACATTAAATTCAGCGGTTGGCGCGCCATTTATAAGAATTGCACAACGAGCAGAAGAGACACAACCCTGAATCCATCTCCTCCACTAAACACCAAAGCCCATCTGTTCCATCACCTTGAGTAGGAAAGCCCAATTTACAGAATCGTATGCCTTCTGGAAGTCTAATTTCAGACACCAACCTTTTTTATTTGACTTCTTCATGGTGTGTAATATTTCATTGGCAACCATGATTGAATCAGCAAAGTACCTTCCTTCCATAAAGCCGGTTTGAAAGGGAAAAATTAGCCGGTCTGTCACTCTCTTAAGCCGTTTGGACAAAATCTTGGCAATGATTTTATATAAGCTGTTGATGAGACTGATAGGCCTGTAAGAGTTGAAATCAGCTGCACCTGGTAGCTTGGGTATTAAGGTGATGAAGCTATTATTTATCCCACGAGGTAGGGCGCCACTAGAATGAAATTCATATACCATCGTGGTAATGTCCTCTCCGATCACTTGCCATGCTTTCTTAAAAAAGTAGAAATTAAATCCATCTAGTCCTGGGGAATTGTGACTGCCACAATCCCATACAGCGCTCTTGATCTCTTCCTCAAGGAACGGTTCTTGGAGCTGAGCTTGTAACGACCCTAAATTCCTACCTATTAATAATTGCTCCCATTAAGGTCATTACCGCCGTGAAACCCAAATAAGCCTAAATGACACCTAAGATCTATTTGAATTCCACAAGGCTAATCTTAAACTTTCCGATTTTAAGCTTGTTAATCTTATTGCTTATCAACAATTGGAGCATGATATTGGACATATGTTCTGGTATCATACGGAGTAAATAAAACATCAGCGGAAGTCTTAAATTAAATCATTGGGTTCATAACACACAAGTCCCATAGGGATCCAAATAAACAACAAGAAATCTTCCAACAACTTTCGGAAATAGCAAGCAAGGAAGAGTGCTCAAAATAAACCAGAATGTTGCCCAATCATATGTTATATGCGCAAGTAACAAGTATGCAAATGTAATGCGATATCGTCCCGCCGTACAGCCTTGATCTCACATACTGGTATCACGAACAGTGAATGTACCTAAGCCTGAAAAATGCTAAAAACAACGGTTTGAGACTACAAGAATCTCAGTAGGGTCACAGCATCATAAGATCTACAGAATCCCTAAACACAAATCTCCCGATTCACATAAGATCATCCCTAAACAACTAAAGGGGATCACGCAATTCATAAATCATTCAAAAAGGGTTAAGGCCGATTCAATGGCTGAGGGAGGACTACAAACACTTCTGTAAGGTCAGAAGTACACAGGCAGGTGAAACACATCAGAATTGCCCTCGGCATTGAGTAAGAAAGGCCATCCCCTTCCACCTGTGTTGTCCAAGACTTACTGCACAAAGGGTAGATGGTTAACACACAAACTAATCAGTAAGCTTTTCACCTTATCCTCGCAAGGACAAGTCGACTAGCCCCACATGGACAAGTCGACTAGCCCCACATGGACAAGTCTTCCTTTAGCCCCAACTAGGGCATCCCCAAATCCCGCAAGATAAGGGCTTCCTATCCCGCAAGACAGGGATCCGTCCCCGCAAGGACAGATATCCAGCGTGCACTTGCTGGTTCATCACCCATACACCTCCCATAAATCGATAAGAACCTCTCCTCTCCCTAGGAACATCAGTTCTTACCCTGCGTGGCCACCGGAACAGGATCCTGACAAACAAACACATACAAGCACACATAGGCAAGTACAAAGCACAATACCACAATAGGGTATTCTCAATCACGTCAGGAAATAATCAACACATCCAATTCATATATATGGTTAGAAAGAAGACGAAAATACCTTTCCAACAAGCTATTATTTGTAAGATTCTGATAAACGACCAGAAAGTTATGCCACTTTGAAGTTCAAGAAGATTTGGCGAAAACCTAATCCCGCCGTCGATTTTAAAAGTAACTTTAGTCAAAGAAATACTAACCTCCTGATAAAAAATAAATGATGGTTGGAAAGAGGATGAAGAGAGCTTTCCAGCAAGCTATTACTCGTAGAGATCCAACGAACGATGAGTGAGTTATACTGGTTTGAAGTTTCTGCAAATTATGGTGGCTATAGGGAGGTATAGGGTTTTAAGCCTATACGAAATTTGTAGGTTTTCTATGAATAATTCTTTGTGAGGTTGGCTTCCTATTTATAATGAATGGGTATAGAATTATGATTACTACTTTAATCACTTTATCTAAATAGGATAATTTACTAGATAACTAAACTCTAAACTCTTTAATTATCTTCCCCTATTTTTAGGGACTTTAATCTATAAGGCAACTATCTGGCCTTAAGGATGATTCCTAAGGCAATTACTCATCTACAAGAACCTAGATCTAAAGGAATTAGAAACAAAATAATTTACTAAACAATCTTACCAATTTCAGCCATCACACATCCTTTCCTTCAGGGGCAAAATCATCTTTTCACTTGCACTGGCTTCTGGACTTCTAGGACTCAAAATTCGGGGTCTTACATCCTCCCCTTCTTATAAGAATTTCGTCCTCGAAATTTTCAACATAAATACCTAATCAAACAAGTAAGGAAATTTTTGCATGCATAGACTCCTCAGACTCCCAAAACTTCTCCTCAGTCTCCCAAAACTTCTCCTCAATTTGGCCATTACGCCAAACAACTCGTACCATAGGCACGCTTCGACTGTGAAGCTGTCGAACTGACCGATGTACTATGGCAACTGGCTGTAAGGGATAGGATAAGTCTTCAGCAACTTCAACTTTGCGGCCTGGTTCCATTTTTACTCCCCAACCCCGGTAAAGGATAACTTTGTTAGGCTCTTGGGGGATTAAAACTCCGCATGATTCTTCCTGTAGCTTGACAACCAACTCCGGGACCGAGGTCCCTTTAACTCGGCCTTTAACATTTACTATAACGAAAGGTTGCTCCTCAATGTGTCCCTTGATTGTTTTTGCAAGCCCAGTGACAATATTGCTTCAGCCTACGGCAAACACCGGGCGCTTCTTCATTTCAAGGGCTTGCCTTCTTAGCAGAAATCTGTCTTTGTTGGTTGGTGAGATGAATCACCTTTGACGGCATCTCTTTCTTTTTTTTTTTTTTTTTTTTTTTGCTTTTACTGCAGAAGAAAGCAATTCACCCAGATCATCTTTTTTTTCTGATTGGACCACAGACATCTTTTCCTCGCCCACAGGAACACGATGCATAGCATTAGAGAAGATACTTTTGAACGTATCAGTTGCTTTTCATGGGTTCCGTCTTCCACCACTTTTTTTTTTGAATAGACATCGATATATATATATTAGATAGAAAATGGTACAGGAGAGAATGACAATAATGCATTATCATGGCTCAAATAGAGCAGGAGAAGCTATCCGATACCAGAAACAGCACAGGCATCCGATAGTTTCACCATCCATGAACCTACAGAATCCTAAAAGAAAGAAAGTCCCCTGAAGGTAAAACAGACAAGCAATCTGGGCAACCTTCCTTTAGATTATACTTAGCCCAGCAGAAACCATGCCTAATGGCATTGTAAAACAACTCATCCACATTGCCTACAACTTGCCGAAAAATGCGTGCATTACGTCCTAACCATATACTCCATGTCAAAGCAAAAAGTAACACATACCAAAGACCCTGCCATCTAGCTGGAATGGAGAAACCTCCCCACTGCAGGAACAAATCTGTCATACATCTTGGCTGTACCCAACACAAACCCCATTTGTAGAATAAAAGAGACCAGCACCGCCATGCTAATCTACAGCCAATTAGGATGTGATTGGAATCTCCTTCTGCCTCGCCACATGCCTCACAGTCTCCATCAGAAGCTGGTAATACTCCAAGGCGGATAAGCTGGCCTTTCGCACTGAGTTTCTCCCTACACGCAAGCCACATGAACGCTTGCCATTTAGGAGCGCCCTGCCGTCTCCAAACATTTGGAATCATCTATTCATTGGGCAGAACCGTAAGAGCTTCTAAGGTATTGTAACAATTACGCACAGAGAATGGCCTCAATTGTTCACCCCACAATAACTCATCTTCCTGAAAGGAGGTCGGAACAAAAGCACTCAACAGATCCTCTAATCTATTAACTTCCCCCTCCTCCCATACGAATAACCTTCTCCGCCATGTCAATCTCCACTCCCAGGTCTGTCCAACTATAACCCCAAACTGAACTATTGCTCCCTCTTTGGCCAGAGAAAGATCATACAAACGAGGGAACAATGACATTAAAGGACGACTGCTACACCAACAATCTCGCCAGAAAATAATAGACGTACCTTGACCCAGTCTCCATCGGTGGAATTTTGAGAGGCACTGGCCGTTGGAGAAAGAAAGCCTACTAGTCTGCATGAGCCCGCGCCAGATAGAAGACACACCGCTAACATCACACACTATGCCCGCTGGAGTGAGATGAGGGCTGTATTTTTGCATAATCACCTGTTTCCACAAGGAACATGTATCGGTGGCAAGTCTCGCACACCACTTAGTAAGAAGTGCCAGATTTCTAAGCCGCAAGCATCCCAGGCCAGCTCCTCCCCTATCCTTTGAACGCACCACCACGGACCAACGGACTTTGCACAAACACTGGGACTCAATTTTACCAGTCCATAAAAAGCGCCGCATCCATTTTTCTAATACCTTTCTAACGCACACCGGCATCTGAAAGAAGGTCATGTAGTAAACAGGGAGGCTGTTCAGCACGGTTTTTATTAAAATGACTCTTCCTCCCAGTGATAGTAAGGATCCCTTCCATGAGGTCAGTTTGCCCTTGAATCTATCCATCACCGTTTGCCACGTGCTTTGACGATTGGGATTCGCTCCAAGGGGAACACCAAGGTACATGAATGGTAACACCTGTTGCCGACAGTGTATCATAGAGGCCATTGCCGCTGCTTCGACATTGGATGTATTAATGCCGACTAACCCGGACTTGTGGAAGTTGATTTTTAAACCTGATAACATCTCGAAGCATCGCAGCAGCCGTTGAAGACGAATGACCTCCTGTTGGTCACCTTGACTAAAGAGGATGATATCATCTGCATATTGCAGATGCGTAAGACGTAAACCGCCCATGGTGATGCCCCGAAAGACTTGGCAATCTGCTGCTGCAAGCAACATCCGTGACAAAACCTCAGCCGCAAGGTTAAACAGTAAGGGAGAGAGCGGATCACCTTGTCGCAAGCCACGTGCTACAGAGAATTCCTCCGTGGGGGCCCCATTAATGAGAATGGCACACCGCGCAGACGATATACAACTCTGAATCCATGTCCGCCACCGCCTCCCGAAACCCATTAGTTCCATAACTTCAAGGAGAAAAGACCAATTTACCGAATCGTAGGCCTTTTGGAAATCTAACTTTAGACACCAACCTTTGCGTTGGGACTTCTTCATACTATGTATAATCTCATTAGCCACCATAATTGAATCTGCAATATACCGTCCTTCAATGAAACCAGTCTGAAAAGGAGAGATTAGCTGTTCCATCACTCGTTTAAGCCTCTTAGACAAAAGCTTTGCAATAATTTTGTACAAACCGTTGAGGAGACTGATAGGTCTGTAAGCACTGAAATCTACTGCACCTGCTTTCTTGGGAATGAGTGTGATAAAGCCGTTATTTATCCCCCTAGGGAGAGTCCTGCTGGAGTAAAATTCTGTCACCATCGCAACTATATCCTTGCCAACAATCGACCATGCTTTCTTGAGAAAATAAAAATTAA
The DNA here is from genome assembly GCA_019739055.1 of Passiflora organensis. Classification (NCBI taxonomy): domain Eukaryota; kingdom Viridiplantae; phylum Streptophyta; class Magnoliopsida; order Malpighiales; family Passifloraceae; genus Passiflora; species Passiflora organensis. The sequence goes on from JAEPBF010000009.1 coordinate 12,340,179, forward strand.
ACCCATCAGGTCCAGGCGCTTTATGACTACCGCAGTCCCATACAGCTGTTTTTATCTCATCCTCAGTAAAAAGAGCTTGTAACTGATCTGCCTCTGTAGAAGATAAACAAGGCAGTGCTAACCTGCCCAACCCCAACCAGCGATGTCCCTCATCCGCGAAGAAACGGCTGAAGTGATCAACAGCAGCCCTTTTGATATCCGCAGGGGTGGTTAGAAGTCTATCCTGAAACCGAATGGATCCAATGAAGTTATAGGCGCGCCTGAGCGTAGCACTAGCATGGAAAAACTTGCTGTTTTTATCCCCCAGCGTAAGCCACTGCTGTCTCGACTTTTGCCTCCACATCGCTTCCAATTTCTGTTTTATAGCCCATTTCTGTTCCTGTAAAACTTGATATCGACCAGTCAAAGTATTCCCGGTATCGCCTCGATGCTGGTCCAATGAATCAATCTCGGCCAGTATAAATTTCAGATTACTTTCTAATGCCCCAAAATGAGTCTTGTGCCACAACTGTAATTTTCTCTTTAGGAACGCGAATTTTTTAACCACACAAAAATTCCCAGGAAAATAGTTTGCTGCCTCCCGCCATACACTGTCAACCATCGGAAGGAACTGGACGTCATCCCACCACATATCCCATGTACGGAATGGCTGGCAGCCCCACCTGAAGGAGTCAGCCTTAAAGAGTAAAGGAACGTGATCAGAAAACCCCTTATCCCCCGCATACAGTCGATGATGGCTGAATTGTGAACACCACTGCGGTGAAGCTAGAACTCTATCTCTGCGAGATGCACTATGCGAATTAAACCAGGTGAAAGTTTTACCGATAAGGGGCATATCAACCAAACCTGTTCTACTGATGAACTGCATTAACCGGTTTGCTGCCCCATAATTAAAGTAGGAGCCAAGGCGTTCTTCAGCCGTAAGTGGTTCGTTGAAGTCTCCTAAAATAATCCAGGGGATGCTATCTGTACCCTTCCGCTGTGCCAGCTCCACCCAAAGCAGACGTCGTTCCGCCACTACATTCGGAGCATGTAAACCAACACAAACAAAGGAAAAGCCAGTCTCCCGAACCCGCATCTCTAAACGCATCCATCTCTCAAATTTTTCTACCCCATGAACCTGAACTGTTAACTCATTCCACAAGCAGACAATGCCCCCTGCACTCCCATGGGCATCAATGGCTTCCCATTTAATGTTACGCCCAGGCCACAAACGGGCTGCCATTGAACCAGAGAAAGTCTCCCTCTTTGTCTCACATAGCCACACAATACTCAGCTGTTCTTTGAGAATAAGAGTCCGTACCTGACTCTCCTTCATCTTCCCCCTGCATCCTCGTATATTCCAAAAAGCTAAATTAACCATGCAATTGGAAACACCCCTACTTACCCGTCACTGGCAGTACACTACATATTACAATGAGCATGCCACTCCTTATCTTCCTCCACAATCAAAGCCTTCAACTTCTGCCTAATCGCCGCTTTCGTGTTCTTTCGACTGAGGCCAAGTTGGTCAGCAATATCTAGGGTCTGCTGTATCTCCTTGTCCATAGCGCACCCACGTACATCCGGATATGCAACACCTCTTATGGCGGATGACCCTTCCTCTTTGTCGGTTGGCTCAGCATCAAGAAACAATGGATCAGCTACCGGTAAGGAAGCTCCGCATCTATTAGGCTGACTCTGTTGCTCCGAAGACAGACTTCCATTGGGTTTAAGGTGCTTGAGCTTTTTATGCTTACCACGACTCCTATCACCAGCTCTTCCTTTGGAACCTACTCTCGAGGCTTTCTCTCCTTCCCTCCTTATTTTAGTGAACGCCATCACCTCTGGGGAAGATGGATCTGCTGAATTTTCCTCTGTATGCTCACCTTGTTCGCCTACTGATAGGGCCTTGCGATGAGAACTGCGCTGATCCTCTGAAGCCGAATTCGCAAGCACAAGCGCAGGAGCAGAGAAATGACTTCTAGGCCCACTGTAACTCATAGAATAACCTATCTGGCCCTCCTTTTGCTGGGTCAGCGGGTGACTCATCATCACCTGTACCATCTGAGCTGGAAAAATAGGCTGAGCTGGTGGAGCATACAACCCACTATCCTCGCAATTAAGGCAATTACCTTCCGCTACCTTCTGCCTCTGCACACCCTTGTCCTTCGGGTCCATCCCTGTTGTCTTGGCTGCTGGATGGCTGACTTTTTTCTGGGCCATACTGATGTGCCTATCAACGGATGGGGAGGGTTGAAGAGGGACAATAAAGCTATTACACCCAGAAGACACGGAACCTTTTTCAGCCACCTCGGGCCCCAGACAAGCTTTCTCTTTAACTTCACAAATCTGCACTGTACACTGTTGACCATCTAAAACCAATTTTACGTGTTGCTGGATATCCAAGAAGACAGGAGTGGCTATTTGCATGACTGCACCTGCGAGATTGTTCCAATTTTTGGTGTGTGGGTGAACCTGTATCACCGAACCGACTGGGCTAATCACCTTCCTGAATGCATCTTCGTACCATACATGCAGGGGTAAACCTCGCACCTCCACCCAACATAATCTTCTAAGAACAGCATCTTCCAACCGCCATGGTTGCAGCTCATAAAATTTGGTATTCCAAAAAGCACAGTTAATACTAAGTTCCTTCTTCATATGTGCAGTAGATTCGAAGACCAATAATTTCTGATAGGATCCCATAGCAAAGCACTCGACCCCATCCGGGAGGCTTAACTGGACGTCAGAGCATTGGCGGAGAAGGCCAACTGCACTGCGATGCAACCGCTCCAGGAGCCCTGGGTCTGAGGAAATCTCCAAGAGAGGTTCCCCCGACTCATTCTGCTGTTGGTCGGCAGTAACTTCAGCATAAGTATGCCCATCCCTCTCCCGCAAAGGTGGTTGGGAAGTAGCTGCAGGTAGTGGTTGCCTCTCAATGGGCGCTGCTAATCTACCTTGAGCCCCAGACTGACCTCTTCGCTCCCCTATTCCAGCATCATAACGTGCTACATTCACATGTAACCAAGCAGAGCCACCTAGTTTCATGTGCAGTCTTCGTTGTCGAGCTTCTTCCTGTACTCCGCACCTAACGAATTTGAGAAAACCAAAACGAACTCCCCGCTTGGAAAGGCGACCAGAGATGAATACATCAACCACTGGTTCCACTGCGGCTATCGCTCGGAATAACGAGCTGGACGTCCATTCATCTGGAATACCGTCGATGAAATAAGAAATGTACCGATCCTGGTGTAACACCTGTGTTGGTGACCATTTGGACTGCTCCAGCCCTACGTTGCCTAAGGGGAGTGAACTTTTCACATGGAGGGTTGAGGATGGATTCCTGGTCCGACCTTCCTCACGGTTGGTTAAAGGAGATGGAGGAATAGCGGGGGTAGATGTGAGGGGGACTGATGAAGGCTTGTGGTTGTTGGGTTGTGGTGTTGGGTTGGGGACTATGTTTGGGTAGATGTTGAAAGGTGGAGTAGAGAGTGGGGGGAGGTTTGGGGAGGTGAGAGATGTCATTTTTTTTGTTGGCAATGAATGTCTTCCACCACTTGAGAGTAGGATTCACTTCCATCAGTCTCATTCCCTATTAGCATTAAAGACTGATCACTTTGATTTCCTGTTGGAGTTGGTTTCTCTATGGATGCATGCTCATCATTGTTAAGAACGTTGAAGTTTGACTCAACTCCATGTTCATTTCCAGCCTGTTTTAACTCATTAAATGAGTGGGAACAGTATGCCTCTTTGTGTTTTTCCTTCTGCCGGCTCAAGTCGTAAGCTTCATTACATAAAGTTTCAGAGACTCTCTACGTTGTTCTTCTAAAGACTGCTCCAGTAACTCGTTCAAATGCCAACTGAGCTTTCTCGAAGTGGCCTAATTTGTAGTGGCAGTGTCCTGTGCCAAGTCTTACTGCTCCAGGGCAATATACTTGCAAAGTTTTTTTTTTTTTTTTGAAGAATATCGAAATATATTAGATGATTTTAATGTACAACTATACAGAATGACAGAGTGCTGGAATAATATCCAGTGCTATCAAAATGAAACTTCCAGATACTGAGTCTGTAATTCAGTATCTGCAACTGTCACCTTCCTAGCACACTATCTAGCCAGCAACATAGCAAAATCACAAGAAGGTATGACTGCTAAACTATCCAGGTGAACCTCCAGCAGATTCAACTTCGCCCACTGAAACCCGTGAATGCCTCTTCAGCATCCTTGCACACACTAGCTCCCCAATTTTACAGCAAGGTTCCAATGGATTTGGGTAGCTCTTGCGTCTGAAGAATGAAAACGAAAATAGCTGACACTATAAGTGGTTATAGTATCAGTTTTGCAGAAAATAGAAAATTAACTGTCCAACAAGGAAGGAAAATTTCCCACAGACAACAGATCCAAGCTATCTAAATGTACATCCTTAAGATTCGTCTTGGCCCAACAAAAACCATACCTCAAACCTGTAAGAAACATATCATCCGTGCTGACCACTTCTCCCCTAAAGATTCTGTGATTTCTACCCAACCAGATACTCCAAGCAAGAGAAAACAACAGGACATACCACACCTGTAAGACCCCGAATTTTGAGTCCTAGAAGTCCAGAAGCCAGTGCAGGTGAAAAGACGATTTTCCCCCTGAAGAAAAGGATGTGTGATGGCCGAAATTGGTAAGATTGTTTAGTAGTTAATTTTGTTTTAAATTCATTTAGATTTAAGTCCTTATAGGTTGATAATTGCCTTAGATATTATCCTTATAGATAAATAATTGCCTTAAAGATTAAAGTTCCTAAAGATAGGGGAAGATAATTAAAGAGTTTAGAGTTTAGTTATTTAGTAAATTATCCTATTTAGATAAAGTGATTAAAGTAGTAATCATAATTCTATACCCACTCATTATAAATAGGAAGCCAACCTCACAAATAATTATTCATAGAAAACCTACAAATTTCGTATAGGCTTAAAACCCTATACCTCCCTATAGCCACCATAAATTGCAGAAACTTCAAACCAGCATAACTCACTCATCGTTCGTTGGATCTCTGCGAGTAATAGCTTGTTGGAAAGCTCTCTTCATCCTCTTTCTAACCATCTTTTGTTTTTTGTCAGGAGGTTAGTATTTCTTTGTCTAATATTACTTTGAAAATCGGCGGCCGAGTTAGGTTTTCGCCAAATCTTCTTAAACTTCAAAATAGCATAACTTTCTACTCGTTTGTCAGAATCTTGCAAATAATATGTCGTTGGAAAGCTATTTTCATTCTCTTTTCAACCATATATAAATCGCAGATTGAATATAAATATTTTTTAGTAAGTCGAGACGAAATCGTCCTATGCCCTACTTTTAGCAATAGGTTTTGCATAGTTAATTGGAATAGTAAATTCAGGTTGAATCTTGATAAGTTCCTGGCTATCACATCACACATCCAAGGGAAGGCACCTGCAACGTCTGATCACTGGTTTTCTGATAGGTTTGGTGAGTGGTACTGGTAAGGAATAGAGTATGCAATTTATTTTTGGATATGCGTGCTTAGTGGTTTTATCTTTGTGTGGTGATGATTTAGGTGGTTCAGATTTACTTAATAAAGGCAAAGGAATAGCTTCTTGTTCAGAGACAAGGGAGGTAGGATCTATGCCTCATCGGTTTCTCCAGAAACCCCCGCTCTTATCTGATGTTTTTGTTACCTGTCTTTGTGGTATTGTTTGTGAATGGATTATATGGAGAGAATATGAAATCCGGAATGAGATATGAATCTCCTAGGCTGTATAGAACCCCTGAGTTAGGGATTGAGTGCTTGGGATGCTATTGTTATATGAATTGGATGTGTTGATTATTTCCTGACGTGATTGAGGATACCCTGTTGTGGTATTATGCTTTGTACTTGCCTGTGTGTGCTTGTACGTGTTTGTGTGTCAGGATCCTGTTCTTCTGGCCAGGCAGGGTAAGAACTGATGCTCCTAGGGAGAGGAGAGGTTCTTATCGATTTGTGGGAGGTGTATGGGTGTTGAACCAGCAAGTGCACGCTGGATATCTGTCCTTGGTGGCCGGATCCCTGTCTTGCGAGACAGGAAGCCCACTTCTGTGTGATTTGGGGATGCCCTAGTTGCGGCTATGGGAAGACTTGTCCATGTGGGCTAGTCGACTTATCCTTGCGAGGATAAGGTGAAAGGCTTACTGATTAGTTTGTGTGTTAACCATTTACCCTTGTGCAGTAAGTCTTAGACAACACAGGTGGAAGGGGATGGCCTTTCTTACTCATTGCCGAGGGCAATTCTGATGTGTTTCACCTGCCTGTGTACTTCTGACCTTTCAGAAGTGTTTGTAGTCCTCCCTTAGCCATAATCTCGGCCTTAACCTTCTTTTGGTTTATTGTTGAATTGTGTGATCCCTTTAGTTGTTTAGGGAATGATCTTATGTGATTTGGGAGATTTGTGTTTAGGGATTCTGCAGATCTTATGATGCTGTGACCCTACTGAGATTCTTGTAATCTCAAACCGTTGTTTTTACCATTTTTCAGGCTTAGGTACATTCACTGTTCGTGGTACCAGTGTGTGAGATCAAGGCTGTACGGCGGGACGATATCGCATTACATTTGCATACTTGTTACTTGCGCATATAACATATGATTGGGCAACATTCTGGTTTATTTTGAGCACTCTTCCTTGCTTGTTATTTCCGAAAGTTGTTGGAAGAATTCTTGTTGTTTATTTGGATCCCTATGGGACTTGTGTGTTATGAACCCAATGATTTAATTTAAGACTTCCGCTGATGTTTTATTTACTCCGTATGATACCAGAACATATGTCCAATATCATGCTCCAATTGTTGATAAGCAATAAGATTAACAAGCATAAAATCGGAAATTTTAAGATTAGCCTTGTGGAATTCAAATAGGTCTTAGGTGTTTGTTAGGCTTATTTGGGTTTCACGGCGGTAATGACCTTAATGGGAGCAATTAATAATAGTTAGGAATTAGGGTCGTTACAAGTGTGGTAGCGGAGCATGGTTTAGAGAATATAATTTGTTATATGCTGACTTATTTGTTGATTTTGATGATTTCAGGTGGTGATTTCAGGTAAGAACTCTCTCACCTAGGGGCTAATATTGAAAGGGAATGGGATTAAGTTGTAAAGTTTAAATGATATGAAAAAAAAAAAACTAATCTACTGCTTGTTTATATGCCTTCTTATGTGTTTCTTGTTATTACCGAATGTATATGATTGCTGATGTGTGAGTCTCTGTTTGCTTGATGTTTGTTAATGATTTCTATGAGTGTTAAAATCATTGCCGAGTGTGCATTGCAGGTGTGCATATGATTTTCGAAAATTTGTATACTGTTTCCAGCATATGCGTATCGTCCGGTGCATGCCTCTCCACGAGGTACCACTCCTATTCCTAGTGTCATATTTAGTATGTGTTGAGTAACAATTATATAGTTGTGTAGTATGGCACTCTTGAGGCAACAAAGGGACCAATGGGATAGTTTTGAGATTCAGACTGAACAGCAACCTGTTGAGAAGAGGAGGCAAATTACAGATAGTATCTGCATTTGCTGTAGACCATGTAAAACGTTTTATCTTCACCTATGATATCAACGAGGCTTCTAAAGGACTTACTGGTACATATGCTAGTAGACTGTCAACAGTTCCACGAAGTAAACGTTGCCATCTGCTCACTGTCCAGAACAATCGTTGTCCAATTACCAAGAGCATGTGGCCACGTCTGAAGAATGGGAAATACAAAGGAGACTTAATCAAGAGTCAATTGATACATTTATGAACATCATAGGTGTAAGGACCCAAACCCGGAAAGCGGGCCCTTACCGCCGTGAAGCCCGGAGAAGCCCGACACGTGGACCAATCCGAACTCCACAAGGCTATTTTGACTTTTCAAACGTAAATCCCCAAAAATAAGATTTAAAATATTTACAAATTACAACATAGCTGCTAAGAACTAAATACATGGCACAATAAATAACGGAGAACATTTAAAACAGCGGAAGTCTTTTATAACAACACAATACAAACCAGTGAAACCATAACACACAAGCCCCAAGTATCTGAAAAACGAAACCAAAAATCCAAACAATAAATATTCAACAGTGTGCCAATAAAACCATACATGTGCAGATGCAATAGTCCCAGCGAGTAGTCCCGACGTTCACACTGAAAACAGCTACTGACCACGATCTAGTCCTGGGAGGGAAAAACAAACACGAAGGGGGTGAGATTTTCGAGAATCTCAGTAGGGGACAACAAAGTGAACTTATCAAAGAAGAGGGACAACAAGGAACTTATCAAAGGAGAGAAACAACAAGAAACTTAACAAAGGAGAGGAACAACGAGGAACTTAACAAAGGAGAGAAACAACAAGAAACTTAACAAAGGAGAGGAACAACGAGGAACTTAACAAAGAAGAGGAACAACAAAGAACTTAACAAAGGAGAGCAACAACGAGGAACTTATTAGATCATCACTAAACTTGTAAATTTTCAAAACTTTAACTTTACCGTTTACTTTATAAAACGTTTATTTACTGGACCTGAAAATGTACTTTCGCTTTCAATAAAGAACTCAACAGGAATCAATCCGAAAATATGGGCGGACTGCAAACGTTTACTTACTGGACCCGAAAACAACATAGAACTCAACATGGGTCAATACGAAAACATGGGCGGACCGCAAATCACTTCCCGAGTAACCCCCGCTAAAGGGAAACCGGAAGCCCACTGGTAGGTTTTACATATATACTTTTAAAATATTTACATACATAGCCCCCTTCTACCAGTGTTGTCCGAGACTAGATTGATTAACAAAACTGTATACGTAAAAGATCAACTAGTCCTCTCAGATCATCCTGCGAAGCAGGGAACATACAGTAACCATACGCCAACCATACAACTCCCAACAGATGAGTGTCTCTCCGCTTACTCTCAGAGACCGAGCACTCACCACGTTTGGCCAAACGTACGTAAGTAACATGAAAACTCTTACATACTTTAACTTACATATAAAGAAAACGAGTTTAACTTTCAATAACACTGAAATACCATATTTTAAAATTAAAACTCCACAATACGATACCATCACAGAAACCTTTAATTACAATAATTACTTTCTTACTTTACGGGCAATGATACAGAATCAGCCCAATTTACACAACAAATCGATCAAATGGACTTTGATTGATTATATGAAATTTCGGAGATACATTATGATACTTTACAAGAACATACAGAGAATGTCAACGTAACTTGGACAATAGATCCATCGGATGGTCTCCGATGGATTACACAACGATTTAATTTAAAACCTCAGAACGGATTTAAAATCAAGAAGTACTTATGATGGAGTATGTACGGTAAAGACTCTACCTTACAAGAACATACGGAAAATGACAAAGTAACTTGGACATGGATCCATCGGATGGACTCCGATGGATTATACAACGATTCAATTTAAAACCAAGGTACGGATTTAAAAATCAAGAAATACTTATGATTGAACACATACGGTAAAGACCCTACATTATGATACTTTATGGAAGAGAACAATAAAATTTGAACAATGGACCAATCGGATGGGCTCCGATGGACTATACAACGAATCAATCAAAACCGAGGTAAAACAGATTTTACAACAAGAAATTACTAATGATGAACCACATACGATAAAGACCCTACCTTACGGGCTGAAGAAGAGGAAACGATACTCTTGCCTTTGTCCTCAACACTCGCCCTTCCTAAGAACACAACATTACAGATATTAACCTTCAAATGACTATAACTCGATAACGACACATCAAATGGAAAAACAGATCGCGCCATTGCGATCAGAACGTCGAAATTACCTAACGGGGAGGTTTTCACTTTTTGGTCAAAGTCAACGGTCAACGGTCAGGTCAACGTCAGCAGCAACGGTGAATAGTGTCGTCGGTCAACGGTCGCCGGCGACGGCCGGAAAATTCCAACTTCATCCAAAACTGAAAATTTTTACATCAATACGAAGCTACAAACACCAGGACTACAAATCCGAAAACTAAATTTGAAGACTCACCTCCAATCGGCCGGGATCTAAGATTTTCCGGTGAGAAATTCGGAACTTCCGAGCTCCGATCTGGGTGCGTCCGTGGTCCGATGAAGATGAAACCTATGGCAGGTTGCTTGTGACGACGAGACGAACGCAATGGTGCAATCGGTTCGACGATCGGACGATTGGTTTTGATACTGATGATATTTGAAGATAGTGAAGAAAAGGAAAAAAAAGAAGAAAAATGGAGAGGGAGGGTGGGAATACTGACCACAGATCTCACAATAGGAGCTACGGAGGATGTCTCGCTGCAAAAACTAGAGGCTCACGGTGGTGCTCTCAATGCAGCCGCTTTTACTCATTTCAATGGAGAAGATCAAGTGGTGGGGACAATGCTATTGTTGTTCCTGAAGACGATCCAATGGATATCGATGATCCAGCTGAAGTTGCATTACGTAAGAGAAATCCTCTATCTGAAGAGGACACATCCCTTCCTATATTTTAACGGGAAAAGGAAGCGACCCTTTTGTGGTATCACATGCAGTGTCTGATGGTACTGATGCAGAGCGGAACTTTGCTTGACCGTGCGATTATTATGATCTCTCATGAATCTGATACGAAGGCATCTGCAGTGCTTCTGAAATTACCAAGTGAGAAAATTGTTGGCAAAGGATCTACCAGTACTGTTTTTGTACTGGACTGCCTACCCCTTTGTGGTTCTGTATATGCGGAAGAAGACCAGAAGTTGAAGACTCTCTACCAGTTGTTCCACGTTTTGCAAATTTCCTATCAAAATGCTTAGTGGTGCTTCAAGTGGAATGGATGTCTTCTCAAGACAGAAGAAAATAGCTCCTGAAGTTTAAAGATAGGGATTCAGGTTTACCACCAGAGTGCAACCTCTACGTCTCGCAGCGTGGGATAACAATGATAGGTTTACCTTTTTCATGAGTAGGAGAACATGCTTTTTCGTCATCTCCTGGTGCTCCACTTCGAAGAAGCAAATGGAACTTGAAGAATCCACGCTGTGACTGCTTGAAACAGCCATTCCGGGTGTAACTGATCCCATGCTCAATATCGTAATGATGTTTAGTGTGTTTGCTTGGCATGTTGAAGATCACAGTTTTAATTACCATCACTGTGGTGCATTTAAAAAAAAAAAAATATATATATATATATATATGGGAGAATGAATCCTAAAACCAGAGCTGATCATGACATCCACACTACCCAATCCCCATCCTCCTCCGACACCGACTCCGGAGACGACGAGGATGCGCAGCAACAGGTGAAGGAGAACAAGGGAGTCCTCTTGAAGCTGTACAAGACCGAGCTCTCCGCCAGTGGCTTATCAAAGCTCCGGTTTTGCTGCCAGTCATTGCCAACCTACTGGAGCTCCCAGAAGGCCAGAAGTGTTACTTGGCTCATGGATGACACAGTGTTCCACGAGTTGGATCAGCAAAGGAAGCATGTGGTTTCAAGTGTTGAGTGTTACATGAAGGATCATGGCATGTCAGAGGAAGAGACGGTCAAATTCTTCTGTAAAGAAATTGTAGATCCGAGGAAGGATATCAATGAGGAGTGCCTCCAGCCAACTACCGTTCCTATGCCTCTCCTTGAGCGTACTTTCAACCTTGCGCGTGCAATGGATGGCGTATACAAGCAAGGTGATGGGTACACATTCAGGCTGTCTCCTTCACTCTGAGCTTCTCAACAAAAAGCGAAAGCGCTATGCTAGCTTGGCATGGAAGCTATAGCGAATAGCAGTCAGGAACCTTGGCTCATTCACCAAGGCTGAGACTCTGACGCTCTTTCTTCCGCCTCCACAAGCAGCGAACTCTTCGTAGTAGCGCGGGATTCTACTGCTTCTGAAGGCCGGACTCACTCGACTTGGTCTCCACGCTACCACTGACCAGGAGTGCCAAACCACCTTAGTCTCTTCCCTTGCAGCCCTTTGACCTTCTCTTCTCTTGTCCTTACAGGGAGTGAAGTGAAACGATAGGAAGAGTGTATGATACTTTCAGTCACTTCTATCCTTACACGAGACGCAGACTGCGATTAACATGATCCGAACTCCAGACCATATATGGTGCTCCAACAAGCAGCCAAGGAATCCACTTCCTGATTTAGAAATTCTGTGGGCCGTACTGCAAAGTAGAGTCATCTTCAACGAATGATGTGAATGATGATATAAGGCATAAAGTTGAGAGTAATTCTGAGGATAGTGGTGGGTCCATAGCACCAGAAATTGTTGGATCCACAGCTGGCATAGACATGATTGAAGGTGATGAAGATGCTTCTGATGGTAGTGGTGGGTCCATAGCACCAGAAACTGTCGGATCCACAGCTGTGGTGGCCTTGGTCTGTTCATCCCATATCATCGTTGCAAATTGTGGTGATTCAAAAGCAGTCCTCTGCCGTGGGAAAGAATCCATGGCATTATCCATTAATCATAGGCCCAACAGAGAGGATAAGTGTGCAAGGGTTGAGGCATCCGGGGGCAAGGTGATTCAGTGTAATGGACATCGAGTTTTCGGTGTCCTCGCTATGTCAAGATTCATTGTATGTTCTGGAGACAGAGCTGCAGATGAAGCTTCAGTACTGATATTTTTCCATTCAGGAGCAGCATCTCCAAGAGGATTTCCGTCAAAGCATTTCTAGCAAAGATGAAGCCCAGTGCAATGATATAGGTTCGGGAGGGTCTATCATTAGTCAACCTACTCCTTCTAGAAGCATTTTACTGCCCCACCCCAAAACTCAGGTGATGGTGCATACAGACCTGTACTTGATCATCAATTTCGGAATCAACAGCGATGGCTTTTGTTCTTGCGGCATGCACGTGCACGTTCAGCACTCAAAGGGAATTGCCAAGATAAAAACTGTTTTCAAGCCAAGGGCTCGCATTTGGGTTTGCCAAGTAAACCAAAAATCGTTGGGAATAATTCAGATGCTCTCCGAGAAGATTACAAACATGGTAATGCTTATATGCCAGCAAAGTCGGAGTGCATGGAAGAGGAATTAGAAGCTCCTGTTACCTCGATACATCAGCTCCTATGCGGTTTGCTATTGGGCAGGTTTTCAAGTATTTTTGTTCTGCTGTAACAAATGATGGACTGCTTCGCATGTTACGTGTTATCAACAAAGATTTGAAACCAGCTAGACACCAGGAAGCTGACAGTGAAGATGATGATGATGATGATGTTCTTGGTATTGAAGAAGAAGAAGTTGATGAAGATGAAGACAGGTGAAACAGCTGAAAGTGGAGAACAAACAGACGATTCCGATACAATTGGAGAAGTAGAAGAAGGTGCCAAAGTACAGGCTGAAGATTCTGATGACTCCGACAGCGGCATGCATGATGATGCAATGTTTTGCATGGACACCTATTTTGCACAGATATTCAAAGAGAGAAAGAATCCAGGCGTTTGCTAATACACATACGACAGAAATCAGTGAGCAGCTTGCAAAGCGTATATGGGGAATTCTAGAGAAGAAAATATTCAAAGTCAAAAAAAAAAAAAAGAGAACTATCCTATCCCGTACAGCCAATTGCCATACTAGATTGGTCAGTTCGACAGCTTCGCAGTCGAAGCGTGCCTATGGTATGAGTTGTTTGGTGTAATGGCCAAATTGAGGAGCAGTCTTGGGAGACTGAGGAGTCTATGCATGCAAAATTTCCTTACTTGTTTGATTAGGTACTAATGTTAAAATTTCGAGGACGAAATTCTTATAAGGAGGGGAGGATGTAAGACCCCGAATTTTGAGTCCTAGAAGTCCAGAAGCCAGTGCAGGTGAAAAGACGATTTTGCCCCTGAAGAAAAGGATGTGTGATGGCCGAAATTGGTAAGATTGTTTAGTAATTAATTTTGTTTTAAATTCCTTTAGATTTAAGTCCTTATAGGTTGATAATTGCCTTAGAGATTATCCTTATAGATAAATAATTGTCTTAAAGATTAAAGTTCCTAAAGATAGGGGAAGATAATTAAAGAGTTTAGAGTTTAGTTATTTAGTAAATTATCCTATTTAGATAAAGTGATTAAAGTAGTAATCATAATTCTATACCCACTCATTATAAATAGGAAGCCAACCTCACAAATAATTATTCATAGAAAACCTACAAATTTCGTATAGGCTTAAAACCCTATACCTCCCTATAGCCACCATAAATTGCAGAAACTTCAAACCAGCATAACTCACTCATCGTTCGTTGGATCTCTGCGAGTAATAGCTTGTTGGAAAGCTCTCTTCATCCTCTTTCTAACCATCTTTTGTTTTTCGTCAGGAGGTTAGTATTTCTTTGTCTAATATTACTTTGAAAATCGGCGGCCGAGTTAGGTTTTCGCCAAATCTTCTTAAACTTTAAAATAGCATAACTTTCTACTCGTTTGTCAGAATCTTGCAAATAATATGTCGTTGGAAAGCTATTTTCATTCTCTTTTCAACCATATATAAATCGCAGATTGAATATAAATATTTTGTAGTAAGTCGAGACGAAATCGTCCTATGCCCTACTTTTAGCAATAGGTTTTGCATAGTTAATTGGAATAGTAAATTCAGGTTGAATCTTGATAAGTTCCTGGCTATCACATCACACATCCAAGGGAAGGCACCTGCAACGTCTGATCACTTGTTTTCTGATAGGTTTGGTGAGTGGTACTGGTAAGGAATAGAGTATGCAATTTATTTTTGGATATGCGTGCTTAGTGGTTTTATCTTTGTGTGGTGATGATTTAGGTGGTTCAGATTTACTTAATAAAGGCAAAGGAATAGCTTCTTGTTCAGAGACAAGGGAGGTAGGATCTATGCCTCATCGGTTTCTCCAGAAACCCCCGCTCTTATCTGATGTTTTTGTTACCTGTCTTTGTGGTATTGTTTGTGAATGGATTATATGGAGAGAATATGAAATCCGGAATGAGATATGAATCTCCTAGGCTGTATAGAACCCCTGAGTTAGGGATTGAGTGCTTGGGATGCTATTGTTATATGAATTGGATGTGTTGATTATTTCCTGACGTGATTGAGGATACCCTGTTGTGGTATTATGCTTTGTACTTGCCTGTGTGTGCTTGTACGTGTTTGTGTGTCAGGATCCTGTTCTTCTGGCCAGGCAGGGTAAGAACTGATGCTCCTAGGGAGAGGAGAGGTTCTTATCGATTTGTGGGAGGTGTATGGGTGTTGAACCAGCAAGTGCACGCTGGATATCTGTCCTTGGTGGCCGGATCCCTGTCTTGCGAGACAGGAAGCCCACTTCTGTGTGATTTGGGGATGCCCTAGTTGCGGCTATGGGAAGACTTGTCCATGTGGGCTAGTCGACTTATCCTTGCGAGGATAAGGTGAAAGGCTTACTGATTAGTTTGTGTGTTAACCATTTACCCTTGTGCAGTAAGTCTTAGACAACACAGGTGGAAGGGGATGGCCTTTCTTACTCATTGCCGAGGGCAATTCTGATGTGTTTCACCTGCCTGTGTACTTCTGACCTTTCAGAAGTGTTTGTAGTCCTCCCTTAGCCATAATCTCGGCCTTAACCTTCTTTTGGTTTATTGTTGAATTGTGTGATCCCTTTAGTTGTTTAGGGAATGATCTTATGTGATTTGGGAGATTTGTGTTTAGGGATTCTGCAGATCTTATGATGCTGTGACCCTACTGAGATTCTTGTAATCTCAAACCGTTGTTTTTACCATTTTTCAGGCTTAGGTACATTCACTGTTCGTGGTACCAGTGTGTGAGATCAAGGCTGTACGGCGGGACGATATCGCATTACATTTGCATACTTGTTACTTGCGCATATAACATATGATTGGGCAACATTCTGGTTTATTTTGAGCACTCTTCCTTGCTTGTTATTTCCGAAAGTTGTTGGAAGAATTCTTGTTGTTTATTTGGATCCCTATGGGACTTGTGTGTTATGAACCCAATGATTTAATTTAAGACTTCCGCTGATGTTTTATTTACTCCGTATGATACCAGAACATATGTCCAATATCATGCTCCAATTGTTGATAAGCAATAAGATTAACAAGCATAAAATCGGAAATTTTAAGATTAGCCTTGTGGAATTCAAATAGGTCTTAGGTGTTTGTTAGGCTTATTTGGGTTTCACGGCGGTAATGACCTTAATGGGAGCAATTAATAATAGTTAGGAATTAGGGTCGTTACAACACCTTTTTCCAGCGAAAAAAAATTGAGAAACCATCCCATTGTATGAACAGCTCAGCCATGGAACTAGGTTGCACCCAACTTAAGCCCCAGTGTTTGAATAATAAGGACCAGCTTGCCCAGGCCTTCCGGCAGGTGAGTAGAACATGATTTGAATCCCTCTCCAGCAAACCACAGGCGTCACAGGCACCTTCGCTTGCAGGCAGCATACCAATACGTATCAGATGACCTTTGCTTGCCATTTTTCCTCTGCACGCCAACCACATGAATGCTTGCCATTTAGGAGCTCCTTGCTTACTCCATACATTTGGTACTTGCCACTCTTCTCGCATAACAGACACAGCTTCCAATGATTGATAACAGGTGCGGGACGAGAAAGGATTCATTTGGTCTCCCCATAGTAACCGGTCTTCATCCATGGCCTTCGGCGTGTAATTTGTCAACAAAGACAGTAACCGGTCAGCTTCATTTTCCTCCTATACGAAAAGCTGTCTCCTCCAGGTGAGTTTCCACCGCCAGTTATTTCCTTCAAGATAGCCAAATCGCAAGATGGGTCCCTCTTTATCCAATGAGAGCGCATATAGTCTGGGGAATACTTCCTTCAATGGAGTTGTGCTGCACCACACATCATCCCAGAATGCAATTGTGTCTCCGTTGCCCAGTTTCCAGCAATAGAAAGCGGAAATGCACTTTCCATTTGGCAAAATATATCTGCTAGTCTTCACAATACCGTTCCAAAGTGCTGAGACATGCCTGACAGCACATTCTATCCCACCAGGGCGCAGAGTGGGACTGTATTTCTGCATGATAACCTGTTTCCACAATGAATAGGAGTCGCTAGCAAGTCTATAGCTCCATTTCGTGAGCAAAGCTACATTCTGCCACTACAAACAACCCAGCCCTGCGCCCCCATTAACCTTTGCTCTAACTGCTACCTGCCAACTGACTTTACACATACAATGTTGATCGACTTTCCCAACCCAAAGGAAACGTCTCATCCATTTCTCTAAATCCCTCCGTACAACCACTGGCATTTGGAAAAGGTTCATATAATAAATTGGTAAACTATTTAACACCGATTTTACCAATACAATCCGACCCCCTAATGACAGTATAGAACCTTTCCATGAGGACAACTTACGTTTGAACCTGTTTATTACTGTCGCCCATGTGCTATGTCGATGCGGATTTGCTCCAAAAGGTACCCCAAGATACTGAAATGGCAGCACCTCTAGCCAACATTGAAGCATAGAGGCCATATGTACCACCTCCCTATTAGGCACATGAATCCCTACTAGTCCAGATTTGAAAAAATTTATCTTCAAACCAGACAGCAACTCATAACACCTAAGCAAGCGTTTTAGATTGAGGAGCCCCTGGTTGTCACCTTTACTAAATAGAATAACATCATCAGCGTATTGTAAATGTGTTAACTGTAAAGTGCCAACCTTAATACCCTGAAATAGTTTTTGTTCAGCTGCTGTGACAATTAATCTGGACAAGACCTCCCCTGCTAAATTAAACAACAACAGCGACAATGGGTCACCTTGACGTAGACCTCGCCCCGTTGCAAATTCTGTCGTTGGCGCACCATTTATCAGTATTGCACACCTCGCTGTAGAGATGCAGGCCATAATCCACTGATGCCAACGGGAGCCAAAACCCATGTGTATCATTACCTCCAAGAGGAAATTCCAATCAACCGAATCATAAGGCTTCTGAAAATCCAATTTGAGGCACCATCCACGCTGTTTTGATTGCTTCATTGTGTGTATTAATTCATTGGCGATCATGATCGAATCAGCAATATATCGATCTTCCATAAAGCCCGTCTGGAATGGAGAAATAAGTTGGTCCGCCACTCGCTTAAGTCGCTGGGACAATATCTTGGCGATGATCTTGTACAAGCTATTGATAAGGCTTATAGGCCTGTAGGAATTAAAATCAGAGGCACCTGGTACTTTAGGAATCAAGGTAATGTAGCTGTTGTTTATCCCACGAGGCAAAGTTCCACTGGAATAAAATTCCTTCACCATTGTAACGATATCCTTACCAATCACGGACCACGCTTGCTTGATGAAATAAAAATTAAAACCATCTGGACCTGGGGCCTTGTGACTGCCACAAGCCCAAACCACCTGCTGTATTTCCTCATCCAGGAAAGGTACTTCCAGATTATCAGCTGCAGTAGATGAAAGTCGGGGTAGGTGAAGACTTCCCAGTTCTAACCAGCAAACTGCATCCCCTTTAAAAATCTGCTGGAAGTGTGTGAGTGCAGCAGCTTTGATATCAGAAGGTTCAATTATCTCCACACCATTGACATTGACTGCACCAATGAAATTAAAACAGCGCCTTATGGAAGCACTAGAGTGGAAGAACTTGCTGTTTTTGTCACCCAACTTGAGCCATTGTTGTCTAGATTTCTGCCTCCACATAGCCTCAATTTTCTTCTTCAGGTCCCATTTCTGTATCTGCAAATCATTGTATCTCTCTGTCAATGCTGGTCCCAAACTCCGTCTATTCTGATCCAGGGAGTCAAGTTCATTCAGAATTTTCTGTAGTTTGTTGTCCAATGCCCCATACTTATCAGTGTGCCAAGCGGCAAGTTTCTTTTTTAGAAAAGCCAGCTTCTTGACCACCCTAAAATCAGTTGGAAAACAATGACCTGCCTCCTCCCACAAAGTCTGTATGACCTCAATAAAGTGGCTATCTTCCCACCATACATCCCATGATCTAAATGGTCGGAAGCCCCAAAAGAAAGTATCAGCTTTCAGAATGATGGGAACATGGTCCGAACACCTTTATCACCGGTATATAGCCTATGATGGCTAAAATGTTGACACCAGGTTGGGGACGCTAAGACCTTGTCTATTCTAGACGCACAATGTGCAGTGAACCATGTAAATTCCTTACCAAGAATTGGCATATCAATCAGACCACTCCCGTATACAAATTGGAGGAATTGCCTTGCTGCAGTGCAATTGAAGTTACTGCCAATGCGTTCTGCTTCACTAACTATCTCATTGAAGTCACCCAATATAACCCAGGGAGCTGTATCCAGTGCTTTCCTCTGTTGGATTTCTGCCCACAATGTTCGTCGCTCAACCTGTGTGTTGGGAGCGTGTAAACCAGCACAAACAAAGCTGAAACCTGATACTCTAGTACACATCTGCAATAACATCCACCGGTCAAAGAATTCTACTCCAGTAATTTGAACTTTTGTATCATCCCATAAACAAACAATTCCACCAGCCCTGCTGATAGAGTGTCGCAAGCTCACCAAAATAATCTTCCTCTTCTGAATAGGTAGCTAGTGGTAAGGAAGGTCGAATCCTCAGGGAGATGGTTTTAAGAGTTGGAAGTCTTCGAATTGGCCGTGGTCACGGTGTGCCCACGGTCAGTGAGAATGATGGGTTGTAAGATCTTTGGGATGAGTAGAGGTTGTGTAACAAATGTAATGTTTCGGAGGGGAGAAAGAAAAGTGTAATCCGTATGTTTGTGATGATCCTTGATTCGGTTCACACCGAGACCTTCCCGTGATCACGGGTCTTCGAGGGATGTACTCACGTCTGTTCTGTCGGATTCCAGTTAGTGGGTTGCTCAGTACGACTGAGCACTCCAGGGGGAAGGAACGTCCTTCGCTCTTTCGTGTCCTACTTTCCAGAAAACCTCACCTCTGGATTAACAGCGTAGTTAATCTGAGTATGCACTCCGTCACTCGTGTTTTCGCTCACCACTCACGATTACAGTGATTGGCTTTTAATATGTCATGGAGTTGATCACTCACCATAACATCCGTATACTCAAGAATGACAAGAGATAACAAAAAGAACTGAGTAATATATTGAACAGGACCTCACAAGGGCTGGCCCGGTAAATGAACTAAATCAAGGAAAGAATAAGTTTAGCCCTCCATTTGGTTCTGGAGTAAACCTTTTGAACAATTCTAAAACAAAGTAAAATCTCCTAATTTCTGTCCCTCAACCACAGGCGGTCGGGGTCTCTATATACTATCTCTCGAAATCTCGCAGGATCAGAAACAGATTACTGCCATATTAGTTAGGATCTCCCGAGATATCAGGTCAGATTCTCGGTCCGTGGTCACGGTGAGATCTCCGATTTTCCAGGCAGCAGCTATCAAATCGCAGCTCCTGATTCTCTTTCGCGAAATCTGCCTTTAAATCTCCATAATATCCTGTGGATTCCTGCTTTCAGAGAAATCTTGTAAGATACCAGTAATAACTCCATAACCGCATATATTAGGAAATAAAAAGTGCTAACCAGCCGATTATTACGTATCGTGGAACTGCATATAATCATACTATCAAATATCCTCATACTTAAGTCATGCTTGTCCCTAAGCATGCATTCTAATCCACAGAACTTGATCATTCACCTCAAGTAGCCTATCAGAGATATATTAAGCAGATAGAGAATTTCTGAAAACGGGTACATGCGAGAAGTTAAACACACACAACCATGCGCTTGATCAAACCACACAGAAATTTCAGATCTATACTACCAAGGACCTCTCCTCGTTCATACCAAGTGTTAAATACCATAAGCTTGCCAAGCTTTCCAAACTCCCCTGCGGGGCTTTAATACATCTAAAAATCAATGGGGCTTTGTTCAAGGACTGAACCGTGGCCTTGGACAGGGGTATGATGGAAGAAGGCTATTTTGGCTTAGAGGGTGCCAACCAACCACTAGCTGTTTTGTTATCTTCCCTGACCCCTTTCTCTTGCCCAAGCACTTCCCGTGGGCTGTTTGCAGGAGATAGTTCTGTATTCTGCTGCTTTTGTTTTCTTTTAGGTTGATCGTTGTTTCTGATTGCATCCTTTGTCTCCTTCTCTTTGGATTGTAATTCGTCATATATCAGGGGTAATGTCGTTCCCCTTTTTCTTTGGCTTGCTTTTACTCCTGATGGAGGGAGAACATGCATATCAACCGTGACCACGGGGCGGTCATGGTGTGTCTTACTGGCATAGGTCAGGATTTCTTTCTTTGCTCGTTAGTAGTGGCTGGCCCTCAGGTTCTTTAGAGGCAGGAAAGGAAGTTGTTGCTTGGGTAAGAACAAGAATAGGCTTAGTCTCAAGCATGGTTCCTAATGAAATTGTGCAAGGATCGGCTTTAACAATCAAAGGTCTATATACGCAAAGGTGTTATTCTAAATGCCCAAATCACATTTCTAGACATACTTACCATGTAGGTTTGTGAGGCAAAACTTGGCAAGTTCTAGATTTGTCCCCAAAGTATGAATCCACTCAAAACAAATGTATTCCCAAAGTCTCCCATGTTATGCTATGTGGTTTTATCTCAAGCTAGCATAGTGAGTGTGCCTAAGTCAGGCCGTGACCCTAGTGAGGAAACTCAACATCTGAGCCTACACTCTGTAGAGTCCAAGTGGTGGCAGGTCTAGTTCCTATGGCGTGGAACACATAAATAAGTACAGGGCATGAGAGAGCTAGAGGATAATTATCAAGTATGACAAATGCAAAGGAGCATGATGCGAAAATCAGCGAAAATCAGCGAAAATAAACATGAAAACAAACAATAAAAGCAATAAAAAAAAAATGACATAAGCAAATAATGAAATAAGAATGAAATAAGCAATGGTACCCAATATCCTCATACTTAAGTCATGCTTGCCCCTAAGCATGCATAAGATAAGTACAAGGAATGGAAATACTAGGATAGTGGAACCTGGTCTGGGTGGTTAGACCCCTTAGTCACTCCTATCATCCGCGCTGGCTGCCAAGTCGTCAGCAGAGTCATCCGTAGGTAGCCCGAGGGCATGATTGATGCTGGTACGGATTCGCAGCATCTGCATCGTCAGCGCCTTGATTCTTTTGTCCACGGATTGCATCCACGCAAGAATGTCCGGGTGGATCATGGCAGGAGTGGATGATGATGGTGGTAGATCGGAGGTTGATGGGGCTGATGGCTGTGGTTTCCGTGCACCTCCACCCACCGTGGGCTTACCGGGGGCACGGAATCGATATCTCCCCTGTGCTGTTGGCATCAGCAGTCCCATATTGAGAAGACTGGCTGTATTCAGGGGGGCCATTTCATGCAGCCGCCTTAGGTTACTCGGGAGTGTAACCTTGAGTGCCTTGGCTAGATGCGTAATGATGCTCCCGAGGATTAATGGCTGACCCTTCTTTTGATGTTTTTCAAATTGTCGGGTCAAGAATACAGCCAAGTTGAGCTTGGTGGAGGTCTGCATGCACCATAAAATCAGGAGTTCCATTCGATTCAACGTGGTAGCCGCGTTTGGTCTACCTGAAAAACTGTAGGACAGGAATCGATGGATGTATAGGTAGGCAGGGCGGAGCAGGTAATAATCCTTAGACCTCCCTGGATCATATGCCGTGGGGCAATTGGACCATTTCTTGTACAAGTCAGCCGGGTTGAAGTCCTGAGGTTCCTGTGTCCTCGCAGTGCGGGACTGAGCAAAACCCAGCAGAGAGTTGAACTGGGCGTACGACAAGCTAAAGGGCTGCCCGAGCAGTTGAAACTGGATGAGATCAGGAGTCCTCATACTGAATTCTGACGGCCGGTGGCATTGGAAGGTCGCATAGAAGTCCAACATCAGCTCCATATAGGCTGGTTCATTGATATAGAAATAGGTGCGCCAGCCTATGTTATCAATCAATTCATCAATCTCCGCGGACAGGTCCAGTTCCGCCATCGTGTCGGGGCATAGGCACTTGCATTGGTATACTGCACGATGTCGGAACTCCTCATACTTGTCCTGTAAACCTCGGGCGGATATTGGTGTTGAACGGCTCGTGGCCACGGCTTTCCCTTTTGCCTTTTTGCTTAGCCGTGGGGTAGGTGCAGCAGCCTTCCGCTTGCGCAATTGGCGGCTGGTTCGGGACGATGATCCTGCTAAGTCAGCCAGGGGAACGTCGGAGTCCTCGAGCTCATAATCACTGCTTGATAGTGATTGGACAGGAGCAGGGGGTGTAGGGGCAGCAGCTGGAACGCGGGACGCAACCCCCGTGGGCTCAGACGACTCAGAGGACCAAGCAACATCCTCGTCCTCATCCATGGGAACTTGAGGCGCAGCCCCGCCCGTGGTCTCGGACGACCATTCAACATCATTATCAGAAATTTGAATTGAAGGACGAGTGTGCAGCTCTGTTACCTCGGGCATTGGACATGGTATGTCCTCCGCATTTGGCTGTGCTGGAGGAGCGACATCCTGGGAGGTTGATGGGGGTTCTGGCTCCATAGTCTCTGGCATGTGTCGAAGTTCCCCACGATTCTCCAGGAAGTCAGGGTACATCTCCTTTAGGGCCGCCATATCAGCCGTCTCCTGGGCCGAACTGTCTGGAGTGGAAAGCACAGGAGTGCTCGGCTGGCTCCCCGCTGGGCTCAGTGGCGGGGTAATGAGTATCGGGTTCGTGGTGGTGCTACCCTCGACAGGAGAGGGATTTGCACGACCACGTGGCGTCGGCTGATCAGGTAGAATCGGCCGTGGGTTCGCCGTGGGTACGTCCTTCATGGGTGAGTTGGACGGGGCTGTAGAAGTTGCAATGGGGGTGGCTGCGTCTGTTGTTGTCTCCATTGACAATGTGTCTAACGGAGGGATATCTAGAACCATCGCGTCAGGGATGAGGCCTTGCGCAATACGATCGATCACCGTCCTTTGAATCACAATGGCTCGGGTTAGGGCGTGGCGCTGTTGTAATTCTTCCATCGCTGTTTGCACAGAGCCGAATGTCGGAACCCTGGGTGCGGGCCGAGAGGATCGCCGGGTGTAGGTGCGCCGTCCTGTTGGTGTGGTGTCTTTGCGTGGAGGTGCCATGGCGTGAGTGCAGAGAGGACGTTAGGGCTAATCGCTGAGGTTTTTGGGGGTTTTGGTAGGGGTTTGGGTGCCTTCGTCTTTAATTCCGTCTGGGGCATTAAGTAGTGCTCGGTTATACCCCCCCCGTGTGTCTAAGTGTGTGACTGGCTCCCAAATTCCTGAAATAAAACATAAACAACAAACAAAATTAAAACTGCTGGGTTGCCTCCCAGGAGCGCCTTTGGTTAATGTCGTTTGGCCCGACTTATTGATGATACTATAGTATCATTGGTAACCGGGAAGAGTCTCTGCAGGTAATTCATAGAAAGGTTTAAGTCTGTTAGCATTGACTTTAAAAACCTTTCCAGTGTCCTGGCTCTTAATTTCAACAGCACCGTGGGGATAGACCGTGGTCACGGTGAAGGGTCCTATCCACTTTGAGCGTAATTTTCCTGAAAAGATTTTAAATTTGGAATGGTATAGCAATACCTGTTGCCTTTCAATGAAATGCTTACGCCGAATGCTCTTGTCATGGTAGTGCTTGACCTTTTCCTTGTATATTTTTGAACTGTCGTAAGCATTAAGTCTCAGCTCCTCAAGTTCTCCTAACTGCAACAGCCTTTCTTCCCCAGCGCGTGAAAGCTCCTGATTGCACTGTCGGATAGCCCAGTAAGCTCGGTGTTCAATCTCTACTGGAAGGTGACAGGCTTTCCCAAAAATGAGGCGAAAGGGGGTAGTGCCAATTGGAGTTTTGTATGCGGTACGGTATGCCCATAGTGCATCATCAAGCCTGAGGCTCCAGTCTTTCCGGTTAGGATTGACTGTTTTCTGGAGTATAGACTTGACTTCCCTGTTCGTGACCTCCGCCTGTCCATTGGTTTGTGGATGATAGGCTGTGGAAGTTTTGTGCACCACACCATATTTCTTCAATAGATTCCGGAAAAGTTGATTGCAAAAGTGTGTGCCACGATCACTAATGATGGCCCTTGGCACTCCATATCGACAGAGGATGTTCTTACGGATAAATTCTACCGTGGTCTTGGCACTATTGTCTCTTGTGGCTTTTGCCTCTGCCCATTTTGAAACATAGTCCACAGCAAGAATGATGTATTGGAAGCCAGATGAGGTTGGAAAAGGACCCATAAAGTCGATTCCCCATACATCAAAAACTTCACATACAAGGATGGGCTGTAGGGGAGCTGCATCTCGATGGCTCAAAGAACCCTCTCGTTGGCATCTGGGACAAGCCTTGCAAAACCTGTAAGAATCATTGAACAAGGTGGGCCAAAAGAACCCGCTTTCCAGAATTTTCCTAGCGGTTCTCCGGGGTCCGAAATGTCCCCCACATGCTTCATTATGGCAGGCACGTATGATTGCATTATGTTCTTCCTTGGGTACACATCTCCTGATT
This sequence comes from Passiflora organensis, assembly GCA_019739055.1. Lineage (NCBI taxonomy): Eukaryota > Viridiplantae > Streptophyta > Magnoliopsida > Malpighiales > Passifloraceae > Passiflora > Passiflora organensis. Next base: position 12,365,540 of record JAEPBF010000009.1, read on the forward strand.
ATTTGGTCATTGCAAAAGCGCCATAGGTATGGATCATCCCATACGTACAATCGTGACTCCCTCACTATCTTGGCAGCTTCGTTTTTTGTCAAGTGATCAGGCAGCTTGTTAGTAACAATAAAATTGACAATGTCAGCATACCAGGGAATGGATATGGCGACAGCAAGCATGAGATGCTCATCTGGAAAGGTTTCTTGAATTGGCCGTGGTTCGGCCGTGGTCACGAGCCGACTAAGATGATCGGCAACGTAGTTTTCAGCGCCCTTCTTATCCTTGATGGTGATGTCAAATTCTTGCAAGAGTAATATCCATCTGATCAACCGTGGTTTGGACTCCTTTTTGGCCATCAAGTACCTGAGAGCAGAATGATCTGAATAGACCGTGACCTTGGTCCCTAACAGGTAGGGTCGAAACTTCTCTAAAGCAAAAACTATTGCTAGGAGCTCCTTTTCCGTAGTGGTATAATTTACTTGAGCAGCGTCCAGCATTCTGGAGGCATAATAGATCACGTGGGGGTCACGGCTTATTCTTTGCCCAAGTACTGCACCTATCGCGTAGTTACTGGCGTCACACATTAACTCAAAGGGCAGTGACCAATCTGGGGGTTGTATGATTGGGGCAGAGATTAGCAACCTTTTAATCTTGTCAAAAGCTTGTCTGCATTCTTCATTGAAATCAAAGTCCATATCCTGCTGGAGCAATCGGCACATTGGCTGAGTTATTTTGGAGAAATCTTTGATGAATCGTCGGTAAAAGCCTGCATGGCCCACGAACGACCTGATTTCTCTGGTTGTTGTGGGGTAGGGTAGGGCCTTGATGACTTCTATCTTGGCTTGATCAACTTGGATACCCTCTGAGGAGACAATGTGTCCCAAGATCAATCCCTTGTCTACCATGAAATGGCATTTCTCATAATTGAGGACTAGGTCCTTTTCTATGCATCGCTGTAAAATCTTCGTGAGGTTGGCCAAACAGGCCTGGAAGGAGTCTCCATATACAGTAAAGTCATCCATGAACACCTCGATTATGCTCTCAACATATTCCGAAAAAATGCTGACCATACATCGTTGAAAAGTTGCCGGTGCGTTGCATAGACCGAAAGGCATTCGTCTGTAAGCAAATGTGCCGAATGGACAAGTAAATGTTGTCTTTTCCTGATCCTCTGGAGCCACTGGAATTTGATGGAAACCTGAGTAACCATCGAGACAGCAGTAGTGACTCTTTCCAGCTAACCGTTCAAGCATCTGGTCGATGAAAGGAAGTGGGAAATGGTCCTTCCGTGTAGCCTTGTTTAACCTCCTGTAATCGATGCAGACTCGCCATCCATTTTGAACTCTTGTGGGCACGGCTTGCCCACGGTCATTTTGGACTACCGTGACCCCGGTCTTTTTAGGCACCACTTGCACTGGACTGACCCATTTGCTATCGGAAATCGGGTATATCATACCCGCATCTAGTAATCTCAACACCTCTTTCTTTACTACCTCCATCATTGGTGGATTGAGCCTTCTCTGTGCGTCTCGGGTAGGTCGTGCTTCATCTTCCAGTAGGATTCGGTGCATACAAACAGCGGGATTGATTCCTTGTAGGTCCGCCAAAGTCCACCCAATGGCTTGTTTGTAGACTTTGAGCACGGTTGTCAATTGCACATGTTCTTCCATTGATAGCTTGCTGGAGACTATTACTGGAAGGGTGTTATTTTCACCTAAGTAGGCATACTGCAAATGTGATGGTAGTGGCTTCAGGTCCAGGGTTGGTGGTTGCTCTAGGCTTTGGCGTAACTTCTCGTGCTCGTCTGGGAGGTTGACATACTTTACCTCCGGTAGATCTACCGTGGTCACGGTAAGGTCACGGAGAGCATCGATCAGTAGGTCGTCCATTTCGGTGCTTGCCTCTTCGAAACCTTCGATCTCGATACTGTCTTCCAGAGCAATCTGTAACTTTTCCGCGTTGCATGTTCTGGAGGCTGTTTGAACTAGTTCGTCGATAGTGTCTAGGGCAAATAGAGAGGCCCCAGGATCCGGATGTCTCATAGCTTCAGATATACTGAAGGTCACGGTATCCTCATCAAATTCCATAGATAGAGTACCTTGATGGACATCAATCTTCGTCCTAGCTGTCTTCAGAAAAGGGCGTCCGAGTAGTATCAACTGTTGTCCAACGTTTTCCATCTCCAGTACAAAGAAATCCGCTGGGAATACCAATCCCTTAATCTGTACTAACAAGTCTTCCACTACTCCGGCTGGATGAACCACTGATCGGTCAGCGAGCTGAATTATCACGCCAGTTTTCTTCAATGTTCCAAGGTTGAGAGTCTTATACACAGACATTGGCATTACGTTGATTGATGCACCCAGATCGCACATAGCTTGTGCTATTTGGACCCCTCCAATCTTCAGTGGGACGGAAAACATTCCCGGGTCGTTGCATTTTTGGGGTATGTTTTTCTGAAGGACTGCTGACACTACTTCTCCCACCGTGACCTTGGCATGATCGGACAATCGCCTTTTGTTGGTGCATAGTTCTTTCAAGAATTTAGCAAATTTTGGAATTTGCTTTATCGTCTCTAGAAGTGGAATATTGACTTCCACTTTTCGGAAGATGTCTAGGATGGCCTGCTCCTCTTGATTCTTTTTATTCTTTGCTAACCTGGCAGGGAATGGTGGAGGTATCGTGATCACGGGCCTAGGCTGCACTTCGAGTTCGTTTTCAACTTCCGCTTCACCGTCCTGTGGCACCGTCCTTGGTCGAGACAAGGGTGTCTCCGACATGTCAATTCTTACTGAGGTAGGTTGTGGAGCGTTCATCGCTTTCGGTTGTCTGACCTGCACCTGTGATGGCTCCGGAAGCTCTTTTCCAGACCTGAGAGTAATAGCGCTAACATTATGTTTGGGGTTAGTTTCGGGTTGTGCGGGTAACTTACCTTCCCGTGCATTCTGAGCGTTTTGGCTGGCCAGCTGTTGTTGCGCGAATAATTGCTGGTTCAGTGTCACTTGCTTCAGGGCCTCCCATATTTTGTCCAACTCCTCCTGATGGTTACGGCTTGACGAACCCTTCTCGTAGGTGGCTCCGGATCTGTGGTCAGGTCCTCGGTGGTTGGTCTGTTGCTCTTGTACTCCGCCATCATAAGGCGGGTTTGGATAGGCCTTCCTTGGTTCGTAAAACCCACCTGGTTTTCCGGCAAATTCTGGGTTCCTGCGGTATGGAGGGACATACTGATTGTATGCGTTTGCATCTTGAATCTCATTGTTGAGGACTTTGGGGCACTGGTCTGTGCCGTGGTCACGGTTCCCACAGAACTCACATGGCTTTGATTGAAGTTGTGAAACATATTTATGGAATGCGTTGCCCACGGTTTTGTCGATTATCTTCTGTAGGTCTGCTTCTGCTATGACCGTGGTGGCTGCTGCAGCTGTTCTCGTGGATGATCTTGGAGGTGATCTCCCCCGCCTTACACGGTGTTTGGCTCCCTTTATCATATTGAGAATAAGATCTTTAGCTCTTCGGGAGTCAAGGGAGAGTAAGTAGCCATTAGCAGAATGGTCTACAGCACTCCTAGTTTCGTCGTCCATGCCATGATAAAAAGCTTGAAGCAACTGGAAATTAGTGTAGCCATGCCGTGGGCATGCTGAGCAGAGTTTCTTAAATCGTCGCCAGTAATCATACAAAGTTTCTGCGTCGTCCTGTCGCACCACAGCTATTTGCCGTCTGAGGTCATCTTCGACAGAAGGTGGGAAATATTCGTATAGGAATGCATCTACCATTTCATCCCATGTTCTGATGCATCCAGGGGGCATCTCGCTAAGCCATTCTTCAGCCTCTCCTTTCAGGGAGAAAGGAAACGATCGGAGCAGTACCTGATCCATGACCAAACCTTTTGGCTTAAAACTTGTACATGCCATCTCAAACTTTCTCAAGGTGTTCGTTTGGGTCTTCACGGGCTCGTCCATGGAAGAAAGGCAGTGTTTGCAGAAGTCCAGGCTTCATTTCATAATTAACATCTCTATCATTCTCGTGGATGATACACATTGGTCTTCTAAATCTGCCGGTCCCCCCCATTTCTTCCATTGGGATGAGTTGAGCGTCATCCTCTTCTTCGTCAGCTAGAAAGGCATCGAGTACCTTGTAAGGTCGTCTTCTTTCCACCTCATCATTTACCTGAGGAGGATCCTCATGTCCTGCTGGTGGGTCCTCATGATTCCCTGCTCTATTCTGGTTATCCGCCATTGGTGGAGCCGGTATATGAACTGGAGAAGGAGGATTGCTTGAGGACGAGTCGACCGTGATCTCAGTATGGTCACGGTCACCTGCTTGATGAGAACTTGATGCCGTGGAACTGGATGCGGCTAACGCGAACCAGTTTTGTCTTCTTCTGGAGTTGTTCAGCCGACAGGTTGATTCAATTTCTGGGTCGAAGGGAAGTAAGGGTCCTGTCCGGCCCGAACGGGTCATATACTGTTAAGAATTCCAAATCTTGAGTTGCCGTCTCCCCGGCAACGGCGCCAATTTTGATAGAGTGTCGCAAGCTCACCAAAATAATCTTCCTCTTCTGAATAGGTAGCTAGTGGTAAGGAAGGTCGAATCCTCAGGGAGATGGTTTTAAGAGTTGGAAGTCTTCGAATTGGCCGTGGTCACGGTGTGCCCACGGTCAGTGAGAATGATGGGTTGTAAGATCTTTGGGATGAGTAGAGGTTGTGTAACAAATGTAATGTTTCGGAGGGGAGAAAGAAAAGTGTAATCCGTATGTTTGTGATGATCCTTGATTCGGTTCACACCGAGACCTTCCCGTGATCACGGGTCTTCGAGGGATGTACTCACGTCTGTTCTGTCGGATTCCAGTTAGTGGGTTGCTCAGTACGACTGAGCACTCCAGGGGGAAGGAACGTCCTTCGCTCTTTCGTGTCCTACTTTCCAGAAAACCTCACCTCTGGATTAACAGCGTAGTTAATCTGAGTATGCACTCCGTCACTCGTGTTTTCGCTCACCACTCACGATTACAGTGATTGGCTTTTAATATGTCATGGAGTTGATCACTCACCATAACATCCGTATACTCAAGAATGACAAGAGATAACAAAAAGAACTGAGTAATATATTGAACAGGACCTCACAAGGGCTGGCCCGGTAAATGAACTAAATCAAGGAAAGAATAAGTTTAGCCCTCCATTTGGTTCTGGAGTAAACCTTTTGAACAATTCTAAAACAAAGTAAAATCTCCTAATTTCTGTCCCTCAACCACAGGCGGTCGGGGTCTCTATATACTATCTCTCGAAATCTAGCAGGATCAGAAACAGATTACTGCCATATTAGTTAGGATCTCCCGAGATATCAGGTCAGATTCTCGGTCCGTGGTCACGGTGAGATCTCCGATTTTCCAGGCAGCAGCTATCAAATCGCAGCTCCTGATTCTCTTTCGCGAAATCTGCCTTTAAATCTCCATAATATCCTGTGGATTCCTGCTTTCAGAGAAATCTTGTAAGATACCAGTAATAACTCCATAACCGCATATATTAGGAAATAAAAAGTGCTAACCAGCCGATTATTACGTATCGTGGAACTGCATATAATCATACTATCAAATACCCCTGCCTTGTGCATCAATAGCTATCCATTTAACATTGGTTCCAGGCCATAGACTGCCTGCTAAGCGATCAGTGAAAGACTCCCTTTTCGTCTCACATAGTATCAGTACACTGAGCCTCTCCTTATTGATAAGAGTACGTATCTGGTTATGTTTCAGCCTACCTCGGCACCCTCTAATATTCCACATGGCAAAATTAATCATGTGCAAAATAAACACCCTACCGCAAACTTCTAACTTCACTGCACTAGCGAGTGCAGTGAGTTTGCCACTCCTTGTCTTCCTCAACAATTCTTGTCTTAAGCTTTTGACGAATTGCTGCTTTCGTTTGTTTTTTGCGAAGTCCCAAAGTGTCCATGATTTCCAGCGTCTGTTGGACTTCTACATCAACAGGACAGGAGTCGGGCGCTACACTCCTTGACTGGATCCTCTCTTCAAATCCAGTAATACTATCTCGAGTAGCTGCCAGGAAGGAAGGATCCTCTGCCACCTGTGGAGCCGAAAATAACACCACCTGACTATTACCTCCAAATGACAAACTGCCTGTGGGTTTGATATGTTTAAGTTTCTTCTGCTTGCCCAGTCTACTGGTTGCTGCTCTGCCTTTGTCACCCATATGCGAGGCCTTATTGCCTTCCTTACGCATCCTAGCAAAGGTCATATCAGCCTGTAGAGACAATAGAGTATTGGACTCCTCTCCAGAATCTGTAGGCAACATTTCAGAGGCTGTCATACGAGGAACTAAGCCCTGTGGAGCATCACTCATCTCCTTCTCCCCTGGAACAATGCAGGAGCAGTGAAATGGCTAAAGGATCCCCCATTTTGTGTGGACTGACTAGAACACCCTTCATTAAACTGTAGCTCTTGATGTTTGAAACCAATGTTTGTCGCATGCTGTCCTAATTTCTTAACTCTCCCGGTTGGACCCGCTAATCCCTCCTGGACTTTGTCCACATCACCTACCCACACACGTGTATCTTCTTGGACAAGATCCTGACAAGAACCCCCATTTCCTGCAGGAGACATGCTGCTCCTGTTCTCTCCAGAGCTGCTCTTCCACACATTGGACAGTGGGGGGTTGAGAGGGACAGGAAGACTGTTGCTTGCACCAGATCCTGTTACTTTTTTACCCACCTCGGGCCCCTCCACATCTCTCTCCTGCGTTTCCTGTATGCGAACCTGGAACTGTTTACCAGCAACCTTAAGCTGAACCTGATGATGTATCTCCTTCAAGGTACCAGTGTCCACCTGTAACACAGCTGCATTAAGACGAGCCCAACTGAGTGTCTGACCGTGTACTTGAACCAGCAAACCGATAGGGAGAAGGAGTTGCCGAAAAGCATCTTCACACCAGACAGTCAAAGGTAGTCCCACTATCTGCACCCAGCAAAGCCTTCTATTACCCGTATCCTCCTGACTCCAAGGATGGATGTTGAAGAACAATCCATTCCAGAAACTGAGATTAATGTTGAGTTCATTGTTCATCTTCTCAGCAGAAGCAAAAGTAATAAGACACTGGTGTCCCCCCATATCAGTGCACTCCACACCCAAAGGCAAACAAAGCTGCTTACAACAACCTGCTCGTAGTGTGCCAACTGCGCTTCTGTGCAACCTAGCCTGAGCTCCAACATCAGGGGAAAGTTCCACAATATCGCAGTCGAAATTAGGAGAGACGGGCACCGCTGTGGCCTCCGCATAAGTACGGCTATCACGTTCCTTGAATAACCGATTAGGTGCAGCAAGTTGGGTGGGAAGGTTCTCATTTGTCGTATTGCGCCTGATGTCACCAGGGGAGGTTGAACTGCATTGACCACTAGGAAGAGCATAGCGAGCCATATTGAAACGCATCCAGGTATTACCACCTATTAGGGAATTGAGTCGCCGTTGTCTAGTAACTTCCTGGACTCCACACCGTACAAATTTGGCAAAGCCAAAACGTAATCCCCTCTTGGATTTTCGTACTGATATAAAAACATCAACTACAGGTTCAATGGCAGCAATTTCCTTGAAAAGTTTGCCTGCATGCCAGCCATCTGGTATACCTTCAACAAAATAAGAGATGTATCGATCAGTAGTCAGCACCTGAGCTGGTTTCCAAAGGGGAGGAGTGGATCTTGTCGCATGGGGCAGCGGGGGCAGGGGTGGCAAGCCATGGTCGACACGGTCTGCAGGTGTGTTGGAAATGTGTGTGGGTTTAGGAGTCGTGGTTGGAGGAGGGGTGGAAAGAGGGAGGAGATTTTGGGAGGTGAGAGAACCATTTCTGCCCGCGGTTCCAAAATGTACTTGCAAAGTTCTCTTATATAGTGCCAACGATTCGTTGTAATGGCCACGATTGTACTCGACGCATGCCTGAACCAAATTAGCAGACACATTATCACGATCTCCATCCAGTACAATCTTAAATGCAGAAAATGCCTGCTCTTCTTCACCCTTAGCAAGTCAAAGCTGACCTTTACCAACCAAAGTAGAAGGCTCGTGCATATCAATCCTCACGCTTTGTTGTAGTGTTTCGTAGGCTGTATAAAATATACCTAGGTAGCTGTAGTAAGCCCTCAGAGCATGCAGATTAGCAATCCTCTCATATAGAACATCCACGTAATATTCATCAATAACGACTGGCTCCTTCCTCTAATTTCCTGCGAGCTTCATCCTCCTTTCGCCTTGCTTGCAAACAACAAGCTTCATCTTCCTCCATTGCCTTTACCTCTTTTTCTCTATCAGCAGCCAACGATGCAAGATACTCTCTTCACAGATATGCATTCATTCCAAAAATTCTTCCTTGAGTAGTCCCCCCTTGAGTGTATGCAAATTCTCTTCCCATTTCGCCAGTTGCATCACAGTGTTAGAGGACTCGGGATCTGCATCAAGTTCGCTCCTAATCTTCTCTCGCAAAGCTTCCACATCTTGCAGATTTAGTTTTTTTTTTAAAAAAAATATCAGATACCACCGGTGCTCATACTTTCTTCTGTCGTGCCTACAGGTGTTTACATGGAAAAAGACCTGGTCATTCAACGTGGATCCAACCCGATCTATTGCTGAAAACACGCTCTAGTTACGTTCAGCACTGGAGCTGCTACAATAACATCTGTCTTGCAAACCTCTGCAGCTCAGGAACATGACCGCAGTAGAACTCCCACCATACGTCTCATCGAATTCAAATGCTCCCATCTCCCTTGTTGTTCTGGTCAACTGCAGCGAAATCGTGTGGAAAATAGGCTGCATGGAGCAGGTCAGGCATCGTGGAGGTGGAAAGCTTGGAGGAGAAAGGAGGAGAGATCGGAGATGGTCCAGATTGGATTCAGTCACGGACCTGATAAGTATGCATGCAATGTGTTTCCTTGCATGCATGCATAGTAAGGCTTGTGCTTCACTTGTTGGCTTCTAAAGATGCGTAAAACGTAAGAGTATTGCACAGTGAGCATGCATTACGCATGCATGAAGATAGTTGGCTTTCCTTGCAAGTCGAATGAAGGCACTAAAAGTATCAGCTCTGCAAGCCCTTGCTACTTCACGAGCAAAGAATACTTCTGACGAGTATTCACCATTACTTTGCTGAATGGATTCATCATCATCTGTTTCTATTAATTGTGGAGATATTGTATTTTCCTCATGATGAATATCCACAGGAAGTGCGCTACGATCAAATCCTGATCCGCCAATCAGTTCTCCAGTTATGCCTTCTATCAGAATTCACGTCATTCGTTGAAGATGACTCTACTTTGCAGTACGGTCCATAGAATCTCTGAATCAAGAAGTGGGTTCCTTGGCTGCTGCTGTTGGAGCACCATTTATGGTCTAGAGTTTGGAACATGTTAAGTGCAGCTTTAAGTTTGGTCTTGTTCTTGGATAGTATGTTTGTGGTCTTCAACAATGTCCAGCTTATCTTGTCAGACCTTTTATATTCCTTTTGAACAAAGGATGAATTCTCACGGTAAACGTCACTGATAGGAAGTGACTGAGTTTGCGGTTGGTTATGGATATCAGCAACATCGCTTTTCAAATTCCTGTCATTCTCATCATGATAACCTGCATGAGGCAATATTAATGACTTGTCTTCTTCAGTATGATCTATCGGCGACCTGGGCCGACTCCATGTAGAGGAAGTTTGAGCTGGCATTCGTGGGAATGTTTGAGAGTAAATCCTTGCATGGTCCCTGTATGCATCGAGTGAAGGAGACAGCCTGAATGTGTACCCATCACCTTCCTTGTATATGCCATTCATTGCACGTGCAAGGTTGAACGTACGCTCCAGAGAGGCATGGGAATGGTAGTTGGCTTGAGGCACTCCTCATTGATATCCTTCTTCGGATCTGTAATCTCTGAAGAATTTGACCATCTCTTCCTCTGAAATACCATGATCCTTCATGTAACACTCAACACTCGAAACCACATGCTTCCTTTGCTGCTCCTACTCGTGGGACACTGTGTCATCCGGACTCTCTGGTGGAAGCTCTGGCAGTTTTACTGGTTCATCATTCATCTCTTGAACATCTGCTTCCAGAGGAACAAATTCACCTTTGAGGAAGGAGAGCTTCTGGTGGACTCCCTTAATCTTCCGCTGCTCTATCTCAGCCTTTTGAGCTGACTGCTCTTGCTTCTCTTGCAAGTTAACCAAGCTATTCTCTTTTTTTTTTTTCTTTTTCCTCTGGTTCGCTTGCCTCTTTATTTTGGAAACTTCTCTATCCAATTTGTTGCTATCCGATTGAACAGCACCAGAGAGGGGCCATGGTAAATCATCAGGTTGGTTTTCTTTTTGTTCCCCGTGACAAGATTGCAGCAGCAGTGGATGAGTTATCAGCAGAGACAACCGGTGGACATTCCACCGGTTTGACCCCCAAGGAGATGGTGACAAAGCCGGCGAAGAGATAAATAAATTGTGCCATCGTCTGATGATGTGTAGCGATATGCACATGCAGAGTGGTTATCGTTAGTCTTCTACTCAATTTTCCAGCCCAGCTGGATTTTCAATAGGTAGACCTGAATTAGAGCCCTCCATGTCACCACCATTCTTCAATGGATTCAAGTTTCTCCAGCATTCTAATGGACTCATCAACCTCCACTCACGCCATAACAGGGTCGATGACTAGTGCAGCTGGTGCCTCTAGTTAGTTTTCGGGCTTGGCTCGCCCTTCCTGCCTATTTTGTGTATTTGGCTCCTCTTGCATAACAAGTTGCTGTTCGGTCTGCATCTCAGACCTACCCCGTTGGTCCCTTTGTTGCCTCGAGCGTGCCATACTACTCGATTACACCTTTACTACTCAACATATATTAAACACAATACTAGTAAAAGAAGTGATACCTGGTGGAGAGGCATGCACCGGACAATAAACATATGCTGGAAAACAATATACAAGTTTTTTGGAAATCACATGCACACATGCAATGCACACTAGGCAATTACATCAACACTCATAGAAATCAAATATCAAGCAAGCAGAGACTCACACATCATCCACATTCCATAATTCACATCTTCAATCACATAATGACAAGAATGATCTATGAAGGCATATGAACAATCAGCACATTAGTTTATTATTCCTATCACTTAAACCTTTCAGTATTAGCCCATAGGTGAGTGAGTGTGTGCCTATGTTCTTACCTGAAATCACCAAAATCAACAAATAAGTTAGCATATAACAAATTATATTCCCTAAACCATGCTCCGCTACCAAACTTGTAACGACCCTAAATTCCTACCTATTAATAATTGCTCCCATTAAGGTCATTACCGCCGTGAAACCCAAATCAGCCTATATGACACCTAAGACCTATTTGAATTCCACAAGGCTAATCTTAAACTTTCCGATTTTAAGCTTGTTAATCTTATTGCTTATCAACAATTGGAGCATGATATTGGACATATGTTCTGGTATCATACGGAGTAAATAAAACATCAGCGGAAGTCTTAAATTAAATCATTGGGTTCACATAACAATAGCATCCCAGACACTCAATTCCTAACTCAGGGGTTCGATATAGCCTAGGAGATTCATATCTCATTCCGGATTTCATGTTCACACCCTACAATCCAATCACAAATAATACAACAAGGGCAGGTAACAAAAACATCATATAAGAGCAGGGGTTTCTGGAGAAACCGATGTGGCGTAGATCCTACCTCTCTTGTCTCTGAACAATAAGCTAATCCTTTGCCTTTATTAAGTAAATCTGAACCACCTAAATTATCACCAGGCAAAGACAAAACAAACTAAGCATGCATATTCAATAATCAATTGAATACCTTATTTCCTTACCAATACCACTCACCAAACCTATTAGAAACCAGTGATCAGATGCTGCAGGTGCCTCCCACTTGGATGTGTGATGTGATAGCCAGAAACTTAACAAGAATCAACCTGAATTTACCATTCCAATTAACTATGCAAAACCTGTCGCTAAAAGTAGGGCATAGGACGTTTTCGTCTCGACCTAGAACGAAATATTAACATGAAAGCTACGATTTATATATGGTTGGAAAAAATACGAAAATACCTTTCCAACAAGCTGTTATTTGTAAGATTCTGATAAACGACCAGAAAGTTATGCCACTTTGAAGTTCAAGAAGATTTGGCGAAAACCTAATCCCGCCGTCGATTTTCAAAGTAACTTTAGTCGAAGAAATACTAACCTCCTGATAACAAATAAATGATGGTTGGAAAGAGGATGAAGAGAGCTTTCCAGAAAGCTATTACTCGTAGAGATCCAACGAACGATGAGTGAGTTATACTGGTTTGAAGTTTCTGCAAATTATGGTGGCTATAGGGAGGTATAGGGTTTTAAGCCTATACGAAATTTGTAGGTTTTCTATGAATAATTCTTTGTGAGGTTGGCTTCCTATTTATAATGAATGGGTATAGAATTATGATTACTATTTTAATCACTTTATCTAAATAGGATAATTTACTAGATAACTAAACTCTAAACTTTTTAATTATCTTCCCCTATTTTTAGGGACTTTAATCTATAAGGCAACTATCTAGCCTTAAGGATGATTCCTAAGGCAATTACTCATCTACAAGAACCTAGATCTAAAGGAATTAGAAACAAAATAATTTACTAAACAATCTTACCAATTTCGGCCATCACACATCCTTTCCTTCAAGGGAAAAATCATCTTTTCACCTGCACTGGCTTCTGGACTTTTAGGACTCAAAATTCGGGGTCTTACAGAGCTGCCTCTGCGGGTGATAGACGGGGCAAATCTAGACTACCCAATCCTAGCCATCTGATACCCTCATCCGCAAAGAGTCGCTGGAAGTGTCCTACTGCTTCAGTCTTTATTTCCTCTGGCTTGAACAAATCCGTGCCATTTACTCGCATTGAGCCAATGAAATTATACGAGCGTCGCATATTAGCACTAGCGGGAAAAAATTTGCTGTTCTTATCCCCAAGCTTAAGCCATTGTTGTCTAGACTTCTGCCTCCACATAGCCTCAATCTTCTGCTTTAGATCCCATTTCTGAGCCTGTAAAGCTTGATACCTGCTATGCAAAGCTACCCTGGAACCTCTTCTATTCTGATCCAAAGAATCAATCTCAGCCAGAATTGTTTTCAATCTGGTTTCCAATGCTCTGAAATTTTCTGTATGCCAGACCTGCAATTTTTTCTCCAGAAATGCCAATTTCTTGACCACACTGAATGCACCAGGGAAACAACTTCCGGCCTCCCGCCAGAATCCTTCCACCGTCTCTATGAAATGCTTGTCGTCCCACCATAGATCCCACGAGCGAAATGGCCTAAATACCCAAAAAAAGAAGTCTGCCTTCAATATCAATGGGACATAGTCTGAGAATCCCTTAGCTCCTGTGTATAGCCTATGACGACAAAAATGCAAACACCAATTTGGGGAGGCCAAAACCCTGTCAATTCGGGAGGCACTCTGGGAATTAAACCATGTATACTCTTTACAAAGGAGTGGCAGATCAATCAGGCCATTCCTATTGATAAAATGCAGAAAGCGAGAAGCTGCAGCATTATTAAAAGAGTTCCCAAGCTGCTCTTCAGCAGTGACAGATTCATTGAAATCGCCTAAGATAATCCAGGGCGCGATATCCGTAGACTTCCTCCTTTGCAACTCTTCCCAAAGCACTCTTCGTTCAGCCACTAAATTAGGCACATGTAGCCCGACGCAAATGAAATTGAACCCTGTATCCCTTACCCGCATCTCCAATAGCAGCCACCTCTCAAATTTTTCCACACCAAGAGTCTGCACCTGTAAATCATCCCAAAGGCACACGATTCCACCAGCACTCCCACGTGCATCAATAGCTTCCTATTTAATATTGTTTCCAGACCATAATCTGCCAGCCAACCTCTCTGAGAAACTGTCCCTCTTTGTCTCACATAAAAGCAAGATACTCAGCTGTTCCTTAAATATAAGATTACGAATCTGAGGCTCTTTCATCTTCCCTCGACACCCTCTGATATTCCACATTGACAAATTAACCATCCAACAGAAAAACCCTTTGCAAAGAGGCACCGACACTACACTATGTAGTGCAGTGAGCTTGCCACTCCTTTCCTTCCTCAACTATCCGTGCCTTCAGCTTTTGCCTGATTGCTGCTTTCGTGTTCTTTCGACTAAGTCCCAGCGTGTCCACAATATCCAAAGACCTCTGTGCCTCCATTTCCACTGGACACCAATCAGATTCTGTATTCACAGAGCAGACCTGTTCCGAGACACCATCTCCTTTGTCTGTATGATCAACAAGAAAAGAGGGATCTTCCACCAATTAGAACACACCGCACCTGTCTTGTTGGCTAAGTCTCCCCGATGAAAGACTCCCACTGGGTTTAAGATGCTTGAGCTTTTTTTGCTTACCAAGCCTGCGATCAACAGCCCGCCCCTTGGATCCTACCTTCGATGCTTTAGTACCTTCCTTCCTCATTCTGGTGAAAGCCATGACTTCAGGTGACAGTATAAAATCGGGATTCTCAGCTGAATATTCACTTGGTATACACTCTGATACTGCCTTGTGAGTAACCTGGAGCTGATCCTCTTTATTCATCTCCTCTGGGATAAAATTAGGTGCAGTAAAATTACTTAAAAGCCTACCACTTCTCGTGAAATGGCTTAAACACCCTTCTACATGCTGAGTCACTGGGGGATTCATACCCACTTGAGCATGCTGCACTGTTAAGTTTAGCTGAACTGGTGGGTGAGGACCCACAGCTCCAGCTTGTACTATATTTGTTCCTTCCTCTACCTCCTTTTTCTTCTCCATCACATCATTCCGACATAATCCCTTTTTCCTTGCTGAAAACGTGCTGCCCTTCCCCTCAACAGAACTGTTCTGCTGGTCAGCTGATTGGTTGGTTTTGAGTGGTATAAAAAAGCTATTGCACCCACCTGACACTGAACCCTTTTCACCAACCTCGGGCCCCGTAAACACTTTATCCTTGACTTCCAGGATCTTCATTGTGCACTGCTTGCCATCGATCACCAGCTTCAACAATTTCTGTATTTCCAATGAGCTTGCTGTAGCTATTTGCAGCACAGCCACACCAAGACATCTCCAGCTAGCTGTGTTGTTATGGACCTGAACCAAAGAGCCAATTGGCTATACTATTTTCCGGAATGCTTCCTCAAACCATGCATTGAGAGGAAGGCCAGCGACCTCCACCTAGCATAACCTTTTATTGCCAGTGTCCTCTGAACTCCAAGGATGAATATCGAAAAACTTTGCGGTCCAAAAGCCACTATTGGACGTAAGTTCTTGTCTCATTTTCTCTGCTGTCACAAAGGTAAGGAGTTCCTGATGCTTACCCATATCGATGCATTCGACATCAGCTGGGAGACCCAACTTAGTAGCATATCCTTCGCGAAGAAGGCCAACAGCACTCCACTGAAGTCGTTCCAGTGTCCCCTGATCTGAGGAAATCTCCACTAGTTCTTCCTCTGGCTTATGGTTGTTCTGCATGGATGTGGCTTCTGCGTAAGTTCTGCCATCACGCTCCCTCAGAGGCTTAGGACATGTGTCCATCTGGTTTTTTCGCAACTCTAATGGCTCATCCATTCAGTCTGTAGCACCGATCGGTGCTCTTCGGTTCCCTGCACCAGCTGCAAAACGGGCCACATTAAGTCGCAACCAAGCGTGACCACCTAGTATCAAATTAAGCCGCCTTTTTTGAACATCCTCCTACACTCCACTCCGAACAAACTTAACAAAACCAAACCTTAAACCCCTCTTGGATTTGCGGGCTGAAATGAACACATCAGCTACAGGCTTGATGTCAGCTATCTCTTTGAAGAGCTCATTAGAATTCCAGCCCTCTGGTATACCTTCAATGAAATATGAGATATATCGTTCCTCACTAAACACTTTTGCTGGTATCCATTTGGAATGTGCAGGTCCTAACGTGACAGGGGTGTCCAGACGACGCAAGTTGAATGCTGATGATGGTCCCACGTTCCTACCACCAGCAAGTTTGAGTTGAGAGGTTGGGTTGGAGGCTGAATTTGGTGTGGTGTTTGGGTTGGGATTAGAGAGAGGTGGGAGAGTTGGGGAGGTGAGAGAAGTATTTTTTTGGGGTTCATGTAATATAATCGAAATAGTTTTGTTGTCGACCACTCGTCAAGAACGAAATCAACAAAATAAGTAATAAATTTATGGGATAACCAAGCTGGATGAGAAACATGGGTTCTCTCTCCTCACAAAACCCCCCCTTCTTTCTAGACCTTGTCCCTCACGGAATCTCAACCATATTCACAAACCACTTTCAACTCCCTCGCACCCCGAGCGTAGCCATACTCGGGAAGCACAGCTCCCTCGTCAGGCTCTTCCTGACAGTCCGGGTCCAGTGGTGCAGCCTCGTTCCAAATGGGAGCCGGCCAGAATCTTCAATGAAGAACGTTACATTTCATACTACATTGACAACATCCCAGGGGATTGGGGTTCGACCAGATTATTCAGAGAGATCGCCACCATTGAGCCTGTCGCGGATGTGTATATTCCAAATCGCACTTCCAGCAGGGGAGTGCGTTTTGGCTTTGCCAAATTTGTGCGTTGTGGCACTCAAGAACTTCACAGACAAAGACGGTTAACAGGCCTTTTAGGCACGACTCATCAGATGACTTTCAGTGTAGCTCGCTTTCCAGCTAGAGTGGGGACGCGTGCGAGACTAAATGATATGCAAGAGCGAGGAACACAGGCCGCTGTTGGTGGACAGGTGGTAGACGTGGGACAGATTCTGCGAGAAAGAGATGGTCGTTCCTATGTTGAGGCCACTATAGGTATGGTTCATCGGGATCACGGTGAGGGGCTGATAGCACTTTCTGTACATCCTGGACACTTGGAGCGACTCAAGCGCAGTATGGTGGGATTCATTCGCGGAAATCTCAATAATGAATTGTCTCTTCCATCCGGAGTGGAGTGCATAACAATGGGAGGGGCACAGAGATTGCTTATATTTCCCACTGTTGAACTGATGGAGCAGGAAATGCAGGCCAACGCGAATTCGTGGACAGATAAGTTTGCTGGTTTACATCCGTGGAGTCCAGTTGATGTGGGAGGTAGAAGGATATGTTGGGTGGATGTCATCGGGCTTCCACTGCATGTATGGACTGAGTTGACATTCTCCACGCTCATCCAAGAGATCGGGTCCTTAATCCGGATGCATTCTGATGCTGTTTCCTGGACTAGATTGGATAGCGTAAGATTACAAATTGCAACTCATCTTCCCTTAGCAATACTGGAGCTGGTACAGGTACAAGTTGATGGACGTAGTTTCCAGGTATGTGTAAAGGAAGCTACTGATGTAACGGGGATAGACCCCACTGAGGGTGTACATGATCCGGATGCTGGAGATCCCACTAGCCGTCCTATACCTGCTTCATCTCCATTGTTAAGCAGCCGCCAGGAAAAGACTGGAACGGAGCAGGACCATACCTCCTCAGCAGAACATCCTGAGGTCTGTCAGAGGGAGTGTTTAGTACCTAGCGGATCAGTAGGGGCAAGTCTGGAGGCCATTAAAACTAGTGTGGTGGGCCTTAAGCATTCTGACTCACTTGGGTTATTGGCCCAGTCTGGGCTGGCGAGCCATCATTTTAAAGCCCATAGGACTCAAGTGGACCTACCCAGCCTTCCTAGTCCCAGTAGGGAGGGAATCAGTACCTGTGCCGAACTAAAATTGCTTTTGGTTCGTGAGGGAACTGTGTGCGGGAGTCAGCTTCAACAGACGAGGAGGAATCAGCCTGCCAGGAACAGCACGACTTTGGACGAGGAGGATCCGGAAACAAATTTGTTACCCATGGCGACAGCGTTTGTTGAGATGAGGAAGAATGGGCAAAAGGCTGCGAGGTGTGGATTTAAAGGTTGGACAGCTCACAGTCGGATGGTGAAGCAGAAGAAACTTAGGCATCTCAAGCCCACAGGCAGCCTCTCATCTGGTCGTGCGAGTCAAATGGAGAGAGCTGGTACTTCGCAGTTGGCAGAGGATCCTTCTTTTTTAAACCTCAGTAGTGATCACACGGAAGGCATATCGGGACATGCTAGCCTCAAGGATGTCGACTTGCCTCAGTGTTCGTTGGAAGAAGAGGCACAGAGGGCGCTGAATGTGGCAGACCAACTAGGACTTCGCCCCAAGCAAACGAAAGATGCCAAAAGACAGAAACTGAAAGGGCGCATCGTGGAGGACAGAGAGGCATGGCAGAAGCATTGTGCTTCATAGAATCGGGGAGGTATGTGTATAATGGGTAATCATTCCTGATGTTTAATCTAGCTATATGGAATGTTAGGGGATGTAGGGGTAAGTTAAAGGAACATCAAATTCGCAAGTTAATTGTTGCAGAAAACTTGAGTATATTGATATTATGTGAGACCAAGTGGGAGGAGTTTCCAGTGAGATTGATAAGTTGATTGTGGCCTGGGTTGGATATACAGTGGGCTGTCATTGATGCTCATGGTACGTCTGGCGGTATAGTGTGTATGTGGGATGAGACAAAAGTGATGCATCTGGGAACAGAGAAGTTTGAGCGCTGGATATTACTGGACTTGCAAGAACGGGCTTCTGGGTTTAGATTCAGGTGTGTAGGACTATACGCGTAGAATCTAGAGCTGGAGCGTCAGCGCTTATGGGAGGAAGTGCAATATCGCAAGTCCATGGATATGATGCCCTGGGTAATCATGGGAGATTTTAATGAATCCCTCACTGTGGAGGAAAGAATGGGACATTCTTTTAATCGGCGTGCTGCCTGGCGCCTTCAGAACTTTATAAATCGCAATGGTTTGATTGATATGCCCCTCATAGGCAAGACATTCACATGGTTTACTGCATCGAGAGCGTCCAGAATAGACCGGGTACTGGCTTCGTCTGAGTGGTGCCTTCATTTCCATAGGCATAGGTTGTTTGCAGGAGATAAAAGATTTTCTGATCATGTGCCTTTGATATTGAAAGCCGATGAATATTCATGGGGAATCAGACCATTTCGGTCGTGGGATGTGTGGTGGGAAGATAAAGATTTCTTGACAAGGGTGACCGATTGGTGGCAAGAAGCTGGCCACTGTTTTCCGGGGGATTTCCAGGTGATTAGGAAGATGGCCTTTATGAAGAGGAAGTTACAAGCATGGCATTCTGATCCCAGTCGGTCATTGGACTCTCAGCTGCAATCAGTCCTAGCCGAGATGAATAGGCTGGACGAACAGAGGAGAGTAGTGAGTACTGATTCTTCTATGCGGTATGAGATTCTGCAGGAGCAGAAGTGGGCTTTCAAGAGGAAGATTGAGGCTAGGTGGCGTCAGCAATCCCGACAACAGTGGCTACAACTCGGTGATAAGAACAATAGGTTTTTTCATACCTACGCTACAATACGAAGATGTCGCAATTTTATTGGGATGTTACGGGTACAGGGACAGGAATTAAAACAGCCTGAGACAATCAAGTCTGCAGCAGTAGACTATTTCCAGAAAGCTTTTGCCGCGGAGGAAGGCAGATGTTTTGAGTTAGGGGAGTTGAACCTACCACACCTTTCCCAGGAAGCTGCAGATGTCCTTGAGCAGCCTTTCACAGAGGAGGAGATTAAGAAGGCTGTGTGGGCGTGTGGAAGTCAAAAGGCACCGGGCCCGGACGGTTTCAATTTCTTCTTCATTAAGAAAGCGTGGTCTGTAATTGGAGCGGAGATCATCATTATGATCAAAAATTTTCACAGCAACGGAGTGTTGCCAAGAGGGATCAACAACAGCTTTCTTCTTTTAATTCCAAAATGTAGAGGTGCAGTGGAATTGACAGATTACAGACCAATAAGCCTTATCAACAGCTTATATAAAGTCATAGCGAAGCTTTTATCTACCAGACTTCAAGTGGTGATGGATCAGCTTATCTCCCCTGTCCAGACCGGGTTTATGGCAGGGCGTCATATTTCTGATACTGTGATGATAGCCAACAAAATCATTCACTCTATGAAAAAGTCTAGACGCCAGGGCTAGTGTCTTAAGCTCGATTTTCAGAAGGCGTATGATTCGGTGGACTGGGATTTCTTATCCGGGGTAATGCATCGGATGGGTTTTGGGGAGAGATGGTGCAGATGGATTCAGCAGTGTATTGCTTCGGCCCGTTGTTCAGTCCTAATAAACGGATCGCCCACAGTAGAATTCAACTTGGGAAGAGGATTAAGGCAGGGTGATCTGCTGTCTCCATTACTCTTTAATTTGGCAGCTGAAGTCCTATCCCGCATGCTTGATAAGGCAGCCGATTGTCAGCTATTCAGGGGTATCAACATAGGCATCCAGATTACACATCTCCAATACGCGGACGATGTAATGCTATTTTGTGAAGGGGAACAACAAGGTATACTCAATGTGCAAAGCGTTCTTCGGTGCTACGAATTCCTCTCCGGCCTTAGGATTAATTTCTTCAAATCAGGCCTTGTGGGAATTAATGTAGACACACACGCTACTGAAGGGGTGGCCTCATTAATTCATTGCCGCATGCAACACTTCCCTTTCTCCTACCTCGGGATGCCACTGGGGGCCAATCCTCGTCGCCGTAGTACGTGGGAGTCAGTGATTACTCGATTAAAAGGAAAATTAGCGTCCTGGAAGGGTGCTTTACTGTCTCTTGGGGGCAGAATTACTTTGATCAGGTCTGTACTCAATAGTTTGCCTGTGTATTATATGACATTTTTCCAGGTACCGGTGGGGGTGAGGAGGGATTTCGAAAAATGGATGAAACGATTTTTGTGGGTTGGGAGAATAGATAAAAGATGCTTTGCCAAAGTGAAATGGGCAAAGGTGGTCCAGCCGGTTAGTAGTAGGGGTGCAGGGGTGGGTTGTTTGCAGAGGCGGAATCAGGCCCTGCTCATGAAGTGGAGCAACCGGATTGCCAACGATACATGTTCCCTTTGGAGCCGGGTCATCAATAATAAATACAATCCCAAGCTTCGATCTGAGGGCATTGTCTGTGTTGATAGTAGAGGGTCTGCAATGTGGACTGGAATTGTCAGGACTAGTCGCCTATCATTATCAACTGGCCAGTGTATATCTTCATTTTTTCATTGGAAATTGGGTAGGAGAGATACCATTTTATTTTGGGAAGATGCCTGGTGTCATGCTTCCCCCTTGTGGATCCTCTTTCCACGATTGTTTACTATTTCTATGCTGAAGGATGGGTCAGTTTTCCAGTATGGGTTGTGGGAGAGTAATGTGTGGAGATGGCAGCTCCGGTGGCGTCGCGAGCTGTTTGTTTGGGAGGCTGAGGAGGTCGAGAGATTAAGGATGATTTTGGAGGACTTCAGACCAAACCCACGGGAGAAAGATGTACTTCAATGGGAATTTCAGGGCAGCCCATTCTCGGCCAATCTGTGTTACAGGACATTAGTCGCGAATGTGGTGGAGATAAGGGAGACGATGATTCCTAATGTGTGGTGTAAGTCGGGGGCGCCCAAATGGCAGGCCTTCTTGTGGATTGCTTGTTTGGGGCGACTTCCTACCAAAGGATACCTACGACGGATTGGCATCTTATCTGATCAAGATCATCTTTGCGAGGCCTGTGGTAGATTAGAAGAGGATTCTAACCATGTGCTGCTTGATTGCCGGATTGCATGGACATGTTGGTCCTCTGTTTTCAACCAATGGGGTTTCTGCTGGGTTCAACCGCGATCTGTGGCTGAATTGTTTGTTCAATGGGATGACTTTAACATTCCGGGTCGCTATCGACGTTTATGGTACGTGCTGCTGTTTTCTTGTGCCTGGAGTATTTGGCCAAGTAGCAACAAGCGTGTTTTCAACGGAGAAGAGAGCAGTGCAGCTGATATGTATTATGCTGGTATGAGGCATGGGTTCCAGTGGGCTAAGCTGAACCTGCAGGAGGTTAACCTGGACAGCTTGGAAGTTCTACCTGCTAGTGATTTTGCTTTGTTGTTGGCTAGGTAGTGTGCTAGGAAGGTGACAGTTGCAGATACTGAATTCCAGCAATAGTATCTGGAAGTTTCATTTTGGTAGCACTGGATAATACTCTATTATCCTATCATCTTGTATAGCTGTATATAAATGCCAGTTAATATATCTCGTTATTCTTCAAAAAAAGTAATAAATTTATGGTCAGTAAAAACCCTCCTGGATTCCCATGTCTTCAAGTCCCTTCCATTCTGTTTAGGGTTTAGGTTGTGAGTGGACGGGAATGAGGGATAGTTTTTAGAAATCGGATTGCTAGGTGGTGGGAATAAGTGTGGGGGTCTGTCATGGGAACAAGCGGTCCAGGATCTGGAAAATGGGTTGGGTTTTGGGATACTCTGGTGTTAAGGGGTTGATCAGTATTTATGAGGGGGCTAGGCTGATTAACATCAGTCGGGTTTTGGTAGGTGGGTTTGGAGGCGGGGGTGGTGATGGGATTTGCATGGGCGGGCATAATTCAGAGGATTTTCTCTCTCCCAGTTTGAAGTTGCTTTTTGTTCTGAATGTCTATTTTCAGTATTTGGAGGATGATTTTATTGCTGTAAAAACCAAGGAATACGGGAGAATGTCAGCATTCTCCCCTAAAAATGCCAGTAGCTAACTAAAACATGTGCTACTTGTCCTAACCATTCACAGGATGGATTACTAGTTTCCTCAAGGTTTTCCAGGAGATAAGTACAAGGGGTTGGGGTTTCTGCTTCAGAAATTTTGATATTCCCTCTTTGTTATTAACCCCCTCTAGACTTCCTTTGAACTCGAAATATTCTTTAAATAAATATTTAATCAGAATTTGAATCGTATAGTAAAATAAAGTTTATTGTTTCTTATTAAGAGTCATTGAAATTCACGAAGAGATTTGATATGCAACTGATAAGTCAACCCATCTTCGTGTTCCACCTTGGAATCTTCTTCCTACTAACCATAATGTCCATAAACATGCTTGGGTCCCTTCTGCAGCAACCCAAGCCATGATTACAGCTTAAAAAACAAACAGAAAGGAAGTTCCAAAAATGCCTTCTCTCACCTCCCCAGCTCTCCCACCTCTCTCTACTCTCAATCCCAGCCCCATCCCAAACCCAGCTTTCCACACAACTTCTCATTTCAAATGTGCGGATGGTAGGATCGTGGGACCATCCAAGGTTTCTGACCTGCAACGTTCGCCCTTCCCTGCCACCTTAGGGCCTGAACAGTCCAAATGGACACCAGCACAGGTGTTTAGCATGGATCGGTATATTTCTCATTTCATTGAAGGTATTCCGGAGGGTTGGAATTATAAAAAATTATTCCGAGCGATAACCGATGTGGAGCCTGTGGTGGATGTGTTCATCTCCGGACGCCTCTCCAAGCGGAGATTGCGATTTGGCTTTGTCAAGTTTGTTAGATGCGGGGTGTAGGAAGAAGCTAGACAAAGACGGTTGAACTCGAGACTAGGTGGCCATGCTTGGTCACGCATCAATGTGGCCCGTTATGATGCTGGTGCTGGGGATAGACGAGTACCGACTGCTTTAAATACCAGAGTGGTTGAGCCATCCGAGTTTCCACCAAAATGGATAGTCACAGGTCATCCACCTCTGAGGGAGAGGGATGGAAGAACATATGCAGAAGCCACAGCTATGCAGCAGACGCCTGCGTACAAGGAAACACTTGTGGAGATTTTCTCAGATCGGGGGATCATGGACCGTCTCCAAAGAAGTGCTGTTGGTCTTCTTCGAGAGAATTATAACACACAATTGGGTCTCCCAGCTGATGTTGAATGTATTGATATGGGTCCATATCAGAAACTTCTTACCTTCGCGACAGCAGAAAACATGAGGCATGAACTTAACTACAATACCGACTTTTGGAACACTAAGTTTTATGATCTGCACCCATGGAGTTCAAAAGATACTGGCATTAGAAGACTATGTTGGGTGGAGGTTGTTGGTCTTCCTCTTAATGTCTGGTTTGAGGAAGCTTTCAGGAAAATCATAAGGCCATTTGGCCCTGTGGTTCAGGTCCATCCTAACACTGCAAATTGGAAATCTTTAGCAGGTGCTGTAATGCAAATAGCCACAACAAGTTCGTTGGAAATCCAGAAATGGTTGAAGCTGGTGATAGATGGCAAGCAGTGCACATTGCAGATCTTGGAAGTCAAAGACAAAGTGCTTACGGGGCCCGAGGTTGTTGAAACAGGCTCCGTGTCAGGTGGGAGCAACAGCCTTTTTGTCCCACTTAAACCCAACCCTTCCGTTGACAAGCACAATAGTAGTGTTCAGAGAAAGGACAGTACTCCTGCAGCAAAGCAAAAGGGTTTATGTTAGAAGGATGTGATGGAGCAAGGCAAGGTGATGGCAACAGGTACTAATCCCACCTACGTTGGAGCTGGAGGTCCTCACCAGCCAGCTCAGCTTATATCACCAACACAACATGCCCAAGTGGGTATGACTCAGCAAGTGGAAGGGCGTCTAAGGAATTATACGAGTAGTGGTGGATTTCTAAGTAATTTCACTGCCCCTGCTCTTATCCCTGAAGCACTGATTACAGAGGGCCAAATACAAGCTCATCGCAAGACACTTTCAGAGTGTGCACCAGGTGAGTACACAGCTGAGAATTCCGCCTTTCAATCGTCATCTGAGGCCATGGTTTTCACCAGAATGAGGGAGGAGGGTGATAAAGCATCGAGGGTAGGCTACAAGGGCAAGGCCGGCGACCGAAGGCTTGGCAAGCATAAAAAGCTCAAGCATATTAAACCCACTAGGAGTCTCTCTTCGGGGAGAACCAGTCAACCAGACAGACGTGGTGCGCCCTTATTGGCGGATGAACCATCTTTTCTTGCTGAGACTACTGACAAGGGAGAAGATTCGTCGGCACGAGTTTTCTCCGTGACTCCAGAAGTGGATGAATGTCCAGTAGAAATGGAGGTGCAGCGGACGATGGATATTGTGGACAAGTTGGGACTCAGTAAAAAGAACACAAAAGCCGCAATCATGCAAAAGCTGAAGGCACAGATAGTTGATGAAGGCAAGGAGTGGCAAGCTCACTGTACTACATAATGTAGTATCGGTGACTTTTAGTTCAGGGTTCTGAAGTCTAATGGTTAATTTAGCTATGTGGAATATACGAGGGTGTCGGGGGAAGATGAAGGAGAATCAGGTCCGTACTCTTATAACAAAGGAACAGCTTAGTATATTGTTTTTATGTGAGACAAAGAGAGAGATTTTCTCTGAAAGATTGGTGGCAAGATTTTGTCCTGGTAACAATATTAAATGGGAAGCTATTGATGCTCGTGGGAGTGCTGGGGGAATAACATCCACCGATTAAAACTCCAGTAATCTGTACGTGTGTATCATCCCATAAACAGACAATGCCGCCAGCCCTGCCTTGAGCATCAATAGCTGTCCATTTCACAGTGGTTCCAGGCCATAGACTGCCTGCCAATCGATCATTGAAGCTCTCCCTTTTTGTCTCACAGATGATCAAAATGCTGAGCCTTTCCTTATTGATAAGAGCACGGATCTGATTATGTTTCACCCTGCCTCGACACTCTCTGATATTCCACATGGAAAAATTAATCATTCACAAAGAAAACACCCTCTTGCAAACATCCAACTTCACTGCACTAACGAGTGCAGTGAGTTTGCCACTTCTTGCCTTCCTCAACAATCCTTGTCTTAAACTTTTGACAAATTGCTGCTTTCATTTCTTTTTTACGAAGACCCAGATTATCCATGATTTCCAACGTCTGTTGGACTTCCATATCAACGGGACAGGGATCGGGAGCTGAACTCCTTGAGTAGCTGCCAGAAAGGAAGGATCATCAGCCACCTGTGGAACCGAAAATAACACTACCTGACTACTTCCGCCGGAGGACAAACTGCCTGTGGGTTTAATGTGTTTGAGTTTTTTCTGTTTGCCCAGTCTATTGTTTGCTGCTCTGCCTTTGTCGCCCATACGCGAGGACTTATTGCCTGCCTTTCGCATTCTGGCGAAGGCCATATCATCCTGTAGAGGCGATAGTTTCTGGGACTCCTCTCCAGAATTGGTAGGCAACAGTTCAGAGGCGGCCATGCGAGGGACCAAGGCCTGACGTGCATCACTCATCTCCTTTCTCCCCTGGAACAGCTCGGGTGCAGTAAAATGGCTAAACGACCCCCCATGTTGTGTGGAAAGACTAGAGAGCCCTTCATTTAACTGTAGCTCTTGATATTGAAAGCCCACGTTTGTCTCCTGCACCTGTGCTAAATTCTTAAGTTTCCCGCTAGGATCCGCAAGTCCCACGTGTGCTTTATCCACATTCCCTGCTCCCACACATGTGTCACCCTTGACAATATTCTGACAATAGCCACCATTTCCTACAGGAAACATGCTGCTCCTGTCCTCTCCAGACCTACTCTTCCTCACAGCTGACAGGGGATGGTTGATGGGGACAGAAAGGCTGTTACTGGCACCAGATCCAGTTACTTTTTGGCCTACCTCGGGCCCCGCACCATCTCTCTTCTGAGCTTCCTGAATGCAAACCAGGAACAGTTTACCAGCAACCTTGAGCTGAACCTGATGTTGTATCTTCGTCAAGATGCCAGTGGCCACCTGTAACATGGCAGTATCAAGACGAGTCCAGCTGACTGTCTGGCTGTGTGCCTGTACCAGCAAGCCAATTGGTTGAAATATTTGCCGAAAGGCTTCTTCACACCAGACATTCAAAGGTAGCCCCACAATCTGCACCCAGCAAAGCCTTCACTGCTCATCTTCTCAACGGAAATAAAAGTGATAAGTGGTTGGTGTCCCCCCATATCTGTGCACTCCACACCCAAGGGCAAACAAAACTGGGTACTGCAACCGTCACGTAGTGTACCAACGCTGCTTCGCTGCAACCTAGCCTGAGCTCCAGCATCAAGGGAAAGCTCCACTGGTGCGCAGTCTAAAGTAGGAGAGTCGGGCGCCACTGTGGCCTCCGCATAAATTCGTCTATCACGCTCCTTGAGGAACCGAGTAGGTGCGGCAGGCTGGGTGGGAAGGGGCGCAGATGTCGTAGTGTTCCGGATATTTCCAGGAGACAGTGAACTGCGGTGACCTGCGGGATGAGCATAGCGAGCCACATTGAACCTCATCCAGGTATTACCACCTATTAGGGAGTTGAGTCTCCGTTGTCTGGTAACTTCCTGAACTCCACACAATACGAATTTAGCAAAACCAAAACGTAGTCCCCTCCTGGATTTTCGGACTGAAATAAACACATCGACTACAGGTTCAATGGAAGCAATCTCTTTGAACAGTTTTCCTGAATGCCAGCCCTCTGGTATGCCTTCGATGAAATAGGAAATGTACCGATCAGTGTTAAACACCTTAACTGGTTCCCAAGGTGGGGGAGTGGACCTTATCTCCTGGGGTAGCGGGGGCGGGGGTGGCAAACCGTGATCTATGCAGGCGGCAGGCTTGGTAACAATGTGGATGGGTTTGGAAGTCGTGGTGGGATGTGGTGTGGAAAGAGGGGGGAGGTTGTGGGAGGTGAGAGAAGCCATCTGTCTACTGTCTCTCACCATCTAACAAAGTGTTTATATATTAAAAGGGATATGGTGATCACATGATGTATCAATCAGTATCTACTTGCAATTGCTTAACCCTGCTTGGCTTCTACCAATCTTCTTCTTTTATAACAAATTCAACATGCATTATTTTAGTATTTATGTTTATTATATAATACAGATACATGTCGACATGCTATATTCCAAATAACAAAGACAAATTTCCTTGTTTTATAACAAATTCGGCTTGCATTATTGTAATATTTATACAATAATGTCATCTTCGCTTGATTAAGAAGAGTTAAAAAATTTCTTCAAAAAATTTGACCCGAATCGTCGAGAGCCAATGAAAGTTTGAATTTCAGTTGAGATGTTACTTTTTGAATGCTTTAAATTTATTATATTAAATTTTTTATGCCTTATTCCAACAACTTGATCCTCCCAAGCAAGAAGACATTCTGGATAAGATGCGGATAAATCCTCATTTCACATTTGTAGAAACAGACATTCTGGATCCAAATTCTCATCCTCTTCAATATCATATTCCAAATGGTATTGCCTCTTTCCAAGGCTCCACTTTGTTATTAAAATGACTTCTCTCACCTCCCCAACTCTCCCACCTCTCTCTATTCCCAACCTAAACACCACACCAAATTCAGCCTCCAACTCAAACTTGCTGGTGGTAGGAACGTGGGACCATCATCAGCATTCAACTTGCGTCGTTTGGACACCCCTGTCACGTTAGGACCTGCACATTCCAAATGGATACCAGCAAAAGTGTTTAGTGAGGAACGATATATCTCATATTTCATTGAAGGTATACCAGAGGGCTGGAATTCCAATAGGCTTTTTAAAGAGATAGCTGACATCGAGCCTGTAGCTGATGTGTTCATTTCAGCCCGTAAATCCAAGAGGGGTGTAAGGTTTGGTTTTGTCAAGTTTGTTCGGTGTGGGGTGCAGGAGGATGTACAACAAAGGCGGCTTAATTCGATACTAGGTGGTCACGCTTGGTTGCGACTTAATGTAGCCCGTTTTGCAGCTGGTGCAAGGAACCGAAGAGCACCGATCGGTGCTACAAACCGAATGGATGAGCCATTAGAGTTGCGAAAAAACCAGAAGGACACATGTCCTAAGCCTCTGAGGGAGCGTGATGGCAGAACTTATGCAGAAGCCACAGCCATGCAGAACAACCATGAGCCAGAGGAAGAGCTAGTGGAGATTTTCTCAGATCAGGGGACACTAGAACGGCTTCAGCGGAGTGCTGTTGGCCTTCTTCGCGAAGGATATGCTACTAAGTTGGGTCTGCCAATTGATGTCGAATGCATTGATATGGGTAAGCATCAGAAACTCCTCACCTTTGTGACAGCAGAGAAAATGAGACAAGAACTTACGTCCAATAGTGACTTTTGGACCGCAAAGTTTTTTTATATTCATCCTTGGAGTTCAGAGGACATTGGCAATAAAAGGTTATTTTTTATGCTGGGTGGAGGTCGCTGACCTTCCTCTCAATGCATGGTTTGAGGAAGCATTCCGGAAAATAGTACAGCCAATTGGCTCTTTGGTTCAGGTCCATAACAACACAGCTAGCTGGAGATGTCTTGGTGTGGCTGTGCTGCAAATAGCTACAGTAAGCTCATTGGAAATACAGAAATTGTTGAAGCTGGTGCTCGATGGAAAGCAGTGCACAGTGAAGATCCTGGAAGTCAAGGATAAAGTGTTTATGGGGCCCGAGGTTGGTGAAAAGGGTTCAGTGTCAGGTGGGTGCAATAGCTTTTTTGTACCACTCAAAACCAACCAATCAGCTGACCAGCAGAACAGTTCTGTTGAGGGGAAGGGCAGCACATTTTCAGCAAGGAAAAAGGGATTATGTCGGAAGGATGTGATGGAGAAGGAAAAGGAGGTAGAGAAAGGAACAAATATAGTACAAGCTGGAGCTGTGGGTCCTTACCCACCAGCTCAGCTAAAGTTAACAGCGCAATATGCTCAAGTGGGTATGAATCCCCCAGTGACTCAGCATGTGGAAGGGTGTTTAAGCCATTTCATGAACAGTGGTGGGCTTTTAAGTAATTTTACTACACCTGATTTTATACCAGAGGAGATGAATAAAGAGGATCAGCTCTAGGTTACTCGCAAGGCAGTATCAGAGTGTATACCAAGTGAATATTCAGCTGAGAATCCCGATTTTATATTGTCACATGAAGTCATGGCTTTCACCAGAATGAGGAAGGAAGGTACTAAAGCATCGAGGGTAGGATCCAAGGGGCGGGCTGTTGATTGCAAGCTTGGCAAGAAAAAAAAGCTCAAGCATCTTAAACCCACTGGCAGTCTTTCATCGGGGAGACATAGCCAACAAGACAGGTGTGGTGTGTTCCAATTGGTAGAAGATCCCTCTTTTCTTGTTGATCATACAGACAAGGGAGATGGTGTCTCGGAACGGGTCTGCTCTGTGAATACAGAATCTGATTGGTGTCTAGTGGAAATGGAGGCACAGAGGTCTTTGGATATTGTGGACACGCTGGGACTTAGTCGAAAGAACACGAAAGCAGCAATCAGGCAAAAGCTGAAGGCACGGATAGTTGAGGAAGGAAAGGAGTGGCAAGCTTACTGCACTACATAGTGTAGTGTCGGTACCTCTTTGCAAAGGGTTTTGCTGTTGGATAGTTAATTTGGCAATGTGGAATATCAGAGGGTGTCGTGGGAAGATGAAGGAGACTCAGATTCGTAATCTTATATTTAAGGAACAGCTGAGTATCTTGCTTTTATGTGAGACAAAGAGGGACAGTTTCTCCAAAAAGTTGGCTGGCAGATTATGGTCTGGAAACAATATTAAATGGGAAGCTATTGATGCACGTGGGAGTACTGGTGGAATCGTGTGTCTTTGGGATGATTTGCAGGTACAGACTCTTGGTGTGGAAAAATTTGAGAGGTGGCTGCTATTGGAGATGCGGGTAAGGGATACAGGGTTCAATTTCGTTTGCGTTGGGCTACATGCGCCTAATTTAGTGGCTGAACGAAGAGTGCTTTGGGAAGAGCTGCAAAGGAGGAAGTCTACAGATATTGCGCCTTGGATTATCTTAGGAGATTTCAATGAATCCGTCACTGCTGAAGAGCGGCTTGGGAACTCTTTTAATAATGCTGCAGCTACTCGCTTTCTGCATTTTATCAATAGGAATGGCCTGATTGATCTGCCACACCTTGGTAAAGAGTATACATGGTTTAATTCCCAGAGTGCCTCCCGAATTGACAGGGTTTTGGCCTCCCTAAATTGGTGTTTGCATTTTAGTCGTCATAGGCTATACGCAGGAGCTAAGGGATTCTCAGACCATGTCCCATTGATATTGAAGGTAGACTCCTATTTTTGGGGATTTAGGCCATTTCGCTCGTGGGATCTATGGTGGGAGGACAAGCATTTCATAGAGACTGTGGAAGGATTTTGGCGGGAGGCTGGAAGTTGTTTTCCTGGTGCATTCAGTGTGGTCAAAAAATTGGCATTTCTGAAGAAAAAATTGCAGGTCTGGCATACAGAAAATTTCGGAGCATTGGAAACCAGATTGAAAACAATTTTGGCTGAGATTGATTCTTTGGATCAGAACAGAAGAGGTTCCGGGTAGCTTTGCATAGCAGGTATCAAGCTTTACAGGCTCAGAAATGGGATCTAAAGCAGAAGATTGAGGCTATGTGGAGGTAGAAGTCTAAACAACAATGGCTTAAGCTTGGGGATAAGAACAGCAAGTTTTTTCACGCCTGTGCTAATATGCGACGCTCGTATAATTTCATTGGCTCAATGCGAGTAAGTGGCATGGATTTTTTCAAGCCAGAGGAAATAAAGACTGAAGCAGTAGGACACTTCCAGCGGCTCTTTGCGGATGAGGGTATCAGATGGCGAGGATTGGGTAGTCTAGATTTGCCCCGTCTATCACTCGCAGAGGCGGCTCAGCTCCAAGAACCGTTCCTTGAGGAAGAGATCAAGAGCGCTGTATGGGATTGCGGCAATCACAAGGCCCTAGGACCAGATGGATTTAATTTCTACTTTATTAAGAAAGCATGGCAAGTGATCGGAGAGGACATTACCATGATGTTACATGAATTTCATTCCAGTGGTGCCCTACCTCGTGGGATAAACAATAGCTTCATCACCTTAATCCCAAAGCTACCAGGTGCAGCTGATTTCAACTCTTATAGGCCTATCAGTCTCATCAACAGCTTATATAAAATCATCGCCAAGATTTTGTCCAAACGGCTTAAGAGAGTGATGGACCGGCTAATTTCTCCCTTCCAAACCGGCTTTATGGAAGGAAGGTACATTCCTGATTCAATCATGGTTGCCAATGAAATATTACACACCATGAAGAAGTCAAATAAAAAAAGCTGGTGTCTGAAATTAGACTTCCAGAAGGCATACGATTCTGTAAATTGGGCTTTCCTACTTGAGGTGATGGAACAGACCGGCTTTGGTGTTCAGTGGAGGAGATGGATTTAGGGTTGTGTCTCTTCTACTCGTTGTGAAATTCTTATCAATGGCGTGCCAACCGCTGAATTTAATGTGGGGCGAGGTTTGAGACAAGGTGATCCGCTCTCAGTTTTATTGTTCAATCTAGCGGCGGAGGTTCTATCCCGGCTGCTTATTAGAGCGGTTGATTGTCAACTGTTCCAGGGCATTACTGTTGGAGGTTTGCGTTTAACGCATCTGCAATATGCAGATGACGTTATTCTCTTTAGCCATGAAGATCAGCAGGGGATCATTAGCTTACAGAGGATCTTGAGATGCTATGAGTTATTATCCGGGTTGAAGATTAATTTCTTCAAATCAGGCTTAGTAGGAATTAACGTACCCAATGGGGAGACTGCGACCTTGGCTTCTAAGATTCATTGCAGGCTGCAAGTTATGCCGTTCATATACCTTGGGGTGCCGCTTGGAGCGAATCCACGCCGCAGAAGTACGTGGAAAACAGTGGTGGATAGGTTCAAAAGTAAACTAACGTCTTGGAAGGGTTCTTTACTGTCGCTGGGGGGGCGAATCACACTGATCAAATCAGTGTTAAATAGTCTACCAGTATATTATATGACTTTTTTTCAGATGCCAGTGAGTGTACGACAGGACTTTGAAAAATGGATGAAGTGCTTCTTATGGGCTGGGAAAGTAGATAAAAGATGCATGTGCAAAGTGAGCTGGTCTGTGGTAGTCAAAGAAAAAGACAAGGGGGTGCTGGAATTGGTTGTCTGCAGTTGCAGAATCAGGCTCTGCTTACAAAGTGGAGTGCCAGAATTGCAAATGATACCTGCTCATTGTGGAAACAGGTGATAGTGCAGAAATACAGGCCCAGATTGAGCTATGCCGGTATAGTGTGTGAAGTGAGCCAAGGTTCTTCTATCTGGAGAGGGATTGTGCAGACAAGTAGATCAACATTGTCAAATGGAAAGTGTATCTCAGAATTCCACCGCTGGAAACTGGGGAAAGGTAATACCAGTGCGTTTTGGCAGGATAGCTGGTGCAGTAACTGCCCCTTAATGGTTTTATTCCATAGATTATATGACATATCCCTCGAGAAGGAGGGATCAATATTGCGATTTGGATCACTGTTGGGACATGAATGGGGATGGAGTATGACATGGCGGAGACGATTATTTGTGTGGGAGGAGGAGGAAGCTGCACTCTTAATGGTCCTACTGAGATGAGCCCTTTCTCAGTTCGCAATTGTTACCACACACTGAAAGAGAATACGGTCCATTCACATGAGCTGATGATCCCAAATGTGTGGCGCAAGCAGGGTGCACCCAAATGGCAAGCGTTCATGTGGCTTGCATGTAGGGAGAAAATAAATGCCAAACTTCAGCTCATTCGATTTGGCATTCTATCGGCTTCTGAAGGAGATTGTGAGGCGTGTGGCCTTGAGGAAGGCGACTCCAACCATATTTTGCTTGATTGTAGAACGGCTTGGGTTTGCTGGTCCCTCTTATTCCGCAAATGGGGATTAAGCTGGGTACAACCGCGGTCCATGGCAAACTTATTCATACAGTGGGAAGGCTTCTCCATTCCATTTCGATGGCATGGTCTCTGGTATGTTTTAATGTTTGCGTTCGCATGGAGCATATGGTTGGGCCGAAACAGCAGAATCTTTCGGCATGTAGACAGCAGTGCAGAAGACCTGTTCTACAATGGCATTCAGCAAGGTTTCTGCTGGGCCAAGACTAACCTGAAGGATGGTTGCCCCGATTGTTTGGATTTGTTGCCCTCCGGGGATTTTATTTCCTTACTGGGTGCATAGATTGTATGGATGGTGAAAATTTTAGATGCTGTACCTTAGACACGGCATCTACAAGTTTCACCTTGTCTATTGAGTTATTACAATGTTTCATTGTCTAACTCCTATGTAATATTGCTTTCAATTTTAATACACCTCGATGAATTCTTCAAAAAAAATATTCCAAAATGGCAAACAATAAAGACAAATTTCTTTCTTTTATGACAAATTAAACATGCATTATTGTAGTATTTATGCTTATAATACAGAATAAAGACCAATGTCCCTGTTTTATAACAAATTCAACATGCACCTGAATAAACAAAGACTATGAGAAAACTCCTATCTGTTTATTTGTAAGCATCAGCGTGAGTGATGTTTCTCCCTACCGTTCATAATCGTTCTCTCTTCTTCTCTACCTACTCTTCTGTTGTGAACTTCCTTTCTTCTTCTTTTTTTCTTTGAAGAAAATCGATATATTAAGAATTAGCAGTAATACAAAAAGGATGGACAATGTAAACCTTGTGCCATTGCAATGAAACGATTGAAATACGAATAACTCCTGTTACAGGAAAAGTGAGCGCCAAAACACCAATGAGCGACATATCCAGGAAGGTAACCAAAGGCAAGACCTGCAGACTGTCAATACCATCTGCAGAAATAAATACTGCACCAGTAACATCCCTTGTGCAGCAAATTCAGCTGTAGGCCAAAGTGGAAATCCAGGGGAGCCCCAATGTGTAAAGACAACAGCAACCAACTTACTCGTGCGTGCCAGTTGTTATGCAATTAACATACTCAACAAGCTGACAAAATTCCCAGAAGCTAACAACTCCAAACTATCTATAGAGGTAAACTGCAAGTTGGTTCGTGCCCAGCAAAACCCATAGCGCAGACCATTGTAAAACAAATCTTCAGCACTGCTGACCTCACTTCTGAAAATTCTATGATTTCTGCCTATCCATATACTCCACGCAGTGGAAAATAACATCACATACCACACTGATTTCCATCTGCTGGGCACTGGATATCCATCCCACTGCAGAAATAATTCAGCCATCGACCTTGGTTGGACCCATTTAAAACCCCATCGTCTGAACAAGAGGCCCCAACATCGCCATGCTAGCTTGCAGTTAAGTACTATATGATTAGAATCCCCCTCAATGATACCACAAGCATCACACAAACCGTCGGACTCAGGTAGAAAACCAAGGCTGATCAGACGTCCCTTAGCATGTAGCTTCTCCCTGTAGGACAACCAGAGAAATGCCTGCCATTTTGGTGCGCCAGGCTTGCTCCAAACGTTGGGGACTTGCTGTTCGGTAATGTCGGTGATCAAACTATCAGCCAAAGTGGAGTAACATGAACGAACTGAAAAAGGATTGGACTGTCCATCCCAGAGCAGCTGATCTTCCTCTCCATTGAACAGGCTGATGCCAGCCAACGTGTTCAGTAGTTGTTCAGCCTTCGATTCCTCCCACGCAAATAGTCTTCTCCTCCAAAGGAAGGACCATCTCCAGACCAAACCTATTTGAACCCCAAACCGACAAACAACACCCTCCTTGTCCAAGGATAGCTCATACAATCGTGGGAATAATACCTGTAAAGGAACCTCACTGCACCAGACATCACTCCAGAATGCAATGGACTCCCCTCCACCAAGGCGCCAATTGAAAAATGCTGATAAGCATTTCCCGTTTGGCAGACGTAATCCACTTGTCTGCACTATGCCACGCCACAATGCTGATCCATCAGTCACAGCACTAGCAATTCCTTGATTCCGCAAAACAGGCTGATATTTCTGTGAGATGATCTGACTCCATAATGAGCAGGTATCAGTGGCTATTCGATAACACCATTTTAGCAGCAAAGCATCATTACGTAACTTCAAGCAGCCCAAACCTGCACCGCCCCTTTCCTTAGCCCTCACTACCACCGACCATTTCACTTTACACAAACAGCATTTATCCACTTTACCAGCCCATAAAAAACGCCGCATCCATTTCTCAAGCTCCTGGCGCACACCCACGGGCATGCGGTAAAAAGTCATATAAAAAACTGGGACGCTGTTGAGTACAGACTTGATTAAAGTAAGTCTGCCACCAAGGGACAATAAAGAGCCTTTCCAAGCTGCCAATTTACCTTTGAATCTAGCAATTACGGTTGCCCAGGTGCTGTGTAGACGTGGATTGGCCCCAAGAGGTATCCCAAGGTATTGGAAGGGCAATACCTGTAACCGACAGTGAAGGGCTGCTGCCATATCCCTAGCCTCTGCTGGTGGAACATTGATTCCTACCAATCCAGATTTAAAGAAATTAATCCTTAATCCAGACAACAATTCAAAACACCGGAGAAGTCGTTTCAAACCAAATAATCCTTGCTGATCACCCTGGTTGAAGAGTATGACGTCATCCGCATATTGCAGGTGTGAGAGCCGTAGATGACCAACAGCTATACCGTGGCACAAATGATGATTGGCAACAGCTCCAAGCATGCGTGACAATACCTCTGCCGCCAAATTAAATAATAGAGGAGACAATGGATCTCCTTGTCTCAACCCTCTACCTGTGACAAACTCTTCCGTTGGTGCCCCGTTTATAAGAACTGAACAGCGCGCTGTGGTGATGCACTCCAGCATCCATCATCGCCATTTACCGCCGAAACCCATGCTCTCCATTGCTTCGAGTAAGAACGCCCATTCCACTGAATCATAAGCCTTCTGAAAGTCTAACTTGACACACCATCCTCGCTGTCTGGATTTCTTCATTGTATGAACCAGTTCATTGGCTATCATGATGGAGTCCGCTATGTATCGCCCCTCCATAAAACCTGTCTGAAATGGGGAGATCAGCTGGTCCATTACCCGCTTGAGTCTGGTGGCCAACAACTTAGAAACAATCTTATACAAACCATTAATAAGACTAATAGGACGATAGGAATGAAAGTCCTCTGCACCTGCAACCTTGGGGATTAGCGTGATAAAGCTATTATTAATACCGTGTGGTAGATTTCCGGTGGAGTGGAATGCCTGCACCATTTTCACTACATCACCAGCAATGACAGCCCATGCTTTCTTAAAGAAATTAAAATTAAAACCATCCGGACCTGGGGCCTTGTGACTACCACAATTCCAAACAGCACTCTTGATTTCCTCCTCGCTGAAAGGTTCTTCCAGGGTATTTGATGCAGCAGTAGAAAGCCTTGGCAGATGCAAACGCCCAATTCCCAGCCACCTGGTTCCTTCGCTGGTAAAGACTTGCTTGAAATGTTGAACCGCTGCAGCTCTTATCTCCTGGGGTGAATTTCGAACCACTCCATCAACCTTCACTGCACCAATGAAATTGAAACAGCGACGGATGGAGGCACATGAGTGGAAGAATTTGTTATTTCTATCTCCCAATTTAAGCCAATTCTATCTAGACTTTTGCCTCCACATATCCTCCAATTGCTTCTTCAAAGACCATTTCTGACACTGTAAAACTTCATATCGTCTATACGAATCGGCTTCCCAGCCCCTCCTACTCTGATCTAGGGAATCAAGTTCTGTCAAAATGGCTTTCAGCTTGACCTCTAAGCCTCCGAACACATTATAGTGCCAAGCCGCTATCTGTTTTCTCAAAAAGGCCAGTTTCTTAACCACTGTAAAATCCCCAGGAAATCTAATACTAGCTTCTCGCCAATATTGTTCAATCACCCCGATAAATTCCTTGTCTTCCCACCACACATCCCAGGAACGAAAAGGCCTCTTACCCCAAAAAAAAGAATCTGCTTTGACAATCAGTGGCACATGATCTGACAGTCCCTTTTCTCCGGCGTACAACCTGTGATTAGCAAAATACACGCACCATTCTGGTGATGCCAAAACTCTATCAATTCGTGAGGCACTGTGAACACTAAACCAGGTAAATTCTTTGCCATGTAGTGGCATATCTATCAGTCCCATCTGATGAATGAAAGTGAGAAAACGTCTTGCGGCTGCAGAATTGAAAGAATTGCCAATCCTCTCCTGCACATGAACAGACTCGTTGAAATCGCCTAAAATAACCCATGGACTTGAGTCCACAGATTTCCGGGTATGTAACTCATCCCATAAACAGGTACGTTCTGCCGTCGTATTGGGAGCATATAGCCCAACACACGTAAAGCAAAAACCAGAAACCCTCAGCCGCATGATCAATAAAATCCACCGATCAAATTTTTCGATCCCAACCGTCTGTACCTTCTCATCATCCCATAAACACACAATGCCTCCCGCACTTCCATGTGCATCTATTGCCGCCCACTGAACATGCTGTCTGCGCCACCAGCTATATGCTAAACGATTGGTAAAGCTACTCTGTTTCGTCTCACACAAAAGCAAAACATCGATATGTTCTTTATTGATCAAATCGCGAATCTGCTTACCCTTCATGTTACCTTTGCATCCTCTGATATTCCATATAGCCAAATTAATCATCTGAAAAACAAATCAACCCTGGCCAAACCAACCTGCAATGCACCGTTAAGTGCAGTGGGCTTGCCACTCCTCACCCTCCTCAATAATTCGTATCTTTAATTTGCGTCGAATAGCATCTTTCGTTTGCAATCGGCTTAGACCCAGCAAGTCCAGAACTTTCAAGGTTTGGTGAGTCTCTGTTTCGACATGGCTAGTAGCAGATTTCAGACTCGTGATCCCTGGTCCCCTCAATGCCTCTTCATCCAACTCGTGGTGAGTTAGCAAAAAGGAGGGTTCGTCAATTAAGGGGGACAGCCTTCCCGCTGCCTGTTGACTGGTTCTTCCTGAGGATAAACTACCAGTGGGTTTGAGATGTTTGAGTTTTTTCTGGTTACCCAACTTAGTGGCAGCAGCCCTTGCTTTGATTGCTGGAGAAGACGCCTTAGATCCGGTCTTCCTCATCCGGGCAAAGACCATCTCCTCATACAGCCCAGTGAAGTCCATTGTCTCATCCGCTGTAGTATGGGGTAGACAATCAGATATAGCTCGAGGAAGACACTGATGCTGGGTATCAGTATGCGTTCCTCCAGGCTGCTTAAGCATTTCAGGAGCAGTACAATGACTCAACGGCCCCTCATTTTGCATAGAAATACCAGCAAGTCCTTCATTAGTATGTAACACGTGAGAATTACTTTCCACTATTTTGTGAGTGGTCCCAACAAATCCAGTTGCCTTAATACCAGATAAACCAACATTCCTTTTTTTTGGATTAAGCCAACCCACTCCCATATCTATGTCCCCTGTCCCTGCTCGTTGAAACCTATCCCTTGGTTCTGTAAAAAGTGTGCTGCCTTTGTCTTCCTCGGATTTCTCCTTCTCCACTGCTACAGAAGACTGATAGTTATGCTCGGATGCGCTGTTGCACCCACTCTGTACTGTTCCTTTCTTGTAAACCTCGGGCCCCCCATATTCTCCTTCCTGAAACTCCACCAAATGCACCGGAAAAAGCTTACCAGCCACCAGCACCTTCAAGCTTTCATTGATAGTGGATAAAGGGGAGGTCTCCACTTGAATCATTACCACATCTAAACGTTCCCATGTAGTTGTGAAATGGGATATTTGAACCAATGTTCCAAAAGAGTTAATGATCTGCCTGTAAGCTTCATCAAACCAAACATTCAGAGGGAGGCATGCTATTTTCACCCAACACAGCCTTCTAGGACAGGTGTCTTCGAGTTTCCAGGGATGAATATCAAAAAATAAACTCTGCCAATACTGAATGTTGGTAGTCAATTCATGCCGCATGGATTCAGTAGTGGCAAAGGTGAATAGATACCGATGGCCCCCCATATAAGCACAGTCGACACCCTGGGCTATGGAGTCTTTATCAAACTGACTGCTACTAACAGAACCCACCGCACTCCTATATAATTTATCTTGTATGTCTGTAGAAGGAATGAGTTCCACTGGCAGGACCACTCCTTCGTTTGCTGCATGCGTTCGTAGAACCTCCGCATATGTTCGAGTATCACGGTCTTGACGATTTTGATACTGCACTTCATGAGTTACTGAACGCACATCCCCTGCTTTACTACGAAATTCTTTACCCCCCATATCAGTGCGACGGAGACCAGCCTTGTCAGCGTATCGAGCAACATTAAAACTCAAGCGTGGAAAAACGCTGAAACTTTGAAGAAGCAAAAGCTTGGTTCATAATCAAATTCCTTGCTCTTTCAAAGACTATAGTTCTGAAAACAAAACCAAACAAATTCCTTGCTCTTTCATTATTTTGAGATTCGTTGCAAAACCTGTTCGTTCCAATTTTATCTACCCATTTTTCTTTGCTTTTAATTATTGAGATCATAGAGAAGATGACGGGTGTAGAAGCCGCTCTTGCTTTCGGTCCTACAATTCTGGAAATAGCTTTTAATTACACCATCGGTCCATCCCTGCGTCACCTTCGTTACCCTTTCAAGTGCAATAGCAACGTTGCCAAATTGAGAGAAAGGCTTGATGAATTGGAAGATGCACAAGCAGGAGTACAAAGTCGGATAGATTTGGAGGCAAGAAATGGGGCAGTGGCTGAGAAGGAAGTGGATGAGTGGATTCGTCAGGTGCAAAACTCTATTGTTAGTTTGAGAGCAAGAATTGCTGAAGGGGAGGAACAAGTACATAACAATTGCTTCTTTCGGTTGTGTCCAAATGTCAAAGCACGCTATCAACTCAGCAAATACGCTGAGAGAGAAGCACTCAACGTTGACGCTATGAAAAGCACAAGAGATGCATTCAAAACACTCACCTACCAACCTCCTCTGTCTACTGACTCCATGTATGCCAAAGATTATGAGGAATTTGACTCCAGGTTGGATATCTTTGAATGAATCATGGATGCTCTTGTCTCTTCCAGTTCAGAAATGATTGGGGTGTACGGAATTGGCGGTGTTGGCAAAACAACGTTGGTTAAAGAGGTTGCCAGGCAATCTAGGATAAAAAGGTTATTCGATGAGGTGGTTGTGGCTCGTGTTGACCAGAAGCCAGACTTAAAGAGTCTTCAAACGATCATAGGGGACCAACTTGGCCTAAAGTTTCCTGAAGAAAGTATGGAGGCAAGAGCAAGTCGACTGCATCAACGACTGAAACAAAAACATAAGATTCTTATTGTTTTGGATAATGTATGGGAAAAGTTTAATTTGAAGGAAGTTGGGATACCAATCAAGGATGATCACAAAGGCTGCAGGAATCTACTGACATCGAGAGATCTGTATGTTTTGTCTAATGGAATAGATTGCCAAACCAATATTCAAATTGATGTTTTACCTCAAGAAGAAGTTTGGAATCTGTTCAGGAAAAGGGCAGGCGATTGTTTGCAAAGTCCTGAATTGCTATCCATAGCGCAAAAGATCTCCAAGAAGTGCGGAGGCTTACCACTGGCCATCTCAACAGTTGCAAGTGCTTTGAAGAATAAGAGTTTGGCACAATGGAATGATGCCTTGCGACAGTTGGAAAATCCTTCACCCCATAATTTCAATGAGATAAGAGTTCCATCCGAGGTTTATTGTGCTTTACAATTAAGTTACAATCATTTAGCTTCAAAAGAACTCAAGTTGACTTTTCTGCTATGTTGTCAGGCTTTTCCGACAGTTAGTGATTTGGTGAAATATGGTCTGGGTTTGTCTTTGTTTCCAGAGGTTTCATCAATTGAGGAAGCGAAAGACAGAGTGCAGTCATTGGTGGATCATCTCGTGGCCGCTTCTTTGATTAAAGAGGAGGATGACAATATTTCCACACATGATCTGGTGCGAGACGTTGGAATATCGATTGCTTCAAAGGATGAAAACTTTTTTGTGAGACTTGGGGAGTTTGAACTTAAAAAAGAGGATAGTCAGGGAAGTTATAAAGCAATGTCGTTACGAAGATGCACTCAACTCCCCGAAGAAATAGGTTGTCCGGAACTTCACTTTTTTTTTCTTTCTAGCGAACATGAGCATTTAGAAATCCCTGATCAAATTTTTAAAGAGACGAAGAATCTCAAAGTTTTGGATATAACTGGACTCTCTCGTCCCTCATTTCCCTCTTCTCTAGTTCAACTGCAGGATCTTCGGACATTGTGTCTTGATTTTTTCCAGTTAAAAGGCATATCCATGATCGGGATGCTTACAAATCTGGAAATTTTCAGCATTGTTGGGTCTAAACTTGAGTGTTTACCTGCAGAGATTGGGCATTTATCTAAGTTGAAATTGTTAGATTTGACCAAGTGTTATTTCCTAAAAATGATTCCATCAAATATGCTGTCAAAGCTTTCAAACCTTGAAGATTTGCGTATGCAGAACAGTTTTGATCAATGGGGAACACTTGAAGAACAAAAGAATGTTAGCCTTAAGGAGTTGAAACATTTGTCCAAGCTCACCAATTTGGAGATTCATATTCGAGATCCCAAGATGATACCAGCTGGGTTGTTCTCTGAAAGGCTGAAAAGATACAAAATATATATATGAAGTGATTGGGAATCCGATTCAGTCAGTACCTCATCAAAAATATTGAAACTCAAGCTGGATATAGACATTGGCAATGAGATGTTTGGTGCCAGAATCTTGATGAGGACTGTTGAGAAGCTATATCTGGACCAATTAAAGGGGGTTAAGGATGTCCTGTATCAGTTGAATTCAGAAGGATTTCTTCTATTGAAGCATTTGCATATCCAAAATCACTCTGAAATTGAACATTTAGTTGTTGTTGAATCAAGTAATTGGCGTCCTTCCAACAATGCCTTCCCCACGTTGGAGTCTCTTATCGTCAACAATTTGGCTTCATTAGAGATGTTTTACAGCGGAGAACTCAACGGTCAGTCTTTTGGCAGAT
Source organism: Passiflora organensis (assembly GCA_019739055.1). Lineage (NCBI taxonomy): Eukaryota > Viridiplantae > Streptophyta > Magnoliopsida > Malpighiales > Passifloraceae > Passiflora > Passiflora organensis. Next base: position 12,408,048 of record JAEPBF010000009.1, read on the forward strand.
TAAAAACTTTGGAAGTGAGCAGATGTCCAAAACTGAAGTATCTTCTCACATACTCTGTAGCAAAGGGGTTGTCACAGTTGCAGAAGATGGCAGTGAGTGATTGCGTGAACCTGGAAATGGTTCTGGCAGAGGAAAGTGAAGCAAATAAAACTATTTGCTTCAGCCAGCTATACTCCTTGTCGCTTGAACGTTTGCCTCGCCTGAAATGCTTTAATTCCTTGGTGAAAAGGCAGATGACTTCTCCTGGTCGTACTCCCCTTTTTGATGCAAACGTAAGTGCTTAAACTTGTTTTTTTTACCGTTAAAACTGGTATGAACAGAATGATGAAATTCAGCATATGCAGGTTACACTTCCTAATTTGGAATATTTAAGGCTCTCGGCCATTCAAGTGGAGAATATATGGCAAGAACAGCCTGGAGACTTTATTACCGGAACTCACAAATTAACAACTTTGGTCATTGAAGATTGTGGAAATTTATGTTATTTGCTTTCCCCTTCAATGGTTACAAGTATTTTGAAACTGCAAGAGCTTGATGTTGGTGAAGAAAGAGAAACGGTTTTAAGTCTGCTCCCTAATCTACATTCTCTAAAGTTGAATGGTCTCCCCAAACTTGCAAGTTTCTGCATTGCAAACATGATCGAATTATCCTCCCTACAAGATCTGAAGATTCAGGGATGCCCTGCAATGATGGAATTTATGGGCAGCCATTTAGATTCAGACGGTGCCAACTTGACTTTCTTCGATAGAAAGGTAAAATCCTGTTTCAGTTTAGCTGGTTTTAAACTTTGTTTCACATTTTAATTTTCCTGTATTCCAAGAGATTATATCTTAATTCTACTCGTTAGTCGTAATAATAAATTATAAAGCTAATGAATGTTATCACAGGTTTCCCTCCCCAACTTAGAGATACTACAAATCAGCAACATGGAAAACTTGAAGATGATATGGCACAACCAATTCCATCTGAATTTCTTTTGCAACCTAAAGACATTCAGGATTAGGGATGCAAATGAGTTGCTGTGCATTTTCCCCTCCAATTCATTTTTCACACAATTCCGCCATCTCGAGGAACTGTCCATCTCAAATTGTGATTTACTGGAGAGGGTTTTTGATAAGCAACTGGTAATTAATTCACAAGAATCAAATTCGAGAGCAGCCTCGCAGTTACAGAGCATAGTTATTGAGAATCTACCGAATTTGAAATATATATGGAATTGGGATGAAACCAATGATCTTCAAAGCATTTTATCGTTTCATAACCTTCGAAAGGTGGATGTTAGATTTTGCGGGAGTCTTGAAGCACTCTTCCCTGTTTCTGTTGTGAAGGAACTTCCTTATCTTGAAGTGCTTGATTTATTTGACTGCAAGATGTTGAAGGAAATTGTTGTTAAGGAGGAGGGAGGTGTAAATAAAGAGGTTCCTCTGTTTAAGCTCAGTCAATTGAGTAATTTGCACCTCCAGGACCTACCGAACCTCTCTGTGTTCTGCAAAGGAATGCATATTTCAGAATGGCCGGCGTTAAAGATATTGTTTCTATATAAAACTCCAAAACTGAATATATTTGATGTGGACTCTTCAATTACTACAGCCGAGGATCGATTGAATTCAGTTTCACAACCATTTTTTCCATTTGCAAAGGTACATACGATTTTACATTTATTGGAATGCTTTTCTAAAATTTGAATAACAAACATGCCTTTTGATTGAATTCCCTTAACCATAAGGTTAGGAGTTCGAATCCTGCCTTTGGGAATGGAACGCTTTAAAATTCCGGGCCAGCTGACCCACTCTTAGTCGGTGCTTACGAGGCAGCGTAGGAGATTAGTCACTGTGATCGATGGTGGATACCCCTATACCTTCAAAAAAAAAAAATAACAAACAAATAAACATAAAATTTATATATTTTATGTTTATTTTAAAATTTTCGTTTAGTATTTATTGAAACTTGCCTTTGTTTTCATGTTTGAAGATCCTTCCCAACTTGGAGAGTCTGACGATATCTAGATTTCAAGTCAGAAAGCTTCCTGCTGGTCGCTTTTACCAAATCAAACACCTTGGTCTGTCTTTTGAATACAATAAATCAACAGTCTTTCCATTTGACTTCCTCCATAAATTCCCTCGTCTGGAAACTCTTAGTGTCAGCAATGGAAACTTTAAGGTTCTATTCCCTCATGAAGAAGAAGATGGCAACATCTATAGGCTTGGGAGGAGTATCTTCCAACAATTAAGACATTTGTATCTGTATCGTGTTGATGGTCTGAACCGTATATGGAATTCAGACTCCCAATTAGACCATATCGAATGGTTAGACATATACAGATGTTCAAGTTTGATTGACTTAGCGCCATCTGCCACATCTTTCCTCAATCTAACAATTTTAAAAGTTGAGGGATGCATAGGATTACAGTACTTACTATCACCAACTACAGCAAAAAGTCTGGTGAAACTCACTTATATGCGTGTCAAAGATTGTGATAAGGTAACAGAAATAGTGAAAAATGAGGGAGATGGACTAGATGACAGTATTATCTTCCCCAAGTTAGCACGATTGGAACTTGTTGGCTTGCCAGAGCTCAGTTGCTTCTGCTCTACAAAACACACCTTGAAATTCCCGTGGTTGGATGAGCTAGTTGTGGAACAATGTCCTAAGATGATGATTTTCTCAGGAGGATACTTCAGCACACCAAAATTAGAGAAAGTAAATTTGGGAGAAACCGACGAAAGTTCATATCGTTGGGATGGCAATCTGAATCGCACTGTGGAAATGTTGTTTCAAGAAAAGGTAATTAGCAGAAAACTGATCAAAATTTTGAATAAACATTCCAAAGCATCATCAGAGCTTGCTAGCATGATGGCATCCAATATTTTGTGCATTTAATCAATCTCCTTTTATGTTTCAGAATACCATTCAAGATGGCATGTGAGACCTATGATCTTTTCAAGCCAGAAGTCTGTGGAAAAAGAATTGTTGTGACAAGAAACGAATTATCGGTAAGAAACATATTTTTTTTCAAGAGTGCTTGGGACTTTGCTGGCTGCTTATAAGAATGTGGCAGAGGAAGTTGGTGAAGAAACCAGTTGTGTAGTGGAGCCATGTTTCCTAATCTAAATCTAAATCTAAATCACTGCTGATAAATTCCCTAATCTGCGGATTGCTTACACCTCATATCATTTTGTGCTCTTTGTTGTTTGGAATCCTTCATCAAATGTTCATCAAAAACACATCTTAATGCTTTATGGAATTCCAATAGCAAAAGCACATCTCTTTTCCTTGGATAAACTCTGTTTAGTTCCACCTTCAGTTTGCAGATGCTTTTGTAAATTTGTACCTTTCTCTAAAATTCATTGGCAGCTGAGTTTCCACAAAAATATGTTTTAGTTCAACCAGAAAATTACATTTCTGTTTCAAACTTTATGTTCACATTATTCTTGCGCATTCGGAAAAAGATACAAAATGCCTACATTGATGCTGTGATGTAACTTCTTCTTTGTTTGACTGCAAGACTTTCAACAGAGCATGCAAGTTTCTTAGAGCAAGGGCCTCCAGACATCATCATCCAGAGCAATTGGGAGTTTTTCACTGGATTGTTGGCAGTAACTGTTGCAAACACAACATATATGATTGGATGGAACCTATTATCCTCAAATCTGGCATACCAAAGATTGTTGTAGGTGGAGGATGATTTTTTTTTTGAAAGATACGATTGCATTGTAAGATAATAACAAACTACGACGTCCCTATGATACTCTATATACAATTAGAACCAAAGACCCCCCCATTGCCACATCCTTTGGACTTTTGCAGCCTTCTCTGAAAATCTTATTATTCATGGAAAGCCCGATGCTCCAAATCACAGATAGTAATATGCATTTCCATACTTTTTTTCTTTTTCATAGTTCCGAACATGCTCCCCCACTACTGTACTAGATCATTTACGCTCCTGGGTTGAGCCCATTTCACTCCACAACGACTCAAAGCTTCTAACCAGCATAGCCATGCATATTTGCATCTTAGAAGGACATGATCTGCATCCTTCTCCTCTTCTGTACACCACGGACATTGCTGCTCATTTGAATCTATCATCCTTAGTCTAGCCAATTTTCCTTTAATCATTATTCGGTCTTGGTAAGCTAACCACACAAAAATTTTTCTCTTCATTGTTCCTTGCAGCCACCAAACCATCAGGAATTGAGCTTGCTCTTCGATAGGTCCCGTAGTTGTGAAGGCTACGTCCAAAGCACTGTATCCGAGTGTAGTCGAGAATGTCGACTCTCCTTCATCCCACCACACTGTCATCTCTATTCCTCTTCAAAATCACCCGGTTCAGCCAACCATTTAACTCTTCTATCCGGTTTTCTTCCCACACGGACAATCTTCTTCTCCATTGCAAATTCCAGTGCCATCTCTCCCCTCTCCACTCTTCCATTTGGCTGAATCTTGCCTGTTTCTGCAATGAGATCTCTTTCAGCCTTGAGAACTTCGTTGCCAGCATCTTGATGCCCCACCAGTAGTCATTCCAAAACAATACGCTATCCCCCTCCCCAGCTTCCATCTCAGTTTTTCTTGTAGGTAGATAGTAGTAATGGAATCACCATTGACACATTTTAGATATCCCTCCACATCATGGATACCTTACTAGTGTTAAAAATTATCCCATCTAGAGTCAATCGCAGTTTGTACAACTCCCGAAAAATGTTGCGATTTGTACAACTCCCGAAAAATGTTGTGGTTTGTACAACGGACCGTTAGGTGTTGAAATAATCTCCCATCCCCATTTAGCCAGTAAGGCCAAGTTTTTCAAAGCCAAGCAGCTCAATCCCATCCCACCTCTATCAGTATTAGCATAGACTCTACTCTATTTCACTTTATTTACACAAGGCTGTTTGATTTTCCCCTTCCACAAGAACTGTCTCATCATCCTTTCCATCTCTCTCAACCTTCTTAGGTAATCGGAAGATTGACATGAAGAATATTGGGATGCTGTGAAGAACCAACTTGATCAGGATTAGCCTTCCATCCATCGAAAGCATTCTACCTTTCCAAGCCATTAAACGATGTCTCATTGTCTTTAGGACAGGCCCCCACGTCTGGTACTTCCTTGGGTTTGCTCTAAGAGGCGGCCCGAGGTACTTAAATGGCAACAATTCTGCCTTGCGGTGTAGACCTTTTGCCATCTCTTCAGTGTCTTCTTTCCTGAAATTAATTCTAACAAGACTGCTCTTGTAGAAGTTAACTTTTAGTCCTGTGAAGAGAGCAAAACACTGCAATATTCTTTTCAAATTCTTTAGCTCTTCCTCCTTAAGTCCACTAAAGAGTAGAATATAGGTGACGTATTGCATGCCTTAAGAGTGAATCCGCCTAGTTTGATTCCGCGTATAAGTCCTTTTTCTTCAGCCTTGTGTATCATCCTAGAGAACACTTCAGCTGCAATGTCGAATAACAGGGGAGACAATAGATCTCCTTGCCTTAGCCCTTTAGCCATTACGAACTCTTATGTAGTGGATCCATTAACCATCACAGCAACTTTTGCAGTAGATAAACATTGTGAAATCCATTCTCTCCATTTATCTTTGAAGCCCATCCCCTTCATAACTTCTAGCACAGCCCCCCCATCTTATTGTATCGTATGCTTTGTGGAAGTTGATTTTGAAGCTCCAACCCCTTGTCTTTCTAGCTTTTGTCACATGAATTGCTTCAGCTGCTAGCATCACTGAGTCTAATAAGCATCTGCCTTCCACGAAGCCGAATTGGAGTGGGGAGATGAGGGATGGTGTGACCTTCTTCAATCTCTTAGTTAACATCTTCGCTACTATCTTGTACTGGCTATTAATGAGACTAATCAGTCTGTAGGCATTGAGGGACGTTGTGTGAGACCCACCCTGCGTAGGAGGTCAAGTTACCCAATCCCATACTAGAAAGAAGTGAAGGAGGTCTTAGGCTTATATGTGTTGTGTGAATGGATCATATGTAACAAGATGCATCTTTTGGGCCATGTGGTTAGAAGCCCAACTCAGCATTGCAATTGTTCCCTTTTTCGGGCAAGCTTGGGACGTATTGTGTGTTCATATTTGGGCCTATGAGTTTGGGCCTAAGTCAGTTTTGTTTGGGCTCCCCTCATGAAGACACGAGGTCTATAAAGCGGGGAGATTGTGTGACCTAGCCTGCATAAGGGGTCAACGTTACCCAATCCCACATCGGAAAGGAGTGGGGGAGATCTTGGGCTTATATGTGTTGTGTGGATGAATCATTTGTAACAAGATGTATTTTTTGGGTCATGTGGTTAGAAAGCCCAACCGAGCGTTGCAATTGTGATCCATCACGCACATATATACGTCCGGGCTCCCTGAGCTAGGAGTCAAGGGGCTAGGTCGTGACACGTTGCTCCTACTATCTTTGGCATAAGCACCAAAAACGAACTTTTATTCCTTTGGGAAGGGATTTCGTCATGTAGAACTCGTCCACCATTGTTATGATACCGTCCTTGATCACCTATGCATTTTTTCTGGAAGAGGAAGTTGAATCCATCCTGTCTGGGGGCTTTCCGACTTCCACAATCCCATATTGCCTCCTTGACTTCCTCTATCATGAAAGTGACTATGAGCCTGCAAGCTTCTTCCTCATTTAGACTGTTAAACGCTAAATTCTCGGCTCCCAACCACGCATCCCCATGGGACCTGAATATGCACTGAAAATATCGTTGGGCTTCTATTTCTATCTCATCCGGATTTCTCGTTATCCTCCCATCGATTTCAAGTGCACCCATGTGATTTCGTTTGTGTCTAGAGCTTGCGCAAATATGAAAGAAGTGAGTATTCCTGTCCCCTAGCTTAAGCCACTGCACTCTTGTGTTCTATCTCCATTTAGACTCAACCTGACTCTTCAGTTTCCACTTTTCCTCTTGCAGGGTCTAATATCTTCTCTATGGAGCTTCACTTTTCGTCTTTCCACGCCCTCTCTGGCTATCAATATCATTTATCTCTTTCAGTATCAACAACCATTTCTTCTCCGGGTCTCCCAAATCATTTTGTCTCCATTCTTTTAGTCTCGCCTTGAGGAAGCTCATTTTCCTAAGTAGCGCGAACTTTACGGGGTGTCTTTCTCCTCCTGTTAACCAAAATTTTCTAACTACCTCAAGGAAATTCTTCTCTGTCCACTATAGATCCCATGAGCAAAATGGTTTTGGCCCCCATTGCACCTCCTCTTCTTTTAGACTGATTAGTGTGTGATCTGATAGCCCTTTATCCCCAACGATCAAATTACATTGTCTAAAATCTGTCACCCAATGTATGCTTGCCAGGGCTCTATCAATTCTAGAGGCTTTGGTGGCTGTATACCAGATGAATCTTTTTCCCATTAACGACATATCTACTAAGCCATGCCTATCCATGAGTATTCTTAACGCCTCAGCTCCTCTTTCGTTGAATCTTTTCCCCAATCTTTCTTCGGGATACTGCGTCTTGTTATAGTCCCCTATCATCACCCTAAGTCTGCTATTTTGTCTCACTTCCCACAGTTCATTCCAAAACTCTAGCCTCTCCGATGGTGAATTTGGGGAATGCAAGCCAATGCACACGAATTTGTGTCCTGAGTTCAAGATTTCCACTTTCATTTCAATCCGAGCTATTCTTGTTGTTCACATTTATCATTGCACTATCTCATACTACCAAAATACCTCCAGCTCTTCCGCGTGCATCCCTTGTGAACCAAGTTCCTTTCTTTCCTGGCCAAAGCTTATCTACTAAACTGTCTCTCATAGCCTCCACCTTTGTCTTTGCGAGAACGCACAATACTATAGAATTCTCTAAGATGAGCTTATGCACATCCTTCACCTTCCACTGACTCCTATATCCCCTTATATTCCAAAAACCTATATTAATCATTGTTCTATACACTCTTATGAACATCACCCCTCTCTTTAGATTACTGGCAGCCAGGTTCTCCCATTCCTCAATCTCATCTTCGATCAGCTCAGTAATTTTCTGTCTTAGCTCGTCTCTGGAACTACGAGTCATAAGTTCCAGTCTCAACAATTATATTGAGAGTTGCCTGCAGTTCTTCCTCTATCTTCCTTGCATTCTCTGTCTCTTTTCCATCTGATTCAGCTTCTACAGAGTTAGGCACTCTCGACAGAGAGGGAAATGAGTCCAGTACAAACACCATTTCAAGAGATTCTGGGGCTTCCAAGCTTCGACCCTGATCTCCTTGTATCCCTTCCACTGCTTGAGTTTCTGCTAAAGTGAGTTTTTCCTTCTTCCGTCTCGCCTTGATTTCCTCATAAGCCTTGACAATAATAGTATCCGATGGAAAGCTATTACTATCAGATCCCCTTGCATGTTCACTTATATTCTCGTTCATTCCACCTCGGTTTCTAAGAAGTATTCTTCTTGAGGCAGCTTCTGGCACGGTTTGCATCAATTCTACCCCCAATTTCTGGCCTTCTTTGTTTAATTATTCCCAATTTCTAAGCTGAATCTGAGGCAGCAACCATCAAACCTTGCCAGATTTAACTTCTCCATCCTCCGGGCCTCCACTTCAGTCGCCCGAACAAATCTTACAAACCCAAATGGAGAGTTCTGGGAACTCCTTTTGCGAGGAATAAAGGCATCTGCAACAGGTTGCCATAGCTTATTTGCCTGAAATAGTTTTGTTGTCGACCACTCGTCAAGAATGAAATTAACAAAATAAGTAATAAATTTTTGGTCAGTAAAAACCCTCCTGGATTCCCCTGTCTTTGAGTCCATTCCATTCTGTTTGGGGCTTGGGTTGTGAGCGGACGGGGATGAGGGATGGTTTTTAGAAATAGGATTGCGAGGTGGTGGGGATAAAGGCGGGGTTTATCGGGGGAACAGACACTCCAGGATCTGAAAAATGGGTTGGGTTTTTGGATACTCTAGTGTTAAGGGGTTGACTTAAGAGGGGGCTAGGCTGATTTACATCAGTCGGGTTCTGGTAGGTGGGTTTGGAGGCAGGGGTGGTGATGGGATTTGCATGGGCGGGCATAATTCAGAGTATTTTCCTTCTACCAATTTGAAGTTGCTTTTTGTCCGGAATGCCTAGTTGCACTAATTGGAGGATGATTTTATTGCTGTAAAAACCAAAGACGAAGAGAGAATGTCAAGATTCTCCCCTTAAAATGCCAGTAGCTAACTAAAACAAAGTGCTACTTGTCCTAACCATTCATAGGATGGATTAGTAGGTTCCTCAAGGTTCTCCAGGAGATAAGTACAAGGGGTTGGGGTTTCTGCTTCAGAAATTTTGATATTCTCTCTTTGTTATTAACCCTTCAAGACTTCCTTTGAACTCTAAATATTTCTTAAATAAATATTTAATCAGAATTTGAATCGTATAATAAAATAAATTTTATTTGTTTCTTATTAAGAGTCGATTGAAATTCACGAAGAGATTTGATATGCAACCGATAAGTCAACCCATCTTCATGTTCCACCTTGGAATCTTCTTCCTACTAACCATGGTGTCCATAAACATGGCTTAGGTCTCTTCTTCAGCAACCCAACATGGAGTCCATGGGAGTCTCTGCCTTCTTCCTGGCATTATTTAATCAAAGCAAAGTGAATTAGACCTCACCATTGGAATTCCTTGCCTTAGTTGGATTTATACACTATAAAAATTTGTGTGGAGGAGAACTAGGAAAACCCCGTGATTACAGCTTAAAAAAACAAACAGAAAAAAAAAATGCATTTTTAGAAATGTAAAGAAAAAGAAAAGATGGTAATTATTGTTTGCTTGCTTTTGTTTTATGTTAAATTAGAATTTTTAAGAATATTGGTGGATTCATTGAGAACCCTTTGTGGGCGGTATGAAATTTACGGAATATTAGTGACCAAATCAACTTATAATATATTTTTTAATTAATAAAAAATAAATTCACAATTTTGAAGATATATATAAATTAAAAATATAATAAGAAGAGATAATAATAAAATAAATTTTTTTTATTTTTTTATTTTTTTATTGATTTAAGAGATTGGATAAGAATAAATATTATTTATATAATTTATTTATAATTTTTAGTTTTATTTCAATGAATTAGAAATTTTCAATGGTTACTAAATTTTATAATTAGAAATTTTCCGTGGTTATAATTTTATCATAATGAGCTCGCGACTAACTCTCCGGAAAATTCTCTATTGTGACGACTTCCAGGTGGCATACAGCTGTCCCTGATGCCTCTCCCTCTCAAGAAAACGACGTCGACTTCAAGCTTACCCTTTTCTTCTTCCTGTCTTATTTCCCAAAACTGTCCCTTACTTGACTGTTTTATTCCTTCTTTGCAAGTGTCCCAACGGTCACTTTTGACAGTTTGGTTCGGCTAAGGGCAGACAAAATGACAAAAAGAGTCAGCCTTCCACCATGGGGCATACATGCCAATTTGCCCATTAGTTAAATGGTTGTTTCGTCGTCTATTATGAGCTTTCTAGGTAGTTCGAGAGAATAATAAACGGAAACAACCATAGCTGAACCAATTAGAACAGAACAAAACAGAGCACGAGAAAGCAGAGGAAAAGCAAGTAAGAAGATGACATACAGCAGAGTCGCTGACTTGTGATTTAGTGTAACTGATTGGGTTAAACGCAACGGATATTGTCACCTTTGAGGGTAAAATAGAGATACTGAGTCATGGGAGAGTCGAGTGACTCGGTGTCGGTTGATATTGACATGGTTTCTTTTGGAGGGAAGGTGAGTGTGTGTAACTTTGAAGATTTGTGTGCTACCAACCAACCAAGAGAAGGGGTTGTTTTTGGATTTTAGTTTTTGTTTTTTTACATTTTTATGTTTTCTGGAAATGCTGCAGGAATATGTGGTGGGCACAAGTAGAGGGTCGGTTTCAGTTTATGTATGTGGTGACCAGGGGAAGCCTGCTTTGGTAACTTAGCCAGATGTTGCTCTGAATTGTATGTTGTTCTCGTTGTAATCCCGTAGTAACTCTAGTTCAAGTGATGTTTGTGTTGTAATGAAGTTGGGTAGTTGAAGTTTGTGCTGCAAACGGAATGTCTTTTGCAACCGGGGTTCAGTTAATGTTTCTTGCGGATTGTACATTGTAGAATACAGTAAGGTTGTGCTCCTGAAGTTTAGTAGGAAAACTTGGGGGGTAATGGGTACTTGTAATTTAATCTGAACGTACTTGAAAGCATCTAGTATGTGAAAGAAGGATTGGTTTTTTTTTCCTTTTTAATGAAATCTGTGGGTACTTTCGGTTTGATTTTGTGTGAATTTGGCTTGCCGGTCTTTTACAGACATGTCTTGTTTACAAGGCCTTTTCTACTCCCCAGAGGCTGCTCCTTTACTTCAGAACTTTTGCATATACCATATTGATGCACCAGGGCATGAGGTCAGTGTCAGACTAGTTTCTTGGCTTTAACAGTTTATTTTCGTTTACCACTGCTGTGCACTTGAAGTTATATCTATAAAGCTTCTATTCACCTTTTGTTCAAGAGTTCTTGCAGTGGGGTGCAGATGTCATCTCTTCAGATATTCCATTACTTAAAGTGGATGACTTGGCTGACCAGGTTGCTGAAGGTCTAGATTTCTTTGGGTAGGACATTTGTGGTTGATTATATGTTTCTGAATGAAGGGATTTAATTGCCTGTGACACTGCTTCCTATCAAGATTTGGTTTATATTTATATGAATCTTAGTTGATAAAGGTTATGATGTTCTTCTGTAATTCAGGCTGAAAGAGGTTCTATGCCTAGGCGTCACTGCTGGTGCCTACATCCTTATTCTTTTTGCTGTAAGTTTTCTGCAGTGGTTTTCACCAATCAGTTTCTCCTCCTTATGTTTATATCCTTACGGAGTTTGGTTTATCTTTCTAATGCAGATGAAGTATAAAGAACGAGTTCTTGGGTTGATTCTTGTTTCCCCTGTCTGCAAAGCACCTTCTTGGACTGAATGGCTTTACAATAAGATTCAATTCTTCATCTTCTTGACAAGACCAATTGATATGAGAAGAAAACGATGGTGGAACTGTGGTACTTACTTTGGACATGTCTCACTAGCTTGATTGTTTTTCTGAGATGAAGTTGTTATACTTTTGATTGAAGGAATAATGCCTTCTCCAGCGTTACTTCAGTGAGGTACCTTAGCTGGTCCTGCCTTTAGATTTCTTCTTTCCAACCTTTGTAGGTGTCCTAATTCTGAAATTCTGCAAATAGGAAACAAGGTTCGGTGCATATGAAGCAGAATCTGACATCATTCATGCTTGCAGAAGGGCAAGCAAATCTCAGTTTTGTTGGTTCATTTCCTCTTTTACTTTCTGGTTTGCTGGTATGAATCTCAAGATAGACACCATTATGCATTTATCTTCTGTGAGCAGGCAAAACATAGAACTGATGTCAATTGCTTGTGAAATTTCCCCACAGTTACTGGATGAAAGGCAAAGTATGAATGCCATGCGCTTCCTTAAGGACATGAATGAGCAAGACACTGCCTGTTCTTCAGTATCATTTGTCATATGCCTCGTCTCAGAGTTTCCTTGCATTCAATTACTCGATGTCCCAGCTTTTCGATATACAACTAACTAGATTTGATGCACCTTACCCAATTCCACATCGGAAAAGAGTGGGGAAGTCCTTATGGTAAAATTATTGATAAATTCTGTAAAAATTATCATAAAACTTCGATACTGAAATTATCATCAGACTGGTTATACATCTTCATCCTTGCTGCCTCAGATACAAACATCCAAATTTGTATATTCAAGGGGAGAGTAAACCCATTCTTTTTTTAATAATAAAGAATATCCTAACTGAACAATCCACTATTATTAATCCTTAATGATACGAACAAAACAGCAAAATTGCTCAAATGGTCTATTATAACATAAAGACACTGCTGCGTTCAGTCTAGCTAGTTCTTTCCAGTAAGATAGATCATTGGCATTTTAATTAAAAAAAAAAACCCATAGACAGCAGCTTATACTGGCAAGCATGGGCCTAGCATATACAAGAGTTTGTAAATATAATCGTGACGGGTGAAGCCAAGTGCAACCCGGCTCACATTCATGAGGAAGTAGGGGAAGCTGTGCTCTTTCTGAGGCGCAAATCAAGGGAGGCAGCATCAATTCAAATGGGAGATTGGTGTATTAAAGCTTTTCGTGTATTAAAGCTTCTACGTTCTACCTACGCTTTTCTGGCAAATTTGTTTGGTGAGATTGGTGGGTTTGTTAATTCAAATGGGAACCCCCTCAGAAAATAAAAGCTCAGGAAAGAAAATAGTAATCCTTGATGGCAGGAAGGTTCAAGGTTTGAATTCTTTCTTGGTGACCTCCACGCAGAGTTGACTCGCCGGTCTGGCCTGATCATGGCTCCCCAAATCTCCGAGGCAATTCTACTGTCTCGAAGGGAGCATCCTTCGGACGGAAGAGTTGTGTCAAAAACAAGATTGGTATTGAATACAGAATTCTTTTGGGATGTGTTCAATTGGGTCAAAAACAATGGCAACCACAGTAGCAGTAACATCCATAGCCATAGCTCTGCTAATGGCCACGGTGTGTTCATATTCCAAATTGGTGACGGTGGAGTGTGGCCTGAAATGATCGGTCCAGAGAAGAGGCTAATGAAGACGAGTTTGTCAATGGTGGGCCCCCCATCATCACAGGCGATATGGTCAGTATCGCCATCACCGTCGTGCTCAAGTGTGCTGCAATGGGCAGAGGAGAGCAGGGACTGTGGGAGGAGTTCATGCTCGTCATCCACCACCAGGTCTGGTGGGAGCAATGGTGGGTTCTCTTTGCTGCTCTGTGCCTGAAAGATGGACTGAATACAGAATTGTTATCCAAGATTTGTGATCACATTTTTCTCTTAATCTTTCTTAATGGTAGAATGTTTGAATTTTTTCTGAGCATGGATCCCATGGGGGAATGCAGAAGGATTTTGTTTCAGAATAGAAGAATTTCCCATCAATTACAGAATTAATCTCCATAATCAGATAAATATCTTACCAACGACTCAACCTTTATTTTGAATTTCAAACATCTTTCAGGTTAGCCTTTTGATATCCACTTGGAGCAATGATTTAAGGGCCATAGACAGCAGACACATCTATCTATTTGTACAAGACTTTTATTCTCTACAACCTGAGCCCTCATCATTGCTCCTGCATAATTTTAATACACCTCGACGAATTCCTCAAAAAAAAATCATTGCTCCTGCATACTGTCTGTTCTTCTTGTGCTTTTGCCATTGATAACTAACAATTTTTTTTTCCCAATTAAAGGAATATCTTGATCAGCTTATTAGTTTCTTTTCAAATTTTAATCGATTTATATATATTACATATCCTACCTATGATTCAAGCCCTGAATTCACATCGGTAGCTTGTTTGAATTGCATGAATCTCAAACAAGAAAGTTGCCATTACCAGGAAGTCTCTACTTCAGCCATTAGGCTTGATTATGTGAATTTTGATTATGTGCCATCATCTGGAGCATTGTACAACAACTAACCGTTCCATACTCTCCCCAACAGAATGGGATAAGTGAGAGGAAGAACCGTACAGTTATGGAGATGGTTAGGTGTTTCATGGCTGAGAAAAATCTACCTGACAAGTTTTGGGGGGAAGCAGCTTTCACTGCTGTATATTTGCTGAACAGGTTATCTTCAAAAGCTGTAAAAGATCTAACTCCTATTGAAGCATGGACTGGAAGCAAGCCTTCTGCAAAAGCATTTGAAGATTTTTGGTTCAGTTTGTTATGCACATATTCCACAGCAGCATAGAACAAAATTGGATGTCAAAGCCATAAAGGGAATTTTTCTTGATTACAGTAGCCAATCTAAAGGCTAAATGGTGTATATTATAAATAGTGGGAAAGTGATCACCACTAGAGACGTGATAGTTGATGAAGAAGCAAGGTGGAATTTTGAAAAAAGAAGTGTTATGTCTAAAATTAAAGTTATATGTGGACTTGAAGCGGATGAAGAAGAAAGCCATGTGCAGCAAATTGGAGTGGAGGACTATGACCCTGACACTCCTCCGAGGAGATACAGCACATGGGCAGATGTTTATGAAAGATATAATGAAATTCTTGAGGAACCTGGTTCACTTGAAGAAGCAATGCTTCATAGTGAATGACGTAACGCCATGAAAGAGGAGAGATGCACATGATTGATAAAAATGATGCATAGGTATTGATAGAAAGGCCTGTTGAGAAGAATGTGATTGGAGTGAATGGATTTTTGAAAGAAAATTCAATGCAGATGGAACTTTAACAAGCTGAAGGCTTGATTAGTTGTTAAAGGCTATGGTCAAGAACCTGTAGTGGACTATGAAGAGACTTTTGCACCAGTTGCAAGGCTTGATACAATTAGATGCATCTTGGTTGTTGCAGCTCAAAAAGGATGGAAAGTGCATCAGCTAGATATCAAATCTGCATTCTTGAATGGTTGTGTTCAAGAAGAGCTTTATGTGGAACAACCAAATGCATTTGACGTGAAGGGTAGAAATTGGTATGTCTATCGGTTGGTTAAAGCTCTTTATAGACTGAAGCAGGCTTCAAGAGCTTGGTATCATCGAATAGATTCTTACCTGGTTAGTATTGGTTAGTATCATCGAATTGATTGGTGTGTGATCTGATAGCCCTTTGTCCCCAACGATCAAATTACATTGTCTAAAATCTGTCACCCAATGTATACTTGCCAGGGCTCTATCAATTCTAGAGGCTTTGGTGGCTGTATACTAGGTGAATCTTTTCCCATAAACGACATATCCACTAAGCCAGGCCTATCCATGAGTATTATTAACCCCTCAGCTGCTCTTTCGTCGAATCTTTTCCCCAATCTTTCTTCGGGATACTGCGTCTTGTTGTAGTCCCCTTTCATCACCCTAAGTCTGCTAGCGTAAGTCTCTATTTTGTGAAGAACACTTGCTGTGTTTTTTTCAGTTTTCTGCATTTGATTATAAACTTTGAGTGTCATCCCTCCGTTGCCAATTCCTTCGGACTTTTGCAGCCTTCTCTGAAAATCTTATTATTCATGGAAAGCCAGATGCTCCATATCATAGATAGTAATATGCATTCCCATACTTTTTTCTTTTTCATAGTTCCAAACACGGTCCCCCACTACTGTACTAGATCAGTTATGCTCCTGGGTTGAGCCCATTTCACTCCACAACGACTCAAAGCTTCCGACCAGCATAGCCATGCATATTTGCATCTTAGAATGACATGTTCTGCATCCTTCTCCTCTTCTGTACACCACGGACAATGCTGCTCATGTGAATCTATCATCCTCAGTCTAGCCAATTTTCCTTTCATCATTATTCGGTCTTAGCAAGCTAACCACACAAAAATCTTGCTCTTCATTGTTCCTTACAGCCGCCAAACATCAGGAACTGAGGCTTGCTCTTCGATAGGTCCTGTAGTTGCGAAGGCTACGTCTAAAGTATTTTATCCGAGTGTAGTGGAGAATGTTGACTCTCCTTCATCCCACCATGCTGTCATCTATATTCCTATAAAAATCACCCGGTTCAGCCAACCATTTAACTCTTCTAGCAGGGTTTCTTCCCACACGAACAATCTTCTTCTCCATTGCAGATTCCAGTGCCATCTCTCCCCTCTCCACTCTCCCATTTGGCTGACTCTTGCCTGTTGAGATCTCATACAGCCTTGAGAACTTCATTGCAAGCATCTTATTGCCCCACCAGTAGTCATTCCAAAACAATATGCTATCCCCCTCCCCAGCTTCCATCTTAGTTTTTCTTGTAGGCAGACAGTAGTAATGGCATCACCATTGACACATTTTAGATATCCCTCCACATTATGGATACCTTACTAGTGTTAAAAATTATCCCATCTGGAGTTAGTCGAGGTTTGTACAACTCCCGAAAAATGTTGACCAATGGACCGTTAGGTGTTGCGGTAATCTTCCAGCACCATTTAACCAGTAAGGCCAAGTTTCGCAAAGCCTAGCAGCCCAATCCCATCCCACCTCTATCAGTGTTAGAATAGACTCTACTCCATTTCACTTTATTTACATAAGACTGTTCGATGTTCCCCTTCCACAAGAACTATCTCAGCATCCTTTCCATCTCCCTCTCAACCTTATTAGGTATTCGAAAGATTGACATGAAGAATATTGGGATGCTGTAAAGAACCGACTTGATCAGGATTAGCCTTCCACCCATCGAAAGCATTCTACCTTTCCAAGCCGTTAAACAGTGTCTCATTGTCCCTAGGACAGGCCCCCACGTCTGGTACTTCCTCGGGTTTGCTTTGAGAGGCGGCCCGAGGTACTTAAATGGCAACAATTCTGCCTTGTAGTGTAGACCTTTTGCCATCTCTTCGGTGTCTTCTTTCCTAAAATTAATACCAGCAAGACTGCTCTCATAGAAGTTAACTTTTATTCCTGTGAAGAGAGTAAAACACCGCAATATTCTTTTTAAATTCTTTAGCTCTTCCTCCTCCGGTCCACTAAAGAATAGAACATCGGCAGCATATTGCAATTGCGTAAGATTGAATCTGCCTAGTTTGATTCTGCCTATGAGGCCTTTGTCTTCAGCCTTGTGTATCATCCTAGAGAACACTTCAGCTGCAACATCGAATAATGGGGGAGACAATGGATCTCCTTGCCTTAGCCCTTTAGCCATTACGAACTCTTATGTAGCGGATCCATTAACCATCACCGCAACTTTTGCAGTAAACAAATATTGAGAAATCCATTCTCTCCATTTATCGTTGAAACCCATCCCCTTCACAACTTCTAGTACAGCCCCTCATCTTACTATATCGTACGCTTTGTGGAAGTCGATTTTGAAGCTCCAACCCCTTGTCTTGCTAGCTTTATCACATGAATTGCTTCAGCTGCTAGCATCACTGAGTCTGATAAGCATCTGCCTTCCACAAAGCCGAATTGGAGTAGGGAGATGAGGGATCGCGTGACCTTCTTCAATCTCTTAGTGAACATAGTCGCTACTATCTTGTACAGGCTATTAATGAGACTAATTGGTCTGTAGGCATTGAGGGACGTTGTGTGAGACTCAGCCTACGTAGGAGGTCAAGTTACCCAATCTCATATTGAAAAGAAGTGGAGGACGTCTTAGGCTTATATGTGTTGTGTGAATGGATCATATGTAACAAGATGCATCTTTTGGGCCATGTGGTTAGAAGCCCAACTCAGCGTTGCAGTTGTGATCCATCACACGCACATACACATCCGGCCCCGCAAGGCCGAGTCGTGATAAATGATAGTGGAGCCGATCTTGTTCCCTCTTCGTGGCGAGCTTGGGCCGTGTTGTGTGTTCATATTTGGGCCCATGAGTTTGGGCCTAAGTTAGTTTTATTTGGGCTCCCTTCGTGAGGACATGAGGTCTATAAGGTGGGGAGATTGTGAGACCCAGCTTGCGTAAGGGGTTAATGTTACCCATTCCCACATCAGAAAGGAGTGGGGGAGATCTTAGGCTTATATGTGTTATGTGGATGGATCATTTGTAAAAAGATGCATCTTTTGGGTCATATGGTTAGAAAGCCCAACCGACCGTTGCAGTTGTCATCCCTCACACACACATATACGTCCGGTCCCCTAAACTAGTGGTCAGGGGGCCAGGTCGTGACACGTTGCTCCTACTATCGTTGGCATAAGCACCGAAAAATAACTAGGGCTTTCCGGCTTCTATAATCCCATATTGGCTCCTTGACTTCCTCTATCGTGAAAGTGACTTTAAGCCTGCAAGCTTCTTCCTCATTTAGCCTATTAAACGCTTAATTCTCATCTCCCAACCACGCATCCCCATAGGACCTGAATATGCACTGAAATATCGTCGGCCTTCTGTTTCTATCTCATCCTAATTTCTCATTATCCTCCCATCGACTTCAAGTGCACCCATGTGATTTCGTTTGTGTCTAGAGCTTGCGCAAATATGAAAGAAGCGAGTATTCATGTCCTCTAGCTTTAGCCATTGCACTTTTGCGTTCTTTTTCCATTTAGACTCAACCTGACTCTTCAGTTTCCACTTTTCCTCTTGCAGGGTCTGATATCTTCTCTCTTCAGCTTCACTTTCCGTCTCTCCATGCTCTCTTTGGCTATCAATATCATTTATCTTTTTCAGTATCAACAAACATTTCTTCTCCGGGTCTCCCAAATCATTTTGTCTCCATTCTTTTAGTCTCGCCTTGAGGAAGCTTACTTTCCTAAGTAGCACGAACTTTCCGGGGTGTCTTTATCCTCCTACTAACCAGAATTTTCTAATTACCTCAAGGAAATTCTTCTCTGTCCACTATAGATCCCATAGTTCCTTCCAAAATTCTAGCCTCTCCGCTGGTGGATTTGGGGCATGCAAACCAATGCACACGAATTTGTATCCTGAGCTCAGCATTTCCACATTCATTTCGATCCAGCGATTCGAGCTATTCATGTTGTTCACTCTTATAATTGCACTATCCCATACTACCAAAATCCCTTGTGCTCTACCGCGTCACTGCTGGTGCCTACATCCTTATTCTTTTTGCTGTAAATTTTCTACAGTGGTTTTCACCAATCCGTTTCTCCTCCTTATGTTTATATCCTTACGGAGTTTGGTTTATCTTTCTAATGCAGATGAAGTATAAAGAACGAGTTCTTGGGTTGATTCTTGTTTCCCCTGTCTACAAAGCACCTTCTTGGACTGAATGGCTTTACAATAAGATTCAATTAGTCATCTTCTTGACAGGACCAATTGAAATGAGAAGAAAACGATGGTGGAACTGTGGTACTTACTTTGGACATGTCTCACTAGCTTGATTGTTTTTCTGAGATGAAGTTGTTATACTTTTGATTTAAGGAATAATGCCTTCTCCAGCGTTACTTCAGTGAGAAACGGATTTCTTCTTTCCAACCTTTGTAGGTGTCCTAATTCTGAAATTCTGGAAATAGGAAACAAGGTTCGGTGCACATGAAGCAGGATTTGACATCATTCATGCTTGCAGAAGGGTAAGCAAATCTCAGTTTTGTTGGTTCATTTCCTCTTTTACTTTCTGGTTTGCTGGTATGAATCTCAAGATAGACACCATTATGCATTTATCTTCTGTGCGCATACAAAACATAGAACTGATGTCAATTGCTTGTGTAATTTGGCCACAGTTACTGGATGAAAGGAAAAGTATGAATGCCATGCGCTTTCTTCAGGACATGAATGAGCAAGACACTGCCTGTTCTTCAATATCATTTGTCATATGCCTCGTCTCAGCGTTTCCTTGCATTCAATCACCCGGTGTCCCAGCTTTTTTATATACAACTAATTAGATTTGATGCACCTTACCCAATTCCACATCGTAAAGGAGTGGGGAAGTCCTTATGGTAAAATTATTGATAAATTCTGTAAAAATTATCATAAAACTTTGATACTGAAATTATTATCAGACTGGCTATATATCTTTATCCTTGCTGCGTTAGATACAAACATCCAAATTTGTATATTAAAGGGAGAGTAAACCCATTCTTTTTTTACTAATAAAGAATATCGAGATAGATGGCTTCTCTCACCTCCCAAAACCTCTCACCTCTCTCTATACCAAGTCCAACACCCAACCACACCATCAAATCCACCTCTCCACTCAAGAATACCGATTGTAGAAATTTGGAACTCTCACCAGTGTCCCACTTGCCTCAACCGGACAACCATGACACGTCAGGGCACGCCCAATTCAAATGGGAACCAGCAAAGGTGTTTAGTGAAGACAGATACATATCTTATTTCGTAGAAGGTATACCAGAAGGATGGAACTCCAATAGACTCTTTAAAGAGATTGCTGCTATCGAACCCGTAGTAGATGTGTTCATTCCAAACCGCAAATCCAGGAGGGGCTTACGGTTTGGTTTCGTCAAGTTTGTGCGGTGTGGGGTTCAAGAGGTTGCTCTGCAGAGGCGGCTTAACTCGACAGTTGGTAGTCACACTTGGATGAGATTTAATGTGGCTCGTTTTGCAGCTACTTCAGGGCAACGCAGAACGCTGTTGGCTGACACTGTACAAAAGGATGAACCACTACAACCGAGAACAATTCCGCCGGTTGTGAGCATTATGATAATGCAGGAGTGTGATGGCAGGACTTACGCAGAAGCTACAGCAGCTAAGAATAATCATGCTTTTGAGGAAGTGCCAGTGGAGATTCACTCCAATAAAGGAACCCTGGAATGGCTTCATCGGAGTGCTGTCGGATCACTTCGTGATGAAAACACTGCTAAGCTTTGTTTGCCTGCCGGTGTAGGGTGAAAAGAAATGGGGGGGCACCAGAGACTTCTCACCTTTGCTACTGCAGAGTTGATGAGGATAGAACTTACATCCAATATCAGTTTTTGGACTGGTATGTTCTACGACATTCATCCTTGGCGTCCAGAGGATATTGGAACCAAAAGGCTTTGATGGGTGGAGGTGATGACAATTCCCCTGAATGCGTGGTTTATCTCAGATGTTCGTATTGATGGTCTGGAGGTCTTGCCTGTTGGGGATATTGTTTCTGTACTGGCTCTGTAGTTAATTGGGTTTTGAAAGTCACAGATCCTATCATTTACTCACAGGATCTGTCTGTTTCATTTTGTCCATTGAGCTGGTACACTACTTCATTGTCCAGCTCTCCGGTATTATTGTTGCTCCTTAATATATATATCGATATTTCTTAAAAAAAAAAAGACGCTTTTCGGAAAATAGTATAGCCGATCGAATCATTGGTTCAGGTACACAACAAAACAGCCAACTAGGTTTCTCTGCATGTGGCAGTGATGCAAGTAGCTACAGCAAGCTTGCCGGAAATACAGAAAAAGGTGAAGCTGCTGGTTGACGGTAAGCTGTTCGCGGCGTGTATAGTGGAAGTCAAGGATAGAGATTTGGAGGAGCCCGAGGTAAGGAAAAAAGGATCTCTATCGGGTGGGTACAACAGCCTACCTGCACTTATCAACCATAATCTATCAGCTGGGCGGAAGGGTAGGTCTATGGAGGAGAGGGGTAGCACGTCTCCTACAGGAAAAGGGGGCTTTTGTCAAAAGGATTTGATGGAAAACAACAATACGGGAGAGGACGGTATAGATGCAGTCAAAGTGGGAGCGGTGGACCCCAATTCCACATCCCACTTACTTATAAGGGAGCAGACTGCCCACGTGGGGATTAATCTCCCAGTGAATCAGCATAAGGAAGGACTTTCTAGTCATTTTATGAACAGTAGCGGGTTGTTAAGTAATTTTACTGCACCGGCATGTCTATTGGCAAGAAGGGAGATGAACGAAGGGGGACAGTTCCAGGATAACCGTAAAGCAATATCTAAATGTCTTCCCACTGAATCTGCAGCTGAGCTTACCGATTTTACATTGCCTCCTGAAGACATGGCTTTCACAAGAATGAGGAGGGAAGGTAATAAAACTTCACGGGTTGGAACAAAGGGGCGGGCAACTGATAGCAGGATTGGCAAGCAGAAAAAGCTCAAACATCTGAAACCCACAGGAAGTCTATCCTCGGGCCGAGCTAGTCATTCAGAGTTGTGTAGCGTTTCCCAATTGGTGGAAGATCCTTCTTTTCTTACTGCTAATTGGGATAAAGATAAAGGTTCGTCGGAGAGGTTATGCTTCAGGAGTTCGGATTCAGACCAGTGTTCAACTGAAATGGAGGTACAACAGTCGTTGGACGTAATCGAAACAATGGGGCTTAGCCAAAAGCAAACGAAAGCAGCAATTCGGAAAAAATTGAAGGCACGGATAGTAGAGGAAGGAAAGGAGTGGCAAGCTCACTGCACCTAGTAGTGTAGTGCAGGAGATTCTTTGAGCAAGGGTTACACTTTTGATGATTAATTTCACTATGTGGAATATCCTGGGGTGTCGTGGAAAGGTGAAGGAGACTCAGATTCGTAGTCTTATCTCCAAGGAACAACTGAGTATCTTGCTCTTATGTGAGACAAAGAGGGAGAGCTTCCCCGAGAGGCTGGTTGGCAGATTATGGTCTGGAAATAATATTAAATGGGAAGCTATTGATGCACGTGGGAGTGCGGGCGGAATTGTGTGCCTTTGGGATGATTCGAAGGTTCAGAATCTTGGTGTGGAAATATTTGACAGGTGGTTGCTATTGGAGATGCGGGTAAGGGCTACAGGTTTCAGTTTTGTCTGCGTCGGGCTATATGTGCCTAATTCAGTGGCTGAGAGACGAGTGCTTTGGGATGAGCTGCAAGGAAGGAAGTCTACGGATATAACGCCTTTGATTATTCTGAGCGATTTCAATGAAACCGTTAATGCTGAAAAGCGGCTGGGAAACTCTTTTAATAATGCTGCTGCTTCCCACTTTCTACATTTCATCAATAGGAATGGACTGATTGATTTGCCACTCCTTGGCAAAGACTATACGTGGTTCAATTCCCAGAGTGCCTCCCGAATTGACAGGGTTTTGGCTTCCCCAAATTGGTGTATACAATTTAGTCGCCATAGGCTATATGCTGGAGCTAAGGGATTCTCAGACCATGTTCCATTAATATTGATGGAAGACTTCTTTTTATGGGGATTTAGGCCATTTCGCTCATGGGATCTATGGTGGGAGGATAAGCATTTCATAGAGACGGTGGCAGAGTTCTGGCGGGAGGCAGGACTTAGTTTCCCAGGTGCATTTAGTGTGGTTAAGAAGATGGCGTTTTTGAAGAAAAAATTGCAGGTCTGGCATACAGAAAATTTCGGAGCATTGGAAACCAGAATGAAAGCAATTCTGGTTGAGATTGATTCTCTAGATCAGAATAGACAAGAGTTTGGGGCAGCTTTGCATAGCAGGTATCAAGAACTACAGGTCCAGAAATGGGATTTAAAGAAAAAAATTGAGGCTATGTGGAGGCAGAAGTCTAGACAACAATGGCTCAAGCTCGGGGATAAGAACAGCAAGTTTTTTCACTCCTGCGCTAATATGCGACGCTGTTATAACTTCATTGGTTCAATGCGAGTAAATGGCATGGATTTGTTCAAGCCAGAGGAAATAAAGGCTGAAGCAATAGGAAATTTCCAGCGACTCTTTGCGGATGAGGGTATCAGGTGGTTAGGATTGGGTAATTTAGATTTGCCCAGTCTATCAACCGTCAAGGCAGACCAGCTCGAAGCACCGTTCCTTAAGGAAGAGATCAAGAGCGCTGTATGGGATTGTGGCAGTCACAAGGCCCCAGGACCAGATGGTTTCAACTTCAACTTTATTAAGAAAGCGAGACGGGTGATCGGAGAGGATATCATCACGATGGTGCAAGAATTTCATTCCAGTGGCGCCCTACCTCGTGGGATAAACAATAGTTTCATCACCTTAATCCCAAAGCTACCAGGTGCCGCTGATTTCAATTCCTACAGGCCTATCAGTCTCATTAACAGCTTATATAAAATCATCGCCAAGATTTTATCCAAACGGCTTAAGCGAGTGATGGACCGGCAAATTTCTCCCTTTCAAACTGGTTTTATGGAAGGACGGTACATTGCTGATTCATATATGGTTGCCAATGAAATATTACATACCATGAAGAAATCAAAACAAAAAGGATGGTGCCATAAATTGGATTTCCAGAAGGCATACGATTCTGTAAATTGGACTTTCCTACTTGAGGTGATGGAACAAATGGGCTTCGGAGCCTAGTGGAGGAGATGGATTCAGGGGTGTGTCTCTTCTGCTTGTTGTTCAATTCTTATCAATGGTGCGCCAACCTCTGAATTTAATGTGGGGAGAGGTTTGCGACAAGGCGATCCGCTCTCACCGCTATTGTTCAATTTAGCGGCGGAGGTTCTGTCACGGATGCTTATTAGAGTGGTAGATTGTCAACTGTTCAAGGGCATTAATGTTGGAGGACTGCATTTAACGCATCTGCAATATGCAGATGACGTTATTCTTTTCAGCCATGGCGATCAGCAGGGGATCCTCCGCTTATAGCGAATATTGCGTTGTTATGAGTTACTAATTGGATTAAAGATTAATTTCTTTAAATCAGGTTTAGTAGGAATCAATGTGTCCAATGGGGAGGCTGCGAACTTGGCGTCTAGGATTCATTGCAGACTGCAGGTTATGCCATTCTTATACCTTGGGGTGCCCCTTGGAGCAAATCCACGCCGCAGAAGTACATGGAAAACGGTGGTGGATAGGTTCAAAAGTAGACTAGCGTCTTGGAAGGGTTCTTTACTATCACTTGGGGGGCGAATTACTCTGATCAAATCAGTGTTAAATAGTTTACCAGTGTATTATATGACCTTTTTCCAGATGCCAGTGAGTGTACGACAGGATTTTGAGAAATGGATGAAGAGATTCTTATGGGCTGGGACAATAAACAAAAGATGCATGTGCAAAGTGAGCTGGTCAGTGGCAGTTAGAGCAAAAGACAAGGGGGGTGCAGGAATTGGTCGTCTGAAGTTGCGGAATAAGGCTCTGCTTACAAAGTGGAATTACAAAATTGCAAATGATACTTGCTCGCTGTTGAAACAGGTGATATAGCAGAAATACAGGCCCAGATTGAGCTCTGAAGGTATAGTATGTGCAGTGAGCCAAGTTTCTGCTATCTGGAAAGGATTTTTTTTTTATGAATAATTTATCGATATATATATTAAGATAGAGACGTTAATACATTTAGAGCAGAACAATAAATCATTGTCCCAACTCTGTAGTTAAAAGGAAAACTGTCAGATACCATATCATGTTAAGTTATCTGGGAGTTTTGCAACTCTATACGATCTATATGAACAGCAATGAAGCAAGATCTCCCGACGGTAACAAATCCAAACTATCTACACTAACTTCCTTCAGATTTGTTTTGGCCCAGTAAAAACCATGTCGTAGGCCGTTGTAAAATAGATCTGCCGCACTAGTGTGTCTTCCTTTGAAAATTCTTTCATTTCTTCCCAACCAAATACTCCATGTCAAAGAAAATAGTAAAGCATACCATAGCCCTTGCCACCGGGTTGGGATTGCGAATCCATTCCATTGACTGAAAAGATCTGACATAGACCTTGGCTGCACCCAGCTGAAACCCCATTTCCTAAAGAATAGCGACCAGCAGCACCAAGCCATTCTACAATCAAGCAATATATGGTTGGAGTTTTCTTCTGCCAATCCACATGCCTCGCAACCTCCTTCTGAATCAGACAAGATTCCAAACCTGATTAACTGCCCTTTGGCGATGATCCTCTCCCTACATGCCAACCACATGAATGCTTGCCACTTAGGAGCTCCCTGTTTATGCCATACATTAGGAATCACCTTCTCCCTTGGGTCAACCGAACACTCCTCCAGCAACTGATAGCAATTCTTGACAGAAAAAGGCCTCAACTGATCTCCCCATAATAGCATATCCTCATTTGTTGGGTTCGGTGCAAATCCTCTCAAAGTTAACAGGAGACCCTCAACCTCAACTTCCTCCCACGCAAATAACCTTCTCCTCCACGTGAAAGCCCAACGCCAACTATTTTCCACCACATACCCAAAATTCATGACTGTCCCCTCCTTATCTAACAAAATGTCATATAATCTGGGAAATAATATCAGTAAGGGTGTAGAACTGCACCAATTATCATGCCAGAAAGCAATAGAGTCACCTTTGCCTAATTTCCAATGATAGTGTGCTAAGATACACCTCCCATAAGGCAGAGAAAATCTACTGGTCTATACAATGCCTTTCCAGACAGTCGAACCGTTGGCTCCTTCGCATACAGTTCCCTCAGGTCTCAATCTGGGCTTATACTTTTGTGATATTATGTCTTGCCACAATGTACACGTATCGCTTGCAATTCTGTAACTCCATTTTGAAAGTAAAGCGATATTCTGTAACTTCAAGCACCTTAGCCCCGCCCCTCCACCATCTTTAGCTCTCGCTGCCACTGACCAACTTACCTTGCACAAACATCTCTTATCTACTTTCCCAGCCCATAGGAATCGCTTCATCCATCTCTCAAGGTTCCTCTTTATTCCTTCTGGCATTTTGAAAAAGGTCATATAGTACACAGGGAGACTGTTTAGTACTGATTTTATTAATGTGATTCTGCCCCCCATGGAGAGCAACGATCCTTTCCATGAGGCAAGTTTGGCCTTGAATCGGCCCTAGAGGCACGCCAAGGTATGTGAATGGAATTTTCTGCAGATGACAGTGTAGCTTAGCTGCCATACTTTCAGCCTCTTCGTCTGTCACATTGATTCCCACTAATCCTGATTTGAAAAAATTAATTTTTAACCCGGATAACATCTCATAGCTTCTTAGGATTCTCTGAAAATTCAAAATCCCCTGTTGTTCTCCACTACCAAAAAGGATAACGTCATCTGCATATTGCAGATGCATTAGGTGTACGTCGCCTATGTTGATGCCATGGACAAGTCTACAGTCGATAGCTCTCGCGATCAGTCTTGACAGAACCTCCGCCACTATGTTGAATAACAGCGGCGATAGTGGATCACCTTGTCGAAGCCCTCTCCCCAAATTGAACTCTGTCGTAGGCGAACCGTTAATAAGAACTGACCAGCGGGCCGATGATATACAGGCCTGAATCCATCTTCTCCATTGACTTCCAAATCCTATTTTTTCCAGCACATCGAATAAGAAATTCCAATAATCATACGCCTTCTTGAAGTCTAATTTGAAGCACCAAAGTCTAGGCATTGGTAATAAAGGTAATAAAGCTGTTATTTATACCTTGAGGGAGTTCCCCACTGACCTGGAATTCTTTCACCATCGCTGAAAAACTCCCCCTCTTTGTCTCGCATAAAATCAGGATACACAATTGTTCCTTAACAATAAGGTTACGTATCTGATTTTCCTTTAACCTACTACAACAACCTCTAATATTCCACATCGCCAGATTAACCATTAAAAAATAAATCACCCAGGGAGGAATCCGACTACACAACTAGGTGCAGTGGCCGTTCCACTCCTTTTGCTCTTCACTGACTCGTTCCATTAGTTTCTGCTGGACGGCTGATCTTGTTTTCTTATGACTAAGACCCAATACCTCTATAACTTCTAATGACCTCTGCACCTCCATTTCTACTTCTGCTGGACTCTGACCTGTCCCCGAATCTCTGGAACGAGACCTATCGGAATTGTCTGCTTCCTTGTCTCCATTAGCGGAAAGAAAGGAAGGGTCTTCTGCAAGTTGGAGAGTGTTGTTTGCCTCCGGTTTGTTGACTCCTCCTGAGGAGAGGCTTCCAGTGGGTTTCAAATGCTTAAGCTTTTTCTGCTTGCCAATCCTTCTGTCAGCCACCCGGCCTTTTAAGCCAATCTTCGGTGCTTTCTTTCCCTCCCTTCTAATTCTTGTGAAAATCATCTCTTCTTTCAGCTCTGTAATGTCAGGGATCCCTGCTTCAGATTCCACTAACAAGCATTCTGATACTGTATCTCGTTTAACCTTTTACTATCCTTTTTCTTTTACCTCTTTTCTAGTAAAGGATAATTCAGGCGCAGTGCAAGTACTTAGGTGCCCTCCATTCTTCATATAATTACATATATGTCCTTCCTTGTCTTGAGCCACTAAAGGGAAATAGATTCCTATGTCACTTTGTTCTTTTCGGTTCAACAGAGTTGCCCGTTTCATGCCCACTACTTCTGAATAGACTTTGCCTTCACCTTTATCCCCCAAAATGTCCTACTTAGTCAAATCCTCTTTCTCACTTATTCCTCCTTTTACAGCTGGCGATGTGCTGCCTCTCTCCTCAACTGAGTTCCACTTTTTGGGGGATGGATTATTGTGTTTGGTGAGCGAGACAAAGTTGTTAGATCCACCAGACACAAGCATCTTTTCCTTAACCTCGGGCCCCACAAATTCTTCAATCTTCTCTTCTAACACGTTCACAGTGAATTGTTTACCATCAACCTCCAGCATCAGTGCTTTGTTTATGTCCAACAGTGTTCCGGTAACTATTTGCAGCACTGCCGCATCTAGGCATTCCCTGCTGGCCGTTTTGTTATGGATATGGACTAAAGACCCAATCGGCTCTATTATTCTTCTGAAAGCTTCCTCAAACCACGCATGAAGAGGAATTCTTACAACCTTTACCCAACAAAGTCTCCTGTTTCCAACATCCTCTGGACGCCAAGGGTGAAGATCATAAAAGATTCCTGCCAAGAAACTGATATTGGACGTCAGTTCTCTTCTCATCCTCTCCGCAGATCCAAAGGTTATTAGTCTCAAGTTTCCCCCCATATCCTTACATCCAACATCCACTGGGAGGGCAAGCTTATCGAAATGACCACCACATATAGTCCCTACAGCACTCCGACACAGCCACTCTTTAGAATTGCTTTGTATTTTAACCAAAAGAAAAATTACTATTTCTAATTTGAATTATATCGAATCATAATTATAAAAATAATATATATACATACATAATTTTATTTCTAATTTCAATTTCAACAATTATATCGATACGATCTCTGCAATAGAATTAAACTATAACATAACTTTATGTGGGACACAAAGGTCACATAAAAGAGTTATTTCTCCACCCAAGGTCCAATGAACCAATCTTTGGCTGTTGTCATTAGTATTCGATTGACCACTCACTATTTTGTATTCCTACGTCTATTATATATATTATTTATACTTGTTCCTACGGTCTTTGCCAGTATTTACGAATACTTGTTTCTTTCTTGTGTCTTTGCCATTTGGAAAAATATTCCAAATTGAGAGCACCGAGAAGAAGAATAAACCTTTCATTTATTCCAAATTGAATGCAATAAAGATTGTAACCACATGTTTTCATATAGTGTATTTATTACAAAGGTAAAAATCATGACTTCTCTCACCTCCCCAACTCTCCCACCTCTCTCTAATCCCAAACCAAACACCATACCAAATTCAGCCTCCAATCCAACTTCTCAACTCAAACTCGCTGGCGGTAGGAATGTGGGAGCATCATCAGAATTCGGCTTGCGTCGTTTGGACACCCCTGTCACGTTAGGGCCTGCACTCTCCAAATGGATACCAGCTAAAGTGTTTAGTGAGGAACGATATATCTCATATTTCATCGAAGGTATACCAGAGGATTGGAATTCCAATAGGCTCTTCAAAGAGATATCTAACATAGAGCCTATAGCTGATGTGTTCATTTCAGCCCGCAAATCCAAGAGGGGTTTAAGGTTTGGCTTTGTCAAGTTTGTTCGGTGTGGGGTGCAGGAGGATGTTCGACAAAGGCGGCTTAATTCGATACTAGGTGGGCACGCTTGGTTGCGACTCAACGTGGCCCGTTTTGCAGCAGGTGCAGGGAACCGAAGAGCACCAATCGGTGCCACTGATCGAACGGATGAGCCATTAGAGTTGCGAAAAAACCAAATGGACACACATCATAAGCTTATGAGGAAGCGTGATAATAGAACTTACGCAGAAGCCACAGCCATGCAGAACAATCAGGAGCCAGAGGAAGAACTATTGGAGATTTCCTCAGATCAGAGGACACTGGAACGGCTTCAGCGGAGTGCTATTGGCCTTCTCCGTGAAGAATATGCTACTAAGTTGGGTCTGCCAGCTGATATAGGTACACATCAGAAACTCCTCACCTTCGTGACAGCAGAGAAAATGAAACAAGAACTTACGTCCAATAGCGGATTTTGGAACGCAAAGTTTTTCGATATTCATCCTTGGAGTTCAGAGGACATTGACAATAAAAGGTTGTGCTGGGTGAAGGTCGTTGTCCTTCCTCTCAATGCATGGTTTGAGGAAGCATTTCAGAAAATAGTACAGCCGATTGGCTCTTTGGTTCAGGTCCATAACAACACAGCTAGCTGGAGTTGTCTTGGTGTGGCTGTACTGCAAATAGCTACAGTAAGCTCGTTGGAAATACAGAAACTGTTGAAGCTGGTGATCGATGGCAAGCAGTACACAGTGAAGATCCTGGAAGTCAAGGATAAAGTGTTTACGGGGCCTGAGGTTGGTGCAAAGGGTTCAGTGTCAGGTGGGTGCAACAACTTTTTTGTACCACTCAAAACCAATCAATCCGCCGACCGACAGAACAGCTCTGTTGAGGAGAAGGGCAGTACGTCTTCAGCAAGGAAAAAGAGATTATGTAGGAAGAATGTGATGGAGAAGGAAATGGAGGTAGAGGAAGGAACAAATATAGTTCAAGCTGGAGCTATGGGACCTCATCCTCCAGCTCAGATACACTTAAAAGCGCAGCATGCTCAAGTGGGTAAGAACTCCCCAGTGACTCAGCACGTGGAAGGGTGTTCAAGTCAGTTCACCAGCAGTGGTGGGCTTTTAAGTAACTTTACTGCACCTGATTTTATCCCTGAGGAGATGAATAAAGAGAATCAGCTACAGGTTACTCGCAAGGCAGCATCAGAGTGTATACCAAGTGAATATTCAGAGGTGAATCCCGATTTTATATTGTCAGCTGAAGTCATGGCTTTCACCAGAATGAGGAAGGAAGGTAATAAAGCATCGAGGGTAGGATCCAAAGGGTGGGCTGTTGATTGCAGGCTTGGCAAGCAAAAAAAGCTCAAGCACCTTAAACCCACTGGGAGTCTTTCATCGGGGAGACTTAGCCAACAAGACAGGTGCGGGGTGCTTCAATTGGTGGAAGATCCCTCGTTCCTTGTTGATAATACGAACAAGGGAGATGGTGTCTCGGAACGGGTCTGTTCTGTGAATACAGAATCTGATAGGTGCCCAGTGGAAATGAAGGCGCAGAGGTCTTTGGATATCGTGGACACACTGGGACTTAGTCAAAAGAACAGGAAAGCAGCAATCAGGCAAAAGCTGAAGGCACGGATAGTCGAGGAAGGAAAGGAATGGCAAGCTCACTGACTACATAGTGTAGTGTCGGTGACTCTTTGCAAAGGGTTTTGCTGTTGGATGGTTAATTTGGCAATGTGGAATATCAGAGGGTGTCGTGGGAAGATGAAGGAGACTCATATTCGTAATCTTATATTTAAGGAACAACTGAATATCTTGCTTTTATGTGAGACAAAGAGGGATAGTTTCTCCGAGAGGTTGGCTGGCAGATTATGGTCTGGAAACAATATTAAATGGGAAGCTATTGATGCATGTGGGAGTGCTGGTGGAATTTTGTTCCTCTGAGATGATTTGCAGGTGCAGACTCTTGGTGTGGAAAAATTTGAGAGGTGGCTGCTCTTGGAGATACGGGTAAGGGATACAGGGTTCCATTTCTTTTGCGTCGGGCTACATGCGCCTAATTTAGCGGCTGAACGAAGAGTGCTTTGGGAAGAGCTGCAAAGGAGGAAGTCTACGGATAGTGTGCCCTGGATTATTTTAGGCGACTTCAACGAATCCGTCACTGCTGAAGAGCGGATTGGGAACTCTTTTAATAACGCTGCAGCTTCTCGCTTTCTGCATTTTATTAATAGGAATGGCCTGATTGATCTGCCACTCCTTGGTAAAGAGTATACATGGTTTAATTCCCAGAGTGCTTCCCAAATTGACAGGGTCTTGGCCTCCCCAAATTGGTGTTTGCATTTTAGTCGACATAGGCTATATGCAGGGGATAAGGGATTCTCAGACCATGTCCCACTAATATTGAAGGAAGATTCCTTTTTTTGGGGATTTAGGCCATTTTGTTCGTGGGATCTATGGTGGGAGGACAAGCATTTTATAGAGACGGTGGAAGGTTTCTGGCAGAAGGCCGGATTGTGTTTTCCTGGCGCGTTCAGTATGGTCAAGAAATTGGCATTTTTGAAGAAAAAATTGCAGGTCTGGCATACAGAAAATTTCGGAGCACTGGAAACCAGATTGAAAACAATTTTGGCTGAGATTGATTCTTTGGATCAGAACAGAAGAGGTGCCGGGGTAGCTTTGTGTGAGACCTCTGGTGACGTGGCAAAAATTTTCCAAGTCACCCACAGCATAAAAGGGAAAGCCTGCCAAGAGTTTCCCCCCTGCTGCCTTACCCTGTATTTTTTTTCAATTTTTTTTCATTCTCTCATCTTCTATACAACTTCAATTACCTCCAGTATCTAATCCAACCGTCTGATCGTCGAATTGTTTGCACCATTGTGTTCCTCTCATCATCACGATCAATCTGTCGCTGGTTTCACCTTCATCGGACCACGGACGCGGCCGGATCGGAGCCTGGAATTTTCGAAATTCTCACCGGAAAATCGTCAATTCCGGCCAATCTAAAGTAAGTCTTGAAGTTTGGTTTTCGGATTCATATTCCTGATGTTTGTAGCTTCGTATTGATGTAAAAATTTTCGGTTTTGGATGAAGTTGGAGTTTTCCGGCCACCGCCGGCGACAGTTGACCGGCGACCCGTTAACCCGACCCGACCCGACGACCCGATCCGTCGACCCAACACTGTTCACTGTTGACCTGTTAACTAACGGTGACTAACGTTGACCCCGTTGACCGTTAAAATTGACCGTTAAAGTTGACTTTGACTGTTGACCAAAAGTGAAACCCTCCCCGTTAGGTAATTTCGACGTTCTGATCGCAATGGCTTGATCCATTTTTCCATTTGATGTGTCGTTATTGAGTTATAGTCATTTGAAGGTTAATATTCGTATATTGAGTCTAACCGTAATATTGTGTTCTTAGGAAGGGCGAGTGGTGAGGACAAAGGAAAGAGTATCGTTCCCTCTTCTTCAGCCCGTAAGGTAGGGTCCTTACCGTATGTGGTTCATCATTAGTATTTCCTTGTTGTAAAAATTCCGTTTTACCTTGGTTTTGATTGATTCGTTGTATAGTCCATCGGAGCCCATCCGATTGGTCCATTGTTCAAATTTCATTGCTCTCTTCCGTAGTTAGCTGTAAAGTATTATAATGTAGGGTCTTTACCATATTTGTCTCATATTAAGTATTCTTTGATTTTAAATCCGTACTTTGGTCATTGAATTGTTGTGTAATCCATCGGAGCCCATCCGATGGATCCACTGTCCAAATTACAATGACTTTTCCGTATATACCCGTAATGTATCATAATGTATCTCCAAAATTTCATGTGATCAATCAAAGTCCATTTGATTGATTTGTTGTGTAAATTGGGCTGATTCCGTATCATTGCCCGTAAAGTAATAAAAAGGTTGTAATCAAAGGTTTATGTAACGATATATGATAATATATCGTATTATTGCGTATTAATTGTAAAGTATGGTATTTCAGTGTTATTGAAAGTTAAACCAGTTTGTGATTTGTAAAGTATGTAAGTTTTTATGTTACTCGTACTTGTGTTCCGTTTGGCCAAACGTGGTGAGTGCTCGGTCTCTGAGAGTAAGCGGAGAGACACTCATCTGTTGGGAGGTGTATGGTTGGAGTATGGTTACTGTATGGTTACTGTATGTTCCCTGCTTCGCAGGATGATCTGAGAGGACTAGTTGATCTTTTACGTATACAGTTTTGTTAATCAATCTAGTCTCGGACAACACTGGTAGAAGGGGCTATGTATGTAAATATTTTTAAAAGTATATGTATAAAACCTACCAGTGGGCTTCCGGTTTCCCTTTAGCGGGGGTTACTCGGGAAGTGATTTCCAGTTCGCCCATGTTTTTACTATTGACCCTGTTGAGTTCTTTGTTGAAAGCAAAAGTACATTTTCGAGACCAGTAAGTAAACATTTTGTAAAGTAAACAAAAAGTACATGTTGGGTCCAGTAAGTAATGTTTTGTAAAGTAAACAGTAAAGTTTAAGTTTTGAGAAATTACAAGTTCAGTAATGTTCTAATAAGTTCCTTGTTGTCTCTCTTCTTTGATAAGTTCACTTTGTTGTCCCCTACTGAGATTCTCAAAAATCTCACCCCCTTCGTGTTTGTTTTCCCTCCCAGGACTAGATCGTGGTCAGTAGCTGTTTTCAGTGTGAGCGTCGGGACTTCTCGCTGGGACTATTGCATCTGCACATGTATGGTTTTATTGGCACATTGTTGAATATTTATTGTTTGGACTTGTGATTTTGTTTTTAGATACTTGGGGCTTGTGTGTTATGGTTTCACTGGTTTGTATTGTGTTGTTATAAAAGACTTCCGCTGTTTTAAATGTTCTCTGTTATTTATTGTGCCATGTATTTAGTTCTTATCAGCTATGCTGTAATTTGTAAATATTTTAAATCTTATTTTTGGGGATTTACGTTTGAAAAGTCAAAATAACCTTGTGAAGTTCGGATTGGTCCACATGTCGGGCTTCTCCGGGTTTCACGGCGGTAAGGGCCCGCTTTCCGGGTTTGGGTCCTTACACTTTGCATAGCAGGTATCAAGCTTTACAGGCTCAGAAATGGGAGCTAAAGCAGAAGATTGAGGCTATGTGGAGGCAGAAGTCTAGACAACAGTGACTTAAGCTTGGGGATAAGAACAGCAAGTTTTTTCATGCCTGTGCTAATATGCGACGCTCCTATAATTTCATTGGTTCAATGCGAGTAAATGGGACGGATTTGTTCAAACCAGAGGAAATAAAGACTGAAGCAGTAAGACACTTCCAGCAGCTCTTTGCGGATGAGGGTATCAGATGGCTAGGATTGGGTAGTCTAGATTTTCCCCTTCTATCACTCGCAGAGGCGGCTCAGCTCCAAGAACCGTTCCTTGAGGAAGAGATCAAGAGTGCTGTATGGGATTGTGGCAATCACAAGGCCTCAGGACCAGATGGATTCAATTTCTACTTTATTAAGAAAGCATGGCAAGTGGTTGGAGAGGACATTATCACAATGGTACATGAATTTCATTCCAGTGGCTCCCTACCTCGTGGGATAAATAATAGCTTCATCACCTTAATACCCAAGCTACCAGGTGCAGTTGATTTCAACTCTTACAGGCCTATAAGTCTCATCAATAGCTTATATAAAATCATCGCCAAGATTTTGTCCAAACGGCTGAAGAGAGTGATGGACCGGCTAATTTTTCCCTTTCAAACCGTCTTTATGGAAGGAAGGTACATTGCTGATTCAATCATGGTTGCCAATGAAGTATTACACACCATGAAAAAGTCAAAGCAAAAAGGTTGGTGTCTGAAATTAGACTTCCAGAAGGCATACAATTCTGTAAATTGGGCTTTCCTACTGGAGGTGATGGAACAAATGGGTTTCGGTGTTCAGTGGAGGAGATGGATTCAGGGTTGTGTTTCTTCCGCTCGTTGTGCAATTCTTATCAATGGCGTGCCAATTGCTGAATTTAATGTGGGGAGAGGTTTGCGACAAGGTGATCCGCTCTCACCTTTGTTGTTCAATCTAGCGGCGGAGGTTCTGTCCCGGCTGCTTACTAGAGCGGTTGATTGTCAACTGTTCCAGGGTATTACTGTTGGAGGTTTGATCTTAACGCATATGCAATATGCGGATGACGTTATTCTCTTTAGCTAGGGAGATCAGCAGGGGATAATTAATTTACAGAGGATCTTGAGATGCTATGAGTTATTATCCGGGTTGAAGATTAATTTTTTCAAATCAGTTTTGGTAGGAATTAATGTATCCAATGAGGAGGCTGTGACCTTGGCATCTAAGATTCATTGCAGGCTGCAGGTTATGCCGTTCATATACCTTGGGGTGCCCCTTGGAGCAAATCCACGCCGCAGAAGTACGTGGAAAACGGTGGTGGATAGGTTCAAAAGAAAACTAGCATCTTGGAAGGGTTCTTTACTGTCGCTCGGAGGGCGTATCACACTGATCAAATTAGTGTTAAATAGTCTACCAGTGTATTATATGACATTTTTTCAGATGCCAGTGAGTGTACGACAGGACTTTGAAAAATGGATGAAGCGCTTCTTATGGGCTGGGAAAGTAGATAAAAGATGCATGTGCAAAGTGAGCTGGGCTGTGGTAGTCAGAGCAAAAGACAAAGGGGGTGCTGGAATTGGTTGTCTGCAGCTGCGGAATCAGGCTCTGCTTACAAAGTGGAGTGCCAGAATTGCAAATGACACATGCTCACTATGGAAACAGGTGATAGTGCAGAAATACAGGCCCAGATTGAGCTATGCATGTATAGTGTGTGAAGTGAGCCAAGGTTCTGCTATCTGGAGAGGGATTGTGCAGATAAGTAGATCAACATTGGCGAATGGAAAGTGCATCTCAGAATTCCACCGCTGGAAACTGGGGAACGGTAATACCATTGCGTTTTGGCAGGATTGCTGGTGTAGTAATTACCCCTTAATGGTTTTATTCCCTAGATTATATGACATATCCCTTGAGAAGGAGGGATCAATATCGCGGTTTGGGTCACTGGTGGGACATGAATGGGGGTGGAGTATGACATGGAGGAGACGACTATTTGTGTGGGAGGAGGAGGAAGCTGCACGCTTAATGGTGCTACTGAGAGGCTTTGCTCCGACTGCTATGCAAGATGATTTGATATTGTGGGGAGAACAGATGATCCCTTTCTCAGTTCACAATTGTTATCACACATTGGAAGAGAATACGGTCCCGTCACGTGAGCTGATGATTCCAAATGTTTGGTGCAAGCAGGGTGCACCCAAATGGCAAGCGTTCATGTGGCTTGCCTGTAGGGAGAAAATAAATGCCAAACTTCAGCTCATTCGATTTGGCATTCTATCGGCTTCTGAAGGAGATTGTGAGGCGTGTGGTCTTGAGGAAGGGGATTCCAATCATATTTTGCTTGACTGTAGAACGGCTTGGGTTTTCTGGTCGCTCTTATTTTGCAAGTTGGGATTAAGCTGGGTACAACCGCGGTCCATGGCAGATTTATTCATACAGTGGGAAGGCTTTTCCATCCCATTTCGATGGCATGGTCTCTGGTATGTTTTAATATTCGCGTTCGCATGGAGCATATGGTTGGGTCGAAATAGCAGAATCTTTCGGTAAGTAGACAGCAGTGCGGAAGACCTGTTTTACAATGGCATTCGGCAAGGTTTCTGCTGGGCCAAGATTAATCTGAAGGATGGTTGTCCCGACTGTTTGAATTTGTTGCCCTCCGGGGATTTTATTTCCTTACTGGGTACATAGATTGTATGGATGGTGAAAATTTTAGATACTGTACCTTAGACACGGTATCTAGAAGTTTCACCTTGTCTATTGAGTTATGACAATGTTTCATTGTCCTACTCCTATGTAACACTGCTTTCGATTTTAATACACCTCGATGAATTCTTCAAAAAAAATAAAGATTGTAACCTTCAGATTAGAAGAATATGACCTGTCAGCCCTGGCAAGATGCTTGATCAACAAGGATGCCTGACACGAAGCGGTAATGATTACTAAATACGGTCAGGGAACAAGAACTGGACAACCTGCTCTGTCGGTAGACACACCTACCAACCTGCTCTGTCGACGGACTCCAGATCTGTCAAAGATTATGAAGTATTTGACTCTAGGTTGAACATCTTTAAACGGATCATGGATGCTCTTGTTTCTTTCAGTTCAGAAATGATTTGGGGTGTATGGAACTGGTGGTGTTGGCAAAACCATGCAGGTTGAAGAGGTTGGCAGGCAAGCTAGGATAATTATTCGATGAGGTGGTTGTGGCTCATGTTGACGAGAAACCAGACTTTAAAGAGTTTTCAAACGATCATAGGGGACTCTTAAAAGTTATGATAGAAGGAATCTGAATTGCAGCTGAGATGTTACTTTTTGAATGCTTTAAATTTATTATACTAAAGTTTTTATGCCTTATTTGAACAACTTGATCCTCCCATGCAAGAAGACATTCTGGATAAGATGCGGATAAATCCTCATTTCACATTTGTAGAATCAGATGCGTTATTTGAACAAATTCAACATGCACCTGAATAAACAAAGACTATGAGAAAACTCCTATCTGTTTATTTGTAAGCATCAGCGTGAGTGATGTTTCTGCCTACCGTTCATAATCATTCTCTCATCTTCTCTAGCTACTCTTCTGTTGTGAACTTCCTCTCTGCTTTAGTTTCCCTCATTGTCCGTTGCTTATAACTATAGTCATTCTTCTGTGCTTTTGTTAACTTTTTCAGCTGCAACTTCTTCCATAAACTTTTTTTTTGGCTCTCCAACATTTGGAAACTGAAAAAAAAAAATCTTGTTACTTTTTCTAGTCTTTGCTAGTTCTTCCCAATACAAATTGCCAGTTCTGCAACATTTGTTTTTGTTTTTAATACAAAATGGGCTTGGTAAACACACTCTCGGGTCTCAAAGGCAAAAACGGATAATTCCATTGGACTCAGGCCTCAAACAACTCATTGATCCAGAAAAAACACATTAATGCTTGCTAATATCTCCAAACGATAAATCGTGCATAATCATCGACATACAACCAATGACATGACACTCTAGACAGTCTAGAGTTGACACCTAGGCTCTATGACTGTGTCCATATCACTCATCAAAATGGTCAACATTCTGATCCCAAGTCTGTGGTCAAACAGTCAACTCTGACTGGTCAACTAATCAAGCCCACTCAAATGGACCAATCCGATCAATCCGACTGTAATCAATTTCTGACTGGACTCTTCAGGATCTTATAGCCTCCCCTCTTTATAGGAATTTCACCCCCGAAATTCACTTACGATGCTGATATTGTTGTCTCATCAAATGCTCTGGCTCCCAAGTCTGCTCCTCCATACGGTCGCTATGCCACAACACAAATCATCGGCACACTAGGAAGAACTAAGTTTTTTGTTTTTTGAATAACGACGATATTTTATGAGGAACTCTGAGAGGTTTCTCAACCTCATCAGTTACATGATCTCATAACCTCAACTGAGGCCACCACTAGAATCGCTGGAAATCATAATTACATTGCAATCTGAGGCCAATCCCCTACTGGAAGTAACTCACCCCCCTACCTATTTTATCTGATATGTTGGCCTAGCCCAGCTAATTGCAAACAACATCCCTTCCAGTCTTGGTAACTTAGTCATTCACTGTCGCATTACAACGCCTGATGCCAGTCTCAAATAGACAATGCATCATTTCGAAAAATATTCCAAATTGAGAACAACGAGAAGATGAATAACCCTTTCTTTTGTTCCAAATTGAAAGCATATTAATGCCTAATGGAGAGAATATTAATGCCTTCTCAAAAGAAAAAGAATAAACAATGCTTTTACATATATATTCACACGCCTTCTCAAAATAATAAACATTCTTTCATCCTCTTTTCTCCTTTTTCATATTAGTTTCCTCCATTGTCCTGTAAGACCCCGAATTTTGAGTCCTAGAAGTCCAGAAGCCAGTGCAGGTGAAAAGACGATTTTGCCCCTGAAGAGAAGGATGTGTGATAGCCGAAATTGGTAAGATTTTTCAGTAAATTAATTTGCTTCTAATTCCTTTTGATTTAGGTTCTTGTAGATGGGTAATCGTTTTAGGAAACATCCTTTAAGGTAGATAGTTACCTTAAAAATTAAGGAAGGTAATTTAAGAGTTTTGATTATTTGGTAAATTGTATTGAATTGATAGATGGATTAAAAGTAGTAGACCTAATTCTACACCCATTCAATATAAATAGGAAGCCAACCCCACAAAAGTTTCCCCTAAAACCTTACAAAATTCGTATAGGCTTAAAACCCTATACCTCCCATTAGCCGTCAGAATTTGCAGAAACTTTAAACTAGCATAACTCCCTCATCGTTCATTGGATCTCTGCGAATAATAGCTTGTTGGAAAGATTTCTTCATCCTCTTGCCAACAATTTTTGGATTTTCTTCGGGAGGTTAGTATTTCGTTGTCTAACATTACTTTGAAAATCGGCGGCCGCGTTAGGTTTCCGCCAAATCTTCTTGAATTTCAAAATAGCATAACTTTTTACTCGTTTGTTGGAATCTTGCAAATAATATGTCATTGGAAATATCTTTTCATTCTCTTTCCAAAACTATGTTAATCGCAGCTTGGATGTAAATACTTCGTTGTTTTTAGGTTAAGACGAAATCATCCTATGCCCTACTTTTAGCGACAGGTTTTGCATAGTTAATTGAAACGATAAATTCAGGTTCAATCTTGTTAAATTTCCGGCTATCACATCACACATCCAAGGGGGAGGCACCTGCAATGTCTGATCACTGGTTTTCTGATAGGTTTGGTGAGTGGTACTGGTAAGGAATAGAGTATGCAATTGATTTTTGGATATGCATGCTTAGTTGGTTTTATCTTTGTGTGGTGATGATTTAGGTGGTTCAGATTTACTTAATAAAGGAAAAGGAGTAGCTTCTTGTTCAGAGACAAGGGAGGTAGGATCTATGCCTCATCGGTTTCTCCAGAAACCCCCGCTCTTATCTAATGTTTTTGTTACCTGCCTTTGTTGTATTGTTTGTGATTGGATTATATGGAGAGAATATGAAACCCGGAATGAGATATGAATCTCCTAGGCTGTATAGAACCCCTGAGTTAGGAATTGAGTGCCTAGGATGTTATTGTTATATGAATTGGATGTGTTGATTATTTCCTGACGAGATTGAGAATACCCTGTTATGGTATTATGCTTTGTACTTGCCTGTGTGTGCTTGTACGTGTTTGTGTGTCAGGATTCTGTTCCGGTGGCCACGCAGGGTAAGAACTGATGCTCCTAGGGAGAGGAGAGGTTCTTATCGATTTATGGGAGGTGTATGGGTGATGAACCAGGAAGTGCACGCTGGATATCTGTCCTTGCGAGGCCGGATTCCTGTCTTGCGAGATTTGGGGATGCCCTGGTTGCGACTAAGGGAAGACTTGTCCATGTGGGGCTAGTCGACTTGTGCTTGCGAGGATAAGGTGAAAGGCTTACTGATTAGTTTGTGTGTTAACCATCTACCCTTTGTGCAGTAAGTCTTGGACAACACAGGTGGAAGGGGATGGCCTTTCTTCATCATTGAGTGTGATTTTGTTGTATTTCACCTGCCTGTGTACTTCTGAACTTTCGGAAGTGTGGTCCTCCCTCAGCCATGATCTCGGCCTTAACCTCTTTATGTTTATTGTTGAATTGCGTGATCCCTTAGTTGTTTAGGGAATGATCTTATGTGAATTCGGGAGATTTGTGTTTAGGGATTCTGTAGATCTTATGATGCTGCGACCCTACTGAGATTCTTGTAATCTCATACTGTTGTTTTTACCATTCTTCAGGCTTAGGTACACCCTCTGTTCGTGGTACCAGTGTGTGAGATCAAGGCTGCATGGCGGGGCGATATCGCATCATAAACACTTACCTGTTACATGCGCAAATAACTTGAAAGATTGGATGATGTTCTGGTTTATTTTTGAGCATTCGTTTGGCTTGCTATTTCCGGAAATTGTTGATGAATTTTTTGCTGGTTATTTGGATCCCTATGGGACTTGTGTGTTATGAACCCAATGGATCGATTTAAGACTTCTGCTGATGATTTTATTTACTCCGTATGTTACCAGAATATGTGTCCAATAGCATGCTCCAATTGATTGATAAGAAACAAAATAAATAAGCTTAAAATCGGTATCATATGAGTAGCCTTGTGAAATTCTAATAGGTCTTAGGTGTCACTGAGACTTATTTGGGTTTCATGGCGGTAATGACCTTAATAGGAGCAATTAATAATGGTTTAGGAATTAGGGTCGTTACAAGTGTGGTAGCGGAGCATGGTTTAGGTTGATAACTTGTTATTTGCTGACTTATTTGTTGATGTGTTAATTGATCTTTAGTATGCCTTAATGTGTTTGAGTGGATGATTAGCTATGTTTCTTGTCATTACAAAATGAATATGTATATGCGTGATTATGTGCATTGCCGGATGATGTGTGCTTGATGTTTGCTATGATGTTTGTTAATTGCCGAGTGTGCATAGCATATGTGCATATGATTTTCGAAAATTGTATAATGTTTTCCAGCATATGCGTATCGTCCGGTGCATGCCTCTCCACCAGGTACCACTCCTATTCCTAGTAATGTATTTAGTGTTTGTTTGACTCACAATCGTACACTTGTGTAGTATGGCACGCTCGAGTCAACAAAGGGACCAACGGGGTAGGTTTGAGATTCGGAATGAACAGCAACCTGTTGAGCAAGATGAGCTGAATGCACAAAATGAGCAGGAAGGGCAAGCTGAGTCTGGAAACCAACCTGAGACACCAGTCGCACCAGGCATTGACCCTGTCATGGCACAGATCTTAAACGTGTTACAAGGAATTGCTGCAAATCAGCAGCGGATGGAGGCGCAATTTCAGAATGCTCCTGCGCCTACACCTGGACCTATCCCTCCGCTTGAACCTGTACAAGAACCTGTACAGCCGGCACAACAGAAGGAGACAGAGAAACTTCCCGTCATGATTACAAAATTGCTGAAGGAAGCTCGACAACTTGGATGTAAAGATTTCGGTGGTTCAGCTGGAGCCGCAGCCGCTCGGGAGTGGATGGATACCTTATGCCGAGTATCCTTGTTCCTGCGTATCTCTGATGACGACAAGGTTGCCATTGCAACATTCTTACTTGAGGGAGAAGCCCTCGCTTGGTGGACATCTGTGAGCTTGCGATTCGGCGACCGTTTGCCAACGTGGGAAGAATTCCGGTATGAATTCGATGAAAGATTTTATACGAGGTTCCATAAAAATGAGCAGCGGCAGGCATTTTACAAACTTGAACAAGGCACCCGTTCGGTGCTGGAATATGAGAAGGTGTTGAGGGAGTTGTCCCGCTTTGCACCAGAAGAAGATCGTACACCGTACCAGCTGGCGAGACGATTTCAGGATGGGTTGAGTGTCGAACTCAAAACCATCGTCGGTACGACACCAGTGCAGAATTTGCAAGAACTAATAGCTGCCGCAACCGAAGCTGAAAAGATCGTGCAAACCAGGAAGCCACCCGTAGCTAATAGTGGCGGATCCTATAGGCGAGATTCAAAGTTCAACCGAAGAAGGGGACCCTATCCCTTACGGTCTCATCCTCCGCAGATCAACGACAATGGGAACACCAACAGGAGGAACTTTTCTGGTTCCAATTACAATGGATCTTCGTGGCAGTTTCAGCAACGGCGATGCTTCAACTGTGGCGAGATGGGTTATATTCAGGCCGCATGCCCAAAACGGCTAATTCCAGGGGTACCTAACACCAGCCGAGGTGGGAATGTCAACCCCGCTAGACCACCAGCACGCTCCCCAGGAGGGCCACCCAACGGATCTACAAGTGAGGCGCAACCAAGACCAACAAGGCTCTTCACTTTGACTGATGGCGAGGCTAGTCCTGATGTGGTGACAGGTACTATTTCAGTCTTTTCTCAAAACGCTAAAGTCTTATTTGATCCAGGAGCAAATAGATCGTTCGTGAGTCAAAGGATAACACTTAGCGCGGATCGTCCTCTATCTCCCTTGACTCCTCCTATTGCGGTTCTAACTCCTTTGGGAGAGCAACTGATTTGTGATCTAGTCTATATCGGCTGTGCTATACGTATGGGATCGAATGTGTTTGAAGTGGATCTAATTCCATTAGACATCAAGGAGCTGGATGTGATTTTAGGCATGGATTGTCTGGCAAAATATCAAGCCCGTGTGGAGTGTTTCACCAAACGGGTGTGGTTCACATTTTCTGATGGTACCGAATACTGTTTTGAAGGCGATAGGCGAGTTGTGCCAACTTGCATGATTTCCTGGCTTAAGGCGGAGCGATTAATCAAAAAAGGATGTACAGCGTACCTTGCGCATGTACAGAATATTTCTAAAGAATCTTCAGATCTGAATTCTGTTCCTGTGGTTTGTGAATTTCCGGAAGTATATCCAGAAGACATAGCCGGATTGCCACCAGCAAGGGAAGTAGAATTCGGCATTGAGCTTGTGCCAGGTACAAATCTAATTTCCATTCCTCCGTATCGTATGGCTCCTGCGGAAATGAAGGAACTAAAGACGCAGTTGGAAGATTTGCTGGAT
The DNA here is from genome assembly GCA_019739055.1 of Passiflora organensis. NCBI lineage: Eukaryota > Viridiplantae > Streptophyta > Magnoliopsida > Malpighiales > Passifloraceae > Passiflora > Passiflora organensis. The sequence goes on from JAEPBF010000009.1 coordinate 12,452,656, forward strand.
CGTGGCTTTATTCGACCTAGTGTGTCACCCTGGGGAGCACCTGTACTGTTCGTGAAAAAGAAAGATGGTTCGCTGCGATTGTGCATTGACTATCGACAGCTGAACCGTGTGACCGTGAAGAACAAATATCCTTTGCCACGCATTGATGATTTATTTGACCAACTCCAAGGTGCAGCGGTATTCTCCAAGATTGATCTCAGATCCGGATACCACCAATTGCGAGTTCGTGGTGCTGATATTCCGAAGACCGCGTTCAGATCGCGATATGGCCACTATGAATTTCTGGTTATGCCATTCGGCTTGACCAATGCACCAGCTGTGTTTATGGATTTGATGAATCGTGTGTTCCGCGAATTCCTGGATAAATTTGTGATCGTCTTCATCGATGACATTCTGATTTACTCAAAGTCAGAAGAAGATCATGTTATGCACTTGCGGCTTGTGCTTCAAATTCTGATGGACCGGCGATTGTTTTCCAAATACTCAAAATGCGAATTCTGGTTACGTGAGGTTAGTTTCCTTGGCCATATTGTTTCCGCCCAAGGTGTGTTTGTTGATCCAAAGAAGATTGAAGCTGTGACTGCTTGGGAACCTCCGCGAAGTGTGCTCGAAGTTTGTAGTTTCCTTGGTTTAACGGGTTACTACCGTCGCTTTGTGGAAAATTTTTCATCACTTGCCGGGCCATTGACAAAACTGACATGCAAGGGTGAGCTGTTCATATTGAATGAAAAGTGCCAGCAAAGTTTCAACGAGCTAAAGAATCGGTTAGTTTCTACACCTATCCTTACCTTACCTATTTGCGGAAAAGAGTACGTGGTTTACAGCGATGCGTCGAAATCCGGACTTGGATGTATATTGATGCAAGATGGGAAAGTCATTGCCTACGCTTCAAAGCAATTGCAACCGCACGAGATGAACTACCCTACACATGATCTAGAACTTGCAGCCGTGGTCTTTGCTTTAAAAATATGGCGACATTATCTATACGGCGAGACGTGTCGAATCTTTACTGATCACAAAAGCCTGAAGTACCTCCTTACACAGAAAGAGTTGAATATGAGACAACGAAGATGGATGGAACTAATTAAGGACTACGATTTGATCATCGAATATCATCCTGGAAAGGCGAATGTTGTGGCTGATGCCCTGAGCCAAAAGTGTCATTCTCCTTCCCCATCAATTCTGGCGTATATGCGCATTCATTATTTGCCAATGATGTTGGAATTGAAAACTAATCGTGTGCGTCTTGGCACCGATTTCTCTGGTTCGTTGCTAGCATGAATTGAAGTCTCACCTACCTTAATTGAAGAGATCCGGAATCAACAGTTGGAGGATCTGAAGCTTGCTGAAATTCGGAAGCAACTTGCTGATGGTGTTGATGCTATAGTTCGTGATTTCAGAATACGAGATGACGAAGTTCTAGTCTTCAGAAACCGGGTATGTGTTCCACAAAATGCTGATCTTCGTAACCTTATTCTATCAGAGGTGCATAGTTCGAAGTTTGCTATTCATCCTGGAAGCACAAAAATGTACCGAGATTTGAAGGGCCAGTATTGGTGGCCTAACATGAAGCGACATATTGCTGAATTTGTTGCTCGATGCCTCGTATGTCAACAAGTAAAGATTGAACATCAAAGACCTGCTGTTTTACTTCAATCACTTCCGATACCAGAATGGAACTGGGAGCACATTACAATGGATTTTGTTACCGATTTGCCTAGATCACAGCGAGGATACAATGCCATTTGGGTGATCGTGGATCGACTGTTGAAATCTACACACTTTCTTCCTATACGTGTGACAGATACACCAGAAAAATTGGCAATTCGTTACTTGGACGAGATTGTTCGTTTGCATGGAGTACCAGTTTCAATTGTTTCAGATCGTGACCCTCGTTTCACTTCACGATTTTGGGAGAAATTTCCGAATGCACTGGGTTCGAGATTGAAGTTCAGTACAGCATTTCATCCTCAAACCGATGGTCAATCAGAAAGGACAATTCAGACACTTGAAGATATGCTACGTGCGAGTGTATTAGACCAGCAAACCGGCTGGGATCAAAGCTTACCATTGGCGGAATTTGCTTACAACAATAGCTTTCATGTAAGCATCGGTATGGCACCCTATGAAGCACTTTATGGGAGACGTTGCAGAACCCCTATTTGCTGGAATGAAGTAGGCGACAATCCAGAATTAATTGACCAAGCAACAGAACAATTGAGCTTGATTCGTTGTAAGGTTAAAAGCAGCACAAGATCGGCAGAAAAGCTACGCCAACAATCGACGAAGGGAACTGGAATTTGCGGTAGGAGACAAGGTGTTTTTGAAAGTTTCCCCATGGAAAGGAGTTCTTCGTTTTCAGCAGCGAGGTCAACTAACACCTCGCTACATTGGTCCTTACGACATTGTGGAAAGAATCGGCCCTGTTGCATACCGACTTGCACTACCTCCGAATATGGAAAGAATACACAATGTATTTCACGTTTCAATGCTAAGAAAGTATATGCGAGACCCTGCTCATGTGCTTAAGGAACCGCCAGTAGAAGTTGAAGAAGACCTATCCTATCCCGTACAGCCAGTTGCCATACTAGACCGGTCAGTTCGACAGCTTCGCAGTCGAAGCGTACCTATGGTACGAGTTGTTTGGCGTAATGGCCAAATTGAGGAGCAGTCTTGGGAGACTGAGGAATCTATGCATGCAAAATATCCTTACTTGTTTGATTAGGTACTAATGTTAAAATTTTGAGGACGAAATTCTTATAAGGAGGGGAGGATGTAAGACCCCGAATTTTGAGTCCTAGAACTCCAGAAGCCAGTGTAGGTGAAAAGACGATTTTGCCCCTGAAGAGAAGAATGTGTGATAGCCGAAATTGGTAAGATTGTTCAGTAAATTAATTTGCTTCTAATTCCTTTTGATTTAGGTTCTTGTAGATGGGTAATCGTTTTAGGAAACATCCTTTAAGGTAGATAGTTACCTTAAAAATTAAGGAAGGTAATTTAAGAGTTTTGATTATTTGGTAAATTGTATTGAATTGATAGATGGATTAAAAGTAGTAGACCTAATTCTATACCTATTCAATATAAATAGGAAGCCAACCCCACAAAAATTTCCCCTAAAACCTTACAAAATTCGTATAGGCTTAAAACCCTATACCTCCCATTAGCCGTCAGAATTTGCAGAAATTTTAAACTAGCATAACTCCCTCATCATTCATTGGATCTCTGCGAATAATAGCTTGTTGGAAAGCTCTCTTCATCATCTTGCCAACCATCTTTGGATTGTCTTCGGGAGGTTAGTATTTCGTTGTCTAACATTACTTTGAAAATCGGCGGCCGCGTTAGGTTTCCGCCAAATCTTCTTGAATTTCAAAATAGCATAACTTTTTACTCGTTTGTTGGAATCTTGCAAATAATATGTCGTTGGAAATCTATTTTCATTATCTTTCCAAAAATATGTTAATCGCAGCTTGGATGTAAATACTTCGTTGTTTTTAGGTTAAGACGAAATCGTCCTATGCCCTACTTTTAGCGACAGGTTTTGCATAGTTAATTGAAACGATAAATTCAGGTTCAATCTTGTTAAATTTCCGGCTATCACATCACACATCCAAGGGGGAGGCACCTGAAACGTCTGATCACTGGTTTTCTGATAGGTTTGGTGAGTGGTACTGGTAAGGAATAGAGTATGCAATTGATTTTTGGATATGCATGCTTAGTTGGTTTTATCTTTGTGTGGTGATGATTTAGGTGGTTCAGATTTACTTAATAAAGGCAAAGGAGTAGCTTCTTGTTCAGAGAAAAGGGAGGTAGGATCTATACCTCATCGGTTTCTCCAGAAACCCCCGCTCTTATCTAATGTTTTTGTTACCTGCCTTTGTTGTATTGTTTGTGATTGGATTATATGGAGAGAATATGAAACCCGGAATGAGATATGAATCTCCTAGGCTGTATAGAACCCCTGAGTTAGGAATTGAGTGCCTACGATGCTATTGTTATATGAATTGGATGATAAGGTGAAAGGCTTACTGATTAGTTTGTGTGTTAACCATCTACCCTTTGTGCAGTAAGTCTTGGACAACACAGGTGGAAGAGGATGGCCTTTCTTCATCATTGAGTGTGATTTTGTTGTATTTCACGTGCCTGTGTACTTCTGAACTTTCGGAAGTGTGGTCCTCCCTCAGCCATGATCTCGGTCTTAACCTCTTTATGTTTATTGTTGAATTGCGTGATCCCTTAGTTGTTTAGGGAATGATCTTATGTGAATTCGGGAGATTTGTGTTTAGGGATTCTGTAGATCTTATGATGCTGCGACCCTACTGAGATTCTTGTAATCTCATACTGTTGTTTTTACCATTCTTCAGGTTTAGGTACACCCTCTGTTCGTGGTTCCAGTGTGTGAGATCAAGGCTGCATGGCGGGGCGATATCGCATCATAAACACTTACCTGTTACATGCGCAAATAACTTGAAAGATTGGATGATGTTCTGGTTTATTTTTGACCATTCGTTTGGCTTGCTATTTCCGGAAATTGTTGATGAATTTCTTGCTGGTTATTTGGATCCCTATGGGACTTGTGTGTTATGAACCCAATGGATTGATTTAAGACTTCCGCTGATGATTTTATTTACTCCGTATGTTACCAGAATATGTGTCCAATAGCATGCTCCAATTGATTGATAAGCAACAAAATAAATAAGCTTAAAATCGGTATCATATGAGTAGCCTTGTGAAATTCTAATAGGTCTTAGGTGTCACTGAGACTTATTTGGGTTTCACGGCGGTAATGACCTTATTAGGAGCAATTAATAATGGTTTAGAAATTAGGGTCGTTACATGTCCTCTGCTCATAATTATAATCATCTCTCTCTCATCTTCTCTGCTCTTTTTTGATGAAATATCGAGATGTATTGAGGAAAATCACCAATACATAGGAGCGGGACAATGAAACATTGTACCGACTCAGTTGACAAAATGAAACTATCAGATGCCATAATTGGAATACAGTATCTGAGACTTTCAGGAGCCATACAATCTATTTGGCCAATAAAGAAATGAAATCACCTGAGGGTAACACATCCAAACTATCAATACATACATCCGCAAGATTATTCTTAGTCCAATAGAAACCATGTCTCATGCCGTTGTGATACATATCAACCGCACTGCTGTCTTCTCCTTTGAAAATTCTATTGTTTCTGCCCAACCAAATGCTCCATGCACAGGAAAATAACAGAGCATACCATAATCCACGCCAACGTAATGGAATTGGAAAACCTTCCCATTGTACGAATAAGTCAGCCATAGATCGCGGTTGAACTCAGGTTAAGCCCCAATGTTTGATTAACAGCGACCAACTTGCCCAAGCCTTCCTGCAATCAAGCAAAATGTGAGTGGAATCCCCTTCCACACATCCACAAGCATCACAATACTTATCAGTAGCTGGAAGGATTCCAAGTCGGATTAAATATCCTTTGGCAGTAAGCTTCTCCCTTCACGCCAGCCACATGAACGCTTGCCATTTGGGTGCTCCCTGTTTACGCAAAACATTCGGAATCTCCGGTTCATTAGGTAAGACTATACTCGCTGCCAGTGACTGATAACAAGTATTTGCTGAGAAAGGGCTCAGCTGTTCTCCCCACAAAAGCATATCCTCTTCCAGAGAGTTCGGCTGAAAAACACCCAGCATTTCAGACAGACGCCCGACTTCCTCCTCCTCCCACACAAATAAACGGTGCCGCCAAAGGATGTGCCACTGCCACTCGTTGCCAAGAGTCGACCCAAACTGCAAGACTAACCCTTCCTTCTCCAAAGAGAGAGCATATAATCTGGGGAAAAGGACTCGTAATTGGGGATGTACTGCACCATACATCTTTCCAGAAGGCAATGGAATCTCCCCTACCCAATTTCCAATGATAAAAAGATAATATGCACTTACCATTGGCCATTGTCAATCTGCTAGTCCTTACAATGCCATTCCATACAGCTGAGCCATTACTGACATCGCATACTATCCCATCGTGACGAAGCTTGGGGCTGTATTTCTGTTCGATTACTTGTCTCCATAAGGAACAGGTATCACTAGCAATGCGATAGCTCCACTTGGTGAGTAGAGCATAGTTCCACAGCTTCAGACAACCCAGACCTGCACCCCCACTTTCAGTTGCTCTGACTACCGTAGGCCAGCTCACTTTGCACATACAACGTTTGTCCACCTTCCCAGCCCACAGGAAACACTTCATCCATTTCTCAAAATCTCTCCTAACTCCCACAGGCAATTGAAAGAAAGTCATATAGTATACTGGTAGACTGCTAAGCACAGATTTGATCAATGTGAGACGTCCCCCCAGCGACAACAAAGAGCCTTTCCACGAAGCTAGCTTACTTTTGAACCTAGCAACCACCACAGCCCACGTGTTGTGTCGACGTGGATTAGCCCCAAGATATTGAAATGGCAAGTTCTGCAACCTACAATGCAATGAGTACGCCAACCCCTTAGCCTCACTGCGAGGTACATTGATCCCCACAAGACCAGATTTGAAAAAATTCACATTGAGCCCGAATAATAACTCGTAGCAACGCAGAATGCTTTGGACATTGAGTAGACCCTGCAGAGCACCGTTACAAAATAGGATGATGTCATCCGCGTATTGGAGGTGTGTGAGCTGCAAATTCCCGACGCTGATACCCTGGAAGAGATGGCCTTCCGCTGCTCGACCGAGCATACACGACAAAAATTCCGCTGCTAAATTGAATAATAAGGGTGATAAGGGATCACCTTGTCGCAGACCTCGCCCCAAATTGAATTCGTCGGTTGTCACACCATTAATAAGGACTGCACAACGTGCTGATGAAATGCACGCCTGTATCCAACTGCGCCATTGCACCCCAAATCCCATTTTTTCCAGCACCTCTAATAAAAAGGTCCAGTCAACCGAATCGTATAGGCCGGCTGCAGCAGCTAAAGATAGTCGTGGCAGAGCCATCCTACCCAAGCCGAACCACTGGTTATCTCCATCAGTAAAGAGACGTTGAAAATAACTGACAGCTGCAGCCTTTATCCCTTCGGGTTGACAGATTTCGATGGCATTGACATGAACCGCCCCAATAAAATTGTGATATTGTCGCATCGTAGCACAGGAATGGAAGAACCTGTTGTTCTTATCCCCAAGTGTTAGCCATTGCTGTCTAGATTTCTGTCGCCACATAGCCTCAACCTTCCTCTTGAAATCCCACTTCTGTACCTGTAACTCCTCGTATCTCAATAATGAGGTAGTCCCCAAACTGCGTCTGTTCTGGTCAAGCAAATCAAGTTCAGCTAAGATTAGCTTCAATCTGTGATCTAAGGCACCATAAGACTCTTTGTGCCAGTCCTTGAGCTTCTTCTTCAGGAAAGCCAACTTCCTAACCACGCTAAAAGCACCTGGAAAGCAAGCTCCTACCTCCTGCCAGTACTCTTCCACCATTATCTCGAAACCTTTGTCCTCCCACCACAAATCCCATGAGCGAAATGGTCTGATTCCCCAAAAGACTGAATCAGCTTTTAGGATTAAGGGTACATGATCTGAAAAACCCTTATCCCCAGCGTACAGTCGATGTCGACTGAAATGTAAAGACCAATTGGGAGAGACCATAGCCAGATCAATTCTGGAAGCGCTGTGAGAGTTAAACCATGTATAAGCCTTGCCAATGAGTGGCAAGTCGACCAATCCATTCCGATTAATGAAATTTGCAAAACGACATGCCGCATTTCTATTGAAAGAACGGCCTAACCGTTCCTCCTCTGAAATTGATTCATTAAAATCACCTATGATCACCCAGGGGGTCGTATCTGCAGATTTCTTCTGCTGTAACTCATCCCATAATGATCTTCGTTCTGTGGCTATATTCTGAGCATGCAGCCCAACGCACACGAATCGAAAATCAGAAACCCGTACCCTCAACTCCAATAACAACCATCGCTCATATTTTTCTATTCCAAGTGTCTGAACTTTGTCATCGTTCCACACACACAAGATACCACCAGCCTTGTCTTGTGCATCTATGGTCATCCATTTTATGTTGTTACCAGACCACAATCTACTTATCAATCGATCAGAAAAGCTTTCCCTCTTTGTCTCACAAATGATCAGGAGACTCAACTGTTCTTTGGTTATAAGATGTCGAATTTGATTCACTTTCATCTTACCACGGCATCCCCGAACATTCCACATTGCTAAATTGATCATTAAAAATAATACCCCTGCAGTAATTGTATACCTGGACAGCACTATGAGGTGCAATGAGTTTGCCACGTCTGTCCATCCTCTACAATTCTCCCCTTCAATTTTTCCCGAATTGCTGCTTTGGTTTGCTTGCGGCTAAGGCCCAATATTTCTGCTACGTCCAGCGCTTGCTAGCCTCCGCCTCAATAGAGCACTGTTCAGAGACAAAACCCCGTGAACAAGTCTGCTCCGAAACACCTTCCATCTTCTCGCAATTAGCATCCAAGAAAGAAGGATCCTCCACCAATTGGGATGCACCGCAGCGCTCCAGATGGCTCACTCGTCCCGATGAAAGACTGCCAGTGGGCTTGAGATGTCGAAGCTTTTTCTGCTTCCCTATCCTGCTAGCAGCTGCCCGACCTTTTGACGCAAACCACGAAGCTTTGTGGCCTTCCTTCCTCATTCTGGTAAAGTCTGTATCTGCAGGAAGCGAGACAGAGTCTGGAGCCTCCGATGTTGAGTCCGTAGACAGCCTTTCAGATTGTGCTTTCCGAAAAGACTGGAGCTGGCCCCCTTCGTGGAGCTCCTTGCGTACCAACAGGAACTCGGGTGCAGAATAATTGCTGATCCCCTCCCCATTGGAAGTGGAAAGACTAATAAGACCTTCCTTATGTTTTTTCACCCGCGGGTTAATAATGCCCACGTGTATTATCTGCTCTTTTACAGAAAGCGGAGACTATAAATTAGATCCCACTGTACCAGTGTTGACTTTCTCTGATCCAACCCCACCTTCTGCACTATTCTTCGTCAAGTCCAGTTGACATAAATCCTGCCGCCCTACTGAGGACATGCACCCCTTCTCTGTAACAGTCCTGTCCTTTCTACCAGCTGATGGGGGCTGGGTAGATTGTGCATAACGGCTAGTGGGTCTGTAGGGACCAAGTTGCTTTTCACCAACCTCGGGACCCACCCGCTCTCCTTCCTTAGCTTCCACAAGACGCACCATGAACAGTTGCCCGTCAACCAACAACTTCACCGTCTCCTGTATATTCGACAAGCTTGTTGTAGCTACTTGCAGCATGGCCCCGGCAAGACAAGTCCAAGAGGCTGTATTGGGGTGTATCTGAACCAAGGAAACAATCGTATGGACTATCTTCTGGAAGACTTCCTCGGACCACGCATGTAAGGGAAGTCCAAACACCTCCACCCAGCAAAGCCTTCTACTACCAACATCCATTGGACGCCACGAATGAAAATCAAAGAACTTATCATTCCAAAAACTGATATTGCAAGTAAGTTCGCGTTGCATCAAGGCTGCCGTTGAAAAAGTGATAAGTCTCTGAGTCCCCCCCATATGTTTACACCCTACATCCTGAGGGAGATGCAATTCTTCAGTAAGGTCCCCTCGAAGGAAACCCACAGCGCTCCGCTGAAGCCAATCCAAAGTCCCCGAATGAGATGATACCACTACGGGCGTTGCCTCAAGGTCATGAGGGGTCTTCCCTGTAGTGACCTCTGCATAAGTTCTACCATCGCATTCTCGTATGGTCATCTTAGGAACATCCATCTGGGGTCTCCGCGGGGGTAGTGTTACGGTGTCGCGGACAGGACCACCTATCGACTTACTTCGTTCCCCAGTCCTAGCTGTAAAACGAGCCACATTGAAATGCATTCGAGTATGCCTGCCCAAGGTCGAAGTAAGCCTTTGTTGCCGATGAACCTCCTGCGTTCCACACCGCACGAACTTGGCAAATCCGAACCTTAATCCCCTTCTGGACTTGCGGTTCGAAATAAACACGTCTGTGACAGGTTCGATGGAGGCTATCTCTTTAAAAAGTATGTTCGAGGTCCATCCCTCTGGAATATCTTCAATGTAATATGATATGTATCTATCTGCACTGAAATCCTTTGTGGGATCCCATTTGAAAAGAGAATGCGCCTCCGGACCTTGGACATCCGGTGGATCCAAGCTGTACATCGGTGCTTTCCCCGCGTTCCGACGACCATTATTCAAGACAGGATATGGGGAGATGGGTGTGTGTTTGGGGACAGCAGGTGGGCATGGTTGAGAGGGAAGTGGGAGGTTTTGGGAGGTGAGAGAATCCATCTAATCTTTGAAGCTTTAACGATTTTTGTAATCACCGGTGCCTCATATCTACATAAACAGGAGAGAATAATTTATAAGGAACTTATAAATCGATTCACAGCATCAATAGAAAAATAAATCTTCACTTAAAAACAAGGAAAACGAGGAAAATCTAAATAATGTATTTATATTGTACCTTTCTTGTGTAACATTAAAATGTTTTTCTCTTATTTCTCCAACTTTTCCTAAAGCGGCTCTCCAACCTTCCACCATTTTCCTTTCTTCAGAACGTTCATGTTGAGCAATCTTGCCATTTTCCACTTGGAATGCATATAACGGCCTACGACATGGCTTTTGTTGGGCCAAGACGAATCTTAAGGATGTAAATATAGATAGTTTGGATCTGTTGCCTGCAGACGATTTTGTGTCTTTGCTGGCCAGATAGATTGTCTAGTTTATGAAAATCTCCGATACTGTAATTCATTGCAGTATCTGATAGTTTCATTTTGCCTATTCAGTGGGTACAATGTTTCATTGTCCCACTCACTTGTATTACTGATCTTGATCTTAATACACTCGATGTTTTTTTAAAAAAAAACACTGGAGGATATATTTCTTCATGACTTGAGCAATTTACATAGCCTTATTCCGTACGAGGATGAGAATGAGAATGGGAATGGTGGTCCTATAGCATTGCCTTTTACGGAGAGCTTTGCTTGTCTCAGGATAATCACAGTAAAAAACTGTCACAGCATGATGAAGCTGTTTCCTCGGGGCTTGTTGCAGAACCTCCAAAATCTGGAAGATATTTCTGTTGGGGAGTGTGATGGATTAGAGGAGATAGTAAGTGAAGAAAGCAGCACAGATTACTCTTCCCATATTGTCACTCTCCCCACATTGCGGAAACTATCTCTATCAGATTTGCCAACTCTCCACAACATTTTTTGTGGGAAACTGATATGTGAGTCTTTGAAAACCCTTACACTTGTAAAGTGTGGGATGCTAAAGAAGATACCCATTTCTCTTTCTCTCCCATCTATTTCACAAATCACGGTTGGTCCAAGAGAGTGGTGTGAACAAGAGGTGGAGTGGGATGATCTCGAAGCCAAACAAAACCTCCCGCCTTGGGTCGAGTTTTCTTTTCTGACTGTTAGAAATAAATCTTGAATTCAATGGTGACATTGTCTAACTGAGCAACATAAATTACAAGAATCAAACTGTACAAGTATATGACTGTAGATTTTGTTGTTCAGCTAATGTAGCATCTCCGTAGCTTCAGCCGCCATTAACAGCCCACCTAAGAGCCTGATACTGGCCCTAAAGAAGGGTTCCTGAACTATACTGTAGACATTATTAGGGTTTGTCTTTTAGAAGGTTACAGGTATTGAAGATCACGGTAAACTGGTCTCGATCATAGTCCTTTCTTCACACAATAACGGATTAGTCAATTATGAAATAACGATAATAAAAAAAAAATAAAGGTTAAGCAACATTTTTTTTTGATGAATATCGAATTGTATTAAAATGGAAGAAACATTACAGGGGTGGGACAATGCAACATTGTGCCCACCCAATGGACATAGTGAATTTGCAGATACCAATATTGGATTACGGTATCTGGTACTTGCACCAGCCAGACCAACTATCGAGCTAACAAAGAAAGACAATCCTCTGTAGGTAACACATACAGGCTGTCTAAACCAACATCCAAAAGATTGGTACGTGCCCAATAAAACCCATGTCTCATACCATTGTAATACATGTCAGCTGCACTACTATCTTCGCCCCGAAAAATATGATTGTTCCTACCCAACATAATGCTCCAAGCGCAAGAAAAGAGAAGAGCATACCATAAGCCACGCCAGCGAGGAGGAATGGGGAAACCTTTCCACTGGACAAAATGATCTGCCATGGACCGCGGCTGTACCCAGTTTAGACCCTAGTGCCGGATTAATAAGGACCAACACGCCCACGCCTTCCTGCAGTCCAAAATGGCATGATTGGAATCCCCTTCCACACACCCGCATGCCTCACAATATTGCTCGGAATCAGGTAGAATGCCGATCCTGATTAAGTATCCTTTGGTAGATAGCTTCTCCCGGCACGCCAACCACATAAATGCTTGCCATTTGGGCGCTCCCTGTTGACTCCATACATTAGGAATCATCCGTTCACTGGGCAATACGACACTCGCTGCTAGTGACCGATAACAAGCTCTAGCCGAAAAGGGTTCCAGCTGTTCTCCCCACAATAAACAATCCTCAACCATCGGGTCTGGCCGGAGCCCATCCAGCATTGCAAGGAGGCGTTCAGCGTCTGCGGCCTCCCACGTGTATAAGCTGCGCCTCCATATGAACTCCCACTGCCAAACCATGCCACGCATTGACCCAAACTGCAGCACTGCGCCCTTCTTATCAACAGATAGTGTATATAATCTGGGAAAGACAACGCTGAGAGGATAAGAACCACACCAGACATCATGCCAGAACATAATAGAATGCCCTTTACCCAATTTCCAGTGAAACAAAGAAGAGATGCTCCGGCCATTGACCAGGGACAACCGGCTAGTCCGCAATATGCCAGTCCATAGTGCGGAACCGTTCCTGACTGCACAAGCAATGCCAGCTTGACTAAGTGTGGGTCTGTACTTCTGCAATATTAACCGACTCCATAACGAATCTGGTGCACTGACAAGACGATAGCTCCACTTCAGAAGTAGCGCAGCATTTCTTAACTTCAGACATCCTACACCTGCGCCTCCCCTATCAGTTGCTTGGACAACCGTTGTCCAACGCACTTTGCACAAACATTGTTTCTCTACTGTCCCCGCCCACAAGAAACGCTTCATCCACTTCTCCAAGTCCCTCCTCACTCCCGCAGGCAACTGAAAAAATGTCATATAATAAACGGGTAAGCTGTTAAGCACGGATTTAATCAGCGTGAGTCTCCCACCCATCGATAACAATGAACCTTTCCATGCTGCAAGCCTGCCTTTAAACCGCGCCACCACTGTATCCCACGTACGGCGTCTACGTGGATTAGCACCAAGAGGAATCCCAAGGTATTGAAAGGGTAAGGATTGCAATCGACAATAAAGAGAGGATGCCACCCGTTCCGCCTCGCTACTTGGAACGTTAATCCCCACCAGACCTGATTTGAAAAAATTGACCTTGAGGCCGGACAATAATTCATAGCAATGCAATATACCTTGCAGATTATGTAAACCCTGTAATTCGCCAGTGCTGAATAAGATAATATCATCAGCATATTGAAAGTGCGTCATCTGTATGTCACCAATGCGCATGCCCTGAAAAAGATGGCACTCAGCTGCGCGTCCCAGCATACACGACAGTACCTCAGCCGCGAGGTTGAAGAGTAATGGCGATAAAGGGTCCCCTTGGCGCAAACCCCTCCCTAAACTAAATTCCGCAGTGGGCACACCGTTGATCAATATTGCACAGTGCGCAGATGAAATGCACGCCTTTATCCACCGACACCATTGTTCTCCAAATCCCATTGTTACCAATGCTTCCATCAAAAAATTCCAATCAACGAAATCGTATGCCTTCTGAAAGTCCAGTTTTAAGCACCAACCTCTGCGTTTGGACTTTTGCATAGAGTGAAGTATCTCATTAGCCACCATCACTGTATCCGCAATGCACCGTCCTTCCATAAAACTGGTCTGCAGCGGAGAGATTAATTGATCCATCACCCTTTTGAGACGAGAGGACAGGAGCTTGGCTATGATTTTGTATAATCCGTTAATAAGACTGATAGGGAGGTAATTCGTGAACTCCACAGCACCCGGAATCTTGGGTATTAAGGTTAGAAAACTGGTGTTAATACCTCTTGGTAAGACACCGCTGGAATGAAAAGCCTGAACCATCTTAACAATATCCCCACCAATCACATTCCAGGCCTTTTTGATGAAGTAAAAATTAAATCCGTCCGGACCAGGGGCCTTGTGACTACCACAAGCCCAGACTGCTCGTTTAATCTCTTCCTCAAGGAAGGGATCCTCCAGGCCGGCTGCAACAGCTACAGGTAGCCTAGGCAATGTCAGACCACCCAGCCCATACCACTGCGGACCCGTAGCTGCAAAGAAGTTCCGAAAGTAGTCGACTGCAGCTGCTTTAATCTCAGCGGGCCTAGACACCTCCTCAGCGTTGATACGGATGGTTCCAATAAAATTTCTGCATTGCTGTATGTTAGCACAGGAGTGAAAAAATCGGCTATTCTTATCCCCGAGTGAGAGCCATTGCTGTCTGGATTTCTGACGCCATATGGCCTCGATCTTCCTCTTTAACTCCTACTTCTGAGTCTGCAATTCTGCGTAGCGACCCACTGGCGTAGGCCCCTGACTGTCTCCCTGCTGATCAAACAGGTCCAATTCCGAGAGGGTCTGCTTGAGCTGGCACTCTAAAGAACCAAAGGATTCCTTGTGCCAAACCCGCAACTGGTGTTTAAGGGCAGCCAATTTTCTTACCATGCTGTAATCACCTGGAAACCTCACTCCCGCTTCTTGCCAAAACATCGCCACGCATTGCAAAAAGCATTTATCCTCCCACCAAATATCCCATGTACGAAACGGTTTATGGCCCCAAAAGAAAGAATCCGCCCTCAGAATTAGGGGCACATGATCCGAAAACCCCTTGTCTCCTGCATACAACCGATGATGACTAAAGTGTAGCAGCCAATTGTGGGATACCAATGCCCGATTAATCCTGGACGCAAAGCAAGAATTAAACCAAGTGTGCATCTTACCATGCATCGGTAAATCTACCAGTCCATTGCTATTAATAAAATTAGAGAAACGTCGGGCTGCACTCTGATTAAAAGATCGACCGAGTCTCTCCTCCTCCGAAGTGACTTCATTAAAATCGCCAATAATCACCCAAGGGGCCGAATCAACAGCTTTCCGTCTCTGTAATTGAAGCCATAATGACCGGCGCTCAGCCGCCACATTCGGAGCATGCAGCCCAACACACACAAAATGAAAAGCAGAAGAACGGACCTGCATCTCCAATAACATCCAACAATCGGCTTTCTCAACCCCCGTATTCTGAATCTGTTCGTCATCCCACAAACATACAATTCCCCCTGCCCTACCATGTGCATCTATAGCTTGCCATTTTATGTTGTTACCCGCCCACAAGCTCCTCACCAATCTATTAGAGAAGTGCTCTCGTTTTGTCTCACAAATAATCAAGATACTTAGACGTTCTTTAAGAATGAGTTGTCTAATCTGAGTCACCTTCAGTTGACCATGACACCCACGAATGTTCCACATTGCGATATTAATCATGAAGAAAGAAAACCCCTGGCACATACCGTTTACCTGGAAGGTACTACATCGCACAATGAGCTCGCCAAGCCTGTCCATCCTCTACAATTCTCCCCTGCAATTTTTGAAGAATTGCTGCCTTTGTCTGCTTTCTGCTAAGCCCCAGTGTGTCAGCAATTTCCAAAGACCGCTGCATCTCTGCCTCAACGGAACACTGACCCGAAGCTGATCCTTTAGAGACAGGGGTTGCCAAAGCACTAGCCGTGGGTTCGCAAGTGTTTGCCAAGAAGGAGGGATCTTCCACCAATGGACAAGCACCGTCCTTTCCCCTTGGGCTCAGCCATCCCGACGAAAGACTGCCGGTGGGTTTGAGATGTCGAAGTTTTTTCTGTCTCCGTAACCTACGAACAACCGCCCTACCCGAGTTCCGGATGCGAGAAGCCTTGTTTCCTGCCTTCCGCATTCGAGAGAAATCAGTATCAGCAAGAAAAGAATTGGGTTCCGGAGCCTCTTCCATGCCTGGTGTAGTCGGTCTCGCAGATATGGCCGTCCGTAGAGATTGCAACTGGCCTCCTCCATGAGAGTCCGTCCTCACCAACAGGAATTCGGGAGCTGAATACGTACTGGTTCCTTCACCACTAGATAGAGAAAGACCAAAATGACCTTCATGAAGTGGTGGCAACTGTTGAGAAATTCCCACGTGCGTGAGCTGGTCCTGTGGTAATAGCTGAGTCGACACAGTAATCCCTGGGTCACCAATTTTGACTTTTGCCTTGTCTACTCTATCCGCTACACTGTGCAACCTGACCTCCTTCAGACAATCTTCCTTTTGTTCCATAGGATACGAACGTCGCTGCCCTGTGATAGACCTGTCCACGCCCCTTGAGGCGGAAAGGTTGATTTGTGCAGACTGACCATTGTACTCTTCTGACCCAGGGGGCGCCTCACCAACCCCTGTACCCACGCGCCCTCTTGCATTTGCTTCCACTACCCGCACTGTGTACTGTTGACCATCTACACACAATTGCACCTTCTCCTGTATGTGCTCCAAACTGAACGTAGCCACCTACAGTTTTGCCAGATCAAGAAACTTGTGGGTAACTATGAGTGGGTGTATCTGGACCAAAGTGCCAATCGAGGTATCTATTTTCTGAAAAACCTCTTCATGCCATGCATGGAGGGGGAGGCCGGTCACCTCTACCCAACATATTCTTCTACTGCCCACATCTGCTGGGTTCCATGGGTGAAAAGCGTGATATCTCGCAGTCCAGAAGCAAAAGTTGGAGGTAAGAGCTCGCTGTAATAAGTCAGTCGTGGCAAAAATAAGCAAATGTTGTGTTCCTCCCATAGAGCGACTCTCCACACCCGAAGGTAGAACCAAATCATCAGAATAATCAGCTCGGAGAAAACCCACGGCACATCGATGAAGCCAGTCCATAAGCCCCACAGTAGAAGAGACAACTATAAGCCTTGCATCGGATAGTTCGGAACTCTGTCCAGTGATAACTTCTGCATATGTAAGTCCATCGCATTGCTTGAAGGCATCCTGGAGGTCCCCGGAGAGGGGTTCGATAGGGCAACTGGAATGTTCTCAGGATCTTGTCTGCCTCTCAATGGGGGACCCCTCCCGCCCATGACAGCAAAACGAGCTTCATTAAAACTCATCCGTGTATGCCCTCTAAAATGTGAAGTAAGCCTCCGCAACCTGTGAGGTTCCTGAGTCCCACACCTGACAAACTTGACAAATCCAAAGCGTAATCCCTTCCGAGACTTACGATTCGAAATAAACACGTCTGCTACTGGTTCGATTATGGCAATCTCCTTAAAGAGCTTGTTGGATGTCCAGCCATCTGGGATAGCTTCAACGAAATACGAAATATACTTGTCTGCACTGAACACCTTACCAGGATCCCACTTAGGGATGGACGATCCGGGTGAGTTCGGAACGTCCGGATGTCCCAAACTTGGCAACGGTACTTTACCAGCAATCTGGTAAGGAGGATTGGGGTGATGAAGATGATGACCGGTTCGTTGGGGGGACCGAAGTTGGGTGGTGATGGAAGGTTTTGAGAGACGAGAGATGGCATAGCCATATTCGGGGGTTTTGGTTTTGATAAAAGCCTGGAGTTAAGGTTAAGCAACATAATATTCATTTTTTTTATATTTTATGAAAGAATTTTGTCATAAATATGGTATTGTCAGGCGACTCACAATTGTGAGGGGTCCTCAATAAAAGACGTCATATTCCTTGAAGGAACAAAAAGGCGACTCACATATCAGGTATTGTCTAGCAGTGGAACACTTTTAATCCCTTAGCATGCTGCCACTGGGATTCAAACCACCATCTACTGTCTTTTGTTCCTTGAAGGAGGACGTCTTTTACCAATTCAGCTATCAATGGCAATAAGCTAAGGGACTAAAAGTGTTTCACTGCCAAACAATACCTGATATGTGAGTGTTTGAGTTTGTTCCTCCAGGAAGAGGGTCCTCACACATTTACCAAATTTTAATTTTAAAAATATCAAATAATTTCGAACATGTAAATAAAACTTATACTCTCACCTCTTATCTCACGGACGACTCATTAACGGTCATATCTTTTGTCCTTATCTTGAGTTGATGCACCACCTACATACAAGGCACGAAATTGCAAAAATTCAATAACAACACAAGCAAAAAACCCAAAGCGACTCAAAAACGGAAACGAAACCTATGACCCCTTCTAACACACTCTCTAACACTCATCCATTCCTCAAACACTCAAACATATCAAAATCATCCATAAGGGACCAAACACACTCAATCCAACTAATAGGCATAGCCATCGACAACATCCTAGACAACATCATAGTAAGCTAATATAACCAACAATAAGCCAAAAGTGAAGAAATCAAGCACTTACCTGTCAATCTCAATTATGCCCTAAAAACTTAAAACCAGAAAAAAATGTAGCAAACCAAGCTATTATCAGTGGAAATCCGTCGGTTAGGGCTATGAAGCAAGTGGGGAAGGAAGCCCGATGGTTGATTTAAGGGGAAAATGGATTTTGAAGTGGCTGGGTTATTCTTTGGGGGAGGGTGCTGATGAAAAACGAGAGAAGAGGGAGAAGGGGTTTCTTTGGTCTTTTAACAATTAGAAAAATTTCTAAGTGTTGAGCTGAGATTTTATGTCCCGGGCCCGAAAATCCCGAAAAACAAATAACGAGTTTTAAAACGATCTCCATGCCTCAAACGGACCAAAATAGTATTTAGGATTTGAAATAACTCATTGGACTTTTAAAATGAAATTGGGCCCTATGAATACTGATTGGGCTCACATATAGTAAATTCGTCCCAAAAGGCTACGAACACTTAAAATATGCCTAAAAGGGAATCTCTCGAGTCCAAATAAACAGACTATTCCATTGGATTCAGGCCTCGAAAACATACCAATCTCACTAATGCACGCTAAGACTTCAAATGGCGCATCATGCATAACCATCGATACACTATCGATGACACACCACCCTAGACGATTTGGACTCGACAACTTAGCTCTGAGATTATGTCCCAATCACTCGTCAACTGGTCAATACTCATATTCACTATCTAGTTAGCTAGTCAAACAGTCAACTCTGACTGGTTTAACTGGTCAAACCTACTGGGATGGACGAATCTTATAAATCCGACTTTACTCTAATGCTAACTGGACTCTCAGAAGAATAGGGTCTCACAACTTTCCTTTCATTTTTCGACAGAAATCACTCACTAACTTACATGGGACGAGTAGCTAGGTTGCTTTCCTATGTCTACATCTCCATCACAAAATGGCCTACACGAATTATCTTAATATGGTATTATCTGATCTTAAATTCAAAATAATACTTTATAATTAAAATAAAAATATTATGTATACATATAAGAATATTTCTAAAATAAAAAGAGGACTAATTATTTATTTTTAAATAATAATAATAACCATTTACATGAATATTTTTCATTTTTTTAATTCCTGCAATATCATTATATTCATGAAGATTTATTCAGCTAATATATTTTCAACACTGGAGGGTATAGTTCTTGAAGAGTTGAGCAATTTACGAAGCCTTATTTTTTTTTGAAGATTCATTGAGTGTATTAAGATCAAGATCATTAATACAAGTGAGTAGGACAATGAAACATTGTGCCCACTCAATAGGCAAAATGAAATTGTCAGATATCGTAATTGAATTGCGGTATCGAAGACTTTCACAAGCTATACAATCTATGTGGCCAGCAAAGAAACAAAATCTCCTGCGGGTAACACATCCAAACTATCTATACAGACATCCTGAAGATTCGTCTTGGCCCAACAAAAACCATACCGCATGCCATTATAAAACATATCGTCTGCACTGCTGTCTTCTCTCCTGAAAATTTTGTTATTCCTTCCCAACCATATACTCCATGCAAAAGAAAATAATAGAGTGTACCACAACCCCTGCCATCGAATTGGAATTGAAAACCCGGCCCACTGTGTGAATATATCTACCATGGAGCGCGGTTGTACTCAGCTTATTCCCCAGTGCTTGAATAATAACGACCAACTTGCCCAAGCCTTCCTACAGTCGAGCAGAATATGATTGGAGTCCCTTTCCACAAGTCCACAGGCCTCGCAGTCTCCTTCAGTATCAGGTAGGATGTAACGACCTTAATTCCTAAACCATTATTAATTGCTCCTATTAAGGTCATTACCGTCGTGAAACCCAAATAAATCTCAGCGACACCTAAGACCTATTAGAATTTGACAAGGCTACTCATATGATACCGATTTTAAGCTTATTTATTTTGTTGCTTATCAATCAATTGAAGCATGCTATTGGACATATATTCTGGTAACATACGGAGTAAATAAAATCATCAGCGGAAGTCTTAAATCTATCCATTGGGTTCATAACACACAAGTCCCATATGGATCCAAATAACCAGCAAGAAATTCATCAACAATTTCCGGAAATAGCAAGCCAAACGAATGCTCAAAAATAAACCAGAACATCATCCAATCTTTCAAGTTATTTGCGCATGTAACAGGTAAGTGTTTATGATGCGATATCGCCCCGCCATGCAGCCTTGATCTCACACACTGGTACCACGAACAGAGGGTGTACCTAAGCCTGAAAAATGGTAAAAATAACAGTATGAGATTACAAGAATCTCAGTAGGGTCTCAGCATCATAAGATCTACAGAATCCCTAAACACAAATCTCCCGAATTCACATAAGATCATTCCCTAAACAACTAAAGGGATCACGCAATTCAACAATAAACATAAAGAGGTTAAGGCCGAGATCATGGCTGAGGGAGGACCACACTTCCGAAAGTTCAGAAGTACACAGGCAGGTGAAATACAACCAAATCACACTCAATGATGAAGAAAGGTCATCCCCTTCCACCTGTGTTGTCCAAGACTTACTGCACAAAGGGTAGATGGTTAACACACAAACTAATCAGTAAGCCTTTCACCTTATCCTCGCAAGGACAAGTCGACTAGCCCCACATGGACAAGTTTTCCCTTAGTCGCAACCAGGGCATCCCCAAATCTCGCAAGATATGGGCTTCCTGTCTCGCAAGACAGGGATCCGGCCTCGCAAGGACAGATATCCAGCGTGCACTTGCTGGTTCATCACCCATACACCTCCCATAAATCGATAAGAACCTCTCCTCTCCCTAGGAGCATCAGTTCTTACCCTGCGTGGCCACCGAAACAGGATCCTGACAAACAAACACGTACAAGCACACACAGGCAAGTACAAAGCATAATACCACAATAGGGTATTCTCAATCACGTCAGGAAATAATCAACACATCCAATTCATATAACACTAGCATCCCAAGCACTCAATTCCTAACTCAGGGGTTCTATACAGCCTAGGAGATTCATATCTCATTCCGGATTTCATATTCTCACCACATAATCCAATCGCAAACAATACAACAAAGGCAGGTAACAAAAACATCAGATAAGAGCGGGGGTTTCTGGAGAAACCGATGAGGCATAGATCCTACCTCCCTTGTCTCTGAACAAGAAGCTACTCCTTTGCCTTTATTAAGTAAATCTGAACCACCTAAATCATCACCACACAAAGATAAAACCAACTAAGCATGCATATCCAAAAATCAATTGCATACTCTATTCCTTACCAGTACCACTCACCAAACCTATCAGAAAACCAGTGATAAGATGTTGCAGGTGCCTCCCCCTTGGATGTGTGATGTGATAGCCGGAAATTTAACAAGATTCAACCTGAATTTATCGTTTCAATTAACTATGCAAAACCTGTCGCTAAAAGTAGGGCATAAGACGATTTCGTCTTAACCTAAAAACAACGAAGTATTTACATCCAAGCTGCGATTAACATAGTTTTCGAAAGAGAACGAAATAGCTTTCCAACGACATATTATTTGCAAGATTCCAACAAACGAGTAAAAAGTTATGCTATTTTGAAATTCAAGAAGATTTGGCGGAAACCTAACGCGGCCGCCTATTTTCAAAGTAATGTTAGATAACGAAATACTAACCTCCCGAAGAAAATCCAAATATTTTTGGAAAGAGGATGAAGAGAGCTTTCCAACAAGCTATTATTCGCACAGATCCAATGAACGATGAGGGAGTTATGCTAGTTTAAAGTTTCTGCAAATTCTGACAGCTAATGGGAGGTATAGGGTTTTAAGCCTATACGAATTTTGTAAGGTTTTAGGGGAAACTTTTGTGGGGTTGGCTTCCTATTTATATTGAATGAGTGTAGAATTAGGTCTACTACTTTTAATCAATCTATCAATTCAATACAATCTACCAAATAATCAAAACTCTTAATTTACCTTCCTTAATTTTTAAGGTAACTATCTACCTTAAAGGATGTTTCCTAAAACGATTACCCATCTACAAGAACCTAAATCAAAAGGAATTAGAAGCAAATTAATTTACTGAACAATCTTACCAATTTCGGCTATCACACATCCTTCTCTTCAGGGGCAAAATCGTCTTTTCACCTGCACTAGCTTCTGGACTTCTAGGACTCAAAATTCAGGGTCTTACATAGGATACCAAGTCGTATTAGGTGACCTTTGGTAGAAATCTTCTCCCTGCACGCCAACCACATGAACGCTTGCCATTTGGGAGCTCCCTGCTTGCGCCAAACGTTTGGGATCATCCGCGCATCGAGTACAACAGCACTTTCTTCCAGCGATTGGTAATAGATACGGGCCGAGAAGGGTCTCATCTGATCTCCCCACAATAGCAGATCTTCATCCAGTGAATTTGGTTTAAAGCGTCCAAGAATGGACAGTAAGCGATCAGCTTCGTCGGCCTCCCATACAAAAAGCCTTCTCCTCCAAATGAGATTCCACCGCCATTCGTCTCCCACCGTCAACCCAAACCACAAGACTGGTCCCTCCTTATCCAAAGATATCTCATAAAGTCTGGGAAATGTGACCCTCAAGGGAGACGTACTGCACCAGACATCTTGCCAAAAAGAGAGGGAATCAGCTTTGCCCAATTTCCAGCGATAGAATGCAGAAATACACTTTCCACTTGGCATTGTTGATCTGCTCATCTGCACAATTCCTTTCCAGATGGCGGAACCATGACTAACATCACTCACTATGCCGTCGGAACGCAATGTGGGACTGTATTTCTGTGCTATTACCTGTTTCCACAACGAACAGGTATCACTTGCAATTCTATAGCTCCACTTAGTGAGCAAAGCATCATTCCGCAACTTCAGACATCCCAGCCCTGCACCCCCATTGTCTTTCGCTCTTACTGCCACTGACCAGCTCACTTTGCACATACAACGCTTATCTACTTTCCCAGCCCATAAAAAGCGCCTCATCCATTTCTCAAAATCCCTCCGCACACCCAGTGGAATTTGGAAAAAAGTCATGTAATAGATTGGTAAGCTATTCAACACCGATTTCAGCAGTGTGATTCGACCCCCCAATGACAGCATAGAGCCTTTCCATGATGCAATCTTACGTTTAAACCTTGCGGTCACCGTAGTCCACGTACTGTGCCGCCGAGGATTTGCCCCAAAAGGCACCCCAAGATACTGAAACGGTAAAGCCTGCAGTGAAGCATAGACGCCATGTTTCCAACCTCCCCATTAGACACATTGATCCCTACTAATCCTGATTTGAAGAAATTGATCTTTAAACCGGATAGCAACTCATAACATCTCAAAATTCTCTTTAGACTGAGTATCCCCTGCTGGTCTCCATGGCTAAAAAGGATAACATCATCAGCATACTGGAGATGCGTTAGCTGTAGACTCCCGACATTTATACCCTGAAACATTTGACAGTCAACCGCTCTAACAATCAGCCTTGACAGAACCTCCGCCGCTAAATTGAACAATAACGGCGACAGCGGATCGCCTTGTCGCAAGCCTCGCCCCATATCAAATTCCGCTGTCGACGCACCATTGATAAGGACTGCACAACGAGCTGTGGAAATACACGTCATGATCCACCTCCTCCAGTGGGCACCGAAACCCATCTGTTCCATCACCTCAAGTAGAAAAGCCCAATCTACCGAGTCGTACGCCTTCTGGAAATCTAATTTGAAGCACCAGCCTCTTTGTTTTGACTTCTTCATAGTGTGTATGATTTCGTTGGCAACCATGATCGAATCAGCTATATACCGTCCTTCCATAAAACCAGTTTGAAATGGAGAAATTAACTGATCCATTACTCGCTTAAGCCGTCTTGACAATATCTTGGCAATGATCTTTTACAAACTATTTATGAGACTGATAGGCCTATATAAATTGAAATCTGTTGCACATGGTATCTTGGGGATCAAAGTAATGAAGCTGTTGTTTATCCCGCGAGGGAAAGCTCCACTAGAATGAAATTCCTTCACCATCGTTGTGATGTCCTCGCCAATCACTTTCCACGCTTTCTTAATGAAATAGAAATTAAAACCATCCGGTCCTGGTGCCTTGTGGCTACCACAATCCCAAACAGCGCTCTTTATTTCCTCATCGAGGAATGGTCCTTCGAGATTGGCTGCTGCAGCGGATGATAACCTAAGTAAATTGAGCCTGCCCAATCCTAACCACCTGATACTCTCACCTGCAAAAATCTTCTGGAAATATGCAACTGCTTCAGCCTTGATCTCGAGTGGCTTAATCCTATCCATGCCATTGACTTTCACTGACCCAATAAAGTTATTGCAGCGCCGCAGGGAAGCACATGAATGAAAAAACTTGCTGTTTTTATCCCCAAGCTTAAGTCATTGTTGTCTAGACTTCTGCCTCCACATAGCCCCAAGCTTCTTCTTCAAGTCCCACTTCTGAACTTGTAATGCGTCGTATCTTGCTGTCGAATCTGCCCCCAAATCCCTTCTATTCTGATCTAGAGAATCAAGTTCAGCCAGAAGGATCTGCAGCCTGTTTTCCAATGCTCCGAAAGTGTCAGTATGCCAGACTTTGAGCTTCTTCTTTAAGAAGGTCAGCTTCTTAACTACACCAAAAACGCCTGGGAAGCACTGTCCTGCCTCCTGCCAATAGTTCTCGACCATGTCAATGAAGTGTTTGTCCTCCCACCAGAAATCCCACGCACGAAACGGTCTAAAGCCCCAGAAGAAAGAATCAGCTTTCAGAATTAATGGTACATGATCCGAAAAGCCCTTATCGCCAGCGTATACCCTATGACGACTGAAATGCAGACACCAAGTTGGTGATGGCAAAACCCGATCAATTCTGGATGCACTCTGGGAATTGAACCAAGTAAAATCCTTGCCAAGGAGTGGCATATCGATCAAACCACTCCCATTGACGAAATGTAGGAAGCGATGCGCCGCAGCTCTATTAAAGAAACTGCCAATCCGCTCTTCTTCATTAGCTGACTCATTAAAATCACCTAGGACAACCCATGGAACTATATTCATAGACTTCCTTTGTTGCATCTCTTCCCATAATACACTGTGCTCAACCGCTAGATTCGGAGCATGTAATCCGACATAGACGAATCTGAAACCTGAGTCCCTTATCCTCATCTCCAATAACATCCACCTCTCGAATTTTTCTACTCCAATATTCTGTACGTGCGTATCGTCCCAAAGACATACAATGCCACCAGTCCTCCCATGTGCGTCAATAGCTTCCCATTTAATAGTATTTCCGGGCCATAATCTGCTTGCCAAACTATCAGAAAAACTCTCCCTTTTTGTCTCACATATAATCACCATACTGAGCTGCTCCTTATTGACAAGATTACGAATCTGATTCTGTTTCATCTTACCACGACACCCTCTGATATTCCACATTGCGAAGTTAATCATCCACAAATATAAGCCCCTATGCAAACATTCGCCTACACTACACTAGCGAGTGCAGTGGGTTTGCCACTCCTTGCCTTCCTCAAAAATACTTGCCTTAAGCTTCTGTCGAATTGCTGCTTTCGTTTGCTTTCAACTAAGACCCAATGTGTCCATGACTTCCATCGTCTGTTGGGCCTCCACTTCCGCTGGGCAGCTATCGGAAGCTGAGCTCCTTGAGCATATCCTCTCCTCTAATCCTGTTGTCCTATCTCGAGTATCAGTCAAAAAAGAAGGATCTTCAACCACTTGTGACGCATTGCACAACACCGGTTGGCTAGTTCTTCCCGAAGATAAACTGCATGTGGGATTTGAGGTGTTTGAGCTTTTTCTGCTTTCCAATCCTGCTATCAGCTGCCCTTCCTTTTGATCCCATGCGCGAGGCTTTGTTGCCTTCCTTCCTCATTTGTGCTAAAGCCATATCTTCGTGCAACAACGTAAAATTAATAGACTCCACTCCAGAATCGTTTGGCAGAAACTCAGATACTGTCTTGCGAGAATCCTTGGGCTGTCCCCCTTCACTCACCCCCCCTCTCCCCTGGAGAAACTCGGGAGCAGTGAAATTACTTAAAGTTCCTCCACTTTGTGTAGAATTACTAGAGAGCCCTTCATTAAACTGTAGCACTGGAGGATGAATACCCACGTGTGCCAACTGCTCCTTTACAAATATCTGGGACTTATGTCCCACATCTCCCACTTTGTCTTTGTCTGTGCCGCCTTCTCCCACACTTTTGTCTTCCATCACAGCCTTCTGACAAGAGCCTCCTTTTCCTGCATGGGACGTGCTGCCCCTCTCCTCTTCAGACCTACTCTTCCACCCAACTGATAAGTTCTGATTGATAGGAGCAGAAAGGTTGTTGCAGTCACCCGATACTGTTACCTTTTTGCCTTCCTCGGGCCCCGCGTCATCTCTCTCCTGAATTTCCAGAATACGCACCATGAACAGCTTACCATCTACCAGTAACTTCACCCGTCGCTGTATTTCCGACGGAATTCCTGTATCCACTTGCAGCACAGCCGCATCAAGACAATCCCAGCTGACTATTTTGTTGTGTACCTGGACCAACAACCCAATGGACTGGATGATTTTCCGAAAGGCTTCTTCACACCACACATTCAAAGGTATTCCCACAAGCTTCACCCAACAGAGCCTTCTGTTACCAGTATCCTCCAGATGCCAAGGGTGAATTCCATAGAACAAACCATTCCAGAAACTGATGTTTGACGTATCTACATCTATCTGATTTGCCAAGTCTCCACACCATTTATAACGGGAAACTGATTTGTGAGTCTTTGGAGTACCTTGATCTTGGAAAATGTGGGATACTAAGAAGGATACCCATTTCTCTCCCTCTCCCATCTGTTTATCTAATCGAAGTTGGTCCAAGAAAGTTGGAAAAATTTGACTGCCCCTAATGTCATTTTGCTTTTCCGCCAACCTGTTTAATAGTCCCTAATAGTGTCATGTCCTGTCAATTTTGAAAAACCTTCTCTCTCTCTTGTTTCCGTCCAAAATAATATATCATGCACATCACATGTTCACATATATGTGATGCACCTCACTTACCCTATGTGATGCACATTACATATTTTACATATCGTATTTGTTGCACATTACATACTTCACATACCGTATTTGTTGTACATTACATGTCTCACATACCATATATGATGCACATAACTTAAGGTATGTGAGACATGTGATAGTTTGCGGGAGATGAAAAAAAAAACTAGGGGCAGTGGAAATTTTTTTGAGTACGTCCAGTCAGCACAGTCAACTGGCGCTGACTGGATATTAAGTTTGAAAATCTGTGAGAGGAAGTAAAAATCTTATTTAGTACGCATGGAGCACCATAAAATTACCCCTCTATCATGGTCGTCATGTTTCCACACGGTGGTATGGCCCTTCGGCAGTTATGGTGAGAAATGATGTTTGTATTTGACGAAGCTTAGTCTTGGAAAATGTGTGATGCTAAAGAGGATACCCATTTCTCTTCCTCTCCTATCTTATTCAAAAACCGAGGTTGGTCCAAAAATGTGGTGGGAACAAGGGGTAGAGTGGGATGATCCCGATGCCAAACAAATCCTTCAGCCTTGCGTCAAATTTCGTGGCTGTTATTCAAACTGAATCTTGAAATCAAGGGTTATACTGTGTACCTGAGCAATATAAACTACAATCTCTTTTCTTTTCCAGAATCAAAGTGTAAAAGTATATTACTGTAGATTTTGTTGTTCACTTAATATATATGATTCTGCTCCTCCTCTGTTCAAGAATGTTGTTCGTCAAGAATTTTTGCAGTGATATCAGGTCCTAATAGCTAATGTGGTTGCCTGACTCTATAAAACTCTCGTTTCTTACACCTATAATGCAAATTCTTACAGATTTGTCCAAGCAACAAAGACCAAAGAAAAGGGACCATATCGAAAAGTATTGTTATTTGTCTATAGTAGTTGATTGGTGACTATTTGTCTATAGTAGTTGATTGGCTAAGGAGATACCACTTACATGGCGATTGGTACATGGAATTATTGGTTTTGATTTTACAAAATTATGAATTTTCTTTCCTCAAACACTCAAACATATCAAAATCATCCTCAAGGGACCAAACACACTCAATCCAACTAATAGTAATGGCCATCAACAAACCCGACACAAACCACAATCAGCTCCAGCTCAAACCAATGGCACCAAGGCCCAAAAACACACTTTTCAAACTTAAAAAAATCCAAATCAATCACCGGAATCACAAGAACACTACTGGGGTCGAAATTCACCAAGTCCCATATGCAAACCATCACCTCCAAGCTCACACACTCTCAAAACACCAAATCAAATCAAAACCAACTATCAAAGCATCCTAGACAACATCACAACAAGCTAATACAACCAAAAATCGGCCAAAAAGGACGAAATCGAGTGCTTACCTCTCAAGCTCAATTATGCCCTAAAAATTTAAAATCGGTAAAAAATGTAGCAAACCAAGTTATCATCAGTGGAAATCCATCGGTTAGGACTAGGAATCAAGTGGGGAAGGAAGCCCGATGGTTGATTTGGGGAGAAAATGGATTTTGAAGTGGCTGGGTTTGTAAGGACCCAAACCCGGAAAGCGGGCCCTTACCGCCGTGAAGCCCGGAGAAGCCCGACACGTGGACCAATCCGAACTCCACAAGGCTATTTTGACTTTTCAAACGTAAATCCCCAAAAATAAGATTTAAAATATTTACAAATTACAGCATAGCTGATAAGAACTAAATACATGGCACAATAAATAACGGAGAACATTTAAAACAGCGGAAGTCTTTTATAACAACACAATACAAACCAGTGAAACCATAACACACAAGCCCCAAGTATCTGAAAACGAAACCAAAAATCCAAACAATAAATATTCAACAGTGTGCCAATAAAACCATACATGTGCAGATGCAATAGTCCCAGCGAGAAGTCCCGACGCTCACACTGAAAACAGCTACTGACCACGATCTAGTCCTGGGAGGGAAAAACAAACACGAAGTGGGTGAGATTTTCGAGAATCTCAGTAGGGGACAACAAAGTAAACTTATCAAAGAAGAGGGACAACAAGGAACTTATCAAAGGAGAGGTACAATACAACAACTTATCAGATGAGAGGAAACAACAAGGAACTTATTAGAACATTACTGAACTTGTAACTTCTCAAAACTTAAACTTTACTGTTTACTTTACAAAACATTACTTACTGGACCCAACATGTACTTTCTGTTTACTTCACAAAAACGTTTACTTACTGGCCTCGAAAATGTAATTTCGCTTTTAACAAAGAACTCAACAGAGTCAATAGTAAAAACATCGGCGGACTGGAAATCACT
This sequence comes from Passiflora organensis, assembly GCA_019739055.1. Lineage (NCBI taxonomy): Eukaryota > Viridiplantae > Streptophyta > Magnoliopsida > Malpighiales > Passifloraceae > Passiflora > Passiflora organensis. Next base: position 12,482,411 of record JAEPBF010000009.1, read on the forward strand.
TCCCGAGTAACCCCCGCTAAAGGGAAACCGGAAGCCCACTGGTAGGTTTTATACATATACTTTTAAAACAATTACATACATAGCCCCTTCTACCAGTGTTGTCCGAGACTAGATTGATTAATAAAAATTTATACGGAAAAGATCAACTAGTCCCTTTCAGATCATCCTGCGAAGCAGGGAACATACAGTAACCATACTCCAACCATACGCCTCCCAACAGATGAGTGTCTCTCCGCTTACTCTCAGAGACCGAGCACTCGCCACGTTTGGCCAAACGGAACACAAGTACGAGTAACATGAAAACTTACATACTTTACAAAACACAAACTGGTTTAACTTTCAATAACACTGAAATACCATACTTTACAATTAATACTCAATAATACGATATATTATCATATATCGTTACAGAAACCTTTGATTACAACCTTTTTATTACTTTACGGGAAATGATACGGAATCAGCCCAATTTACTCAACAAATCAATCAAATGGACTTTGATTGATCACATGAAATTTTGGAGATACATTATCATACATTACGGGTACATACGGAAAAGTCAATGTAATTTGGACAATGGATCCATCGGATGGGCTCCGATGGATTACACAACAATCAATCAAAACCAAGGTAAAACGGATTTTACAACAAGGAAATACTAATGATGAACCACATACGATAAAGACCCTACCTTACGGGCTGAAGGAGAGGAAACGATACTCTTGCCTTTGTCCTCAACACTCGCCCTTCCTAAGAACACAACATTACGGTTAGACTCAACATACGGATATTAACCTTCAAATGACTATAACTCAATAACGACACATCAAATGGAAAAACGGATCGCGTCATTGCGATCAGAACGTCGAAATTACCTAACGGAGAGGTTTTCACTTTTTGGTTAAAGTCAGCGGTCAACGGTCAAACTGTCGGTCAACGGGTCGGGTCGACGGTTCGGGTAAACGGGTCGGGTCGGGTCAACGGGTCGCCGGTCAACGGTCGCCGGCGGTGGCCGGAAAACTCCAACTTCATCCAAAACCGAAAATTTTTACATCAACACGAAGCTACAAACATCAGGATTATGAATCCGAAAACCAAACTTTAAAACTCACCACAGACTGGCCGGAATCGACGATTTTCCGGTGAGAATTTCGAAACTTCCGGGCTCCGATCCGGGCGTGTCCGTGGTCCGATGAAGGTGAAACCAACGGCAGATTGATCGTGATGACGAGAGGAACACAATGGTGCAAACGGTTCGACGATCAGATGGTTGGATTTCGATACCGAAGGTGAAGAAGTTATATTGAAAAAGAGAGGAATTTGTCTTTTTATTTATTTTTTTTTCTTTGAAGTGTGTCGGCAGGGGAATGGGAAAGGCTGGCTGGGGGATTTTATTATGTGGCTGACGTGGCAAAAATTTTCCACGTCACTCACAGGTATTACAGGGTTATTCTTAGGGGGAGGGTGCTGATGAAAAACGAGAGAAGGGGGGAGAAGGGGTTTCTTTGGACTGTCAACACAGAAAAATTTCTAAGTGTTTAGCTGAACTTTTATGTCCTGGGGCCCGAAAATCCCGAAAAACTTAAAACGAGTTTTAAAACGATCTACATGCCACAAACGGGCCAAAATAGTTTTGAAAATACCACATTGGGCTTTTAAAATAAAATTGAGCTTGGTGAATAATAATCGGGCTCACATATAGTAAATTCGGGCTAAAAGCCAACAAACACTCAAAATAGGCCTAAAAGGGAATCTCTCGAGTCCAAATAAACAGGTTATTCCATTGGATTCAGGCCTCGAAAACACACCAATCTCACTAATGCACGCTAAGATTTCAAATGACACGTCGTGTATAACCATCGACACACTATCGATGAAACACCACCCTAGACAATTTAGACTCGACAACTTAGCTCTATGATTATGTCCTAATCACATGTCAACTGGTCAACACTTCTATTCACTATCTAGTTGGCTAGTCAAACAGTCAATTGTGATTGGTTAATTGGTCAAACCCACTGAAACGGACGAATCATATAAATCCGACTTTATACAAATATTGAGTGGACTCTCCAAAGGACAAGGTCTCACAGTTTTTCTTTCATTTTTTGACAAAAATCACTCATTAACTTGAATATGGGACTAGTAGCTAGGTTGCCTTACTATGTTTACATCTCATTCACAAAATGGCCTACACGAATTATCTTAATATGGTATTATCCAATTTTAAATTCAAAATAATACTGTATAATTTAAATAAAAAATGCTATGTATATATATAAGAATATTTTTATAATAAGAGAGAACTAATTATTTATTTTTAAATAATAATAATAACCATTTACATGAATATTTTTCTTTTTTTAAAATTTCTGAAATATCATTACATTCATGAAGATTTATGATCCATGATGGGTGAAATAGATATCATCAATCTTTGGGTGGGTTTTGATTAATTTATTTACCAAAACTATATTTTATAAAAAAATTAATAAAATATTTTATATGGCATGAATTTTGATGGCAACAAAAGCGTTATATAAAGTAACCAACACCATTAATATATTTCATTTTTAACCAACTAAAATGTGATGATATTAGTCTTGTAACAAAAAAATTAATGATCCACTCATTTCATACCTTATTTATGTTCAATATATAATCATATTTTAAGATTTATAATTTTTTAAAAAATAATGATAAAATATAAATGAATAATATCAATAGATAAATATTAAAATAAAAATATAATTTTAAATATTATAAAAATATATAATTAAATATTAAATATTTTTATTTTAATATTAAAAGAAAAAATATAACCCACGGTACCCGTGACCTTATCACCATAAATTACAGAAAAATAAGTTTGTAAATTTAACTCTTGAAGGAAGATTGGTTCCCATATGAGGATGAGAATGGTGGTCCGGTAACATTGCCTTCTACAGAGACCTTTGCTGGTCTCCGTTGGATCAGAATATCAGACTGTGACAACATAACAAAATTGACGTATCGAAGTTGGTCCGAGAAAGTTGAGGGAAGAAGAGGTAAAGTGGGACGATCCCGATGCCAAACTAATCCTCCAGCCTTGCGTCATATTTTCTTATTAGTCCAACTGAATCCTGAAATCAAGGGTGATATTGGGTTCTTGTGGCTGAGCAATATTGGTATAGGAAGCTTTCTCAGCACCTTTCTTGTATCTGTTGTCTATAGAGCAACAATCACATATATATTAACAAAGATTCATCAGAAATAAAATAATAATTATACGATACTGTCCTTTCTTGTATCATTTCTGACTTTTGTAAATTAGCAATCTGGTAGATTGCCTTATTCTGTCTACATCACAAAATGGCGTACATGAATTATGTTAATATTGATCATTTCTGACTTTTAACCTTCCCCGGGATCCATTTCCTTGTTCTTGATTTATTAATTAAACGTCTTTTCATTCAATAAATTAAATAACGCAAGTTGAAGGTAGAAAACACACAGACACACTCAATTTCTCCCGGCGTCATAAATAAAGGGGAGGGAAGGTAGATGAATACATAATATAACATGGAATGGATGTGTCTTGCACCGCTAGTTGCTGCCAAGGCTTTTTATATTCGACACCGAAAGTGAAGGATCAACCAAACCAACCAAGCTGTCTCGTCGACCTCAACCCCACCATAACTAGCCTGGAGAGTTTGTTTTTGAAGATTGCTACTACTACTGACTTAAGAGTATACAATGCATAGTCTTTAAATCATTATTTTTTAAAAAAAAATGGAAATTTTCATGAAATTTCTGTTCGTCTACCTAGTACTTGCCTCGATTTTACGACGCTTGCTTTGAACTTTGAAGGAAATAGCAGGAATAGAGAAAGCTTTACGATTTAAGACTACAAAGCTTCGGCATCATCTCATTGGAAGATAAACGATTCTTTAATATGTGCTGATAGAAGCCACTAAGCATTGACGGAATAGTCGATGATTGTAAAAAGAATGTTATTTAATGATGCCGGCCAAATGATGGAGTCTTGATAGCTTGCCGTGGATTGGTTTGCTTTTGACATTCGAAAACCATTCGGGAATATCACAAAGCCTTCACCTAATTGTCCGCAAAAGCCAACCCATCCTTCGCCCTTCTCATCTCAACAAAGGTTAGTCATCTGAATTATTCTTATCTTAAACTCAGTGGTAAGGTTAGTGATCTGATTCTCATCTCCTCTGTTTCTTACATGCTTTCTTCATATTATTTTTCTTTCCTTCCCATTAAGCAGCAGAGCATTAAGAATTTTAGGTTTTCAAAATATACATCCAGACTGTCAGACAAAGCGCTGTTAATTACTACCAATAATACTAATATATACTGTAATCTTTTGCTAACAAATTTCTTGCAGTTACATACTATATTGTTTAGGCCTTTCTTGATTGGTCAGTATGAACTCTTCGAAAGCCTCATCTTCCATGTCTCAATCTTACCAAGTGTTCTTGAGTTTCCGAGGTGAGGATACCAGGCACAGTTTCACCGATCACCTCTACACAAAGTTGACAGAAACAGGATATCAAGTATTTAGAGACAGAGAGGGGATTGCAAATGGACAGATGATTGAGTCTACACTAAAACGAGTTATCCAGGAGTCCAAAGTTTCCATAGTTATGCTATCTAAAAGCTATGCTTCTTCAAAATGGTGCTTGAAAGAACTGGAGATGATTATGAATCTTTACGAACAAAAAGGACAGTATACCGTTATTCCGGTTTTCTATTATGTGGATCCATCCGATGTGAGACATCAGAGAGGGAGCTTTGCCGAAGCCTTTGCTCAACATGAACGTTCTGAAGAAAGGAAAATAGTGGAAGGTTGGAGAGCCGCTTTAGGAAAAGTTGGAGAAATAAGAGGAGAACATTTTAATGTTACACAAGAAAGGTACAACACAAATACATTATTTAGATTTTCCTTGTTTTCTTTTTTTCTTAAGTGAAGATTTACTTTTCTATTGATGCTGTGAATCGATTTATAAGTTCCTTATAAATTATTCTCTCCTTGTTTATGTAGATATGAGGCACCGGTGATTACTAAAATCGTCGAAGATGTTGGAAGAATCAATGGTAATGAATTTGATGAATTCTCAATGTATAAGAATTTTTATTAATGAATGAATTTTCATTTTATCATAATATTAATCTTTTACCAAATTTTCATTCTCAATGAAACAGGACTAGAAAAACGAAAATATGCATTCCACGTACCAGAGATGGTGGGTCAAGGTTTCAGAGGAGCTCTCGATAATATTTGGTCAATGCTGACGCAGTATGATGTACCACGGATTGGAGTTTGTGGTATGGGTGGGATAGGAAAAACAACACTCATGAAGCATATCCACAAAAAACTTCAGGAAACATCAGAACAATTCCCTCACGTTTACTGGGTTACTGCTTCACAAGATTGTGACATTCCCAGGTTACAGTATGGTATTGCTAAAAGTATGCATTTAGATTTTTCAAAAGAAGAAGATAAAATATATAGAGCAGGAAAATTGGCCAAAGAATTGGCTGATAAAGGAAGTTTTGTTCTCATTATCGATGATTTGTGGAATTATTTTGATTTAGTGGAGGTGGGACTTCCTCAAGGAGGATATAAGTTGATGTTCACAACTAGATCACTTGATGTTTGCTGGAGAATGAATTGCCAAGAGGAAAACATAATCAAGGTTGAGTCACTTTCTCGTGATGAAGCTTGGGAATTGTTCAAGATAGAACATGGATTCTGTGACATCAAGGTGGAACGGTATGCAAGGGAGATTGTGAGAGAATGTGATGGTTTACCGCTGGCTATTAAAACAATAGGGAGAAGCATGAGGGGAGCAGTAAATGAAGCTGTATGGAGAAATGCAGTGGATAAAATAAAAGATCCAACAATTGAAAATAGTGACATGGATCCAGTCTTTTCCATACTGAGATACAGTTATAATCGCTTAAGCAATTCATTGCAACAGTGTTTGCTATATTGTGCACTGTTTCCAGAAGATGCTATGATTGGGAGGCATGAATTAATAGAGTTGTTGATTGTTGAGGGGATAATAAAGAGGAAAAAGTGCAGAAGAGATGAAGTTGATGAGGGCAAAGTCATGCTCACCAACCTTGTCAATCTTTGCTTGATAGAAGCAGAAGTTGACTATAGGAAAGTGAGAATGCATGATTTGATAAGGGATATGGCTCTCGAAATATTAAGAGAGGAGTCATCGGTGATGGTTGAAGCGGGCAAGAAATTGATGGAATGTCCAGATGCAGAAAAGTGGGACCAAAGTCTTGTTAGAGTCTCATTAATGGAAAACAAGATCATGGAAATTGGTTCTGATGATTGCCATCCAATATGTCCCAATTTGTCAACATTGTTGTTATCTCAAAATTTCAGACTGGAGATGATTTCAGATAGTTTTTTTGAAAGATTGGATGGTCTCAAGGTTCTCGATCTTTCTTATACAGGTATCCAGAGATTGCCTGAATCCATTTCTAATCTGGTGAGGCTTTCTGGATTGTTGCTCCGAGAATGTGATGAATTAGAGCATATACCATCGATTGCCAAGCTCAAAGCGTTGGAGACGTTGAATCTCATAGGATGTATGAGTATTAAGAAAGTGCCCCATGGTATGGAGTTTCTGCATAAGCTCAGGTGTTTAGATCTTCGACATTGCTTCGAGTTGAAGGAGTTTCCGGCAGGTATACTACCTAATCTTTCCCGGCTACAAGTCTTAAGAATTAGCATGAATTTAAAATTCAAAAGTGAGGAAGTGGGATGCTTGAAAAAACTGGAAGATTTGTCATGCCGTTTCCCTAATCTAGCAGAGTTCAACAAATATCTCAGATTTGCAAAGCCACTGCATAAATTCCAAATTTATGTGAATCCAATAGATGACAGGGAGATGGATGATACTGCTGATTTTGAGATGGACGATATGAATATTTTGAAAGTTTGGGAGAGTGATCTCCGCACGGGAGGAGATTTTCATAAGCTTCCAGAAGAAACAAAATATCTCAGATTCAGAAACTGCAAATTCGAAGCGGGGAGCTTAAGTGACTTCGAATGGGTGTTAAATGGTACAAATGAATTGGAGAAAATTGAACTTGAGAGGTGCGAGGGAGTAAAGTGGATAGCGTCCGTACGAGGATTGTCAGCTAATATATTTTCAACACTGGAGGATATATCTCTTCATGACTTGAGCAATGTACATAGCCTTATTCCGTACGAGGATGAGGATGAGGATGAGGATGAGAATGAGAATGGTGGTCCTCTAGCATTGCCTTTTACGGAGAGCTTTGCTTGTCTCAAGAGGATTGAAATATCAGGCTGTCACAGTATGAAAAAGCTGTTTTCTCGGGGCTTGTTGCAGAACCTCCAAAATCTGGAAGATATTTCTGTCTCGGAGTGTGACGGATTAGAGGAGATAATAAGTGAAGAAATCAGCAACGATTCCTCTTCCCATGTTGTGACTTTCCCCAAATTGCGGAGACTTACTCTATCAGATTTGCCAATTCTCCACAGCATTTATAGTGGGAAACTGATTTGTGAGTCTTTGGAAGTTCTTAAACTTGGAAGATGTGACATGCTAAAGAGGATACCCATTTCTCTTCCTCTCCCATCTATTTCTCAAATCGAGGTTGGTCCAAGAGAGTGGTGGGAAGAAGAGGTGAAGTGGGACCATCCGAAGCCAAACTAATCCTCAAGCCTTGTGTCAATTTTCCTTACTGGTATTCACTGAGCACGATAAACTATAGTTTCTTTTCCAGAATCAAAGTGTAAAAGTATATTACTGTAGATTTTGTTGTTCACTTAATATATATGATTCTGCTCCTCTGTTCAGTTCAAGAATGTTGGTCGTTAAGAACTGATGTATTCTTCAATAACATAACAGTTAATGGATTATGTTCATTTCTTTATATGCATGTCAAGATAAAAATTCAAGAAATGAAAAGTCTTCAACTGATAAAAGTTGTGATTTTTTCTCAGATATCCAGATAAGCGTGTCCCTTCAGAGACAAGTAAGCAGCGATTTCTGATCATGCAGCCTGTGATTTACAGGTCAAACAGTAGTCCGAGCACAGTTTAATTTCTGGTTATGAGAGCCATTCTAAAACAAACACAATCAGATGCCATGATCTGTTTGATCAATTTAAGTATACAAGCATTAAAGGGTTTCCCTCAGCTCGTCATGGTTCCTTCACCAACTTAATCAGAACAGCCTGATGATCCATCCAACCTATCAGTAATACAAAGGTTGTAGTGGGGAATCATTTTGTAGTTCTTCCAAGGTAGATATTATTGCCCACAGACACAATAGTGAAGATCATGCTTCATATGCAAGTGGCTCTTACTATTCCTAGGCAGCTTCCAACATTCATCGTGATAGTTGCGGCAGATGCTGGATTCATTAGCCAATATGGGTACTTCGCAAGCCCTGCACTTGACAGCTTTTTCATTAAAACAACTTGGATCTTCCTTGTCCCTCAATGTCACTGCACTTAAAAATGCATGATTTGATGGGGTAGTTATTTCTGTTCATCTATCTTCTTCTAAGAAAAAAATGACTTCTCTCACTTATCCAACTCTCCCACCTCTCTCTAATCCACCTCCAAACACCAACCCAAACACAGCCCCCAACCCAACATCTCAACCCAAAACGTGCTCCCAAGCCATTCCTACCAATGTTTCCACCCCCATCTCCCTCCTTCCCACTCATCCCTTGTCCCAAGTCATGATTATCAGGACCAGAAAGCGAGTAGACAAGATTATGGTCCATATGCAAGTGGCTCTTCATCTTCTTAGGTAGCTCCAGACACTTGTGATAATTGCCATTGGAGATGGATGTAAGACCCAATACGGGTTTCTCGCAAGCCCTGCACCTGAGAGCTTTTTCTTTAAGAGAATTTAGAGCATGTTTGTCCCTCAATATCAAAGCATTATTGCTTTGTCTTCCGTCCTTCTCCATCTCTTTCTTTCGTTGGATTTAGTTTGATAAATGCTTAACTCTGTTATCCTACAGCAGGTTTCATGGTGGGGTTTCCTTCCAATCTTCAACAGAAATCACTTACTCGAACATGGAGCTGGTAGATTACCTTATTCTGTCTACATCACAAAATGGCGTACATGAATTATGTTAATATTGATCATTTCTGACTTTTAACCTTCCACGGGATCCCTCTGCAAACATATCCATTTCCTTGTTCTTGATTTATTAATTAAATGTCTTTTCATTCAATAAATTAAATAAAGCAAGTTGAAGGTAGAAAACACACAGACACACTCAATCTCTCCCGGCGTCATTTTTTTTTTTTGAAAAAATATCGAGATGTATTAAGGATTAAGTAATAATACAGGGGAGCTGGACAATGAAACATTGTACCAGCTCAATGAACCAAATGAAACTGACAAATCCTATGATGAGTTACAGAGTCTGAACTTTCCTACTCCAGAGAATCTACTTGCGTGATCATTTAATCCCTTCGCTGATCATTTCTTCTGCTCTATCAGCAACAGCTCTCTGCAGCAAATCAAGCTTATCACATCCCACGTCTCAGGCTTTAGACCCTTTCATTATTCTGAGCCTCCTGCAGGAGCTGCTGAACATTATTCGCTAAACAATCTATGGACCCAACAAAGAAACAATCTAAAATCGTCGAAGATGTTGGAAGAATCAATGGTAAAGAATTTGATGAATTCTCAATGTATAAGAATTTTTATTAATTAATGAATCTTTAGTTTATCATAATATCAATCTTTTGTTGTGCGGAAGCAGGACTAAAGAAAAGTAAATATACATTCCTAGTACCAGAGATGGTGGGTCAAGGTTTTAGAGGAGCACTGGATAATATTTGGTCTATACTAACGGAGGATGAAGTCCCTCGAATAGGAGTTTATGGTATGGGCGGGATTGGAAAAACAACACTGATGAGGCATATCCATAAACAACTTCAGGAAACATCGGAACAATTTCCTCACGTTTACTGGATTACTGCTTCACAAGATTGTGACATTCCCATATTACAATATGGTATTGCTAAAAGTATGCAGTTAGATATTTCAGAGGAAGAAGATGAGATACATAGAGCAGCAAGATTGACTGATGAATTGGCTGATAAAGGGAGTTTTATTCTCATTATAGATGATTTGTGGAATTATTTTGATTTAGAAGAGGTGGGACTTCCTGAAGGAGGATATAAGCTGATGTTCACAACTCGATCAGTTGATGTTTGCCGGCAAATGAATTGTAAAGAGGACAATATAATCAAGATTGAGTTACTTTCTCGCGAAGAAGCTTGGGCATTGTTCGAGAGAGAACATGGAGCCTGTGACATGAAGGTGGAATCATATGCAAGAGAAATTGTGGAAAAATGTGATGGTTTACCACTTGCTATTAAAACAATTGGGAGAAGCATGAGAAGAGTAAAAGATGATCATGGATGGAGAGTTGCAGCGAACAAAATAACAGATTCAACACATGGAAAAAGAGACATGGATAAAGTCTTTTTCTCACTGAGATACAGTTATGATTGTTTAAATTATGATTTATCCTTGCAACAGTGTTTTCTATATTGTGCACTGTTTCCAGAAGATCATATGATTGAGAGGCAGAAATTAATAGAGTTGTTGATTGTTGAGGGGATAATAAAGAGGAAAAATTGCAGATGTCAGGAGACTAGTGAGGGCCATGTCAAGCTCACCGACCTTGTCAATTTTTGCTTGCTAGAAGAAGATAAATATGGGAATGTGAAAATGCATGATTTGATAAGGGATGTGGCTCTCAAAATATTAAGAGAGGAGTCATCGGTGATGGCTGAAGCTGGCAAGGAATTGATGGAATGTCCAGATGCAGAAAAGTGGGACCAAAGTCTTGTTAGAGTCTCGTTAATGGAAAACAAGATCATGGAAATTGGTTCTGATGATTGCCAACCATTATGTCCCAATTTATCAACACTGTTGTTATCTCAAAATTCCAAACTGGGGATGATTTCAGATAGATTTTTTGAAAGGTTGGATAGTCTCAAGGTTCTCGATCTTTCTCATACAGGAATCCAGAGATTGCCTGAATCCATCTCTAATCTGGTGAGGCTTTCCGCGTTGTTGCTCCGAGAATGTCATGAATTAGAGCATATACCATCGGTTGCCAAGCTCAAAGCGTTGGAGACGTTGGATCTCTTAGGATGTTGTGAAATTGAGGAAGTGCCCCATGGTATGGAGTTTCTACATAAGCTTAGCTATTTAGATCTCAGACATTGCATCCAGTTGAAGGAGCTTCCGACAGGGATATTGCCTAAGCTTTCCCGGCTACAAGTGTTGAGAATTGGCAGCAGGTTAAGATTGAAAGGTGCGGAGGTGGGATGCTTGAAAAAACTGGACGATTTGTCATGTTGTTTTCTTAATCTAGCGGAGTTCAACAAATATCTCGGATTGGCAAAGCCACTCCATAACTTCAAAATTTATGTGAACCCAATCGATGAGTGGGATCATTACAAAGAGATTGATGAGTATGAGGCGAAGTATATGAATGTTTTAAGTATCTGGAAGAGTGATCTCGGCATTGGAGGAGATTTTCATATGCTTCCAGAAGGAATGGAATATGTCAAATTCAGTAACTGCAGATTGAAAGCGGGGAGCTTAAGTGACTTCGCACGTGATTTAAATGGTACAGATGAATTGAAGAAAATTGTACTTCACAGGTGCGAGGGAGTAGAGTGGATTGCGTCCGTGGCTGGATTGTCAGCTAATATATTTTCAACACTCAAGGAAATATCTCTTGAATACTTGAGCAATTTACATAGCCTTATTCCGTACGAGGATGAGAATGAGAATGGTGGTCCTCTAGCATTGCCTCTTACGGAGAGCTTTACTTGTCTCAGGATAATCACAATAGAAAGCTGTCACAGCATGAAGAAGCTGTTTCCTCGCCGCTTGTTGCAGAACCTCCAAAATCTGGAACATATTTCTATTGAGGAGTGTGATGGATTAGAGGAGATAATAAGTGAAGAAATCAGTAGCGATTACTCTTACCATTCCCTCACTCTCCCCAAATTGCGGATACTATCTCTATTAGGCTGTCACAATATGAAAAAGCTGTTTCCTGGGGGCTTCTTGCAGAACCTCCAAAATCTGGAACATATTTGTATTGAGGAGTGTGATGGATTAGAGGAGATAATAAGTGAAGAAATCAGCACCGATTACTCTTCCCATTCCCTCACTCTTCCCAAATTGCAGAGACTTAATCTATCAGATTTGCCAAGTCTCCACAGCATTTATAGTGGGAAACTGATTTGTGAGTCTTTGAAAGTCCTTGGCCTTCGAAAATGTGGGATGCTAAAGAGGGTACCCATTTCTCTCCCTCTCTCATCTGTTTATCTAATCCACGTTGGTCCAAGAGAGTGGTGGGAAGAAGAGGTGGAGTGGGACCATCCCGAAGCCAAACTAATGCTCAAGCCTTATGTCAAATTTCTTTACTGAATCTTGAAATCAGGGGTGACATTGTGTAACTTTGCACAATAAACTACATTCTCTTTTTTTTCCAGAATCAAAGTGTAAAAGTATATTACTGTAGATTTTGTTGTTCACTTAATATATATGATTCTGCTCCTCTGTTCAAGAATGTTGGTCGTCAGGAATTGATGTATTCTTCAATACCATAACAGTTAATGGATTATGTTCTTTACTTTACATGCATGTCACAGGAAGGTACTGCAAAGCCAAAGAAGGTACCAACTTCACGGACATGAGCCCCTAGATTTTCAAAAGACACACACTTAACTCCTTCCGACATCATAATTAAAAGGAAGGGAAGGTGGATTAATATAATATGAAATAGGGGTTATTGAACCGGTAGTTCCTGCCAGGGCAGTCACATTGACCGTGGAAAAGATGCAGGAACTAATTTTGATCGACTCAAACAGCCGTGCCTGAACAAGTCTTTTTATATTCGGTGCAGAAAGAGAAGGATCAACAAAACCCATCAAGCTGTCTTATGACTTGGTGGACGAGTACATTTGATGTGCAAATCAAAGCGGAAGTTTGTACAGGAGTAATAATCAGCCTTGATGTTTGGTAGCACCGATGACAGAAAGGCATGATTGTCAGGATCAGAAAGCGAGTAGACAAGATTATGGTCAATATGCAAGTGGCTCTTCATCCTCTTAGGTAGCTCCAGACACTTGTCGTGATAATTGACATCGGAGATGGATGTAAGACCCAATAGGGGTTTCTTGCAAGCCCTGCACTTGACAGCTTTTTCTTTTTAGAAGAATTTAGAGCAGTATTGCTTTGTCTGAGCTCCTTCTCCATCTCTTTCTCTTGTCGGACTCAGTTTGATAAATGCTAAACTCCTGTTATTCTAGAGCAAGTTTGATGGTGGGCTTTCCTTTCTTTCTTTTTTTCGACAGAAATCACTCACTAACTCGAACATGGAACTTGGAACTGGTAGGTTGCCTTATTCTGTCTCCATCTCCATCTCCATCACAAAATGAGCAACACGAATTATGTTAATATTGATCATTTCTGGCTTTAATCCATTTAATATTGATCATCACATGATCCCTCTACAAGCACGTTGATCCATTTTGTAGTATTTGATTTAGTTAAGGTCTTTTCATTCAATAGATTGAATAATGCAAGTTGGAGTTAGAAAAACCCACTCACACGCGTAATTCTCTCAATGGGAAGGAAGACAGATGAATATAATATAAATGGAGCTGTTATTGTACCGCCACTTCCTGCCAGGGCATGACTGTAGAAAATAGGAGCTAATTTTTATAGACTCAAAGAGTCTGTCTGAGCTGAGAAGTCTTTTTATATTGGGTACAAAAAGAAAATGATCAACCACTGAGTGGAGAATCATAATCTTTAAATCATTGTTCTTTTAAAAAATTGGAAATTTCCATGAAACCTCTGTGAAAAAATTTCCATGAAAATGAGCAGTGGTGATACGAAATGGAGCTATTATTGCAGCGCTAGTTCCTGCCAAGGCATCACTGTGGAAAACAGAAACTAACTTTGATCGATTCATAGAGCCGTCTTGGCTGACCAAGTCTTTTTATATTCGGTACAGAAAGAGAAGGATCAACCGACCCCACCGTACCTAGCCTGAGTTGTTTTTGCAGCCAGTTACTAGTGTGAAGAGTAGAAAAAATTATAATCTTTAAATCATTGTTTTACTTTTCAAAATATATATATATATTCCATGAAATTTCAGTTCTTCTACCTATCACTTGCCTCGATATTACCTCTAGCACAAGCCAACCCATTCTTCGCCCTTCTCTTCTCTACAAAGGTTAATCATTCTTGTTGAACTGAGTGGTAAGGTTAGTAGATCTGATTCTCTCTCATCTCCTCTGTTTCTTATATGCCTTTTTCATCTTGTTTTTGTTTCCTTTCCTTTCGATTAAGCAACAGAGCATTAAGGATTTTGAAAATAAATATACATCAGACTATCACACAAAGAGCTGTTAATTACTACCAGTAATACTAATATATACTGTAATCGTTTGCTAACAAATTTCTTGCAGTTACACATCATACTGTTTAGGCCTTTCTTGATTGCTCATTATGAACTCCTCCCAAGCCTCATCGTCCATGTCTCAACCTTCCCAAGTATTCTTGAGTTTTCGATGTGATACCCGACATAATTTCACCGATCAGCTCTACACAAAGTTGGTAGATACAGGATATCAAGTATTCAGAGACGAAGAAGGGATTGAAAATGGACAGATGATTAGACCCGCTCTAGAAGCGGCCATCAAGGCGTCAAAAGTTTGCATAGTTGTGCTCTCTGAAAACTATGCTTCTTCAAGGTGGTGCTTGGAAGAACTGGTGATGATTATGAATCGTCGCGAAAGTGGACTGTGCATTGTTATTCCGGTTTTCTATTACGTGGATCCATCTGATGTGAGACGTCAGAGAGGGAGCTTTGCCGAAGATTTTGCTGGACACAAAGAGTCGGAGGAAAAGGAAAAAGTGGAACGCTGGATAGCCGCTTTCGCAAAAGTTGGAGAAATAAGTGGAGAACACCTTGATGTTTCACAAAAAAGGTACAATACAAATACAACTCTGTCTCCATAGAAAGAATGATGCATTTTTCCTTCTTTTTTTCTTTTATTTTTTGAAGTAAAGAATTATTTTTCTATTAACGTTTGTCATTTGAAAGTGCTGTAAATCGATTTGTACTTTCCTTACAAATTGTTCTCTCCTTGTTCATATAGACATGAGTCAGAGGTGATTAAAAAGCTCGTTGAAGATGTTGGAAGAATCAATGGTAAAGTATTTGATAGAATTCTTAATGTATAAGAATTTTTATTAATTAATGAATTTTCATTTTATCATAATATCAATCTTTTATGGTGTGGAAACAGGACTAAAAAAACGAAAATATGCATTCCACGTACCAGAGATGGTGGGTCAAGGTTTTAGAGGAGCTCTTGATAATATTTGGTCAATGCTGACGCAGTATGATGTACCACGGATTGGAGTTTGTGGTATGGGTGGGATAGGAAAAACAACACTCATGAAGCATATCCACAAACAACTTCAGGAAACATCAGAACAATTCCCTCACGTTTACTGGGTTACTGCTTCACAAGATTGTGACATTCCCAGGTTACAGTATCGTATTGCTAAAAGAATGCAGTTAGATATTTCAGAGGAAGAAGATGAGATACATAGAGCAGCAAGACTGGCTGATGACTTGACTGATAAAGGGAGTTTTGTTCTCATTATAGATGATTTGTGGAATGATTTTGATTTAGAGGAGGTGGGACTTCCTCAAGGAGGATATAAGTTGATGTTCACAACTAGATCACTTGATGTTTGCCGGAGAATGAATTGCCAAGAGGAAAACATAATCAAGGTTGAGTCACTTTCTCGTGAAGAAGCCTGGGAATTGTTCAAGCGAGAACATGGATTCTGTGACATCAAGGTGGAACGGTATGCAAGAGAGATTGTGAGAGGATGTGATGGTTTACCACTGGCTATTAAAACAATAGGGAAAAGTATGAGGGGAGTAGTAAATGAAGCTGTATGGAGAAATGCAGTGGATAAAATAAAAGATCCAACAATTGGAAATAGTGGCATGGATCCAGTCTTTTCCATACTGAGATACAGTTATAATCGCTTAAGCAATTCATTGCAACAGTGTTTGCTATATTGTGCACTGTTTCCAGAAGATTTTAGGATTGAGTGGGATGAGTTAATAGAGTTGTTGATTGTTGAGGGGATAATAAAGAGGAAAAAGTGCAGAAGAGAAGAAGTTGATGAGGGCAAAGTCATGCTTACCAACCTTGTCAAACTTTGCTTGTTAGAAGAAGTTGAATATAGGAAAGTGAGAATGCATGATTTGATAAGGGATATGGCTCTTAAAATATTAGAAAAGGAGTCATCGGTGATGGTTGAAGCTGGCAAGGAATTGATGGAATGTCCAGATGCAGAAAAGTGGGACCAAAGTCTTGTTAGAGTCTCATTAATGGAAAACAAGATCATGGAAATTGGTTCTGATGATTGCCAGCCAATATGTCCCAATTTGTCAACATTGTTGTTATCTCAAAATTCCGAACTGAAGATGATTTCAGATAGTTTTTTTGAAAGATTGGATGGTCTCAAGGTTCTCGATCTTTCTTATACAGGTATCCAGAGATTGCCTGAATCCATCTCTAATCTGGTGAGGCTTTCTGGATTGTTTCTCCGACAATGTGAATTAGAGCATATACCATCGATTGCCAAGCTCAAAGCGTTGGAGACGTTGAATCTCATAGGATGTTGGAGTATTAAGGAAGTGCCCCATGGTATGGAGTTTCTGCATAAGCTCAGGTGTTTAGATCTTCGACATTGCTTCGAGTTGAAGGAGTTTCCGGCAGGTATACTGCCTAATCTTTACCGGCTACAAGTCTTGAGAATTAGCATGAATTTAAAATTGAAAGGTGAGGAGGTGGGATGCTTGAAAAAACTGGAAGATTTGTCATGCCGTTTCCCTAATCTAGCAGAGTTCAACAAATATCTCAGATTTGCAAAGCCACTGCATAAATTCCAAATTTATGTGAATCCAATAGATGAACAGGATTATGACATGGAGATGGATGATATTACTGATTTTGAGATGCACGATATGAATATTTTGAAAGTTTGGGAGAGTGATCTCCGCACGGGTTTGCATAAGCTTCCAGAAGGAATAAAATACCTCAGATTCAGTAACTGCAAATTCGAAGCGGGGAGCTTAAGTGACTTCGAATGGGTGTTAAATGGTACAAATGAATTGGAGAAAATTGAACTTCACAGGTGCGAGGGAGTAAAGTGGATTGCGTCCGTACGAGGATTGTCAGCTAATATATTTTCAACACTGGAGGTGATATATCTTAGTGACTTGAGCAATTTACATAGCCTTATTCCGTACGAGGATGAGAATGAGAATGAGAATGAGAATGGTGGTCCTCTAGCATTGCCTTTTACGGAGAGCTTTGCTTGTCTCAAGAGGATTGAAATATCAGGCTGTCACAGCATGAAGAAGCTGTTTCCTCTGGGCTTGTTGCAGAACCTCCAAAATCTGGAACATATTTCTATTGGGCAGTGTGATGGATTAGAGGAGATAATAAGTGAAGAAATCAGCACCGATTACTCTTCCCATTCCCTCACTCTCCCCAAATTGAAGAAACTATCTCTATTTCGCTGTCACAATATGAAAAAGCTGTTTTCTCGGGGCTTGTTGCAGAACCTCCAAAATCTGGAACATATTTCTATTCAGGATTGTGATTGAATTAGAGGAGATAATAAGTGAAGAAATCAGCAGCGATTACTCTTCCCATTCCCTCACTCTCCCAAAATTGAAGACACTGTTTCTATTTCGCTGTCACAATATGAAAAAGCTGTTTTTTCGGGGCATGTTGCAGAAACTCCAAAATCTGGAAGATATTTCTGTTAGGGAGTGTGATGGATTAGAGGAGATAATAAGTGAAGAAATCAGCACCGATTACTCTTCCCATTCCCTCACTCTCCCCAAATTGAAGAAACTATCTCTATCTGGCTGTCGCAATATGAAAAAGCTGTTTTCTCGGGGCTTGTTGCAGAACCTCCAAAATCTGGAAGATATTTGTATTGAGGAGTGTGATGGATTAGAGGAGATAATAAGTGAAGAAATCAGCACCGATTACTCTTCCCAAAATGCAGAGACTTAATCTATCATATTTGCCAAGTCTCCACAGCATTTATAGTGGGAAACTGATTTGTGAGTCTTTGGAAATCCTTAGACTTGGAAGATGTGACATGCTAAAGAGGATACCCATTTCTCTTCCTCTCCCATCTATTTCTCATATCCTGGTTGGTCCAAGAGAGTGGTGGGAAGAAGAGGTGAAGTGGGACCATCCCGAAACCAAACTAATCCTCAAGCCTTGTGTCAATTTTTCTTTCTGGTATTCATAATGAATCTTGAAATCAGGGGTGATATTGTTGTTCACTTAATAATATATATGATTCTGCTTCTCTGTTCAAGAATGTTGGTCATCAAGAATTGATGTATTCTTCAATAACAAAACAGTTAATGGATTATGTTCATTTCTTTATATGCATGTCAAGATAAAAATTCAAAAAATGAAAAGTCTTCAACTGATAAAGTAACTATGTCCCTTGAGAGACAAGTAAACAGGGATTTCTGATCATTCAGCCTGTGATTTACAGGTCAAACAGTAGTCTGAGCAAGTTTAATTTCTGGTTATGAGAGCCATTCGAGAACAAACACAATCAGTTGCCGCATGATCTGTGTGAGCAATTTAAGTCAACAAGCATTAAAGGACGGACATCTACACTGAAACCAGCAAGCCCATCTTGCACTTGGATCCAGTCCGTTGCTTTAGCCACCATTAACAGCCCACCAAGAATCTGATAGTGGCCCTCAAGAAAGTTGCCTGAACTACATATACTGTACACCCTTTTAGGGTTTATTTTTCAGCAGATTACAGCCATTGAAGATCACAGTACACTGATCTCGACCATATTCCTTGCTTCAAATATCAAAGGATAAAGGTTAAGCAAACATAAAAATATGCCATTTTGGTCACTGCTTCATATTCATTCTTTTAGTGTTTTATGAAAGAATTTTCTCATAAATATGGTATTGTCCGATTTAAATTCAAAATAATACTATATAATTTAAATAAAAATCTTATATATATATATAAGAATTTTTTATAATAATAGACAAAGAGAGAGCTAATTAATTATTTTTAAATAATAATAATAATCATTTGCATGAATATTTTCCTATTTTTTTAATTCTGAAATATCATTACATTCATAAAAATTATGATCCAAGATCGGTCGTATAGATATCATCAATTTCGGGTGGGTTTTGATTAATTTATTTATCAACACTATATTTTATAAAAATAAAAATATAAAAAAATTTACCAAAATATTTTATATGGCTTGAATTTTGATGGCAATAAAGTAGCCGAAACCATTAATATATTTCATTTTTAACCAATTAGAATGTGATAATATTAAACAGTCTATAATCTCTTTTTAGTAAATTAATTATTGTTTAAAAAAAATTAAAAATTCATTCGGTCATATAATTAATTTTTTTATTCCCTCGATATTTATTATCAATTGACTTTAATAAATTTTTATTTATATGAAAGAAATACTCATTTATAATGTGGCCCTTAATTTATATTAGTTATTAATCCCTTAATCAAGCAATCAAATTCTGTAATCTAATTCTCTAAAGAAGAAAAAAAGAAAAGTAAAAGTAAAATTAAAATTAAAAATAAAGAATAAAAATAAAAATAAAAACAACGGCTAGAGGACAAACAACCACAACGGTAATAGTAACTTTGATAAGAGAATAAAGACAGCGGTTTCTAAATTTCTCAGAAACATTGTTTCTCTCTCTATCTATCTCCTCTTCTCTTACAAGGTACCAATCCCTTTCTCTTTCTAGATTCCTCCTCTCTGTTGGGCGTGTTTTGATACGTTATTAGCGAATTAATACTTGGACTCATAAAAGGGTATCCGATGGTGAGTTAAAGGTTTGATTTTTTTTTTTTCCATTTCTTTTGGGTTTTTTTGTGTATATGGGTAGAATTTGTACAGGGTAACTTTAAGAAAGTTTGATTTTTGGTAATCTCGTTATTGATTGTTTTTGTGCTTGGTGTGGGCTTTTCCATTTTATGGCAGATCGGTTACGGGCATGATTGGTAGGTAGCTGATTTCTTTGGTGGGTTTTTCTTGCCATAGATAGATTGCTCCATTTGAGCAGGAGCAAAGAAAGGAAAGATAAATTTAAGAATCTCTGGGATGTGGTGTGGATATTGTGGGATTTGGTTTATTGGGATTAAATGGTGCTGGTATTATTGTAGGTGAGGTTGGAGCTTGTGGTTTGGTATTCGGTGATCTGTGCTTTTGTGTGTTGGAGGTGGGGGGTTGATAGATGGGAAGGGGACGAAAGGGTGATTGTAAGAGAGATTTGAGGAAAAGGGTTAGGTCTAAGGAGGATTCGGATGATTCTGATGAGGATTTTGTGGTTGAGAATGAGGTTGATCCATCAGACGATGATTCGGAGGATCTAGGGAACTCTTTTGATGAATTTGAGTCTGAGGAGGAGAGCTTTCCAGGTTGGGTTGATGCAGCCGAAGAGGATGGGGAAGAAGAGGAGAAAATCAGGAAGTTAGTTAGACCGAGAGAGAAAAAGAGTTCTTTGAAAAATAAAAAAAGTAAGACCAAGATTGTGAGGAAGAGAAAAAGGGTGTATTCTGAGGAGGATGAAGATGAGGATTATGTTGGGGATGATGATGATGTAGATGACGATGATGAAGAATATTTCGAGGGTGAGGATGAGGAATTCACACCGGATGAAGATGATGATTACATGGATGAAGATGAAGATGAAGCTGTCAGAAGGAAGAATAATAATGCCAAGGGGCAAAGTGTTGAAAGGAAATTGCAGAAGAAAAGGAGATCTAGAAGAGGTGGGAAAAGCAGTAAATCTAAAATTTTGAAGAAACCTCTGGCAAAAAATCAAAGAAACAACCGGAGATTGAAGAAGAAAGAGAAGAGTGAATATGTTGATGAAGAGAATCAGGATTTTATCGAGCATGGCCCCATTTTAAGAGAAAAAAGTAAGAAGACTTTAGGTGGTAGGAAGAGGAAATTTGCTGTATATTCAGATTCAGATTTTGCATCAACTGCATCATCTGATTTCGATTATACCATTTCTGAAGAGGAGAGAGACCAAGTGGTAGAAGCAGGTGAGCTGTTCGGAGATTTGAAAACTAGTTTGAGAGGTTCATCTTTTGAGAAGAAAGTCCCGGTGGATGGGGATTTCTGCCCACCAAGGAAGCCGCAATGCAGGAAAGGTAAGGAGAAAGTGAAAGAAGTAATACCTGAGGTGGTCAAGCAGGTGTGTGGAATTTGTCTTTCGGAGGAGGATAAAAGAAGAGTGAGGGGAACATTGAATTGTTGTTGTCATTATTTCTGTTTCACTTGCATTATGGAATGGTCAAAAGTAGAATCTCGTTGCCCCTTGTGCAAACAGAGATTCAAGACAATAACTAAGAATGGGAGATCAACACCCGGCCCTGATCCAAGAAATGTGGTAATCCAAGTCCCCAAACGTGATCAGGTTGTCTGTTCTTTCCTTGGTTTATTCAATGATTGTTCAATCCGTTGTTTGCTGTATTTATTTCATAGTCTCAATTAGATTCTGTCCTTTAATAGGTATACCAGCCAACCGAGGAAGAAATCAGAAGCTTTATCGACCCCTATGAGAATGTGATGTGTACAGTGTGTCATGAAGGGTGGGGATGATGGCCTCATGTTGCTTTGTGACCTTTGTGATTCACCTGCACATACATATTGTGTCGGCCTCGGGCGGCAAGTACCTGAAGGCAATTGGTATTGCGATGATTGCAGACCTGTTGCCTACGGTTCCTCAAGTTCCCCAGCTCAAAATTCTTTACCTGATCAAAGGACTTCCAGTAACAGCATGATTACTAGGCCATCACCGATTAGACTTGTAGAAAGTTTAGATCCCATTTTAGAGTGTTCACCTCGTGTAACATTTGCTCAAGGTCTTGGGAATCTTTCATCTCCTAGATTCCCTGCTGGGGATATTCAGGTTGCTTCTCCAGTATATGGCTCAGGTGCGCCAACTCTGTCTAATAGACGCGAGATACACCGTCGCATACAAAGTATCATTTCTATTACTAGACTGAATCATCTGGCTGGTAGAAGTGATGGTTTTTCAGCTTTCAACCTGCGTAGTGATCCCCCCAACTCTCAGATTGATCATGTTAGAGAAACCACTGTTCAAAACTCGAGGATTCAAGAAGTAGGGGCCACACAATGTACATTGCTTGAGAACACATTGCAGCCTAATCATCTTTTTCCCTCTTCTTCAGTGCAAACTAGGGAGTCTGTTTCTTTAATACCAAGCCAGTTGAGTAGGCAAGTTGCTCAGGATCCTACCGTTGCTATTGCTGACCACTCCATCAACTTGACATTGTGGCCTCAACTTGGGGGGATTGGCTCCATACATGGCTATGATCAACTGCATTCCGGTCGGAGATTAAGTTCTGGATCTGTTGGTAATTTATCACCTCACAGAGTTAGAGAAGAGAACCGTTGCTACATGGAAATGGAACAATTGAAATCAATGGTCCAGAATCATTTAAAGAGTTTGTCTCAGGATATTGAATTAGGTATGCAAAGCTCTCTTTGGTAAGGATACAAGCTTCCTACCTCAACTTATGAATATTGATTGTTCTAATGCCTTATATCCTTGGATGCAGGCTATGTTACCTTCAATGATATTGAGAAAAGCTGTACACATACCATCTTAGCCGCATTTGGGCATGAACCCTGGCAGAGCAATGATTTTACCGTGCAGAGGCCATTAAGTTGTACACATATTGATAGAGTGCCTGTGGGACGGAAGAGTATTATGGAAGATCTTTGTTTGTCTTGTTTCGATTCTTTTGTCAGGGATGTAGTGGAGAGGATCTTGGACACAAAACGTTCACCATGGTTGAGATTAGGTCTATAAGATTTGATGATCCAGAGAGTGCCATTTTTGCATTCTCCTTTTTTGTTAGAATTAGACAGACTTCTGTGATTAACTTGTTTATAGGTGACTATGTGCTGAGCAATTCTCAATTCTCAATTCTCAATTCTCAATTCTTATCCAATCAATATACTCATTTTTTCTTTTTCTGTTTCTCATATCATTACTTGGTTCCACTTTCTTTCCTGGCAATATCTGTGAGATACAGCAAATGGAGACAAAGCTTATGTTTATCATCCAGGCTGGTCTGAGTCCATGATTGGTTGAAGGACAGTGTGGCCAACTCATCAAGTATCTATAATAATGCCAAACCAACGAACCTTGTTGGGTGCCCTTGTTTGTTCTGCTTCTATTCTGGGATATTTCTGGAAAGTGGAAAACATCAGTCATCTTTTTGTCTATAGTGGATAGCTACGGTGGCAACTTTTAGAAAGGGAAAATGAACTTTTCCACCACTTACCCACTTACTCTTTGATGATCATGTTCATGTTTGGGGTAATTGGGATACGCATCTTCCTGTCTGTTCACCTACTCTACTCATATAGCCAACCTCAGAGATACCTTTTGTTTGTATTATCCTTTTATCCACATTTCTAGGCCAAAGACAAATGAAAACAACTGAAATAGCACACGCTTAAGAGCTGAAGGAAGTAACAGATTAAATGAATCACTGAGAAATTCTGTACTATCATTGAAGAATCATCTCTAGTATGGTCCATGAAAAGCAGTTTGACTGTTACTTCAGAGTCTCACAAGTCATTTTCAAACTGGTCCTAGATTAGATAATATGATGTGTGACAGATGCCACTCAACTTTCCTACTGAAATTATTTGAAAAGTTATGTATTTCGTGAAAAATATAATTGAGTGATAAGATTTATTCATCTTTAATATTTGTGATGAAATATCTTAAAATTTCGGATCAACTGAATCATCCTTTATTAGTATTTACGATATAACAAAAGTTTAATAGATTTTTTTTGAAGTTTACAAAAGTTTAATAGATAGATACTTAAAACTGCTTTTCCTTTCAACTAGAGTTGAACAACATAATTAGTTCATGAATGTTCAAGTTTTACTCATTGGCCAACTCCAGAGTATGTATTTGAGCAGTCCAAGCACAGGAGGGAGGAAGTCATCTGAGATTATTCTTTCCTTTTTATTTCTTCATTAATTAAGACCTGAAAGACAAAAGTCAGTTCAGGTCCAACAACTAGAGTTCTCATGCAACATATGCTCTTCCCTTCGCCTTATTCAACACTCAGAGTTTTAACACATCGGCATACGAGCTACAAGGTATGATGGATAAGCCATACTAGTAGAGATGCCTGCCTATAAAACATCATCAAGAATAGTAGAAAACAACAGCTCTTGAACAAACACACTCCTTTTGGCCTTCTCTTCCTTGTCCTTCACTGACAATGGAGGGTGATTTTTGTATGTCTGTGACCAAAACAATAATAATTGACATCAATGAGAGTTAAAAAGAGTTTTCGAAACAAGAATTCACACTTAAGGATGCACACGTGCAGCGTAAGCGTGCGAGCGTGTATCATATGCATGCTGATCGATCCAAACTTGTTGAATAGTAATATACCAACCACTGTAACTACAACTGGGACAATCTTGTGATGAGGAAAACCAGTTAAAAAACTCATCAGTTTCAAAGAGAAAAAAGAAAGTAAGCCTCCAAATTTCACTGATGAAATTATATCAAAGGCATAGGTGCAGCTAGAGCTTCTGTTACCAGAAAAATTAACTGCACCAAATAGACTTTGAACGTCAAGAGTTCTTTCTTTGCATCCTGTCGCTCACACGTTTTCAGAACTGCCTCAAATTGTTTCGAAACATGATTATCAGCGTGCATTTCATATGTGCAAATAGCCATGAGGCTGATTCTCAGTGCATAGCACTGACAGTATACATATCTACTTATGTGGAATGTATCTCAAGAAGAAATATCGTACAATTACCGATGCACTCACTTTGTTTGTAATAGCAACAGCAGACAAATCAAGACCGAGACAATACAAGATGTGAACACATGCGTGAAATATATCGGGATAACATACCGTTCCGAAACATTCTCGTTAGAACTTTTCTCCACTGACTTGTTTCATTTGAAACTGAAGGCTGACCACCAGTAAAATCATCAGCCATAGG